>OX443564.1:15666628-20466628 GCA_949372485.1 Cheilosia soror
ATTTTGGTATCGTCGAATCCGAAAAGTGAACAGAAATCTGGAAAAAAAAAACACAACCTACCAATAGTATGTGTTAATATTATGTATATACCTACCTATATGACATAATAACTGTTCAATTTGCGGATTCGACGATACCAAAATATTCTTTTTCGTGAACAATTCCCCCCGGCGGATTCCATGATAGGGGTGAATGTCTTTGGAAGTTCGCTAAAAGCTATTTCCACCAGCTCTGCCAAATTTGAATTGTCATCTCATTGTCAATTGTGAATTGTGGTGTCAAGTGAACATTTATAAACAATGTACATAAAACAAATAATACATATTTCCTTTTTTTTTTTTTTTTTGAATCAAATGAACATGAAATGAAATGTTTTGTTTGTCGAATCTGAGTTGGAGCGTCAGGCGCAAAATGTATATGAAATCAATAGAACTGACTCCGAATTTATTTTGCAAATGCTGAAACCATAATTTATAAAAAAAAAAACACTCCTACGAAAAGGGGTGGGACCTGCCAAAATGTTGGCCTATCTTGTATATCAAAATGTGTCTATTCATTGACAAACAATTGAACCTGATGCCAATTACCTAATTTGCACTGTCAATTAAAGACAAAGTGAGATTTTGTTAGACAATTCAGAGATTTCCACCTGTCCTGTTAATAATTTGTCAGTTATTGACAATCGCTGTTAGTCAGTTCAATTACAAGCAGTTTTTCCTTGTTTCCATTTGTCTACTTTCTGATTGACATAAAATAACGTCAATGGGCAATTTCAAAATGACAAGTGCAAACCTTGTCAACCTTTTTTCTTTAGTTTTTTCATTTCGTTCTTTAGATTAGAATAACACTATAATGTAGTGTATGAACCTACATAGCAAGCATCGCGAGGTGTTGCTGACGCTTTGTCAGAAAAGGTTAGAAATCGATTAATCGTCTCATACTTTTTACCCATAACCTTTAAGTATCAAAATTAACTTTACGAAATCAACCAACTTAACATCCCCCACCTGCCCCATTAGGAGGAGCAAGTAATAAATATTCCTACGGGCAGAATTGAATGTCACATGCAAAAACAAACCTTCAACAACCATTAATTGGCACACAAGTCCTCGTGTAACATCGCCCTTAAAAAAAATAGCGATGTCCAATACGCAGCTTTCCCAAATTGAACCCAAAATGTGACAATAAAAAAAGTAGCCACTTGTTCAGGCACCTTCATCAAGCTATAAAAAGAAGTCGTCCTATTCTCTGTATATTTATTTAGAAAGACATAAACCAACAAAATTGCCCCCAATGACTTCATTTAAAGAGACAGACCACAACCTCGTCCCCAAAAAATCACAAAAGCAACCCAAGACTAATGTCGTTTATATTTACCAAAAAAAAAAAAAACACTTTAGCTAGATCGATTTGGTCTTTCATTGAAAACAATATCCACCCCTTCCCTACAAATTCAATTTTTCAAGAGACATCTAAAATTTGGAACTCATTCATTATCGATATTCCCATATCCGTGTGTGACTTGTGATTGTGACATAACCTAGGACACGAACATTACCGCATGCAGCAACAACAAAAAAAAATGCACCACCAACCAAAAACATTTAAATTAATAAACAAAACAGAGAGAGATAACCTAACCACCCCCGTATTTATATTAAAAACAAAAACATGAAAAAAAAAAAAACACTGTTCTCCTTTTCTTACCTTGACAAAATGTCAATGCTCGCCAAATGAAAGAGAAATACCACCAACCAGTACGAGTAAAAGTACCACACGGGTTTAGAAGAGAAAAATGTAATCCAATCCGAATTTGTACACAAATTTGGTATTCTGCGAAGGCGAACGCAAACGAACCACTACACACGCGAATGGAACGAAACGAAATCTCCACTAACTCACTCACACACGCCTAGAAGAGCAAGAGGAAAAACAATTCTTCTTCTTTTTTTCGTTTTGCTCAGCGACAACTTTTTTGCCTTCTTCTGCTTATATTTTTATTTCTTTTGACTTTTTTCTTGTTGTTTTCACTTTTAATTTGTATCGCAATTTGCACTTGCTTGGGAAAAACCGATTTTACGCCATGGATTAGGGAAAGGGGGAAAAAACAAACAGGACCTGGATCTGTCTGACACCTTACATCACAGACGCGGCTGCAGGTGACAGCTCCTCCCCGGAAGGAGGACAACGATGATTTATGTTACCTTTCACTAGATTCTTTGATTGGTCCTATCGAATACCGTTTATCTGGGTAAAATGTCGACGAATAACGCGAAACTACCAAGTGACAGCGTTTCAACAACAAATCTATACGCGAAAACACTGACGGACAACGCGACGAACAACAGACAATATGACAGCTGATTGGAATGGCGAGACAGATTTTCGCTCGGCAAATTGTACAGGAAACGACGGCGAAAAAAAAAGAACAGCGTTTCCCGAAAACCTTTCACTGGCTTTTGTAGGTCACACGGAATAAGAAGTGCTGAAATTGACCGATTTTTTTTTAGGTTTTTCACTGTGAAACAGTTATGCAGAGTATATGACGGATTAGCGCCGCACACAACACACGTCCACCACCTGCAGTGATGAGAATTCGTTTTGTACTGTTTGTTGAGATTGCTGCAGGCGAACACACAGCAAAAGTTTCACATTTGTGGTGGGTAAATTAAATGGACAACGGACCAAGTGAGCAAAGATGGCAATAGAAATCTGACAAGACACAAGAGAGTCGAATGGTTTATGTTGCGTGGGTAAGAAGGAGAGAAGGCGAGTGAACCCGGAATTGTTTGGAAATGGGCTCTTGGTTATTTGATTGCTGTGGAATGATAAGAAAGTGGAGAAATGTTGCGAATGTCGTTTTTATGTTGAGGAGAGGAATTATGGGAATATGCACAATGTTGTAACGGCTTTCGGAACAACAAATGGCGGATGGATTTAAATTTAAAAAAAATTATTAGACATCATTATTAGACATAATGTGATCAACCGTGAGTGCTCCATGAATTTTTTCTTGTTAATTTCACAGATTTTTTGCAGAATATACCGCAACTTAATCGAAATCTTTTCTGATTAGATTTGACAGGTGTACATGTTCCAATTGAGAAATGCAGGATATACCCTAGCGGCGAAAATGTGAACCCTACTAGACATACAAATTTGACAGATCAGAGAAAAAATGTAGGGAAAAAAGTTAAGCGACATTAGATAATTAAATATCGTGAAAAATAAATAAATTTTTTTAGTAAAAACATAAATATAAATTCCGTACTAATCTACAATAATGGAAAATAAAGAAAAATTGTTGCATCGAGCGTCTCATTGTGCTGAACCGCAATGCAACTCATATAGACAAAATGGTATAGGGTGTTGCTATTCGCACGTTGTTCTGGACACTGGTACCTACGTAACGAAATGTCAAAGTTTATATTGCGTCAAGTTGGGGTATGTGGCTCGCTACGCTCGCGGCAAGGACTCTAAACAACAGTATAATAATTTTCGGACATCATGCCGTACGTTTAGGATCCAACTTTTATATTTATAAAGAGTTTTTAATGAAAATAAGATTATGTTACGTTTATTAGGTAGTCATGTCCTGAACATCAGTAAACGTCAGTTCAGTACATAATCTGTCAAAATGAACGTGCGAATAGCCATTTCGAATGGTATAACCAAGTAGGTACAAAATTCTTAGTTTAATTTCGTGGGGTTTTGAAATTATCGAGGATTCATTATCGACCATACCAATTACCAGTTACATCACTGTTTGCTGAATCTGGTATAATACCTACAGCATAGACCCAACCAGCCTTGACGAGCTCTTCCCATTCGCAAATGGAGCGTTTTATGCCGCTAAAATATTCTGCAATATCCCAGATGGATTTCGAGAGTCTGAGATAAATCTCGGTAAGTTGGGTCCGCTATTGGAATTTGGGATAATGCTGCACAATAAATGGAATATTAACAACAATTTAAAGAAATTTAAACAGTTAAAAAAGATTCTAATCCATTAAACGATTTAAACATATTTTATGGACCCGGGTTTATTTTGTTTTTCATAAACAATAGGTCTGTTTTTTTGCTCACCCATCTCAGTGAAGTAAAGTAAAGTAAGAAAATGTGCAAAAAAAACAGTCCCCAACCACTTTTCTGAACAGTCGGTCTTACCCCTGAAAAGTTAACAGCTGGCATTGCTGTCAAAATGGCCATCAATGAAAAATTCAATTTCAAAATCAAAATCCTTCTAGAAAAATGAATAATTAACCTTTTAGCGCAAAAAAAATAATGATTATCAATTTGTACAGAATATTTACTTTTTCTGTTTACTTTTTTTCTCTTCCTGGCGTCTTGTATGGTCAAAATAATATCACAAATTAATTGCCAAAGAAAAAAAAAACAAAAACATGCGTGGGTGTGTTTATTAGGTGAGCCCTAAAGTGAAGAACGTGCTAATTCTGAGATTCGATCGAATCGAGTATTCCTCGAATTTAAAACTTTCAATCGAATGAACTTCTCACAACTCACAATCTAAGTTTTGAAGGAAAGAAGGTCATTATCAAATGATTTAATTGTATGAACTTTATTTTCGAAATCAGCTGTATAAATATTTCACTGTCGATTGCGTTGGTTTTGACTGCAATTTGAGAAAGGATGGGTTTATTTACACATTCTTGGAGGAAGAAAAGATCAAATTGAACAGAAAAAATGCAATAAAAATTAAATAAATGAGCACTTCAAATCGTTTTGGTTTGTTCATTTTGATTGTGACATACGATTATTTACATTTGAAATTTTTTCCCCATAAGACGAACAAATGTTGCTTCCAATTTTGTATGTTTTATGTAAATTTCACTATAAACATTGTTTAAATAAAGACTTAGACCACATTCTTCAGTCGAAAAAAACTCATAACATTTAACTTAGGTAATGCAATCGAAAATGAGAATGTGCGAAGAAATGAACAAAAAAAAATCCCCATCGAAATCAAAAGTTGGAATGTCAGTTGGCTGAAATCGAATGACTTTCACTTAAAAAAAGAGTAGCTATGTAAATAATACTTAACCTTTATTACATACTTCAGTTAAAAAATCAACAGGGAATACAAAATGGGAGGATTTCCTATTTATTATCTACAAAAAATGTATCCCATAACATATCAAAGATAGTTTTCAATTATGTATTACAAGTCTATGTGTATATATAATTATCACCCCTATTCCCGTTGGCGTTTGTCGTAAACGACTCATATTTCACTTCGTTTTTTAGTCAGTGTTTTTAACTTTTTTGAGACAAATGAATTGAAAAGATGGTGAACACATAGAAAAGGAAATAAAATTGTTAACAAAAGTTAAAAAAAAAATCCGAACATCATTTTCCAACGTAACGAAACATGAGTCGTATACGACAAACGCCAACGGGAATAGGGGTGTATATTTTGTAAAAAAAATGCAACTTAAATAAAAACGGAAAATATTTAGTATTTTATTACTTTCCGTAATATTCAGTTGTCATTTTTAAAGTTGTTTAAAATATGCAATTCCTTATATGTACATTTACACCCACCACAGCCGACAAAATAGTAGGTATCATAAAAGGAGACACTCTGTGAACAGATCCAAATTACACAAAAATGTGCTCCCCTGGTGTTCAGAATTGAAGAATGCTCGAAAGTTGGTCTTGCTGGAAATGAATAGCTTGTGTGAATCTCAGTGGTGTCAAATTGAGTGCAGTTGTTGTAATTGCGTGCTGAAAATCCTACTTCACTTTACTTCACTGAGATCGATGTGCAAAAAAACAGACCTAATATTTAAATTTTAGACCAACAAGGCGTGTACATCGATTAAAATAGTTTTTCATTTATAAAATTAATAAATCACCTGTACGTCATATACACGTACCGCTTACCAATGACAGATTCCTGTATGTCTGATAGAGTTCTTTTCATCACCAATTCACCACCAGATATCGTAGGCGAAGTTGTAAAGGGTCCGCCATATAACGTTTTTTTTTTTTCAACTAGTGCTTATTTCGCGAATGGTAACACTTAGCTCATGTCTGATTTGACAGATAATTAGTTTTATCCTTCCGCTGAACGAATATGGTTGTGTATACGCTTGAAAATCATGGTAGTGTTGCAGAATGTGTGCGAAAATTGCGTACGGATTTTGGAAGAAGAGAAGCACCGTCACCTCCGTATGTTCGTTATCTTGTGAAAAAAGTGAAAGAAACTGGCATCCTCATCGATAAACCAAAGCGTGAAAAGCCAAAAACAGCCGATATACCCAAAACGAGTCACTGTTTGGTGCGGATTTTGGTCCAGAGGCATAATTGGGCCATTTTTCTTCGAAAATGAGCAAGGAGTGGCCGTTACAGTCAATGGCGATCGTTATCGGGGCATGTTGAACGAATTTTTGTTCACAAAAATTGAAGAGGAGGATATTGGCAACATTTGGTTTCAACAGGACGCGGCGCTACGTGCCACACAGCCGAAGCTACACTCGATGTTTTGCGCCCTGTTTTTGAAGATCGCATTATCAGCCGCAGAGCTGATGTCATTTTGCCACCGCGGAGCTGCGATTTGACACTATTATTTGTGGGGTGCCGTAAAAGATAAGTGTTACGCCGACATGCCAGAGACAATTGACGCTTTAAAGGACAATATTCGTGAAGCCATTGGTGAAATACAGCTGCCACAATAATGTGCTTAAAAATTGGACCGATCGTGTAGGCTACTGCATGGCCAGCCGAGGCAGCCATTTGAATGAAATTATTTTCCATTATTAACCGGAAGGATTGTACTTTCAAATAAAAAAAGAAATTTGAGAAAATATTCAGTAGTTTTTTTTTATAGCATTTTCAAAAAAAAAAGTTATTTGGCGGACATACATAGGAAATAAGAACATTAAAAGTAACGTCAGATTTTGTCTCTAAACATCAATTTGGCGTCATATTGGCCTCGGGAAATTTTTCAATCTAGCGTAAAATGAACTGCTAAATTAAAAAAAAGTAAGGCTAAAACAAACCTATCTATCTATATATCTATGCCGCTGGAGCTAGAGATCTAGATTCAGCGTTCCTTTATCAGATATATTTTGTGCTAGAGGTCTATCAGTCAATGGAACGCGAGAATTTTGTTTGTAGACAAATGTCAGCATGGTTAGGTTAGGTTAGGTAAGGTGGCTGTCCCGAAGGGGACACACTTAGACCAGAATTTTGGTCCATTGTGATACTACGAGAGGGGGAGGGGGGAGGAAGTGGCCTAAACAGTTCTTTGTGCCGGGCATTACCTTAGGAATTCTGTTGCAATTTGCGAAATTTGGGTATCCTACCTGAGAGGTGAACTTTTATAACTTTCTTTCCCTGGTTGCGGCTTAGTCTTCGGGTCAAGGTGGAGGGCGACCGTAACAGTCTGTCCCATGCCTATTGCCTCTGACGCGGCCTTCACTAGGGAGGGAGACTGGTGCTTCACAGAGGTGGCCGATTCAACCAGTCTGCCCAGCTGCTTGACCAAAAGTCAGTGGATGGATTGTTTGTTGGGAAAAGGATGGGGGCAACCATAGCAGTTTGCCTCCCTTTTTTTACCTTTGACAATCAGTCCACATGACAGATTGGTGCTGAGCAGAAAGGCATGATTGAAATTCCAACCTGCTGCATGGCACCGAAAGTAGATGTCGCGATTTGTCTTTGGTAAGAAGGGGTGACCGTAGCAGGCCAACCTCCCGTCTATAGCCTCTGACGGGGTCCTCTAATTGTCGAGATGGGGTTGATTGGTGTAGCCAGCTACTTCTGTTGGCGGTTAGTCTTCGGGGAGAGCAGAGGGGTGACCGAAACAGTCTAACCCCCCGCTGGTAGCCGCAGACAGTCCGTTAGTAAGAAGTGGGGCTGGTACGAATCAGTTAAGGAGACTGCGGTAGAAGAGATCGACGAAGGATGACCGAAACAGTCTAACCCCCGACTTTCTCCTCTAACGGAGTCTGAAAGTTCTACGTGTGAAGGTGAAATTGACCGACTTGGTCAGCTCCTCCCGTTGGCGGTTAGTCTTCCGACAGGCCGACGAAGGGTGACCGAAACAGTCTAACCCCCCGCTGGTATCCTCTGACAGTCCGTTATTAAGGAGGGTGGCTGGTACAGATCAGTTAAGAAGACTGCGGTAGGAGAGAGCGACGAGGGGTAACCGAAACAGTCTAACCCCCCACCTATCCCCTCTAACGGAGTCAGAAAATTATACGCGTGAAGGTGAACTTGACTGACGTGGTCAGCCCCTCCTGTTGGCGGTTAGTCTTCAGAACATGGTAACAATTGACAGTATTTTTTACATAAATGTACATAAATAGTAGCTTGACAACAATATGCCATCATTTTGTCTCTCTTTTTGATGCTGTGTTGTTGGAAGAGTAGCTGACAAAATATAGTCAAGAAAATGGGGACGTTGAAAACTCTAATTTATGTAGGTAGGTACTTAAGTCAGATGAAAGACTTGAGTTTTTATTTGTCTAGACTCTAGCCACTTGAACAGATTTTTCAGTTTACGTTAATAGAGTTGCTGTCGTAGATCTTAGTTAACTTTAGGTATATACAAAATAAATAAATAGGTAGCGCAACAGGAGGGTAGACACCTAAGGCCTAGCTTGTCGCAACCATTCGTTTGTGTGAGTTTCTATTTTTGGGACGAATGGAAGGGACCTACAATTTTATGCCGATTCCGAACGCCTGAATTGAGAAGCTCTTTCATGACAGTCATACTCTCGGATGTTTGTCAGACGATCGCGACAGAAAAAGACAGTTTTTGATGCGTTAAAATTCTTAAATTTGATTGGCCTTTAATTGCGGTGGTTATGCACAGCAGGATGGCGGAAAAGACAAAGAAGAAGGAAATACGAAAATGGGGCATTTCAAATAAATGCAATGAAGTGAAGAAAAAATTGCACAAGTTGGTTCAAGTTACTATGCGCTCATAGATTGCATTAACAAATCAAGTCAAGACTGAGTTTACTATGTTGTCATATCGATTGTGTGACTGACGTAGTAAAAGTGACGTTCCAGATCCATCTACATAGGTACTTTTATCATTTAGGGCAAATCTCACTTAAGACGATTAGAGTCTTGAATGTGCCCAATATTCTGTCCAAATAATCAGTTGACATTTAGAATTTCAAGTAGTCACGTTCCAAGTCGTCAGAGAGATTGAAATTAACAAAATTGGTTGGGATTTGACAATAGTATAGTAGGGAAACATTTCAAAACCTCACAACGCTAGGGACTAGGACCTTACGGACCATAGGTTGGTACTCATATTAGAAGTAAATAATGGAACAATTGTGGCTTTTAGAGTTCAATAAATAACTTGGAACGCGACCCTAATTGACAATTATTCAAGTTGAGGCGTACGTAAGCCTAGTCGAGTTTAATTTACCTACTACATACAACTAGGAATTCAAACGTCTCCTACGCTTCATTATAAGCTCAAACTGGTTCAACGAGTAGGAGCCTAGGAGGAAACTACGTCGGGGACGGTCTGTGTCGGACTTTCAATTTCAACCTAACCTTACCTACAAAAATAATCGCAATTAATGACAAAAAAACAAAAAAAAGTGAGTTCTCTAAAATTATTCTTGTTAAAAAGATATTTGTAAATATTGCAGAGTGAACTAGTTCAACAGTACAGGACCGAAAAATGTGCTGTTCTAAACGTTTTCACCACCTCATAAGGAACGGATAAACGTTTCGGATACCTACCACTGAAGATAAGAGGAGTCTATATTATTTAGTGCCTTCAATAATGAAGAACTATTTACACAGCATTTAGAAATGTTCAGCCATTATTTATAAGAATATCCTTAGGCTAATGAAGTAATGGCAATGTCCATATTTTTAAGTTTACCATTTGCGTAAAATAGTAAGTTTACGACACAGGTTTCATGAACGCCCCAAATAGCTGCTTGCGTAAATGATGCTAAACTAATCCTTTTTCACATGAGAGGGAACAAACGAATTGATAAAATGCGAACAAAACTACTTTTGATGCAATTATAAAGAGATAATTGCACATTTTACTATTTAAAGTATAAAATAATTAGTAAATCTATCAAATCGTATTAAGAAAACAAGTTGTAAAATGCTTCAAATAACGAAATTTCAAATTCCAATATTTTTCCGCGAACGAAAACTCCGTCACAATGACGTGGTAAGTTTACCATCTCGATTTGTCACCCAAATTCGCGTAGTAAGTTTAACATCTTATGGTAAATGATTTTCCATACAAATTTTGACAGTTCATTTACTTGCCAAGTTTACTAAGTTTTACGACGAGTTTACGACGTTGCATGAATACCCGTACTGTAAATTTAAAACGGGTACACTTTTAAAAGTGTCATATCGGCCACTCTCAATGTGTCATAGCGCCCTCGGGCGCACAGTTCCAAAAAAAAAACACCCCAAACGAGAATTGTAAATAAAAAAATATTTTGTTACGAGTATAAAAATGAAGCCAATTATTCAATTGTATGGTACGTCTTTGTACCTATGTGTGCACTGAACTTGGCCAATAAATATATGTTGCAAACAAATAAAATACACTTACCCCATTCAACTCTATTATCTTCCCAAATCCAAGATCACTCCAATTGTATCATCGAATTCAACATTCAAAGAAAGTTTTTACACAACAGCAACACTAATCGATTGCACAGCCCCAGAGCTATGCAACCTTTTTCTGCTTCGAAAAAAAAAAAGAATGTAAAAAAAACTTATAGAAAATTCTCGCAACGCACTTTAAATTAGTTTATTTGTAGAGAAAGCCGAAGGCTAAACCCAAATTGAAAGGAAAATTGTTAAAACAAATAAACGGCGGCCATTGAATCGAAGATAAAATGCATGTGCAACGAAAATTTAACGAAATAAAACTGAAATTTCACTCGCGCTTTTTGCAAAAAAAAATTTCACGTTTTCATTAATACTCGCGAACTTAATGCATGTTTCAACAACCGAACCCGATAGCCCGATTTTTGTGTATTTTTATGATGACCAAAAAATTCCGAATTGAAGAAAAGAAAGACCCGCTACCGTTAAACTACTGCAAACTTTTGTGCATAACTGCGCGAATCGTTCATTTAAATTCAATGCGACCAATTCTACTAGAGTGACCAGACCAGACCATCTCTATCAATCTGCGGTCTGTGGGACGTGGCGGTCTGTGGATGGAGTGGATTGTAAGTTAAGATGTTGCCAGAATGGATGTATTAAATACTCACTAAAATTGAATTATTGTTGCTTTTGCATTGGTAGGTACCTATCCAACCTTCTTTCGAATAACCATTGATTGGCAAATCGAAATTGAATATAAAAGGATGAATGTTTTCGCTTTGAAGAAAGTAATCCGATTTATTTTTTTCTTTTGTTGACTGCTTGAAAATTAATTTATTTTAAAATAATCTGAAGCAAGAAAGTATGTTTACTGGTGTACAATGTATTACTTTATTTATTAAATTAAAATTTGTTTAGTATTTTTGTTTGTTTCGGTATAATAATGCTTGTAGATCGCTTTCATTCGTTCTAAAAATAAACTCAAACGAATGGTTGATTATGCGAGTATAGGGTCCCATATGGAAATGTTTCCTCACCTATTTCTTCTTATTCTTTAAATAAATACTTGAAAACAAGATAACTGTTCCAATGATGATAAATACATACAATAAAGTAAATATTCAGTAGAAAGGGACAGCAAGTGGACTTCCATTTGTATTCTCCGGCGCATCCGTTGCGGCAACGTATTCGACTGACAGATTGATAGAATACACATGACCTTATTGAAATGGAATGTGACCCATAACGCCGTGTCCAGCGTAGACACGGGCACGATTTTGCGGGTGGTGCGTTGCTTGAACGCACCGCATTTATTTGCGGGGAACTCGGAAAGTGTCCAATTAGAACACGATAATGCGTTCATACGGATGGCTTTAATTAACTGCTGTCATTCTGTATGAAATGGCTCCTATTTCGGCAAGAACGATTTTTTAATAATCTAAAAAAGAAACGCGACACAACTAACGCATCATTCTAATTCATTTCATAAAACTTTGTTCCAATCCTTTTCCGCACTCCTTCTGTCTTTTATGAAATAAAAAACTTCCATCATTATTTCCGCACGATAATGCGGGCAAAATCAAACCAGTTTGATTTTCAAACAATGTGTGCGATGCGGGGACATCGCAATGCACGAATTTAACGCAAAATCGTGCCTACGTTGGACATCTATATTTCCCAACGTAGGTTTGATTTCGTAATCTGCCCGCGTTCCCCGCACTTCAACGCACGCACCGCATTTCTCGTGTCTACGCTGGACAAGGCGTAAGCAACGCACGTGCCGTGCGACAGATAAAGTAAGTTTATTTTCTACTTTTCTGTCCGTCGCATCCGTTGACAGTTGGCACAGCGTGCGAGGAAGCACTTTCATTTGTGGAAAAAATTAGATAATGAGAGAAACTGTGAAATGCTGCCGGTAACAGTCAATTAAAATAATTTGGTGGATATTTTAGAATTTAATTGTTTTATGCCCAGTTGTACAGTCAGAGTTTAAACTGAAGTTTAACTAAACCTGACCGAGAGTTTAAACTTTTGGTTTAACTCGTTCAGTTTCACAGTACAAAATAATCTGACAGTTAACTAAACGCAGTTGTGGAAGCGCAGAACAATTTCCCTTAAGGGGATATTTTTCTACCTACAGCGCACTTTTGACCAAGTAAATGGTTATTGCTTTTCTCTACTTTATCTATTTTACCATTTGTAAATAAAAGAAAATGTGTGCAATATTATTACATTGTGTATTTTGGTATTAACGAAGTGAATTGATTTATTTTCGACACATGTTTGTCATCTATTTTCACCAATTAATTATTGCAGTAATTATTATTTCTTTTTTTTCCAATAAGAATACATATCTAGTTGTTGAAATGTATGTGGCATTCAGACGGATGCGATCACAGGTACTGCTTCTTTGTAACTCGCTGGGTTTTTACCACATCCAATCACCCGTCGCCAGTGAAATATTGAAAGGATTTTATGAGCCTCTAATTAGGGTCATTGTCTGGTAATAAGTAGGCGCAAAGTTTTTTGCTGGTGTTTCTACGAAAATCTGCGCTATCTTGTTCTGGTTTTACTTTTTTTTTTTAAACAAAAAATGTAGGTAATCCAGATTTGTATACAAAAATGGTATGAACTCCGAAACCTTTGAACTGAACAGGCATTGTCCCGAGAAGTGTGTTCAAAATCGGACAAACAAATTGCATTGTAAAAAGAATAGAGTGGGTAGTGTCTTGTTTCAGCCAAAACAAAATGTGAAAGATTTGAGTATGTATAGAAATATATTTTGTTCGCGAAGAATCTAAAGAAATCACTAGTACATTACAAAAAAATAATCGTCATTTCCACACACGAAAAGAAATAATTTGTATTGAAAAAACCTCAATACAATTTACGCTTGTCTACATTATGTTTGGGCTAAGATCTACCTGATGTTCACTTGAAAAAAGGCGTTTTCATTGAAAAGTACATTATATTGGTTGAAAATCTATTGAAATTTTCTGATGACAGTGGGTTTACCGCAGTAATGCTGGAACTAATCATAGCTCTACTTTTCACTCATATAAAATCAAGAAGTGCAGCACCCAAACAATTTCTCATTTCTGTTCTCCCTCTCTATCTCTCTGTATGAAATAGCAGCTGTCAAAATAAACCTCAAAATGCGAAACGAAAGTTTAAACGGCAGAATGCAGGCGTTTAACTTAAACCGAGAGTTGAACTCCACTTTGGGTTTAAACGAATACAGTAAAACCGAAAATTTGTTGAACGAAGGTTTAAACCAAAACGAGAGTTTAAACTCTGACTGTACAACTGGGCATTAAAGATTCGAAGTTCGGATTGCGGCGGCGGATTCTGTTTATTCTGTCGAATACGTCAATCCGTCGACGCAACGGACGCGACTGATTCTAATCGTTGGACCCTTTAGAAATTAGGTTCGTTAGGCTACTTTTTTTTGCAAACGTATTATTATTAAAAATTTGCTAAGAAACTGTGACGTACTGCGAATGCGACGTACTGAGTAAATTGAAAAAAAAAAAAAAAAATGAGAGAGAAATCCATTTCACTGTCATCACTCATCTAAGTGACATCTGAGAAGTTTGACAAATAAAACTCCATTTGAAGAAAACCGAGAGAACGACAATAAACAAAAACACCTCGTAGCAACAACAACGCACAGAGGTTGGTTGAGAGATTTCTCTCTCGATTTTTTTAGATTTGACATTTTTCATTTTTCTATGCTAAAAGTACACGTAGTAGTATTTATTATTTTTTAACCCCAATGTTTTTGAAAATCGGCAGCTTTGAAATTGAAATGTCACTGTGTCAAGTGATCTTAGGTTTAAACGGCAGAATACTGTCTTTAAACTTAAAATACAGAATGAATGCTGTTCAAGGCTTAAACGAAACTGTAAAACCGAATTAATTGTTGAACTGAAGATTAATCTCAAAGTGTAGTTTCATCTTTCACTGTGAAACTTTGGGTAAGGTGCGAAACGTCAAATATTTATTTGCGGACATACATACATTGGTTTCATCTTCAAATGTCAACTGCTGTACATTAACCATTATTATAGATTTTTCAACCGATTTGAAGTGGCTATTTTATTTTACGCTATTTAATATAATTAAGTATTTTAACTGACATCAGTAAGAAACTACTGCGTCAACTATTTGTTTATTGTTTGTTATTTACCAATGAAATATATGGTTATGGAATAAAGAAATGCTCAATGAAAACAAATAAGTAGATACCACCTACATCTTTGCCAGCGTGACAGCTCAAAATGGCACCAAAATGACATTTATGTATATGAGAAAATGGCATCACTACTCTTTGCGTTACTACAATCATATGTGATGCGATAATGTGCTACAATCGTTCTAGCTTCTCACTATTAGGGGTATTCACTTAAACGCGTAAAAGCCTCGTAAACTGCGTAAACTGCAGAAATTTACACCTTCGTAAATTAACTGTCAGATTTTGTATGGGGAATATTTTACGCAGACCTCATAATTTTCCGCGACGATTTAGGCTCGGAAACCAACCGCGGAAAGTTACGCAAGTCACAAATGTCAAACAGCCCGTATGAAATGTTTGTTTGATTCCAGATTTACAGTCGATTTACGCGGTTTACGCAATAACATTTCCGAGGGGTGTTCATTTAAAGCACCGCAGAAATTTATACATTTACGAGCTGCATAAATTTATGTGAATACCCTTATTAACTCATACTCTCACGTACTCAAGGTGCTTGGTGCCTCTACTGAAGATTGGGTACCTATATAACCTTTTTGGACGATGGAGAAAGCTGCCTCCTGTATCAATGGCGGTAACACCATTACCGAAGTATTTGATGTCAAAAACTTATTTAGCCCAAGCGTCCCGCTATCATGCGAGTTCTTTAATTTTTTTTTTTTTGAAGGAGTTGTCACAAGCACGACAGGCCGACACACAAGGCACGATCTATCAAAAGTTCGTTCAATTACTTGCATACATGACTTGCATACGATGACATTCGACATAATTGGTGGAACACAGCGAGCTGTCACTAGTAGATTTGCTATAGTATGTATATAGAAACCAAAGCGGCTAAAATGGGTTTTTCGGTCAACAAGGGCACAACTAAGTGTATACTGTCAGCATGAAGGTACATCCAACGTCGACACATCGGATAAAACCTCACATTCGACAGCCTTAACTTTAAGGTAGTAAAAAACTTTGCCTACCTCAGCTTTGCTATAACCTCTGATCTCAGAAAAAATTAAACGCAGAATAAATGTTACCAACTTGAGTAGTAACTCTATACCTTTTAATTCCAAAACCGCCCTCAATTGCCGCTTATCTGTTAACGAGAATGGCGGAAAAATTCAAAATTCATCTTATGGGTGCCGGGCCATAAGGAAATTCCAGGGAATTGCAAGGCCGACGAACTCGCTAGGCGCAACTTTGTCTATTCTACTGCAAATGGGCCAGAATGGGAGAATCTCTATAATATGCCTTTCGGCTCTCGTAGTCGTTACGTATGTTTTAATTAAACAAAATACGATACGCGCCACTAATCGAAGGGGGTCAAACTGCACTACGTACAAAAGAGATCTGACCAATGCTGGATTTCAAGCGCTCCAACAATTTTGTAACACTAAAAATATCCAATATAAGCACATTAGCACAACGATTTCTGTAGAAGCTGCATCGACGAGGAGTAGGAAGAGACTATTCTTCACCTTCGACTTCAACAATCTCGGCAAACTAGCTTATGCAAGCAGCTCCTGTTGGTTCAACAGGTTGTTGTGTTTTAAGTATCGTTAGATCCTATGGTATCACAATGAGCCTCTTCTGGCCTATGTGAGGCTGCACTTTTTGCGACCTGCTACGTTAACCTAACCCTATACGTCCTGCCTTACGACTTAGCTGTGAGAGGCTATAGTTATAAGGCCTAGTAGCAGTAACAACTGTAGTAACAACGAACGTATCATAACATAACATTTCGTATTAGAGTGTTACCAGCGCCAAAAAAACTAAATACATATTTAATTTATTTTAAAACTTCTTTATTTAATATATCAATCTTTGTTTCTATATAGTGTTTTTTTTTTTTGTTTTTTGCATATTCCCCTGTAAAAATGTTAACCAATTTTTACCAGAATCAATTCGTTTTTTATATATAAAGATTGTAAATTAATTGTAAATGTAAGTCTTCAGTACATATATCTGTATAAAGTTTAATTTAAATCTTATTAATTAAAAAAAAGTATTTTCTTTAAATAATCAATGTTTTACAATTCATTTGTGACTTTATCATTTCTCCAACTTGTCGACTTTAAGTACATAACTGAATATTATAGACACTACAAATATTGAATTATTATTTTAATGGAATTTTTTTTAACTCTACACTCTACAGCTTAAATATTTGATCCTTCTCTTATTAGATTATCTTCTTTTTTTTTATTATAAAATTGTGTACAGTTTTCTCATAAAATATTATTTTATTTTTCATTTATTTAGAAATATGTATAAATTTTAATTTTATTTATTTTTTATTATTTAGCTAATATCAACAGAATCTGTAAATATTTTCAATTATTGTTTCTCAGTCGTTTCTTGTTATTTTTATGTTGTCAAAAGAAGGACATTGATTAGTAGAAAATCTAAATGTGCAAAATAATAGTGCATTCGTATTTATTTTATTAATTTATCAAAACAAAAATTAAAATTATCATTTTGAGTCTCTTGGTTCATTTGTTGATTTCGCTATCTCTTTTTAAATTACTTACAAAATTTTATTATTATTTTCTTTTTTATGATTATACTGATTACACGAAGGCACAATGTTTGTTTTATTATAGTAATATGTTACAAACAATTAATGGAATTTATTTACTTAAATAATTTATATTTATATTTGCAAGTAAATATAAATTAAAATTTGTTGCAGAAGGAAGATTGTGATTTTGGTAAATAAAATAAAAAAAAAACTAAGAAAAATGGTTGCAAATAATAATAATTGAAATAAATTAACGAACTCCGGCTAGAATGTTCGAATGTTTGTTACTTTTTATGTGACTTTAGATGACCAATCATTTATCTATTTGGAATTGAGGGACAGATTTTTGGTTTCTCCCGCTCTTTTTGACAGCTACTACTACTAGCAATAGCAACGCCACATCTATTTTGTGTTTTGTTTTAGTAGAAAAGTACTCCATTGCTATGAGTAATGTTAATGGTAGTTAGTGGAATAAGTGGGGTGAGATTTTGTGGGGTTAGTTTTCGTATAATGATGTTGGTAGGGGCTGCAATCTGTTAGCTCTATAGTGGATATGTTTGATCAATCCATCGTTGCTGTAAGTGTTACATAATAGGAACACCGGTGCATTCTTTGCGAATCTACTCTCTATTTCGTTCCGAAAGTCAATCCTATTCGAAATTGCTCCTCGTTCCGCTTTTGATACTCTGTAACTGTAATACTTTCGGTTTTCCGTATATCATTAGTCATTACCTTTGACATTTCATTCCGCGTTCGAAATAGAGAGTACCAATGTTTGGTTTCGGGACATTTAACGAAATACAGATTAGGGCCCCACCCAGGAGTCCACATCAGTTTTTTTTTTTTGGATTTGGAAGATTTTATCAAGAGGTTTCGGATTTTACTGATCAGACTTGTGTTGTTGATTGAGTTCCGAGAGCTTTTTTTTTATAATTAACTAGTGCTCAAGGGGTTTTTGTTCCCTTAAAATACTAATGCACAGCACGAGTGGAAGGGTTAATAGATAAGAAGCTTTGATGGTTCTCATATAACTGCAGGAACCATAATGGTACATTTGGGGATAGAACAAACATATAAAAAGAGAAGAAACAAAATGCTTAGGCACAAACTTTTTTGCATTCATAAAGCTCCTTACTACCTACTAAATATAAATCAAATTGAATATCGACTCCATGCCGTAGGGCGTATACGTAACTTTTCTAAGACAGAATTTCAGAAAGCGTTTGCTACTGTTGTTTTATTATTTTATATTTAGGATAGTTTCAACTTTTTATCTGAGTATATACCCAAAGTTTGAAACCGATTGAACGAATTTATAACACAAACATTTTGTTTGACTACGAAAGTAGTCAATAACAACTCGGGCCCCAAGAAAAATTTCCAAAAACTAAGAAATTGATTTTCTTTATTTCTTATATAAATAACACAAACCAAAAGTGGGACATGGGTCCATAATGGATTTATGTCGCGTGAACCTATGTACACTCCATCTCACTTGATTACGAACGGACAGTTTTTTGTTTTAATTTTACGATATTTTTTAAATCCTTCGTTAATCTGGAAAAAAACAATTGCCCAAGGAATGAAGGATATAATTATGTTTATATTGTCGAAAAAAATGGGATAAAGTTGATAAATGCTACTTTTATGACGCTTTTCCCAAAAAGTTCATAAAGTTTACCTGTTAATTTTGTCTCACTTGATTACGAACAGTAGCTAAATCTACCTGTTACCATGTTTTAAATCAAATAAAAGGATGCTTTGAGTATTAGGGAGCTTAGTTCAAGAAATAACTTCATACAATCCACATCTATAGGTAAACAAACGACATTAACCAAGGAGGAAATAGGCCAAATTCTAGCTTACCGGGAACAAGGAAAATCCATCCGTTTTATAGCCAACAAGAGTGGACGAGGCGCCACTGTTGTACGCATTTTATTTTATTAAGGACCTGATGGAGAAGTATTGAAAGAACCGCAAAGGAAGAGTCAGCAAAGCAACAACATGTCAGGAAAGGCGGGCGATACTGAGAGCTGCTTCAAGTTCAAGGCTCTCCGTAAGTAAAATTAAGGCAGAAACTGGAGTTACAGCTGGCAGATCGACTGTTCATCACGTTATACAGAAGGCCAGCCATATTGGCCATGAAAAAATTAAGAGGAAACCACAATTGAATGCGGTACATAAAATCCAGCGCATTGATTTTGCAACAAGTCACATCAGGTGGAATCGAGAGTGGCATATACCTACCGTCGTCTTTTCTGATAAAAAAAAAAAATATTTGGACGACCTGATGGATACAATTGTTATTTCTATGATTTGAGAAAAGAAGATATACATCTTCAAAGCCGGCACAGCAAAGGAGTTGGCGTAATGTTATGGGGAGCAATAAGGTATTACGGAACTGTGGAGCTGGATTTCCAAAGCTCTAAAATGACGGCAATCACTTACAAATCGATATTGGAAAGAGCTTTTCCGCAATTTTCCTATATATTTGGTAGTCAGCGATGGACTTTCCAACAAGACAATGCACCGATACATACCGCACGGACAACAAAAGCCTGGATTCGGAACCATGAGTAAACCTACTTGCATGGCTCCCATATTCACCCAACCTAAGCATCATGGAAAACGTGTGGGGTTGGCTTTCAAGGAGAAAAGCATTTCCCATAAGTTACTCTATATCAGAATCCAGAGGAGTATGTATACAACATAAGCATATTCGGCCCTAGCGAGGTATCCGTCGGAACGGAAAATTCTCCGATTTCATACGAATCGGAGGATTTTTGCTTCGAGGTATACTTCGGAAGACCTTTTCAGAACTTTTTTCCGACAAATATGCAACGCACACAGGCGTTTTGCGTTTCAGTGCGATCAAGTGCGTTTTACTGATATTTTTGACAGCTTCATACGAATTTTCTTCCGATATGCTCCGACAGGAATTTGTTGCGGAATTTGTTTACGATTTGCAGTAATAGTGTTGATAAATGAAAGCAATAAAGAAAAAAAAAACTTTTAATAAAGTAATTGGTTGTATTTGTTGCTTAAATTTGTGTTTCCAGAGCAAAAAAACGAAAAAACAAGCACTAAATAGGAAAACCCCGATGTACCACGAAACAACATCATGTCAAATCAATGCGTCGTCGCATTTTAATTATTCTTTCCGAGGGCGGATACCTCGAATGTAATTTGAGTCTCCGACGGAATATGCGTTGCGGAGAATTCTCCGTTCCGACGGATACCTCGCTAGGGCCGAATATCGGATGAATGGGATGCGTTTAAATGGGATCCGGACAAAGCCTCTTATAGAGATATAGCGAGGTATGTCATAAACTCATAATGTGTATAGTACCGGTCGATCTCGATCGCAGTCCTTTCACACAAATGAACAAATGGTTCAGATACAGGAGAGGATTATGGATATCACGATTGAATTGCGCGACTGTGGTACATTTCTGAGGTACATTCCTAAGTCCCTCAACCACATATTACAAAACTCTTCGGCAAACCTAAGACCTGCATATTATATTTCTCTCTCGTTATTGAAATCTGTTAAGTCACCTTTATATCCACTTCCTGACTGGATTTATCTAGCATCGAGTTTCTCAAAGTGTGCTCCGCCATGAAAATCCAAGTGCTCCGCGGAAAGATAGGAAAAAATATGGAAATTCTATCAGACTAATTTTGTGCTTCTGAAACTTTGTTATTTTATTCGCAGCAATGGAATGTGGGTATTGATTACACAGTATGCAAAAATGGCTGAAATAAATCGTGTACTTCAGAGCTTCAGAGCTATCAAAATGGAAACGTATCAATGGTGTTGATAGCGAAAAGATTTGGTTGCTCTACGAAGTTTGTTTTACAAGAAAATTAAGCAAAAGAAAGGAAATTGGACGCAAAACTACTCCAAAGACTGATATGCCGGGCAATTTGAGCCAATCCGTTATTGATATCCATAAAAATTAGGGAAATTGTTGCACCTAAACTCCATCAAGAACTCACGACTTGTGTCGTATAACAAAATCTTCGTGATTGCATATTCCACAAAAAAACACGTCCACAAAAACAAGCCTATGAAGAGCCGGAATTTTGCAAGACTCCAATTACAAAATCCATTACAATTTTGGAAAAAAGGTCTTTGGAGTGTCAAATCCAAGTTTAATTTATTTGGATCCTATAGAAAAGCGTATGTAAGGCTTCCTCTAAACATAGAATTGCAGCCAAAGTACACGCTTCAAACCATAAAGCATGGAGGAGAGAAAGTAATGGTGTGAGGTGCATTCTCTTGGTTCGGTGTTAAACCATAAGCTGTATAAGTGTCGACCCTTGATCAATCAACAAGCTTATAAAAGCATATTAGAGAAAACCCTTTTTTTTCATACATGCCAGTAACATATGATTTCGGAGAGTGAAGCAAAAGCTTACAGATGAATAAATGTTTTGGATTCACCCGCGCAAAGTTCCACTGCGCCAAATCTCGTGAACGTCTGACAAACATCCGAGAGTATAACTGTCCTGAAAAAGCTTTTCAATTCAGACGTTCGGACTCGGCATAAAGTTATGGGTCCCTTCCATTCGTCCCAAAAATAAAAACTCACAAAACAAATGGTTGTGAGAAGCTAGTCCTATAGGGTGCCAATACATGATGCGCCAAATACTTATAAGATGCCGGATTTTAGTGGTATGTGTTCAGAAAATATTGACTGCCATTTTAAAAAAAATTAAAGGCTATTCCACTAAATATTGGTAATTTTTATAACTGGAATTTTAAAGTTTTTGTTATTCTGTGGCCAACTCGAAAATGAGTTAAAAATGTTTTTGAATTATATAAAAGACTAGCGGACCCGGCGAACTTCTTCTCGCCCCAATTTAACGCCTTCAGATAAACTCCAGGGCGCAGTAGCGCAGTGGTTAGTGTGCTGGACTACTGTGCGAGGGATCCCAGGTTCGATCCCCGGAAAAACACAAATTACATCTTAAAGTTTTTTCTAGTGCGCCACCTCTCGCGAACGTCTGACAAACATCCGAGAGTATGACTGTCCTGAAAAAGCTACTCAATTCAGCCGTTCGGACTCGGCATAAAATTGTAGGTCCCTTCCAGTCGTCCCAAAAATAGAAACTCACACAAACGAATGGTTGCGAGAAGCTAGGCCTTGGGTGTCACCCGCCTGTTGCGCCACCTATTTATTTTATTTATTTTTTAGATAAACTCCAGAGTGATAATAAAACACAGATATGTAGCTCAAATTTCAATGTGATTTATTTCAATGGAATCGAAATCAGTAGAGAGCGATGTGATAAACAATGTTTTTCGATTTGTTTTCCGGCGCAAAAACGAACAACGAAGACGGTTTGTCAACACGCGAGCGGGCAACGTACAGCTGACTGTGCGAAAAACAGGGAAATTCAAGATTAATCCCACAGACTTCCAACGATTGGCCTTGGGATTAATTGATTATCATCGCAAAAGCCAATCGAACGGGGAGCTAAATCCGTTTGAAATGGAATGGAAGATCAGTTGGAATAATCAGAATTTGTGGGATAAGGACTTCCTCTCTTGTGGGATGATCGTCGCTTGAATCACATTGCTCATCAGTTTCTTGACGGACAACGGCGTATCGTTGCACAATTTCGGATGATTAAGATTCCGCAACATGATTACGATCGATCCCATTTGATCATTGCCAAGCGCCAGCAGTTGTCCCAAGAATTCAGGAGCAAATGGGTCGTTCTGCAATGCGACTCTCATGTTCGTCGTCAATTTCAACCTCTTGACATGCCACCACAAAGATTTTTCCAATTTCCCGACTTTTCCGGAGGGTTTTCCCAAAATTTTCTTTCGTATAAATCTTCTCCTGAGCCAAATCGGTCCAGGCGTTATCAATTGATGAATTACTATACATTTTTGCCACCATTTTTATATATATATAGATTTAAACATGTTATAAAATGCTAAAGGTCACATCACATGCCATGTACTTATTTCTTAAATTTAATAAAATAAAACAAAAATCGCAAAATAGTTATTGCGTTTCTCAGAACTACAAAAATTGGATACGGACAACGAAGTGCTCCGCGAGGAATTTCTGTCCAGAAAAGTGCTCCGCGACCAAAAAAGATTGGGAATCGCTAGCGCTATCTAGCACATCAATAGTCACATCGAAGCGGTTAAAATGTGATGTAAAATTATAAAAAAAAAAAAACTACATAACTACTACCAACAAAATTAATAAACATTTGTGAGCCAAAAACAAATTTATCAACTAAAACAACAAAAATAAGAAAATCACGAATTCTTTTAAAAACTATATTTCTCAATATATTTATTGCATTGTATTAAACATACCTAATTAAAAAAAACATAATATATATATCAACTTAAAATAAACAAAATATAATAAAGTATGTTTGTATATATAAAAAAAAACTCTAATTTTGATTACTTGTGTAAAATACTAAAAAAAAATTCTATATTGAAAAATGTAAATAAAAAAAAATAAATATTTACTATTGTTCAAATAAAGAAATAAAATAAAATAAAATAAAAACAAATCGCCATTAAATCCTTTTTAAGGCTACGGACGAAATTATGATTTCAAATATTTTAAACTAAGTTCTCTTGCTAAATTTAAGGAAACTAATTATTAAAGCAAACAGAAGTAAACAGAACGGGACAATTGGTTACTTAAAAACTATGGGCTGCTCCTCCACTTCGCTTACAATATTTATTATATTCTCATTTTGCACAGTATAAACTTAAAAAAATTTTGTTTTCCTTCTAGTTATCACTGGGAACGGTTTTAAATTAAATTCTTTTAAGCAAATTTTTGTTTTGCGCGTTTTTTTTACACTTTACAGTCATGTATGCAATTTGTCTTATTGTTTCCACGTCTTGAGGTTTAAGAAAAAAGAAAATCAAATCAGAAACATTTGGCGATTGGATGATCTTGGAAAAAATAATTTGTTTTTCAAAGTGTTCAATTTTAGGCACATTCATTTAAATTACGTTGAAAATGCATACATCTTCTCAATTACTGGTGGTGGTTGTGATAATGATGGTGACGGCGGGTAGTTCCAATGCAGCAGTACAACTTTAGGCATGAGATCTCAACGGTGTGTTGAGTTTTTGTCAATGCTCTCCGCGGAGGAGCTCCATAAGTAAATTGAAGTCGCCACCGTCACGGGATTTGATTGTTAGCATCTCTTTGCCAAGCTGCAAGTAGTCGAGATTTAATATTTGTTCGATAGATAGGAGGGTATTCTATGTACATATCTCACCTGACACGTTCTTTGTAGCTCGGGAATCCTTAGAAGTAGTTCACCGAATTTCGATGGCATCTCTGGATAGTGGGCTAAGGTGTACGCTTGCAGCGATTGTAGAGCTTTCTCCTGACACTCACGAACTTTGACGGGTTCTTGTAGCTCAGATGTATCTAAGATGAAATGTGGTTAGTTGAGAAGTTATTTTGTGAGCAAGAGGGACAACATACCTGATTGAAGGAGAACGATCACTTTCATGGCAACGTATTCATACCGATCGACCCGCAATCGTCGTAAATGGTCTGTCAGATTCAGCATTCGTTCAATGCACGACTGTTGAAAGAGAATAATATAATTTTCGAGTTAAGTGAACAGTTGTTCGATTTGTTGCTTAAATTAAGTGATAAACTGTAACTAATACAAGGCAGCTGGTCTTTTTAATCATAGCGAGACAATCAAGCCTCATTTTTGCCTGCGAACATACTTTGCAATAGCTTTGGCAATGGGTTTTGACACACAGATTTTGAAAGACTTGTGTTATGAAATGGATATCTCTCCTATGATAACTAGAAATATACCTTATACCAGATTTATTGTAGAGAGTAGCCAAACTGAACTCTTTTTCGGACCACAGGTGGTTACTCTTCAACGTTAGTTTCAAGTTAGATACTCCTATTCCATTTATAACCCCAAAAACATGCTGATTGAAAGACACTTGGTCATAGCGTAAACTACAAACTTAGTAATAAATACAATCCGAGAACTGAATCGGTTGAAGTACTGAACACGGAGGTAGATTAGGTTAGGTTAGGGTGGCAAGCCGCAACAAGTGCAGCCTCACTTAGGCCAGAGGAAGCCCATTGTGATACTACAGGATCTAATGTTCTCACAACTACCCGTTGAACCAGCAGGAGTTGAGAATGAAGCGTTAGAGGTAACTTATGCTTGCATTAGCGAGTTCACCGATATTGTCGTAGAAGTTTTCTCCGTGCGTAAGAGGTGAAGAATTGTCTCTTCCTCTTCCTCGTCCTAAGTAAGCACAGGTACGTGGAAGAATCTCGGGAGTTCCTTCTGAGCATCAACTTTCCATGATTCAAAAACTGTATGGATGAAGAACAGGAGGAAACTATACCTCTCCTTCTTTGTACCTGGCTACCTCTTTTACCGTAGAAGGAATTGGGAGATCTGAGAAACACACGACATCTAAAGCTTCTTACGCTTTATAATGAACTCAAAATTGTTCAACGATTAGGGAGATCTCACGTGAAGCCTTTTTTGTGTTATCACAATGGACCTATGCTGGTTGGCGTTTAAACAAACCAAACCATCAACTTCGACGGATGTAAGGATAGTTGCATCAAAGCCAAGGTCCAAGGCACACGGGATACGCAACTCACACCATTGAATGTTATCAAATTCTCTGTAACCGAGGAAAGGATCTCGTGGGCTATTAATATAAGTCACTTTAAAACTTCGCGCGATTTATAGAAGCTCGTTGACATTCAACTAGGTACATCCAGCAGACCTGGATAGTAATTTATATTTTACCAAGGGGTAGATCATATCCTTCCTTAAAACCAGAATAATTCAGTGACAGCTGTTGAAAATACCCTCGGAAAACCATTGTAACCAAAACTAATCCAAGTCTACTAATCTATCCCTTCTTATCTGGGTCATTGTCATTGACAAAGTTCTGGCAGATTTCGCTAAAATTGCAATCCTCGTAGCGGTTTGTACGATGGACGCTTTATTTATTTCACAAGACTAAAAAGAGTTCCAGAAACAACTGGTATTGCAGACTTTCTTCAATCACAACCGACGCATTTAATGTGCTCCGTGCAAGGAACACAGTTATACACGGACAACGTGGGTTGTGGTCGTCGACATCCCACGGTCATTGTAATAGTTATTTTGCCTCACAGTCAAGACATTACTTCCATTCAGTTAGCATATATATGACTCTTAGATGGGTCCCTGACCATAGTAACATAGAAGGGAACTGGAATGGAATCGATGCGCAAGTTAGACGCCGCTCAACTCTTAATAGTACCTTGCAGGACCTTCTCTTCAATAGAAAATGTTAAAGGAAAATTTCGATTTGCTTTTTCTCCCTGCAAAAGGTAACATTTTCCATTACTTCCGTTCAATGGTCTACTCAAGGTGGAACACCCCAAGCAACTGTGTGTGACATATCCAGGAAGATGTGGCTCTCCACATGCACACACAACTTAATTAACAGGACGCGCTCTGAGACTGCAAGAATCGTAACATTTTCCATTACTTCCGTTCAATGGTCTACTCAAGGTGGAACACCCTAAGCAAATGTGTCATATCCAGGAAGATGTGGCTCTCCACATGGACAGACAACTTAATTAACAGAACGCGCTCTGAGACTGCAAGAATCGTAGCAATTAGCACACGTTTTCGGTACGAACTAGGCATTCCCATTAACACCCACAAAAGCAAAAGCATACAAGTAGAAGAAGAAACCTTGATTCACTTCCTCTGTGATTGGCCGGCACTAGTTACACACTGGACAGAGCCTTCTTCGACGACCTATCGAGTTGCGTAACACACAATTCTAACACTCACTCCACATGATGAATTGGACACCCTCACCAACAGCCTGGGTCGGACAGACAGCTACCTCTATCTGTCTACCTATCACTCAGTAGCTAGCTCTTTAACTTTATCGTTTCGACAATTATCGTCTGAAAAGTTACGTGATTAGAGCCCAGGTTTCGGCTCTTACATCTTGCGGTTAGTATTGAACATTACGACAAATACCGATCACATTTTCACCTGCTGTAATACTTTAGAAGCAAGGTTTTCGAGTCGTCTGTCGGGTAGTTCAGGTTTAAAGCCTAACCAGAAGTATATTTTCATAGGCAGGATTTTGAGTGAAAAGCATGTCGTACACTAGCACCCCTCAAGTGTTTGCCTTTCCTGAGCCCAATTGCTGCTTGTTGGCACATTCTTTACTGACAATGTCCGTTGGAAATGTGTTAACGTTTGATGCTATTTGCACTTTTAGGGTTTAATGCTGCAACATTCCCAGCAGCCCAATTATTGAAAAGCTCCTCAACTCCGCTGGATCTTAAAGTCAACCAAATGATTAATGATTTATAGAAAACTCACCTGCAAACCATTCGACTTCGCCCGAGCCAAATTGATAGACTTCCCCTGTGAGATCTTGATCTCGCCTGGTGTATCGATCGATCGGAAGCAACATGAAAACAATAAAAGTTCACACCACGAATTGATCAGCAGGCAAATTTGATCATCAATCTGCAAATGGAATTCAAATGAGAATCAATCGAAACATTCAAAGTATGGCCAACTCACGGATATATTCTTAAACAGCGGCAAGCTCTTGCACCACTTGACGATCTTGTACAGCCGGTGGTCGGCCACCGTGCACAAGTTGGCGATTAAGTCTGGATTTGCATTCTCTCCGTTGGCCGAGAGACCAGCGCTGGCCAGCAGCGGATTTGACGCAATATTACCAGGCGGGGCCGATGTCGATGCCGACGTTGACGATGACGACGAACACGACGACGACAACGGTTGATTCAGTCGTGCCAACTCGGTTGCATTATACTGCCACAGATGCTCGACGTTCATGATCTCCTGCAGTAAGGTGGGAATTTCGTGATTCGGCGAACGCTGCTGCTGCTGCTGATGATGATGATGATGATGGTGGTGATGATGACTGCTGCTGCTGCTTCCCGGTGTTGGAGTGGATGTCCCACCCGTGCTGCTGTCGGGTTGTTCTGTCTTAATTACGAAACCATTCACTCCCATGCGAGAGCTGTGCTGCTGTTGTTGCTGCTGCTGACCAGATTGCTCGTTGTTCAGCAGTGGGCTCAACATGGAATTGGGCAGTTGGTAGGAGCACTGATAGGTGGACCGTCCACCGCGTGTCCTGTCCTCGCGAATCGCCTCCAATTTCATGCCCTTCTGAAGGCACTTCTCGAAGCGACACGCCGGACACTTTTTGCGAGTGGAAATGGTCACTGGACAGGGTCCACCCCGCACACAAACGTAGTTCTTGCGATTCTGTACGGTCCTCTTGAAGAAACCCTTACACGACTCGCACGAGAAGATGCCATAATGGAAACCGGAGATCTTGTCCCCACATATGGGACACGGTGAGTTAATTAGCTGTTGTCGTGAAATACCCGCCGAGGGTATGGCCTCGCTGTCGAAGAGCAACTCTTCTGTTTTGAGTCCCGGCGGGGTGCTGCCATTTACAGAGATTGATGTGGAGGCGGCTGCGGCCAGCGCAGATGCCGCCGCTGCTACTACAGCGGCCTGTGATAGATTCTGTGGATCCGACGACGACGTGCTGGCAGCACTGCTGCTGCTGTCGATAATTGTCGGCCGATACAAAACGGAATGATGAAGTGACCCGCCATTGTAGCTGCCGTACATGTTGTGTCGGCCCGCAATTGGCGAATGCGTCGGACTGAACTCCGAACTGTACGAATAACAGCTGCTGTGCGACGCATCACTGTTGTTACGACTCAGCGACGGGGTGTAGGGAGCGTGTCGTGACGTTAGCGGCGATTGACTTGGCGAACTGTGCGTGTACGCGGAATGAATGGCAGAGTCGGGGCTAGGATTGGCGGGCAACAGATTGGCTGTCGTCTTGGAGCGAGCGAGCAATGGCGAGTTACTGCTGCCGGTGGGATCGGCCAGAAGACCTGGCTCATACTTAAGGTTAATAGGATCACTCTGTGGCTTCTTGTTAACATAGTGGGATGAGTTTATCTCGACGCAGATCTGATCGAGCTTGCAATCAGGATCATTTTTGATCACTGTCACTGGATCAGAGGAGAAAGTCTTGTCGCAGCTCGTCGAGTTTTCCGTATCCATTGGATCCGGTTCGGCATCGGAGAGTTCGCCCTCCCACGACATTGGTCGAGGGCCATTCTTCACCGATTGACTGACTGCTCGTCGCGTGACCTTCAGGTTTTCGATGTGCGACAGCTCAGTCTCCGAGTCGGACTCATCGCCCTTCGTGACGGGAATCCGTATTGCCCCGTTGCCTTTGTTGTAGTACGATGTTGTTACGATGGGCGTGGATGGATGAATGGACCGAATAGCGCTGCTATTGCGGTCCACTTCACATTTAATGTTCGTCACAGAGACATTGTTGCGAATAATGGATGATGTTGTCGTCGATGGTTGTTGAACGCCAACGATGTTAGTGATTGTGCTGCCGTGACCCGCATTGTATGCGGATGGTTCACTTTTTATTGATGATGACATGGTTGTGAGTGGTACATGCGTATGTGTGCGTTAATTTGTTGCAAAATTGATAAATCCTTGGTGAGAATTTATTGATGAGATGTGGTGTCTTACAGCGACATGCTTTTGGAACATCGAGTTTGAGGTAGTTGGACGTCAATCGCCATTTCTAGAAATAAACACAGGGCAATGGATTAGTGATGATGATGAGTAATCGAAGGAATTTATAAATAGATGGAAGAATGGCTACAATATTAATAAATAAGCCATGGCAACATAGGAAGGACCTTTTCCCTTTGCATAATCAATCGTTTCTGTGAGTTTTAGCAAGGAACCGATCATTTTATGTCCTATTCGATTGAATGAATCGAGAAGACGTTTGCATGATGAGGGTCAGTGAAAAAACTTTTAGACGTGCTTTCTGATTCCGGGGGTTTAAGCCTGGAACCTGGATATTAAATCGTTTCAGGAGATGCTATGGATAGCCACAGACCCATTTATATTAAGACGATAAGGGATTGTCTAGCTGTGAGCATAAGCTATGTGATAGGACCCCTATCGAAGTACATATCTGTAAACTCTATAAAGGAAAGTTTTATTACTTTCCGGACAGAGTATATACGGAGCCTGTCTCCGCAGTACGATGTCACAGTTGTGCTTGGGGAAAGCAAAACCTTTTCGGGGGATAAGTTGGTAAGCATAGTTTCCACGAAAAGACAGCTACCAACTAATAGATTTTGATTCGGTGATAAGTATAGCACCAGGTTTCCAAGGCTAAGGATCCACACAGCAACATGGCTATCTATAGATGGTCAAACCGATGCTAACCGATGCTAGCCATGCATACAACATCACCTCATCTTACACAACTTCCAAGGGGCAAATGTCGACGCTAATTGTGTTCATTTTGTTGCGACAAGCTCGACTCTTTAACGAAAATAATCTCCCAACTGCTCAGAAGGATAAATTGGACGTTGGACACTTTAGCTTATCAGAGTCTACAGAAAATCTGTGGCTATACGCGTTGCAATGTGTACTTTGAGTGTTGTTCCTCCGAACTTTTTGAAACTTGCACCGAATTTTGACAAGGAGACTGCTATCATCTGACTTTTTCAATCTTGTTCTGGAGCTAATAGTGGTACTGGGGTATGTGGACGATATTGACATCATCGGTCGTTCCCAGCGTGCCGTGAGAAACTTTCACGGCGAATGAAGAACAGGTAAAATTTGCTGTCCCTAATCTGAACAATTTCGAGGTCGTTAAGGAGTAAACGTGAACTCCACAAATGACACCCTAGTGGAGATAAACCCTACGAAACGGCTGCGTTTTCGGTTTGGCAAAACAATTGAAATTAAAACTCCCAACGAAATGTATGATCTGCAAATCCCTTATCCTGCCTGTTCTGCTTTATGGCGTCGAGTGCTGGACGAGAAGCAGGAAGGGAGATATCTACTGAACTCCTTCGAAAGAAAAATTCTTTGACAGACTTTTTGGTCCTGTGAGCGAGGAGGACGAATGGAGAAGAATATGCAACCGCGAACTCCACGAGCTGTATCAAGATGTGGATTTACTTTAAAAACACAAAATACGTCGACTAAATTCGCTCGACCACCTCAAGCGAATGGACAATAATGCACCAGCTAACGACAAGGAAAGGCCGAACATGGGTTTCAAAGACCAAGCCAAGAGTGGCAAAGACACGTGAATGATCCGTAGTCCGTTAAGTAGGTAAGCACATATGTACCTGCACTGCATAGTTCATGAATACACGTTGTGCTGATCTCTTTTAGGGATACTTGGACGAGGTCTGTGTATATTTTATCAGAGAGTTCAAGGCTTATGTTTGTCACTCTAGATGGAAAAGGTTTAACAACATTTGTCAGGTAATCTGAAAGCATTTTCACCAGTTCTTTTGGGTCCCCGATCCATTCCCCATCAGATTTTCTTATCATACCTATCCTGCGTTTGAGGTCTCTTTTAATGTTTGGGTGCCTTTCAAATGGTAAAGTACGGCTTACAACAGGGAGCGCTGAATTCTCTGATCCTGTTCAATATTTACACGAGTGATCTGGTGGCGTACAGATCAGGTCCAAAAGTCGAAATTGAAAATCAATTTCCAAAAGTCGGAAACAATCCTGTTCAGAACTCCATTGGCTAGGGCGGCGTAAGGCAATAACGGCCAAATCGATTTGGAAATAACGCCCAAAAATAAACAACAGGATGGAAATAAAGCTTAACCTTGAACCTTGGAAAGGAAATAACACCCGAAATTACTAAAAATTTTGCAACAACAAATACGAGTACGAGTTTTTTTTGGGCGTTATTTCCAAATCGATTTGGGCGCTATTTCCTTGGGGGTTACGCCGGCTAGGGCCTCTAGGGATACCAGAAAAAACTGGCGAAAATTAGACAAAATGGACAACCATTGGCGGTGCGTGGTCAGATATCTTGGAATCTGGCTCGACAAGTATCTATATTCTGCTTGTCTTACTGAGGCCAAGAGGGCTTATGCTCTGACAAGGAGACTGTTTCGCAGCAGTCAACTTGTTTTCAGAGTAAAGGTCATATGCTACGTGGCCCTTATAAGGCCGATCATCGATTATGGCTGTCCCATTTGGTTCAATATAGCTCCTTCCTATATGGAAAAGATTAGGATGTTTGAGAGACAGTGTCTCAGGACCTGCCTGGGGTTCTTTCGAACTCCCGAGACTGAGTACATAAAATATTATCCCAAGAAGACCCTATACGATGGGGCTCGATTGAATAGGACTGACAATTTCCTAATTAAGGTGATTCAAAGGCACGTTGCAAGGGAGATGGCCAACGCTAACAATCTGATCTCGGGTGGTTATTAGCCGAATTTAATGTACCGCGAGAGTACGCTCCGGTCTGGCTTTGTCCCGCCTGAGGCATTTCTTTATGCAGACATGAAAGGGCTAGTCCAAAATAAAGATGGTGTGCTGGTATTTTACCACAGCCACCGCGGCGCGAGGGATAAGCGGCTTATCCACGACGGGTATGCCGCCAATGTTCATAAGCTCCTTCGTTTTAATAACGCGATTGCGGATAGGGATAGAGTCGATACCGGAAAGCAGTTCACCGAGTTTTGGTGGCTTGATGAAGATGTGAGGGCAGACACGCTCTACCGGGCCGGTGCGTTACCTAGGTAACATTCTTTCTTAGTTTTAAGCTAGTTTGTAAGTTAGTTAGGTATAGGTTAGGAGGTCTTTGGGAGGGCCATGCGTTTAACAAGACCAAACCAACGAACGCTCCGTCCGGAGAAGTAGCAGCTTGAACTTCAGTTCCTTACGTAAGTCTTTGACATTGTCACTAATTAAGATAGATTAGATTAGATTAAAAGTCGGGAGAGCCCTCACCGGCTCTGGCAATGCGGCCTCTCTAAAGGAGCCTATTGTGCCTTCCGTAGTGAGGACCTAGAGCCATCTTTTGACTTTAAGGTACAAAGATACATATTAAGTTGGAAATCACTGACAATTTAACATTTTAAGGTAGTCTGTCATTGTCAGCTAATTGTTAGTAGACATGACAATATTGTACAATCTGACAACTGTCTAAACAATGTACGAAAGTTTTACCAATAGGTAAAAAGAACGTGCCAGGGCAGACAATCCCGTACAGAAACCTGTATAGAGATAATGAAGGAAACCTTGTAGTAGAATCACAGTCGGTGGTGAGAATGTGGAAAAATTACTTCTGCAGACTTTATAATGGCGAAGACCAGAATCCCGCTGTTAGGCAGAACGTACCATTCAATATAGACGACGATAGACAAGACTTCCGTCCACCTGACCAAAGCGAAATACGGGTAGCAATATCCAAGCTAAAGAACAACAAAGCTGCAGGGCCTGATGGTCAACCTGCCGAGCTTTTTAGAGCTGCTGGAGATGACCTGGTAACGAACATGCACCAACTCACCTCCAAAATTTGGTCAGATGAATGCATGCCTGATGAATGGATCTCAGCATCGTTTGCCCGGTCCACAATAAAGGAGACCCCTTCAACTGCGTAAACTACAGAGGTATCAGTCTCCTAACCGTCGCATACAAGATCCTGTCTGCCATATTGTGTGAACGCCTTAAGCCCTTTATAAATAACCTGATTGGCCCCTATCAGAGCGGTTTTAGGCCAGGAAAGTCCACCGTCGATCAAATGTTCACACTTAGGCAGATCCTGGAAAAAACCCAAGATGTTCAAATCGATACCCACCATCTTTTCATCGATTGCAAAGCCGCGTACGACAGCATCTATAGAGACGAGCTATACAGAGCCATGTCTAGCTTTGGCATCCCTGCAAAACTCGTTCGATTGTGTAGGATGACGATGGAGAAAGCTCGCTGCTGCATCAAGGTCGGTAACGACCTCACCGAAACCTTTGATGTCAAAAGAGGATTTAGACAAGGTGACGCGACGCGCTGTCGTGCGACTTTTTCAACATCATACTTGAAAGAATCGTCCGGAACTCACAGGCCAACACGCAAGGCACGATCTTTCAAAAGTCCGTCCAATTACTTGCATACGCCGATGATATTGACATAATTGGTAGAACAGCGGGCTGTCACTGGTACGTTTGCTAGTATAGAAACGGAAGCGAGGGCAAAACCAAGTATATGCTGTCAACAAGAAGGGTCACCCAACATCGTAAAATCGGGCAAAACATCACGATCGACAGCTATAACTTTGAGGTAGTGAGGGACTTTGTCTACCTCGGTTCTGCTATAAATTCTGACAACAACATCTCAGAAGAAATTAAACTAAGAATAACTCTTGCCAACCGCTGTTTCTTTGGGCTAAGATTGCAATTGAGTAGCAGAGCCCTATCCCGAACAACTAAGGAGATTCTGTATAAGACCTTGATCATCCCAGTCCTGCTTTATGGCGCTAAAGCTTGGACTCTATCTAAAGCGAATGAAGATATCCTCGGCCGCTTCGAGAGAAAGATTCTTCGTAAAATTGTCGGTCCCGTTTGCGTTGACGGGCTTTGGAGAAGGAGATTCAACCACGAACTATACGAGCTGTACAGCGACATCGACCTGGTCAGAAAACTGCGAGTAAGTCGTTTAAGATGGCTAGGACATGTAGAGCGGATGGAAACAAATGCTCCGGCTCGTAGAGTCTTCGATTCTAACCCGGAGGGACAACACAGTAGAGGAAGACCTCGCCGTAAGTGGCGCGCGCAAGTCGAAGGCGACCTCAATCGACTAGGAGTGCGCAACTGGAGGCAGTTAGCTAAGGACCGGGCTAACTGGAGAGGCTTGTTAGCTGAGGCCTCGGTTCACCCCGAACTGTAGAGCCTTTACGTAAGTAAACATATGTACATAGTTCTACCTATTAGGTGACAGCTGCTACGCCTTAGGAGATACGCTTCGGTTCCCTGCCGATTGCCAAAGCCATAAAAGAATCACTAGTTCAATAAGTCTATACACCAATGTAGAAATGGGAATATGTACGTATGTATGCATGAATCCCTATCCCTATTATTATATATTACAATGCAATACTCGCTCCCAATGGAATAAAATTTATTTACCCCAAAAATGACATCCCACCGCACCCGAATACAAATAAATTTTTATGTAAACAACTGCATCTGATATTCTGATTTAAAAACAAAAAAAAACGAAGATCAAACAAGTGTGCAACAAACAAACCAAGAGAACGTCATCGCCACTGCATCTGCATCCCCTTACATGCCGCTTCATCCACCCATACACATTGCAGCAGAGCAGCGCAAAGCAAACCGCAAATCGCATCGTCATCGTCATCTCTCAACGACACCGGGTGTCAATAACCCAGGAATGTTATCACAACCAAATGTCAGCCCCCCCGCGGAAACGATTCATTGCTTTCGTCTCTCTTGCCAACAATTCATCTCTGTCAATCACCCCTCCCTGACTTCCAATAAAAAAAAAAAAAAAACAACAGCGCTCTACCCACACATAGCATAGCACTCCCCCTCTCAATGTAACCCTCTCTCATTCATTTTTATGTACCACCAGCGCTCTGTTTCATTGAACCAAAACCATTTCCCTGCTGTTGCCCTCTTGAGTTTGGGTTTGGCGCACACAAAACGTGCGGGGGGAAACTCGAAATCGCTTTTCCAAAAATATACATTTCCGCCAAACAGTTATGATGACCCCTTAGAGATTGTGATGACAACAGTAGTTGTGGTAGTGTGAAGCATTTTTTTTTCTTTCTTCATGAAGCAGAGCGGCAGCAGCAGCATCGTGTATTGTCGAGAGCGTCACGTGATCCAAAGGACGACCTTCAGGCAATGATTGAGTTTGTTCTCAAACGACCTTGCTCGTGCGTCGTCACTTCGTCACAAAATATTGCCTGCCTTAGTGTGTCTGTGTGAACGAAACACATACACAAATCCACCCTAATCGCCGCAATGAATAACACAACGACCAACGACACCATCGCAACTGGAAGTATATAGGAATTTTCAACAGAAAGAGATGACTCTATTGGATGCTCCGCCAATGGGTGTGTGTGTGCGTGCGTATCTGTAATCAAATCAAACACAAACGTTGTTTTATATTACGTAGTAAGGTTGTTCGATTCATTTCAGATAAACGAAGCAATTCGATAGAAAAGAGAACTAAGAAGACGAACACAGCCGAAGGGGGAACAAAAAAAAAAAAAGCAAAACAAACCGATTTTCTTGGAAAACGACCCTGAACAGGATGAATACAAAAACTACAAAAACGAAACACAAACAAGAATTAGAAGCCAAAGAAGAACAAAAGCCGAAGACGAACAAGAACAAGTTAACCTTAGCTAGTTGGAACAGAGTAGACTGGCACTGGAGTCTTTGTCGTCACCCTTTTTGGAGCAATGCTCGCAAATGGAAGATGATGATGATGATGATGATAAAATGCGATGGCGGTTGCGTTGTGGATTTGGACCGCTTTTGTCTTGTTTACAGATAAATAGTTGGATCGGACGTCGTCGTAGTTAAATCTAGTGTGGGAGGGGAATATATACAAAGAGAAGCAAAAACAAAGGCGATTGAGCGAGCTGGAGTTGGAAACGGAATTAGGAAGATGGTAATGGTCAGCGTTGCCACTTTGCTGCAATTGCAGTAGATCTACTGCATTTTTTTCAAAATTTAAATCTACTGCCACCAAATTAAATCTACTGCATTTTTGTAAAAGCTTAACTGAGGAAGCTAAATCCAAAATAGTAGATCAAATACAAACAGAAATACAAGCCAATTTGGGAAACTAAGTTTTCCTGGCTTAAATTGCCGAAAGAAACTTGTTCAGCAAAATATGTCTTTGAACAACAACATGTCAAATTAAGACGTCGATTCTGAAAATATTTTCTAGCTTGATGGAGTTTTTCGTGATGCAATTTTATATCGAGGCTTGTCAACAGATAAAAAATTGTTTTAATTTTAATAGTGAAAGATTGAAACCTCTGAGGTATGTAGATACAAAGTTAGTACCTTGTGGAAGGCAGTATACACTCGATATTGCCTGTTTAAACTTGTTTCCTTTTTATGATGATGACAAAGAAAAACTTAATAGCCAATGAAGATGAACAATATTCCATGCTCATTAATATTAATGCATTTTTCTGTTTTGTTTAAATACTCGTCTTTATTAATTTTGTATTGTTTATGTTATGTTTTGTAAATTACTTTGGTTTTGTTTGAAAAAAAAAATTCAATCTACTGAATTTTTTTAGAGAATCTACTGCGAAAAAATTGTCCAACAGTGGCAACGCTGGTAATGGTTACTTGACTGAGTGATCTCTCTTTTGTTTCTGATTTTCAGGGTTAAAGGGAGTTGCTTTTGATTTTGCTTTGGCTTGTTAGGTACTCATATTGCGCCGCTGTTGTGTTTCTTTAATGATAGAACATTCTAGGCATCAGACTTATCGGTATTGGGAATGTGTAGGTTGGTTTAGACACAATTGACAGAACGAAGAATCAAATTAATAATTGCAACTAGAGAGCTCTACGATCCGGGGTGGACCTGGGACTGGGATTCAATTACAAGCTTCTACAGGCACCACGGTCCTAATCTAAATGCCTCCCTCCAGATGGCTCAGCTCCCATTCTTTAGAAGCGAAGACTTCCTCTACTGAGTTTGCCCTCTGTGATGGGCCGGAGGGCCTGTGTCCATTTTTCTACATGTCCTAACCATCTTACACCACTGATGTGCATCTCTTTGACCAGATAGTCGTTGTGCACCTCGTACTTCGTCTCTTTCTCCAAAGCTTATCAACGCACTCAATTGCGAACATTTTACGAATTTTTGGGACAGTTTATTGTCCTTCTTAAGAGTCCAAGTTTCGGCGTCATTAAGCAGGATTGGGATGATCACGGTCTTATACAGAATCTCCTCAATTATTCGGGTTAGAATTCTACTATACTCAATTGCCTTCTAAGACAAAAGAAGGAACTCATAGAAATATTCTTTGATAGTATCGTCTTTATCTTCTGTGGGGGCGTGAGCGCATATCAGGCTGATGTCACAGTTTTTCATCCTGCTTTTGCCGGGCCCATCCCGACGCACTTCCTGAATGGCGGTGATATCTGCAGTGTAGCAGTCTAGGGCCCTTCGCTAATTGTTCGGCTGCCCGCGGTCTGTTAAGGGTTTCGAACATTCCACGTGCAGATCCGAAAGTCAACATCCGTTTTTCTTTTGGCAGGGTCGTCAACAGTAAATCCATCCGTATCCGAGGCTTTTGGTTGCTTCGTAACAATTAATTTTTTTCCGTGGTTGGGTAGTTAATCCCACGCACAACCACCAACCTGGAGGACCAGGCCCTAAAATGACGCTTAGGACAGCGGGTCGGAAACACCGTTGTCAGTAACCCACTTCGGGGATATGAGTGCTGCCATCCATAAAGGGTTGACCCGCCAACATCTTTATTTCACCCCCCTGACTAGTGCTGAAAATCCTTACTGACCTTTGCTCCAAATATGTCAGAGTAGCTCACGCAAGGTTCCTGCCATTTCGACTGTTGACAACACCGTTGATTCAATCTTGTGGACTCATCCGCTGTATGTCCTCTTTCTGAGGGGCTCATGTAAGACTTTTGAGACTCAGTCAGTCATGCCGACAGAGTATTATAGTGTTGCTATTTTTTTCGTGTTTAACACTCGCTCTTATTTATTTTAGCAAGTCAAGCCCGGGTGGGCGAGACTAGTGCCCGGTGGTTACCACGCGGAGGTAAAATAAACACAATTGATATGTATGAAAAGTTAGAGCAGCTGAGCACCGCCAGGTTGATTCAAAATCAGCGCCTTCCCGATTCATATACACACCCAACCACCGAAACAGGGATTAGCAAGCGTAAATATTCGCCTGGTTTCTGACGCGATGTCATTTTCAGAGTTTATAGCAAAGCCGAGAGGCAGATTAAAGCCCTAAATAACTCAAAGTTATAAGTTGGTGGTCGGCTCTTAAAAAATCCTATAACATAGCCAAGCTCAACGGAGGGTCCAAAGAACGACATGCATAGGGACCACAGGCGCTCTGGGGATAACGTCAAACGAGCTCACAGTCTTTCTGCATCTTTTACCTTTAGACCTTCACATCATAAACATCACAGCACATAGCGCGATCAGACTCGAGTCGGGGTGCTGGTATGCGAAACCCTATGGACATAGCAACTAGCAACATTCCGCTTTCTCTACCAAGAGAACTAGTACCGACCCTCAATGGATTACATTATCCCCCAAAACTTTGAAGAAGAATTCACTTTAAGATCAGAGTGGCAAGGCGCCACGAATTTAACAACACGGACGGTTCAAAAATTGACTGTGGAGTAGGAGCGGGTGTATTGTCCGAGTCTCTGAGAATCTTAAAATCCTTTAGGCTTTCAGATGTTTCAGGCTGAAATCCCTGAGGCCTGTCGCCTAATCAAACTACACACGAAAATAGTTCCGAGGCAAAAGATAGACATATTCATTGACAGTCAAGCTGCGGTCAAGACTATCGACTCAGTCAATGGCCTTTATTGTGATTGTCGATCAGCGATCGTCACGACAATTGTCGATTGCGTAGATTGATTTTAGCTATTCGTACGCACAAAATTCGTTCACTTCCAAGAGAAAGTATCGATCAGACATTTGTAATCGACTACAAGCGACTGTCAAATCGACAAATATCAATCGCAATCCACAGTCACATGGTCGATCAACGATCAACTATCGACACTCACAATAGGGGCCAAAATAACCTCAAAATTAGTTTGAGAATGTCAAGAGAAGCTGGCCTCGATGGATCAGTTCAGGATTACCTTGATCCGGGTTTTAGGTCATAGCAACGTTTATGGAAACGAAAAGGCTTACAAGCTGGCCAGCCTCCTCTGCTCACTTGGGGAATCGGTGCGAACATTCCAATAGGAGTAGTCAAAGCAAACATTTTCTCAGAATCCCTGTCGATAGGCAATCTCAGATGGGGATGCAAAAAAACTGTACCATTTCCAGAGGGATGTGGCCTAATTATACCGGGGAAAAAACAACCCACTTTCTAAACAGCAATCACCACAGGCCACTGGCCTATAGGGGACCATGCATCGGTAGCCATATTAGGCAAGGCATCCCATACTTAATACACACTTTCGCAGTTGTATGGACGCAATTGAAAAAGAAACCCTTACTCACTATACCTATGCGCTTGTCCGGCACTAGCCAGGACTATAGACAGAGCTCTCTGGGAAAACCCTTCTTCGCATCCCTCGAGGAAGTCTCGAAGAGTAACATCAAAGAACTGATAACCTTTCTGAATTCCACAGGACGGATATAATCTCTCCACCCCGATAAACCTTAACAACCAGGACAAATGAGTTGTGGTAACAAAACGACCTTAGTGCTGCTTGGGGTTTCTTCCAACCGCCACACCTACCTACCTACTTACCCTGTGAGTTGCGTACAACTTTCTCAAGTAAGATGTGAAAGAAATCGTGTGGCCGGCGTCGCCTTGTCTAAATTAAATTTTTGACATTAAAGGTCTCGGTTTTGTTTTTGTCCGTAATGGAGCAGCCAGTGTTCTACATCGTCATTCTGATGCATAACGAGTTTAGCAAGGATGCCAAAACTAGGCATGGTTCTGTATAACTCTTCGCATATTTAAAGGGTAAATCGGTAGAAACCGCTCTACAGGAAGTGGTTGGTAAAATAGAAAAAAACCTTCACCTGAAGGAATATGCGCTGGCTTCGTTTTTGGACATTGAGAGGGCTTTCAGTATAACGTAAGGGCTGAGACAATCAAATGTGGCCCTGGAAAGAAGAAATGTAGACGATATCATCACCAATTGGCCTTGCAAAATGCTCGTCACAAGGAATAATAAATTCCGAAAATGGGCTGCACGGTGTGGACCTCGTGGCAACTCGGAAAAGACGGAACTGGTACTCTTTAATACAAAATAAACACAAGAATGCTATGGCCGTCCTTCAACGAATCCAAAACCGAGTAGATAATGCGGGAAGATAGGAAATCCCTGTCCACCCTCGTAGGTATCATAACAGGGCACAACGCTCTGCGGTACCATATGAAGAAGATGGGCTTTACGGAAGAAGAACTTTGCAGAGGCTACGGTGATGAGGAAGCTCTTGAGGATACAATCCACTTTCTATGTCAATGCCCAAGTCTCCAACACACCAGGTATAAATTCCTAGGGACTCTTGTTTGGTGGGAAGCCACGAATAGAATGTACCCTTTACATTATATAATTCACGCAAAATGTAATTTTGTTTGCATAGACCTTTGACTTCAAAAAAACCCCAAAGAAAAAAGTTCTGGATGCCCAATTCTGATATTAAAAAACTGGCTTATCATGTCAGGACAACGAACACCATTAATCGTTACTGCCTTACCAGTCGCATTTTCGAAGAAGAATGGTCCGATAATGCCTCCAGTCTAAAATCCGCACCCAAAAGTCACGCGTTGCGGATGCATTTGTTTCTCAACAATTACTCGTGGGTATTCTGAACCCCAAATGCGACAATTTTGACAATTAACGAAGCCATCAAGATGAAAATGAGCTTCATCACTGAAGATGATTTTGTTCGAAAAATCAGCATCCACTTGTTGTTGTTCCAAAATCCATTCAACAGACTCTCTTCGCGCTGCATGGCCGGTAGTCTTCAGTTTTCGAGTGAATTGAACTTTGTAAACATGAAGTTTCAAGTCTTGCGTGAGAATTCGCTGTAGAGAGCTTCTCAAAATGCCCAATTCTTGACTACGGTCCCGAATTGATGTTCCTGGACTGTCAGAAATACTCTCGCGAACTGATTTGATGTTTTCGGTTGTGCGACTTGTGACAGGATACCCAGAGTGTTTAAGATCACTAATTGATTCAGTCTCCCTGAATTTTTCAAATAGTCTCTCCACAGTTGATGGTTTTATGTAAATCACTATGACGGCCATATTTTGTTCGAAAAATGCGAACTGTAGCTGACAAACTTTCATTATTTTAAAAATATTGTTCAACAATGAATATGTATTGTTCTTTCATAGAGCGCTCCATTTTTACTAACCTCGGACTGACAGCTGTCACATTGTTATCTTTTTTTGCCGTTGGCATCACTGTACTATTAAATGGCGCAAAATTCAAATTTTGCGTGAATTATGGGAAGTACTGTACCCAGATAAGGAGGAATGGCCAAAGGAATAAAGTTACGAATGAAAACAAAATTTCAATTTATGTGGATGGTTTAAAAATTAAGAAGGGTGCACTGCAGGGTCAGGTCTATATACTCTAGTGACTTAGGGGTACCCTTTTGGCACTGCCCTCCTAGAAAGCACGCTAGGAGATTAGGTTTAACAAATACGGCCACGCGCAGCAGGTATTGCGAGGACCTACATGTCGCAGGGGATATTAGGTACTCATCTTCTTTGTGAATGCCAAGGTATCGGTCCGAATAGAAGGAAAGTACTTCTTCGAAAACTTTAAGGAGTTTGACCTCTCAAAGAAATGTAAAACCATTTTTAGGTTCTGTGGGGAAATTAAATGTTAAGGCGAATTAATTTAAGATTTGATCGCGATGGTTCCCCACGGATGGTAATGGGTAATGTGTCTAGTCTACTGTAATGAAGTCACACCGTATACAACTTAGCCTAACCTAACCTCGGTAGGTCTTTCATTTTGGGTAGGTGGACGGAAGTCTTATTTTTCTTCGTCCACATGAGTTTTCAAACAACAATCTGAAACGCATTTTCAAAAGTTGTCTGAAGTGACAACAAATTTCCATGAGAGTATGAACACTACATCCTGAAAATCAAAGGTATCCTTCTCACTAAAAAAAAAGCCACTTTAAATATTTATAAACAAATTATATATATTTTTCTATATTCTCCAACACAATAACCGTCAATATAGACAGCAAATGTTTATGACAAGCCTTCGTGTGCGGCTAACCCCAAATAGCTATACTGTGCAAACTCACCAGTCAACAGTCACCAGTGAAAACCAATATAACTAAAACAACGATCGACACAGTTCAGCGGTGGTAATAGAACGTGTCTTTGATATTAAATATTGTAATTTATACACCCTACCTCCACCGCCATATGCGCGGCGGCGCAGCAGCAGCGCATTAGAAGACAAAGAGTCTAAACTCTACGGTAGGTACCTCAAGACTTGGGGAAAATTAATTACAAAACATAAATAATCGTCGATTTGAAAGTTGTCTTTAGCGGTGCAGTGCCCATGCCCAATGTTGGCCAGTTGCCCGGTTGGCTTTAGTTTTACGTTTATTTTGCCGCTTTGCCTACCAAGTTTTAATTAGTGTGGCGGTGATTTAACGCCTCGCAAGCCATTTAAGTAGACTAAAGCGGGCAGAAGCATTTGCGGTGCAGTAACGCGTATAAAGTGTAATTTGTAATCCACAGTTAACCGTGTACAGTGCACCGAGTGATTCAGCGAGAGAGTCTTTTTGCAATTGCCACTGGAACCCAACATTTAACTGGTATTGCGGCGGCGCGGTTGCAGTGCACGCCAGCCGGTCCTGCATATGTAGGTGCGCACTCGGTGTACCGGATTTATTTTTTGCAGCCTGGGCTACAGCTGAATGGTTGCATAATTCAGTATCTAGTAACTGTCGTCTAGTCGTTGACCATATAGAGAGGAGGTTGCATAGTTGATCTGGTTTTACTTTGGCAGCTGGACAGCATTTTGCTAAGTATGACGTATGCTGGTTTGTTTTTGGCCTTTTGTTGCGTCTTAAAAACGGCGATTTTTTGTGTAAAGTTACAGTCAGATTTTGGGTTATAAATGGGGATTTAGCGACATGGCCGATGAGAGAATGAACTATGTAGCAGTGCGATTACATTCTTTACTTCGATCCAGTTTTATGGGTGTAATTTTGTTTAAAGGGTTCGTCTTTCTGCAAACCTTGCTTAAACTAACTGTGCCAAATACAAAGGGATCCGTCATACAGGAGCACCTATAACTATTTGTCAACGAACTGATTGGCCTCTACTAGTGCGTTTCAGGCCCGTAAGGCTAAGCCCGGGGGCTTATTCCCAAATGCGCGGCGGATCGCTTTTCATGGCGGATTGATATTTTTGTATTTTCAAAAGCTGTCAAAAACGATAGCTATTCAGGTGACGGATTGCTGGCGGATTTATTGCCAGCAATCCTTACCATAGCTATCGCTTTGAAAAGCGACATGAAAAGCGATCCGCCGCGCATTTGGGAATGAGGCCCCCTACAAAATATTCACACTGAAGATCCTAGAAAAATCCATGAAGTACAGATCAATACCCATTATCTGCTTATCGATTTTAAGGCCGCACATAACAGGATTAATAGAGACGAATTATACAGGGTGCAATGTAAAGTGTTGCCACCCCTACCAAACTCGTCAGGTTGTGCAGAACGACGATGGAGAACGTTCGCAGCTCCATTAAGTTCGGAAACAATCTCACGTTAAAGCTTTTCACAGAATTTCCTCATTGTTGTGGCGTCTGAGATATTAGCATTCGTACCATGGCTACAACAAGGTAGTGGTACGAGTCTATGTTGGCCGCTAATGATCAATTTGATTGATCGTTTGATGATCTGGTGACCGTCATGCTTTATCCGGATATTGAGGTGAGGAAACCATGTGCTACCTATAGTAACATTACGTCCTGCAGCAAAGTCGATAGGTCCGTTTTCAGAAGTGGTGTTGTGTAGGCTGTGGTACTCGATTGTACCACCAAATATGCCCTCATTTGCTATTTCTGGCATCTTAATGTCATACTTAGGACATTGCTCATTATATGCCTTGTCTTTGGTAGCATCGTCTTTATCTTCCGTGGGGGTGTGAGCACATATTAAGTTGATATTGACGAATTTAGCCTGGATGCGGAGAGTATGACTAACGAAAGCTCAAGATTTTTGCCTAAGTCTGCCGCTTACAACAAATCCGCACCCAAATATAATGCTTCTTTTGTTCCATGTAGCAATCACTGCAATCACAGTTTTTCATCCTCCTTTTGCCCGGCCGATCCAACTGCACTTCCTGGGTTGCGGTGATATCTATATTCTATAATTTGTACCAGTTGTTCGTCTGCATATGTGTTCAGGGTTCGTACATTCCACGTGCAGATCCGAACGTCATTGTCCTTATTTCGTTTTGCAGGATCGTCAACAACGAATCCGTCCTTATCCAAGGCTCTTAGTTGCTTCGTAACCATTGTTGTTTTTCCGTGGTTGGGTATAGGTAACCCCACGCACAACCCTCAACTTTGAGGCTGGATATTCCAGTGGCAGTATTAATTCAAAATCACCCGAATTTATCCCGCCGTTTACGTCCTCTTTCTGAGGGACTCACGTTCGACTTCTGAGGCTCGAGCAGACAGACAGTCAATTTTGACAGCATTATAGTGTTGATATTTTCAGGTGAGCGAGACCAGTACCCGGTGGTTACCACCGGAAGATAAAATAAGGCGTTGTCTTGTATTAACAATTCCGCCACAAGTCACAATCATATTTGAATTTACCATTACGAGTGGGATTTTAGTGACGGTAAAGGTCAGTTGTCGTTAAACAGTTTGTGGATAGTGAATCCCATTCGTGTACGACGAACGCAATGTGAGAAAGTTCACTGTCATTGAACGTTGAACATACCATCAAGAGATGGAAAATATTGGCAGAATGTTATTGTTAGCTACTCTTTAAAGGTTTTGTTGAATGTGGGTTGTGTTAGTCCTAAATGCAAATGGTTTCCTACACCCTTCTGATAGATATACCCTCAATCAAAAGAATCGCACAGTAGTTATATAAACGACACATTGAAGCCGAAGTTGGGGGGTCTAAGGTAGAAACTTACGCCTCCAGAGAAGCCCCTCAGGGCCATTGTTCTAAATGAAGCGTACTTTTCACAAATAAAAGGAAAATACCGCAGTTTGCTACATCTTCTGTTGGCGGTACACCCCTCAGAATCTCTGAAAGCGCAAAGCACATGGTACTTATATACTAGACAAAAAACTAAACTGCAAATTGAACCCCAATGAAAGAATCCAAAAAGCAACAATAGCCTTTTATTCCTGCAGCAGAATCCTCGGGGAAACCTGGGGACAATCTCCCAAAATTAAGCTCTGGATGTACACGGCTATAGTAAGACATATACTGACCTATGGCAGTCTCGTATGGTGGCCGGCAACCAAAAAGGCCACTTACCTAAAGGAGTAAACGAAGGTTCAAAAACTAGCGTGCATCGGCACCACTTGTACGATGATGAAAACTCCAACCGCAGGACTTAAGGCTATTCTCAACCTTCCGCTAGACATTCTTGTACAACTATCGGCCGCAATTAGTGCCAAGAGAATCCAATCAATAAACTGGAAATTGAACGAATATCACGGATCTATCCCAGCAGGGAGAATGGAGAGACGGACTCGTATGACAGTCGATTTTAACCAACGGTTCTAAATTGGACTGGGGTAGGGTTAAGGGCAATAACACCTGGAAGTCTTACCTTCTTTATCGACAGCCAGGCAACCAAAAAAGCCATAACTGCACCAAAAATAAAATCGAAGCTTGTGAAATGCTGTCGCGAAGAACTCATGTCCTTTAATGAAACCAGGACCTAGAGTATCATACGGAAGGATAGAAAATCACTGTCCACCCTCGTAGAAATTATAACGGGGCACAATACTCTGCGGTACCTCATGAAGAAAATGGGTTTAACTGAATTAGAACTTTGTAGAGGATGCGGTGATGTGGGAACTCTTGAGGACACAACCCACTTCCTATGTCACATCCCAGGTCTTTAACACACCAGGTATAAATTCCTATGTATACTCACTTCTTCAACGACCTAGGTGAGCTCTCCAGCACATTAATATACAAAATAATGAGCTTCGTCAAATCAACAGGGTTATAATGGGTAAGGGACAACCTCTATCCCCTACGGACATCACAATGGATCAGTATTGACCTAAGTGTTACACGGAGTAACCACAAACCTAACCTAACCTATATTACCGAAACTGACGGCGCTTACATTTGATTTCGTCCGTTAAATTATTATGAAGACTTATTTATACATTATAAAAAAACATTTTAAATCTGCAAATATGTAATTTATTAAATTGAGTTTTTTCTACCTCATTTTTCTATCTATCTCATTTTCTATTTTTCTGTCTCACTGGATACGATCGTTCATGGGAATGAAAATCATGCCCATGATCATGTGTCCATGCACAAAGGAAAGCATATGTGTACCAACTTGGCGATATAAAAGTTCGGCTGGCTTCAGCTTGCTGCCAATTGTCCAAATGAACTGATGACTGGTGAGGTTTCAAACACCACTAATGACAACAATAAACAAAAAATACCGCTATTTATGTCAGCGCTGATGTAGATCAGCTGGTTTCTATCGTATGTGGAATGTGAAATACTTAACGACGATGTATCGTAACCATTCGTCAAAGGTTTGGAATAGCTCTTCTAAAATGAAACGTCTCAAATAACAACAAACGTCATCGTGAAAGTTAAAGGCCTATCCTGATAAGGGTGGATATTAGAAATAACTACGTCGAGTATTGTGACGTAATTACTGAATTTTTCCGACTCCGAAAGCTGTAAACTTGCAAAACAAAAACAAGGATTCGTTTGAATATTGTGTCCTTTCATTCATGGATTCTATGGGTCGTGTCCTTTAGTCAGATATCCCATACACTAGAACTAGATACCTTCCTTATTTCACCACAATTTCCCCCCAACTGTTCCAATTCAACAAATGTAAGCATTAAACTGCAAGCCTGCAACTACATAATTGTGCAACCCCCACAACTTAAACTCCCGTATGGTTATGCAATAATCATTTATAATAATTTTTTGGTTTTGTTTGCCAATTAATGCAGAAATAAATGCAAACCAGTTTTATTACTTGATTTGAACCATTTCCAAGCGTTCACCTTGAGACAGAATGCTGCGGTGTACTACTAACAACAACAGAAACAAACCACACACATCGACATCGTCGACATCGTCGTCATCGCAAATAAATCGAGTTTCGCTTGGCTTTTATGCTTTTTATGTCAGCACAAGTTTATTAACCCCCCGGCGGCGGGCCGGGCAGTAGAAACCTACCCACCTAAACCTACTCTTCGTAGTAATAATAAATTAATTGATTTGCGTTTTTATTTTATCATTAATTTGCGTGTATTACTCGACTTGAAGTGCTAAGCTGTGCCCTAGCAGATGGCCTTCAGAACGCGTACCGCACACGTAGGTGTAAACAATGTTTTCTTCAAATTTGTTGTCGAAATGTCAAGCGGAAGACGGAAATACTCGCATTTTGATGTGTAGAATGTGCCTCAACTGACAGACACTCGAGTGTAAGCAATTAAACAATTCAAACGATAGTATTAGTTCTGGACTGGTTCACTGAGCGTCGCGTTGGTGATTGATTCGATGTGAATCGGTCAATTGCTTGAGTGGTTTTGGGAATCACGTTTTTCGCCTGTCAAGTGCTTTTGTCTTGATCGAAATGATGGCATCAATCAATTTGGTTTTGGAACGAGAATACCGACAGTGTATCTGCTAAAAACGCAAAGAATCGCGCGGTAAAAATCGTTTAACACAGATTTAAGCAATTAAATTCGTTAGCCTTGCCGGGAACTGGTTTCGGCTGCGCCTGTAAATATTTTCATTGAAAAAAAAAAACAACATTCACCAATAAATATCGCGTATGGATAGTGAAAAGTCATTCAGAAATCAGAAATGCATTTTTTTTTTTTCAGTGCGGCCGAGACTGAGAGATTGTTGCAATCATTGACATGCAGGCTGTGGTGCTTTGTATTTAAATTGTGCACCACAAGTGGAATTCCAACTAAATGACGCCAAAGTGTCTGATAGGTGCTGTTATAGGGGAGAATATAGTTCCACTCTTTTGTTGCAATGGGAATGTAGGAAGGAATACGTTATGAGGAGATCGATCAACGTGTAGAAATGTCAAGGACTTTTAGTGCTAGGTGGAGAATATTTGTCAAAGCTAGACGAATGATTTATCTTACACTCAATGTTGATACATATAGCCTGATAATCAGTTGGTGAATGATGAAACCTATGAAAAACATCGTGTGAACACCAAGGCGTTTGGAAAGGCGATAATAGAATGCCTATGACTTCTTTTATGATCTGTTTACTGTTTCTTCAATATAGTCGCTGGTCTATGAATATGCAATAGGTACAACCAGAGTAGGTGTTTTTAGGAACTTATTGCAAATATAGGGCGACATATCAGCGCCCTATCAATACGCATCACGAACAGTTTATACCTACTCTTGACTAAAGCGATGAGATCATTTCGAACTCTTTAGACTACAGAACAATCATTCATTGAAACTCCCTCTCGCGAGACACATTTCCAAAGGACCACAACTTACAATTTAATCGCAGAACTAACTCCTATATGTATAAGCAGATTGGCGCGCTGTTAAAGCTTTATAGGTTGCCCTTTCCCGGGAGTATTAGCTACAGAAAAAGAACTCAATAAATTCAAATCCTTTCGTGTCTCCAGCTCTTTCACTGTCGACCAGACAGAAGTTTTGGTAATTAGGCAGTTGTGTTGGTTGGTTGGTTAAAAGTGGCTGACAGCTGGGGAACGCCAAAACACTTAGACCAGCATAGGTCCACTTTGATACCACTAAAAACGGATCACGTGAGATCTCCCTACTAGTTGAACTCTTTATAAAGAGTAAGAGGCTTCTGATGTCTGTGTTTGTCAGATCACCCAAGTCATTGTAATGAAAGGCTCCCAAGTGAAGCTTCCTTCTACCTCTCACTCGTTTGTCTACCTCTTTGTCCGGCAGAATGGGTATAGTTGTTCCAATTCTTGCCTTACAATTCCCTGGAATATTACTATGCCATGGTGAATGTTAAACTGTTCGGCCATCTCCGTCAGAGATGATCGGCAGTCGAGGGCTATCTGAGAAGTTATAGAGATCGAATCCAAGGATATCATGATATGCAGATATCTTGAATGGACATCACGTTTTTCTTGAGCTAAGATAAGACTTCTCTTATCGCCATAATTTTCGCCTGGAACACCCTACAATAGTTTGGTAGACGGAAGGAGAGCTTAAGATTAAGACTTTCAGAGAAAACGCCCCCACCAACTCCGTCTTTGGTTTTTGAGCCGTCAGTGCGGAAGTGAATTGATTTATCTTCTGAAAATGTTTCTTCATTCAAGATTGCTCTGGAGGGGATGGTGACGAGAAAATTCTGTCTGGAGTGGTGTAGTCAATGTTTTCGGTTGAGATATTGAAGTTCTTCAGAATGGAAGCGTGGTCAAAGTTTTTCCTTGACCACTGTGAGGTAGCTTTAAGGCGAATGGCTGCATTCGCTGCCAAAAGGTAGTAGATAAAATATGACCAGTGCCGCAGAGATGTTTGTGCGTAGTCCAGGGAGGTGTGTAAGCTGCTCAATAAAAGGACATCCAAACCAAAAATTGGTATATCCGTTGGCACCGAGAAGGTCATTAAGGATATCAAAGTCCGTCAATGACTGCGGGTATATACAGGCCCAGAGGCTAGACATTGGACTAAAATCAGTCCCAGGGAACTAGCCGGACTAGGCTCCACTGGTATGAATAGTATAAATCTTCACCACAACTCTAAGATCTAAGATCATAAGATACTGCTATAGGCTCACCTGCCCAACTTTGGATACAAAAAGATGCAAGGAGCTCCTGCGTTTTAAAAGATCTAACATCTAGAAAGTCGTTAATGTCATCTTCGTGCAAAGACTTGGTCTGCCATGCAAATGACTTCTGCAAAAGCTCCAGAGAAGAAAAGTAGGATGAGTCCATCACGCTCTTTCTATGCAGCTGTTCTGGAATGGAAGGGGCTACCATTTTATGCCGAGTCCGGAGGGCTGAGATGAGAAGCTTTTTCATGACTAATTACACTCTCGGATGTTTGTCAGACATTCGCGAGAGATGGCGCAGTGGAAAAAACCTTAAAATGTAATTGATGTATTGCCGGGGATCGAACCTGGGACCCCTTGCACAGTAGTCTAGCACACAAACCACGGAGCCACTGCGCTTAGACGAGGTCTTCCTGTACTGCGTTGACCATCCACTCTAATGCAATCAAGACCAAATATCTTACTAAGAATTTTTCTCCCAAAATGGCCAAGGATAGTTTCATCCGCTTTCGAAAGGGTTTATGCTTCGGGCCCGTAGAGGCAGAATGGGATTATTAAAATCTTACACAGACTCTGCCTAGTTGTTCTGGAAAGAGCTTTACTGCAAAATTGCATTCTCAACGATTGCGAAAAGTTACTCTTCGTTTGATTCCTGATGAAATGTCTTTTCAGATGTAATCAGAGATCCAAGGTAGATAAAGTAGCTATAGTTACCTCAAAGTTATAAACGGTGTCCCATAATTCACGCAAAAGTTTTATTTGGCGCCATTTAATAGTATACAGTGATGCCAACGGCAAAAAAAGATAACAATGTGACAGCTGTCAGTTCGAGGTTAGTAAAAATGGAGCGCTGTGCGAAAGAACAACACTTTTTCATTGTTGAGCAATATTTTAAAAATAATGAAAGTTTGTGAGCTACAGTTCGCATTTTTTGAACAAAATATGGCCGTCATAGTGATTTACATAAAACCATCAACTGTGTAGAGACTATTTGAAAAATTCAGGGAGACTGAATCAATTAGTGATCTTAAACACTCTGGGTGGGGATAACCTTTTGAAAAATACCCGAATTGACTATCCCCAAAGACAAAATCCACAAATCCACAAAATCCATCAAATAAAAAATCCCCAAAATGTTAATTCAAAACATTTAAAGAAATTTTCATAAACGTAACCTTGCCCCTACGTATCTCACCACTAAGCGGCGACAGAATTAATAACACCAAATCTAAAATCTATTTTGTCCTTGGGGATTTTCTCTTATAGAATCTTTTGTAGCAGGGGATTTTGGAAAGGGTATTTTGGAAAAGGCGATTTCATCACCAACCCGAAAACATCAAATCAGTTCGCGAGAGTATTGCTGACAGTCCAGGAACAATTCAATCAATTCGACACCGTAGTCTAGAATTGGGCATTTGGAGAAGCTCTCTGCAGTGAATTCTCACGAAAGACTTAAAACTTCAGGCTTACAAAGTTCAATTGACTCCAGAACTGAAGACTACCGACCATGCAGCGCGAAGAGAGTTGGTTGAATGGATTTTCGAGCAACAACAAGTGGATGCTGATTTTTCGAACAAAATCACAAAAGTGAAGCTCATTTCCATCTTGATGACTTCGTTAGTCGTCAAAATTGTCGCATTTAGGGTTCAGAATACCCACGAGTAATTGTTGAGCAACAAATGCATCCAAAACGCGCGAATATTTGGTGCGGATTTTGGACTGGAGGCATTATCGGACCTTTCTTCTTCGAAAATGCGGCTGGTCAGGCAGTAACGATTAATGGTATTTGTTATCGTAACATGATAACCCAGTTTTTAGTGCCTAAATTACAAGACATGCAGATGTGACCAACATGTGGTTTCAACAAGACGGTGCCACATGCCATACAGCCAGAGAAACAATTCAATTACTGCATGAGTCATTTCCTAATCGTGTAATCGATCGTTTTTGCAATCAGAATTGGCCACCGGGGGCTTATTCCCAAATGCGCGGCGAATAGCTTTTCATGGCGGATTGGTATTTTTGTATTTCCAAAAGCTGTCAAAAGCGATAGCTATTCAGGTGACGGATTGCTGGCGGATTTATTGCCAGCAATCCTCACAATAGCTATCGCTTTTGAGTGGATCAAATCGCTTTTGGAAATATAAAAATACCAATCCGCCATGAAAAGCGATCCGCCGCGCATTTGGGAATAAGCCCCCAGATCTTGCGATTTAACGCCAATGGACATTTTTCTTTAGGGTTTTTTTGAAGTCAAAGGTCTATGCAAACAAGCCCACAGGAAATTGAAAGCAAAGTTGTGGCGGCCATTCATCCGATGTGCTTTTCCATATATAACCCCAATCTACTCTATGAATCAATAAAAAAAATTAAGCTTTCTAATTAAAAATCTCTATTTTCTATCAATATTACATTTTGGGTGAATTATGGGACACCCTTTAGCTGTCTATTGGTACGTTATGTGCCGCTTTTTGTTGACAGTATATACATAATTGGTTTTGCCCTCATTAACCTCTACTTGACAGCGGACTTTCGTCATTGTGTTTTTTCCATAACCTCAATATACCGACTAGTATGTTTTTCCTTTGGTATGGTTTCCTTGCCCTCGCTGTAAGTCTCTGTTCGGGTCTTGATGCCATTACACGTTCTTTTTATCTTTTGGTAAAACTTCCGAACATTTTGCCTGGAGTAGCACCTCTCTCTTCATGGGTCTCTGAAATGTAATCCCATACGTCTGTCTGTTTGTCCGTTATACGTTTTCAAAATATCTATCCAACATTACATTCGTGGACCGTTTTACATACGTTGATGTTTAGAGGAGGTCACAAACGCTATACATACAGGGTTTTAGACCTAAGGTCGGAGCACTTTAAAATGTGAAGTTTTAAGCACTTTTAATAGACTCCCACTATTATTTGTGTCTAGGCATTTTTACACGTGGAGCATTTTTTTGAGAATCGAGAGCTATGGAGGGTCCACTTGAGCAACCTACACCCGCGACCCACTTAATGGACAAGCGGACCATTGAAAATTAATGAATGAATGACAATTTTTTTTGCAAAAGTATCTACAACAAATTGGGTAAAGTAAATGCATCTATCTTTGTCCTACAGTTCAAAGTAGACCATCGCGATTCCTCAGAATTCCTATACATACGATGCACTTAAACATTTTAATGGAAAATCCAGGCCTTTAATTCGTTCAACAATGTTGCCTGACATGCACTAAAAAACCCTCGCGCATACATTTTAATTTATATCTCTGGTGCTCTCTCGACAGTTTCAACTATCTGAGATCTGAACTCGTCCAAAACAATAGAACACAACTATAAATCCATTTCCATTATAAAAATGCCAAACAAAAGAATTTTCTCAGTGACATATAAAAACAAAACAAAGGAAAGTGCAACAACTATCCAGTAGGTACTTCACCTCTTTCATTGTTCCGTATAGTCTGGCTGGCGTATCTCCTCCTGAACGATAGAACTGCGCGTGCAGAAAAAAAAAAGAAAACAATAAAAATGTTGAATCCACATCTAACTGTTTCGAAAATAAATTAAAAACTTGAGAGAACATGAGAAATGTAAAAAAAAAAAAAACGAAAAAAAAAATTGAAAACTGCGAATGCCCGCAAAATGTTGCGCGCTCGTTTACACGAGTGGATCTATAATTGTGACCGCGCGACGACGATTTCTCGGTCTCATTTACATTAGTGCAAACTAAAAAAAAAAGTGTTTTTATTTTTTTATTTTTCTATTATCTAGTGCTTCGTATGCACCCGCCCTACGTTCTCATCCATTTCAATATGAATGTTGCTAGTGCTAGCTGCATGCTGCGCGCTGTTAAGTGCCAAACACTCATTGATTCTGTGGCATTAGAGGCACCACACAAACACACTCTCATATACGGTGTATCGTGTAAGTAGCAAGGGATGCGGGGGGAAAATGGCGGAAAAGTTAATGGATGTTGATGATGACGACGACGACGGTGGATTGATGGAACAGCGACGCAACAACGACGAAGATGATGATGAAGACAATTACCCGCATGTTGTAGTAGGTACCAAAAGCAAGCATAGAAAAAACAGAAACAGCGTGAAAGGCAGAGAGATAAAAACGAAGAGGTTACTAGCGGCCATTGACTTTGTCTCGTTGATGACCTTGCCCGAAAAAGACAAGAGCAAAGAGGAGGAGAAAAAGAAAGAAAGCCAGCACCACAAGAAAATAACACGTTGATGATGGTGGTGATCATTTTCTTCTTATTCTCGTCGTTGTTGCTGTTTGAATTTTTCTTTTCTTTTCAATTTTCTCTCTCTTTTGACAATTTTTCCCATTTCGCCATTTGGTGGTGAATAAGTTTTACATACGAAATGAGCAGAATGACACAAAGCTAGCGAACAACACGAACGCGAACGTGGCGACATGGTGTAGGAGGAGAGACGAGGGAATGCTATTTGTTGTTGTATTCTTTCATTCACTGACTCCTTTTATTCGATTACATTGGTTCCGTTATGAAGCGATGACACTTGAGTCCAGTGCTCCCTGATCGCTTGTTCTTAGCCGTGTGCTGCTGGTTGTCTTTTGCTTCTCTTTATCTTTTCAACTTGTTCGATTCGTTCTTTTGCTTGAATTTTATTATGCTATGGGTGGAGGTAGCAGAGAAGAAGCTAGGCCGTGTCGTGAGGTGTTTAGGGAAATGGAAACAAAATAGGAGGAAATTGTTGCGAAGGCAACATCTGACACGAAGATGACCACAAACCGCAATAAAAAGTGCACCGGTACCTATAAGAAGCTGGTGAACGGTAGGAGGTAATTTTGCGGAAATGTCTCAAATTGTGCAGAAACTGGTGGTAATTGTGGTTGCCATGGGCTGCTGGACTTGGCATTTTGCACCCTGCTAGGCGGGTGCATTCGAACACCTAGCCGGGAGGCTGCAACAGGCGACGCGACGACCAGTTTAGATGACGTGAAAAGGTAGTGATAAGTGCCTGTAGGATCTTGTTAGCGTATATACCTACGTATTAGAGTCTTTTAGAGATCTAGTCCTCGCAAGATAAACTAAACCGCGTTCGACGGGTTATCGACTTGAGTCGACTTCACGCAATAGAAACTTTTTAGGAAGCACTCTTCTAGAAGCCTTAACATCCGCGGAAGATGGTCTGAGCAGTTTCAACAGAACGAGATAGGGAACCTTTCAGACATCGCATTTGGTACGAAATATCAAGTTTGACCATGTTAAACGCATCTAACAAGCTTTGATTCTAAGACGGGTTATGAAATCTGTTTCAATTGGCAGGCATTGCCCTTGATTAAGAATTAGAGGAGCAGGAACCCCTTTTCTTGGTGGGAAGACTGCGACATATCACAAGCACATGGTCACGACCCGAGCGCCAGTTAAGCAAGTAAGTACATAATTCATTCATTCATTCATTCATTGATTTTCAATTGCCCGTTTATCCCTTAAGTGGGTATAGGTTGCTCAAGTGGAACCTCCATAACTCTCGATTTTCCGTCATCGACTCTTAAACATCAAGGGCAATTCCCATACGGGTAGAGGAAAGATTGTGGACTTCAACTAACCATTTCATCCTGGGTCTATCTAGAGGACGCCTGCCTGATGGTACGGATTCCATAGCACGTCGTGGGATCCTGGTTGGGGGCATGCGTTTAACATGATCAAACCACCGAGAATGGACCACTCCCTCCGAAGAAGTAGCTGCTGGAAATTGAGTTCCTCACGTATACTGGTGTTTTTAATACGATCTCTACGGGTCACACCAGCAATATAACAGAGGAATCTCATTTTGGCAGCTTGTATCCGCGATCTTATTCTTTTGGTCACCTTATGACAATAGGTAAGAGTCGGAACAAACACCGAGAATTAAGGACCTGTCAGCCTAGCTTTGACACCAAGTTAAGTCCTCCTAATATCAGAATGACCAAGCTGTCTCAAAATTGATGCAACCTGACCAATCCTACAGGAAAACTCAGCATTGCTCCTTCCATCACTCGTGAATAAGACCCGCCGAGATATTTAAACTTCTCCACCTGTTTCAATGGGACTCACTTCAGATTTGTTCACGTTTATCTTCATCTCAGTATCAAAACAAACGGCAACAAACCGATCGAGTGCGCGTTGAATTTCAGTCTGAGAGGAACCAAAGATGAAACGAATTAAGTAAGTAATAAAGACCCAAAAAGAAGAAATACGGAGCTCGTCTACAAAGACGCATCTAAGAATGACAATATGGATATCCCTTGATCGATGCTAACACTGCCAAGAAAGCTATCAAGGTGGCCGAACGCTTACGCAAGAAGTATGTAAACTACAGACACATAGTCGTACCCAAAATTGCAACAATTCTTTCAAAGGGAATCACGGAGTACCAATAGCGCGATTGGGACAATGACCAGCTCCATTGATCGTGCCAAACAAAAGTAGCTGCGATATAGTTCAGATCGCCACGACATCTATTGGAAGTAGCAGTTAAAAAACGCAAAAATGACACAAGGTGTGCGCTGCCGGCATTTAGTTTTCTATAGCCCCTAAACGGCTCCCAGTAGATCCTATTTCCACAACTTCCTTTAAACCTTGTATATATTTTTAATATTCCACCGACATTTAACGTTTCACTTTAATGGTCGTGTTTGGAAGTAACAAGAAAGTGCAAACGCACATGTGCGTAAAGCATTTTAATGCACATTTTTTAAATACCTTGTTTGTTGCAGTTGCAGGCAAGCATGAAATTCATTTCATCGATACATCAAAAGGGCTTCAACTTATAGCATTATAAATTCCAAATTAACACCTTTATTTGCGCACATATCGTGTGCGATTCCAAAAAGCTTCAAATATTCCTGTGTGTAAATTACACATCTTATCCTTTTAACCTTATTATGAAAACCAAAAACAAAAACCTTTATGCAACTTAGCTGATTTCCATTGATAAATGTGTTTGCGCACATTTCGTGTGCGATACAAAAAATATTCAAATATTCGCGTGCATAATATTTTGACCTTCCATCGCTATCACGAAAATCAGAATCTATTTGAGCACAGTCAACCCTCTGTTTCTTTCAAACTGAATCAAAATCATTGGCTTGTAATTCTACCCTTCAACTATTCCACCTACACCATTCACCAACCACTCACAAAGATTATCCTAACAAAATCATTAATAGCGTGTGTCGTGTCTAGTCAAGAGGCAAGAAATTTTTAATATCAGAGATGGCTGCTGAGGTCATTAACAAACTTTTATGGACTATCGCGTGCATTATCCTTGGTAATCCCACCCACATTCTATTAATAGACCGATATAAGATTTCATGACGGGCCATCTAAAATATTTCGAAATGGTTTTGCATAACCCTTAAACGCACAGCAGACATCGAGTGCGCGTTTTGTCTACATCTAAAATTAGAACACTGACACCATGCGATTGAAATTCATAAAAACACGGAAGAAGAAAACGCTACTCACAACTTGCACTTAAATGACACGACTGTTGGGTGTTTTACACGATGTTTATGGTATTTCACATCGTGTGTCGGCGTTGCAGTCGTCCTTGGTACAAGCGCAAGCAATTCTCGTCTCGTACTAGCTAATCTGGTAAATTTATGCACATGTGAAAACGAAGAATTGTTTTACGACGATGACGATAAAACTTTTACAACACCATGTAATAATGTTTAGAGATTTCGTAATACACTTTTTTGAAAATATCGCGTTTTCGTAGTATTTTGTAGTTTTACGTGCTTTTGCAAAAATGTTATAGCCGATGAATGCCACTTATTACATTCATCTGGAGCACGTGCCTTAAAATAGCTTAATTGCCTTGCGGAAGAATGAGTTTTATTTGTTGTTACTGACATATGATTAGCGAATGTTTATACTATTCTAACAATGTGCATATGTTAGATAATTCTAGTACTTTGGCGCGAAATCGTGTCCTAAACGCACAACTGGAAAGACTATTTTTTTTACGAACGCACACGCATGTGCGTAAATAAACCTTTTCTCACCTAACCATTATGTTGTGATCCGAACAAAAATTAGATTGGAACCAATGGGCAGATGATATGTAATGCAACAATCTATTAACGCACATTCGATGTGCGATACAAAGAATAAGACTCACAAACGTGTGCGAAAACCGAAAACGATGAATTCCCTTATGTAATTGACAATTGCGAAGGCGGGCCAGGTCCAAAAACAACAAGTCGCAATATAAATATACACATATTCTATTCAAAACAGTATTTAAACCGCTTTACAGATTAGAAAAAACAAAATACAACTTTCTGGTCATAAATCAAACTTTGAAACACAACCAAAAGTTGTTAACTCCATAGCTTACTTTGACTACGATTGAGCTAAGTTGAATCCTTAAAACAAACTCAACAAAGCGGTTTTCTATAATCCATTCTGACCTTAAAGTTCAAACTACCAACTACCACGCAAATATTTTCCCTCCAAATATTTCCACAAATCTTATCGAAAAGTTGTGTGAACACCTGCACCAGGTAAGAAGAAGAAGAAGTCACATCAAATCAACAACAGCGACAAAAAAAAAAGCCGATAAGCTTTCAACTTAAACTTATTAATCAAAAAGAACCAAACTTACTCGTTCCCATAACGTCATTGGATTCCTCAGCGCGGTGGCTCGGTGATTTTTTTTTTGTCAAAATTCCCAAAACAAACAAACACTAAAAACGTATTCGAATTCGAATTCGAAAATGAAACGATTCCATATCTATTATCTTTGTGCTAATTTTTGTCAACTGTTACTGTTTAAACTTTATTTTGTAGATATCCGAATGCGAGGTACTCATGCACTATAACTTTTTTTTTCTATCTCATTCTCACTCACACATTCAGGCGAAAAGTGATTTAACTTTTTTTTTTTATTTTATTTTTGAAGGACATTCGACCCAACTTGTTGAACGTTTTGTGTTATATTCCACTAACTGAAATGACAGCGCGAGACTGGGTATGTGCAAAAACTCAGATAAGATTCTATTTTTGCAATCTTGTGCCGTGCGCGGTGCGCGGTTCTCGATTTTGTTTTTGTTGTAAATTCCATACATCGAACCGAACAAACTGGTTGAGAACTTTATTTAGCCGTGTGGACACCAAACACGAAAATAAATAATGTTTCGGAGCAAGATGGCAGAGCGGTGTCCTTGTTCTGTCGGTGCACATGAATCATGGAGGATAGGTCGGCGAAATGAGCGAGTTAGACCATTACGAAGAGGCAGCATCTTTTCTTGAGATGAATACAATAACAACAAGAGCAAGAGAAGATAAGAACGACCGTGATTCAGAGATCCGTGATTCCGTGACGCTTGAACAGAACCATCATGGTAGAACAACAACGGCCAACTAATCCGCGAGTATTTGCAGACCAGAGAACACGGTCTATCGCTAGAGGTTTCGAGGCAGAGAGTCGAGTACCGCATATGGGTACCCCGCAAGGTGAACCCTCATCCGAAGCATGTGAGCGAGTCACCGACCACCAGTCAGAGTCGCCCCCAGTATCTACTATACATACATTGGCAGAGGCAGCAACTTCCAAACAGCTAACCAGGCCAAGCATAATGTTTGGTGTGCGCAGCAACGCACATGCCGTCCGCCCTCGACTTCTCCAGTCCGTTTGCTTGCGCGTCACCGTCACCTGAACCACCGATCCTCTCTATACAGCCAGCAACTATGTGTGCGCGTTGCTGTTTCAAGTTACCCACCACAAAGATACAACACTGAATTTTGATTTGATAATGCATGGTGGTGGGCAAATAGAGAAAAAAAAACCAAAAGAAGCGAATCAACTCAATTACAGGGTGATTCATGGCGATTTATGATCTGCACATGTATGTTATCTAATAGTTGGCCATATTGTTGTCTGTTCTGGTCGTGTATTCGTATTGGAGGTTATCTTGAAGCGACTGCCGGTATATAGCCGCTATGACCAGATAGTTTGGCGATGATTAATTTTTCGTGATTCAAGGCATTCGATGGATGTGTCAAGCTTTCTAGCTCAGCTGGAGGACTTAATTGCTTCATTAGGTGGCATGTAAGCACAGTGAGATACAATCGAAAGAACAAAGCGTTCGCTAAGTGGTACTTTGTGTGATGTGCCAATTTTGTGTGTCCATTAGAAGTGAGCAAGGTTATCATAGACTTTCTAAGCCAGAGCCGTACATACTTTGCCAGATTAAGTGAGGATGATAATGATGATTGTAAAAATTGCTGGTAAACGAACTCATGAGCGTCAGCGCACAGAAGTGTAATTTTTATAACTTCTGAGGTCGCTGGCATGACTTTCATTTCACTGCATGCAGTCCCGTATACAAGACCGTGAGAGATGACAGTCGGTTCTAAGAAATTACTTTTGCAGACTGATCAAGGCCGATGAAGCCAAACACATCCCCGTGTTGGCCAAACGGCCGACGGTTTAACAAAAAATTATATAGTTGGCGCTACAGATCCATATAAGAGTCTAGGCCTAGCTGCCCCGAGAAAAAAGCACTTAAGGTGTAATGGGTGCTTTCCAGGGCCACATAGAATAGCCATTGGAGAAGGCTTTTAAGATATTTTCGGCGGTTGCCAAATGTTGAGGTAACAGAAGAATTGTTAGCTCAACAATGTTCTATACAACCCGAATTTAAGTGGCTGCATTTAACCTAAAGCAAGGAGAGATAGACGCATCAACTTTTTGCGCACTAAAAGTGTTTGCATAAGAATACATACGTCCATTCAGCTCATGGGAAACCTGCCTAATTTACGACTTAACTCATCCTACGTTTTCGATCACATGGGATGCGATAACGCCGGTCCAATCACTCTTCGACTATCCAAGGGCACCAAAATTGGTGAAAGGATATATCGCGTTATTTGTCTGCACGTCAACGAAAGCGCTTCACTTGGAGGTGGTAAGTGCCTTATCAACGGATGCGTTTTTAGTGGTCCTTCGGAGATTCATCGCCAGACGAGGCAAATGCAGCGTTCTTTATTCCGATAATGGAACCAACATCCAAGGTGCATCGCGTATACATTGGGAAGCGGGAGTTAAGTATGTAAAACAATACTTAATACAATACGGGAATAATTGTTAATTCCCGACCACTGTGTGTAATTTTTGTCGAATTATAGCGCCAATACGAGCATCTTTATAGCTTTACACTCGACAACTCGCTGGATTGATCTGCTTGTTTGGGATGCATCGAAGGCCATGAAGTATGTCATGTTTAACTGAACAAGATTTAGTGAGAAGAAATATTAAACTACCAAAAAACGCGAGGGTTTCCCCTCAGTTAACAATAAAAAAGCCCTACGGCAGCAACTACATACATATCTATAGATGCAAGCTATAAAGAGACGCGTCTAATTTTGTCAACCCTACCAAACTCGTCCGTCTGTGTGAGGGGAAAATCTGATTGCTACTTCAATTCAGTTAGACTTAGGTAGCAACCTTTTATGTCTAGTATGAAGATATCCTCTAAAGCTTATCTAAAGAAATAGGTTGAGTGGGACATAAATCCCAAAAGAAATGTATGGGACTTATGTCCCACTTGGGTGGGACTTAAGGCCCAAATTCAATTTCGGCCTTATGTCTCATACTCAAGTTGGACATAAGGCCCAAAAATAAAAATTGGGCTTTATGTCCTGGGCCTTATCCCTGCACCGGAGACTGCTGCGAAGCAGAAGTGGCTGATTCAACCAGTCTGCGTTGCTGCTTGACCAAAAGTCAGTAAATGGATTATCTGTTGGAAAAAGGATGGGGGCAACCGTAGCAGTCTGCTTTTTCCTTTGACAATCAGTTCACATGACAGAGACTGGTACTGCGCAGAAAAGCTTGATTGAAACTCCAACGTCCTGCATAGCACCGACAGTAGATGTCGCGATTTGTCTTCGGTGAAAAGGCGAGGGGTGACCGTAACAGTCCAACCCCCCCGTCTGTTGCCTCTGACGGGGTGCTCGAATTGCTAGTTTACCGACTACAGTTCTCTATTTTCTCATCTTTCACCACACTAGTGTGACTTATGTCAGTATGGGTCTTAAGTCCCATTTAGACGATCATTTCAAATGAGCTATCAGTTAAACTGATTTCTAAATGCAAAAATTTAAGCGTTTAACTGAAACTGAAACTGATGGAATTCCCATAAGTTGTCAGTCCAGTTGTCTGTTTTAGTAGATATGTCTTCAAACTTTCGTTTGCTCACTAGTAAAATAAAAGAATACCAGACTGATGTCTAAATGCACTTTAGAACATCAGTTTAACTGAAAGTTTAACTGATATTTCAACTGAAACTGAAATTATCGTCTAAATGGTGATTCACTACCGCTGTATATAGCCACTGCACCATAGCACGCTTCAGGGTCGAACCTACCTACTGTTTTCTTGCAAATAAAAAGAGCGTTATAAACTTTTCTAATTCTTTTGCCTACATTGGCGTTCCAGTTTAATTGCCTGTCCAGAATAACCCCAAAATACTTTCCCTTGTCCGATAGGGGCAATTCCACTCCTTGGAACTTTGAAAGGTTGAATTGCCGTATCTTTTGCTTTTTGGTGAAGAGTACTAGTTCCGTTTTGGAGGGGTTGACATTGAGTCCATAGTTTTATATGGTTTTGAAACCCACCTGTAATGAAAAGGGAAAACAATATTAATTAATAGGTATAACAATTGTTTACTTTGTTTTAATTCTAATAGTTTGGTGAAAATGTATGTACATACAAGGATAGAAAAGCTTTGAAGATAGCGGAATGAGGTGACGACGTAGGTTTCACTAGTATAGGATTTCTACAGGCAAAGCAAACAACATTATCGACTTTGGCGAGTTGTTAAATGACATAAGAACTTTAAATCCTGTCTGCACTTTCTATGCAGATTGCAAAAAACTGAGACAAGTTCAAGTCGACGGCAAATCACGTTGGTGATGATATCACCAAAGAGGGGCATAAAACGCTTCTAAAAAGACTAGAAACTTAATCTCGGCTTTAAAATCAGTTTTTAGAAGGTTTAAGATAACTTTATGGTTATATTAGTTGAATGTTTACCATTTACGATAAAGCGCGTTGTTCGCGTTAAAATTATTAAAACTTACTCCAAAAGTGGTGATTCAAACGTAGCCACTTTTCGCGCCTTGCGCGATTATGACGAAATCGACTGACTACGCAAGCAATCGGTAAAATTGTGGAAGAAATTTAAAGAGAGTGGAAGCGTTGCTGATGTCATAACTCATAAGGTCTGTGTATCATCGTAATGCACGCTCAGTCGAAAATGGTGCTGCTGCAAGTGCATGTATTGCTGATGATCCGAATTTATCGATTTACCGGCGTTCGCAGCAGCTGGCGTATTTTGCATTTGGATTTGCATCTTCATCCTTATAAAGTTCAAATTACGCAACAATTGAAGCCTGCTGACCCTGCACAACGCCATCGATATTAGGTACGCTTCTTGGGTATATAAACACCAATTTTTCGAACAACATTTTCTTCAGTGATGAGACACATTTCTCACTAGGTGGGTATGTAAAACAAACAAAATTGCCGCATATGGGTTCAGAAAACCCACAAGTGATCGAAGAGGTGCCGTTGCATCCAGACAAAGTGACAGTTTGATGTGCTCTATGGTCAAAAGGTGTCATTGGTCCGTATTTCTTTCAAGATTCCAATGGGCAGACGGTTACAGTCAATTCGGAGCAATATGGTCAAATGATAACCGATTTTTTTTTTGCCGACGATTGAAGATTATGTCTTGGAGGATATGTGGTTCCAACAAGACGGGGCAATAAGCCACACAACACGACCAATTATTGCTTTATTGCATGAGAAGTTTCCTGGTCGCGTAATTTCACGTTTTGGGGACGTCAATTGGCCACCAAGATCATGCGATTTAACACCGTTAGATTTTTTCTATACAGCTGCTATGCACCACCAAGCTGTCAATCAACGATTTCAAACATCTTCTACACTAGACAGACTTACCACCGATGCCAGAGGAAGAAGCCCGGGTTGGGTACGAAAACCCCAAAATTAAAATCCCCAAACTGAAATCCCCAAGTCAATATCCCCAAACCCAAAATCCCCAAATCCAAAATCCCCAAAACCAAAATACCCAAATCGATTTCGAGTGTATTCACAATCCATTAACAGTAAAATAGGTATGGGGGGTCATGCGGCCCCCCTGCAACCCCCCTGCCTGGGGTCACTGTTGGATTTGGAGTGGGCGCAAGGTTAGGTATTCCACAATTTGTTTAAATATTTTGAATTAACATTTTGGGGATTTTTTTATTTGGGGATTTTGCATTTGGGGATTTTGTACTTGGGGATAGTCAATTCGGGTATTTTTCAAAAGGTGGGGATTTTGGGGTTTGGGGATTTTGCACTTGGGTATTATGTAGGTATCCCGAAGAAGCCCAACTTAAGATATAACATACTTGACGATAGGAGCAATAACAAGACGTTCTGGATGTGTTTACGATCGGAAAATATGATGATGCACATTACAAGGCCATAAGACGCATCGAAGCCACATTGAATGAAACACAAGGCGGCATACGCCGGTTTATAGCAATTAAAGAAGTTGATATGAAACTGTTCAAGAAAGACGAACTCCAAAGAGTGGAACAATGGACCCGTTGTCTGCATTATATCCTTATTGAGGGATGCAACCATATAGAGCCTTACAGTACGCAAAAGGTACAAGGAAGTAGAACTTCTACTAAAACCTAATATCATCCCCCGCTGTGATGTGCTTTTTCTGAGGCCGAGGTTTTGTTCGCCGAACCGGACAAGCGTGGCTCCCATCCTAAGCAGGACAGCCAAAGATCCAGACACTGCTGATTTAAGGCCAACTTCCCAAAGGAAACTTAGCCACCAAAAATTCAGAAGACTGACCGAAGTCATTTTCTATGAGGGAGCTTTATCTAGTACACTAGATTAGTACAAACAACAAGCAGACAAGTCACCCCGAATGGCAATTTTTTTCGGGTACTCATGCAATTTCGTCCACTTAGTCAGTGTGACTTATAAGTGACGAATGAAAATCTCTTGTCACATAAAAGTGTGACGAACTGGGACGTTTCGTTACACCGCAGTAGCTTAGTAGATAGTATGCTGGACTACTCAAGCCCGGCTAAATACAAATTACATCGGGTTTATCAACTGCGCAAAGTCGCACGAACGTCTAACAAAGAAGCATTCATACTTTGCATAGAATTGTATACAACACATGGACAATGGACATATATGTCCATTCGTCGTAAAAAATAAAACTAGCGGTAGGATCAAGCTAACAAAAAGACAAAGGATTCAAAACAAACAGAAACCATGCATCAGAGCAGCTAACAGCTACAGTTCTAAGCGAAAAGCTGCCTAGCATGATTCACTCCTACCAAAGTAGGTGCAATACACTTCCCAACTCCAACCCCTTGTTAGTTCACACCGCTTCAACAAGCTGACCCATAAACTTGACACCATATTTCACTATTTTCTGTGCAACACAACAAGCCTGTCTTTTTATGCCTAACGTTCAAAAGTCTAACCAAAAGTCATCGACTCCTAAGCAATAAACAACTCGTAAGATTATTATTTATTTGAAGGCATCCCAGTAACAGCGACTATACTCCTCCTTGTCGAAAGCATTTCCGCACTATGAGTCATACTCCAGGTTTTCTCTATACATCACCTCACCTTTATTAATATGCATCGTGCACACATAAGGCGGTCGGCGGAGAAGAAACAGAAGAAGAAGAAAAAGAACCACAAGAAGGTAGGAAGTTAACGAATTCCAGGACTAACACATCAAAAATATACCGTGCCTCGCGTGTAATTGCTAAAATGTAATGCGTGCTTCAATTTTAACGACAACGTTGAATGTTCTCTCGCATATAAGAGAAGCGCTGCACTCACTTGCCATAGCTATCACCCTATACCCGCAAAACGTGTCAAACCAACAGGCGGCAGTGTACTCCTTTCTTGCAACACCTTTCCTTTCACCGCCCGCCTTTTTTTTTTCACCTTGGCTATACCGCACAAAATCGGAGACTATCGAGTTTCAGGTAGGTACACGGTTGCGATTGTGACTTTTCGCTGCCGATGTGGCGATGGCATGGTCGTCTCATTAGTTTGGGACTTTTCCTTGAGATGCGAATTTGTATTGTGAGAAGTGGGTAGCTATATAACAGTTTTGCCTAATGAACTGGGAATTGGAATAAGGAAATCTATTGAGCGAAACGAGATGCTGGTACACTGATTTAATTGGTATAATGATAGCAGGTCGACAGAAATGCGAGTAATCTTGGTCTGCACACTGCACAGTGGCGTCTTAACATGGTTAGTGTGGTAATGAAGTCAATCATTGGGAACGTTCTCATTAAATTTATATATGGTAGCCGGGATCTGTATAATGAGTCTGATGGAAATTGGAGCTCTGCTCATTTCGTTATGATTACATAAATTTTCAGGTGATATTTTTAGTCTAGACAGGTTGTTGTACTTAAAAGGTGGAAGTCGGAAAGTCAAGAAGTCCAAAAGGAATTCCCGTTCTTATAAGTTTGGTTATCTACGAGGCTGCCTCTTAGCCTCAAGGTGTACATCGGTAGTGCTAGTGAATAAAACTGCAGTGCTTTTATCTAGACCGGGGTGGATAATGGCTTCAACCAAAAAACCCCGCCAGGTGGCTCGATACATCACAAGGATTTGGTTAAGGTCGATCTCAAATTGTGGGCGCCACCAAGTTGAAGACTTTCCCTAGCGTTGTGTCTAGAGGGGTGTCAAGGGAGGGCTACAGGAATTCCATGTTCATCTCTACAGGCCTCTTTTTACTTATTTTTACCCTGGAAAAGGTCGTTTCATTCTCGGGTAGAACTTCCGAACATTCGATTTTCCTATCTTCTTTTTACCCGTTGGCAGACCTTGTGGGCAGCTCTCCCAGCAGCACTGATTAATAGGCCTAGTTCCTGGCTGCATTTGCTGGCATTCCTCATCAATTGTGGTCGTCTAGTGAACCTCAGCACATTGCTGTGAAAATTTCTGACAAATCCCCGCTAGCGTTCTGTTTGCTAAGAAATTAAGAAAGACGTGGTCGGGAATAGTTCTACCGGTCTCTTGTGACGTCTGATAAATAAATAGTAATAGGTCCGTAAAGAGACCCTAGACCTAGCTTCTCACAACCATTCGTTTATATTACTTCTTATTTTTATTTGGACCTCAATTTACAAACCCACCCTTGGGTATACAATTTCGTACAATGATCTCTCTCGACAGAAGGCATATCAGCGCTACAGTAGGTGCCATTACGGGACACTGCCTTGACATGCAACAAGGCTTGGCGTATTCTTAAACGATTTTTGTAGAGGAGGCGAACATTTTTTTACTTTCTACGTACTTATCCGGCTCTGTTCCAAAAACGGAAACTCCATCTGGGAGCCTTCTACTACAATGATCGCAAGCAAACTTAGCTATTCAAAGTCTCCTACGCTCAAAACATTTCAACGGATAGGACGAAAATTCTTTCTAGATCCATGTGGTATCACAAGGGACCTAGGTGTGCACCTTTTGTCAACAGCCACATCACTCAACCTGACCAATCGTACAACTACTGTAGGATGCTTCCTCGACAGCGTTGTCATCCACTGTCTTCTGTGGTGGCGACAGCACAAATCAGTGTGATGTTTCTTAAATTTGGCTCTTATGACGTGGGTTGTGACCGATCGAGGTCTAATATTAGGGATGCATATAAAACAGGTATCAAAAATTGTCGCCCATCGGTTTAACTTGGATTCTTCCATTAAACCTTCTTGCTTAAGTCTTCCTCTACTCTTTATGGAACACCCATAAGGGTGGCAGATAGGGCGAAAGGTCTGGGAATGATCATCGACAGGAAACTTAATTGGAAGCCTTCTACGAATGCAACCGCATCTTTGGCAGGAGGACGGGACCAAACCCCAAAATATTTCTTTGGATATACACTGCAATCGTGTGGCAAATACTCACGTATAGCAACGTAGTCTGGGTGACCGATCTACTACAATAAAAACCAGCGCGATGAAAACAGCATCTACAGCTGGACTGGAGGCAATTCTCAATCTGACCCTTCTAAACCTATACATGGAGGAATCTGCTGCCAAAAGTGATTTAAGAATTAGCAAAACTAACACTTGGCACCCATGCAATTTTGGTCATGCACAGATTCTAGGGAAATACGTTGGGAACTTTGGCAACGTTCTGACTATACATAGTCTCCCCATCTTGACTTTGATACTGACTTTGCTCTTTCCGAGTATAGGGATTAATAGAACACAAATTAAACCACGAAGAGTAAATTTATATCCATCTATACACAGATGGACCAAAGAACCGATGCCGGTATATTTTCGGAGAAATTAAATACACCGCTCAATCAGGCTTCCTAATAGCAGCAGTGTCTTCCAAGCAGAGGTTCTGGCACTAGAGGCCCCTACGGCCCGTACGGCATCTCAATTTTCATTGACAGATAGGCGGCTATAAAAGCAGTCTCTGCTACTGCAATTAAATCCAAGCTAGTTCACCGCTGTCGCTAAGACCTCAAGGTTCTATGGTCGCAGCACACCACGATCCTCTGCTGGGTCCCTGGATACAATGACAAAGCCGCCAATGAGAGGGGGGAATGCATGTCGAGAAATTGGGCTGCAATGGATTATGAACGAGCACTATAGAGTCGATCAAGCCACCACTCTGAACTATTAGACAACGGGTGGAGAACAAGATTCGTATGAAAACCAACAACAAGGGAAAAGAACTAATGCTCTGTATGAAGTATCATGGAAGAATATGACAGAGATTAAAATATCAAACTAGCACAGTTTGACAGGTCATCGCTGTCAAAGCTGATGGTAGGAACAATACTTTCTAAGAAACCATACAATGAAACTAAATCTGGAAGATGGCAATGAGGACACACCTTACTTCCACCGTCACTACCCGAGTTTTTGTCACTCGAGGATCATTACATACTTCCATGACAAAAACTTTCGGATGTATCAACTACAGGTTTTTGAGGATATCAGGATGGCTGGAGGACGCGGCGTCTGAAAATCACAGGAAGGAGTGACATTAAACCATTTCTAAGAGCAACGGCTAGCCCCCATAAAAAGGCATCACAATGGGTCTACAAGGACCTAAGTGCAGTACAATAGAGTTCGCTCTGCTCTACTAATCTGTAAATCTAACCTTAAGGTGCCTGTCCATTTGAGAGTAAAAATGCTGCGAGCAGCTCTCGAGAGCAAACTCGCAAGTGGACATAGTCTTGCGAGTAGTTCGCGGAGAGTTAACTTTTTACTCTCCAGATTCGAGCCTTTTGAAAGTCACTCACAAGTGGACACATGTTCTGGTCACTATCGGAGATTAGCTCGCAAAATTTCAACATGGTTCGTATTTTGGGAACAGCTGTCGAGAGTTGACATGGCAAAACAATGGGTATCGGTCTATCGGAGAAAATAAATCAACTCATAGTATTACCAGTACACACTCGCAAGCAAAACCAGGGCTTCCCTTAATTTGGTATCCTTTTTAAAAATATTTGGTCTAACAGACTGAATTGTGGGCGCAGTAGCGCAGTGGTTAGTGTGCTGGACTACTGTGCGAGGGATCCCAGGTTCGATCCCCGGAAAAACACAAATTACATCTTAAACAAGTTTTTTCTACTGCGCCACCTCTCGCGAACGTCTGACAAACATCCGAGAGTATGACTGTCATGAAAAAGCTGCTCAATTCAGCCGTTCGGACTCGGCATAAAATTGTAGGTCCCTTCCATTCGTCCCAAAAATAGAAACTCACACAAAACGAATGGTTGCGAGTAGCTAGGCCTTGGGTGTCTACCCGCCTGTTGCGCCACCTATTTATTTTTTTTTTTTTTTAACAGATTGAATTAATATTGAAATATTATTACTTGTTAAAATCCCTGAACTCCTGATGAGCATCTTCAATTTGAAGCTCTCTTGCAAGAGCAGAGCCTTCACCGAGTTGCCGACGACGATCTACCCATGGATTAATCCAGCATTTCTTTTTTGCTTCATTATTTTCGTTAAGAACAGTCCTAATAATTATTAATGAAGCGACAACCTTTTGCTTGTAAGAATACATTTTAACTGGTAACTAGCTGACGAAAACGAAATATATCAAGTGGACACGGTTATGAGAGTACTCTCAGGGAATCTACTCTCAAAATGTTATCAAAGAACTCCCGAGATTAAAATCTCGAAATTATAAATTATTACTCTCAAATGGACAGCCACCCGAGAGTAACTCTTGAGAGTTTATTAGTGAAAGTACTCTCAAATGGACAGGGACCTTAACTAAGTCTTTCTCTAATCACAAATTCGAATCCAAAAATGCTATCCTTGCTCCTTGAGCGCACTCACCGTAGTTTACACAGTTTTCAGTCTCCCTGTCCTTTCGGCAACCCATCTTACTTCCTCAATGGCTGTTATATCGGCTTTGTACACCCAGGGTCTCTAATATACTTGTTTGGCTGTATGGGATTTCTTGCTGAGCCGGAAAGCCTGACTTTCTAGATATTGCAAATTTGCATCTCTGGCACTCTGTACAAATTTAGAAGTATGGCATTTAGTCAACCGTTCCCCCGTTTGTCCATGAGTCTCATCCAAGTATCTAACGATTACCGCAGCAGTACAAGTTTGATGCTTTTTAGAGACAACCCTGGACCCAGCAGCGCTCTTACCTCAGCCTTTGAGAAAAGCACATTAAGAGTTTGTTCATAGGTTAGGTTACGTTTTATAGTATGCGAATTCATCACAGTACACTAGGCACCATATTGGGCCCATCGCCTTCCCTTTTGAACTTTCAAAACCTAAATCAATTCCCCCAAAAATACTTAATTTCCCTATACAGAACCTAAAAATGGTTTCAATTTTAATTGAAAGGCCAACCTCCTCCAAATTGTCGAAGAGGTGCCTTTAAGATACTTCCTCGCCAGTTCCTAACAAAAGCTTGACATTCACAGAAAAGATAAGTAATATCGTCTGCGACCTTTATTAAACCTAATCCTCTAGCGTGCTTCCTAAGAAGGCAGTGCCCAGAGAGTATCTTTATCGCCATTCGTAACTTTAAGCTTTTTGCTGAATTTTAACAATTCTACAGATTTTTTCCGATCTTTTAGGCCTTTTAGGTCTGTCTTAAGTACCATCGCAGTATATACCACAATTAAATAAGAAAGTTATGGTGGACTCCTGATGTACTTTGAAAAATTTTGATTTTTAATTTTTTATTTTTTTTTTTTTTTTTCAGGTTGCCTATCAGAAATTTTATGACATTTATCAAAAGGCGCAAGATTGTGTCAAAATCTTTTCGTTTACTAGTTTTTCGGACCACTTTTTGAATGAATTTCATTTACACAACTTTTTGGCGGCTCATCGGCATCGATCAGACATTTGTAATCGACCACAAGGGGCTGTCAAATCGACAAATATTGGTCGCAATCGACAATCACAGTTCTCGATCGATCGACAGTTGTCGATCAACGATTAACTATCGACACTCACAATAGGGGCAAAAGTTAAAAAAAAAAGTTAAGCCCATTTTACACCAGTCAGTCCAAGTTTGCCCAGCCTGTGACATCAGGTACTCTTCTTCTTCTTCTTCTTCTTTGTCGAAGGTTGTTACTATCTGAAGGAGCACTCAGACACAACTACTGGTCCATTGTACTGCCAAACAGACACCTTACATTGCTGTACATAGTTTTCCCGTCTTTCGAAGAAAGATGAGAAGGAGCTTTAGTGATGAAGAGCTTAGATGTTCGGCACTCACCACGTCAGCCCCAAAGATCCGTCACCTGATGCGAGCAAAGGCAGGACAACTACAGAGGAAGTGCTCCGCTGTATCGTCATCCTCTCCACAAGCAGGACAGATGGTGGTGTTGCTTAAGCCCAACACATTTAAGTGTTTGGCAAAAGCTTGGTGGCCCGAAAGGACGCCCACAAGAAGTCTGCAGTCGATTCTCCTGAGAGACAGAAGGAAAGACGCCGACCCCCTGCAGATGTCAGGGCGCAGTCGTTTGGTCTGTCTACACCCAGCACAGTCACGCCAACGACACTCATGTTCACGAGAAACCCAAGTATCAATGGATGACCTAACCACAGATGCAGGCAAACCCAACGCAGGTTCAGGTCCTAAGAAATCTTTTTCTGAACCCAACCTGGCCAGCTCATCAGCGATCTCAATACCGCTTAATTGTTACCAAAGTCAACAAAAATCGCGGACATTTCTTTCAAAACGTTTCTCTACCTAGAAAGTCTTTGGGGGTGCCACTGTGACAAACCACCGCGCACACATAAACCGCATGTTTAGTTGCAACAACTGAATTTGCAACGTTGGCAAGCAAAACGCTTGCATAGGTATACTACATCGCTGTAAGTAACATGTTCGGCTTTGCCTGCTATACCTTCGAGGGTATACTTTAGAGCCGAGCAGCGCTGTGATTGAGAGTGGTTGGGTTACTTTACTTTGTGCAGTCTCCTCCTCGCACTCTGTCCTTCTCTATGGATCTGTGCATGTGTGCCAGTTCTAAGCCTGAACTCAAACGCAATTTTCTTTCTTTGAACCAGTTTCAGGGTGTTGGCATGGAAAATGAATAAAAAAAAACCCCACAGATACTCAATGGAGAGCCAGCAGCTGGTGTGTCTTTGTTTATTCTCTAAGCAACTTGGACGAGGTTTAGTTGAGTCGTTAACATGAAATAACGTTCAACTACCTCCCGTAGGTGTTTACGATTTTTTGTCTTCATCTATTTAGCTGGTACCTCGCCGCTACGTTTATGTTGGATCTTCTCTCCACAACGCGCCGGATGAGTGTATCTATACTTGACCGCAAAAAAAAAGTATCTTTCTGTTGTTGTTTTAGCATGCTTTACTGTTTGGCTTTGTCTTGGGTTCGGTTTCGGATAAACTGCGAATTTCTTTTGGTGTTCTGCGCCGCAACCTTGCGCCATTAAAAAAGATACACAAAGATGAGGGGGACACCACGCAAATTAATTTGCATCTTGGCGTGTGTAAGCACAAGACAACGACAACAATCACGAAAACCAAGGGAGAGCTTTCGTTTGAGTTTGTAAAAATAAACAAAAACAGTCCCAACCTATTGACCTTGTTTGGTGTTTTTTTTACGACTCCCTGTCTCTGGTGGTTGTCTCAGTCTGAGGGGACCCGAATGACTTGAAGATGCAGCGGCTGTCATTTCACTGCGCGCAAGGTTTAATGGTGAAGCAAATTGATATTTCCCCACTTGAGTCGTGGAGCCGAATTTATTGATGCCGCTGTCCTCCATGACTAACACGTTTTGAGGCGGTGAGGGAGAGAGAGAGAGCAAAGAAACTACCATCGACAATGACTCATAGAGCAGCGGCGCACAACTTTCTGTTTTTTTTTTCCCTACTGTCCCTAGTGCTGTTAAGACTTTTATGGCCGATTGAGTGGCGAGGAAGGTGAAACCATGGGTTTGTTGTTAAACTTTAGGAACACAGTTCCACCAAATCACTCGGTTTAATAGTGTTGTTGTTGGTGTTGCCTTAGGATACGGTTTGACCTCTTTATTTTCTTTTATGATGATGATGTGGTGATGTCCCGGCTTGAAGAGGTCTTCCAGATTTCTTTGTCTTTACATGGATTTGGAGGAAGAGATATGGTGGGTGAATAAAGCCATAAACACCTACACCTGATGCTTGAAGATTCATAGAAGCCGAATCAAGTCTTTATTATGGGTAATAAAGAAGTGATTAACAATACGGAAGATGATGGTCACACATACCTGTGAGTATTAGAAAAGGGGTTACTCTGAGGTGGATCATAAAGATCAGGGTAATTAAATGAAAGGAATTTAGCTATAAAGTCAGATGCCAATCTCCTGAGAGAATTTTTTTTAGATGCGATCTTGGGGGGCGCATCCCTGATTGAGCGAGTCATTGTTAACATGTTCTGGAGCTCTTTTTTTGCCTCACTTCCGGAGTAAATACTTAGGAGTTTCAGCTAAACTCCCATACCTTCTTCAGAATCCAATTAACATGAAGGACAATGCGGCAACTTATGAGAATGCCAACTTTAGCTAAGTCGACCTGGTTTGCAGACTTACAGAGGTCTTCATCGACCTCTAAATCCATTAGCCTTAAGCAAACAAAGGCAGTGGTTAAATGCGATTTGTGGGGTTGCTTTTAAGGAGCAGGCTTTACATTTCCACAAAAAAAAAAACCAAAGCCTCTAGAAATGAAGGCGATAACATTTTCGAAACCAAAAAGTGAGGCAAAAAATACTCTCGTGTCCGAATGGCAGTCAATTTTGATGAACTTTTGTCGAAACGAATAAATGTATTGGCTTTGCAAAAGCCTAGTCTACTAAGTTTTTGATATCGCCCATACGTATCGTAGCTTTTTAGCATTATTTAGGAAGGCCGATGTGGGTATTTTATCCTTCATAGATAGGCTCGTGGATGCCAAATCCCCGAGCTCGTTTTATAACTTCTCGTATGCTAATTAAGGTCGGACCTAATGGCGATATAAGTCTTATTTTGGGTTAACTTTTATCCTTATCCGTTAAAGATATCTGCATATTTTCCGACAGCCAAGCAAAGCAGCTATCAAATCATTGGATTCGATCTCTATCTCTTATAACTTCTCAAGTAGCCCTCGACTGCCAATCATCTCTTACGTAGACAACTGGAACAGTTCAACATTCACCTTTTTTGGGTGCCGGGGCATAGAGACATTCCAGGGAATTGTAAGAACTCTCCAGAATTGGAAAAACTAAACCCATCCAGCCGGACCAAGGCACCCCAGGAATACCAATCGCTATATGCAAACAAAAATTTTAGCTTTTTTCTAGCCTTTTCGCAAACGACTTTTGCAGAGTTTCTGTATGGATGAGGAAGAGGTGGAAACAATTCCTCACCTTCTTTTGTTCCTGCCCATCAGGTTTCTCCCGTAGAAGGAAGCTTCACTTGGGAGCCTTCCATTACAATGACTTAGGTGATCTGACAAACACAGACATCAGAAGCCTCTTATGCGCTTTTTAAAGAGCCCAAAGTGGTTAAACTAATGATCCGCTTTGATATCACAATGGACCTATGCTGATGGTGTGTCTTGGCGCTTCCCAGCTGGCAGCCACTTTCAACGAACCAAAGCGTAGTGTCTTTGGAAGGCGGTCTGTTGCCACGTAGATCAAGTTTCACTCTTTCGTTTGTATACCAAACTTGCAACTTTCCAAAGATATATGAGGACGACCGTTAGTCGTATTAAATCTTCTATAGCAGCAGATCCGCATGGCTACGGAAAGTGCCAGACATGTTTTTTTAGCTTTAATGTGGCTTGGTTCTGCCATACTAATATTTTACGATATGGTTCTGAGTAGCACTGTGTAGATCCAGTATGTGATCTCTGGAGACATCTACCGACGGCAGTCCTAAAGAGTATGACATATTTGCTTATATGATTTTATTGTTAATGTGAGGTGAGAGACTGTAGCAAATTTGTAGGTCGTCAAAATGGTACAAAAAATAATTCTTATGCAAAAAGGTCCAAAACGTAATTTTGTACGTTTTGTAAGTCCAAAAAAGTAAAAAAATTCGTTTTGGACCTTTTTGCATAAGACTTAGGTTAGGTTAGGTTAGGTTGAATAGGGTGTGAGTTCATCACATAGGACTAGGCACCATATTGGACCCATCGCCATCCCTGGGGAACCATAACGGTCAAATAACCTAAACCACTTCGCCCAAACAATTAATTTCCCTACAGAACCTGAAAATTGCCTCAATTTTGTTCGCGAGGCCGACCTCTTCCAAATTGTCGAAGAAGTACCTACCAAGGTATTTCCTCCTGTACCGAGCAATAGCTTGACATTCACAGAGGAGATGGGTAATATCCTCTGTGGCCTGTAAGTCTTCGCAATACCTGCACATGTCTGTATCTGTTAGACCTAATCTCTGAGCGTGCTTCCTTAGAAGACAGTGCCCAGAGAGTATCCCTATTGTCATTCTTAGCCTTGATCTGCTGAGCTTTAGTAATTCTAAAGATTTTTTCCTATCTAGCTTAGGCCACAGAGCCTTTGAGACCGTGTGCCCTTCTATATTGAACCATCTCTGATCTGCCCTATTTTTGATATCCTCGAGAATAATTCTCTTGGCCACGGCTATTGGTGGTCTAATGCCCTCAATTGTTTCATTAGGTGGAAGCTCAGCTCCGGTTTTCGCCAGAACATCAGCCCGTTCGTTACCCTCTATATCGCAGTGTCCGGGTACCCAACACAATCTGACCTGGTTCTGCGCGCATAATGCTCTGAGCATTGAGCGGCAGCTCCTGACTAGTTCAAATTTGATGATGAAGGACTCTAGTGCCTTTAGCGCAGCCTGACTATCAATGTAGATAGCGATATTCTTGTTGGATATTGATCTCATATCAAGTAGATCCGCGGCTTTGAGCACGGCCAGAACCTCTGCCTGGAACACACTGCATGTATCCGGAAGTCGTAATGACACGTGTAGGTCTATATCCCTAGAGTAAATACCTGATCCTGTACCCTCCTTAGTTTTGGAGCCATCCGTATAAATCGAGATTTCATTGTCCTTCGATACCTCATTCTTTTGCCAGTCCTCCCTAACTGGGTATTGTACTTCGTACGGAGTATCGAAGTCAATTTCCCCCAAACTTTCATCCGTTTTGTCGGGGATGTTGGAGAAGGATTCCATTAGTATGGAGCTATGTCCTACCTGTCTTGTTTTGAAAAACCCTGCGTTAGTTAGCCGAAGCACACTATTGCCTGCTTGCAGTTTTATTTGTAGGTCCAGGGGTAAAAGATACATGAACGCCTCAAGTGCAGCTGTGGGTGTGGTGCGTAAAGCACCAGTGATGGCAGTGCCGGCTGTTCTTTGTACCCTGGTCAACATATCCCGTATATATAACTTATTTGTGGCTTTCCACCAAACAAGAGCCCCATAGGTAAGGATGGGTCTAACCACCATGATGTATAACCAGTGCATCATTGTTGGACTCAATCCCCATTTTTTTCCTGCTGTTCTCTTACAGACGAAGAGAGCATTATGAGCCTTTCGGACTCTTTCCTGAACGTTAAGTTTCCAATTCAATTTTTTATCTAGGACTATACCAAGATATCTTGCATAAGACTTTATTTCATGGCAAAATAGCATCGCAACCAATTTCCCAAAAAGTCGAAAAAGGGAATGCTATCAAATGTCATTAAAAATATTTTGAATAACCTTCTCTTTATGGGAGGGGACCTTATGCTGCACTTATACTTTCCAAAAAATTATACCAAAAGGCAATCATCATCTTATGGCTTCAGATGGGGCGTTCAAAATAATGCAATGCAATGGCTCTTCACCGCGCTAATAAAAACAATAATCCTGTAGAAAATACCAGCGATTGGCATTCCTGTGCATCTTTGAAACATAGAAAATCTCTTCAACTACCGCTTCAGAAACTGTGCTTAAAACTATCTCCCTCTAGACATCGTCAGTAAATAAGACTCGCAGACTCAGTCCGTTCCACTGCCATAAGCTTGAACAGATCGATACCGTCAAATTAGATGGAATGATAAGGCTTACTGAATTCTTGAAGCATTTGGAACGAGGAAGCTCAAAGGTGTTCCATAACATACCCCGAAATGCTTACCATCAAGTTGTTGATGGATGTATGCTTTGATGATGATGTAATTCCACAACCGACCAAATATTCATACTACGGCGGATCCTGGAAAAACCCCAAGATATCCAAACGGATACTCACCACATATTTATCGATTTTAAGGGCGCATATGACAGCATTTCTATAGACGAGCTATACAAAGCCATGTCTAGTTATGGCATTCCTGCCAACTTCTTAGATTGTGCAGAATGAGGATGGAGAAGGCTCACTGTTCCATTAAGGTCGGAATTAATCTCACCGAGACCTTTGGTGTCTAAAAAGGATTTAGACAAGGTGATGAGCTGTCATGTCACGTTTTCAACATCATAGTTGAAAAAACTGTACGAAACTCGCAAGCTAATATCAGGAGCACAATTTTCCAAAAGTCTGCTGCGTATTTGCATACGCTGACGCCATTGACATCATTGGCAGAATGCAGCGAGCTGTCACTTGTGCATTTGCAAGCATTAGACAAGAAGCTGCAAAAAAGGGTTAAGTGGTAAATGAGGGCCAAACAAAATATATGCTGTCAACAAAGAGAGACACACAACATCGACGAATCGGACAGAACGTCACGATAGACAGCTATAACTTTGAGGTAGTTCGGGACTGTGTCTGCCTAGGCTCCGCTATTAACTCTGAAAATTACATCACATCAGAAATCAATCGAGGAATTAGGCCCTAGTTATAGCTATCATTGAAATGCATCATTGGAACAAATCAGTGGAATGGTGGTTTCATTTTTTTGACAAGTCGGTTATAGCAATCATTGAAAAATTCCTGTCAGTGAAAGAACCTGTCAGTGACTTCTCAACAAACGATTCTAGGTTTTGAGGTTAGAGTTGATCATTGAAAGCAAAACTGACAGCTGAGAATAGAAAGAGAATCGAACACATCAGTGAAACGATTGGGTTCCAAATTGGAGAAACGAGAATCAGCAGTTCATTGAAATCGATTTCGATCAGTGAAGTAATGAAATTGAATTTAAAGAAGAGTTTTAGTCAGAATTAAGTAATTTCTTTCGTAAAAAAATTCCACAATTGATTACCTTTATTTTGATACCAACTAAAGCCAATACTGTTTGATTAATCGTCTTAAAATCGGAAAACAAAATTTTCAATGACGCATTTCAATGATAGCTATAACTAGGGCCTTACACTTGCCAACCGCTGTTACTTTGGCCTAAGAAGACAATTGATTAGAGGTTTAGTCGAGAAACAGCAAGGAGACTCTATATAAGACCCTCATCATCCCAGTCCTGCTTTATGGCGCAGAATCATGAACGTTGTCAAAGGCGGATGAAGATCTCCTTGGTCGCTTCGAACGCAAAATTCTTCGAGTGATTTTCGGTCCCGGTTGCGTTGACGGGTTTTGGAGGAAGAGATTTAATAGGGAACTCTACGAGTTGTACAGCGACATCGACCTAGTCAGAAACGTACATATCAGTCGTCTAAGATGGCTAGAACAAGTAGAGCGAATAGACACCAACTCTCCGGCCCGAAGAGTCTTCCATTCCAACCCGGAGGTAAGACGCAGTGGGAGAAGATCTCGCCTTAGGTGGCGCGTACAAGTGGAAGGGGCCTCAACAAACTTGGGGTGCGAAACTGGAGGCGGTTAGCCAAAGATCGGGCTAATTGGACAGGCGTGTTGGTTGAGGCTAATTTCCATCCCAGACTGTAGTGCCACTTAAAGTAAGTTTTGATGGTGACGAAATTATATCCAGAAATGGACTATCTTCTGCTAAATATTTGAAGTCGTTTGTCTATGCGGACAAGTTAACAAACAATTTAAGTTTTGGAAGCCAACATAGAGCGCACTATTCGTGAGTTACGGCATCAAATTTTCGAAAAAGTTGTTAGAAATTGGAATTTTATTATGAAAGTGAGTCTGCACACCCATACTTTCTGAAGAAAGCCAATCTCCAACGGATGGGGCATCATATCAAAGAAGATATGGCCAACCTACGACCAAAATAGAACAGAGAACCTACTAACCAAAACCCCCCAGATATCGACAGAATCAGGGCAATAATCACGGGGCTTTGGCCAATTGGAGGCCATGCGGCCAAACTAGGTTTCCCATATATCACTGCCGCAGTTGCGGCGATGCAAAAGCACTAGGACACCAATTTATTGAATACAACAGAGAGGCTAACATCTGTAATGTATTTTTTTAATACACACTTTGCACAGTTTGTGAACCTCTCAAGCCTTTTTCTCATTTTGTCTCATCTTATCTTAGGGATAGCTGCAAATTCTAGGTGCCATGAAATAAAGTCTTATGCAAAAAGGTCCAAAACGTAATTTTGGACTTTTTTTGGACTTTATTGCACTTTTGAAATTGCAATAAAGTCCAAAACGATTTTTGGTCTTTATTTCATTTTTAAAAGTGAAATAAAGTCCAAATCGAAGTGGAAATAAAATCCACAATGCATAAACAGTAGAAAACTCGTTTTGGATTGTATTGCAATTTCAAAAGTGCAATAAAGTCCAAAATTATGTTTTGGACCTTTTTGCATAAGACTTTATTTCATGGCACCCAAAATCTACTGTAGTTGTGCAATCTAAACGGCCGGCGCAGCGTTTCATTAGTGAGTAGCATATCGAATGGGACTAGTTGTCCACTACCGGTGTACGTTCAGTGAAGTTTGTAGTAGTTCACGAACTAGTTCAACAATTTGACAAGTGAACTAAACCCAGCTAAGCTATAGTTGAAAAGCGCTCATAATTTATAGGTATCGTGAGTTTTAGTTCATGATCGAGTTGTTGCTCTAGTGCTTAAAAATTTAGATTACGACCTGTCACACCGAGGATTGAACTGAATGAACTAGATGAACTTTACGAACTATAACTAGTTCAAAGGGGAGATTTGAACTAAATTGACATGTCTAGCTACCCTTCCATATTTAAAAGTAGGTATGATGTATGAACACTGCCATTGACCCAATTGAGTTGCTACACCAGCTTTTAGAGGGGAGTGGTTCCCAAATCACATAGTGCTAGAGGGTTGTTTATGTGGGGTGAATAATTGTATGCATTAATTTGATAATATTTGATGAAAATGTCACTTGAATAAATATATCAGTTTAAGTTTATATAATGCTTTAATAATGGCAGACTATTTTTAGCTCTATAGCTGTTATAGATAGCAGAGCAAGGGACCGCATAAGCTGTGTATATGTATGTATAATGTATATACCCAGGATGGAGTTTCGATTTCAACAAAAATGTCGGCGATCATCTTAAACAAATAAACATTTAATTTCTGAGAATGTTTACTTATTATTATCACAGACTATTTATAGTGAAGTGGTTGCCGGTTAGACTAACTTCCTTGCTAACTAACTAAAGTGTTTTTGTGTTGCTTAACTTACACAAGGGTTAACTGGCAAACAAGCTGTCATAACAAGTTCACTTTTCGATATTTGTAATCAGTACACTTTGGCAAGTCATCATAAATGCACTCACGCTCGAACAACGCTGACAAATTGTAAAACTCTGTGTTCTGGAATGAAGCTAATTTTTTTGTTTGCTAAGCTTTTTTAGCAAAATTGTCACATGTGAAGTGCAACGGTTCAACAAGAGATCCTACAGACTCCAAACAATCCAGAAATTGAATCTATTTCTTCAAAAACGTGGTCAAAGTTTGTGTTACGATCAGTGGAGATCGTTCTAGTATTTTATTAAGTAGATGCGATGCCGCTCGTGCTCAACAATTTACGTTCGTTACGTTAATGAGTTCTTTTGAAAATACAAAAAATGTTGTTTACAAACACTTTAGGACTGTACATAGAAGAGCAGACAACTCATGGATATGTTAACCACTGCATGTGATGCTTTTAAGATAGAGACAAACAAACTCAGGCGACTTGCATTGCATGAACATAGGTTAGGTTAGGTTAACGGGTTGGTGAAGCTGAGTAGCCTCCTCTTCACCCCACTTAGATCCTTGTGGACCCATTGTGATACCCTTCGAAGGGGTTAGCCGTGTTGTACTGGCTTTATTTCATCCTTCCCATGGTTACTCGACTTTATCCAACCATCTCGCTGCCCTCAGAAACCTGTAAAGATTGGATATTGAGACGTTAGAGAGTTCTTGGATATCCTGGAAGCAGTAGCTTCCAAGTGTTCTATTCCTCAAGTGACAGAGACTCGGGCAGTGACAGAGAAAGTGAGGGGTATCCTCGTGGGCCTCTTTATTACCGCAGCCTCTACAAATGTCGTCGTTCTTGAGATTTAGTTTCATTGTGTGGCTTCTTAGAAGGTTGTGACCAGTGAGGGCGCCAACAATCTTAGACAGCGATACTCTATCGTATCGCAGAAGTTTTTTAGTCCTGCTTTTGTTGTATTCTGGCCACATCTTTCGTGATATGTCACAGGTGGTAAGATCCCTTGTTATACGTAGAGATAGGCGAAGAGAGCAGAGTTCAAGCAGGAGCCCCAAATTTAGCCAGAAGTCACATTTTGTAAGAAGGCGAAGCTGACACAGAAATTATTTTCTAGGAAAATACTTCTTCAACAGTGCGATTGAATTTTTCTATCTACGATATGGTGAGGGCCCATCAACGGCTCAGTGGTTAATGTATGTATGTTGAACTATAGTAAGCGATGGGTTTCAGGACAAGGATTCGCCTCTTTTCGCCAAACGAATATAGTAACCAAGCCGCGTTGAATATATATTGTCTTTAGATAAACTAGCGTTGATCTTATTCTTAAGGCCTTCAGCCTTTACACTAGTTGAGTGTCCGAAAGAAAGTAAATGCGGGCCCAATAGTGTTGGTTCGTAAGCCCCCTTGAACACATGTAATTCTATAACATCCACGCTCGCTTAAAGTAGTTTGTGTGGTTTTCCCAGTGCCTTGTCTCTGATACTTTGGATTACAGTATCATCTTGGGATATTTTTAAGATCTTGAGAATTCCTGTGAAGTTGCCAACATTGCACTTAGTCGTCTCTTATATAGATCAAGAGGTTTTACACGCCATAATCTCCTGATTACATTGTCAGTATTTAAAAATTCTGTTATTACCAAGTTAACATGGTTAAGATGTCTACTTCTATGCCTTTGGGCAACTTTTTTAACTTCTTTTTCAATCATTTCAATGTTTAGATCTCTATGTAGATCAGCTTTGCGTATGTACAAAGGTGCAATAACTATGTTCCTTTGTATGTACTTTATTTTGGAAAACTTGAATTTGTTGCAAATTTGTTTGGCATATGCATGCCCACAACTGGAGCCCATAGGCTTTAGAACTTGCTTGTATAGCAATATCTTATTGTAATTGGGCAGAGATGAATATTTCCCAATCAGCCAATACATTTTACTGCATCGCATGTTGAACTCATATTTTTTTTCTTTAGATGCGCTTTTCAACGCAGTTTAGCATCTAGTGTCATGCCTAGATGTTTGGCAGTGTTCGAGTATTCTACTAACTTGTTGTTAATGTAGACTGGAATATATGGTACGTTTTTAAACGTAACATTAATATGAACTGACTTAAGGTCATTTATGTAATCTGCCATTTTTTCTCCATTCAGAGATACCCATTATTGCACTTTGAAGCTTTTTTGTTGCAACTTCGACAGTTGCTCCTCCAGCAAGTACAGCTGCAAAAGTTGCTATGGTGGTTTGTAGAGTTTCAGTCAGATCGCTAGTGAATAAAAGGTATAGTACTGGACCTAGCACACTGCCTTGTGGTACACCAGATTTAATTTGTCCTACTGTGGAGTACTCCGTCTCCTGATTAATTCCGAAGAATCGATCTGATAAATGTGACTCCAGAATTGAATAGACAGTTGCTTTTGTAATTTGTGGATCAATCCTTTGTGTCAGACTTTATCAAAAGCTTGTGGTATGTCAATAAAACATTTTTTTTCTTCAAATGCTTTTTCGATTTTATCTGTGATTCTATGCACCTGATCAATTGTAGAGTGCTTCTACCTTTATAGACATTTTTAGACCCAGAACGTTGCCAAAACAGTGGCCCTAGGGTCCTGGCAAACTAACCTTAAAAGTGAATTACATAACTACAAATCACAGGAATAATAAGGAAAAAATTCAATTCGATATACGTACAAGGGCAACAGCAGACGCTAATCGCCCATAATTGGCTGCTACAAAATCGTCTGTTTTCCTAGTTTTCCGCAAATACATAGTATAAGTTTGGGTCCACCCTCCAAAGGGAACAAAGGTTTGTTTTGTGTGGGATTTTAATTCCACATAAAACCTGTGCTAAAATCATCGTTGTGTCTCTAATTGGCGACGAGGGACATGCACAAAATGTTGCAAGAAGGGGAGATATCAGAGACTTAGAGGTAAAAAAAGAGTAACCCAATACTCTTGCCAGAACTTCTAGCGATAGGTCCTCTCATTCTTGATGGATATTCTCCCTGAGGGTTTCAAGAGTCTGAGGTTCATTGACATAGACTCGTGTCACAATTCAAAATTAGTCTGGAAGGGTTAAATCAGGCAATCTTGCCCGGCAGTTCCAATCGCCAAAACCGGGAAATAAAGCCTAAGAATTTCGATTGCGGCTCAATAGCTAACAGCTGATGCACTGACTGCACTTTGTAAGGAAACATCTTATGCTTTTCACTAAAATTCTCTGTAAAGACCGCCGATTGAAGTCCTGGGGTTTTCTGCGACATCTTCAGCAATAACTGTGATATTCTTAGGTTAGGTTAGGTTAGGTTAGGTTAAAAAGGGGTATGAGATGTCTCATACAACACTAGGCACCATAAGGGCCCATCGCGATCCCTAGGGGGAACCAATTGCAGTGACCTACAATGGAAAAACACCTAAACACTTGCCCTTGAGAAAGCCCCAATTTCCCTGCAAAAACCAAGTAGTCCCTTGAAGTTGGTATTGTCTATCTCCCCTAAATGTTGGAAGAAGTACCTGCCCAAAAATTTTCTTCTACTGCGACATATTGCCTCACATTCGCACAGTATATGTGTTATGTCCTCTTCGGCTTGCAGGTCATTGCAGAATCTGCAAGTGTCCGAGTCTGCTAGCCCTAGTCTTTTAGCATGTTTTCTAAGAAGACAGTGCCCTGATAATATGCCGATCAGTGTCCTAAGCTGTTCCCTGCCTAGTTTGAGGATTTCCCTAGATCTTTTACGGTCGTATTGCGGCCAAAGTGCCTTAGATACTGCGTGACCAGTGAGTACCTCCCACCTCCGGTCGGCTTCCTTATTTATTTTATTCCTAATATCGCTTTTTATGATACAAGGAGGTGGTTTAATATCCACATCTCCTCCGTCTTGCAATTCCCCGCCTATCCTCGCAAGCTCATTCGCTTGCTCATTTCCAGCTATACCGCAGTGTCCTGGTACCCAGCACAGTCTCACTCGGTTCTGACTGCATAATGCCTTAAGCATTGTGCGACAGGTCCTGACTAATTCAGAATTGATGTTAGTAGATTCCAGTGCCTTGAGTGCAGCCTGGCTATCGATGTAGATGGCTATATCCTTTCCAGATATAGATCTCATCCGCATTAGCTCTGCCGCTTTCAGAACAGCCAGAACTTCTGATTGGAAGACACTGCTTGTATCCGGTAGTCGTATAGACACTTTTAGATCTGGATCTAGGCAATAGATTCCAGCACCCGTTCCTTCCGCTGTTTTTGAGCCGTCCGTGTAGACCGCTATTTCGCAGTGCTTAATTACTTTATCCCTTTGCCATTCATATCTTTCCGGGTATGACACTTCGTACGGAGTGTCGAAGTCGACCAAATATATATTCTTAGCAGCTCCGGCCCAGACCTGGCAGCATCCCGTGTTGTTCCATACTCTTCTAGACGAGAGGCTAAAAGTTTGTTTCCCCAATTTGTGTCGGACGAAACAAAGAAATCGAACAACGGCTAGACGCACACAGCTATATCTTGACACATTAACCTATTTTGAAGCAAATGGATGACAAATAGAATCTAAATGAGAATCAATGAAGGTTTTGCAATAAGAACGCTGGCATTATGTACAACGTACTTTGCCCTTGTCGCATTCCTCATGAATTGAACAAGACTAAAAATGAAAGTTAGGTACAGGACTTAAAATGAGTGTTGGTCAGTGTAAAAGTTGGACGCGTTGCGCCCATTTGACGGTAGACTCGGTGGCTCTTCAAAATCGACACTCCAACGTTTGGTGGAATAATTCAAGACAACCAGTTCGGTAAGCAGTCAACAAAGGAACACCAGATCGGCCGACCGAGAACATTGCCGCAGTTCGTGAAAGTATAAAGAAGAACCTGAGGTAGTCAATTCAACTTGGGCCTATACTCGTTCAGGATCCAAATGACCCAGGATCGTGAACGAGTATAGCTCAAAGTTAATGATAATGACAATGACCATAGAAGACCCCAATTTTGACAGAATAAAACATCTTTAGCGCCAAGGCGCATTTTTGGATAAATGGCCAAATTGTCGTATATTGGACGACGCCAACCCACAGGAGGTGGCAATTCATCCATAAAAAACTGTTTGCTGCGGATTTTTTTAGACCGGCACGCGGTGTCATTTCACAGTACTTTTTCTTGCAAATTACGATGCTAACCGATTTTTTTTGCCCAAATTGAATGATATGGAAGTAGACGACATGTGGTTCCGCTATTTTGCATTTTCCGTGATTTAAGGGGATGATTATCCTTGTGCCCGACTATTTTTTGTGGGGTTGCCTAAAGTCGCAGCTTATTGCGAAAACTGCAATTGACCGATGACCTTAAACCCGACATAACCAATGCCATCGCTTAAATTCAGCGGGATCTATGCGGCAGATTGGGCCACTCGGATTCGTGCCATCGTGAGAAGCTGCGGCGAACATTTACAAGGTGTTATATTCCATACAATAATGAAACGACATGGAGCTCTCAGATAAAAAAAAATGATTTCGTTAATACATCGCACACAGCTTGTTTTCTTCCATTTTAATTTCAAAGTCGACCCATCTTTATTGAAAAACTCTTTAGTAAGCTCAGTTCTATTCACATATCTGTGCTTTGTTCTGTTGCGTGCTTTTATGAGGGACGTCGCAAAAATATTATAACATCTACAGGGAGTCGCCGTGACACGTATTGAAACGATTGGGAACCCCTGGCTTAGCCTATAATGCAGCTTTTAATGGATTAATAGTCAATCCTCTGTTCTGTAGCAGGAGATAACCCTATCGTATTAAAATTTTCTTCCAGGGTGCTAGAACAAGCTGACAGGTTTCCTTAGGGGTGCTTCTAGCAAAAAATGCAAGTTCGTGAATTTACCATGATATTGCTTGATGTTACCTTTTGCATTGACGGGCTTCTATCCTATGTATGGAGTCAACAGAAGTCTACTCTCTTTCATGGACCAATTGTCGTAGGTACACCCAACTTTGAAAAGAAACCAACAGATGGTTGATAGTAACTACGAATTACGCTTACCAATCTACAGGTTAAAGAATGAAAAGGTTTTACGAGAGTTTCAACCGTTTGTGCAACAAATTCTAAAACAAAAGACAATGACTCACCTGGAAAAGACCTGCATTCACCTTCGTCCCCTGCGTCACTGTGTTAGGAGTTAATCCAAAATTAGAATTCCAGTGAATCAAGAAAACCAGCTCACCGGTGCAACTCACGCAAACAGGAACCAATGTTAACTTCACTCGTTTTCTTTTGGTTTCCACTTTTTGTATTTCTTTTTTCCAACACTCAAATTCACTGCCAAAATAATTGCACTAATATTTTTCTTTTTCTTTCACCTCGAAAATTGTGAAATCCACGCCGAATTTGAGTTCGTCGGTCTAACCACACAATAGCCGCGGCCTTCAGTTCGCGTTAGGTTGCTGCTTCTTTTGTCCTTTCGTTGGATGGCCGCACTGCTTCGTTGGTGGATACCTACGCACAAGAACAAGAAGAACCACCAACAATAACGCAACCAACAGCAGCAGAGTTTATTGACATTTGCCGATTCCTATTGCCAAAGTAAATACAACCAACACTCAAGCACACACGCGAATGAAACAGAAACAACGCTTTTTATATATACACACACGCACACTACTATCGCGTCGCGACACCAAGAAGTGTTATTGTTCGCCTCTCTGTCTAACGAGTATAATTATTCTGTTCTGGCTTTAGTAAAAACAAGTTTTTTCTTTTTTTTTTCTCCTTAGCAGGTACGCATCCCTGAGCAAGAAAATTCTTTAAGACACTTTTTCACTTTTCACCGAGTTTTCCAAGAGATTTTTTTCCAATTTTCTTATTAATTACGACGGAAAATCTAATTGAAGGGATGAAAAAAAAAATAAAAACACTTTTCGGCAAACTAGAGGAAAAATCAACTCACAACCGAATGACCTTTCTGGGCAGAAGCGAGACGGAGCAAGCACCTGAATGCTGAATCCACTTGTTCTGTGTGTAGAACCAATTACATCGTTCTCACTCGCACTTACTCGCGTGGCGCACAAGGTTCTTTTGGGGCCACTTGATCGTTGTCGTTGCTGGTGCTTCTTCACCCACTGAATTTTCGGAGGATTTTCACAAATTTAATGGAAATTTTGTTCACTTTGCAATTAGATAATTTTAATTGGAAGAGTTCGATGGAAATGTAAACGCGCGATTAAATTCAATTAAGATATAAAAAAAATTTAAAAGAACTACCGAAGGAACTTTCTTATAGCACATTTAACTTCGGCAACCAGAGAACTTCAACTGAATTGAAACTACGAATTCAACCGAAAGGTGGATGGAAAATGCGCAACGATATGGAAATGGGGAACGGTGTTTTGATATTTGTGGGACGCGAATGTGGACTGCAATCAGGTGACATGCGTTGCCAAGTGATTTTTTTTCACTTGACTTGAGATTATTCAATTTGTAGGTAGGTAAGGACAAGTTATATAAATAGAAGGTAATATATTGCGCATCCCACAATGGCGGCCAATAGTGACTGTGCAATAATCGTATAGAAATAATATGTGCGCGCACGAGATATGGCTGACAATTGTGACTATTCGTATGAAAAAGCATGCCTATTTGACAGATGCGCAGAACGAAAGGAAAATGAGTGCTCGGAATATATTACCTTCTATTATATACCTTGGTTAAGGATACTTTCGGATTTTTATTTCACTTGTTGACTTAGGCTACGGACAGAGTGCATGCGAAAGGCTCAGCGAAAGCTAAAGCAAAGGTTTGACAGGTAAAATCTAATAAAATACGCAGATATATTTTATTTGCATTGTCCATTGTAGATTCGATGCTCAGATACTTGCTAAGCGAAACCGAATAAACTCTTCTGCTCAATTTTTTTTAGCAAGAAATTCAAGCTAAAACGCAGCTGTCAATAGATTTGAGTATAATATTCGAATACTTTTAATGACATTCAAAAGTATTCAGCAATTTTTGTCGGGTTGTTTACGAATGTCTTCGTAAATCTTTGTAAAGATGATAAAATTCGTCACAGACTGTTTTTTTTTCCAAACAATGAATGGCTGAAAAATGGAAAGTCCTCTTCTTTTGACGAATCCATTTCTATAATTCAAGGAATTGTTTATTTCAATGCGGAAGTGCATTAAGCGTTAATGTTAGCATTCAATATGGACACCATTCGCTTTGCTCATAGCTTAGAATCTTCAGCTTTAGCTCTCGCTCCGCCTCTCATTTGTTCGAACTTAACCTCATATTACAAATTGATGGTAGAAACTGATGGCTGAAATTCGCGAACTGCTGCGACAACGAAAAGTGTTCATGTGAATGAACTGTCAAAACTCGAGAATATTCGTTCGTTTGTAGGTAGTGGGTCGCTCTCATGTGAATAGTTCTATAAGGACGAACAAATATTCGCGAGTTTCGACAGAACACTTTTGTTGATCACAGCAGTTCACGAATTTCAGCTATCATTTTCTCCCACCAATTTATAATTTCAGGTTATCCAAGACTACGGCTCTAGATTCGTCATGTTATTCGATTGTCTGTGTCCATATCCATAAATCCATATCGCCTGTCATTTACCTACCTATTAGTCGGCAGCCTTTTATAGGTATTTGATTATTTCGACATTTAATAAATTTTGCATGACCTTCGATAACATAGAAAGCAAAACTATTGGAGGGCAAGCATCTCCTTAAATTATTGGGAATAGGCTAATGCGAGCTATCTTTCAACGAAAAAAAGGTATTTTGAAAATACGACTCTTAAACAACTTACATGAATAGGTGTACTGGACCAACGTTTTTAAGAACTATGGCTGAAATTACGTTGTTACGTTGCCTTCTTACAGTCCACCCCTTTGAGGATTCGTTGAATTGCTCGTGGTCGAATTTTATAACGAATGAATAACGATGATTTCATTCTCAGGGAAGACGGCGGCTTCTGTTGTGTAGAATCTAGATTAGAAGTCTCTGAAAATATTGAAACAAAAGTCCCTACCCGCCTTTTCTTAAGGTGTTGATGCTAGCGATGCATACTCCTTTCGCTATAAAATAGTTCATTTTGACATGCTTAAGGTGGAAAGCAAGAGCAACTGCTTATTGCCTTTGCCATAGACATGATTACCGGTTAGTATACTTCTCCTATTTACCTTGCGGTGGTGTGGATGCTTAGTAGGTACCTGTTGATACCGGAAGGCAGTATTCCCATACTGTAAGGTCTCCAGAGGCAGGTAGTCCGAATCTAAAGGATAGTCAATCCAACTCCAGTGGTGGGTGTGAGTGTTTTTATGTAAACCGTGTCGAGGGATGAAATACTGCGGGTTTCAGTCACTCACTAACGAGCTCCTTCAGGTGCGTCGTATTTATAGTGCCTTACACCAGCAGAACCGGCTATGTTGGTGAGGATCTTTCACTCGTGGAAACATTTATGCATATTCTTAACAATTCAAATACTGAATGAAGGGGACAGTCATCCTGATGCGAGAGGACTCCCACCTCTACCAGTAGCCGCAACCAACCGTCGAATAATCTGGCCACAGGGCATAAGCCCAAACAAAGGCAAAGACCTCACATGAACAGAACAGGCTCGCCCGACGACAAAATCGACGACCTGCTACACCTGCACACACCATTCGCAGTAAGCAACGAAGTCCTACTGGTACAGGAGGACCCGCCTCTGTGACTGCTGCCAAGAAGGACTTCACGTTACGTCGTCAAACAGCCATTTTCCTGTCGCTAAATTCTGTTGCTGAAAAAAAAAATGTTCTGTTCCTAATTCTTCTGTTGTAAATGTATGGGCTTCCGTTTCTACTCTTTTTCACTTGGTGTCTTAAGCCCATAGCCGTTACTAGGACGAAAAATAACGAAGGTAGTTAATCAATTTTCAAAAACAACCTTAACCATTGCATTCCCCCCTTAATGGATTGAATTCCACTTGAAATAAAAATTCAAAATGGCCCTTCACCTGTGGAACGTATTTGTCATATGACATAAACGTCAAATATTTTTTTTTATTGTTTAGCAATTTTTTTTCCACCCCCATTCCCATAGTTCGTGTTGTGTTTGGTTGTGTTGTTGTCTTGCTTGCTACTTGTTTATACAAAAGAATTCTCTTGTTTTTCAAGATAACACATTAAAAAAAAAAGCTCCCACAAACTTGTGTGGCTTAAAAAATTAATCCGCATTTTATTCTGCACCGAGAAAATCGAATTTTGTGACCAAATCCAAACGCAATCGATCACCAGCTCAGTTAACTAATTAAATTCAATTAACTCGCAGCAAAACAGAGGAAATACAGCAGCAACACCTTTTCGGAGATCGCCAAGCGGGCAGCAGACTGTTTGAATTTTATGAGAACACCAGCAGCAGCGATAGCATTTCCAGCGACAATATGACGAATATGCGACCACCGAATAAGACCATCCTCCTGAAGGTGGTCATCCTAGGCGACGGAGGCGTTGGCAAGAGCTGTCTGATGAATCGATTCGTCTCGAATCGCTATGAGGAAAATAATTTCCATACAATTGGCGTAGAATTTATGAACAAAGACATCGAAGTGGATGGTGAGAAATACACGTTGCAGGTTGGTGGGAATAGTTGACCTTTTTGCCTACAATTGGGGGTAATTGGTGTGCGTATTTTTATTTTAGATATGGGATACAGCTGGACAGGAACGCTTTCGTGCATTGAGGACTCCATTCTATCGTGGCTCGGATGTGTGCTTGTTGTGCTATGCGGTCAATGATCGTGACAGTTTTAAGGGACTAAAGTTGTGGCGTGATGAGTTCCTACGCTATGCAGATGTGAAGGCTGACAAGTTTCCATTCATTGTTGTGGGAAATAAGGTAATTGATGTAGTAGCGTGTGTTATTTCAAATGCGACGTCATGGAGTAGCGTCTATGTTTGATTTACGCCGCAATCGAAGTATATTACGGAAGACAATTATTGGAGTGTGTAATGATGGATCGTCTGAATAAAGCTTCTACAGTTCAGAGCTTTGCTGTGGAAGGCAGTTGTGAAATGCTTAAGATAGGTATTTGTAAGAGGTCATATAGATATGGCTGTGCAAACATCTGTGACAACTGAAGTGCGACGTCTTCCGGACGTCTACGTCATGTGCATAATTATGTTTTGTTCAATCGGATGAGCGATAGTCCGTCAGACTAAGCCAAGGTCAGCGTTGATTGTTGATTTACAAAGCGAACGATATGTTGGACGCTAAAGCATGTTGTACCGCTGCATTTGCATATATTATCGGCATGCATTTTAGGTGAACATCGTTTGCTTCTATTCCTCTTTTCGTTTCTATTTTACACTATGTGGGGTATCTGGTGACCGATTTTTTGCCAATTGCATAGACGCACTGGGCGGTGCAAGTCAGCACAAACCAACTAACCTTGTTCCTTATAGCTGAACTCAATCAATAACATCATCCACAAACTCTATTAACTCAATCATGGCTGCCCTCCGGTTTTGTCCAATAAATACAACAGCGACAGTCTTGGTCTCTTTGCTCTGGTCAAAAAATTGAGCATCAGATTTCTAAGAAGGGCAGAACATGTGAAGCGGGTGGACACAAATGATTCGGCCCGTAGGAGTCTAATCCGGAGAAACGTCGCAGTAGAGAAGGACGTGCAACTGGAGGCAGTTGGCTTAATACCGGGCTAACTGAAGAGGCTTGTTGGTTCACCCCGAACTGTAGAGCCATCTACGTAAGCTTTTTACGTTGTACCATGGACATGCTTTAGATTAGATTAGATGATTGATCGGGAGTGCCTTAACCGGCCCTGGCACTGCGGCCTCTCTAAAGGAGCCTATTGTGCCATCCCTGGTAGGGTCCTAGAGCCATCTTTTTACTCCGGAGACGGTCAGGAAGACAAGTATTTTCTCTGGGGGTAATTCAGCAAGATTTGCCGAGGTCATGCTTTAAATTGGGAGTGCATTTGATCTGTTGTCGTCTATCCAACGCTGCAATAGATTGATGATACTTGGACTCATTTTGTAGCATCATCGACACACTTTTCTGTTGACAACCTTCATCCATTCTTGTGCCGACATAGCTTAGGTTACGAAGTACTCTTCTTGTCTGCTGTTCGCGGAGTTCAGATAGCTCATTCCGTAAATCTGCGAGATGGGACTTTGCTTTGATGAGGGTACCTGTAATGGCCGCTGATCGGCAGCAACTAGATGTGCTCAGCACCACACCCCTGAATCTTCTGACCGCAGAAATGCGGATCAAGCTCTTTTATAGAGAGACAACAGATGTTACTCCTTTCACGTAATTGACTTGTGTGATCATATTCTAAGCATAGGTCACTACAGTACACATTCCCTAAATTTCTCGATGGACGTTATGCTTGTCCCAGTGTTTCTCATTACCAATTGGGGCGCAGTGAGCAAGGAAGTCGCCTTTATTGCGGAACTCGCAAACCAAATGCTCTTCCTAACAACAACTGTATCCACTTTGGTGAACTCTTTTTCTGTAACATTACTGACTGCATTATCCAACTTTGCTTATACTGTAGCAGGTGTATTACCACCCGGAACCCATTAGTTCAAGTCTTCTCCTACCACCATCCTCAAATTAACACACAAAATTTCTCTATTTTTTCCAGAACGACATGGACGAACAGAGCCGACAAGTGTCACCCGAAGAAGTCAAGCAGTGGTGCGATGAATTCCAAATTGCAAGTCTCATTGAAACCTCATCGAAAACAGCAACAAATGTCACCGAAGCTTTCACCCTGGCCGTACGGCACTGGCAAAAACTAGAAAAGGCAACAGAACGTGAATCACGTCAGCATGGTGATACAATCGATCTAACAAGGGCTATTCGACTACCAACCAGTCGATTTTGTTGCAGTTCAGCGGTGCTGGGCGATGCAGAGAATAGTTCGCCCCGAACGAGGCAACGAAACAACTATCAATTGTAAGCCGAGAGTGCTACGAGATGATGACACTTTTGTTTGTTTAGCTGATAAAGAGAAGCTACTTTGTGAATGTGCGACGAAGAGGAAATGATTTCAGAGATTCATCTCTAGACTAGGATTTTTCTAAAAATATATTATTCGTAATTTTTTTTTTACCATTTTAACCCCGTCTCACCGTCACCTTCACCATCACCCACAGACTAAAAAACACTCTCACAACAATCGATTGCGATTGCTGTTTTCTTATATATTCCAGACAGCAGCTACAAAATTATTTTTTGTTGTGCCTTTCTTTTGTTGTAAACAAACATTCTCACTGTTAGTATGACTTACTAACGTTTTTTATTGTAAATTTGTATTGCTTAGCAGTAACTACTTAACCGACATAAATATGTGAACATTTGCACAAACAAAACCAAGCACAATGAAACACCAAAGTATGTAATAAGTGTTAGTGGAATTAGATTTCCATTTTTTTTTTTGTTTTATTGTATAAAGAAAATTTGTATTTTATTGCGCGTGTGTATAGTACATGAGTGGAGATTAAGTTTTAAACAAATTGGTGCTCAATGAGTGCAAGTTGGAAAGGCTTACACTTTGTTTTCAGTTTCCAAATTAAATTCTTTTGTTTTCCATTGTTTTCATGGAGGAATTAGAAAGTTAATTTTAAGCGACTGCAGATGGCATTTGATGGAGGAAAGCATTTCTTTTGTACTAAATGCATTTTAGTCCTGTTTAAGTTTTTTTTTAAATTACATACATAGTTCACACATTTTCTACTAATATCTAATATTATTATACAAAACTGTATTTTGCGTTTATTTTTTTCTAATAAAATTTTAAATGTAATTTTGGCAGACCGATTTCATTGAATTCGTACTGCTGTGATCTATGATCAGACCAGTCACTCTGCAAATAGATGTAAATGTAGCACCGCTAAATTGACAATTTCGTGGAAGCCATTCAACGCGCAGCGTGAAAAAATACTCCTTGTCGGAAGATAGCAACACGGAACAATAAAGTCAAATATCAGCCTGAAATCGAAGACCTCATAAGAGAAAAAAGGAGAGCGCGCCAGATATGGCAACAATCTCGAGCGCCACCTGATAGATCCTATCTGAACCACCCTTGCATTAAACTAAAAAAAAAAAATGCTGCAGGATTAAAAAAATCGCGAGAATTCTACTTACCTCGCGAGTTTGACTGCTGATAAAAGCTCTAACTATTGTGACTCGGTAAATTGATTTCCACGACACCTACCAAAAATTTTGCGTACCCGAATCACAGGACAAGTTTTGTGACAGCGGATTTCAACACAGAAGTTCCTACGGAATTTATAAATTGGAAGTGCGCGCAAAATGTTCTAATTTAAATTTATTGTATAGACCAGGAGTTCCCTAACTGTGCGTGCCCTGGGGCGTCGTGGGGCTATCATAAGGACATCGCAAGAAGATACGCACGTCGCACAGGTCGCCTGCACACGACGTTCCATCAGCTTGAGCTCGATTTGAAAAAAAATGTCGGGTCGGGTTCTTTCGATCTTGGCCATTGTGTTTTGGCGTGCAAAAGAAGTATGTATAAGAATTTTGCAGACTTCAACTTGGTGAATTTTGCGTCGAGACTTGGGCCTATACCCGTTCAATATCCAACTGACCCAGGAGCTCAAAGTTAATGATAGTGTAATGATAATGACCATAGAAAAATCATCTTTAGCGACGGGCCGCATTTTTGGATGAATGGCCAAATTGCCATATATGGGATGACGCCAACCAACACGAGGTGGCAATGCATCCATTAAAAGCTGTTTGGTGCACATTGCTCCGTCCTTTTGCATGACGTTGGTAAGGCCAATACCACCAACGGCGAGTACTACAGAACGGTGCTGCTAACATGTGGTTCCAGCAAGAGGTGGCTATGTGTCACTCAGCTGCAGGTTCTGGTTATCTGATCTCTATCAAGGGTGACGTAAATTGTGAATTCAAATCCAGAAGCAAACTTCTCTTCTTTTAAGAAGAAGAACTGTCAGTTGATTGCCAATCGAACGCTTTCAGAAGCGTTCGGATTGCTTCCGAGCGGTTCTGGACGACCAATCGAAAACGACATTAGTATCGCGTGACGCGTAATGGTAAAGGCGCACGAAATGATGTCAGGCTTCACTACGTTCGACTAAATCTGGGCGTCGACTTTAAACCAAAAAACAGTGACTGGGACACGTCAAATGTAACGCTTGGCGAGTTTGTTGTGCAAGTGTTTTTATTTAGGATTTAAAAAATGCGTAGGTCAGCGGTTGATTTAAAAATTTTTTGGTAGATTATAAGTTTGTTTGCATTGCCCACTTTGAATATACAGGGTGTTTCGACGTTCAATCTCAATACTTTGGGAAATGATTCGTGGGTATAATATAAGAAAAATAGTTCTACAGCGCCTATCTCCAATGTGAATATAATTTGCTAAGAATTTAAGAAAAGGATTACTTTGGTGTAGGCACCTTGACCCAAGATAACACAAAGAGTTCAGCAGTGTATAAACTAGTGACGAATATCTCACATATTCTTCTTTACCACCAATGGATCCCCGTAAATTTGCAAACCGTTTTCCAGCACATTGCGGCAGAATTTACACACATAGGCGCATAGTCGCATAGTTTATGTCTATTTATAAAAAAAAAAAACAAACCAAACGAAAACTGCAAGCAAGGAACAGCAAACTATATAAAAATGTATAGGTATTATTATGAATGCCTAAGCCCTAAGACATTAATCTGTATTCTAATATTTAGAAGAATTTGGTGAAGTTTTGTTTTAACCCTTCTGTCAATTATAGCTTTTTAACCTTCCCGTCAACCATAAGGTCTGGCCAGACCTGCATTATGTTTTGAAAAAAACTCCCATCAAAAGTCACAAAGGTTTTTTTTTTTTTAAATACTTCTCCCGGGAAAGGCAAACCTATAACGCTTCATCAACGCCCCGAGATGCTTGCAGGGGTATGTTAGTTCTGCACTTAAATTGCTGCAAATTGTAGTCTTCTGGAAATATATCCCCAGGAAGCGAGTTCCGAAGTTTGCTTGTCCTGTAACAGAAGGAGTTTTGGAAAGATGATGTCCTCGCGGTTGTCAAGTGTACTGTATGGTCATGAGCATTAGCAGCCTGTCTTGTGGGGCGCCCAAAAGTTGCATTTCGAGGGATAATGTCCTTGAGTTCCTCGGAACATCTACCATGGAAGTACCTATAGAACAAGCATAGGTCAGCGACTTGTCTTCTGTGCACCAACAGTTGCGGATTCGATGTGAGTGTAGGGTCTCCAATAAGTCGAACTGCTCGTCTCTGTATGCTGTCAAGTAGGTTAAGTGAATGTTTTGGGGCCGAGCTCCATATATGGGAGCAATATTCCAGGCCTGGTCTAACCTGTGCTTTGTAGAGAAGGAGAAGTTGCTTGGGGCTAAAGTACCTCTTTGCTCTAAATAGGTAGCTCAACTTAGCGGACGCCGATCTTGCGATATAGGATATGTGGTCCTGCCATGTGATTCCTGAATTGACTGTGACTCCTAGAAGGTACATTGAGTCCTTGGGATGGATTGGATGGTCATCCATTTGGATCTGAGGAACTGATGCATTTTTCCTGGAAAATGTTGTGAGCTGTGTCTTGTTTGCATTAAATACAACCAAGTTGTCTTTTCCCCACTTCAAGATTTTGTCCAGATCACCATTTAGAGAACTAATTTGTTCACATCTCTGACTGTGTGATGTAGCCGCATTCACAGGCCCACTGTTGGAGATAGAGGATATAAGAGTGCTGTCATCAGCAAAGCTGTAGATATTATTATTTGTCGATCCAAGCAAATCGTTGATGTGGAGAAGAAATCGAGTTGGGGAAAGAATAGATCCTTGGGGCACTCCTGCATTTATAGCAAACGAATTAGATGATCACTATCTACCACAACTAGGATCGATCTTCCCAGAAGAAAATTTTGCATCCATCCGCAGAGCTGTTGTGGTAATCCATATCACGCCAACTTGCCTAATAGGGCTCTATGCCAGACTCGGTCAAATGCCTTTGATATGTCCAAGGCTACGGCTCTGGATTCGCCGTGTTATTCATAAGTGCGTTACGTAGCTTAACAGGTCTCCAGTGGAACGAGCTCCGAAATCCGATAATATCTAAAGTCTTCGAAAAACTCCTGTTAAAACGATCCCGGATCATCAATTCGGCTTTCGGGTCAAACATTCCACAATCGATCAGGTGTATCGAATAAGAAATAAAATTGAAAAAGCCCTGGAAGGGGCAAAGAATTGCTCTAGCGCTTTTCTCGACGTATCGCAAGCCTTTGACAAGGTATGGCACGAAGGTCTAATGTATAAGCTAAGGACAATCCTACCTGTACGCTGAAACCCATCTCCCGGTTAAAGGGAGGTGGCTTTTGGTACCACGCGCATTCGAATTTTGAAGAACTTGCGCGAGAATTATCCTTTGATCCCTGTCTTATGCATATGCCGTCTGACGCAATAACAACAGAAATCCTACTGCGACAAAACTACCACGTCAACTTTCCTCAGGCTATGGAATGGCCTCGGCCAGACTCTGAGCCAGGGAAAGAATGTCATCATGTATTCACAGATGGCTCTAAAACCGGACAGGGGTCTGGTACTGGAGTCTTCGTGGAAAGCGAGAACATTAGACTACACTACCATGCGTCTGTCTTCAACCCTCTCACCTCGTCCAAGCTAGTGCTCGAACTTTAGCTTTCTATGAACTTGGTCGGTAGACTGAACAAGGTCAAACTTGTTTGGGTCCTAGGTCACACTGGTATCCGAGGAAATGAGATCGCGGATGGGTTTGCCAGGCTGGGTTCAGAAGAAGCTCTCTCAGGACCTCAACCTGCGTTGGGTCTACCTGCATCTGTGGTTAGGTCATCCATTGATACCTAGGTTTCTCGTGAACACGAGTGTCGGTGGCATGACTGTGCTGGGTGTAGACAGACCAAACGACTGCGTCCGGACATCTGCAAAAAGTCAGCGTATTTCCTTTTGTCTCTCAGGAGAATCGACTGAAGACTGCTTGTGTGCGTCATTTTATTAAACTCGGAAAAAAAAACTCTTCGGACTGGAGCATTGGCGCCCACTCGCCTTTACATGTCCTCTCCATCTCCATTTCAAACAAACAAACATGATCGATAATCAGTCGAAAATTTTGCATTTAAAGCGACCAAGAGGATCTTCATCCTCATTTGCTAACGTTCATGCTTCTGCGCTATAGAGCAGGACTGGGATGATGTGGGTCATATATAGAGTCTTCTTAGTGTTTCTTGACAAGGCCTGAGGCAACAGTTCAAAAATATCGCCAGTATTTCTACGGCAATGACTGGCATGGAATTACTTAAATGATTCTCACTGGATTTTCCTTAGTCCTTAGTAAATAGATGGAGAAAAGAAGAGGCCTTTTTAAATTGCCCGATGCACAAGCCAAGAAAATCGTAGCTGCTTCGAAAGATACGTTTTTTGGTAAGGTTCGTCCAACGGCGAAGTGGAAACCTAAACAAATCTGATGCAGGCCTCTGCACACAACTTCAAAGAACGGTTTGTCTAAACTGCATGGGTACTTTCCCGAGTACGCTGGGCTCTGCCCCAGATGCTCTGCTTGATTTACCCACCCCTTTATACCTTATCATGGGTTTTATTATCAAAACATCCTACCGTCTCAGGCGGGGTGGTTTTTTGGTATCATCCACACTGGGATATCGTTGACCTTTCGCGACAATTATCCTACAAACCTTGCTCCATGAACTAGGTAACATACCGTCTGATGCAATGACACCGGAACTTCGGATGTTTTGCAAAATTTTGTATCAACTTTGCTTGCGAGGTAGTTGATTTGGGAGGTAGTCGAATTTTCACTGATGGCTCCAAAACTAGTCAAGGGCCCAGTGCTGGTATTTTCGTGGAAATCGACAACATTACACTTCACTTCTTCTGTTTTTCAAGCGGAATGGAAAAACGCAAATTTGGGAACACAAGGTTCAAGTATTTCACCTTTGTTCCAGATGCAGGATCGGCAAACAAAATACAGACGAATCTATGAAAAGCTGGCGAGTACTTCAGGCTCACAAAGGGGAGAGCGGAGGTGGGACCATCACGTTCGCAGTGGACTAGTTGTCCAAACCTTACATCGTAAGCTTGTCTCGTATGCAGCACCGGAATGATCGACAAAAACAAAGCAAATGTCTGCACAATAAAGACTCAAAGGACCGATACACTAGGAGCGCAAGACTTTCGGGGACAAATCCGGCGACAATGCCAACGTCCATCTGTGTAGACGGGTACAGTTGATCCGATGGATGGAGCGGCCTTTGGGCCGCTGTAAGGTTTGTTCTCATATCACACGATGTATTCTCTTGGTCACCGTTTAAAGATTGGTGCCCTTGGACAGCGCCTGCAGCCAGCTAAATCAGTTCCAGTCTTACTATCACCGTGTAAATCCACATGCCTATTTTAGAACTAGGGCCTCATAATTGGCTTTGTCGCCAATGTCGAAGAACTGCGAAGAAGACTGACGAGAAAATTTGGATCTTGGTAACAAATACGTCTTTGGAATAAGACGAAGAGATTTGAAAGCCATTGCAACACGGAGCGGACATTTATTAGAATACCTTACTCAACACAAGCCTGGGGTATATCGCCTGTTTCTTTAATGTATATTGTGCTCTCCAGGCAATTCATCAAGCCCCTGACAAAGATAGGCAGGATGAGGATACTGACAGAAACCTCAATCAGTTTGTTGGCTTCAGAAGTGTCCAGATGAGGTCTTCTTTCACCATTCGCTGCTCAGGTTAATTTCCCCTCAAGACTGAAAAAAATATCACAAAAAGAAACCACATTCTTTGCTCTTTAGAACCTCCTTTACATTTCATTAGCTTACTCCTTACGTATATTACTTTACAATACTTTCCCCTACTCTGGGTACAAAAACTCCTGTAAAATATTTTGGAATGCAATTTTAATTTTGCCCCTGTCACGACCGTGCAGTTTGTGTATATCTGGCAGCAGGCTCATCAGGAACATCGCATCCGAGTCTGTTTTACATGCGCACAAGTCGCTTCGGCGAACAGGACTGACTGGTTCACCAACAACAGGCATACGGACTGCCTGTGCAGAAGTACTGGCATGTGACGAGCTTGTTGCCACGGAATGTGATAGTGAGTTGGTGTCAATGGATATCGGTACCATGGCCAGTGGCCGCACGAAGGAAATATTACTCGTTGTTGCCATAACACTGGCACCATCACCTGGCTCAGTGCGACAACGTTTCAGTAGACTTCGATTCACGATCTCACTGTGGGTATTGTCTCGATCTCTTTTTAACAGCATTGTGGGCGGTCCATCATCAGATATCTCAACAATAATGTCCTTATACTCGTCGTTCTCCTGGTTATTGATTTTACCCTCTTGCTCTTGAACACATTCAGACTTGATTTCACTTTTAACTGAACTTACAGGGTTCACATCTTCTTCGGCAGCGTCATCTCCTCCTGGAGAGAGGTGAGCTTCGTCTTCACAGTACGAGAGGTAGGTATCTTCGAAGTCATTTACAGGGCTTTCGTTTGCCCTATGGTGGGGCTTGTAGTTGATGTTGGTCAGTTGGGCGAGCGCTTCTTGAAGGTGCGATTCAATGTCCTTCGGTCCGGATGCGGATGCTGATGGTTTTGTGCTTGACAAATAAGAGGGAGGGAGAGAAATTAGTTGTTAGGGGTATAAGGGCTTTCATGTGATATTAGGTACCATCGCCGATGGTGTCTCTAATAAGACGAAGCTCTAAAACCGTCTATAGACAGTTCACTCCACTTACTTCCTTAAATACGAATGCAAAAAGAACATCTTTTCAAAATAAGTCCAACACGGTGTCACTTTCTCTTCTTCGTAGTTTGTGTACTCTCGCCGAAATGAAATTCTTAGGTTTGTCCATTTGGCCAGACTTGCACCAGCTAAAAGCGAAACAAATGCAATTTATCATTTTATTGATTTCGCTCTTTTAGTACAGAGGAAACTTACAATTCTTCCTCAGCGTTAGATCAACTTCGCGCCAGAAATTCTCGACATACGGCCGGCAAAAGTAATACTTGTGTCGGGGATTATAGATTGCCTCATCGCTGCGAACCATATCGATGAGTTTGTACACATCTTCGGTGAGCCATCGTGTGTAGCTTGACTGTGTTTCGTGTTGAATTGCAATGGACATTTAATCAAAAGTGTAATGAATTTAATTTTAATTTGAATTCAACCGTAAAATACAAATCGCAATTGGAGCAAACAAAAATTGGAAATGATTTCAAGAGGGCAAGGAAAAAAATTTGCTTATGTTTGACGCCGTTTTGAGCAATTTGACAGATTGGGTTTAATAGATTAAAATGTAAAAGTGGTGCTTCAACTGTCGGTGGTGGTGGTGGTTTTTGTATTGGATAGGAGAATAGTGAAGGCACATTGGTTACCTAGTTGTTGTCAATTCTGGGGCATTATTGGGCAAATTGATGTGGAATGTGTTCGCATCGAAGGAAATTGAATGCATTTCCGGATGAAGGCATTTCCTTATCAGTTGGTTCTATTGACGTGATCAGACCCATTGTGCGCTGAGAACTGTCGGTGCATTTACGTGGCTGTCAAAAATACGAGGAAATATAGTTTCATGAAAATGGAAAATCTAACCCTGAAACCTGCCACTTTGAAAATGTTGCAATAAAGAAAATAATCACTGATTAAATAAAAGATTTGAATGTAGAAAAATGTATTTCTGACATAATGACAGCAACAAAAATGTCAGCAAAATCCAGCACTGAACTGTTGCCCTGAGTAAATACCTAGCTCAGCGCTGAATTAGGGCACCGCTAGTGCTCACCTCGAGCTCGAATACAAGGTTAAATAGTCAGTGGCGAACTCAGTGCTATATCGAACGCGTTAGGACTACCACAGGGCACACTAGTGCACTTTAGGGTCCACATCAAACAAACCTAGTATTAGTTTCTTCCTCACTTTGGCGATAATTGCGTTATTCTGTCAAACCTCACAGATACGTATACGTCTGCAGTCAGACTAAAAATTTGGTAAATTGTTCATATCCCAGTCCAAGAAGCCTACTCATAGCTTGTGATCTACTATTTTAGTATGCAAACCAATCAAGTGACGTATGGTTCGTTGATATTTTCTTCCGAATTAACAAACGCTGCGTTTTGTTGACAATCACCATCCAGGTTAAACGAATCATATTGCCTGACAGCGGCTCATTGGTTGTTTCCAGCGTATAACAATCCGTTCGAGCCTTCACACTAGAAATTACTTACTTACTTACCTAAACCCAGGTGGCCGTACAGTCCGGGGTGAACCTCTGGGCCTCAACCAACACGCAGTTAGCCCGATCTTTGGCTAACCGCCTCCAGTTGCGCACTCCAAATTGTTAGTTGCACTTGTGCGCGCCGCCTTAGGCGAAGTCTTCCTCTACTGCGTTGTCCCTTCGGGTTGGAATCGAAATAGACGTGGATATCAGACCTCCCCAAAGCTACTTACCGTATACCTAAATCGCATCATCATTTTCAAGCCCCTATTTTTCATAGACTCCTGAGTAAAGTCATCGCGAACTCTGGGGGGAACCATTAGAATATGGAATAGATGGGAAAACCTATTCTCTTTTACAGAAGCATTTTATTTCCCTACAGAATTTAAACATCTTCACTTGGTAGACAAGCCCTTTCATCTCTCCCATATAAAGAGTTTTTCAACAGGGACGCTACAAAAGTAGAGCGACAGTTGCGCACTCCAAATTGTTAGTTGCACTTGTGCGCGCCGCCTTAGGCGAAGTCTTCCTCTACTGCGTTGTCCCTTCGGGTTGGAATCGAAATAGACGTGGATATCAGACCTCCCCAAAGCTACTTACCGTATACCTAAATCGCATCATCATTTTCAAGCCCCTATTTTTCATAGACTCCTGAGTAAAGTCATCGCGAACTCTGGGGGGAACCATTAGAATATGGAATAGATGGGAAAACCTATTCTCTTTTACAGAAGCATTTTATTTCCCTACAGAATTTAAACATCTTCACTTGGTAGACAAGCCCTTTCATCTCTCCCATATAAAGAGTTTTTCAACAGGGACGCTACAAAAGTAGAGCGACAGGGACAGCAAACGACGCCGAATTTCTTGCCGCTCTTTTGACATTTCTCTTCAGTAAGGTTTGCCATTTCATGATGGAAAGATATACGAGCCAACAACGAGTCGAAATTATTAAAATTTACTACCGAAATTCGGAGTCAGTGGCCTCAACGTTAAGAGCGCTACGTCCAATTTATGGTCGTCATAATCGTCCTAGCAGATCAACAATTGAGCATCTAGTGGAAAAATTTGAATCCACAGGCACAGTACAAAATTTTCCCGTGCCAGTGAGACAAAGAAGAGAATATTGCTGCCGCTGAGACTTCAGTTGAAGAAAGCCCAAATGTGTCTCTCACACGTCGTTCTCAAGCGTTGGGCATCTCTGTGACCGTCTCTCTACAGCGTCTGGAGTCTGGACTTCTGCAAGCGTGCCCGTCGTGGCCATGCAAAAGAAATCGAGTTCCATACAAAATGGCATCGAACGTACTTTCACAGGAATAAAGAATTTCATTGATTTCCAAAACCGTTTTTGTTTTATTTAAAAAAAAACTTTTGTAGCGCTCTTATTGAAAAACCCTGTAGTTAAAGACGTAGCTTATCAGAAATGTATTCCGCCATTCCTACATTTGCACTTGACAGTGACGTCTTTTTGGACACATTTACATAATGACATTACAGAATGTACACAGAGATGCGTCTGAAAGACCCAGTCTTTTAGCATAATTTCTAAGAAGACTATAGCCAGATAGGATGCCTATGGCTGTTCTCAGGTTTGTACCACTAAGTTTAAGGATTTCCCAAGTTCGTGCCAAATAAACCCGATTTTGTATGCCTTCCTCAATCCCAAAAACACTAGTCTTCATTTTTGACAGTTTTATCTTTTCTTTTAGAATCAATATCTCTTCCAAGCCTTTAAGTCCTTTAACCAACTGCCATTACAATATCCCATTTGTTACCAACCTACTAATTTTTATAGGTTACATTTTATACTTTGATAAATAGCTTCACTTCCTACGTTAGTAAACAAATATAAGAATTTGAAAATTATTTTAATTTTAAATTTTTCATCAAGAAAATCAATCGGAACAAAAATCCTTACAGAAAATAAAAGCAAACCGCTCTTACTTTCATCAATGGGAATTGCAGTGTCAAATCAACTTAATCTACTCCAAATGTAAGTTCAATGACCCCGCGCTGGCAGCACTTAAAATTGCATTCCACTCCTCATCCACAGGTGATCCACTATTCTGGCAATGACCCAATTCGCAAGTTTGTTCACATCTGCCGGTTGCACTTGCACAAAACAGAGTACATCTGATTCATCTCTCCAATTTTCACATTCTGTTTCTGGAAAAGTGCACAAAATTCGGGATTATCGGGATCTGCAATAACGCGTATCGGAAATGTAACCCGTTGAAGTGCGTTTTAAGTTCGCGAATGTTTCGGAAAATGTGAAATTTCGTGCGCTTCGGTAAATCTGTTTCGACAAGTTTTCATTCAACTCTGGTTTTATTTCGTTTTCATTTTCACTTCAATGGCCGCCATTAAATCTAAATTAATTAATTTTACATTTATTTGATTTCGGAATTTCGTAATTTAGTGCGTTGCGAGAATTTTAATTTTGTTTTCATTGTTTGAGGTGCGTTTCGAAGGAAAAAAAGCAAAAAGGTTGCGGAGCTCTGGGGCTGCGCAGTTTCATGTTTGAGTGCCGATCGATCAGTGTTACCTGTGTGCTATATAATGTAATGACATTTGTGTACAATACAAGTGCAAAACTCTTTCAAAAGTGCTGGAGATTGATTTGGATACCTACCTGATGAACCAAATGTCTGAAAATATAGAAATATTATTGGGTGAGTGCATTTTACTTTACAACACAATTTTCTTTCCAAAATTTGGTATCTATTTAATTATTTGTGTGACCAATCATTTTGTAAATAAGGCAGTCTGAAGAAAATCTTTAAATACAATACATAATATTATTGTTCTACAGAATGACAAGAGTCAAGTTAGAAATAAAAACATTCAGTTAGGCCGACTGTCCACGTAGCTGCCATGCGTTGGTGTACGCTTCCTTGAAGCTGGCATAATAAACAAACCAACTTATCAACTAGGGCCTCGTTCGAACTTGTTTGTCTTCTCTCAGTTTTTTCTGACTGGATTGGCGATTGGTGATCAACACCCAGCCCATTTTTAAGAGGTAAGGAAGCTAATATTTTGAAGCAAATTTCCTTTTATGGCCAGATGGAAATTCGAACTCCAAAAGGGAGAAAAGGGGGCGAAGTTTGTATTTTTTATGCACTCCATATAAGAAATATAATAAATAAAGAAAATCAATTTCCAAGATTTTAAAAATTTAGCTTCGGGCCCGAGTTATTAGCGACTAGAAATGGGGGGTTCAGTTTGTATGGGGACATTTCTTTTCATCCAATTGAGCGGGTAAGTCAAATCAGGATAAAATTCTGAATCGATTTAGCCATGTCCGTCTGTATCGTATGTCTGTTGAAAACGCAATAGCGTTCAAACGCGCGTAATAACTCACATGCCTAACATTTTGCATGACTTCCATGCAGTGGAGGGTATCAAAGCATCGGCCAGGCCGATGATAACACTTTTACTTATTTTTTATTTCATATGAAATTGAAATGTTCTTCCGCCTCCCATCGCAACCAGAAGCAACATTTGAAGAGTAATCTCTGAAGCCTAGTTTGTAGAATAAGTACAGTATTTCCTGTGTAACTAATATTAGGTTCTCCGCTCCGTCTGATCAAGTTTCATGGCGTGAGACTTGAGTGACTTTTTAAGACGACTTGACAAACGAGATACTGGACTAACGTTTCAGAAATTTGTGCATGATTGTAAAAGGTAGAACCACAGCAGCGATTATCTTAGTTATTCCATTTTATATATTTTTACTTCACAAATGTCAAAGTATAGAATTGATATTTTGCTGCTATTTGCAAAAATTTTAGCATCCTCCGATAGGGTTATGACTTTTGCGCTGTACTGTACTTTTTGAACTCTATTCAGAGATGTATTCCTTCATGTGTTGTACAATTATTGTGAAATTGCTTAGAGAACTGTTGCCAGTCTGTTTTGCTTAAGCTCCGCTGGTCTTCACTTAAATTGTTCTAAGCTAAGTCCTCGTCTCTGAAGGCTAATTGCAAATATTCCCTGATACTTGAAAAGTTGCATTGTCAACACTAACTTGTTGGACTGACAGAAAAGCATCCTCTCTGCGGATCAGGCAAATATCATTGCACTAGCAAGCCTTATTAGAATATTTTTTTTAAAGTTCCCTGCCGCTAAATGGACCTAAAAAGGTCTATTGTATCGAAGAGGAATAGAGTTAATCTAAGAGGCGGATGACCTCCCTATTCAAGGTCAGTATATCCTTAGTAACTGAGTTCCTAAGCTCTGCTGGTAAACGTATCTCCTTGTTAAATATATACGCCTTCTTAACCAATGAAGTGCCGGGCAATCACAGAGAATGTGCTCGAAGGACTCCTCATCCTCAAGGCAGGACCTGCATTCTGTCTTCGGACACAAATTCATTTTGTTGAGAATGCCCATCAGCTTTCTAATGCTTTCCTTATTTTAGGTTAAGGATGGTTCCTTGTAGGAGTAAGGTTTAATTATTAATCTTTTGGATTGACTAAAAACCCGGAACGTTTTCCCTGTTGTTTAGAAGAAGTTGTTGTTCCCAGTCGTTAATTAGAACTAAAGGAGTAGGCCCATTAACTCTGCAATAAGGTGCTGGTCCATAGAACGCGGATTCAGATATAGCCCCAGCTATCCATCTAAGTTTGACCTTATTGTGTTGGAATAGAACTTGCAAGGCATCGTAGTAGCACTTATCTGTTTTTGAGTGCATTGTATTGTACGATACAGCTTGTAAGGACGCTTGACTATCTGAGAAGATTTGTATTATAGCGACTCTGATTCCCTTTTTGGAGTTTAAAACCGCACAAATCTCAATGGCATGGACTTTAGCCTAAACATTAAACAACCGTGCGACACATTTTCGTAGGTATCGAGACTTTGGTATTAGATTTCATTTTCGATCCGTCGGTGTACCAAACCAAACTTTTTGGGTCCAGTGTCGGAACACCATTCGCCTATTTTGTACGGTCCAGTATTTATACCTCAAATAATTTAGCTTTTTTTTTAAAAGGCGCACATGTAAAAATCCCTGCCCCTAGCGAAGGTCAACCTTATTAGGATAGTACAAGAACACAGCACCCTCCAAGTACGCCACATACTTTGAATCGTAAAAGACTCTTCAAGTCAACCACCATCGAAATTAATTTCCATATCAACGCAACGCCCTCTCATATACGCCATAATCGCACAACGCCATATTGCATTCGGGCACAAAACCAATAAAACTCAGTAAGTAATTTGACCAGCGCCAGCGCACGGAAGCACCTCACATTCATTTCCTAATGTCGATAGACTTGTTGGGCATCTTTTAACCATCTCATTAACAGCGCTGCACAAGTGCCATACCAATACTGCCGTGCCGGTGCCGGTGCCGGTAGCTGGGAGATCTTTCATTTTATTACGCAACTCGCTAATTAGCACTGGAAGCCACCAACATTTTTATTGCAAATTTATGTACCTTGCGGTTGCACCACCAAATGGTCACCAAACTTTCAGCGATCATAAATCTCTCGTCAATCGAATAGGTTTCTGTCACCATAAAGCCCAAGGACTCACTCTGTCGATCGTCTTGGTGGACCATGTTGTAACCATTCCATTAGAAGTTGTTGCTCCATATCTCGCAGCGGTTTGATTTTTATCCCAAAAAAATACACAATTCCCTATCATTAACCAAACAAGGTGTACATTGAAACCGGATCGAGTCGATCGAACTGATCGACTGTTCAAACTTTGTGTGTGCAGCAATTAAGTTCGAGTAATTATGATCTCGTAAATTTGCCCGCGAAAATTGGAACGTTGTGTTACATGCACTGGCTCTGCTATAGTCATTGGAATACCATACACAACAATCTTTCAATTGCCAGCAAGCCGCAACGCTGGCGGAGAACTGGATCTTCCGGTCGATGGTTATGTGCATAATTAACTTCAACTACGTGCGGCTACAAGGGGCGAAAGAAACTATATTCTAAATTGAAAACCGTCGTAGAATGTAGATTGAAAGCCGTATACCATTTTCGAAATATAATTTCCTGCGCTCCAATGGAAAATGGTAAAAAAAAACTCCATAAAATCTAAGCTGTTACGAGGGGTCATGAAAAGGCTGTTGGCTGTTAAGGAACTCTAGTAAAACTGATAAAATTTGATTGAAATTAAGTATGCATAGGATCCGCGTATACCGACAACGTTTATAGGTAGGTACTCTGCGAAGATTAGGCCCATGAACAATATAGGAAGAGAATTATTTTTGACGATTTAATTTACATTTACCTGGAGGGTTCTTGAGACTTTTTTTTCGGTCCTTTTATACGGCTTTTCGTTCAGCTTTTACACCGCATATGATATATTCATTTCCTTGGTAATTATGTAGTTGAGTTGTGGTTAAGTAACTCATGGAGCAAGTGCCCGATCTCCCGAGTTATTAGTAAACTAATACAAAAGCTCAGTGGTTATAGTGCCGCTTGTAAAAGTTACAGGTACTGAATATATAATGAGTCTAAATATACTCAGGGGCTGTCCTCGCCTATTTACGTGCTCCTAATGGTGGAGAAAGATAACTTAAATGAAAGAAAAAGCTTTACAAATTAAAAAAATCTTAAAAACCCCACACCTAACACTTTTAACCTATCAAACAGACTGAGTTTGGGCTTTTCACCCTTGAGCTTTAAATGTCATCAAGTACTTTCTAGCATCGGATTTGTGGGTGTGGCGTCCGTGATCTCATTGCGGTACTACTAAGAACTTACTTCTTCGAGCGGTTTGCAGGTTTGTTTGGTTTACTTACTTATTGAGGTGGCGCTACAGTCCGGGGAGGACCTGGGCCCCAACCAACACGCCTCTCCAGTTAGTCCGATCTTTGGCTAACTGCATCCACTTGCGTACTCCAAGTTGGTTGAGCGTTCCACTTGAACATGCCATCTAAGGCGATATCTTTATCTTTTTCTTGTCCCTCTGGGTTGGAATCAAAGACTCTTCGGGCCGGAGCGTTGGTCTTGTCTACATATCCTAGCTATCTTAGTCGACATATACATACATACTTTTCTGACCAGATCGATGTCGCTATACAGCTCCTAGAGTTCGCTAAATCGTATACGGGACCGAAAATCACTCGAAGAATTTTGCGTTCAAAACGACCAAGAAGACTTTATTCGCTTTGGCTATCCTCCATGCTTCTGCGTCGTGTAATAGAGCAGGATCCAAGTCCCAGGATGACGTCTTATATAGAGTCTCTTTAGAATTTCTTGACAAGTCCTTACTAGGTAGTTGCCTTCTTAGGCCAAAGAAACAGCGGTTGGCAAGTGTAACTCGGAGTCGAGGTTCGTTTGGTTTAGGAATGGGAAAACAAATGGGCTAGAGCCATGCACTAGTCACTCACTTCTTGCCTTTAGCAAGCTGACAGTTTGAGAATTAGTTAAGGGGGGGTGTTGCCAATCGTAGTCAGCCCAGTGACTTGAAACGGAGTTTCTGTGGGATTTGAACTATACATAAATTGATTTTTCTGCCGATTTAACAAAAATGTGCAAGCCTAGTCAAGTCATACACTTCAAGCGCCAGCCGTGAAGAGTCTCTGCCTGAGATACTGCAGCCTTCCATCCTCTGCAATCCCGGGCATACTGCTTTCAGTTGTCCAGACCAAGCACTCTGGCATCCGCGATGGCTGTGTGGCAGAACGGTGTAAGACGCTCATACAAACTACGTTGGATAGGATCTTATATGCGACATTAAGCAGTGATATGCCTCGATAGTTCTTGCAAGACATTTGATCACCTTTTTTGTAGATATGCATCCATACTTGGTTTATGATATTTGGTGCATGCTCCCTAGCAAAACATCACCACAATTAAGAGCTCCGCGCGCCGTTAAACCAACAGAGCCTGCAGTCTTGTTATTCTTAAGCTTCTTTATTTAGCTAAGCCAACTTCTTCAATAATGGGTGGTGGAACGGCTTGTTCATTGACTGGACGTGGGTTCTCTTTTTGCCATATCACTCTCCCTACATGATGCCCATTAAGCAGCTGCTGGAAATGCTGCTTAAACACATCTACTATTTCCTGGTCTTCGGACACTAGGTTTCTTTCGCTGTCTGAAGGGCCTGCGTTCCGGTTTTGAAGGCAGCAACCAGCTGTTTGGCTTTTTTTATAGGACCCCCGGATGTTGGTACGACCACGATACTCTTCGATCTCCTTGAGCTGGGAAGCTGCGATAGCCCTTTTCTTTCTACGTAGGATCTTCTTTTCCTCCCTTCTCATGGGTTGATACTACTTTCTCGCTGCCCTTTTTTTGCTCATAATCATACCAAGGGCTCTTTCTCTGGGGTGGCTGGTATCTTACAATGGTTTCGGCTACCTCCTTGATGAAGTCGCGATACTGGCACCACTGATTGTTGGCGTCTGTGGTAGGTAAGTGCAAAGAGGAGAGTTTCATACTCAGGCGCTCCCTGTCGGTTTTGGCTACTCCAGATGTGCTAAGGCGTCCAACGTCAAATTTCTTCTTCTGGGCGGTTCGTAGCTTCTTCTCGTTGGACAGTTGAGGTCTGAATCTAGCCGTGAAAAAAAAAATGGCCAGAGTCGACGTTTGCCCCTCGGAATGTGTTCACGTCGAGGAAGTTGGATGCGCGCCTCGCATCGATTAGCACATGGTCGATTTGGTTGGCGAATTTGTCTGTAGAGCGCCAAGTTGCTGTATGCATCCTTAGCCTTAGAAACCTAGTGCTACTTATCACCATATTATGAGCTGCTGCCAAATCGATTAGTCGGTAGCCGTTGTCTGCTGTCATGTCGTGGATTCTATCCTTACCAACTAACCCAAAAATGACTTTACTGCCTTAAAAGGTACCAACAAACTTTGTTGTACGTATTCATTAGTTGCTTGAAGTGCACACTACCACCAGATGTTTAAAATGCATTCCCGATGCCTTCACTTTCGCTGTCAACCGTCGTCCTTCGCCACTTCCACCATGTTTGGTCAAAAACCACCGCTTTCCAAGGATACATAGATCCAACTTAACATCCCAACCGCAGACAAAAAGAACTCCCGCGTTGAACTAACTACACCGTCATGCTGCATGCATTCCATGTGGAATTTCACTTTCTTGTAAGAAAAAAAAACAACTATCCACAGGTGTCCTCTGCACCATCGGGCACATAAAAGTCAATTTTAATTATGTGCTCCGAGTGTGAGATACGAAATGCCACCCCGAGCGATTAGAACTTTGTCACTTCTACATATTTTCAGGCGGTGTTCGCCGAATGCACACCACCCAGCTTCAACGCACGATTGACCAAAAAGGCGGCACTGTGTGTGCGATGTCCATCATGTTGCCCGGGCGGCGCAGCGCAGTGCGGTTTGCCCTTGAGGTTCTTCTCGCTATACCCTCATAGTGTTGGGTCCTCGGAAAAAATGCGAATCGATGGCAAGAACCTATACTAGCCGTGAATGTCGCGAAGCAAAGCAACCAGAAGAAACACACTTGACACCTATTGGGCTAGACTTGCGCGGCGGTGCTAGCGTTAAAAGCGTTCCTCACACCTTCTTCCATTGAGTGTGGTCAAGTGCTGGTCAGGTGGTCAGCAATTGTATATGTATGCGGTAACCGCACAGAATGAGCTGTTGCATTCTAATTTTTCGAACAGCCAACGTTCATTGAACTATCCAGTCAGCGGGTGGGCAATAGCAATGTCGTCGATTTTATCTCTATATGATGGGATGTTCTGTCCTCTAGCTATGCATGGTTAGCATGACCATGGAATGGCTACATAGGATTAAGTGATTCTGGATAAAAGTGAAAATGTTAGTAGAGTTAATAATGATTGAACTAGATGCTGTATATTAGCGCAGTAATCAAAGTGGAAAGCCGTCTGTAGGAGAAGTTTAGTGAAAATCTGTCAGCATTGAAAATCCCTCCAACACAAACTTGGGCTGTGCAAAATAGAAACGTATATTTGGATGAAAGTGCTTGGTCAGATTAATTTATCAAATGAACATGCACCGGACGGAGCGATCCATGCTTCGGTGGTTTGGTCATGTTAAACGCATGTCCCCGACCAGGATTCCACGACGTGCTATGGAATCCGTACCATCGGGCAGGCGTCCCCTAGGTAGACCCAGGATGAGATGGTTAGATCAAATTCATAATCTCTCCTCTACCCGTATGGGGATTGCCCTTGATGATTTAGAGTCGATGGCGGAGGATCGAGAGCTATGGAGGGTCCACTTGAGCAACCTACACCCGCGACCCACTTAATGGACAAGCGGACCATTGAAAATGAATGAATGAATGAATGAATGAATGAATGAACATGTTGCTGTTGCTGTTTGGTGACTACTGACCTTCGGCTTTAACATCATCATCAAGGAGAGGGGGACAAAGAAATACTACGCGGTTGTGACACTGTACGTTACAAATGCCTTTAACTCGGCGAACTGGTCATGCATTAGGAGGAGATTGCTGGCCATAATGGAAGCGCCGGTGTACATGCGGAAGATATACCGATAGAAAGTTTAGGTATCAGACTGACAATGGAGTTAATTACTATACGACGTTACCACACACGACGAGAGTACCACAAGGCTCTGTTTTTGGCCCTCTCCTGTGGATTGCAATGTATGAAGGAGTCTTGCGACTAACACTGCTTCAAGGAGTTAAGGCCTTCGGTTTTGCAGTGTTCGCTACAGATGAAACAGTTTTCAGAATCAAAAAATGGCTGGAGTCCGCCGGCTTATAACTAGCTAACCACAAAACCGAGGCTGTCTTGATAACCGGCCGAAAGTCTGTGGAATTTGCAAATTTCCGAGTTGGAACCCATAAGGAGTCTCTTATGTACCTAGCAAATAGCTCTTTCCCGGATGCTGCCAAACATCGGTGGACCTGGATATACCAGAAGAATTCTGCTATCCAGAGTGCTCAATACTTCATTATACGATGCACCGGTTCTGGACGGGGGCTCTAAAAACAGGAAACAAGGAGAAATCTCTGGTCAGCATACAGGCTCGCAATAAGAACAATGAGAGCATTTCGAACAATCTCGGACGAAGCAGTCTGCGTTATATCGGGACTGATCCCCATCGACATTCTTGCCAGCGATAGAAGGGTTAAAGTAGAGGTGAGGGAAACATCGATGACACTATGGCAAGCCAGGTGGGATAACACGACAAAAGGCAGACGGACCCAGAAACTAATCCCCACCATCGAGGTCTGGACAAAGTAAACAAACGGGGACTGCAACTACCACCTTACGCAGTTCTTATCGGGGCACTGTGGTTAAGGGAAATACCTTTACAGATTTGGTCACGATAGCTCGCCTTTCTGTCCCGCATGCCCAGACGAAAAATAAGATACGGAAGATGCAATGTTCCATTGTAGGCGCTTTGCAGGGGGAATAGCGAACTTAGCAAACCCCCAAAGTCGAAATAAGCCATATGTTGAGGTCAGAAGATGATTGGCCTGGAGGTATGCTCCCTTATAACGAGCTTTCACGAAGAATTAAGGAGACTTGAAAGACATAGAAGAGCCGAAATGGAGGACCCAGAGGATTTAGCATAAGTCAGAAGATGACTGGCCTGGAGGTATGCTGCCTTATAACGAGCTTTCACGAAGAATTAAGGAGACCTGAAAGACATAGAACAGCCGAAATGGAGGACCCAGAGGATTTAGCATGAGTCAGAAGACGACTGGCCTGGAGGTATGCTCCCTTATAACGAGGTTTCAGGAAGAATTAAGGAGACTTGAAAGACATAGAAGAGCCGAAATGGAGGACCCAGAGGATTTAGCATGAGTCAGAAGACGACTGGCCTGGAGGTATTCTCCCTTATAACGAGCTTTCACGAAGAATTAAGGAGACTTGAAAGACATAGAAGAGCCGAAATGACGGACCCAGAGGATTTAGCATGAGTTGCTTACAGCCCCGCGTAGTAGAGTGTGGATTAGTACGTTTAGGCGCACTCCTGGCATTGATTAGCGCATTCTCTCAACTGGAGGCGAAATCGAACAGGGTGTAGTTTTAGTCAAGCGAATCGGCAAAGCAAAGTCTGCGTCTGCAGTGTTGTCCACGATTTGGCGAAGCAATGCAATTCGAGTGAACACCAAGCTACGTTGGTGCATTTGTAGCGCTCGGATCGGGCACACATTGCTTAAGGGCGACTTTTTCGAAGCAATCATTTGCCGCTTAAGATATTTTGGCCACAGTTTTACTGGTGGAAGTTTAGTCAAAGTCAAAGATATCATGTCAAAACAAAGACGGCGGCACATAAAGGCACGGCAGTTAAGCTGAAATCAGTCTTCGAAGTGAGAATGAACCTATAGCTTATATCGGACAATACGAAATTGATGAACGGACACTACGCAGAAAAGTTATTTTCTATCTCAGCCAACTTCTAACCGGCGACAGCTACTTTGGAGCGTTGAAGATGTTTATCAAAACTACCTAGAGCGCAGAGAATTTATTGGGGAAACTTCAAATCCCAAGAAGTTTGCAAATCTCATGATAGTATCAAGTCCCACATGGAAGAAACTTTGACTGTTGGAGAGAATCGGAATGAGTAACATAGAAAGCCAAGCCAATATGGCGGGTGTCATCGAACCAGGAACTGCAAGCGCTGAAGGCAATATAGTTAACAAAAAAAAAATGGAAGTCGAACATGAATTGCTAACCAGTTCCGTAAAGTAATACCTTATGGTAGTCCTCCGTGGAGAGTTCAATGAAGTGCGTAGGGTGTGGTCCTAGCTGTCGAGTAGCAGGTAATTGTCTACGCCCTTTTTGTCGCAATCAACTTCATGAGGCCAGCTAGCGTATCAGGCTTTCTAGATGTTTGTCAATATTAAAAAATCAATAACACGATGTCCGGGAAGAATCGACGGAAGTGTCACTTTTTTCGAGCTGTGTGCACTGACACTTGTCGCAGTAATCGATCCGTTATCTAAATGAACTTGATGTCAAATATGAGCATTTTATAGCGTGTGTGTCAAACGATGTTTTACTAAATGTGTCAAATGTCGAAAGAGATAGTAATAGTAATTAGAAATTTCTTAATGACGTTATATAATACTAAATATGTCAAAAGTGGAAAGGGATGTTAATAATTTTCCGCTTAAAACGCGAAATCTTCCAGCAAAGTGTTAAAAATTCCTTCGTTTACAGCTCATAATATTGTCAGAGGTGGAAATGGCCATTCATCAACAACACCTCGAACACTAAATCAATCTATGCAATTCTTCGGCTCAAATTTTTTTAGGACAGTCTCAGTGGAAAGGAAAGTCCATCAACTGAAGGTGTGAAAGTCGCGGTGCTTGTGGAATGCATATTTAAAAAAATTCCAAACCGTCTAATCAATAATAATCTACAATCCGTTGAGCAAACCTTAAATAAGATGCATGACATTTTACTGCAGCTGAGATTATTTCCCCTTACATAAGCCAAAATGAAATATATTATATTTTTTTGTTGGGATAAAAAGATGACAAATGCATTGAGCATGCAGATCGCGTGTTCTACCCAAACGGATTACCAAATAAAAGGGAAGTCACATGCGATTTGCATAAACCTCAGGCCAAAGCCAACAAGCAGTAAGCACCGGTGTGCAACTGTGCACCAACATTACGGAATGTTGCATGAGAGATGCAATGATCGCGATAATTTACGCGAAATTCTCTCTTGCTCTCTCAGACTGCCGCGCTGCCGTCCGCCAACCCAGGAGCAGATAACTCTTATTTTATGCAACCAAAACCAACCCACGGAACGGATCACTTCATTTTCGGGATCGAGAGTGAAACTCATTTCGCTTATGGCTTACGACGATCGAAATGCACTCGTTGACATTTGAATCAAGATGTCAGATAAAATGTATCGAATTGAATTGTCTGCGTTTTATTTTAAACAGTGAGTGAGAGTATGTGATGGCTTAAGTTGGATTTTGGGTTAAGGGACATTAAAGTTGTACGAGTATTTGTGTCTCTATGAGACTAATTATTGCGCAAATTCTGCAACTCGGAGATAAGTTTTGAGAGGCAATTTTGATGGTCAACTATTTTGGAATAGGTGTTAGTAGGTTCGAAAGGTGCCATGAAATAAAGTCTTAAGCAAAAAGGTCCAAAACGTAATTTTGGACTTTATTGCACTTTTGAAATTGCAATAAGATCCAAAACGGGTTTTGGACTTTATTTCATTTTTGAAAGTGCAATAAACTCATTGGACATTATTGCACTCAGCAATGTAAAAGAAAGACGAGCAGGGGGGCAGCATGCCCCCCATACATATTCGACTGTTTATGCATTGTGGATTTTATTTCCACTTCGATTTGGACTTTATTGCACTTCTGAAATTGCAATAAAGTCCAAAACGATTTTTGGACTTTATTTCATTTTCAAAAGTGCAATAAAGTCCAAAATTACTTTTTGGACCTTTTTGCATAAGACTTTATTTCATGGCACCGGTTTGAAAGCGCACACTTTAGAGCGCTTTCCACAATTGCAATGCACGTAAAAGACTGAATGAAACATTTAAATTCAGCTATGAATTCTGTAATTTTTGTAGGTTTTTAAAAAAGGTTCACACTTAGGCTTGTGAGTCTTTCGTATATGCACTTGAATAGCACACCTCTTAAGCAGGGCCGTAGCCAGGATTTTGGTTCGGGGGCGGCTTGCTTCCAAGTCTTACGAAACAGAAAACTATGTATATATCAATTCATTGATTTCTATTAGTAACATTTTTTCAAAGCAGAAAACGTCTTCATTTTATTTGATATGAGATCAATCACCTTATCTGGATTCACAATAATATCCGAATGAACAGATATCATAGCAAGTGAACTTAACCTTGCATTCTCCATAACGCTTCGGGACATTGTTTCAATCTTTTTCATAGCTAATAAAAAATAAATAGGTGGCGCTACAGGCGGTAGACACCCTAGGCCTAGCTTCATAGCTGAAAGGGTTCTTTCAAAACTAGCTGTGGGCACTGGAAGCGTTGCTAAAATCGTAAGCAAGAAATTTATAAGTCTAAAGTAAGTCTTGTCACATAATCAAGCAATTTCAAAACTTCGGTAGAAGGGTCACTCGACGATTTTTTTTTCGCATCAAAGAATGTACTCAGCTTTCACAGCTGATAACGAAATTGCATTATCAAAGTAAAGTGTTAACTTTTTTAACTTTTCTCTCAGGCTAAACTGCAGCAAAACCTGGGAGAAGAGCTTGAAACGATCGACGGTAGAACGTCTTCGTTGACCATGAATCTGTCCGTAAGATTTTGGATTAACGAATCTATGCAAGAAATCAGTATCGGGACTCTAAAATAGTCTTCAGAAGGAGAGGTTTCTGGATTGGAACGCGTTGTTTGTTTCAATGAAGTTTTTCAAATAAGTCCTCGGCAAGTAAGGATGCGGATTGAAAAGCCTCTCTGAAAAAATCTTCGGCATTTTCTCTGACGTCCTTAAGGGAATTCAGAACTTCTTTTGTGCGGTCGATTGCAGAAACGAAATCTAAGGATTTGTTCTGTAGGGAAACTGATAAGGGCAGCGCTAAACTGAAAAGTTTTTCCTATACAATAAGGCTTACTAGGCAATCGCATTTTTGGACCACTCCCAAAAGTGTTGATACTTTCGAAGACATCACCCAAGTTTTGCTAGTTATTTTTTCAATACTTATTGAGATGCATTTGAAGAGCTCTACAAAGGAATTAATACTGTCATGCCTTTCAATGAATTTTGTTTCACAAAGGCGCAGAAGTCGAGTTTTTCGGCTCTCTGGTGCGTGTTTTTTTAGGACAGTTTTGAAAGTTACATAATATGCATTTGAAAGGTTGCGGAAGAAATTAGCTTTTCACTAACTACACTAAGGCAATTGCGAGTTGCAAGAGTTGACATGGCAGATCCAGGTTAAAGCTATGGCCTGCACAGTGTACATACCTAGCGTTTGAATACTGTATACCTACCGGGATAGTCTCCTTATTTTTATAGATTTGAATTTATATTAACTCACAACATTTTCTAGGAAAAATGCTTCAACAGTTCCTCAGATCCCAATGGATGACCATTCAATCCATCCCAAGGACTCAATGCACATTTTAGGAGTCACAGTCAATTCAGGAATCACATGGCAGGATCACAATCCTATATTGCATAATCGCCGTCTGCTAAGTTAAGCTACCTATTTAGAACAAAGAGGTACTTTAGCCCCAAGCAACTTCTCCTAGTACAGGTTAGACCAGGCCCCGAATATTGCTCCCATATATGGAGCTGGGCCCCAAAACATTCACTTAACCTACTCGAGAGAATACAGAGACGAGCAGTTCGACTTAGTGGGGACCCTTCACTCACATCGAATCTACAACCCTTGGTGCACAGAAGACAAGTCGCTGACCTCTGCTTGTTCTATAGGTAGAGGTATTTCCATGGTAGATGTTCCGAGGAACTCAAGGACATTGTCCCTCGAAATGCAACTTTTGGGGCCCCACCAGACAGTTTTTAGTTTTTGTCTTTTGTTTAAGACTTTCGGGGGGGCTTCAGCCCCTCAAGCCCCTGGCTACGTGCCTGCTCCTAAGGTCGGTTTTCTATCACCCACTGATCCTAAACCAAGCATGGTAGAGACTTAACTTTTTTTTATTTAAGTTCATTTAATTCTTGTTATTTGACCAGAAAAAAGATTTCAAACTAAAGCTTTAACTATTAACAAAAAATTATTAACTAAAAACTGGCTAAAATATTGGGCATTAATTTTGCGCCACTTGAATAGAACACTTTAAACAAACATTACTTAAATTTAAGGTAATTGGAGTATTTTAGATTTAAACAAAATTGTTCAATTGTGTTTTGAGCCACCTTTCTGCTCCAAAATTCACACATCCGGCTTGGAAGGGATGCATATACAAATTTGCCAAATAATTTAGTGAAATCGAGCTCCAAGTTAATTCGATGGCTTGGACTAGTTTAGATACAATCGAATATTACTGTCCCGGTCCATTAGCTAAGTGAGTAGGCCGGTCAGCTTCATAGCTCCACAATTTGGCTCTATAAACAAGCTTTAACAATCCGGGCTGTATGTATTGGCGCTTTATCATGTTGTTAAATCCACGGCAGATGCTCAAAAAGGTTATGAAAATATGTTAAAGCCTCATCAGTATACCATTGTAAGACAACGCATTCTGGTTGACAAAAATTGTAATTTGTAGGTGGCGTAGTACGAAACGGAGCCCCACACCATCACACCTTCAACTCTGCTATTTAGCCGGTCCAAATGATTATAGTCTCCTTGTGGAGGTTACGAAAATTGTAGCTATGGCCATCCGGGGCTTCCAAATTAAATTGTTTTCGTCTGAGAAGACCACACAAATACAATGCCAATACGAAGTCCAGGTCACATGTGCGGACGGAGGCTTTGCGCTTTTCGGACCGGGTTAAGAGGTGGCTTCTTCTTTATTTTTGGTCTTTTTATATGCTTAGCATTCGAAATAATACGACGAATAGTTGTGAGACTTGTTTTGATACCACAATTTTTCCTGATTTTTGGAAAAGAGTCGCGAGAATTTGAGGCCTTTTTTAATATAAGTCGCCTTTCCACATTAATAAGCCCTCTATATGTATGCGGCCTTTCATGTTTTCATTCATAGTTAGACTCATTACTTAAAAATATGGATATAATGTTTTGGTTTCTCCGGATTTTCTTAGCGAATTTAAACAATAAATGGGCGAGCGACCTTTAAGCTTTGATTTGTCCTTTTACCGCCTCGGTTAAGGCATTTTCTTCACTCATTTTATTTTTTTTTAAATAAAATAATCGAAATTAACAAAAAAATTCGATCAAATATGAGAATGAATATGAGTTCACGTACCAATGATAACAGTCAAACTAAATGCATGTTCTATTCAAGAGGCGCAAAATTAATGCCCCATATTTTACCTGTTTTTAGTTAATAATTTGTTGTTAATGCTTTAGTTTTAAATCTTCCTTTTGGTCAAATCACAATAATTAAATGAACTTTAATTAAAAAAAAATTAAGTCTCTACCCTGCTTGATTTAGGACCGGTGAGCAATAGAAAATCGACCTGAGGGGGTGTGCTATTCAAGTGGCGTGGAGTGTATGAATAATAAGGTTTATTTAATAACATTTTATTTTATTAGTTTATTTTGGTTTAATTTTGCCAAAAGTTATAGGGTCCGTTTTTAAATACCTACCCTTCAAGCACGAAGCGTGACTTTTTGGGAAGCGGAAGCACTCAACTTTAAACTTAAAATTGAAAGACCTTTATTCAAGAAGATATCGCTTTTTTAAATTCTTACGGAAGCACTGCTTTCCTTCAATATATATATGGACGCTTCGTGCCTGCTACCCTCTAACATTTCGAATCACAAGCCTGTGTTGTCATTTTGGTTGATGCGGCCAAACTATTCGAGTGTTTTGCTATTGAGCTCTTCTTTATAAAATATATTAAGGGAGTGATTCCTTCGACGTATTGCTAGTGATCACATTCAGATCTCATAGCTAAGCCATCGGAGATGTTTTTTTTACCTCTTTTACAATTGAAATGTCGGTGCAGAAATTGTGCTCATCAATCTATGGATAGGCTCTCTGAAAGAGCTTGAAGTTTATGAATTTTTATCTGACCCAGTTTCCAATGTATGACTTTGTATCACTTTTTTGCTGTCAGAACTTAGTTCGCAGACGTCCCGTGTCTTAGGTTAGGTAAGGCCTTGCAATTCCCTGGAATGTTCCTGTGGTGGGTGAATTTGAAATTGTTCCGCCACCATCAATTGAGGGCGGTTTTGGACGTAAAGATGACCGAGTCGAGAGACTATCGGTAAAAATTACGATATCCCTTGCAGCGATTACATTATAAATGTATTTCCTCTTGATCGCCATGATTTTCGCCTGGAACACGCTCCAGTGATTGGGATGACGGAATGAGATCCACCTGTATCCGTTTTGGACCCATCTGTATAAAAGCAGACGATCCTCTGTAAGACACTACATCACTCTCCCATTCAGTTTTTGGAGTTTTCAAAACTATTGTTGAATTGAAACTTTGGGAGGGTGTAATCTAATCAGTATATTTTGGGGTGCGTTATATTTTATCTAGAATAGGCGAGTGACCAGTTTGTCGACTGGATTGCTTTCATACGTGTGGCTGCATTTGCTGCCACTTATTTACCATAAAGGTCTAGCGCTAGCAGGTGAAACAATATGTCCATTGTCTAAGCGCTCCACTGATGCAAACATATGCGTTTCTTTGAACACGACTATGGTCTTTGCAGTGAATAGACTTCTCAAGCGCCCAAATACTTATCAGAGAGCACCCAGCAGGGTGCCATTTAGTTTTGGGGGGAACAAATATGGGAATTTTGTACTTCCTTCAGCAAGTCCCATGGATTAGGCTTTTGGGCCGATTCGAATACCTTGCATGACTATGCTTAGTCATCCCACACCGTGGAGAAAAAATTCAAAGAGCTGAAACAAAGGCTACGAGTTGTTGTTAATGTAATTCTCTCAAACAATAATTCATAGATTGAAATTCGACAAAATTTCCCAACAGAAATTATCAGGGTCAATCCCAGAGTCAAGCGAGAATCGTTGTTACTCCTCGCTTCCCCACTCAGAAACGAAAACCGATGACAGCTTGCTTCATGAGGAATTGAGGAGCTGAATTTCGAATTAGTCCCCTTTTTGTTCTCGTTCATACAACTAAAACTATTGTAAAAGTGTATTAAACGCATTTATCTCGATAGCGCACAGCGGTGTGCGTTTTAAATTCTTGTTCGATTGATTTTACTTTAGATTCGTTTGCGCACATTTGTTTTTAAAACCAAACTGGTGGGCACACACAGCATAAAACGTTCTTCTTCGTTTGCATAAATCTATATAAATTCACATAATTGCACATAATACTGTTCGGTTTGCATTATGTGTAGCGCACATTTTGTGTGCGATATAAAAATTCGACTGAATAATGTGTGCGCTTGATAAATTTATTTTTTCTCTTTCTTGGCCGCCCAATTCTTAAAGAGTAGCATTCAACTTTCTTGTTGTTTTCATACTTTGGAATGCGCTAACTACATACAAGGAACTCGAAATATTACATTAATAAAAAAAAATCCCAATACCTATGTTAAGATATCGTAAATTAACCTACACCGTCCCATAAAACAAAACTACGAAGGGAGGTTATTGCCCACAGTTACTCTCTTCAGTTCAGAAGCCCGTTAAGCTAGTAATCACTTGAAAAGGGCATACATGTGTAGAATACAGTCTTGCGACCTAAATTCATGCGCCGTCTGGAGATGCCTATCCTTTTATTTCTTTCGAAATACTATCAGCAACAAAGCACACATTTCGTTATTTTCTGGCGCATTTACCTCGCCATCAATCAACACAACATAGGTAATGGGTTACAACAACCAGCAATCGTAAACCCACAGCCATGAATCGTAGCGACAGAGACGACATAAATAAAATAAAATAAAATAAAATAAAATAAAATCAATTGATCCGAGAGACCGTCAGAAGCCAACTTGATGTACGCAGCAGAGGTAAGAGAGACTGAGATACCCAACTCGCAATCCTCTTGCCGCTGGTCGCCTCAATTTTTGCCAGGAATCCGCCATTTTGTTTTCCTATCCGTGTACGTCAATTCCTATCCATGTAAAATTGAACAAAAAAAATTAACAAAAAAAATGTGGTGAATTCGGTTTGACAGAAGCCGATTGTCATAATTGTCAAAACTCGGAAAACAAATTGAGACACAAAATGTGATTTGCTGTGGAAAAGTGAAAAAAAGTAAGTTTTATCATATTTTAATTGCTAAAATTAATAAATAAATACATTCTCTTGGTAATAGCTAATCTCTTACAGGGTTGGCTTATCGCTTTTGGAATATATCCAAGCAAACACATTCAAAGGAACTTTATGCGTGGTCGATGGCGAAGAAATTGCGTATTCTAATGGATTCAGTGAGTTTGTGTATAAAATGTGAAAAATGTGAAAGTTAACTTTACAGATTTACAGAGAATAAACCATAAATGATAAAATCTCATTACATCGTGACCTTTCAATTTTGGGCTACGCTCAGAGTCGTATGGCAGAAAGAATCATTGGGATTATCACCATCAACCACGTCAGCGCCACTACCAGCGATTACACCTAAAAAAATACGAAATATATAATAAGCAAGGCAATCTGTGAGACTGTGAACAAAAAGAATTAATTTCAGTTTGATCAATTTTGCATTTTATCTGTCGGTACTACAACAAGAAATCCTCGAATTTGATGTCATATCGTCCATTAAAAGCAATAATGTATCACCTCTGTAAAAAGTTGAGGTATTAATATCCATCAGCAGCAGTGAGGACAGTTGGGTGATTCGGCAAGAGACCCGAGGACTGCAAGAAATTCAACCACATTCTGAGGGCATTCGATCCAAAGAAGGACAAAGTGGCAGATTTGTACAACGTAAGTAGGTAAATCTGTCTGGTTCAATAAGAGCGCTTCAAATTTGATTATTCTTTCAGCAACTGGAAAAGCTCTTTATACCCGATAATCCGGAATTGGAGCATGTATTCCTAACATTTCTCCTGCCACCGGAAGCGGCTTTAGCAAGCAACCAGCGCAGATCCGGAAGATATTTAAATGCATCAGCGATTTGTCAGAAGATGCGGACATTACCGAAAAAATTAAATTCAAGAACTTTCCTCTGCTGAAGGGGAACACTTTTCTTATCGACTGGTTCACGCAGTTGTTTTCGACCGAGTCTGCGTTGATCAGCGACTGCAGTAGCGAGAAAGAGAAAAGGTAAGTTCTGATACTTGCCAAACTGCAAGAGATACATATTTATATCCTCCAAATGCAGCTGTCATAGAGCCGACACCGGAAGATGAACACTTTGAGACATGCGATGATGCAACTCTTCGCGCCCATGCGATTCGCCTCAACACATCCTACTACTCGACCAGTTACTATAGCTCTTCGGAATATTATTGACGAGGGGTCTAACTCTGAATCAGACGCAAGCAGAAAAAAGTTACCAAAGAAGAGGAAGGAAAGTGATGGTAAACTGATTGAAGAATCAGCAGGTACAGAGAGAGTGAGGTACAACTCTCGCCCAAGAAAGAAATAAAACTGGAACCCGTCCATCCGTGAACAAGGGATGAAGATATAATTATTCTCGAAGACATTAAGTCTGGCTTCAGAGATGAGCATCTGTACGAGAGGTTTGCAGAACAAGCAGTAAATAGGGTAAATAGTGAGTATGTCGTTGCATGCGTTGATGAAAATTACATTTCTTTTGTTTCAGAAAATATGCAGTCGCAGCCATTGGCGATTTACTCCAAAACGGATTACAGCCACCACAATGTATACGGAAATGTATACCTAACATCGCCAAGCAGATGCACGTTGGACATTTGCACTCCACAATCATTGGCGAATCGGTTTGCCGTCATTTAGAGTTGCTCGGCCACAATGTTCTGCGCCACAATTACGTATTTGATTGGAAATGCTGTTTGGAATGCTCATCTCTCATATAAAAGACAGTTTTCCCAATTTTCTCGCAGAAAGTTCACCAATCCACGATTTGCAGGCATTTTACAAGGAATTAAAGCAGAGGTTAGATATGTGAACATTTTTCCCACTGCCACACTATAACATGTTCTTACTTGTAGGTTCGATGAAGATAAGGAGTTCAAGAAGCGTGCATATAGCTCTGTGGTGAAACTGCAAAACGGTGATCCGGACTCTATCAAGGCATAGACGAAAATTTGTGACGCATCACGCAAAGAATTTCAAACGATTTCGACCGCCTGAATGTGACCCTTGAAGAAAAAGGAGAGTCCTTCTACCAATCACGAATGATTGATGTTGTAAAGCTCTTGGAAGAAAATGCTGTCTTAGAGGAGGATGAAGGTCGTAAAATTATGTGGACGGATGAAACGGACAAGGATAATCAGAGCCAATATAAATACGACGCTTAAAATTGTTTTTGTTTTGTTGTCGTTTATTTATTTATTTTATTTATTATCTACTTTGTGATTTCGAAAAAATTTCTGAGTTTCCGAATCGATTGAAATGTAGAACACTGAAAACGAATTCACTCGATTTGCAATTTCGATTTCACTCGATTTCTGGAACCTAGCTGTATATCTATCTATATAGGAATAAAAGATTATTCTAAAAGATATTCAAGAAAGGATATTTATTTACATCCTATCATCTTTATTTGTATATTTTTCGGCTTTTTTATTTACATTTATCTTATCCTATAGCCTTAGCCTATAAGATGGTGTATGATGTTTTGCATTCATATGTAGCTCTTCGACTTCGGAGTAGATGCTTTTTTGTCCGCAGAGTCCGGACAAGTGATCTTTCGAACTTTTACTCTTGTACGTAGCGAATCTGTCGTAGAATATGTACGCGAGTCTGTCGATCGCACATCGGCTTCCTTCTTTCGCTTTACATTTACCACGTCACTTGCGTCCATACTAACACGTCTAGTTCGAAATTAAATCCATAGGTTTTATCACTTCTTGGATTGGGCGTCGGATTGTCATTGATGATGTGTGTAGTGACTGAACAGCCCAAAGTCGATCAGATAGAATTGGGCGCCGCCACCCTTGCCAGAGCCCAACAGAATATTGGCAACTTTTAGATCCGCATGCACATACATACTTTCTCCCATGGATATACTCATAAACGTTCAGCATTGCAAGGCTAGTCTGTAGATTCTCGGAAGAATTTTGAGATATCGATGTTATTTGACGTTGTTAATGTCGTGTGAGCCACAGCCTAACAAATACGGCATTCCAAAGGATTTGAGGTCACGGCTTTTCTTAAACTATGTGATGTCCTCCAGTTTATCACTGCGCATGTTGTCTTTTCCGAATGGTGCATGGCCAGATGGAGATTATCATCACTTGAAATGTACAAATTCATTTCATCAAAAAAAGGACCATTGCCGTGTGGTTCCTAAAACAATGACAATAACAACTTGCAAATTTACAATTTTAACGACATACTTGACATTTGACATGTTATGAGCCCAGCTGTTAGCCGTGGTGGTTGCGGCAAGAGTTCAAAAATATAGTATTATTATGACAAATTTCAACACGAAGTGTGGTGAATAAGTAAATTATATCAGTACATTTTCATTAGTATTTTCCTCCCACAATTATAAAAAAACAGTAAATTATTGAAATATTAGTCCCAAAATCTGAAAATATCTATGTTTTTTTGAAAAATTTGTTTATGTCACACCAGTTGCAATTTTATAAACATTTGAGAATGTAAAAAACAAACAAATAAACTATCAATAATTTACTGATTTTGAATTATGTTCCACATTATATCAAATATTAATCTTCTCATACTATTTACAACTCAGAATTTTGATTAAACTATTAACATGAGCTGTTCGACATATTTAAAACGTATTACGACTAATATGATTAGTTTGTTAATCTTTTCGATTAGTTATTTTTAAGTATTTCTAATAAAAGTTTGCTCAAAATGCTTTTGTTTCTCCATAACCCTTTAGCATTGTTTGTTTTTGTTGATTATTTAGAATAAATATACAATTATTTTTAAAATAAATTACTATTCACCTAAAATGTAAGCGTAACGACTATTTTTAAATCTAACGGCTAAAATATTTGAACGCTGCCAAAAACTTTGCCCACAGTGAAAGGTAAAAAGATTAGGTGCGAATGTATTGGTGGAGAGGATTTTTGACATTTGTCAATACGAATTTCTATGCAACAATACTAACGCACCTAAACTTTTTGGGAGCGTAAAATTTAGCTTGTAGGCAAATTACTGTAAATCGGTCGAAGATGGGTATCTCAGTCTCTCTTACCTCTGGTACGCAGAAGCACAATGCGATGGTTCGATGGAGAAGCACCCACTAGCACCATCATCCGTTTACCCATCTAAGCCCAGTCATCACCAGTCGCAGCGGTATCAATATCCCGCACTAGGTTGGTTTGGTATTACAGTTTACAGTGCAGTGGGCCGTTAGTTGGCAAGCTACCGGAGCCCATCCAATGACAACAAAAACAGCAACAACAACAACAACAACAACGCCGACAACATCAACGACGACAACTAACTGTATCAGTAACCGAATTGAATAACATGCACCAAATCACCCATTTCCAATGTTCTGCATCTTTGATTTCTGAGTTGGCAAACCGACAACAGTAACAGTGCAGCAGTAGTATAGTCACGTTGACTGATTCGCGTGCACTCTGCCAGAAATGCACCAGAGCCAGAGAAATTGAGAAAGAAAAAGGGAGAAGCAGTGATAATAATTCTTTTCTCTAATTCGCATGAGTGGTCGCGGCCGGCGTGGTGTGGCTCATGAGTCGTGGAGGGTGTGGAAACTGCTGAGCCCTAAACACAAGCCATTATTGGCTGCGCATAAATCACGTCCAAATTGCACATATCCCAAGGCCATCTCCTGGGCAATTTGTTCCATCCAATGGGCTGGACACTTGCACTTCGCAATTTCCCTAATATGAAACTGATTTATGAGCCCATCGATCTTCTGGGCCGTAAAACATCGCATTCGCTGCTCGTTTTTGGCCCAGCACTCTTAACGAGGAAGTGCGTGCGCGAATGCGCTTAAAATGTTCCCACTGACAGTTAACATCGATAGACATCAGCTCCAACTAGATTCCAATTAAATGTAGAACTCTTGCATTTACACCAACCGACAATCGGGTGGTGCTGCGATCGTGAATATCGCAAACAGACCATCTGCGCGGAGCAGATAAGATCCGTATCTGGTCTGTTCGCTGCCGATAGAGACAAAGCTACATCAGGCTGTGTACTGGTGCTGGCTGATGATAAGGACGATGGGACGAGAATGAGATATACATCTTATCGCCAGCGCCGCTGCTGCAGCCACCGGCTATCTTCATCGTCGCAGTCGTGACCAATGCGCACTCGATCTTGACTTGGTGGCGGCGATAAATGTGCTGCAATTCTATCGATTTGTTTGCCTAATGCAGTCGTCGTTGTTGTCGTTGTAGATGTATAGTGTTGAAATTAATATCCTCTCCATGATGAAGATCATTGCCACGGAACTGACCAGGCCATCTCCAGAGGATAACTGAGAAATCTATTGCACTTGGGCCAAGATGTGGCGAAATCTCATCGCAGGCGTTTTGGGGTTGAGCGTTGGCGAGAAGTCATTCGATTTGGGATTGATTTATGGCCAGCGGAATTAGAGGAATCGATTTTTCACGGCACTTGGGACAGGAGCGCAAACTTGATATGTGGGAAAGGTTTCCACTGGCCCTATACTGAGGAAATAACAAGGCGACATGTGCGCGTAATTGGATAATGTAATAGATCATGACAGGAGGTTGCTAGTTAACAAGAAAACTATTTGTTGCTCGAAAGGAGGTTTAAACGAGAACAAGCAGTCAATTTTTGGTTTGTGACAGGGGAGGTGACAATTTGGGCAGAGGGACAAAGTGGTAGAGGTGGACTTCGTCAAACAATTAGGGAGACTAAGCACTCACGCAAGTCTTAATACGGCCAACAGAACAATAACCGGTGGTATCCTTCAAATTGATGCAAAGTGAATATAATTGCCATCTAAAAAGTGCAATTGAATAGAGCACGGACCGGACAAAAAGCGGATGGAAAGCTGTGAAATTTATTACGGTGATAGCTATAAACAACAGGGACAGCGCTTATTTAGCTGTTGATTTGTCATATGCGGCAGACTTTGGCAAGTAGTCTTGAAGTTTCAACAAGCTAGTGAACCTCTTATGACTATCCGTCGCCGGAACCTTTGCCGATAAAACTAGGTATTTTTATCGTGAAGCAGAGGACCAGTTGTAGCTCACGGATTGCTTGGATGATATTGGCCTTAAGTACTTGAATCGTTTCCAGATAGTTGGTATAACATCGGTCCTTCACGGTACCCTACAAAAAAAGGGGCCAATTCGCAGCTCCAAAGGAGGCCAATTGCCATTGCCGCAAGATGGCTGATAACCAGGGTTGTCAGATGTGGCGATTGATCGCCAAACAGGCGATTTGAAATTTCATTTGGCGACACGAAAATCGGTTTGGCGACGCACCCCAAAAAAGGCGATATTTTTAGCCTTTGGCGATTTAAATTTTTTTAACCAAAATCCTCATATTTTTTCTCATTTTTATAATTTTCACTCAAAAATTACATCTGTGATGGATGACTGGGACGAAATATTAAAATTAGAATGAAAGAATGAAGATAACTTTAAAATTTGGAAAGATATTGATTTAGGGTTGGATTTTGAAGGAATCGCGAAAACAGTGGTAGCACAGGGCTTGTGAATGAAGTTAAGGAGCAAGTAAACGATTTAATTCTTGTTTTACTAAGAGAAATGCGAAAAAGATTGTCTGATTGGACCATATGTCCATATTGGTTTTGGGACTTGCTTATATAGAAACAGTTTATTATATATTGAGAGACATGAATGCCTCCCTATGAGCCAGTACATTTTATTGTATCGTATATTTAGTTCGTCATGTTTTTTCTTGACATGAGTTTTCCAGCGCAACTTCGCGTCTAGAGACATGTCTAAATACTTAGCTGAGTTCAAAAAGGAAAAGTACAGGTCCTAACACACTACCTTGCGGTACTCCCGCTTTTATATATTTTAATGCAGAGTACTCATCTTCTTGTTTATTTCTAAATAATCGCTGCATTATATATATGACTCTAGTATTTCTGAGTATTGTTTGGGAAGATATTTTTGTAGCTTATGGACCAATCCCTCATGCCAGACTTTGTCAAAAGCCTGTGTTACATCAAGGAAGATGGTAGAGCATATTTGTTTTTCTTCTAAGGCCTTTTTTATTTTATCAGTTATTCTGTGAACCTGATCTAGAGTTGAGTACCTACCTATTTCTAAATCCAAATTGATGGTTTGGTATCAGGGACTTTTCTTCTATAATCGAATTAAGCCGTTTCAGAAGAATTTTTTCGAAGAGTTTTGATAGAATTGGCAGCAATGAAATCGGACGATATGAGGTAACTTCACTGGGCAATTTTCCCGGCTTTGGTACCATAATAACTTCCGCGACTTTCCACACGCGTGGAACAAACCTTAGTCTAAACGCTGCATTTATTATCTGTGCTATTTTTTTCATAAATTTTTTAGGCAGTTTCTTTAGACTTCACTCGTAATTAAATCAAACCCGGAGCTTTTTTCGGGTTAATGTTTTCTTTTATTTCGGTGGATATTTCCTCAGAGGTTACTGCTGGAATCAATCTCGTCTTCGCACATTTCTTCCGTTTGATGTAAATTATCAATGTCTTCGTATGTCTGGAAGACGTTTTCAAGATGTTCCGCAAATAGGTCCGCCTTTTGTTTATTTGTTTTCGCCCAGTTTCCACTGCTATTTTTAACTGGTGGAATGTATGCTGTTGGTCTGTTCATTTTTTTTGTAGCCTTCCACAGTGAGTATTCTGCCACAAACCAGTAAGAATAGACCGTCGACTCCTCCCACATAACGGACTTTGCCTACAAGCTGCCGGCGAGACCAGGATTTTTCATGTATTGGTGCTGTACAAAATCAAATTTACGCACGCATACTTGAAAAATCCTGGTCGCATGGTATTGCATAGAAAAACATTGCCGCCATTAATTTTGACATTTACACGTATTCACAGACAGGGAAATTCTTTCCGGGGGGAATCGGGTAGGTGTACGGGAAGTCGGCGGTCTATTCTTACTGGTTTGTGATTCTGCACTGGCATCATTTGTCAGATTTGTAAATTGTAAGGTATCTTTCCACAGACAAATTTTTCATTTCTTTGCTCTTTTTTCTTAGTTCATTGTTTAGACTGTTGAGTCTTGTTTTGTCACTTGGCGCTCTCGATAATTGCCAGCGTTTACGAGCTCTCCTCTTTTCTGATATAATTTCGCATATTTCTTTGGGATATACGTTTCTTTTTATTTTAGGTACTAATTGATTCAGGCGTTGCAGCCCAAGCAGCCTTTTGTATATCTAGAGTGAAAGTATGTACTTCATTTTCTAGTTGCTCTTTTGTATCAATTGTTGTGGATAGTTCAATCCGTTCCTCTAGCAACTATTTGAAATATGTCCAGTCAGTGAGCTTATTTCCTTCATTATTATTTTATTACCAAGTGTAAGCAACACAGATGAGTGATCTGAGTCAAGGTCTAGCCCTTCATGCACTCGGGTAGTATCTAAGGAAATATTCTTAGTTATAAAGAAGTCGACAACGTCTGGGATTTTGTTTATATCTGTGGGCCAGTATGTAGGATTTCCCGTTGAATGGTAAATTAGCATTGCCTTCTTTCATAGATTGGAGGAGTTCTCTTCCTCTTGTATTTGTTAATCTTGATCCCCAAACTTTGTTCTTTGCCTTGAAATCTTCGCCTATTATGAACTTATTTCCAAATTTGTGGAACAGACATTTAAAATCGTTTTGTTTCAGCCTGTAACTAGGAGAACAATATGCCGCAGCTACCGTTATCTGGCCGCTGCTTGTTTTTATGATTACGGACTTGGCTTGTATTTCACACGACTGGTATTCTTCACCATCACTAACACTTCCTTTGATTATAACTGCGGCCCCCCCTCTTGCCGTATTGTGAGGATGTGGGGTATGATATGTTTTGTATCCGCGCAGTTTATATTTTGTTCCAATTTTAAAATGTGTTTCGGAGATACTAGACTTTACGTCAATTTTGTTTATATTCAGAGTCACTTGCAATTCGTCTTTCCTAAAATGAAGTAATAAGTTGACTAATCCTTGCCTTCAATAAACCCCACTTCTTCTCCCAAGTGACATCCATCTAAACCACAGCCCATCAAACATAAGAGAATGTAAACTCGAGTATCTACCTTACCTAGTCACTGAGTTAGGTATTTTAAAACCGTTTCACTATATTTTATACCATCAGCTTCAGCTCTCAGTTTACAATTTGCGCACTTCTCATGGCATGAGAGTATGTGTCGCAATAAAAAGGAATAATTTCACATCTTCGAAGCAAAGTTTTCCCATTTTCTACAGTTACACCTTCTTTCACCTAGATTCGAAAGAAGTCTGCTATATCATTCGATCCCTAGAAAAACCACTGAAGTGTCACTGGGTGATTGAAATGCGATACCAACACCACCACACCCTCTTCCCTTCCCATAAATGCGCAAATTTTCTTGGAAATATTCCAAACATACCAGCGGTGTACAATTTTTTTTTTTTTTGCAATAATAAATCGCCATTCAAAAATAATAAAATTTGATCTTTCATCTCCGCATATACGAAGAAAAATACTATCCAAACTTTGTGTGACGGGACGATAAATAACTTTCGGTGTGGAATTTAAAATTCTTGTTTCCCTTGTCGTAATCAACGAAAATATTGCACGTAATTTCGTGGAAAAACATCATCGCATGGGGGCGGCGAAATCGAAGAGGTTCCCTTTGCTTTGGCCAAATCGAAAGTTCAAAATAACCATCAACTATAGTAAGTCTTTGACCGGTCCACAAGGAATTTGTTTGACTTTGGCACGAACGCGTGCTGAGTTTTGCCAGCAAGGTCAAGGACTGCATACTGCGCCCAAACCTTGCCGTCAGATGGAATTACTATCAAAAGAACATTTAATGCGCGAACATAAATTGATTTGGGGTATGTTAAAAGTGACAGGCGATTATTTGGCAAATTTTCAGATTTGCTACACGGTGAGAAATGTTTAAGTGCATTTATCTCGTCTTTATCAGTTTTATTTTTAAGGTATTGAATAATGCATATGTATACGAACTCGAAATGGTTACTATTAATTAAAATCAATTTTCTTGATCGGAATACTGTAACGCACATTGGTGTGCGATATAATATGTACAGGCAATGTATGCACTTTTGATTCGTGAGTCGTAAGTTGCTTCAACATTTTTATCGCACATGCTACCAGTAAGATTATTAAATGAATTAGCTTGATACGCAAATCTTTAAAGAAACTCATCGGGGTTTTCGTCAACGGATGCCATTTTACATTCAATCAGAACCTAAAAAAAAGAGCTTCTAAAATATATATTTAATTTAAAAAAAATGTTTGCGATTTCATATTCTTTTGCTATAGCGCACACTCAATGTGCGCAAGACATATAACATTAAATTAGTGCACATTCTTTTGTTTTTCGAGTTGTAGCTCTCATATTTGTGTATTTTTTTCACATTTGTGATACAATATTACTTTCCTTACGCACATGATAACATAACATAAGAAAACACAAGATTACGGTCGTAGAAATAAATTTCTTTAGAAATTGATGCCGACCCATTCAGCTCACAATCGCTCGTTTGGCGTTCATTCATTCACTTATTATCAAAGTGGTCCGCTTGTCCATTAGGTGGGTTGCGGTTGCGGGCTCGATCCTCCGCCATCGACTCCAAATCATCAAGGGCAATCCCCATACGGGTAGAGGAGAGATTATGGACTTGATCTAACCATCTCATCCTAGGTCTACCTAGAGAACGCCTGCCCAATGGTACGGATTCCATAGCACGTCGTGGGATCCTAGTTGGGGACATGCGTTTAACATGACCAAACCACCAAAGCATGGACCGCTCCGTCCGGAGAAGTAGCTGCTCGATTGGCGTTTAAAAGGCTAATTCATACGTGTTTTTGGAGAGATTACGCTTAAATTGAAAGCGTTTACGAGTAGTCTTAGAAAATCTCGACTATAACACATCCTTGTTGGTAATCATCTCTGTCACAAATTGGAACGCCATCTATTTGGGGATATATTTTTTAGTCAGAAAAACTATCCCTCTTCTCCGTCGCCATCGGGATAAATTCCGTGTTCTTGGTAATATTTTTTACTGACCAATTTTCAGTGAACCATTGTCAAGCGTGTGCGCCTCATTTAATTTGTTTCCCTATCTGTGTCAATCAAAACACCGCAAATTAGAAATCGAAATCATGTCCCAATTACGTTCAATAATTTGATTCATATCTAGAATGAGCTGAGTTCAGGTTTTTATTCTTTTGGTATTTCCATTCTCGTTTATCAACCATCACGTCTCCATACAATTAATCAAAATTCAAAGTCAACACTTAGACTCTTCAAGCCCAACATGACAGTTGTTGCGAGACAGTGGCTGAATATTTAAATTCAAATTCAAAACAAAAAAGAACAACAAAAAAAAAACCAAACAGCTCACTGCGCCTGTAAAAAAAAATAATTTTTGCACATTGAATTCATGTCAGCTATTACAAGTACATTTATACGAACTATGCGATAGGTCTGATTGAGAATAGGGTCAAATGAAATGGAGTAGATTTCGATGTTTGGAGAACGGAACAATTACGAACACATTTCAATTAAAAGAAGCACTCAACGTGGTCATTTGAAAGAATCTTAAGGAGTGCTCTTGGACACTTGGTATTGTTTAGTGTCAATCGAGAATATACGTTGGAACTAAATTACGAGAAAGTGTGTTATTATTGTTTTGCACATACATTTATATCCATGGAAATAATGAATAAATGAGTGAGCAAATTTCCCAACTCTGATTTTCTAGTTTAATAGAATGCAAATGCAAATTAATTCTAGAAAAATGTTAGATTTTGTAGTGCAAAACGCACCTTAAAATCCATATCGCACATTTATGTGCGCTTTCACTTCTACGCAGAATGCGAATGTGCGATATTCATTAATGGTGTAGGGTTATTTTAGAGACATAATCCAAGCTAGTTTTTCCGCTAGAAGATAATTTTTTTTTCGCACATAGGCTATTGTGCGCAAATTTAAATTTTCCTAAGAAATAAAAATGAGTAAAAGTTTTATCTTAACCTCTCAGCAAGCTCATCGTCAGCCCCGGCAGAATCAAGTGCAGAGGACCAGTGGCAGCGTGACATCATAAGTGCCGCCACCGATGTACTATGGTTTCGCTGGAAGACCATAACGAACCCCTGGTTCGACAAAGAGTGCCGACAGGCACATGCAGCAAAGAACGAGGCATATACCAAGCAATGCACGAGCACGAGAAGCAGGCGGTCATTCTACTAGACAGAGGGTAAAACGATCCACCCAAGAATACAGGGCCCGAATAGAAGCCTGCAGAGATGAGCATGGGAAAACAGTAGTAGATGCAGTCGGTGCTGAGGATTTGAAAAGAACATTTCTGCAGACTGCTAAACGGCGGAGACGACCAACAAACCGCTGTAAGGCAGAATGACCCAAGTGCAGGGGATATCAATATCTTAACTAAAGTCGAACAAAGCTGAGGGCGCAGATGGCATACCGGCTGAGCTTTTCAAAGCAGCGGAAGATGAGTTGGTAAGGAGCATGCTCATGCACCAACTCATATGTAAAATCTGGTCGAACGAAAGCATGCCCGATGAATGGAAATTCAGCACCATGTGCCCCATCCACAAGAAATGAGATACTCTGAGCTGGGTGCAGGGAAATAAGTCCCCGACAACTAAGTCCACTGAGGTACATAGTTCCCACCTAGAACTGAGTGAGAAATAAAAACCACTTTCGTGAAGTGGACTTAGTTCCCATGAAAGGTGGGAAATAAATTCCGAAAACTCTGAGTGGTTTTATTTCCCTTTCAATATACCCAATTTCGCACAAAATGCAAATCTGACAGTAACCCCAAGCAGGGGGGTTGCAGGGGGGCAGCATGCCCCCTCATTCGTATTAAACTGTTGAATGTGTACTTAGTTCCCATAAGAAAGTGGTTTTATTTCCCACTGGGTGGGAACTGTGGCCCTCAGTGGACTTAGGGTCCGGGGGCTTATTTCCCTGCACCTCTGAGCTGTGCCAACTACAGAAGAATAATTCCCCTGAATGTCGCATATATAATATCTTGTCGGCGCGGTATTGTGTGAAAGTCTAAAACCTTTCGCCAATGACCTGATCGACCCATATGAGTGCTCTTTTAGGCCAGAGAAGTCTACCATCGACCAAATTTTCACACTCAGACAGATTTTATAAATAACCCAGGAATTTCAGATCGATACACACCACCTTTTTATTGACCTTAAAGTCGGCTATGATAGTGTACCTATATAGGGACGACCTACACAAAGTCATGTCACGTTGCGGCATTCCTACCAAACTCGTTCGTCTGTGCAGGATGACGATGAAGAAATCTCGCTGCTCCGTCAAAATCGGCAAAAACATCACCGAGCCCTTTGATGTCGAAAAAGGTTTGCAACAAGACGATGCCCTATTTTTGTAACATCATCCTTGAAGTAATTGTACGAATCTCAGGGGTAAAATTTTTCATAAGTCTGTCCAACTGCTTGAGTGCTTGAATATTCTGATGATATTGACATTATCGAAAGATCGCTGCGAGCTGTCAGTGGCGCATTTGCAAGTATTTAAAGGGAGGTGGCAAAGATGGGTCTGGCTGTAAATGAGGACAAAACGAAGTATATGCTGTCAACGAAAAAGGAGTCTCTGCATCGACGACTCGGACAAAACGTCACGATGATCAGATAAAACTTCGAAAAAGACTTTCGTGTACCTGGGCTCCACTATATCAATCACCTCGCAAAATGACATCAGCGCAGAGATCAAACGAAGAATCACTCTTGCCAATCGCTGTTTCTTCGGGCTAAGAAAGTACGAAGTCATCTAAGGAGTAAAGCCCTCATAGAACCAAGGACATATTATATAAGACCCTAATTATACCGGTTCTGCTGTATGGTGCAGAAGCATGGACTCTGTCGAAATCGAATGTAAGCCTCCTGGGATGTTTTAAGAGAAATATTCTTCGCACGATATTCGTTCCAGTTTGTACAGGGTTTTTCAATAAGAGCGCTACAAACCTTTTTTTAAATAAAACAAAAACGGTTTTGGATATCAATGAAATTCTTTATTCCTGTGAAAGTACGTTCGATGCCATTATGTATGGAACTCGATTTCTTTTGCATGGCCACCACGGGCACGCTTGCAAAAGTCCAGACGCTGAACCCAATTTTCGACGGTTTTCAAGCATAAATCGGCCGATACTGCTGCAATTTCACGTTCGATATTCGTACGAAGTTCATCAATCGTCGCTGGCTTGTTGGCATAGTAGACCATAGACTTGACGTAGCCCCACAGGAAATAGTCTAACGGCGTCAAATCGCACGACTGAGGCGGCCAAGCGACTGGACCATTTCGTGAGATAACACGTTCTCCAAACTTGGTTTCCAATAAATTGATTGTGACATTCGCTGTGTGGCTTGTGGCGCCGTCCTGCTGGAACCACATATCCTCCAAGTCCATATTATCCAATTAAAGGAGCGTGCATAAGAAGATTTAACGACGAGCTTCATGTGCTATATATCTGGTCAAAAAGATACAACGGCTGAGATGGCGGGGCACATGGAGCGTATGGACAACAACGCACCAGCCACACCGCCAGGACAACGCGAAAGTAGCAGAAGAAGACCCTACCTTAGGTAGCGTGCACAATTGAAAGGGGGACCTCAAACAACTCGGTGTGCGTAACTGGACCCAGCTAGCTAGAGACCAAACTTGCTGGGGGGTTTGATGGTTGAGGCCGTGGCCCTCCCCGAACTGTAAGCGCCCCTAAAGTAAGTCAGGGGGCAATTTTGCTATCATTGTAAACAATTTGAACTTTTTTCCAAAATCTGTTCAATTTCTGAACTTGACCAAAACTTTTTGGCTAATTCTGAATGTTTTCTGATTATGACTAAAATTTAGAAAATTATGAGGGAAAGGTTACCATTATCACAATTTAGCAAACATACCGATACCCTTTCCAAGATCTGTTCAATTTCTGAACTTCGAAAACAATATTTTGGTGAGTTCTGAATGTTTTCTGGTTCCAATTACAATTTAAAAAAGATAAATTCTGACACCTTTCTTAAGATCGGAATAGTTTAAGTAGTTTGACTAAAACTATTTTGGGCAGTCCTGAATACATTGCGACTAAACTTTAAAAAAGTTTGAGGGAAATTTTGCCATAAACCTTGACTAGTTTTGTGAATTTTACCAAAAATGTTTCTAAAGGTTTTCTGATTTGGAATACTTCAAAGAAAGTGCTGCAATTTTGTATAGCTATTCTGACACCTTTCTCAAAATCTCATCAATTTCTGAACTTGACCACAAATGATTTGGAAAGTCCTGAATGCTTTCTGGTGGTGACTAAAATTTAGGAAAGACCGGTCGAAGTGCTGCCACTGTTTAAACGATTTTGGACGCATTTATCAAATTCTAAGCAAGTTATAAATTTCTTGAACAATTTTGAATATTTTCTGGTTGCAACAAAATTTTAGTAAAGGTCATGAAAATGAAAAAGAAAATGTTGCTTTATCAAAATCAAAACTTGACCAAAGATAGATTTTTTAAAAACTTTCTGAAATGTTACTTCAATGATTTGGTAAATGTTTTTAACCCCTTATGTGACTTTGTTTCCAATAAGGAGGGAGAACAGTGATTTTCTTAAATTAACTCCGCAAACGATTCGCATGTGGACATGAGCGGCATTTTAACCGCGATGGCGTTTCTGTATTATTGGCCGCTGAAACAATCAAGTTCTACCGTAGCACCAACTCTTCAGCTGTTGAAGAAAAATGTCATACATTTCGCCACATGGCAACTATGGACTATGGAGTATGGGGTCCAAAAACCGCATTAAAACATCAACCTTGTCACCGGCATGCGATTTGCATTACTTCCAGACAGCCGCCATTAATCAGTCAAACCAAGGAGTCTTTTGCTATGTATGTAGCATCTAAATCAGGGAGAACTCTTCACTGCCGTACACATACATACACAATATATAATTAATAATGCCCAAGTGGCTCCTGGTGTTCCATAATTTTTTCAACAACCTCTCCACAGGCGCATACGAATATACGATCGCTATTCGCTGTACCGGACCGTTTGTTGATATTGATGATCGCGATGACGATGATGATGATCTGCTAGTGATAGCATTCATAGCCTGCTTTGAATAGTCGTCGACCACATTCTACCGAACCCCTCAATCAATAGGCCAATTAGCCCATCAGACAAGGTCATGTGAGAGACGCGCTCGTAAATTATCATGAACCAACAACGACTACCACGACGACGACGCGGACGATGCTGCTGCTTCTACTGATGATGATGATGATGTCCCTTCGATTCTTTATTTTTCAAAATTTATATTTATCGCCATGGGAATCGGTTGTTGTAATGGAAAACAAAAAATAAACCGCATCGATCCACTAGCGCCCCATGGCCACTCTCGCTTCCATAGTATGTCACTCGGTAAGCCAAGTACAGTCTTTAGGGGCTCAACGCAACAGGAGCGCGTTTTTTTCTGTTTTGCGATATCGAAAGCGTTTTACTTCTTGGCCGAAATGGCCTAGCGTCTTTATAACTCACAAGGATGTGGCCGAGTATATATGGCTAAGTGTGGTTTCAACACTTTTCCCCACACACACACGGCTTATAATTGCACACGGGGCAATGAGAGGCTCTTGTAAAGTGGCAATTACAGTGGTCCAGTCGATATGTCCTCTGGGCAGCGCACTCTGTGCAACAAAGTTGCAAAGAGCCAGTACCAAACCAAACGGAGCAATTCGATCAGAGATTTGTTTGTCCTGGGTCGCAGCGGTGTGAGGGAAATTCCTGCAGATAAATCAGTCGATTAATTGATTGCTGGTGGACTTGGGGCAGATTGTATAGGTATACTGGCTCTGGTGCTGCTGGTACTGGTGGTGTCTGAGTGTTATGGAATTTGGAGCTCGGTCGACCGGCTGCCGGCACTTCTTATGGAGATGTTAAAATGCAGCACACAGTTTTGTTATCTTTTGTAGTTTTATTGGGTTTTCATTATGTGCACGGGGATTAACGATGTAGCAGGCAATCGAAAGTGACATCAGTGTGTTGATTATTTTTGAAATTTTTATGTCAGTTGGTTAAATCGATTTTTATCGATCTGAGTTCATGCTCGCCTATTGAACATAATTTTAATTATTAACTGGATATGGTTGCCTTCGAGTGGATATGTCCTTGTGTGGATGAGATAAAGCGATGTGGTAGATACTTATTTATCTCTGAGGATACTTCCAAGTGCTTGTTAAGTAAAAAAGAAGGTTTATTAAGTTTGAATTGGCCCTTACGATATTACGATCTAGACAAGTACAAATCTAAAAAAAACACTGCTTTCGAAAACTATATATTATTGTTTTTTGCATCTTTACTAATTGCTTTGGCTTTATCTTATTTTCCCCTTTGATAGGTAAATCGCACGATGCGTTAAACCAATTTATTATAAGATGATCATCTCCCGTCATTTCACGTAACAAGAGACTGGAAAGGCGTCTGCGTGTTGCATTTTGCATCCAGAACGATATTGAACTTCATTGTCGTACATAGAAAGCTCGATCGCCTATCTTTGCAAGACTCCACCTGTGACGCTAGTCCTAGCTAATAATAATTATTGGCTTTGGGCTTATCCGGCGTCCGGGTCATAGTGAGCGAGCAACTTATTTTCGAGGAGTCGCTCCACCTAAAAGGCATAATTGTCCTTTTTCAATGCCCATAAAATGTGGTACGAAACGAAAGTAGCACTGTAGTAACCCTAAGTAGGATTTTAGTTTCTTTCTGAAAAATTGCTGATGTTGTGCTAATCCCAAACGGGAGTCTATTGTAACGATAAAGTCCTTTGTGTGTGTTTATTGTCAAAGATCCTTTCGACTTTGGGGTTACGCACAGAAGAATTTGCAGCCACCTAATGCAGATAAGATCCAGATTTTTTGTTTCCGAGTAGGTGAAAATCTTGCATAGACACTATGAGAACAACGCGTGCTCATGGTAGTGTCAGATTCTTACTGAAGAAAAACACCACCCTTCGATATAAATTGTACTGCAACTAAGATATAACTTATCAAGCAATTTTTCTATCACGAAATGAAAACTTTTGACAGGTTACTCTCCAATGAAAGATCCTGCATGTTCCGCAATTTAGACGCGGTTAATCCCTATATCGCCAAGTCGAAAGGTTTTGTTCTTTGTAATCGGCGCAATAAATTGCTCTCATCCAAGATTTTTAGGACTGTATTGTTGGTGTGTCCAATTAGTCGGTTTCTATATGCTTTCGCGCAAAGCTTCTAGTTTCAGCTTCGATTGTAGGTATTCCGAGATCCCAGTGGATATCGTCGTTTCTGATATACCACGGTGCTTTTACAATTTCTCGAAGCACTTTATTTTGAAAAGATTGTAGGTATAATATTGGCATTTGTTTTCTTGGTGCAACCCCAAAGTTTTATACCGTAGGTCCACACCGGCTTTAGCACTTGCTTGTACAGGGTTTTTCAATAAGAGCGCTACAAAAGTTTTTTTTAAATAAAACAAAAACGGTTTTGGATATCAATAAAATTATTTATTCCTGTGAAAGTACGTTCGATGCCATTATGTATGGAACTCGATTTCTTTTGCATGACCACCACGGGCACGCTTGCAGAAGTCCAGACGCTGAACCCAATTTTCGACGGTTTTCAAGCATAAATCGGCCGATACTGCTGCAATTTCACGTTCGATATTCGTACGAAGTTCATCAATCGTCGCTGGCTTGTTGGCATAGTAGACCATAGACTTGACGTAGCCCCACAGGAAATAGTCTAACGGCGTCAAATCGCACGACCGAGGCGGCCAAGCGACTGGACCATTTCGTCAGATAACACGTTCTCCAAACTTGGTTTCCAATAAATTGATTGTGACATTCGCTGTGTGGCTTGTGGCGCCGTCCTGTTGGAACCACATGTCCTCCGCCCCAAGTCCATATCATCCAATTGGAGCCAAAAATATTCGGTTATCATTGAACGGTAGCGATTCCCATTCACAGTAACGTGCCGGTCTTGATCATCACGGAAGAAGTACGGCCGCCGCCGGCCCATAAACCACACCAAACCGTAATATTTTTGGGATGCAATGATGACTCATGGAGTACGTGTGGATTGCTGCCTGACCAACACCGCATATTTTGTTTATTGACGAAGCCATTCAGCTAGAAATGAGCCTCATCGCTGAAGATGATTTTTCGATGAAAATCCGAATCATTTTCAAGTTGTTGCTCAGCCCAATTTACGAACATACGACGCTTCTGGTGGACAAGCGGCTTCAGTTCTTGCGTCAATTTAATCTTGTAAGGATGTAGGCCAAGATCTTTTCGCAAAATTCGCCACAACGATGTCACAGAGATGCCCAACGCTTGAGAACGACGTGTGAGAGACACATTTGGGCTTTCTTCAACTGAAGCCTCAGCGGCAGCAATATTCTCGACACTACGGGCACTTCTTTGTCTCACTGGCACGGGAAAATTTTGTTCTGTGCCTGTGGATTCAAATTTTTCCACTAGACGCTCCATTGTTGATCTGCTAGGACGACTATGACGACCATAAATTGAACGTAGCACTCTTAACGTTGAGGCCACTGACTCCGAATTTCGGTAGTAAATTTTAATAATTTCGACTCGTTGTTGGCTCGTATATCTTTCCATCATGAAATGGCAAACCTTACTGAAGAGAAATGTCAAAAGAGCGGCAAGAAATTCGGCTTCGTTTGCTGTCCCTGTCGCTCTACTTTTGTAGCGTCCCTGTTGAAAAACCCGTTATAAAAGCAGTTTGTTCTCGGTACTGAGCTGATGGGAATGTTTTCCAAGTAACCAGTACATTTCTCTATATTTGAGTTCAAGCTCTTTGCGTTTCATTTTCACGTGCGAGTTCCATTTCAGCTTTGCGTCGAGTGTCATTCCCAGGTATTTGGCTTCGTTCGCGAAAGGTATTCTGGCCAAGTTTAGAAAAATTGGCAAGTTATTCGTTTTTTTATATGTGAAGTTCACGTGAACAGATTTAGATTCATTGAGGGCGATTCGCCAGACCCTCGTCCATTCACTTACTTTATTTAATGCGGTTTGCAGTTTTGCAGTCGTTTCTTCGACTGTTTTACCTACTGCTAGAATAGCGGTGTCGTCGGCAAACGTAGCAAGAATAGTGTCATCTTCCTTTGGTATATCACGAGTATTTAACAGGTAGAGAAGCGGCCCATGCAACTGTCTGCTGGCTACAAAACCGGAACGCAGACTCTTCGAGATAGCGAAGGAAACTTAGTCACCGAAGCGCAGGGAATAGTAGATGTGTTTAAGCAGCATTTCCAGCAGCTGCTTAATGGGCATCATGTAGAGAGTGTGATAGGGCAAGAAGAGAACCCACGTCCAGTCAATGAAGAACTAGTTCCACCACCTAGTATAGAAGAAGTTGGCTTAGCTATATAAAAGCTTAAGAACAACAAGGCCGCAGGCCCTGATGGTCTACCAGCGGAGCTCTTTAAATACGGTGGTGATGTTTTGGTAGGGAGCATGCACCGAATCATCAACCAAGTATGGGTGGAAGAAAACATGCCCGATGACTGGACTATCAGCTCCATATGCCCCATCTACAAAAAAGGCGATCCTATGTCTTGTGCGTCGCCAAACAGATTTTAGTGTCGCCAAATGAAATTTCAAATTGCCTGTTTGGCGATAAATCGCCACATCTGACAACCCTGGCCACGACAGCTAAATTGTCTACCGAAAGCGAATTGCAACTGCAAGGCCTTACCGCGTTTGCTCGGTCCTATATTGTTTCAGTATTCAGTCGAGCGGCTGAACTCCGCATTGAACGACCAGTGGAGCCGAGCAGCAAAAGGAAAACGGTCACAAAATGCACGTTGGCGTAACCGCAATCACTGTTCGTCCCGATTATTGCGCGTTCTTCAGATTTACGCAAATTCTACATATATTTGCCTCCCAATTGTCAAAATCTGATTGTCATTTAACGACATTTCTAATATCTATTCCGAAAGGGTCTGGTTATCTATCTACCTATACCTAGGTCCTAGTCCTAGACTAACGCATCGGCGGAAACTTTGTTGGGTGATCTTTAAACAAATCTAGACTTAAATGCATTCTGAAAATTGTGTTGTTGTTACTTCTCTCGGTAAAAAGGGCGCCGTGTTCTGCACTTGTTAAACATTGTAGTGCTGGTTCTCTGAAAGTATAGAACAGTTTTTGGCAACTTTTCCAAAACCCAAGTCTAAATAAAAGTGGCGATGTTTTCGACATTCAAGTTACACCATACCCCCCATTCAAACTTCCTATAACGTAGTCCTATACCTAGACGATTGGAAACTACTTACATCGCGTTTTTTTTTTATAAAAAGCGAAGCGAAAGACCTTATCCTTCCTCTTCTGGAGAGAAAGCCACCCATAAAACCGCATGCATGCGGAATAATAAATGCACCAGTTGCTACCATTACGGTTGCGCATGCAACACTCTTTCCGGCATGCGCACAGCTCGCAAAGGCTACATTACCGCCAACATCCAAAATGTGCACTCCACTTAACGCGAATTAATAATTTCATACGATTATTAGATTTATGCAGCGATTATCGCGCCACCAGTTCGCTCTAAATAGCTTTTCATTCGGCGCGCACTCAAAGTGAAATTATTGCCATATTTTGATGGATATGCGTTGATAATGAAACCAATCCGAATCCACCCGAGAGAAACACCTGCCGCTGCACTGCAGCTACCAATGGTTTCATTAATTCATAGAGGCGAACGGATGAAAATTTAATTAAATATAGAAATCATATTGACAAGATGACAAGTCGGTTTTGTAGCCAGCCAATCACGTAGGCTACAGCTAAAACGGACCTGACGTCCGTTGAACCCACTACGAGAAGCGCGCACATAACATAAACGCGATCGCATTCATACAAATGAGGTGGTGAAAATTATTATTTCAGCCACTTTTGGCTTTGGCCAGCAACGGTGGACATGCATTGGTTAGCGTAGCGCCAACCTGTAGTTGAGCGTATACCTGATTGTATCCACAATAATCTGGAGCTCTGACCGTCTCTCTGATGGTATAAAGTGGTCAGTATCGGTTGGGGTATGGGTGGCTTGGTCGGGTTGATTGATTCATGGTCATGGCGGAGTCTTGTGTATGGCCGGGAGAAGTTGCTCTTAATTTTCGCGTTTGGGAAAATTAAAATTCGATTTGGATGAATGGACTGCATGTACGGGCTTGAAATGTGATTTCTCAGTTCCTCACGCCCCCGCCGTGACGGCCGGTTGTTGTTATCAAATTGGTTTATTGGCTTTTGATTTGGGAAGGTGTAGTTGAAGTGGATTTTGATTAAGTAAATGGCAGCATGGGTTAAGTGGGCAAGACAGATTTATTAATGGATCTGGGCGGTACGGTAAGGTAGTGCTGCGCGATTAAGTCGTGATTAAGTACCAACTATATGTCCCAATCGAGCAGGTGACGACCTATTGTCGGGTAGGGTATCGATGAGATGTGGCGGATTTTTTTAGATGTTGCATGGTTGGTTCCATAGGTGGATATATGTTACTTAGCAAGTTTCCTGTTGAGAACCTACCATATAATACTCGAGATGACTGCACACGGATTCCTCGAGATGGATGTATGGAGGATACATTTTGAAGCTATATGTAGCATAAGCTAGCTCTCGTGTAACATTTTTGCGTTGGTACTACGCTGATGGTTTGTGTACATGACTACTGAGCGACTGGTCTTACGTTCAACCCACGGATAAGCAGAAAGTACGCCTTAAGAGTTTTTTTTCTGCATCACCTCTTGCGAACGTCTGAAAACCATCCCACAGTATAGGTTAGGTTAGTGGGTTGGGTTGGCAAGACAGGACAAACCTGCTTGTGCCACACTTAGATCAATGTAGATCCATTGTGATGCCCCAAGGGTTTATAACCTGTCTGAAAGTTCTTCAAGTATATGTTGTCATTGAGAAAGGACTCTCAACATCGGCGACTCGGACAAAACGTCACGGTTGACAGATATAACTTCGAAGTAGTTAAAGACTTTGTCTACCTAGGTCCTAGGCTCTACAATTACCTCACAAAACGACATCGTCTTAGAAATCAAACGAAGAATCACTCTTGCCAATCGCTGTTTCTTCAGGCTAAGAAGGCATCTAAGAAGTAAAGCCCTCTCTCACAGAACCAAGGAAATATTGTACAAGACCTTAATCATCCCGGTCCTGTTGTATGGTGCAGAAACATAGACCTTATTGAAAGATGATGAAAAAAACCTCTTGGCACGCTTTGAGAGAAAGATTCTTCGAGTGATTTTCGGTCCAGTTTGTATCGACAGAGTTTGGAGGAGGAGATTCAACGACGAACTTTATGGGCTATATAGCGACGTTGACCTAGTCAAAAAGCTCAAAATACAGCGACGACTGGGTCACGTGGAGCCTATGCACAGAAACGTACCAGCCCGACGAGTCTTTGAGTTCACCCCTGAGGGACAGCGAAGCAGAGGAGGACCCCCACCTCAGATGGAGAGTGACCTCAACCAACTTGGTGTGTGTAACTGGAGGAGTGGAGGCAGCTAGCTAGGTCCGAGCTGACTGGAGGAGCTTGTTGGTTGAGGCCGTGGTCCACCCCGGACTCTGAGAGCCATCTAAAGTAAAAGTAAGAAAGTTCTTCTAAATCCTCGAAATCAAAGAAGTAACTACCAAGGATTCTATTTCTTATGTGGAAGAGCGCTGGTCAGTGACAAAAAGTGTGGGGTGTCCTCATGCACCTCCTCATCACCACGTCCTATGCACAGGTCATCTGTGCATTTCCATTTCCTTGCTATGGTATTTCAGCATATTATTGTGTCCGGTGATAATGATAATATCCACAATCGAGGTCAATGATTTCTTGTTCTTTTGTAAGATTTTTTTCAGTTTTCAGTTTCTTATAGATTGGCCACATTTTCCTGGTTATGTTATAGGAGTGACCATATTTGTCGCCATTAGTATTTTGTTCCCAATTGTCTGCCTGAAATTACAGGAGGGAATCATTACTGCGGTGTCGGCTTGCTTTAGTTCAAGGGAGGACCGTTTTCTTGCTAGCTCTTCAGCTTTTTCCTTTCCAGATACACCTTTGTGCCCGGGAACCCAGAATAGTCTTACTTTGTGCAGCGCACCGAGAACCCGCAGCTCTTCGCGGCAGCGACTTACAAACTTCGATTTTAACTCAACGGCAGATATGGATTTTATTGCTGCTTGATTGTCGATGAAAAAGGTAATATCTGCATGAGGTATTGCCATCATTCCAACCTGTTTAGCAGCTGTTGTCACTGCCAGTACCTCAGCTTGGAATACGCTGCTGTAGTCAGGAAGTCTGATTGAACTGGATAGTCCGAGACGTTGGGAGTAGAACCCCGCGCCAACGCCGATTTCCATCTTTGATCCATCCGTATAGGTATGGTTGATCCGATGGATGTCGGTTAATTCTTAGGAAGCTTCTTCCCTATTCAGTCATTCGGATTTTACATAAAATTCAATTTTTCCCAAAAATAAAAATCAACATATGGATTTTTGGCTCTATTCTGTGGCTGCATTCCGTTGGGCCGGTTTGACTTTTTACAATAGCCTTCTTTAAAGATGGATTAAAGTGCATCAATTACACAAATCATTACAATCCATCAGAGTTTATACTAGAAGTCTATAAAAGTCTGTGTTGTAAACTCCCCAACATTCTCAAGTACCACTCTGAGAGTGACTAACCCAACCTTGTCTAGAGGACAGCTCTGCAAAGCGTTTCCAATACTAGGCAAGCATTTTTGGAACTCGCTTCCTGGGGATATATTTCCGGAAGACTACAATTTGCAGCAATTTAAGTGCAGAACTAACATACATCTGCAAGCATCTCGGGGCGCTGATGAAGCGTTATAGGTTTTCCTTTCCCGGGAGAAGTATTTAAAAAAAAAAAAGTAAAAATGAACCCTTATAAGTAAAGCCATAATTTTTTTTATATTCTTTTCGAAAAGGAGAACAATCTCAGGATAATTATTTTAATGGCACAAGAGAGCCATTGCACTGTCTATGCTCTTGATGTGCTAGAAAGTTCGTAGGTGTAGGCAGTTGAGGAAATACTTCCCAACAAAATCTATCCTTGTGTGTTGGAGATCTGAGTAGTTACATAGGAAGTGCAGTTACTTCTCTGAGGATTTAGAAGAACTTTCAGACAGGTCCATTAATGACTTACTTAAATTTGTAAATAAAACGGGTTGGTTTACCAATCCGTTGGTTTTTCATAGGTTTCCAGAGTATGGGGTCATAAACCCCTATGGCATCACATTGATCTACACCTTTTTTACCTTTTTTATGGTAATCCAAGTACCCATGGTGGTTTATCTGGCGTTGCGTTGGGCTCCTTGTGTTTTTCTCCTTGTTGAAGCTTGAGAGTGCATGACGGGATATTCACTAAGAGATCAGGTTGTTCTGAAATCAGCAACCTTCTTTTTGTATTGCCCCAACTGCAGATTCACGAGCTGCCTGTTGTCACTGTCATAACATTCGCTTAGAAGACGCTACTATGGTTATGGTCCGGGAGGTGCATCAATTTGATATATCCAGCGATTCCGAAAAGTCGCCTCGCCTGACCATGCCCAGTGTGTAGTTCTGATTCATCTGTATATTCGACAATTGATTGCGTTTTAGGTATACGTCCAGGAATTAACGGTTGTGATCTTTTGCTTTTGTGGTACAATTCAATTTAAAATTAAATATATTCAAAAGTATGAATGTTAGGTCTAAATTTTATATATGTTGTAGTAGGAGGGGTGTTGGATGAAACAGGACTGAGGTGTTGGCAGTTCCTTACACATAGCAGCTGGGAGACACGAATGTTGTGCTCAGCTAGGCTCAACGGTTATGATTGGGATGTGGGATCTTGCTGCTCTCTTTCCACTACAAAAAAAATTGTGTCTCCTAAAAAGGGGGGGATGACAGCGATGATTCTACCTATGGGAGGTGATCGGTTGCTTTATTGTCACGTAGAAAACTTGTATGCTATTTTGTTGGGGATGAAAAATGTGTTTGTATGCGTATGTTTAATTTTAAAACGAAAAAGGAAGATGGCAGTCTCTTTCGGTATTACCTTTCGTTTAATTTCGATGGCCGGGTGTTATGCCATCTTAAAGGGTGCCCGCCCTCTTACAGCAATGGAGTCTCCACCATTGCTCCTTGACTATCCGCGCCCTTAATTCTTTAATGGGATAGTCCCTATATCGAATACGCGCAAAAGTGAACTCTGTGATGGGTTATTTACCCGTGTGCATGCTAGGATCTGAATCTCACCCGGAAAATTTAATTCAAACCTTCATATTGAATTATAACACCAAAAATTGTACTAATAGTTCCGCAATTGCAAGCATTTTATTCACGAATAGGTAACCTACTGTAAATATATTTCAGAAATCTTAATAGCCATGTCCTTGTAGCTTTTGTAAATCCAATATTTTATCAAAATTCGTATACCTAAACGTTAGGCTCATATATCCAAGAAAAATCTTTATCGATTAATTGTACTTTGTCATGAATATGTATAAAAAAAAAATTAATTTTACTCTTATGCCCAATTTAAATTTCTCTCATGGTAGATCGTAATTCGTTTAATTTGCAACCGCGCGAAATATTTAAATTTAATAAGAATTTCAGAGCGAACTAATAATTACACATATATGATGTTTAAACAAAAGAACGTGGGTACTCACTTTTTATCTCCACTGTAGTTATCGTAGGTATGAATTATCCGTGATGCTGTTGTGGCCACAAAAACACTTCGACGGGGACGCTGATATACTGATGACGCGTCGTTGAGGGTGAAAAAAAAAGAATCTAGGCATATATGTATAAACATATCTTAAGCACGCACTGATTTTTTTGTTTTCTATGCAAAAAATTGCTATCTCAGAAGGAGAGAGAAATCTAAGCTCTTACAGGCTAACCTATGTATGTGAAAAATATGTACACTAATATTTTTTGACTTTAATTACAGTATGAGCAAACTAAAACGGAACTACACAATAAAGGACACTGGATAGCAACTCAATTCGTACATTAAAATTATTCCTTTTCTTTTTTTTTTTTTTTTCGTTTTCTAAAATAACTTAATCACGAGTACCTCCATCGGCGCCGCGGCTTCTTGGAGCTTCTATCACGGACGCGAGCAACGAGCAAACTATAGTTACTAACAATAAAACGTCTCTTTAGCGTTTTGCTTCCGCAGCGTTCTCGTGCGAGTAGATGATGATCTCCCGTGGCTTGGCTGGAAGGATCCGCTATCCGCTATTCTCTCCGATTAAGATGGGATTGGAGTGAAGCGATTTTGCTAGTATGTCGCCTGTTCGGCTAGCTGATATGAGTTTTTTTTTTTTTTGTCTTGGCCTTGAAACTAGGCGAGCACTCGATCTATGTATTGTAAACGATTTGCGGGTACGCTCTCGTGTGTTGTTAATGTACATAGGGTGCTGCGCGGGTGTGCGGTGCTTCGTTTTTGCCACAATGTACCAACTTAGGACAAGATCGCTTAACGAAATATACGCCCATGCGGGGAGTATCTGAAAATGCACATGAACGATGCACTTAAGTGAAAAAAAATTACAATTAGTACTAGTGAAATATTACCTCCTCCCGCAATTCTAATTTCTTGGTCGCTAAGGACTTGCTGCTTTAATTCCCCGCTGGGCGATTTCAATTGAGGGCAAAATTTTATCAAAATTCACAATTTTTTAAAGTTCACTATAGGTACTGGTATCAAATATCCAAATTTATATTGAGACTTGCAGAACCCACCAAATAAATCGTAAGCTTAGCTTTAGAGCGTGATAGATGGCAAAAGAAAGGATCGCTCCACCGAACATACATCCTTATATAGCCGCGGTAACGCCACTATACGTGTACACACCCATACTCAAAAAAGTATATACAACCGAGCAAAGTTGCTGAATCTGCAAGGTTTCGCGGCTGACGATTCGTCAAGTTTTAAGGCAGTGTTCACACTTTGACGGAAACACAAAAAAAAAATGGAATGCCTTGGTTATAGTAGCACACTACAAAACCACGGATTTGAATGAAGCGCAGCCTTCTTTAGAGACGTGGAAAAAAAAGTGCTACTCTGGGTTTGGAAAATCGTCCCACGCCCTGTAAAATTGTCTTCCCCACGCCTTATTGTCTTATATCTTTTCCATGCACTCGGCCTACTAGTTTCCCCTGCAAGTCCTCAACCTCATACATACAATTGCCTATTGCTCTTCTAATCCTACACCGCAGAAACTTGGAACACAATTTAGCATTGATGTTTTTTGCCTGATTGCTTTGCACAAAGTTTCGCCGAAAAACCTCTTGGCCCGGATAGAACTTCCTACTGGAACTTCTGGTATTGTACACCTTCTCATTCTTTCGGTAAGCATCCGCCAGGTGTTGCTTAACTTTTTTCCGTATGGTCTCCATTCGGTCTGAATGTTTTATTGTGGAAAACTCACTATCGTCTGAACTGTATAGTTTCCGAAGAATCGGATACATGCCGCCGTGAGTAATCATGTTCATCCCAAACAAACAGAAATATGGACTTATACTTATCGATTGGTGATAAGCCGAGCAGAGCGACTGCTGCACTTGGGGAATGTGCAAGTCCCATTCCTTCTGGTCCTCTTTCAGATATGTTCTGATGGCGGATAAAACTGACCGATTAACTCGCTCAGAAGCATTTGCTTGTGGTGAGTATATCGCCGTCAAAATTTGTTTTACGCCGTTCCCTTCCAAGAATTGCTTAAACTCCTTGGAGACAAATTGCTTCCCGTTATCAGAGTGTACATACTCTGGAATTCCAAACCTACAGAAAACATCTTGCTCGAGGAATCTAATCACCGCAGCTGAAGAAGCTTTTGGCATGGGTTTCAAAAAAACGTACTTAGAGAAGTGGTCAAGCACAATGAATAAAAACAGATTTCCACGCTTAGTCCTAATGTAGGGACCCATGAAATCTACATATAGCTTTTGGAAGGGTCTATATATGTCCATCGGTTGACCCATTGGCGGTCTCAAAACAGTATTGGGGGCCTTGTTTTCCTTGCATGCACTACAACTACTCACGTACTCGCGTACCTGGGTAAACATGTCCGGCCAATAATAAAACTGCCTAACTCTCTCTACTGTTTTTGTGACTCCGCCATGTGAAGCATTGGGCGGGTTATGGGCTTTTTCGATAATCGTCTGCGTCATGCTCTTAGGCACCCATAAACGCCATGTAAGTTCTGAAGCCATCGATGTCGAATCTGGTCCTCGAACACGCTTATAGAGGAGATTTCCATCTACCTTTATATCAGGGCACTTGGACGGATCCTGCAGAACAACATCTCGTATCTCTGCATATTCTTTCGAATCGAATTCCTTACTCCCTAAATCGACAACCATGCCAGTCTCCGGTTCGAGCGAAAGTGCTTCTACAAAACTACGCGAAAGGGTATCCGGAACTATGTTCTGGGATCCCTTCCTGTGCTCAATTTTAAAGTCGAACGCTTGTAGTTTCAGGGACCACCTAGCCAAACGTCCACTTAAATCTTTCAGGCCCATCAACCATTTAAGGCTGGCATGGTCCGTGATTACTGTAAATGGTAAGCCTTCTATATAAGGTCTAAATCTCTTGATGGCTAAAACTGCTGCTAAACATTCCTGTTCAGTTACGCTATACCTCTGCTGGCAAGAGTTCATTTTTTGAGAAAAATACGCGATTGGTTTTTCATGTCCATCTTCATCGTACTGAAAAAGAACAGCCCCTACGCCATAGCTAGATGCATCGCACTGAACTAAGAAATGTTTCGAATAGTCGGGATTACTAAGCAACGGAGCGGAAACCAACGCAGATTTGAGAGCATTGAAAGACGTAACTGCTTCGGGTGTCATTGTAAAACCTTTCCCCCTTTTCAAGGTGTCAGACAACGGTGCAGCTAGTGACGAAAAATTCCTTATAAAACGCCGATACCACCCGCACATGCCAAGAAATCTCCTAACTTGTTTTTGCGAGGCTGGCAACGGGAATTCTTGCACCGCTGAAACCTTGCTAGGATCAGGCTTTAAATGTCCCTGTCCAACAATATAACCTAAATACTTAAGCTCTTTATAGCAAAATTTAGATTTTTCCAAGTTAATGGTAAGGTTAGCTTTTGTGAGGCATTCCGCCGCCAACTTTAGGATTTTAAAATGAGTTCCTAAGTCGGGTGAAATGATAAGTAAGTCGTCAAGGTAAACGAATACATATTTGCGGAGCTCCTGGGGGACCACTGCATCCATCAGTTTGCACAACCTTTGTGCCGCGTTGCACAGGCCAAAGGGCATGACCGTAAACTGATAGAGTGGTCTCCCAGGAACTGCGAACGCTGTTTTCTCCTTTGACTTTTCATCGAGCGGGATCTGCCAAAAGGCATCCTTGAGATCCACGCTCGATATGACTGTTGTATCGTCGAGTCGACTTATCATCCCCTCAACAAGATGTGACGGATACGCTAATTTTTTTGTAACACGGTTCAGTTCACGAAAGTCTATGCACACCCTATTCTTTCCAGGCTTCCTGACGAGAACAATTGGAAAGCTCCAAGAACTGCTGCTGGGCTCTATTACTCCTAAGGCTAGCATTCTGTCTACTTCCTCGTAAACTATTTTCTGGATGGCCGGAGAGATCGGATAAAACCTTTTCTTAATAGGTTGTGCATCGCCTGTATCGATGGTATGCATCTCTAATGCCGTTCTACCAAGTCCTTTTTCCGCATAAGATGGAAATTCCTTTATAGCTTCTTCAAGCTGAAGTTTTTGCTTAGGACTAAGAACATGCATAGGCGTAATATCGTCTGGCTCTTCATCCGCGGTAATGTCGTGATTCTGACCGTCCTGTACGCTTGTCTCATCCACTTACTAACTGTGGAGCGATATTGAAAATCCTCCAAAAATCTACGCCCAAGTATAGAGGCTGGGCAAGACTTGGGACTAAGTAAATATCCATATAATCCTCTATATTGTTGTACTTAACTAACACTCGTATGCGACCAATAATCTTGTGTTTACTGTCATCAGCTGTTTTCACAACTGACTTAAAGCTAGAAAACGGTATTCCTAAATTATTGACAAACTCTTCACATCCCTTGCCTAAACATGAAACAGTTGCACCACTGTCTAGGAGACCTTTAATCTCCTGACCGTTAATTAAAATGTTAGTATACGGACGTGGATCTTCATCCTGTTCCAATGAACAAAAGTCTATCATTTTCTTATACAATAATCTTTTCCTGTATCTTAACCTAATCTTTCTACTTTTCGGAATTGACTTCAGTTCTTTCAATTCATTTAGCTGGAAAATCTTGTTGCGTACCCTATTGTAATTTTTAAGACGTTCATCAAAAGAGATGGACTTCTTTTGCTGCGTCTGGTTTAAGTTCTGTCCGGTAAAATTTGATTGTTTTAAAATTTGAGGTTGTATTTCTACATTATGCTTTTGAATTATTTCGGTGTGGGGTATGTCTGTGCTTGTTCCAACACTTACGACTCGGGGCCTGTCTGAGTCGAACGGGATTCCCCGGCAATCACGTTCGATTTCCGGTTTCCCTGACTGCACTTAGGACATGTAGGCGTCGTAACGTTTTCAAACCCACAACGGTAGCAAAATAGTTTCCGAGCGGGTGAAGGGCAACTAATAAAGTTGTGACCAGGTTGTTTACAGTTAAAGCAACAAGGTTTACCTGCGCTATTGATTCCGATATTATCTGCCGATCCTCTGTGGAAAAATATTGCAGAAACATCTTCCGAAGTGTCGAGCTCGCATCCAGGCTGATCACTAGTCAGCTCGTTGACATTCCTGATATTAAAACTTGGATTACGATACCGACTCTGATCACGAGACTGTACCATCTTCTCAGTTCGACGGCACTCGTCTCTGAACTGATCTAACGTATAAATAGACATGGGGTAAATGAAATTCATCAGCTTGTTGTTAACGTTGCCTTTGACTATACCCAATAACTCAGATTCATGAATCGGTACCCTCAACTGATTTTTCAAATGTAATATAGAATTATAGAAACTATCAAAACTCTCCTGTGGATATTGTTTGCGATCCATGAGCTGCTTTATTATTTCGAAATCGCTCTCATTAGTTTTAAAATTTTTAAGTAAAGCTTGGCGAAAGAGACCCCAGTCTAACCTAGGACCGGTACGCAAATACTGCCAGTACCATTCCTCAGCTATCCCCGAAAGAAGAAGATGAAAATGTCGTAGGACTTCGGCCCATGGACAGTTGTAATTGCTTTTGAGTACTTCTACTCGAAAAACGAAATCTTCGACGGACATTGTTTTAGATGTTCCGTCAAAGTTTATGCCCCATCTATCCATTTCAATCTTCTTATTCTGTCTAGCTGCCTGGTATGTGAACTCTGCTCTATGGAAACGTTGAGACTCTTCACGGAATATCTGTTCATTTCCTTCCTGTGAAAAGTTATCGCGAGAATCACTACTTATATTCGGTTGATATCTGCCTGCGTTGCTAGCCCCTTGGAATTCATTTTGTGCTGGCATTGGAACTGCCTGCCTGTTTGAATCCCGAGACGTACTAGGCTCTATAACTTCACGCGCACTTGCTTGTGAATTCTGGTTCACATGATTCAAAGATTGCACTGTCGCACCGTTTGAAGAGATGGCATTTTGAACTGACTCCTGAACACAATTTCTAATCATAGCTGTCAAAGAAGCCATCATCGACGCTTGAGAAGAACCAATACTTGCATCAACCAAATTTTTGATTTGAGATGTAAGCAGCTGTTGTCTTTCTGGTGAAAATACTGGCGCAATCGCATCTATATGCGGAAAATCACTACCTGAAGTTTCGCTCACAATTGGAGGAAGTGAGCAAGTGACGATTGGGTTTGACATTACGGACACAGTAGTTGTGAGTGTGGTTCCAACAGTAGTTGTCGGGGAAGTTGTGATCCCGAATGGAACTTGATTTATCGGACCGGAAGTTCCAGGAATATTCACCACTGGCAAACTTTGCCGAGATGGGTTGATGTCCATTAAACTGTTGCTTAGTTGACTTGACATTCTATTGGGTGGAGAATGCATGACCTGTCTATTCGAGGGAGTTCTTTGTGCATCAAAAGACCTGTTGTTATCCGACACTGGACCATATGACCTTAGTGACATGTTATGTCTAGGATCGAAGCTAGGTTTTCTATTGCTTTTGTTTACTGCACCTTTCGATTTATCCATTTGGTAGATTAATTAATATTCTGGTAGGTATAGCTAACAATAACTAATAAAGTAATATCTATATATATCAAATCTGGGTATAATTGGTATCATATAAATGGGCGAGATCAAGAAACGTTCACATGCACACAAGACAAAAAAAAGTTCACTAAAGCATGCCAAAAAAACGATAAGTAATACTGCCGCTCACTGTACCCTATCCTGATGATTATCCGTACTCGTCGGTACTGGTGGACTCTTCTAAAATGGTGAAACAATGAGAAACGATTTAAGGTGTACTTCCGTGGCAAATGAAGATATGTTATAGACCTACTACTAACAGTTCACGACTCACGAAAGTATCTACTCTTAAATGTTTTCATACGCACTTCTGTTTCCATTCTACTGGAGCAAATAGGCTAAAGCTTATTCTTCTAAGACTCTACGACTTCCAATAGAACTTAAGAAACACTACACAAACGAAATAGCAAGGCTTTCAAAAAATAGTTTTTTTAATAAGAATAAAGTTAAAGATTTGCCATAGCATTACTTTTGCTACGGCTCCACTTGGTTGGGCGCCATTTTGTAGTAGGAGGGGTGTTGGATGAAACAGGACTGAGGTGTTGGCAGTTCCTTACACATAGCAGCTGGGAGACACGAATGTTGTGCTCAGCTAGGCTCAACGGTTATGATTGGGATGTGGGATCTTGCTGCTCTCTTTCCACTACAAAAAAAATTGTGTCTCCTAAAAAGGGGGGGATGACAGCGATGATTCTACCTATGGGAGGTGATCGGTTGCTTTATTGTCACGTAGAAAACTTGTATGCTATTTTGTTGGGGATGAAAAATGTGTTTGTATGCGTATGTTTAATTTTAAAACGAAAAAGGAAGATGGCAGTCTCTTTCGGTATTACCTTTCGTTTAATTTCGATGGCCGGGTGTTATGCCATCTTAAAGGGTGCCCGCCCTCTTACAGCAATGGAGTCTCCACCATTGCTCCTTGACTATCCGCGCCCTTAATTCTTTAATGGGATAGTCCCTATATCGAATACGCGCAAAAGTGAACTCTGTGATGGGTTATTTACCCGTGTGCATGCTAGGATCTGAATCTCACCCGGAAAATTTAATTCAAACCTTCATATTGAATTATAACACCAAAAATTGTACTAATAGTTCCGCAATTGCAAGCATTTTATTCACGAATAGGTAACCTACTGTAAATATATTTCAGAAATCTTAATAGCCATGTCCTTGTAGCTTTTGTAAATCCAATATTTTATCAAAATTCGTATACCTAAACGTTAGGCTCATATATCCAAGAAAAATCTTTATCGATTAATTGTACTTTGTCATGAATATGTATAAAAAAAAAATTAATTTTACTCTTATGCCCAATTTAAATTTCTCTCATGGTAGATCGTAATTCGTTTAATTTGCAACCGCGCGAAATATTTAAATTTAATAAGAATTTCAGAGCGAACTAATAATTACACATATATGATGTTTAAACAAAAGAACGTGGGTACTCACTTTTTATCTCCACTGTAGTTATCGTAGGTATGAATTATCCGTGATGCTGTTGTGGCCACAAAAACACTTCGACGGGGACGCTGATATACTGATGACGCGTCGTTGAGGGTGAAAAAAAAAGAATCTAGGCATATATGTATAAACATATCTTAAGCACGCACTGATTTTTTTGTTTTCTATGCAAAAAATTGCTATCTCAGAAGGAGAGAGAAATCTAAGCTCTTACAGGCTAACCTATGTATGTGAAAAATATGTACACTAATATTTTTTGACTTTAATTACAGTATGAGCAAACTAAAACGGAACTACACAATAAAGGACACTGGATAGCAACTCAATTCGTACATTAAAATTATTCCTTTTCTTTTTTTTTTTTTTTTCGTTTTCTAAAATAACTTAATCACGAGTACCTCCATCGGCGCCGCGGCTTCTTGGAGCTTCTATCACGGACGCGAGCAACGAGCAAACTATAGTTACTAACAATAAAACGTCTCTTTAGCGTTTTGCTTCCGCAGCGTTCTCGTGCGAGTAGATGATGATCTCCCGTGGCTTGGCTGGAAGGATCCGCTATCCGCTATTCTCTCCGATTAAGATGGGATTGGAGTGAAGCGATTTTGCTAGTATGTCGCCTGTTCGGCTAGCTGATATGAGTTTTTTTTTTTTTGTCTTGGCCTTGAAACTAGGCGAGCACTCGATCTATGTATTGTAAACGATTTGCGGGTACGCTCTCGTGTGTTGTTAATGTACATAGGGTGCTGCGCGGGTGTGCGGTGCTTCGTTTTTGCCACAATGTACCAACTTAGGACAAGATCGCTTAACGAAATATACGCCCATGCGGGGAGTATCTGAAAATGCACATGAACGATGCACTTAAGTGAAAAAAAATTACAATTAGTACTAGTGAAATATTACCTCCTCCCGCAATTCTAATTTCTTGGTCGCTAAGGACTTGCTGCTTTAATTCCCCGCTGGGCGATTTCAATTGAGGGCAAAATTTTATCAAAATTCACAATTTTTTAAAGTTCACTATAGGTACTGGTATCAAATATCCAAATTTATATTGAGACTTGCAGAACCCACCAAATAAATCGTAAGCTTAGCTTTAGAGCGTGATAGATGGCAAAAGAAAGGATCGCTCCACCGAACATACATCCTTATATAGCCGCGGTAACGCCACTATACGTGTACACACCCATACTCAAAAAAGTATATACAACCGAGCAAAGTTGCTGAATCTGCAAGGTTTCGCGGCTGACGATTCGTCAAGTTTTAAGGCAGTGTTCACACTTTGACGGAAACACAAAAAAAAATGGAATGCCTTGGTTATAGTAGCACACTACAATGTTCTTAAAGATCTTTAAATTGTGCATATATCTCCGAAGTTATGCAACAATTCAAAATTCCCCTGACGCACCATGCGCTTTGACGCCCTTTGGCGGGGTGTTGCGACCGCAATTTTGCTCTGAGATTTGATTCAGCAAATACGTACTAGATGATATATGTACTAAAATTTGAGCTACAATATTATATTCTTTAATTGCATTTGATCATGCAAAGATGCAAAGTTGACACTATAATTTTTTTTTCAACATTTTTTAAAACTAATCCCCAAAGCGCCCGGCCCAGGTCCACCAGAATTCCACATCTGTCATGTATCCGATCACGACATCCCTAAAATAACCAAAATTTTTTTGACAAAATAATTATGAAAAAATGTAACCTATAGCAAAAATGTAAGTCTAGCACTTTATAAAGCGTAAGAGGCTTCTGATGCCTATGTTTGTCAGATCAACCAAGTTCGTTGTAATTGAAGGCCCCCATTCCAAGGTGAGGAATAGTTTCCTTCTTTTCTTCATCCATACAGCTTTTGCAAAAGTCGTTGCAAAAAGGCTTAGCCTTACGGCATGCTTTCCTATCAGACAGTTTTCAATAATGATATGCAATCTGTTGAGAGAAATCAATTGCTTAGAGCAGGGGTTCCCAATCTTGTTCATACTGCGACTCTCTATAGAGGTTGAGACATGAAGATTCACTAAAGGGTTTTTTAATAAGGACGGGTCGACGACGTTGAAATATCGTCGTCCTATATTTATGGCAATTTTGTGTATTAACACTCGCATTCATCTAAAAAATGTTCGGTCAAATTTGGGGTCCTCTTCCCAACTCTCCGAAGCCAAATCAGCGAACAAACGGCTTTGTCTATATGGTCATTAACGTTGAGCTCCTGGATTAGTTGAATATTGTAGAGGCGTAAGGCCAAGTCCCGATGTAAAATTCGCCAAGTTGGAATCTGTGACAGGCCGATTTTTTGTGCACTGCGAGGCATTGGCTGCCTCAGGTTCTCCTTTACAATTCCATGGAGCGCTGTAATCCTCCCGATCAATCTGGCTGGCAACGACCCGTATGCCAATTGAAAACGCTTTATTAAATTTTGAGTGCCAGCAAATAAAGGGTCCGCCATCTAACGTTTTTTTTTTCAACTAGTGCTTATTTCGCGAATGGTAACACTTAGCTCATGTCTGATTTGACAGATAATTAGTTTTATCCTTCCGCTGAACGAATATGGTTGTGTATACGCTTGAACAACGCTGGGAAATATTGCGACATTACTTTGAAAATAATGGTAATGTTGCAGAATGTGTGCGAAAATTGCGTACGGATTTTGGAAGAAGAGAAGCACCGTCAGCTCCGCATGTTCGTTATCTTGTGAAAAAAGTGAAAGAAACTGGCATCCTCATCGATAAACCAAAGCGTGAAAAGCCAAAAACAGTGCGTACACCCGAGAAAAAACTGTTTGGTGCGGATTTTGGTCCAGAGGCATAATTGGGCCATTTTTCTTCGTTCTTCTTTTTGTTCACAAAAATTGAAGAGGAGGATATTGGCAACATTTGGTTTCAACAGGACGGCGCTACGTGCTACACAACCGAAGCTACACTCGATGTTTTGCGCCCTGTTTTTGAAGATCGCATTATCAGCCGCAGAGCTGATGTCGTTGGGCCACCGCGGAGCTGCGATTTGACACCGTTGGACTATTATTTGTGGGGTGCCGTAAAAGATAAGTGTTACGTCGACATGCCAGAGACAATTGACGCTTTAAAGGACAATATTCGTGAAGCTATTGGTGAAATACAGCTGCACACAATCGATAATGTGCTTAAAAATTGGACCGATCGTGTAGGCTACTGCATGGCCAGCCGAGGCAGCCATTTGAATGAAATTATTTTCCATTATTAACCGGAAGGATTGTACTTTCAAATAAAAAAATAAATTTGAGAAAATATTCCGTAGTTTTTTGTATAGCATTAAAACAAAAAAAAGTTATTTGGCGGACCCTTTATATCAGTACCAGCCACGGTCCACGGAGCAAGTCTGACTTGAAATACGGGAAGCACAAACGCGCTTAATCTTCGACTGCAATGTAACTATTGAATTTCGCTTCGACCTTGCTCTTGGTATTCGTAAAAAGAAACGTAATGCTTGCGACGCCCTTAGGATTGCGCCACGAAGCCCCAGGGCTTGCGTCCCGACGCACATTTAGGGAACCCCTGGCTTAGAGCGTTTCAAATCCAGTTCAGGCCAAATCTGTTTTGTCGCTAGTGTCACTGGTCCACACAGGATTTGCACTCTCGGTAGCATCCAACTTACATTTTGTTTTGTTTGCAAGTAGTGATTGGTATGCCTAGGGTGAATTTGAATTGTTCCAATTCTGGCGAGTTCATCGGCCTTGTGTCATTGGAACTTCCTGTTGAGTTTTGTTGAATGGGAATCCTTTCGTGATCAAGATATTATTCCTTTGCTTGAGGTACCACGTTCGTAAAAGATATACATACTCATTGTTCCAATGTTGTCCGATTTCCTAAGAAACTTACGAAAGAAAGTCGAGTTTCAGTTGGAAAACGCCTTGCAACACCTCTAACGAGATAATACCTTCGGAATAGATGGATATATGAAAATATTCAATAATTGCAGCCTTTCACTGCTAATTACTTCATATAGACGCAATCTGTTGGGTGGGAGCTGACAGCAAAAGGTTAATTTCAAAAGCCCACATCTCAGAATTCCGTTCGTGATTGCATTCAATCAATTTCCCTTCCAAAAAAATAATAATAACTCAAACTTTCTAAATTGCAATGCACTTCAAATGGCTAAAGCTACAATTGAAACAGAAACTCAAAATTATAGATTCTAACATATTTAACCGTAAATACACCGAAAGACACGAACGCACAACTTTCACTCATCATCACTTCAATTGATGGCAGATCTTTAGTAATCCACCAAACTACTGACTGCAGCTATTCAATTCAACCTCGAAAGTGCACCGGTTCCCAGAACAACGACAACAATCGCTCTAAAGAACATCAAACAAATCGTTGGCCCCTAAGCCCTAGCCAAGTCCCACACTAATTGAATGTAGACACTAACGCTTTCAATTAGATGTGCGTTTTCCAAAAAAATATCTTTCAAAGCGAATTGCTTGGTCATGATTCACTGATCGCTCGCCATTAAGACCTTGAGAGAGAGAGAGAGACGAGTGGCAGAACCACGGACGCATGCGCAGCACATGGTGCAATCAACTCCAACTTCAACCATCATCCGTCAGATATACACCTGAGAAAAGCAAAAGTGGCAAAAGTCATTGACAACCAACGAAAAACCGGGACGAAGAGTGCGACAAAGCACACCAACCATCTAGTACTTGTGCACCTTTTTCGTCAGAGTTATCGTCGTCATCATCGTCATCGTCTTCGGCATTGTTCTCTGGGTTGAGGTTTAGGTTCAAATCGTCTAGTTGGCCTGGTTTAAGTGTATGGCGCTGGCTTAGATCACGATCAAGTGCCAACGTCCGGTTACTGGTTTTGTGCTCATATCTCTCCATATATCTGTAAGGGAGAAAGTGAGAACCGGAAGAACCGAAAATGGCCAGTCGTCAATTTCGCTGCTCGCCCTGACATTATGAATGTCATAAAGCAGCATATAGTTGGTCGTGTCTGGAATTTTTCTGTACACCCCGAGGCCGGTAATTACCGATGCAGACGCGCGGCGATCAATCGCGATCGATCAGCGACGCGGCAGCGTACCGGTGGCGGCTCCCATGAAACGATGTTAAACTGAAGTTGGAGTTCACTTGGTCAGGTGCAGCCAGAAGGGAAAATTTTGCTGTGCTGTGGCCGTAACTAGGATGCAGTTTAAAATGCCACCAACATTGTGAATGGAAGAAGGGTTAGCAGCGATTGCTGTGGGAAAGTATTTCTCGTTTTTTTTCTTTCGCTGTTCGTTCTTAATCGTTGCGAGGTGCATTTCTGAGTTTTTAGGTGAAAGTAAAATTTGTTTGAGAGAATAATTGAACTGATTTCGATTGATGTGGCTGTGGGGTGTTTTCTTCTCTCGCGCACAGTGCAATTATGGCTTATGAATGAAGGGCCATAAGCGCGCGCGCTGCTGCACACGAATGGTAATCGGCGAGAAAGGGAAAACGATTTCTAAATCGAACAGTGGAAAAACAACGTTAATCATGTATAATGGCATAATAATCAACAAAAAGCAGGTAATGGCCGACGAGTTCTTGTGGAATGTCAGATATTTGTGTCCATTTGTAATGACTCCCTGTACTGGAAGTGAAACGTCGAAAAGATCAATATAGCATTGGTGGGCATAATCGTTTGACACTAGACTGACAACATAACAAACCATCCTATCCTAAGAAGACCGATGTTTACAGAACAGAGCCGCATAGATTGAAAGTCAGATTGCCGATACGTAAAAGAGTGACGGACTAGAAGTTGATTTTAGGAGCGATGTTTTTGGACCATTTGCTCGTATGATGATCACCTAAGAAACTTTGAAAGTTCCAAGAGATATTAATACTGCAATCCGTTTCGAGAAAGTCAAGCAGCCAAAGACTTGCACAATGTCCCAAAAGAGACTCGACATTTCATACACAGAAGAAAAAAATGCATGGGTGTTAGGTCAGGAGATCTGAGTGGCCAAATTGACCAGTCTACCGTTCGTTAAAAGTATGGTTGAGGAATCTGCTGTAAAACAGAGAAAAAACGCTGACATGTTGCTGGCAATTATCAAATGCAAGATACACTTCTCGCCACTTGAATAGAACACCCTGTACATTCTCTTTACAATTGCTCATATCTCCAAAGGGGAATGATAAAATAATGGTATTTTTCAACGTTATTTTTGGGCAACTAAACTAAACTAAACTAAAAACAAACTGAACCAGTTGGCAACTCGGGTTACAGACACAGTTAGGGACTCAGCGGTGACTTGACTAGACATACGAGGAAACTCATCATCATCACCAATCAAAATCTGTAGTTCGTTCAGTGTCGTCACTGGTCTGTTGTTTGCTCACCTTCGACATAGAAACTGAAATTAATAGGCTACCTGACATGCAAATTAACAGAGGAGTGGTTACAAACTGTTTTTTTGTGAATTGCAAATGAGTTTTCAACCAGTAGCGTCGTGTGCGTCGTCCCATTTGATTACACAGTGTATGACTCAAAGCAAACTAGTTGCCAATTCCAAGGATGGGCGAGGTGGATCTAAAAATATCAAAGACAGCGAGATATTTGGGCATAATCCTGGATTCCAAGCTCAGCTGGAAGGAAAACATAGAGGATCGCATCAAAAATGCATACGTGGCACTATATGCCTGTAGAAGAGCATTCGGCAACACATGGGGTTTCAGGCCGCACGTGGTACACTGGTTGTATACCGCAAGAGTGCGGCCTATCCTAACATATGATACAATCGTGTGGTGAAAGGCCACGGAGAAACCTAATGCTAAACCTCACCCCTCTGGATATTTACTGCTGCAGTAGAGCGGTCAAATCCGCAATAAGACTAAGAGAGTCTGGAATATGGTCATCCAAATACTATGGGCACGCCTCGATTGAAACACTATGGAGCGCGGCAAAGGAGAAGATAACTACAGACTATCTACCCAGCACACTCCTTTTTGAAAGGGAGATTCACAACCAGAAATCCGGAGAGAAATGAATGGGAGCACAATGCAGTTACAGAAGAAGGGGAGTTAGTCCTCTATACCGATGGTTCTAGGATGGATGTTGGCACAGGCGCGGGTATCTTCAGCGAAAAACTAAATCTGCGAGAATCATTCCGAATCAACGATGACTGTAGTGTGTTTCAAGCGGAAATTGCCGCTATAACCCTAGCGGCAAAGGACCTAAGGAGACGACACATTGCCGACAAACAAATCACTATATACTCTGACAGCCAAGCGGCCATAAAAGCCATGGAGGCAGTCGTGGTAAAGTCGAGGGCAGTAAGTCATTGCAAGAAATACCTGGACGAACTATCGCAAGCCAACACGGTGACCCTATGCTGGGTACCGGGGAATATGGATATTCCGAGAAATGAACAAGCGGATGAGATTCCAAGAAATGGGTCGAAGATGCACGCATCAATGGCCCTAAAATCTGTAAGAACTCCGCTAAGCACGCTTGCTAGGAAGATCGACATTGAATCCTTGAGTAGAACAAATCTACGCTGAAACAATCTCAACACCTGTATAGGCTTGCAAAAGAATTATGGCCAAAAGTGAGCAAAAAGAGATCCAAATTCATGATTGGACTTAGCCGCAAGGACATCAGCATACTCACCGGGGGTCATTATTGGACACTGTACGATAGGGGTACACGCGGAAAGGCTGGGCATACTGCATAATGACTTTTGCAGAAGCTGTAGAGACGTTGAAGAAATAGAATCTGTTCGTCATCTGCTTTGCGAATGTCCAGCCTTTGAAAACAGTAGACAGAGGATTCTCAACTGCTTCTTCTTCCATGAACTAGAGGATTTGGTGAATGTTGATCTTAAGGAACTCCTGAGATTCACACTCAAATCGGGGTGGTTCCAGTAGGTCATAAAACTCTACATCCCTTCGGTTGCTCCTAGGACAAACTGGGAATCTGGATACAAGAGCTCGTGAATGCCTGTGATTAATACCAAATCTAAGTGACTCAATAAAGCGGTATATTCTTTGTCTCCAACAGGTCCCGTGACTAGACACAATGGACCCAACTGATGGTCTATGTGAAGCTGTGGCAGTCGCCACAAGATCACCCAATTACCTACCTACCTACCTAGTTACCAATTCGCATCGCTGATCAGTTTTTTTTTCAGTTGCTCCATGTGCATTGGGCCTAACTCTTCTTCTTTCTCAGTGACAAATTCCAAGTCGCACTGTGTGCTTATCAATGCGGAAAAGGGGACTTTTAAAATTCTCACGTTTCTTTGGCAAAAATCAGGGAAGGATATGTGGTATCAAAGCAAGTCTCACAACTATTCGCAATATTATTTGGAATGCTTAGCATATAAAAAGACAAAAAAAATCAAGAAGAAATCACCCCTTAACCCGGTTCGAAAATCGCAACGCCTCTGTTTTTGTCGCGCACATGTGAGCTGGACTTCGTAGTGGCATCGTGTGGTCTTCTTAGACGGAAAAAGTGGAAAGATCCCGATGGCTATACCTATTATTTCCATAACCTCCTCCATCATTTGGACCGACTGCATAACAGAGTTGAAGGTGTTATGGTGTGGATGTGTGGGGGGCCAGTTTACAGTTTTTGTCAACCACAATGAATGCGTTACCTTACAATGGTATATTCAAAGAGGCCTCTCCATACTTCCATAGCCTTTTGGACCTCTGTCGTGGATTTATCGACCCGACGTACATCCCGGTTGTTAAAACGTATATTGAGAGCTAAAATGTAGAGTGAATATCATTCAATATTGAATATCATCGAAAAAGTTTCGGGATTGTTGACAAGTCAAGTGTATGTGATGGTCCAAATTTTCGATGACGCTGAGGCATAATTGAGGTTCTATGCCGTTAATGTGGCGAATTATCTCATTTTTTAGCTCTTGAATTGTTGCTGGCTTATCGACCTTTTCTTTTCTTTTAAATAACCCCAAAGAAACAAGCCCAACGGTGTCAAATCGCATGATCGTGGCGGTCAATTAACATCGCCACGACCTGAGATAACACGGCCATTGAATTTCTCCCGCAAAAGAGCCATTGATTCGTTAGCTGTGTGGCAAGTGGCACCGTCCTGTTGAAACCACATATCGTCCACATCCATATCTTCCAATTCGGGCCATAAAAAGTTCGTTATCATCTCACGATAGCGAACATCACGACGAGTTGAGGTGGACGGCTCTTCAGCCGCACTATCGCAAACAGCAGCAATATTTTCTGCAGTAAGAGAAGTACGAGCATGCACGGGTGTTTTCACATCTCGCCTACAGACCCGGTTTGCTCAAATTTTTGCACGATTTTTCCGATTGTACGCACATTTGGACGATTAAATTGACCGAAAAAATCACAAAGTGCACGATATGCATTTTGATTTGAACGCCCATTTTGATAATAAGCCTGAATAACTTTGACGCGTTGCTCGATTGTGTATCTTTCCATGGTTCAAATTGAGTTAGTCTGAAATTGAGAAATGTTAAATGAAATGCAGAAAAAAATTTGACGTTTAGGTGTGGTTCACATTCAACATCGGCCCTTAAAATTTAACAACCCTTTACATAAATGTACATATATAAATGAGGGCTCGTATGGAATGAATTCTTAATGGACCAACGCTTAGCTTAAATTCTAAAGAAGACTTCTGGGTCTGGTGATAGTTTCTCCACCTCTGTTCACTGTTGACAACCCTGTAAAACGAAATCCACATTATTTCCCTATAATATACGCTCAGCTCATGCCTCCTCCGTAGAGAAAAGGGCTACTCTGGCTGTGAAAAAAAGTTTCTACTAGCACCTCTTCGACCAGTCCTAAATATATGACGCTAATAATTAATTTAATTGATTTCAACATCGAACTATGAAAGGAAATCGTCTTTAGTATTATGACACTTTGTAATCACTGTCTATAAAACACCACGTTTGGTAACTAACTTTGTTGCAGGGCGCAATGTTAGCAAACATGAAATTTCCGCATTTGAATTCATGCGGAGAACAATCCATCCGTCAAATTCACTATATTGGCCATATTGCCTACGCTTTCGGGCCACTTCACAATATACCTTGTTGTAACCAAGGTACGAATGCGGCTATCCAATATCTAAACAATGGAATACTGTAACCAAGTATGACTACAAAAAACTGCAATCTCCAGATACTCCCAGAATGTTGTCCGATTTCAAACCCCAATGACGTCCCATTAGTCTTAAGGCAGCAATAGCTAGCGCAGAATACTATACTGCAACCAAAGGTTATTCTTGATAGGCTTTGCACACAAAGCTTCATAGAGAAGCTGTATTAAATCAGTTGTAAGATTTGACCAGACGAATGTATGTCCCTTAACAAGGCTAACTACAGAGCCTCTTGAACAGATCGTGGAAAACATCCATGAAGAAGTTTAAATCACCTTTCATCGATTTCAGACACGAGCTATATAAGAGAGGAACCAAAAAGCAACCAAAGCTTTCTGGACTTGCCGTTGCATGTATGGTAGAATCTGGGGGATCTCTCAAAAGATCACACACTGGATCTACACGATCATGGTCAGGCCTATTATAACATACGCCTCAATAGTATGGTGGAACAAAGTCACCCAAAAAACGACAATAAACAAATTAAATAAGGTACAACGGCTTGCCTGTCTAGGCACTTCCGGAGCCATGCGTACCTGTCCTACTGCGGCTATAGAAGCCTTAATAGGACTAACACCCCTCCACATCTATATAAAAAAAAGTGGCAATACGCAGCTCAGCAAGTTTGACTCAAGCGGAAGAGTTTAATATTGGCGAACATCCAGAACTAATTGAACTACTTTCCGAAATTCCAGAACTTGACATGATCTGTGCGGTTACAGACCGCTTACCAAAGACACTATGCTTCAATAAAAGATTCTCCACGGAGATCACAAACAGAGAAGCATGGGTTAGACATACGGATGGTTCTAAAATGGACTCGGGGCTAGGAGCTGGTATCCATGGACCAAATAGGAACATCTCAATAGAGCCGCAGCGTATTTCAAGCACAGCTCCATGCCATTAAAGAATGCGCAAACCTTATATACAATTCAGGCATTAAAGGCGCCAACATCCATATATTCACGGATAGTCAAGCAGCTATAAAAGCTCTTAGCTCACACTTTATTGACTCCAAATCAGTACTACACTGCTTCGATTCCCTCCAAACACTTAGTTACAGGAACAAAACCAGATTATGGTGGGTCCCCGGACATAAGGGGATTGAAGGTAACGAAAAAGCTGATAAACTAGGCATGAAAGGCTCGGAAACCTCTTTCATTGGACCTGCTGAACCCTTCTGTTCGATCCCCAAATCAGCTATAAATCTGGCTATAAAAAGCTGGAAACAAAACAAATGTAATTCATATTGGGAGAACATCCCAGGCCTAAGTCAAGCCAAAAGAGCAATTCAGCCTTTCAAAGCAGATGCTAACAAGATACTAAATCTACGTAGGCACGATATCAAAAACTTAGTAGGCTACCTAACGGGTCGATTTGCGATATCACCTAAATAAAATGCATTTAGTCGACTAACCGGAGTGCAGACTATGTCTAGAAAAAGACGAAACAGCCGAACACATAATATGTGAATGGCCGGCCCTTTACGGTATAAGAAATAAGAAGGAAGTCATTTTTCAGGGAAGTAATAAGTACCGAAGAACTAAGGAAATCCTCTGATGCTGAATGTATTATCAGCTACATTAGGAAAGTAGAAGCGCTTAACCTAAACATATATCTGACGCCAAGCACAATAGATCTTTTAGGTCGACGTGCATCCAAATGCTCCGGCAAGTCAGAAGTTTTAAAAAAAAATGTATATAAGAGGCCATGTCTAGTCTTGGCATACCTGTCAGACTTCTTCATCTCTGAAGCCCTAAATGATACCTTTGATGTAAAAAAAGACTTACGGAAATTGTGATGCATTCAAAGGTCAACATCTATGAGCTACCTATACTACTTTTCAAAGGTCTGTTCAATTACTGGACGGGTTTCAAAGACGAACTGTATACGAAAACTATCCGCATTTGACATTTCATATGGATCGGACAGAAGCTTATTTTCGATTCCAACACAGATTGTCAAGAAGTACCATAGACTAGAACTTTTAACTTTGACAGGTTCGCCCAACAGATCCATTGTCGTAGTTGGCCTGAAGACACATTGCCCTAGGTTTTGATTCTGTCCTTGATTTTGTTACGTAGCTAGTTTCCGGATTTTTGCCAGAAAAAAAAAACAGATAGCACTTGAGCGCCGTTTTGAGACAGCTCCCTTCGGTACCTATAGATAACGAGGACAAAAAATAGGAGTCAAGCTTAAAAGCAGCATGTGAGTGGGGGAAGTTGTCTGGGGGATAGTTTTGGCTAGAGCCGGAGACCCACAAAGAAAGTGAAGCACTATTACACTCTTCAGCGTCTGGGTACTATGGGGGATGTCAAGCTTGGTTGGGTTGGGTTGATTTGTTCCTTCATACTAGTTGATATTCGAGACATTAGGTTAGGTTAGGTTAGGTTAAAAAGGGGTATGAGATGACTCATACGGCACTAGGCACCATAAGGGCCCATCGCGATCCCTAGGGGCAACCAATTGCAGTGACCTACAATGGAAAAACCCCTAAACACTTGCCCTTGAGAAAACCCCAATTTCCCTGCAAGAACCAAGTAGCCCCTTGAAGTTGGTATTGTCTATCTCCCCTAAATGTTGGAAGAAGTACCTGCCCAAAAATGTCCTTCTACTGCGACATATTGCCTCACATTCGCACAGTATATGTGTTATGTCCTCTTCGGCTTGCAGGTCATTGCAGAATCTGCAAGTGTCCGAGTCTGCTAGCCCTAGTCTTCTTGCATGTTTTCTATGAAGACAGTGCCCTGATAATATGCCGATCAGTGTCCTGAGCTGTTCCCTGCCTAGTTTGAGGATTTCCCTAGATCTTTTACGGTCGTATTGCGGCCAAAGTGCCTTAGATACTGCGTGACCGGTGAGGCCCTCCCACCTCCACTATTCGAGACATTGATCCGATGAAGTTTTACGCCAGTTGACAGTTGCCGTGTTAGGATCATTGTTGGATGTAAAGTCGGAGCTCCATCTTCGAATGTTTTATTCTCGAAGGAGGTGCCCTTTCTATCGTGGCCTTATTAGTTTGGCGCGTGTTGTGTGAGAGTTAATGTTGGATATAATAATCTGGTCCTGGTCCCTCTATAAATTCTTCACATTCTTACATGTCGAAAATTTGTTGTGCTTTTTTAAATCTGATTTATTGGGGGTGTATCTCCCGCCATATGTCTTTAATCTACAATGTAGAACTTGTCACACAATTAATTCGTTGATGGATAATAATCCTCCAACGCTTATTCAACGCCATTTAGATGCCTAAGCCCATACCCAGATGTATCGAATAAATTTGAATTTATGTTCATTTACGTCTTCAAACGCTACCTACCACATGTTTACTTATAAAAAAAAAAACGAACCACTCCTCCCAACGCGAACATGAAACCATAACTTTATCTAATCTCTGTGCTCTTTCCATTCGCCCAATTAGGTCAAACACGCGACCATAATGTGCTGTGTTCCAGTTTCTTACAACCACAAGTGACGTTTAATCGTTTGACGTTGTCATACTTTCTCACTAATGTCATTGCAATGACAGCAGCGGTGGCGGCGACCGCCAAAGGTGCCCTACAGCACTTTGGAATAAAAACAAAAAGCAACCCACAGTGACAGAGGAAAAAAAAGCACAAATGAGGGTCATGCGGCCCAACTGGGTAACGGCCGTTTAATTGACCCATATATCACATAGAACTCGCGTATACTCAAAAGACACTTACGGATGACATTCATTGTGCCATGTGTGTGTGCGGCAGCGTACGCAGTGCTTAAGTGTTTTATGCTGTTAACATGAAACACATGCCTGACGATTAGTGTTGCCAGGGATGCAGACACAGCCTCAAAAAGTCTATAGAAGTGGTTTCCGCTGGCAGATGTTTGGTAACACTTTGCGCACACGCCTTGAGGGTAGAGTGAGATAAGATTCATGTAGTACCACCACCAGATCCACTCTGGTTCCCAAACGTGTACCATTCGCACATCATACCCGATTGCCGTTATAATGCATTGCACACACCACCTGGTGATTAGTCAAACGCCTGCCGGGGTAATTAAGACCGCGTACCAATAATGCAGCTTCTGATGATGATGATGATGATGAGGACGCTAAGCCCGAGCGCCTTGACTAGGTCAAATACCTGTCCATTTGCAGCAAAGTGTTGTTCATTTTTAACACAATGCCCTTAAGGGGTTCTTTGCTGCACTTTGTATCATAATTCTCCTTCATGTTGTCAGGTAGGAACTAGAAACTAGAGAACTGGAGAAACCTGGAAGTGGATTAATGGAGTTTCACCCATAAATGTCATTCTCCCGGAGAATGAACATGTCCAAGTGTTGCACTGTGCCGTCCCTAGCTAACTTCCTGGCTATAGGCTGGTTGTTGTATACTGTTCGGGAAGGGGGCGAATTCAGGTCAAATCTGTGTGTGTGTGTGTGTGTTTTTTTGTACCAATTTATTGATTCAAGGAAGTAGTAGTGTCTCTCTGGCGTATATACTTGACTGAAGTGTATTAAGGATGACAGCGAGTGGATGTAGCTGCTCCAATTAGTTGGCTTCGCACAGTGGAAGTGGAATTAAAAGAGCCTTTGGCGCAAAAGAACGCTGAAGTAGAAAAGGGGACAGTGTTGCGGTGGATTTTCAATTTTGACAGTTTTGTTTGCAAATCCATTTTAGTCAAGAGATATCCTTTCGCTGTAAATGCGGAGCGACTTTGAGAAATGAAAGGAATTAGTGGTGCCGCAGGTAAAGGTAAACATAAATGACACTGAACTCAATCAAAGCCCACTAATGAAAAGAAAATATACGCCTTGGAGGAGTAAATCCAATTTTGCTGAACCGTTAGTTGGGAGACTGTTTGCATTTGGTTTTAAATTGGATTTGAAAATCAAATCAAGAATTGTAGTTGGGATTTGTAATTGACAGTGAGTTAGCTATAGTTGCAGATGTAAAACTGCGCTCATAGTTTATTTGAGTTGGCCATTAATATTCACCACAACAAGGGAGACAAGTTCGGAACACATCCCTCCAGCCATGGCGAGGGAACTATACGAAGCATACAGGAACATAGGCGAACACAAGACGCCTGGAAACGATGGCATCTCGAAAATGGTCGTTCAAAAGAAACGATGCAGGGTGCCTTGAAGGTGGTAAGGTTCCCCTAACCATATAGAAACTTCAACATCTTTTTTGGTCTTGAAGGAAATACATACAACAATAACCATCTCCGTATCGGCCAATATTTCGACGGAATGTTCATGGTTGCAAGGGATAAAGAAGCTTTGTCATAGGACCAGTTGGGATCGAGAAAATCGCGTTCTTCCGTCGAATGGATATTATAAAGACCATAGTCAGTACAGCTACTGCTAAAGCAACACTGGGGAAACGATGGAGTTAGCCGAAGTGATCGCGGGAGTACCAGGATCAGATTTTGGACTCTGTTTTCTGTTTTTAACTTTCTCGTATACGTAGTAAGAGAAAGATATTGTTTTCGTACAAAATTTCGAACTCGAGATTTTGATCAATTCTGATATTACGATGATAGGGGAACTCAAAAAAGTGGGTCTTGCAATTATGTCCGTCCGTATGTCTGTCTGTCCCACCCCTGGGGAATCTAAACGCTTAGACGGATTTGCTTCAAACTTCGTATTTAGAGATTGTGGGCTTTTTAGGGACTTTTTTTTTTTGCTAGCCCTAATATTAACGGTACCTCCCATATAAAAATTTTACGAAATATTACGAAATATGTCTAAATTTAGATTTTTTCGAAAACGGCTCTAACGATTTGAATCAAAATTGATAGTTGAGTTAATGTAAGCATGCTTAACATGAGTGCATACCCAGTTTTTCGCTAAAAAGTCCAGCAACAGCAGTTTTGAAAATTGGCTTTTTCTCGAAAACGGTAAAAACAATTTTTAAAATAAAATTTTTAAAAAAATTAAAAAAAAAAATTGTTTTTAAGGTACTATTGTCATTCTTAACTTGAAAGCAAACTTAGTTTTCCCCTAAAAATAGTGCGTCCTTTGATATCCACCCAAATCCCTAATAATAGTACTTTAAAAAACTACACATATCTCGAAAACGCCATTTTCGATTTGGTTAGAAATGTAACTGCTAGGTAATGTTTATATCCTGAAAAATACGTCGTACTCAGTTTTTAGCTAAACAGTTTAATAACAGTGCTTTTCGAATCCAAATTGTAACATTTGTCAGCATAATTTTACAAAAAACCGCTCTAACGATTTTGATCAAAATACATATTTAAGACAACATAAGCATTCTAAACATGATCACGTACTTAATTTTTCTCAAAAAACTCGAATATTGCCGTTTTATGAATATTTTCCAAAAATGACTACCCAAATCCCGATCTTCACACACGAGAAAGTTACGTGCGACCCAGTCGTACACATTTTTTTAATATGCTCCCCATACCTAACCCTTTCCACTTGTGCTTTAATAAAAATTAGTTCCTTTTTCAGGTCGCTAATATGCTTATATAGGCCCGGCTTTTTCCTTCCAACTAAGACTTTTAATCGGCGATGCCATGCCTCAACGCCGCTGTTTTGGTTCCTCGGAAACACTCCTGTTCTTCTCTTTTACAGACCAAAACATCGGTTTATGTCTTCCCAGTATACAGTTTTTGTTTTTTAAACCACGATGACAATTTCAAAACAAGTAAAAGTGTTATCATCGGCCTGGCCGATGCCTTGATACCCTCCAATTCCTCAAGGAAATTTTTTAGTTCCTCTTCTCTTCATCCTAATAACAATCTTAAGAAAGTCACTAAACACTTCGCCCCGCTTCTCTCTATGCTGACGATGCCCAATTTTTCAAACCCATTACCTCCTACCTTCAACCTCCTTTGACAAAATCTAGATAGTTTTTCTACCCTATCTTACTTAGACCTCAATGTTGACCAACTACCTTCTGAGGGTATATACGCCTTGTTCTATTTTGCGACAGTGAGTTTAATTTCCGTTTCTCATATTGACGAGATAGTTCTTAGAGCACTTGGCTTCATCGAAGATTTTCGAAAGAATACAACACTCCAACCCTCCATACATCACTTTTGAACGTCTCCTCCACAAACCAGTGAGAATAGACCGCCGACTCCTCCCACATAACGGACTTTGCCTACAAGCTGCCGTCGGGCCCAGGATTTTTCATGTATTGGTGCTGTACAAAATCAAAGCAGCGCCATTAACGCACGCATACTTGAAAAATCCTAGGCCCATGGTATAGCATGGGAAATCATTGCCGCTATTAATTTTGACATTTACACGTATTCACAGACAGGGTAATTTTTTCCGGGGGGAATCGGGTAGGTGCACGCGAAGTCGGCGGTCTATTCTTGCTGGTTTGTGGTCTCCTGCTCCTCCTCGAGTACGCCAGTCAAGCGTGGTCTCCCTTTCAGCGAGTGCATATGTATTCGGAATCGAGACCATTCACACGTTGTTCTCTTCGACTCGCTCTTCTCGGTTTATCTTGGAACAATCTTCGAATCCTACCTCAAATCGAGACCGTCTCAAATATTCTTTTCATTCGCCTACTCCTCTCAGGCTCGATCTATTTCACGCCTCTTTACAACTCTATCTTCTATAACACTATACCTTATAATCTACATTGTTCTAATCCAACGTACCTCGTATGGTCTTACCGAACCAATCTCCCGTATGCTGATGCGGAAGGTTAACTCAAACCTTTATTTTTTTGATTTGAACCGCAGCACCTTATGTAGGTACTCCGATCATGAGGATGCTGGACAAGAGACACGACATGTCTAGCGACAAAACAGATTTGGCCAAAGCTAGATCTGAAATGTTCTAAGAATTTGATCTCTCTTGACAGAAGGCAGCGCCACAATATATGCTATCACGGGACACTGCCTTATAGGCAGACTTGCAACAAGGCTTGGCATATTCTCAAACAATTTTTGTAGAAGTTGTCTGGACGAATAGGGGGAGCAATCCATTCTCCACTTTTTCTGTACTTGTCCGACTCCCCCCAAAAAAGTGAAACTCCCTTTAGGAGCCTTCTATTACAATTTTCTAAACAATCTTTTATAAGATCTAACAAACCAAAATATTCAAAGTCTCCTATGCTTCTAGATTCATGGAACCTTATAATGGTCTAAGTGTGTCGGCCTTTTGTCGACAGCCACTTCAACCTCACCTAACCTATAGCTGGATAAAGGAGGTTAAGCCACCGCCAAAATTAAAATTGGCCCTTCGTCTTAGAACCATTCGTTTGTGGGTGTTTATCACTTTCGTGAGAGGTGGCAACAAAAACCTTAAGATGTTATTATTGTGATTTTCTGGCCGTTGAACCTGGGACCCATCACACTAACCACTGAGCCAATTCCTTGAAAAATGTCTGCAAATACCGAGGCAAATACCCTGATATTTGTTTTCCTGATCGCCACCACGCGTTATGACCGCAATGTAAATTAACTTCCCTTAAGAAACTTCAAAAGCCGCCGATTTTATCTGTCGTAACCCATTACCTGCAAGTATTTCACATGGCAGTACCTCTTTAAGAGGAATCTTCTTTTTGTATAGATACAATGTCTGCCCATATGTTGACATCGTTAAAACGCCTTGTCCCGAGCGTCATGTTCGCTCATAATCATCAATTTTAACTCGCGCAAATTAATCAATTTGCCATCGATGGCGGAAGCAAATGCAAAAGCAACCGCAAATTCAAACATCTTTCTCTGGCCCGTACATATGCCGAGCTGATGATAAATTGCCAAGTGACCTCTTTATTAAACAAAGTATGCGATCGGACCATCCCAGTTCTGCAGTAGCAGTAGCAGTAGCATCAGTAGCACTAGCAGCAGCAGTCAACCGCGCAAATGCCTCCGAATCCGAATACCAATTTACTGGGAAAGATTCCTCTGCGCGCCAGTAGCGGCCAATTTGTGCAGTGCCAGGCGCAAACATGCATGTGCAGCAGCAGCCAAATTGTAATAAGCCACCACACATTCAGCTCAGCAGCGTCAGCACCACCCAATTCATTTGGGTATCTCCCAAACCCAGGCACATTCCGTCCTGAGCGAGATATGCTGGCGCTTGCACGGATTGCTGGTGCTGCTGCACACACACACACACACACACACAGATAACCATCGAATTGTTACAGTTTGGTCTTCTGGTCAAGTGGATAACTGTGCCAAGTGAATATAGTAATTTTGCTCCTGCTGGAACTGGAACCTACCACTGGAGTTGAAGAAGTGCAGATGCAGATACACCCCGTGTACGAGTATCTTCGTATTCCTATTCCTACGTTTAATGATCGATCGAGGAAGTGGTCTCGCTCTGTGAGTATACGCGACCGATTCAATTGGTTTAATTTGCACGCGAGCGCGCGCTTTAATTAGAGGGGGCATTCGATCTAATTGGGAGGTTAATCGGGTTGCGGTTGTTCTTGGGCCTAACTGTGAAAGCGGGCTGTTAAGTCGTGCCTTACATTCCCATCAGTGGCTAATTCATGGCTTTCTTCCGCTCCATCAAAAAGATGCTAAGGCGATCAATCTTGTCGGTCGTCCCAAACACATTCTAGAAACCTTAATCTGCGGCATCGACTGTCGCGTCGCGTCGCGTCGCTCGCACCATGGATGTCATAAAAAAATAATTTCACTTTATAAATCCGCCAGATGATACCTTGATAGGTATCTGTCGCTGCAGCGGGGCTCGCTCGATTAATTAATTTTCAATCGAAAGAGACGCACACACACTCACACTCACACACACTCAAAAAATGTGTCACTTTGGTGGGACTAGTTACTTGTTTAGCCGCGAGAATAAGATGTAGAACAAGCACGCAGTCGGCAGCGCAGAACTAATTTCTCCAAATACTGGCGGACTGTGGGCATCTCGTATCAAAGGCATAAAACTGCAATTTGATTGATTTATGATGATGACACTTTCTCATGGCGGTGATATTCTCGAATCATAATTCTTACGCGGCAGAGGCCGGCAACACCAGCGGGACCGGGACGGCATTGAATTTCACATTTCGACAAATTTATTAATTGACGTGAGGCTGAGGCTGCGGCTGAGGTATCTCGCAAGCCTGGGACCGCGCGCCACAACTGCATGTGTTTATAAATTTCTTTTAGTTTTAGTTTCAGTTTAGTTTATTTATTTACGTTGCGTGACATGCAGCTTATTCGAGTATGTGCAGCGCAACGGGTATTTGAAGAACGTGTTCTGTTTGTCTAGAATTTTTGTAGGTTATTCGGTGAAGCGTTTTATCGCGTTTCTTGGTATTTATAGGCATTTAGCCAACATTATCGATATACGGCGACGGATAAAGCTTTCTGTTTCGGATTCGAAATCGAGGATCGCGCACAGATATGTCTAGAATGATGTTTGTCGTAAGTGGGGCGAGGATGTTCCGCACTTGAGCTGTTGGATGGGAAATAGATTGACAGGAATTGGTAAACATCTGAAACGAGGTGTAGTCGAAAAAGCCTCACCCAACCTGAGAATTTTTTTGTTTTTTAACAAACGTGGTTATTTTTCATCCCCGTTGTAATCGCCAGGTACTGGTCTTGCCCTGGCCATCCGTACCCAACTTACCTACTTAAATATATGTATACACGAAGAAACTGGCAACATCATAATGGTCTGTCGGAACTAACTGCCTGGATTAGTGTCAGAAGTATAACATGAGCTCCTCAGAAACAGAACGTCGCGTCGGTCGCGTCGTCAATAGCCAAAATGTCATAATACGCTTTTTTAGAAGACCGTGGCCAGACAGGCCTATTGCTATTTTCAGGTTTAGGGCAAACACAGCTTAGTTTAAGAATTTCCCTAGTTCGTTTGTGGTCGGTTTCTGGCGGCCACAGGGCCAGGGCGTTGGCTGTGGCAGACTGTGTTGGACCATCTTCGGCCTCCTTGTTCTAGTATGTTTTTTTTTTTTAAGGGGGATTCCAAATCCTGGAGCACTCAGACGAATATCGGTCCATTCTACCACCAAGCAGAAGCCCCTTTTTTAGTGTAGTGGTGGAGAAACTCTGATATTATTCGTTTCTTTTATGGTCGGTGGCAGAGTATTGCTGTCCAACGCCGCTCGGGTCACAAGCAATGACTCTAACCACTACACGGGGCCACCGCCGTTCTAGTATGTTTCTTTTGATAATTTCCTTGAAGGTACTTAAGGGTGGGTTGGCGTCATCTTGTAGGATCATTGACTTTGCGTTGACTTCCACAATTATCATTATAAAGGGTAATTCATTTATAGGTAGTCTTGTTTTTTTCAAAACTTTTTTTTTGACACATCACGGGTAACTGGGCTCATGGTGTCGTGTTATTCTTATTTAATATATTGTTTGACAAATGATCATGGAAAACTCACCACTCAAAAACGTGTCCAAATTACTCAACTGTATTTCCTCAGACGTGTGCCCACTAATTGTATTGTCTAGATATATTTGTTCCCATGACAGTCCAAGAATAGCGTTTGAAAAATATTTTTTTGTTATAAGAGGTGCCACGCCCTTTTGTCTAATCCCGCCAGCCTTTGTACAATGCTCTAATCAGGCATTCTTATTCAATGTACATCAATGCCTACAATTTTACAACTTTAGCTCCCATGGGTGTCAAGAAATATCATTTAAAATGTATATTTTATTTTTATACGGGAAATACCACGCCACTTTGGTGGCAGAAACACCTTTGGGACAATTACAAATATTTTCTTAAGATTTGAGTTCAATCAGTTTGATAGTTTTCTAGATATAAGATTTTTTTGTTTTTTTTTTTCGTATGGAAGGTGCCACATCCTTTTGTCAAATTTTCACCAAATGTGAATCTAAACCATCCTTAGATTTACTCAAACACACACACAAAATTTTAATGAAAAGAATCATGAAAATCGGCCCAACGGTTATCGAGTTATAACGTCATCGAGTTTCACCCCATAAAAGATGATTTTTGTATGGTCGGTGTCACGCCCTTTTGTCCAATTTTGACCAATCTTAGACAACACTCCTGAACCAATCGATTCGGCGGCTTTCGAGATAAACGATTTTGAATGTTTTTTTTTTTGTATGGGCGGTACCACGCCCTTAGTCCAATTTCTACCAAACTTCACAGAATAGCCTTCGTGCCAAAATTTGAGCTCAATCGGTTTTGTGGTTTTCGAGATATAGGTACCATATTTTTGGTATGGGAGGTGCCACGCCCCTTTGTTAAAATTTTCTAAGGTATTCTTCTTGTTTGGCCGTAGACCTGTCCAATTTAGTGCGCATCGAAATCGGTCAAGGCGTTCTTGAGTTATAAGCGTAGTAAATAACGCCATTATCTTTTATAGATTACTTTGGTGGACAGCTAATTGTCAGTGTTGCCACTAATGTGCCTTCTTTAGCCAAGGTTAAGACCATTAGGTACCTACATTTGACCAAGAAGGCGGTCAAATTTTGGCCGCTGTGGTTTTTCTAGTATTTATTATTATTTAAGTTATTTCGAAACTTGTTTATCTTTCATGATTTATTTTGATGATTCTATTATGTATTTATATAAGCATTACCTACTAATAGTTATCGTCACTTAAACTAATAGTTTATTCTCTTCTTTTTTCCAGGTAAGTCTGCGGTTTAATATTTTTACAACAATTTATTGCAAACTGGCGAGGAAATCACTGCAGTTCGCTGTTGGAATTCCTGAAATTTTAAATCACAGTAAAGTATGTACACCAAGTCCCTTCTTCTATCTATCTATCTATCTATTCTATCTTTTCTCCTAAAGTTATATCTAGAAAAGTTGTCAATACACATTTGTTCGCGACTTGAATGTTTCCCTATTAAGATATAGTCCAATATGCTTGCATTAGACGTCCAATTTAATGTAAGAGGTCGTTTCCTGAAATATTTATGTTCGTTAAATCGAATGTTAATATGAATTGAAAAATACTACAATTCTTACCAAAATTTGTTAAACCTGTGTTGGCATTATTCGCACTCAAGCTTAGACATAATGATAAAGGCATCATGTTCATATGACCTGATGATTGCTAGCTAGGATGTCTGACATCTGACATCAAAGCTAAATTGGAGTTTTTTGTAGTATTCCTCGAGGATGATCTGAAATGAATGGAGCTATCTAGAGCGCATACTACAGCTCGCTATATCTGCCAATCGATTCGACTCCTGCAAAACTTCATTCGTCCGCTCTTGATCGATTTGTGTACTAGCGTATGATTGCTCAGTTGAAGGATCGTGCTTTTATTGCTCCAATCTTTTTTTTACTACTATAGCCTCGTCATGGAATTCATTTTCAATATGAATATCCTGATGGTATCATCAATGGCGGGTAGGGTACGTTTGCTGCAATCCAAAAGCCCTTAAATCAAAATTCCGTAATTGAACGACATTTTATATTTTATTGATTCTTCCCCTCCAGTTTCGCTGGTTTCCTTCGAGTTGGTTTTGAGTCTATAAACGACACACCTTCGAAAATTGCATTTTTGTTATTTGTCGGGAAGAGCTCTTGGCTCGCAGCATAATAGGATTCTCTGCTGGGTTCCTAGACGCAGGGACATAACCGGCAACGAGAGGGCTGACGAACTGGCAAAAAAGGCTCCGCAATGGACCTAGACACTTTAGTCGATCAAACCACTAATCTGTTGTCTCAGAGATCGAGTGGAATACAAGATCCGAATGAAAGCCAATATCAGGTGGAAAACACTAACCACCTGTGACATATCACGGAAGATGTGGCCAGAGTACAACAAAAGCAGGACGAACAAACTTAGGTGACATTGACCTACAAGTAACTGCCTCCAGAGGCGCACCACAGGGAGGAGTCATTTCTCCTGATGGATCAAAGATGGAATGTGGAACTGGCGCCGGACTATTCTTAGAGGAACTCAACATACATTGTTCAATTAGGCTCCCTGACTACTGTAGGTAGTGTTTTCCAAGCTGCGATACTGGCGATCGCGGAAGTGGAAAGCATGGGTGTGAATAATGGCAGTACCACGGAATGATATTACCATATTTATTGACAGCCAGGCGGCTATCAAGGCATCTCTAATAATGAGATAAAATCCAAACTAGTCCGCCGCTATCGCGAAGAGCTCAAGGCTCTTGGCTCGCAGCATAATACGAATCTCTGCTGGGTTCCTTGACACAGGGACATAACCGGCAATGAGAGGGCTGACGAACTTGCAAGAAAAGGTTCTGCAATAGACCTAGACCAGGCACTTCAGTCGGTCAAACCACCAATCTGTGGTGTCAGAGATTGAGTGGAATACAAGATCCGAATTAAAGCCAATATCAGGTGGAAAACAATAACCACCTGTGACATATCACGGAAGATGTGGCCAGAGTACAACAAAAGCAGGACCAACAAACTTTTGCGATATGACGGAATATCGCTGCCTAAGTTGGTTGGCCCCCTCACCAGTCACAACCTTCTAAGAAGCCCTACAATGAAACTAAATCTCAAGAATGACGACATTTTTACAGGCTGCGGTGATGAAGAAGCCCACTAGGACACCCCTCACTTTCTCTGTCACTGCCCAAGTCTCTGTCACTTGAGGAACAGAACACTTGGAACGTTTGCCATGCGAGTTGCGAGTATGACTGAAATCCATCCGGACCATATAAATTACATTTTTTCCTCACTAAGGAGCACCATTCGTCTGTCCATCTAATATGGGTTTTGGCAAAATTCAGTCTTGCTGCTTTATGTTCCGCATTTAATGGTGGCTTCTTGTATCTTTTTTTTTTTGTAAACAACGTTAGGGTTAGCTTTTAAAACGTGTCTTACGCGTCTGTTTGAAACAGGCAAGTTTAATTTGGCCATTATTTGGGAAGAAAATATTTTGTTTCTGTATGCTTCTGTAACGCTGACGATTTGTAAGTGTTTTTATTATGCGAATGACAATTCAATTTTTCCATAATTTTCGCCTAATCTTTGGAAGTTGTGGATAACCGTATTTGATCTACCAATTCTTCCCGATCAGAAAGGCCACATCCTTTGTATGCATGCAGTAATTTTTGCCCTTTCTTTCTCACTCAAAATTGTTCCGCGTGGCATTTTTGGATTCTAACGATAAATTTGTGCTTAAAACAATAAAAAAGATACAACAATTTTTTGGTACTTGCTCTTGATTAAAGAAGACTTTACTTTTACTGTATAATAAATTTTGATGATCTTTTTTGTTTCTCACGTCCATAGATATGCTGTTTGAAACGTGTTCTTACACCCAATTTTTTGCATGTTTATAAAAACGCCTCGGCACGATTTATGGGCTAGTTTTGTACTGATTTTTAAACAACTTTAAAACCCAATTTTTGTAGCGTTTTTTATCAATTTTTAGTGCACTTAGGGGCAACTTCTTTGATGCATTTTGGAGTGCTTCGTATAGCATACCAATGATTTTAGACGAAATTCTTGTAGTATTTTTTAAGCAATTTATTGGACAATGCTTTGTCTCATATTTAAACGAATAGAAGACCCGTTTTTAACTGATTTCTTTGTACCTTTTTTGTTTTGCTATTTATAGACACGTTTGTTTCCTCTTTTTTTAAATGGTTTTTGATGGGCTTTTTGAATCGATGTAATCATTTATATCAATAAATAAATAGCTAGTTGGCGCAATAGGTCCGTTTTGGCACCCTAGGACTAGAACATAACCATTCGCTTGTACTTCTTACTTGTTTAAGGTGGCGCTAAAGTCCGGGGTGGACCTACCTCCAGCCAGCACGATCTTTAGCCAGCTGTCTCCAGTTTCGCATGCCAAGTTGGTTATGGCCCCCTTCCACTTGCGTGCGTCACCTGTGCAGATTCGATCTTTCGGGTCGGAGCATTCGCGTCCATTCGCTCTACATGACCCAGCCACCTTAGTCGCTGGACCTTCACTCTTTTGGTTAGGTAGATGTCGCTGTACAGTTCGTCGTTGTATCTCCTTCTCCATTCACCGTCTATGCAGACGAGACCGAAAATTACTTGACGAATTTTCCTATCGAAACAGCCAAGAGTAACCTCATCTGCTTTTTATAGCGGCCCTGCCTCTGCAACATAGAGAAGGACTGGGATGAATAGGGTCTTATAAAGGGTCACTCACTTTATAGGTGTAGTTGTTCGAGAGAGGGCTTTGCTACTCAGTTTCTTTCTTAGCCCATCCGCTTGTGTAGGAGGTTAGGTTAGGTTAGGTTAGGTTAGGTTAAAAAGCTGTATGAGAGGGATTTCTCATACGGCACTAGGCACCATAAGGGCCCATCTCGATCCCTAGAGGGAACCAATTTCGCAGAGACCTACAATGGGAAAACATCTAAACACTTGCCTTTGAGAAGAGAAAGTCCCAATTTCCCTGCAAAAACCAAGTAGCCCCTTATAGTTGGTATTGTGTGTTCGAAGAAGTACCTGCCCAGAAATTTCCTTCTACTGCGACATATTGCCTCACATTCACACAGAATATGTGTTATGTCCTCTTCGGCTTGCAGGTCATTGCATAATCTGCAAGTGGCCGAATTTGCCAGCCCGAACCTTTTGACATGTTTTCTAAGAAGACAGTGCCCTGATAATATGCCGATCAGTGTCCTGAGCTGTTCCCTGCCTAGTTTGAGGATTTCCCTAGATCTTTTACGGTCGTATTGCGGCCAAAGTGACTTAGATACTGCGTGACCGGCGAGGCCCGCCCACCTCCTGTCGACTTCCTTATTTATTTTATTCCTAATATCGCTAATATCGCTAACAATTCCCCGCCTCTCCTCGCAAGCCCATCAGCTTGCTCATTTCCAGCTATACCGCAATGTCCTGGAACCCAGCACAGTCTCACTCGGTTCTGGCTGCAGAATGCCTTAAGCATTGTGCGAGAGGTCCTGACTAATTCAGAATTGATGTTCGTAGATTCCTGCGCCTTGAGTGCGGCCTGGCTATCGATGTAGATGGCTATATCCTTTCCAGATATAGATCTCATCCGCATTAGCTCTGCCGCTTTCAGAACAGTCAGAACTTCTGATTGGAAGACAATGCTTGTATCCGGTAGTCGTATAGACACTTTTAGATCTGGGTCTACGGAGTAAATTCCAGCACCCGTACCTTCCGCTGTTTTTGAGCCGTCTGTGTAGACCGCTATTTCGCAATGTTTAATTACTTTATCCCTTTGCCATTCATATCTTCCCGGGTATGATATCTTGTACGGAGTGTCGAAGTCGACCAGAGGGTGAATTTTATCAGTTTGCATCTGTACGCCCGGGAGCGGGAGTAGCTCCGCTAGTATTGTACAGTGCCCAAAACTGCCCTCTCTAAAGTAGCTCAAGGTTGTGAGCCGTAGCGCTCACAAGCAAGTTGCTTTATGTGCAAGTCAAGTGGCGTAAGGTGTAGAACGGTGTCCAGCGCTGCCGTAGGGGTGCTGCGAAGTGCACCCGTTATTGCTACGTTGGACGCTCTCTCCACCGACGCCAGTTTGCCGACTATTGTTTTCTTCTTTGTCGCCTTCCACCATACTAGTGCGCCATATGTGAGTATGGGTCTGACGCTGACCACCACTGTGTAAAGCCAGTACACCATAGCAGGTTTTAGGCCCCAAGTCCTGCCTACTATTTTTTTTTTACAAATGAAAAGATCGTTATACGCCTTTGTCCGCTTGTGTAAGTTTTTATTTTTGGGCGAATGAAAGAGGACCAACAATTTTATGACGAGTCTCAATGGCTGAATTGAGAAGCTTTTTAAGGACAGTTATACTCTCGGATGTTTGTCAGACGTTCCCGAGAGGTGTCGCAGTAGAAAAAAAAACTTGAAGATGTAATTTGTGTTTTTCCGGGGATTGAACCGAGGACGGTCATAGTGACTCACTTTAAAAAAAAATTCCTGATTACAACAGCAATATTGCAGCCACATTTCCACTCAACTATGCAGACCCTACATTAAAGAAAAAATAATCGACTTTGCAAATCATTCCCATGTAGGTAATGAAAAATTAGAAAGTTATACCAATCCGAGTTTCCTGACCAAATTGAAACCAAACGAACGTGTTTCAAATCGCAATCAACGGTAATTAACGAAAATCATTTTCTCTGATTTATTATTTTCCATGTGGCATACCAACGCATATGCGACTCCAAAGACCGCGTTACGCATTTTATTGAAACGGTACGCAAGTAAGTCGAAGTTACCAATCAGATATGGAATAATGACAGTTTGTCAGCTAAAAAAAAACGAAAAGAAAAACAGAAACCACATATTGACACATGAGCATATGTAGGTATAGACTTGTTGCACTCGCAATGTGAATGAACTCAGTTCGCTGTCAGTCTCATGAAAACGTAAAACTAATAAACGAAAGAGGAAACATTAAAAAGCACAACTCAAACTCAACGCCACATCAACTTATAGATAGCTGGAGCTACGCAACTAGGAAATTTCAATTGTTTTATGTCATACTCATAATGTGCACATAAATACCCACATTTATGAGAGACGGTGAAACGTGCGACCAATTTTAATACCTAAACTGTAAGCCAGGCAGTTGATCATACACAAGGGAGAGTGTAGGCATTGAAGGTGCAACTGTATGTCATGAACATGATACATTGTAGTTAAAGGCTATTTATTTATATTTTTTTTAGTATTCTGTCATAATTTCCCTTTAAATGCGAATTTATCGATTCTATTTTTATCTATGTGTTTAAATTGAAATCGAACATGCACCGGATTTCGGCATGGAGACTCTCTATCATGCGACTTCTTCAATCTCGTACTGGAGCAGATAGTGCGCAGGGCAGGTGTCAACACGGAAGGCACTATCTTCCACAGGTCCGTCCAGCTGCTTGGCTATGCGGACGATATTGACATCATCGGTCGCTCCCAGCGTGCCGTGATAGAAGCGTTCACGGCGATTGAAGAACAGGCTAAATCCGTTGGGCTTGAAGTAAATGAGGACAAGACTAAGTACATGCTATCAACAAACAAACAAGCATCTGTCCACCGCCTAGGACAAAACGTCACTATTTATAGCAACAACAACGATAGTTAAGGAGTTCACCTACCTCGGAGTAAACGTAAACTCCACGAATGATACCCTAGTGGAGATCCGGCGAAGAATTACCCTAGGAAACCGTTGCTACTTCGGTTTGGCAAGACAATTGGGTTCAAAACTCCTAACTCGAAGGACGAAATGTGTGCTCTATAAAACCCTTATCCTGCCAGTTTTGCTTTATGGCGCCGAGTGCTGGACGATAAGCAAGAAGGGAGAGCTGATATTGGGCTCCTTCGAAAGAAAAAATACTTCGGCGGATTTTTGGTCCTGTGTGCGAGGAGGGCGAATGGAGGAGAAGATACAACCGCGAACTCTATGAGCTGTACCAAGATGTGGATGTAGTCCAAAAAGCCAAAACACGTCGACTACATTGGCTCGGCCACATCGAGCGAATGGACAATAATGCTCCAGCTAAGAGGGTCTTCGAATCCCAGCCCCCAGGTTCGAGAAGACAAGGAAGACCGAACCTCCGTTTCAAAGACCAAGCCATCGCGGATGCCAGAGCGCTTGGTCTGGACAATTGGAAGCAGCGTGCCCGGGATCGTAAAGGATGGAAGGCTGCAGTGTCTCAGGCAGGGACTCTTCACGGGTCGGGAGCCCGATAAGTAAGATGGAAAATCTGGATATAGATAGCAGATATTAGACCATGTTTGGAATTCTTTATGGGAGCTGAGGTTTTAAGTTCAAAATTGCCTGGCTCTGTTGTCAGAAACGGACCGAAAGTATTCTCAAATTTTGTTGGACTTTCTACAATCCGTATGGGTTTGTCTACAAGCTGAGTAAGAAAGATTGCAGCTGATCTCCTGCGTTCTTTGACACCTTGTAAGGTACTAGGGCGATTAGGCGGGAAAGCTCACCAAAAACGATAATGCAGTTAGTATTTCGGAAATTGAAGATATGTGGTGTCAGTTAATGGATTTATTTGTGCCTCGGTTAAGAATAAAGTGTCAGGCATTTTCCTTCTTGCATATTATGATGCGGTGTACACAGTTGTTATTAGGTTAGAGTGGCAGGCTGCATTGAGTGCAACCTCATTTAGGCTAGAGTAGGCCCATTGTGTTACCACAGGATCTAATGATCTCACAACTACTCGTTGAACCAAGAGGAGCTGAGAATGAAGCGTTGGAGGCAACTTATGCTTGTATTAGCGAGTTCGCCGAGATTGTCGAAGAAGTATTCTCCGAGATATACTTTTCTATGAGCTGAAAGGGCCGGGCACGTGCATAGAAGGTGAAGAATTGTCCCTTCGTCCTCCTCGTCCATGCAGCTTCTACAGAAATCATTGGAAGGGAGGCCCAGCCTGATAGCATGTCTCCTAATAATGCAGTCTCCCGTGATGACACCTACTAATGTGCTTATATTGGATCTTTTTTGTTTTACAAGATCGCTGGAGCGCTTAAGATCCAGCATGGGCCAGATCTGTTTCGTGATGGAGCACGTGGTGCAATTTGACCACCTTCGATTAGTGGCGCTTATCGCATTCTGTTTAATAAAAAGTTTACACGTTTATCGACAAGGTTGTGCCATGCCTAGCGAGTTCGTCGTCTTTGCAGTTCCCCGGAATGTCACTGTGGCCCGGCACCGGCACCCATATAAGGTAAATGTTGAATTGTTCCGCCATCTCGTTAAGAGATAAGCGGCAATTGAGGGCCGTTTTGGACTTGAAGATGACCGAATCCAGGGATTTAACCGCGACTTGACTATAGGTAAAAATCACGATATCCCTAGCAGATATTACATTATACCGCAGCCACGACAGGGCCTTCTTAATCGCCATGCCTGAAACACGATACAGTGATTAAGAAGGCAGAATGAGATCATACAATCTAAATCTAGGGAGAAAACACCCGCCCCACTACTCCTGTTTCTGTTTTGGACCCATCTGTATAAAAGCAGACGGATCTCTTGTGAGACACTACACCCCTCTCCCAGTCAGTCCTGGAGGGAAGGGTATAATCAGTATCTTTTGGGATGCATTCTATTTTATCTAGAATAGACGAGTGACCAGTTTGTCGACTAGTCCACAGACGGATTGCTTTCATACGGATGGCTGCATTCGCTGCCACTTGTTTGCAATAGAGGTCTAGCGGTATCAGGTGGAATTGTATGTCCATCGCCGCTGTTGGAGTGGTTCTAAGCGCTCCACTGATGCCCACACATGCCGTTCTTTGTACACGATTAAGTTGCTTACAGTAAGTGGATAGTCTTTTCAAGCGCAATCCACCAGACGAAGACGCTGTACGTATAGGTCTACAGTTGATATTAACTTTGCCGAATCTTAATCCTTAAATGTTGTTACGGATGTTTTCAATTAGGTTTATTTCATTTTGACATCCCTGCCTCTCATGTACGGAATTCAATAAGTAAACTTATCGAAAATAATCCCTTCGCTAAGTCAACCATTTTGAGGAAGTAGGTACTGCCAACCTTAAAACTGATCTCACACTTTGTCGAAACCACTTGTTGAAAACTCGATCTTTTCCTCGTGAGCTTTCAAACAAGCAGGAACTATCCCGGAGATCTTCTTCAAATTTTCTTGAGGTACCTAATTCGCGCTACATTTTCCTAGGGTTTTAAATAACACGTATTTTCCCTTTCTAAATATTAGCTAAACGAAAACGTACGAATTTTAATAATAACCAAAAAAAAAAAAAAAACAGAAAAAGCAAAAGTAAGCTCTAATCAGCAAAAAGTGTGTACATAATTATATACCGAAATCTGAGGTAATATTTTTCAAACACCTATTCGCATTACACTCAAGTGAGAACATTTTTTTTTATCACAGGCCAATAAATCCAGAGGTTATTTGGGAGTCACCCCGTAAGCCCTCCAATTTGGTAGAGCGAAGAGCTTTCGCTCTTGCATGCATGTGGGTGAAACATAATTTCACTTATATTCCTCCTACCCGCCTGCCTTCGGACACTCGGCATCGATCAAACGACCGCTTTATCAGAAGCCAAAGCGATCCAATCTCCCATCACACTTCCTGGTGTAGAAAAACTCTCTGGCAGCCTTCCCACCACGCCCCGCCTACGTACCGAGACATTAAACAATAAATCTTGCTAAGTGCACTCGTAACTTTCTACAGTAGCACAGGCAGCAGGAACGCGAAAATCATCATCCATCGTCGCCACCACCTGACCCCTGCCACCCTGTGCCTACACAACCAGTGGAGACTTTTCACGCTTCCCGCTAACTGCATCCTACCGATCGCACAGCTAATTGTTCGCGAGAGAAAACCCGATAGCTCCCAATCAAGGAGCGAATCAATCGGCTCACCGACAAATCCACGGTTCTTTTAGTGCTGATTGTGGAAAACGGTTGTGTGCCAGGGCCAGCAAGTGTGCGCTCATCACATTGTCAGTGGTACCGGGAATTGGTCGTTGCATGGCCGTCTGGAAAATTGTTTAATTTGTGTTTTTGTGTTTGTTTGTTTTTTTTTTTAGTTCTAATAGATTTTTTTTAATAGTTAATGAATAATAAGTGCCATAAGAAGGTAAAAGTTCCTAGATCAAAGTTCTAAAATATTAAATTAATGTCTAAAACTTAAAAGAGAAAAGTAAACAAAATTAAAGCTTAAAATATAAAAAAAAAGGTTATCTGCCTACCTATCATACTAAATTTGCTAAATTGGACTACCTAATTCTAAGTGAAAATTGTTAAATTGAAAAAGTGCCTAAGTTTAATAAGGTTTTAATTTGATAACCTAGTGATAGTTTGGCCGAATTATTTTTATCTCCTTCAAGCAGCAACAATAACAACAACAACCTTTCGGATATTGTGCACAATCTCTGGATAAGTGGTGAGTCTTTTTTTTTACTTTTTATTTTAGTGTTTTCGCCAAGCTAGATCTATATTTTTTTTAGTATATATATTTATAAAACAATTTTTCTATTATCCTAGTATTTTGTTATTTTTCTAACGTGCATTCGATTTGACTTTTTTTTTATAAGAATACGAATACCTATCAATTGATTGAATAACCGAATTAGATACTAGTTTTTGGTTAAGAATAGTATTATATCCCTTGAACAATTGAAATAATCTCAAATAAGCTTATGGAACCTACCTAAAAGTTAAAATATGGCCACTTTAGTATTAGTTTTTATATTGAATAAATGAATTTATATATAACTTAAAATGTTTTGAGTGAGTAATTTGATGGGGTTATGTGTGGTCGAGTTCGCTTCGTTTAAATATGGTCTTGTAGGATAAATAGTTGATTTTTTTTTAATTAGGGACAGTTTCTTCTAAACATCCAGAGTACGGGAGCTGTCATGGCGTTCGCGAATTTCGTGAGTAGGGAGGGAATACAACGTACTCAAGGCAATACAAGACCTGTTGCCCGCGAGCTATCTGTGAGGCAAAATAGTAGGGTCCGTCCGTTTAGATAGGAGAGTTATTTTGGCTTAAAATCTTGGCATGAACACAAATGGTGTTTGCTGCGTCTGGCTACCTTAGGACAAGAACCATGCCCCATCCGACTTTACCTAGCTGTGCATATGCAAGCATGCCAAGTGCTCGTCCATCCAGGTAGTATCCAGGTCACATAGTTCTTAACATCGCAACAAAACAAAAATGGCGCCCAACGTGGGGCATATAGGAATATCTCTAGAAAGTGTATGCAGGATAATTCTTGAGCTTAAAAACTAAGCTCCAGCAAGTTTATAGTGTTCTTATATGTCTCTCTCAGTTTCAAAGTTGAGTATGGATTTCAGTAGTATAGTCCCGGTATATACATGGTTTTAATTGTAATCCGCGTTGCGACTATTGGATACCAGAAAGATTTGAACTGATTTTTATATTCATATTAGTCCAATGTTATCCGTAAATAGGATTACTTGTTGCATATGAATAATTTTAATACTTTTTCCATAATAGTATAGTCCATAGTTTGGTAGTTATTACACTGAACTATGATGCTACTAGTATACCTACAGTTTTGCAATTTTACACAGATTTTTTCGCGTTTTATGCATTACTTTGTATAGTCCGTCCGTTATAAAGTATCTATCTTTAAACTATTTTTGTATTATAAGACCAACGTAAGACCGACCGCACTAACCCTAAATTATGTATGCATTATATTTTTTCTTAAATCATTTTGAAAGTTTTGAAAGTTACAATTTTAGAGAAGCTATTTTTGTTTAAATATTATTGAGTGTTTGAATTTAGTTATGGATAATAGAGTTCCAAATACCCGTTCTAGAGGAAGGCCAAGTAATTATAGAGGCAATTCATCCCATAGAAATTCTACCAGCTTTAGAAATACAACACCCCGTTCAGGACCAATGGATTCTAGACCCATTGTCAGTCGTACTCCACCTGGTCCCAGTGTAAGCTCAAACCAAAATCAGTCCCCAAATCCAAATCAGATCATACCACAATTAGTAGATACTCTCCCTGCAGCAATGCAACCCAGTTCAGTTGTTAACCCCAATGGTGGTAATAACCCCGTTCAGCAAAATAATATTTCAGCCCATCAACCACCTACTCAAGAAGACACCGCTGGCATAGGAGCTATAACTTCAGCTTTTCAGCGAATTCTTGAGGCAAACCAACGAGTATTTATTCGAGAAATGCAAGCTATTAGAGATACAGTAGTCGAAAGGTTGGATAATTTGAATTCAAATACACCAATTGTAAATGAGCCAGATGTGCATGCGAATCCTCCAGCACCTTCAAACGCTCGTTCTGATTTTGAACAATTTCTAAACAATGCTTCGTTTTCTACTCAAAATCGACCACTACCACCATCAAGTCACCAAACTTCTTCAGCTAGTTCTGTTTGCAAAATCGAAAAGTGGCAAATTTCATTTGACGGGACCGAAAATATCCACGACTTCCTTTTTAAAGTGGAGACTCTTAAGGAACGTTCGCAGTGTAGTTGGGAACATGTACTGGCCAATTTTCATGTCCTTTTACAGGGCAAGGCAGAGTCGTGGTTCTGGTATTTCCTTAAGAAAAGTCCTAGAGCGTCTTATGATCAGTTGAAATATGCCATCGTAAAAGAATTCAGCAGAGTAGAGAATGATCACGAAAAGATTCTTAGAATGGTTGCTCGTCGTCAAGGTCAGAGAGAATCGTTCGACGACTATTACACTGATTTATTGCGAATGAATGCTAGGCTAAGAGAGCCCTTAAGTGATTTAAAAATGATCGACCTGCTAAAGAAAAACGCAAAAGAAAGTTTAGGATACCTTTTATTTCCTTACCAAGTTAGTAGCTTGGAACATTTAAGAGATGTTGCGCGTCAAGCTGAAACATTCACGCAGCATCAGATGTCTCAAAGATATCCAAGTTACAAACGAGGGGTAAACGAGATTGAGGAAACATTTTTGTGCGAAAAGGAAGAGATGACAGAAAGCCCAGAGCTTGCGGCGTATTCTGCTAATAACAGATTTGATCGTTCCAAACATCCATTGGATACTTCCAATTTCAAGTGTTGGAATTGCGACCAGATTGGTCACTCTTTCTACGATTGTCAGTCAGAAGTGAGAAACCTTTTTTGTTACCGATGCGGGGAGAAGAACGTGTCAACTCCCAATTGCCAAAAGCATACGGTAAACAGGAGGGTGAGCGAGATGGCCGCCGGGGACTCTCGTTCCATGAACCAAACCCCGAGCCAATAGACCTTCAAAAAGTATCTTTAGGGACTCATAGACAACCTAAAGATACCAACCCAATCCACAACCAATGTCCAGTTAAACTTCAAATTTTGCAGAGACAACAAAATATTAATTCAAAGCCACAATCACCTAATGTTGATGCGAGTGTTCAAACTGATAACTATCCTCCACTATCTCTTCACGAGCGAATTTTGCGCTATCAGGATACCAAACGACGAATTTTCGGTACAGTGTCAGATCAAATTACTAAGTGTAGAAGTCGATACAAAAGTAGAAGATTTTATAGGAAGGTATTAGAGTCAACTCTAATAAATGATTCACACGATATGAGACCGTTCTTACATATTAAGCTAGGTAACGAACAAGTGTATGCTTTGTTAGATTCAGGTGCCTCAGTCAGCGTACTCGGAAAGGATTGTTTGGACTTTTTGAAACGCAACTCTATTCCGATGAAGCCTTTAAAATCCAGTATAAGTACCGCTGATGGAACTAAGCAAGCAATTCATGGTTTCTGCCAGATCCCTGTGCAATTTAATAACACAACAAAAGTTATAGACTTTTATGTTGTACCAACGTTACAGCAATATGCTTACCTGGGCATAAACTTTTGGAACACCTTCAATATCATACCCCAAATAGTACCACAGATAGCTGCACTTGAAAGTACTTACCCTGATGCGACTAAACACGACCTTACACCTATTCAGATGTATGAATTAGAAAAAACCGTAGAACTCTTTCCATCGTTTGCTAAGTTGGGATTAGGAAAAACCGATATAGAAGAGCATTTTATTGACACAGGTGATGCTGTGCCAATAAAATCAAAGCATTTCCCTCTGTCTCCACCGCGTCAAGCTGAAGCGTATGCTGAACTTGACCGAATGCTTTCACTCGGCGTTATAGTCGAGAGCAATAGCCCCTGGAGTTCACCAATCGTCTTGGTTCGAAAACCTGGAAAGATACGACTGTGCATAGACTTTCGCAAAGTTAATGGCGTCACTAAAAAGGATGCTTATCCTCTGCCGCACATTGGCGGATTACTGAGTAGACTTAAAGACACCCATTTCATTAGCGGAATCGACTTAAAAGATGCCTATTGGCAAATTCCTCTCGAAGAAAAATCCAAAGAGAAGACGGCATTTGCTGTGCCCGGAAGACCGCTGTATGAATTTACGGTAATGCCTTTCGGGCTATGCAATGCTCCTCAACGGATGAGTCGTCTGATGGATAGAGTTATTCCATCTCGATTCCGCGAAAATGTGTTTGTCTACTTAGATGATCTGCTAGTGTGCACGGCTACCTTTGAGGAACATATGGTATTGCTGAAAGAGATCGCGAAATGTCTTCATGGAGCAAAGTTAACGATAAATGTGGAGAAGAGCCGATTCTGCCAACGAGAGATCAAGTACCTGGGATATATTGTCGGCCAAGGTTGTCTGAAAACCGACCCTTCCAAGTTGGAAGCTATAACGGAGTTTCCAGCGCCGAAAAGCGCCCGACAGATTCGTCGATTTATCGGTATGACAGGCTGGTACCGACAATTTATCCCAAATTTTTCAGATCTCGCGGCTCCTCTCACCGACTGTCTTCGAAAGTCTAAGACTTTCTCGTTAACTCCGGAAGCCGTGGAGGCATTTCAAAAACTCAAGGAAGCATTAACAACTGCTCCTGTTCTTGCACAGCCGGACTTTAGCAAGCCTTTCGTGGTGCAGTGCGATGCGTCGAGTTCTGGTGTTGGCGGTGTCCTATACCAAATAGGTAACGATGGGAATGAGCGTCCAATTGCGTACGTATCGCAGAAGCTGAATAAGGCGCAAAAAAATTATACAGTGTCGGAACAAGAATGTCTGGCCGCAATCGTTTGCGTTCACAAATTTAGACCCTATATAGAAGGCTTACCGTTCAAAATTGTTACAGACCACTCAAGTCTGAAGTGGTTAATGTCGCAAAAAGACTTGAGTGGTCGCCTAGCACGATGGAGTCTAAAGCTCCAGGCTTTTGACTTCACAATGGAACATCGAAAAGGGTCTCTAAATGTTGTGCCCGATGCCTTGTCCAGATTAGACATGTGCGAGCTAATGCCAGTTTCGAAACCTTTGGACATTGACTTACATTCAAAATATTTCACTTCTGCTGATTACGAAAATTTAAAGAAAACAATTTCTTCAAGTCAGACTAATTTACCAGATACCTGCGTATCTGATGGTTACGTTTACCAGCGAGTGAGATTTAGGACAGGCTCTCCTGATGAGGAAGAGAGCCTGTGGCGATTATGGTTACCTGCAGAGCTTACAAGCACAGCAATAGAAAATGTTCATAATTCTGCATCTGGATGTCACGGTGGTTTTGAGAAAACTTTGTTTCGTGTACGACAAAAATATTTTTGGCCGGGAATGGTAAAACAAATTAAGAATTTTGTCAGGGCATGTGATACCTGCAAGGGAATTAAGCCTGCAAACTCTTCTCTTCGTCCAAAAATGGGTATGCAGATTGTCACGGAGAGGCCAATACAAAGACTATATGTTGATCTATTGGGACCTTATCCCCGCACAAAATGTGGCAACACTACCATCTTTATTGCCATAGACCATTTCTCCAAATATATTTTTCTGAAGCCGTTACGTAAAGCATGCTCCAAAGCTATTTGTCAGTATTTAGAGGAGGAGATTTTTCATCTGTTTGGTACCCCAGAATGCATACATAGCGATAATGGGAGGCAGTTCGTTTCTAACGAATTCGCTAAGCTAATGCAAGAATATGATATAAAGCACATCAGAACGGGCCTCTATTCTCCACAGGCAAATAGCTCAGAACGCGCTAATCGGGAAATTATTTCGAAAATAAGAGTGTTCATTAACGACAAACACGCCGAGTGGGATAAGTACGTATCCGTAATAGGAGCGATACTCCGAAGTGATTGTCATTCATCGATCAAGTGTTCTCCTTACTATGCACTCTTTGGTCAGCAAATGATCCTCAGTGGTAAAGAGTATCCAATTCTTAAAAGATTGAGTTGCTTGAGTGAACCTGATATACAAACCATTCCCAATGCTGATCGGATGCATCTGATACGGAATCGCATTCAGAACAACCTGTATAATGCCCATCTCAAGGCTGAGAAAACCTACAATCTACGTGCGAAAAATTTACAATTTGCAGAAGGTCAAGAAGTATTTCGAAGAAACTTCGTACAATCTTCGTTTCCAAAGCAGAAAACGTCGAAGTTCCTACCAAAATTTGTAAAATGCAGAGTAAGAAAAAGAATTGGAAACTGTCTGTATGACCTCGAGGATATGAAGGGCAAACTCATAGGAAGGTATCATGCCAAGGATATTAGGCAATGAATAACTATACACCTACATAAATGCATCTTTTTTTTCAGCCACCTTCAGCGTGGATAACATGCCGTGTTCCTTTTTGTTTCCAAAGTTTCCACAAATGTAAACAAAGAAGGTTTGTTACGGATGTTTTCAATTAGGTTTATTTCATTTTGACATCCCTGCCTCTCATGTACGGAATTCAATAAGTAAACTTATCGAAAATAATCCCTTCGCTAAGTCAACCATTTTGAGGAAGTAGGTACTGCCAACCTTAAAACTGATCTCACACTTTGTCGAAACCACTTGTTGAAAACTCGATCTTTTCCTCGTGAGCTTTCAAACAAGCAGGAACTATCCCGGAGATCTTCTTCAAATTTTCTTGAGGTACCTAATTCGCGCTACATTTTCCTAGGGTTTTAAATAACACGTATTTTCCCTTTCTAAATATTAGCTAAACGAAAACGTACGAATTTTAATAATAACCAAAAAAAAAAAAAAAACAGAAAAAGCAAAAGTAAGCTCTAATCAGCAAAAAGTGTGTACATAATTATATACCGAAATCTGAGGTAATATTTTTCAAACACCTATTCGCATTACACTCAAGTGAGAACATTTTTTTTTATCACAGGCCAATAAATCCAGAGGTTATTTGGGAGTCACCCCGTAAGCCCTCCAATTTGGTAGAGCGAAGAGCTTTCGCTCTTGCATGCATGTGGGTGAAACATAATTTCACTTATATTCCTCCTACCCGCCTGCCTTCGGACACTCGGCATCGATCAAACGACCGCTTTATCAGAAGCCAAAGCGATCCAATCTCCCATCACACTTCCTTGTGTAGAAAAACTCTCTGGCAGCCTTCCCACCACGCCCCGCCTACGTACCGAGACATTAAACAATAAATCTTGCTAAGTGCACTCGTAACTTTCTACAGTAGCACAGGCAGCAGGAACGCGAAAATCATCATCCATCGTCGCCACCACCTGACCCCTGCCACCCTGTGCCTACACAACCAGTGGAGACTTTTCACGCTTCCCGCTAACTGCATCCTACCGAACGCACAGCTAATTGTTCGCGAGAGAAAACCCGATAGCTCCCAATCAAGGAGCGAATCAATCGGCTCACCGACAAATCCACGGTTCTTTTAGTGCTGATTGTGGAAAACGGTTGTGTGCCAGGGCCAGCAAGTGTGCGCTCATCACATTGTCAGTGGTACCGGGAATTGGTCGTTGCATGGCCGTCTGGAAAATTGTTTAATTTGTGTTTTTGTGTTTGTTTGTTTTTTTTTTTAGTTCTAATAGATTTTTTTTAATAGTTAATGAATAATAAGTGCCATAAGAAGGTAAAAGTTCCTAGATCAAAGTTCTAAAATATTAAATTAATGTCTAAAACTTAAAAGAGAAAAGTAAACAAAATTAAAGCTTAAAATATAAAAAAAAAAGGTTATCTGCCTACCTATCATACTAAATTTGCTAAATTGGACTACCTAATTCTAAGTGAAAATTGTTAAATTGAAAAAGTGCCTAAGTTTAATAAGGTTTTAATTTGATAACCTAGTGATAGTTTGGCCGAATTATTTTTATCTCCTTCAAGCAGCAACAATAACAACAACAACCTTTCGGATATTGTGCACAATCTCTGGATAAGTGGTGAGTCTTTTTTTTTACTTTTTATTTTAGTGTTTTCGCCAAGCTAGATCTATATTTTTTTTAGTATATATATTTATAAAACAATTTTTCTATTATCCTAGTATTTTGTTATTTTTCTAACGTGCATTCGATTTGACTTTTTTTTTATAAGAATACGAATACCTATCAATTGATTGAATAACCGAATTAGATACTAGTTTTTGGTTAAGAATAGTATTATATCCCTTGAACAATTGAAATAATCTCAAATAAGCTTATGGAACCTACCTAAAAGTTAAAATATGGCCACTTTAGTATTAGTTTTTATATTGAATAAATGAATTTATATATAACTTAAAATGTTTTGAGTGAGTAATTTGATGGGGTTATGTGTGGTCGAGTTCGCTTCGTTTAAATATGGTCTTGTAGGATAAATAGTTGATTTTTTTTTAATTAGGGACAGTTTCTTCTAAACATCCAGAGTACGGGAGCTGTCATGGCGTTCGCGAATTTCGTGAGTAGGGAGGGAATACAACGTACTCAAGGCAATACAAGACCTGTTGCCCGCGAGCTATCTGTGAGGCAAAATAGTAGGGTCCGTCCGTTTAGATAGGAGAGTTATTTTGGCTTAAAATCTTGGCATGAACACAAATGGTGTTTGCTGCGTCTGGCTACCTTAGGACAAGAACCATGCCCCATCCGACTTTACCTAGCTGTGCATATGCAAGCATGCCAAGTGCTCGTCCATCCAGGTAGTATCCAGGTCACATAGTTCTTAACATCGCAACAATGTTGCAGAAGTCAGTTGTTAGTTTGCTTCTGTTAGTCTGTTTGATGTTGCTTATCGTCTGCCTTTGTGTTTCGTCTTTAGGTGTAATATTAACTTATTGAACGCCATGAGAAAGTCCCTCAAAGATCCTAATGACAAACTAGTTTGGTTGATTGGTTAAAAGTGGCTGCTAGCTGGGAAACGCCAACACACTTAGACCAGCATAGGTCCATTGTGGTACCATACGAAAAACGGATCATATAAGATCTCCCTACTAGTTGAACCATTTTTAGCTCTTTATAAAGCGTAAGACGCTTCTGATGTCTATATTTGTCAGATCACCCAAGTCGTTGTTATGGAAGGCTCCCAAGTGAAGCTTGCTTATACGGGAGAGAGCTGGCTAGGAAAAAATAAGGTGAGGATTAGTTTCCTCCTCTTCCTCATTCATACAGCTTCTGTCAAAGTCGTTTGCGAAAAGGCCCAGCCTTTTTGTTCGCAAGTAGCTATTGGTATATGCCTGGACTAGGGTGCCTTTGTCTAGCAGGATGGGTATATTTTGTTGTTTGTTGTTTCAATTCTGATGAGTTTATCAGCCTTAGAATTCCCTGGAATGTCTCTATGCCCCGGCAACCAAATTAGGTGAATGTTGAACTGATCGGCCATCTCCGTAAGAGACGTTCGGCAGTCGAGGACTACTAGAGAAGTTATAGAGATCGAATCCAAAGATTTGATGTCTGCTTGGCTGTCCGAAAATATGCAGATATCTTTAACGGATAACACGTTTTTCTTGAGACTTCTTTTATCACCTTTAACTCCGCCTGGAACACGCTACAATAATTTGGTAGACGGAAGGAAAGCTGAAGATTGAGACTTTAGGAGATAACACCCCCAACAACTCCGTCTTTGGTTTTTGAGCCGTAAGTGGATAGTAACGAGAAAGTTCTTGTCAAAATTTAGAGTCTGTGTTTTTAATTGAGATCTTCAAAATAGAGGCATGGCCAAAGTCTTTCCTTGACCACTGTGAGGTAGCTTTGAGGCGAATGGCTGCACTCGCTGCTGAGAAAGTAATTTATTTTCTAGTTTCTTTATCTCAGGAAATTGCCTTATGTCTTTTCTATCCATTCCGTGTTGCAATGACGCATCAAAATCAAAAAAAATTCGGGGCGAGGCAATGTTCCTCGACTCATGCTTAGAACCCTTCTTTGAGTGGAGCAGGTCGGCCATTTTATTGCCATTTTAGCTTGTCTACATTGTTCCACAGTTGACCACCTTATCAGGTGTTCTTCCGTGATCCATTTGTAAATCACCTGTTCCAACATTCCTCTATCAATTGAAAAGAATGGTTCTAGTCCCAGCAATCTTTCTGTTGACCCCTGTTTTGCAAAGGAGTCCGCCTTTTCGTTGCCGTCGATCCCTATGTGTTCTCGTACCCATGTCAGGTGCTTCTTAGCAGTCTTTTGGGAAGCTTTCGTCCACCATACAACCGAAGCATACCTAGGTGATAATGGGTCTAAAAATCATCGTATACATCCAATCTACTGAATTGCTGACCTTAGGAGAGAGTCCCACACGTTTGCACTGATGTAATACCCTTTTGTACCTTCCGGACTTTCTCCTCAACATGGTAGTTCCAAGTAAGTCCAGTATCTATGTATACTTCCAGATACTTAACCTTCTTGGTCGTTGTTAGTTCCGATCCGTGTTGAGGGCTGAAATTCAAGATTTTTCCTCTTCTTAGCGAAGATTTTTAGATCTGTTTTCTCCGCATTAATGGAGCTTCCTTGTTCCAGACACCACCGCTTAACAACTTTGAGAGCGCTCCTCATGATATCCGCCGTGACGACTATGAATTTGCCTCTTGCCATCATTGCTATGTCGTCGGCATATCCCACTGTGTGAATACCAGTAGTTGCCTCAAGTCTGTGTGGTAAAAAATACGAGACTGAAACACAGACAACAAATGATTCCCTTCTCTCTTTGTAAGCATGAGCAGTTGAATGTTGTTACTTTAGCGAGTCTGTTCGAAAAATGTTTCTACAGACAAATTTTATATACAAAACCTCACCACCAGCTTTAGCCCGGTAATTTGCATACCTTTCGTTAGCATAAACTTCCTCTACATAGATGTTCGCATTTTATTCTTTTGCGATGTTTTTTTTCCAATTAGTATTATACATAGCATTCGCCTGAGATTCTCAGACAAATTCGCCGGCGAACAAAGTCAGGGAACTCGACGCGAATCGAATGCGAATCGCCTGGTTTGCTCGGTATTGCCATAAGGATAAATCAACTGATGCTACAACCACGTCATAATCTTCTTTAAATTGTCGTTACTTTAAAGTATCTATAAACAGTCCTTTATCCTCAGCCTAAAAGAAAACATCAATCTTATCACATCTTTTCTTATCCACTGGACAAACAATCACACGTATTTTTTTAAAGCACTGCACTGTCTTATACTGCATCAAAACAGACAAAAAGGTAAACACAAACTTCCTTGCACCTCTTGTTAACAAAACAGCATTTAACACGCGTGCAAACCACTCAATTATCGTAATCGCACCCAAACGAATCTTTATCTGAGCGCAGTTGTAGTGTTTGTCCACCCCAACCGCAAAACATACATTCGAGGCAATTAGCACTTTCAATGTCCACTTCACCTGGATAATGCTGACCTTGTTCATTTAATTGATTCTACTACACAAAATATGTTCTTGCTCTCGGCCGGTGTGTGGTGAGCGCTTGTCCCTCCTCTGTCTGCTACGCAGGTAAATAGAAATCCATTTGCCATCAGTATACGAGTAGGTACAGTTGCTAAGTGGGAAACACACTAACAATGGTCGAGACTATTTTAACAATTTCAAGGTGCTAATGGGTCTCGTTAATTTAGAGCTACATTGTTACATAGGTATAATTGTTCGGATGCCGAGATAACGCAGTTCCATTGAATTTTAAAGGGAGGTGCGCCGGCCGCCGCGGCATAGTAAAAGTTTAATTAATCGAAACGCCAGCCCTTCACTTTGAATTCAATTACAAAAGGTCATTATCATCGACAGCGGGTCTGATGGTATGACTCCTTCAAAAGGGAAGAGCTAGGTCGCCCAGCCTCCTGTGCTCGGTAGCCTTGAATTAAGTTATAGATTTCCCTCTTGGCTGCAATTGGGAAAGTGGCAGCCATCATGACCAGTCTCGACACAAAGTGGCCCCACAGTACCCATACAGCAAAGTACAACGCTTTGTGTACCTAAATCGGCCAAGCCCAGATTTGTTTTCGTTTTCTTGGCGGTTTTTTTTTTTAGTTAAACTTCACTTTCGCTCGTTAGAAGAATGTGCGCGGGGACTACTTGAGTACCACCAGCACCGGTTCACGAGAAACACCTTCTCTCCCTCTGGAGATAGACAATAATTGCTGTCCCTCGCGCCTAAAGGTGTTGGCAATGACAGATAATACCCATTCAATGGTGCATGTGCAGGCAGCATTTCACCGACTGTCTGTCACGACAAATCTGGGCATTAGATCTAAACGTCTGAGTCGCCAGATGAATGAACTTTGAACAGGTGTGGACGGCTGACATCGATGGCGGGCCAATGGAATGTTTATTGCGATTGATGGAAATTGAGATTTTATTGAAATTTTTTTAGGAGGATAGCTATCAAAGTCGATGTCGATGTCCGATGACCTATGACAGCAATTTCTAATTTGCTAAGCTTTGGAAAGTTTCTGCTGATTTATATTTTATTTATCAAAGAGGCAGGTGTGCCAAAAAAATACAATATGACTTGACTGTCCATGAAGGGATAGGTTTTGGGAACACAGTTCTATAGTGATAGTCACTTCGAAGCAAGGTAGAAGCGCAACAGGCCTGTAGACACCCAAGGCCTAGCCTCTCACAAAGCGTATGGTTGTGTAAGTTTTTATTTTTGGAAAGAAAAATTGGAGCAATGAATCCACGATCTATGGACTGAACAGCCACACAGTAAAATGGTATACAGATGGATCGAGAACGGACGAAGGAACTGGTGCCGGAGTGTTTGGGCCAGGAACTACGAATTCATTGGCAAATGTACCAGCATCTTCTAAGCTGAAATATGCGCTATAGATGGGTGTGTTCGGATTATTCTCAAGAAAAATTACAGAAACTGTAAAAGCAGTAATGTCAGATGGTCAAGCCGCCATCAAGGCACTTGGTGCCTATATCATAAAATTCAAGCTTGTGTGGGAATGCCTGCTTAATGAATTAGGTAAGAGCAACAGAGTAACTATCTGCTGGATACCTGGTCATGCAGGCCATCATGGGGAACGAGGTTGCGGACTCTCTGGCAAGACAGGGAGGAGCGGAGCACTTCATAGGACCTGAACCATTCTTCGGTATAGGGGAACACATCCTACAAGAAGAGTTCAGGAGGGTTAAAAATGAAAAAAGAACCGCAGCTTTTAAAAATCTTCAGGGCCTGAGACAAGCTAAGAAAGTATGTATTGGTCTAAGCAAAGACAACCTAAGAATCCTCACAGAGTCACAGATCTCCTAAAGGTCGTCCTACAAAGTTATACCAAATTCTTTTGCTGCCTGTACCGCTCGCCAAACGATAACGAACCATCTAAATTATTTTGTCATTTATCCGATAAGGTAGATTGGATGCAAATTCATCATCCAACCGCTTATTATACTTGGTGACTTCAATGCCCATAACATGGATTGGCTACGATATTCTAACCGAACGGACGAGGCAGAGAAACAAGCTGAAGACTTCGCCATTTGCTGCAATCTCACTCAGCTCGTTGATGAGCCCACGCGAATTCCAGACAATCCATCAAATTACGGGAACACTCTCGATCTGTTTCTCACAACAGAGCCAGATAATTATAAAATAAAAATATCTGCTCCCTTAGGGAATTCGGATCATGCTCTAATATCTGATATCCTCTCTATACCGACCCAATCCATCCAAAAGACTCAATGTACCTTCTAGGAGTCACAGTCAATTCAGTAATCACATGGCAGGACCACATATCCTATATCGCAAGATCGGCGTCCGCTAAGTTGAGCTACCTATTTAGAGCGAAGATGTACTTTAGCCCCAAGCAACTTCTCCTCTACAAAGCACAGGTTAGACCAGGCCTGGAATATTGTTCCCATATATGGAGCTCGGCCCCTAAACATTCACTTGACAGCATTCAGAGACGAGCAGTTCGACTTATTGGAGACCCTAACCTACACATCGAATCTACAACCGTTGGTGCATAGAAGACAAGTCGCTGACCTTTGTTCTATAGGTACTTTCATGGTAGATGTTCCGAACTAAAGACATTATCCCTCGAAATGCAACTTTTAGGCGCCCCACAAGACAGGCAGGTAATGCTCATCATGACCATACAGTACACTTGACAACCGCGAGGACATCGATTTTCCAAAACTCTTTCTGTTACAGGACAAGCAAACTTTGGAATTCGCTTCCTGGGGATATATTTCCAGAAGACTACAATTTGCAGCAATTTAAGTGCAGAACTAACATACATCTGCAAATATCTCGGGACGCTGTTGAAGCGTTATATGTTTGCCTTTTCCGGGAGAAGTATTTAAAAAAAAAGGACACTGTAGACTAAGGGAACACCTGAGGAAAATGGGTTTATCTGAAGAAGGTCTCTGCAGGTGCAGATTCTGCGATGAGAACGCAGAAACCCCATCAGATCACATTATGGAGGATTAAACATCTGGGCAAGTACCAGGTAACAGGTAAGGATATACAAACCAAGGACCGCCTACTCATTCTCAGATTCATAAAAGAAAGGGGACTGGATGAAATGCTCTAAAGTTGATATTCTTGCCAAGGCTAAAGATAGACCAAAGACCCTCAAACACGGTTCTTAATGGAACTGTAATGCGACCCATTCCAAGGTATAAGCAGGGGGCACAATAGACGCCCATGACTGCCCACTGTGATGTGCTGCAGCGTTATGTCACATCGGATCCGTGGTCTTAGCAAGAAAATACTAAAATTGTTCAAAAGATACGAAGCTTTTCGAGTTACATCATTCACCTTTTGAGGCTTTCCGATCGTTTAGTTATTCACGTAGGTGGCACCACAGTCCATACTACAAATGGGTCTCAACCAATACTTTGGTCTTTGGCATAACTGCCTCCAGTTGGTGGATGTCGCCTACTACTTGTGCCAGCCACCTAAGGCGAATGCTCTTCAAGCCGAGAGCTCTGTTATCCATTCGCTCTAAATATCCTAGCCATCTTACATGACTGATTCGCACTTACGGACGCTACTGCTTATATGATCATTTCGGGCTTAGGGTGCCAACTAGGAAACGGCAACACATTTAGTCCATCATAGGTCCATTGTGATCATATGTAGTTTTTATCCTTGGTAAACATTAGTTCAGGTTGGCTTAAAATGGGACATGTGCTTGTGTATTCAATGTCCGCTTTATGAAGACAGTTTTGGATAGCTTATTCAGTAGCTCTCGTTCCCTAGTAGGTAGGCCCCTTGGCCCATTCCTAGTCAGAACGTTAGTATATGTAGACCGATACTACCGTATATTCGATTGAAACAGTTGCTTCATTCCTGAATCCTTCTATTACAATAGTTGATACAGCTGCATAAACAAAACAAATTCAAGTCGTAATACTTCGACACCTGTATGTGTACCTATTACGGACACTATACCAACAACAACAACCCACTGTCCATCGGGGCAGCGCAATTAAATGAAATTATTTCGAAACAACAGCGTCGTATCCGCTTTCCGCATGGTTGCACCTCGTAACATTATCTATTCGAATCAATTGTTTCCTTTTCAATTGAAATTTCGAAATAATCCCCAAAGGTCGGTTCCAATATCCCTGCCACCAGGTTACACACGCCCCGCCGGCCGCCGCCCTTAGCACGAGAGCAAAGAAAGTGCTTATTAGTCCAAGTCCAGGCGATTGTATCGATCCGTTCCAATGCTTGACCAAGAGCTCGAGTGCGCTGCCAAATAAAATAGCAACACTTACTCGAACTCGTGTACTCGTACTCATAGTCGTAGGTACACCGTACACCAAATCAATAATATCTCTCACTGAATGGACATTGCAAATGATTACGCGCACTTCAGCCGTCAAAACATTGCGCTCGCAATTAGTGGCTGATTTTCACTTTTCCAGGCAGCAGCTTCAAGTCTATCTGTATCGTATCCATCGACACCGCCATCCATATGCAACCCAGTATTATCCTACAAACGGCGTTTTTGTTCGCCGCCCTGCCTGCTGCTGTAGGTACCTACCTCAAGAGGCGTGCGATCGTCGTAATTTGTTTCATTTTCGGTTTTTATTTTTCCTCTGCATGCAGCTTTTTGCAATAATAAATTTAAAATACCTCCATGGGTACCTATATAGACCCAAACATGTCTGTATATAGAATAGATACATTTGTATCTATCATTACTGAACACACTTGGCCAGCCAAATGGCCACTGCCATCAAATGAGCGCCCAGAAAAATATAATGAAGAGTAAAAAAATATAAAAAAAAAAGTAGAAGAAGTAAAAATGTTTATCTGTAACGAAGCGATTGTGTCTAGTGGCGCGTAGATACATTTATCTGTGCAACATAATGGAATTAACTTTCTCCAGTTGCGCAGATTTTTTTCTATATCCCATTATAACTGGGGTGCCCCCTTAGAAATAAACACAACACACATGTGCACAGACGACTTTGTGATTCATGTCAGAGTACCTCAGAAGCTGGAGTTGCTATTGCGTCTAATTGCGTTTGGATTTATTGCAAATTATACGCGCTCTGGTGTCGGGTTTTTGTTGTGGCGGCAGGTACCTACTTACTGAATTTTTATTGCATTTGCAGATGAGATATTTAATTTTTTTTTTAATTTATAGGACATACTAGCAGACCGATGCTAGAGATGAAAAGTTCTTAGAAAACGTTGGTCGACTATAATATTGAAAATATTATTTTTATTTATTTATTTATAAAGATATTAATATACAATTACAAATTGTTATTAATATAAGATAAAAGAGCAAGACTATCAGCAATGGCAGTATTTGCTGAGATTACCCCGGACAAAGTAATTTTTATTGTTTCGTCTTTATATTATAGTAATGGGGGGAGGGTGGAGATGGAGATGAATCAAATAAATATGATTTATTTTAGAGTCTAAGTTTTAATTTAATGTTTAAGTTTTAATACAAAAGAAAAGGGGTTTAGGATTCAAGTGTGAAGCGTCTCGTCTCGTATCGTTGCTGTTCGTGACTGCTGTTTGACTGGCATGATTAGCATGAGCTGTTTTTGCCAATATTGACGCAGCGTTCGGACTTGAGCAATTCGTTTATGCAGTAGATTTTTCAAAAAACAGCAGTAAATCCAATTTTTGCGCAGTAGATTTTTTGTTTGTATTGAAAACCTACGTTTCATGTACATATTAAATAAAAATTTATTAGTTTTTTTATAAATCGATCTGTTTAAATCTTTATTGGTCTTTATTGATCACGAGAGCAGTTTTTTATAGCGTTTTCGACTGAGCTCTTTAGATCCTTCCCTCAGATTTCAAATTTTGCCTTTGCAATCGAATTCTATTCACTGGTTAAATGTTTAATTTAATTATTCGAAATGTGTCTTTGTGGTAACTGCGACACCCTGTTCAAATCTGTCACCTCTGACTACGTCATCGAATGACAGCCGTGAAAAACTCACGTGCAACAATTCTTGTTTCGAAGCGGTGCCGAGAAAAAGAACCTAACTTGGAGGAAATAAAATTACTTAAAACTAAAAGTTTATTCGTTTTTCTTTTTTAAATTAAGGTTACAACAATCTTTTAATTGATTTATACAAATTTTTAAGTTAATAATCTGAAAAGTGCTCTCGATTCCAAAAAAGATTCCTTTTTTGTGTCAATCGAACAAAACAGTAACCTAGAGCAAAAAAAAAGTGATCTTTAGGTACTGAATAATAATTAGTTGTTGACATATCTACTCGTATAAGGAAGTAGGTAACCGACAAATCTAGTCGGCGGCCGTGTTCAGTATACTTAGAGCCTAGATTCGCAGATGAAAATTTCTTATTGAAGGACTAACGGATTAGGTTAGGTTAGGTTGAATAGGGTGTGAGTTCATCACATAGGACCAGGCACCATATTGGACCCATCGCCATCCCTGGGGAACCTTAACGGTCAAATAACCTAAACCACTTCGCCCAAGCAATTAATTTCCCTACAGAACCTGAAAATTGTTTCAGTTTTGTTTGCGAGGCCAACCTCCTCCAAATTGTCGAAGAAGTACCTACCGAGGAATTTCCTCCTATACCGAGCAATAGCTTGACATTCACAGAGGAGATGATTTATGTCCTCTGTGACATGCAAGTCTTCGCAATACCTGCATATGTCCGTATCTGTTAGACCTAATCTCATAGCGTGTCTCCTTAAAAGACAGTGCCCGGAGAGTATCCCTATTACCATTCGTAGCCTTGATCTACTGAGCCTTAGTAATTCTACAGATTTTTTCCGATCTAGCTTAGGCCACAGAGCCTTAGAGACCCTGTGCCCTACTATATTCAACCATCTCTGATCTGCCCTGTTTTTAATATTCTCGAGAATAATTCTCTTGGCCACGGCTATTGGTGGTCTAATGCCCCCAATTGTTTCATTAGGTGGAAGCTCTGCTCCGGTTTTGGCCAGAACATCAGCCCTTTCGTTACCCTCAATATCACAGTGTCCGGGTACCCAACACAATCTGACTTGGTTCTGCGCGCATAATGCTCTGAGCATTGTGCGGCAGCTCCTGACTAGGTCAGATTTGATGATAAAGGACTCTAGCGCTTTTAGCGCAGCCTGACTATCAATGTAGATAGCGATATTCTTGTTGGATATTGATCCCATATCAAGTAGATCCGCGGCTTTGAGCACGGCCAGAACCTCTGCCTGGAACACACATGTATCCGGAAGTCTTAATGACACTTGTAGGTCTATATCCCTGGAATACCTGACCCTGTACCCTCCTTAGTTTTAGAACCATCCGTATAAATCGAAATTTCATTTTCATGCTGTTCTCTTACAGAGGAAGAGAGCATTATGAGCCTTTCGGACTCTTTCCTGAACGTTAAGTTTCCAATTCAATTTTTTATCTAGGACCATACCAAGATATCTTGCGCTATCCGAAAGGGAAAGCTCCACTCCACCAATCCTGGGTAGTTTGAAGGGTGGTATCTTGTATTTTGTACTAAAAAGTACTAGTTCTGTCTTTTCCGGGTTGACACGAAGTCCACACCCTTCCGCCCATTTTCTGAGCTTGTTGAGGGCTGATTCCATGGTTTCACTCAAAGTGTTCAAGAATTTACCCCGAACTAGAATTGCCACATCATCCGCATAAGCGGTTACGCTAAACCCTGCGTTATTGAGTTCTTTAAGTATATCGTCTATGACAAGAACCCAGAGAAGAGGAGATATAACCCCTCCCTGAGGAGTGCCTCTAGTAACCGATTTTCTTATTGAACTGTGTCCGAGAGAGGAATTGATATTCCTGGTGACAAGCATCGTGCAAAGCCAATTGGTGATGCTATGATCTACCTTTATCTTTTCCAGAGCGCGTTTGATTGCCTCTGCCCTAACGTTATTGAAAGCCCCTTCGATGTCTAAGAAGGCAGCTAAAGCAAATTCCTTGTGGTGTAAGCTTTGTTCTATTTTACCTACCACTTCATGTAGAGCTGTTTCTACCGATTTACCTTTTAAGAATGCGTGCTGAGCATTGCATAGATTTCCATTGCAACACTTGCTTCTAATATGGATATCAAGAAGCCTTTCGAGTGTCTTGAGGAGAAATGACGAAAGACTGATGGGTCTATAGTCCTTCGCAGAGGTATGGCTTGGTTTACCTGCTTTGGGTATGAAAACCACTCGTACCTCTCTCCATGCCGTGGGTATGTAGCCAAATTTAAGGCAATGTATACAAATTTCCCTGATTCTACCTGTAACCATAGCCGGGGCCTTTTGCAGCATAGCTGGCAGAATGCCATCAGGGCCCGGTGCTTTATATTGAGAGAAGGACATTATAGCCCAACGCACTTTTTTCCAAGTGAAAAGGTGTTCTATTTCGGCTTCGGTTGACACGTCAGCGTACTCATAATGCCCATTCGGGTTCGAAGCCGTTGGAGTGCTACTTCCTGGAAAGTGAGCTTCAACTAAAGCTTCTAGAACTTCCTCACTGCTTTCAGCCCATGCCCCATTAGATTTCCTAATAAAGCTGGGTACTACCGCATCTTTAGCAATAATCTTGCGAAGTCTGGAGGCTTCGCTGGTATCTGCAATCGATTCACAGAAAAGCCTCCAGGATTTCCTTTTAGATCGCCTAATCAAGTATTTAAACTCTCTCTTGCTCTCTGCATATTCATCCCATGTAATATCATCCCCTACTACTTTCGCTCTGTTGTAAAAGTGTCTGACCTGTTTTCTTTTGGAACTTAGCTCCTTGTTCCACCACTGAGGTTGAGACCTCTTAGTCGTTTTCCTGAGTGGACACATTTTTTCATATGCTTCATTCAAAGTTGTGCGTAGTTTGTCCACCGCCCTGTCTATGTCCGGAGGATTGGTCATATGAGTTGGCCCCTCCCCCAGGTGTTGCCCTACTATTACCTTGTACCTATCCCAGTCAGCTCTTCTTGGGTTTCTATAGGTACTGTTTTCCTTATTTAGGAAGCTTATTTGAAAGCGAATCCATTTGTGATCCGATAGGGATGCCTCATCTAAGACCCTCCATTTACAAATTGTGAGAGAATCAGTACAGGATGCTAGAGTGATGTCTAGCACTTCCTGTCTGTTTCGCACCACAAAAGTTGGTGTGTTGCCCTTATTACATATAGTAAGCCTTGTTGATAAAATAAAATCAAAAAGTAACTCACCTCTAGCGTTTATGTCAGTGCTACCCCACTGAGAGTGATGCGCATTAGCATCGCAGCCCACGACAAAAAGCCAATCGTCCCTGGCCATCAGCTGCCTCATCTTGTTTGACGGGACTTCCGTAGCCTCGTACGGGAGATAGGCCGATACCATACAAATCGGTTTCTTCCCTTCTCGTTCACAGGAAACAGCTGTGAGGTCTCCATCACTGAAATTATTCAAAAGAAAAGCCCTTATATTGTTCTTTATAAGAATGCAAGCCCTGATTTTACCTTCGTTTGCCTTGAAATAAGGCGTGTATTCCCTGATGCTGAGCCCTTGGATGCGGTTTTTACTGCTGATCCAGGGCTCTTGTATTAGTATGACTGAAACGTCGGATTAACGGATTAAAATTTCAGACATTTTCAGAAAATTCAAAATCGAAAGAAGAGACTGACTCGAGAGATCGGCAAACTTTTAAAACAACAAGAAAATGCATTATGGTTGTCAACCTTTCAGTGTTATTCAATAATATTTGGTGGCCAAGTGCTTATCGATCAGTGCAGTTCCATTTTCAGGGAAAACAAATAAAAGCCTTTCGAATGAGGAATACCTATATTATATATACGGAGAATCGCCTTTCGGATTTCAACTGTTCAAACAAATCAAAGGAATCTTATGATGAGTATGGAGTGGTAGAGTTCGAAATAGCTGTAATTTCAATCGAAGTCTTTAAAAAATAGTTGTTGTTCTTTCAAACAGCACATCACAATTAGGTACATAAAGTTCCCTGCCCTATTGGCTGACACTGCGACCTAAAAAGATCGAAAAAAATATATGTTAATTTTAAACTAAAAAAATCAAATTACTTCTCTGAAAATGTACAGTAGATTGAGGCGTGGGTGCAGTAGCGAAGTAGATTAATTTTGTTTACGAAAAGAGCAGCAGATCTACTGCAATTGCAGTAAAGTCCGAACCCTAATTGACGGTGATGATTATGATGACCGTTTGTTTGTGACGGACTTAGGGGGATTACGGCATACTAATCCCACAGTAATGATATACATATTCCTATCAGTGTTTAAAATACATAATTCCAAATGTCAAATTTATACTAAAGCAATTTTTGCTTGAATACCTATTTAAGTTTCAATTTAACTGACAATTTTAGCCAATCTTTTGCCCCCTTCAAAATGGGAAATAAGCCCCAAATTTTTTTTTTTCTTAAAAATGGGAAATAAATCCCCAATTTTTTTAGAGGCATAGGCAGGGTTGTTAGATGTGGCGATTTATCGACAAAGTGCGATTTGAAATTTCATTTGGCGACACGAAAATCGGTTTGGCGACGCACCCCAAAAAATATATTCGATATTTTTAGATTTTGGCGATTTAAATTTTTTTAACCAAAGTCCTCATAGCTATTTTTTCTTTTTTATAATTTTCAGTCAAATCTTACATGACTGATGACTGTCACGAAATATTAAAATTAGAAACGAATGAAGACAACTTTCAAGCTTGGAAAGATATTGATTTAGGGATATTGATTTATGGATATTGATATGATATTGATTTTAGGATTTTAAAAGAATCGCGATAAAAAACAGTGGTAGCACATAGCATGTGAATGAAGTTAAGATGCAAGTTAACCATTTAATTCTTGTTTTAATAAGAGGACTGCGAATATTTTTCTCCAGGCGTTTGTTTAACCCAACAGCGACCCGTTTTAAAAATCTGCTTGTAAGCTTGATTCTTCATTGTCGATTAATAAACCTGATTGTTCGGACGACCAATCAACACTACGGTTAGAAAAATGATATAATTTGAACGTCATTTGATTTATTAATTCGAAAGTAGTTATCCTTCATTTGCCCAGTTTTTTCGTTAAACTATAGATAAATTCATTCCTTTTTTCAAATTTCGCTTTGGGGCGCTCAAACATATTCCATGTTTCCCCATCAAATTAGAATTCTTCGTCTAGCAAAATCTCGCAAAAATTTAAAAAAATTGTCTTGTTTCGGTAAAACTTGACTCAATTTTTGGTTATATGACTAATGACTCCAGTTAAATTGTAGTTCGCATAGGTTTTTTATACACCGAGAACTGTTAACATTATAGTTTTATTTTGTATAAGATGAGGTACCTTAGACTAGACATCCATTGTTACTTGACGGAACCTTCAAAATATTTATATTTTAAAGCTGAACTTTCCAATATATTTAACGCCTCTACAATCAAAGCTGATTTAGTATGTGCAGAACAAAAAACTTATTAAAAAGTTCACAGCTTTCCTTATTCTTTCCTATTTGACAAGAATTTTTTTGTTTTTGATGCTTTCCTCTTTAGTGCTCCAATGTAATGGAACCAGCTTCCTCTAATTTCAACATTTGGAGACACTTTTTGAAGTCCATTGTGAAGGCTCTGCTCAAAATCCGTTGTAAACGAAGACGAGTTGAATTGAAATTGAACAAGTTAGCTTCAATAAATTGAACATATGTATATTTACATACATTTCTTCTGCCTTGCTACTCATAGAGAAAAGGATATAGGTTCCTTAAAATGAAAAATATATAAAAAAAAATGTGCACCACTGGGTCGCACGTAACTTTCTCGTTTATTGCGACTCTTAGAGTCATTTCAGCAAATTTTACGTTTAAAATCATACCCACCCAAGGTGTAATTAATACCGTAAATACATACTACATAAACATAAACCTACGTATTAACTAGAAGACTTTATTACTATCAAATTTCATCCCGAACTGACACTTGAAGGGGGCAAGTGAGCGTTTTTTTGTAAAATTATGCTGACAAATGTTACAATTTGGATTCGAAAAGCACTGTTATTAAACTGTTTAGCTAAAAACTGAGTACGACATATTCTTCAGGATATAAACATTACCTAGCAGATATATTTTCATCCAAATCGAAAATGGCGTTTTCGAGATATGAGCAGTTTTTAAAGTACCGGTTTTAGCGATTGGTAAGGACGCATTCATGGTTCAAAAAACACTGTTTTTCAACTGTTTAGCTCAAAACTGAGTCAGTGGCATTACTATGTATTTAAGCATTACCTGAAAGTAACATTTTTATTATAATCGAAAATGGCGTTTTTGAGATGTGAGCCGTTTTTTAAAGTACTATTATTAGGGATTTGGGTGAATATAAAAGGACGTAGTCTTTTTAAGGAAAAATTGAGTTTGCTATTAAGTTAAGAATGACAATAGCACCATAAAAAAATTTTTTTTTTAAATCGTTTTTTCCATTTTCGAGAAAAAGCTAATTTTCAAAACTGCCGTTGCTGGACTTTTTACCGAAAAACTGGGTATGCAGTCATGTTAAGCATGCATTAACTCAACTATCAATTTTGGTTCAAATCGTTAGAGCCGTTTTCGAAAAAATCCAAATTTAGGCATATTTCGCATATTTCGTAAAATTTTTATATGGGAGGTACCGTTAATATTAGGGCTAGCTTAAAAAAAAAACAACGTCCCGAGCGGGAAGCCTACAAACTCTAAATACGAAGTTTGAAGCAAATCCGTTCAAGCTTTTAGATTCCCCAGGGGTGGGACAGACAGACATACGGACGGACAGAATTGCGAGACCCACTTTTTTGAGTTCCCCTATTATCGTAATATCAGAATTGATCAAAATCTCGAGTTCGAAATTTTTTACGAAAACAATATCTTTCTCTTAGATACTACATAGATATACGAGAAAGTTAAAAAAAAAAATTAAATACTTAGTATATAATGTATGTTTTACAACTAAATCTTATTTTTTTTTTAATTTTAATAAAGTTTAATAATGTTTAATAAAATTTAGTTTTTAAGAATTTGAGAACCTGAAGAAGACGAGACAGCCGAACACATCATCTGTTAATGTCCGGCCCTTTGCGGTATAAGACGGAAATCATTCTTTAGGGAAATAATAAGTACCGAAGAATTAAAGAAATCCTCTGCTGAATGCATTATCAGCTACATTAGGAAAGTAAAAGCGCTACTAACCTAAACAGATATCTGACGGCAAGCACAATAGATCTTTAAGGTCGACGTGCATCTTAATGATCCGGCAAGTCAGAAGTTTAAAAAAAAAACTCATTCGCTAAGCCAAGTCCAACCAACCTTCTTTCAGTCTTCAAATTGAATCTTCTTTTCTTGTAAAACCCCGGCGGCTTATCTTTCCCCATTATTCGCTGCTGTATTGCTCATTTATATCTGGGGTCAGCATTTTCCCCATTCAAATTCGACACGCAAATTGATTCGTGCTCGTTGGACACCATCTAGACATTGATTAATCCCCATCCAATTGTGAAAAGACCGCGGAACTAATTCCATCTCGTGCATATCCGCATACTTTTCCCGTCAATTCACCCAGTATAGTTGACTAATCGTCACCGTGTCCAACAAATACGAGTGTTGCTGTTCGACAGCAGCAGCACCACCAACAAATGATCTCCATTCCCATTCAATCTCGAATTCACCTCATCTCATCAATTCTATTGCCAATTCAATTGAAGAATAATTAATCCCATCAACAAGATTAATGGTCCTTCCTTTCTAATGCCGAACAAATTCGTTCTTGTCGGTGTCTATACTATACACGCGGAGGGTTCACCTACAGTTCTAACACAAATTGCCCAGCAGCATCATTCATCATCGATCGCCACTGTAATGTGCCTCACGTCAATCCTAGGATCTATATATCCCTATATGAGTTGAGTTGAGCATTGGTGCTGTAAAATTGGCCAATAAACTAGACGTATATAGAAAATTTTAAAATATCTTTTGAGTAGAAGTAGATTAGACAACAGGAGATCTGCCAATTTGAATGCGCACAGCGCTGCATGAGATGAATTAATTTCATCATTACTCGTATTGTGATGTACCTACGCTCATCAAGATGAACAGGAGTTGTTCGATTGATTAATGGCCGCCCCGCCAATAGTTCAGGAAGTAATTTCGTGTGCAGAAAGTGGACGGTTGCAAATGGCAGCACGAGCAATTTGAGGTGGGTATGTGTATCTCTTGGGCGATTATGGCAAACTTCATTGATTTGTTTTATAGAACAGAATTGGTTCCACTTGCACAACGACAAAGTAACAGTAAGAAGAAAGCATGAACTTCGAATCTTCGAATTAAAGCCTCCCTTTTATGCCAGTATCTTTGGCTTCGCAGTCGGAATGCACATCAGCGTCCACGACAACACCTCCGGGAATGGAACAATTTTCACACTTCAATATAATACAATAGATCAGATCATATAACCAAATTGACCACGTTGCCTCCCAGTGTCTTGGATGCCCAATTTGGAGTCGAACCACTACTATATGGTAGTAGCCTAGGATGTGGATATCCATAATGTCACAATAGCCAACATAAGTATGTTGTAAAAGGATTTGATGTCGCAAGGCTGGTGTTGGAAGACCTCCTCATTTTTGCCACTTTTGAAGGGTGCTACTGCAAAGGCAATATTCGCAGGTTCTATAAAAAAAAATAAATATTTGGCGCAACAGGCGGTAGACACCCTGGGCCTAGCTTCTCGCAACCATTCGTTTTGTGTGAATTTCTATTTTTGGGACGAATGGAAGGGACCTCCAATTTTATGCCGAGTCCGAACGGCTGAATTGAGAAGCTTTTTCATGACAGTCATACTGTCGGATGTTTGTCAGACGTTCGCGAGAGGTGGCGCAGTAGAAAAAACTTTAAGATGTAATTTGTGTTTATCCGGGGATCGAACCTGGGATCCCTCGCACAGTAGTCCAGCACACTAATCACAGCGCTACTGCGCCCACGGGTTCTATACCACAAAGTAAAACGATCTTCCCAATATACCATGCCCGAACAGAAGCCTGCGGAGATGGACACGGGAATATTGAAGTTGATTTACAGTCATTACTGACGATTTGGAAAGAACATTACTGCAGGTTCTTTTTTCGGCACCAATGATCCAATGTTCATTGGTAGTGACGGATTCTTACAGGCTAAAACCACCTCCCTTTCCGAACAGACCGATATTTGTCGTCCCCGAAACCGCCGGCCGTAAGGCATTTTATTTATTTTATTTATTTATTTATTCTGTCAAATATGCTTACACAGTAAGAATACACTTATAAGACTGTGAAAGATTAACAATTTAATTTATAGTACTACATAAAAGATTTGAAATAAAAGTTTACATTATAATGTTTTTGTATGAAAGTGAGTTGAATAGTATAAAATTTACCAGACTTTTTACTTTTATCTATCCATTTTATCCTTAAATTACAACATGTATAATTTACGATGATCGGGAGTGGGCCAATCCCCAAATTGATGCCGTAAGGCAATCCTTTCGGTTTCATACCGCGTGGGCAATGGAAGAACACGTGTTCAGCATTTTCAGAAACGGTCTCGCAATGTGGACAGTTTGGGATGGTTTCATGCCTGAGATATTCTCTGTAACAGCCATGACCCGTCAAGAACTGGGTCAGATAGACATTTGTTTCGCCATGAGTTCTTTTAATCCATGCATCAATCACTGGTACGAGACGATGTGTCCATCTTCCCTTCAACGATTCGTTCCATTGTTGCTGCCAGGTTGCGATACTGCGATTTCTTTTGTACCTTCTTTTACCGTCGTAAAGCGTTTTCATTTCTTCAGCGAGTAAATCGATGGGTAGCATTGAAGATAGGACGAGTTTAGCATCGTTTGAAACAGTTTTGAATGCACTGGCGACTCTCTTAGTGCGCTGGACGGATTAAATTTTGCGTACATAAGACTTAACTTTCGTGGCACTTGACCATATATCGGCTGCGTACATGAGTGTTGAACCGACGGCACCTGCAAGAAGTAGTCTCTTATTCTGTTTCGGGCCTCCGATGTTACTCATCAACCTCGAAAGTGTGCAACACGTTTTGCAGACATTTTGCATACATACTCTAGATGGTACATGAAGCTTAGACGAGCATCAATAACCACTCCCCCTAGATATTTAATAAATGGTTGAGAAACTACTTGATGCCCTCCCACGCTAAACGTTATCGTTTCTCGAACTTTCCTACTCGTAATAAGCACTGTCTCCGTTTTATGATCTGTGAGTTGCAAATCGGCATTAGCTAGCCAACTACGTACAGTTGCAACTCTCTCGTTGCAGTGTAGTTCGACCTCTTCTATAGTTTCTGCCACAATTACCACGGCTGCGATGTCATCTGCAAACCTGATGATTGACGCTTCTCTTGGAATCGGTAGGCGTAGATTTACGGCAAGGGACCTAGGACCGATCCTTGTGGAACACCGCCAGTTACTTCATAGTCTTTTATTCACTCATCAGAATCATAGAATAGGACTCTATTCGCTTGATTTACGAAAACCGTATTGATGGTCCACGAGGCCTCCGGCCGTTTCAATTGCTGGCTGGAACCTATTGTAAATGATCAGCTCAAGCATTTTACCAATTGGGTCCAGTAAACAAATAGGGCGATAAGAGGACGACGGCTCGTTTGTATTCCCCTTTCCTTTTGGCAGTAGGACAAGTCTTTGACGCTTCCAAGGCTCAGAGAAGAAAGCACGCGTTAAACATTTCGGAGAAAAAGTCGGGCCGTGCTTTGATTGCGATTTTTAGCGCTCTATGAATAAATAGCCTTCTTATCGCGTACTTTCTTACAAGCTTCGAATAATCCTTCGTGTGTAATGATGGGTATAGGCAGAGGCTCTATCTCGTGAACACTTGCCCAGCCCCCTATTTTCTTGACGAGGAAATAGAGTTTCAACTATTTGCCGCAACAACACTGGGCACGTTGGCGATTGCATACGGGGACCTTTTAGCCTCATCGATACGATTTTGTAAGCTTTACCCCAGACGTCTTTATTAAGTTCTTCGCAAAGGATTCTTAAAACCGAGACGCTTACTAGACTTAATTGCTTTTTAAAACGGATTCTTGCTTCTCGATGTGCGTTGCGTGCGAGTTGCAATTGGTTATCATCGGCGTATCTACTCCGGGGGCACTGGTAAATTCTTCGCGTTCGGTGACACACTGATCTCAGTTCCGCGATTTCGGGTGTCCACCAATATACTACAGGTCGATGCTTTCCTGTTCCCAACTTGGACATTGATCCATTACATGCGTTGAGTTCTAGCCGTAATACTTGTGTTACGAATTCCCCAGCATTTCTGGCTTCAGTGATAGCTGGCGGAGGTAGCCAACTATTCGCTGGTAGGCAAAATTATCCGTTCATTCAAGACGATGATGGTCGAAATGTCCGCCCACTCGATCAGCAGGAAGTGACTCTAATAACGCTGCTAGAGTGAATGGCCTACGAACCATGCACCAAGACGAACTGGCTTGCAAACATAGGTCGTATAAAAATATGCCTTGGAACCTCAGCACAGTGTGCCCGACAAGAGTGTATCCACAGAGATATAAGTGTCTTGAAGGTCGTCTATAAGATCTTATCTTTCGCCGGTAACCTGATGCCGGGCCCTGTTTGGGATTGTCACGCAAAATTTTTTAAAGCTATCCTTAGCTTAACTCATTTCTTTATTGTATGTTTTAAGGCCATTTGGTAGCTTTAACAGTCTCAGTTGGACTTTGCGGTGTTGTATAGTTCTTTCCCCTTTGGTGTTCCAAAGGCCTCTACCTATACTGCAACGACCCGCCTTTGTGTGCAATTGCCGTGACTATGTCGTCTTGATGGTCTTGTGTCATTTATTTGTCTGGGACCCACAAGACGAACCTGGATATCATGCTAAGCTATGCTTATAGAACCAACTATAACCCAAGATGTAAGGAGAGCGAATAGTCTAACAAAAGCTTTGCCCTTTTGCGACCAAAGATAGATACATCACAATAATCCACAGTAGTTCTGAAAAAAGTACAAAGAACTATAGAAAGGACCGCGAATGAGAAATAACTCACCGACAACAACACGACATTTGTTGCCAAGCATAAAGGTACCTTCTGTCAAAATATATCCGACCTCCCATATTTGTTTACGAAACGTTTGGCTGATTGGGTAAAACAAAATTAAACTTTCCAAAGAAATGAAAGGAAATCCAAAATTTCATTTCACCCTAAACGCGTATCAACTCTTCAATCGATTTGACTTTGACGGATGTAATCCACAAAATCTGACACATACAAAACCAAAAACCCAATCAAACGCCAAAAGTCAACATTCCACTGTCGAAAAGGCATTTAATGTCAATTAAACCCCGCGCACCAACAATAAGAATAACAACAACCCACAACTTGCTACATATAACGAAACGATGCCTTACCGTAAGATACTAATCCTAATCGCCATTAGCCAGACATCAATCAGAGGCTGCGTGCCCGATCGCCATCTCGCCCCCCCCCCCCCCACACACACACACAAACAACAAGAGAAATGCGGTTTGATGAGGAGTTTGTCACTTTTTGAGATGAATCCTGTTGCTCGGCGCATTTCAAAATTTGACTATGCCCCAGTCAGTGTAATTAATATTGGATCTGTCGGACGTTTTTCTCCGCCTACCCCTCAGTGGACCGTTTTCAAACAAAAACAGAAAACAAACAGAAACTCACCACATTAATCACCTGTTCAGCCAAGTTGTTGTACCTGTTTCGGAAAAGGCCCGCATGCATATGCGTAATAGTTTATTAACCCAATCCGAATGGTAATAGATACATATTCTCGGCGCACGACTGACTGATCAAGATGAAACATATGAGGGGCAACATAATCAAAGACCCATTCGATTCGTTGTCGTCGTCATCGTCGTCTTAGTCGTCTTGGTCGTCTTTGGGAACGAGATTTCAACGCGCTAGCAGCGGTCTTGTCAAACTAGGAGATTGGGCGATGGCGGTGGTTGTGCTAGTCGGCCCATGTATAACCTAACCTATAGATGCAAGATAGTTCAATAAACTCGGCTCGGGCGAAAACGTTTTGCAAACGTAATGCAATTTTTATGTTTTTCGTTTCGGTTTTGTTCTAATCAAACTGTGGCATAGTAGGGCCACGCGATAGGGCCAAGTGGTGATCGATTGAAACCAGAAATAGACAGCCATAGCGGGCGGGGGTCTTAGGAAATATTTTTATAGCGCTACAAACTACACGGCTACACAATGTTGTTACAAAATCTAGTTGATTGCAGGCCATTGTGTGTTTAGCATGTATTGATACAGTTGGCGCGCACGTGCCCTATTGACTACAGCAGCTATTCGGGTCTAGTGGTCGGTAAATGAGTTAAATTCGAGGTATTTGTAAATACATCCAATTAAGGACAAGGCATAATTACACCTGCAAGATTAAAGCTATACAGACCGTGAACATGAACTTATCCAGCGATGTTTGCAATAAGACGATTTAAGTTGAATTTTCAAGACCAATGCAAGGTGTATGTCGTACAAAACCACGGTCCTATGAAGGACGTTATCAGTAGGTTTTCAAGACTAAGATTAAGAAAGATTAAAGATTTATTATAATTCTTTTTATATTAAACTAGCTTTTGCCCGCGGCTTCGCTCGCGCAGTCTTTAGGATTTGACACACAGAAATTCCTTCACATTAATTTTTAAAAATATAACGCGCAGGAAACCTACCTAAGAAAGTACATAAGAAGCAGTTAGTATCTCTTAAAATTATGTCTAACGCCCTATTGTTGAAAACACTTCAAAAATATAGATATGATCAATTAGTTTTTGAAGCACGGGAATCTCAACAAAGATCACACTATAGCAGACTGAGCCACTATCTATGGAACACAACATATTTCTTAGTTAGCCAATCCTTAATTATATTCCACACTGCCCAGATCTTCCTACACTGTGCCACATATGCAACCGGAAAGATCGTGAGGACGTGTAAAAATCTATAGCAGTATAATCCCATTCTTACAGAATTCCGGTTGAATATCTTTTGAGTACGTACGATGGAGTTAGATGAAGCGATCAGCATATTTAACAGCTATAAAGTTTGGACGCATTACAATGTTTCAAATCGATACGACGAATGGTTCGTGAATTAAGAAAAGGTCCCCTTAAAAGGGGTCATCGCCAATAACTCGGACCTCAAGCAAAATTTCCAAAATCGGACAAACTAATTATCTTTATTTCTCATAGAGAGTACATAAACCGAGTTTGAAGTCAATGGGAAAACTAAAAATCTTCCCATACAAACTTTGACCTCCCTTTTACCCCTTTAGGGGTCAAAGTTCAAAAAATCTTCAGCTTTGTAGAGCAAATGGTTTAGGCTGGGCGTTGATCATCTGTCAGTCGGATACTTCATTTTTATATAAAGGCTCCGCCATCTAACGTTTGTTTTTTCAACTAGTGCTTATTTCGCAAATGGTAACACTTAGCTCATGTCTGATTTGACAGATAATTAGTTTTATCCTTCCGCTGAACGAATATGGTTGTGTATACGCTTGAACAACGCTAGGAAATATTGCGACATTACTTTGAAAATCATGGTAATGTGGGCCTGCGATCGACTTAGAGAAGATGCCGATTTTGCCAAAAAAAATCATCTTTTCAGATGAAGCTCATTTTGATATTGGCGGGTATGTAAACAAGCAAAATTGTCGCATTTGGGGCACAGAAAACACGCACGCATACATTGAAAAACCGATATACCCCAAACGAGTCACTGTTTGGTGCGAATTTTGGTCCAGAGGCATAATTGGGCCATTTTTCTTCGAAAATGAGCAAGGAGTGGCCGTGTAGTATCCTAGCAACTTATTATAAAACGTCAATAAAAAAAATAATAAAAATTAATTAAAAATTGTGACTTGATCGACAGAGACAGTTACCAGACCAGTTACGGTGGGAGGTGCTGCAGAACGATGAGATACGGGAGGAATTTGCACGGCAGGTATCTGCAAGGTTTGAACAAATTCCAAATGTTCCATTGAATGTAGAGGAAGAATGGCAGCTGTTTTCAACAGCAGTTATTGCCTCTGCAGGACATGTTTGCGGAGTGAAGCGGCTCGGTGTGGCGGCTGGTGGTGAGAAAAGAACTGCGTGGTTTAAAACGCCCGGAGTTCAAGAAGCCATCAGAGAGAAGAAGAAGGCTTTCAAGGTGTGGATTCACTTGGGGGACTCTCCTTCTCGAAACCGGTACATTGAGGCGCGAAGAACTTGCAAATTGGCTGTTAAAGCAGCCAAAGAACATTCTTGGAAGGAGTTCGGCGAAAAATTGGACCGCGATCACAGATCTGCAAGCAAGGTGTTCTGGCAGACCATCCGCCGTCTTAGAGGAAGGAAGTGGAACATTATCGAAGGAGTCAAATCCAAAGATGGTACACTTCTTTCTAATGAGGAGGACATCTTGCGCAGATGGAGCGAGCACTTTTCCGAATTGCTCAATCCAATCCAGGGCATTGAGGATGACACATCTATCGCCTTAAGCAGGGCGGAAAATAGTCCCACGGTAGAGGAAGTCACTTTTGCGATCAAATCGCTAAAAGCTGGCAAATCTGCCGGAGTGGATGAAATCCGGCCAGAAATGTTAAAGGCCTTAGGTGAAGAGGGAGTCAAATGGCTCTCTCGTGTCATTAAAGTGGCCTGGGAATGCGGCGAAACTCCCAGCGATTGGCAGATTGGGGTGATTGTGCCCCTTTTCAAGAAAGGGGATAAACGGGATTGCTCCAATTACAGGGGTACATCACTTTTAAGCCTCCCCGGAAAAGTCTTTGCCAAGGTGCTGGAAACGCGTTGCAGAGCTGTGGTCGAGGCACGATTAGGAGATGAGCAGTGCGGCTTTCGTCCTGGCAGAAGCACAACCGACCAGTTATTCACTCTCAGAATGGTACTTGAGAAGGCTTGGGAGTATGCTACACCTGTTTATGCTTGCTTCGTAGATTTGGAGAAAGCATATGACCGAGTCCCTCGAGGGGAAACTCTGGAGTGTATTACAGGAGTATGGAATTGATGGTTCTCTCTTGAGAGCCATTCAATCTCTTTACACAAACTGTAAAAGCTGTGTTCGGGTAAACGGCGTTAAATCAATACCTTTCACCGTGGGCGTTGGACTTCGTCAGGGGTGCGTCTTGTCTCCTCTCCTTTTCATTACTTATATGGACTGGAAGTTACAGCGCAGTCTTGGCGGGGAACGTTTCGAATTGGGAGATCTGAGGATAAGTCATTTGCTCTTCGCTGATGACTTGGTCATCCTTGGGTCCTCTCAGACTGAACTTCAGCGCGCACTCGATCGGTTTGTAACCATTTGTGTTGAAGCTGAGATGAAGGTAAACATGAACAAATCTGAAGTGATGGTCGTCTCCAGAACGCCTGTTCAATGCACTCTGCATGTTAGTGGGGTCCCATTGAAACAGGTGGAGAAGTTTAAGTATCTCGGGGTCTTATTCACGAGTGATGGAAGGAGCAATGCCGAGTTTTCCTGTAGGATTGGTCTGGCTGGGTCAATTTTGAGACAGCTTGGTCATTCTGTTATTAGGAGGACTGAACTTGGTGTCAAAGCTAAGTTGTCAGTCTTTAATTCGGTGTTTGTTCCAACTCTTACCTATGGTCATGAGGTTTGGGTAATGACCGAAAAAATAAGATCGCGGATACAAGCTGCCGAAATGAGATTTCTCCGTAGTATTGCTGGTGTGACCCGTAGAGATCGCATCAGAAATACCAGAATACGTGAGGAACTCAATGTCGAGCAGCTACTTCTCCGGACGGAGCGATCCATGCTTCGGTGGTTTGGTCATGTTAAACGCATGTCCCCGACCAGGATTCCACGACGTGCTATGGAATCCGTACCATCGGGTAGGCGTCCTCTAGGTAGACCAAGGATGAGATGGTTAGATCAAGTCCATAATCTCTCCTATACCCGTATGGCGATTGCCCTTGATGATTTGGAGTCGATGGCGGAGGATCGAGAGCTATGGAGGGTCCACTTGAGCAACCTACACCCGCGACCCACTTAATGGACAAGCGGACCATTGAAAATGAATGAATGAATGAAAATGAATGAATTATCAGCCGCAGAGCTGATGTCGTTTGGCCACCGCGGAGCTGCGATTTGACACCGTTGGACTATTATTTGTGGGGTGCCGTAAAAGATAAGTGATACGCCGACATGCCAGAGACAACTGACGCTTTAAAGGACAATATTCGTGAAGCTATTGGTGAAATACAGCTGCACACAATCGATAATGTGCTTAAAAATTGGACCGATCGTGTAGGCTATTGCATGGCCAGCCGAGGCAGCCATTTGAATGAAATTATTTTCCATTATTAACCGGAAGGATTGTACTTTCAAATAAAAAAATAAATTTGAGAAAATATTCAGTAGTTTTTTTTATAGCATTTTCAAAAAAAAAAGTTATTTGGCGGACCCTTTACTTCTACAAAAGCGACGCAACTCTAAGCCTGACTTTTCAGCAACACAAGAAGCTACTGGATCACCTCGTAAGAGAAAGAGCAAGAAAACACTCCACAGCCATAAGAGGAGACGTTGACGCTTGGGCTATGGAATATGCGCCAGCTGCACAATGGATGCAAACAGGCGAGCACTTCTCGAAACATTTGTGCTGGTCATCGCGTTGATGTACTTAATAAGGCTACAAAAAAAAACCTTCCGAAAACCAGGCGCAGGGTCTATCATCGGCGTCACTTTTGCAAGCAGTACAAAATGGTGGGTTAGTGAACATTTCACTGACTCCCATATATAGATGAAAGCTTTGAGTTTCGACAAGAAAAACGCCAAGAACATGGCATATATGTACATGTTCGAGAAAGTTATTAGTAGTATCCAACTGAGTCTGGCCGGATAATGTGGTTTTAAAGCTGACGGATTTAGTTACCTCTGTGCGACGCATTCAACCTATTCCAAAGAAAGGGAGGAAATGTCTGCCAAAAAAATATCGTCCAATAGCGTTACATTCAATGCTCTCAAAAGTAATGGAAAAGGCAATAAATGTCGAAATAGTCAAATATCCAGAAGGCTACCGATTAATAAGCGATAGGCAATACGGATTTCGGAGCCGTCGTTCCACTGGGACTGGAGACCTGTTAAGCTACGTAATGCACAGGCAATTGAACAACACGGCGAATTTAGAGCCGTAGCCTTGGACATATCAAAGGCATTTGACCGAGTCTGGCATAGAGCCCTATTAGGCAAGTTAGCGTCTTATAGATTACCACAACAACTCTGCGGATGGATGCAAAATTTTCAATAGTTCAGTCTAAATGATGATCTGGACAAAGTGGGGAAAAGTCAACTTGGTTGTATTCAATGCAAACAAGACACAGCTCACATTTTCTACAGTTCTTCAGATCCAAATGGATGACCATCCAATCCATCCCAAGGACTCAATGCACCACCAGGATCACATATCCTATATCGCAAGATCGGCTTCCGCTAAGATAAGCTACCTATTTAGAGCAAAGAGCAACTTCTCCTTCTCTACAAAGCTCAGGTTAAACCAGGGCTGGAAAATTTTTCACATATATGGAGCTCGGCCCCAAAACATTCACTTAACGTACTTGACTACAGAGAATTATTTGAGACCCTACAAATCGAATCTACAACCGTTGTTGCATACTTCCATGGTAGATGTTCCGAGGAACTCGAAAACATTATCCCTCGAAATGCAACTTTGGGCGCCCAACAAGACAGGCTGCTAATGCTCATGCATGACCATTGACCATGCAGTAAATTTTACAACCGCGAGGACATTAACTTCCCAAAACTCCTTCTTTTACAGGGCAAGCAAACTTTGGAACTCGCTTCCTGATGATATATTTCCAGAAGACTACAATTTGCAGCAATTTAAGTGCAGAACTAACATACCCCTGCAAGCATCTCTGGGCGCTAGTGAAGCGTTATAGGAAGAAGTATTAAAAAAAAAAATAAATAAATATCCAAGAGACGAAAATAAACGAAGCGCTCTCCGTAATCAAAGAATGGCTGAAAAGTGACGGAATTCATGAAAGAACGCGTGTCATTTGATTAAAACCATCTACCCCAGACCTAGGAGTAATGATCGGCTATAGGCGTAACCTTAAGTCGCAGCTGGAGTATGTCGTTAAGAAAGCATCGATCCTCCAACCATTGCTTGCAAAAATGCCGCTTAACATCAATGGACCCAAAGACAGCCCATGATTACTTTTGCCTATCTACTATATTCATTCTCAGTGTAGGCTGCAACAATTGCTCCGGCCACGCATAATGAGATACAGAGCTGTCAGGTAAAAATCATATAGCTGCCGAAATTACCCTATCAGAGGACAATAAATCAGTTTGTGACCAGCGTCCTAATGGACCTAAGGACAACTGAGCCTATAAGAACAGCCTGAGAGTTAATTAGTCATGTGCGAATCTGGAAGAGTGTGTCTGAGTCTTTGAACCTATAACAAGTCACCCAAGAGCCTATTAAAAACTGTTCCACTATTAGCCTCAGATGGTGACATAGATTTATACCCTCAACTTAGCTGAGGAAGAACCCTTCAATAAATCCCCACAGCTGCATAAATTCCAGCGAATCCTCATTTTTCGCTAAATGCATACTTCCGAGCGTGCCTACAAATGTCTTTCCCCCGAAAATGAATAAATAAGAGAGCTGCCAACGAGCAAAACAAATGATCACCCTTCATATCGTTCGTGTTCAACCACTACTTTCTTCCTGGTCACCGTAGAAATATTTCTGTGGATTTCCCGGCTTGCCATTTGTTCCTCGGCAATGCATTTTGCTCGCCACACAGCTGAGCAGCTATTCCTATTGTACGTGTACATATGACCGTTATGGTTGTCCAAATGCTCATATGCCATGCGGCAACCTACATATCTAGGAATATACCACAGCCACAGCGCACATGTGTGCGCGCTGCCGGCCGATCCACCGCTCGGTGCAATAAGTAAAAGTTCCAATTACCATAAACAACCGCACTTGCCATTTAAGGGCAAAGCCGCATTTTGCCCGCCACCAGCGCATATAAAAGGAATTTGCAATTTTCCACAAATCTGGGAGAGCTGCCACCTTACCTAGCCCGGAAAATGGCATACTGTTTGGTGGTGCGCATGCCTGGCGCTGTGCTGCCTAAGCATTATGTCCCCACCGGCGCATTAAAAACAGAGTTACACTGTCGTCGTCACAGCAGCGCCAACCAAAGAGAAGGTCGACGAACAATGATGATGAGAATGACGATGCGCAGATGCATTGCGGCTATCGGTATCACCCCAGGAAGAGTTTTTGTGGTGTCGTTCCTTCAAAAATATGTTCTCCCTAAAGGTCAGGTCCATCCTAGAGCAGCCGACATCGCCACAAAACCACGAGACTCATTCAAATGTCAACAAAGTCACGAGTTGTGCCGCCGCCGACGCCGCTGCCGTATCATTCTGGAGCTGGACCGAAATCCATGGTTCTTCTCGGAATCCTTCCAAATGAATGTCCTCGGGTATTTATGACTTGAGCATACTAAATATCCCGCTACCACCTTAAGTTGGTTACTATTATAATAATACCCACGCGGAAGGCGGTGCGGTGCGATGCGCTGAGGTATATGTCGCGTTTGTACACCGATTCGGTGCATCATCATCGTTCGGCTGCATGCTTTACCAAGTGCTTATCGCCTGGAGATTTGTAATACATCCTCGAAAATGCAGTTGCTGATCTGTGGGTCTTTGGTGTTATTTATGGCAAAGGTACACGAAAAATGTTCATGTTGCACAGCTCGTTACCGAACGTGTATAGTGGCAGTTGCGGCATGTCTTGCAATGAATGGCGTTCGCAACATTGTTGCCAAACAACACGGGATGGCACCGTGGGTGAGAGATTTTGCTTTTATAATATTTGCCTTCGGGTCGACAGGTTATATATAGATATTTACGGTGGCAACTGTATATGTGTAACTCGCTTATAGAATATCAATGTGGGAGCAATTGGCTATAAAGTTGTAGCTGCTGTTTTGTGCGCTAATGGCTGGAAGGTGATGTAAAAATTGACGCTGGTCTTGCTCTTCAATTTTATTGGAACGGTAGCAATGTATATGCCAATTAATTAACTAAAATATTTCACGATCCCAAGACATCTTTAGAACTGGCAAGAGTTGAAAGTGCAGTTGTGTAAAAATGTTTTGTTTAGGGTTCTAGAGGGTGTTGAGAATGGTATGACGATTCACGACAGGAATCCAGCCAGATTGAAAAGGAATTAAAGAGGAGCTTCGCGAGCCGACATGTTAATGAACTGTAGACGTACTTAGTCTTAAGGCTATACAAAGAGCTTATAATACAACGGCTGAGTTGGCTTGGTTCAGTGGAGCGTATGGACAACAACTGAGCGTCCCAACTATACACCATTCGTTATGTGGTCCTGCAGTCCGGTGTAAACCTTGCCCTCAATTAGAACGCCTTTCTAGTTAGTGTGGGCTCTTTGGTCTACTGCCTCCAGTTGCGCACTCCAAGTTAGCTGAGGACACATTTTTGCGCACCACCTGACATCAAGTTCAGTCCTCCTGATAACAGAACGACCAAGCTGTCTCAAAATTGACCCAGCCTGACCAATCCTACAGGAAAACTCGGCATTGCTCCTTCCATCACTCGTAAAAACGACCCCGAGACTTAAACTTCTCCACCTGTTTGAAAGGGACTCCACTATCATGCAGAGTGCATTGAACAGGCGTCCTGGAGGCAACCATCACTTCAGATTTGTTCACGTTTATTTACATCTTAGATTCTACACAAACGGCTACTACAAACCGATCGAGTGCGCGTTAAAGTTCAGTCTGAGAGGACCCAAGGATGACCAAGTCATCAGCGAAGAGGAAATGACTTATCATCAGATATCCCAATTCGAAACGCTCCTCCCCAAGACTGCGCTGTAACATCCAGTCCATATAAGTAATAAAAAGGAGAAGAGACAAGACGCACCCCTGACGAAGTCCAACGCCCACGGTGAAAGGTATTGATTTAACCCCGTTTACCCGAAAACAGTTCTTACGGTTTGTGAGAACCATCAACTCCGCATACTCCTGTAATACACTCCAGAGTTTGCTTTGTTTGTCGGTCATATGCTTTCCCCAAATCTACAAAGCATGCGTAAACAGGTGTAGCATTCTCCCAAGCCTTCTCAAGTACCATTCTGAGAGTGAATAACTGGTCGGTTGTGCTTCTGCCGAGACAAAAACCGCACTGTTCATCTCCTAATCGTGCCTCGACCACAGCTCTGCAACGCGTTTCCAGCACCTTGGCAAACACTTTTTCGGGGAGACTTGAAAGCGATATACCCCTGTAATTGGAGCAATCCCTTTTATCCCCTTTCTTGAAAAGGGGCACAATCACCCCAATCTGCCAATCGCTGGGTGTTTCGCCGCATTCCCAGGCCACTTTAATGACACGAGAGAGCCATTTGACTCCCTCTTCACCTAAGGCCTTTAGCATTTCTGGCCGGATTTCATCCACTCCGGCAGATTTGCCAGCTTTTAGCGAATTGATCGCAAAAGTGACTTCCTCTACCGTGGGACTATTTTCCGCCCTGCTCACAAACCACATAGAACTAGACCGCCGACTTCCGCGCACCTACCCGATTCTCCCCGGAATTAATTCCCTTGTCTATGAATACGTGTGAAATGTAAAATCAATGGCGGCAATGATTTTCCATGCTATACCATGGGCCTAGAATTTTTCAAGTATGAGTGCGTTGATGGCGCTCCTTTGATTTTGTACAGCACCAATACATGGAAAATCCTGGGCCCGTAGCTTGTAAGCAAAGTCCTTTCTGTGGGAGGAGTCGATGGTCTAGTTTTATATGGTTTGTGGCCCTGCTTAAGGCGATTGATGTGTCATCCTCAATGCCCTGGATTGGATTGAGCAATTCGAAAAAGTTCTCGCTCCATCTGCGCAAGATGTCCTCCTCATTAGAAAGAAGTGTACCATCTTTGGATTTGACTCCTTCGATAATGTTCCACTTCCTTCCTCTAAGACGGTGGATGGTCTGCCAGAACACCTTGCTTGCAGAACTGTGATCGCGGTCCAATTTCTCGCCGAATTCCTTCCAAGATTGTTATTTGGCTGCTTTAACAGCCAATTTGCAAGTTCTTCGCGCCTCAATGTACTGGTTTCGAGAAGGTGAGTCTCCCAAGTGAATCCACACCTTGAAGGCTTTTTTCGTCTCTCTGATAGCTTCTTGAACTCCGGGCGTTTTAAACCACGCGGTTTTTTTCTCACCACCAGCCGCCACACCGAGCCGCTTCACTCCGCAAACATATGTCCTGCAGAGGCAATAACTGCTGTTGAAAATAACTGCCATTCTTCCTCTACATTCAATGGAACATTTGGAATTTGTTCAAACCTTGCAGATTACCTACCGTGCAAATTTCTCCCGTATCTCATCGTTCTGTAGCCCCTCCCACCGTATGCGCGTAACCATTCTTGGTTTACGCTTTGGCAGGATAGGTATTTGATCATTGAGATACAATTTGCACAACACCAGGTGGTGATCAGTTGACAGTTCAGCCCCTCTCAACACACGAACATCACAAACTATCCTTTTAATACGCGACAGTACCACAGAGAAATCTATCAGCGATTTCTGCTGAAGACTTCGACGGTACCATGTGTATTTATGGATATCTTTGTGTGGAAAGAAAGTGTTCATAATGGACATTCCATTTGAACAACAAAAGTCCAACAACTTCTCTCCGTTCGCGTTCTGATCGGGGTCACCGTGTTTCCAATCGCGCTGCCCCATGTCAAGAAATCCGCACCCACGTGAGCATTGAAATCACCCATCAGGATATAAGAATCCATATCTGCAACCTTTTCAAGGGCAGCATCAACTTCGTCTAAGAAAGTTGCGTACCCCGACACCAGATCTTTCAAGGTTAAGCTTTAAGATCACAACTCTCCCTCCCAATGGTATCCACTCCAATACTCTGCCTGCCAGCCTGGGACTTGTGAGTATCCCCACTCCCGCGTGAGCAGACATTGATGGTGCTACTCCCGACATGAACAGTTTCCACCCATCCGCAAGGACCCAGAATCCCTTTGCTTTGCTGAGGAGACACCAACTATACCTAGTCGATATTTGACAGCCTCCCCTCCAGGTTTTTTTCCCGTGAGCGAAGAGATGTTCTACGTGCCCATCCTAAGATGCCGTTGTCGAGTAGCCGAAAATCCACTTATGCCCCTATTGGTGCATAGCGCATCCACCCTCTGACCACCATAATGGTTTGCGAGACCATTGATGGGAAGCTCGTAGCCGTTTCGGGATAAACCCGGCCGACTGCCGAGCGTGACAAGCCGACCACCAGACGCTCGCAAACTACCACCCTTCCGGCCTGGCTCCAAAGGGCGCCCTAATATGACAGGCGTGGCAATATCCGAGGCTCTTTTAGTTCTTGTCATCTTTGGCGTGTGAAATAAGTTTTCAATATTTCCCAACGTTGTTCAAGCGTAAGGCTACTTATTTCGTTCCGAGGAGGTATGATACTGACTTTCTGTTAAGATTTCAAGCGGGAAACAGCTGTCAGTGTCAAAATAACCTATGATTTAAAAAAAACCACTAGATGGCCCACCCTTCATAGCTCGACTGGCAAGGCGTATTGGGCCAGCAACTTAGGTGGACTTGACTTTAGATATTGCTATCCTTACTTAATTTTAATTTTTAGAATTTAATCACCAAAACGTGTTCCTTCTGAAGGCACACGTAAGGCTTCTAAGACAATCATTTCTGACAAAACACTATATGTTGTCAAGTGCTACGTCAAGTCAGTCATAGTTTTAAGGTCCCTTCCAATCGCAGCAGTAACTTTTTATTTACCAACCGAAACCCGTTCACCATAAATCAATTAAATACCATAAATGCCAGAAATAACTCTCATAAACCATCCTTTATGGATCTTGTATATCGTTTATAGCCTGATGCATATTTAAGAGGCTGTGTACTGCTTAAGTATCATGGCCACCAAAAGTGGTTGTCCCCTGTCCGTCCGTATAATGCCTAAAATCAGACAAACCCACTATGCCTACCATCACCTGAAAGGACCATGAAATTGCCCATTAACCGATCGGTGTAATGATTACAGCACATCCGAAACTTCCATAAAAAGTGCATACAAATTTATCATCGTAAAACCGCCCGAAAAAATGCCCAAGACACCGCACAACACCGGTTTACACCAAAATGGACCTGCCACCATAACCATAAAAAATCTGAACCAATAAATTCCCTCAAAATCGTATGGACCACAAAAAAGACGAAGAAACACCTCGCGCTCTGCCAAAAAGGTTGTTGTTTCAACCAATTCGTAGCGTAACAAATTTGTATGTCCCCCCGAACAGCAGGACGCATAAATCAATTCCAATCGCCAGAGATGAACTCCCAAAGAAAAGACAGCAGCGTCTCAGAGAGGATTCAGATTCAGATTCAGGTTCGAATTGAACGTAACAATGGATACGCGATACATTGTCGGCTGAGCCATAAATCATTTCGCCACTTATAATGCTCGAAGCTGGTGTGTGTCCCCGAGGTAGGCCCGATAAGACCTCAAAATCATCGAAACAATAAAAGAATTAAATTTCCACAAAATAAATCTTTGGATCAGCGGAAGCCTCATGAATTTTTTGGGGCGACCGATGCGACGCGACGCGCGTGTCCGTGCTTATCTCCTCCAAACGCATTTGGAACCAGTCTGCGCTGAATAAATTTGAAATTATTCCAAGGAAAAGCCTCAGGGTGTGCCGCCCTAAAAGCTCAGATCAATCTTCGAAATCTCAGAAAACGACAAAAGCCAGGACATTGGTTATTTATTTGTGGCGTATACGGTATACCTATGTCGGCACGAAGACATAAATCAAAAGGCTGCGTGCATCCTTCGGACATCGCATATAGGTAAGCGTACGAGTATTATAGGCGACTGGCAGTTCGCTTGTTCTCCTCCTGCACTAGATTTGTCCGGAACTATTAATTTAAAAAGTGAAACGCTGCGAAATGAAAATGAAAACCGAATGACGGGCAGTAATACGCGTATCTGTCCGAAAATTGAATAAAGTTGTTGCGGCCAGCCGACAGACGCACTGATGATTTTGATTAATCGGTCTGTCGGGAGTATCCTTGAGTGCTGTCTGTAGTCTGTCTATTAATGCGCCAAGTCTCCCGCACCAGCAGCATCCAACATCATCCGAGGGAAGAGTTAATTTTTCTTCTTTAGTTTTATTGTTTCTCTTAATGTCACGGAGACTGATATGATAATCGGACCGATCAGGGGAGGTGGACTTTTTATTTCCCAGATGCCAAGCTAATTAAAGGTGATGATTCCGAGTTGGTGATACGATGCGACGCGACGTATCTGAGTACATGGGTGGCAGTTATATGGGCAGAGGTGTGGGGGAATGGAGTTCGTCTGGGCCTTTGGTATATATTAATGGCGAGCATTTAGGTCTAAAGAGTGAGTTTGATTGGACGATACGTGCCAGTTTGAAAGGGAACTAGGGCGGGAAACAATCTACCAGATCGATGGGTCGTGAAATGGGCATTTCAAGCTAAAAATTCAATATCCAACTTGATTAGGTGCGGACTTCAGGGATAGGTAGGTAGAGGTGACCAAAGTTACAAGGTCGTAAACTGGCAAGCGCATTCTACTCTTTAATGAAGACAGAATTGAGTTAATAAACCTTGTCCAACACATCCTGATGCTAAGCCAAACGACACTTTCTTGGCTTAGTGACAGAAGACAAAGAAAAGTGCTTTAGATGATCACGTCAAAATTTGCAGGAGGAAATTTCGAAATTTGTTTCTGACCCAATCCGTTGGGCATCAAAAGAAGTTGAAGCCAAAACTTTCAGAGAGCAGTAGATTTGTTAAAAAGGCAACATGGATTTATAGAGCGTCATTCGCCGACTGTAGCTATTAAGGTAATGGTACAAGGACTGCCCAGATAACAAAACTCTGGACATGGAAATTGCATGATAGGAACATATACCGAAGGCTCTCGAAAACAATTTTTCAGATGGTGAAGGACTTTGCCAAGAACATCAAGCTGTTACATTACACCATAAGCAGATCAGGGTTACATATTTGGACTTGATCTTTGTAACATATTGCACCTAGCATTTTTTTTTTGGACATGGAAGGGTATGGATACAATATTGCCGCCGCGCAGTGATTACAGCAAGAGATACCAAAAGTGTGCTAAACCCTGGCCGCTTTATCTCAACCTTGAAGAAAGTGCAAGTGGCATTGACAACGGAGAAGACGAAGGAGCTAGCGAAATATAAATGGACGTGGAGATGGAACTTAGACACAAGTGAACGAATGACCTCACAGCGGATAGGCAAATCCAGCAGTGCAGCGATTTAGTACGGCGACTCCCAAATAGACAACGCAAACTAACGCCCTTCAAATGCAGTAGATGCACAAAACAAAAAATAGAGACAATAGAGCCCTGATAACAATTTGTACGAAAGCTTCATAATCCAGAATTGGTATGCCAGAAGACAAATACTTCCGTAGTAGATGGTGTCAAGTCTGTGAGAAACCACAACCACAAAGGTGGGTTCTACTACTAAACGTGGCTCTCGGCAGGCACGTAGCCAGGGGGGGAGGGCTTGAGGGGCTGAAGCCCCCCCCCCCTAAAGTCTTAAATAAAAGACAAAAACTAAAACTTTCTAACTGATAGCTCAACTTTTTTTTTAAATACTTCACCCGGGAAAGGTAAACCTATAACACTTCAACAGCGCCCGAGATGCTTGCAGATGTCTGTTAGTTCTGCACTTAAATTGCGAGTTCCAAATTTTGCTTGTCCAGTAATAGAAGGAGTTTTGGAAAGTTGATGTCTGTCTTGTGGGGCGCCCAAAAGTTGCATTTCGAGGGACAATGTCTTTGAGCTCCTCGGAACATCTACCATGGAAGTACCTCTACCTATAGAACAAGCAGAGGTCAGCGACTTGTCTTCAGTGCACCAACGATTGTAGACTCGATGTGAGTGAAGGGTCTCCAATAAGTCGAACTGCTCGTTTCTGCATGCTGTCAAATAGGTTAAGTGAATGTACCTCTTTGCTCTAAATAGGTAGTTCAACTGAGCGGACGCCGATTGTGCGATATAGGATATGTGATCCTGCCATGTGATTCCTGAATTGACTGTGACTCCTAAAATGTGCATTGAGTCCTTGGGATGGATTGGATGGTCATCCATTTGGATCTGAGGAAGCATTTTTCCTAGAAAATGTTGTGAGCGGTGTCTTGTTTGCAACTGAAACTGGAATGACCGTAATGTGGTCAAATCTATAAAAATAAGGAGACAATCCCGGTAGGTATACAGTATTCAAACGCTAGGTATGTACACTGTGCAAGTCATAGCTTTAGCCTGGCTCTGCCATGTCAACTCTTGCAATTCGCAATTGCCTTAGTGTAGTTAGGGAAATAGCTAATTTCTTCCGCAACCTTTCAAATGCATATTATGTAACTTTTACAAACTGTCATTAAAAAACACGCACCAGAGAGCCGAAAATCTCGACTGAAAGACATGACAGTATTAATTCCTTTGTAGAGCTCTTCAAATGCATCTCAATAACGAGCAGAACGTGGGTGACATCTTCGAAAGTATCAACACTTTTGGCAGCGGTCCAAAAAGTCATCGCATAGTAAGCCTCATTGTATACGAAAAACTATTCAGTTTGGCGCTGCCCTTATCAGTTTCCCTACAGAACAAAACCTTAGATTTCGTTTCTGCAATCGACCGCACAAAAGAAGTTCTGAATTCTCTTAAGAACATCAGAGAAAATGCCGACGATTTTTTCAGAGAGGCTTTTCAATCCGCATCCTAACTTGCCGAGGACTTATTTAAAAAACTTCATTGAAGCAAACAACGCGTTCCAATCCAGAACAGAAGTGCCAAGACTTACTTTAGACTTATAAATTTCTTGCTTACGGTTTTAGCAACGCTTCCAGTGACCACAGCTGGTGTTGAAATAACCCTTTCGGCTATGAAAAAGATTAAAAGAATGTCCCGAAGCGTTGGAGAATGCAAGGTTAAGTTCACTTGCTATGATATCTGTTCACTCCGATATTAATGTGGATTCAAATAAGATCATGTCAAAACATCAAGACGTCTTCTGCTTTGAAAAAATGTGACTAAAAGGAATCAATGAATTGGCATATACTGTAGTGTATCCAGATGTTTAGAAATCAAACACGTCTGTCGAGTTCTAGTTTCCAACTGACTTTATTGTCTGTACAATGTAAAGAGAGGTAATCGCTTAATACACTTATTCTTATATACATATGTATATTGTACATGTTTGTATTTGACTTCACTATTACATTTGCAGGCATACTCTGCATCCCCCTCTTTAAGTAAACAACTTGCATTTTTATTATGTAATGCCACAAAGAACTCTTACATTAAACAAATTCCCCAAAAATTTAATTAATAATATAAAAAAAAATGTTTAACTAAATTAATATGAGAAACAAATTCAAAACAATTCAAAATTAAATAAATTTTAAATACAAAAATTCAAGATTTTGTTAACGTCATGTACAATTATTCTATACAATTCAGGATGATGTGTATCTGTCTGGTTTTTTAACGATTCGTCCGGATTTGGTTGTTGTGACATACGCTTCAGGAAGTGTTTGAGGGACAGTCACTGGTATCTCTGTTTGTTTACTAGCGCCTAAACAGTTTTACTTCACCTGGAACGTAAGGAATTTCTTTACTTTTAGCATGAATCAAATGGTGTGAATTTCGTCGAAATATGCCCCGATCTGTGCTGATAATGTACGACCTAGGAGTCCCCGCTAATTGCTGTATTCTTCCCCATTCCCCAATGTCGCGAATCCAGACTATCTCGCCGACTTGAAATCCTTCTCTGCAGACGACGCCCTTTCGTTTGTTATAATTATCAGTCTGTTGTTTCCTTAGGATGTGTTCCCTTTCCCTAACCGGTTCCAAATTATAGTTTGTACGCAATTTGTTCTCATTGATTGGCAGAGTTGTTCTAATTTGTCTTCCCATTAGCATCTCGGCAGGAGAAAATCCGTTAGAAAGGGGTGTTGCTCGATACTCCATTAAAGCCAGGTACGGATCTATGTTCTTCTTTAATAGTGACTTTACCACCTTCACGGAAGACTCGATGAATCCATTCGACTGCGCGTACCTCGGCGAAGAGGTTTCATGCTGGAACCCCCATTCTTGCGCAAATTTTGCAAAAGCAGAAAGATTCAACTTTTGGAATTGTGGCCCGTTGTCGGACCGTACAACATCTGGAACACCATGTCTGCAAAATATGGATTTCATATTATTAATAATAGCATTAGATGTTTGATTTTCTAACAAAGCTAACTCCGGGTATCTAGAAAAATAGTCGCTGACCAATAAGTAGCATTTCGAACCGTAGTAAAAAAGGTCGACTCCTACAATCTGCCATGGGCGTTCTGGCAATTCACTTCCGATGAACCTCTCATGTCGTGGGACGACCTGTTGAATACAAATAGAACATTTCTTTATATACTCCTCTATATGTTGTGAGTATCCAGGCCACCAAACGGATTGTCTTGCTCGTGCTTTGCATTTAACTATACCTAAGTGCCCTGCATGGATTTTCTCTAGTATGTCGGGTCGTAATTTCTCAGGAATAACAATGCGGTCACAATACATAAGTAAGTTATTATTGGTGGACAAATTATATCTATCGTTGTAGTATAGACGCAGCTCTGGTTGAAGTTTATATTGGTCTGGCCATCCCTTTAAACAGTACCATGAGACAAGTTGTAGATTTTTATCTGACTTTTGAGCCTCGATGATTTTTTGGAGTTTGGTCTGTGTTACTGGTAGACTAGAAACCGTTTGGTTTAAGAAGATTTCCAGCTCCTTATCCATGTTGCCGACATCTCTTTGCTCATTGTTGGGCAATGGTTGACGCGAAAGCGCATCTGCGGCTACTAAAAATTTACCGGCGGTATAGTAAATTTCATACGTAAATTTCATCATTATCATCCTAAATCTTTGCAAGCGGGGAGTTAAATCATTTACGTTTTTACTTGAAAAAATGGGTACCAACGGCTTGTGATCCGTTTCTATATAAAAATGAATACCTGTAAGTAGGTCTGGAAATTTCTCGAATGCAGCCCATGTAAGTGCTAAAGCCTCCTTTTCTATTTGGGCGTACCCTTTCTCAGACTCAGTGAGCGTTCTCGAAGCGTAGGCAACCGGCCGCAGATTCCCCTCATCATCCACTTGCAAAAGTACCGATCCTAGCCCATAGGATGAGGCATCCGAAGAAAGAATTGTTTTGTGTTTAGGGTTGTACAATTTTAATATGGGTGCCTCAGCTAACATCGCCTTTAATTCTTCAAATGCAACCTTTTGTTGTGTATCCCAGTGATACTCGACGTTGTCTCGTAATAACTCGTTCAATGGCTTGCAACGTTCTGCCAGATAGGGGATAAATTTACCCAGGAAGTTGACCATCCCCAAGAAACGCTTCAGTTCGGTCGTATTAGTAGGCTGTGGATAGCACTCGATGGCCTTTACTTTTGAGTTGCAAGGTTGGATTCCATTTGCATCAATGCGATGACCCAAGAACTTAATTGATTGGATACCTATTTCGCATTTATCTTTATTTAAAGTAATACCATGCTCATGCAATTTTGCTAATACTTGTCTCAGAATACGATCATGCATTTCTACTGTAGAACTAAATACTAATATATCATCTGCCTGACACACTACGCCTGAAATATCTTGTAAGATATTTTGCATGCATTTTTGATATATTTCTGGTGCAGAAGATATACCAAATGGTAAACGTAAAAAACAGTACCTTCCGAATGGTGTTAGGAATGTAGTTAATGGTTGTGAGCTTTTAGCTAATTTTACCTGCCAGAATCCAGAATTAGCATCTAACTTCGAGAAGAACTTAGCTCCTGACAGTTGTGCCAGCGTATAGTCAGCAACCGGCATTGGATGAATTTCTCTCTCTACAGAGAGGTTTAGTTTTGTCAAATCTACGCACGGTCGAATATCTCCATTTGCCTTGGTCACAATAACTAGTGGAGAACACCATTGCGTTGGCTCATCCACTTTTTTTATGACATTGAGTTTCACCATTTCATCAAGCTTCGCTTTTAATATATTTATTTGTGGTATTGGTACGCGGCGAGCGGAAAAAATTTTGAAAGGTTCAGCGTTTTCTTTAATTCTAATTTCGCACTCAAAGTTTTTCACACAACCGAGTCCTTGGAATAATTTTGGAAATTCTTTATCTATTTGTACTGTTGAGCATTTAATGGTATCCGAGTTTATATTACTCAAAGCACTTTTAGTGATGAGCTCCAATTTTTCACTGGAAGAAAGACTAAGCAAAGGCATTTTCAACTTGTTTATGACATAGATCGTTGTGAGAATTTTCTTTGACTTATGTTCTATTTGTACCGAAAACATCCCTAACATACTGAGCTTAGAACCATCAGGGCCGCATATGACTCTATCAGCCGGCTTCAACTTAATGTCTTGAAATATGTCTCTGTAAATCTCATTGGAAATGACATCTACTGGAGAACCGGTATCGATCATAAATTTGACGTCCCTCTTATTCACACGCACATTAACTGTCCAGTATGCCGGAATATGAACACTATTTACTGTCAGCATTCCCAAAAAATTTTCTTCAGAGAAAGATGATGACGTTTCATCACAGTCATATGCTAATTGATTTACATTGCTCTTATTTCTACTCACTGCTGATAAACAAACGCTTGCAAAGTGATTTAGCTTGCCACACTTGTTACACCTTTTCCCTTTCGCAGGACAGTTGGCTGGTTTGTGTTTGTTATTGGAGCCGCACCACATACACTTGCTCTTATAGTTTTGACTTTATCTCAAACAGCGGAGTATAGGTGGATCCCACCGCTGCCACCATGTAGTGTATCCAGATGTTTAGAAATCAAACACGTCTGTCGAGTTCTAGTTTCCAACTGACTTTATTGTCTGTACAATGTAAAGAGAGGTAATCGCTTAATACACTTATTCTTATATACATATGTATATTGTACATGTTTGTATTTGACTTCACTATTACATTTGCAGGCATACTCTTTTTTTTTGTTTTGTAAGACATGGAAGCAAGCCCCCCCCGAACCAAAATCCTGGCTACGGCACTGGCTCTCGGGTAAAAAAAAGTGGCCCAATAATAAGCGAGGTCCCTTGTGGAATTCAGATTAATTATGTTTCCTGGGCTAAGACGAATAAACCCAAATATGGAAGGACAACAATTATATTGAACTACATCAGACGCAACGCATGCAATTAAAAGATACTCATACCTCTTAGGAGGCGGCTGGGCCGAAATTTCACTTAAGAACACAGAGTTGGGGTTTGAAGACAGCTTGCTATAGTTGACACTCCGTAACTAAATTGGAAGAAGGACATTGTCAGTGACATCGCTCGCTCTTTTAGAGAAACCTTAGTCCGACATGTCTATACTGAAAGATCTGTTTTATCTATGCCAGTCAAGTAACGTTTCATCTATAGACTCCGTGACAGAAGGTAGACCTTGAACACTCTCGTTTCCACTGACGAATCCAAAAGGTTCAGAGCAGAATGCTGAGGTTCTTAAAGAAATTGAACAACATACTTTGCTGGTAAGACCTTTAACAGATAAGGAATCATGTCAAGAAGGTCCGAAAAACGTCATGTACCATTGACAGTCAAGGCTATGGGCATGGCTTGACTATATACTCAAGATTGGATGTGTCAATGAGGAGGCAAATATGTTGAAAAGCAATAGCAATATGGAACTTCGACTTTTCAGGACAGAAAAAGGAAACTTTATATCATAGCAAAACTGATTGGAATCGGAAGACTGGATCATCTTGAAGCAAATGGTTCCCTATGTGGTGCACAACATGTATAATAAAGGGTTCCCCATAATTCACTCAAAATGTAATTTTGATAGAAAATACGGATTTTTATTAAGAAAGCTTAACTTTTTTTTACTGATTCATAGACATAGGGCATAGGTACAGATTGGGGTTATGTATGGAACAGCACATCGAATAAATGGCCGCCACGGCTTCGCTGTCAAGTACGTACTTTTTTTTTGAAATTTTCTATGACCGTCTCGCATAAATGTGGCTGAATTTCATTAATACACCTCCCAATTTCCTCTTCCAAGGCGTTGGTGATCGTGGGCTTGTTTGCCTTTGACTTCAAAAAACTCCAAAGAAAAAAGTAAAATGGCGTTAAATCGAAAGATCTGCATGGCCAATTCTGATCGCAAAAACGGCCGATTAAACGATTAGAAAATGACTCGCATATGCATTAATTGAATTGTTTCTCTGGTTGTATGGCATGTGGCACCGTCTTGTTGAAACCACATGTTGGTCACACCCGCATATCTTGTAATTGAGGCACTAAAAACTGGGTTATCATGTCACGATAACAAACACCATTCATCGTTACTGCCTGAACAGCAGCATTTTCGAAGAAGAATGGTCCGATAATGCCTCCAGCCCAAAATCGGCACCAAACCATCGCATTTTTTTCCCCAACAATTACTCGTAGGTTTTCTGTGCCCCAAATGCGACAATTTTGACGATTAACGAAGCCATCAAGATTAAAATGAGCTTCATCACTGAAGATGATTTTGTTCGAAAAGTCAGCATCCACTTGTTGTTGTTCCAAAATCCATTCAACGGACTCTCTTCGCGTTGCATGGTCAGTAGTCTTCAATTCTTGAGTCAATTGAACTTTGTAAGCATGAAGTTTCAAGTCTTTCGTGAGAAGAGCTTCGTAAAGAGCTTTGCGAAATGCCCAATTCGGGACCACGGTGCCATATTGATATTCATGGACTGTCAGCAATTGATACGAACTTCTACCTTTATGGTAGACGTTCCCCTCAAAATTAACCTTCTCCACAATACCGCTTGTCGGCATTGGTCCGGTATGCGAGAGGGGGACATGTAAGGTGGCAGGCGGTTGACACGTCTTGCGTATAGCACGGCTTAGCTCGCCGACGGGGTGGGTTTTTGTTTGCCTGTCCTTAACACGCCGCACAATTATACGTGCCATGATCAAAAAAAATTAAGAAATGATAAAAAAAAATGAGACAAAAAGACAAGATAATAAAAGAGGATAGGTAGGTGAAAAGAAAGAAATCGGGATTCTTTGGTGTTGCGAATCCTTGGCCATGTTGTCCCTCCCTTGTGGACCCAGCTCGTCCACTCCTGTGGTTATCTGCGGCCATTGAAATTTTATAACCCCCAATATGCTACCCCACACTACCTTACCGGCTTCCCATCACTACTTACACGTCACACCATTTTCCCCCTCCACTCTCTTAGGAATGGATTTAAACAATCATTTTAAATTCATTATTCAGATTGAACATTTTAAAATTTATTGGCATAAGAACAAAAAAAAATTATTTAAGAATACTTTAAGAGATACTATTATAACTTTCATTCTATAATAATTTTGCAATAGGACAACACAACAAGTGACTCATACCCTTCTTCGAATCCTAGATTAGCGCCTTTTTGCGCTCCGATGTCTTGAACGGCTCCTCCAGCATGCACGGTGGATGGGTTAACGCGATCGCTATATTTACCCGAGGGATCAGAAAATGGTTATGAAAATTCTACTTCTACTTATCTATTATAAATGAAAGTTTAAAGTTTAACAATTATTGTTTATCGCAAGTATAATTCGTATTAATATATTTTTACAAATTCAAGATTAAATATAGCTTTGTTAAGCGCAATGAAGTATCAAATACAAATTCACTTTATGAATGTAAGTATTTTACACATATTTTATGTATCAAATAAAAGAAATTTTAAAGAAACTAGTAAAATTTCAGTTTTTTTTTTTTATTATTTTCTATTCAATAATAGCGATCGTAGGGAATTCCAGGTGCTTCCTAACACCGGTGTTTCTTCCTTCGGACCAGGCTTAAAGTATCCAGGTGATGACTTGCAGACGTTGAAAATTTGACCTTGGTCTCAACAATTTTGGAGGGCAGCGTTTTCGAGGATGTGCGTTAATTGTTTATTAATACCGCACTTGGTGAAATCAATGTAATGTGTATTGATTTATTTCTTTTATACAGAAAGTCTTTGGACAACGTGGTTATTTTGGCGGATTATTTTTGCTGAGTAACTTCACTTTACTTTTTGTCTTATTAGACGAGACAGCAGTTTTATCACACGATAATGTTTGCTTTATTGAAAGATACACTTATATTCGCAATTAAATTTAACGAAATATATTATTTTAGTTAATTTGCCGAAAACTTTTAGCGGCTGTACTTTTGTTACAGTATAAATCGCGCCACCACGCACTTTTTAGGGAAAAACAACTTCCACGCCACTCGGTATCTGCCACGCTAATCCCTCTCGAAAACGCTCGCGCCTCTATTTCATACGTCGCCCACGCTACCAACACCAACGCACTATTTCCATCCGATCTCTTTATCCATAGAAGGGGAAAAATAAAAAAAACACATACATAATAGTTTTTTTTTTTTTTGATATTCCCATCATTCGATAACTTAACGAAAGAGGGATATTTTGATTGATAGTGTTGCCAACCATCATGGACTAGTCTTATACTGAGGTCTTATACACGAATTGATAAATGTTCTATCTATACGTGAACATTACAAAAACAAGTGCATTGGCAAGCTTTACGCAGCCATATGAAGTTGCACAAAATGTTCACCAACTGTTTAAAACGAAATATGCGAACTATGGAACTGCGTATATTAAAAGCACAAACTATTTCATTCTTAGATCACATCTTGGCATCCCAATTCACCTTCACCTCTAAACAATTGAGACCATAGCCGTTCATATGCAACTCGGAAACGGTGTTCAAGCGCGAATGTACCCGATTTATTTAAAAAAGTATATTTTTCTACTATTATGGTCCAAATTACACGGGGATGGAAGAGATTAAGAGTCCAAACAAGATCATAGATCACTTCTTTGCCTTCGCAGATATTTATATACCGCGAATGTATAAAACCAAAGTCCAGACCACCATCATATTTTACCAAAACTAACATACCTGGGAGTACTCTGCGCCTGCTGAACAATTTCTATCCTCAATTCTCGTATAGTACACAAAAAAATGATTAATACTAGTTAGCAAAACTAAATTATTAGGAATTCATTTGTAAATTTCATTTCAAACTAAAAAAAATTTAATGCGTTCTTCTAAGCTTTTTTTTTTTTTTTTGCCGCCATTTTTCTTCAATCCTTGGATATTTAAACGTTTACGACTTCGCTTCTTCATTGTCTGACATCAACTAAAAGTAAAGCCCTATTAGGAAGAGGGAGAGGTACTCAGACGATAAATTTTAATATTGGCAGCCATGTATCATTTCGACATTCCAGTACCACTCACTTCACTACTAATTCTTTTCGGGATGTGTGCAGGAAATTGTTGCATCCAGCCATTTATTCAACGTCATCACTCGACTGTATCAGCAACCAATCTGCGCAGATAGTCACTGATTTTACACTTCTAGTGCAAAAACTGATTATCAATCCTGAACTCCTAAGAAACCCTGACAGTCACCAACTGAAACAACCTTCGTCCTTATCATCCCCTTGCGCACACAATTTCAACCTGCTCTCTTTGGTATTAATTTATTTTCATGGATGAATGTGAATGCATTCAGAATTAACTTAAATTAATGAAATTCATTTATATTATTTGTATAACCGCAACTGCTGGCACAAATTAAGTCAATATTAATTAATATTTCTTAATTGCATTTACGCCTATGACGATTAGGCCGATGAGACGTCGTATTTTTATATTGGATCTGAACGCAATCATTCGTGCCGTTTAATTCATCCCCAAATGAAATTGCATCCAACTTCAAGTATGTCATAATGACACAACACTTGATCTTGAACTTACATCTTGCACATTAAACCTTAAAAATTAAACTCCATTTCTATTTCTTTCGATCGCCATTGTAAAAAAAAATCAAAAATTAAAGTAAAGTTCAACAGAACTAATAAAAATAATGTAATGAAGACAATAAAGAATTGCCTGAAGAAAAGAAAACAAAAAAAAACAAAAATGAATGTTCCTAGCAGTCACTACCGACGAAGGATGATCGTCCTGTAAGTAAATATTATGTATATACATACAACACATATATCCATAGGTACATCATTTGTCAGCGAGAAGCAATTCTCGTTGTTTGTGCCTGTTTTCCTTCAATTTTTTTCAGTATGTGCAACACTATTGTCGCAAATCTTTTGCGTGGAAAACTCCAACAACTTTACCAGTGAGATCCTCTACTTCGTAGAGTGCTTTTCCCACCCTTGCTTTTATTCGGCACTTCACAAATTTATTGCTCAGCTTCGCGTTAATATTTTTCTTGAAATCGCTGAGTAAGAAGTTTCGGCGATATGCTTCCTGGCCAGGCTGAAAGTTTACCTGTCGAGCGCGGGTGTTATATATTTTGGTATTTCTCTCGTGAGCTTTTGCCAAGTTTTCCTGTATAGTGTTGTGGATACATTGCGAACGTACTGCATTTGGTAGGACTTCAATTTCATTGTTGCCAATTAAGGAAAGCTTTCGAAGAAGTGGGTAGGTTGAAGCATGAGTGACCATCTTTTGTTTGAAGAGAGCTTCGTATGGGGTCATACCAATGGCTTGGTGATAGGAAGATCTTAGAGAAGTTGCTATATCCGAAATGTGTGAGTCCCAGTTCGTGTGGTCCTCTTTCAGATATGCGCGTATCGCTGCTAAAATAGACCTATTCACTCGCTCTGATGCGTTTGGATGAGGTGAATATATGGCGGTTTTTGTGTGTTTAATACCATAGGCCTTTAGCATATTTTGGAATTCCTTTCCCACAAACTGTCTTCCATTATCTGTGAACACAGTTTCTGGTACTCCGAATTGACAGAATACTCTCTGCTCTAGATAGTTAATTATCTTATCACTCGTTGCTTTGGAAAATGGTTCTAAAAGGGTAAATTTCGTAAATTTGTCCAAACATATAAAAAGAACGGTGTTTCCCCTCTTCGATCTAGGGTATGGACCTAATAGATCCATGTAGATATGTTGGAAAGGGCGATTTACAACAATTTGACTTCCCATGGGCGGTCGAAGGATTTGATTCGGGGCTTTAGTTGACTTACATATTTCACAAGAGTTGACGTACGCTCTCACCTGCTGTACCATATTGGGCCAGAAGTATAGTTGGCGAAGTCGACTAAAGGTTTTTAAAATTCCCCCATGTGAAGCTTGTGGGGAGTTATGGGCAGTTTTAATAAGAGACTCTGTGAGCCCTGAGGGTACCCATAGCTTCCAGCATTGATCTTCTTCTACGACATTTCCCGAGTAGTGCTGCGTGCGCATATATACATAGTCGTCAGACACTTGTAAATCAGGTAAGCGATCTTTGTTATCCATCACAATGGAAATTAGCTGTTTATATTCTTGCGACTGAAATTCCTCCGAGCTTAAATCGACTTCAACAATTGGGTTCCTCACTACAATTTCATCCATGTGTATCCTAGAAAGCGTATCTGGGACAACGTTTAGTGAACCCTTGCGGTGTTCAATTTCGAAAACAAAGCCTTGAAGCTTTAAACTCCAGCGTGCTAGACGTCCGCTGAGTTCACGTTGGTTCATTAACCATTTCAGGCTCGCGTGGTCGGTGACTATTTTAAAAGTTTGTCCCTCAACGTACGGCCGGAATTTCTTCACGCAAAGAACTGCAGCCAAGCATTCTTGCTCGGTAACACTATAGTTACGCTGGGCTGCATTCAGTTTTTGCGAGAAGTAAACGATGGGCCTTTCTATTCCGTCTTCGTTGCGTTGAGTAAGAACTCCTCCAACACCGGTGGACGACGCGTCGCACTGAATGGTGAACGGTTTTGTGAAGTCGGCGTTTACTAAGACAGGAGCAGATGTTAAGGCTGACTTCAAGTTTTCAAAGGCGGTTTTGGCTTTGTCATTAAAATTGAAAGTTTTTGCTTTTTTGAGGGTGTCAGTAAGGGGTGCAGATAAGGAAGCATAATTCTGAATGAAACGTCTGTACCAACCTGACATTCCTAAAAATCTGCGGACTTGTTTTGCAGTTTTTGGTACAGGAAATTCTCGGATAGTTGCAACCTTATCTATATCCGTTTTCAGACATCCGTTCCCCACAACGAAACCTAAATATTTTAATTCTTTGAAACAAAATTTGGACTTTTGCACATTGATTGTTAACCCGGACTGTTGAAGTTTACTTGCAACTTTTTCTAAGAGTTTTAGATGTGAATCAAAGTTTGGTGAAATAATCAAAAGATCGTCTAGGTAGACGAAAACGTTTTCTCTCATCTCTGTTGGGATCACCTTATCCATCAAACGACACATACGCTGTGCCGCATTACACAGTCCAAATGGCATTACAGTGTACTGGTAGAGTGGCCTCCCAGGTACTGTAAATGCCGTTTTCTCTCTTGAAGCCGCCTCTAGGGGAATCTGCCAGAATGCGTCCTTCAGATCCACACTAGAAATATAGTGTGTATCTGAAAGACGACTCAGCAGACCCTCCATATGAGGCAGCGGATAGGCATCTTTCTTGGTGACCTGGTTCACCTTCCGGGAGTCTAGACATAAGCGATTTTTGCCGGGTTTTCTTACGAGGACAACAGGCGAGTTCCAGGCACTGTTGCTTTCTTCTATGACTCCCAGTGAAAGCATCCTATCCAGCTCTTCATAGATGAGATTTTGGACTGCTGGCGACACAGGGTAGTGACGTTGTTTGATGGGCAAGGCGTCACCAGTGTCGATTATATGTTGTTCGAGAAGCGTTTTCCCGAGGCCTAACTGGGCAAAAGATGGAAATAGATTCTTCACTCTACTAAGTTCAGAAGCTTGGGTTTCTGTTAGGTCATGTGAATTGGGATCTTTTTCATTCTCGCCCTCTTGGGTGAGTGAAGAGATCAGAAGCGGAGCTAACTTAAAATCACGCCAAAAATCAATCCCCAAGTAGAGTTCTTGATCTAGGGATGGAACTAAATAAAGAGTTATTTCTTTCGATTGATTTTGGTACACTATTTCAGTTACAATTTTGCCTAATATATTTTGTTTCCCCCCATCGGCAGTATTAACAAAAGATGAACAGTTTAGAATGGGGACACCAGCAGAATTTACCAACTCCATGCAATTTTTCCCGAGACAAGATACGCTTGCCCCACTATCTAACAAGCCGAGAATATTACGATTTAGTATTTTTACATTAGCGTATGGTCTTAAATCGCTTGCTCTGTCTAAAACCGTTGAGCTGAGTGCCTTTCTCTGGGACTTACGCGATTTATACCGTGCTCTTGTCTTTAGGATTCGCGGTGAAGCTGCATAAGTTAGGATTCTGTCTCGCGCCTTATTATAATCTATCATGCGTTGATGGAGTGATTTAGGTGGTGGATTTGTACTAGCCTGTGGTTTTCGAAAGTCTGGTGAAGGTTTTAGTATTGAAATTTTGAGAGTATTAGGCGGTTCTTCTTCTAATTCCCCGGGTGGGATGGCCTCGAACGAGTCTCCCCGGAGGCTCTCTCGTTCGACCGATAGTTTCCCCGACATTTAGGACAAGTCGGAGTTACGTAACCAAGTGTGCCACACTTATAGCAAAACAATCGCCTAGATTCAGCTGGGCATTCAACGAATGAATGACCGATCTTGTCACAGTTCCAACATTTTACATTGTTAACATTTCTGTGACTATTGTTGCTGTTATGGTTGTCAGATGAAGGGTTGCTTGAACATAATCCTTCGACTGATAAGTCTTCAGATTCTTCGCTGTACGAAATGTCTATTTCGTTTATATTGCGGTGCTGACGATTATATCTGTTCGCATCTCTCTTCTGTAAAAACCGTTCCGCTTTGCGGCAGATATGCAGAAGTTCAGATAGATTACGAGGTTGGTACGCAAAGATTAACTGGGATATTTGGTCTTTAATATTGTGTCTTACTATCTCTAGAATTTCTGACGATGTTTTGGGATCTCGAAGGCGAGCGTTCATTGAAACGATTGTGTTGTAAAAGTCATCAACCGATTCAAAATTGCCCTGCTTTCTATCGATCATCAGCCTTGTTATTTCGTAGTCACTTTCTACAGAACGAAACTGTTCAATAAGAGCTGAACGGAGCTCAGACCAGGTGCACCTACGGTTGGTTTTAAGAAATTGCCAGTACCAATTCTCTGCTATACCAGAGACTAACAAATGAAAATGCGATTGGACCTGTTCCCAAGAATAGCCAAATGTTTCCCGTAAAGAGTTTATTCTGAACAGAAAGTCATCGATAGGTGGTGTCTTACTCGTTGCATCGAATTTTACTGACCATTTGTCTAGCTCAACGCGGTTAGGGACGTTACGAGGTAAGTTCCTGTCGAGTTCTATTTGCGCTGCAGCTGGTACTTGGCTAACGCAACTGCTACCAGTGCTTAGCATACTTAGCCGATTCGTTATGCCCGTTAAGGCTTCAGTAATTTGATGAACGTTTTGTTCCAACATGTTAAGTCTGGGACTTAAAGTTTCACGTCTAGGTAATGATTGGTTTGAAACGCGACGAATGTTATTAGGTGATGCTTGATTTGGAACATTACGCCCGTTACTAATGCGACTTCTAAAACTATTTTTCTTCTTTTGGTTTTTAGTTGGATTTTCGATTTCAGGCGGTAATCTACTTTCAGCTCTCGAGCCAAATAATTGAGCATGCTGCTCCTGTAATTCGTGTACTCTTCGATTAATATATTCTTCAACTTCTGGGCCAAACTCAGATTGTATTTGACTTTTGCGGAAACCTTTAGGTGTATATAAATTGTTATCGTCCTGAATGTTGAATTCCCTAATAACCTCTAAAGCGTCTTTATTTATTGCGTTTGTGTTAGTATCGTTGGGAGTAGGCATTCTATGAGAAATATCAACTAAATTTTGAGATGGATTTAAATTATTCTGGCTGATTGTAACACCAGGTGGAGTCCGAGGGATTTTCCCGGTAGGGTTGAACGTTTGTTCCGGATCACCATGGTCTTCTTCTATATTGACTGTTCTACTACGAAGGTTTTTCGAAACGGCACCGTTTTGTTTTGACGCCATTATTTAAATTTTTTTTTTTTTTTTTTTTGTAATTTAACGAAGTTGTTTTAAATAGTTTGTTTAAAAATATAATAATAAAATATGTGTTTGTGTATATGTATAATAGTTTCAAAATCAATGTTTCCTTGAGAGTTGGGGGTTTGTGTGTAGTGTTTAGTGTAGTGTAGTTATGTAGTGTATTATTAATCTTTTTGTTGGGGTATTTTGGTAGTTTGGTAGTGTAGTGTCTTACTTAAGCGCATATGTAGTGTATGTATTATTTAAAGTTAATGTTTGCATATACAAATACATTTTCTGAGTAGCATCGCTAGAACAAATAATGGTTGGCGTTACTAGGGTCATACACAGAAAGTAGTTCATATGGTTGGCTAATTTTGCAATTCTCATCGCGGTCATGATAGTTAATTCAGAATCATGAGACTTATGAAAACAACAAGTTTGCTGGTAAAATGCTTTTCAGATCGGTATTTTTCTTTAATGGAATTCGAAACAGTATATCGTCGCAACGCGAATTTCCTGTCGATTAACTAAAATTCGGGACATACGTTTGGCTGTTCGAATTAAAGAAACTATGTGTTCTCTTATTAGATCGGAGCAATGCAGAAGATTGTCTTTTAGACTTATGCTTTTGAGACTTCCTGAAGCTAACATTAGAGATTTTATTCCGACAGATGTTTGTTACATTTTTGTTTTGTATTAGATAGTGATAGGAGAAATGAAAGATGATAGATGATAGATGCTTCGTGTTCGGTGAAGAAGTAGAAGAGGATAGAAAGATAAAGTTAGACGAACACTGTGTTTAATCAATGAAGCTGGGATTGGAGGTTGGTCGTAATTATTAAATAATCAATATTATCAGCAACGGAAAATAACTTGAAAGCGATTAAACACAAAGGGCTTGAATTTACATATATTTGTCCACTATAATTGAACATAACTTGCAGCAAGGCTAGCGAAAAGCTAAATGTGCACTCTTTATAGTGCAAAAGAAAGATGGAATTTTGCAATTCAAAAATTCGGCCTTGACGATTGGGCGCCATTTGATACGAACTTCTACCTTTATGGTAGACGTTCCCCTCAAAATTAACCTTCTCCACAATACCGCTTGTCGGCATTGGTCCGGTATGCGAGAGGGGGACATGTAAGGTGGCAGGCGGTTGACACGTCTTGCGTATAGCACGGCTTAGCTCGCCGACGGGGTGGGTTTTTGTTTGCCTGTCCTTAACACGCCGCACAATTATACGTGCCATGATCAAAAAAAATTAAGAAATGATAAAAAAAAATGAGACAAAAAGACAAGATAATAAAAGAGGATAGGTAGGTGAAAAGAAAGAAATCGGGATTCTTTGGTGTTGCGAATCCTTGGCCATGTTGTCCCTCCCTTGTGGACCCAGCTCGTCCACTCCTGTGGTTATCTGCGGCCATTGAAATTTTATAACCCCCAATATGCTACCCCACACTACCTTACCGGCTTCCCATCACTACTTACACGTCACACCATTTTCCCCCTCCACTCTCTTAGGAATGGATTTAAACAATCATTTTAAATTCATTATTCAGATTGAACATTTTAAAATTTATTGGCATAAGAACAAAAAAAAATTATTTAAGAATACTTTAAGAGATACTATTATAACTTTCATTCTATAATAATTTTGCAATAGGACAACACAACAAGTGACTCATACCCTTCTTCGAATCCTAGATTAGCGCCTTTTTGCGCTCCGATGTCTTGAACGGCTCCTCCAGCGTGCACGGTGGATGGGTTAACGCGATCGCTATATTTACCCGAGGGATCAGAAAATGGTTATGAAAATTCTACTTCTACTTATCTATTATAAATGAAAGTTTAAAGTTTAACAATTATTGTTTATCGCAAGTATAATTCGTATTAATATATTTTTACAAATTCAAGATTAAATATAGCTTTGTTAAGCGCAATGAAGTATCAAATACAAATTCACTTTATGAATGTAAGTATTTTACACATATTTTATGTATCAAATAAAAGAAATTTTAAAGAAACTAGTAAAATTTCAGTTTTTTTTTTTTATTATTTTCTATTCAATAATAGCGATCGTAGGGAATTCCAGGTGCTTCCTAACACCGGTGTTTCTTCCTTCGGACCAGGCTTAAAGTATCCAGGTGATGACTTGCAGACGTTGAAAATTTGACCTTGGTCTCAACAATTTTGGAGGGCAGCGTTTTCGAGGATGTGCGTTAATTGTTTATTAATACCGCACTTGGTGAAATCAATGTAATGTGTATTGATTTATTTCTTTTATACAGAAAGTCTTTGGACAACGTGGTTATTTTGGCGGATTATTTTTGCTGAGTAACTTCACTTTACTTTTTGTCTTATTAGACGAGACAGCAGTTTTATCACACGATAATGTTTGCTTTATTGAAAGATACACTTATATTCGCAATTAAATTTAACGAAATATATTATTTTAGTTAATTTGCCGAAAACTTTTAGCGGCTGTACTTTTGTTACAGTATAAATCGCGCCACCACGCACTTTTTAGGGAAAAACAACTTCCACGCCACTCGGTATCTGCCACGCTAATCCCTCTCGAAAACGCTCGCGCCTCTATTTCATACGTCGCCCACGCTACCAACACCAACGCACTATTTCCATCCGATCTCTTTATCCATAGAAGGGGAAAAATAAAAAAAACACATACATAATAGTTTTTTTTTTTTTTGATATTCCCATCATTCGATAACTTAACGAAAGAGGGATATTTTGATTGATAGTGTTGCCAACCATCATGGACTAGTCTTATACTGAGGTCTTATACACGAATTGATAAATGTTCTATCTATACGTGAACATTACACAATACTCTGGCGAACTGCTTCAATGTTTTCGAGTGTACGACTTGTGACAGGACACCCAGTGTGTTTAAGATCACTAATTCATCCAGTCTCCCTGAATTTTTCAATTATTTTCTTCACAGTTGATGGTTTTATTTTAAATCACTATGACGGCCATATTTTGTTCGAAAATTACGGACTGTAGCTGACAGACCTTAATTATTTTTAAAATATAGCTCAACAATGAAAATGCGTTGTTCTTTCGCAGAGCGCTATATTTTTACTAACCTCGAACTGACAGCTGTTACATTGTTCCCTTTTTTTTTCGTTGACATAACTGTAGAGTTGGCATCACTGTACTATTAAAATTCAAATTCGGGTGAATTATGGGCTACCCTTTATATATCAAAGGGAGATTTTTGGAAACAGCCAGTAGGTAGGTATATGAAATTGCTATAGCTATTGAGAAGGCCCTACATCATAAATAATGCCGGCTAATATACATAAAAGGTGCATCCAACAACCTAAAGGCAGGTTCCACCAAAAAGTGAAACCAATCTCTATATTACTCCGGTGAAGCAGGCACTTGAAGAAGTTTGGCATCAATCTTTGTTGTCGAAATTGCATGTTTATTGGGATCGATGTTTCTTCCCTTCTTTACAAAAAGGTAAAATCCACAGAATACGATTTTATGTAAATTATAAATACGTCACATTGAAAGACCTTGCTGTAAATTTAACGCAACCATGTTCTTACATTTAAAATGTACCAAACACCAGATTCCCACCCCCTGACCTGCGGCACTGAGTGCAACAAACAAGCCCAACTTGTTCATCGTCTGCGTGAGCGTGTGTACGTAACGTACACTCAGCAGAAAATTCTTCGAAGAAATTCCTAAAATACGTTTCACATCGCTCGAGTGAAATTCATCAGTGAGTCGCCGCGCCGCGCAACGAGTCACCATCATCACCATTGCCAAGACTGTCACAGTGTCACCACAGCACAGCCGCGCAGTCATTTCATGCAGATATGCGAAATGAATTTATATATTAGGCACGAACCGCATTGCGTTCCAAGAAGCTGCAGCCAACTCTCAATACAAAGTAAACGGTGGCGTGCGGACTACGGTACGGACTACGGAGGCCGTGCATTCCTCTCACGCACATCTGCGCAAACGCAGCCTTCAGCCAACAAGCACTAAGCAGTGGCGCGCAAGCGCAACCAGTAACGCACCGCAATGCGAAATGAATTATTCAAATGGCAGCCGTTTTGCGGAGGAGGATTGGATGGAGTTGGAGTCTCCAATCCTCCAGCTGACATGGTCAACTCGCTGCTCACATTTGGAATTAACCGATTTAAGTTCGACCCAAACACACGATACAAGTATGCGAATGCGAGTAGGTACCTACTTGTACATTGTTTGCGGCTGCCTGCCAGCCCAAAGCAAAAGTTTCACTTTCACAAAAGGTCTCTGAACGACAACGAACTGCGGCGCGACGACGACGACATGACGGTGCGCGGTGGGGCTGCAGCGGTAGACATATGCAATCACTGCAATTGTCATCCTGCTTACAGTCTGCGGCGACACACATGCCTGCAGGCGGTGCAGGTGGTGCGCCATTTGCAGAGATTCAGAGTTGTTGGAGGCTCCACCAAGGTAGCCCGCCATCGCTGCTGCATCTCACACTCACATAATATGTGTGTGCGGCCAATCATCATTAACTCGAACTTTATGCAGCGCTTTTAGTTGGGATGCAGTTTTTCGCCTGCCAACTTGTTCCGGTGGACTAGAGCTAATTCGCGTGCTACTTGGCTGTCAGTTTGCACACTCAAAACTGCCAAAAATATCCCCATACGACGGACGGACGGACCCATTCCGGGGGAAATGTAATTTCCGTAATTATCTTGTCGATGGCGGCTCGTAATTTCGATCTGACATTTAAAGCATCACTCGAAAGCGGGCACGTCTTCACCGCATTTTTACGTGCGAGGCACACCACCAAGTTGGTGTATTAATCGAATGCCACCGCTGATTGCAGTTTGGTAATATCAAAGGTCGTCTCGTCAGTTGTTATGAAATGTTAAAACGATGTTCACCGTAAATGCATCTCGATTATTGTCATTAATTAATGCGAAGATTGGGGAATCGTGTCGTGCGTGTGGTCCCTCTGAGGCGTATCGATTGGTGTGTTGATGGATTTTATTTAGTTGCCCAATTTTAGATTTGGTTTGCGTTAAAATTCAATGTGAACATATCGTCGCGGATAGAATGAATTAAAGGGGCGGAGTAAGTGTCGTCATTTTAATAAAAGCTTTGTATTTGGATGGGGTAACCATTGGGCTGTAGATAGGTAACATACCCTATATTTACTCGTTTCTGATGTGTTGAGTTCACCACAAGGTATTAGGACTCATCGTGATCCCTAGAGAACCTAAGCTAATTCGCCTAAACGCTTTACCTACCAACAGGGCCTACACGCATCTTAATACACCAACAAATTAAGGAGGACTGAAAAATGGCATCATGTTCTGACTGCATGCATCTAACGAACCTGTCAAAATCGAGAGTGCAAACGTGTATAGTATGTAGAACTTATTTTTCCCCGGTAGACGAGGAAGCCTCTTCACGCGTACGGTTAGCAACCATTCTCATGGTCTATGGTGATTTGTGGGATACTGTAATCTATATTCTATGCTTGGAACGAGTTATCTACTACTCGCAGTGCCTTCAGCCCTGAAGGGGTCTATAGAAGGGACCACACACATTTTTTTGTGGATCCTATTACATTCGTCCCAAATAATACATTTTGGCATGATTTACGCGCCTTACCAGGAGATAACCTCGTCAGATCCATCAGCATACAGGGGACAACCCCAAAGAGACACCAAACTTTGGGTCAATGTTCATCGGCTCTCTACCAACACCAAGCGTTGAACCCTGTCCAGCCGAGTCTGCAACCCGCCTATTTTCGATTTCTGTTGGATTTTGAGTATGTGCGAATTTGTACAGCATAGAAACTTTGAATATACCCAATTTCGAATATACGCCAAATCAAACAGTGACCCCATGCAGGGGGTTGCAGGGGCAGCATGCCCAAATAAAATACAAACTCTTTTTGGGATTTATTTTACTGAATATTTTTGGGCATTACCCATTTTTTGGGCATTATTTCTAAATCGATTTGGGTGTTATTTCCTTGGGCGGTAATTTCTAACGCGCGCCGTCGTTACAAATATCTGTACCTACATTTTTCGTGAGTTCTTATTAAGTTTGTTAAAAATGCTTTTTTAGGGAACCGAAGAAAATTTCGAGCCCCTACATTGTTCAGAGTTCATTGCATGATCAGATCATATTCTACTTAAACCTTTGATTTAGCCAAAGGCGTTTTTTTTGTGTTGTTCCTACCCAAAAGCCTCTTTTGGGTCAGTTTGCTTCGCGCAGCACTTTGCTGAATGATTTTCAGAGTCCCATATGACATTCACGGTGGTTTGATTTTTTTAACGGAGGTTTGGCCTTACTTACCGGACCAGTGATTCAAAGATCCGCTTGACTGAGCCGAACAAATTTCAATCAACAAATTTTGGATTTCTGGATTTCATCTACATCACGTCTTTGTCGAAAGATGCAACGCTCCACTATCCGAATTGCGCTTGTGACCTCCTACAAAGACCCACATTATGCACAAGTAGCGATACTAATAATGCTACTTCACTTCACAGATGGCGCTTAAGGTCCAAGGTAGACTACGGCCTCAATTAAAAAGCCCCTCTAGGCCCAGGTTGGTCAGTGGTCACTAACTAGCTGTCTCCTGTTGGCACAATGAGTTGGTTGATGTCCGATTGCGTATGCCACATAAGAAGGGTATCTTTCCCTTAAGCATCTGATCAGGCTCGTATAGCAAACTTTAATGTGGCATTCACTCAGTATGGCCGACAAGGTCTTATATGAGATCTTAGAATATATTCATTCTTGTAGGTACACAATCCTAAGGTTCCATTCATCAGGCATTCGTACGATAAAATTTTGCAGATGGTGACAGCTCCTTGCAAAGTCAGCTCCCACTATTTTAAGAAGCTCAGTCGGTAGGCCATCAGCTCTACCAGCCTTTTTATACCCTCCAATTTGCTATTACATTTGTAACGCCAAGAAGGAGTCACCGGAGACCCCAAAAAGTGTATTTATATTCTGAATCATGATCACATTTTGAATCGATCTGGCCATGTCCATCTATCGCGTATAGCTCTGTCTGTTGAAAACACGATAGCGTCCAAACAAATCGACTTAGATGAATGAAATTTTGTGAGAGGGCTTCTTTTTACCGTCGTCAGGTTGGTATTGAAAATTGTCTATATCGGTCAAGTACTCGTAGTTCTGGCACCTCCCATACAAAACCAATTAGACCCATGGGTGTACAATACATACTCAGGGCTATCGTGAACAAAATTCCCCCCGAAACATTTCCCATTTTTCAAAAATAGGTATCGGCAATGAATTTCGAAAAAGGGAAAAAGTTTCCCCCGGAATAAATTGGTATCGTGAACAAAAATTCCCCCCGGAATATTTCCTTCGTAAATTTGCAGGTGGAAATGCAAAATGTAAGCAGTTTCTATAGGAATAAATTTAAAGTCAGTTGCATTTTTTTAATATGTTTTATTTTAACAAACGAAATAAAAGTGGCATAGGATTAGTGTACTCAGTGTATAATTATTGAATAAAAAACGCGACATTGCCAACGGTTCCAATACGAATAGGAACAAATAAAATGTAGGTAAAAGGGTGTATAAAGTTTGAAATCTGAAGGAACATTAGAAAGGACTTCTGCGAATGCCGACTGTGCTAATTTAATCTCATGATTGGACTCCTGTCCGGTAACCACCTTCTGCAAGGAACGGCAGGCATGCACTTAGCTTGACGAACGATGGTAAGATTGGCGAAATCTAATAAATATCGCATGTGAATAACTACATTGCAACGCTATTTAACTTCTACTTACAACGCCTGTAGGAAGTTCAAGGGATTGGGTGTATCTCTTAAAGTTGTTCTGTTTAATCCTCCTTCATTTTTTTTCCTGTTGAATTTTTTCCTCCACTATCTAGCAATTGCTGTGCATTTTGTAACTTTATTATTTTCTTTTATACATCACTGAATTGAACACTTTCTTTACCTAAAGAAGGATAAAACCAATTTGCATATTTGCAAGTACTAAAATTAACACAATTCCTCGGTTTAACGCAAATAATTTGCAAAACACTTCCAAATATGAGCTTAAATGAATAAATCACAATTGACAACTGTGAATGCATTCGAACATATTTTCGAAAAATTCCGGGGGAAATAAACTCCGATGGAAATTTACGATAGGATGAATATTTTCCAGGGAACAAAAAATGTTTGGGGGGGAATTTTTTCCCTCCGGAATTGCCGATAGCCCTGACTAAATCGCATGGCAAACATTTTGCATGTCTTGTATGGAGTGGAGGGTATCAAAGCATCGGCCACGTCGATGACAAATCTTTTACTTTTTGGTTTTAAAATTTGGATATCGCTATACTTACTTCGAGCTGAGTGGACACTTTGGACACATCAGTGAACTATGTATAGATATAAGTTCACAGAATTGCCTCGAATCTTAACACATTCACATATTGCTCGTTCGCAGATAACGCGATTACGGTCCCAGGTTGACAAAACATTATTTTTGTTAGCGCATTGTAAGATGTCTACATCCAATGCCCCATCTAATCTAATGAATAGACGCGGCAATGAAAATTGAAAATGAAAAAGACATAAGATAACATACTCGTAGCTTTGACGTTTCCGAATACGATGTCAAGTAGCATTTGCTTGAGACATTTATGTAGTTACAAAGTCTAGAATTTAGTTCTCACTCAAACGCTCAGTAAACCCGCCATTAAAGTGCCAACTCTGCTGTATTATCCGCTCCAAAGTGCATTGGAAAACGATTACTTTCTTAATAGACAAATGCCGATTTCAATATCAATACAAGGTCATAAAAAAAAAACACTTGAAACCCTTTCAAATGTAGCAATATTACACAGCTCTTCCGAGTCTGTCTGTAATGACCTCCAAGTATCAAGAGCAACTCATTACATATTTACTCAATGCACCCAAGAGACGTATAATAAATCACAAGCGTATAGACAGCAATCGGCTTGTAAACATGATAGGCAATCGAACTGATATCGATGCGAGAAATCCCTCATTAAACGCCATTCCCACAGACACAATCTTATCAGCCTCATAGATAGCAGACCTTATCATTGCCACAGAGCAAATACAACACCGAAACAGCAATCAATTGCGCCTGGCATGACGCCAATGATCTTCCGAAAAAAGGTCATGGTTATCCACTGATTGGATATGTGTCATCGTGCAATTATATAGCTTGTTTCATAATTTTTTCCCCCGATTGAGCCTTTGAATCAGTGACCTCAGTTAATCAGTCTTCCGCCTGCGTGCATGTCATTCATACAAATTTAACAACAATGACGACCCACTCGCGGCTGTAACTCTTGACACACGAATAAGGGCATTTTCGTTTCATTTATTCTGAATTGATTGCAACTACAATGGGGCCCAGATCGCAGAGGGCGGGGGCCAAATTAAAGAACCATTTTCAATTAACCGTGAAAATTTCGCGGTTCCAAATGGAATTGTGGCTGTGACGGAGAGCGAGCACATGGCCCTAAAAGATACTTTCGCCCCGAAGTGCAGTATTATACCCTGTGCATAGTATAGAATGTGGGTTTTGGTTGAGGGAGAAAGGGGCCATCGTCGTCGTCGATCAATCGAATCGGACATTGTTTACGATCGCTCGAAGGGGGCAGCCAGCGTCAACAGATAATTTGTATCTATCGGTTGTAACTGCTGGTGTATGAGAGTATGGCTCTGGGTGTTATGACTTTTCCGAATGCAATTACTATGTCAATTGTGCTCATTCAACTGAATTCGATTCAGTGGAGTGGAAATTGGCTTAACTGTCCAGCGTTCGGTGTGAATTTGGGAAAGGTATTGGATCAGATATGAGAAGGTTTGTCGTGTTGCGGTTTTTTGGAGGGCACAATGCAGGAAAGAAAAACGGTCCATAATGGCTGCACTTTTGACAATCCTGGCAAAACGAAGTCAGGACCACGACTTTCGAAACGATAAATTTGGAAGAAAGTTTGTTGAATACACAGCCAAACAGAGACCCTAGGTTGTTATAAAGTGGATAGGTAATCCAGAAAACAGAGAGAGATGGACAGGAACAAGTTAAGGTAAACCGGTGCGCAATCGTTTGACTATGGAGATAAAGAAGGGAACCTTGTGACAGGCATAGAAACAAAATCGGCCAGCATCACGTTGTCGGGCAGAGTGAACTATCTAAATTTGGACGATGATGGACAAAATGCCCGTTCCCCTGAAACTTAGCGATGCAAAATTCCAGCTAAAATCCAACAAGACTGCTGGGCCTGGCGGGTTGTTTACTCTATGAGCTTCTTAGTAGGGAATATGCGCCAAATTATTTCCTGATGAAGAAATCGTTTACCGGGTCGAGGAGGAACAAGACACATTCAGCTGCTTATACCATCGTGAACAAGATCCCATCTGTCATATTGTGCGCACTCTTGAAAAGCTTCGTGAATAACCGGATTGGTTTTAGTCCAGGAAAAGCTAACGTCGATAAGATATTGAAACTTAAGTAAATCCTGGCAAAAGCTCAAGAAATCGAAATCGATATTCATCATTTGAAAGCCAACTACAACAACAAATTGAGCCGTGCATATTTTGGTAGGTATTCCTGGCAAATGTGGGCGCAGTGGCTCAGTGTATGTGTGTTTGACTACTCTGCGAGGGGTCCCAGGTACGAGTTCGATCCCCGCAAAAACACAAATTACACTTTAAGGTTTTTTCCGCTGCGCCCCTTCTCGCGAACGTCTGACAAACATCCAAGAGTAAAACTGTCCTGAAAAAGCTTCTAAATTCAGCCGTTCGGACTCGGCATAAAATTGTAGGTCCCTTCCATTCGTCCCAAAAATAAAAAAACTCACACAATAGTTGTGAGAAGCTAGGCCTAGGGTGTAAAAATCCTCACAAGCAAGTATCACCCGATAAATACAAACCCGACAGAATGTTTCAATATACAGCTTTAACTTTGAGGTAGCAAACGAGACTTTCTCGATCATACCTGAAACAGATATCTCCTCACATTTTTCAGCCCCACTCGGGGCAATAACTTGAGGCGCCATCTGGCGGTCATTCAAAATTCGAACTTGTAGTCACTATGGGAAGAAAAGATACTGTTTCATGACGGACAATTCGATAGTTCTGATAGCAAAGGTAGACATCAAATAAAGGTGGTTCTCGCGAAAAAAAACAAGTGAACTTTGGAAGTGAAAAAATTTTACCGAGGAGCTTAACGAATCACTAAATTTAAGGACAGATTGCAAAAGTTAACAATCCATTGGTTGAATGCACTGCACATCTATCGACATGAAAAACCTTCAAGGTTAATACTGATTTCCATAGACAACATGTTATGTATAACCAAGTTGCTAATATGCCCAAAGAAATTCAGACAAATTGAGGCCCTGAACTCTATAATGTTAGAGCCTCTTTGAACTAAATGTGAAACGCCAACAAATTTCCAATTTCATCCAAATAAAAATGTATTCTTTTATTTCTTGACATTTAACTAAAAACGTCACGTATATCTTCTGGATATAAGAGAAAGAAAATTCGTATCTTTTAATGCTCAGCGCATGTTAAGTTGCATAGGCTCTCTTGAGTTTTAAATTTCATTTAAATGTGCAACTGCAACTTGCAACATAAACAAAAACAACTCAAATTATTGTTCGCTTGCAACCACATATATACTGAACCGCTCGAGTCCTTTCCTTATCAACTAAATTTGGTATGTGAGACATGCACTCCATCAGTCCATCCATACTTCTATTACTATGGTATCTATAAGTATGAATCGACAAATGCATTAACACCATTTTTAAAAGTCATCTACGCTCTACCACAAGAACATGGTTGCTAGCTGCATGCTTGAAAGATGCAACGTGTGGAAAAGTGCGTGCTTACTGGTTACGGCGTAGATACGTTTTAAAATAGTGTTGCCACTTGCATATAATTACTTATGTAAATCAATTGTTGTGCATTTTTGGCAAACTTTAGTATTTAAATTGAACCGAAGTGTAAAATTGAAATCACTACTTTACATTACGCATATTCGTTCCTTTAAAACCTCGTAGAATACAGGGCGCCATTCATCTCTATAATCTGACCATCTCCGTATCTCTTCCGTTCTCAGCAATTATGAATTTCGGCTTTAATTACGATTGAGTATTCTGGGACTGAGCTTCCGTCAGTTGACCTCCATGATCCTCTTCAAATATAAACTAGTCTAGAACTCTGAGGTTCTATTCTGCTTGTTTGATGTCCACATTTAATTTCTTCTATTCAGTCGTGAATGAATGAAGTAAGGAAATTACAAGCTCTTAGTTTCATTAAGTACAAAGTAAACAATGTAATTTTTCCCACTGCTAAAAAATTCACTTGGCTTGATTCCACCGTTCATTATTCAGAGAAAAATCAGAAGTCAGAAACAGGCTCTACAGCTGGGTGAACTTGAGGACTTTATCTCTATCATTACTCGACCGCCCGGCCGATTAGAGCATCGAGTCCTTTTTATAATTCATCTGGCTTCTGTTCGTTCCTGCCAGCTAATTGGATCTATGTAGTCTGTGTTATTTATTTTCTTTATAATAAGAGCACGAGTCTTGCTTGTACGATCTTAAAAGTTGTATTGAAGATTAAAAAGATTGAAAATAAAAATAATAGTTTTAGAATAAACTATGTATTACTAAATTAGAATTACAAAAAACAAGTAGAAGTATGTTTCTAATTCTGAAATGAATGTACATAAACATATATAATTTAACAGTCTGAGCTGACAGGCATCTGAAAGCGACTCTCTGTAATAAGTTGCAATTGCAATTGGCTTTGTAGATCTGAAATCAGCCTAAAACTGGAGTGGATTGGATATGCCTTTATTTATTTGAAAGTATTATATGCATTGTTTTCGTCTTTTTATGTAAAACGTCCAGTTGAAGTGTAACCCAGAGTTCTGCATCGCTGATTTTCTTCGACTATGGAATGTCGCATGTAAGAATTCGAATCTACACCTGCCAAGGAGGAAATTGTAGCTATACGTATGTATACCTAACCTATGATGTGCGAATAAAACCATCTTCTGGTCAAATGTTCTCTAAAAGAATCTAATCCTTAGCAGTATTAAGCTGATCAGTCAAATCGCATTCTTAGTTGTGACGCCGATTTTTGTTTTAATTGTTGATGTCGTTACCTACATACATGTTATCCCAATCATTGCAAGGAGACATCAACAAATTCCAACATTTCGTTATTCATCTATAAAATGTAGCATCTGCAATCCACCCCTTGACTTAGCTATAGAGAAGGCCAATCGCATTTCGGAGGGTGAAAACTTTAACTTGAATTACCAGGTCCGAGACCACATTTTTAACCAAGTACACAAATAGACTTGTCTTTAGGGTAGGTAACTATGTTAACTTTATTTTGGTACTTTTTTTAAGGATTGTGGTGCAATTATATCTTAGAAAGACTAAAAAACGAATAAATAAATGACCAGCAGTGGAATAATAGGCTTAGTGGCTCAGTAGTAAGTGTGCTGGACTACCGTGCGAGGGGTTCCAGCTTCGATCCTCGAAAAAACACAAATTACATACATTTTAACCCTACATTTATAAACATGGGTCTCACCGACCATCTCAGTTGATTAATCAGTCATATCATGCGATGTGAAAGAGATACAAACACGTATCTTTCAGCACATTCCTAAAAATAATGGATTACCCTTACAATGAATGCGTCCACGTCATTCATGAATTTTTATTAGCCTAATATTTTCGTATATCTGACAACTACTGGATATGTACCATACCTACAAATAAGGGAAGCCTTAAACATTGGTGTTTTTGCTCCGAGTGTAAGTAATTAAATATCGATTCTTCTGGTGGCAAAGGACAAAATCCGAAAGTTGATAGTCGAATGGGCAAGTTTATCTTAAATCTAATAGACATCTGCAGACTGCAGCACACATTTTTTAACTCCGAAAATGTGCTCCCAAATCTTCTCTTTCCACCTAAGAGCACTCTTTCGCTTTTGATTGCGCTCGCCTTGCCAGTGCCACAACACAACAAACAAACCACTCAAACATGTTCGATAGCAACCTGAAAATAGCACTCAAAAAATCAAAACACCAACAAATCGTAAAGAGCTGTCCAACCACACTGCAGCGGTTTCGTTTCGTCGTGTTGTCTCCGAATTGACGTTGCGCCGCGATTCAGTACCGTGGATACACTCGAGCCGAATAGTGTGTACGTTTGTTGCTTTTTACGATTACGTGCCAACCTGATTGGAAGAAACCACACATTTCTATTCAGTCATTTATTATTATTTTCACTTTACATCTATGTCTGTCTATCTCTGACTAATTCATCGTGATCGCCATCTCGAAAGAATAAACACCTAACCGGTGTATCTAGAACAATAGTTTTCACTTGTTTCGAACGCGATTTTCGACGGTCGATCGGTCATCGATTCGAATTTGATTTTCGTTTATATTTTTTGACACTTCTTCGAAACTAAAACCAACACTGTCAAAAAAAACAGCAACAACAAAGTGCATAGTGAGTTGAATCAGCAGCAGGGACGACAGGCTTTTGCTAGCTATTACAGCAGAGCCGTGATTTTTCGTACAAAATTTTGTCGGTATCTGCGCGAAATAAAATAAATAAAAAAAAAAACGTGCCCTCGCCGTTTTGTTGTTTTTGTGTTTGATTTTTAGTCTGTCTGTCTATCGGTCGCGCTGAGTTCGCCTTTTCTTGATATTCTGCGATTTCTGGTTTCTGTCTGTTTTGTAAATGCAGCAGCACTCCACTCCACCTCACCACATCCCTGTTCTATCGCGCGCGTCGCGGTTATGTGTAGATATTTATATTTCGTCTGCTCCATCGTCGTCGTCGTGTTGTGCTAAGTGTTGAGCTCTGGAGTTTTTGAGCAGCAAAACGTGTGGAGTAAAAATTCGCGAAAGGAAAAATAAAAAAAAAATCCAACACACGACAAGTGTCGCGTTTTTTTCGATAGTGTACAGTGTACACAGTGTGGCGCGAAGTGAATATGGCCAGCTCCGAATTCATTTGCATAATTCCGACATAAAATAAGTTTAAATTTTTTATTTGGTGAAGTAAAACAAAAAAATAACCAAAACAACGAAAGGAATTCCACAGTAAAATTTGTTTACGTTTTCAAAAAGAGAAAAAAAATTTCTCATTCGCTAGTGTGTCAAAGTGTCAGCGATTTTTTATATTCAACTGTTCAAAATGTGCCAATTGAACGAATTTTCAAAAATATCGGATTAAGTCTTGAATTTCGTTTTCCAACCAACCAATCATCTGAAGGACATACCTGCCAACAACATTTGAGTGAATTAAGTCGCAACTGCATATTTTATAGTTTGACAGACGTCCAACGTCCAACGTCCAAAATGGGTACCAGGACGACAGATTGTCGAAAATTTTCACCAAACATCTTTAACAAGAGCAAGTGCAGCCACTGTTTTCGACAGCGAGAGGAACATAGCGCTGCAGCCTTGGAATGCAATCGGGTGAGTTTGAGTTTTTGAGATTTTATTGTTTGGTCCTGTTGGGTGTGAGTTTTTTTTTTTGTTCTTCTTTTGAAGAGGATTACACTACGTTAACCCCATGGGGTATTGTCAGAGGCACACAACCAGAATCATTAGCCTTGTAGTTGTTAATGAATTTGTATGTGAAATGGTCATGTGAAATTCCCAAGGACTGAATGGGAATATCGGATACAATCGATAATTTCAGGAATTGCTGGTAGATTACGTCACCGAGGGGAAAAAAATACAACTGGGTTCTTAGGTAAGCAGGAGCAGGTTTTTTATTTGAATAGAAGGTGAAGTGAGTTAGTATACGTAACGGTTGGATATCGTAGAGGTGGTTTAGTAGTGGTCCGTTCTGTTATTTGCGTTATTAAGATGACATATAAGAGCTTAAATGATTAGGTTAGGCTCCCTTAGACAAAGGTCACCTGTGGTACCACATGCAACATAAAAAAATAAATACGTGGCGCAACAGGCGTGTAGACACCCTAGTCCTAGCTTCTCGCAACCATTCGTTTTGTGTGAGTTTCTATTTTTGGGACGAATGGAAGGGACCTACAATTTTATGCCGAGTCCGGACGGCTGAATTGAGAAGCTTTTTCATGACAGTCATACTCTCGGATGTTTGTCAGACGTTCGCAAGAGGTGGTACCACATGCATTTAAGTAAAATTGGGCCCTTCAACTGAAATATTTTGACAGTAACAATTGATAATTTTATATGGAAATTTTCGCCTTTTTTAAATTTGTAAAAGTTAACATGGACACTCAAAATGATTACTAGTAGGTTAGGTACCTACCGCGGATTGTCTTCCTCACTCGTTGAACCAGTTTAAAATTCAAATAAAGCGTAAAAGACTTAACATAGAGGGTGCCCCTTCCAGCTTCCTAGACATAGAGGGTGCTTTTGACAACACTGGATATGACTCCATATCAAATGCTTTGACTCGTAGAGGCATAGATCATTGATCAACCCACCTATTAAATGGATCAAAGCGAAGCTTGAAAGTCGGAAAATAACAGCTTCGTAAGCACTGACCTCAGTATCAGTAATGCTGGGTTTTCACTTGTCGATTTGAATCGACGTATTTTTATGTCAATTAAAAAATTGGCAAGTGGAAATGACGAAAAATTGCTTGTCAATGAATTGACAAACAGCTAAAAACTGTTCCTAAGGACGTGGCTATAAACGACATAGCCTATAGCAGTCTCACAGTCTTAAGGAACATTTAAAAAAAAGTTTCATCGAAATCTGTCCCGTAGTTTTCGAGTTTTTAGCTGACAAAGAAAATGCCTACAGTTTTATTATATGTAAGGATAAGGATGATGGTTTAACCCATTGCAAAACGTACAGGCGTGGTTCTCCTGAACGTCGAAAAGGCATTTGACACCGTGTGCGGCACAAAGGTTTACTGCATAAGTTATTTACTCTTCGATTTCCTATTTGCTTGGTTAAAGTTATCCAATCCATTTTTAACGGGTCGTACATTTAAAGTGTTTGTAGAAAATTGTAGTTCAACCAGTTTTCCAATAGAGGCAGGTCGCAGATGTACCCCAAGCGGGTCAGTGCTTGGACCTATATCCTCTACAATATATTCACCTCTGATTTTCTTAGTCTTACCAATTGTGAATCTGCTATATTTGCAGATGATATCTGTATTTATTCGTCAGACGCTTTTGGTTTAAACATTGAAACTTAACTTGCAGGCTGCGCTAAATACAATGCACATTTTTTTCCATCGATAAATGCTTCTAAGACACAGGTTGTCTTTTTCACTAGAAAAAGGAGACCCTGTTTCTTACCAAGCAATCTATTAGTGATAAATGGTATCCAAACAGAGTGGAGACCAAGTTCTAAATACCTCGGAGTACATCTTGACAAAACCTTAACATTCAGCTTGCATATCCAAGAAACAATTCGTAAAGTGAATTTAGCAATTAAAATGCTTTATCCCTTCATTAATCGCAAGTCGAAACTAAGCAATGAAAATAAACTCATTATGTTTAAAGCCATTTTCCAAGCAATTATGTTTTATGGGACACCGGTCTGGGGTAAGTGTACAATTAGCCATATAAGGAAATTGCAAAGAACGTAGAATAAATTGCTCAAAATGATCTTAAATCGATCTTACCATTTTTCTACAGAACAATTGCACGTAAATTTCAATATCGAAAAAGTACATGATAGAATTATTAGATTATATGAACGATATAGTTGGTCTTGCAGTTCATCTGATAATCCCTTGATTTTGGGTTTGATAGATATAAATGCATCATTAATTATTTTTATTATTTAAATATGTAGATATATATATAGATTTTTTGGATTTATTTATTAATTACTCCTTAATTTAACATGTTGTTATTTAATTTTTGTCTAATTATTAATTAATTAATTTATTTATTTATTAATTAATTTGTTATTTATTTATTAATTAATTAATTTATTTACTTAATTATTTACTTATCTATTTATTTATTTATTAATTTATCAATTTATTAATGTATTAATTTATTAATTACTCCTTAATTTAACATATTGTTATTTAATTTTTGTCTAATTATTAATTAATTAATTTATTTATTTATTAATTAATTTCTTTATTTATTTATTTACTTATTTATTTATTTATTTAGTTATTTATTTATCGCTGTTGTTATTTATTTATAGCTGTTGTTATTTATTTTATTAAAGATTTTTTTTCTCTTTATTTATTTATTTATTTAAGTATATCATATTTATTAATTGTGAATATATTATACCCATACTTGGCTAACCAACCTGAAATCAAGTAGGTACCTAGTTTTTTTCTTCCTACAAGCACTCCTGCCTCCACTGGATTTTTTTTTATAAAAATTTTTACTAGTAGCTTTTCCTTTAAATTCTGTGATATTTTTGTAATAAAAAGAAATATATTTTTTCAGTAGTAAGGTAGTTTAACCATATCTCTGTAAATCGTGCAATAGTGCCTATGTGATGAAGAATGTATCTTTTCTGCTACAATAAAAAATGTTATGTTATATACTTACTACTTACTTACTTATCGGGCTCCCAACCCGTGAAGAGTCTCTGTCTGAGACACAGGAGCCTCTACGATCCCGGGTACGCTGCTTCCAATTGTCCAGACCAACCGCTCTGGCATCCGCGATGGCTTGTCTTTGAAACGAAGGTTCGGTCTTCCCTGTCTTCTCGAACCTGGGGGCTGGGATTCGAAGACCCTCTTAGCTGGAGCATTATTGTCCATTCGCTCGATGTGGCCGAGCCAATGTAGTCGACGTGTTTTGGCTTTTTGGACTACATCCACATCTTGGTACAGCTCGTAGAGTTCGCAGTTGTACCTTCTCCTCCATTCGCCCTCCTCGCACACAGGACCAAAAATTCGACGAAGTATTTTTCTTTCGAAGGAGCAGTATCAGCTCTCCCTTCTTGCTTATCGTCCAGCACTCGGCGCCATAAAGCAGAACTGGCAGGATAAGGGTTTTGAAGAGCACACATTTCGTCCTTCGAGTTAGAAGTCTTGAACCCAATAGAAGTAGCACACCTGCCCTGCGCACTATCTGCTCCAGTACGAGATTGAAGAAGTCGCATAATAGTGCGTCTCCTTGCCAAAATCCGGTGCATGTTTAAAATAGTTCGGAAGAGCTGCTTCCAAACTACACGTTGCAGCGCGTGTTTTTCAGCGTCACGTGACACAGCTGAATCAGTTTTGCTGGGATTCCGAATTCGGCCATCGCCATATAGAGCTCCTGACGATGTATGCTATCATACGCGGCTTTGAAGTCGATAAATAGGTAGGTGGTGAGTTTCTACTTGAAATTCGTTGGTCTTTTCCAAGATTTGCCTCAGTGTAAAAATTTGGTCTATAGAAAGTCGATCTGCCGTGCCGAAAGCCACACTAGTACGTGCCGATTAATGTGTTGCAAAAAAGTTTAAAACATTCACATAGTATGTTAGATAGGAGGATCTTATATGCGACATTAAGCAGGGATATGCCTCGATAGTTCTTGCAAGTCATAGGATCGCCTTTTTTGTAGATGGGGCATATGGAGCTTTATAAATATATACTCCTCCGAATTTTACGACTAAATTAAAAAAAAAAAGAAAAAAAAAAAGAGTTTTAAATTTTTCATTTGATATTTTTGAAGGTGTGCTCTTTTTGGTAGGCATGGATCTGGTCACCCTATAATATGTTGCATACGCGTATGAGCTGTAGGCGTAATTTGTTTTGTTAATAGCCACTACCCACTAAATAAATAAGATGTACCTAGGTATAGTTTATGAAAAGGCACTTCAATAAAGATAAAATATTTTGTAAGCTAAAAAAAAAGAGAAAATATAAACAAACGTACAACTCAAATAAATTTTAATTTAATTTAAAAGAAAAGAAACCGGTCACGCGCAGGGCAAGTACAATATATGTATATTGGAGAGATATTATTGCATTTCCCCTATCAGGAAGTGAATCTGCTCTTCGCGTCGTCATCTATACCAAAAGATTCAATACACTTCGTTCCCACTCAGTGTGGGAAAGATTCACCTTCGTCTCCGGCACTCGTTCTCATAGTTATTACTGATTTCGTGCCTAGTTTAATCGTGTTAAACGCATGTACCCAATCAGGGTCCCAATGCCCAATCCCAAGACATGCTATGGAATCTATAGGTACCATCAGGCAGGCGTCGTCCTCTAGGTTAGACCCAGGATTATAGATCATATAGATCATATAGATTATGGATTTCCTTTGATGATTTAGAGTCGACGGCCGTCGTAGAATCGAGAGTTATGGAGAGTCCACTAAGCCGGGCCATTGAAAATGAATTAATAAAATAAATCTCGTGTCTGTCACTTCTAATCCAATACACTCTTTCGCTGATGAGCGCCCTCTGTTTTCATATACTCGCTCCCTGATTCACGTTCCTGTTCCTCGGCTCTCGAACTGGAATAGGTCTTGCATCGACTAAATCGAAAGACTTTTCCTATGTACTTGGTATGTGATGCCAACGATAAACTCCATTGTAATGACCACATAAATGGAGTAGCCAAAAAATGCAAGGAAACGTATAGGTTTCTTAAATCGATCCAGGAAGTATTTTACACACTCTGCCTCTGACTAAGCTTCAATCTACAAGCCCTTTATTCTGAGCTTTATTCGGCCTAAGCTTGAGTACAACACCCCATATCTGGTCATATAGCGGAGTCCATTGGCCCACTTGAGACTTTTATATATAACTTTTAAATAAAATGTACTAATATTTTTCAAATTCGAATACAAACCAAATAACGAAGCCCCATCAATCCACTAACACTCTTCAAAGCACGAAAGATATAATAGCGAAAAGTGATGTCGATTGTTGTTTCCAAAAAAATCATGTCTATTCTGTTTGCGATAAAAGGGCTATAATTATGTCCTCTTCAAAAACAAAAAAAACGACAACAACAACAACAACATAACGATTAACATATTTACCTAATCTTCATCATACGAGTGAAAATGATAAGATAAGATACGAGTAAAGACATATAATTATCAACTTGGTCACTGATTAATCATATGTCATGTTAAAAGCCAGCCAGCTTAAGCAAAAGACCGCGCATCAATTTTGCACAAAGCGAACAAGGCGTGTCACAATTTATACCATTTGCTTTTGAAAACACTGACAATTATGATTTATAAAAAAAGATACAAACACTTGGAATGTTTTAATTGGATAATTAAATAAATCTGTTAAAAGAAAATATGTACATATTTTGACAACAAAAAAGTGACGAATGAATGTGGCAGAATGTGTTGAAATTTCTGAATTTTTTTTATTGGTATGCTTTCAGCGGACTTGAATTTTAAATTATGGCTGCATTTGGGCTATAAAATTTGATCGCTTTTAAACTTTATCATAATATTTTACAACATTTTTGGGCTGATGTTATGTAGATACATGGTATTATAAAGAACCATTAATAAGTTTCACGTAGACATCTAAGGATCTGCTGGATTTTAAAGCAACACATGTTTTTTTGTCGGGTTAGGAAACACTTTACTGGATCATTCAGACCCGACGCAACTGGTCCATTGTGGTACCAGCACGCAAATCCAGTATTACAATTTTTACTGGAAGTTCTTCGACTTTCTGAGGAAGCCGAGAATGTACTTCAGCGATGAGGAGCTGATACTGTAAGTACTGTAAGTATCAGCACTCTACACAGCAGCGCCAAACAATTGCCACATAACCCGAGCAAAGGCAGGACGTAACAAAGGAAATGATTCGAAGTATCGTCGCGTCGCCCACTCCACAAGCGTCGCAGAGAGTGGTGTCACTTAAGCTTAGCACACTAAGATGCATAGCAAAAGCAAAGTGTCCCTTAAGGTCTTTTCTGCAGAGAGGCAATAGGAATGCAACGACTTCTTATTGACTTTCGGGATCATGCGTTTAGTTTGCACACATCTTGGAGAGCCTTGCCATAAACAATTGTGTTCATTATAAAACCAATCGTCAGTGGCTGCCCTGACCGAGGACGCAGGAAGACCAAGCGCAGGTTCTGGTCCCGAGAAATTATCCTCCGAAAATTGCTCAGTAATCTCATCGGATATCTCATTTCCCGCAATCTCAGTGTGACCTCGAAACCAGACAAAAGTCAAGAAGTTCAGCCTTGCGACCGAGTTCAAAGAGTTCTTGCATTCCCGGAATATTTTGGACGGGTATCAGAGTTGAGCAAGGTCATGAGCAAAGCTTGACTGTCTCTACGTCTACAGTATCAGATAGGTACTCCGACTCCGCCACCTGTTCCTAACAATATATTCGGAAGCCATTAGGATAGCAAAGATCTCCGCTTGAAAAACAGTAGTACAGTCTAACTGCCTAATGAGTAGTTAAGTCTGATGTTGTCGATTTCCAGGGAGACTGTAAGTTTAATATTTTTTTTTTAAGAACAAAAAATAGATAGTAGATAATATTGGGGTCGATGGATGGTGCACTTGAAACGGGCTTTTGTCTTTCGTTCAATCCTTTGAAAACTGAGGGTCATCTCTTCACTGAGGGTCATCTCTTCACGGAGGATTGTTAGCGGTCTGACTCAGACAGTACTTAATGACCTTTTTGGGGTAAATCGTGTCAAAACGAATACATTCAAGGAGCTCTCAGTTGTTAGGGTGCTTCTGCCAAGACGTGACACTTTTTACTGAAAAAATACTTTCTGAATCTAAACGGTTATTAACTGCCTTTCTACAATAAAATACAAGGAACCTGTCTGTCTCGGCTGTACGGAAGCCCGAGCATGACTGCCTCTGCTTCTTATTTTCCTTCCATTAGTACTTTTATCATGAGTTACTATCAAATCAATCTATTGTCTCGGCTTTTGGTTTATCATCCTGACTGGAGTGTCGATGACCCTGATGCGCGATACTTATCCTACCACCATGGTTCCATATGGGGATGTCGTCAGATATAATGACACTGGAACTTTGTCTGCTATGCAAATTTAGAGTCGACTTCGCTTGCGTTTATGATTGGTCTTAGCTAGAATCTGAGCTTAGATTGGGATGTAGTTGAATTCTCACGAAAGGTAACAAAACTAGACAACGGTTCGTCCAGTGATGATGCTCAACCTTATCTGTATGAGCGCAGATCTGAGCCATGAGATTGGTGTATCTGCGTCTGTAGCGACAGGCAAGCTGCGCTTAAGGCTTTGCTAAACCTTGTCTGTTCCAAAATACTTTGGAAGAGAACGGAATAACTTCTTGAGTTCGTTTCTTTGACTTTTGGTTGGGTTCCAATTCACACGGGAAATGAGATCTCCGATGAGACTAAAGCACGTCTGAGATGATGATTTCTCAGTACCCCAGCCTGCGTTGGGTCTTCCTACGTACTCGGCAAGGGACGTCATAGACGATTGTTTTTCTTACGAACGCAATTATTTTTGACACAATTATGTTTGACATGGTTCTTCAGGATACAGACAGACTAGATGCATGTTCGCGAACGTCTGTAGGAATTTAGCAGCGTTTTCTCTGTCTGTCAGTATAGATAAGTAGAAATGACCGTCGACAACTTATGGGCGTTCATATGAAACGCTTTCCTTTTGCCAAGCTTAAGTGGCCCCACTGTCTGCGAAGACTGTGGAGAGACGGGGACGATACATTAGATCACTTCCTTTGTTATTGGCATGAATTTACTCGGATCAGGTGGCAGATCTGAGTGCTGATACTATAAGTGTCTTGTCGCTGAGCATTCTTGAAAGTCGAGGATATTCTAATAGTATAGGTGATTTTGAAATTTCTTCCTGGTTAAAGTGGAGTGTTTTCCAACCCCTCCGCAAAAAAAAAAGAAAAGAAAAAAGTTGTTTAACAAAATCACCAAAGAAAGGGAATTACCTTCGACTATCTTTCATCTTTGTTTTCTTGACTTTCCTTCTTCATTCTGTAATCTGTAATTTTAAGTATTTCTTTGGTTGAGTTAATTATTTCGACTTAATAAATGTTTGTTTCTCTCAGTAGCTGATCTGTCTGTAAGCTTGTGCTCTTAGGTTAGGTTAGGTTAACGGGTTGACAGAGCAGGTATAAGCTTGTGCTCTTAGAAACAAGATTTTTTACACGTGTTTTAAATTAATCTGACATCTTTCACAGTCATTAGCGAAATATTTTGGCATGTGTTCTATGCGACTGATTAATATTGTTTAATTAATCAACTAAATACAACCAGTATTCATTACTGATTTAAGAAAGTGTTAGACATTTGAGAAAGTTGTGAAAAAACAAGCCAAATGTTATTAATTTATTTTTTTGGTTGGCATCATTTGATAAGTAGGTTGTAACCTATAGTTTTGGGCTAAAGGCAATCTTTTTTTTTTGGAAATGGGTTAAAAATAATAATGATGATCAATGCAATGATATCAGAAATTTAATTGAATCACAAATAATTTTATATCATTACCATGCAATTGTTTTTCTGTGGGGTTGTTTTTATTGCTATTTTAAAATTAAAAAAAAAATCACAATGTATGACAAAGTGCGTCATTTGGATGTGAGTCAGTTCGCTGAACGCGTAATTTTATTATATGAACGTGTAGACAGCACATTAATTGAATAGCTAATGTAATCTTGTTCACAATAAATATTTTTATTTTATACGATTGTAATGGACATTTCGATATCATTACTAAATATGGACGTGGGGAAGTCCCCAAGATACGTCTATCTATATCTACGAACTAATATCGCTAAGCAGAGAACGCATTTGGATGCAGTTTTCACTGTTAAGATCTGTATTTGCTCTATCGATATGTCGAGCTCGAAAATAGAGTCCCACAAGGCGGTATTCAATGGCCACTACCTACTTTTTAAATTTCTCGTATACGTATATCAACTAAAAAAATTATTGGCAAATGGGCTGTACAGAGAAGAAGATCTAAATCGTTATGCAAATTGACTAACGAGGCATCCTAGTTGGTCCAAATAGTTTGATCTACACTTACTTTACTTTGTTAGTCTAACTACAATTTTTAATACTAAATTATTTGTTTTCTTACATTTTAAAATTGGATTTGTTTTAAAAGTAATTTGTTTTAATATTTAAAAAAAAAGGAGAGACTGTAGTATATAGTACTTTGGCCTTTATTAGAAAATATTACTGTTAGTAGTAGGAATATTTATATTCATTAATAAAATGTTCTCGATCGAAATGGATTTTTAAGTTTATTTAAAAATAGTGTTTTTTTTTCATTTTTTTTTTTTCATACATTTTTGTTAATTAAATAAACTAAATATTAAAATTGCTACAAAAAAGCTATTTATTAGATTTTTTAAATTTTGCGGTAATTTTTTTCTTTGAAGTCTACCTTTTGTTTACCATTTTATCGAAAGCAAACATAACAGTGAGTTAGTTAGTTAGCCAAAACAGAACTCCGTAGGATGTGTAGTTTTAAGAGGAATCGCAGTTAAAAATGTCGCTTTTTTTTTTGTTTAAAAATTAAATTTAACAACAACCTTTAGTTATTTCCATCTGAAAAAATTACTAACTTTTAAACAACACTAAAATGTATTTTTTGCCTAAGTTTCATCTTTATAGACATTGTTTTTTGTCAAAGAAAAAGATTTAAAACCGAAAAACTGGTTTTCGGACATTTTTTTTCGAAAAAATGTTAAGGTGAAAATGTTATAAACAAAAGTTGTAGATCATTTTATTTCCTAAAACTTTTACGTATAACTTTTTTTGATAGAGTGCACAGTTTAGCCAGAAATCGCGAAAAACTGTTTTCAATCCATAAAAATGCACCCCATTGCACCACGGATAGCTGCTGTCGGTTCGATTTATTTTGTCCTCTTTTACAAGCGCTTCTTCCACAATATTCTCCTGTCAGAGTGCTGTAACGAAATATTTATGTTTTTTTTTTTTTCATTTTTACGCCTATTTCTACTGGACTATAAAATAGTTTACCATTTTGAGGTTTAAACAAATGAAATCTTCAATTTCAGTCCAAAATGCGACAAGCCAACATCGTTTATGGAATTTTCGAACCTTCTAACAAACAGTACGCTATACCCAAATTCTAGTACTCACAGATAACAGACCCACTAGGCATGTGATTTGAAACACCATAACAAGTAAACAAAACGTATTTTTAGAACAAATAGATACGCCGCCGTGTCGCTTCTAAGTACGTCCATACACCTCTGCATATGCCTCATAGTTTGAACAGAGTATCTAATGAATTCACCCTCCTATCGCGCAGATACCAGAAACCAGCTCCATCATTTTTATTCATTAAGTCAAGTTGTCTTAATACATTTCATGTCGTAGCGTCATCATGTTAAATCTATTATACTATAGCCTTTGACGTCAAACAGGTAGCTACGTACACCCGCACCGCTTGTATCACTCACTCTGGCCTTGTTCAGTAATTGCTCGTTTCTTGCTTTTTTTCATGAAACTACTGCAGCAATTGTATAGAGCCACTCGTACATGGTCTATCCACTATCTATCAAAACTAAAGCATTCGTTCAGAGAAGATGCCTCTGTCGTTGCATGACTATTGCGAGAAGATTTGTCTTACGACTACCTATATACAGTGGAGTCAACATTTCGATGAGTTTTGCGATTAGATTAGATAAGATACGAGAAGAAATGAGTTTTATTTTAATTGCTCGCGCGTTTATTTTTATATCATCTCAAAATGAGAACTTAATTCAAGAATATGAGGCTGCAACCTGCGTGTATCTAGATCACAACAACATGTCACAGAATTATTTATTTAGGGTTTATCTGGACGGCACGTATACATAAGATACATTTATGCACTCTGTATACTGATTAAATAAATTAAAACAGAGTAAACAACAATTTTGTGTTCAAGTAAACACAATCCGAAGATCCACCTACAAAGCTCCGCACATCATACAAGTAAGTAAGGTACCATATACATGTGACCTTAATATTTACTTTCAGCATCCAGAGCAGAGCAACAAACAAGTGAGCGTGCAGATGAAAATGTAACAAGTTCGTACGATTTCTAGATAAATCCATTAGCCGTAGCGTAGCCCCAGGGCGACATTTTTTCGATGCCCCCATGATGCTTCCTCTGGATCGTCATCGTACACTTTTATGTTATTTTCGAAAAGATACTTCAATCAAATGAGGCAAACAGAAAATGAGATCTAAATTGAGGTAAATCTTTTGGATGACGGAGAAGAAGCTTCAGCACGCATATACTTTGGATTCGTGGAACTATAATTTTTTCGTTCTTGCTAATTTTGTGTTGATTAAAAAAAAGAGAAATGTTTTCTGTTCTAAGAATGCATTAAATACCTCTGGGCTTGGTGGTGTTTATCTTAAACAATAAATTTAATCCCAAAACATGCAAGATGGTACATCTATCAGTTGACAAGTAGAGTTTTGTTTATAGATGAGAGATATTCCAAATTCGTAATGTAACTAGCGGACACGATAAACGTTGTTCTGCCTAAAATAGTTCAATTTTAAATATTTCAATATTTATTTTGATATTTTTGTTTTATTGGCGGATAGCTTCAGTTGTTCAGCGGTCATTATCGGACTTAATAATGAAGAGGGTTTAGTGCACTGCGACCTTGTGGTGCAAGTGCCCAAGTGCCTTAATGGCTATCTTGACATTATTGCTATATCTCAGTTTCTGTAGTTTTTCTTGAGAATTATCCGAACGCATCTATCTATAGCATATATTTCGACTTGAAAGATGCTGGTACATTATCGGACTTACATACGCACCAACGTTTTTATATAATATAATATAGCTGTACCCGCCCGGCTTTGCCCGTGCACAGAAATTGTATTGCTTAGATCTTAGATAATATGTAATGTTCTTTCGTAAGATTGTCTGTAAATTTGAGCTCAATCGGTTCGGCGGTTTTCGAGATATACGATTTTGAATGTTTTTTTTGTATTGGCGGTGCCACTTTTCAAAATGAAGACCAACAAATGCAAAAGAAAATAATTGCAATAAATACTACTTACTTAGGCGGCTCTACAGTTCGGGGTGAACCGAGGTAACAATAACAAGCCTCTGCAGTTAGCCAGGGCCTTAGCTAACTGCCTCCAGTTGACCAAACCTTAAGGCAAGGTCTTTCTATACAGCGTTGTCCATCCGGGTTAGACTCGAAAAATCTAACGTCCGGTGAATTTGTTCTCTTCCTCTACATGTCCTAGCCATCTTAAACGACTTAGTCGCAGTTTTTTTACCATTTCGATGTCGCTATACAGCTCGTATATTTCGCCGTTGAATCTCTTTCTTCAAAACACGTCAACGCATACGGGAATGAACATTTTACGAAGAATCGTTCTCTCGAAGTGACCGAGGATATCTTCACCCGCTTTAGATAGAGTCAAAGCTTCAGCGCCATTAAGCAGGACTGGAATGATCAAGGTCTAATACAGAATCCCCTTAGTTGTTCGAGATAGGGCTCTACTACTCAATTGCCTTCTAAGCCCAAAGAAACAGCGGTTGGAAAGAGTTATTTTTCGTTTAATTTTTTCTGAAATGTTGTTGCCGAGGTAGGCCGAGGTAGACAAAGTCTGTCACTACTTCAAAATTAAAGCTGTCGATCGTGACGTTTTGTCCGATTCTACGATGTTGGGTGTACTTGGTTTTGCCCTCATTGACCGCTAGACCCATTTTAGCCGCTTCCGTTTCTATACTAGAAAACGTACCAGTGACAGCTCGCTGTGTTCTACCAATTATGTCAATATCATCGGCGTATGCAAGTAATTGAACGGACTTTTGAAAGATCGTGCCTTGTGTGTTGGCCTGTGAGTTTCGAACAATTCTTTCAAGTATGATGTTTAAAAAGTCGCACGAAAGCGAGTCACCTTGTCTAAATCCTCTTTTGACATTAAAGGTTTCGGTCGGGTAAGGTCGTTACCGACTTCAACTTACACGTTAGCAACGAATCAGCTGTGAAAACGCACTTCTGGCAACGCTGGTCCAGTGAATACAAGGTCACACAAAATATTCATCAGTTCAGCCAAATCTAGACATCAACTCTTTAGTCATCATCCACGTAGATAATGTTCCTTCACAGAGATGGTTGCTTAGTCCAGTCGTTAAAACCATCGCCGGGGCGGATGGTAAAGTTCGAGTCGTGGTGTTGCGAACTTCAAAGGGCAAGATGATTAATTTGTTGCAAGTGAAACCTTTCAAAGGGGGCGGAAACCGCGTACCGAATCCTTCCAGCTACTAATGCATCAAGACAAAACAAGTCACTGCTAAGTGGGTTAGAACCCTCAACAGATACTGAAATCTGCTTTCACGAAATCACCGTAGCAAACACATAATATTTGTATCGTTCTTGTTGTAGAAGCAACATTGAACAAATTTTTGTCACGAAGCTCTGTTAATGATTTACTTTTAGCAATGCTAGTCTTTGCTAAAACACATATACCTAATATATACTAGCCGAAACCACCTGCCCATTTTGTCTATCACCATCAAAAGATAGACATGTCCTACTCTTCGAAATTAGTTACATTTTTTCAAAATACAGATTGTCCATTTCTGTCTCTTATTTCTCATAGATTTTGACTGTCGTACTCAAAACACGTGTTAAAGATATCTGTTACTGCGTTTCTCAGCTTATACGCAGCGATACGATCCGATTACGCTGTTTTATTTCAATTTTCTGTGTATCGTATAAATACGACTATTGTGTTGTATGGATATGAGAGCGACAACTGATCCTCTTTGATGGCTACAGTAATAAAAATATTTCCGAAAAGTGCTGACGAGTGTAATTGAAACGACACGACACTTAGTTGCATACGACAAACGACAACGGAAATAGGGGATATTTCTTGCTAGAATTATTTTTAACTTGGGAATTTAATATGTCAATTAGGTATTTACCTTTATGCTTATTGTCGTTTGCCGTATACGCATACGACTATTATTATATCGTATCGTTTTGGAATAGATATTCAGCAGCTTTTTTAACTGATATCTATTGTAGTCATATACAAATTTCCTGACTAGCTATTCCTGCAGCTTTTATTTTACGGAAAATGCATTTGAAGCTTTACGATACTTTAGCTGCATACGACAATCGACTCCAGGAAAAGAATTATTTTCTTATAGAGTTGCGCTCCCCGTTAATTCGAGCACTGAAAATATGCCAAATATGAATATGAATATGAATATTGAGTTTTGCCGTTTATCGCATACGATTAATATATCGTATTATCGTAGAAACGATATTCGTCACTCTATCGTAACGATCGTCTTTTCATATTTCTATGCGAACTGGGATTATACATATTATTTTGTTATCAGTCAGTTGGACAATGCACTCAGACAATAAATTTTGATTTTGACCTTCTTTCGAACATATTCAGGCTACCAAAGAAAATAGGAAACCTTGTACACATAGGGGCAATCTGTACTCGAAGCTAAGGATATCACCTCAAAGTGGGTAAAAATTAATAAATAAATAAATAGGTGGCGCAACAGGCGGGTAGACACCCTAGGCCTAGCTTCTCGCAACCATTCGTTTTGTGTGAGTTTCTATTTTTGGGACGAATGGAAGGGACCTACAATTTTATGTCGAGTGAGAAACGGCTAAATTGAGAAGATTTTTCAGGACAGTTATACTCTCGGATGTTTGTCAGACGTTCGGGAGAGGCGGCGCAGTAGAAAAAACCTTAAGATGTAATTTGTGTTTTTCCGGGGATCGAACCTGGGATCCCTCGCACAGTAGCCCAGCTCAAAGTATGTACTAATCATAAACTAAAAGTTTACGCAGAAGGTATTCTATATTTTTATATTCTATACTTCCATCGAAATGTTTACAAATCAGTAAAAAAAATTGTCGTGCTACAGTAATGAACCAAGCTCCAATACTTGTGGGACTCCATTCAGGAAATTGATTGTCGTCCATCATGGGTATCATAAACACTTAAATTTTAAGGTTTTCAAGGCTTGAAATAAAACAAAATATTGAGCGGGATTTGCCCTTAGAGGTCAAATGGTAGGGACCTAAAAGTTTATGCCGCAGCGGTCTGCCCATAGCAGTTGTATTTTCGGGTGCTCGTCAGATGTTTTTCTGATTCTTAACTCTTGTACTCCTCAGTCAGAAATCCAACACTGTACTCCTACGTCAACACCTTGAAAGACTTGGCCCCAGTTATACATAGATACCTATAACCTGAAGATTCTTTTTGCCTAAGCGATAATGACATTTTTTTGACGAATCAGATCAAACTCGTTTTGGTTCTCTTTTTTAAATGCCCTTCGACAGTTGTAGTATTTTCCAGCCCTCAATGGATACGCCTTACGTTTTCGGTTACAATATTTTCTGACAATTTTCCTATAGAAATACATTCCAATGTCTAAAACACGACTATCGTTACATTGTAGGTGTTCGTTCTCGTACTCGTACCTATACAGGAATTCCAAGGCTTGGCTAACATGTGATACAACGAGTTAGGTGTCAATAAACTAGCTCAAGCTAATTTCTAAAAACACAATTTTCCATTATAACGACATTCAGCACAAACAGCCAGCAAACAAATGCTTATATCTCAATATGATTTATTAGCATCACGCTTCCACAAAAGAATTTTTGTGAAATCACAATCACAGGCGCGAGAACAAAAGCGGCAACTAAACGTTGTCCGACCAATCCCCAGCACAATCAAAATCACGACAAATCAATAGCCGCGTGCGCGCGTAGGTGGACAGGATCATTTTGTTGAGTATAACTTTTGTGCGCTCGCCAATTTGTAGTACGCTCACCCGATAAACAGTAATATACACGAATACCACACCGACCAACAACATGCACAGATAAAGAAGCGAGAAATTATTCGTCAGTCAGTTCAGTTGTATCTCGTACTGTATGTATGCTTCCTTGCGCCAGTTTGCTCGCCGTGCGGGTCATAAAGACAAGGTTAAGTGTACTTCAGGTATACTGGCCGATATTCAGCTTCGATGATGGGTGCCATTAAATTTGATTTTTATTGTACGCGATATCATTTCAATTCGCTTGCAATGTGTGAGCTGTTGAGAGTAGCTAATTTTCGGATTAATGCCATAACTACTTTGCATATACGAGTGTACCTTGAGGTGACTTAATTTTGACAGATTTTTGGCTCAGTTTTGCATTATATGATCCCACGCTGAGATTTCGCAATTATTTGGCAAATACTTATCGAATTGGCCAACAAGAAACCTATACAAGTGCAGCTGGGTGTATAGCATGTACTCTCTCAGTCACCGAAAACGATTTGAATTTGGGTCGGTAATTTTCCTGTTTGTGTTCTTTTGACTCAATCTTGAATTAAAATTAAAATTGAATGGAAAAACAGTGCTGGATTTATTTATATCGCTTCCTGGTTATCTAAGTGTGTTTTTCGTGAATTGCTTGAGAGTCTAAGTTCAAAGTCGGTTATTGGGGTTTTAGAGAGTTTCCCGTGAGACACACGCCAATCAGCGGAAAATTCAATGTGCTCGGCTGACAGATTGGCCGTTTAAATATAAAAAGAAATCAAATTTTCGAGGGTGGCGCTTGGCTAAGTTTGTCTACTTTGCACTATCTACATCTTACCTATAACGCCCTGTGAAACGAAGCCAATTACCTGTGAGTTACTGGCTTGTTTTTAACACTTACCTAACCAACTTGGAGTATGCAACTTAAGGCAGTTGTCTAAGGATCGGTTTAACTGGAGAGGCTTTGTTAGTTAAGTCGTTCATTCACCACATACACTGTAGCGCAGCCTATAAGAAAAAGATGAAGCACTATACATAAGTTAGTTCTGCCTTGACAATATTGACCCTTAATTAAGCCTTACTGTCGAAAATCATGAAAAGTATTGTCGAAAGAGTTCCTAAAAACCTCCTATCGACCTTTGCAAAAAAAATACCATCATCAAGCTTATTCAGAAGAGCTTTCTTCCATTTTTATGGGGTGCCAGTGCCAAAGGGCTGCTCTCTTCTCTCACCGTTTCTTTTTTATGACAGCTAAACCCTACATTATGTAGCAGCTACATTATGTATTTCTGCTCTTTTATAATAACTTTCCATCAAATATTCTTAACTCTCAGCGAAAGGGGTATTCAGACGAGTTTAGATTTGGTTTTGATGTTAGCAATTGAGTTTAAAAACTCAGAGCTCTTCCTGGTCTGTGAAGGTGTGCAATTGTTGAACGTTGTACTCATTTTTCAATAGCTGAGGCGGATTATCAAGAGCTGTTCATTATCCTACATCCCCGAGTCTTGTAATGGACAGACTCTACGGATGGCAGTGATGACTTGTATGCTCTGCAGTTAGATAACTGGACGATTTTTTAAACGATACAGCTCGGATACACATCAAGCTTTGCTTTGTGCTGATTCATCCACAAATTGAATAGAAATACACTCAGTCACTTAAGGCCGTAGTTTCGGCATTAAGAAAGCCACATACGTATGTAGCTTTGACGTCAACAGAGAGTGCCGCATATCGTACACAAACGTATGTGTACCATATGTGTGAGTGTCACAAAGAGAACTTCTACACGTCATGTAGCCATTGGGACCATATGCAGACTTTAAATCGACGTCAGTGCTACATACGTATGTGACTTTCTACATGCGTGTACTACGGTATTTATAGCTTACTAAATGAATGTCTTTATTGTATCATTTCTCCTTTCATTGGAGTACATGTCACATACAGAATCTTTCACAAAACCATGATTTACAGACTAGAGACTATAGAGACCATACTTTATCTGTTCAGTAAATTCTACATTGTTGAATCTATAAGTTATTTTGCATAATGTAATTAAAACTATTTGAAATTGTAACGTCCTTCCGGATATTAACATCATGTCTACTTAAAATAATATTTCGAACATACTCCTCCACTGAACAATTAACTTGTCAAATGTTTTCGCCACATGTTTTTTTTTTCTTTTTTGCATAGGTTAACTTCCTTTTTTTTATTCTCTATACAACATTGTAACCTATAAGTAGATCGTCTCTACATGAATAAATTTTATAACGTTTATTTAATCTGGTATCATCTTTTAATTAATCGAAAATTAAAAACTATTAATTTTCACGAAACATTTGGTGACCCCGACGTGATATTAATCAATATACGTCTGAATTATACACTTTCATTTGCTTTCAATCGCGTACAATGGGTAATGATGACTTGGACGACCTCAAGGCTGACGGCCAGTCAACATCTACTGCCGATAAAAGGATGAAGCAAATGGAAGCTCTACTATGTCGTCGTACGATATCAATTGACCAAATAAAGCGTTGTAGTGATTTTGTGGCAAGAGTTAAAAAGAATACGGATCTAACCTCAATTCCCGAACTTAAAACACGATTAAAGGCATTGGATAGCGCATTTTCCAGTTTTCAAAAGGTGCAACAAAAGATTGAAGAGGGAGATCTTTCTGAAGTAAAGAATGACACACGATCAGACAATGAGGAGTCGTACTATCTTGTTTCATCAGAAATAAAGGTCATGCTGAACAAATTTGAAAATCCTCCTTCCGAGTCTATGCTTTCACACACCACGGAAACCAGGTTTGATCCCATTAAGCTACCAAAAATTGAATTTCCCATTTTTACAGGCGATATCACCGCATGGATGCCCTGGTTTGAGACATTCAACTCTCTCGTACACAACAACTCTCATCTCAGTACACTATCCAAATTTCATCATCTGGTCAGCAAGTTGGGGGAGACAGCCAAGTCATCCATCGAAGGGCTGAAAATCATTGAAGAGAACTACGAAGAAGCTGTACAAAGGTTGAAGGAACGATTCGAAAACAGGCGTGTTATCGCTCAGGAGCATTTACACCGCATCTTTAATCTTCCAAAAATCATCAAACCATCGGCAGCTGAATTAAGGAATCTCATCGACAAAACAACTAATCACCTAACCAGCTTAAGGAATTTAAAGCGCCCTGTAGATCAGTGGGATGATCTAATTGTTTACATCCTAACAACCAAGTTGGACTCAACTACTGCTCAACGCTGGAACGAAAAATCACCAGTAGATCGCCTACCAACACTCATCGAGTTCAACGCCTTTATCAAGAAAAGATGTCAAATATTAGAAGGTAGTATACTTAATAATTCTATTTCATATTCTAATGGCATACCACATACAATTATGAATAATACCAAGAACAAAAACCAACGTAACTCTCAAAAATCTCTGACCACCACAGTCACTACCAAACCTAAATGCTTATTTTGCTTACGACCTGGTCATTTCATCTACAAATGTTTTAAATTATTGAACATGCCTCTCGCTGATCGATATCAGCAAATTAAAGGTCTCAATCTGTGCGAAAATTGTTTAAAAACAAACCAGCACTCAGAGTCAGCCTGCCCTTCAAGTGGGTGTCATATGTGCGGCGAAAGACACCACACACTTCTACATTATGATAACAAATCAAACTCGTCTTCGACGCCTGTTATTGTAGAGCAATCGTCATATCAACAAGGGGCCTCTCAGCCCAGTTCATCAAATGTCCTCCCAACGACCTCTAATTTTAATGCAAATGCTGCTATTTACAATCCGTCGCCATCCGCTGTCCACACCATAACCACTCCAGAACCTATGTCGCCCAGCAACCCAAACTGTCAAAAATTGAATACACTTTTGGCAACGGCCCTCATTAATGTTTGCAACAACTCAAATCAATTAATCCCATGCCGCGTTCTGTTAGACTCCGGTTCTCAATTAAATCTAATCAGTGAACGATTCATACACATGCTTGGTTTGAAAAAATATCATGCAAAGCAATTGATTAGCGGCATATCACAGAATCTATCGTCTTCCTGCTACAAGGCTACACTCGCCATTAGTTCCCGGTTATCAAAATTCGAAACATCAATTGAAGTCATTGTATTGAAAAAATTGACTAACTGTATTCCTGAGACCAATATAGATATTACCAATTGGAATATACCAAAAAACATTCCTCTGTCGGATCCTCTATTTTACAAATCGCAAAGGATCGATTTAGTTTTAGGTGCTGAACTGTTTTTTGAATTAATGTCAGTCGGCCAAATTAAATTGGGAAGTAATCTACCGATCCTACAAAAAACGATTTTCGGTTGGGTAGTTTCGGGTCCATATCAAAATTACCCTCCGGTTTGTTATTTTGCTCATATTTCACAAAATATCGATTGTGATATAAATTTGCATGATGATCTTAAAGCTTTCTGGGAAATTGAAAATGGAAGTGAGGAGCTAGGGATTAATCGAGTATTAAAGAAATCAGAAGCAGAATGTGAGAAGCACTTTATTTCAAATGTTTGCAGATTATCCGACGGTCGCTATCAGGTTCGCTTACCATTCAAAGAGAATGCAGAGAGACTAGGGGACTCTTATAATCAAGCACTCAAACGATTCAAATATCTGGAAAGGAAACTGCTGAAAAACAATGAAATCTATAAAACATATTCTGGTGTTATCAATGAATTTATCACTTTAGGCCACATGGAACTTGCGCCTTGTGTTGATTTTACAAAATCTCATTTTTTTTTGCCACATCATTGTGTGATGAAGCCATCTAGTTCAACGACAAAGATGAGAGTTGTATTCGATGGCTCTGCAAAGTCAACAACGGGAACTTCACTCAATGATACTCTTCTCATCGGCCCAGTTGTTCAAAATGACTTATTCTCTATTGCCACTCGCTTCCGATCATTTGCATTCGTGTTTACGGCTGACATATCCAAAATGTACCGTCAGATATCAATGCACCCAGCTGATCGTTGTTTTCATTTGGTTCTTTGGAGAGATAAGGAATGTGAAGACGTCAAAACATATCAACTCACAACGGTTACTTATGGGACCGCTTCTGCCTCATATCTAGCTACAAAAGCTTTGCAAACATTGGCGGTAGATGAAGGTCATGATTTTCCTAATGCCGCTAAGTCGATAAACAAAGATTTTTATGTCGACGACGTTTTAACCGGTGCATCCACTCTAGAAGGCGCTTTACAAATTAAAAGAGAGTTGATTGGTCTATTATCCAGGGGAGGTTTTATTTTACGCAAATGGTGTTCTAATGATGAACGAATCTTAAAGGATGTTGAGGAAGGTGATAGGGAAACTTTGTTCCAAATTGCTAATGGCAGCGCAATTAAAACGTTAGGGACGTATTGGAATCCATCTACGGACAAACTGTTATATGATTGTTCTGGCTCAGACTGTAAAACCATCACTAAAAGAACTGTCCTTTCCGAAATTGCAAGGCTTTTTGATCCTCTGGGACTAATAAATCCTATAATTATCCTGGCAAAGGTTTTTATGCAGCAGCTTTGGAGGCAGGGTTTCGCTTGGGATGAGAGTCTGCCACTGGAGTACCACAGTCGCTGGTTACGCTTTAGGGAGGAGCTAATGCATATAAAGAAATTCGAATTTGATCGTAGGGTATTCTATGGAAACAAAGGAGTTCAATTACATGCGTTTGCTGACAGTTCAGAGTACGCCTATGGTGCATGTTTATACATTCGTTCAGTTTGCGAGAATGGAAGCATTGTCGTTAAGCTTTTGTGCTCTAAATCAAGAGTTGCTCCGGTAAAAAAGATATCAATCCCTCGATTAGAGTTGTGCGCTGCTGTGTTGATGGTTCGCCTTGTTGAAAAGGTACGACATATTTTCGAAAACGGATTCCAGAAAATATATTATTGGACTGATTCCTCAATAGTCCTAAGCCAGTTGTCAGAAGAATCGTCCAATTTTAATACATTTGTTTCTAATCGAGTTGCTGTCATTCAAATGTTTTCAAATCGCAATCAGTGGTATCATGTTCGATCCAAAAATAATCCTGCAGATGTGGTATCGCGGGGAGCATACCCTTCAGAACTAATTAAATCAAGCCTATGGTTCTCTGGTCCCGATTATCTAAGGTCAAACGAATCTGACTGGCCGAATCTTAATCCTAGCTGCATCCAGCCGGTGGATCAGTCTCTCCTTGAGCGGAAACAACAAAAGATTATCCTATCTATGATTAAGACTGAAGACTTTATTGACAGCATTAAATATCACAACAACTATCTTAAATCCATAAGAGTCGTAGCGTATATGCTTAGATTTGTACACAATTGCAAAGCAAAACAGTTGCAAATTGAGTGTCACTTCGGCGAACTAAGTCCAACCGAACTACAGCTTTCGCTGCGCTGCATTGTACGGACAATTCAACAAGAATATTTTGCATTCGAGATCCAACTGATAACAAACAATAAACCCATTCCAGGTAGATCTCATGTAGCATCACTTCGCCCATTTATAGATTCAAATGGAATCCTGCGTGTTGGTGGTAGAATAAGCAACGCGATGTTGGGCTACGACGCTAAATTCCCAATGCTACTGCCGAAGGATCATGTTTTCACACAAGCAATGGCGAGTCACTTCCATAATAAACATTTACACGTTGGACCACAAACCTTACTCAGCCTAATACGAGAACAATTCTGGCCAATACATGGAAGGACCATATGTAAGAGGGTCTGTCGTAAGTGTATTAAATGCTTCCGAGCACAGCCTCCGATAAGTAAGACTATAATGGGAGATCTGCCAACCGCTAGAGTCCAACAGTGCCGTCCCTTTATAATGGTCGGAGTTGATTTTTGTGGGCCATTTAAAATGCACTTTCGTCGACGGGGAACACATCCGATTAAAGGCTACGTGGCCGTATTCGTTTGCTTTGCTACGCGCGCGGTGCACCTCGAAGTTGTTGAAGACCTCACAACCATTGCATTTCTATCGGCATTGAAACGTTTCATCGGTCGTCGCGGATATCCTTCGACAATATATAGTGATAATGCAACTAACTTTATTGGAGCCCGCAATGAACTCTCTGCAATATATAAAATGCTCCAAGAGACTGAAATTCGTAACGAAATAGTTCGTTCGTGCGCAGCGGACAACATTAAATGGAAAACGATTCCACCGCGATCCCCACATTTCGGCGGTTTGTGGGAAGCGGCTGTTAAATCGGCCAAGTTTCATATGAAACGCATTCTTCAAGATGCATCTTTGACATTTCAAGAATTGAATACTGTCGTTATCCAAATCGAATCAATTTTAAATTCGAGGCCGATAACGCCACTATCTGATAAACCTTCTGATTTCAATGCACTAACCCCAAGTCATTTCCTTATAGGCAGTCCCTTAGCTTGTTTGGCGGAACCAGATGTTACTGATGTCAAGACAATAAACTCATTGAGTCGTTACCAGTTACTACAATGGTATTTTCAAACATTTTGGAAACGCTGGTCAAGGGAATATCTCCAGAGCTTACAGCAACGAACTAAGTGGAAGTCTTCTTATTCCACCTTTCAAGTCGGTGATCTTGTGCTTATCGTGGACGACAATCTTCCTCCCCTTAACTGGAAAATGGGAAGAATCACGCAAACTCAACCAGGAAAGGATGGCATCGTCCGTACAGCAACTATAAGGACGTCGACAGGGGTAACTCAACGTGCAACAATAAACTTAAGAAAATTTCCGATTAACATTGAAGGATCTGCATCCATTCAAGACGGGGAGAATGTTCAGTAAATTCTACATTGTTGAATCTATAAGTTATTTTGCATAATGTAATTAAAACTATTTGAAATTGTAACGTCCTTCCGGATATTAACATCATGTCTACTTAAAATAATATTTCGAACATACTCCTCCACTGAACAATTAACTTGTCAAATGTTTTCGCCACATGGTTTTTTTTTCTTTTTTGCATAGGTTAACTTCCTTTTTTTTATTCTCTATACAACATTGTAACCTATAAGTAGATCGTCTCTACATGAATAAATTTTATAACGTTTATTTAATCTGGTATCATCTTTTAATTAATCGAAAATTAAAAACTATTAATTTTCACGAAACATTATCTATTCAAAATAAAAACTATCTTAGTGAAGCGGTAGAAGAATGGCGGCAGCAATCGATCCAATCTTAGTTCTAAAATGTCTGATTTGTAGAAGGGCAAGATGTTAGATTCAGACGACTTATACATTAAAAATCAAAGTAGTTAGGTATCAGTGACTTCTTTTTCCGAAATTGTACAATCTTTAAGAAGATTATTTAACGTTCTTGCTAATATAATGGCTTTAATTTTTGAAATCAAAATTCCTTAGTAATTCGGATCTCAAACGAAACGAAAATGCAACAGTAAATAGGAGACTTTAACGCACCTGTTAAGTCAGCTCGGGCAGAATGACATGAAATAAAACCTATTGTAGTTCGTTGCACAGTAGTTTCTAACTCCGATGAAACGAAAAGGCGAGTAATTATCCTTAGGTCTTTCAAATCGAAGAAAGCTTCGACACCACAAAACAAAAAACGCGCCTCCTGATGAAGTCCAAAGGTATTATTCTAACGCCTTTACCTTTTTGGTTTCTAAACGTGTACCTACCTACATAAGATAGTTCTTTGTCGAAAAGATGCACCCCTAAAACTAAACAGCTTTTTACCATCCTCAAAGTTTCGGAATGAAATATATTTTTTGGATCTTTGACAAATTGTCATGCATTCAATAATTTACAATGCATTCTTACACAATTTTACAAAGCACTTAACCTTTCTCTAGGCGACATATCATTTATAGGAACCGCTCTTTTATAAAATAAATTTCACTAAAGTTTATAGCCAGACGCAAAGAATAAGAAAGAAAACCCCATTTAAAAAAATGTAAATACATCACATCAAGTTCATCAACATTTATTACTGACTTGTATTCTTAACTAATAAAATTTTATTCTTTTTTCTTTTCAGGTAAGTCTTCCAAAAAAACTAATGAAGATAACTTTAATATTCGTAAGTTTACGTAAAGAAAATGTAGAAACAATTTTAATTTTATCATGTACTTCAACCGGCGATCTTAGCTCCATCTAGATAAAAACGTGTATACTAAAATGCTTTCTGAAAATATGAAAGGTGTTAAATTAGGACTAATAGTGACGAATGCCAAAGTTTGAATGCGACATCTAGGGTGGTGTGAAAAAATGTGAATATTATAGCTTGCCTCACTTACAATACATAGTTGCCTCTTGGGAAACGCTGCGATCGAGCCCAGTTTGTACGCAGACAGATTTTAGTTCTGCATTTGAAAAATTCAATTCAAATATTTCGAGCTTTTAATTGTAATTTTACAAGCTGAATGTGGCAATGTCCGGTGTTGCTCCGGTTCCCCTGATACTAAATCTCATATATAAAAATGGAAATTACGACTTACTCACCGACTCATCAACGCCCAGCCCAAACCCTTTCCTCTAGAAAACTAAAATTTTGCTCAAGGATTTAGATTAGATTAGATGATAGGTCGAGAGAGCCTTCACCGGCCCTGGCACTGCGGCCTCTCTAAAGAAGCCTATTGTGCCTTCCCTGATGAAGTCCTACAACCATCGTTTGACTCCGGAGACAGTCAGGAAGATAAGGATTTTCTCTGGGGGTAAGTCAGCAAGTTTTTCTGTAGTGACGATTTCTTCGCCAAGGACTTTCTTTCGAGACGAAAAAAAGCCGGACATTCCATGAGAATATGAAGAGAGGATTCATCACTTTCCAGGCAAAGTCTACATGTGGTGGTCCGGTGAAATTCCAATTCGGTGAAGATGTTTTTTCATAAGACTATGACCAGTGATAATACCTGTCAGGATTCTTTGGTTGTTTTTGTCCAGATTAGAAAGAAAATAGGATTTTTTTGGGGGAAACATTTGGGAAGAACTGTTTGGTGCAGTTCTACCCAGGTGTTTTAAGCCAGAGTTCATTAGATTCGGTTTGAGCTAAGCTCCCAATTTATTCCCTGAAGCATCCCTTGCTGACACCAAAGAAGGGTTCAGGTCCGACCAGTTGCATTGTCGCGCCGAGTTTAGGCAGTGAGTTAGCCAGCACAGAGATTTCCTTTATGAAATAAATAAAATCAATTTCACCGATTTTGTAAATTAAATTGGGGCCCGAGTTATTGGCGATGGCCCCTTTCAAGGGGGCCTTTTTCATAACTCACGAACCTTTCGACGTATCATCAATTTGAAAACTTGTAATGCGTTCCAACGTATGTCGCCGTTGAATATTATTATCGCCTCATCCACATCGAGGGAATCGTACTCCAAAAATATTCAAACGTATTTGTCAGAAAAGTGGTACACATCCTTATGATCTTTCCGGTTGCATGTGTTACAGAGTATAGGAAGGTCTGGGCGGTATGGGATATAATTAATATGTAAGAGATAACATTGTTGCTTTAAGACATTCTTCCGTCACCACTTCATACCACTCAATGGGCATTCACTTCGAATATGCTTTAGATACCCTTGTGGTATCATTACAATTCCATTACTAAACTTATGTAATTGCAAATCCTTTGAGCTCTGAGGAGCTCTTCTATCCGTCCGTATAGAAGTCTAATGTTCATTAGGCCTCTCTTCTCTGGGATTATATGGACTTCGCAATCAATGCAATTCGTTATGTATCTTTTGATTTGCATAAGTGGAGTGGCAGTTTTCTGACGATTTCCGAGTTCACCACTATTAGCGAATGCAACAATCAATATTAATAAAATGTCCCAAATTGTTTAGTCTGGCTGTTGTAGATGTACCCACTTTTTTTTATCAGTCTCACGATTGTATTAAGACAGAATAGACCAAATAAGACTGGGACTTTAAATACAACTTTTCATAGACGATTTTCGTCAAAAGGATAGACCTTTAAAACTACAAATGCAGAGCTTGAGTTGAAAGATTAAACGCAGCATCTAGTTCAGTTTCAAAAAATCTAACGATATTTGGCAGCCGATTATTGTACGTCAAACTTTCATAACTCGAACTTCTTTAAGTCGAATTTCTCTATTACTCGAAGTTTAATTGAGAACTCTGCGTTTTCAACTTTTCAACTTTTTGCCTCCATAACTCGAAGTTTCTATAACTCGAATTTATTTTCTTTCATTTTGAGAGTTCGACTTATAGGAGTTTCACTGTAATAAAGTTCCCTTCATCAACATTATCAATGTGCCGTCTATACATTACAAGGATGTTGGCCTCTTTGTGGTCTAATTTGAATTGACAAGTTTAAAATGCAGCTTTTTGGGTAACAAAACTAAAGTTGATACACAATCCTCAATTTTTTAGGAATGCATAAGGTTTTGCTGTCACACCAACAATTGAAGAACTAGTTGTCTTATGAGAATAAATGTACGAATAAGCTTCACAGCGCAGTATAGACCCCTTGTTTCTTAGCGATACCATATTGCTCATAATACTGAACTCCCTTAGTTAATGCACCAACCTTCAAAACGCATATTCACCACATTTAGGTTGTTTATAATAATCCGACTGTGTATTTGGTAGTGTAGTTGTGGTGAATAAAATATACTATTGAACGTACCCTATAACGTGTGTTACATTTTATTTTGTTTATATTTTACACCCTCAAGGGGTTAATTTAATACTACAGTGCACAAGGAACGATATTTTTTTTTGCGCCTTAGGGTAGGTTCATTTTGCCTTATAATCTCAACGCATGCAAAATTTTTTGGGTACCTCCATCAATCAATTAGCAAAAACATAGGCTACATCCCTAATTTTCAAATGGGCTTAATGTGATTGTCATTTCAAAACTCGATCGATTAGTTTTAAACAGAAAACATTTTCTTAAATGACAGTAATAAATGAAAGGAAATTTACCTATAACTCTATGTCCATATGGACAAACCCCTAACTACCAATTAGCCTTTCCAAAAATTCTTGAAAAAAATAAAAAAAAAATTAAATAAACGAGAAACAACCCGCTCTTACGTAATTGAAACAAGTTTCCGATCACTTCCATTTCCATCTGAAAACCGAATGTAGTCACCAACTGCCACGCTAACGAGTAACAAATTTATAGCACGCACTGTCCGCCACTAACAAAATTACTCAGCACAAATCAAGTTCAACTTCTTGCTAACTATAGGCATGGACACCGGTATTACCAACAATATGACTCACTCTCAATTTTCCATTAAAAAAAAAAAAAAAAAAACACACAACACACCAATGTACCTATATCTGCAGAACAAAATATGGGCGAGGATATTTCTGCAAAAGACAGATAGCCGGAGGGGGCGACATAAAAACTGAAATTTCATACGTTCCTGCACGCCCGGTTCAAATGCAAGGCTGATGACCAAAATGACCAAACTCCGATCATCAACATACTCATAATGATGATCACCATGATCCACCAGTCACAATCATCTCGACGAGGATCATTGCGTCTTGCATCAGGAGGATGTGCACGTAATGTACGAGCGTTGGGCTTGGGCACAGTGCAGCGCTCGCTCTCCCCAAGTAATGTGTGTGATTGACCAAGAGGCCTGGATTCAGTGCTGCGCGGCGGCGGCGGCTCGATCTAAAATTAGACTGATCGCACTTTGTCTCTTCGGTTCGTTTGGCATACTACTCTCCCGACCGACAGGGATAGATGCACAAATTCCACCCAAAAGTACATAAACATGTTGTGTAAGGCGAACAAAATATATATAGAAGAAGTGCCAGCACACACCACGAGGAGGAAAATATGTCGTTGTAGTCTAAATGCGAGTCGGGTCGTAAATTCCAACCCTCCCCGGGAGAAAAACCGAAACAGAAATGAACCCAAAATCTCTATCTCGCACAGTGGAGCGGCAAGATTTGTATTTAGTTTTTTTGTTTGTTTGCCTTTTTAAGGAATGTCGCCCCTGTCTCGCGGGCTGATGATCGGTTTGATGCAGTGCAACTTGGCGGCACACGTTCCCTCTGCTGCGAGGCAAGATGGATTCACTTTTCGGTTCAATGCACATTTCCGCTGCCGGGAATATAGCGGCTGATCCATGTGACTTTGGGTTTATTTCCATATGCTATGGAGTGTCCAAAAAACGTGTCGCCTGCAGTACATAAACTGCATCTATCGCGGGAATCTAAAATTAGACGACAGGCGAGTGTGATCCCTTTTCTAAGATTTGTGTGTTCCTTTTCGCTGAAAATATCTTCCTGTTACTTTGCGCGCCGCTGCTGTGGGGATGTGTGTTCAGGGAATTTGTCACGAGACTTGATGGACAGTGGGAGGCACTTGCCATAGATTCACTAAAATGTAAAAAAAATATTCACGCTTGAAGGTCTTAAAAAACTTGCCAAGTGCAATGACAATCTAATACCAGACACTCTTTAAAAAGTACCTACCAGTGAGTAGCATTGAAATAGTATGGGTCGTTAAGTGCAGCCCTGTGGCATCTCACCTGTTCGATGATTCTGAGTTGCTAAGAGCTACATGATTAAGATGCTTGGCATGCAAGACTTGAGTTCTTAGGAAAATGAATCGCGTTGTTAGCTAGATAGCATTTCGATTGGTACTTACCCCAAATGGGGGTCATGGTGTAACACGTTCAAATACAGAAGTATACAAACGTCTCCTTACATTTAATCGAGCTTCTTTTAAAGGAGTAAATGTCCTACTCAATAACTACTCAAGACGCTGAAGTCTAGCAATGCTACTGGTTCGATCTTCTTCGCTCGATCTAGTTGCTATTTTATTTATACCGCGCTAACCCCCTTTAAGGGGGTCTTGTTGTAAGAACTGCTTAACTGCATGTCTGTAGAAAATTTGCTGGTTTGATTTCAATTTCAAGTTCTAAGCCAATAGGCCTTTGTCTTGGTCAATATGCTGCTTGTTCAGTGCTTTCTTCAATCATCCTTTAGCCCCTTTAATAAGGGGTCGACGCACTAGTCGTATGTATTTTTTCCTGTTTTAGTTCTGTGGTACGATCCTAAAATCTCCGGTACATAATATGCTCAAGTGTTGTCCCTACTGAAGAAGGGTAGGTGTATATCGACAAGCATCTACCTTTACTTACCAATGTTCAGAATTTAAATTACTAGGGATTGATGTTTGTGCGGAAATGTAATTGCGTTTTGTTGCCTCTTAGGGCTCGTTTTAAATGCGAAAGTTGAGGATCACATTCTGATGGTTTATCTCTATCTACTGACATGAAAAATTGTAATTCGCTTACTATAGTGACATTGCAGTGAGAGTGCATTTTTCTTATTCGTTTGGCCCCTCAAATGGAGGTCACAAAACTCCCAAAAATTCATAGGGTATGCTTTTCGACTCTATATGTGACTCAGTTCTACCGACAAGATACTATTTTACGGATCCTTTATCTTTCTTACATTTAACTTAGTAAAACGGTGTGTCCAATTGACCCCTCCTGATGGGGGCCATTCCAACCTTTCTAAAACATAGTTTTGTATTGCGAAATTCGTTTGCACCCTCCAGTGAGAGTCATTTAAAGAACTCATACAATTCATGTATCTTCTTTTGGCAAGTTTAAGGACAGTGCCCTCAAAAACGGGTACCAAGGTTCAGTCATTTGCCTGCTATTCGCCACCATTGTATTCGGTTTGAAGCAAATCGCGAAGTTGTTTATATTTGGCTCTGATTCAATTCAAATAATATGTGCCCCTCTTAAGGGGGGCCACGACCATTCCAAGGAATTCTGAGACATATCAAGCTAATGATCTTATTCAATTAATTTTATTCACTTATTTGAGTGGGGCCGTGTATTAATCGGTCAATGGGACTTCTTTTCACTGTATTTTATTATGCTCCTCCTAAGGGGGGTCATCACAAAAGGTTGTTAAAAATTGATCTGTTAGTTAGGTATGCTTACTCTACTGCCATGGAAATTCTTAATTCTCATTGTCTATTCCCCAAGCATTTAATGTAATTTGATTTGGCCCCCTTCAAAGGGGGTCACTTATAAAACACGTGTATTTAGTTTATTTTTTTAAATTTTAGTATGAAGTCAGATAGAGAGATCGGATGCCCAGGTTCGCCTTGATGCTTAAAGTACATTATCTAAAATTTTCTATAAACAAAATCCCACCTGTACCTATGCCCCACTGTCGCTCACTGTTCCTCTGGCTCTGGCTAATCTAATAATCCTTTCGTTGACCTTCCGCTCTCAGTCAGTTAGTCACATTCATATATATAAAACGCGAGAACGAAACATTCCTTCCTACAGAGTTGGTTGATACTTCAGTACTTGTAGTTCGCACAGAGGGGTGCCACCACCACCAGACTGTCAGTTCGGCTCTGAAGTTACAATCACATAAACCATTTCGCAGTCATGACTCTATCCTCGAACTTTTCTCCCTCCATCGCTTCTCCAGCACCGCCACAATGTTCTCTGCTACAGTTGATTTAAATATACTGTTCCATTGTTATACAAAAGTGCAGACTCTACCCAAGATGATGATGATGATGTCTTTGAGTGAGATGGTGCCTGGACGTCTGCTGGAACTTTGCCCATAGAAAAAAGTAAAAAAAAATGTATAATAATAATAACAAGCGGACCTTCGAAAGATCATCTCATAAAGTACCTCACCAAAGTTGAAATAAACTGAAAATGTGCCTTCAGACAGTGTTGCAGCTCTTTATCATTGGTCGCTCTTTTGTAACCCGAGAGGAAGATACTTTCAGCGCACATATACTACGTATCCGCACCCTACCCTATATTTATTGCCTTTTATGTGGATACAAAAAAAAATTGTCTTTTGTTACCTTGCTGTTTGCCCTTTTGATTGGATATTTGATATTTTTTATAGTGGACAGAGTTTTCCTGTCTCATTGACCACAAAATTGCCTGGGCATATGCATAACACTCTCTTGGCACAATGTTAACCTAATGAACCGCACCTCATTCGATCGATGCAATGGTCCTCTGCTGCGGATGGAACTTGGTACTTGTGGATATGGTAATTGGAATCTTTTTTTTTTTTTTTATTTTTCGTCTTTCAAAAGTTAATTTATTAAGTGGTTTACAACTGGATGGCCCGAATTTTATTTGGCTTGGCTCAGTTGAACCAGAAATGAGGATAGTGGTGAGGAACACAACTTACTCTGTTTGTATAGCTCTCGTGTGATGGTAGATTTTAGATGATAATTTAAATCGAGTGCAAGTGAGGTGAACAAGGTTAGCCAACATAGTGACCAAGTTTATTCGGTGAGTCATTTCATGTTTGAACTCTGGTAAATGCAAGCCGCATTTGATAAATTAATCAAGTCACTACAAAATGACTTGAATAGATACAGAAGAACCAACTCAGTCAATTATTACAGGTGCGCATTTTGTAAAAACTTGGTTGCTTGGAATCAGCTTTAAGGTTCATCTGCATTTTGTATTGTTAATCCTCCTGCCTTGCCACATTGTCATTGAAGACTATAGTTAGTCGCAAAACAAAGTCGCATCTGATGTTCCAGAAGTGACCAAATAAGGATTCTCGAATAGACCTTCGTCGATTACGAAAGACTGCGCGTTAAAAATTACTAGACCTCTGTACTTTTGTCAAGTTTCTAAAAACCAGCTTAGAGACAAACGTTGTTTCGAGAGGCGCCCTAGCCTACGAACCTACGTCTATCCGTTTAAGTGTTTTGGAAAAAAAATTCTTCCTTAGTCTCATGAACCCATTCAACGACAAGCGTGAGGTGAGGCCATATCACAAACGGAGTTTTTGGGATATCAGTATCCGACCGTTTTTCAACGATAATCGTCGTTTTGATAGATCGTTTGAAGAAGCATGTGGTCCTCCCTACAAAAGTGAATCTTCAGAATGAGCGAAACGGCCAGCAGGGTCCGCAAGGTTGACGCTGACAGTTTTTAAAAAGTTTTTAGCCGCCAAAACTGAAAATATCTATCAACAAAAATCTATTTTTTTTTTACAGGGAAGTCTGATCTGGTACACGAGCTCACAGAGCTCTTAAGGTACATACCTACTAATGAAAATTTCTAACAAAAAGCGAGTGTGAATTCTATGATCGTACAAAAAATATTTTCTTGTATACCCTACTTTGGCACGAATGCTCGTGCTTTATAGAGTGACGTCTCTATGCTTGGGCATGTGTAGTGTATGTATACTCCACTGCTGTGTTTCGCAATCAGTGCTGGCTTTTGAGTTCGGCTGCCAGGGCGGTCGACTGGGACGCGGGGGTTAGACATGAATTTATATAGGCAAAGCCTCTATACTTGTAAGTGGTTGCGCCAACGGATGTTGTAATCTTCTAAAGATGCGGTAGCCGGTGCTACCAACATGCACGATTTGCAAACCCGAATAATCGATGGCAGGAGTGCGCCTTACGTACTAATCGGCACCCTAAGTCCTTCAACACACTTATGTATGTAGATGGATTATTTGCATAAGAAATAAAAAGAAAATTTCACTTGGCGCGCCTAAATTTTTAAAGTTGCCTGTAGTAATAGTAACGTTCTTGAAGACGCTACATTTATGAAATCGTAGGATTTCCTTTGATCTCTTTCGTTCCAGTATTGAAAAGGTGCCCGGGCCCCTTTTGTGTGCCTTGCGTAATATGCTGTCATTTTTCTAACAGTGGTTTAAGCTTTAGAGGTTCATAGTCTACCTTTAGTTTCCTAGAGCGAACGTAGGTGCCCACTTAATCTGAATTCCATACATAGGTATTTTTTGATTACTTATATAATATTGCCGACATGTCGTTACTCTTACTGACTTAGGTGAGGTTAGGTTTACGGGTTGGCGGAGCAGGATCATCCTGCCGTGCCACACTTAAGTCCTTCTGGACCTATTGTGATGCCCTCTTAAAATGGGGGTTAACCGTTGATGTTGTGATGGTCAGCCTCATGCCCCTTCTTCTGGTGATTACTCGACGCCGTCCATCCATCCTTATATCCTCAAAAACCTGTAAAGATCAGAAAGTGAGACATCAGAAAGTAGGTCATGGAATTAATGACTTTTAAGTGTTCTGTTCCTCAATTGACAGAGACTCGGGCAGTGACAGGAAGTGAGGTGTGTCCTCATGAACCTCTTCGTCACCGCAGTCTCTACATATATAGTCATCTTTGAGATTTAATTTCATCGTATGGTTTCTTAGGAAGTTATGACCCGTAGAGCCCCTACCAATTTAGACAGCGATGACCTATCAAACTGTAAAAGTTTGATGGTCCGGCTACGTCGTATTTTGGCCACAGCTTCTGTGATACTTCGCAGGTAGTTAGTCTCTTCCACTTTTTGTTGGTTGTTGTTGTTCTTACTGACTTAATCCATTTTGATGACCGCGAACTTCCTCTAGTAGAAGGGTTAACATTACAATTCGATGCCAGTGATCGTCTTATCTATCAATCTCTTAGCGTGCAACTATAGGGTTCGCCGAATTCCTTCCCAACTCAGTCGAACTAAGAAGGTACCTACTTATTTTCCTATTCCTCAACGCGGTCCTATGCTCAGTTTGGTCTAATTGTGTCTGGAATAAACCAGGGCATAGACCCAACTTGATTTCTCATTTCGTTTACATTGACGGATAGTCCGTTATTGGTATCCTCTATAATCGATATTTAACTTCAAACGATCTTTTTTTTGAAAAAAGGAGAGTATATCGTCTCTAGAGATAACCATATTTCCAGTCGAGTATTCTCCAAAACCTCCTGTGGTATCATACAGTACAATGCACCACGTTCTTTTGGTCTACGTACGTATTTTTTTAGCCAATACAGCCACCTAACCTTTAAGCTATCCAAATTACAAAAAAATGCTAAAGCTGTTGGAGCAATTTTGGAAGCGTTATCTGTTTTGAATACAGCAAAACGCATTATATCTTATGATGGAATAGTGCATTGATGATAATTTAAAAACACATATCAAGCAACTAGGTCTCAGATCTTTTGGTAGGCCCCTACCCTATATTGCTTGACGTATAAATGGGATTGTTTTAGAATGTTTGCTCACCTGTTATGTGCCAAATTAATCAGCAAAAAGTTGTTGAACAGCAGAGTTATGTAATGTCAGCTACAAAAAAATTGTCCTCGATAAAAGGGTTTGTGCCTTCGCTAATTTATTTCGATTGTCAGTAGTGTCTAAATTCATTCGTGTAAATGCGTTTGTGAATTTTGCTTAAGTTAATCATTTCTATTAGATTCCTTTTTGGTTTTAAATACGACGCATTTAAAATGAAGTCATGTTAAAAAATATGATGACAACGGCTTTAAAAATATCTGCTAATTGTTGTTAGTTTCTTCTGTCCTTCTCCACCATATGCCCTAGATCACAACATACCATCTAAACTCAGTCATATACATAGTCACATCGAAGTCCACCAACCACCAATGGAATACAATCTGACATCAATTTAGAAAGCAAAACAAAACCCCTCCTCGTCATCAACTTAATGCCCTCTATGACAATATAGAGAATGCCCAACAAACCCCCATTAGAATTTAATTTAGAAATTAGCTCAAGCCAATGTGTCACACCATAATCACTGGCACCAACACGATGTGTATCTGTAGCCAATTTCTATGAGAATTGGATTTTCAGTTCGCCAATTATTTCATGTAAGTGAAATTAGATGCCAAAACAAAAGCACACACACCATCCAACAGTATACACCATAAACGCTGTCATTCTAGATTGTGCGATTTATGCGAATTTCATCATAATTAATAATGCGAAGCGAATTGCAATACACTAAATGGTTTACCTAAAAACCCAGATACATCAGATACCCAGCGCAAGCTGAACTATATATAGTTCGGTTACTGTTTTGTTTGTTATTTATTTTCTTTTTGGCCGGTTCCGCTTTTTGGTATTGAATTTCATTTGATTCTGCATTTGCACTTTTAAGTGGCAACATTTATATCGAGAATACGAGAGATAAAAACTGATTCGGATTCTTTGAATCACAAAACGAACCGGGATTTTAAATGGTAACGCAGAATGACTATAATGTATCTACAATGTATCTTCAAAAGACCGTCCGTTTTGAGTGATGATTGCCGAATGTTGATTGAATTAATGGCCAGATTAACACATGCTAGATACGTATCGTGCGGTAAAATGAATACACACATGTGTATACTCGATAATTGAATTATGTGCAATTTATCGTTTTCCGTTTTGTTTAATCTAAATTGGCGGAGAGTTCTTTGAAGTTTTTATTCGGATGTCGGATAGGTTATGTTAATCGCAAGGTATTGAGTGAGAGAAACACATTTTTGGAAGTATTCTATTTTTAGAGTCGCACTGCATGCAATACGAATCTTTGAGTGAGCAATTTAGTTCAAATGTGCTTCCTGAACTACTTCCGTCAATTAGTTCATTTAGTTCAGGTTTCAGTGCGAGCTGTTTAATGGTGAATAAGTTAAGTTGTCAAACGAGATCAGTTTGGTTATGGACCAACGCTCATATAAGTGGCGGGGTTAAAGGGGATTTTGAACTAGTTCAGTTAGTTCAACTGTCAACTTTGTGAACTAACTCGTTCGTAAATTACACGCGTCTAATATCATCAAAAGCTAAACAATGAAAGGTCTAAGCAGTGATGGGTTATGAAAAGCAAGTCGACCATATGCGTCAGGCGATCTACCTAGTTCATACAACATTTCTCCTATTGAACTACATAGTTCATTCATATAGTTCACAATTTTATAAACTGTGGTGCAGCTAAAAATACAAAAAGTGATGACCCAAATGGTTTATATTGGACCCTAGGCCTAGCTTTTTATGGCGTATTGAGAAACAACCACTATAGTTGACTTGACAGACCGCATTTTTGAACTGGCACTTTCGTGAACTACCAACCACTGAACTGAACTACTTACACACGGACCATAATTATATTTTTTATTTTTTTTGGGCAACAAATGTTATAAAAGTATTAGACGTGCTCTTCAATACTGATTGAGGGCTCGATCAGATATTTTTCTGTCAAAAATTTTAATAGTTAGGTTCAGTTCGAGATCTAGTAGCAAACTGGCGACAAAGTAGATAAGGCTTGTGGAAGAGAGGGAGAATCAAGGTCAGGAACCTTTTGCAAAAGAGAATATTTTCTAGATTATCCTGCAGTTTGGGGTGAAATTAGCTCTAGGTACTTCAAGTCGGTTGAGGCCTCCTTCTACCTTGTACAAAAACGGGAATCACCACAGATGACCCCCTCGGCGCAGGATGCGGTGATGAGGAGGTGCATGAGAATACCTCACACTTTCTCTGCTATACTGCCCAGCGTTCTGTCACATAAGACATAGAATTCCTGCTCGATACTTATTTTTTCGAGGACTTGGAAAAACTTTCCGATGTCTTCATAAATGCCCTACATTTATAGCCTAAATTTATAAATACCTCGAGATGGATTACCAACCTGTAGGCTTCTCATAGCTTTCCATAGAATGTGGAAGTCATAAACTAGTATGTCATCAATCACAAACGGATCTATATTGATCTAAGTGTGGCACGTACAGATACTCAAAATTTCTGGCTACATTCAAAAACATAGGTGATTCTAATCGTTTAGTCATCTGAGCCTCTGTCGATTTCGCTGTACAGTTCGTAGAGCTCGTCGTTGAATTCCCACCTGCAAGACCTCTTAAGGCGGCTCTCAGATTGAGGTAACAAGCAATAAGCAACTATAGTTACTATAGCAACTGCCAATAAACAATCAGCAACATTTTTCGTTCGAGCGATATTTAGTTGCTTTGATGTGAGACCTCTAATTTAATTCGAAGTAAAATAATTGTGAGCGATAATTTTGCGTGTTTCCTATTGCTAGTTGCTTATTGAATGTTGCCTCAGTGTGAGAGCCGACTAACACTCAAACGGGACCATCAATGATGCATTCTGCCTCACAGGAAAATGTTGGTCTTTTTTTGCTATTATGTATGGGGTGTTTTTTTTTTTTTAGAGGCATAGAACATTTTTTTTTTTAAATAAAACACAACATTTTGGCTTTATTAGCTCACAAATTCCACGGCATTTAATGGTTAAAAATAATTTCCGACATATAGCCTCCGCGACTGCGCCTTATGAACGCCATCCTGTCGGTCCAATTTTGCACAACTCTTTCGAGCATGACAGGTGTTTTTCCATCAATAGTGCGTCGAATGTTGGATTCTAATGTCCTTTTCGGTTGGTCGTCCAGAACCGTCCGGAAGCAATCCGTTCGATTGCCACTCAACTGACAGTTCTTCTACTGAAAAGAAGGGAAATTGGCTTTTGGATTTGAATTCAGAAACGCTGAGAGTTCTTCCGGATGGTTGTGGACGACCAACTGAAAACGACATAAGTGGTCAATCGTTGCTGGTTCATCAGCATAGACCAAAGATTTGACGTACCGCCCAAAAAAGTAGTCCAAAGGTGTCGAATCACACGAACGAGGTTGCCAACTCATAGGTCCATTTCTTGAGATGATTCGGTCACCAAACGTTTGGCTCAACAAAGTCATAGTTGCGCGCGCTGTATGGCATGTTACGCCAATGATATGTGGAATAAAAAAACGACGAATCATTTGTCTGTAGCGTTCGCCAATCACGGTGATGTTGGCACCGGTTTCGGATTTGAAGACGAATATGCTCGATGCCGCCTTCGGCATGTAAATCGTACCAAACAGTGGTTTTTTTTCTGGATGTAATGGAGTCTCAAGAGCCTCGTGAGGATTGTGCTCACTTCAAAAAAGGCAATTCTGCTTGTTTACATACCCATCAAGCCATAAATGAGCCCCATCGCTGAAGATGATTTGACGATAAAAATCTGGTTCAACTTCCAGTTGATTCTCAGCCCATTCACCGAACACACGACTCAATTTATGGTCCGCGGGCTTTAATTCTTGTACTAGTTGGATCTTATATGGATGTAGGCGAAGATCTTCCCTACAAATTTTTCTAAGTAGTGGACGGGCAGAGACCGAGTTGCTGCGAACGGCGCGGGATCGATAAATTCGGGTCCTCTGTCACACCTACAGCGCGATAGCTTCTTCTGTACGCACGGTACGGGCTCGATTTGGATGAATATTATTAAAAAAGAGTAAATGTGTTCATGAAACGATCCATAGTTTTACGTATTAGCTGTTCAAATGGACGACTATAAACTTGATGAAGTGCTCTATAAGTTTGGCGAACAGAGCTCGAATTTTGGAAATAAATTTCCACGATTTGTAAACGTTGTTCTGGTGTAGGTTTTTCCATGGTGATTTGCGAAAGTATACTGAAAAATAGTCGAAACACACTTTATTAGTATGAAATCTAGTTTGACAGTTATCCCTACCGGAAGTTCTATACCTCTAAAAAAACACCCTTTACATAGATACTAGATAGATTTGGCACTCTGTGATACAACATGGATCTAAATGTGGTAACGCTACTCAATATCTAAAGCTGTTGGTACCAGAGGTAACTTGAGGTTGTGATGATATGTCGCAAAAATGTTCCCGGGTAGTGCATTCTTTTTTGGCCTCCGCCTCATCCTCATCCCTGAAGCTCGTATACGTAAGTTAGTTTAAAGAGGGTTGGCATATTGGCTTATGATGCAGTGTTCAGCGTTGACCTATCCTATAACCCACCATTTTACAGTCTACAGAAATAGTTTTTCCATAGTCTTAACCAACTCTCACTCTACTACAGGTTTCATTCTTCATCTCTTCAGAGTCTAGGTTTTTGTACTAAACTTGTTCTCTTGACATATTGTCCGCAATTTGCTCCTGATTTATCTTTTTCTAAAGTCGTTTATGACTATTGCTTCTTTGCTTGGGCCTTGCCAACACTCTTCGTTGAACCAGTTGTCGAATCGCCATATTAATTCGATTTTAGCAAATTCGAATTCCGTCGCTTACTATACTCGTTCATGGACAATGCGGTTCAACCCCTGAAGGTTCTTCTTTGGGGTGAAACTGAATATATCTGCAACGTTACTGGGTGACTTTTTAGCACTGTTCTACCTTAGTACCTAACCAACCTATGTACTTCACGCTTGCTGTATCATTTGGGATACGAGTTCCGCAAAGTTTCTGATTTTCGGTTGTACTTGTGGTCATTCAGCATTAAATCGTTTGCCAGTAACACTCTTTTGTTGTGCCCGGGATATCCGCTCCGCATACGCACCTTTGCTGCAAATGCGTTAGTGGTGTGTTTTAGTGGTGCCCACTTAGAAGGTTCGGACATTCAAAGATGTTCAGTATTGCCATAGTTCCCCAGATTACTTCAATATATTCGATTGTATCCGAACTAATCTATGTATCTACGCTTGAAATTGTATACATATCACAGGCAAATAGTATCTCTCTGCAAATAGTCTGCGATATTTGACTAGAAAAATGATGTTTGCCTTATGCGGATACCGGATACACAAGCAAAATCATATAATGTATATTCACGCCATCCTAAGTAGCAATACTACCCATTTACGCAACGACAGTCAGTCTCAGAGTTAACCTTGAATTCTGTAAATTACGTCGATTAAAAGTTCTCTCGTTAAGTATTTCTGGTTTGTTACCCCAAATTTTAGATCATTTGCAGGAAATTCACCCGATAACCGATGTATCTTCATCAAAAAATAATTTACTCCTATAGCCTTCAAAAGAATATTACCTATCTGTTGTACACTTGAAGCGTAAATTACTCGCAATTACCGACTTTAGTAACAATTAACCACCAAAAATAAATAATAACCAGGAAAGCACGTAATTTCAGGTAACACGTAAAAAATTACAATTAAATTCGACTTCCCCCCAACACGGTGGAGGAGTCATCATTGCCAGAGTGAGTGTCAGTGTCTCCCTCCACATAATCCATCGGGTGAGTAATGAGATTCATTCATTATACGGATGGATCAACAGCAGTCGGATGTGTATACCTACCTGCAGTAGATATGGATACTTCTCATGAAATTTTAATTAATTATCCAGAGAAAACATGATTTTTGGGTGCAAAGTTTTTTTTCGGATGTCTACCCTATGTAGCTAAGGAAATATCTTTTGACTGAGGTCATTACAGAGTCACATACAAATTTTTACAATTGTCACTTTTGACGGTCAAGGTACACGCGTCGACATCGACTTACGACTGATGAATGAATTGAACTAGTGTAGTCGAACAAGTAACAATTGCGGCTATACTGACTGATAAATGAGCACAATAAAACAGTTGTGCAATGTTGACCTTTTGGTGTGTATAGGTACGTTTTATTGACGCCGACACCTTTTTGGTGTTTGCACACTTGTTTGGCACACTGACACACTTTGTTTGTTTAATTTTGCTTGTTTGCATTGTAGATGATACAGTTTTTCTAGGAAAAGTTTATTAATTAATTTTTTTTCTCTTCTTTTGCAGGTATGTACCTTACCTATCTACCAGTTTGAAATGTTGTTTTATCTATTTCGTGAGTATAATTAAGTTTCTAACAATAAACTTTGTGGGGTCTCTCCGACAAACACTTGCTGGACTTATACACAATTTCGATCAAGCTAGTCTTAGTATATCTTTAACCAAAAGGCAGCCTTAAATAAGCTCAAAATGGGTGTCTAGTCCAAGACTAGCATGAGTGCCCACAGTTCCTATTAACTAGCCAGAATACCACCAATACCTTCGTAATTATGTGCAAATAGAGACATCTAATAGGCCTTAAATTGAGACACAAAGTTGGGGTCATTGAAGGAATCGAAAGCTTTAAAAAATTGGCATCGGGACCATATTCTGGGGACCTGCAAATGTTGCATATTGAGGGCGTAGTTCCCCAACTGAAGCTGAATTCAACAAGTTAGACGACGATATTTTGAGCAAAATCCTTTTCAGCCATGACTCATGAAGCCCATTTCTTTTTTGGCGGCTACGTAAAGGACTGAAATTATAGAAGCTAGAGTTCTAAAATCAAATGTCATTATTAAGAGGTCCATCAGTACATAGTATCAATCCCGGATGGCAAATTTTTGAACTTTGCGAATATTTATATAACCGGGTTGTACCTTTTTTACGCTAAATTTTGTGCAGTGTTATGGTTCAACTTTTTTATTGTACGAGCGACTTGAATCGACTTCGATCCCCAGAAAAACACAACTAACGTTTTAAGGTTTTTTCCACAGCGCAACGTCTCGCGAACGTCTGATAAACAATCCGAGCGTATAAATGTCACGGAAAGGCTTCTCAATTCAGTCGTTAGGACTCAGCGTAAAATTGTAGGTCACTTCCATTGATCGCAAACATTAAAAACTCACCCACACTATTGGTTGTGAGAAGCTAGGCCTATGGTGCCTGCCTATAGCGACCTGTTGCGCCATCAGTTTATTTATTTGACTTGATGTGTGAATACATGTTGTAACGAATCGTGCCATTTTTGACATTTTGGCGTCGTTATGACGCCCGAATTTGCCCTAAATATGTTGCGTAATACTATTGACACGACTAAAATGTCACGACCACAGGCAAGGTCTACTGAGCTGAGACCCTCAATTCAGAATCCTCTTGCCGCTAGTCTTCTTAAATTTGTTTTGGTGAATAGGATCGCCTTCTACATGCTGTCGAGACTGAAAGACCTACTTTTTTCTTAGAGTATGCCACAGGTTGATAACTTCCCACGCGTGACACTACACGTTTTTCTATAGTGTCAAGCATGTCGCGATTGACACATTTTTTTTTCATGGTGTTGATCGTTCGAATGACTGCTCTTTCAGGTTGTGGTTACCCTCAGTTCTCAGCAAGTCACATCCTAGCATCATAACGCGGAAATTTTATTTTAGCAGCTTGTATCCTCCTTGCGATTCTTATAATGCATCTGAAATATAATCCATGCCAAAGTACCGTACATTTTACAAACTCTTTCAATTGTCTCTTGTTAGCCAAATCGCGAACCTTTTTCCGGGTTGTCCAGTTGATTCGAGTTCGTCTCTCATAGTTAAATAGTAATACGTGTCTGCAAGTATGTCAATGCAGGGATACATGTATGGTGATTAGGTCTATAAAGAGTCTGGGCCCAGGGTCCAAGCTGTAAAGCTAAATCATTCGGAAATACGCGAAAGACCGTCCACTTTTTAAGATCTTAGATAGGTAGCTAGAAGAGGCTGCCTGGGGTATATCAATCGGGACTCAATTGAGTGTTGGAGAAATCCCGATATTATTCATTTCCCTTTATGGTCAGTGGTTGTGACTGCTAGAGTCACAAGTACAAAATCTTTAAACACTGCGTCATGACTACTAGCGTACTCTCTACCATGATATTTCGCCCCGTTGCGAATTAGCATAAATGTTCGTTTCCGGAACTGCTGTTGTGTGGGCTAATTTCCCATTGCAATCGCCAAGCGTGGTTTTAATCACATACGAGTAGTTATAGGAAACTGCTGATAGGCCGTATCCAAGAGCTCGTAAATGTAGCCTTTAACTTTTCGGTTTTTGTCATCTGTAAGCACATATAAGGCTTATGTTGCCAAATATCAACCTTGATGTCACTAAGCGTTCGCTTAAACGTCCAAAACTGAAGACCTTTTGACTAAGTCTGTTTCCAATGACAAATCTTCATCAAAATGGTGGTTTGGTATCTATTGCTTGGGCTTTTATGTTGCCTTTTGGAGGGGCAGGTTTGAATGTAACCTAAGCCTGTCTCTCTATACCGACGGATCAAAAACCACGAAGGAAACACGCTCTGGCACTTATTCTGAAAATCTAAGCCGGGAAATGTCAATAAGATTGCCGAATAGATGCAGTGTCTTTCAGTCGGAGATTCTAGCTGTACTTAAAGCCGCAGAACTACTACAAATGGAATCGATATCCGATAAGGGTATCGTTAGTTACATCGATAGTGAAGCTGCTCTCAAAGCACTACAATCAAACAACATCAAATCGTAGGGATTGCTGCACTGTAACGAAACGTTCCCGTTCGTCACTTTTATGTGTCATAAGTCGGCTCTCACATTGAGGCAACATTCAATAAGCCACTGGCAATAGGAAACACGCAATACCTATTATCGCTCACAATTATTTTAATTTGAATTAAATTAGAGGTCTACCGCATCAAAGCAACTAAATATCGCTCGAACGAAACATTTTGCTGATTTCTTATTGGCAGTTGCTATATTAAATATAGTTGCTTATTGCTTGTTGCCTCAATCTGAGAGCCGCCTAAGAGATTTTCATTCGTCACTTATAAGTCACACTGACTAAGTGGACGAAATTGCATGAGTACCCCAATGAAATTGCCATTCGGAGAGACTTGTCTACGTGTTGATCGTACCAATCTAGTGTGCCAGATAAGGCTCCCGTATAGAAGTTTACCTTGGTCAGTGTTCTAAATTTTTGGTGGCTAAGTTTCGTTTGGGAGTTGGCTTTAAATCAGCAGTGTCAGCACTTTTGGGTGTTCAACTTTATCTTGGAGCCACGCTTTGCCGTTGGACGGCATATCGGAATCGGAGCCCCGCTTGTCGTTGGGCCGCTTCCTGTAGTATGGAGCCACGTTTGTCGCTGGGCCGAATATCGAAGCTTGTCGCTGGACCGCTTCCTGTGTTACGGACCCACGCTTGTCGTTGGGCCGCATACTGTATACTCAACTCTAGCCTCAACTTAAAAATCTAATCATTGTTAAGTTAATTATAAAACATTAGTTTATAAGTTAGTTACTGAAATAAAGAGTACCTACCTCTTAACCAAAGTTTGGTGTCTCTTTGGGCAAATCCTGGATCCGGCGAGCAAAACCTTGGCCTTAGAAAAAGCACAGCACAGTGGTTATAAGCCATTATGTGTACATGAGCCGCCATAAAGTGCAAAGAAGAGGCCTTTAAATCAAAACAGCTTAAGTATGGCAAAGTCTGAGACTAGATTCAGTTGCTCTGCATATAACCAGATACATCTCCAGAAGATGGTATCGCCCAGTAGTCCTCTTAGGAGGATGTTAAAAAAATGCTTCAAGACCATAGTGGTTTTATCCAAGATTAAGAATTCCTTCATAAAACAGCATCACTTATCAAGCAACTTGGTTTCCAAACATGATGCAACCACAATTCACGCAACAAAAACACTAACAAGTACACACATTTGTATTGTCACATTTGGCAACGATACTAATCCGTCAAACTACGAAACAATCTCTCAATTAGCTGACTGGAATTGCCACTATAAAAGACAAAAAAAAAATTATAATCACTTGCAATTTTGTAATTTAGCACTAAAAATTGTATTTTATTGGCGTGAGACGCCACCGTCAACGATCTACCGACTTTTCTCATCATAACTCTCCGACCCAGGGAAGCGCGTATCGTTATCGTATCTGTAACATCTTTCTCTCTATCTGGTACGACACAACAATATTGAGACCAAAAAATAAAAAAAAAAAAATTATGAAACAAGTTGTTGCGCATTTCGGTTTTCTCAGTGATTTGTAATAATTTTTTTTATAGCGCAGCAACATTGCCACTTCTGGTGGGAAACAAATGAATTAGTGACGCTAAAGTGTATAATCTAACTACTGGTTGTGTGTATCTCTCGCTCAATTCGTTTGCCCGATTTGATGGAGTAATTTTCTTCAAGATAATTATCTCCTGGAGGATGCCAATTTAAAGTTATTTGATCTTTTGTAATTTGCCATTTAAGTGTTGCATGCAGGATTGCATAAGCTGATAGCACGGCATGCATGCCGCACCAAAGTGTGCGTGGGTTTCCTTTTTGCTTGCTTTGAATTATTATACTCATACGATGGGGTTGAGATATTTTGACCAATTATAAGCGAAAAATGGAAGGAATCTCTTAGAGAAGAATTTTAATTAATGCACATGCAAGTTTGCCAAAGAGCGGTTCTGTGTCTGGCGGTGCGATGTTATCTGCTAATGAGGCAGAAATCTCCTAATGATGCATCAATCTGAACTAAAGTCGCACAAATGGATGGAGGTTGAGTGATGGAATTTTATTGTAAACATTAGACGGGGATGTCACAATATGAGTTGAAGGTGAATTGCTTAATAGAAAATCGTCTTCTCTCCTCGGCTTGTCATTTTCATCGACTTTAAGTTGAATTTGTTTTTCTCAGGCACAAGTACTGGTCCATTGGTTAACTAGAAAGATATCTAGCTTTTTATGAAGTGAGGTTTGGTTGTCGAGGAATGAATGAGGAGCCTATGATGAACTATACGTTCAAGAAATTGACCGATCTTACGCGCGAAAACTAAACTCTAACTAACTTGCAAACCTATGGCTATCTCTAAAGGATCTATGGTCGATTTCGTAATTGCGGAAATATCTGATAATTATACAAAATGCTTAATCTCTTGCGTGTATTGTCCCAATAGGAGTACTTCTCCTGAACCATTTTTTTCAACCCTCTCCAATTTTTCTGCATTATATGAGCATATTATTATTTGTGGGGACTTTAATGCTGATTTGTTTAGACGGGATTCTCGTGCATATCAAATCTCTGATTTATGTTCCTCGATTGGTCTGTCGATTGTTAACTCAAACGCGACACATTTCTCTCCTGACACAGTTCCTAGTCTTTTAGATCTAGTCATTGTTGCTGACAATTCTTCAATTCTACTCCTTGATCAACTGTCACTTGATGGCATCTCTGATCATGATTTACTCTTTGTGACCTACGATATAAGTTTTAAGCATATTATCATTCCTGCTGAATTTTCTTACAAAGACTTAAATTCCATCGATGCTGTTGCCCTTGAAAGAGAAATATCCTTAGCACCGTGGGAATATTGTAGACTTGTTGTCGATCCTAATGAGAGAATTAATTGTTTCCAGTCCATTGTTGCATATTTGTATGAAAGTATTGTCCCTACGAAAACTATTAAAATCAGTGACAAGAACTGTCCATGGTTTACAGCTGATGTTGTTAATGCGATCAAAAGCAGAAATAGGTCTTACAGTAGGTGGAAGAGATTGCCAAACACTAATACCTGGAATTTGTATAAAGTCGCCCGTAATTACGCAACTAGTGTCACCCGTGCCTCTAAACGCCGCTACTTCAGCGCTAAACTCAACGCTACGCTACCATCTAAGATTCTTTGGAGAAATTTACGTGAGCTTGGTATTAATAATGACAATTGTGCTGTTGGCGAGATTGATCCTGATGCGTTGAATGATCACTTTCTCTCTGGTGATGATCAAGTGAGTCATATCAATATTCCTCATTTCAGTTCAAGTAATCCATCACCAGTGCTAGAGTTCGTTTCTATAACTGAGTCTGATGTCATCGGCATTTTGGCATCGATAAAGTCGAATGCAATTGGTGAGGATGGGATACCGCTGAAATTCATTAAATTGATTTTACCGCTCATAATTGGACATCTCACTCAATTGGTAAATTTCTGTATAATGTCAGCAGTATTTCCTGATGTCTGGAAATTGGCCAGGGTCATACCTGTGGCTAAAAAGCGTAACGCTAAATCTGTCAATGATTTCAGGCCTATTAGCATATTACCCTGCCTATCAAAGATACTTGAAAAAGTAATTGCGAAGCAAATTTCGCATCACCTTCAAAGTAACTCCTTACTTCATCAACTTCAGTCTGGTTTTAGAGAAGGCCATAGTTGTTCTACAGCTATGGTTAATATTATGGATGATATCAGGTTAAATATTGATAAGCGCCATGTTACTTTTCTTTGTCTGCTGGACTTTTCCAAGGCGTTTGATTCGGTTAATCATAAACTTTTGTGCTGGAAGCTGCAGCAGTTTTTCAGTTTTAGCCCTTGTGCTATTAAGCTAATTGAGAGTTTTTTAAGTAACAGGCAACAAAAAGTAATAGTTGGAGATAAGTCCTCTTCGTTAAAGCCTATCACAAAGGGTGTTCCTCAAGGTTCTATCCTTGGTCCAATTTTATTTTGTATGTTTATTAATAATTTGCCGACTGTCTGTAAACACGTGACTACTTACCTTTATGCTGATGATGTTCAATTGTGCTTATCCCGTCCTCTTTGTAATGTCCTTGATCTTGCAAGTAAATATAATGAAGACTTGTTTGCGATTTTTAGATGGTCTGTTATTAATGGATTTGTCTTAAACCCGACGAAATCTCAAATCATTGCAATTGCTAATAAGATAATAGATCCAAACATACTGCCGAATTTATATCTTTCAAACGTAAAAATTAATTATGCTAATACAGTTACTTGCTTAGGTTTCAAATTGAACCGTACCTTGTCGTCTTATGATCATGTTAATATTGTTGTAGGCCGCATTTATGGTTGTCTTAGAAAACTTTGGCTGTCTGCTAGTTTTACTCCCACTGAAACTCGTCGCAAATTGGTAATTGCTCTGATTGTACCTATCCTCACGTATGCCGAGGTAGTGTACAGTGACTTGGACTCTTTATCTCAGTACAAACTACGCGTTGCTTTTAATGATTCCGTCAGATACATCTATGGTTTGAAGAGGTATGATCGAATTTCTCGTTTATCTAGAAATATCTTAGGTTGTACTCTAGTCCAGTTTCTAAAAGCTCGCAATCTCATATTTCTTCATAAACTTCTTCATAATAGAACTCCTGGATATCTTTTCAACAAACTGACTTTCTCTCGATCTCAGAGAACACTTAACATCAATATTCCTTCTTTTAAATATTTGAATTCCTCACGAATGTTTTTCGTCCACTCTGCAAGGCTTTGGAACTCTTTGCCTACACATATAAAACTTATTCAAAATTCCAAGAATTTCAAATATAATATTTGCGAATACTTTTCAATGCAGCTAGGATAATAATAATAATTATTATAATTAATGATAAAGAACTTAAAGACAATAGTAATTTTCTCTATCCTTATACTTTGCTTTAAATTTTTGAATTTTTGTGATAAATATTCTCTATCTGATCACTTTTGTAATTTAGCTTTTTAATAAAAAAAAAAAATAAAAAGTAAATAAATAAAATTATCATACTTTATCATATTTGTAATTTAGGTTTATTTATTAATATTTTTTGAATTAACGTAGATACATTTACTATTTGTACTATAAAAGACCAAGTCTTATTGTACAACCTAAACTAAAAATGTTAATAAATTGAAATTGAAATTGAAATTGAAATTGAAAACTAAAATAAAATCCGTCATATTTGCTCGTTCGGATGCGACGATTCGACGGTAGAGTTCACCAGGTTAGCACCTACACATGAACCTGCAGCTATTCTTCTGTACCATCGTTTTCTTTGCAGGATTTGCAGATTCTAGATTCGCTTAAGAACATCATGTTTAAGTGGTTAATAAAAGCCGACAAGTAGCCCTTATGGATACAAGTCAGACGTCTGCAGTCTTTTCTACTGATGGTTAGAAAGGGAGCCGATTTCTTATTTACATTCGGGCATATCATACTTGATCTGGTTGTCTGCATTAGGCAGAGTTGGGCCATGTATTCATGAGAAACCCACTCGTCAATGAAATTCTTAAGCCTCCGAAAACTAATCTGAATCTTGTTTTGCGAGTTCACCGGCTAAGTTGTTGCTCTAGATGCCAGCGGTACTTGATGGAACCCAAATCCATTTTAAAGTATTTATTCCACCAAATTAAAGGAATTCTTGAACCAATTTCGAAGTGGTTAATGGGCTAAGTGCAGTTGGTCTGTTACTACAGACGTTTGTGCTAGATTGATTCCACATACACTGAAAATAAAATCTAGGTATATTTGATAAAAATGAGGCTTAATTCAACAAATTTTTTGTCAATATACGTCCAACAAAATCTTTCTATCAGATTAACAAAATTTTGATAAGTTTTATTTTGTCTCAAAACATTTGTTGTAATGACAAAAAAATTGTTATGGTAACAAAAATTGATTGTTTGTGCGTATAAAAATATTTTGTTAATCTAACCAAAATGCTCTTGATATACAAAGAAATTTTTGTCAAATTAACAAAAAAATTGTTAATAATATCGAATTAGTTTGTCAATTCAGCTATCGTATTTTGTTAAATCAAAAGCATATATTTTTGATTGTACAGAAATATTTTTTAACCACTACCGTTGTTTTTTGTTAAATCTATAAACATATTGTTGGTTACATAGTAACATTTCGTCGGCTCCAACATTTTAATTCGTTGATTCAACAACAGAATTGTTGAGTGAATAGAAATAAAATGTCAATTCTTTTATTCCGTTGAAAATAAACTATTTTGTCGATATGATTAATACTCACTTGCGGACAACTGCTTAACTTAATTTTGAAGGTATGAAGTAAGTATTTATCTAAATAAAGAAATTATATCCAAAGTATGTCTAAAATACCCCTGTAAAATAAAGTAGGTACCTATTAATAAATGATACACAAAGAAAATAAATTTAGAATATAATTAATTTTATTAAAAAAAGTAATTAAACAAATTAAATTCAATTCATTTTACTTCAAAACTCAATACAAAATATCAAAAAATAAAAATGATGTCCTCATCCATTTGCTTGCAACGTTTTCTTTTATCACTTTTCACTGATTATATTTTGCGCACAAACAGACATTCTGCTTACGTATTTGCTACTTTCGCATGTGAAATATAAATGCGCGATCAATAGATGCAATGCTATTACAACGCAAAGGATTACTACCTTTAAAATGTATTTTTATCGATTCAACCATCACGTCTTTTATCAGTTCTACAGATTTTATTTCATATCTACAACCATTTTTTTTTATTTCAACAAAATGTTTGTATTATTGATAATCTGTATGTTGTTTGGCTAACAAACAATTGGCATAAGTTTTGTCAATTTTACAGACATTTACAAAAGTGATTTTTGGTTCTGTTTTCATGGATATAACAAAAACTTTGTTAATTCAACAATAAATATGTTCAATTGATAAACTATCGATTTATTAAACTGAAAATTGTGTTTTGTTAATCTGACAAAGTAGTTTTTTAGTAAATGTTCTATCCGATTGACAAAATATCGTTCAAATTGATAAAACTTAAGTTGTATTGATAAGTTTTATTTATCATTACAACAATTTTTTTTCAGTACAACAAAACTACTTTTGTTGAAATTTTACAAAAGAATTTTGTCAATATTACCTGGTATTTTATTTTCAGTGTAGCAAATGGCCAACATAAGGATAAGCTCGCTGCCTAGCTTAGATACATATCTCCCCAGCAAGCAGTGACCTCGTATAGTTTCCGTTTCATTAAGTCGCCCGCTCCCCGCACCAGAGCTCTGGCTAGCGTACGGCGGAGCTGTGAAAATTGGATCACACCATGTTCCGAGTAGAGTCAGTTCTGAACGCATGGATGTCGACTGTTTAATTTTATAGTAATAGTGTTTTCGGTGTTAATAGGCATATCCATGATTCAGGGATCAGATGATATTCCTCGTGGGATGATAGGTATCTACACTTAAATCCGGGAAGTACCAAAATCCGCACCTCTTTCGTTTTGAAGTGTAGTTTCTTGGACTGCAATTTCAAACTACATACGTTGAAACGGAATAGTGAAACGAAAAGGCGACAGATCGTTGGGCAGTAATTCCAAACTACAATGACATAAAATTCAATGCAACGACAAGTGAAACTTCTTATGTATAGTTATGCATCCATTTAAAAATCTGATGAAACGAAAGAGCGACAGGAAACGGGAAGAAGTAGCGCGCATGGTGAAGCCGCTCGATACGCAGTGCAACTTCTTAAAGCTAGTTGGGCAGTAGTTTCGAATTCAGATGAAACGAAAAAGCGACAAGAAACGCGAGGAAGTAGCGCTCATTTCGTGGCTGCTTATGAAATGAATCAATCTGTTAGCTTACCAACATTTTGCCAACTAAGTGACAAGTAACAAGAGGCCATCGCTTCGCATGTGCGAGAACAAAATTGGTTTGGTCGGACCAAATGCCGCTCTATCATCATGTAAATTTGTGGGGTGATTTTTCATTTTCAGTTTGGGGCCATTTTTCATTGGGGCCAAATTTCATGTAGCCCGCTCTATACAGCCATCTTCAATTAATCCTCACTCCAAGCGGAATTGATAAGATGCTCACCGTCACGACACAGTTGCATGCTCCTAAATTGAATGCTTTGGAAGCAAGTATCTACCAAATTTTCAACGATGCCCACTTCATTGATATTCTCAAAAAATTCCCTAAATCCATTCTGAATTCTGCGTATTTCCCAACTGCCCATCACATCTAATTCGCACTACATGACTCATCCGTCGAATGGAATCTCCCATCACATCGAACACAGTTCACGCTACAAAGTCTCAATTCAAAAGGAAGGGGCACATAAAGCAAAATGCGCAGCAAAACGAAAAACAAAACAGAAACTAATCCAACCAGAGGAACATTTTCAAGGTTAACATTCCATGCCATTCCAGCTACACCTCTTCAATTGAGTGCAAAGTGTGGAGTCCGTTTTGGTATTCTCCTGAGGGGCAACAAAAAAAATTCCTTGTGCGGTTATATCAGAGCAGAACTTCCATGAACATTGTTGTCAGTTGTGGCAGTGGCCAAATACACGCACAAACCCAATAATGAAATTTGTACTATAAATATGGATGTGCACTACCTTCACTCCTCTAGGAACAATCATAATCCTCATTCGCATCCTGCTGCTGCAGTACAGACCTGAAAACCCTGTGTGGCATGTCGTCTATTTGCGCTATCGCGGCTAAGATCGATCGAATTTGTATGTGATCAAGATCTGTGTGAGAGATGTGTGTTGCCTCCTTCAGTTCAAGTCTGAATTGGAATCGGAGTCGAAGTCGAAGTCGTCGTCGCAGTGGAAGTGGAAGTCCTCCTGTAGAGGATCAACCGAAAAAGATGTAGTGTTCACAAAGATGAAGATCGTTCTGTGTGTCTGGGGATAAGTAGCTGGATTGGATGGAAGAAAGATAGAACAAATAAAAAAAAGAGGTTATTCGCAGTGGGATTCCTCTTTGTTGCTTCATTTGGGTGAAGTTTATTTTTTATTTTCTATTTCTGTATAGAGGGATTCCTACAATAGCGATGACGATGATGAGTATACTACGCCGAACAGAGCAGATTCCTTTTGTCAGACTGAATTACATCACAAATCGTTGGCATCTGCTGTTGCTGCCAGTTTTTATATTTCGATTTTTTGGAGCGGGAACAGACAATTGCGTTTTAGAATCAGCTGAGAGTGTTCAGTATATTCCATACCTGGAACTCGAAAGTTCATGACCTCATTGGCAAGCTGGTTTCAATCACAACCAATGTTTCGACTCCATACTTTGAGGTGACGAAAAGATAGCTCAATTATGTACCAGCAGTAGCATTTTAACTTTGATATAAGTTATGCATTTTCTGACCAAGGCAATTCACTTACCGGTAGTCATGTAATTTAAACAAAAGTTAAGTTCTTTTATATCTATTTTTACTCTGTTTTTGGATCCTTTGAAGTGACCCCTCTAAATGGGGGTAGCACAAGTTTCAATTAGAGAAAGTAGAGTTCACGTACTAGTAACTGTGATTCAACTTTACAACTTTGAGATGAGTTAGTCTCTTTCATATCTATTTTCTCGCGATTTTGGAACTCCAAAAAATAGCCCCCCTCAAGGGGGCTAACACACATGATCAACGTTACAAAGGAAGACTTCAATTTAGAAATACCTAAATGCCTTTAAAATTCGTTTTAACGATGTTTTGTGACTATATAAAATGACCCCTCTTAGAGTGGGATATACGTTTCTTTTCAACGTAATAAAAAAAGATGTTGGAGCTCCAGAAAATAACCCCCTCACGGGGGCTAACACTTATATATATGTAATCAACGTTACAATGGGAGAGTTGACTTACCAGTAGATGTGCTTTAATTTAGAGCTATCTAAAGCCATTTAAAATTCGTTTTAATGAAGTTTTGGGATTATATAAAATGACCCCTCTTAAGAGGGGGCAGCACATTTATTTTCAAAATGTAATGAAAAAGAGTTTAGTTACCAGTAGTTAGGCTCAGACCTTTGTAGATAAATTTAGAACTACAAAATCTACTTAGCGATACATTGTTTCGACGCATATCTATTTGTACTGAACGCGAATAGTATTTTGTATTTTGAAAGTTTCCAATAATCTTCGGAAACTACTCCAAGAGTAGACTTACATTATTTTTGTACATTACACATATTCCAATTATCGTCTAGACCGCTTGAACTGAAACTACTCTGCCCAATATCATCATCATCGTCCTACATCTTAGACAGCATAATCCTCGGTAATTTGCCCCACAATTAAAAACACAAATCTTAAGCAAACACCAATAAATCTGTCATTATGGTAATTCCCGCCCAAAGACAAATGCATACACAACACCTCTGCTATCGAGATATGCCCATGCCCAAGAATTGCACAACTTTTCGACAAAGGTATCTCACAAATGCACGCAACATGCATTCGAAAAATTATTTAACATAAACACATTTTCTATAAAGCGCTCCGCGAGCTGCCGCACCGCCATGCCGCCACTTAAAAATAGTTTTCTCTTCTCACTTTTGCCAGCAGCATCAGCAATGCGGTGCGCGTGTTCGATGTTCGTCTATACAACTCCTCAGCCGGGTCATTCACCTTATCACGTATCTCGCTCTTTGTAGCGCCGTTAAACTTTCAATATATAGTATATCCAACAATAACACTTCACCACATTACACACAGAAGAACCCAGCGCACCACAGTGTGTATGGATTAAATAAACAGATTCCATCGTTTAAAACTTAAAGTAAAAGTATCTATCTCTCTATAGAGATAGACTATTGGTAACAACGGCCTGACTGAAAACCGAAATGTATCTGGGCGCTGGGCCCAAGTGACAAGCGAGATGAAAAGAGAAAAAAATACAACGATCCAAACGAAAATTATACTACCAATTAGTGTTTGGACCTGCGAGTCCGATCCGAGTCCGGTACTAAACTTCTTCTTCCTTGTTTGGCTGTATCTTTGGGTGTTGTTCTTATTCTGTTTGTTGTTTCGGAGATTAACCGAAAAATAATTAACAGTTTACAGGCTAACCAAACCCTGTAGATACCCTTACCGTACATGCATTACGAGGAAAACAAATTAGAGGTTTTCAAGTGGAGGAAGAAGAGGGTCTACTCGTTGTATGTTGTACCTGTCACTCTGTGATATGAAAAATCACGTCTGCCGGCCTCAGGTGTACATGTGTAAGTACACACGTGTATGTTGTTTTTATTTCTACTCTTCTGTTGGCTTATCCTGTTTTTGTTCCTGTATAACATGGATCGCTCTTTTATGGAAGACAATTTTTCACTTTTTTACTCATCGTGAAATTCAAAACGTATAAAATGCGACGCGGACCTGCCTCGGATGAATGAAGTTTTTGGCCTCGAGCCAGGAGTGAAAAATCTGTTTTTTCTTGCAGGACATATTTTGCAACAAATGATGGGGTGCGGTGTGGAATTTTTTTCCGTAAATAAAATACGCACATATGCGCGTTAGAGAATGCAAGCAGTTGCAAATGGTTTGTCTACGAAAAGTGCGAATATTTCAATCGAATTCATACAAAAATCTGGCGGTCTTTTGCCTGCCTTCTTGGGTACTTTTGGTCAGCTAAAAATATGAGATGTTCATACTCAGCCAGGACCAAGATGAACGGTTTTAAAATATATAACGCAAAAGTCAGTGTTTGCCTATAGGTAGCTACGGTCGACAATTTAAGATGCGTCGACAGCTATGTTCTGTAGTCATGTTTATGGGCTTGTTTTTTTCAAAAAAGTATTTAATGGCCGGCAAGGATGGGTTGTCACTTGAGTCAGCGACAATTACCAACAGAATCCCTTAGGATTTTTCTGAAATGTCGAGGCAACCTACGGCACCATCCCACCATAGTTCCATCCACTTATTAGAGAATTCCCTGTGATTGCGGACAGATTCGTGTCACATAGATGACAGCTTGAGATACATCAGTCCAACTTGATGTTGGTTTGTAACCTCTATTGGGTCAAAAGAGTCAATGTTGTCCAGAAAGGCGTCAGTATATAAAGGGTGTTTTTTTTAGAGGTATAGAACTTTCAAATGGAATAAATCTTGACATGAAATTTACTTTATTCGAAAGATAATCTTCTGGCATTATAATTTAAATATGATTTCTGGCATATGACCGCCACGGCTGGCTCGGACGTAGTCTGAAGGTCCAATTTTCGATGACTTTTTCCAACATTTGTGGTCGTATATCGGCAATAACGGGGCGAATGTTGTCCTATAAGTGGTCAATCCTTTCGGGCTTATCGGCGTAGATTAGCAACTTCACATATACCCACAGAAAATAGTTAAGCGGCGTTAAATCGCACGATCTTGGAGACCAATTCACGGGTCCGCAACGTGAAACTATGCGGTTACTAAACGTCTCCTTCAATAAATCAATTGTGGCACGAGCTGTGTGACATCATGCGCCATCTTGTTGAAACCACAGCTTCTGCACATCATGGTTGTTCAATTTATGAACGTAAAAGTCAGTAATCATGGCTCTATAGTGGTCACCATTGACTGTAACGTTCTGGCCAGCATCGTTTTTAAAGAAGTACGGACCAATTACTCCACCAACCCATAAAGCACACCGAACAGTCAGTTTTTGTGGATGTAACGGTGTCCCAACATACACTTGCGGATTATCTTCACTCCGAATACAGCAATTTTGGTTATTGAAGTATCCATTTGGCGAAAAGTGAGACGATTATGTTGACCGTAAAATGGACGTGGTGCGCGACACGTATTTGCACAATTTGGAAGCGTTGTTCAGGCGTCAGTCTATTCATGTAGAAATGCCAAACCAAACTTAAAATAAATCACTTGACAGCTGACAAAATGACCGCCAGTTAAAATAGTGCTGCCAACTTAAAGTTCTATACCTCTAAAAAAAACACCCCTTACAATGTAGTCTTTTAGGTCATATCGTCTGTACTTTGTCAACAAGTTTTATCGAAGGTTGAGGTACAAATTGTCGGATCTGGGATCTCCCCAAAGAAACACTAACTTTCGAAAAAACTCACAACTTCGTTTAGTAAATAAGACTTAAGTTAAGACTTCCTTAACAATGGTGCAATCACTATACGTATCTAACGAGATGAGAGGAAACACGAACGCGAGCGCTGTTGGAGCCCTATGCCGAGTGAGGGTCCCGTGTCAAGCCCAACCGCGAACTTGAATCTCGGGATCAGGAAGATGAGATCGGGTCGTACCGGCGATCGATGCGAAGTTCGCTTGTCGTGCTTAATGGCGAATGTTAGTCTTGGGGTTAGTAGGGAGATATTGGGTCATACGGCGAGCGAGGTTCCCTTGCCGTCCTTAATGGCGAACAGGGTCGCCAGGAGTTTTGGGGTCAGAAGGAAGAGATTAGAGCGATGGCCACGTGTCGAGCTCATCGGCGAGCTTGAGTCACAGGATCAGGAGGCAGAGATCGGGTGCTACGTCGACCTTAATAGCGAACATTGGTCTTGGGGTTAGGAGGAAGAGATCAGAAATTACGACGAACTTGCGTCAAGAGAGAAATAATTCAATTTGTTGCTGTTTTCAGTCTCTAGTTGTGTTTGGCTGTCAAGTTTTCCGTTATGCACAACAATGCGATCGATATTAATTCACTGATCGGATTCTGACATCTGTGCACGGTGGCGGCCTAACTCTGTTGTGACGAAATCGAATCGTGCAAATGATCTACAAAAACCCAAAGGACGAGCTCTTACAAGTCATACGTCACATCGCTTAGATGCATTTTCTCTCTAAATTGAAATGAACGTACCCTGTCCTTTGTATGACAATCCCTACTACAAGTTCACTGCAACCATTAACACCAATCTAACTCATTTGACTCATCAAATGGATGATCTAAAAATAAGTCTAAGGCAAAAAAGCATCACAGTACGATTCCCCACCATCTGCCATGTGCGACTGTCTGTATGCATATATATGACGAATGCTGGGCAAGGAATTGCAATTTACAAATAAAAGGAATAACAAGCAAAAATTACATGCAACTAGGAGATAAATTAACTTTAATATTTCTAAAGTCTGAGAATAAATTGAACTCAATTGAACTTTTCTGTCGTCATCATAAAACATGATCATCTGATCACAAGACTGGAATCGGAATCTTTTTGCATTTGCCTTCATCATCATCTACAACAATCTGAAGAGATCAACATAGACATTGGCAGGCAACAGGAACAAAAATATATATAAAAAAAAACACAAAAACAAATGAAAATCGACAAAAATAATAATAAACATCGAAAGGAAGAAAGACGGGAGAACAAAATAAAAAAAAAACTCATCCACTAAGAAGTAAACAGAATGAACCGAAGAAGACGAAAAAATAAACAAATTTCCGTCAGGTTTTGAAAATTCTTAAGATTTTAAACCAGTATCTAGATCAGTTTTACAGTAGAGTCATGAAGAAAAGAACCAATTTTGTTGTATAAGAAAGTCATCAATATACAAATTGAATTACACCACAAATCAATTTCCAACTAGAATGTATCTAGGCTCTCTATTCTGTACAATCAATAAGTTGTAGATGGTTGGAGATCACTGCTCATAGCTTTGATCAACAAGTGAACCTACGACCTGCGGGTATTGTGCATCGTGTTGACCAACAATTTTAAGATATTGTTATGTTGGAAGTTTTTTGGAAGTTTTCAACACATTGTTCAATTTCTTTTTTTTAGCATTGATCAACTCGTTTCGGATCCCTTGATAGTGTCATTACAAAAACTCTCATTTACCGAGTGTATTCAGCGCGATTCTCATCGCCCGATGCTTGGTCTAGTGGGCGAGGTATCAGATCTTTAACCACGAAAAGGCGGTTGATCGACTTGATCAACAGATGCGTTTGTCAAATTTGTCAAACAGTTGATCAACTAGGTGTACGGAGTTGCTCAACAATTGAAAGCGTATAGATGAACTTCAACTAGTCATACAAAGCTATTCAGGAAACAATTGGATACGTAGATCAACTTAGTGTAGGAGCTGATACTATCTGTACGAGGCTACAGTTAAATATGTGGATCAACTATCTCCATAAGGCTATGCAACACATCAATAGGTAAATCACCAAGCTGCACTCGATTCAAAAATCAATTGAATGAGTTAGTTGATCAACAAGATATACGAATCTATTAAAATATAATGTGTTGATCAACTAGGTCTAAGACGCTATTCAAAAATGTGTTGATTAACGGTTCTACGGGGCTTTTTAACAATTAAATGCATTGATCAACTACGTCTAAGGTACTATTACAAAATATAATATGCTGATCAACTAGTTCTACGAGCCTACTTAACATTTTAAGGTGTTAATCAACTAGGTCTACGCGTATATTTTGAATGTGTTGATCAACTAGCTGCACGAGTCTATGCAACAGTTCAGTAGTTAAATCAGTAAGATGCATGCGAATATTCAACAATTAATTGAATGAGTTAGTAGATCAACTAGATATACAAGTCTATTGAACAATAGAATGTGTTGATGAAGTAGTTCTAAGGGGCTATTCAACAATTAAATAATGTGTTGATCAACTAGGTCTACAAGTATATTTAGCAATTGAATGTGTTGATCACCTAGCTGCACGAGTCTATGCAACAGTTCAGTAGTTAAATCAGTAAGCTGCATGCGAATATTCAACCATTAATTGAATGAGTTAGATCACAAGTCTATTGAACAATAGAATGTGTTGATCAACTAGTTCTAAGGGGATATTCAACAATTGAATTTGTTGATCAACTGGGTCTAAGGGACTGTTACACAATAGAATGTATTGATCAACTTGTTCTAAAGAGCTATTCAAAAATTGAATCGTTGATCAACGTGTCTACGGGGGATTTTCAATAATTAAATGTGTTGATCATCTAGGTGTAAGATACTATTCAACAATAGAATGTGTTGATCAACAAGGTCTAAAGGGCTATTTAACAATTGAATATGTTGATCAACAATATCTAAAGGCTATATTCAATAATTAAATGTGTTGATCAACTAGCTGAACGAGCAGATTTTACAATTGAATGTGTTGATCAACTAGCTGAACGAGCAGATTTTACGATCGAATGTATTGATCAATTAGGTCTGCTGGGAAAATGAGCAATTGAATGAGTTGATCCACATATACAACATATTAGGCTCGCAAAGCGTCCAAGAGAATCGTGCTAGATTTTTTCTCAAATTGCGTTGTGCAACGTTGTTCAACTCATTTTGGTTGAATCGGTTGCTCATATATCGGTGTGGCATATATCTACACTATGGTTATAAGAACCTATCGCATAGTTCAACTCACACAAATGATTGCATGAACCTGTTACGCAAACTATTCATTTTTATTTAGGAATTTTAAAAGAGAGCCTATGACATGCTAAGCTTCACAAAGGGCCGCGGTGTATAGTCAAATATTCCAAAGAAATCCACAGCGTTAAACTTATTCAAACGACACTCAACGTATAGAACTTGTATATCGAAATAGTTAAAAGTCTCTGGTGACCTTATAATCTTCTTAATATTCCCATAAAGTTGAATATTTTACGAAAATACTTCCAATGTGTTTACAACATATAATTCCCGTACATAAATCTCAATAAACCTCGCGTCAAAAGTTTAATTTTATTGCCCTATCCCTTGTGTTTTCATTTATATGTAAATCACAATATATACACATACTCGTATATAAATAGAACAACAAAACTCTATCTCCATGTCAAATTGATTCGATCGCATCCAGGTGGTTAAGAGGAGACCTTTTCTTCCCAAAAATATGCCAGAAGTTACGTTTTCATCTACAACTACAAAAAATGGTATCTCGCCTATTCTATATAACCCTCTTCTCGTATCTGCTATGTAGCTTGGACGTATTTTTTTTTCTAATCTCATCAGTCGGCCTCTTAACGATGCCAATAAATTAATTATTTATTCGAAAAGAGAGCAATAACTCGATTTCGAGTCCAATACACACACACGATTCATTTGCAATTCAATGGTGTGTCAGATGAGTTTGTATGAGTGTATATATGGAAACTCGATCAGGACACAATGAAAATTAATAGGATTCCAATATAAACGACAACAAAAACCTATTAAAGATGCAGCTCCCTCATTGAAAGCATATATATATAGTTTTCCCCCATTGTGACCCAATTGACTGGAGACGGTGCGTGTGTGTGTGCGATAGAGATACTGCGTATCTATGGACTGAATGCGGTTCGAGGATGAACAATTAAAATGATAATTAAAGTAGTTAGTGTTCCTAGATTTGATAAGAACATCGGGAATGGGGAACTCCTCCATTTGATTGATTTCTATTGACCGCAAACAGAACCCAGACGCATTAATTCAATGAAAACAAAAAGGAAAAATAAATAAATAAATAAATTCAATTAACTGATAAGGGTAAGTGCGAGTGATGAATTGAAATAAAATTAGGCAACCGGGAGTTGGTTAATAGGGTAGGTAAACTAACTACGTTACGTATTGTTCGATAAGATATAAAGAATGTCTAGTTTATCGCTGACTTATAGACGAAAAATTCTTTCAATATTTTCATTTGATAAGGCGTTTGTAAAGTTGCGAAAGTGTGGCGCTATAAACTGTATTCCTATAAAGATTTGTATCCATTGTTATCTTATCGCCTATCCCTGTAGATACACATGCAATAGTCGTTGTCAATATAATTGAACATAATTAGTTTAGCAGCGCACAATGTGATTTGGCAAAATTGGTTTGTATTTGAAAATTAGTTATGTTATGTACTTGAAGTCAAAACTACGAAGATCTTGAGGATTTCTATTCGGATTTCATACAGTTTTGTAAAATTTTAGTAATTGGACCGCAAAAGTGACTGCCTTCACCGCCCTTCTCGTCGGAAAGAACTGCATCATCTATGGATTTGATGCCTTCAGTGATATTCCACTTTCTTCCCCCAAGACTGCCGGCAGATCTGAGACCTGTGCTCACTTTCAAACTCTTCGTCAAACTCATTTTTTCGCCAAACTCTTCTTAACTCTCTGTGCATTTCTAACCACTCACTTTTTTGCTAATATTAACAGCCGCCAAATTGAGGCGCTTCACCAGGCAATGAGGGCTGTTGAAAATAACCTACTCTTTTTTTAAACAGTTGGAAGTTGGAACAAACCGCTTAGATACTTGCCGCGCGAGTTTCTATACTTAGCTCCTCGTTCTGTAATTCATTCAACCGCATTCGTGTGAAGTTCTAAACAGCATCCATCCATCCAACCTTGGCAGAGCATGTATCTGATCGTTGAAATATTGATTGTACAGCAAGCTGTAAGATCGAAATTCTCCATTCTAATGGTATCCGCTCCGCAAATACTCTGCCGGTGAGCCTGAAACTTGTGAACAAGCCGAATTCCCCCTCTGAGATACTCTTACTTACTTAAATGCCGCTACTGTCCAGGATGGACCTAGGCGTCAACCGACACGCCTCTCCAGTTAACCCGATCTTTGGCTAACCGCGTCTCCAGATGCGCACTCCAAGTTGGTTGATGTTGCCTTCCACTTTTGCGCGCCATCTAATGCGAGGTCTTCCTCTACTGCGGTGTCCCTTAGGGTTGGTATCGAAGACTTCACGGGCAGGAGCGTTGGTGTCCATTCACTCTACATGTCCCAGCTATATTAGACGACTGATGCGTACTTTTCTGATCAAGTCGATGTCGCTGAAGAACTCGTAGATTTCGCTGTTAAATCTCCAAAGCCCGTCCAAGCAAACGGGACCAAGAATCATTCGAAAAATTTAGCGTTCGAAATGATCAAGAAGATCTTCATCCGACTTTGTTAACATCCATGCTCCTGCGCAGGAATGGAATGATGAGGGCCTTTGTTTCTTGACAAGGCCTTACTAGTCAGTTGCCTTCTTAGGCCAAAGAAACAGTGGTTGGCAAATGTAACTCTTTTGATTTGATTTCTGCTTTCAGAGTTTAAAGCGGAGCCGAGGTAGACAAAGTCCCTCAAAGTTGTAGCTGTCTATCGTGACGTTCTGTGCGATTCGTCGATGTTGTGTGTCCCACAGCATGTATCTTGCTTTGTCCTCATTTACCACTAAGCCCATTTTTGGCGCATCACCTTGTCTAAATCCTTTTTTGACACCAAAGGTCTCGGTGAGATTGTTTCCGACCTTTCTGGAGCAGCGAGCGTTCTCCATTATCATTCTACATAATCTGACAAGTTTGGCAGGGATGCCAAAACTAGACATGTCTCTGTATAGCTCATCTCTATAAATGCTGTCATATGAGGCCTTAAAATCGATAAATAGGTAGTGAATATCGATTTGGACTTGTTGGGTTTTTTTTTTTCAGTATATCTGCCGTTGTGTGAATTTTTGGTCGGTTGGAGCAAAGAGCTTACACTCATTCGTCTTTAAACCCCTTTGCTATGTAACGGAGACACCAATATTATCTAGTCGGTATTTAACAGTCTTCCTAAGAAGCTCCAGGTCTTTTTCTGAGAGCTAAGGGATTCTCTAAGTGGCTATCCTAAGACCATTCGTTTGTCGAGAAACCGTAAGTCCACTAATGCTGATCTTCATAATATTTAGCTGGACCATTGATGAGTAGCTGGTAGCCATTTCCAGCTAAACCCGTCCGCCTACGAACGTAACAGGTTGACCTATAGGAAACACTCGGAAACTTGGCCCTAAAGGGCGCTCTAATTTGACATGCTTGGCAATATCCGACGCACTTGTCATCTTGGGTATATGTGGTCAGGTCAGCTGAATTCGAGGGCATCTTTTTACATCTTCTGTGAAAAAGCTTACTTAACTTAAAACTACGTCAAAGCTTTCCTTTTTACCGAACCGCGATAGTTGCATCGCATATGCTTGCGCATTATTTTGTGCCCAGTTGTAGCTACTCAAAAACGTTGTTCTATTTTGGTGTTTTCTTGTCTCGAATTTATCAACTGAACAAATAACCTGTTGACCAATTTGGAACACTCAGGAGATTGGATAGGGCAATAGTGACGTTGTAGGTGTAGACTTTCAGACTATACTTACTCGTAAAAGATATCTACAGATCGCTATCGCCGTCAATTAGAAGTGTTAATTACTCTGATATTATCATATTGTTCTGTTTTATTATTTTGTAGGTAGGTATTCAGGTACCTGTCAATGCAACATCATTTAGATCTAAATGGTGGGCCATCTAGTGGTTTCTTTTTAAATCATAGGTTATTTTGACACTGACAGCTGTTTCCCGCTCGAAATCTTGACAGAAAGTGAGTATCATATCTCCGCGGAACGAAGTGAGTCGCTTTACGGTTGAACAACGTTGGAAAATATTGCAAAATTATTTTTAAAATGAATGCTGTGTAGGGTGTAGCCCAAATAGTGCGTTTTTTGAACAGAAGTTTTGACCGAAATGAAGCACCACGGCGCATGCTGTACGGTTTGTGCAAAAAGTACGTGGGTAAAGCTGGATCCACCACATTCAAGTATCGCCAAACAAAGTATGTGGGATTTAGTTGCTATTTAATTGCTATTTAATTGCGGTAATTTTGATTTTTTTGCTCTTCGGGAAGTGGTAAATTCTGTGGTGGACCTAGCTTACCGGTAAAGCTGGATCCACCACATCGCCTTTTCCGAAAAAAAAAGATGAGGCATATACGGCTGATTTAATTGCTCTGGGAAAATGCAAAAATTTTTCCGATCGGACAAGCCGTTCCGCCAGAATTAACCGTTAAAGTTTTAAAACCCCAGTTCGCTACCGAACTCTTTTGTTTTTTTTGGAAAAATTAAAAAAAACGATTACCCCTTTCGAATTTTTCTGCTTTGAATATTGCGAAATAATTGTCTATGCCTAGGCTATCTTACAACTTAATCAAATAATTTGTCGCTCCTCTCTAAAAGTGTCAAACGGTGAAACAATTTTTTAAAAAGTTACTTTATACTACTTACCAAAAACCTATTACCCCGGGCGAATTTCTCCACTTTAAATATCCCAAAATAATCTTGTATTCATTGGCTACAAAGCCTCTTACTCAAATAATTTGTCGCTCTTCGATAAGTGTGTCAAAAAGTCAAAATACCATTTAGTACCAAAATGGGCACTTTTGACATTTTTTATGCAAATTTACAGAAAAACCCATAAAAATCAAATACGCAGATCGAATTTGTCCATTCCAAAAAAAACAAAAGAACCGTCTATTCATTGGCTATTATCCCCCATCTTCAAATAATTTGTCGCTCTTCGATAAGTTTGTCAAAATTGAAAATTTCGTCATAGTATCATAAATGGTACTATGCACATTTTATATGGAAATTTACCAAAAAAACCCCAAAAAGTCATATACTCAGATCGAATTTGTCCATTCCAAATATGACAAAAGAACCGTCTATTCATTGGCTATTATCCCCCATCTTCAAATAATTTGTCGCTCTTCGATAAGTTTGTCAAAATTGAAAATTTCGTCATAGTATCATAAATGGTACTATGCACATTTTATATGGAAATTTACCAAAAAAACCCCAAAAAGTCATATACTCAGATCGAATTTGTCCATTCCAAATATGACAAAAGAACCGTCTATTCATTGGCTATTATCCCCCATCTTCAAATAATTTGTCGCTCTTCGATAAGTTTGTCAAAATTGAAAATTTCGTCATAGTATCATAAATGGTACTATGCACATTTTATATTTAAATTTACCAAAAGAACCCCAAAAAGTCATATACCCAGATCGAATTTGTCCATTCCAAATATGACAAAAGAACCGTCTATTCATTGGCTATTATCCCCCAGCTTCAAATAATTTGTCGCTCTTCGATAAGTTTGTCAAAATTGAAAATTTCGTCATAGTATCATAAATGGTACTATGCACATTTTATATGGAAATTTACCAAAAAAACCCCAAAAAGTCATATACCCAGATCTAATTTGTCCATTTCAAATACGACAAAAGAACCGTCTATTCATTGGCTATTATCCCCCATCTTCAAATAATTTGTCGCTCTTCGATAAGTTTGTCAAAATTGAAAATTTCGTCATAGTATCATAAATGGTATTATTCACATTTTATATGGAAATTTACTAAAAAACCCCAAAAAGTCATATACCCAGATCGAATTTGTCCATTCCAAATATGACAAAAGAACCGTCTATTCATTGGCTATTATCCCCCATCTTTAAATAATTTGTCGCTCTTCGATAAGTTTGTCAAAATTGAAAATTTCGTCATAGTATCATAAATGGTACTATGCACATTTTATATGGAAATTTACCAAAAGAACCCCAAAAAGTCATATACCCAGATCGAATTTGTCCATTCCAAATATGACAAAAGAACCGTCTATTCATTGGCTATTATCCCCCATCTTCAAATAATTTGTCGCTCTTCGATAAGTTTGTCAAAATTGAAAATTTCGTCATAGTATCATAAATGGTACTATGCACATTTTATATTTAAATTTACCAAAAGAACCCCAAAAAGTCATATACCCAGATCGAATTTGTCCATTCCAAATATGACAAAAGAACCGTCTATTCATTGGCTATTATCCCCCATCTTCAAATAATTTGTCGCTCTTCGATAAGTTTGTCAAAATTGAAAATTTCGTCATAGTATCATAAATGGTACTATGCACATTTTATATGGAAATTTACCAAAAAAACCCCAAAAAGTCATATACCCAGATCTAATTTGTCCATTTCAAATACGACAAAAGAACCGTCTATTCATTGGCTATTATCCCCCATCTTCAAATAATTTGTCGCTCTTCGATAAGTTTGTCAAAATTGAAAATTTCGTCATAGTATCATAAATGGTATTATTCACATTTTATATGGAAATTTACTAAAAAACCCCAAAAAGTCATATACCCAGATCGAATTTGTCCATTCCAAATATGACAAAAGAACCGTCTATTCATTGGCTATTATCCCCCATCTTTAAATAATTTGTCGCTCTTCGATAAGTTTGTCAAAATTGAAAATTTCGTCATAGTATCATAAATGGTACTATGCACATTTTATATGGAAATTTACCAAAAGAACCCCAAAAAGTCATATACCCAGATCGAATTTGTCCATTCCAAATATGACAAAAGAACCGTCTATTCATTGGCTATTATCCCCCATCTTCAAATAATTTGTCGCTCTTCGATAAGTTTGTCAAAATTGAAAATTTCGTCATAGTATCATAAATGGTACTATGCACATTTTATATTTAAATTTACCAAAAGAACCCCAAAAAGTCATATACCCAGATCGAATTTGTCCATTCCAAATATGACAAAAGAACCGTCTATTCATTGGCTATTATCCCCCATCTTCAAATAATTTGTCGCTCTTCGATAAGTTTGTCAAAATTGAAAATTTCGTCATAGTATCATAAATGGTATTATTCACATTTTATATGGAAATTTACCAAAAAACCCCAAAAAGTCATATACCCAGATCGAATTTGTCCATTCCAAATATGACAAAAGAACCGTCTATTCATTGGCTATTATCCCCCAGCTTCAAATAATTTGTCGCTCTTCGATAAGTTTGTCAAAATTGAAAATTTCGTCATAGTATCATAAATGGTACTATGCACATTTTATATGAAAATTTACCAAAAAATCCCCAAAAAGTCATATACCCAGATCGAATTTGTCCATTCCAAAAATCACAAAAGAACCGTCTATTCATTGGCTATCAAACCCCATCTTCAAATAATTTGTCGCTCTTCGATAAGTTTGTCAAAATTGAAAATTTCGTCATAGTATCATAAATGGTATTATTCACATTTTATATGGAAATTTACTAAAAAACCCCAAAAAGTCATATACCCAGATCGAATTTGTCCATTCCAAATATGACAAAAGAACCTTCTATTCATTGGCTATTATCCCCCATCTTCAAATAATTTGTCGCTCTTCGATAAGTTTGTCAAAATTGAAAATTTCGTCATAGTATCATAAATGGTACTATGCACATTTTATATGGAAATTTACCAAAAGAACCCCAAAAAGTCATATACCCAGATCGAATTTGTCCATTCCAAATATGACAAAAGAACCGTCTATTCATTGGCTATTATCCCCCATCTTCAAATAATTTGTCGCTCTTCGATAAGTTTGTCAAAATTGAAAATTTCGTCATAGTATCATAAATGGTACTATGCACATTTTATATGGAAATTTACCAAAAAAACCCCAAAAAGTCATATACCCAGATCGAATTTGTCCATTCCAAATATGACAAAAGAACCGTCTATTCATTGGCTATTATCCCCCATCTTCAAATAATTTGTCGCTCTTCGATAAGTTTGTCAAAATTGAAAATTTCGTCATAGTATCATAAATGGTACTATGCACATTTTATATGGAAATTTACCAAAAGAACCCCAAAAAGTCATATACCCAGATCGAATTTGTCCATTCCAAATATGACAAAAGAACCGTCTATTCATTGGCTATTATCCCCCATCTTCAAATAATTTGTCGCTCTTCGATAAGTTTGTCAAAATTGAAAATTTCGTCATAGTATCATAAATGGTACTATGCACATTTTATATGGAAATTTACCAAAAGAACCCCAAAAAGTCATATACCCAGATCGAATTTGTCCATTCCAAATATGACAAAAGAACCGTCTATTCATTGGCTATTATCCCCCATCTTCAAATAATTTGTCGCTCTTCGATAAGTTTGTCAAAATTGAAAATTTCGTCATAGTATCATAAATGGTACTATGCACATTTTATATTTAAATTTACCAAAAGAACCCCAAAAAGTCATATACCCAGATCGAATTTGTCCATTCCAAATATGACAAAAGAACCGTCTATTCATTGGCTATTATCCCCCATCTTCAAATAATTTGTCGCTCTTCGATAAGTTTGTCAAAATTGAAAATTTCGTCATAGTATCATAAATGGTATTATTCACATTTTATATGGAAATTTACCAAAAAACCCCAAAAAGTCATATACCCAGATCGAATTTGTCCATTCCAAATATGACAAAAGAACCGTCTATTCATTGGCTATTATCCCCCAGCTTCAAATAATTTGTCGCTCTTCGATAAGTTTGTCAAAATTGAAAATTTCGTCATAGTATCATAAATGGTACTATGCACATTTTATATGAAAATTTACCAAAAAATCCCCAAAAAGTCATATACCCAGATCGAATTTGTCCATTCCAAAAATCACAAAAGAACCGTCTATTCATTGGCTATCAAACCCCATCTTCAAATAATTTGTCGCTCTTCGATAAGTTTGTCAAAATTGAAAATTTCGTCATAGTATCATAAATGGTATTATTCACATTTTATATGGAAATTTACTAAAAAACCCCAAAAAGTCATATACCCAGATCGAATTTGTCCATTCCAAATATGACAAAAGAACCTTCTATTCATTGGCTATTATCCCCCATCTTCAAATAATTTGTCGCTCTTCGATAAGTTTGTCAAAATTGAAAATTTCGTCATAGTATCATAAATGGTACTATGCACATTTTATATGGAAATTTACCAAAAGAACCCCAAAAAGTCATATACCCAGATCGAATTTGTCCATTCCAAATATGACAAAAGAACCGTCTATTCATTGGCTATTATCCCCCATCTTCAAATAATTTGTCGCTCTTCGATAAGTTTGTCAAAATTGAAAATTTCGTCATAGTATCATAAATGGTACTATGCACATTTTATATGGAAATTTACCAAAAAAACCCCAAAAAGTCATATACCCAGATCGAATTTGTCCATTCCAAATATGACAAAAGAACCGTCTATTCATTGGCTATTATCCCCCATCTTCAAATAATTTGTCGCTCTTCGATAAGTTTGTCAAAATTGAAAATTTCGTCATAGTATCATAAATGGTACTATGCACATTTTATATGGAAATTTACCAAAAGAACCCCAAAAAGTCATATACCCAGATCGAATTTGTCCATTCCAAATATGACAAAAGAACCGTCTATTCATTGGCTATTATCCCCCATCTTCAAATAATTTGTCGCTCTTCGATAAGTTTGTCAAAATTGAAAATTTAGTCATAGTATCATAAATGGTACTATGCACATTTTATATGAAAATTTACCAAAAAATCCCCAAAAAGTCATATACCCAGATCGAATTTGTCCATTCCAAAAATCACAAAAGAACCGTCTATTCATTGGCTATCAAACCCCATCTTCAAATAATTTGTCGCTCTTCGATATATTTGCCAAAACGTTAAAAGTTATTTCTTAAGCCATAGCTGAGTGTTACCAAATTTGCTCCTGTGACACGCCCTAAAAGTATGCATTACTTTTTGGACCATTTGTTCAACCCTGGACGTGCACCTTACTCTGACATTAATTTACCTCACTCTCGAGAGTAGGCAGTGATCCTGGTACTCTGTATTATAGACCCTGAAGATAGTCATTTGTTTTATTATTGGAATACGCTCTACTGGGTGAGTCAAACTTTTTGTTAGGTAGCGTATGTTGTTATATGTTTAGTGTCAGTCTTCAATTGTCAAACAAACAAAATAAAAATCTATAGGACGAATTATTTTCATGGCGAAAAAACAAAAAAAGTATTATGTAGGTACTTATATTAAGCAGGTTTTGACAAACTGGACTTTTGCTCCCGAATGTTGTTTTTTATTGTTTTCTTTGATAGCAGCCGAAGGTATCATTTATTTATTTTAATTTACTTGGGTCGTTATGATTTTTATTTTTTTTTGTTTTGCAATATTGATCTCAAACCTCTGCTGCCCAAAATAAAATGATCATTGTGCTTGGTTTAATATATTAAAGCCTAGTACGCTATTGCTGCGAAACCAAAACCCTAATATACCAAAAAAAGTAACATAGTAAATTAATCATAAACGAAACATTTATTTGCTGACATTCTTTACGAAATTACAATGAAATTATTAAAAAGAAAACGAGTAAATATACACATAATTAATTGAAAAAAAAGTTTTAAAAGAAATCCCAGTTTCATTGTTCCACCAATGCAAAAAAAATTATCAGTTTTTAATTGTCATTTTATAGATGATAATTATGTCGTACCCTTACTGTTAATGAATGCAATAAAGGCCATATTAGTAAGACAAAAACGTTAAAAAAATACTACCGTGAGTCCAAAAGAAGCATACAAAATCCTGTTGAACAACGACGTCGTCCCTTAAAATTGATTTTGAATGTATGGAAGAAAGAACAAATGCCAAAAGTCAAGCAAAATTATCCAATGAGTGTAATTGCACTTCAATTATCTCATTTAACACCGCATTTACTATGAAAAATACAAAAGTTCTAACACAAGAAGACATAAGCGCAAATGAAGTGAATTTGCAATTTGCTGACTTTTTATTACAGGGGTCAGATCACGTAAAATAAAAACGCATGCTGTCTCTGTCACATCTGTGGCAATAAACAGAGACTGCTATGGTCGGATCGACGTCATTCGATCGTTTTCATTTAACATGATCTGGCCCCTGGACTTTCGCTCTTCACGAAAACTAATTTCTATATCGAAGTGCTTGGCTATGTCGCTAGTTCCACCAACAACCAACAATTTATCAAATTTAAGAAATATTTATATGCTACACCCTAGCTATATATAATTGAATTTGTATTTGAAACTACATAAATGTATTATGAAAATATAGCGAATGATTTTCTCTCCTGGAACGAAAAAAACTAAGACTTGCCCAACACAGCCACCACAATCGATAATTCACCGAGATTCGATAGCCCACCTCAGCTGTCTCTTCATGTGTAGCCACTTTTTGGCGCCAATTTTTTTTGACATGTTAAGAAACGGCGGGAATTAAGTTTAGGTACTGTTTACATTTCAGATAAAATCATATTGCGAGTAGACGGTTGGTGGGAATGATTCAAATTCAATTCTGAGCGAATATGTGATTTATATCGTTGATATTATTTTGTTCAACAAATCACCGGCAAAAAAAGTCAGCAGTAAATGTAAAAAAATCGGTGGCGAGCAAATTTGTCAGAATTGCTAGGTACCATCTAATAAGATATTTCATTAAAAGGCATAGAACAACCGCAAAAAGAAATAAAAATAGGTATAATTCTTTAAGAGAAGATTTCTAAAGATCCGCCGAACAAAAAATTGTGTGTAGGTGGTTTATTTTCACCATATTTCCCGTTATAGCCCTTCAAAGAAGGTGACCTCTGAGTTGGAGGTGGTACCGCTTAAAACGCTATAACTTCTAAACTATTATAGGTACGAAAATTGTTTCTGTACATTAAAAAAAAAAAAATTGGTAGCGCATACAAGTCTTAAGCACTTTGGGTACATCTATCCAGTTACAAAAAAGTTATGGTTCCCTAAATTCAAAATTTCAAAAATTTGTTGTCACATTTTTTTACTTAAAATCCTTTTTCTCAAAATTTTTACTTAATAAATTTTTATTTTTTTTATGAAATTTTTATCCTTGAACAATTTCCTAAAAATTATGTTAAGCAACTTTTTTACGTACGATCAAAAGAAGTTGTAGTAAAAGCCATTTTTGTCATGCAAAATTGGTCAAAAAAGACTAGATATGAGTTAACAACCATGGATTTTTTCTTCTGGGATAGGTAATTGCCATGAAAGAAAAAGTTTATTTTAGAGAAATATCGAGTCTTCTTTGATAATCCATGAATTGATAATATGCAAACAAACCACTTTTCATACATTATTTTATATAAATAAAAAATGTCTCATTTTGCTATTGCAAGATTAGGTACCTAGAATAATTTATATTAATCCATCAAAACATGGAAAACAAGTTTGAAAAGAGCTCAAATGACGAAATTTCGAAATCCAAGCTTTTTTCCTCAAAGGAAAATGCCCTTGGCGCGAATTATCACAAGCTTATTCAAAATTTACAACATTAAACCCAGTTCCACAAACTATCAAATGAAAAATTCGCTCTAACTTAAACTCAAATTAGAGATTTTTTAGTGGTAGAAATTGATGTCTGAACTCCACAAACTGCGATCAAGAAAAGTGTTTATGTGAATGTACTGTCGAAGCCTGCGAATATACCTTTCCCTTATACCATTTTCCCACCAACGTAATTTAACTTAATCAACATGATAAATCATGTCATTAATTACGTGATTTATTATACATTTTCATGATTACGTGATACATATGTATTTTATTTTTAAAAATGCCGCTCTCGTCGCAAAATAAAATGAAACATACATTTTCAACCGCAGTTCTTAATTCAGATGTTTATTATATGTACAAGTACAACAAAAAAACAAAAAGAAGAAAATGTTTTGACTTTTCACATGTTTCGATGAATGTTGGTGAATGCAGCCACATCAACTAGAGCGTTGAACGCAACCCAATCCATCCACCACAATAATGCACCTCGATTCCCATCCGTAATAATTAGTACCTCGCTCAAGATTCAGAAAAGAAGTCAACCACAATCTTTTGGTTTTAGATCTGAAGTATACTGGTTTTGTAAGCAGCACGTAGAAAAGGAATATAATGTACTAGGTATATTTTTAGGTAAAAAAATCTTGATTTGCTATATCTCCTTTATTTGAATAAATATTTTTTTTTGTTTTTTCGTATGACATAAAAAATGGCAATTATACTGACAACAACAATGAGGTTTTGATATTTTTATTATATTCATATAAATAAAAAGCGTTCTATTCATATTAGTTATTATTCCTAAAACATCTGTTAGGACAGTGAATTTAAATTGTATTTGCACCATAAACTATTTTCTTACTTGCAGATGTATGTATTTCTATTTCTTTTTGTATATCTATTACATACATCTGCTATTTTTCCTTCTTTTTCCATTTGTTCTATGCCTTTTAATGAAATATCTTATTCGAGTAGGAATTGTCTTATTTTCATTGTCCTTTAGATGGTACCTAGCAATTCTGACAAATTTGCTGGAACGCAAAAGAAATCGCCACCGATTTTTTTACATTTACTGCTGACTTTTTTTGCCGGTGATTTGTTGAACAAAATAATATCAACGATATAAATCACATATTCGCTCAGAATTGAATTTGAATCATTCCCACCAACCGTCTACTCGCAATATGATTTTATCTGAAATGTAAACAGTACCTAAACTTAATTCCCGCCGTTTCTTAACATGTCAAAAAAAATTGGCGCCAAAAAGTGGCTACACATGAAGAGACAGCTGAGGTGGGCTATCGAATCTCGGTGAATTATCGATTGTGGTGGCTGTGTTGGGCAAGTCTTAGTTTTTTTCGTTCCAGGAGAGAAAATCATTCGCTATATTTTCATAATACATTTATGTAGTTTCAAATACAAATTCAATTATATATAGCTAGGGTGTAGCATATAAATATTTCTTAAATTTGATAAATTGTTGGTTGTTGGTGGAACTAGCGACATAGCCAAGCACTTCGATATAGAAATTAGTTTTCGTGAAGAGCGAAAGTCCAGGGGCCAGATCATGTTAAATGAAAACGATCGAATGACGTCGATCCGACCATAGCAGTCTCTGTTTATTGCCACAGATGTGACAGAGACAGCATGCGTTTTTATTTTACGTGATCTGACCCCTGTAATAAAAAGTCAGCAAATTGCAAATTCACTTCATTTGCGCTTATGTCTTCTTGTGTTAGAACTTTTGTATTTTTCATAGTAAATGCGGTGTTAAATGAGATAATTGAAGTGCAATTACACTCATTGGATAATTTTGCTTGACTTTTGGCATTTGTTCTTTCTTCCATACATTCAAAATCAATTTTAAGGGACGACGTCGTTGTTCAACAGGATTTTGTATGCTTCTTTTGGACTCACGGTAGTATTTTTTTAACGTTTTTGTCTTACTAATATGGCCTTTATTGCATTCATTAACAGTAAGGGTACGACATAATTATCATCTATAAAATGACAATTAAAAACTGATAATTTTTTTTGCATTGGTGGAACAATGAAACTGGGATTTCTTTTAAAACTTTTTTTTCAATTAATTATGTGTATATTTACTCGTTTTCTTTTTAATAATTTCATTGTAATTTCGTAAAGAATGTCAGCAAATAAATGTTTCGTTTATGATTAATTTACTATGTTACTTTTTTTGGTATATTAGGGTTTTGGTTTCGCAGCAATAGCGTACTAGGCTTTAATATATTAAACCAAGCACAATGATCATTTTATTTTGGGCAGCAGAGGTTTGAGATCAATATTGCAAAACAAAAAAAAATAAAAATCATAACGACCCAAGTAAATTAAAATAAATAAATGATACCTTCGGCTGCTATCAAAGAAAACAATAAAAAACAACATTCGGGAGCAAAAGTCCAGTTTGTCAAAACCTGCTTAATATAAGTACCTACATAATACTTTTTTTGTTTTTTCGCCATGAAAATAATTCGTCCTATAGATTTTTATTTTGTTTGTTTGACAATTGAAGACTGACACTAAACATATAACAACATACGCTACCTAACAAAAAGTTTGACTCACCCAGTAGAGCGTATTCCAATAATAAAACAAATGACTATCTTCAGGGTCTATAATACAGAGTACCAGGATCACTGCCTACTCTCGAGAGTGAGGTAAATTAATGTCAGAGTAAGGTGCACGTCCAGGGTTGAACAAATGGTCCAAAAAGTAATGCATACTTTTAGGGCGTGTCACAGGAGCAAATTTGGTAACACTCAGCTATGGCTTAAGAAATAACTTTTAACGTTTTGGCAAATATATCGAAGAGCGACAAATTATTTGAAGATGGGGTTTGATAGCCAATGAATAGACGGTTCTTTTGTGATTTTTGGAATGGACAAATTCGATCTGGGTATATGACTTTTTGGGGATTTTTTGGTAAATTTTCATATAAAATGTGCATAGTACCATTTATGATACTATGACTAAATTTTCAATTTTGACAAACTTATCGAAGAGCGACAAATTATTTGAAGATGGGGGATAATAGCCAATGAATAGACGGTTCTTTTGTCATATTTGGAATGGACAAATTCGATCTGGGTATATGACTTTTTGGGGTTCTTTTGGTAAATTTCCATATAAAATGTGCATAGTACCATTTATGATACTATGACGAAATTTTCAATTTTGACAAACTTATCGAAGAGCGACAAATTATTTGAAGATGGGGGATAATAGCCAATGAATAGACGGTTCTTTTGTCATATTTGGAATGGACAAATTCGATCTGGGTATATGACTTTTTGGGGTTTTTTTGGTAAATTTCCATATAAAATGTGCATAGTACCATTTATGATACTATGACGAAATTTTCAATTTTGACAAACTTATCGAAGAGCGACAAATTATTTGAAGATGGGGGATAATAGCCAATGAATAGACGGTTCTTTTGTCATATTTGGAATGGACAAATTCGATCTGGGTATATGACTTTTTGGGGTTCTTTTGGTAAATTTCCATATAAAATGTGCATAGTACCATTTATGATACTATGACGAAATTTTCAATTTTGACAAACTTATCGAAGAGCGACAAATTATTTGAAGATGGGGGATAATAGCCAATGAATAGAAGGTTCTTTTGTCATATTTGGAATGGACAAATTCGATCTGGGTATATGACTTTTTGGGGTTTTTTAGTAAATTTCCATATAAAATGTGAATAATACCATTTATGATACTATGACGAAATTTTCAATTTTGACAAACTTATCGAAGAGCGACAAATTATTTGAAGATGGGGTTTGATAGCCAATGAATAGACGGTTCTTTTGTGATTTTTGGAATGGACAAATTCGATCTGGGTATATGACTTTTTGGGGATTTTTTGGTAAATTTTCATATAAAATGTGCATAGTACCATTTATGATACTATGACGAAATTTTCAATTTTGACAAACTTATCGAAGAGCGACAAATTATTTGAAGCTGGGGGATAATAGCCAATGAATAGACGGTTCTTTTGTCATATTTGGAATGGACAAATTCGATCTGGGTATATGACTTTTTGGGGTTTTTTGGTAAATTTCCATATAAAATGTGAATAATACCATTTATGATACTATGACGAAATTTTCAATTTTGACAAACTTATCGAAGAGCGACAAATTATTTGAAGATGGGGGATAATAGCCAATGAATAGACGGTTCTTTTGTCATATTTGGAATGGACAAATTCGATCTGGGTATATGACTTTTTGGGGTTCTTTTGGTAAATTTAAATATAAAATGTGCATAGTACCATTTATGATACTATGACGAAATTTTCAATTTTGACAAACTTATCGAAGAGCGACAAATTATTTGAAGATGGGGGATAATAGCCAATGAATAGACGGTTCTTTTGTCGTATTTGAAATGGACAAATTAGATCTGGGTATATGACTTTTTGGGGTTTTTTTGGTAAATTTCCATATAAAATGTGCATAGTACCATTTATGATACTATGACGAAATTTTCAATTTTGACAAACTTATCGAAGAGCGACAAATTATTTAAAGATGGGGGATAATAGCCAATGAATAGACGGTTCTTTTGTCATATTTGGAATGGACAAATTCGATCTGGGTATATGACTTTTTGGGGTTTATTAGTAAATTTCCATATAAAATGTGAATAATACCATTTATGATACTATGACGAAATTTTCAATTTTGACAAACTTATCGAAGAGCGACAAATTATTTGAAGATGGGGGATAATAGCCAATGAATAGACGGTTCTTTTGTCGTATTTGAAATGGACAAATTAGATCTGGGTATATGACTTTTTGGGGTTTTTTTGGTAAATTTCCATATAAAATGTGCATAGTACCATTTATGATACTATGACGAAATTTTCAATTTTGACAAACTTATCGAAGAGCGACAAATTATTTGAAGATGGGGGATAATAGCCAATGAATAGACGGTTCTTTTGTCGTATTTGAAATGGACAAATTAGATCTGGGTATATGACTTTTTGGGGTTTTTTTGGTAAATTTCCATATAAAATGTGCATAGTACCATTTATGATACTATGACGAAATTTTCAATTTTGACAAACTTATCGAAGAGCGACAAATTATTTGAAGATGGGGGATAATAGCCAATGAATAGACGGTTCTTTTGTCATATTTGGAATGGACAAATTCGATCTGGGTATATGACTTTTTGGGGTTCTTTTGGTAAATTTCCATATAAAATGTGCATAGTACCATTTATGATACTATGACGAAATTTTCAATTTTGACAAACTTATCGAAGAGCGACAAATTATTTAAAGATGGGGGATAATAGCCAATGAATAGACGGTTCTTTTGTCATATTTGGAATGGACAAATTCGATCTGGGTATATGACTTTTTGGGGTTTTTTAGTAAATTTCCATATAAAATGTGAATAATACCATTTATGATACTATGACGAAATTTTCAATTTTGACAAACTTATCGAAGAGCGACAAATTATTTGAAGATGGGGGATAATAGCCAATGAATAGACGGTTCTTTTGTCGTATTTGAAATGGACAAATTAGATCTGGGTATATGACTTTTTGGGGTTTTTTTGGTAAATTTCCATATAAAATGTGCATAGTACCATTTATGATACTATGACGAAATTTTCAATTTTGACAAACTTATCGAAGAGCGACAAATTATTTGAAGATGGGGGATAATAGCCAATGAATAGACGGTTCTTTTGTCATATTTGGAATGGACAAATTCGATCTGGGTATATGACTTTTTGGGGTTCTTTTGGTAAATTTAAATATAAAATGTGCATAGTACCATTTATGATACTATGACGAAATTTTCAATTTTGACAAACTTATCGAAGAGCGACAAATTATTTGAAGATGGGGGATAATAGCCAATGAATAGACGGTTCTTTTGTCATATTTGGAATGGACAAATTCGATCTGGGTATATGACTTTTTGGGGTTCTTTTGGTAAATTTCCATATAAAATGTGCATAGTACCATTTATGATACTATGACGAAATTTTCAATTTTGACAAGCTTATCGAAGAGCGACAAATTATTTGAAGATGGGGGATAATAGCCAATGAATAGAAGGTTCTTTTGTCATATTTGGAATGGACAAATTCGATCTGGGTATATGACTTTTTGGGGTTTTTTAGTAAATTTCCATATAAAATGTGAATAATACCATTTATGATACTATGACGAAATTTTCAATTTTGACAAACTTATCGAAGAGCGACAAATTATTTGAAGATGGGGGATAATAGCCAATGAATAGACGGTTCTTTTGTCATATTTGGAATGGACAAATTCGATCTGGGTATATGACTTTTTGGGGTTCTTTTGGTAAATTTCCATATAAAATGTGCATAGTACCATTTATGATACTATGACGAAATTTTCAATTTTGACAAACTTATCGAAGAGCGACAAATTATTTGAAGATGGGGGATAATAGCCAATGAATAGACGGTTCTTTTGTCATATTTGGAATGGACAAATTCGATCTGGGTATATGACTTTTTGGGGTTCTTTTGGTAAATTTCCATATAAAATGTGCATAGTACCATTTATGATACTGTGACGAAATTTTCAATGTTGACAAACTTATCGAAGAGCGACAAATTATTTGAAGATGGGGGATAATAGCCAATGAATAGACGGTTCTTTTGTTTTTTTTGGAATGGACAAATTCGATCTGCGTATTTGATTTTTAAGGGTTTTTCTGTAAATTTGCATAAAAAATGTCAAAAGTGCCCATTTTGGTACTAAATGGTATTTTGACTTTTTGACACACTTATCGAAGAGCGACAAATTATTTGAGTAAGAGGCTTTGTAGCCAATGAATACAAGATTATTTTGGGATATTTAAAGTGGAGAAATTCGCCCGGAGTAATAGGTTTTTGGTAAGTAGTATAAAGTAACTTTTTAAAAAATTGTTTCACCGTTTGACACTTTTAGAGAGGAGCGACAAATTATTTGATTAAGTTGTAAGATAGCCTAGGCATAGACAATTATTTCGCAATATTCAAAGCAGAAAAATTCGAAAGGGGTAATCGTTTTTTTTAATTTTTCCATAAAAAACAAAAGAGTTCGGTAGCGAACTGGGGTTTTAAAACTTTAACGGTTAATTCTGGCGGAACGGCTTGTCCGATCGGAAAATTTTTTGCATTTTCCCAGAGCAATTAAATCAGCGGTATATGCCTCATCTTTTTTTTTTCGAAAAGGCGATGTGGTGGATCCAGCTTTACCGGTAAGCTAGGTCCACCACAGAATTTACCATTTCCCGAAGAGCAAAAAAATCAAAATTACCGCAATTAAATAGCAATTAAATAGCAACTAAATCCCACATACTTTGTTTGGCGATACTCGAATGTGGTGGATCCAGCTTTACCTACGTGCAAAAAGTTCGTGAGGCTGGTATGCTATAGTGGACAACACTCATGGTCCCCGTCGTCGTTCGTTGCGCCCAGACTAGAATGTGGCTGCTGTAGCCGAGAGTGTAAGACTAAATTGACGAACATCAACTAGCCATCTTTATTGGACCATTTTTCTTCGAAAATTAGGCTGAGAACAACGTTCCGGTCAACGGTGGGCGATACAAAGCCATGTTAACCGACTTTTTTTTTTTACTGAAATTGAAGACATGGATTCTGGTTTAACTTTAATTTTGTTCATTTCATTTAATTTTTAAAAAGAAACTTGTATTTGGCCCACCCGTTATAAACGATCCTGCATTTTCAATTAGAAATTCTAGATACATGCTGGTTAATATGGGCAGATTCTCGATACCTAACTAAAGGTGAAACTCATCGCTCATACTATGGCGTCGTCACTTTGGGAATACCAAACATCGTCTCGAGGTCCAAACGTATGATCAAAGTTACATTTCCTACGGCTAAGTCATTAAAATTTACAAAATCGAACTTATAATAATTTGTTAAGTGAAACTTTGAACTAGGTCAGACGTTTAACAATTAAGGCTATATGCCTGCCCTTGGCTATACATCGAACAGATGAGGTTGGAACGTTGTTTCCCTTTCTATTGCTGCAGTGCCGGAAGTATAATTGTTTTTTTTTTATATAGTATTAGAAGCTTTAATGAGATTTTATCATTTAGAAGAGATCTATCTTTAGTACCCGTTTTTTCTATGACACGTCTTTAAGGTCTTAAAGGCGTGACTTTAGTTTCTCTATAAAAATGTAAGGTCATTTTGTTTACACTATAACCCAGTCTTAAAGTCAGTTCACCTTGAACGCACAAATTTAAAACTGAAATTCTTTTACAAGACACGCATCATTATACAGAACACCATTGCCCTGGCATGTCGCCATCAATTCAACTTATTTCAGTTCATCTTCCGATAGTCTACTACACCTTCCACATTCACATCTTACAGATACTCTAAGCTACTACAAATATCTGTGAATAAATTTGTCCTCAAGTGAGAATTTCTAACTGTAGATACAAGCCCTTTATACAAATCCACATGTGAAAGAACAAAAAATTAACAATTCTAAAGACGGAGGGCAAAGTGCCATAGTTCGATAAGCTTCGACGGCTTATCTTCGTTTCCAAACGTCATCCAGTTGATGCAGCAAACGGGAAAATATGAAATTTATGTCATCTTTCGGGTCTTTTTCGGTAGAAGATTTGCATTTAGATGTACCGCATCTTACTTATACTCACACCCATCTTGTTTTGAACTTCCAGTTTGTATTTGTTTTTTTTGTTCTGTGAAGTTCGTTGACATTTGAGTGTGAAAATCGAAAGAATCGACAAAATGTTGTATCAAACAAACAAACAGACTACAAAACTGTAACAAGACGTCATTGGAACTTCAGCAGCCCAGAGACCATTCCATGTATTGTGAGAGATTTCAGTTTAGATGAAGAAGCACAAGTGTTGTTGTGGCTGACCTAGATAACTGGTTTGTTTGGATTTAAGTTCAAAGAACAATTCTTATCTGGCCCATGAACAACATCTCGAATAGTGCACGCACGCATGAACGGCCAAGTATATTGTATAGACAGCCAGACAAGGGGAATAAGAAGATCACCCGATACAAGAGTGTATACTGGGAATTTGTTGTTTGTTTTGATAGCATTCGAATAAACAGCTGTCAGTCTTTTGAGAAAAGACGTTGTTTACAAGTTGAATCGGTGTCGGAGGACGGACGGACACAGATTTGAACTTTGCTTTGAAACAGTCTGTATAGCCATGGAGTGGTACTGGTGCGGTACCCGTGATGTCCCAAATGGCGTGCAAAATACCCAACTGGGAGGCTAGTTGCAGGCAAGAATTATAACGCGAGGTACAAGATGTGACTGTAATTGGGTGCCTTTTAAAACCTTCGATTGATATTTTTAATAAACTTATACTCTATACCTTTACGCTATACAAAACCATGCTACATTTTGTTAGAATACAGATTTGGTAAGTTCAAAAACAGCGAAAGAATGCCAATATTCCTACCGCAGATACTAGTAAAAGATCGTTCCTTCTTTTTTAAGTGTAAGATTCGTCTTAAATTTTCGGATTCAGTCAGTTAAAACTTAAAAATATTTGTCTATAGCTACAAAAAGGCTGCACTGTGACTCTGCGCCTATCTTGACATAGTGGGTGCTTTTGACAATACTGAATATGACTGCAAATTGAATGCTTTGCATTACAGGACCTTAGAACAACCTACCATAAAATGGTTCTCTGTTGACCTATGCGCAGGACATGAGTACCTACTCAAGTTGATAAAGTGCCAAATAGTAACATCTGTTGGTAAATCCGCATTTCTACAGTCAGTCTATTCTGAGGTATGTAGCTGATCACATCTATTTGCTGTCGATCGCCGATCTACACAGGCCTAAAGAGATCTTTCAAAGTCGGAAAATATCTGCTTCTTCAGGGCTGATTTCGGTATCAGTATCAGCCGTAAAGGGCTACCAGCAAGGGGTGTACTCTCATCCATTTTGTGGTCATTGGTCATTGACGATCTGCTTGACGAAACTGCTAAGCACTTAAGGTTTTCAACAGAACTGGTTATGCAGATGACTTGACTATTATGATTAGGGGTAACCAAACCAAGCAAACGAGGTCGCGCCCAAAGACAGTGCTATGACTGCAGCACTAATGAAAATCTGTCAATTAATCCCAGTAAGGCTGTCATAGTTTCTTTCCTTTCAAAAAGAAAAAATACAAGCTTTGACGAAATATCACTTAATGACGCTTTGTTAAGTACTCCGATGAAATCAAATATCTTGAAGCATTCCTATAGATAAAAGACTAAACTGGAACTCCCACATAAACAACTAAATTCTTATATGGACTGGCCGTTGTGTCGCATGTAGTTTAGATCTTTCCAATGTTCCCACACTGGGTCTACATAATAAGAACCAAGCACATCATAACATATTGCGCTTCTTAAGTATGGTGGACCAACGCCTACTGAAAGACCACCTATAAAGGGTAATACGTCTTTAATGCCTTGGTCTATCCGAAGCCATGAGAGCCTGCAATATATGTATATATATACAAAGTGACAAGACGCACAAGGAGGTTAGCACATTTGGTACGAAGAGATAAGTTTTAGTGACTGCCCAGAATTAATGACTTGTGTTCCCCGAAGTTGACATGATCTTCGAGGTTCCAGATCGCCTTCCAAAAAACTGATATTCCAAACATATAAGCATTTGCCAGAAATAGTCCACCAAACTGCCAAAACGACCTCAACTGGTGTACGAAAGGTGTAAATTGGACTGGGATGTAGAAGCGTTATGCTGATTCTTTACACATGGAATGAGAATCTTTTTCAGAACAGTTATACTCTCGGATGTTTTTTAGACTTTCGCAAGAGGTGGCGCTGTTAGTAAAAATTTTCTTAAGATGTAATTTGTGTTTTACCTTGGATCGAACCTGAGACCCCTCTCACCGTAGAAGTTTTTACCTCGATTCGCCTTCTTTTTTAACAAAGGTCTGTACAAAAAAAATCCGTTCTTCTTAACAAGCATTGCATCTGGGGTATTGATTTTTTAGCATTGTTTCATGTTCTTTCCTATTTTGACAAGCTTTATAGTATATACAGTGGAACTTGTCGAACTTTAAAATAAAAGAAAATAAATTCGAGTTATAGAAACTTCGAGTTATGGAGGCCAAAAGTTGAAAAGTTTGAAACGAAGAGTTCTCAATAAAACTTTGAGTAATAGAGAAATTCGACTTAAAGAAGTTTGAGTTATGGAAGTTTGACTGTACTGGCGCCAACTATCTCCCAGATCGGCTGTCAATCGATACTAGAAATGGACGCGAAAACCCTACTGACAACTAGTCGCGTCAGTGATAATCAATTTGCACGTGTTACATAAAAACATTCTCCCATTCGGCTTACTAGTCAAAGAACACATTCCCGAATACCACAAACTACGGCGGATATTCAATAGCATCATGGTCACAATGTCACGTTTCTTTAAATTTACGTTCCTCACAGATTAAGTAATTCGTAAGCAACAGGGCTCGCCCACACTCCACTCACCGATAGAGACATTAACCAGCTGAATTTATGAACTTATTTGGCATTCAAGAACAAGTCTTTCTGTGACAGTCATTTTCTTTTGTTATAGTAGATTTATTTCTACTCACTGTATATATCTATTATATAAGACTTGGCCTAAAGAATATTGATTTTGGTTGGTTAGAATTAGTTATCGAGAAAACAATACTAAATCAAATTGATAGATTGAAGTTCTGCGTAGTATTTTAGACTTTCGCAAGCATACTTTAGGTCAAAATTTGACTTAAAGATGAAGACTTTCGATTTTTGGCATAAACTTTGCATTCAACGATTAGTTGTTCGTTTTGACTCATATTCAGCCAATGAGTAGAAGATGATTGAAAATCGTTGGTTGAAGCTTTGATCAACTTAAGCTGGTTCTTATGTTCTGTCAAAAAACGAATCGAGAGTATTTTTTGGACCAGAAACAGTTTAGTAACAATTTATAAAAAATCTTGATCTTATTCATGATGCCGTGCCTCTTCAGGCATTTAGCAGTTTTCATACCTATCTAACTTTTTTCACTGAGTACGGGATGTGAAGTGAATCCATGGTAGTTATATCCAAAGGCCCATTCTTCTCTATCCAACATGTTGCCACATGCAGTTCCGTATGTGTTTCCTAGTATTCGGACTGCGCAAATCAAAGTGATCACAGAATGGTTTACAGATCGGCAACATTTGGCATAGAATGGTTAATGTACTTGCTAAATTGGTTTCCATATGAGACAAATGTGTCGGGTGTGATGATCAAATGAACTTGTTGACTAATGACATTTGCCTATGGCATTTGGATCACTATATCATCCTAGCTATCGGCTAAATAGAGCTTACCAACTCTAGTGTCAAAATTTGACGAGCTGGGCCTGATAACATTGACCCCGACATTTTAACGTCTTCTTCATAAATGTGTTAGTCTTGTAGAAATTCACTTGGACTAAAAGTAGTACAGGGTGGGCAAGTTTCTTTTTAAAAATGCAATAAAATGAACAAAATTAAATTTTTTCCATGTAGTATGGCATTACTAGTAAGAGCAAACATTCCCATTAATTATATGAAACACAACGTCGTTCAAGTGGCTGCCTCGACTGTCTATGCAGTAGCGCATTCTGTCACTCCAATTTTCCAAGACCTTGTTGATGGTTTCGGGCTATAGCTCACGGATTGCTTTAAATAAGATTGGTCTTAAGTACTTGAATCGTTTCTGGATTGTTGACAGAACATTTGCCCTTCACGGTTCCCTACAAAAAAAAGTCCAAAGTGGTCAAATCGCAGCTCCGACGCGGCCAAGACGGCTAATAACAAAATTTGGGAATTTGGTGCGGAAATGATCGATTGTGGCATGGGCTGTGTGGCATGACGCGCCATCCTGCATGAACCAAAGGCCGTCCAAATCCTTGTCTTCAATTTCAGTAAAAAAAGTCGGTTAAAAGGGCTCTGTAACGCCCATCGTTGATCGAAGAAAAATGGCCCAAAGATGCCACAACCCGAATTGAGTCTCACACTCTCGGCCCAGCCACATTCTCGTCTGTGCGCACCGCACGACGACGGTGACCATGAGTGTTGTCCACTAGCATACCAGCCTCACGAACTTTTTGCACAAAATTGCGTAGAGCGGTGGGTGTTTCATTTCTGCCAAAATTTAATTCCGAAAAACGCACTGTTTGGGCTACACAGCATTCACTTTGGAAAAAAGTTTTCAATATTTCCCAACGTTGTTCAAGCGTAAAGTCACTCATTTCGTTCCGCGGAGGTATAATATTGACTTTCTGTCAAGATTTCTAGTGGCAAACAGCTGTCAGTGTCAAAATAGGCTATGATTTGAAAAGAAACCACTAAATGGCCCACCCTTAACTTGTCGCATTGTGTTATAGGCACTTGAAGATGACACAAGTTATATGTTAGAATTGTGGGTTATGCTAGAAGCTTCCGAAATCCTTTTCTCGACCGACAAACTTACATAAATTCAAAATGGTTCAAAAAGTCCCCTGCCTCACCGAACAACTCCACAAAACATTGACTCATGCAGCTTCAATTCAAAAACCTGAAGACCCAGTGTCGTAATGCCCTAAATTCCCAGCAGCAAGTTAATAGTTTTCAGCCATGACTGTGCAATAAATTAAGCGCCTCTAAGCCGCTGTGCCGACGACGCACACTCGAACGCATCCCACGCGTCCCACCAACAACTAGACCACCACCATTACAGTCTTAACAAATAAAAGCAGAATTGATTACAACCTATATCCGGGGGGAAATGTGATACCAAAAATAGGTTAACGACAATCAATTAGTGCGTCGGCACGGTGAGGAGTAGACGCATTTTTGTTTTTATCCGTTTCCATAAGTCTGTCACATCACAACCAGCGGCTCATCCAGAACCAGAACAATGCACACCAAACGTCAAAGCTGGACTTTAACTGTCGTCCAATTGTAAATTATATTGTAGGCGGGGAATTTATCTATGAAAGGGCGCTCCAGGTCCAGATGACCGTCATTCATTGATTTGGTAGTGGTAGCGGTCGTCGCAGTCATCATCATCATCGCCATTGTCGACGGGCGGCATCAATTGACGCCTTTTGAGTAGGTTGCAAGCACATGGAGGTCGCACATTGAAAATTGACAAATTGCCGGGGAGAAGGGTGTTCCCGGTCCCGTTTTCGTATTATTTCACAGTCTAAATTGGATTTGTGGTATCCGTTAGGTGTAGGTGGTTATTTAAGCACTAAAAACGCTTACAGATACATACGGTAGATATAGTATTGCATAAAGCCAGCGCAACTTTATGCATGCGTGAGTTTTGACGGTGGCTAACCTTCATCACGCTCAACCGTATATATGTGAACATTCTCGTCGATCTAATGACGACTTTTGTTTCTATTTTTGCAGTCGTAGTCAGGTTCTTTATTCGTTCTTTTTAGATGGTCACGCATTCGCCCCCTCATCCCACAGCAATTGCGCGCGCAAAAAAAATAAATACTAGATACTATAGGAATAGGTACCCAGGAGAACGTTCAATTCTATACATACTGTACACTTATGCTGAAATGAATGAAATAGAATGATACAAACATGATCATGACTACTGCCACCGCCGCCGTTGTTGTTGTAGTTGTTGTTTTTGTAGTGCGCCACAGTCGACAGTCCTGATCGAAAGCGTTCAATGTGAGTGGCGAACGAGTGAGACTTTGTGCTGCTTATAAGAGTATCTTTGACTAGAAAAACTTGTTCGCCTTTTAAGCCATGTTTACTTGGTGTAGTTTTGTGTTATGTTTTCGTTATTAAGGTTGATGGAGGCTTTGCTAATACAAAAAAAAAAAACGGTCTCTCTCATGTATATGCTTTAATAATTTCGATACATTACAATTCCAGTTATTTTCTGCTTTATGATTGTGCGCAGACATATAGACATGTACGCTACGTTGGCTGTATCTGTCTCTGTCTCTGTCGATACTATTTGCTTTGCTGGGGTTACATAACCGTTTGGACGTTTCGAGCAACGGAATTTTGCCCATTTTTCTTCGAATCAATATATTTCGACCAACAAAGTTGGCTCGGTAAATGCAACAGATACATTGTGGAGGAATTTTAGTATGTTACTTAGAAATGCATAAATGTGAATGAGATATCAAAGCAATCGATGGTCCATGTGTTAAAGTGTATTTGCAGTAACTATTGGTTAATTTGGTTGTAACTTTGCGTTGATTTTACGAACTGAAGATAGCTATGGGCTTGGTGGAATTTCAAGATGTTTTGCCGAGATTTTCGTACGAACTTGTGTTTCTTATGGCTTCGTTTAGTATTGCAGCTTTTAAACCTAGTACTTGTTGGCAATATTGCACTTTTATGGCCCTCACTGAGTGAAGTTTTGCATAAACTGGTTCGTTACTGCTGCAGGTGTCTAACCGGGCCAGGACGAGGGTTGTGGCCCAACCATTCTTAAGTTTTTGTAACCAAATAATTGACTTCTGAAAACTCGCCTCTACCAGAATCTGTAAGTAAGTGTTGCCTGTGTTTAGGAAGGAAAAACGCAGATGACTGCCTTACCTATCTATACTTGTTTGTAGGTAGATACTCAACGAATGAAAATAACAAATTTACGGAGCAGCTGAGAGCCATATTATCAGTACCCAAATGCTTCAATTTCTAATACAATTTGACGGTCTAACTAATTTCTACAACGTCGACGGAGAAATTAAGAAACTCACTCGAAGAGTATTATTCGAAGCATGTAAGAAGCTACGAGATAGAAAAGTTACGGGTGGATGGTTTGGTTATTCAAATAGAGCTCTTAAAATGCAATTGAAACACGTCCCGACAAAATGTGTCAAAATGCTTAACCCATTATATAAAATCGCGTTTAATGTGACGAATTGGAGAGTTATCATAAGCTGTCTCTACCGGCTTTAAAATAGCAGACTATCTGTGTAGAGCCGGCTTGTTCTATAGGTATTTCCATGGTAGATGTCCCTCCAAATGCAACCTTTGGGCGCCCCACAAGACAGGCTGCTAATGCTCATGACCATACTGTACACTTGACAACCGCGAAAACGTCAACTTTCCAAACCACCTTCTGTTACAGGACAAGTAAACTTTGTAACTCGCTTCCTGGGGATATATTTTTAGAAGACTACAATTTGCAGCAATTTAAGTGCAGAACTAACCTACATCTGCAAGTATCTAGGGGCGCTGATGAAGCGTTATAGGTTCGCCTTTCCTGGGAGAAGTATGTAAAAAAAAAAAGAATAGATGATCCTGGAAATGGATGAATCTGCAAAATATCTGATGAGAGAATAAAAAAGTATGAAGTAACTGGCGATATGCTACGAGGATCGGTGATAGGTCCGGTTATGTAAAGGGTCATTCATTTTTCGGTTTCGAAAGTAAAGCTAAATAAAACACACACAACGATACGTTTTTGATAAAAATTGTATTTCATTATAAAGTTTGGACTTTGCCATTAAGTGTAAAAAACAATATCATTCAAATGGCCGCCTCGGGAAGATTCGCAGCATGAGGTAATTTTTAACAACTTTTTCGCACATTTCGGGCGGTATCTAAGCCATAACTTGAGTAATATTGTTTTTTAATGCGGCTAGATTTCGGGGATTATTCGCGTAAACACGGTCTTTTGCGTAGCCCCACAGAAAAAAATCTAACGGTGTCAAATCGCATGATCTTGGAGGCAAATTGACGTCGACAAAACGTAAAATTACGCGACCAGGAAACTTCTCACGCAATAAAGCCATAATTGGTCGTGTTGTGTGGCTTGTTGGCCCGTCCTGTTGGAACCACATATAGTCCAAGTTATGATCTTCAATCGCCGGACAAAAAAAAATCGGTTATCGTTCGACCATATCGCCCCGAATTGACTGTATCCGTCTGTCCATTGGCATCTTCGAAGAAATACGGACCAATGACACCTTTCGACCATAGAGCATGGAGCACACCAAACAGTCACTTTGTCTGGATGCAACGGCACCTCTTCGATCACTTGTGGGTATTCTGAGCCCCATATGCGGCAATTTTGTTTGTTTACATACCCTCCAAGTGAGAAATGTGCCTCATCACTGAAGAAAATGTTGTTCAAACAATCTGTGTTTATTGTCTGTTGTTCCAACACCCAAGAAGCGTATCTAGGGCGTTGAAAATGGTCAGCGGGCTTCAAATGTTACGTAATTTGAACTTTATAAGGATGGAGATGCAAATCCAAATGCAAAATACGCCATAGTGAGGTGTACGACAAGTTCAATTGCTGCGAACTCCAACAAATCGATAAATTCTGATCATCAGCAACACTTGTATTTGCAGCAGCAATATTTTCGACTGAGCGTGCATTACGATTATGAACAGGCCTTGCCTTATGACATTAAGCGGCCCATAGACACCACACTTGTGTCTGCACCTGTGTACTAACACACCGATCGATACACCGACACTAAAAATCAAAAACTTTTGATTTTACTCGCTCCGTGTCTGACACCAAACACATTTCCGTACAACCGACACCGGTGCAGACACAAGTGTAGTGTCTATGGGCCGCTTAAGTAACGCTTCCACTATCTTCAAATTTCTTCACAATTTTACCGATTGCTTGCGTAGTCGATCGCGTAATGCGCGAAAAGTCTGGCTACGTTTGGATCACCACTTTTGTAGTAAGTTTTAATAGCAAACATTCAACTAATATTATGACACTTCAAATGACAGCTGAGTTTGGCAGGTGTCAAATGCCAGCGCTACCAATTTGAAACCACGAAATGAATGACCCTATATGATGAAATTTTGCGCCTACCTATTATCGGCTTTACCAGACGAAATCGCCGAGGGGGTTGTGGCAAAAACCATCTAAGATGTCCAACTGAACTGCAACGAGACAGTTGCAACTGTTCGCTATAATGGCTACATAGTGTCAATGTGCTCTAACTCTGCTACTACAAGTAGGAAGACGATAAGATATAGAACGGGAGGGCGTGGAGTTGTTTTTCTGTCATATATTATCTACCTTGAAAAGATTATTCACGCTCGTCTAATCTTGAAATTTCTACTATTTATAGGTACAATTTTAAAGCATATGCATGCAATTAGTCGTCAAATCAGTTGGTTGTTGACTACCTTCTTCTCGCAGGAATTGCCGAAATACTCGTTTACGCTGTAGAAATATGCTCAAGTTCTGCCAGAGTTAAGTCTTACCTACGCGGAACTAAATCCATCTACCACTTCCGTGGTTTTCGAACTTTTTCGAGCGATGTTTTTTATAAAGGTACCTATCAATTTCTTCGCTGAATTATGGGTTCACAGCTGAACAGTCTTGGTTGTTGGAAACTAACAAAACTATCCTTCTGCACGAAGCGCTTTTCATTGTTCTTGTGATCAAAATTCATCCGAAGACAACTCATCCACGACCATCTGATACCCATATACATCGTCATCGAGAGCTGAACTATACCAATTCATCTCCTGTGCAGTCTGCATATCCAATCCATGGACATTTTAAATACCTGAGTTATGTGCACAACAGGTCCATATAGGACTCTAGGCCAAGCTTCTCAAAAGCCTTAAGTTTTGATTTTATTGGCGAATGGAAAGCACGCAATTTTATGCCCTATCCGAACTGCTTAATAGAAAAGCTTTCTCAGGGCAGTTGTTTTCTCGGATTTTTATCAAATGGTAGGGTAGTGGAAAAGGTTCTAAGGCGTAATTTGTGGTTTTCCGGGATATCTCCCTAATAGTCTAGCAGAGTAAACCAAACTATCTAATCTCAGCTATTGTTCCAATGGACATTTAATTCACAGTGAGTTATTTTAGAGTGCTGGGAAGTCGTATTCGGGCAAGATTCGCTCAGTAAAATATACTCAAATACTAAAATGCTAGACTCTCATTTGAAAGTTCTATAAAATGTAAGGTGAGCCCATTTTATAGAACTAATTCGCTTCCCTTAAAAAACAGGTGATGGATAGATACTTGTGTCGATTATTTTTGACCCAAAAATCGTTCGATGAATTAGAAATTTAAATTTAAAAGACCCGAAGGTATTGAGGTCCAAACGTAATTCCCCACTGAATGTTTAAATTGCATTAGTTGTCATAGGCGTCAAATGGTAACCTATAACGCTAACGCCAAAGGCATGTAAACACATGTGCGACAGCATAGCAAGTCAACGCGTGGAAAAACAAACAAAAGCAAAAATATATCTTAATCTCTCATTTCTTATCTGAGATCATCCCAAAAGTGACTATAAATGCCCATTTAACGGTTCACTCCCATTGTCCAAGCCACTTTGCGCATCATCTCGTATTATCTCATAGCGAATGCGCGCAAACCCTCATTCGCAGATACTATCGCCATCGTCATCATCATCATCAGCACTTTGTCTCGGGGAGTAAAAAATAAAAAAATCTTCTAAGGAAAGGCCAAACATAATTGAATGACCTGTCTTTAAGTGTGACGACCTCTTCTCTCTAAGCGGATATGGGGGTTTGGCAATTTTATGTTCGTGCTGGCAAATACGATGTGTAAAGATCGAATAATTCTCACCTGCAAACGACACGATGGGCACAAATCGTGCCCCTCAGATGAGCGTGTATTGTTTTGCAGATACACCAAACACCACACACAAGATGAAGATCCCCCTTCATTGCGCGCACAGTTCGACTTGGTCAAGAACTAAACATTGTGTTCGCACAATGTTTGATGATTTGTAGCGGCGGCGGTGTTTTTTTATATACCTCTTCCTCTGCGCAGGAGGATCGCTGTGAGGCTTGATAAAAATCTTCTCTCTGATGGATTTTGTTATATGACTCTATTGTATGGATTCGTTGTGGCTGCAGAAGCTAACAAGCGATTGTTTGGGGGAGAGAATAAAGAACTTTGGTTGACCTAAATTCTGGAAATACTTCTTTGATTGATGGCGTAAGATGGTGGAGACGATTTTATTTGAAGCAGGGGGAGGGGCAGATTGTGTATTTATTTGAAATTCGGTTATGGATTTTGATAAAGGAACTCAAAAGTCAGTTTGGTATGTAAACAAAAGCGAAAAGTCGACTATTGTCGAAGTGAGATTCTAGGGATTACTCGACTTTCCCTTTTGTCAAAGGTGAGATTGGTTCGATTTAAAACGCGGTCAGTGGGTCGGGCGGCAATACAGTTCATTGTAAGATATGAGAATGAGTGAGAAAACGAGTGAATCTCCGAACGATTTTTTTTAGTGTAATGGTTTGGAACTCAACTATGACGGTTGATGTCGTGGGTAATGCAACAAGCTACTTGTTCATAGAATTCTTTAATTTTGGTCACATTCTGAATGAAACTGAATTTAAAAGAAATGAAAGAAGCAGAATGGTTGACAACCCGCTCAAGCTGTACTCAAAATTGTACTGATTTCGTTGTCGAGGCGACTCTGTCCCGCATCGAACGAAATTGAATAAAAAGTTCAAAATCGAAAATGGTTGGTGACGAAGAAAATCAAGTGCGACTTTAATGTCAAAGGTCTGATAGTGAAGAATGACTACAACGAAATGACTACTCCGGATACAGTCGAATTCTGGGGCTGTCATGAACGTAAACCTCATATAAGTCGGAATATACCACGGGACGATCCTATTAGGCCATAGCATGAGGATGAAGAGTTTTCGTGACAGTGCGGTCACAATTGTATTGCCTTCAAGTAGTAGGAGGATGAAAATCGAAGCTTAAACGTGAAAAGGCTCTTCGAGCAAACCATAGTAGGCAAACCCGATTCTGCAAATGGCAAACTACAGCAGACACAACAACCCTAACGAACGCATCGTCATCATCATCATCATTTTCAATGGTCTGCTTGTCCATTAAGTGGGTCGCGGGTGTAGGTTGCTCAAGTGGACCCTTCATAGCTCTCGATCCTCCGCCATCGACTCTAACTCATCAAGGGCAATCCCCATACGGCTATAGGAGAGATTATGGACTTGATCTAACCATCTCATCCTTGGTCTACCTAGAGGACGCCTACCCGATGGTAGCACGTCGTGGAATCATATCGCATCATATCGTCATTTATAATGAAGCCAGTCAGCGTTTTATGTTCAGAACAGCGAAGAGGAAGCCTCAAAGAGAAACAAATGGGAAGAGTGGGAAAATTGTCTGTTAAGACGTCAACTTAAACCCCATGCTTAAAAATACTTTGAACATATGCATATGTACGGTACTTAGGCGGCTCTACAGTTCAAAGTGAACCGAGGCCTCAATTTTTAGTTAAAATGCATAGACACGGGATCAATTTTAAATGAAATCCCCATCGATATATTTTTGGAGCTACAAGGTAGCTGAGGCTGAGGCTGACTTAATGCTCTCTGAAAACAAAAGCCCTCCCTGCACCCGAGAGCGTGGTATAGAGACTCAAGAGCGTGTTTTAGAACTCAAATTATAGACAGTAGGCTAGCGACTTCCGACCCAAGAGGAGCTCAGCCACACTGCAGCCTCTCATTCTCTGCACGTTGCTTTCAGTTATCAGACAAATCGCTCTGGAATCGGCAATGGTTTATGAAGGGAAATTTCAGTCTTTCTTGTTATTTTATTATTATTACCCATTTTCTTGAGCCAATTTAGTCGATTTGTTTTGGCTTTTCGGACTGCCTACATTCACGTCTTTGGAACCTCGCGTTGGGCGCCATTTTTGTTTTTATATTATTTTGATATTGTGACCGGTTCATGTTGATGAAAAATGATACAAATGATTAAGTGACAGTTGGTAAACATTGATTGGGAGTTACTGTAACCCCTGATAGAGTTCGCAGTGGTATCTTCCTCTCGCACAAATGACCAACAATCTCTCGAACTTTTTTATTTTTTAAATCGAACACTATATCAGCTTCTACAAAAGTAAAGATGTGATAAAATAGCGATAAAGATGTCGGATTCCGGTGCACCAATTCTTCCAGTACTCGCCGAGATAAAGCAGAAAAAGGGTTCCGTAGAGCGCATACTTGGTCCTTCGAGTTTTGGAGTTTTGAACCCTTTTTTTTCTCCAATTCACTGGATCTACACTACGGTGTCCATTTGTGTTATGTTTAATAAACTTAGTTAGTTCTAAGTATTGCTTAAAGTGACCTGTACTTAGATAAGTTTGGGTCCATTCTGACACCACTGAGAGGGGCTTAAAAACCTAGCGACTTTTGAAACCATTCAGATGTCCCAAGAAATTTGTTCATCTTTTAAGACCTTTGGTTGTCAACTTTATTTTTCATACCTTCAACTTTAGTGAAGAATGACTCTATTGGACCTCTCATTCTTTATAAGACTGTTTAAAGCCCCGAATCCAACAAATGAAGCTGGCAGTGCAGTTTTTTTTTGTTTGCAAAAATTAGATTGCACTCTTTGGGGTATACTGCCGGAGAAGCTCTGATATTATCCTATCCGCTTATCTTTATGGTCGTTTGCACAGTACTATTCTCCATCGGGGAAAGATTTTACACAGCGCCGCTGGGATCACAAACCGTGACTCTAACCATGGCCAGAACCTTCGTTTAAAGATACTACACCCCTTTCATCTTACCGTAATGGCTGCCAGGTGTTAGCACATTATTAACCAAGCTTCAGCTTGACGGAGAGCTATTATTATGACTGACGTATCTAATGTATTTAAAAAAAGGCGGGAATTGCTGATCAGAATCAAAGGGGCTGTTGAGGGCAATAGTTAAAAGCGACTTGTGAAACATTTTTCTATGAACTCAAGGCTTTCTATGAATCAAAACTGTTTGAGAAAATCATCAGCAATTGCTATTAACACCTCCCATCAACAATTCACAAAATTGTTGAAGAACCTAATCGTTTCCCACCTTCAATGAATTCATTACGCATCAAATGACTGGCAGTAATTCGCTCCATTACCCGTTTAGACTTTTCACCATCATCGTCATCATCATCTTCTACAATTTGGCCCAAGATTACTCGCATAACTATGCTAATTCAATGACACTTTCCTTTTCGTCGTTAATTACTGGAACTAAGTGCAGAAAGTGACTGCTTTCAAAGGAAATTATACGCGCGCATACCTTTGCGTAAATTACCATCGCAGTTCTATGCCACTGCGTGCAATTTTTAAGCTTCGCTTAACGAGCCTTGACTAACTTAATTTCATTGAAAATATATGTCGCCCAGTTCTCGGCGCATAAATATCTCTATAACGAATTAAATTTACATAACCTGCGCGTATAGTTATCACGCAGACGCAGAGAAATGAAACAAAATAAGAAGAATGTTGCTGCAACATGCGGTGATCTCTCGAACTGGAAAGTGGTGTTGTGCGTCTATACCTGATGGCCAATGTGAGGAGGTCAACGAGTTTGGTTGGCATGTCTCTTGTTGTTGGGATTTTTTTTTTATTAATAAATTCTTTTGGCTTTTGACAGTTGAAAATAAATAATAAATTAGTTAGTGGATTTATATTTGACACTAAATACATTGGCATGACTTATTGACATTTTATTTTTATTTTTTTCTCATTCCAGGTAAGCAGACTTATCTATTCATTTATTATTGAAAAAAATATTGCAAGTGGTAAAGTATTGATTTAATTAAATTACATAAACAAATAGAAGTAAGTGCTACTCGTAGATTGTAGTCAAGGTTTATTTTGACAGGTTTGTTACAATTTATTTAATCTGAAAGTCGACCGCGGCCTTAGATAATAAAGAAGCCTTTTTAGGCAGGTAACCCCGATATTATAACATAAGTACTAAACACTGCATTCCCTTGCCCTTATCCCTTCGTCGTTTTATTAGTCATTTATTAATTTATTTATTAGTTTTCAATATCCCGCCTATTCATTACATTAGGGTCGTGGATGTAGGATGCTCACGTGAATGCTGTTAAGCTTCAGTCGACTCTAAATCATCGGAGGCTATCCTCATAAGTGCATAGATAGATGTACCAGGACACCTGCATGATGCCACCGATTCTATGGTACGTTTTGTAATAAAGCGTTTTCCAATAAGAGATGTTATTTTGGTATTCAAAGAAAAATGCCATTTTTTGAGATAAATGATCGGATGTTTATTTGATAATAAAGAGGAAGGTATGCCGTTAATAATGGAAAACAACATCAGCCAAATCAGCCACCACGAGCACGCTTACAGGACCATATCCTTTTCATGAAATTTTCCACAACCAAATCGCAAAGTGGCTGCCCTATGTCCTCGATAGCCTTATGAATTTTATCTTTGAGGTCTTGAATCGACGCTGGGCTGTTGGCGACGTTGTTGATGATCGGCCGGCTTGAGTAATTGTGTTAACCGAACTTTATAAGCCTTAAGACCCAAGTCTTTATGCAAAATACGGTGTAATGACGTTTGTGGAATGCCCAATTCCAAAGAACGACGAGGAATGGACAAACCTGGGTTTTCTTCAAAACTTTGGGCTATAGCAGCAATATTCTCAGTTGATCTTGAGCGACGTGCACGGGTTTTATTCTTCACATCACTAACTTGTCCCAACAGCTCGAATTTTTCCACCAATTTCTGTATTGCGGTCCGACAAGGTGCTTCACGACGACCAAAAAATGCTTTAGTTTTGCGAACTGTGACTGCAAGATTTTCACCATTTTTGTAGTGAATTTTAATAATTTCAATGCGTTGTTGAAGCGTGTATCGGTCTATTTTTAGTAATGGCGTAGTTTCAAAGAATCAAAACTTCAAAAGTGACAGCTACCGAAATAGCGGTCCATTTACAATAAATAACACCTCTTATTAGAAACCCCTTAACGAGCCAGAAATATGAGTTCAACGTTACAAACCCATCGAAGTATGGACCGCTGTGTTCGTAGGAGTACTTGCTCGACTTTGACTACCTCACGTATTCTGCTGTTCTTGTTAAGATCCCCGTGAGCCCCCTCAGCAATAATACACTGAAGGGATTTCATTTCGGCAGGGATTTTAAATCGGTGATTTTATTATTTCGGTCAGTCCAGAAATCTCAGACATGGTTAAAATGAACAGCCATATAAAAACTGGTAGCTTTTGAACCAAGTTCGATCCCAGCCTGACCAATTACATGCGGGAAAACCCATCATTGCTCCTTTCATCGCTCGTAACGTAATTAGGACCTCGAGATATTTAAACTTCCTCACCTTTTTCAATTTAATACTAACATGCAGAGTTCATTGAACAGGCGTTCTGAAGACAGCGATCACTTCAGATTTTTTTTACGTCTACTTTTATCTCGTCTTCAAATCAAATGCCTAAAAACCTGTACAGCACGCTGCACTTCAGACTCCAAAAGCCCAACGATGACCTAGTTATCAAAGGAGAGAAGACAAAACGTAACCCTGAGGATGTCCAAAGCCCATGGTGAAAAGTATTGATTTAACGCCATTTACCCGAAAGCAGATGGTAGAAGTAGTGACATTGCCATTTCCATACTGCTGCATATTTCAGAGTTTACCTTGAGGGACTCGATCGTACGTCTTGAAATCATGTGCAAACGGGTCTAGTATACTCCCAAGCCATTTCATTATGATAAACTAAAGCAATCTCTTTTATTCCCATTTTGACAGCGGACACAATCACTTTTTCTGGTCTTTCCTGGTCGCATTCCCTGCTCACTTTAATGACTTGAGAAATCCATTGGACTCCCTCTTAACCAAGGGGCTTGAGCATTTCATTCCGGATTGCATCCACTTCGGCAAATTGCTAAAATTTAGCGATTCGATTGCAAAAGTGACTTCCTCTAACGTGGGGCGTGGATGGAATGATTGAATGTGTCATCTCAGAGAAGTGCTGCCTCCGTCTGCATAAAATGTCTTTCTCATCGGAATGAAGTATAGATACACCATTTTTGGATTTGGCTCTTTTTTTTCCTTACCTTCCTCTAAAACAGCAGATAGTCTGCCAGATCAGCTTGCCTTTAGATCTGTTAATGGTCTAACTTTTGGCCAAACTCCATCCAAGATTGTTCTTTAGATATGATAACATATAAATTAAACATGTTAATTTTTGACGTCACGCGCAATAATTGACTCATCAGGTCGTCATGTAGGACGTGTTATTAGTAAGCAGGTGAACGCGGATTGATATCCAATCCCACAGTATCAATCTTGAGGTCATGTGTATGAAATTGTGTTCCATAATCCAGGAGTTCCCTAACTGTGCGTCGCGACGCCCTAGGGCGTCGTGGTGCTGTTCTAAGGGCGTCGCAAGTTCTATTTTTTCACTGCTGTAAGATTTCGAACAAATAAGAGCTAGGTCTAAGCGAAGTCCAATCGTCGAAGATTAAGCGCGTTTATGTTTCCCGCATTTCCGGTCAGACTTGCTTCGTGGCTGTCACTCGAATTTGCCTTTCACTCAAAATTAAATAAGTTAAGGGTTTTTCCATTGATATGTGTCGTTGCCAGCCAGATTCATCGGGAGCATTGCCGTGGTCCATGAGAATGTACACTACAGGACAACTCGAGGCAGTCAATTCGACGTGCATAAGAAATCGGCCTTTCGCAGATTCCAACTTGGCGAATTTTGCATCGGGACTTGATGGGCTTACGCCAGTACATAGTCCAACAAATCTAGGAGCTCAAAGTTAATGAACGTAGACAAAGCCGTTTGTTCTCTGACTTGGCTTCGGAGCGTTTGGAAGAGAACCTAACTTTTGGCCGAAAAATTATCTTTAGCGAAGAGGCGTATTTTTAGATGACTGCGGGTATGTGAATACAAAATTGCCACAAATATGGGACGACGATATTTTAACGTTTACCAGTCTTTATTGAAAAACCCTTTAGTGAATCTTTAGTAAGATCAGCTTCACATATCTGTGCTTTTAGAACGGCGTCGCAAAAATATTTCAACCTCTCTAGGGAGTCGCAGTATGAAAAAGTTTGGGAACCCCTGCGGCATAATCCATGACATGCTTTGTCCTTTGTCATGCTGCGACAGAAGGGAGTCACCGGCGTATGGCAACAGGCAAAATGTCATTCGCGACAACCATGACACTAGAATATCGTGCAGAGTCACGCGTATGACACGTTGTCTGTTCTAACAGCATTGACACGGCGATCATACAGTCACTCGCTTCCTGGCGATATATATCCAGAATACTAAAATTTGCAGCAATTTAAACGCAGAACTAACATACATCTGCAAGATCTCGGAGCACTGATGAAGCGTAATAGGGTCACCTTTCCCGGGAGAAGTATTTAAAAAAAAAAGTTATTTGGTTGTGACATTCAAATTTTGTCAATCGTGTCACGCGTGTTTCCTTTATTCCTTACTTTTAAGAAGTAATTTAACAGCGACTTCTGTTGTTGTGCCATGTAGTTTTTAATGAATATCTTTGGGTCGAATGGAGATGCCATTTCACACGAAAAGTCCAATATTTTCTCCCCGTTCGCGTACTTTCAAGCGACCAAATTTTACAAGTGAAGTCTTTACCAAATCATCTCATCTTTGGCTTTCAGTCTTTATGAATGAATGAGGTAGTCTGCAGGATAGCTTTTTCATTATTCTTAGCATCGACTCGGACCTTCTCTCAGACGTCAATTCGGGATTTGAAATCCTGACTTTGTCTTTCTATCTGTAGGTTCGACTTCCGAACATCTTTTGTCTCCGCATCGGATGAGCCGATATTTTCACCATCTTATTTGCTGTTCTTGCAGCTGCTCTCGCCCTTATGCAGCGTTATAAGCCTTATGAATCTTTTCGAGTGCTATTCCACAGTAGGTTTCTTCATCGAATGGTGATGCCAAGTCCAAATTCTTACCAAAGTGGCAAGTTGCCTTTGCATTTCTAGGGGTATAAGGTAGCAGATGGTATCCCAAGCTATCGTTTTTTATCCCATGCCGCGGTTTTGTCATACCTTTTGCCACGCTATTTATCTTTCTTGAATGAATTAGTTTAGCTTTTTTCGAAGCGTCATTTGGTCTGTCAGTAGCATAGTAACGGTGGCTATATAACGGCCACAGAAATGTTACTCGATAACACCCCATTGATGCCACTGCGATATTATTTATTTCAGTGTATAGATACTTAACACAACTATTTTTGAATTAGCTTCACTTCAGGACCATCCTCTTCCCATTATTACACGCGAGACCATCTCTAAAGGGTAACCCCTTTGTCGCTCTAAGATGAAAGATATTCGTTTTCAAATGAAAATGTTCTTGCTGATGAAAAACATACTGACTACCTAACATACATCAACTAACAACACCACAACAAACTATCTAACCCAGCAATGGGGCGACGGACATAAGTATCTGTGCATATTTTCTCAACACAATATGGTCAAAACAACTAGAAGCCATACACTCCATTCAATTCCATGACTGCTACTACTACTGCCGCGCACGTGAAGTGCAGTCTTGTCTTGCCATTTCGCAAATAACAAAAAAAAAAAAAATTCGAATCGATCTATGGCAGCCCAGAGACTTGCGCGCTTACCCATATCAACCAATTGAAATCGCAAAACGCTCAACTACGCTACGGTAGTAGATGGACATGAACAGATACCACAGCATACGGACACAAATTTTCCCCCAAAACCGATGCCCGATGGAATGCTGCCTAGCTTGCATAAAAGGTTAACAACAACAAAAACAACAACAACAACAGCGGCAGCGATTTTTGTTGTGCAAGAAGATTGCAACTGCGCACAGGCCGTCTATGAGTAATAGATTACGAAAGGATCACTTCTTGGTATCATCGAACATCGTTCCCACAATTAGAAACACAAAATAAAATTTGTATCTAAATTCGGATGAAAGACCAACGAAAGGGAGTGCCACTCTGCATGTACCCCACACTTGACGCTCAGCCATGTAATTACCTATACCTACCATCGAGTGTGGCAACTGGTGGTGGTAACACGGCATCACATCCATCACCGATGCGTGACATGCCATAGATAGATTTCTCTAGCCGGACATGACCATCATCGACTGGTAGACAGGCTGTGCTGCTGGGTGTTCTTCTTTTCCCCTATATCTGGCATACCAACAATTACACAATCAGAATTTTTAATTCCACACTTGGTAATACACGAACAGATACATTTGTATCGGTGTGTATGCGGAGATTAAACGCCAAATAAAAATCACTAACCGAGCATCAGCCATAGTACAAATAGCGCAGAGAACAAATAAAGCTATAAAAACATGATAAAGCGGAGCAAAACGCGCAGAACGGACACGATAACAAAAATGCATGTGCGGCTGCGCAGCGCAGCGCGCCGTTGCAGCCAAAGAGAAATGCAAATCACTGACATTCGCGTTGCATAGCCGGGGATAGAGAGATGAGTTGATTGCATCATGGCGAGATGGCAGTGGTTTTACATGAAAATGCTATGTTTGGGTATCGCTCTCAAGCATTTGCAATCAGCCGTGTGGTAGGCCAGCTCCATCGACCGTCTAGGAGTTTGAACAGTGCACACTGGGAGACGACTGCGCATCCATCAAACTCACTTTTTCGAACCACCCGAGTCGTGTTGCATATGCTATATGCAAATGCTGATGAATCTCCTTCATCATCATTTGGAATGGCAAAGGCTTCTGTGGCCGTGATGCCACCAACAACACTGCGGTGGGTATGCGAATTCAATTTGCTTCGTCCAAGTTCTGTTTTATTTTTTCTGTTGTCTCTCCTACACACATGCAGATAGAGCAAATGACTTTCTTTTGTTTGTCTCTGCGACAGATTCGGATGTCAGGCTGTTATCCTTGTGTCAACACACACAAGATACCGACATTTAGATAAGTCCGCTGCACTATGATGCTGATACTTTGACGTTTATTTGTTTGTCGCGAATACGCTGAATTTGCAGTTTTGTATTGTAGAGATAGCGAATTTTCGGAATCAGCATTAGTCATGGATCAAATTTCGCGCGCTTTAGCAGACAGGCGGCTTCTTAGCGGTTAGTTCAATGTCAAGGGCGGGTTGTAGGTGTTTGGTTGCGAAGATTAATCGTCAAAATGATGACGGTAGATGGAGTTGGAAAATCGCAATTTAATATCTTGATCTGAGCGTCAAAGTGGCATTGTTCTTTTAAGGGTCTGTGACCGAGGAAATTTATACACTCGTCCGATGAAGGCTAATGATGGTATAGGAGTGATGTTTAAAATAGCTCGAGGAAGGTTGCGATAGAAGTTCAATGGTTACTCATTTATTTTTAGGCAGTCCTGAAATTAAAGCCGATAGAAGAAGACGCTAAACAATAGCAATAAAGGTCATTAAAGTAGCTTTTTTAAAGCCTTGAATCAAAAACTTCCGTCGTCACAGGTAGGTCTTAAAATGTGCTAGACATTAACGAAAGTGGCGCTCAGTGCCGGACCCAGCAAATCTTCGGTAATCACCACATGGTATCACCCAATGATTGTCCCCAATGAAATGAAAAACTTAACGTTGCTGAAAAATGCCGACACATATCGGACGCTTGCTAAAAGACGCACCAAGCCCTTTAGTTTTATAGTTAATATTTGCTTTCGACATAAAGAGCGTGTGCCTATTGAAAAAAAGACATCTAGTCCATAGTCCCCACGTTGGGCGCCAGTTTATGTCGCACTTGCTATGACAAATTCGGTTGAATACCGCTTTATAATGATACTTCTTCTTTGGAACCCTTCGATTCTAGCGCAACATATTTGTCCGAAGATCCATAAGGAGACCAGTTTTGGAAAAGCTAGTGATTTTGAATAAAGTACCTACTTAAACACTGTCATTGGTCGTGCAATAGTTCTTTTCGGGTCATCGTCTGAATGACTTCAAACAATTCTCTGCGAAGGTCACGTCATTACAAGTGTCATATGTATCTATTCTATGACAGAAAGCATCGCTAGATTGACTGTTCCTCACCGTGCCAACACCATTACGATATTTTCAAGAGTGGCGTCTTCTAGACCGGTTTTCAATCTCGTTCTCTTCTACTGTCAAGCTGTCAGAACATTGATGCTATTATAAGACACGTCTCCATACGTCTGTGAATGTGGTAACCCTTAGCAGAAATGTCGGATATGTTCTGACTTTTCGTGTTAAATCCTTGCTGCATCTGGGATACTTAACTTCCACGAATGTTTGAAAATCATCAGCATAAGGTAAAATTAACTTCAGCTGCCTTTGGGAGAGGTGCCCGGATGACCGTGCTTGAACGTCTTCGCTAAGAGATCGATATATTTCGATGGAAAAGTGCATTGGGTCTGTAAACTGGTGGACCATAGATACACACCTTTGTGTATTTTTGACTCCAATACGAAGATTTTATCTATCTGTTGAAACCGCGATATTTTTGGTAGTTAGAAGAGTGTTTTAAGAAGGATGTTAAAGCCCCGGCTTTCGACAAAATGCTTATTAGATTTAAGGTATCTGAAGTTAATTTACTCAGTTCTGAACTTTCTATAAGTGCACCCAGATAGGAAGGACTGGCAAAAGAAGTTTTGAATGAAAATGAAATTTAATTTTATACGGATGGTTGCAAAACTTAGGAGGTACAGGGTCAGGTATGGAATACATATCCAAAAAGTCCACCAATAGCCGTGGCCAAGAGCATAATTCTCGAGAAAACCAAAAATACGGCAAACACAAAGATGGTCGGGTATAGTAGGTCACAGGGTCTCAAAGGCTCTGTGGCCTAAGTTAGATCGGAAAAAATCTGTAGAACTATTAAAACTCAGCAGATCAAATCTACGAATGGCAATAGGGATACTCTCCGAGCACTATCTTCTAAGGAAGCACGCTGGGAGATTAGATTTAACAAATACGGTCTCAGAGGATATTACTCATCTTCTCTGTGAATGTCAAGCTATTGATCGATACAGGAGGAAACATCTTGAAAGGTACTTCTTCGACAATTTGGAGGTGGTTGGCCTCACAAACAAAACTGAAACAAAGTTTAGGTTCTGTGGGGAAATTAATTGTGTGTGCGAATTGGTTTAGGTTTTGACCGAGAAGGTTCCGCAGGGATGATGATGGGCCTAATATGGTGCCTAGTCCACTGTAATGAACTCACACCCTATACAACTTGACTTAACCTAACCTAAGTGCACCCATAAATAAGTGATCAACCAACTGCAGCTTGCATTCATCGTGACCTCGAGCTCCATTCAGTATTAAGACCCACAGAGTTGAGACTTGATCGAATTATTCGCCTGTTCATCGTTAACCCATCGTCTACTGGTTCACGTATACGTATGTGCCTGCTAAAGTCGAGTCTTCCGTCCGTCCTCCTTGAGGGTGTAGATGCCTCAATTACCCATAATAAGTATTCACTCAACGCTAAAAATAAACAAATTAAAATAAGGAGCTTGAAAAACTTAAGGCTGGATATACTCTTCGTTCGGACAACTTTCTCTAGATGCTCTTGTCACCTTTGACAGTAATTTTTATACCCCTGATAAGCAAACATGGGCTTTCTAGTAGACAAAAATCTCTTCTTTTGCCTTCGATATATAGATTGTCGGGACTTGCGTGCAGAGTCGGCCTAGATACTCATGAGAGCTGGTCTAAAAGTCTTCAAATTATAACACTCTAAAAGTAGTCGAAAACTGATCGTATCGAGTTAGGTGACGTTTTGCGTTACTCGAAAAGGGACAGGCCTATGAAAAGTGAGTCTGAACGATATCGATTTTGAATTTTCTACGACCGTAATAAGCAACGGGATGCTGCTTTTTAACTTGTACTTTTAGCACTGAGCTGCTAGTTTTGGGCCTTGGAGTTCTGTCACTTCAACGGCAATCCCTATATAAAAGTTACGATATTGAACTTATTTCTCATATTCGTTGGTGATCCCAGAAATAAGCTGTCGACAGCTAGAAGGCAGTAATTTAGAGCCTCACAAAGCAGCCCTCAGTCTGCTTAAATTTCATGCTTCATGGGACATGTGAGACGAATTTATGTAAAACCTTTTTAACTCCCTGCCACCAGAAGTTTTTAAATGACAACCAACCACATAGCCAAAAATTCCTACAAATAAATGAGTAGGTCACTGTATGTACTTAATTAATGCTAACTGAAACGATCCCCCGGCCTAGATCGATAAACAAATGAATCAGTTCCGCCCAGTTTTTGGAGAATTTCCACCAAACAGCAAAACTCATTTAATTACACACCACAAACAAAAAAAAGGGGCGAATGAAACCTGTCACTAGGCTAAAATACATACCATTTCCAAATGACTTGCATTGTGTTCTGTTTTTATGTTAACTCAAAAAAAAAAAAATACCTGATGCAACAATCAACAATCAAATTAACCAAGTTAATTATGCATGGTGACGGCTGGTATGCTGTTGGCGCAATGGTCTTGTGTATGCATTTGGAACACCATCTACCTATCTAGACGATAAAAATATATAGTCCGGGTATTTTCCAGCCATCGACATGTGTATTGGCATGCGGTGAAGTCGCCTTCTTTATACTGGCCAAGTGTTGGAAATAATTAATTAGATTTATGAATATAAATGAACGGAGGGTTTTTTTTTCTCTGTTGTAAGGCATGCAGATACAATTGTATCTAATTATCGAATCAAGTGTAATTAAGTTGTTGCTGATGAAATTTGTATGGAGGGATTCTTGTTTAAATGATCAACAGGGGAAGGGGGCAGTCTATTAGAATGTGGGGAAGGCTTTTCGAGCGAATTTAATTACTGACATTGTAGTTGCCATAGATGGTGGTTGCGAGATTGCTACTCGCAATGTACGAGGCGATTTAATAGGAAGTACTAGCTACTAGGTGTCAGTCTGAAACGAGCATCGTTGAGATGATTTATTGGGCTCGAGCAGTTATTTATCTGTAACATTTGTTTGCATTCCCAGAATGCATTGATTTAGAAGAAGTCGGAGCCATATTGTTGTTTGTTGGCAGTCAAGGTTGTAGCTGCTGTCGGAATCATGTGACGGTACATTTTTCAATCATTGAGACAATTATGCAGTGGTTAGGGGAAGCCTCATGAGTCTTTCGATGCGTTACCGAAGTGGCGCCTCAAATATTTTTTTAACTGTGTAGACTGCACTAGGCGGCTTTCGTCTTCCCTTAGCTTAATTTGGTATCACAAAAGGATATCGTCATATACATTGATATCCAAGCTGCAATTAAATCCCTGATGTTCAAACAAGATCTAGGGCAGTGGAAGATTGCCGCGGATCTCTTAACGAGATAGCTGGAGAGTACAACTTTACCCTCTGCTGGGTTCCTAGTCACTGTGACATCCCAGGGAACTAAACAGCAGACGAACTAACAAGGCGAAGCTCCTCTGGCGTGGATAGTATAAGTCTGCACAACGTGTATGCACCACTCCCCTACGCTAAACAAATAATTCACGCGGACGCAGCAAGCAGAGCAGGGTTTAGAGTGAAACATCTAGGATACTGCGAGACTGCAATTCTTACCTGGCCAGCTCTGGACACAAAGGGATCCAAGGAGCTTCCATTCCCATTTTTGCAGGGCCTAGGACGGCTTGTGAATCCTGAAGTTAATTGTTTCACTCTTCTATAGAAGTTTCGCACCTCTTTCCTATCTCTGCATTTCCTCGACTTCACATTGTTGGTAATCTTGAACCAGAGCAAGCATTTCGCATCCTTCCATCGCCCAACGTAGAAACTATGCGATGCTCTAGTTCTCTTCCGGAGCCACGACCTGTTTGCTTCCGTTTTGACTTTGTTTGTCTGAGCATATTTGGAGTCGAACCAGCGGTCTCGAAGGTGGTTGTGAGAAGCCCAACACTTCTGACGCAGCGTTTCTTATAGCCTGTTGACATATCTGCCATTGGTCTTCCGGGTTCGTATCAGCAGTCATGAAATTTCTCGCGCAAGCTCAAGGGATACGCGATCGACATAGACTGTAGCAGTCTCTTCCCAACATTAAACTTCCTCTGCGTGGTTGTTGTTCACCTAAGAGCTTCCCTGGATATCCGTTAACGAAGTTTTTCACCGACTGATTCGAGTCGATGTTGGCTCCTTGGAATGTAAGAACATCAGAATACTAGACGAATGTCAATCGTGTCAATCGCGACATGATCGATTTGGTTACAGGTTCGTTCATCTGGTGACCGCCATGTGCCCTTCTGGATGTCAATGCGTGTCTTCCCGCTAAGAAGTCGATGAGCCTGAGTCGGTTGCCGCCTGTGGTGTCGTGTGCTTTCCGATCGACCTACCAAAGATGACTTTTTAATGTCTTGCTTGGGGCATTGCTCGTATGTTTTGGCGAGGAGCACGTAGAAACTTTCCTTGGTAGCGTTATATTGCTCTTCTCTAGGTGATAGTATGTGCAACTTTAATATCAGGAACACAACGCAATCCCTAGGAGCAGAAGCGATATATCTCATTGCTCTGTCTAGGCGTAAATTGCACATATCTTTAGGGAAACGACTTTACATCTAAGAATGCAAAAGCGCTCTATGCCAAGGTTTATTTTGAAAGTCACGAAGAACAATATATTTGCATGGTCGATATGAAAGTAAATATGAACTCCATAGCAAGTATTTTATGGCTCACATTGTTGACCTTTTTAATTGCTCTTGACGTTTCGAAGGATGCACAGTGCACACTCATACAAATGCTTCTATCAAAAAATGGAAGTTCTCTTTAAATGACCTCATTACTTCTTTTGCACTTTTTCAGTTTAAACATTATGAAGCCTTCAAGAGAGGTTGATCAAAATTTCGGATCGTTTGCGCCGTTTTATTGATCGAAGTTGAGCGATCATTAGATCATAGAGCGATCGCTACTTAGCCACTCTCACTGCATATAGAACTGCCCGTTATATACCATAACTGATCAGTGATCTTATGGAAAAGATCATTCCATCGACCTGACGATCACATGCACATCACTTGTGACTCCACTCACTATATAACCATTCATCACTTCAACTGTAGGTGATTTTTAAGACGATCAATGAACTGATCCTCGAATATTTATAGCGTATCATAATGTGGCGCAGAATGCTTTTTATGGCAGCAAAACCTAGTCTAAATTAGACGACGTGAAAATCTCTTTCAATTTCATTACCCAAAAAGTCTTGACACTCTGCAAGATCACTACTTGCATGATCACTGCAGATCCTCGTGCCTTTCCTTTGTTTTATCAACTATCAAATAAACCAAGTTGCCGTATCAAATGTTTATCTAAATGTACGTGATCTACACCTCTTGCGTTTGTTGGATCTCTCTAAACCAGAAAGAGAAAGTCGATAGATACCATTCGTATAAAAGAAAATATCCAAAATGCCTATCCACACCATATAGATAGAGTATCTCGAAAGGAGGAACAAAAATCTATGTTTATGATGATGCACATACAGATTAAACCAAAATGCAGGCGTTTCCCCACATGAGAAACCACCTTTTCATCCACTTAATGTGTATACGCGCCCATATCTCGATAGTCCATCTAATCCGGCGATTTAAATATTCAAACGATTAAAAATCGAATTATGTTAATATGTAGCGCGGGTTGTCGTTCGCGCCGCCGCCGTTAATTTCTTCTGGAGGAAACTTCACAAATTTGGATAATTTATGCACGTTAGCTGGCTTGAATGCGATTGGCTTTGTATTGTATTCTCGATTTGAATTCAATCAAAAGGAAGGGGCAATAAACCAGAAAGAATATTTATATAAAATCCGATGGGCGGAGGTAAATCAAAACCGACTCTTTAAGTAGAAACATTAAAAAAAAAACGAAAACTAATTAGTGTATGAAAAGCGAGTCAATTAAATGTGGTATTTATGAGATACTCTGATTTATAATCCGTTGTTCAGCTATAAATGATTATAATGCGCTGACTATGGCGGACAGGTATTTTATTTTAGTGGAACGTGAGTAACTTCTAGTAAAATGGTGAACGACTTTCTACAGTTGGCAGTCGATATCGGGGTAAAGCTAAACGAATTGTCGGCGATTGTTGGTTAGTCGAATTTATAAAAATGCTCTCGAAAGCGAAAGGATGCATTTGAAATGTCACTGAGTTTGATTTTGCTGTATGTACTTTTAACATTTCAAGTTTAAGCTTCTATTGTATCTTCAGTCTTTAATACATATGTTGACGCAGTTTCACTGCCCTCTTGTTTTTAGTTCGTACTTGAGCTCTTTCATAATTCGGCCAAATTATGTTAACAAGTGATCTACCCTCTCGTGTTAAGTAACTTGCGATGTAGCCATATACCACCTCAAATTTCGTGAAGTTCCAAATCCGTTTTTAGCTCGAAGATCGCTATTTTGTACTCCAACTTGAAGATGGCCTGTGATCTACCAGTTTATTATAAGTTATTTTCTTATCAAAACAATATCACCTCCGGGCTTACGCAACATATAATCAGTCTTTTGATTGAAGATCGGTGTTTTTCTTTTTGACGCATAGCTGTTAACGATCCTTTCATAGAAACGATCTTCCTGTTACTCCTCGATGCTTACATAGACGTGGCAAGGTCTAGTTCAGTGCAAGAGCTATATGTATAGATCCCAGCTGACTCCGATTAAAGGCCCTTATACATGAGTAACTTTATATATTGTTCAGGTTAGTTTTCCATCACCAGTTATTGTTATACTTTATTTTTGAGAATATTACTCAATAGGGTAGGGGCTCTTTTCTTAGCTGGAGTGGACTACGTTCGAACGAAGTAGTGCAGAATCTAATCTTTTTCCTTATAAAAATACCACCTTTTGGCAGAAATCATTATTATTTTTGCTGTATCTTTTACAGATTTGTCCATTAATGGATCAGAAATATCTCCTGATTGACGCTTTTCCTTTGCCGGACTCCTCCACTAGTGATCTGCCATAACCATTAAATCGCTTGTTCAAACAAAATTATACCAGCTTAAAGCTAGCGATTTTTTGCAACAGACCTTGCTTTGGAGATCAGTATATGGCTTCATTAGCATGTTGACTATTCGCCCCTGATTAGAAAACGTCCTTTTTTATCCAAGCAAGATCAGTTGATAGTAGTGATCTATAACCCGCATTTTTCAAGCATCATCAATGTAGAGGTATATAGTCGACCAGCTTGCGCGGTTTTGTGAAGAATTTTACTAACAGACCGGTGATCTACATCGAAATGATTCTTCTCTGTTCAATACCTGATCCTCTTGTAGATTGTGTTATGTCGTACCCGCCCTTCTGACAAGATGGGCACTTACTAGAATTTGCCGGCCCCTTGGATAGAATATAGATTCCAAATCTAAAGATCGTGGTCTATAGTGATCTACCTCCTCATTTTCTATTATTTGTTTTTCAAGGTCTTACTACCTTATAGTTTGTGATATTCTGCATCAGAATTCGATGTGTAGATCGCCTTCTTAAGCTCTAAACTAAGACGCTTGTCAATTTGAAGATTTTCTCCATTTTCACAATTTAAATCGGTCTTAGTCGTCCGACAGATACAATCTTCAATCGTTTTATTTGCAAAAATCGCCTATTAGCTTTGCAAAAATTACATCCTTTAGCGAAATTATTATATGCACTCACCCTTTTTTGCATATCTTCGGCGGTGTCCACCATCTTCCCGGCACTTGGTTATTTTTCTCCTCATCGGATTTATCTGTCACATTGCTTGGGGCTATAAAAATAACTCTTTTTAAATTTAACCCCTTGACCGCATGGACAATTGCACAATGTCCGCACAACGATTCGTTCCATCAGCAACAATGAAAACCCAGAGAGGGAGCACAAAATATGGCACGGTCCACTATTAGGTTACGGCCAACTTTTCAGCGTCCAGTTATATCTGTTGTGTATGCAAACTGCGGTCAATAGGGTATCTCTTGCTCGAAGCTTTCGAAATCCCATAAATCTGCCAATCATTTCCTTTTGGTGGTTATACCAAGAGGAAGACAGGCTAAAAAAACCCATATCCAGTTAAGTAATAATGAATGGACCAACAAAGAGGCTAATTTAAATGTACGGTCTCATTCTTCTCTCCCTTTTGATACGTTCCTGGACACTGGACACTGTGCCCACCACCGCCGCAGAGGCAAAGGTGTCCAAAATAACGGTTGCTCATTGCCAGTGTCATTCTTTTCCTCAGTTTCATTCTGCAACCTTTCTTCGTTCACTTACCATGGCAATAAAAACGTCTTCATAAATACATAAATAAATTTCTTGTTGCGTACTAAATTTGGTATTAAAACTCCAATTGCCGCACCACCATCAAACCGCGCGCCAGTCGCATGGTCAACTACTGTTAAGCGCGAATAAGGAGGACCAACGGCTGAGGATCTGACCCGCTTTTTGTGCCCATTATACGCCTCCTCGTCTTCAGGAAGAACCCATTGCATGCCATTCTTTCACGAAGCGGACTTTAATGAGGAATCTTTATTACACGGGCGAATTATTTGCATATTTATTGCTGAAATGTTAATATTGACAAATATAGCAACGAAGGAGGAGACAGACACGCCTTGGGTCCACTAATGTATCGGCAACTGTCTCCGGGTTAATTTGAAAGATTTATGGGTAATTTGGGAGCTTACTGCCATGCCGGTTGTAATTAAAAAAAAATGTAATTATACGCTATGGTTATTAAGAGAAAAGTTTGACAGTGTTGTTGCTGTTGGTTGGTGTGTTTGGCATATGTTGCTGCAACGACAAAAACTGATGGCCGTCAAACGCGATGATATGAGGAAACATTTGGAATTAAGTAGACAGGATTGAGCTACTTAAATACATTTTTGTGATTTGTGTCTTGTCGTTATTCTTGATGGGGAAATCTTATCTTGAAAAATGGCTCGCCTGTCTTATGCAGACACATAATAAAGAGTGATCTACCCTTTCGTTTTGAGAACTTGTTTTAGTAAAACTATACCATGTGGTAGATAGTGACTTCCTGATGTAGGTTTTTACTTAAAGATCGGTATTTTGAATGATCTACTGTCCTATATAGACTAGACATGTTGGGTCCAATCAAATTTTGTCAGTGGCATTTCTAACAAAAAAATTAACCGATAGTCATCCACTTGGGCGCCAGTTGCCTTTTATTAAGATAGCGACCATGAAGATGCATTTTATTAACAATTTTTTCTGTAAACTAATCGAGAATATTTATAACTTTTCGCTTGTACATATTTCTATGTCATTTCTGGGCAGAAAATTAAAGCACACTGGTAGTCATTGCCTTGGGTGCCATTTGCCGCAGGTTATGATATCGATCATGACGACGAAACTTATCAAGGTTAGTTGTCCAAAATGAAATGGAAATCATCCTTTCTTTTCATTTTCAACAACAGCCTTTTTTTTTTTGATAACAACTATTCTGATGGGGAGTTTATGCAAGAATTGTGAAGCACCGTACGTTATTTGGCGTAAATTAAGATAGCGTTAATTAAATGAAATTTATGTGAACATAACGGTTATGTTTATTTTAAGGCAATTCCTAAAAAAAATGTAAGACCCTGCGTTGGGCGCCATTTGTGGTATTTAAAGATGCCGATAGTGGATGTGCCACTTGACCCTATTTTTTATATTTAACGACCACCTTACATCTTGAGCAATGCAATGTGACCCGTTGATAAGGCCTGTGTTGGGCGCCTATTGCTATATATTACGATAGCGACATTCAAAATGCAATTAATCAGTGGCTTTCCCCAAAACTAAACAAAGTTGTCCCTTTTACATATTCTCTAAGCGAAGTTCTATGAAAAATTTAAATATGTACACTCAAGACCTTACGTTGGGCGCCATTTATCGTATTTTTTGAATAGCGATCGTGACGCTGCCACTTGTCATGGGTTTGTTCGCCAACACAAAACGGAAATTGTTGCAGCTCCCTTCAACGAATACTTATTTTTGTGGACCACTTTGCTCTTTGCATCTTAGGCAATTGAAAGCAAATCATATGATCTTCTAATAAAGCCTGTGTTGCGCGCCATTTTTGCCTATATTAAACTATTGCGATTATAATGATGAAATTGGCGAGGGATTACTTCCAAACAAGAAGCGAGAATCGTGGCTCCGCTCTACTATCTCATATTCTTAGGGACATTCGTAGCAGAAATTAAGACTCATTCGCCATTTCATACTGGGTGCCATTTGCTGTTTATGAAGGTAGCGATTAATATGATACAATTTGTGGGACATTCCTACCCAGCTCGAAGCGAGGTATTCCTCACTCTCCCATATCACTAGGGTCATTTCCATCCAAAAATACAGCACGCTACTAAGCCTCACATTGGGCGCCATTTAAAATAATAAATAAATAAATAGTTGGCGGAACAGGCGTGTATACACCCTAGGCATAGCTTCTCACAACCATTCGTTTGTGAGAGTTTTTATTATTTTTTTAGGACGAATGGAATTGACCTACAATTTTATGCTGAGTCTGAACGGCTGAATTCGAAGCTTTTTCGGGACAGTTATACTCTCGGATGTTTGTCAGACGTTTGCGATAGGTGGCGCAGGAGAAAAAACCTTAAGATGTAATTTGTCTTTTTCCGGGGATCAAACCTAGGACCCTCGCACAGTAGTCTAGCACTCTAACCACAGCGCCCCTGCGCCCACCTGCACATAAATCGATCGATATCGATCACCTTTAGAACACTTAACCCAAGTGGCAGTTCTTGAGTTTTATTGGTTGTTACTTCTTCAAAATCAAAGTCATTTTTTGTGTGGGGCAGATCAGACTTCTGGTACTTCTTGCAAGGGCGATAACTGAATTTTTATCCGTAATTCGGCACTACACGGGAAAAATCTTTCACAATTCACAATTTGCTACAAATTTTGTCCAGAGTCTCGCGTTGGGCGCCATTTTTTTCAGATTTGATATTGCGATCGGTTCATGTTGATAGAAAAGGATACAAATTATTAAGTGACTGTTGCTAAACATTGAAAATGAATTACTGATTTGACCCTTTTTCTTGACAATGATACGTATTTCAGTATTTGTGCATCCGACACCATACCTGTTTGAGCCAGAGATACATTGTTGCAATAGAAAATCACTGGCATGGGCCATATGTTGCGGAACTTCCCTACACCAGCTTTCTTCCTTCCCACATACGATCAAATTTACGATTCATACACTGTTTCCCTTTTAACCGCATAATGCTAATCCGACAACCACATAGGCTCCAGCTATGTAGATACTTTCAAAAATTTCGCTTATCCATTTCAACTATAACTATTTATGCACTTTTCATAATCGCAACATGAAATGGAATGTATTTTTACTTTCTAGCCAAGAATTTGCATAATGAATTGCAGAATTGCCACTGAATTTGTATAATACACTATTCCAAAGTGAATGCAGAAAAAAAAATGCAAAAACAACTTTCAGCATCATTTGCAGAATGCCCATGTGACTCTGCATCCATTGTGTTAGCTCAAATTTTCCAACACACCATATAACCTGGGAAGAAGGTACTTCTTCACAACGCGACCTCAACCTCTTCAATTGCCCTTCAATATGCATAGAGCAAGAGATTCTGGGAACAGAAATCACCAAAATTTGCATAGAAAAGGAATTCTCTTACTCGAGACTCTCTTTCTAATGAAAATCAAATTATAATGGCAAAGGAAATAGTGGAAAACTGCAGCGCACCGATTCATATGTGAAACCGCCAAATTGCAGTCAATTTCCCTGCCACTATGAAAGTAGATAGTTTTTTGCGGTTGGCGCATATAACACACACACATGTGCTTAGCATATCCTCGTGCAGATCTCCGATTGTCAGACAACGTCAGAGTTTTGCTGCAGTGTGTGGCTAGACAAAGGAAAAGTGGATGCCAAAGTCAATATACCGGGCACGCTATCTCGTCAAGTTGGGAGTTTTTTTTTTTTTATTTCTTCTGCAGTTTCTGTTATGCGGCATGAAATGGACTAGGAAATTTGTGCGCTCCCATTGATTGCACTGGAAGATTGTAAGCCTTGAGGAGAGAAAAACATGTCCAGGGTGGGATAGGGAAGAAATGCCGCGGCCAATTTTAATCTGATTATCTTAGATGAATCATCAGGAGCAAGTATCGCCGCAACATCTGAATTAGTCAAGTTTGTAAATGTGCATGGTATATGCAACAGACAGGTGTATCTACATATAGGAAATGATCAGAGATATAGCGAAAAACAGGTAAATGTGTATCGAGGGATGTATCGAGCTGAGAAGAGTGATACTTTCAGAGAACTCTATTAAACTTTAACTTTACGAGCGTCGACCGGCAAATTCAGCTAAATTGATGACATATGCATTTCAGATTGTCAAGGTTAGTAAATCATTTAAATCTACCAAGAGTTTAAGGCAAGAATTTGAGACTCACTTAAGGGACTCGTGTTGGGCGCCACTTATTTTGAACATAAAAAGTGTAGGTACTTGTTCTAGTCACTCGAGGAACTACTGTTTGTAGGCTCACATACACAAGTTGCTTCTTTTGGCTCTAACCTCTAGATATTCCAATTGATTCTATGTTTCACTACTAAAAACATATTAAGTTTCATGAGTTCAAAAAGCTTTAGAACTGCCCAAATGCTATTTTGAACCTGTTCATTAAGAAAATCTTTTTCAAATCCCCAGGTTTTTATCACCTATCATCAGTAATTTGTGAAAAAGATCAACCTCACCCAAAATGTTGTGGCAACCCAGACAGTTCAAGTCGCAATTTTCAAACCGGTTGGGCGCTATTGTTCTGAAATACGAAGAGCACATTTCTAGAAGGGTCCGAACTATGAATTAAGCCCACTAAGTAGTTCGACTTCTTAAAAACCTGAACCATTTAGTTAGACGCAGTTAACATGGCCGACCGATGGGCCACCGATTGGGCGTCATTATTGTCGAAATGCGATATGATCCGAATTTTCTAGAAAGCCCAAAACTGTGAGTGAAATCCACCAAATTTGTTGACTTTGTAAAACTATAACCAGCTAATGGGCATGTTTTGCAATGGAAAAATATAAAAAGAAAACGAACGAGCGATTCTCCAAAACGTTATAAAAATGCAATTTATTTACAAAACTAATTACCCAATGGTTCTTTGGGAGCGGAGATGTTGCTTCGTTGGTGGTTGCTAGACGTTGGGCGCCATTTTAGTTGCAATATAGAAAACAACAAATTTCTTTGAATGTCACTTAGTGACAACCACCAGTTGCACGCCTTAAAAGCCTTGACACATTTCTTTAGAGGCGGTGGAAATGCATAGTAGAACTGCTTTAACACTACCGGCTCAGTTTTAAATACGTACATATTAACAAGCTAAAGTGTCCCATGCTGGGCGCCATTTTTTTATAAAATCCTAGATGCTAAAAATTCATTTGATTGACCACTTTTTTGGAGTTGCTGAAAGCCTTCGCAGAAAGTATACGCTTATGCTATGGTTGATCCTGTTGACCATTTGATTGATCTGGTTCTTTGTAGTGTTTAATATTTTGTATCTCTGTGAAGGGATTTTTAAAATTTTTCACACAAAAAACAATCATCAACATGAGTCCCTTTTCTTTTAAAGAGTTTCCAAAGGCAAAGACAACTCCAGTGAAATAATTTGGCTAAAAGAGCGTTTGGCAAAGAAGACTCTGTCTTCGTTTAAACAGCAATCGACTTAAAGGCCGTTATTTACTGAGTGTACAAGTGCAATTCATGAATCGCGTTACTGGAGCCTGTTATGTCCCTGATAGAGATCTACTATACAACACCGACTATAGAACTTGAAGAATATGTACCCGGAGACACCCCACAGCGGTACGTAATTAGGCTGCTGCTGTTGACACAATGTGCTGGCTCAGAATATCTAAGAGGTCAACAGTTGGGATTTTTCAGATGATTCGCTGATATAGCTTCATCCAGATGATGGCTGTCCAAAATTTAGCTGTTGCCTTAATGTAATAATGCATACGTTAATATGCGTAAAATACAGGGTGATACGAGCCTGCTTTTTGAGGATCACTTTACATCCTATAAATACGATCTCTGCTCTTTAAGCTCTTTAAGGCTTAATACAATTTATACGCGCGGACCGAAAAGCATTCAAAAAGAAGCCTCATGTAACTTGTTTCAAATCTTCATCTTGGAACACTTCACGAAGAAGCTCTTGAACATCACTGGTAGGAGAGGTTTTAGAAAAAGGTCATACATATCATTGACTCACAACTTGTCCATCTTAAACTTGAATTTTGACATCGCTGTTGTTTTGAGCCAGCAGTGATTTTCTACCAGTTTAGCCAGCTAACTACGAGTTTGACAGCTATTTACGCAAATATGACGTTGATCAGTCGGTGGATCGAACTAAAGGCGAAGAACAGCAAATTGCTTCACTGCACTTGTGAGTTACAGCTTGTTCAACAAGCCACTTATATTGACCGTTTTTTATGCAAATGTTGAGGCATTTGATCACTGATTCATTTAGGACCCGCTTGCCGTAGAATCCGAGCCTTCTGATCTGGAGACTCACGTTCGCCGTTGGGCTTGATACGGAACCCTCATACTTGCCGTTGGACTCGAATTGCGTTCGCGGTCGTGTTTCCTTTAGCGTCAAACTTCTTAAAAATCACTGGTGATCCAAAATGTTAACAATTATTATGGACGGCCAGACCATCCCTCACGATCTACACATTTGACTGCGCTGATACTTTTATCACCTGTGATTTTTGACTTACACAATAGGCTACCAATGGGTAACCAAAGTGGGTCAAAGTTGCTTGGAAACTCCAGTATAGGTAAAGCTAGTGAGTTCCGACATTCGCAGCAAGCTAATCATATTGGGCCTCCGCACACGAGACTAATTCTGCCGGCATAAAACTGATTTCGTAGGAGAGGGGACTGAAGTGAGGGGAAACAAACGGAATAAAATGTTCTGCCGAGTTTGAGCGGTTGAACAAGGCATAAAACTAATCCATACACAACTTTCAAAATATTTCAATTGTGAAAATAATACTACACAATGAAAAGGGGTTCATCTTTATATATATAATTTTTCTGACGGCAGAAATCATCCCGTGTGCACTCGAAGTATGGTATAAAAACGGTTTTCTGCTGGCAGAATTAGTCTCGTGTGCGGAGGCCCATTGACCGTATTTTTTTGCAAATGTACAGGCGTTTGATAACAGGGTTAATCAAAAAACCTTCTTTAAAATACCTAAGGGGCCTTGTAAAAGGTTTACAACTAGTTGTGACTCACCACTTTCGCTGTAGTTTTGAATCACCAGTAACTGTTTACTAGCTATTTACGCAAGTTTGACAGCTTTTCGACCAAGTATGGCGTTGATCGTCGGTAGATCGGGTAATAATTGTTAATTGGTTTATCATCGACTATTTTAGAAAACTTTTACAAGTAGTGACTCACCTTTTTAAAAGTTGAAAAATCACTGGTCTCATCACACCTGTTCCAGAGATCCATGAAATTCGTACGCATATTCTGACACTTCCAATATAACGACAAGTATGCTTATATTACCCTCAGTCATCAGCAAGCAAGTCAAGATCACTGTCATTCCACAAATACCTCGCCAAATGTCAAATGTTTGCTTGTAGCACCCAAATCCTATGCGCAAACCTAATCGTTATTAACTACTTTATCCAATTGGCTTAGCCTCCTGCTGCAGCCATCACCATGTTGCTTACATCATCGTCATTCATATTATCTTATCTGTCAGATGAATCCCAAAATACAAGAAGGAAGTGATTCTCCACCACATGCCCAGTGTTGGCCATTTGAACACGCGGTGACAACGACAACGCGATACTCGTACCTACTCGTAGAATTCCAAAATTCTTGTCCATGAGAGAATTATGATTACCATCTCTCGTCGCTTGGCTAACTAGAATCGAGGAAGAGAAGTCAACGCCGCACCACACCATGACATCGCCATTTAGAGAGGACGGAAAGGGACGAAACAGGATGCGAGATTATGTAAAAAGAAAAGAAAATACTATTTCCCCGCCAGTTCACTGAGCATCATCATCTGGAAGCTGTATACGCAAATCTTCTTCAGTTGATTTCCATATCGCGGTATCCATGCCACATAGTATATTGTATGACCTTCTGTTGCGACGTCGAGCCACGACGACGACGACGACGATGACGACGCCGCGACGCGACTGGAACATGAAACAAGTGTTACTACCTACCGTGAAGTGAAGTCTCGCAAGTGATATTAATTTTCTAACGCTCCTTGAGAGGAGCAACCCCCTCGCATTGGCTCGGCAGCAGGAGGATGCAGCAGGGAAATTTAATGATGATGATGATGATTCCGCGATGCTGATGTGTGCATTCATGGCTTTGCGCGATTAATTTGCGCGCTTCCACCGAGACAGCAAGAACGTTTCTTGGTTTCAGTCGGAGCAAACACACACCGGTGTGGTTTCAATCTTGATTATGATTACGGTATAAAGTTAGAATTTCGCCATTTCGGACGACGCATACGGAACCTGCTTTTACGGGTACACGCTAGTTGTTTATGTGATGCGATGTTGCAATGATGTTGAGTTGCAGATGTGGACGGCTCGGCTGTGTTTAGAGATAGAGAGGAGTGCCCATTGGTCGGGTATAGTGGAATGCATGTAGATATGCGAAGCCTTGGAATTGAGGTCATATGCAAAAGAATTTCCACGCTCAAAGGTGCTGGTAGGATACTCGTCTTAGAGTGTTTTGCTTTTAAAGGTGGGCAGCAGCAGCGTAGAGGCGCCTGATTTCGATACAATGTTGCAAAGGTGTTTTTTTTTCTCGTTTTGTTGTTGCTCAATACCAAATGCGGTTAATCTGCTAATTGGTCCTTGGAATGGAATTTGGAGCGACTTGTGGGTGGGTGGGCTTTGTAAAACGAATGAGTGAGCAAGTTGCTAAGAAGTCAAATGCAAAACACTTGCACAGTGCACAGCACACGCCAAATCGATTGGATGACCCCGATTATAGTATCGCTTTGTCAAGGGTGGTTGGTTGCAGAAGCCATACTGTAGTAGTTGTTGGTAAATGCGGTAATTTGCAGAAATTTACCAATGCAAGCACTATTAGATAAGATTGTAACTCTTGTCGCACGTTTGACTGCTTAATGTGATGGGATTTGGAAGAAAGGCCGTAGGAGTGTAAACGCTATCGTCAACAAAGCTTGTTATTTGTCGAGCTAATCAGATCATTGATGTATGGAGGAGAAACATAATTGAATAAATCCATTTGTGTCAAAAATTGAAGCGAATGACTGTGAGTAGCTGCACCTATAGGAACCTATGTGGACCTTCTGCGCCAACTTAGTTTTATACTCCTCAACCATTACGCCTTTCCTATTAGCGAGGCCTTTGTTTGACTAATCGCCTAAAGTTGTTCTGTCCAAGTTGGTTCTGCGTGCCGTTTTAAGCGAGCTTTGTAACCGTGCGTTCTACGATCGAAGACTCTTCGGGTTGAAATTCGTTCACTCTATATGTCAAAGTACACTGCGTAGTCTTCTTTGACACTCCGTCGCTGTACAGCTCGTTCGTCGATAAGCGGTCTCCTCCAAAGCCAATCAATGCAAACGGGACCAAATATTTTACGAAGAATTTTTTGCATCACTGCAGAGTCAATTAGCTGAAGTTTGTTGTCGGTATAGACTTACCAACTGCTGTCCTATATCAAAGATGCTCTCCTTTCCTACAGACGTTCAAATCCCATTTCGGGCATTGCTCGTAGAGTCGTTGGTCTGTTCAATGAGCTCATAGATACTTTCATTGGTAGCGTCGATCTTTTTTGTACTATGGTGGCATCAGTGCATATACGACTAATGTTGGCGAATTTAGCTTTGATGCGAACTGTCATAGACCTATCGCTTACATGCAGAAAGCAAAAGAGCTTTGGCCTAAGCGTTACCCTGTGAGCAATCACCGTAATAGATGTCACGGGTTTTCAATCGCCTTATGGCAGTCCATGCTCTATTTTGCTTTGGTAGGGAAGCTACTTCAATGCACAACAGCCAACCTGAAGGACCAATGCACATATTATAGGATGTCTTTTTTCACTGATATTTAATTGTCAATTAGCAATGTACTTTGTGTCGCCCTGGCTACTTTTACAACACCTGGAACTCAAACATTTAGACTAGACTATGCCTATGAATCTCCACCAAATGACACCATTGATGTGGAGAGTCTAAGGCGGATACCCTTGGGCTGAAAGTAGACACAGCCTCGGCTCTATAACGTGCTGGGATTGCTGGACAGCAGCTTGACAGAGTAGAGAATGCTTTCAATCAATATCGGGGAAGTATTGTCTCGACCGAAGGCCACCAGAACCGAACACGATATAACGAGCCGAATCGGTACAGCAAAGTAAGCTTTTGGAAAGTAGTTCAAGATTTTGGAAAGCAATTACGTCTGTCTCTTTTCAATGTCCAATCGGTCAGCAGTTATATAGTTCCAAGTGCCACTAGCTGTCAGTGTCCACGAGGTATATTTGTAACGCGCAGCGTCATGAGAAAACGTAGACCAGATAGCGGACGCTACTACCTATTCGTCGCGGAAAATGACAGTTTGGACATGGATTTTGAAGTTTGCGACACTCCCACAGCTAAATATGGAATGCAAACAAATCTGCATGTTCCCAGAAACTGTACACGATGGCGCGTAAGCTTAGTAGATGTCCTAGATCTTATAAGGGTGAAATAGGACTAAAGTAAGTATTATTAGAAAAGGCGAACACATTCGGTGTATAAAGGTAATGAGGAGGACATCTTGCGAAGATGGAGCGAGCACTATTCCGAATTGCTCAATCCAATCCAGGGCATTGAGGATGACACATCCATCGCTTTTAGCGGTGCGGAAAATAGTCCCACGGTAGGTGAAGTCACTTTTGCGATCAAATCGCTAAAAGCTGGCAAATCGGTCGGAGTGGATGAAATCCGGCCAGAAATGCTCAAGGCCTTATGTGAAGAGGGAGTCAAATGGCGGCCTCGTGTCATTAAAGTGGCCTGGGAATGCGGCGAAACTCCCAGCGATTGGCAGAGTGGTGTTATTGTGCCCCTTTTCAAGAAAGGGGATAAAAGGGATTGCTCCAATTACAGGGGTATATCACTTTTAGGTCTCGCTGGAAAAGTTTTTGCCAAGATGCTGGAAACGCGTTGCAGAGCTATAGTAGAGGCACGATTAGGAGATGAGCATTGCGGCTATAGTCCCGGCAGAAGCACAACCGACCAGTTATTCACTCTCAGAATGGTACCTGAGAAGGCTTGGGAGTATGCTACACCTGTTTACGCATGCTTCGTAGATTTGGAGAAAGCATATGACCGAGTCCCTCGAGGTAATCCCTGGAGTGTATTACAGGAATATGGAGCTGACAGTTCTCTCTTGAGAGCTATTCAATCTCTTTACACAAACTGTAAAGTCTGTATTCATGTAAACGGCGTTAAATCAATACCTTTCACCGTGGGCGGTCTCCTCTCCTTTTCATTACTTTCATATATCTTATATGGATTGGATGTTACAGCGCAGTCTTGGCGAAGAACGTTTCGAATTGGGAGATCTGAGGATAAGCCATTTGCTCTTCGCTGATGACTTGGTCATCCTTGGGTCCTCTCAGACTGAACTTTAGCGCACACTCGATCGGTTTGCAGCCGTTTGTGTTGAAGCTGAGATGAAAGTAAGCGTGAACAAATCTGAAGTGATGGTCGTTTCCAGAACGCCTGTTCAATGCACTCTGCATGTTAGTGGAGTCCCATTGAAACAGGTTGATAAGTTTAAGTATCTCGGGGTCTTATTCACGAGTGATGGAAGGAGCAATGCTGAGTTTTCCTGTAGGATTGGTCAGGCTGGATCGATTTTGAGACAGCTTGGTCATTCTGTTATTAGGAGGACTGAACTTGGTGTCAAAGCTAAGCTGTCAGTCTTTAATTGAGTGTTTGTTCCAACTCTTACCTATGGTCATGAGGTTTGGGTAATGACGGAAAGAATAAGATCGCGAATACAAGCTGCAGAAATGCGATTCCTTCGTTGTATTGCTGGTGTGACCCGTAGAGATCGGATAAGAAATACCAGAATACGTGAGGAACTCAATGTCGAGCAGCTATACTTCTCCGGACGGAGCGGTCCATGCTTCGATGGTTTGGTCATGTTAAACGCATGTCCCCGACCAGGATTCCACGACGTGCTATGGAATCCGTACCATCAGGCAGGCGTCCTCTAAGTAGACCTAGGATGATATGATTAGATCAAGTCAATAATTTCTCCTCTACCGAATGGGGATTTCCCTTGATGACTTAGAGTCGATGACGGAGAATCGAGAGCTATGGCGGGTTCACTTGAGCAACCTACACCCGCGACCCACTTAATGGACAAGCGGACCATTGAAAATGAATGAATGAATGAATGAAAGGTAAAAACTTGACCCTTTATTTTGGAATTTCATCTTAGAGAGGCTAATGTTTGAGATATTTTTAGATCAAACGCAACGTGAAACAATAGGCGTTATGTCTTCAGTGTTGTTCTCCACTGTTCATGATGCTGCATGAGCTGCTTCCAGTTTTGAACATAATGTCATCTGTTTTTCATTTGTTTTTAAATTTTCTTTAATTTGGTATAATTAAGTACTACATGTAGTTAGTATCTATATTTTGAAGCAACCATTAAAACATATTTTCCTTTTTTCGTTTTAGGTAAGTTGAACACTTTGAATTAACCGAACGTTGACCCAGTTCCCAACGGAGTTGTGAGTAGATACTTGATTTTTAAATTGCTGCTTTTAAGTCATAGTCTGCGTCTTTACGACTGTAGATTGTCACTTACTGTTCCGCCTTTTGCATCACTTCAAACAGTGTAGCTGAAAAGGCAATAGAAAATGTATCCATCAATGCCCTGAAAACTGCAGAAACCCATCTTTAAAGGCTAATAGTGTAGTCCACGTACTCCCCCTCTTAATGACTACTTTTATTTATACCCAGCGTTTTATTTAGCACAGCGTGTACATTTTTAAAATTATGCCGTTCGATGGTATGTATACCTACGCATACCTCGCATCGGACGGACATGCAGTTGTCTTGCCTTGAAAGTTACATCTTGTCAAATAGATTCTTTCTTTGTCGAGATTTACACTTGTGGAACCTTTCTTTGGTCTCACGTTTACAGTCTTATTGTCGACTTATTCATTGTTTCGTACTGAATAATTATGCTTTTGCATTATACATTTCGGACCACCCCTTGGCAAGTGCAGCGTGCAGTCTAGGGGTAATCGCAATTTTCCGCGCCTACAGGGAGAAAATTGAATGGCAAGTGGATAGTGCACAGTCTCTGTGCAAAATGTAGATAAATGCACTCGCTATCTATTTAAAAATTGTTCGAGGTACTTATCACCTTGTAGGTATTGTATCTTCGATGTTTTTACCTAGGTTCAGTTTGTCCTTATTGATATGTACCTACATATGTGTGGACTAACTAACAGAGTTTGGCCCTGGGCCTGACGGTTAACCCGCCAAGATAATTTAAATGGCTGGCCATCTCATGGTAGCGATCATGCGGTGCCGCCTATGACGGTGTCAATAGAGACGAACCATGACTAGTTCTGATTCTGACCTTCCTGCTAAAATCATCCGTCTAAAAATGTAGAAAGCTCACTGTTTCTTTAATCAGATTCTTATGGAAGAATAGTGCGAAATTTAAAAACCAGCATACAATGTTTTTTTTTTTTGCGAGGAAAGGTCTTCTTGGTCCTACACGTCCATTGATGGTGCCGGATTCTTACTCTAGTCGGTTTCGTAGCGTATCGACACGCATTCATTCATTCATTCATTCATTTTCGATGGCCCGCTTATCCATTAAAGTGGGTCGCGGGTGTAGGTTGTTCTTCGCCATCGATTCTAAGTCAGAAAGGACAATCCCCAAACGGCTAGAGGAGAGATTATGAACTTGATCTAATCATACCATCCTGGGTCTACCTAAGGACCGGACGCCTGCATGATGGTACCGATTCCATAGCACGTCCTGGGATCCTAGTTGGAGACATGCGTTTAACATAACCAAACTACCGAAGCATGGACTGCTCCATCCAGAGAAGTATAGCTGCTCGGCATTGAGTCACTCGCGTATTCTAGTGTTTCTAATGCGATCTTTACGGGTCACGCGAGCAATACAACGGAGGAATGTCATTTCTGCAGCTTGTATTCGCGATCTTATATTCTTTCCGTCATTACCCAAACCTCATGAGCATCATAGCGTTGGAACAAACACCAAATTAAAGACTCACAACTTGCCTTTGACACCAAGTTCAGTCCTCCTAATAACAGAATGACCAAGCTGTCTCAAAATTGACCCAGCCTGACCAATCCTACAGGAAAACTCAGCATTGCTCCTTCCATCACTCGTGAATAAAACCCCGAGATACTTAAACTTCTCCACCTGTGTCAATGGGGCTCCAGCTCCACTAACATGCAGAGTGCTTTGAACAGTGCATTGAACGCTTCCATTTTATCTATAAATCAATTACTCGTATGACGTATGAAACTGTGCATCTATACTATCTATACTCATTTTAATGATACATTCTATTGCGTTGCCAAGTTTCATAGGAGAGGACCTAAGACCGAACCTTGTGGCACATCGCCATTACGCTTTAGTTCATCGTCACAATCACAGAGGACGATTCTATTTGGGAAGTAACTTGTTAGAATTTTGCGCATTTCACATTCTGGCTTACGTATCGATATTTCGATATTACGAGAGGCCTCCTGCTATTTCAAGTGCTGGCTGGAGTCTTGTAAAGTATCCGCTGAAGGATTTTAACGATCCTTTTCCCTTGTGCAGTAAGTAGAACTAATCGTTGGTGCTTCCAAGTCTTAAATGAAACGCTATAAAAATTTTAGCAAATTACTCGAACGATCTTCCAAAAGTCTTGCCTGAAACTGGTAAAACAAACACATCATGCGTCGCCAGTTTACTTGTGATTTATTGCTGAAGATGATATCTTAGCCAGCTCGCGGTAAACTTCCACTTCCACTAGACTCTTAACGAGGTAATCGAAAAAATGGCCTTCTGTAGATACCTGGATAGAAAATTCTCTTGTAGGTCACTGTCACTGCCAGGATCATCGATCAGAGGACCTTAAACAATTTCTATAAATATAATCCAAAGACCAACAACGCACCGCAGTAACTACTGCCGAGTATCTATTTATGTCATTCGATAGGCAAACGGCATACCACTTATAAATTACATTCGTCTAATTTGACATGATCACAATGGCAGAAATATTTACCGTTCTACCCATTCAGCTATGCGCACAAATTCACCATCAAAATGGCGGCAATAAATTGAAATCAATGAAACATTCCAGGGATCACCCTGATCTCTCTATCTTTTTCTTTCTTTCGTAAATGTTCTTCAGAATCTGTACTGCATAAAATTCCAATAAAATCTCGAAACACCGCACTCAAAAGTCCAGCACACAACAACCAACGCACACATTTTACCGTTTGCTACTAAAGTGCATCCATAAGATACTCCACTTGAAAGGCCATGTCGTCTGCAGCGCGCGCACTGTACTTCTAATCATATAAATAAATTTCAATACTGTACCATTTAACTGTTTTGGATAATTTTGTCCACATCCTCCCCGGTGGATATGTATCCACTTGGAGTTTACAGCAACTGACCAACAATTGCAATAAATATCCAATACACGACTACGAGCAGCGAGAAACAAAAGCCCAACACAAACCCCCATGGGGAGAGATTGATGAGGAAGCTCACTGCTACCGCATGTTCCTCTGCCACTGCCACCTCCCAGCTAAACATCTATTCCTGGTTCCGTTTTGCGAGGCGATATCGGTTCTGTCTGGGTGTAGGTACGTAACGTACCAATGACGAGTCAAATGCATTTAAACTGAATTTGACATATTTATTGGGAGGAGATACTTGGAAAACATTTTTCTTCTACACGTACCGTACGTATAGTGGATCCTTGGTTGGTTTTTCCTTTTCTCTGGTGGAGAGAAAACTTGCGGACGTGCGCGCAACAGAAAAAAAAAACACAATCAAATAAAGGAATTTCCATTTTCCTCCTTGTGACCAAAAATGGCGAGCAAGAGATTCCACTGACTCTCTGACCATAGTCGTTGTCCTTCTGCCAATATATACACCGAGAACGCACAATCTCTGCCATGAGATCATGGATAGCTGCCGGTGGAGTAAGTGCAAGGCGCACGATCGATCGACAATCGCCGGGTAAAGGAGATTGATTGACAAGTCGTTATGTGGCCCTGGGCACATATGGGAAGTTTGCCATTTTTATGGTTTTACTTGCGACCGGTTAACGGATGCGTCGACGTCTTCGGAGAGATACCACACGTCTTCTTGTGGATCTACTCTACCCAATTCCTCCCGAATATGGCTAGGACCGCATTTTCAGAAATGGGCAAACAGGAGTAGGAATTGTGAATCAGCCGCAGCAACGCAACGCAACTAGACGTATAGAGGTAACAATGTACGACCATACAGGACCGGGGGGGAGGTAGACGACCGACGACGGGCTATCATTGTAGCAGATGAAGGTATATATACGCAAGAACTAATCTTCCATGGATACGCTTCCGTGTGCATAATTTAAAATCTATTTTATCTTTCCTGGTTTTCGTCTTCTACGTGTCGGTTTGTGTTGTGTTGTTGCTGAGGTATGTGGAAGAACTTCTTAACCGGGCGCAGCGACGCGACGACAAAATGAAAAAAATAAAATAAAATAAACCACACACATACTCACATGCTGGGAGACACGTTAACATCATCTCGAGAAATCTCTACCAAAACAGCCTACAAATTGTGAATGTTGTGCGATTGTAATGGCAGGAGGTGTGGCGGGGGCATCTCCTTAAGAGTGGTAACACATCTCCTCAATTGGCAAATGAATACGGTTTTGTTTTGGTTTTTGTTTGCTATTTGCTGTGCTGCGACTGGCTGGACTATGGAGGCACCAGCACCACACTCTGGCAATAGACAAAGGCAACTTATGTGATCCACTTTAGATTTGGTGGAGATTCAATTAGAGAGATCATCGGATAAGAAGCGATCGAAACACATAGTACCAAACCAACGATGCGGTGACAAGGAATTTCCTTGTGTGTTTGGTATACAGTTTGGCGGCGGCCGCCGCGCGAGTTCATTATTGGGCTGTATCTGAGGGTCAATCACTTTTGGACTTGGTATAGTTGACGTAAAATTTTCGAATGAAATAAATTTATGATGTGATGGGATATATTAGATTTGGGAATTATGGTTCTTATATTGGCTAAACTGGAAAGGTGCGATCAATGGATAGATTTGGTTTGTAGTTTGTAGACAATTACAAAATCGTGGCAGATTGATTGTTGAATTCGATCGTCTGTTGATCATTGTCAGTGATCGTGTCCAGAATCAGTTGCGGTAAATAAATGAACGGTGTTTCTTTGAGAAATTCCCAAATTTTAGACAATTTATTATAGCAAATGTAATGATCGGAGGTCACAGCTCACATCGATCAAATGATCGCGATTATTTAAATTTTCAAAGAGATGTATGCTCAACATCTCATTTTCCTGACATTTTAAAAACAAACTTTCCTTTTATGCACCAAGTGAGCATTTAGAAAAGCCCATCGCGATCTCTACGGGAACCAAATGCAGTGACCTACAATGGAAAAACACTTGCCCTTGAGAAAACCCCAACTTCCCTGCAAAAACCAAGTAGCCCTTTACAATTTTTATTATCTATCTTCTCCAAATGTTGGAAGAAGTACCTGATGCCCAGAAATTTCCTTCTACTGCGACATTTTTCTTCGCATTCACACAGTATATGCGTTATGTCCTCTTCGGCTTGCAGGTCATTGCAGAATCTGAAAGTTAGTGTCCGAGTCTACCAGCCCCAGCCTTTTGGCATGGCAAGAAGACAGTGCCCTGATAATATTACGATCAATGTCCTGAGCTGTTCCCTGCCTAGTTTGAGAGTTTCCATAGATCTTTTACGGTCGAAGTGCGGCCAAAGTGCCTCGGATACTTCGTGAACTGTGAGGCCAGACCACCCCCGGTCGGTTTCCTTTGTTATTTTATTTCTAACAGCGCCATTTATGATGCAAGACTTAATATCCACCTTCTCTTTATCTAACAATTCCAAGCCTATTTTGGCAAATTCATTTCCAGCTATACCGCTGTGTCCGAAGTCTCACTCGGTTCTGTCTGCATAATGCCTTAAGCATTCTGCAACAGTTCCTGAGTATTTCAAAATTGATGTTCGTAGATTCCAGTACCTTGAGTGCGGCCTGGCTATAGATGTGAATGACTATATCCCTACCTGATAAAGATCGCATTCGCATTTAGCTCTGCCGCTTTCAGAACAGCCAAAACTTCTGATTGGAAGACACTCCTTGTATCCGGTAGTCGTATAGACACTTGTAGGTTTGGATCTACGGAGGAGATTCCAGCTCCAGTGCCTTCCACTGTTTTTGAGCCGTCTGCGTTGACTGCTATTTTGCAATGTTTAATTACTTTATCTCTTTGCCATTCATACCTTTCCGGGTATAATACCTCGTACGGAGTGTCGAAGTCGACCAAAGGGTAAATTTCATCAGTTTGCATCTGTACGCCCGAGAGTAGCTCCGTTAGCTAAAAATGTTTCAATTCAAGAATAAATTCAAGAAATGAATAAAAGTTTGTGGAGTAAGCATTAAATATTGTTAAACATTTAAGTGGCCTTAACTCCAAATGCGTTTCGCCCGGATGTGGTGGGTGGGCTCATCAGTAGCTCCGCTAGTATTGTACAGTGCCCAAAACTACACCCTCTGAAGTAGTCCAAAGTTATGAGCCGTAGCGCACTGCTTCCCATATGTGAGTATGGGTCTAACCACCGCTGTAGGCCCTAAGTCCTGCCTACTGTTTTTTGACAAATGAAAAGAGCATTCTACGCCTTTTTAAGCAAAGCAAAATTGCGGATTTTAGAGGACATTCGTGGATCACAGCATTTTTATTTTTAATCACTCATGACTCATGAGTTATGCATTCTCCTGGGATCATGGATGCACTTTCAATGTAAAGCGATCTTTCACTAGCACGCGGTGGTGATATTCTCAAAATTATCCGACGAATAATGTTTTTAATATATTTTTTCAATTTGTTTGTCCTGTAGCTTTTGCAGTTTTGGAAATGTTTTAGTTATATCTGAACATTTTTGGTGCACACCGATTAAGAACTATGAAAGGCCTATTTTGAAGAACAAAAGTGTGGGCTGCAGGCAGAGGGACTAGCGGGCTTTCGCCTTCTTTCGAGGCTATACGAAAAATAGTCAGCCTAGAAAGTTTGCTAATAGAAGAGAAGCTTTACGATGTGGAGTAAAAATGTAGTTAAAATGAGGATTTTCACCGTAGAAAATATGTATTTTAAAACACTCACACGCGTTGCTCATTTCGTCCTAGTTCGTGCCACACTCCCTTTCTTTTTGATCCCTATTTCGAGTCTGCTGACTTTTTGTTCGACTTTCCAATATCCCATTCTACCTGAGCTAACTCACCACAAGTGTGTTAACCCCTCCAGTTTTCTTTCGCTTTCGTTTCGTTAAAGTCTGGAGAAGTTTTGTGTGAATTCCAAAAATTCCAAACCGAGGGAGACAGAGACATGGACATTGGACAAGCTGCGGTAATTCAGCATCAGCAGCTTAAAAAAAAAATTATCTCCGCGATGAGCATAAGTATTCGGCAACAAGTTTAAAACGTTTCACAAAACTAGTCCCCAATGCGAACTCCCTGTGAAATAGCGATTTAGGCAAGTGTCGGTGTGTTGCTTTCGAAGAATACGTCACGAACCTCTATCACTGGGTCATTCGACATTCACATTGCAAAGTTCGGACTGAAATACCTAGATCGCTTAACAATATCTTATCTGACAACGGAAGGTTTTGTGATCGCAGTGACGTAAAAGCCTGACGAGGAAGATGGGTTGTGAAGTAAAGACTCAATGACTGCAGAACTAGCTACAAAATACTGACGAGTTTGGCTGTGTACTTTTTCCAGTAATACCACTTCAACACAATACACCATGCCTAGCCAAGATATACATATCTTTAACAGGTTCTAATGCGTCATTTAAGCTTAGTTACTAGACTTCCTTTGCTTAGATTTTGGTGGCTAAGAGGTTATAAAAAATCTTCAGGAGTTGTCCATCTGGTACGATGTAGAATATAACCGGTAGATCGGTTGTACTAACACACAACTACCAGCGTTCCGGTTGCTTTGATGCTTGACAGAGTCCACCTACGTTTTAGTTAAGGAAACATAGTTAAGAAATCGCTGTATATCAAACCCTTGAGGGGGTAACCGTGGATCCAGTGACCTTAGGTAGCTTTAAGAAAAGCCCCATCACATCTTAAGTCGACAGCTGTTACAACCAATCTGCACGGGGCCATCTTGCACATTTCTGAGTGTTAGTCCAAGTGACAGTTTCTCCCAACTCGGACCAATGAGATGGTTGCAGTAAGTTCGACATTTCTCCTCTGCCCCGATAATTGAGAGATTATATCGGAACTTCGAGGAGTATACCCGCCGCTGCCACTCTAGTATAAGATAGGCGGAATATTAAAAGTGATGCTGATGATAAGACCATTCGCGTTCATGAGGTACGATCTGAAATTAAATCACAAGTTTACTATATACCACTCCAAATCCCACAAGTCCATATACAACATACATTTTGTATCTATGACACTTTTACCCAAATCCAAATCATTGTTCTCAAAACGCATCACTTTCATATACATATTCAGTTGAGAACTCCGACCAAAAAGTAATTTAGCCCAACTTTAGCATTTGCTCCAATTATACACAGATTCGGCCTTCGCTTGTCTAGTGTCGGTTCGCCATAACGCATACATATTTGACCTTAATACCGTCTTATGAATATTTATCTATACCCCTTGCTATCTAAAGAATTTTTGCCAATTCCCCCGCCGCCGCACCAGCAAAATTGATAACACAAAAGCAAAGAAAACCGACCATAGGTAATTGGTGAAGTTAATTAATTAAAAAAAAATCTTCTTCAAGCTTTGCATTTTATGCAAACACAAGTTCTTTTGTCTTTCGTATCTATTCGCCGTGTGTCTTATAGTATCCTCTACATATTTGCAGTGAAAGTCTCTGTTCTGTTACTAAAGATAATTTGATAATAATTTCTCTTTCGGTGGCGGCTATGGTTTTCATTTTTAGAACCCAATTTTCGTTGTAGATGCAAATGAGGGGAAATTAATTTTTCACATAAAATTCCAAACATAAAAATAACCGATACCTTAGCCGAATGTGTCACATCATGCTCGACGTTAACGAAAAGTTATTAGCCCATTGTAGATATTTATTGATCATCCGAATCTGATTTTAAGTTTATTGATCATTTAAATTCAATAAAACAAGTTATAGATACTATACAAGTCGTTATGAGGATTAGTGAGTAGGAATAGCGTGGGTTTTTCGTGGGAACTTTTTGTGCGACAAGGATAGCATGTGTCAAGATAAGGTCAGCATGATTTATGGGGGATGTTGTTAGAATTTTCTTATCAGCTTAATGGTCGCGTGTCGTTGTTGTCGAAGATGATTATTGTATATAAATAATTTTGGTTGAGGTTGCTTCGGAATGTGAAAAAAAAGTCATATTCCCCCATACGGATTCGAACCCGAGAAACTGGAACCAGCAGCAGATAAGTCATCCACTAAGCCACCGCGAGTTAATGAAGATTGGTTTCTAATATGTGAATAAAACCGCATTCTGTATGATATTTAATAATTTTTTAGTATTTTCTTATCAGCTTAATGGTCGCGTGTCGTTGACGGCATGGAATCAGTTTTGTTGTTTTATGTCGCTGGCGTCGATGATGGCTATTGTATATAAATAATTTTGTAGGCATATGTAAACAGCTTGGTGTGACTATTGTCAATAAATAGAAGTTCAAGGTTTGTGGTTATGTAACTATTTTAATGTGAATAGTTTAGTCAGCGACATTTGCTCTTAAATAATAGGTGGATAATATGTATATATTAACGTACTCTGCAGGTTAATATTCATTTACATTAACGAATACGACTAGCAATGTTCTGGTGTGAAAGATTGAGAGAAGGAGAAACATTTTGTGTTTGTGAAGCCGGGTGGTTACAAATAAAATTTACAGATTTGATGTTTTACTCTGAATCTATGAAATTACTTGCGCAGCCAGAATATGGAGCAGAATGTACTATATTTCACATAAGGAATGGCGAGGCTATAACTCCTATTCTCAATTTTAAAATGCAGTTTCAATCTATGCAACATGTAAAATTTAAAATTTTAGGTGAGAGAACAAATTTAGTGATAAGGAATACAGATTTTTTATTAAATATATCGTTATCCTAATAGGCGGCGAGCTAACTTTGACTGGGTTGATTCTCCCTCACTCGAATTATATAAAACGGAAAGAAAATGAATATCCATCACTTTGTCCATTTGGTGAAAGTGATTTACTTGGCAGTCCCCAGAAGATGAGAATTACGTGATAACGCACATTACTATCAATTAGCTTTTTTTTATATCAAACAAAAGAAAATAATATATAGAATATATAGAAATAAAAATGGTATAAATTTAGCATGCTAGGTGTTTTATTTATTAGTTCATATTTATCACTCGACCTATTAGTAGCTTCAGCTGTAGCAATTTTCTATTAAAATGTTTCTCTTAACATTTCTGTCTTTTCTTACAATCGCCCCATCTTTAATTTTTGGGGTACCTTTACCGATGGATATTAACTTACAACAACCGAACAGTACTAATAACCTCTCTTTTTCACTGAACTTACCCAACAATGATACAGTACAAATAGGTTTATCGTTTCGTTTGCTAACCTTTTCGGATGGTAACACTTTAATCAACACCACAAAGACGGATGCATCTGCATTTCAAAATGATGTCCACACACCACTCACAACAACAGAAAGAAGTTTGCAAAGGAAAATTGTAACTGTGGATGAAGCAATTGAGAATTTTAGGCAAGATTTAATAAAAAAAGAAGCTGAAATATCAGGGATTATTCAAAGCAAATATGTTTTTTATAGACATTTTAAACTAGAATTCGATGATGAACAATTCTTAACTATTCGCTGTTCATATGATAGCAATTATAATATGCGTACTCTAAGTATAAAATGTTTCGAATACCATGAATATGAAACAGAAAGAGTATTGAGTAACGGGGAAGTTGAACTCGTTATGAAAGAGGATCTTGATTACAAATCTGATGTAGAACTGCTGAATTTTAAAACGATGAAGCAAACATATAAAATGACTATTTCCTAAATAAAAAACTTGATGATATTTATATTATAATAAAAACGTTTATTTGTCAAATTACACTTGTTGTTTTAATTTGTTTATGATGAATTATTGATTGTGGAGAGAGATATCCACGAGTTGTGTTCTGGAGGAAAACCGAGCCATTTTACAAATACTTGATCTTTTTTTCTTTTGACTACTTTTTCAATAAGGTAAGTATCAGGAAACTTCGATTTCTGTAGTTCAAGCTCATAGAAGCCGCCTTTCACAGGCTGACCCTGATAATCTTCTAACAAATATGTAACAGGGTTCGTATGTTGAACTTTCGTTATTTTAAAAATTTCTGTTGTCCAATTCGGTGTATATCCTTTTTCAAATACATGTTTGTATTTACTTATTCTGACAAAATCTCCGACGTTAAATTTAGAAAGAATATGAAGTTTGATATGATTATATACTTTTGATAGCAATTGCTTTTCGTTTGCAGCATTGACTTCGGATGGCTTCATTTTAATTGTTCTATGTGTTGAATTATTGTACGTTTTAGTTAGTGGTGCTATCATATCAATCCACCGATACGAACCGTTAGCGCTGAATTCTTTCCACATAAATGTTTTCAAAGTGCGATTAAATCGTTCAACAATTGAAGCTTTGAGAGCACTAAATGTAGAGTAATGATTGATTTCATATTTTTTCGTAAGATTTAGAAATTGCGTATTGAAAAATTCTTTCCCATCATCTGTTTGTAAATTCTTTGGAATCCGACCTTCATTCAGAATTTTTTTCATAGCAATAGTAACCCCAATACCTGTTTTACTTTTAATAGGAATTGTCCAAGCAAACTTAGAAAATGTATCGATTACTGTAAGAAGATATCGGTAATTTTCATTCTCAGACGAATAAATACCCATTTCAACTAGATCAGCTTGCCATAAATCATCGAGACCCTTGATAACGACTCGTCTTCTTTTGAAATTTTTTCGAGCAGGCTTATGTATTTCATCCACAACGTTTCTTTTACTCATCTTTTCAAAGAATGATTAAAACGATACAGTATTTAACCTTTTTGTTAGTAAAAGGTAAAATATTTATTTTAATCTTTTGTATAACAACATCAACTTCTTAACTTTTAACATTCTAATATCAATCATGTAACATGGACAGGTATCTGGTCCAACCCTACATAAATCCGATGACCAAGGACAATTCACAAAATGACATCCAAATTTCTGATGCTCAGAAAAGATATAAATCCTATTAGATACTCATGGTGTTCCTCCAGCAGGACATGCTGATATTCTTTCATGAAACCAACGATTTCATCGAAAATCAATGTAGTATTTATGCTGAACATTATTACCGACTCGCCACAACGACTTTCTATAGACACTGAATTGAAAGTAAAAATAAGTTAGCATTTAATTAAATGAGGAGTTCCTTTTTAGGGTCTGTGGATACATTTAAGTTTTGTTCGATTTTTTGTATTTCAAAATGTATGTATTGTCTAACTCGTTCTTCCGCTTTATCAACATAACTTTTTGTAGCTGCATCTCCCTTTTCTTCTGGATCCCGAATATTTTGTAGTCGTTTCCAATTCAAATCATAATTTCCGTTTTTCATTTTAATAAACCCCTCACCGGGTGGCCCAGGCAATCCCTGTTCTCCCTGTAGACCATTCGGTCCTTGGTCTCCCTGCTCTCCTTGCTCTCCTCTTGGTCCTTGAATAACTCTGGTTCGCGTTCTATTCGAAAAACGTCCAAACTTATCAACACTCATTTTATATTAGTTTTATTGTATAATATTGGCTTCCTTTAGTTCTTCAATTATCGAAACAATCTCGTTCGAGTGATTATTGTGTCCTATTTGATGTGATGCAATTAGAAGTCGCAATCGATCTACGAGCTCATTGGGGTCGTCCCAGAAAATATAGTCTTTTTCTTTGTTTGATAATTGCATTAGTCCGCTTCCTGTAGACGGGGTGGAAATAGGAGTATCTTCTAATAGTTTGCTTATAATTTCTTTGTATTTATATCCTCTATGTCCAAGTACCTGTTTCCCAGAATCGTGATTACGTCTATAAGCATTGGTATCATACAATATGGCTTTGTACATATTTAAATCTTCATTATTGTAAAGGGTTTTACAGGGTTTTTTCTTAAATATTAGTTCGAATAAACCATTTGTTCCTTTATAGGCTTTATTATTGATGTCTATTATGTCTTTTCCGTGAATTTTGAATTCTTTATTACCCATCTGTAATTTACCGTTTTTCACATGTACTCCGTACACATCATCAATGGTGTTTGAATTATTTACATACAAATTTATATATTTCTGGGGGATTTCCCCAAATTTTTCAAAGTCTATTTGGCCCGCAAAGTCACGAACAAGGTTTCGTCGACGAAGCTTACGTTCACTTCGACCCCTTTTTTTAGTTTTAGGTGTTACTATGCTAGATTTCGGGGTACTGTCACTGATGGTTGAAGCGTTGCTCTCATTGGGAGTGATAAATTCATCATTATCATACTTTGTTTTCTTGAGTGGAGGCACAAAATCATTTTGCTGTTCCTTTATTGTATATATGTTATTTGATTTGTCGAGTAGTTCTTTAAGCGGCTTAGTAATTGGTTTGAAAGTTTCTTCTAATTGAAATTCGGTTACTTCCCTATCATTCCTTAGAGCTTTATATTTTTTTCGTAGAGCATCAGTAGTTTTAACGAGTTCTTTTGTTAGTTCTTCGTTTAAATGCATCATGATGCTAATTTATTGTTTTTTTTTTACAACAGTGAGTAAACGAGTTTCGTAGGCTTTGAAGCAGTCTTTCAAAAGATTTTAAACTGAATTTGATATTCGCTGTACGATTTTTAAATGATGAACAGCTAGTTTTGAACCGCGATGACCTGCTTTGCACTGTTACGGACTGAACGCTGTACACCTTTGAACTGCTCTGATAGAACATAACAGTAAGAATGCTTTGCACAGCTGAAGTGACAAGCTTTTTATAGTTTCAGGAAGCAGTCAAAACCCCTCCTATAGCGTCCTTTTCCAAAAGAGCTTTCCTTGTCAATAACCAAAAATCCGTGTTTAATATTCCAACATTCTATACATACCCTTTTAAATATTTGAAATGTCATATCAGAATTGACATGGTCGTTGTAAATGTGTTTTAAGTTCATATCATCCTGTTTGAAGACAATTAGAAAATTTGCATTATCTCGTATTAAATGTTTGGGGATTCTTGTATATGTCTGACACAAATAAAAGCTATCGATATGATGATGTCGCCCCATACTAAAATAATTTCGAATAGTGTCTTGCTTTTCACAGGCAATGTCATCAAAAATAAATACAGAATTTGGTTTGGCTTCTTCAGGGGGTATGACATCACAATTATTTGAAAATGTAAAGAAACCCATATGTTTGATAGGTTCCACGGCTAGTCGGAGAAACTCATACTTAGGTTGATGCAATGATTTTGAATAAATGTAAATATTTTCAAATTTTAATCCGTTTGGTTGCTGTATTAAGCTCATCATAACATTTGTTTTTCCGCAATTTGAGGGACCAGTAATTAGGCCCCTTATACTATTTGGTAATAGTTTACCATGTTTTTTCTGTTTTGCTTCAATATTTTTATCCAAGTCCATATTTTTAATTGGTAAAAGATGTTGTTGTTTAACGAAACGCATGACGATAAAAACTAAATAAATTCTTATAAATATGAAGGTTATATTTGAAAATGCCATAACGTTATTAATCGCTAAATGAGGTGGTGATCATATAAAATGATTGATTTTTCAAAAAACTCTAGCAGACTACAAGTTATCGTGAAGGGGAATGGTTTATTAAACTCTGTAATCAATAAACTACCTATTGAACTACATTTACCAGGATATCAATACTGTGGACCTGGCACGAAACTCCAGGAACGTTTAGCTAGAGGAGATCCAGGAATTAATTTACTTGATCAAGCGTGCAAGCAACACGATATATCTTATTCTAAATTTAAAAATACTTCTGAACGACATATAGCTGATAAGATTTTATCTGAAAAAGCCTGGCAACGGGTTGTATCAACGGATGCCGGTATAACTGAGCGAGCAAATGCTATATTGGTTACCAATCTTATGAAGGCTAAATTAAAATTAGGTATGGGGTCTTCAAAAAAAAAAAGCAATAAAAAAACCACGTCAAAAAACAGATCCTCTACTTTTAGCAGAACAATTAAAAATGTTGGAAAAATCCTTCAAATGAAAAAACCACATAACCTTGAAAAGGCTATAAATGTAGCTTTGTCATCTGCAAAGAAAGCTATCAAGAATAATAGCAGTAATATAAAGACACCCCGAGTTATTTCGGTATCGAAAATTGGTGGAGTAATCCCATTTCTTGTTCCTCTATTTGCTGGGCTTTCAGCTCTTGGAGCTTTATCTGGAGGAGCTGCGGGGATAGCAAAAGCTGTCAATGATATAAATATTGCTAAAAAAACGCTTGAGGAGAAAAAACGCCATAATCAAAAAATGGAGTCGATTCCTATAGGACATGGCTTACATCTAAGTCCGTATAGAAAAGGACTTGGATTATTTTTACATTCGCAGACAAAAAACTTTTAAGTTCGCTACCCGATCGTGCATTGAATGAACAGGATTTGAGAAATTTCGCAAAGGACTTAATTCCGCATTTTCGAGGAGTTTTTATGCGTGATAATTTACCAAAGGGTAAACCCTTAAGAAACGAGTGTGGGATAGTAAATCTAGATTCATCAACAGGCCCTGGAACACATTGGGTGGCGTATTATAAAAAACTCAGACACATTGAATATTTTGATAGCTTTGGAAATCTACAACCGCCAATTGAACTAATTAAATATTTAGGTAAACAAATTAAATATAATTATCTTAAGTATCAGGATTATGATTCAGTAAATTGTGGACATTTATGTTTAAGATTCTTATATGATTGTTATTTTGAATAAATAATAAAAGAAGAGCTTTTGTAAGAACGGTTTCATTATCTTTTTCGACGTCATGGCGTTGACACTTACATTAAGTGGAAATACTTCTCATCTAACAACAGACTATTTTCCACCTTTAAACCTGAATAAGGACTACGTTTGTGGATTGATTGATTTTCAAACATACAATTCTATACCCAATGTTGATGAACGAAACAATTTGTTTCATATAGGGGAACATGTAATTGAAATTCCAGTAGGATCATATGAAATCGATGACATTGCACTGAATATTTCCGAACAATTGTTAACGCTTAATTCCGCTACACTTGTAAGTATAGAAGCAAATAATAATACTCTGGAAAGCTGGGTGTCAGGCTCGGAAGAAATATATTTTAATAGGACCCGAACTGTTGGTAAATTACTAGGTTTTAGCAAGCGCATTTTAAAACCAGGTCAATTACACAGATCAGATTTACCTGTTGATATTAACAGTGTTAATGTAATTCGAGTTGAGTGTAATATTATTACAGGCTCGTATTTAAATAACACTCCTGTGCACACAATACACGAATTTTCGCCAGAAGCAGGACCCGGGTATAAAATCATAGAAGTTCCAAGAAATGTCATCTATTTACCGGTGAATGTCAAGCGAATAACTTCACTAACATTAAAGCTAGTAGACCAAGACGGAGACTTGATAAATTTTAGAGGAGAAACAATAACTATCCGACTGCATTTAGCTCCCATCTCCTGATAATGTTGATCTATAATAATAATAATATATACACCCCCAAAGGTGATCATTCTACTAGTTCTACTAGATCATCAAAGCTGTCGAGACCAAAACTCTCCTCTAAGAATACCGCCTATTTACTGTCTTTAGGGTTTACCTTAAATGTCATCTAAAATTATGAACGAAATATTGAACATCACCGAAGGACCTAGCTATGATAATAGCATATCCAAATTTGAATATCACAGTTATTCACCATTTCTTCAGTCCTTCAATCCGAGTGATGAAATACGCATCCCAATACATCAACAGGACTTGCTCATTTTACCCAGCGAAAGTTTCATTTACATAGAAGGAGGTCTTACAAAATCAGATGATACCACATCTTCTACTGCAAAACTATGCAATAATGCTATGGCATTTCTTTTCGAGGAGATCCATTATGAACTTAACGGTGTGCAGATCGAGTATAATAAAAATGTAGGCATCACAACAGCGCTAAAAAATTATATATCTTTGAACGAGAATGAAAGTAAAAATTTGGAAAATGCATCATGGACTGGAAAAGGCAGTATAACACTTACATCGGGTACTTTCAACTTTTGTATTCCATTAAAAAATCTATTAGGATTTGCAGAAGATTATAAAAAGATAATTCCAAATGCACGGCACGAATTAATACTAATTCGAACAAGGTCAAATGAGAATGCATATTTTTCTACGGAAAATGAAGAATTAAAACTTTCAATTTTTAAACTGCAGTGGAGAGTTCCTCACATTACCTTGGCTGATTCAGATAAGCTAACATTACTAAAACAAATACAATCAAAGACAATTCAAATTCATTTTCGAAATTGGGAAATGTACGAATACCCCACACTACCGCTAGTCACTGATCATATATGGACAGTTAAAACTTCAACTCAGCTTGAAAAACCTAGGTATATTATTATCGCTTTACAAACCGATCGAAAAAATCAAAAAACTAAAGATGCTAGCAAATTCGACCATTGCGATTTAAGCAATGTAAAGGTGCATTTGAATTCTGAGACATACCCCCGTGAAGATTTAAATCTCAAATTTAAGCACGATCGGTATGCAATTCTCTATGACATGTACAGTAAATTTCAAGACTCTTATTATAAGAAACAACCACAACCACTCTTATCTCGACAAGAATTTAAAGATATCGCTCCAATAGTAGTAATCGATTGTTCTCACCAAAACGAATCAATTAAAACTGGAACTGTTGATGTAAAAATTGAACTCAAAACAACAACCTCAGTCTTGCCTTCAACAACCGTGTACTGTTTAATTTTACATGATCGTATAATTGAATACAACCCAATAACAGGAGAAGTTCACAAACTTACTTAATGGTAATGCTTGTATATAAACTAAGCAGTTGCAAAGTTGGCTTAGTCATAAACACATCATCAAAAATGAATTATTATATAGTTGATTTTCAAGGCTTTAGAGGCTTGAACAAAGAGTTTATTTTAAAGGAAATAGCTGTACTTTGCGATGGACATCATCAGCATTTCATTCTTACACCACCCTTTGGTTCTAATCAGCTTCCATCTTCTCTTAGAAGACAGGCTCACTGGCTGTATCAAAATCATCATGGATTAACCTGGGATGGGGGATTCACGAATTTTACCCAAGTAAAGACACATCTTCGCGAAAAAATTCAAAATTCCGTTGTTTATGTGAAGGGCTCTGAAAAAACCCAATGGTTAAAAGAAATACTTAATAATGAAAACGTAGAAGTAATTAATATTGAAGATAATTACAGTTGCCCCAATTTAAAAGAACTAAAAAGAATTTGCCCCGGCGTAATAATAAAATGTATGTACCATGGAAAATGTTGTGCACTTCAAAATGTATATCTCATAAGCAAGTTCATAAGTGAAGCTAAACAATTGTAAATTTTTTTAAATAAAACAAAACATACTCGTATTTTATATTCTTTAAATGTTTTTCTGTTTTTTTTTTTTTTTTTTTTTTTTTTTTTATTACATAAAATTGATTGAATTACAAAGGTTGTCTTTTAAATCCATACGGTAAGGAGCTATGATCATTGAGAAAACGACGTTTTTCTGCTTTGGGTTTGTAAGTTTTAACCTCTGCTACAGTAACTACTTGATGTTCTCGTGTTCGACGTATATTGTTAGATTCTATCAGTATGCTTTCATTGTCTGTAGACAAATTTAATACAGCTTTTTTAATAGAATCGAAATTAATTTTTTGAGATGTTTGGTGATTAAGAAAGATGCCCTTTACTTTGCACTCAATATGTTCAGTATTATCTTTTGTGCTATAGACTTTATAGGAATAGTTTTTAGGTCCACCACTAACAAATTCTGTTATATAACTTCTTTGACCATAGCTTTTCAGTTCGTCAGTCATATCACCGATAAACTCTCCGGTAGGCGGTTCAAATTCTCCTTTACGACTTATATAGATAACAGAATCCGTATCATAGTAGAGAACTCTTTCCTCTAGTTTTTCTAAGTAGCTGTACAGTTTAAGACGAGCGAAAGTTGTGGTATAGGCGGCAACACAAACGTTAACTGTAGATAGGGACTCAGATGCTTCTTCTTTCATTTCAAAATTAACAACAATGTTTTCTTCACCAACTGCCAGAATATTCAACACTTCTATAGAAGGGTGTGTAAGCAGTTGAAACAAATCTGAAGGTTTATTCAAAATACAAGTTCGTTGCTGGTTTTCACGTTGTCCAAATTTTCCCCAAAACGAATTTAAAATTAACTTAGCTAATGATCTCTTTCCAGGATTGTTACAAATTTCTGAATATTCCAATTTTATATTTTCTCTATTAAGAAAATTCTCAATATACTTTTCTTTTTCTTCAGGGGTTGTACATGTACTAGGCCATCCTGATGCTTCTTGTTTTATCTTTAGAAACTTATTCATCATCGAGGTGAACAGCCCATCGGAATTTGTTTCTGGATTATATTGAACTACATCATATTCCCAAATTTCAAAAACGAAAATTAGTTTGTAACCTTTTTCGATTGCTTTTAGAACTTCATCAATTACCCATGTCCCGAGTAAGGCTCTTTCCTCGTCAGAATGATTGCACAATTGTTCTTGATTTTTTTCATCACTGCAACTTCTGCACAAAGAAAACATAAGCTTATTATTTTGTTTCATTGGCAGGACAGGGTGAAGTAGATGCTCTGGTGGTAAAATTGTACATTTGACTAGGCCATTTATACCTCCTAGTTTCATAGTAGGAGTGATGTGGACTTTTGGATGTCCAGTAGGAAATTTTCCGTTTTTACAAACCCAGGGATAAAGAGAACATACATCTATATAATGAATTTGTTCACCTTCTTTACATTTATAATAATTAAATGAATTTCCGGTTCGTCCGCCATAGAAGGCATCACGTGGATTCAATGGGGAATTTTGTATTAGTGGATGTGTGTTTAAAAAATTTAAATCATCCTTATTCATTGACTGTAACTGACTTTGAAATTGACAAAACCACATTTCAATGACTTCGTATTGGAATTTTCTTAATCGTTCAGTCTTAGCTTGTGTTCTCTCATATCTACGATTTAAGGTATCATCGGCGTCTTCGTATAGAGGCACATCACGTTTGTGTTTCAAACAGAGGGGATGACCATGATAGTAGCAGCCATGGAATTCAAAAATCTGTCTTTTTTCCTCGCAAAACCCGTCAACTTTTACTCCATTGACAACTGCTTCTCTTCCTTTAGATGCATGCTTTATATTAATTTTTCGTTTATTTTCTTCGAAAATCAACCACTTGATGGCTTCTGTTGATTGATTATCGACGCATCTGTAGCCTTTTTTAGGAATTAACCCAATAGTTTTTGGAAGAAGAAAGTTTCGTCTGAATACAAGATTACATGCTGACGCTATAGTTGTTGCTTCCAAAAACGGTTCAACATTACTTTGCTCGAGAAACAAGTTTCTAAATTTCAAACAAGTTTCAGTCAAAATGTTAACATCACTAATACAATATTCTACAAGTTCACGCTGTATGTTAAAATCATCACCTTGATGTTCCGCAAACCATTTCAAAAATACAGTGCGATCTTCATCTTTCATCGTATCTGGGCTGTAATACTCCACTGATGGTAGTTTTCCAATATATTTTTCATTTTCTCTAGTATTAAAGAAATGTGGGAAATAACCTTTTTTAAAAACGGAGGACAGTTGGAATGCTTTGGGAAGTTTTGACAGAGCCATAGGAAAGTAGTTCAAGGAGTCTATAAATTTGACATTACCTACTTGCATTAGTATTATTTTGGTACCGCGCATGATCAATTCCGGTGTCAGATTAGTTTTTTCCAATATGTAGCTCAAAATGAATTGATGATCGTATGCTTGTCCATTATGTGCTAGCACAATAACTTTTTTAAATTTTTGCCGAACATTCAATATGTACTCCAGAAATTTGCGTACTACATCTTTTTCTTCCTGAATGACATTCAACGATAGTTTACACTTTTGACAAAAATATAAATTTGGAAGATCTATACACTGATCGCATTTTTTTTTAAATACGCATAAATTCGGTTCATGTATTTTTATTGGTGAACTTGCTGTTTCATCATATTCACCATTCATCATTTTTTTTTTACCAATTACTTTCTCTTGTCGACTCTCCAAATCATAAAATATGTACAAAAAGTTTTTGCAATCAGGCGTTCTCTTATCAGGAAGAATGTAGCACAGATGATCTTTGTCAACATGATGACGACATTGTTTGCAAAAGTATTCATCACATACATGATTTCGTTTTCCTCCGTATGTTTTCAAGCATAAAAGACATCTGTTCATCATTTCGCAAATTGAATTTTTTCCTGACGATCCGCTCGCTTTGTGGTTGTCGAAACAGTGTTTTCCTCTAAAATTTCGATTACAATCAGCACACAAAATGTCTTTTGTTTTGCTACAGCTTGGCGTTTGTTGACACTGAGAGCAAGATCCTCCGCATTTATGTTGACTTTTCGTATCATATGGTACATGACAACTTTCGCAATAATAAATGCAACAAAATGCAGCTGTTAGTGAGGTTATCACAGCATAATGATTATTGCCGTAAAGCAAATTTATTTTTTTCTTTTCATCATCATTACATCCATCTAAAGCTGAAATTCCTTCAAAAACAACTTTTCGGCCTTTTGTTCCGTATTCATAGACTGTGACTTTATATCCTTGTAAATGATTTTGGAATGCTCTCAGCTCTGGAATTCCACAACCTGTAGCTGGTATATTTATTTGAGTATCATTGATAAGTTGCTTGGTTCTTTGGGTTTGAACCTGATCAGTGTCATTGATAACCCCTTTCATATTAGCATCCTTGTCAGCATATGATTTTGCTACAACCAAAGCACGGGGCAGACACAAATTATCCTTATTTTTAATGTGTATTATACCATTACGTCTTATGCATTCTTCATCAAAGGAATTAAACTTATTGCTACTTTTTCTTTTGTTTCCAGTCCCCGAAGGCAACTTAACAGATGTTATTGACATGCAAAAATGGTCTGTACTTATACCTTCTGAGTTGCTCTGGAAAATTTTAGTTATCATTTCCCACACATCACTAAACTTCAACTCTGAGCAATTTCGAAAGCTAATCCATCCATTTCCTCGTTCAGCAGTAAAACCCTTACCACAAAAAGTAATTCCTACTTTATCGGTGGGGTTAAGACCTGTTACAATATGTTTAAGCATACCATTTATAGCCATCTTGATCCATGAAGTTGGTTCTTCGTTATCGGGTATAGGTCTGATTTTAAAATCAATTTTACGACCTTTTAGAGCAAATCGGTTAACTCGCGTCTCCAAATCGTTCAAAACTTCAAATCGCTAAACATTTCAAAAGAGAAGAGAGAAAAGTGTTGTAGAACAGCATACAATTTCAGTGGGAAAAACAACCAATTTTGTATTAACAGCAAGTAGAATAGAGAGAATAAAAAGCATATTTTTTATATTATTAATTTATTTATTCCCATAAAATACATTCTTCTGCGATTGCAGAAATACATTCTTCTGCGATTGCAGGAAATCATATTCTTGTACCTCTTCATTATCATCTTCTTCATGGTCTTTATCATAAAAAGCAATAGCAAATGATGGCCCTAGCGGTTCCACCACCTCCATCGAGCAGTCGGTCATCTCAGCTAGTTCATCTTCAGTCAGCTTCTCCACAAACCGTTTTGGTAGATAAGTGATACAGTCCTCCAGTTCCACCATTATTTGTTCCCCAAACTGCGAGTCACATTTCGTCGCCTTAGCAATTTTATACTTCTGCTTAAGGTTCAGCAGTTTGAGACTTTTAATAGGCTTATTGTTTTGGTATTTTGTACCAATTGAATTCAACTTCCTCATAAACGACATTTTTTTTAATAATATGTATGTACTAAACTTTTCTACTTTCAAAGCAAAATTGTAAACTAATTTCATGTCTACTCAATAGCCTGCTTTTATACTCCTGAAACTGCCCCCACCCCCAATTCTACATTTTGCGACTGCTTATCACCTAAAATATTTAGAGGATATTTTTGCGAATTTTTTCAAAATTTCCTGAAATTAACTCGACTTCGGTCGGCCTTTTTGATCTTTCTTTCTTTCTAGCTTTCATACCAAAACATTTCTTCTCGTAATCACATAACAAAAATGACCCTTAATCTCAATCAAAATTATGCACATTTCACCTAAAATTAAAAACTATCAAACTGATAACTTCACAAACACAAAATATTTCTCTTTCTCTCTATCTTTCATATCAAGCCCCAAAAGAATGCGGTTTTATTCACACATTAGAAACCAATCTTCATTAACTCGCGGTGGCTTAGTGGATGACTTATCTGCTGCTGGTTCCAGATTCTCGGGTTCGAATCCGTATGGGGGAATATGACTTTTTTTTTCACATTCCGAAGCAACCTCAACCAAAATTATTTATATACAATAATCATCTTCGACAACAACGACAAGAATGCGGTTTTATTCACATATTAGAAACCAATCTTCATTAACTCGCGGTGGCTTAGTGGATGACTTATCTGCTGCTGGTTCCAGTTTCTCGGGTTCGAATCCGTATGGGGGAATATGACTTTTTTTTTCACATTCCGAAGCAACCTCAACCAAAATTATTTATATACAATAATCATCTTCGACAACAACGACACGCGACCATTAAGCTGATAAGAAAATTCTAACAACATCCCCCATAAATCATGCTGACCTTATCTTGACACATGCTATCCTTGTCGCACAAAAAGTTCCCACGAAAAACCCACGATATTCCTACTTTAGTGGGCTTTACGATTAAATGCCATAAAAATACCAAAAGGTGGAAATGGTTTCATCAGATCAGATCGGATCTATGCATAAGTGGGTGAAATGGAGATGTAGTCACGTCAACCACCTTGTCTAGACTAGAAACTTTGTCTGGCGGTCATTAACCCTTAAATGCACTCTCCCATTAAAACGAATTAGAGAGAAATTTTAATCTTTGTTTGAATTTTGCTCAACATTAATAGAAAAGTTCTAAAAATCGTATGTCTGTTGGACCAAACTTTTCGACTTAGCACGATTAAGATTAACCAAACGTTGATATTTCATGATTGACAAATGTTATGTCTGAACTTTACTGCAGTAACTTACAAATTGATATCGAATGCATGCTGCATTCCGACCAAGAGGAAGACGAACCAACGGAGTTCAAGCTATAGCATCGAAAAGCTGTGCACCAGAACTTTCAGCTGCTCAAGATGTCGTACTAGAAAACTTTTCTTCTTGTTAATAAATGTCGAAATATGTCGGGAAATATGGATTTCGCAGCTGCTGTTCTACTAGAGACCCGTTGAGCGTTATATAACCCACTTGTGGGCGCAGATAATTGAAGCATTGAGCAATTGAACATCGTCTCAAAGACTCGTGATCCGGTCTGGAATAGAGCCCTCATGAATAATCGGGTCAATACATAGCTTCCTGCAAGGCAGGTTGTAGTAGACGGTGTATTCCTCAAATTTCTTCAGTATAACCGTCGGGGTGCACCAAAGTTCTACATTTTCCGGAACACTATTTCTTCTCGTCATCAATAAACTGCTTGGGTCGATGAATAATAATAATATGAATAGCGATGACAGCACTCTTACATATTCCTTCTCTGACAATGTGAATGCAACTACATCACCCTGTCAAAGAAGATCTGGACAACATCTTAGAGAAAATAGGTACTTTGTCCCGAAACAATTCTTCTTTCTCAATAAAAAGCACAGAATGGAATGGAATAGGCTTTCAATATTGAACTAATGTATTATAGCCGCGGCCCCAAAATACTCACTTAGCCTACTTGTCAGCATACAGAGACAAGCACTTCGACTTATACTAAATTAAATCTACATTGCTGTTGATCAGAAGACTGATCGCTGGCCTATACCATATATACCTATATGTTATGCCAGACTACAATTTATCCACTTTCGCTTCCATTGCAGAAATGCCTTTGGTATATCTATACATATATATAGGTATAATAAAACTGTAGCAATTTTCGTTGTCAGCTAAAAACTCGTAAACTACTGGACAGATTTCAATGAAACTTTTTTAAAATGTTCCTTAAGACTGTAAGACTGATATAGGCTATGCCGTTTATAGCCACGTCCTTAGTTTTTAGCCAAAATTTATTTTTTGAAGTGCAAATATATACACACACATCATATACCTTGCTACAAATGGATGTTTATACTTTTGCGATCGTGCGACAGGATAGACAAAAACAAAACAAGACAAGCATACATATATGTACTAGACATTCGAAAAGGGTTGATTTGTTTTCGCAGTGAGTGCTATAATCAGTTGTATGAATATGTATGTATATTATGATTGTATGCCCGAAGCTGGAGTATGGCATGGGGTATATTAATAATCTTCATAAGAGAAGATATAATACAGGTTTCATTTCAGAATTTCATTCGATATGTGGTATGGTAACAGCGTATAGGTTTGAGGTTTTTGAGGGAGGCATTTTCTTTTTCTCCTAAAAACTCGAAAACTACTGGACAGATTTCGATGAAACTTTTTTTAAATGTTCCTTAAGACTGTGAGACTGCTATAGGCTATATAGCCACGTCCTTAGGAACAGTTTTTAGTCAAAATGTATTTTTTGAAGTGAAAATATAATACATACACATATACCTTGCTACAAATGGATGTTTATACTTGGAAACGAAGAAAAGGAAATGCAGTATTACTATTACAAATAAGTAGCAAGATCTAGGAAAGGAAGACATTTTATTTTTCTCCTAAAAGCGCGAAAACTACTGGACAGTTTTCAATGAAACACTCAAAATGTAATTTTAAATGAACCAAATATAATTTTGTGCGAGCGGGCAAGGCGAGCACGGATCCAGCTAGTTCTCAATAAGTATGAATGTTCCCCATACAAACTGAATACCCCTATTTCCTCTTTTGGAGATCGAATTCCCCAAATCGCGTCTTAGTGCTCATTTGTCTCAAAATTCTAGCTTTTGGACTTGATATTTATTACATATTATCAATCGATAATATTCTTCTTCTTCTTATTGGGCTCCCGACCCGTGAAGAATCTCTGCCTGAGACACAACAGCCTTTCATCCTCTACGATCCCATGCACGCTGCTTCCAGTTGGAGATTATTCGGTCTTCCTTATCTTCTCGAACCTGGAAGCTGGAATTCGAAGACCCTCTTAGCTGGATCATTATAATTGTCCATTTGCTCGATGTAGCCGAGGCAATGTAGTCGACTTGTTTCTGCTTTTTTGGACTACATCCACATCGTTGTACAGCTCATAGAGTTCGCGGTTGTATGTATCTTCTCCTCGCACACAGGACCAAAAATCCGCCGAAGTAATTTGCCTTCGAAGGAGCCCAGTATCAGCTCTCCCTTCTAGATTATCGTCCAGCACTCGGCACCATAAAGCACAACTGGCAGGATAAAGGTTTTGTATTGCACACATTTTTCCTAGGGTAATTCTCCGCCGGATCTCCAATAGGGTGTCATTCGTTGAGTTCATCTTTACGCCGATGTAGGTGAACTCCTTAACTACCTCGAAATTGTTGCTATCAATAGTGACATTTCGTTCAAGGCGGTGGACAGATGTACTTAGTCTTGTCCTCATTGACTTCAAGACCAACGGATTTCGCCTGTCCTTCAATCGCCGTGAGCGCTTCTATCACGATACGCTGGGAACGGCCGATGATATCAATATCGTCCACATACCCCAATAGCTGCACGGACCTGTTGAAGATGATGCCTTCCGTGTTGGCACCTGCCCTGCGCACTATCTGCTCCAGTACTATATTGAAGAAGTCGCAGGATATCGCGAATAGGTGGTTGGTTTCGGCTCGAAATTTCTTGGTTTTTTCCAAGATTCGCTTCAGTGTGAAAATTTGGTATATAGTCCATATACCGTACCAGATCGATTAGTGTATTGCAGAACGGTCTAAGACGTTCAAACAGTAGGATCTTAATGAGACATTAAGCAGAGATATTCCTCATTTAGGTCAAATATATGAGATGTTTGGAGGAACTTACAACACATGAGCGTCCGTTCTACATTACAAGACAAACAATTCCCATCACCTATCACTTAAAAACCTCGAAGACATCGCCTTTTCAAAATTTCGTTGGTCTGTACTTCTGTAGCCAAGTTATCTTTGAAACCCGCTTCTTGGGAACACATTTTCAGTGGACAAGAGCAACCTATCTGCAAGTATCTGCTCTGTTGAAGTTAGCTTTCCGTAGAGAATTAGTCGTCACCTCCTTCCAAACAGTATATCTATACACTCCATCTCTGGGCACAAGTTGATATCTCAGATCATTGAGGCCTGCAAGAGAGTTGAGAAACTTTTTCTGGTCGCTGTTATTTTTAAGACTGACCATCACTTATGCAAATGGATGACTTTACGGCCATAGTTAGCTAGGAACTGTAGCTTGATTATGCGTGCAACTCGTAGGTAAGGTTTGGCTGATCAGCTGTCCCTATCAGCACACTTAGGTCAATAAGATTCCATGCATAGGTACGTCATGATTATACAAGACTTGCTTCAGATTAGTTTTCTCGGATTGTCGCAAGGATCCTATGGTTTTGGGTCATAATGGGTGTAGAAGATTGGTAGGAGGACTTCTGCGGAAACTGTTTTGAGTTTGACAAAAGGTCTCAAATAAAAAACCTCTCGAACCAACAAGAAGCTAGTCTTTGTTGAGCTGGTTGAAGGTCCATCCCTACTCGTCACTCGAGCTCAAGCCACTATCGGCATTCTATTTGAATTCTAGTTAAGCTCTGTTTAAGGTTCATGCGATATAATTGATCTGCACGTGAAAGCACCGAGTGGAGAGTTTTATTCCAACTACGAACGCCAACTAAAGTCCAATCTTCTTCTACTTTGCTGTCCCTTACGGATAGAAGCCATTACCATTGATACAATGCGTTCATCTTTAACACTGTGTATGAATCTTGCTAGCTAGTTCCAGTATATTTAGTCGCTGAAACTTTTCTTCTGCTTGACAAAAACTTTAAAAAGTTGACACCAGGATTCAACAGTCAATACAATTTCAATATTGCCCACAGAAAGTCTGAAATACAAACGAGTTCTTTTGCCATCCATCGTGTCATGGCGTTTCGACCTTAATGTTGTAAAACCTTTTGCAAAGAACTGTAGTAGGTACATTCTAAGTGGCACAGTCTCTTTCTGTGCTTTATTTAGTTCGAAAGCTGAAGCCGGTGAACTACATTTACTCAATGCATCGACCCACCACATAAAACACAAGAGACCTTAGACCTTCATATCGAAGGCTGAAAAGGTCGTAATCGAAGAGGATTTGGTGTTCGTGCACTATACCTCTGTGGTCACCCAATGCGGCGTAAGTTCCAATTAGTCACCTAAATGCATGACAAACGATTGCCAATAAACAACTTGAGGATAAGCGCATAAAGCCCATACGTTTGAGTTTCCTCAACATTCCATTTAAACACCATCATCCGAGTTATTGTTCCCACAGTCCGTACCAGCGTTGCCGCAAAAAAATTTTCTTAGGTGCCATTGACGGTGACCAAAGGTGCCAACTGGGTGCCACCAGCCCTTCAACGGCAGAGAGATATTTAAAAACACAAGAAACACATAATTTCGCATTAGTATCATTACGATTATTTGTATTGAAAAAACCTCAGGCTACTAAAAGCGAGTACGTATATACCTAAGTGAATCCATGCAACTCAAACAATGAACGGCATATGCTCTAACACTTTAAATATTATCAAATCGAACAAACCAAGCCGAAAATGAAATGTCAAAGCAGTCCAACCCCCACTGAAAGTAGAAAGTTGCTCTACTTGTGCGCTGCCTTTAACCTTAACGACATTTACGATCTAAACGCGACCCGAAGCATGAAGCCGCATTTTGGCTTGCACCATAATATGAAAGCATTGGTTCTACTCTATCTGTCAACGCACGCACGCAGCAAAGCAGCATTGTGAATTCGCTATAAGAGTTAGGTTTAAAATTGAGCCACTGAGTGAAGCGCTGACACCTTACCTCGTTTTCGAGAATGCTATATCTAGATTTCATACACAAGGGCTGCGCTCTATGTTGCTAAAAATGATTCAGTTCAGTGAATATGAAATAAGTGTTCGAAGATGAAAGAGAAAATGACTTGCACTCTCAATCAATTTTAAACATTTTAAGAAATGCTTTTTTTAAATATTATGTATTAAATTGTATCAAGCTCATAAGGTGCCAAATGAGAACTGAAGGTGCCAAGGTGCCAATCGGACTGTAGGGTGCCAAAATGGCACAATTGTGCCACTTCGGCAACGCTGGTCCGTACTCCATACCCGCACCTCATAACTGTGTGTATCGTGTAGTGGTCAATCTAATTTGCAGTCGCAATGCACAACATCGCACCGGTCGGTCTGGCTCCTTTAGGTAGGTCACGACAATCCCCCCCATCCAAACAAGAGATCGTAACTCATACGCTGTACGGGACATTTTTGTATCCCAAAAAGCCAACTGCTGGCTGGTCCGCTGCCACACTGCCCGACAATGATTAACCATTCAACGTATCTTTTTGGTATTTTAATAAACTCCAAAGATACGCGACGGCTTGTATACCCATGTCCCACAGCACTACCTATATTATACACACACACAATATTTTTTATTGGCCATTGTCTTGCGTATCTAGATAGCCAAACTGTAAGACAATAATAACTGTTTACTTGTTCGCTTTTCTAAGGAGTGTAAGTGCACGTAAGTTTCTTCTCCAAAACGGAATGGTGGCGGCATGAATCCAGGTAAGTCACCACCAGACATGAATGAATAGCCCGAGCACCGAGCCCAACCCATAAACGCCAAAGAGCGCACGCTTTTATATATACCTACGACAAATACGAGGTATACCAAACCAAGTCTTTTGATCTAATTTCTCATTATTATTGATAAAATGCCTCTCGTATCTATGTAGTATGAATATGTATCTAATGGGCAGTTGCGTGACATGTTTTTTCAAACTGATGCGTAACACCATCGAGATGGGAGAGACGAGCTGCAGAGAGGTCAGTTCTATCCAGGAAATGGAACTATATGTGCACTTTCTATAATGAGAAGTGCCAGCTCAGTTTACAACTCCGTCAGAGAGTAAGTTTCCAACTTCAGTCCACATAAGTGGAACAAATGACACTAATATAGAGGATTTGTTGCGCTGCGCGCCTGTTGGGACATACGGATTATGGCGAAGCAGGAAAATGTTTTTTCTATTTGGGGAAAAAGGAATGAATGAAGTTGTGCGCGACGGTTTTATGAATGGAGACTTCGATTGGATTGGAATAGAGTGGGGTTACGTTACAACAGATGTTGGGTTATTTGTATAATGGAATAGTTAGGTACGGACTTGTGTGTCAGACTTTAGACATGGTATTGCTTTGTGCCTGTTTGTAAATGAGCTTATAACGTGTGGTACTACAGCTTAAAGTCGGCGCGAGCCGAAAGAATAACAGAGTTGGGGGGCTTAACAGACTGAGTTGGTCATTGGGTCGTCTTCTCAAGTACATTTTGATTCAGTAAGTTGCTGAGATATTCCACAATTGGGGGGGACCTAATTACAGCACAGTGTGCTCTTAAATGGGACTTATTCTAATTGAAAATATCGAACGATCCCTACCTTATTGTTAACTTTTTCATGCAGGTGTAGCATAGTTCCGCATAATCTACGATTTTCTATTCGAAGGGTTTTTCAATAAGGACGCTTGGGTGTTTAAATGGAATAGAACAAGCTTATTTCTTAATTTCAAAGGTCCATCATATATGCCTTTATGTATGGAGTACTAGCGGACCCGGCAAACGTTGTTTTGCCTGCTCGTACAGTTTCATTTTCCGTCAATTGTTCTGCGGCCGTTTTATTTAACCAATGTGTCCGTACTGATTCTGTATCTATAGTCTGTACTCGATCGTAGTGTGCTTCGACCGATATTTTCTCAGACGCGTGCCCAGGCTGTCGAATTGCATTGTCTAGACATATTTTTTTTTCCCATGACTGTCGAAGAATAGCGTTTGAAATGTAACCGTCAGGTTTTGTAAAATGCTTCAATCAGGCAATGTTCAGATATAGTGATTTAAATAACTTTGTTTTAAGGGTAGTGCCATGGCCAGTTTTCCAATTCCACCCACACTTCGCACGGTTGTTTGTTTGAACAATGCACATCAATGTCTACAATTTTACAACTTTTGCTTCCATGGGGTCGAGATATAGCATTTAATATGTATTTTTTTTATACGGGAAGTATCACGCCCCTTTGTTTAATTTTGATAAAATTTTCACAGAAACATCTTTGAGCTTCAATAACAAATATTTTCTTAAAATTTTAGTTTAATCAGTTTGGTAGTTTTCTGGATATAAGATTTTTTTGTTTTTTTTTTTCGTATGGGAGGTGCCACGCCCTTTTGACCAATTTTCACCAAATGTAAATCTAAACCATCCTTAGACCCGCTCAAACACACACACAAGATTTCATTAAAATCGGTCGAGTCGTTTAGGAGGAGTTCGATTACAAACACGTACACACGAATTTTATCTCTATATATATAAAACAAAGTGGAAAAAACTGTTTCCCTCTGTCGCCCGTAATTTTCAACCGATTTTGTTGAGTTTTTTTTTTCAAGTGTCGGTAATTACGGTGATTGGGTCTAAACAAATTCAAAATCGGACAAAGGGGCGTGGCACTGCCCATGCAAAAAAAAAAAACATTCAAAATCTTATATCTCGAAAACCGCAGAATCGATTGAGCTCAAACTTACAGATAATATTAGGTACTGGTCGTGGAGTGTTCCTGTGAAGATAGGACAAAGGGGCGTGCCACCTCCCATACAAAAAAACATTAAAAGTCGTATATTTCGAAAACCACAGAAGCGATTGAGATCAAACTTACAGATAATCTTAGGTATTGGCCGTGGAAAGCTCCTGTGAAGATTGGTCAAAATCGGACAAATGGGCGTGGCACCTCCAATACAAAAAATTGAAACATTGTCGCCCGAAAATAAATAAAATAAAATAAAAAATTAAAAAACCAACAAAAGGCCTGCCGAAGCTGGCGGGAGTTCAGCTAGTGTATATATAAAGATACGATCAATCCAATGTTCGCCGTGACTACTCACGGTGGCTTTTATCCGAGTGGTCACGGTGGCTTTTATCCGACTGCGACATAGGCAGATTGAGCGATGGCATAGGTTATATTGATTTAAAGGGCATATATCGATTGCGGCTTACTGCCATAGACCTGCGACTGCAGGAAACCTCACTATAAAAAGTCTAGTGTGAAAGATAACCATACTTTCCTGCTCCGTGGCAGGTAGCTCCTGATACTGGAACCACATGTTTTATACCTCCATATCGATCAATTTGCGAAATCGGTTAACATACATCTGTCGCGCTAGCCGTTGATGGTGATGGCCTTTACAACGTATTTTCTTAAAAAGTACGGACCAATGACTAAGCGTCTCCGGCCCAAAATTCGCTCCAAACTTAACCTTTTTGTGGACGAATTGCCAACTCGTGGCGTAGTCCCATATTATGTAAATCAATTTTGCTTGTTAACATAGAAATTCATTTAAAAATGCGCCTTGTCGCACATGATTTTTGGCCAACATTTTGGTCCTCTTCCAAACGCTCCGAAGCCCAGTTTACGAAAAAACTTCGTTCTCTATGGTCATTAACTTTGAACTATTGGGTCAGTTGGATCTTATACAGGTGTAGGCCCAAGTCCTGACGCAAAATTCGCCAAGTTGAAGTCTGCAAAAGGCCGACTTCTTATACACGGCCACCTAACGTTGGAGAGTCGACTGTAAAAGGCCGTAAATTAGCGCAAAGTTTGCAGCGACGAACACTCATTTTGATAATACAGTTTTTTTCGTTTGAGCAGCACGCTCAATCATGTAACTTTTCATGATGATTTTGCATTAGTGGCTGAATAATAAACATCAGATAAAACAGACGCCACCAAATCAACATGGCTTCCAAAATCGAACCGTCCAAATTGCCACCGTTTAGGTATAGTCCAAATTAGTGAGTATCGGCTCTTTGTAGCCAGCAAGCTTGTTAATTTGTAAATCAAGCAGAACATCGTGCGGAAAGTTGCCAAATGTTGCCTTGGAGAGTGTACCTGTATTGGATAGGCTTGCCTTTCTTTGCACTACCGCTAAAGTATCTGTATATAACCAGTCCCTTCAACAAATTGCTTTTTTTAAGCCCAAGGCCTTGCCTGTTGAAGCAAGCATTATAAATAAGCCTCATTGATTCTTTTCCTTACTTAGAGGTTTCAAATGTTTTAATAATTTTGTTTTTGGTCTGCTTCTTCAAGCTTCCAGAGATTGAATTGCGGTCTTTTGTAAAATCGACCAGTTCTATTTTCGACGACAAATCTTTTAGCAGTTTAGAAGTTTAAGTAGGTAGACATCTCGGGGTTTTAGTCACGAGTGATCTAAGAGCAATGCTGAGTTTTCCTGTAGGATTGGTCAGGCTGGGTCAATTTTGAGAAAGCTCGGCCATTATGTTATAAGGAGGAATGAACTTGGTGGCAAAGCTAAGTTGTCAGTCTTTAATTCAGTGTTTGTTCCAATTCTTACCTATGGCCATGAGGTTTGGGTAATGACTAAAAGAGTAAGATCGCGGATACAAGCTGCCGAAATGAGATTCCTCCGTTGTATTGCTGGTGTGACCCAGAATACGTGTCGACCTCAATGTCGAGCAGCTATACTTCTCCGGACGGAGCGGTCAATGCTTCGGTGGTTTGGTCATGTAAAACGTATATCCGCAACCAGGATTCCACGATGTGCTATAGAATACGTACCATCAGGCAGGTGTCCTGTCCTGTATAGGTAGACCCAGGATGACATGGTTAGATCAAGTTCATAATCCCCTCTACCCGTATGGGGATTGTCATTGAAGACTAACAGTCAATGGGGAGAACTAAAAGCTATAAAGATTCCACTTGCCCAACACCCGCGACCCAGTTAACAGATTATAGGGCAATTGAAAATTAATTAATTAATGAATCTTTTAGCAACAGATTTGAGGTTTTCGTTAGGTAGATGGACCTAACATAATTTGATGAAGAAACTTGTGAATAAATCTCTTCATATTTTTGTCTTTGATTTTGCCGCTCATTATGAACAGTTTCCACACTAGTATCTTCTCTATTTTAAGCTCTTAATATCCATATTCCAATCTAACTTCAAAACTAATAATCTATTTTGTTTCTTTCTTTTTTTTCCAGGTAAGCTTCATCACATACCAATTCCATCTTGCAACCATGATGACTAATTACATCAGAGATGAACTTTTTAAACTCTAAAACCGCGTAAATTAACAACTAAATTGGTAACTTGCACGCATCTATAAATTCGTTTGATTAATACCGTTTGAATATACCGTCATCTTGTCGTGTCTGTCTGGATGCAACGATAATGTACTATTAATTTATTTATAAAAAAAATTCTTTGTACATCTGTTCATACAAGTGAAACGTCTCTGTTGCGTTTTGCGTGCGATCAAGCACCGGCAACGTATGAAAAATTGTGCGCCTAGATGTTGTGATTTAATTCGTTTTTTTTTTTTATTGATATTAGTGTGTCGATGATAATTGCATTTAGACACATAAAGCACAGCATATAAACTTTCGTTGCTCTATAGAGTCTAATCGAAAGCAGATGAGTGAAAGTACACTAAGAGCGCAAATGCCATATCTGTGTTTGTTTATTTTAGCCATTCGTGATCATCACCATCCGATACATTTTGATTAACTGAGATGGATTGGAGGAAGAGTTTTCATTCGAATCGATCAGTTGTATTTGGACTGGGTTAGTCGCAGAAGTGAGGTTGGAATTTCGATTTTCAGTCTGACTTCCCATAACTACTCATTTGAAAACTGACTTTTTTTTCTGTATCTTCTCCCGTCTGATTGTCTGTAACCGTCTGTTTTGGCTCCCCTATATAGCACGGTACAGAAATGTCTTGTCTATGTGACCTGTGGTCTGCCATCAGTCTGCTACTTGCGACTCTTTGTGGTTTTTTTTTTAAAGTACCTAAAAAAGTTTAGGAAAATGCTATTCTATAACAAGAAGTGTCTTTATTTCGCAGCTATAATTATTGTTCAACTAGATGAGTCCGATTGAAATGGGTTCAGGTGAAGCTAGATTACTAATTCATTCGTCTAGCGACGACAATGACATGTGCAAAACCCCTTGAAGCCATAAGTCCTTCTAACTTCTACGATTATGATTAGGTTCGATTAAGTTGAGTTAGGTTAACGTAGTTGCCGCAAAGTATTTCCGACCACTCCTTGAGCCAGTTTGAGCTTCATAATGAAGGAGTATTCTTGCCTGCCTATATACTTATTTATACCCTTAAAAAAACATTAATTTGATAGGAAGGAGGTTACGCATAAAAATACACTCATTTACTCATACGACTAATGTCGAAACAAGTCAGCCTCACTCGTTCACTTGCTACAGTCTACGCCATACCTATTTTTACCTTATCGCACACAATCTAACTTAAACGCACATATCGTGTGCGATATAAAAAACAAACCATTTATGTACCATACCATTCATATTATAATATATTGTCTGTTGCGTATAAGTAATCCGTAGGTAGTTGCGAAAATATTGGAAAAGTTCAACCGATCTGTTTGGACATTTTTTGTTTTCTGGGGGTTTAACCGGAGACACATCGCTCAGTAATCCAGCACGCTAACCTTTGTGCCATTGTGCCTACTGCTGGTTTTCTTCTAACTTTTGCTTCAGTGCTTAGTTGTAAAATACTTCGACATACAATTATAAGTTCCTTTCAATAGTGCCAAATATTCAGCTTAAACTCACAACTGTTTGGAAGACGGTGTGTTTAGGGGCTGGTTTATTTATTGACCCGAAGAATATGTAAAGTTCTTCAAGATATCTTATTTGAAGTTGGCTTAGTTTGACAAAAACTAATAATATAAATAAATAAATATATAATATATATAATAAGAAACGTAATGGGTTTGCCTTTCCCAAGAGAAGTATTTAATAAAAAGTTGCACGTAGGTCCTGATTCTACTACTGAATTATATACAAAGATAATTCGTACTGCAAGGGAATAGGCTCAGTTTTGTAAATCTATTAAGATTCACTCTATCGCACACTACTCTATAGAAGCGCACATATAGTGTGCGATACACATCACACTTGTTCATACGCGTAAATGGTTATCCAAAATGTATTCAACTTGATTTGTTTTCAAATTTCGTCACTGATTGCGTACATTATGTGCGTATAAGCTTCGTATAAGCTTCTCGTGGCGCGGTTAAAGCTTTACGGCGTCTCCTTTCCCACAAAGAAGAACTAATTCGTCGTACCGCAAGAGTATAAGCTCAGTTTTGTAAATCTATTTAGATGAACTCAATCGCACACCAATCTATAAGCGCACATATAGTGTGAGATAAAAAATATTGAACTTGATCTCTTCTAAAATTTCATCACTCGTTGCGCACATTATGTGCGTTAAGTGCTCCAGACACCAATTTCGGTACGAAATTGTACTTTTTATCTCTGTTTTATATTAAAAGTCGATTAATATATATAGATACTATTACCCACCAATCCACTAATCTACTCACATTCTTGAAATAGTAACGCACTCTAAATTAAGTGAAAATGACGAAGAATTCCATAACTGTCTCCCATAATTCACATTAACAACCTCAAAACGAAACAGCATGCATGCAGCACCTAATGAGATTCATGGTCAAAAACCTCTAAAACATACAACACATAGGTAGGTACACACCTATTTATCTCAGAAACACCTGTAACAGACAAACAAAAAATGAGAAAGTTGACACCTACCTGCATGCACGTTTCCAAGCTACAAATGCTTCCCTCTAAAACAATCGTACCCATTGACCACAAGAGTGTGTTCAAACTTAAATGGCCCGACAGACAGAAAGTCTTTCTATCTCGTCTGATGCCGCCTCCAGCAGCAAGGTGGAGTTCATTCGATGCATGTTACTTCCTTCCTAGTCCAAAGTGGTGATGCCAATATGCGCAACGTTTCGTAAGTCGACGACGACGTCGGTCGTTTGCCTATTTTGGGCCTACACACGTGCATCATTAAAAGAGGCCCCTTGGCCAGGTTCAAAGCTATCAGCACTAGATATGTGTATCGCACACTCAAATAGTATAATGAACAAAATGAAAAAAAAAAGTTGTTAAACAACTTTCCATCGACAACATCTCTCATCTCTCTTCACGCAATCGGGCATCGCTAACGTCTTCGACAGCACTGTCGCGGACAAGTGAAATCTGTGTGTGTGGTAGTTATACCGATGATGGTATGACCGGCATCCAAAAGATATACCTTTGAGGAATCTTAACTGATTAATTTAGATAACTTGGAACTTGCCTATACTGATCGGAACACACACATACACAAATAGTATATATTATACAATGTTGCAGGGGAATCTTGAGAATCCTTTCGTCCACCATAAATATTAATTTTTCTTATTATGGTCAGATGTCCAATTAAATGGATAATGTCCAGGAATCTTTACACCACAAATCAATTTATTATCCGTTGAATAACTTTGTCGATAGTCAGGGTATAAGGAAAGGACACACATGTATTTTAACAGGAAGAAAATACATAGTTGCATGGTATACCACTTTGGAAAATATACTTACATAGTGGGGTTGCAATAAGTTTGAAAAAGTTCCAACGGTACAAACAAATGAATACCGAAAGATGTCACAGTTTGGGCAACATCACCACATCTAGGAAGCAACACTTCGAGCCACTGTACCATCAGTAAGTGCTTCCTATATAGAATAAAGACGAGGGTTCTTGTCATTTCAAACCAAGATCTGTATCAGCGAAGGTTTTAAAATGTCTGTATAGCTGAAGTTAGCTTCTTTTTAATTTGGAAGGGGCTAAAGTTCGAAGTTTCAGATTAGAAACAAAATTGTAGGCCTTCAAAAATAAAACTCCGGACACAAAACTAGCTGCGAGAAATAGACCAGTTCGAAATGAACTTTGGCCTCCCAAATACAGGGTGGGCCATCTAGTAGTTTCTTTTTAAATTGACACTCATGGTCCCCGTCGTCGTACTGTGCGCACAGACGAGAATGTGCGAATTGTGGAGTGGTGCCATCATTGAATAATTTTTCTTCGAAAATGAGCCATGTTAACCGACTTTTTTTTCACTGAAACTGAAGACATGCATTTGGACGACCTCTGGTTCATACAGGAAGACGCGCCATGCCAGACAGCCAATGCCACAATCGATCTTTTGCGCACCAAATTCCCAAATCGTGTTATCAGCCGTCTTGGCGATGTCAATTGGCCGCCTAGGAGCTGCGATTGGACCCCTTTTGGATTTTTTTTGTGGGGAATCGTAAAGGACCAATTTTATGCCAACAATCCGGAAACGATTCAAGCACTTAAGGCTAATTTCATCCAAGCAATCCGTGAGCTGCAGCCCAAAACTATCAACAAGGTCCAAGGTATTTGGCCCACCCTTTATATCAGACTGACTTACAGCGATGTTTTGACATTCATCACTATTTTTCAGTGAGCAAAACAAGTCTTTCCAAATTTCAGTGCCGCCTTCTTGTATTTTATCTACTATGTAGCCCTTCTCTTGTATATGTTGTGGCTTGGTCAGCAAAACCTTTGGCCACCCTATTTAACTATTTCTACAATGTCCGGACTTCGTTTCTGTTCTCTTTTCAAGCTATTATCGTTACAAGCTTACTTCTGACTAAGCAAGTCTAACTTTCTTCGTAGATTACTAACGGGTTTCTCTTTGAGTTAGATCCGTCAAATGACAACATGCCTTTAGATCTTGTGGCCCATTGTACTTGAGCAAAGCTGCATGTTTGCAAGTTGTTAACAGTCAGAATTAGAGCTAAGATTGTGCAACCTGCTGACTTAGCAAAGCGAAAAATATCAGCGAGCTGGATATCAATCAGATTACTTTTATGAAGGAGGAAGTGTTTGTCTGAAGTACTCCATAAAAGCTTGAGCTTTCTACCTTGATATTTTTAAGACTATCGATGAGGAATCTGACAGACCCACTATTGTCCGTTTCAAGCTCCCAAGTCTGTTCTATTGTTTCTAAACAGATACTTTGATCCACAAAATTTTAGACCATCGATCGGTCAGCTTCTTTGAATGCCTGCGCCCTGCATGCGGTACGCCTACAACGTAAGCCCTTAGCCTTCGCTTTTGTTAACAAAAAAACAGCATCTACCTAATGTATGGTTGTTGGCCTGTTGCGACCAGAAGTAAGGACTAGCTTTAAATTTTTTAGACCTCCGGAATTTTTTTTTTATTAAACTCGCCATCCCGATATAGAAAAAAGCATGTCGACCTGTAAGATCTTTTGTGCTTGAGGCTTCAGAATTTAGTTTAGGGGAGTAGCGTTTCTACGTTCCTGATGCATTCAGCAGAAGTCATCTTTAGAACTTTGGTACTTATAGTTTCCCTGAAAAATGACTTCTTTCTGATACCGCAGAGAGCCGGGGATTCCCACATGATATGCGCTCAACTGTTTTGTCTTCCTCAGGACATAGTCGACACTACCGCAAACCGTGGTGGCCTATTAGGTAGCCCACTAAATTTTTGCTATAATGCCTCCGTAGATCAAAGATCTTTTTGGCATCTTTGGAATACTTTGTACAGAGCTTGAAGTAGTTGTAATGTAACTTCTGCCATTCTCTCTTCAAAAAGTGGACATTTTAAATTTATCATATGATTCACACTTACATTGGTCAATGCCAAACCTAGTGAGATCTGTAATGACCTACAAATTATTTTCAATGGCTTTGCTTCTTTCAGTGTCCAACTGTGTTTGGACGGGCTTGCTGATCCCTGACTTCCCTTATTGGCCGGATTTAAGCCATCAATGCCGATTTTTAGGCACAACGTGAAGAAAATAGTTTGCCGCAACATGTCTAGTCTATATATAGAACCCAAGGCCTAGCTTTTCACAACCATTCGTTATGTGCGGAAATTTATGACTGATGCAGGAATTAACTAACTTTTGAACTAACGCTTTTTTCTTCGTATCGGTACTGGCGGCAATAGCACTAGCTTATCAGTAAACATGTGGTTGATAGCTACCTAAATGCATGCAAATATTTGGATACATATTCTTAGTTGGTCGAGAACTATCTCAGCGCCAACAAGGAGTCACCAGAGACCCCATAAAGTATGGAGTGTTGGAATGGGACCCACCTATGAGTGGCTTTCGCATGGGCACAAATATACATCTATGCGTACCAGCTGGGATCTACATCTCCCCCGCATGAGGCATGTTCACAGTATAATGTACTCCAGCAAAGGCGTGTAACAACTATGGGACTTCTCCCCTTCATCGACATTAATGAAAATTCCCAAACAGCGAATGGACTAATGGACTTGAGCGGTTATTCCTCCATCCGACTCTAGAGAGGCTATGAGGTACCAATTCAAGAGTCTTTGGCTGTGTGGTACCCATTTCGTCACAGTAGGTATTTACCATCAATCAGACGGTGTTTCTATAGCCTTGGTCTTTGGAGAGGGCCACACTTTTTTCAACTTTCAGTTTCCTATAGCTATACGTCGGCATGAAAGGTCTGTACTTGACAAAATGTTGGTTATCCGAAAAATGGACACGAAGTTGTTTCTCAAAATTTTAAAAATCGTTTCTCAAAGTCGCATTTAGACGTGACGACGTTCACCAGTATCACACCTAGAGCTCAAGAAAACCGTGAGCATTCAAGTTGCTCATCAGTCTTTCAATGGCTTAATGTGGTCTACCATTCAATCCACATGTTCTTATCCACTTTTTTAAAAGGCATCTTCAAAATCATTCACATACCAATTTGCTTGGTGAATTGTTTACCAAGAGACCAATGACTAATGCAAAAAAGAGAGTCTGTTCCAATTCTTTGGGTCTGTGAATCATTTGTAAAAATGCCACCAATTCCACCCCATTGGCAAACTGAAAAGAAATTCCCCGAGATGCCAATCAAAATACCCCAAACCAACTACCTAAGCGCCACAACTTAGTTAACCTCATCCAAGAACATGCGTCCATCGAGCATGATGGAACATCACACAGATATTTCCCACAAAAATATTTTTACAATTTCATTTCGATGTTCCGGAGGAATCTCATTTAACCTGTTTGGCCCGGCATCACATTCAGATGGCTTGTGGTCTTCTTCGAGATTTGCGATCGCCCACTTTCATTTTCTCCCTCGTCGGAACGCGTCCACCAAAAGATAAAGAAAGTTGAACCGCGACAGCGCCACCGCTGGCGGTGGCAATGGTCAAAAGAAATTCAGAACAACCATTCGGCTGCCGAAAATGTCAAAAAGTTGCCTCAAGTGAAGACATTTTTTTTTTTCTACCTCTTATTCGGTTTTTTTTTTCACCTTGTTCACTCTGACTAGGTTAATGAATGAATAAATGAGTAAAGTCAACAGAGAACTACATGCGAGTGGTATAGGTATTCCAAAGACAATTCCGCGATAAATTCTCTGATGAATATTGGACCGGCGGAAAGTGGTCAACATCAGCACCACCACCATCATCATCATCATCATGGTAGTCGTCGTCTTCGTCGGAGATGCGTATCTTTTGTCGGTTTGCACATTGTTTGGCGAAATGATTTATCGCAGTGAGTAGGTCAGGTGAACGAATTCGCATGCATGCGCGTCTGACGATGAGAAATGCTGATTGCATCCGAACCGACTGTCGGATGTTTCGTCATCAGATTTAATGCGCCGAAAATTGAGATAATGAGAGGCGGTTCGACGATCGACGATCTCTGTGCGAATTATTAATGTGAGCTGAGTGGCTGTATGGAGATGACCGAAAGGCAGTTATTAGTGTGGCCAACACGGGCCTATTAAAGAGGTTTATATATATTTTTTTTTTCTGATGGTTGGCAAGAACATCAAGATCAATCTTTAACGTTGATTTTCGGGCCCATAGTCGGCTGTCGTATACTGAGTCACTTTCTTTTACGGTTTCAATCAAACTGTCGTTAAGGAAACGAGTGAATGGTGAATTGAAATACCCGTTCGGTGGGAGACTTAAAACGGATCATATACACGATTTAGACAAGTTGTGTTGATACTTTCCTTTTCAGTCATAAGGAGGCAGTGCGTCATTTTTTTTTTAATCGGTTCCAGTTGGGCTTAAGTGGGTGATTAACCTAATAAAGGTATAGCTGGCTGGTATGCCCGTTGACTGAAGGGCGTCATGGTATCTGGGAAAGTTTAAATGTCCACCAGGTGTTCATCTCGTATCTAGGGGACAATGGTTTCCGGATCTGGAAAGGATGATGACACGGGCTATAATTTGGCTCACCAGGAATTCGGATAATTTCACAATACGATTTGCTGTGCTGCTTGGTTGCCTTTAAATTTATCCCTGCGTCGCCATCTACAGTTGGAAGGCTTGGAAAATATATGTCAACGATTTCATGAGGTTTACACAAGACAACATTGTAGCTTGATAGTAGAGTTGGGTCACATTTGCCCCCTGTTAGAGGTGTGACATGGTGTCGGCGTAGCTTGAAGAGCAACGCTACAAGTGGCGAGTATCTGTATATTTCTTGCCAGATAATCGAGACCCAGAACGCAAGAATATTACCAATGTGGTTGCAGCAAGTCACTCTATATAGTAGGCTGGCTGTGGCGCCACTCTATTGGTGGTTATGATCTCCAACTTAAACATACCTTACTTCTAAGTGCACATTGAATGAAATGTATACAAAAAGCCAATGCCAGTGCAATTTCGAAATCTGCTACCAATCAGACACTTTTATCCTTCCTGGCATTGGTGTATTTCAATTCATACACTCGGGTAACCACAAATTATGTGACCACTGACTAACAACCGTTTCATTCCCATCGCCAATGTCTTTACTGAAATCATCACGACTTAGTCTTGGGGAACAAGCCAAATTGAAATCGAAAGTATCCCGACAAAAAACCGTATCAACATCTTGGCAATTTCTTAATTAATGATCAAGCAAAAAAAAAAAAAATCAGAGCCAACCGATCGTCTCTACTCTATCTATATCCACTAATGAGCTTCATCATCTCCTGCTCACTTGTACAAAACCAAAGGGACCTCTTCTGCTCACTGCCGATGATATAGATTATGATGATGCCTAGTGCGCTTTGCTGTTGCGCTTGCGATCCTCAAAAATGTTTGTCTACCCTATTGTGGTGGCTTCCCAATTCATTTCGACTTCCTTCGATTGCACACGTCTCCTTTCGATTTCATTTTTACTTTCGCCCGGCTAGGTTAGGTGACTCTCAAGACTAACGTCATCTCTGCTCAGTTGGAGCAGATCGTGCCATCGATCGTTTCGTGAAATTGGTCCTCTCCACTGTCGCCATTGTGTAAACCGTTTGGCGTTTGTCGCCGTCGTTGTCTGGTAATGAATGTCCCATTAATTCATTAGTCAGAGTGAAACAGAAACGGGGAAAAAAAAAGTATGCACTATCATGCCCAATTGATCGAGAGTGCTGATCGATCGATCGTGCCCTTGTGTGTCAAATCGATCATGAAATGTCATTGTCGTTTGAACTCTTGACAGCGTTTTGGATTTTTTTTTTTTTGCTTGTTTGTCTCTCTCTCTTGCGATCTTGAGAGCGATGGTTGGTGGCTCCTTTCCATTTGACATTGCAGTTGCAGATGCCTTGTCGTTGATGCATTCTTGATGAATTTATTCTGTGACATTCCGAAAGACATGTCAGGGGGATTTTTTATTTTTTTTTGTTTTTTCTGCTTTTGTTGTGATCGTTGTCGTTGTATTTTCATTTCATTTTCATTGATCAACAAAGGCCAGTGAAAGTGAAAATGAAAATTGCTTTGATCGGAAATTGTTGACGTCAAAGTTGACAGTTAAATTAAATGTAATTGTTCGATGGCGGACTTTTGATGGATGTCACGTAAAGTAAGTGAGAGGCATGAGGATGAAGAGACAAGAATAATGCAACTAAATTAAGCGGAATTGAAGTGAATTCTGAATATCTATCTCGAAAAGTTCTTCTTATTGAGAGAGAGGATTTTGGTGTGATCATTAATGAAGTCGATCTAAAACATAGCGCCTGGGGTTTGTGACTTGTCATAAAGCATTTGCACATCATTCGCAATCGAGATCTTCGCATATCGATTTTCCGAGTGGGTTTTGGAGAATTGCAGCTGATTTTTCTACCAGCTTTCCCCTAGACAACTATATCGCCTCGGATTCTCAGATGTACTTTCTCAGATGTCTTCGAACCAACCAGTCTTGGTCTTGGTTTCTCCGCTCCAGCGTTCTTGCCAGCGTTGCCTTTCCGCTGTTGTCGTTTTCTTTTCAACCTACTCTTTTCCGCCCACAGGAACGACTGTTTCTGACGTATCAACCGAGATCTCAGATCCGTACAGTAGGATGAAGTGTTTGATTGTAATAAGAAGTGATCCTAGTAAGCTTGCCAAAGAAGTATTGATCTCTGCATATTTTTCGAAAACATGTAAGCGCCTTCTCAAGCTACGCCATCTAGGTGTAAGCTGTTAACTATCTTTGCGTTTCCACATTCAATAATTTGTCAAATAAACAGATCTATCTGTCATTTCTTTCCTTGCGCGTATTTCCTGGCATTTTTCACAACTGCCATTCCTGTTCTTTTTTTCTTTGTTACACTCGTGCTTTGGGTGGAAGTAGTACAAAAACTTTAAAATTTAATTATTTAAAATAAATAAAAAAAAGGGAGAATATTACTAAAATTGTAAAATCAAGAAAGCAGCAAAGGAAAAAAATTTAACAAAGCTATAGGTAAGCTGTTACGTAGTCCTTCAGAGATATACGTACTTTTAACATTTTACCCCTTAAAAGGGGGGTCATTTGGAAAAAAATTACCAAATTGCAAAATCAAGAAAGCACCAAAGAAAAAATATTTAACAAAGCTATAGGTAAGCTGTTACGTAGTCCTTCAGAGATATACGTACTTTTAACATTTTACCCCTTAAAAGGGGAGTCATTTGGAAAAAAATGGCCAAACCCCCTGTCTAATAATTCATACTTCTTCACCAATGGGCAACATTTGAAACACTATGATAAAGTCTGTTGTTGCCCCAAGTTCTTACCACCGAAAGAACTTTGTGTGGGAACTGTTTGGCATGAAGTTTTTGGCTTTCCTGTTTCCTTCGGTCTTCCTCCAGAAATGGAGCTCCTTTTCTTTTAACCAGGTTTTCACACTACTTTTTATAGTGTTAATTGGTAGCCCGAAAAATGGTCTTGGCAACATGAATTGGGATGCGGATCATTTTGTGGCTAATTGGTCAGCTTTTTCGTTGCCTTCATATCCACTGTGCCTTGGAACCTAAATCCGGTGAACCTTGTTTTGTGGTGGCCAGTATTTGCAGGATTTGAAGGCACTCCCAGACCAATTTTGATGTTATTTTAAAGGCGTTAATTGCAAGTAGAGCTGCCCTGCTATCATTTGTTCTGCTATCCAGTGTGGACTATGTTGGAATTTGATTCATCTTCTGTGATGAGCATACAGGCATTAACCATTGCTTCTTTCATGAAAAAAAAAAAAAAAAAATAAATAAATAAATAAAAATAATAATAATAAATAGGTGGCGCAACAGGGGTGTAGACCCCCTAGGCCTAGCTTTTTGCAACCATTCGGAGTTTCTATTTTTTGGGACGAATGGAAGGGACCTACAATTTTATGCCGAGTCCGAACGGCTGAATTGAGAAGCGTTTTCAGGACATTCAGGTGCAGGGAAATAAGTCCCCGGGAACTAAGTCCACTGAGGGACTTGGTTCCCACCTAGAGGGAAATAAAACCACTTTTGGAAAGTGGACTTAGTTGACCTCTGCGTTGCTTTATACCACCAAACGTCGGATTCATACGTGATAATAGGTCTTGTTATTGCCGTGTACCTACATCAACAGTGTCATTTTGGGGTTAAGTCCCCAGTTTTTACCGAGTAGACTTTTGCTGCTCCATAATGATATCCTAATCCTAGCCTTGTCAATAGTTTTGGTAAGGTGAAAATTCCACGTAAGTTTTTCATCCAGTTTGACTTCCGTTGAGACTTGGGTTCATTATTTCGCCGAAGAGTGTAGCATTTTTAAGTCTTTCTCGCTGTCTCCTCTTTGTGAATGCAACTATGGTGCCTTTTTTCGGATTGACTTTGAGGCCAACTTTTGTGCACCTTTCAGCAACTAGCTTTAGAGCCCTCTGGAGGCGATTTGAGATTGTGTTTTCGAATTGACCTCTGATAAGGATAGCTATGTTGTCTGCATATCCTTGGACATAGAGACCGTCATTACTGAGAATTGCCAGTAGCTCTTTTACTAGGATGGACCATAGTAGGGAGTACTCCGCCCTGGGGGCATCCTTTCGTAGCTGTCATACTGAGTTTATTGCTGCCTAATGAGGTTTTTATTGTTTTGTCGTCTAGCATGAATTTTATCCATTTACATGTAGTGTCGTCTTTTCCCATGTTTTGGATGTCTACCTCTAGCTAGTTGTGAGAATTATCATTGTCAAATGCTCCATCATCTATATCGTGGAAACAAGCTACCACTACCTCTTTGTCTCTAAGAGATTTTTCAATTTTTGAGGAAAGATTTCGCAAGGCGTATTGGTAGGGATATTGATATTTGTGAAGAGGTTTTTTTAAGTACCCCGTCTCTGATATGTCTGTCCAGGAACTGTTCATGTTAGAAAAACAACAATTATGTATCTGTCAAATATTTTTGGACTTTTTTTAAATGATCTAGGGGGTTATAAGGCGATATCGGTGCCTGCTAGTTAAATATTATCTTCCCTACATACATCCATCAATATAGCAACGTCCTTTCTCCTCCTATATCTCCACCATTTTCAAAAACCCTTTCCACAAATTAATTGCAATGATTGGCAATTTCTTGTCAATTGGCAACATTCCAACTGCACAAACGGACAAACAAACTAAAAAAATCAACCTCTTGACAAGTTGCGACCCATTTCCTGTCATAATTTACTGTAAACCGCTTACAAATCAGCGAAATGTCTAAACAACGGTTAAATTGATTCAATTTTCCATTCAATGCCTTTTCGTATCTTCTTTTGTGTGTATGTATATAGAGAAGACGTGAAAATGCGCCACAAAAATAGACGCTCGCAGTCGTCTACTCTTTGGGTGGAAGTTGATTATTATTTTTCTTTCATCTCTCCTCTCTAAAAAGTGATGATGGTAACAAAAACCTTTCCATTTTATTTTTTTCTATTTTTTTATTAATCAAAAGAAGAGTGACATTTCAAAGTGTACGAACTGTAAAAACGAAAACCGTAAAAATCACTTTGTCTGATCAATAAAGTTTGTCGATCATCGTCGGCGTCGTCTCGGTCGTTTCCATCTCTAGCCGAACCTTGTTTCCTTTTTCTATACCCTCTGTAAAGAAGATGGGTACACAGCATAAAATGCAATGGAAGACAAAAAAGATGAACACAAAAAAAAAGTTTTTAAAAATAAAAATAAACAGGAAAATGTAGAAAAAGAATTTCAGGTTGACATTAAACCGGTTAAACGGTAATTGTCCTCATGTCGTGACTTCTTTGACATTTCAATGTTGCGCATGTAATCGTGTTTAACTGAAAGTCTTGGCATCCTCCTCTAGGTAGCGGTGTATTTCCGAGTGGGTACACTATGGACGACCAATAACTAAGTGGAGGAGGTGCAGTGGGTATTTATGCAAGGTAGGTGGGTGTAGGTACGAGCGCCTTTTTAGGTGACTAAGATTCACTTTCTTCTAAATAAAAATTCAAGCGTCAATGGGAGAAAAATTGCGTGCAGCATCAAATATTTATTTGAGGGGGTTAATGATGGATAATTAAATTTGACGGATAGTCAATTTTTTAACAGTAGATATAATGTATGTACATTTATTTTTATATACGTGAATCTTTTCGCTGTCTTTCAAGGACGTCAACACCCCTAACTTTAACCGCGTCCCTAACATTGACCAAGTTTTTTAGCGCCTCCAATGCCCAAATGAATAGAACCATTGACTTATTATATATGGACTGCTAGTGAAATGTCAGTTCATACAAATTTTTCCAAGAAAATGACGCCAACAACATCAGCTATCCAAAACTGTCTTCATAAAGCGGACATTGAATACACAAGCACATGTCCCAATTTAAGCCAACCTGAACTAATGTTTACCAAGGTTAAAAACTACATATGATCACAATGGACCTATGATGGACAAACTAGCGCTCTTGGTTCGGTGCGAAAAATAAGTGAAACAAAATGACGAACCATCTTTGATTTCTCCATAGAATGCTAGAGGCAACTATTGGGCGTGTTAGGGGTGTTGACGTACTTTGATGTTGGGTTCGAAAAAGTACGCTATCGCAGTATTCCTCGACATCGATTACGCTTTACATAATGTTGCTCTGAAAGATTTGACAGTAGACAGTTCGCTCATAAACCGGATCAAAGGCATTCTTAATTGTAGGATCATCAATTCAGTTAGGGCCCAAGTTCTGTAAGGCACGCTTTAAGAAGGAGTCATCTCCCCCATTGCTTTGGCTTTTACTTCTGCTGGCTAACAAAGGCTAAGTGCTGGCTTTATAGGACTACACAAACACATTTTAAAGTCAACTATAGGTATAAAAACTTTCGATTTATAATATGTCAGTAGGGTATAGAACTTTCTGGTTTTGCATTGAGAACTCCCAAAACAGCTGTACTCTAAACTTCTATTCAAATAGACTTCTAAGTGGCAGCTCGGTCTCAGAAATACTGCAGCATGCATTATCCATAGTTGAAAGATGGTGCAACAAAAAAGGTATTTCTGTAAATCCTAAAAAGACGACTATCGTTTTTCATTCTATTCCATTCGAACAATATTAACCCCTATTCCTATCATGGAGGTCACCTGTCTTTGACACTATGGAGCCTGAAAGACCATTCAGCATGTTCCTAGACGACATGTTACCGGAATATGGCTTCCACAAAAACTTCTCTATTATCATCCCGCCAAGGGAAGAATGGGAAAGATACAAACCCAATCCATCGAGACTTGACCTAGTCTGGTACAGAGATGGTTCAAAGGTGGATTCAGCGACTGCATCTGGCATTTTTGGAGAATCGCCTCAAGCGAACTTTTCAGTCAGCCTAGGCTAGTTCTTGTCCATATTCCAGGCTGAATAAATTTATTTTCTAATACAAGTGGTAAAACCTTATTTATCTTCTCAGACCAGTCAAGCTGCTCTTAAAGCTCTGAACTCATCCTTACATATAATAAAACTGTAGGCATTTTCTTTGTCAGCTAAAAACTCGAAAACTACTGGACAGATTTCGATGAAACTTTTTTTAAATGTTCCTTAAGACTGTGAGACTGCTATAGGCTATGTCGTTTATAGCCACGTCCTTAGGAACAGTTTTTAGCCAAAATGTATTTTTTGAAGTGAAAATATATACATACACATATACATTGCTACGAATGGATGTTTATACTTTTTCGATCGTGCGACAGGACAAACAAAAACAAAACAACACTAGCATACGGATACCTGTCATTCGAAAAGGGTTGATTTGTTTTCGCAGTGCTATGGTCAGTTGCACTTTTGTTGTAATTTTAAATGAACCAAATATAATTTTGTGCGAGCGGGCAAGGCGAGCACGGGTCCAGCTAGTCTGTTATAAAATCGAACTGGTCCTAGAAACTTACATGGCCATCTACGAACTAGCAAAGAAAAACCTAGTCATCCTACACTGGAGTCCAGCCCACAGGGGCATAACTGGAAACGAAACGGCTGACTCACTGGCCCAAGTCGGCGCGACAACGCCACTCGTCGGACCTGAACCGTTTTGCGGTGTCAGTAAGGGATGCTTCAGGGAATACATTAGGAGCTTAGCTCAAATAGAATCTAATGAACTCTGGCTTAAAACACCTGGGCAGAACTGCACCAAACTGTTTTTTCCAAAATTCTTCCCCAGAAAATCCTATTTTGTAACTAATCTGGATAAAAACAAGATAAGAATTCTGAGAGGAATTATTGCTGGCCATGGTCTTATGAAAAAACACCTTCACCGAATCGGAGTCTCATAAAACCCCACATGTAGACTATGCCTAGAGAATGGTGAATCCTCTCTTCATATTCTCATGGAATGTCTGGCTCTCTTCCGTTTTCGAAAGAAAGTCTTTGGCGAAGAAATCGTTACCTCGGCAAATCTTGCTGAATTACCCCCAGACAAGGTACTTGTCTTCCTGACTGTCTCCGGAGTAAAAAGATGGCTCTAGGACCCTACCAGGAATGGTACAATATGCTCCTTTAGAGAGGCCGCAGTTCCAGGCTCGGTAAAGGCTCTCCCAACCAATCATCTTATCTAAGTGGCAGCTCTAATGCTTAGTCCTACCCCAGAATGGACAAAAATAATAATTTGTCTACTAGACCCTTTTCAAGCTTAACTTATATATATATTCGAGACCCGCTTTTATGTGCCATAAGCACAAAATACAAGAAAAAAAAAAAAACGTCGACGTGTTATAGTTTTTTGGTCTACATCCATATCTTTGGACATCTCATAGAGATAGCAGTTCAACCTACCTTTTTATCGTCGTAGGGACTTCCAGCGATTTTCTACTTTCCAACCAACGAGATCTATAAATCTATAAAAAAAACTCCTCTATAATTAGCTCGGTCTTTGGACATCTGTCTCCAGTTACGCATTCCAAGTTGCTTGAGGTCTAGATCTAACTTCACTTGAGCGCGCTATCTAAGGTGAGGTCTTCATCTATTGTGTTCTCCTTTAGGGTTGACATCGAAGACTCCTTGAGCTGAACTTCTAGTGCTACATATCTCTAGCCATCTTAGACTGATGGGCAATTTCTTGACTAGGTAGATGTCGCTATATGCAGTTCGTCATCAAATGGAATCGAACATTTTACAAAGAGTTTTTCATCCGAAGCGGTAATGCTCCCTAGAAATCTTGTAAGTTCATTCATTTTGACTTTTTTTTGTTACCAGATTTCCCTGTGACTATTAACAAACAACGTTAAAAGGGTCCTACGAACTAAGTCCCAAGGAACTAACTCCCACTAGCCAAATGATTGGTGCAGTGGGGTTTATTTCTTATGTTTCGGAGATGGTTTGTATTTCATTATGAGCATACATATTCCACTGTGCCTAATATGAGATCAATTTCCGTAGGCAGAGTGGTATATGTATGGGGGCATGCTGCCCCCGTGAAATACTCCTGCTTGGGGGGATTTGGAGATTTGAAGTAAGTTCATTTGGGACTTAGTTAATAAAGTTCCCACATATTTGGTGGGACTTAGTTCGTAGGGCCCGTTAAAATAGATCTTCAAGATGTTACTCGTGATACATAATTGAACCGAAACAATTGGTACGAGTTTCTCAATAAGAGGTTTTAAATAATAACTCTTTCACAGCCTGTTGGTTGGATATGGGATCACCGATTAGTGATTTTGTATAGTCAGCTCTGCTATATCGCAAACAGTTGCAGGTACGTATAGCACGACGCACGCTACAAGTCCACAGGTCTTACAAGTTCTGTGTGATTTTGTCAACAAGTGAGGCTTGTAACTCAGCGTTACAGAAACGTGTTACACTTAAAGAAATTCACTTGCTTCATAAGTACATGTTGTATTGTGTTATTGGCATTAGTTGATTTGTCTCATTTGGTCCTTTCTTTAGCTTCGTAGGGCCTTTAGCACAAAGCGACACGTATTTATAGAACAAGTAAGTGAATTTCAACAATATTGTTACATAGATATTTATGTAACACAGATTTACTTCAAACTCAATCCCGACTTGTGGACAAAATTGAACTGGCTTCTCTCAGACTTGTCAACTTTTTTTCGAATAGTTTTCTGAATAAAACCCGAAATTAATTGTCACTTACCTTTCTTTCCTCTATAAGTGATTTTAAGAGTAGGCTCAGTGGTTGGTGTGCTTGGGCTAGCGTGAGCGAGATGTCTCACGGTTAATCCCCGACAAATACAAATTTAAGATCTCACAAATTGCAGAGATCCGATGGAATAACTATCCAAAATAGTCTGCCTCTTGAAGTCGGCATAACATTGGATCGATTCGTCCCAAAAATAAGAAGACACACAAACAAATGACTGCGATTACCTAGGCCCAGGTTTCTATACAGACCTATTGCGTAACTTTGTGTTAAATGCCTCTAAGATGTTGGTCGTCCTAATCTCCCCTTATTCCGTTTCCTGCCCTCACTTCGGGCATCTCAAGCGTTATCTGTTTCAGGTGTTTCCTTAAAATGTGGGAGATAATTCTTGGAAAAAGTTCATGTGTCCAAGAGCTTTCAGACTTCTTTCTAACTTCTTTAAGTGGCGCCTCAGCCGGGATGAACCTGGGCCTGAACCAGTACGTCTCACCAGTCAGCGCGATCTTTGGCTAACTGCCTCCAGTTCCGCACTCCCAGTTGGTTGACGTTCATTTTACTTGCGCGCGCCAGCTAACGCGAGGTCTTCCTCTACTGTGTTGTCCCTCCGGGTTGGAATTGAAGATTTGAAGACTCGTCCCAGCCATCTTAGACGACTGATGCGTACTTTTATGACTAGGTCGATGTCGTTGTACAGCTCCTTAGAAAGAAGCAATAAGTATCTCTGAATTCTATAGAATAATAGTTGTCATTCGATCACTTCAAACTCCATCGGTCGGATAAAGTCTGAACTTTAAAACCTTCATTACCCAAGTTTAACATCACTTCCAATGTACGTACATGCCCCTTTAACACCTTTAGTAAATCTTCCTCAAAACAATTTACATCCGTCGCTCTTAAGAACACAACAAATCGTATTCCAACTATACACAACACACACTGCTCATCTTCAACAATTTCACACGTCACACCTATATAATAAAACAAACGGAAATCCAAAGACACTAATTACCAGAAATGTGTCCAATTTGACACTTCTTGTTGTGTAAGCTAATTTGAAATTTGACACCTTCAAGTCTCAGTCGGTGAACATATTTTCCATCTCAAAGTTCAAACGTTGTTGAGTAAACATCGAATATACAAATTTGTCAGTCATGCCTGGAGAATTGCCAAGAATATATTTGACACCTGAGCAGTGTCGATGTCGATTGCCTCGCAACAAGTTCCGCTTCACAATCATCCATATAACACAAACACATTCAGTCAGTCAGAAATCGAATGTCGTCGCCACGGAACCATGAACTTTTCTATTGTCTACTCGTATATCAATCGATTGAGTTTTGTTTAGAGATCATTAATTCTATATGGACAACAGAACATAAATTTTATATTTATTTGATTTTAATATTTCTCGAGCGGACCAAGCCTTGCCGACAGAGGCTAGGTATAGTGAAACGAATTTCTGACACAGTCTAGAGCACATACAACATAATATTTGTTTTATTTTATTCTCAATCAATTTTTGTCAATAGGTGTGACAAAAAGTGATTGCTTAGCAATAAAAAGTGTTTTATTACAATTCCGATTTTTGTTTTGTTACATGTCTAGCCGGTTATTGCGTCCGTAAGTACCTTGTGATTATGTCACTGGGATTTTTGTTACCTATAGAAATTTTGACACAGTCAAGTTGCCAATAGGTTTGATTACATTATTACAAATTTGTATGTTACAAGTTGCACACAACCACATTCACTAGCATGACACTTAGAAGTAGTAGATTTATGAAAAGCATGCGCGGTACATTAGATTCAAATTGTAGAAGCATGAGAAGCATTTTTAATAAACGCTTGTTTATAATTTTTAATATATTTAATATTTTTATAGGTCAATATGAAATTTTTTTTAAAAATTAAATTTAATTAAAATGTACTCTAATAAATTTCCAAAAATCTAGTACCAAATGCAGAGCTACTTCACATGGTTTACACAAGTTGCAGGTATATGTCCAGCTTTAAATGTGACCTACATTCAACTTCTGTCTCGTCAATGGAGGTCTAAATCTCATAAGACACGTTAACCTAGAAGATTAATTGTTCCAAAGGTTGGATTAGGTTGAAGTGGCTGTCGACAGAGCTCGACGTACTTAGACCATTATTGAAAGGGTCCCCTGTGATAGCAGATGGATCTTTGCAATAGTTTCGTCGTAATTTTAGTGTCAGGTTTGAGCTTCTAAAGAATCGTATAGGAGGCTTTGTTGTAATAGAAGGCTCCCCTCCCAGATGTAGTTTTCATTTTTAGAGAGAGAGAGAGAGTCGTACCAAGAAAGTGGAGAATGGTCTACTTATTCCTCTTCGTCCAAACAGCTTGATTAAAGGACAATTTCCTGTGATGACACTTATTGTGGGGTTGATATGCATTCTGTCGGGAGAGATTAACTTCTACAAGCTGCCAAAATGAGATTTCTCCATAGTATTGCTGGTGTGACCCGTAGAGATCGCATAAGAAATACCAGAATACGTGAGGAACTCAATGTCGAGCAGCTACTTCTCCGGACGGAGCGATCCATGCTTCGGTGGTTTGGTCATGTTAAACGCATGTCCCCGACCAGGATTCCATGACGTGCTATGGAATCCGTACCATCAGGTAGGCGTCCTCTAAAGGATGATATGGTTATATCAAGTCCATAATCTCTCCTATACCTGTATGAAGATTGCCCTTGATGATTTAGAGTCGATGGCGGAGAATCAAGAGCTATGGAGGGCCCACTTGAGCAACATACACCCGCGACCCACTTAATGGACAAGCCGCCCGTTAAAATGATGATGATGATGATGAGATTAACTTCTTCTTAGAACATTTCAGTTCTAACTTTGGCCAAAATCTGTTCTGTCGCTAGATATATCGTTCTAGGCCTATAATTGTGCTAAAGGTATCAGCCAAAAACTTGTTGATATAGTGTCCATATTTTTTTAAAAGGGCATCACAATGGGTCCACAAGGACCCTGCTTTGCCAACCCGTAAACCTAACCTAACCTAACCTAACCTAGTGCCCATACCGGGTGACCAGGAATAGGAATGATACTTTTTCCAATTGTTATGTTTCAGCAGCTGTCAAAGTGAACCACTGACATCCGCAGCTGTCAAAATATTCAGTAAGGTTTCCCATTACTACATCATTCATCGTTTGGCGCTTTCTGAACGTGCGGAAATTATTAAAAACATACATTTCTACTCAGTTATAAATACTTTCGCAATGAAGGAAGAGGCACGGTTACCGTCATTGGTCTCAGGTATAGAGCGATTTTAACCGACTTTCTGTAGCCAGAGCGCGACATATCCGAGCTGTGGTTATAAGAAGACGCCGCTAAATGCCATACAAGCGATGCAACACTCAAAGTTGTGAAGGAGAAACTTGGCGACTGAGTCATCTCACGGCGATCGTTCATCAATATTGACCTTTACTATCATGCGACTTGACACCTCTCGATTATTTTCTCTAGGTCAACGTCAAGTACTTAGTCTACGCTAACAAGCCAACCACATTGGACGAGCTCTAGGCCAAAATTTGAGACGCTTATTGCGGGAATAACGCCGTATATATTGGACCGGATCATCAAAAATTGGACCGACCTCTTAAGCTTAAGCCAGCGAATCCAAGGCGGCCATTTGATTGATGTTCTATTCCACACATAATGGCATGAATGTAGTTTCAAAATAAAGCCAGGGGGCTTATTCCAAAATGCGCGGCGGATCGCTTTTCATGGGGCGGATTGGTATTTTTGTATTTCCAAAAGCGATTCGATCTATTCAAAAGCGATATCCATTTAGGTGACTAAATTCTTGTGACGGGAAAAAGCTGTCAAAATAAATAGAAAATTGGAAGTCTAATTGAAAAAAAAAACTGAAAAGCACAGTTCGCATTTGAGAATAAGCAAAAGCGAAGGCGGTCGAAATCGAAGTATCGCTTTCAATACGATCCGCTGCGCATTTGGGAATAACTCCCCAGAATTAATGTTTATTTTACACCTTTCTTATCTAGTCAGGTCACCCTATAGATTCAAAATGTTCTTGCAATTATTATTGAAGGACTGAATGTCTTTTTTGACTTATCTTAGACCTGGGATGTTGTCCCGATACACTTCGTTGGTAGCATAGCTGATTTTGTAGTCATGCAGAAGGGTTTAGGTTTCTGTAATGCACAGACAGCGTTGCCATAAGTGCAGATTTGTCTGCATTTTGCAGCTTTTCATCCCATAGCTGCAGACTTTTAAAATCCCAAAATCTGGATGGCAGGTTTTGTCCGCATATATTTAGTTTGTTTAGTGATTCTGAACAACATAGAAACGAATAGAAAAGTAGAGGTTTCCACCTTCCATGAGTATAAATGTTGTCTAAAACTGATCCACTTGTGTTTTTATGAAGCTGAACTGAATGTGTCTGTCAAAATTACTTGTTTTGATATCGCAATATTTATGAATCCAAATTTTTTTCCGCATTGCAGATTTTTCGAAATATTTTCATGGCAACATTGTGCACAGCTATCCATACTTCCATACTACTTTATAAAATGCCATGTCCGTCTGTTCGTTTCTCCATTCGTCCGTCTGGAAAACCATTCGTCGGATTTTCATGATTTTTTTTTCCGATTTATAGGTGTCCGGTCAACTTAGGCCGTAGGGTGGGTGAAAATTGCGCAGGAGTAAAGGGGTCGATTGTAGTAAGGGGGGCCTCACGAACCTTTAGCCATATGAATTTGAAAGTTTGTATGTTGATAGATAAGTCAAAATTATTTCATGCCTCATTCGTCGTTTTTCAATATTCGTCCTATAAGGGTTGAAAAAATTGGGGGAAAGCTTTTTTATTTCGACCTTACTACACTTAACCTGCCATTATACTCATAAATCTGTTGGGCACTACTTTACCGGAGTATTTTGAGCTAACATTCATATTCCTGGTCCATCCAGAGGGTCAGATAGGTGTAATAAATTTGGAACGCGAATGCGCCATAATATCAGCGTGCCCAGCGTTGTCGGCTTGTCGACCGCTGGTGTTGTTTTTATAGCAGAGACGTCCCTAGGTGATAGCGTTCTTTTCATAATCAACGTTTTTAGCGGCGCTGATAATATTATAAATACAGACATCATCAGCTGCGTTGGTGCATATTGAAATTTTGAGAATTCTGGTTGTATATTCAGTATTGAACATCGAAATTAATTTTTGACTTCTTTTAAAAAAGCTTTCCGACGAACTGCATGAAAGCCATCATCAGCGTCCAAAGAATTCTTAGGTTGTCTGCTGAGCGCTTTGCAATGAAGTTTATACTTCCCTGCAAATAGTCTTACGTCACCTTTAAGGTTGACAAACGTTAGAAATCATTTTCGATTAAGATTATGGGTATGATGGGCATTATAGGCAGACTTAACAGCCCAACACTGTTCAGCTGTGTTTCACAGAGCTTCTTGCTTGTAACACTCATTCGGAGCTGAAAACCTAACACAGACGTTGATTAAAATGGCTACCAGGTCTGAACTTCCAACCCTACTCTTCAACAAATTGGACCTTACTAATATTAATAAGTAATAATCATTTTCAACCTTGACCTTAAATATATTTTAGGGTCGTGCTGTATATACGACAAAAATCGGATCTAGGTACTAGTTCAGGCATTCCTTCTTCTATCTCAAACGAAAGTTTGTATCTATCCTCAACCAAATCCGTACAGTATATCAAAACCCAGACATGCAACTATTTAGCTCCACAATTGCTGTATATAGTTGGGATCTCCCATTCTTCCTTGTTAAACATTCGACTCATTCTTAAATTGCTAAACTATTCCAATTACCCTTATAAACATTCCCGCCTTGAAACAAATGAGGCTCAATAGTCAGTTGTCGCCGTCGTCGCGACGTTATTGTCGACCAGCTAACTAATTCTCATTCTGTGAAAATTTTATGCGAATTTGTTATAGCAAGTCGTGACTAAATGAGTCATCATCATCATCATTGTCGAGCTATTGAAGTCCGCACCATTTTAAAATGGGACATATAATAGCGTTTTGTGCGGCGGAGGTGGTGTCTGTCCAGCGTAGTGCAGTAGCAGTAGCATAATTTGCCCGCCCCGAGTCGCATTGTTATTCGGGAGGCTCGAAACAATTGCACGAATCTATATGCAAGAACTCTGGCTATACAAAAACGAACCAAATCTATCTAATGGTGATTTATGAGAATTTAAATGGCCCCAATACAATACGTACCGTACATACTTTGGCTGTTATTGTTCGTCTGGAGAATTCTAATTTTCTAATACCATGGGCGATGTCGTGCTGATATTTTGTTTGAGATTATATAAAGTGACAAGTTGATTAGCTTGTGATTATGGATAATTGTAACCTTTTAGGGCGGGACACTATGCGCAATTTAAATCGAATTTTATGTCTATTACAGTGGTCTGGGACTTTGAGGTAATGTAATGGTAATGATTGAGAATAGAATTGGTAATAAGTAGTGGTAGGGGTGAAAATATTACATTTCCATTGCCCATGTTTATTTAACACTAAAATATACTTCACAGTAATTTTTTGTAATTTACTATTTCCTATGTAATGAATGGTAATAACTTTTGATATTACCTCTGAATTACTTTCGACAACTACCACTTTATTGCGTTCAAGCTTATGTAATGTTGTCATTCTACAGAAGAATTACATTTTCAGCCCTCGTCGTTGTCATAATGGCGACTGCATGGTAATACGTGTATGTAATCCGATTACATTACCCTTCAACTAGATTGCATAACTCTTACCGTGACCTTTTTTTGAGAATAAACTGATTAAGCAGTCGGTGTTTGCTAAAGTCCATATCAAACGTTCTGATGTTTTGGTAGCTTTTCATAATATTTAACTGCAATGATTACCGAATGCATTACTTTTTATATCCATTACTTAATTCTATCCAAGGTTGCTATTATTATTTTACAAACAAAACACGAATTTTATAATTTAGGGAGATTTAGTATTTTATCAGTTATCTGGTTTTGGGATGTCATGTAACTAGGCCTAGGAAATAAACTAAATATCCAATTCATAGCCAAAAAATCTTCTCTGAAGGTAATTATGTACATATTATTACCTTTCAATTACTTTAGATTATTATTACCTCGTAAATTACTAATTTCATGGCATCTATATTCATACTACAAACACGCTTTGATAATTGACTGTGATCTTGGCGCCAATAATTATTGTTTGTTGATTACACCTAGTAATCATTGCTAATAGCTATTACCCCCTTATTACTTGGTATTTTTTTATTATTACTATTGAGAAAATAATTTAAGCTAACTAGTAGTACCTAATTGTTAGGAACTTCATCATACAATGTTTCATTGTGCAACAGGAAAATATCTTAAAATTCACTTATATACATTTTTCGGTAATGCATTACAAATCACTTACTATAGCATGCTATATTATTTTCAAAACTTAATTACTTGACTGGAAATTAGTTTTTAATATCTCTTTTTTGTTTTGTTATTTCCTTTTAGGCATCGAGAAAAGTATCCAAGTGTGGTTACTTGTTTGTTGCTCCCGACTGGGACTTTAACAATCCTCTATACAGAACTAAGGTAAGTGATGGTGAATATGAATACTACAATCTAAAGTAACCTCTTATAAACTACAATTAACAACAATTGTAAACAATAATTTTGAGATGTAGATTGGAAGTTATAGTATAAGAAAGATGTTGGGCACCTCCCCTCTATCCGTATGTGGGTTGGCCCCTGCGATCCACTTGGGCATACTACCGGTACATCGGCGAACCATTGGAATTGATAGACGGTACCTTTAGGTGGAGGTTAGGTTAGGTGGAGACGGTACTTTTGAAAATTTTTTTAAAATTCTATGGTTTTGTATATGACTTTCCAAATTTAAATGTTTAAAGCTTCTTGAAGATTTATTTGTGAGAAGTGCTGGAGGCTTTTTCTTATTTTGAGTCCAACTTGCTTCGCCTCATCTTGTGGATTGTGGGCCATCACATGAAGGTCAATCGTCAGCGTAGTCCAGGAGTAGATATAGTACAATGACTGCCATAGACTCCTATTGTGTAGGACATGCCAGACACTTACCACCCTCGCAATGTAGCCTTGATAATAGCTATGCGTTTGCTTATGCGGAAGGTCAACCAGACATCAGCTCAAAAAAAAATTGTTGTCGAACACCTCCTTGAAGTTCATAAACAGTACTCGTAGATGCAGCGGAAAGCTATACCTACCAGCACGAAAGCCTGTCTCTACGACGACGTCGAGAGTTGAATCTAAATTGGTTTTGATTCGGTCTAGAATAAGCTATTATTTTGGATACGGCAGGGATATACGAGGACGCCTTCATACAATTTTCGTTTCTCGGTAGTTTGATTATTATCCCCCTTTTGCGGAACTTGTAGTCGAAGTATTTGTCGCCGGCCGCCTGAATTAGCCATAAATACACACCGCCTTGTTTTTCGTGATTGCGACTTTTTTAACAAGCCCATACAAATCTTGATTTCCTATATGCTTGCAATGGAATATGTAACCCAGACTTAATAGTGAGTTAAACCTTTCGACGGATTTCAGAGTTTTTGTTGGATCTTCGAGATAGTTAATGGATTGAGCAAAACCTTATGTGGAGACTAGCCGTCAAAAAAGACAGAGATACTTCAACCACTCCTACCGAAGGACGAAATTTGTTTAAGTTTCGTATGTAAAGTCAGTCTAATTCCATGGACACATTTCTCGTTCATGGATGCGGGGAATCCCCTTCTTTAATACTTAGGAAGAAATTTACCTCCACCTAAAATCACCCGAGAATTACATATTTACAACTACATCCTTACATACGTGAGAAACTCAATGTCGAGCAGCTACTTCTCCGGACGGAACGATCCATGCTTCGGTGGCTTCGTCATGTTAAACGCATGTCCCCGACCAGGATTCCACGACGTGCTATGGAATCCGTACCATCGGGTAGGCGTCCTCTAGGTAGAACAAGGATATGAGATGGTTAGATCAAGTCCATAATCTCTCCTATACCCGTATGGGGATTGCCCTTGATGATTTAGAGTCGGTGGGGAGAATCGAGAGCTATGGAGGGTCCACTTGAGCAACCTACACCCGCGACCTACTTAATGGACAAGCGGACCATTGAAAATGATGATGATGATGACAACTACATCCTGGCTTTGACTTTGATCAAAACCGGTTCTAAAATTTAAAGAAAAGCTATTTTCCCATAACGACCTAGTCGTTACGACTGAGTTTCCATAAATCACCAGGTCATTCCCTTAAAATCAGTGGGTATCAAGAGGACCGATCTTTATCTTTTAGCAACTAGCGGGTACCCGTCGGGAGTTGCTGCGCATAACAGAAATATATTGGAATTTTGTAATAAGTACTAAAGAATAACAGTAGTCATATAGTGTTGTTAACAATGCGAGCGAGGTGCCCCGCCCCGCCCCGTTTTTTAATTCCACCCGAATTTCACAAAGAGCCTTGCTCGGACAATGCACGTCAATGTTTCAAATTTTACATCTTTAGCCTCCCATGAGTGTCGAGAAATATAGTTTTAATTTGTTTTTTTGTTTTGTATGGTAGACGCCACGCCCCTTTGTCAAATTTTTACCAAACTTCACAGGAACACTCTCGAGCTAATACCAACCAGAGATTGCCTAAAAGTCTGAAATCGATCGGTTGGGTGGTTTCGGAGGCTATAAACTACATGCAAACATACGCAGATAGGTTTCTACTTAATTTTTTTATATATGAGTGTACATTTTTTCAAACTGTGTTACCTATGGCTAACAGTTCCCAAAATGAAGGCACTTTCCTAAAATGTCATAGTCATCTAACCTTGCTAGCAAGACATTCTTTCTTTTCCAACAATATATTTAGTATCAAACAAGAAAATACCCTCTTCTAGTTATATATTGCTCTGTGATAAAACTCGAAAGCCTTTCAAGGCTTATTCATCGATAACAAAGCATAGACTGCTGAAAACATGTTTTCTCAGAAGAATATCTTATCACATGTTTACAACTTATTTTTTGAAATCCGCACCTTGTAATCAATGAGTAATCATTCAATTTCACCACACTTCTGATTTGTTTAGGTACTCGCTTCCATTAGAACGTGACCAACACAATACACGTATAGACAACAAAAATCTTATATCCCAGAAACCACCAAGGATCTCAATCAACCGCGCTGATGGGCAAACATAAAAATATGAACTTTAATGCGCTCACTGTTATCCTAATCCAACCATATTACAGCCTTCGTAGGTAAAAAGCATCATCAGCGTTCATGCCGTGCCGCAGCAATCATCACTAAAAATATCCGAACATCCATGGTCATCATCCCGCGCCGATTGCATCCGCACAGTGCGATATGTTTGCAAGAACGCAACGCCTGCGTACCATCGGTAGCACCAATCTCAGTGCTGTGTCGATCTGACCGGTGGATCTTTTTATTACCCCGCCAGATCATAATTTTATTAACGCACATCTGAGTCGCCTCCTGCTGGCGAAACACGGAAGTTGGCGCACCAGCCATAAACTTTTATTGCGCCACAGCTTAGATCACAAATTAGAAATCATTTAATGAACTTTATCTGTCGATAACTTTGTTCAGGTATAATTAGATAGATATAAAAAAAGGGTTCATTGGACCTGATGACCACCGCTTTCACCAAGAATTCCAAGCTGTCACATTTACTTGGGCAATATTCGCTGCAAAAAGAGTTGACAAGTTTCCGCTATCTTTGGTTTGTGTGCCACACGCACTGAAGGACATAAACTCCCACGAGATACATTGAGGTTTTCTGGGACACATTTCTGGTTGGGATATGGAGACGAAAATAACGGACTTTAAGGTCAGACATAGAGCCGCGTCGTGGTGCCCGATAGGTTTGACATTAATCTTGGAATGTGCGGTTTTGGAATTATTGTCGACTCAGTAGACACCACGCAAAGTGATGATAGAGTCAGCGGAATAGTGCTTTTGTTGGTGGCGGAGTGGACGTTGGACGCAGTTGAGTGAAATATTTTGAAGTATAATTTGCACATGAGTTATCTTGCGGGAGACGTCGTCGCGTCGCGTCGTGAAATTTGACAAGATAAAATGGAGTATATCGGCGCGCGTTGGGACATTACTATCTATTCTCTGAGCTATAGTGTATAAAGGTGTAGGCGTGAACTACGAACTACGCCGAATCTAATACATGAGTTCTGCCGTTCATACAGCTGGGTTCGCGCTGTCCCTAATATTCAGGTCGACAGACTCATCTTTAGTTCACTATTGGAACAACTGTCAAGGGGTGGACCACGTTATTCGGCAATGAAACGAACTTACCTAACTAAGAATCAGTTCAAAGCCAGATATATTAAGTTGTACCGCCTTTTTCTGTCACATATTTGGTGTACGTTATCTTAGAATTGGTATGTTCTTCAAAATTCTGTTTTAGAACCCGCTAATTCTAACTACTGATATTTCGTTACGTACAGTGACAAATCCATGTTGTTTCATAGTGGATCAACGTTTAATCCGAGTGTATCTGCATTTCATTGACATAGTTTCACAGGACCGTTAGGCCTAGCTTCCCACAACCATTCGTCTTGTTTGAGTTTTTATTTTTTGGGACGATTGGAAGAGACCTACAATTTAATGCCGAACCCGAACGGCTGAATTGGAAAAACTATTTCAGGACAATTATATACACTCGCATGTTTGTGAGACATACACGAGAGGTGGCGCAATGGAAAAAAACTTTAGTTGTAATTATTTGTGTTTTTCCGGGGATCGAACCTGTGACCCATCGCTCAGTTGTCCAGCACACGAGCCACTGAGCCACTGCGCCCACGTAGATCGTCACCTTTCTTATTGTATTTTCCATAGTTCCTTAAATTTCCATTATCCTTTCCGGTATTTTGGTGAACAAAAGGAAAACTGGACTCCATGACTACCGCCGATCAGAATTATGACAAGAAAACTGATCGACAGATATAACCGATCGCATCCAGACTGTTACGATCTATGGAGCTCAATTCAACCTCAGTACAAATCTTCGTGTTATATTTTTGTTCTGTTACTTTTCAGATCCATAATGTGATCGATGATTGCTATCCCTCTGACCAAGTGATCAATCGAAACAAATCGCCTTCATTTGATCAATTGACCAACTGATCCGGAATGATCGTCTCATAGTTCCGACTGGTTACTGATATTGATTTCTCTGATAGAATACTAATTTTCTTATGCGCATTCAGATGGAATTCTTGAACTAGGTATACGCCATATTCTTTGATCAACTCGATCATTTTGATCAATCAATTGATCAAATTTCGATACGATCAGTTGTTCTTGCGGTGTTATCGACTGATCATACAGACTTGTGAAATTCAGCGAACGAATGGTGCCTATCGATCGACATTTTATTTCTTTCGTATAAGTCCGCTCTCACATTGAGGCAACATTCAATATGCAACTGGCAATAGGAAACACGCAAAATTATCGCTCACAATTATTTTTCTTTGTATTAAATTAGAGAGTCTCACATCAAAGCAACTAAATATTGCTCGAACGAAAAATGTTGCTGATTGTTTATTGGCAGTTGCTATAATAACTATAGATGCTTATTGCTTGTTGCCTCAATCTGAGAGGCGCCTAAAGATCTCAGTAAGTTCCGAGGTTTATGTTATTTTAGTCTTAGATACATATGCTATCTGCAAGAGCTCTTAAACAAGAGGCGGTTGTTGCTATCACTAATTTCAGCAACTCCAGGAGCGCCAAGCCATTCAAATGATGAATATTGACGCTATAACTTCTGCTATCGTTATGGCTCGCCGTCCATTGCAATCGTAGTATGCTCTCAATACCACTGTTTCGCACATCTATTTGTTCACACTGCTTGAACGGTCCTAGTTGATAGCAGCCTATGTTCAGGAATTCCTACAACTTTCTCAACTTTATGTAAGACCTCATCGTAATCGTGATTTCTCCAGATCTTTGTTTTTATCTATTACAAGGCGCAGCAATTTCCTTAGAAACAACATTTGTCAACCTCTGTCGACAAATACAAAAAAAAAAAAAAAAAACTCTCGCTTTCCTAATTAATGGTCAATTCCCTCAAAGTTATACCACTGTTTTCTTGAGCAAAACGTGCGTCATCTAGCGTTTTTCTTGCATCTTTTGAAAGCCTATACCCACAATTACCTATATATTATCGTCTCCAACTCTACCACCACTTTCACTACTCCGGCATGATCAACGTCCAAATGTCCAAACAAAAACTCCAGATGTTGAATCTGGAATCCCACAAAGTGCATTGAACGCACCCATGTTTAGGTATATATCGCGCGATGTGCTTGTGTTTTTTTTTTATTACTCAATTAAAAGCGCGCGATTCCGCCGACAAAACCCTCTAGTTGATTGCTCCATTAGAAGCCGGACGACCGAATTGGATGTCTTGTACTGTGACAGGGGACAAACATTCCAAACTCTCCTCTATGATAGACATAATTCGTTGCTACATTCACTTTGAGTTTATACACGCACATGTGCATAGACAAAATGCTGCTGAACTGACCGCCTGTAGTGCGCCATTATATGCGCGCAGACGCACCACTCCAGATGCCCATGATCCCACTAATCAGTTGAACAATTTCCCCCCACATACATAGATACATTTGTCTGTTGTTGGATTGTTTTGTGTTGTTTCATTATTGTTGTTGTCCAGACTGGACAGACAGACAGATAAAAACAAAAAAAGCGCGAAACCTCCGACACAAATCGCCTGGCTCTGTCTCCAATTACAGATAATTGCGTGCAGCATTACTCTTTTGCTGATCATGTTGATGTTGTTGTTATTATTGGTACATGTTGCTTCAGCTGATGATGTTTGTTGTCATTATTGTTGTATTGCTTCCAGTTTTGTTGGACACTGTTGTCCACTTTGACCAGTGAATAGTGAGGGTGATCGGAGACTCCTACAGTCAAAGTTTGTTATTGGAAAACGCATGGCTCCGGTCTCCCATATGACTCAATTCTTACCCTTCCAGGTCTGGTTAAAAGAGTGGTGGTCAAAGATCGTACAATAATTATATAGTTCAATCAAACTATACTTCCTTATCCGGATTGGAGACCGGATTTTGTACGGCAGGCTAATTTCCTTCGTACTTTCCACTCCGTCCGATATGACCGAAAAACTGGCAGACAGAACTGCGTGTGTTTGCATCCGTATATCACAATTCGGAACGTTCCATCAAACTATCCGGACTGGAGACCGGATTTCGTACGGCAGGCTAATTTCCTTCGTACTTTCTGCTTCGTCCGATATGACCGAAAAATTGGCAGACAGGATTGCGTGTGTTTGCATTCAAATACCACAATTCGGAACGTTCCATCAAACTATCCGGACTGGAGACCGGATTTTGTACGGCAAGCTAATTTTCTTCGTACTTTCCACTCCGTTCGATATGACCGAAAAACTTGCGTGTGCTTGCACTCATATATCACAATTCGGAAAGTTCCATAGAACTATCCGGACTGGAGACCGAATTCTCTACCGCAGGCGCATTTTCTTCGTATTTCCCGCTCTGGGCGATGTCACCGCGGATTATCTGTGTTTGAAGATCCACATATCACAGCGGCTTAGGGCTACTCAAAAATTCACCAAATTTTTCTTTCTCTTTCTTGCTTTAAGTTCCAGATATCTATGCAGCAGTTATAGGTAACAGTAATAATTGAACAAAATCTGAAAATGGAGCCTACCCTTAGGCGCAAGCTAGAACATAATTCTTGGTCTAAACTCTACTTTATAAGATTATTCATACTCCCTTGACCCGTGACCGTGGGAAACGCTGGCACTTATAGGCAGCATTTTGCATATGAGGCTTAAGCCACATCACTGAAGTTTAAGGCTGAACGGTTATCGGGTTCAATTTCTATAAGTGCGGCGGTATATGACTACTGTTGGAGTAGAAAGCTTTCAGTTGAATACTCAGTTACATTTAAGCCTTTAGGCCTCTTAGTGAGAATACTCTCGCGAACGTCTGACAAATATCCAAAAGTATAACTGTCCTGTTCCGTCCCGTTCGGACTCGGCATAAAATTGAAGGCCGCTTCCATTCGTTCCAAAAAAAAAAAAAAAAAAAACTCACACAAGCGAATTGTTGTAATAAGATAGGCCTACTGTGTCTACACGACTGTTGCGCCAACTATTTATTTTTGTCTTTTGATCTTGCAAAGTCTGCCCAGAGCAGCTTTCATTCCTACCTACGTTCCGAATCGCGGACTCACTTTCGGTCAGTACCACGTTCTTAGCTTTGGCGTGATGTGACTTCACTCACAACCTAACCTAACTTAAACTAGCCGACTTCGTTGAGGTTTTGCTGTCAAACTATCTACTTTGAAGCTTACTACCTCCTTAACCCGTCAAATCGGATCCCTTTTGGCAATGTATAATCTTAAAAATAATCCACTGAGTCCCAATAGTGGTAAGCCCTCAAAAGTGAGGAGTGATTCTCATTTATAAAATGAGGATCAGATAGATTCGGGCATGTGACCCGAGGAGCATAGGCTCGACCGGAAGCAGAAATACCCTCTCAAGAAAAACATTTAATCAAAGAGATTCTTCAGATCTACACCAAAAAAACAGTTTCTACTAGATCACTTTAGGTTTGAGGATCACTTGTTGTGAATGCTTCTAAAAACTGAGTTAGATCAGGGCGTGTGAAAATTTGACGTGATCAATTGAAACATCACTTTAAGCGAAAAGTACGAATTTTAGCTAAAGATAAGGTGCATTTTTAAAAAAACGAGAATCACTTGAAATCACGATCACTTTTAGAGAAAATTGTTTCAGACGGGAACGATGATCAGTGAAATCAAAAATTAAAACGTTGATCATGGCAAAATTTAAATCGTTTCGGTTTATAATAGTCCACCGTAAACTGCTCATTGGTTATGATCATTAAAGTGCCAGCAAATAATTTAGCTATCGCCAGTTCAAATACAATGTTGACTCAGAATCTAACTTCAGCTAGACCTGCCGGCGCACTGGAAATGCAGCCATGGAACTGGTCATCAAACCCGCCTTTCCCCATTCCAATCATAATTAACTGAACTGGCCATATCTCTTCCAACCACACGACACACCTGCTATAAGTCGCGATTAGAATCAATTTTAAATGAAGGCAACCTCACTTCCTATACCCACACCATTCAGCCCTCCATCATAACCAATTAACTAACGAACATTCTAAAGGATTATTCATTCGCAGAGACAAGGCTCGGTTCGCTGCAAAAAGGTTCCACAAATAACCAACAATTACCAAGATATCCAAATGACTTCCTGGTCTAATACAAGCTCGCTGTATATCCATGGCAATAAAACTCTTGACGATATTGAGTGGATGGGCACATCCTCGATCGTTCATTCCTTCTTATCGCTCTCCATATAGAAGACGACACACACTTGACTTTCGTCATCATGTATAACAGGAGCACATTACCGCACAGTCACAGACACAGAGATATTATGCGCATAAGTCGAAGATTTTCATTTGCCAAATGACACTAAATTATGATAAACTCGTCGCTAAGGCAAATTACCATGCGATTAAGTTGTCTAAGGAAATTACGATGATGGTGATTCTAATGCGGTGCGCTTTACGAGCTCAGGTGGTAGCGATAAGTGGAAAGCGGTGTTTTGTGCCACCATTCAGCGCAGATATCCCTTGGGGGCAATTGACAATCGACATCCGCAGTGCTACCACCGACCCTCTGTCCGATTCACACATTCCCCACAAAAGAAGAAGAAAAGTGAAAACAATTTTTCCACGATCGCGCCAAAGAAGAACTTTCGCTTAATTTAGTTTCACATGTAGATATGTGCGGTGTGCATGTTAGGTGAGGTTCAACGTGTCGTCCAACTAACCCAGGACACAAATCAGCCTTCTAAATGACCACCGAAGCACACACCTTCGCCTGCAGGTTGATCGGAGATCGTTTTTCTCTGCCGAAAACAGAAATTGTATCTTTTTACCGAGCAAAATGTGTAGAAAAACGAATCCAGATGGCAAAAGTGCATACAAATAATAATAATGAAACGATCTCCCTAGTGGGGCTTTTTCTTCTTCGAGGTGAACATCTGTGTGGAGATCGGCTGAAGATCGTTTGCGAGTCTGGTTCAATAACCAGACTTAGCCGCCTGCCTGCACTCCAGCAATGGATAGATGGAGACACTCAAAACAAACAAAACAAATCATGTCTGTGGGTTACTTACTCTTTCGTTGATTGGGACTTTCTTTGGGCTAGCTCGCATCGTGAGGATGGCAAGTGGAGTTGTAGTTGGCATTCACATATCCTCTCTCTCTTTCTTTCTTCTTAATACGCCTATCATTTCTATCTCAGTGCGGGAATGGTCAAAGTGATCGCTTCTCATTAGGCTACAAAAAAATGGTTACATTTAGACAGTGGGACCTGTGATCAAGTATAGGACGCTTTGTTTTTGTAGGCCTACGAGTCTCATAGACACACTTCATGATTCATTTGTTTGCAACTGATCTCTAACAGAGTTGATCTTCCCTAATCGTTTGTCATAATCATGATTGACTGCAGTCGGATGCTTTTTGACCTCAAACTGTAAGGTTCTCATTCGATCCGTTCGAAAAATGGCAATCGATAGTGAAAACGTTTGGACATTACAAGTGATCTTCATTCGATTGGCCGATCTTCAAAACAATTGATCTTTAAAAAGTAAATACACCAAATTTATTTGCATTGATCCTCACAAGCGATCTTCATTAGGTACATATTTTTTGACAAAACCTATGTATCTACATGGAAGTTGCGCACTATTTCAATGCGATCTCTTCTCAGTCGTGACTGCTTCAACTTATTTTGTCTGAAAATAGTCATCGATCCTTATTGATCCTCACTATGTCTGCAACTTGATCGACACTTTATAGCAGTCTCTTTAAGAGTGATGTTCACTAAAAGTTCTCCAGGACCTAGGATTTTGGGGGCGAGCTTTACTCAAATTTTTTCACCGATAAAGCCTAATTTCATAATGCCGATCCTAGCACATTAAGCGATCAACAGTTTTAACTGCGATCATTCTCATTTACCAAACCTTGTCTGAAGTGTTCTAATCGTCGCAGTAACTGATTACGGTGGCCTATGATCAGACAAGAAGAACTTTACCTAAACTCCTGAGGATTTTTACATGTGAAGCTGATCTACCTATACTTACTGACGATTACGGTTCTACCCACAGGTCGTCCAGAAGTTTCACACCAATTTGTTAAATGTTATATAATGTTAGAAAGTGATCTCCAAATGACATTTGTACAGATCACTAATCAAATTGCAATACTCAAGCAGTCGTTTTTCAAATTTATCTACAAGTGGTATGGGTCGATGCCGCTTAAAGTGATCTTCAATTTATATGATCCTCGCCAGTAAAGCGATTTGTATTGAACCTGTGTCAACAATTTGATTGATCCTCGAAAATAAATGACCATCAGTACCAAAACCCGAATATGTTCGATCCTTATATACGAGTATCTTCAAAATCCGAATACTTTTAGGGACTATATGCTGGTTCGCCCTCTTAAGTTATAGAAAATCAGTTTACTAGTCTGTACAATCGATTGTCACTAATGATAGAACAAGATCGTCGACAAAAATAAGACGATTGGGCTCTTTCGCAGATCTTTCTTACATTCGAAGTCTTGAGTGAAGTTTGTATGATGACTTCTGATCATGGTAATAAATTATCTTCACACCATATGTGAAGGTCATTACTACCTAAGTTCATCTTCATTCTATGGTCAATAAAATTCAAGTTTTGTATGTAAATATTCAAACTCAGACTCAAAATCCCTACCTTTTCTTAAGTGATGCAGTCCCAAATAAGTGCGGTCAACAACCTAGCCAACCCTCTCAAGCTGCGGCTGCACTTTGACTGAGACCCCCGTTGACTTGTACGAGGCAGAAAAATAGAAATATCTACATAGTTCCGACGCGACAACTTAAAACTCGTTTTGCCGTGATGTCAATTCATCTTTGGCAGTCTCAAAATCTCTTAAGAAATTAATAATAGCTCCTAATATGAAGCGGTTGAAAATCTCACCCTCGTAGCTTGACCTACTATAATACCTTTTTTTTTGGGATGATGGAGAGTTTTCATAATATAAACCCATTTGTGATGAAGTTTCGGTTTTATATTTTTTATATGAAGTTTTTTTTTATATTTGTATGCTTTCCATCGGAATTTCTATGTCCACAGAGACAGTCCTTGCTGACTTATTATTTGACGTCGAAGTTATCATTCCTTCTGCAGTTACACTGATCCTCACTATCTGAAATTACTACTTCCGCACCTATTCGTCAAACTAAAGTAGCATTTTCACAAACTGTAACACCCGGTGGCCATGGTGTAGTGGTTAGAGTGTTGTCATTTAACCCGAACTGCGTAGATTCGAGACCCAACGGTGAATAGTAATGAACAATACAGCCACCAACCCTAAAGAAGGAACAAACAATATCAGAGATACTTCAACTAGTGGTTGGGACAGAATTCAAGTCTGAATTCTTCACGAATTTTGCCGACACCTTGTCTATGCTTCGGCCGCCGTATTATAAACTGATCACTGATCCTTAGGTTAGGTTAAAAAAGGTATGAAAGATATGTCTCATACGGCAGTAGGCACCATAAGGGCCCATCGTGATCCCTAGGGGGAACCAATTGCAGTGACCTTCAATGGAAAAAGACCTAAACACTTGCCCTTGAGAAAGCCCCTTATAGTTGGTATTGTCCCTCCTGTAAATGTTGGAAGAAGTACCTGCCTTCTACTGCGACATATTGCCTGAGATGTTCCCTGCCTAGTTAGAGGATTTCCTTAGATCGTTTACGGTCGTATTGCGGCCCAAAGTGCCTTGGATACTGCGTGACCGGTGAGGCCCGCCCATCTCCGGTCGGCTTCCTTAGTTAGTTTATTCCTAATATCGCTTTTTATGATGCAAGGAGGTGGTTTAATATTCACATCTCCTCCATCCAACAATTCCCCGCCTCTTCTCGCAAGTTCATCAGCTTGCTCATTTCCAGCTATACCGCAGTGCCCTGGTACCCAGCATAGTCTCCCTCGGTTCTGACTGCATAATGCCTTAAGCATTGTGCGACAGGTCCTGACTAATTCAGATCCCTAACCCTACCTATAGAAGTGACACATTTTTTTGCGACTCATTATCGGCTATTAAACTGATCTTCACCTAAAATTCGCGTTTCGGAGGTTACTGAAATGAATTCGACTAATTCTCAATTAAAAACTTTGGGTTTTTGTATTGATCTCTGACAAATTGATACACACTTTAAATGTAATGATCGACACTTTAATTTTCCGTCTCCAAAAGATCATATAATCTCTTGAGAAAGTCTGCATATGATACGATCATTACTAAAAATAATCGTCCACTATCACCTATCAGTTAAGGAAAAACTCAGATTCCGAATTTATCCCTATAGGAAAATCATGTTTTAAGGTTGAAGATTGTCACTTTAACGCGATATCGGCCGATCCTCACACAAACTAATTCTCTATCGTCGTTTATATTAAAAACCCCGATGTTCACATAAAACTAATTTTTAGACACAAAAGATCCTCACATCAACGCATGATCGGCAGTCCAATGGATCTTCATCAAAAATTGGTCGTCCATGATCATCCCGATCTTCATGGGAAAATTGTCTATCTCCAAACTGATCCTCAACTCATCTAATCGTCAGTCATCATTATTTAGTTATGAATCCAGATCCTCACTTTGGCGACGGATCGTCGGGAACTCATCCTGACTGACTGCAGTCTTGAATATCCCCCAAAAATGTATGATCTGATCTTCCCATACGAAACGATCCCCACTCAAACTGATCGTGGGTCATCGTTTTTATTAGAATATCCGTTCCTCACTCTATTTCAATAAAAAAAAGTTCCTATTTTTTGAGTCGAAATGCGTTGTCAATGATCCTCATCTTAAAGTTGCCGTTTGTTTGACGATTTCTTTGACAGATTCCACCCAAAACGCAATTCGCGGCACTAATAATCATTTTTAGTGTCCTGGCTAACTTTTATGAAGTCACAATGGCGAAAATTTCCATATAAAATGATCTACTGTGACGTCAAAATATTTAGGTTGAAGATTAAAAATGATTATTGGTAAGACCCAATGATTCCTACTCTAACTGCTCGAACCTAAACGGCTATGGACTTCTCTTGCATGACTATACATATTTGAAAATAGAAATCCAACTGATTCGCACTAAAAATTGAGCGTTTTTTGAATGATCCGGAATGATCCTTACTTTAGCTTCCCAATTTCAAGCTCTCATTCACATCGCTTTGTCAAGCGCATATAGACCTAGTATGCAGTGCCAATTTATGTGGGGGTATGAAACTGTCATTTGACATGCAGTTCTTGACAGTTGTATCGATAATTAATTCGAAATGCTTTCGTAAGTCGCCATAATTCTTGCTTATCGAATTTGTGAATTTTAAAACTACCGCCCACCCAAAAGGCAAGCCAAAGCCAACATCTCTATTAAGAGTGTCAGTCACAACGACGAGGCAGCTGCAATTAAGCCCACCGCCCACAGCCACTTAAAGTTTAGTAGGCGATACCACCCGACAAAAATCTCCATTTGATATAATCAATCCAATTAAAGAGATTTCCCCGATTATCATAAACTAACACCAACAATCAACTGCTAATTGCACCCTACAGGGTGTGCCGTAATCAAATTTCCAAAAAAAAAAAGATCGTCCCGCTGTTTGGTAAATATGTTTCTATTTGCTAGAAATCTCCCCGCGGTAAGCTAATTAATTTCCATTGTTGGTAGCGAATATGACGCGGTCGTATAGTATCGCACTCTCTTCGAATTGCGAACAACAGCAACTGCCAAACATGGTAAGAACATGTATAACGAATGTATCGCAAGCCTGCCATAACAATTATCGTCATAAATTTTCATTGAGATTTATGTGTGTGGCAATGTGTTGGTACGGTGTCTGTTGTGCATGCATATTTACACGGGATTATCTCCACTTAACGTACATAACTGAGGGAGAGAGGTATACACGCGAGTATACCTACTGCATTTTAATTGCAACAGGCACAGGGTGCTGCAAGCAACGATGCGGACGACTGTGTGTATATACAACCCGATGACAGATTAATAGGAATTAATATCAATGACGGCGATAAGATAAATGGTAAAAACGACTTAATCCCTGTCAAATGCGAAGTAAGTTCGTCATTATTTACGATCGCATTGTTCCAGTAGTTAGTGTGTGTTAGAGAAGTTGGCTTGTCGCCTTTCTGTCATGTGTCTTCGTCATCATCATCATCATCATCATCAACCACATCGTTTGTTGGGTCTTTCACTTGGCATTTTTTTTTTCGTGGTGTCTTCACACAGTGAAAAGTCACATGTGTTCAGAGTTATGTGACATTAAGGGGTACCTACCTTACCTATCTCTTCTCGAAACTCTGCTATATCGTATACCTAATGCAATTGTGGAACATTAAGGTTTGACAAATGGAGTAGGTGGCAGCGTTTCGAGTGGGCTTTGGCCTGAAAATGCTAATGATGAGTAGGCCAACTACAGCACGACAAAAAAAAAAAGAAGTAGAAAACAAGACAAATATGCGAGAGTTAGAAATATTTGTCGAGACTTAAGTGATGACAAATTGGCTGTACCGTGCATAGTGCATTTGATTATCTCAATGAGCACTTTATTAGCTTTTTTAACAAGTTACGTTAGTTTAAATTTTTTTTACGCAAGGCCTTCACAAAAGTGTGATAGATTAGTTGTGTTTTTATGAAACCTCCCCAGCCAGTGGTTGCCAGTAGTTGCCAGTTGAGGCACATTTCACATGCTAATTAAAACAACAACCTGCTGGCAACTGCTGGCAAAAACTCTTGATTTTCTCCCTAGTCGGAAAGCTACTGGCTGGCAGCTGGCTAAATTCAATTCACAATGAAAAAACAGGTGGCGCTGAAAGCAACAAGTGGCTTAGAATTTTCGCACAATTTGCTTAAATTATAATTGCGTTCTTATCTCATGCACACAACATTCCAGAGAAAAATGTCAGAATTTATCTAATATTTCTACCAAATGCATACATATGGGTAGGTAGGTACAGGTAGGTAGTAGTGGCGGTTTATATAAAAACCCAAGTAGCACTAAGTGCCGTTTTGTTACCACTTACTCATTTCACCTGGTTGTTGTAAGTATGTCGAAGGGTGGTTTAGATCCAGCCTGTGAAATTCAAAAAGGTTAGAAGTTCGTTGATGTTATTCTTCGCGACTTCCTCTAGGGATGCGAAGAAGGGTTTACCCAGAGTTCGTTGTCTAGTCCTGGCTAGTGCCGGACAAACGCATAGATAGTGAATGAGGGTTTCTTTTTCGGTTGCATCGTTACAACTGCGGCAGTGTGTATTATGTGGTATGCCTAATCTGACTGCATGGTCCCCTATAGGCCAGTGGCCTGTGGTAATCGCTGTTATCCTGGCTATATCTTTACGTGTTTTACTCAGGAGGTGGGTTGTTTTTTCCCTGCTATAATTTGGCCACATCCTTCTGGTTATGACACAATTAGTTAGCCTACTCCATCTGAGATTGGCTTTCGATAGGGATTCTGCGGAGATTTTTGCTTTGACTGCTCCTATTGGAATTTGGACCGATTCCTCAATTGAGCAGTGGAGGCCAGAACCTCGCCTGGCCAGCTCGTCAGCCTGTTCGTTTCCATAAACGTTGCTGTGGCCTGGAACCCAGATCAGGGTGATCCTGAACTGATCAAGCGAGGCCAATTCCTCTCGACACTCTAAGACTAATTTTGAGTTTATATTTGCTGAGGCGATAGCCTTGATCGCAGCTTGACTGTCAATAAATATGTCTATCTTTTGCCTCGGAGCTATGTCCGTGTGTAGTTTGATTAGGCGACAGGCTTCCCTGATAGCAAGTATTTGCGCCTGAAACACACTGGCTGTGTCTGGGAGCCTGAAGGATTTTGAGATGCTCAGAGACTCCGAAAATACACCCGCACCTACTCCACAGTCCATTTTCGAACCGTCCGTGTAGATTGCTAAATTCGAGTCCCTGTTCACCCGTCCGTCCTGCCAGTCTAATCTTGAGGGAAATTCTACTTCAAAGTCTTTTTTAAAAAGTATTTTGGGGGTCATGTAATCTGTTGAGAGTGGTACTAGCTCTCTTGCTAAAGTAAGCAGAATGTTGCTATGACCGTAGGGCCTCGCATACCAGCACCCAGACTCTCTGAGTCTGATCGCGCTATGAATTGTGATGTTTGTGATGTGAAGGTCTAAAGGTAAAAGATGCAGAAGGACTGTGAGGGCGTCTGACGGCGTTGATCGCAGAGCGCCTGTGGTGCCTATGCATGCCGTTCTTTGGACTCTGTTGAGCTTGGTTATGTTGTAGGCTTTTCCTAGAGCCGGCCACCAAACTACTGACCCGTAAGTGAGTATTGGTCGTACTACGGCTGTGTACATCCAAAGGGTCAGTTTTGGTTGCAGGCCCCATCTTTTGCCAAACGTTCTGCTGCAGGCATAGAATGCTATGCACGCTTTCTTGACCCGTTGTTCGATGTTCAGTTTCCAGTTGAGCTTGGGATCCAGGATCACTCCCAGATACCTAGCACTGGAGGATAATGAGAGCGGTTGGCCGTTTAGACGAGGAAGAGTAAAGTCTGGTATTTTGGTCCTAGTGGTGAAAAGCATCATTTCTGTTTTGCTCGGATTAACCCCGAGACAGCATAATCTGCCCCAGGTGCTAACCTTCGACAGAGCATTCTCCATAATTTCGCTAATTACGGAGAGAAACTTTCCTGACACCAGTATCACCATGTCGTCCGCATATCCGACTACCTTTATTCTTTCTCTATCCAAAGTATTGAGTATTTTGTTCATTACTATGAGCCATAACAGTGGTGAAATGACTCCTCCTTGGGGCGTCCCTCTGCTGGCGTATTTGGTTATGTTGCTATTTCCTAGTGTTGCCTGAATGATTCTCGTGTTAAGCATAGAAACAATCCAGAGGCTAAGATGGTCTTCTACCCCTAATTCCGTTAAGGATTCTAGAATCGCTTCAGTATGTACATTGTTAAAGGCCCCTTCGATATCTAAAAAGGTTGCCAAGGTGTATTCTTTATAGTGTATTGAGTTCTCGATTTTTCGCACTACTTCGTGAAGAGCCGTCTCTGTCGATCTTCCTTTGAGGTATGCGTGCTGAGATTTGGATAGTGATGTTTCTATACTGCTACGCAGATGGTTGTCTAGGATTCGTTCAAGGGTTTTCAATACAAATGAGGACAGGCTGATTGGTCTGAAGTCTTTTGCGCTTTCATGACCGCATCTGCCCGCCTTTGGAATGAAGATCACTCTCACTCGTCTCCCATGAATGGGGTACGTGGTTGTTGAGTAAACAGCTCCTAAAAATCGGTGTAAGCCAAGGAATTGCTTTATCTAGACAATTCTGTAGCATTATGGGCAAAATGCCGTCCAGGCCGGGCGATTTGTATGGGTCGAAACTGTTAATGGCCCAGGAAATTTTTTCCTCAGTGATAATGGATGTTATGTTTTCTAAGGCGCTAGTTGGCGAACGTTGCGAGTTGTTACACTCTGAACTGTCGTCCTTGCACCCTGGAAAATGGGTATTAAGTAGGAGCTCTATTAAATACATATATATATATTATACTAAATGCTGGTATGCTTTTAGGCTTATTGCCTAAATTCATTCGGCTGGCTTCATCTTGCTGGCAATTGTGCTGGCAACTGTCCAAATGGTTTCAAAAAAACATTCCTATTGAGACGATTTCTTAGATTTTCTTAGGTCTTTCATCCCAAAAATAAGACTCGCGCAAAAGGATGGCTGTGAGAAGACAGACCGTGGGTCTTGTATGGACCTGTTGCTCCAACTATTTATTTATTTTTTTTATTTAAGAACTACAACGGGTGACCCTCCTTGGATGAAGTCTTCGCTCTTGAGTTTTATTGCTTCTAGCTACCTAGGTGGCGCTGCTGTCCGGCATGGATAATAACCCTCTCCCATTAGTGTGGTGTTTTGAGTAGCTTTCCCCAGTTGCGCACTCCAATTTGGTTGATGCATGCCGATGTTTTCCTTTAATCTGTTGTCCCTCCGGGTTGGAAGTAGAGACTCTTTGGACCAAAGCTTTGGTGTCATTATCTCTACATATCCTACCGGTCTATCTGACGGAGCATCACATTGTCTGCACCCTCAATTGCATCAAAAGTTACAGTGACATTGCTGCCGACCTGAATGAAGCAGCAAACACTAACCAGTATCATTTGAAGGGTCTATCTGAAGAGTATTGCAGGGACTTCAAAATGTCCCTATAAATGCTATTTTATACAAAAAAATTTAAAAAATGGTGGCTTGGACTTGGACCCTTTGGATCCTAAATACTTTGTTTTAATGACGCGTCATACTCTAGCCTGCTGCATAGCTAGCTGCCTTCAGTATCACACATTGGCTGAGGTCCGTTGAATCAGTGGTTTTAATTTCCAAGCAGCTAAGGAATCTATTCTATATTTTAGGGGAGCAGGCCTATTTAAAGTATATTCTTGATTATATGTCAAAATGACTCAGTTAATGACGGTGTTGTTGTGGTTTTGACAAAGCAACGAGATTTGAAATGCGAAGTGCAATATGCAAATTTATCTTTTCACACAAGACTTGATCAACGCAAAAATGAAACACGGTTGCCGTTGCCCGAAAGGTTGTAACTATCCTTTTAGAGGGCTGCGAATGTAGTACCAAATGACAAGAATTATCATTTACTAGAGTGAAAGTCTATTGACCCTAGCAGAAGGTAGTTGGTGATCGGATGTCTCGGCAATTTAGAATTGTGCTATAAGGGTGAAGACAATCAATATTGGTTGTTAGACCCTAGCTCTAGGGTTGTGTCATATATGGACCTGTTGCACAAATTATTTATTTATTTTTGGCTATTAAATAGATGCAAATACAGAATCACTGCCGAAATGAGAGCTTGTCATGAGCAAGTGGACTTGTTCTTCTCAACTAAACTACATATTTTAAAAATTGTGGATCTTCCAAAACCATATTGCTCAAGCGTTGAAAGAGTGCTCCATTCGACCATGCTACATACGACCACATTCCGCAATTGCCAAAACTGCTCCCCTACGCAATATTCCTAATACTTTTGTCAATCAACAACAGTGGTCCTGTGAATGCGGCATCACACAGTCAGAGATGTAAACAAATTAGTTCTCTAAATGATGATCTGGACAAAATCTTGATGTGGGGAAAAGACAACTTGGTTGTATTTAATGCAAACAAGACTCAGCTCACAACATTTTCTACGAAAAATGCATCAACAGTTCCTCAGATCCAAATGGATGACCATCAAATCGATCCCAAGGCCTCAATGCACCATCTAGGAGTCACAGTCAATTCAGGAATCACACCTACTACTGCAACAATGTGGGTCCTTTCACTCGGGATTGCTTATTGAAGCTGAACGTCGCATGTTGCATAGAGTGAACCGATTTATATATTCAAAATGAGGTTCCACAAGGCTGTTTACTTACTTACTTACTTAAGGTGGCGCTACAGTCCGGGGTGGACCTGGGCCTCAACCAACAAGCGTCTCCAGTTTCCAACGCTAAGTTGGTTAAGGTCCCCTTCCACTTGGCTGTTTATTATGTCAATTTGTTTATTACAGTGGTTATTTATATTCTCCATATAACTGCCTCAGACAAGATTATCACTTTTCTGAGGACTTAAATAAATCGTATCCCTTCAAGAAAGATTTTGACAGATTAACAGATCTATACCTGATGTTTCATAAAAATGAAAGAAATATGAATAAAATTCCGACATTCAGTTTCAATTGTTTCATAATTTTCTTTTTATAATTGTTGTTGTATTCTACCAACGATTACGACACTAGTGCTTTGCATTTAATCTTGGTCAGCGAAGACACGTCATGATGATAAACTTTAGAAGCTGTACACTTTACCTGACACCCTATTTCCCCGTAGCAGTATAGCTTTAAAACGGACTATACTATAAATTTCGTTGTCGGCAGGCTTTGCAATTAAAAAAAAATAGAAAATAAAAAATCGTTGAATATCGTAACTCCGTCTATCCGTCTCTCTTTCAACATGTCTGTTTCTTACCTTTTCATGACTAAACGTCTAACTCAACCGTAATGTAATTTGGCAACGATGTTAGTCTGGGAAGGACATAGGCAACTTTTTATACTGAATTTCATTGATACTCATGGGAGCTAAAGTTGTTAAATTTGGAACATTGATGTATAGTGTCCTGATAGACAAAATATCCAATTTTTGTGCATTACTTTGACAGTAGAGTAACAGAAATCCTGTTAGAAGTGTGTTGTCGTATGACACAAGCTAAGTATAGACGATTGTCAGATCTATCAGTAAAAAACATGTCCCAAATGTCTTAATACCGTCTGGACTCACAATTTTGATTGACAATATTGTCAGAAAAATCATTGTAAGCCCATTGTCAGCCCTCCATCTGATCGTCTGAACACACAATTTTTATTATTGTCTGAGATTTAGGACATTGTCAGATTCATTGGAAATTGTCAGATGTCATTGTTTATGGAAGATGACAATTGCTTACAATTATTCATTGTCAGACAATAATAACCAGTGGTGTAGGAGCGAAATCGAAGTTTTCTTTTAAAAGATGGAATAATAATAATTCAGAAGATATTGAGACGAAATGGAATTTAAATTTCAATAGGGAAAGTCGAAAAAAAAAAAAATCTTACAGGAAGAAAGTGCAGAGTGAATGGGGTTGTTGGATGCACAGAGTATAAACTACCCAAAGAACCCCTGTGGTAAGATCGACGTTCAAAAGCCACCTCGACAAATACAGAAAAGAAGTTGGATGAAGCTGCCAATGAAACCGTCTCGATTTCCTGAATGCTCTTTGCATATTGGTGTCTTGATGTGTGAAGTCACCAAAGTTAGAATTTCATCGAATTGTGTTGAGCCCATTCGGAAAAAAAATACTTCACAAAGAGTTTGACTGAGCGAAGCCATGTTGTGTTGGGCACAGTACCTATTGTTCTAATTTAAAAATATTACCTTACCTATTTTCCAAATAATTTTCTGAAATTATACTTCTTTTCGACACATCTATAAATGATAAGCTTAAATTTGGTAAAGGACATATTGAATTGGTCAACATTAACTAGGGTAAATATGAACCACAAAAAAGCCTCGACATTTAATAAATAATTAAATTTTTTACAGTCTCGTACCGTTTTCTGTATATAAAGAATTTTTTATTTTTTTTCCGAGGGTAGGTGAAAATCTTGCTAGACACTATGAGAACAACGCGTGCTCATAGTAGTGTCAGATTCTTACTGACTAAAAACACCACCCTCGATATAAATTGTAGATACTGCAACTAAGATATAACTTATCAAGCAATTTTTCTATAACGAAATGAAAACTTTTGCCAGGTTACTCTCCAATGAAAGATTTAGACGCGGTTAATCCCTATATCGCCAAGTCGAAAGGTTTTGTTCTTTGTAATCGGCGCAATAAATTGCACTCATCCAAAATTTGTAGGACTGTACTGTTGATGTGTCCGATTATTAGTCGGTTTCTATGCTTTCGCGCAAAGGTTCTAGTTTCAGCTTCGATTGTAGGTATTCCGAGATCCCTGTGAATATCGTCGTTTCTAATATACCACGGTGCTTTTACAATTTCTCGAAGCACTTTATTTTGAAAAGATTGTATAATATTGGCATTTGTTTTCTTGGTGCAACCCCAAAGTTGTATACCGTAGGTCCACACCGGCTTTACCACTTGCTTGTATAAAAGCAGTTTGTTCTCGGTACTGAGCTGGGAATGTTTTCCAAGTAACCAGTACATTTCTCTATATTTGAGTTCAAGCTCTTTGCGTTTCATTTTCACGTGTGAATTCCATTTCAGCTTTGCGTCGAGTGTCATTCCCAGGTATTTGGCTTCGTTCGCAAAAGGTATTCTGGCCGAGTTTAGAAAAATTGGCAAGTCATTCGTTTTTTTATATGTGAAGTTCACGTGAACAGATTTAGTTTCATTGAGGGCGATTCGCCAGACCCTCGTCCATTCATTTACTTTATTTAACGCGGTTTGCAGTTCTGCAGTCGTTTCTTCGACTGTTTTTAATTCTGCCAAAAAAAAAAACCTGTTGAACTTATTTTTTGTCTTGAAATCAACAAAACTTATCCCCAAACGTCGACAATAAACTTTGATTAGCTTCTCAACATCAAACCTCGTAAATCTAACTTAATGCTATCTAAATTGATTGACACATACAATTTATACCATTTTTATTACCTAACACTATCAGTGTAGGTGTCAAATAAGCCATTCTAATTGCGCACAAGCATTCTTGTAGGATTCATGTTCTCATTCGGAGGAGACTCATATACATATACTAATTGAACATTATTTACTGTGATGTGGGTTGGATAGTTTACAAGCAGCTCCAAGTGCGATATAAATAATATGCAAATGTTCTCCGTGATTTATTACCACCCAACTCGGCATGGAATGTGCAAATTAAACGTACATTAACCTTGGAGTCTTGCACAAACGATGATCATGCCATGATTGACTTCAGTCAAAAGAGGTTGTTTTTCAAATTGGTTTTCTTAAAAAATTATTAAAAGAATGTTGATCTTATTTTGTGATCTGACATTGAGACCTCCTGCTCTTTAAATTCTTCCAAAATATTTCAACACAAATGAATTAGGGTGCGTGACAAAAGAAACCCCCAAACAAAAGTTGGTCAAATCTAATCCCACTCTAAATTAATATTCTAATTTAATTGTCAATAAATTTGACTACACATTGTTGACTGAAATTGGAATTTATTGCCTTTTTCCATTTTCGTCTGGCGGTGACTGGCGAGGGCCTAATGCAATTGCCGACATTTTCTCCATAAAATAAAATTAAAAATTGCCTTAGCTATAGGCGCCACCACAGGCAGTAGTCAAGTCAGCGCCTACACTCATGACAAGACGGGAAATTAAATCACAATGAGGTTAATGAAAAGTTTCATAATTCCATTTCAAAGGTGATTTCCGTTGTTTATTCAGATACAGAAGGAAGAAACATCGCGGATTGCATTGCAAATGTCCTTGCAATGTCTAGACTATGGGTTGAATGGAAATTATGCAATTTTGTAGACTTTTTCTAGACATCTGTGGGATTATTATGACATCTCTTGGTTACTTTAAATCGTTTTTATTTTGCTTTTAATGAAATGTGCCATGCGAGTCCAATGAGGAAGTGACGAGTGTGGGGAGCGATGATTTTTTGTAGCTGTCAGAGCCTAAATTACTTTAATTGACTCTCAACAGCAATTTTATTGATGAGGATATAAAATATGCAATACACTATCCAAGGCAAGGTCTGACTCCACTACGGTGTTCCTCTGGGTTGGAGTTGAAGAGCATTTGGACCGCAGCGGCAGTGCTCTATTTGTGCCAGCCATATCAGACGACTGATTAGCATTTCTTTTTACTAGGTCAATGTACCTTCGCTGCTCGTATGGTTCTTCATTGAATATCTTCTTCCAAAACGCAGATGGGACCGAAAATTGTACAATGAATCTTTCTCCCAAACCTTCATCTGCATTTTCAAGCTTCAGCGCCATAAAGCGGGACTAGGATGATCAAGGTCTTATACAGATCTAACAGAGTAAATCCTAAATCAAGGCTGGACTAGGGTGTCATACGAACCGTGCTTGGTTGGGGCAATAGCTCAGTCGCAAACGGAGTATCCGGATATCTGGCGACCTCCAGATTAGCCAGTCTTGTCTGTGTATTGCGGATCTCTGTGCAGATCGACATATTTGCTCCGCTACTCGTAGGCTCTATTTTCAACAAACAAAAACCAAAATAAAAACAACATATTTCAGAGTCCGGTGCTCTCAAACTAACGGCTAGACCTAGAAGTACTGCCTCTGAGCTCCCTTTCAGTACTAGCGCTACTGCAACAACGACAGCTAAGTACTTGGCCACCAAACCTGTTCATAGGCTCGCTGAAGAGCGCTCTACTCAACAACACGGGGTTGCACTTGCAGGTCGTACTGCTTCGAGCTCGCGGTATGCAAGCCTATCAACTAAGCAATACAGAGAGCGGCGTAACACCTCCAGACTTGTGGAGCGTTTCAAGGACATTCCCCTGGATAAGCTCTCTAATAGAAACAAAAACTCAATCTCCTGGGCAACGAATATTGTACACGGTATTACTCCTCCCTATTCTCCAAGAAAGGACCCACTTCCAAACGACAAATGTCGATTGAGAAATCGCATGTCGAACCAAAAAGATTGATGGTTAACTGCAGAAGTTCCTCTCTTCCCCCATAAGTATAATCAGCGACGTGCTAAAAGCACACCTTGTCTTTGCTGTAATAGACAGAAGCGACATTAATGGTAGCATCACCCCTGACAAGTGGAGGAAAGTAGAAGTCATGCTGGCATCTAATTTCCTATGTGTCTTGGAAGATCATCCAGAACCTCCTCCCTCCTGTCGGCGGATGGCATCAGGGCCATGTGAGACTATTCTTCACCTCCTGTGCACGAACACAGTCCTCTTAGCCCGTTGAAAACTATATCTTAGAGAATACTTCTTCGACAATCTCGGGAACTCGCTAATACAAACATAAGTTGCCTCCAACAACGCTTCATTTTCAGCTCCTGCTAATTCAACTGGTAATTGCGAGATCTTTAGATCCTGTGGTTTCGTAATGGACCCTTCTCTAGCCTAGGTGAGGCTGCACTTGTTGCGGCCTGCCACCCTAACCTAACCAAATCTATACAGATCTTAGCTGTTCGCGATTCTACTAGTCAAATGCGTTCTCAACCAAGAGAATCAAGGTCTGCTCAAACCAACGCGAAACGTGAAAGCGGTAAATAAATACATGGCGGTGGTGGTATATCGCCCGTCTCCCGCCCGTAATTCTCTTCCGTGTTCGCATGTTGGCGTTGGTTTGAGAATGCCTTCAGAGTTTATAGTAGTCAAAGTTATAGCTGTCGATTTTGACGTTTTGTCTGATTCGAAGATGTTGGGTGTACGTTCTTTCTGACAGCATACATAATATAGATACTTCGTTTTGCAGTCGTTGACCGCTAAACCTATTTTAGCTTCATTAACGCACAAGTGACAGGACAGTTCGCAGTTACGAGTTATGTCAATATCATCGGCGTATGCAAGTCATTTGACGGACTTTTGAAAGATCGGGCATTTTGCCTGGGAGTTTCGCACAATTCTCTTAAGTGTGATGTTAAAGAAGTCTCCTGACAGCGCGTCACCTTGTCCAAATCCTCTTTTGACTCCAAACCTTTCGGTAAGATCGTTAAGTACCTTAATGCAGCAGCGAGGTTTCTTCATTGTCATCCTTCAGAGAATTTTTCCATACAAACTTTGACGCCCTTTTTTCCCCATTTGTAGTTCGAATTTCTTCAAATCCCTTCAAAGTGCTCTAACCTAGCTCTAACCGTTTGGGCTGGGTGATGACCATCAATCGCCGCGCCAATAAGTGAGGACAAACTGTTTATACATATGAAATAATATCTTGTATGAGATGTTAAGCAGACTGCTACCTCTGTACTTGACGCAGTTTTAGGGGTCCATTACTAGATTCATCAGGCATGCATTTCATTTGACCAAATTTTGAAAATGATTTGGTGCATGATTTTCAAACAAGTCATTTCCAAAGCTCTAAAACTATACCCTTAGACCCAGCAGCCTTGTTGGCCTTTAGCTTGGATGTTGATCTATACTTTGATCAGGTTTACGAAAGCTTTGTCTATCTTCGTCTATATTGAATGGCATGTTCTGGAATTTTTGTCTTCGTGGTCATTATAGACTCTGCAGAAATGACTTTCCCTCAATCTCAATATCGACTGTGGTTCTACTAAATGGTTTCCTTTGTTGTCCCAAAATGCTTCTGTGGGATTTGCTTCCCTGGCATGTTCTTTTTACCTTTTGGTAAAACTTCCGTACACTGTAAATGGAGTAGCATCTGACAATTTCTTCTATCGCACGCTGTTCCTATAGTCCCTTTTCGTTCGTAGAGCTCGCGACCAGATCTAGTCGTTTCTTAGGGTGGCCCGATACGCCTCTTGCTTTGCTGCCTTTGCTAGTCAACTCTGTTCATCAATCTAGGTGTTTCGTGCTGGTGGTCTACTGAAACCCAGCACATCCGACGCGGCATTAATTACGGCTTTCTGGCAGTGTTGCCTTGCCACTGGTCTTGTGCACTAGCAGTTGCTGAAGTAACCCTAAATGCTGCCAACTTGGTTGAAATAATAGATCCAAGTTAAAAGGCTCATATTGTCAAGTTGAACTCGCCCTAGACTTGTATCATCAACGCCATTTTTCACAGGCTCATAGTGCAGAGCCCACCACCTTTCACGTCACTCGTTAATCCCTTTTCGACTTGAATCTCTTCACTTATTCCCATCCCACACACAGTCGAAGAATTCAAATTGAAATTATATCCTTCGGCTATGCAGGGCTCTCCTTCCAATAATTTTCAATTAAATTTCATCTGTCATCTGCGAATCATAGACATGGGCGAATGAATACTTTTTTTTGATCCCTCCTCTCCATGAACTGGACATGTCCATGCAAATACTCAACCACCACCACCACCACCACGACAACGCAAACAATTGTCCCCTTGAGCATTTAAGAGATTTACCCGTTTTATTGTGCGATTTCATTGAAAAGTCATTGTGTGTGCGACTATGAACTACACACCGCAACCTCAACGAATGTTACAAATGGCAACAAAACATAACCAACAAAAAAAAAAAAAAAATAGAAGGAAAATCCATGCAATCAACTTGAACCGAACTCGAGCAGAAATTGAATGATTTACGAGAGTATCTAGCCATGGCCCTCCGCCAGCCATTGCCTCCTCGCTGGTAGTATAGAAACCGCAGCATTCTGTTATTAATTTATTCGTGCGGTCTTTTAAGGAGAGCGCGGTCCTTCTCAAGACCGCATCAACTTACAGCGGTACTCGATCCTCCTCGACACCGCGCAGGGAATTAATTTGCCCAGATTCCGAATGCAAAGCCACCAAAGGGACCAGAAATTGGCAAATCACGTGGGCTGTTCTCTGTTTTGTTCACAAAAGGAATATAGGCGCTTCACATAGGATGCCTCCTTGCGCCAGGCACAGTCTTGTGCAAAAGTGATTTTTCATTGTGCGCCACCGGCCGGGTGGATTTTCATCAAGCACGTGAAGTTTTTTTTTTTTGTTTCCCTCCCCGAGGCCTAAAAACTCTTTCATATCCACTGTCTATATGGCTGGCTAGGTGCAGATATTCGAAATATCTCTTCTGTGCGAAGAGGCGGGCCTCTTTCTGTTGGCCTGTCTGTCAAAATTTGAAATGTAAAATAAATTAATGTTTTCGAAAAGGCGAATTCAAGTTAGGAGGTGGCGTTATTTACAGACTGAAGGTTAGTTAGCTGGTAATTGGAGTTAAGTGTAGTTGGGTGGATATTTTATTCGCCGTTTTGTAGATTTCAATGTCGAAGCAAGGTTCCTTCCTAAGCTAACAATTTACAGATAGTAGTCGAAGTTGAAGATGCCAGTGAAGCGCATACTTTGTATAAATATAGTGTTAAGATATATTTTTAATTAAATAAAGTAATAACAAAGCTAAACTATAATTTTTTTCTTGCTCTTTTCAGGTATGTTTGAAAGCTGCTATCAAAAACTATTTGTAAGTAAAATACATAAAAAAACGGCCACTCGCGCACCAATTTTTTGTACTTGGCCAGAGTTGGTGTCTTGAAAACGTTTGTGTGTCGGTTGTTCTTTGATTTGATAGACCTAGGTACTAAATTATTACATAAACAGTTTTTTGTTTAAAGGAAACTATTTCTGTTTTCACTAAATAATTAGTGCTCAAAACAGGTCAATTCAAACTTTCAGTGTGAATGCACCCTTAAACCAATTACCGAACTTGTCAATGTCAAAATATTCTATAAAATCAGCGTTTACATCACGGCGAAGTACACGAAGGGACAATGTTCACAAATAATTAAAATTTACTACCGAAATTCCGAGTCGGTGGTCGCAACTTAAAGAGCGCTAACGCCAATTTTCGGCCGTAATTCTCGTCCCAGTAAACAAGCAATTCATAGTATAATGAAAAAATGTAAGTCAAAATATTCGCTGCTTGATGTTGCCGTGTCAGTGAGTGTGGAGAATATTGCTGCCGTAGACGTCCGTAGACGTCCGGCCGTAGACGTCCGTCGCAAACGAGCCAAATCAGTCAATTTCACGACGTTCTCAAGAATTAGGCCTCTTCTAGACTACATTATAGCGAATTTTGCGTATAAGGATCTTGGCCTACACCCTTACAAGATCAAGCTGACTCAGCAATCAGGAACTAAAGCCACTTGATCATATAAAGCGACGTACGTTCTCGAATTGGTCTCACGACATGATTACGGTGACCATATTTTTAAAAGCGAAACCCGGGACAAAAAAAAAACAAGTAAAAGTGTTATCAGCGGCCTGGCCGATGCTTTGATACCCTCCGCTTAAATGGCAAGTGTCCTTCAAAAGTACTTCTCCTAAATTAAGCTGATGATTCCATATTAAATTGTAAATATATGTACAGAAAAAAAAAGACACCAAATACCCTTTCAGTATCTATGCGATCCGTGACTCCAATGTATGCTACCCGCTGTGCATTTCTGAATTGCCCCCCAGTAAAAGGCCCTAAAATTTTCTTTTAAGTCTGGTAGGTACTCTGTCCGCACTAAAATTAAGCCCCCATCCAAATATATCTTCATTTGCCTTAGCTTCATTTTTACATCCCAAAGGAAACAGGATACAGGCACCCTTATCATTTTTAATCTCTAGCTGATTCGATAGTTGCTCAGTCTAAATTTTAACAAATTTGTTTATGATCGTTTTGTGAACGCAAATCTATAAAGTCGCGAGTTTATACAAAAATTAAGACACTTTCCGCTTTTCTCGAGTTTTCGAATTGTCCGAGAAATTTTTTCAATATTTCTTTCGAAAAAACGTTATTTGGACTATTTCGGGAACATGTCGTAAACATGCTGCAAACATTTGTTGTGTCATGCGCGAACTGTCATTGAAAATGTGCCATTTTGCATTTGATGCTAAAGAATGAGCGATAGGCCTTAGTTATATGGAAATGCATATTTACTAAAAAGTTTATAATGGAAATACGGGACTAATACGGGACTAAAAATGAAATACGGGACATTTGTACGTCCCGTATATCTTTAAAAAAAAATCGGGACAGTCGATGGAAATACAGGACTGTCCCGGGAAATACGGGAGAGATGGTCACCGTAGACATGATGGAAGAAAATGAAGAATTTCATCGCAAGATCATCTTCAGTTATGAAGCGCATTTTTGGTTAAACGGCTTCGTCTATAAGCAAAATATGCATTACTGGAGAGGTGAGAACCCTCATGTGCTTCATGAAACAGCACTTCATCAGCAAAAAGTTATTGTTTGGTGCGGTTTTCATGCCGGTGGCGTCATTGGGCCGTTTTTTTTTTCTACGATGAAAATGACCGTCACGTTACGTTTAATGGTAATCGCTGCAAAGACATATTGGAACGTTATTTCTTTCAGCAATTGCATGAATTGGACATCAGTGATATGTGGTTCCAACAAGACGGTGCCCCAAGCCACACAGCGGGTGAAGCAATCGAGTTATTGAAACGGACCCGTCTATTGGCCCCCCGAGATCGTGTGATTTAACGCCTCAAGACTTTTCTATGATACTACATTAAATCATTGGTCTATGCCAAGAAGCCGTCGGCATTAGAGGAGCTCAGAGCGAATGTTTAACGAGAAATGTATCGGTCGAAATTTGCGGCAGAGTCACCGAAAATTGGGTTCACGTTCACCGTATCGACCCTTGCATACGTTCCCGTGGTTCACATAATGAAACAAAGTCGAATTCCATTCATAAATGTTTTGATTGTAATTCATGCGGGCGGTCGAAAATCTAGCACTTCAGAGGTTGGCCCACATCCCTTAATTTAGGGAATTAGCCCATAGTGGAGTGCATTGAAAAGCATTATTACTTAGAAGAAAAAACAAACCAATAATTTTTTTGTAATTCATGGCAAACATTTTTTTTTTTTTTTTTTGAGATATCTCAAATAGTTTGCATTTTATATAAAAAATAAGTTGTCAAGTCCTTAATGAAAGACCCTTTACCTGATGTTGTGTGAAAAAGTTCAGCCTTCTACGGCAATAAGTTCTTGAGATGAACCTAGCAACAAAATTGGCTTAGTGGGTTCGGACAGATGGATAGACATCGTACAGAAAACAATAAGGTTCCGTTTTGTCCCTATAGGAACGGAACCTCAAAAATGGGAAATCAGTAGCTTCACGGTTATTTCTTTTTACATTTTGTGGCAATAGTCGCAGAGCAATGTAGACATTACCATTTCAAGGCGATTTTGGGTATTGTAAAGCGTTGCAGGACAACATTTTGGGCAACTCGTTCGAACATTGAGGCAATAACGTGAAGAAGACTAATATAGATAAAACTACTATTATGAGTTCGTAAAATTTGACAAATCACTACTACTGCCAATTTAGTTTAAGGTACGTATAATGTGGTCAATGTCGATCTGAACTTATACTTCGGTGGTTTGGTAAAAGTAAATCCAAGTCTTCAACTCTAAGTCGAAGATGTACCGTGGCAAGACATACGTGACAGCAGATATATATACACTTTCACAGGTCTATGGTTAGATGGTTGGATCAAGTTCGCCTTCTCGTTGGAAACGATTACTCGAAAATAAACAACTTTGTATAGTTGTATAGTACCAAAACAGAATGCAGAGTAAAAAATGTCCATTTTTGCTTACTTATGTTAGATGGCACTTAAAGTCCGGGGTGGACCATGGCCTCAGACCAAAAAGGATGGGCTTTTTGCCCTTGGCCCTAGCTAGTTGCCAAGACCAAGTTGTTTGAGATCATTTTCGTCATCTGAGGTGAGGTCTTCGTCTGTGTCGTTGTCCTCCAGGGGCGCGGACGAATCTATGATGAAAGGCTCGTTGGTGAATAGCAGACAGAATCTTATACGCGACATTTAGGAAACTTGTTCCTCTTATTATGTAGTTGGTGAACTTCAGAGTATCTCCTTTCTTGTGGATGACGAATAAGATGCTGAGGTCCCATTCATCGCGCTTATACATTTATCTGACAACATTTTGCCGACAAGTTGGTCTGTGCTCCTTGCTAAAGTTCGGGCAGTAGGCCATCTACTCCAGCAGCCTTGTTGGACTTGAGTTTGGATATCGCTATCCTCACTTCGGTCTGGTCAGGTGGACGGAAATTTTGACTTTCATCTTCCTGCTTCACTGGATCATACAACCTGTTGGTTGTCTCTGCAGTTTAACAATCTACAGAAGTGTACCTGTCAAAACTTCAGCACCAATTGTGAATTTAACACGGTTTTTCCGTGTATATCTCTGCAGGCTTCTGTTCAGGCCTTGTATCTTTTGGAAGTTCTCTTTAACCTCTGTTAGCACTTCTGAACATTGCCTATGCAATAGCTTTTCCCAATAGATTCGACCGCGTGGTGGTCTTTTTTTCCATTCTGATGAGGATTCGAAGGGATGAACCTTGTTTTAGTAGCAGCTCTGGTTCTGGTTTGCAGCATTGATTTATAATTCTGCGTTTTTTGTTGCGTGTGCTATTCGGCACTGCTCATCAAACTAGGTTTTATTACCTACGGTCATCATCTAGCTCATCAGTGTCGGCATTTCTGAACTAATGGGGCTTTGGTATTGATGCCACTAATTCTCTGGTGTGGTGCTTACTTAGTAAACCCGCAATCGGCAAAATTTCTGGCGGTCTGGCGCTATAGTCGTTTTGCGATGCAAAATTTATTATACAACAGTATCCGCTGTGGATATCCATTAGGTGGGCGTTGTGGCCTGATAGATATCCACATACGTTATAAATATCCATACGTTGGCTACTAGCGAGTGGGGTTAGAACCGTATTGGCCCCTTCGGAACATTCTAACATCCAAGATACTGGAGGTATGCCAGGCGTTGATCGTTGTCAGATCTGGAGACCTCCAAATCCCCTTTTGTATATTGAGGTGTAGGAATCGTGTGTAGGAAGGTGATATTCTGCAGGCTGCCAAATGTAAAGCCAAAGACTTCCGTGTTGCCAATTGTTGCAAGATGTTCGCTTGCAAGTTTCGTTAACTTTTGGATCTTCCATACCTGAGACTAGTTCTTGATTTGTAACAGCTTTTGTTTTCCGTGGTAGGGAAGTTACAACCAAAAAAACTGGAGCGGTTTTTCCATAAAGGGTTCTTTTGCCACCATCTATGTTTCAGCACCGTGACTAGCTAGTTCTGAAAAAATCCTTACTCAACTCCAAATATTCCAAATGTGTCGAATTAGCTCAAGTAATCTGCTACATTACAACTACTGACCACACTTTTGATTGATGTAATGTTATTAAATCATCCGCCGTTGGTTCGTCGAAAATTGCAGCCAGGGGTTAACTAAATTGCTTTACTAATTTATAAGAAAGCATACTGCCCCAATTTTATGACTAATCGAATCAACCTTATTTTCTGGGACAAAATGTGTCTCCATTTGTGCGATCCCACAACAAAATCACTCGTTTGCAGCGCGCGCGTCTAAACCTATTAAGTTATTAAAGCTACTCGTGCTCGTGCCCTTCCTAAAGCCCCTCTGTGTAAGCATTAAGTGTGCTATCGCCCGAAATCTAGCACACACCATCGCTAAGCCACAACAAAACCGATTTCGATACAAATGGAAGCAAAACCATTAAACATCACGGTGAAAAATCTAAATAACAAAAAGTTACCTAAGCCATTAAACCCCCGTCAACAATATCCAAAGCTCCCACAGCAAAACGTTAATAATACAGCAACACCTGCATAACACAGTTTCCATATTTTTGCTGCACTTTTAATTGTTATTGTCACAAAACATCAACAAAAAAAAATATGTCACAGCGTTAGCTAAAAAATGCCGCAAGCCACAAAGGTAAACTAGGTTCCAGCACTCATACGTGCGCTATACAGCAATCCGCTTTGTATGGATTGGGCGCAACTGCATTTTTAAGATTCATTTTCATTTTTGTCTCTGGCCGAACATGAACTGCAACAGTGCTCAAAATTTCATAACTTTCACAAGTCGCAAACAGTTCCCACTCGAAGTTTTCGTATTGGGCAATCATTTTGTTGAAGTTCGTCTTATTTCACGAGGGAAAACTGTCAATTTTCATATACCAACGGTAATAACTCCAACCCATCTGCCTGTCTTTGGCAAATTGACAAATTTTGCTTCATTACGTGGTATATACCTTTCCAGGGAGCAAGAGACTTTACCCTCACCAACTTGTGGGTGATCTTCTGCACAAAGTATCTGCGATAGAAGAACCAAGTATCTCACGGTTAGATGAACACGAAAAAAAAACAACAAAATGTCGCAACAATTATGTCATTCGATTATTTGTTACGTTTCGTAGTGTAAAAGGCACGACTACGACGCGGCGGCATCATGGCTGTGTTGTGTTGCCTAGTAGCTTCGCTTAAAAGTTGAAGAAGTGTTGATATTGGTGGCAAAGTCGTGCCCCGGTGGTATTTTGAGTTATGGCCGTAATATAACATGCGCACAGCTTTGCACGAGTGTCGTCTTCGTCGGAGCTGTGCTGGGCTTCTTTTATTTGCTATTAATCGGTTGCTTCGGGTCTTTCTGGTCGTCCGCCCTCTTGCACCCGACCTGGCTTATTGTATACATTTGACTGTTTTGTTGGCTGCTCAGGTGCATTTCACGATTGTTTGCTGGACTTTTGTTTGATGCGGTCGCGCATATGGGGAAAATTATACACGGAAGTCATGGTGCAGTGCGTGGATTTAAGCGGCTTTCCCTACAGGCCTAGATTGTCTTTGTGCGAATTTGTTTTCTTAAGCGAAAGTGATGGTTCGCGTCGGTAATGTGAGATTTAGGTATAGCGCTCATCAGTGTTTGATTTGGTGAAACAGCGTTTTGAGGTATTTCCTAGTCCACACTATTAGGGAAAGGTGCACAGGTGGAATTTGTGCATTCACTTGGGACTGTCATTGTAGTGGAAGTGGTCAACGACGATGTCGTTATATAGCTTAGTAACATGACAACTGAATATATTTCGCCATCGCGTAAAATTCGAAATTATAAAAGACACCATAGACGGTTGACCGGACAATGGTTTTCCAACCTCCTAAAGGATGGAACGTTGTTAAACGCAGACCGTAAAACTGAACCATTCGAAAGATAACCTTTTGGATACAACGTACAAATCATAAAAGCGTGAGAGGGTTGGTGTCAATCCTTCGAAGAGGTTCTGCATCATTACGTTGGTTATGATGCGCGTCCCTATCTTCTAGATAGCAGACAGTTCCTTCTGATTTTGGGTGGAAATGTTACCCTCATTCGGTTCCAAGTAGCACATACTCAGGCGCTTGATCTCTTTCTCTGTTTCCGGCTCGGAGACCTTGAAATTCATTGATACCTTTTGAAGTCGTATGCTATCTGTTGCTGGCAGGCATAAATGTATGGCCTGGCGGTGGAAAACGCTCCAGCTCTCCACCGTCCACCATGTCGTGAACTCGAATATGCGTCAGTACAACAACCTTCATTTTAATTCTTCAGTTCAGTTTTGTCCTTGTGATCGAGTAGGGATTCTACATTACCATTAACCACCTTAATAGTCCAATCCACATGGTACAGCTTGATCAGCGCCTTCAAGTTTTCGTGATGTAACTCCGAACCGCGAAAGAAAGCCAGAGTCTCTATTAAATCGGTAGCACCAATGCAAACTTAAGTTTTCGATTTACAGCAAGAAATCTGGCCTACCGCTCTCATTCTGGCCGATGAAATTCAGGACCTCGCCCGGCCTATGAATCGGTAGATAATTCTCAGCTCCAAGTCATATTTTGCTACTTGCTGGATGTATGTATGATGGCGATGGGAACATTTCTTAACACAATCACCTCAACCGTTTTACTATTTGGAGTCTTGCTCTGCTGCGTTTTCAAAGGCTTGTGGGGCTATTGCTTTTTAACTAGATCAACGTCGCTCTATATCCCGTCAAGCTGATCTTTGAATGTTCTCCTCCACATCCCATTGATACAAACTGGGTCGAATATAACGCTCAAAATTTTCCAATAGGTCTTATCCGCTTTCGACAAAATCCATACGCTTATGCGAAATTAGGATGATTGGGGTCTGGTACAATTTCGAATTCGTTCTACTTCTTTGACGCATTCTTATCGCCCAAAGAATTAACGATTGAAACGATTTTTTGTTCGAGTTATGTCTGTCCATCCTGACGTTTTGATAGCCCTTTTTCAATGGAAGCAAATCCAGTATTACAGATTTTGATGGAAGTTCTTCAACTTTCGGAGAAATCCGAGAATGCAATTCAGCGATGAGGAGCTGACCGTATCAGCACTCACCATATCAGCGCCAAAAATTTGCTACCTGATCCGAGCAAGGGCAGGGCAATAACAGGAAGCGTCGTAGATAGTGGTATCACTTAAGCCTAGCACACTATAAGATGATTAGCAAAAGCGAAGTGTCCCGTAAGGACGTCAAAAAGTTTTCTGCAATCATTTCTACTGAGAGACAGCAGGAATGCCGTAGACTTATTACTGACTTTCGAGAGCATGCGTTTGGTCAGCCCACATCCTGTAGAGTCTTGCCAAATACAAATGTGTGCGTTTGAAACCCAATCGCCTGACCGAAGACGCAGGAAGGAAGACCCAGCACAGGTCCTGTTCCCGAGAAATTATCCTCTGAGCAATGCTTAGCAATCTCATCGGATATCTCATCTCTCACCCAGACAAGAGTCAAGGAGTTCAGCCTTGCGACCGAGTTCAAAGAGTTGTTGCATTCCCGAATTATTTTGGATCCAACAGAAAGTATGGCAAAAGGCCTTAAGCGAAGTTAGACTGTCGTTACAGACGCAGATACTCCGACTCCGCCACCTATTCTAAACAATATATTATCCGGCAGTAATGAGGAAAGCATAGATCCCCGCTTGAATAACTGAGGCACGCTTGCCTAACGAGTGGCGAAGCCTAATGTTGTCGATTTCCACGAAGATACCAGAACCTGATTCTTGACTAGTTTTGGAGCCATCCGTGAAAATTACGACTACATCCCAAACCAGGCTCAGACTCTGGCCGAAGCCAGTCCGGAACGCAAGGAAAGTTGACTCTAAATTTACACAACAGCCGAAGTTCCGGTGTCAATGCATCAGACGGAATATCCATGGAACTAGGTTCGTAGGATAAGTGTCGCGCAAGGTCATCGAAACTCCAGTGTGGATTATACCAAAAACCACCCCGCCTGAGACGGTAGATTGCTTTGATAGTAGAACCCATGACAAAAAGTATTAAGGCGAGGTAAATCAAGCAGAGCATCTAGAGCAGAGCCCTGCAAACACCCATGCATCTAAGACAAACCGTCCTTTTTTTTTAAATACTTCTCCCAGGAGAGGCAAACCTATAACGCTTCATCAGCGCCCCGAGATGCTTGCAGATGTATGTTAGGTCTGCACTTAATTTGCTGCAAATTGTAGTCTTCTGGAAATATATCCCCAGGAAGCTAGTTCCAAAGTTTGCTTGTCCTGTAACAGAAGGAGTTTTGGAAAGATGATGTCCTCGCGGTTGTCAAGTGTACTGTATGGTCATTAGCATTAGCCTGTCTTGTGGGGCGCACAAAAGTTGCATTTCGGGGGATAATGTCCTTGAGTTCCTCGGAACATCTACCATGGAAGTACCTATAGAACAAATGTCAGCGACTTGTCTTCTATGCACCAACGGTTGCAGATTCGATGTGAGTGTAGGGTCTCCAATAAGTCGAACTGGTCGTCTCTGTATGCTGTCAAGTAGGTTAAGTGAATGTTTTGGAGTTGGCTGTCACATATTTCCGATGCATAGACTAGATAAAAGGCCTTATCATAGCCGCAAAGATCCAATGGACCTTTTTAGGAGATAAGCCGCCGTCTTACCGGAAGGCAAATTAAAATTACACTGACATAAAACTGAGAGCGCCTCAGATGTCTTCGACTTGATATGCTTTGACTAAAAAAGCTTCTTATCCAGGATCACTATTTCATTCATCGAAGATCTGGATAGTGACGCCTTTAAGCATTGGCTAAGTCAGATCGGTTAAAATCATTCGTCTCGCAAAGAGAACTTAAGTTTTCAAAGGATCCAACCGAAAGTATGGCAAAATCATCCACGTATGCCTGAGCCTGAGAGTAGTTAAGTTTAGTTTAAGTTTAGTTATTAAGTTATTCATCAGCATTGCCCTGATCCACAATACCAATGTCTCATCTAACCCGGGTTGTCTAGCGAAGTTATCCATATGCAGTCAAAACTTTAAGCCAGTAGATGACAGCTGATGCTAGCTGGTCTTCGCTTTCTTTTTGGCTTCTTGCTGCTTCCATAACGTTATGGTTGAGGAATACCTATGCGGACACCAAGGTTTCGTGATCAAAGTTAAATCTTTGGAAAATCACATGCATTCTGTCGTTCATCACTCCCCTTTTCCTAAAATATAAATCACACAAACGGTTCTTCAAAATAATAATAATACTAATAAGCACTTTTAGTGTCCAGACTAACTTTGGCGAAGGTTGGTGTCTGCTCCATGCGCCTACCGACATAAGAATATTCTTCCCTTCCAGCTGACCATTTGTTTTTATCATAATTGCTGGTTCGCGTAACTTTTCTTTCCTAGATTCAAGTGAAATTCTAGACCGACTACTTCTAATAAGACATCTGCTCCCGCTCTACCATACATCAAGGATCCTTCTGTAAAGAGCGGAATTTCTCCCTCGTTTCTGTATACAACTGATCTATTCCTCAAATGGCTACTTGGAAGAGATAACCCTTAGGTTCTCGGATTTTTCACTGACTCAGTGTAGCTTGTTTTGTAAAATTAGTTGTGTTTTTATGAAACCTCGCCAGCCATTGGTTGCCAGTAGTTGGCAGTTGAGGCACATTTCACATGCTAATTAAAACAACAACCTGCTGGCAACTGCTGGCAACAACTCTTGATTTCCTCCCCAGTCGGAGAGCTGCTGGCTGGCAGCTGGCTAAATTCAATTCACAATGAACAAACAGTTGGCGCTGAAAGCAACAAGTGGCTTAGAATTTCCGTACATTTTGCTTAAATCATAATGGCGTTTTAATCTCATGCACACAACATTCTGGAGAAAAAAAATCAGAATTTATCAAATATTTCTACCAAATGCATTATTTTATACGAAATTCTGGTATACTTATAGGCTTATTGCCTAAATTCATTTGGCTGACTTCATCTTGCTGGCAATTGTGCTGGCAACTGTCCAAATGAACGGCTGGCTGGCGAGGTTTCAAAAAAACATGCCTATTGTGTTGCTCTCGGTGTTCTAAGTTCTTACTTTAAAGGTGTTGTTCGAAAAAAGTTAGATTTCCCAATAAAGTTGTAGACCATGAGTTGTAGTCATTTAATTATCGCCAAAGTTGGGTTTGCCTTGTCGAAAAATTATTATAGTTAAATGTTGCTAGGTTGCGTTGAGTAGGTTGTGAGTTCATCTAAGAAGACTAGGCGTCCTATTTTCGCCCATCGCCATCTCTGGTGAACTAATTTGGCCAAACACTTAAATTCCCTACAGCACGTAAAAGTCTATTCAATTTTGTTTGGGAGGCCAACATCCTCTGAATCGTCGAAGAAGTACCTACTTCCAAGGTGTCTCCTTCTATTCCGAACTAAATTTTTCTAAAAAAAGAAACTTGAAATCGAAGCTCATTCGATCACCTATTGAAGTCATCCTCAGAATCCTTTAAATTGAATTCTGACCGTCAGAAAGACATTTACCTTGTCATGCAATCCTCGTCAACTGGCTAAGCGCCTACAAGGTCATTAAGTACATTTCATTAGAGAAAATCGTTTTTAAATTTACTCTCCGATGTTACTGCTAAATATTCATAAATCTCAATTTATTTCCATAAGCGCCTTAGAGGCCATTTTAAAGGTATCACAGTCACTCTATACCTTTACAATCAATTAAAAAGCCAACCTCCATACTACATTAATCAGAAATGACTGCCCATAGGTCAAAATATTTCCCATAAACACCTTAACAAAAATTTAAATAAATCGTCAAGATAATTATTTTTTTTTATTAAAATGTAGGCACCCACGGCGTATACGTAACATTTTCCGCCTCTATTTAAAAAATTCCATAAAATGCACAAACGATACGTACCGATGACCATGACATTGAAACGTCTTCCCAGATAGCTCACAATTGACGGTCAATTCATTAATAATGACCCCCCATCTGACACGAGCCTACATTTTAACTTGTCAGTCATAGGTATACAAAATCTTGGGTGAACCTTTGAGTGTACTTGAAATCGTTTCACTCTTGCACGCATATCGAAAGGCAAACAGAATCTGACAACATGACAATCAACATGTTGGTCAAACGCTGTCAAGTTGTCATGATTTTGTTTATTGGGTTACGACCGCAGAATCCGACACTCGTTTACCTTGCCAAAAATAATCGATATCAAAATTCAATGGGCCTTTGAGCATGAGCACCCATATTATAACGAGGGCGAGGGGCATTAATACTCAAGTTCTCTCGTCTCTACTTGTGTGAAGCCCACTATTGAGGCGACACAGGTCACCGGAATAAATTCCTTTTGACGACCATGTGCATGCGTGCGTCAATTTCTATCGAATGAAAAAATGTAACCCTTGTCTCTCTTCAGCCGCTCTGCGTCTGTATGACATGCGAGAGGCCAACGCGTAAAGTTGACTGGTAATTGATAGATATCTATTCGATATTTTGTCCACGGGAAAAGGGGGTGAGGTCTGAAGTTTATGAGAACGATTTTCATTTGGCATATTGAGGGCAACGACTTTTTTGTGACTTATTGAAACATTGAGCTTTACGGCTGGGGTCTATACTGTCAGTTGATTAAATGACAGTTTGAGGATTTTTTTAACGGAGAATCATAGAATTTAGTTAATCAACTTTGATGGCCTACGGATATGCCGATAGTGTAGATGACAACATTGCAGTTGTGGTGGATCGAACTTTTTGAAACTTGTATCTGCGAACTCGCCATTAAAAATGGTAAGCCAAAGATTGGTCAATGCGACCGCAATTTTTGTAAAAAAATGTCCTTTCTGTGAAACCCATGGTATTCGCTTTTTTAGGAATTGTGTTTGTGGGCGAAGTAGTAAATTGGTCCGCGATGGGTTTCAGATTCAGTTCCCGCAAAAAGTAGGTTGCACCTAAAATTGCTTTCCACTGCTCGGTCTCTATAGAAAATGTCTACAGCAATTCCCTAACTGTAGAAAAGATTGGAGACCCCTTGTCTAAGAGAATCCGGGAGTATAACTTCCTTTCGGATACATAATAAAATTGTTTCTACTTGTCCAAGAATTTGTAGCAAAGAATGATTGCGAGAAACTCATCCTAGAGACCTGTATGGTCACACTCCGCCCATTCTCAAATTTTTTTTTTCACTTTCCTGCTAACACCTGTAGTTTCTGAAGGGATGAAGAAGAAATTAAAGCAAAATCCTGATGTTCATGCTTTAAATTGAAGGATTTAGGCAATGTTGATTTGAAGACAGAATAAATCAAATGCTCTTTTTTTTTTCAAGAAAGCTGTGCTTGCTATGGCTCCATTATGATGTCTAGTGTATAGTATAAGAGTCCTTATATCATGTTTAACCTAAGTGCACTGTGGACAATTGCTAGGTTTGTGGCCATAAATTTGGTGCACATTCAAAGCCCGTAAAAGTAACATTGTGTATCATCGTGAAGAACCTATTGAAGGTTTCTTTTGGTTAATTCTTTACTGATACCCATGGACTGTGCTACGAGTTATGCCCGACTCCATTTAACATGCACATGGGTTAAGTTCGAAAGCATCTCATCAAACTAGGTCCTTTTACCAGGCATCTTCATCTGAGATCTGTAGATTTTTTGTTAGCAGATCCTACATGATGGTCGCAATGGTAGTGTTGACGGTGTCCCTTCCTTCGCTTAGTGACAACATGAACGGCACAGGTCTTGCCGATTCGGCTTTTTTTTTTCCAAATCCTGGAGCACTCAGACGAATCTCGGTCCATTGTACTACCAAGAAGAAACCCCTTTTTTTGGTTTAGTGGAGGAGAAACTCTGATATTCACCCCTATTCCCGTTGGCGTTTGTCGTAAACGCCTAATATTTCATTTCGGTTTTAAGTCAGTGTTTGTAACTTTTTTGAAACAAGCGATTTGAAAATACAGTGAACACATAGAAAAAGAAGCAAAATCGTTAACAAAAGTTTGAAAAAAATCTGAATATCGTTTTTATAACGTCACGACAAAAGAGTCGTATATGACAAACGCCAACGGGAATAAGGGTGATTATTCGTTTCTCTTTATGGTCGGTGGCAGAGTATTGCTGTCCCCCGCCGGGGCTCGAACCAACGCCCCTCGGGTCACATGCAATGACTTTAACCACTACACTATGGCCACCGCCTAATTCGCCCAATTCGTCTTAACCCCTGGGGGCTTATTCCCAAATGCGCGGCGGATCGCTTTTCATGGCGGATTGATATTTTTGTATTTCCAAAAGCTGTCAAAAGCGATAGCTATTCAGGTGACGGATTGCTGGCGGATTTATTGCTAGCAATCCTCACAATAGCTATCGCTTTTGACAGCTTTTGAATGGATCGAATCGCTTTTGGAAATATAAAAATACCAATCCGCCATGAAAAGCGATCCGCCGCGCATTTGGGAATAAGCCCCCTGTATGGATTGAATGCTCTCGAAAGCTTAGACTGTGACCCAATAGCGTGTCCTCTATTACTATTGTAAACCTATTAAAGTCGGTGTTTTCAAATTGCACGGTTGTCGACTGTCGTACAATCATTCCAGGCCTTATTCCAATTTTAGCCTTAGCTGTAAGTATGGTGCTTGGAGTAGCATTTATGCAAGTTTAAGCACCTATAAAATAAATGTTTTCACATCCCTACAGATGGATACATTCAATTTATGTCGATGTCATTTTCAACGCATGTTTTTTCGACTATGAAATATTTGTTTAAGCCCAACTTAAATTTTTCGTCATATGCGTCTTTTTTCAGAGGCGCTATACATAGGCGTCGTTGCAATTCTTCATATCATTCGATCTAACGCCACCGACTTGGAGCAGATGTATTATGTGGGACTTGATCTAACCATCTAATTCTAGACCTCTTTAACGGAGGACTATTAGGTGGCATGAATTCCATAGTACTTCTTGGAAGCATGCATGTTGGAGACTTGCGCTTAAAGAGACCGTCTATCACTGAGATATGGACCGATCCGTTTTTAAGGTAGCTTAAAAGGCAGCATATAGTCTAAATGCTAACAAGTCATTCGTTTGTGGCCACCTATTTGACACCAATCTTATCTTTACAAAATGAAGCACTATGAGTATTGTTCTAGGTCGTAGAACTTGACACAATTTTATAAGGGACTAGCATTTCTATGCGGCTTCTCTCTCGTCACAGAAATACCTAGTCTTTGCTATGCGCTCTGTAGTGTGGAAATAAATGTTCCCTATTCAATCTGAATCCCCCTTTTCCCGTCGCTAATAACTCGGGCCCCAAGCTAAATTTTCAAAACCAGAGAAATTGATTTTCTCTATTCTTTATATAGATTACGCCAGCCGAGTTTCAAGTCGATAGGATGAAAAATGAGAAATTTCCCATAGAAGCTTTCACCCCCTTTTCCCTTTGGCCATAAAAGGATATTTCTCTCAATGTTTCAAAATATCGGCTTCTTAGCTCTTACCTTTTGGGCTGGGCGTTGAACACCAATCAATCAGGACAAACTGGTTTATAAAGATGACTCTCATACCTAGCGATCTCCAGATGCAATCCCAATTAACGCGATCAAAGACTTTTTTAAAGCCGACGAAGATGACAAAGAGCGGTAACTGGTATACTCCGACAATTCTTCAATCAAAGATTCACAAGGGTTGGGTTCGTTTGCTTGTAATCCAAAATCACGTAAAACAAGAGACCGTAATTGTATGGGGGGGGGGGGCATTTTACCCCCTACCACCCCCCTGCCTGTGGTCACTATAGGATTTGGAATAAGTGCAAGCCCGTAAAAAACAGGCTTTTTGAAAATGTTCATATGCGGGCTTCTCTTTTATAGGGTTTTATTTTACGGTCAACATTCAAATGCTGTGTTTGCATTTACGGGCTTCTGTAAATATGGGCTAAAGTTTTACGGTCAAACGTATCGTTCCGCTCTCAGCCTAAACAAGTTAGAACAAAACAACCGCTGCTCCGGGATCTGTTTTCAGGAACTCGGCAGGTCCAGTCCAGCTGCCTTGTTATTTTTTGAGAAGTAGGATCGCAGTTCCTATTTCTGCACTTGTTTGCGGGTTGATGTCAATGCCCTTGGAAGACCTACTTAAGTATGTCCTGGCAGTTTCGATAATTTGCAATTGTACCCTGATCGTCATTGAGCGCAGTGCACAAAAGTGTTAGTTCCACCTTAGCCTAAAAGGTTCGTGTCTAGCGCAGGTTGTGTGACGCTGCTTTCTTGACTTTAGTGATTCTTTATACCATCCCCTTGCGTTTCCTTTTCTTTCAGCACCTTCCGGGCACTTCGCCAAATCCAATCTGGCCCTTCTATCACGCCTCACGTAGCGCTGCGCTGTCTTTTCAGCTGCTTTGAGCAACAGTTTTATTATTGGTTCAAATTTTGAGTACTCTCCGGTGTGTAATCTTGTCCCAGGTGTCTTGAGATAGCCACGGGTCCCTACCCAGGGTTACCCTACTTTGTCCCACACAGCGTCAATGAGATCGTTAACGTTTAAATCCACAGTTGGCAAACTTTCCGACAAACATATTTGAGTCACAGGAGCGGTCATATTAAGCTTGCTTTAAGCCTCTGAAACTGATGGGGTATTCCGGCAACTTTGGAGCGGATTTAATTATATAGGTGGGTACGTTGTTGTAACTCTATGGAAAGGCAATGACGCTATGTACATATAAGTATGCTCCAAAAGTCCTGAAAGCACTGACCCCCACACTCCTCAAAGTAACACTTCGTCATATACGCATTACAGCATGGAATACATCACCTTGTGCGCTACTTCAACAGCAAATCCTGGAGAAAACTTTCAACAAAACTCAACTGAACCTATCACAGTTATATGCATAAACATACTCATTACCTATTTGACTCATATCCACTCGATAGACAACTAAATTGCGGGTAGATTTGGACTTGAACGCTATATTAGTCAATTGAGAAACGAGAGCAAAATGCGGCGCAACTTCCTGGGTCATTGCAATTTGAAAGCACACAAACACAGAGATGTCAGTAGGTACCCAGTCGTTGAATTGCATTTAAATCATCGTCGTCTCCACTTGTTAAATCATGGTCCGCACGGTTGTTCTATTACAATGCGAGCACACAATCGCATTCGCATTCAAATGTCTGTGCTCCACTGTCACAACATTCCTCTTGTACACTCCAAATCTTGCAGAGAGCCCAATCCCACAAATTTGTTGCAAAGACATGACATTTCAATATAAGCCAAGCTGCCGCTTACCGCTATACAGTATACACGTCGCGGCATAACTACAATCGCGCGCATTCGAAATGGTATAGTTACGAACGTTGCCACCACTAGGTTTCCATCGTGATGATGAGGATGATGATGATCATCATCCTCATCCTCATCATCATCTTCATCCAGAAACCATTAAATGCCGTTATCTTTTGATTACACAACGCGCCGCGCATAGCTAACCGTGGTAGTGGTTGATGATGCTGGCAGTGGTCGGAAGGATTGATTCAGCGACCATCGCTGCCGCAATAAACCCGAAAGGTGCAAAAATAGACACAAGTCCAACCAGGAGAAGACCAACAACCAAGAATTGAGAACCAAACCAAAACCGAATAGCAACAACGACGAGGACAACGACGAGGACAACGACGACGACGACGACTATGACCGCGACAACGATGGCGACGACTTGTAGTACACTCGATTGGAATTTCAACAAGTTACGTTCTAGACATTGCCATCCACGCCTTCAGGAGATGAGTAGGTAACCACTGCCAGGCATATATAGTGGTATTACGTTTGCGGAATGCCAAAGACTAGGTGAGTGCGCAGAACAGCACAGATCTGTTGCACAGATCCACTTGACAAGGAGGTGGATGAGGAAATGCTCTCTCTTTCGTCTTGTTCGATGTACGAGGAGTTTGACGAAAAATTACTTTAACCTGGCACGAGATTTGATGGTTTCGATAAGGAAGCGGGAATTTGAAAAGAATGAGAGATGTTTGTATCTAGGGAATTTTTTTTTATTATTTCTTGCTTGATCGTTTTGGCGCTTTGGCAATTGGGGGTTTCAATTCTAAAGGGTGATTAACAGGACCGAGGGGTACCCCTATTCAGTCTTGGGTCAAGTGGTTTTGCAGAGTGTTAGTGATTTATAATAGATAGAGCTACATTTTATTAGCCCACTTTTCAATTTTTGTTTAGGTGTTGTATGAGGGGCCTAATCTTGAAGTCCATGTTCTGTTCCTGGCTTAAAAAATGCAAATCATCTTAGCACCCACATACGCCCAACCCCAATTTTCAAAATTATTTTATATCAGAATTGAATTTTAAGACAAAAGACTTCGAAGTGCATATCCGATGTTTTTTGGCTGTAATTTAAAAAAAAAATGAAAAACTTTGATTCTTCTTGTGGATTATTTTTATTTGGTCTTTTAATTTTTTTTACATCAAGTCGAGAATATGATGTCATGTAAATGGCCGCCGCCACAGTTGATTGTCATTTGAGCCCTTTTTATGGCATTTTCCATCACTTTGGCCAAAACTTCCGGCGATAGGTCCTCACATTCTTGACGGATATTGTCTTTAAGAGCTTCAAGAGTCTGAGGCTTGTTGACATAAACCCGCGACTTCAAAAAGCCCCACAAAAAGAAGTCTGGAGCGGTCAAATCAGGCGATTTTGCTGGCCAGTGCAAATCGCCAAAACGGGAGATTAGGCGCCCGGGAAATGCATCCTTCAGCATATCGGTTGTGGCACGTGCAGTGTGTGCCGTTGCACCGTCCTGTTGGAACCACATGTTTTCCAATCCCAATTCATCAAGTTGCGGCAAAAAGAACTCTTTGATCATTGCTCTGTAGCGCTCACCATTCACAGTAACCGTTTGGCCCGCGACGTCTTCATGTCCATGACATCTTCGGCTACAGCAGCAATATTCTCTGCAGAACGGCTACTCCGGGGTCTGCCACGCCTGGCAGCATCTCGTGTTGTGCCAGTCTCTTCGAGGCGAGCGGCTAAACGTCGCAGTGTTTCACCAGTAGGCGTTGGACGGCTAGGAAATCTGCGACGAAATTCACGTTGTGCCAAAGTCACCAATCGCCAATCGCAAAATTTATAGCATTTTCTGATAGGAGGATTACTTTTGCGCCACCTTGTATATCTGTCTTCACAAAGGGTTCTTAAATGGACTGTGGAGTAGGAACGAGCATTTTCTCAATGGAGCTTAAAATACATAATATTCGAATCTCCAAACCCATCCAGTGTCTTCCCAGCAAAAGTTCTGGCATTGAAATTATTCTAGATTAGATATGTATGTTCGTCAACAGTCAGGCAAAGATTAAGTTCATTCATTTTACAGCAGGTTCGGTTCGGGAAGTTCGTCGGGAACTACGAGGGGCCTCTGACACTAAATTAGTAGCTGGTTCAAGATCACTTTTCCTTAGGTTATAGGAATATTGAGGGAAATATAGGAAGTTCTTAGGAACCACCGAGCGTGCTAAACGTTGATCCGTTCTTCAAGTTTCGTTTATACCCACCATATGTGTATGTGCACTTCACCTCAATAGCAGCGATTTGGACGAATCTGACAACTGGCATAATTTTCAGGAATATTTCATCCGCATGTATAGACAGCAGAACATAAAGTCATCGCCAGGCTAGTGCCCGTAAATACGGGTCACGATACCTTTATATGTACAAAATAGCAAAGCTTCATAGGCTTTGCAGTCACGTTTAACCTAGAAGTCTTGCTTTTGAATGTCTCCTTCCTTAATACGGATTCCTCTTCCCACCGCAGTTGTGTCCCTGCAACTAATCGAACTCAGACAGAAGGCTACCAATGCAGCTGAAGATGTGAGTTACTGAAAAGACTAACGATCGATTAGATACACTTTAAACCTTACTTCAGGTTAAGTTTGCAAGTACGACTTCCTGTGCAATTCACTGAAGCTTGAAGACGACTTACGAAAGGGTCTATATTATTGGTAGGAAAGTGAAATCCAACCAAATCTTTGACTCAGACATGATAACATTGACTGTAAGCTCTTTAAAATATATAAATCTTTTGGGGAAGACTTTCGATTGTAATATTGATTCCTAAGCCTGATAATAGGTCAAGTTTACTACCTTAATCTTCTAGACCTGAAAGTCTATCATCATTCATTTTTGAAGCGATGGAAAGTCTGATATTCATATTAGAGGTCTGTTAGAAATGCCTAGCCCTATGCATTAGGTACCTAGAAATTAGAAAAAGTGCTATGCTCTAAGGTAGTAGCCCTTCCAAGCTTTCAAAAACACCGGATACGACTAGTTAGCAGGAATTATTGTAAGAAGTGGAATTGACGAACTAACGAAACGTGTCAGTGTTGAAAAGTTGAATCAGAAATTCCGGTAGTCAAAGGATATCTTTAAGGGGGTCCAGGAGAAAAAGAGTCATTGACAGTCTTCTAGTCAATTAGGTTGCATTTTCTGTACTCAGTGATCTGGTGACTATCATTCATTTCAAGCACAACCCGCCCAGAATGAAGCTTCAATGTAAGTTTTAAATTTGTAGAACAATAAAGGGATATATATTAACCCGAGGAAAACCGTTCCAGTGACCTTTAAAGAAGAGACAAAAGGCTTCTGGTTGGCCTTGAAGCTTTCACCGTCAAAGGCACCAGTTTAATATACTACAGAACTACAGTGAGGTTAACATTTTTTGAGGCGTCTTAATTGAAACTCAGAAATCAATTCTGCTGTCAAGAGCGCCGGAAGAGAACCTTATGGGCTGGTATAGCGTATAGGTGTGTATTATGCGCAGAACTTGCTACGGAAAATTTAACACATCATGATGGTTATACGAGGGTATCGTCTGTGGTTCTCCCAGTGAGAATCACTTAGGCCCTTAGTTGGCTGATTCTTCAGCTTTTGCAGAAGTCAGAATATTGTAGACCAAGCCTTTGCACGTGTCTGCTTAATAATATACAGTGCCCGAAGATGACATTAACGACTTTCGAGATGCTAAATCTTTTGAGTCGTAGCAGCTCCTTGAACCTTTTTTGTATCCAGAGTTGGGCGGTGAGCCTAGCAGTATATCGTAGAAACATTCCATCTGTGACTTGCTTTGCCTGCTGCATTCGCATGAGGAGTCTAGTGAGGGTTGCTAGTTCGTCTGCTGCACAGTATACTAGGATGTCACAGTGAACCCGATACAGGAACCCAACACAAGGTGAAGTTGTACTGCCCAGCTATCTCGTTAAAAGATAGAATCTTTCACCGATTTATATTTTATTTCGCTAGCCGATAGTCAATGCCAACGAAGCCTCTATAAACTATAGAGAATTGATTTACAGGCGCAATGAGAACCTGTCCAACAGCAGTTTACTGTAGAAGCTCTTGTCTATAAAAGCATTCACTAGAAAGCCTAGAGCTAAATGTGCGATAAGACAATTTTAAACCGGACAATCTTTAGGGACACCTTAGAATACTCGGCAGAACTTCCAGACAACCGTAAAAATTGGCCAATTGCTGTTCCATCATTAGACGGTCAGCATCTCCATCTCCATTTCAGAAGATGGAATACATATTCGGTCGGAATTTGGTCACAACTATAGGTCGCCGATGATGCGAATAGCTTCTGGGATGGGAAGTTACGTAAGCTTAGTCAATATTTGAGCTTATTCAAGTCAATTCTACTGAAAAGACACCCACTTTTATAGCGCATGACTGTTTGCCTAAAGGCGTTTTTCGATCCTTAATATTAAGAAACTGAGCGGTGTCTCTGACAAAGATTTCTCATGTGTTATGTCCTATACCTACTTAAGAGGTTTTTGTTTTCAATTTTTACACTAAGGTATTTGCGATTTTAAAACTTGTCTACGGGCAATTTGTTGAAAATACCTTTGGTTGCCTTTGGTCGCTGGTGGGGGTCCGTCGCTGGCCATTGGTCTTGAACTTAAATACATAAAATTGATTGTGCCAGTCTTTATGTTAGACGCTGCCTCACTCTCCCATGACTACCTTGGCCATTGTATTCGCCTTTATGTTGCCATCCTTCATAGAACCCGTTGTTGATATCATATCCCCATCCTTTTCTGTCTTGCCTACTGAGCAATACTGAGCTTCGATCATTCAATCAGGCCGACACTCAAGACTCTCTGCCTAAACATTCATCCGATCAAAAACTTTTGTCTGTGTGTATGCGTGTAACTGAAATATATTGCCAACGGCAACATGTTGTTGACCTATAAATGGCATAAATGTCATAAATGAATTTCTACCCCCAAACTAGTGCAAACTCCTCCGCTCGTCATAGAATGTCATTATTCCAGAATAACTTGTTGACTTCTCCAAATGCCAAGTGAGTCGTTGTCGACTTTTGATTCCCGCTTACGTCATCCAACACTAAATCTATGTCAATTGCAATCAACTCTGCATCTCATCATTAATAAACAATTTTCCACTTTGTAGAGGGACGGGGAATTCCTCGATCCTCCTACGAGTAAAGCGTTGCATTCTCCGACCTCGTAGTCCCAGCTAAAGTTGATTAAAGCAACACGCGCCACTATACCAACCACCACACCAGCAATCACGCCGAGCAGTGGCAGCGGCAGCGGCAGCAACCTGCTTCCTAAAAATCTCGTTTCCAAACACCTCAACAAGATTATCTCCTGTTCCTCCTCGGCTCAATCGGCTTCCAGTTTTCTCCTGCTGCTGCATTATATTCTATGAGCAAATTTTAAATTCCGCTCCAAGGCGAACCATAGAACCATACCAACCACTATCTCTCGAAGCATTGCTCCAGCTGTACCTATGCTATCCATTGTGGCTGTGCGAAAACAAGTGCGCGCATCTAAAAGTAGTTGAAGTAATAATAATAACTATAATAGCAGTAGATGCCATCAGTGGTCTTTCACTTTGACTATAGGCAGCGGGTTGTTCAGGAATTCCCTGGGCCACTGCCTGCTAATAGCGGTTTTGCAACACATTGATGGACAGTGTGCGTTGTGAGGATCCCAGAGATCATTCATTCTACAGTCCTGCGCCGCCACCGACCGCCGACATCTTTAAGGAGAATTAAAAATTACTTCCTGATTATCACCGGAGTGGTTGGTCGGCAGTTCGGCAGTTCGGCACCATCCACCGGTTCTCGTGCGCGGTGGGCATCAGTTGACTTGTAAAGCTCAGGCATGAGGTGCCTCTATGATGTAAGATCTAATTTTTCTAATGGATTGCCTTTCGAAGACAACTCTCATGATGGGCCTGATGCTCATGTTGGGCCCCGTACACACTCCAACTGCCGATCTCGGTATGTATGTTGGCCGTGTAGCAGTGGGCACACCACAGGAAACATGCTAGACTGATGGTTACGCACGATTGAAGATGCAATTCATTGGCCATCGGCTTGCTGGCTTGTGGAATGTTGTGCAATTGGCGTTTTTTGTGTGTTCCAAAATTGATTTCTGATTAATTCCCGGTACCACACCCCGACAACAAAAAAAAAGTCAGCCCAAAGTGAAGGGGTTCAATGAAAAAAATCAGTTACCATGTGCATGACGGGGTGACTAATAGCGGTGATGAGGTGATGTGTTGCAACATTTAAATGTGTTTTTTGCACTTGGGTGCCTTGTGATGCAGGAAATTGGCTGGCGGCCAAGTTAGGCGAACCTGAGGCTGTTCACCCCGGTCGCTGTTGGTGTATAGTTATTTTCGGGGAGGGAAATACGCTTTTGGCCGAAATATTGCTATACGACACGCTGTGTGTCATGTAGTCTATTTTTGGGCCGACCGACGCGACGCATCGACTGTATGGCCATTTGACCGAGTGAATTTATGGAAGCAATTTGTATATATAGAGATCCCCACTTGGGAGGATGCCTAATTGTGAGGAAATGTTATCTGCGGCCATAACAAATTCCTTGGAGACATTTATTTATGTGAGAAGGTTTTATTGTTATTGTTGGGTGAGTCTGTATATATTTTGTGGTAACTTCGTTTTCTCTGAAATCGAGAAATGTCATGTATTTTTGACTGAAGAATGTGGACCGGAATGAGCTGAGCGAGCGGTGTAAATAAGTTTTTAGTCATTGCTAGGCGTGTAGGTAAGCATCGATGGACTTTTTGAAAGCGTTAGTCGCTCTTAAAGAGCTAATGTGAAACTGGTAATAATAGAGAGTCTACGAATCTCATAAGAAATGTTGAACAAAGTCGGCTCAAGATGCACTTGGGACTTCAGATTTAAGTTTGCATGTAGTAATCAGCGCTGTTGAACAGAATTCATCATTTTAACGCGTTTAAGTGTCCGGTATGCTATTCTGAAAGTGATTAAATTTTTACTCTAACTCTAAGTGGCAACAAAATTGGACTATAGCATTTTTAAAGAAGCGTAGTCCAAAAAATCCTCTAACCCAAAATCCACTTCAAAATAGTGACACGTTGTGGATGTGGATGCATTTGTTTCTCAATAATCTCAATAATCATAGAGACATAGAGACAAAATTATCAAGGAGATAATTAGCGTCATCTGACGTCAGACTGGCATGGGTATGTCGGGTTTGGCATATCGTGTACTCATAGCTTCAACCTTAAAACCTTAAATATTTTTTAAATATTGCTCAACAAATATAACGATTGCTCTTTTGCATTTTAATTACCCTAAACTGTTAGCTTTTGCGCTGTCTTTTTTTTTTTTATTTTATTTCATTGGCAACACTTTACCGCATAAATGACGCAGAATTGAAATCTTGTGTGCATTATTGTCCCTGGAGTGGTTCTGTGAATATTGGTCAAATTTGGTCAAAGGGGAGCGGCACTTCACATACAAAAAAAAATATTCAAAATCTTATACCTCCTATACAAAAAACATCTTCTATGGGGTGAAACTCGATGACGTTATATCTCAATAACCGCTGTGACGATTTTCATTATTCTTTTTCTGTTTTGTTCGTATTGCTGTATTTCAGGTTTAGGCAGAAAGAAAATTCCACCAAGTCGATTCATTCTCATTTCTCGCATTTTAAGAAAGAACATTAATACCTCAGACCTCAGCAATACTATGCCTGTGCACGGGCTTCTTCGATAGTCTTGGAATTGGAAGTCAAAGTTTTTAAAATTTGTAACATTGATATGTGTAAATAATGCATTGTCCTGAAAGTCAATAATATTGTCTCGGGCTATGCAATACGATTTCTGGAAAAACAAAAAATGTTTTGTACCACAGAGCATTACAATAAAAACAGTTTATCTTTTTAATTATTTTGCACTACGAAGTGTGCACGGGCTACGCTAGTAAGTAATAAAATAAAAAACCAGTAAGACAATTATCTTCGACTATGCCGAAGCTTAAATACCCGGTACTATATTATTGTAAAAATAAAAAAAATATTTTAGTATTAAAAAGTTATATATGTATTTGTATGGGAGGTATGGGTAGTTTTTATACGACCAAGCTCAGTTTTTGTCAAAAAGTCTTAAATATTATTAAAACAATATGTGCAAAGTTTAAACTTGCTATCTTTACTGTAGCTATTTAAATTTAATTTTTAACATAAAATAGCTATATATTTTGTATAGGAGGTAGGAGTATTTTTCATCCGATCTTGCTCATCTTCGAACTTAGCCTCAGTTTGGTGGATAAAAGCTTACGTTCCAAATTTCAAGTCGAAGGCTCTTAAATTACGGCCGTAATCGTGCGGACGGACAGACGGACATCGCTATATCGACTAAGAAAGTGATGCTGATCAATAATATATATAGTTTGTCATACCTACAACGCATCCTTATGTGCGTTACAAATGGAATGTCAAAGTGAATATACCCTCGCCACAGTGTGGTACCGGGTATAAAAACTTAGCCAAACTTGCCATAAACGATAGATTTCCGTGCAGTCCAGTCGTTCCACTTTATTCTTCCTGTCAATTGTGACATTTTTATTCAAGTTTTGTTCTTAATGTTTTTGGTAGAGAAAATTTTTATTTTTGTAGAGCTGTTCTAACTAGAGACAAAATAAGATAATTATTGCGTTCGTAACTTATTATTACAGCCGAATTTACACAATTTTATTACAGAAATAAGACAGACTAGCATAGCATTTATTCGCGGCTAAGTTCTCGTACCTAGTGTACTTTGCTACGCGATCGATAGGATGTTCAAGAATTTTCCCGCATACAAACTGAATTTTCACTTTCCCGTCACTAACATCTAAGGGCTCCAAGCAAAATTTCCCAAATCGGAGAAATTGATTTTCTTATGTAGAATACACAAACCGAATTTGAAGTCGATCGGATGACAAAATGAAGTTTTTCCATAAAAATGTTGACCCCTCCCCTCTCCGTTTTGAGTTTTAAATTTTCGCAAATCGCTTCTTAGTGGTTACTTTGGCCATAAAAGGAATTTTTTCCTAGTTAGCTTCCTACTTCTTACCACCAATCAGTCAGGAGAAGCAGCTTATATATGACTTTAGGGGGTTTTATGTGTTAACTAAAAACATAAAAACTACTAAACAGATTCGATGAAACTTTTTTTTTTTTGAAATCTTTGTTAAAACTGCAAGAAGGTTATAGGCTATGTCATTTATTATTCCTACATTTTGGAACCTATTTAGACCAAAATTAGTTTTTTCTGACTTCACTGCCTGAACATAACTTTGCTTAGCAAAATATTTTTGAATACAAAAAGAGAAAATACTTAAGGAAGCCTAGACTTCCCTAAATATTTTAAAATAAGAACCAGCTTTAAGAACCAGTAAGTTTCGTCAAATGAAGTGTTACCAAACTCTACGTTGTCAGTACTGATGACAGTGAAAGTAGTTGCTTCTTATTTGACATTATATTGACATATGCAGTTGTTTACAAGTATACGGAAGCTTATCGTTCTACGCTGTACTTAAACCGGAATAGTAGGTACTCAAATTGGAATTAAAAAAAATTGTATGCTTGCATTGCACCCCTACGTAAATAAAAATAAATATTTAAACACAATGTTTGTATGTGGACGTGTAGTTGCGGAACAAATCTAACGCATTTTTACAAAACCGACTTGCTGCTCGATGGTTTTGGACACTGTAAAACGGACGATCTTTGCTCATTTTTATCGACCAGGGCGTTAAAGTGAAGGATACCAAAAAAGGTCCTAAATGATATGTCGAGTGTTGTGCTTGGGCACGCCGACTATTCGGTGCCAACCTCTGGACATACCTTCCAACAAGACTCATCAGCATCACCGTCTCATAAAGTTAGTCCAGCACAACGATTTGAGTTTTCGCCACACTGCTTTGCATTTACTTCTTCCCACCAATGGCCTCCATATACTCGCCACTTCGCCAGACTTAAATCCGAAACATTGAAGTTAGCGCTTCGTCGGAAATGATCAAGAATCATACAAGACCACAGTGCAATGCCCTCAGAATTTCAGTTGCGGTTCGCGCAGTAGGTATGCGCCGTTGTTCTATCCTGTTGGAACCACATGTTTCCCAGACCCAGTTAATCCAATTGAAGATGAGAATTCAACAAAATTCTCTGTAAAGATCGCGGATTGATGTCAAATTACGTGGCACATTATCTGGTCAATACTTCCGGGTCTCCTACGATATTTTCAGCAGAACGAATGCTCATGGGCCGACCGGACTTGCACTTGACAGCGTCTCACGTTGTCCCATACTCTTCTAAGTGAGCGGCTAAACGTCGCGACGTAGTGTTTACCCAGTTGGTATCGGACGACCGGGAAATCTGCGCCGAAGTACAGCGATTCATATCTTGTTGACGTGTATTTTAAAACTTTTTACTTCACAAATGTCAAAGTAGAATTGACACTTGCAAAAATTATAGCATCCTTCCGATAGGGTGATGACATTTGGACCACCATATATAAAAGAAAGTCGAAAATCCAGACAAAACAATCCAGCCCAGACCTTTCGACGACGACGTAGAAACTTTAAATTTTTCGTAGAAGTTTGTTGTGTTCTCAAGATCCTCTATAGGAAACAATTTTTGAAAATTTGAAATTGAAGGGTTTTCAGGGGGATGCAATATAGTTTCTCTTGAAATTGTATGACAAAAAAATAAACAAAATCTATGGTAGGTATAGCTTCATTTAGCGTGCCCACACTTTGGTTTTCTGAAACCTCGCCAGTTAGTATGTAGTTGGAAATAAAACAACAACCTGCTGGCTTCAACTCTTGATTTTCTCCCCAACACATGACACATGAGCTGCTGGCTGGCTAGGAACTATAAAACAGGAGCAAAAAGCAATCAAGTGTCGCAGAAACCTGTTGGTGTTACTGCGAAATTTCACTGACAGCACAATGGTAATCGACGTAAAATGTGCATGGACACACTGTCATGGGCATGCCTTTCATTAAGAAAGACTTGGAAAACAAACGAAATTTTTTATGCCGGGGAATAGGTTTTATCTAGTTTATTGGTGAAAAGTTTATAACAAAATGTGAAATACAAATTGAAAACATTGCAGAATTGATTTTTTTTTTACTTGACACTGACGTTTTCGCGAACTACTTGCAATGGATTGCAATGGAATAAAATTTGGCAAGTAAAAAAGAAAAAGTGAAATTTAAAACACAAACAAATTCGATGGTGAATTCGAAGCCGCCCGTTTTTGACATCCTCATTCTATTAACGCAGATATCAAATGAAGACCTCTGAAAGCGGATTTTCTTTGCACTTTCTGTGCCATCTACCTCATCTTTCGGTGCAGGGAAATAAGTCCCCGGGAACTAAGTTCATTAAGGGACTTAGTTTCCACCTGGTGGGAAATAAAATCACTTTCGTGAAGTGGACTTAGTGCCCATGTAAGGTGGGAGCTAAGTTCAAGTTCTTATGTTTAAGTCCTTTAGTGGACTTAATTCCCGGGAACTTATTTCCCTGCATCTCATCTTTCTATTCACTCAAAATCGACCTGTCTCGTTGGACAGATGTTCATGGGAAGACACAAAGTTCACAGTGCAAAAGTCCACTATTTCTGTACCTGCCAAATTTGATTTCATTGGAATAACTCCTTGTTTTTGTGTATAGCTAAATCGATCATAGGAATGAAAGTCACGCCCATGATCGTGTGTCCAGTCCATGCAATAGGGAAATCATATTTACCAAAGCTCATATTGCCAGCTGGCTGGCAATTGTCCAATTGAACTGCTAACTGGCGAGGTTTCAAAAAAACACGCCTAATAACAATCTGCCAGTCAATTTAGAGTTTATTTATGACATCATCAAAGATTTCAGTTTATTTACTACACTCCATCCTTTGTCACTCATCACTCGCCATGACTCAGTGTTTCCATCTCAATTTAATGACTTCGCCTGCATATCCACTCGCGCATTCCTTTATTATCCTTTAACCTTTCTTTTACTTTTTCTTCGATGATAAAAGTATACCACATCTCTTAATTTTACGACTCTATGGATACAATCTCACACCATAATGCGATCACCAAGTCAATTAAATTGATCCCTTCTCGTGATAGGTTTTCCTTATTGCACAGCACACTTAATGTGCATGGACTAATTTCTCCATATACCATACACTCCGCATATACATAGCCGGATACAACAAAATGTATGAAATTCTTCTTGATTTTATGGCCCTAGAGCCACAAAAGAGAACTCTTAACAATAGATTCAATACGACGACGCGACGATTCGATTTGCTGATGTTTATTCAACAAATATAGTAAGAAGTCGTAAAAATGCTATAAAATTTGTCTAAAGTAAATCTGAACCGCATCGTGCAAAACGAAACTTATTTTATTTATGTGTATGTGGGATAAATTCTCCGGGTATTGTAGGATGAATATTATTTTTAATGGTGATTGGAAATCCATATGCTGGGTGCACTTGATGACCCTTAACTCGAATGAACGAGATAGGATTGATTTTGATTTAGATGGCGTGTTCATTTGGCCATTAGGAGTATTGATGGAATGAGCTCAAAAAACACTAAATAAACACCTTAACCTAACTTGTCATTGTTATACCCAAATAGGAGTAGTTAACGTTAAACTCGTATATTTTTTCAATGAGTCTGTCGATTGCGATGAAATAGCCACTAAATGCTGCTCTATTACGTTCTATTTTGGTTAAGTACTTTGAACGTGATACTATAAGGCGTTAATGTCACAGTCACAGACAAACAGATAAACAAATTATTTATTGTTATGCAAGGGTTGGTCTGCATTTTTCAGTTAAATATTATACAGCGACTGGCGGGTTTTTCAGAGGGCTTAAAAATAAGGGTTAAATATACCTACTTTTCTACATAAATTAGCTAAAATTAAGTCTAATTATTATTTAAGCAATGTGCTATGTCTTACAAAAAGCTGTATGTTCAAGAAGATACGCCTATAGGCAAAATGATTATTCGATTATTTGGCGAGCTATGTGCTACGTGGCACAGTATTTTTAAAACCACGTTTGAGTCAAACCATCCTCGCCCATTTTATCCCAAAAATTGTCAGTCAACTAGCAACTGTAGCAATTTCCTGGGTTGGCACTATAATCGAAGAAAATTTATTGACCAATGCCCACTCTGTCATGAGACATGCACTGCACATTGCACTGCCAATTTTTGGATATGACTTCGGGCTGTAATCGGCTAAATGGGACAGTTTTTCTTATTGAGGAAGCAATAGAGCCAAAAAAGAACCGACGAAGATTTTTTTTGGGCGTTAGGCAATAACGCCCAAGGAAATAGCGCCCAAATCGATTTGGAAATAACGTCAAAAAAAAAACTCGTGCAATTTGTTGTTGCAAAATTGTTCGTCATTTTGGGTGTTATTTGCTTTCCAGGGTTCGTTTTTTGACAAGCAGTAAAGCCCAAAATAGTAAGTGGAAATGCAATAAGTATGGGGGGCATGCTGCCCCCCCTGCAACCCCCCTGCTTGGCTTTTCTGTTGGATTTTGGAGTAGGAGGGAATTTGTACTGTTAAAAAAATATATCCAATATATCCAATTTCACACATACTCCAAATCTGACAGAAACCCCAAGCAGGGGGGTTGCAGGGGGCCATCATGTCCCCCATACGTATTAAACTGCAAATTATTTTTGGGCTTTATTTCCATCTCGTTGTTTTTTGGGCGTTATTGCCTAACGCCGTTATTTCCAAATCGATTTGGGCGCTATTTCCTTGGGCATTATTGCCTAACGCCTTTTTTTGAAAATTTGAACTTTTCCGACCTAAAACCGCTCTGATAAGGACCTTGTCAAATTGTTTTTTTTTCCTAGGGTAGATAAAAATCTTGCAAAGTCACTATGAGAATTACGCGTGCTCATAGTTGTGTCAGATTCTTACTGACTAAAAACACCACCTTTCGATATAAACTGTATAGATGCTGCAACTAAGATATAACTTATCAAGCAATTTTTCTGTCACGAAATGAAAACTTTTGGCAGGTTACTTTCAATGAAAGATCCTGCTTCTGCATGATCTGCAATTTAGACGCGGTTAATCCTTATATCGCCAAATCAAAAGGTTTTTTTCTTTGTATAGGCTGCGCAATAAATTGCGCTCAACGAAAATTTTGTAGGATTGTATTATTGGTGTGTCCGATTATTCGGTTTCTATGCTTTCGCGCAAAGCTTCTAGTTTCAACTTCGATGGTAGGTATTCCGAGGTCCCTGTAGATATCGTCGTTTCTAATATACCATGCCATGGTGCTTGGACAATTTCTCGGAGCACTTTGTTTTGAAAAATGTGTACATTATTGGCATTTGTTTTTTCAGTGCAACCCCAAAGTTGTATGTATACCTCCATACCACACCGGCTTTGGCACTAGCTTGTATAAAAGCAGTTTGTTCTCGGTACTGAGCTGGGAATATTTTGCAATTAACCAGTTCATTTCTCTTAAGTTCGCGCTCTTTGCGTTTTATTTTCACGTGCGAATTCTATTTCAGCTTTGCGTCGAGTGTCATTCCCAGGCTTCGTTCGCAAAATGCATATTCTGGCCAAGTTTAGACAAATTGACAAGTCATTCGTTTTTTATATGTGAAGTTCACGTGAACAGATTTAGTTTCATTGAGGACGATTCGCCAGTCCCCTTCTTTATTTAGAGCGTTTTGCTGTTTTTCAATCAGATTGTTGACCAACTTCTTTTGGCGACAAAATCTTTTTTGCAATGTTCAGGAGACTTATACCCCTGTAGCTGGCACAAATCAAAGGATCTACTTTCTTCATCACTGGGCAAACTATGCTGTGATTCCATTCATCGGGAATACTTTCATTTCGCCGTATCTTTGAGATTAGTTGCTATACTTTTCTTACCAAACTACTCCCCGAGCTTTGAAAAGATCTGCGGCTAAGCCGTCAGCACTCGTAGCTTTATTGAATTCAAGTTTAGATGTTGCCCTTATATTATTTTGGTCAAGTTGATGGAATTCTTGTCTATCATCATCAGTGTTTAATGGCTGAATAGCGGGTTCTTGGTCAGTATCGCCATTTAACAGTATGCAGAAGTGGTCCTTCCAAATTTCCACGACCGACTGTGTCTCCACAACAATGTTTGCTTGTTCGTCTTTGCAAGCTACAGTTCGGGATTTAAAGCCTTGACATATACCCTTTTTACCTTTTGGTAAAACTTTAAAACGTCGTACTTATGGGGGTGACATCTATCTATTGACTCAACCGCGTGCTTCTCGTATTTCCTCGTTATTCTTTGGAGAATCTTGTGCTCTTCTTTTTCTCCCCTACCATGACCATGATGACATAAGCAGATTTTTTCTGGGTCCTGGGTCTTGCCTCCATCCAGCATTGCTAGATATGTGTCTTTTTTAAGCCACATGCGCTCGCCGTGTTTTTAATAATAATTTTACCAGAAAAATATTTGTTTACACAAAAAAATATAAATGTAAAAAGAAATTATTGAAACCCATAAAGTCATATTCACCCGTTCCTGCTGAACTGTACAAGCCAAAAGAAGTCATCCGATGTTGTTTCGCTCTCATTTTTTTCTAAATGAAAAACTTCGATTCTGTTTTTTGGTTATATTTATTTGAACCTTTAACAATAAACCAATAACTAATAAATAAACAGAATCGAAGTTTTTCATTTAGAAAAAAAAATGACAGCCGAACAACATCGGATGAATTCTTTTGGCCCACCCTGTATATAGTAGATACTTTTTGTTTATTGTTATATAAAATCGTAATAATTATATTTGTATACATATTAATGCCTCTGTATTTTTTTTTTTTAATTTCAGGTATGTCCCAATGCGAATTTTTATTTTAAATAACCTGAGTAAGTCTTTTGAGGATAAAGGACTATTTGAAAAATATATTTTTTATTAAATATTTTTAGCCATGCCGCCGATCTTGAGTTTTTGTTCAATGGTTTAGTCCAATGAACAAAATAAAAATACTCTCCCTAGTATTCTTAGTTGAGCTCGTCTGAATACGAACTAATTAGGAATCCCTTAAGTTATTTACCAACTTGCACTGTTCCACTGTACTACTTCATCTTTTTATAGATTTGTATACAAAAAACCAAAAAGAAATTGTTTAACTTTTGGTAAGAATGATAGCTATTTCAAACCTACCAAAAGTAATTGTGTATGAGTTGTTATTGTTGTTCTTTTAACAATAATTTATTGACTGAAATTCGACAAAGGTATACCCTTGCCTAATTTTGACATCCTGGCAAAGTATCTCCGTTTGTAATGGGTGATGTTAGAGAAAGCTCGCTGCTGCATCAAGGACTACCTACTTCAGCGTGATTTTTGATGTCAAAAATAACTCAGAAGATCTGCATGCTTTCATGCGACTTCTTTGACACCTTTACTTGAAAGAGTTCTGCGAAATTTTAGGGCCAACAAACAAAGAACGATCTTTTAAAAGTCTGTCCAATTACGTCGATGATATTGACACAATTTTGGTAGGACATAGCGAGTTGTCACTGGTGCGTTTGCTAGTATACAGCTGAAGTGATTAAAATGGTCTAACCGGCTAACGAAGCGCGCGCTTTTTAACATTTTCCAAACCTATTGTTTTATTATTTATGTAAAACATTCTACCTACCTACTCACTTGTTATAGAAGAAGAGGTAAAAGTGTTTTTTTTATTGGTTTTAAGTTTGCTCTCTTGGTTTAGACAAAAAATATTCTGTTAGTATACCCTTGTGAGCAGCGATGCCACTTCTGAAAAAATATCTGGAGTAGAATTGCCTAAAAAAGTGGAGTAGATTTAAAAAAACGGGAGTAGATTTCCAAAAAGCATCAATGTACGTTGTACAATACTTTTTTCAATGCAGAACACCGAAATGTTTGCATTTTGGAAATATTATAATGAAGGGGCATGGCTCGGGTTTAAGTTCCTAAACTATTCTATCCTATAACTAAAACCTAATGACTGCCGACAAAAGGCCGATACACTTAGACCGTTATAAGGTCCCGTCTTGTGATACCACATGAATCTAGAAGAAATTTCGGTCTACTCATTGAACCAGTTTTAGCTTCTTATGAAGCATAAAAGATTACGAATGTCTATTTTTGTTAGATCGTTTAGATCATTGTAATATAAAGCTCCCAAATGGAGTTTCCGTTCTCGAGACAGAGCCGGACAAGTTCATAGAAAGTGATGAATGGTCTCCTCCTCCTCCTCTCGTCCAAACAACTTCTAAAAAAATCGTTTGAGAATACGTCATGCCTTGTTGCATGCTTAACCATAAGGCAGTGTCCCGTAATGATACCTATTCTGGAGCTGATATGCCTTCTATCAAGAGAGATCAATATTTCATACATACTTACTTTTAGCAGTCGTAGCTAAAAATTTATTGTAGGGTAAAAACTGCAAGTCCTCGTAACGTACTCTTGATTTAACACTAAGAGCCTAAAATAAATAATCTATTTTATATTGGATCTACCAATGTTTAGAATTTTGTCTACGCTCCGAGACAATTATGTTTTTTACCTACTAATAGGCCATACATAGATTTTCCAGATAAATTCCAATAAAATAATCCATAAAGTGGCTACACATACTTGCCATTAATGGCTTAAACAAATTTAAGAAAATTGTGAAATATTTTTCATTAAACAAAATAAAGAAATTGATTAAAATTTTAAATTGGAGTAGATAATGGGAAATTAGAAATAAGTGAAGTAGGGAGTAGATTTCTGAAATTTGTGAAAAAGTGAAGTAGATCTACTCCAATTGGAGTAAAGTGTCATCGCTGCTTGTGAGTGAACGTGTGCTTCTATAGTGAAAATGAATACATCTGTATATAAATCCTAAAAAGGAAAAGATAAGTTGTGCGTGGATGTAATTTTTCGTGTGTTCCTGGTACCCATCTGTGTATCTTTTTTATATGAATTATATTTTAATTTGTTGACAAAGTTGAAAGATATTTCCTTTCTTTAAATTCGTAAATTGCAAAAAAAAAAAAACATAGTTAGCAGAATTTATTTATTTAAAATATTGCCTGTCAGAATTTTGTAAGACAGAACAGAAAAAAAAAAACAGAATTTTGAAAAGCAGAATTTTTGTGTTAAAAGTCAGAATTTTGCAAAGCAGAATTTCGACCCGCTCCCGAAGAAATACAATTCCCTGAAAGTTGCTTAACCTGCCTTATACCTTTCATTATTTGCAAGGTTGTAGCCCTTTTTTCTTTTAGCTTTTATCTATACCTTCCTTGGCCTGAATAGTATGAAGGGTTACACTGTTCCTGATTTTAAATTACCTGAGTATAAACGACCTGTGGAGGTCCAGCGAAAATGTACATTGTACACCTTCCTAAAGAAAAACAAATGGTTCTATGAGTGTCAGCACAATGGACTAACTTTGGTCTGAGAGCACGTCATCGAAGGCAACTTTAACCCAACGAGCCAAGACTCTTTTGTTACACTGCCTACCATAGTTGTGTTGCACGTACTACAAGCATTCGCTCCGTCTTAGAGCTGTACTAACATCATTGACCTTCTATGAGAAAGTTTTGGAAGGAAGAATTTTTTGGTGAATCTCTGTGCTGGTGTCGGTAAAGCAAAGCTTTAATCTCAAGACAGTATGGCTTTAATATTTAGTGGGGTAGGCTTTACTATGTCTATATCATTGACATACTTAACTGAAATTATTTAGAAAGGTAGATATTTTAGAAGAGTTAGCCTATAACAAGGCAGTGCATACAGCACATCATTTGATAATGGTTTGTGTATTTGCTGATACTTTTATTTCATGCACAAACCAATTAGACTGGCGCAACATGTTTTTATTGAAAGTCAGAGATTTCTGATCGGAAAATTGATGTGATTGTGAGCTATGATGACATCAATGTTAGGTGGCCTCAGCTTTAGACCACTAGTTGCCTCCAAAATAAAACCGTTGCTTCAGCTTAAAAATTCCCTTTTCCCTTCGAAACAATGCCAGTCATTAGTTTTCTGACACACGGTGTGCTATTATGTCATTATTTTTATTTAATAGGACACTCTTAATTTGTCTATCGGTTAGACCCCATCTAAGCTACAACTTTTTATGACAATCACCAAAATAATCAGTAGCCACGAACCGCAGTCACTTGGCAAATTTCACGTCTCATTAAACCGCGTATTTGCTGTAAATTACCGGCACCTGCGTTTATTTTTTTTAACGACAATATCTCACCATCACCGCACTCATGTGTGCTCAATTTGTTAATAGCTCAGATAAATATTGAACTCATTGTTATTCAATTTCGAGGACACTGTGTCACCAGTAAGCCGCTTGATAAATTAAAATTTTTTTTTATTGTTTACGACACTGTCCCACTTCCTGTAATTATCATTTTTTTTAGGTAGATACTGACTGCATCTCGAAATGCTTGCATCATGTGTGCTCGCCTCCCATTATGTTGACATTTCTCTCAAGTGGCACGACGTCGAGTGAATTAACTGCAATTTGTTCTTATGCAATCGACTTGAGAGTTGACCCAGTCCAGTGCAGGCAGAGTCAGCCTCATCATCCAAGCGATCGATCAAGATCATGGACTCTCCTGCGATGATTCATACAGGCATACAGCGCACTTACGAGCTCGGAGAGCCATGCATCCATTTGAATGTCCTAATTTGTTTGCGGCCCAGAATAAACGAATTAAATTAACCGCAGCGCAGAGATTGTTGGTGGAACGTCTATGGGAAATATAATTCCTCGAAAATTGGGTTCTGTTTAAATTGGCTCTCGGGCACATTGTGTGTTTGCCTGGCACTCGTCGGGCTTCCCACTTCCACACGGGCAGTGCAATTTGTTTTGTTAAGTAAATTAAATGCATTTGGCGAATTTTTGTGAGAAACTGTATTTCGCTCATGTGACTGGGTGGAGGCGGATGGAGCAAGTTCGTTTATGGAAATTGATGGATTCAATTAGTTGATGGACTGCATAATGTGAACTCATTTGCATGTCGTTTATGTGGAGTGTTTCTAATGAGAGGTTGCGATTTTTCAATTGCAAAGTCCTTGGATTCTATGGGAATGCATGAGACACTTTTAAGTCAATCAAAGTCGTTGCTTCAATCGTTTTGACAATGGTTCTACAATGACAAGAGGTTGTGTCGATTTACACGATCTGATTCTGTACTAACTGATGTAAGTTGAAGCAATTTGTAAGGTCTTGTCCATAAATGGACTGCTGTAAGCATAACAAGTGGGCAAATTCTAAGAAATGATCCCTGCTTAGTAGTGGCAACATGGATTCAGAAAAAGCTTCACTTGTCACACTTTAGTTGCTATTCGTTACTTGTGTGCGCGATTGTGCTTTTTGAATGAGTTTGTATAGCGCACGGTTCTGTTTAACATATATATATATTTCGTTCCCTTCCAGTGGCAATTTCTTCCGAGACTGCACTACAAGAACGATTAGTTACAATGCTGCTTGGCAATAGTTGCTCCTCTACAATATAACGATGTCACTTTGTTTTTGAAGAAAGCCGAGAATGCTCCTAAGCAATTAGGAGCTAAGAACTGTCTCTCAGCAAAAAGTCGAGGGTTTTGTACAGACATTTAGACTGCCCGCATCCTGAAGACTTGTATTCCTTTGTCAGGAACTGAACCTACACTTTTCTTGGCAGTCCTTCACTTGCACCCCCTGAACAATGAACAAGTCTGCTTTTCCTTTTTTTTCATCCTTAAAGCAAACGCAAGCCACAGTGTTTCTAGATATTGTTCATGAAGGCGAAAGTCTAACTAAGAACTAAGTCCACCAAGGGATTCAGTTCTCACCTAGTGGGAAACAAAACCACTTTCGTGAAGTGGACTTAGTTCCCATGTATCTTCCCACTTTCGTGAAGATTCGTAAAGGCTTTATTTCCCGCTAGGTGAGAACTAGTTCCCTTAGTGGACTTAATTTCCTGCACCATCGTCAGCATACAGAAAAATTGTCCTTTTTAATGACCCTCCAAATATCGTTAACATTTGGAATTAAGAGAAAGGAGCCTAAATCACTGCCTTGTATTGTAAAAATTGTTTGTCCGCAAAAATCTTACGAATTATTGAAATGATTTCCAAATGTCCTTATTTTTAATGTCTGAAATGAATTTGTGCAGGCTATAATAGGCTACGTTAGTTTTAAAAATATAGTATTTTGATAACAAAAAATTACTTTTGCAGTTTTTGTACAATGTACAATTGTACATGCTAGATAAATATTTTTTTCTCTGCTTTGTTTATGATGCGCATATTCATAAACCCATAAGAAGTATACTGAAGCAAAATGTATATTTTTGATAATTAAAATTGTAAGGGTGGTAGTACGAGTACACGGCATGTAGAAAGCCACATACGTAGCACTAACGTCAATTTTACGTCAGCATATGATCCAAATGCTACATGTACGATCTGTGGAACTCTCTGTTTATTTTAACAATATTGGTTAGGAAATTTGATAAAGATCAACTAAAGTGACTTATAGGCAGATTTCTGAAATCAGTTGCGAAAACGTCGACTTCCTTGACGCTTTCTTAGAGATTGATTAAGCAGATGCCACGATGTAGTCTAGTACTGGTAGTAGCTCCATCCTTTATCACCTAAGCTTAAGCCTTCCTATAAAATAGGTACTATCGAGGAGTTTAGATATATGATAAAGTTTAGCGGTAGGGTGATATTTAATTCTTTCGCTCTTTGATCCGTTTTTGTGTATAGGTACCTTATGGAAGAAGTCTTGAAGTCTTTAATAACTAAAATAACTAAAAGAGACTGAAAGGGATTGGATGGAGGGATATGGCTTCATAAGAAAATAGTCTGAAGGTCCTAGCATGAAGGACTGCATTAAATGAGTTGATAATGCTTCTGGGTGTCTGGAGTGCTTTACTTTGTCCTATCGTTTTCCTTAGGCTAGCGTTAGAGATGGCTGCTTTATAATCTGGAGTAAAATTTGTCGATGCAAATAAAAATATTTGCATTTTCTTCAAACAATTAACCGACACCGACAAAATGAACCGATACCCATCAGGTGGTAATTTGAATTACGCTGCAAAAAGACGGTGCGTGGTCGCGAAACGTCACTCAGAATATAGAAGATAAAAAATAGATATGAAAAGCGTAACGAAAAATGAAACACTATAGCGGAGTTCGTTTCACCAATGCAACTACTAGCTGAGGGTTACAGCTTAAAGAATATTAAAACGCTACAAACTCACTCCCTTGGGCGAACTGCCGGGTGAGGATTGAATGGGAAAATTACGTTTCATTTTTCGTTACGCAACATCCCAACTTACTACTAATATATATATATATTGAAAATCGGTGTGATGACTGGTGTAGTAGTCTAGAATATCAGTGAGAATATGTTCTTGATCAGATACTGTAAATTATGATGTACAGTACATATATCTAAATTTATGGCAGTAGATCGGAACGTCTGTGAAAATGGCGACTTTTTTCCCCAGACTTACAATTTGGTCCAATTTACCACCAAGCAGAATCCCTCTTTTTGGTGGAGAAACTCTGAAATTTGGTCAGTATTAGTACGTTGGTGTTTTCTGCTGAAATTCGAACATTATACCGTTCTAGTCACAAGCAAACATTCTAACAAATCTATAGATCCGCGAGATGATCGTGTATCGATGGACTTTATGAGTAATGATCATGGCCTAAAGATCCATATAGTGTGGATGGCGATATTGCCTGATCGATCTTTAGCAAGTTAATCAGTATGGCTGTGGCTCAAAAGACTTAGACTGCAAAATGATCGGTATGGGCGTATGGCACTACTAAGGAACGGTGCAATGACAGTCCAATGGACTTTCAGCAGGATACCCTTAATAAGATTGAAGATCGCTGTACATCCACTAGTTATCAAGAATGTGACAAGGTTTCCACGAGCCTTGTAAAAGGTCATGTCACGATCGGTTGGACTGTACAAGCCAAAGGTAGATCGATGTGATTGTCACTCCTTAAGAGTCGAGTACTAGTATCAAACACTCAAAACAGGACCCCAGGTCGTTTTCTGAAATTAAATGTCAACCACCTTCCAATCGATTAATTTGCGCGATAATCTTTCACCCCAAATCCACAGACATCCATCGTCACGCACAAATTGTTCACTGACTTTCGTTAACCGTTAAAAGTGATTTCCGCTTTTGGTAAGCGATATTTTTGTTTTGTCTTTTTCTGCAATACCAAAACAGGCATAAATAATACTTCATACCTGCTGACTCACTTTTAAAGTCGTAACAAACAACAGTTGAAGTTTTCAGGTTTACAACTATGGCTACCATGGTGAGCTAGTGCTCATAGAGCTTGTAGTGAAACTTCTGGCACTGCCAACTTTTTCTGGGACAATGTGCGGTTGGTTGCAGCGTTTTCTATGACTAATTCTATTTTTGGCTCAATGAAAACCGCACTCAACTTTGGCTGCGAAGAACCATTGCCCAGCATGGTGCGTGAGTGTGCTGTAGGTCGTAAATTTTATTTGCTAATTGAATTACACACATGCTTTTGGGAACGAGCTAGAGAAGGGAGGTCTTCTATAACTCCTACAACCGCCCGCTGTCGTTGTTCGCCTGACGAGATAAAAAAAAAACCTCTCCGAATGGATACAACGTTCTTAATGTCAGATTTATAATTAAACGTTTAACATTGTTCGCAAGAGGTATACGATCCGAATATTTGTGCTGTTAGAAGTTGATTTTTTTTTCTGTGTTTCTAATTCGCTTTCTTCTTCGCTGACAGACGAGATGTGTGTCGATTGTTGAAGAAAGGTATAACTTGGATTTGATTTATTGCTTCGCATCACGAATACGAGTGCACAGCGTGTGCAGGCGAGGTCACTTTGATTAACCCTTTTGCGGATGTGGTGGGAAAAGTCATTAATTGATAGATACTTGTTGTGTCTTTTGATGGTATAACAAGGAAGGAAAATGTTACAAGACGAAATAGCGGATATATCTATCGTTTATACTTACTTTGCTGAAAATGTTCAAGCTGTACAATTACAAGACTCTGACATATCTGAACACCGAGTGTCGACGGCTAGATGCCTTCACACGAAGGGTGCTGCATTGCTACTCGGAACGGTTCTATACAAATTCCAAAAAATTGCAGTAAAAGCGGTGCCTTGTCAGACAATCATGCTGGATCTAGCCGATAATATGAATTTCTTTAAAAATAGCCTCAACTTTAAAATCCACAATCTTGATCGGACTGATAGATGTCCCCTCAAGTCACAACCTTCAGAACATTTGGAGGTTGCCATCAGCTAAATCATGAAAACATCGGGTCGCATATATTTTTCATCCTCGCATTTGTTGCTTCATATATGACCCCAAGCCTTGCTACTCACAACCTAAGATTTTATGGCGAATCTGTAGTATCTGTCAGGACAGCTATACTCTCGAATTTTTGTCAGACGTTCGCGAGATATTGCGCAGAGCAAAACCTTATCATGAATTTTTCAGTAGATGAACCTGCGAACAATCCTTAGAATAACATCCCTCTAACCACTGCATCACACAGTTTCCCGACCTCAGAAAGATTGTACGGTAGCAGTACGGCTCTTCACTTTTCAGCCCATTAGAATGTCATTGATGTCAGCGTGTAGTCAAACATGCAACAAACTACCTTGCCACTCTTTCAAGAGCTAGAGCTATTCAAGCTCTAAGTTGAATTCCTTCTGCTTTTCAATCAGAAGCGAACTATAATGGAACTACACGAAGTCACACGAGTCAAAGAAGGGTGAGGATGTCGAAAGAGATCAACAACAAAGTGAGAGGTAAGTGATATAACAATGGGATCATTGGGACTATCTTTTTGGCAAATTCAAGGCAACAGAAGCCCAAATTTGTGTTCCTACTCTGACGTGGGAATATATTCAAGTTCTAAGTGTAAGCCAGTTCTCAAAGTCATCTCAATTGACATCTAGAATATCCAAGTATATAAGCAGACTTTACGCCAACTGACAGAGCTGACAGATGTATTAGTGTCTTTTGGCGAATGAAAAATGATCTGTATTAGCACTTCACTTCACTTGGTTATAAACCAAGAATTTTTTTTAAGTTACATGCGATCTATAAGCACTTATGACTCCCACTGCTAAGATCGGCTTAAGTTTGATTTTTCGATTTTCTATGGTCGATCTTTTCGCAGTGATCAACTGTAGATACTCGTAATCTATCGGAAGCAATGTGGCTTTGGGATGATGTGGTAAGTAGCTACTAGCCCCAAAGGTTTTTATACTAGCTCTGAGTTATAATTACGTCCTGACTATTTTAAATGTGATTGAATACAGGTCGACCTGAAAGATCTATTGTGATCATTGTGATGACTGTACGACTTTGACGATCGTTATACTAAAAGTTTTGTAACTATTCATTCTGTATCGATCAGCGTATTAAAGGGTTTTCAAGATATCAATAATATCATCAACTATTGCTACTACTGCCTAAATCATTTTATCGTCGGTTAAGTTCGATCTACATTGATCATTGATCTTATAAGCCCACCTACTTCGGTTGAAAAGTCAATGCATTTTCAATGTGAAGATCATTGCTAAGACTTACGGTCTGTGGTAATTTTTACAAAAGATTTTATAAGTCGTCGGCAATATTGAGTCATTAATCGTGGTCATGTCGTGACCAGTTTAACACGTCAAGTTGGATAAAGGCCTAAAGAGGGCTCGTCTTTTTGGTTTACCTTCTGGTATAGAATGAAAAACTCTTCAGCTGTGGTGCCAATGTGCTATCGACGCCACGCTCCATACCTCCCCTCTTCCCCTATACCTACTGTCAGAACCCACAAACAATCGCCCAAAAACTTAATTTCCCCACAGAACATAAAAATGATCTCAATATCATTGAAAAAACCAATCCAATTCCTCTAAATTGTCGAAGAAGTAACTTCCAAATTGTTTTTTTGTGCTCCGAGCAATGGCTTAACATTCGCCGAGATAATATCCTTAGCGTCCCGTCCCGTGCCATATGTCATCAGAATAACTCTTCCTTAGATAAGGCAATTCCCTGAGATTACCTATCCCTCTCTCTACTGCTTTACTTTGATCTACTGAATTTTATCAATTCTTGAGATTTTTTGTTTGATCTAAAAAGGCCTTTGAAAACCTGTGACCCTCCAGGTGTTGTAAACGTGCGTTCATTCGCATTTCCCTGATTGTAGATGAACACATTTTAAGATATTCAAATGATCTTTATAATCATATTATATGGTCAGCGTTGACCAGCTGCCGCTAGTCCACCATACGATTCACATTGATCTTCACATTTGAGGATCAGTTCAACGAGGAAATGACACACTTTTCAAATTTAGATCATATTATTCTGCTCCTACTTTCATTTTAGGTACACCGACCTAAGAGCCTTACTGTGATGCCGATGGGTGGTCACCACCGTCGGCAATAAAATTGATCTTTATTCGATCTACAATGATCTACACATTAGCTGATCGTCAAATCAGCCGGGCATTGTACACCGATCGCCATATTAAAAGTTGGGTACAGCATTAACAAAAATTGAAAATGCCGATCTACGATCTTACCACCAGTGATCTTCATTCAGTCATGCATTCTGTCATCTGTGTCGATCATACAATCGTATCGGCGGGAACCAGACTTTTATTATTTTTTTGCATTACGCGCCGGCCGTTGGATTAAGGGTTGGTATCAACAAGTAGGTATAGGACAGAATTAGAGTCGACGAGGATGTGATCTTCGAATACCGACGAATGCTTTGTATCGGATATCAGTGTTTAACATCGGTTATTGGATGCCTTAGGTATCGACTCTTCACTCAGATTACCGCTCGCTACCGATTTAAATGTTTGGAATTGTTGCAATCGATGGGCGCTAGGATTCGTGATCGGTGATCGTCATCCTAAAGTTACCTCAATCATGAGCCCTTCGTTACCATATAAGCTTTATTTTTGCTTATGCTACCCGGTCACTGTGTAAGTCCAATTTGTACGAAAAGTTTTTTGAAATTGTATCCACTATCCATCCATAGCACATACAGTCACCTATATAATTTTGCATGGCTTGTCGCAATTTAAAATCCATTTAAGATAATTTACCATGTGGCAAAGTTTTTGTAGCTTCCGCTCCCACACATATGTATTCCGCTCACTCTGCCTACATGAATGCATTCAAATCAGATTCTCCTCTAATTGATATGCAAATCGCACACCCATCCCTCCTCGTGCTTCTCCCCAATTAAGCGAAGCACTCTCCTAGTGCGATCAATTATTCTTGAAGCGAATTGAGATCAGTTCTCATAAATAGCGACGGCAAGGCTTGCATCCATAATACAAGCAGCGAAGGTGGTGCTAATAGTGGAATAAGTAGTAGTAGTAGTGGAACAAAATATTTTTACCCCACCGCAGGAGGGTGGGCGGCTCAGGCAGAAGGAAAGCACTTAATTACACCATCATCGTCGTCGTCTCTAAAAGTGCTGGGTGCACACCTTAGGCCCACAATATGCATCTCGCACTCACCAAAACCAAAACCAAAAGCAAAACCCATCATCATCTCACAGTATCTGCCATCTGCATCCGATGGGTATATTCAGCAACATCCCACTACCACCATTATTCACCTGACATATTTGCATTTTGCACTCGATGCTAATTTATTAGCAAAGCGAATGCTGCAACGATCACCGTGATGATGATGATGGGTGATGGTGATGGTGATGGTATGATGGGGCCATAAGTGGAAAGCGGTCACACACACCTTGGATTTCGTCGTTGCCGTGTCGTGCTGATACTGACTCTCCATCCGAAGCATAAACTCAATCAAATATATATCTCGAACGAGTGTGTTTACCGAGACATTTGTTTAAATTAGTGCGCTGTAAGTGCGCCGCACGGGCATAAATCATGCATTCATCCGTTCAGACTTTGAGACGGATGGCAAACATTGGAATTGGATAGATCCAACTGACAGCCAGCAGACAGACAGACAGACAGACAGACACACGTCGCAACAGAGGTTGAGGGATATTTTTGCATTTCGGGGCGTTGGCAACATTATTATTTGCTGCGTTCCGCTGTAATGTGACAAAAGTATTCAAGGATGGAAATTACCACCTCGACTCGATTCGTGCAACTATAACTCGCTCGCTGATTTATGCGAGAGCATACACACTATGGCAACTCAACTCATAGTCATATCACCATCACATCACTTGAGGTGCTTTGGAAATGTTTTTGTTTTCTCTTGTACACGTCTTGGGTAATTATAGTCATTTTTCAGTGCGGCGGCGAAGGGCGGGCTATACCTACGTGCGCCTATGTTATGATGGCATCCTACTCGCATGGATGGTCTGTCACTGTCAGTGTGCTCAAGTGGGCTAATTTTGGAAATGCAAATGCTTAAGCTTGACTTTTGCTGTTGAATCATGAATAAATGTTTATTTGACCGGGTTTGGGGCGCGTGAAGGATTTCAGTTGGCGAAATGTCGTTGAGACGTTGACATAATGTTATGATGGAATGTATACGAGACGTGATTGAGGTATACGCTTGAGATTCTATTTTTGAATTATGATCGAGTGTAAATATATTAGCGATGGGAAATTTATAAACATCTATCTATCTTGTGAGCAACTGATTCTCTACTAACTTTGGAAATATCACTTTGAAGTGTTCTTCCTGACTAACAGATGGCGTTGGTAGATGACACACTTTAGTTCAACAATTATTGGGGCACGCAACTGACTTAGCAATAAAGAAAGAATTGACGAAGGCTTTATTGAAAAACTTTGGTTTATATTTGGTGTTAACTATGGTATTTCTTCGGTTTATAGGTTGAACCTTGAAAGTATGGCCTTCTCAAAGAGATTCGTCAAACAAATGCTTCTAAAGTGTTAAGAGACTTTTTCTAATGACACAGTTAATTTTCACAGGATGAATCATGTTCAATAGATTATAATTCCCATTCAATGACAAGCGATGGTGCGTAGCTAAAAAGTTGTTGCTAGTTGACGACATCGACATCATTGGCAAAACACAGCGAGCTGTCACTAGCGCGTATCAGTACAGAGGCGGCGGAAATGGGTTTGTATGAGTGGTGGTAAATGAGGGCAAAACAAAATATATGCTGTCAACAAGAAGGGACACACAACATCGACGAATCGTCACGATAGACTGCTACAACTTTGAGGGACTTTGTCTACCTTGGCTCCGCTAAAAACTCTGATAATGACACGGCAGTAGAAGTCAAACGGCCTTGTCAAGAAAGACTAAGGAGACTCTATATAAGGCCCTCATCATCCCAGTCCTACCCTATAGCGCAGAAGCATGAACGTTATCAAAGGCGGCTGAAGATCTCCTTGGTCGCTTCGAACGCAAAATTCTTCGAGTGATTTTTTGTCCCGTTTCGATTCCAACTTAGAGGAACGAACGCTCTACAAGGCAGTAGAGAGAAGACTTCGCCTTATGTGGCACGCACAAGTAAAATGTAAGGTTCGCGCCATCACCGGCGGGATACTGCAAACTCCATCAGTCTGGCTTTAGATCACCTGCACATCACCTGCACACTATCTATTTTAGTACAAATGAAATTCGGGACTTTTTCTCTAATGCAATAATTTCAAGCAATTTTTTAAACTACGCATCGTTTGAATCCGTCATCACATGTCACACGAGTCATAGCAATGCATATACCAAAAGTTCCCTAACTGTACGTCGCGACGCCCTGGGGCGTGCGTCGTAAGGCTATCCTAGGGGCGTCGCAAGATGGTACGCACAGTTCGCCTGCACACGACGTTCCATCAGCTTTGAACTCGATTTGAAAAAAATGTCATGTCATGTGTTGGTCATTGTGGTGGCGTCTGGTTAATCTGGGCGTTTACTATTCAATCACTGATGCCAAACCACAATGACAAGTTGCACGATTAGGCCGTCCAAATAATAAATTAAATTTTAATAGTAAAAAATTAGTGATCGTCAGTGCAAAAGTTGCGTGCGTTGCGTCCATTTTACGGCAGACGCGGTGACTCTTCAAAGTCAACTCTCCAATGTTTGGTGGCCAACCGGTTCGGTAAGCTACGTACTACAAAGGATCGGCCGAGAACATTGCCGCGGTCCGTGAAAGTGTACAGGAGAACACAGGCAGGCAGCCAATTCCTTGCCGTTAATAAGACGTCGGTATTTGGCAGGCTTCAACTTCGGGACTTGGGCCTATGCCCGTTCAAGATGCGACTGACCCAAGAGCTCAAAGTTAAGGGTAATGACCATAGGAAAATCTACATTGCTACTTTTTCTTGAAAATGATGTTGGTAAGCCCAACCAGTAGCGGCGAGCGCTACAGAACGATGTTAACCGATTTATTTTGGCACAAATTGTACGATTTGTTAATGACATGTGGTTCCAGCAAGATGTGGGTACGTGTCTCACACAACAGACAACACGATGGTAATATTAAATGAACGATTTGAGGGTATGGTTATCTCTAGCAGAGGTGACGTGAATTGGCCACCAAGATCGTACGATTTAACCCCGCTAGACTTTTTCCTGTGGGATTGTCTGAAGCCATCGCTCAATGCGAATAAACAGCAATCGACCGATATCCTTAAACCCAACATAATCAATGCCATCGCTCAAAAATATATGCGTCAGATTGGACGACTTGGATCCGCGAGAACGTGAGAAGCTGCGGCCGATATGGTGTTATATTCAATGGCACGAATTTCGTCAATACCTCGCACACAGCATGTTTTATTCCATTTCAACGTCTCGGTCGACCCACCCTTTTGAAAAAGCCTTTATTGAATCTTTAGTAAGCTCAGCTTCTGTTCACATATCTGTGCTTTGTTCGATTGTGTGCTTTTAGAAGGGCGTCGCAAAAATATTATAACCTGTATAGGGAGTCACAGTATGGAAAAGATTGGGAACTCCTGCAATACCTATTACAGCCCTGTCGAATTGCTTTACATCTCGAACGAAGCGAGTTAAATACCTCGATCTTGAGCCACCCCAATAAAAATGATATTGGTGAAATTTTGCAACCTTAAGGGACCTCGGTTTGGATGTCGAACTCTTTTGGTAACCTTTCCTATTAAGTTTAGAGTTGCTTTAAGTATGCTGGAGTACAGCTTTATGTAGGTGGTATAGCTTATGCTTCCTTTTTAGTCAAGTCGAAGCATTGATGAACTCAAATCACGAAGAAGATCCAAATCCAATCCTCAAACTCAATGTGTGCCCACTTTAGTTTTAAAGCAATTTTTCTATTGACCTGACGAATAAAGCTACACTCATTTTTTGACACTATATACATCTTTTGAAAATAAGACCTAATTCCACCACTTCAATTCTTTGCTACTGAAGCTCGTCTTTTCAACGTCAGGGATAGTGATCACACCTATAGAACACCAATGTCTTTTGGCGATTGAATTTTGCCGTCTGTCTGCCAATTTCTGTTGCGTTGGGTATAGAAATCTTCAAGAATATATCTAAAAGCCTGCACATACAACAGCTTATCTAATACATGTTGTACCTATTGCCAACATTCAATGGTAGAAGATTCTCGCGACAACAAGTAATCTAGCACCGGCACTCGAGAGCTTACATTGTGAAAATACCGAGCATGGGATAGTTGCAATTCAATAACGACGCGACGGTAGAGAACAAAATTAAAAAAGCCAACCACATCAACCAAGATGTCCATTGTCCATGCATGACAAATCGATTACGTAAACTGCAATTTGGACGAGACAATTTGATTTGCTAATCGCCGACACCATTAGAGCGTTTTTCGGTGGGGTACCTGAAGATAGCCATATTGGTCCCATATTATTTATTCGGACAATTAAAAATTTTGATAGCATCAAACTCTGTAAAGCGTATATATTACTACTTTTTGAAACTAGGGGCGGATGATGAATATTGAATATCCGTCCAAACCTTCAGGTACATCTTCATATCAGACGTTCGCGAGAGGTGGCGCAGTGGAAAACACCTTAAGATGTAATTTGTGTTTTTGCGGGGATCGATCCTGAGACCCCTCGCACAGTAGTCCAATACACTAACCACTAAGTCCACCTACGTCCGCCGGCTGCGGAAGTTTATTTGATACCAATTTTTGGGAACTTTCGTCGAGGGCCTTATACGCTGGCTGGCTCTCGATAGAGAAGTTATTGCCTTTCGGTGATATTGTCCTTATCGCAAACCCACAAGCTGCTATTCCTACTGCCAGGACCTTCACTTGTATGACACTTTTGTGGTCCAAGTGGCGCACAGATTTTGATATGTTCAGTGAATCGAAGAAGGTGCCTTTGGTTTCGTCCATATATAGAGCAATGTATTACGCGTTATTTATGAATAAGTGATATTGTCCGTGATTGGTTCCTATACATGGCCAAAGTGTTTCTGTCGGATAGTAAAATGACAATTTTTTGATAAATTTCCAGTCTATTGAGTGGCTGATTCTTATGACACCATAATGGCTGCTGATTATTGCATTAAGATGTCTATAAAAGAATCAGATTGAAAATAGTCCTGCGGTTAGAGTTGTCCTCTTTGAACTTTTCTAATAGCCCTTGGGTCTTTTCGTTGCCGGCCAACATACGAGACTGACGATTAGGTCAGTGTTATGAATGAAAGAATTTCCATGAATCCTTGTTTTTTTTAATCTTACAGCTTGCCAATATGGGATCCTATATTGTGACGTACATATCTGGATTAAGAAAAAACGCAAAGTACTTGTGGCGAATCGTTAATACAAGAAAAAGTCGTCTGCGAATTACACAAGTATCTAGCCCAGAATTCCCAAGTTCGTCCTACTTCAAGTATGCTAACAATTCAGTTGGCAATGTTCAGCTTACTTAGCGTCCTACATATGATGGTTAAAGCTCCTTCAATATCTAAGAATGCAGCTAGAGTGTGCTCTCCATCTTTTAGTGACTGTCCCTCAAGAATTTTCACCTATGCCTCTCGCTCTCACTCTACCCTTGATCTTTAAGTTGTAGCTTTAAGTGCATCGGAAAACAATTGTAGGTCCCTCTCATTCGTCCAAAAATAATGGTTTTGAGAATCTAGGCCTAGGGTCCACTTTATACGTGTATAGTGTATATCGCCATCTATAAAAAATTGAGTTACAATATACACCAAGTCAAGCGTCTAGATCATTTTTCAAAAACCATCTACAGTTATATATTCTGTCATTCATTAGACATCTTTAAGTGTTAGCTATAGCCTATAGCTTCAAGATGTTCGCTATCGATGAAAAGTCATTAGAACTTGCAATCAACACCACTTTTCACACCAAGCTATCGCTTTGCTTGTCTTGAACAAAACCACAGATTCTATCAGATTCGCACAGTTTGTCGTTGACCAACCATGCGCTCATTGCCATACGCTACACTCGGACAATTATTATGGAATCTATCTTTTTTTTTTATCAATCACATTTCATTTCATAAAATACTGCAAATTGCTAATAAAAACGTCTAACGACAGCCTTAATTGAAGACCTATCAATAAATCACAGAAATTCACATTTTATTGACCTGAATTATTGGCAATTTAAATTGCTAATGGAAATGAAAATGTATTTCACGTCCCACAGGGGGCTTCGATTGGAGTATACAGTACAGCACACTTTGGCGGAGGCGCATTTGTCTCTCTGTTTGTCCGCATGGGAGTTTGATCAACTCGTTGGAGCTTCACAGATCCAACAACTACCTATCTGGATATGGATTTCCGTCCGATACTCGATATTAAATGGCTTCGACGATAAAAAAAAAAAACATAAACCACTTAACTTTCTTCTCAATTACAAAATCGTATTTGGAGTGCATTTCAAAAGCTTTATTTTTGTTTTTGCTTTTCAATATAGACGGGTGTATAGTATACATCTCGCAGATACTCTAGACAGCACTTTAGATACTTTTTTTTTCGTTGTTGTTGGTTGTTTCTGCTCTAAAGTATCCATCGAAGCGATTACGTAACAAAATGCGGTGGTGCTATTGCTGGTAATTAGATACATTTACCGATAAGCTACCCCCAAATGCCGCCACCGCTGCGTTGCCCGGTTAGCCTAGGGCTATATTATATACCATCAACGAACGTGCATTATAGAATCTCGCAGTTCCCATGCGGGCTGCATCATCACCGCCGCCCCTAACTGTCTGCGGCTGAAGGCATTCTTTTATGGATTTTCCAGTGAAAACTAAACGTAACCCAGAGGAAAAACAATTTCTATACCGCACACAACTGCGGTATAGTAATTATTTCTTAATAATTACGCGCGCATAGCAGATAGCATTACCGACGACCGACGTATCTCTGCGCGATGACTGTGATTAGAGGTGTAGTTTTTGTACATATGTCCATATAGCTCCGCTCATGTGAAATGAAAACTGACACGGGATTCACGTAACTCACGTCGGTATAGAGAAAACTATCATCAGAATGTCTCAGGGCTTTTTGCGACACTCGCGTATATTCACATGCGACATAGGTTAAACAAAAAACTGCCTATGTGGGGACAAAAGAAAATCGCATTAGAAAAGCATTCGTAGATAGGAATTGTGACGGTGTAATTAGATTAGAGAGAGAGACGAGAGGTGTGCACCAGTTCATTACGGAACAAAGGACTAGAAGTAGAATATCGCATAAGGCATGCATGCGGCGGCGGGCTTAAGATAGACTACATCAAGTGTATATATTATGCTCTCGTAATTAAGTCTTGTTATGCAACTGCGGTCGGTCGTATTGCAAAGTGTCAATCATGTGTGCTCTAATTTATGTGTGACCTTTAGGCGGGTAATTGAACCGATGCAATGGACTGACATGCATTGGTGCCGTAAGAGTGAAATAGACCAGCAAGTGCATTGAGGTTGAAATCGAATTAAAATGGGTTATATATATGTCAGCGAATAAAATTACGAGAAGTTTTGCAAATCGTATTATGTGTACAGTGTACCCCTTTGGCTTAGCTGACCTACAGAAAACGACTGCTTTGATCCAAGGTGTCAACATATCAAAGACATTAGCTTTTCCCTTGCAGTAAAGAAGATATCCCAAAAGGAACTGTTTTGCTGAATGTAATTAACGGCATCAGGAGGCACCTTTCAATTTTCAATTCATTTCAATTCATTGCAATGACTGGACGTTCAATGTAATGCTGCTGACAAAGAGCGTGGTCTACATCGAGTTTGAAGGTTAGGTTGACCGTATACTGGTTGAAATAATTTTCGTTTATTAAGTAAGCAAGCAACTGATTCAACCAAACTACATCTAATAACGTTTTGATTACAGAAAAAAACTCGTACTCTAGTCCAGAAACTCACACACTCATATTGCTCGCAGTTCAATCGAAATGCAATGCAAATGCTCGTGTTGAAAAGGTGGTGACTTGCGAGCCAGTACAATAGTCACAACTCATTCAATTCTTTAATAGTCCCGTTTAGTTACTTGATCAACTCATTCAATTCAAAAGCTTTGTATTCGATGAACTCATTTGTTGAAAAGTCTCGTACTCGTAAACCTAGTTAATCAGCCAATTCAATTCTTGAATAGCTTTGTATACCCAGTTAATCAACTCATTCAATTCTTGAATAGCTTCGTATACCCAGTTGATCAACTGATTTAATTCTTGAATAGCTGTGTATACCCAGTTGATAAACTCATTCAATTATTGAATAGCTTCATATAACTAGTTGATCAACTCATTCAACTGTTGAATAGCTTTGTATACCTAGTTGATCAACTCATTCAATTCTTGAATAGCTTCGTATACCCAGTTGATTAACTCATTCAATTCTTGAATAGCTTCTTGTACCTAGTTAATCAACTCATTCAATTCTTGTATAGCTTCATATAACTAGTTGATCAACAAATTCAATTGTGAAAGCTTCTTATACACAGTTGATCAACAAATTCAATTGTGAAAGCTTCTTATACCCAGTTGATCAACTCATTCAATTCTTGAATAGCTTCATATAACTAGTTGATCAACAAATTCAATTGTGAAAGCTTCTTATATACAGTTGATCAACAAATTCAATTGTGGAATAGCTTCTTATACCCAGTTGATCAACTCATTCAATTATTGAATAGCTTCATATAAATAGCTGATCAACAAATTCAATTGTGAAAGCTTCTTATACCCAGTTGATCAACAAATTCAATTGTGAAAGCTTCTTATACCCAGTTGATCAACTCATTCAATTCTTGAATAGCTTCATATAAATAGTTGATCAACAAAGTTGCTTATGATCACGAAGTTGGATCTTCTCTTGCTGATCATCTCGCCATCGCGTATAAAGCAGCACAGTAAATAATTGAATACAGCTTTATAACCCTCCCTTATATTGGGTAAGGAAAACCTCTTTCCACCGACGCGACGGCTATCACATTGGATCAATTTTTACATGAGTGTGGCACGGAGTACTTCTCGTCTACCCACAAACTAGAACAAAGTGCTTTAGTGATCCTCCTTTTGAAGGTGAATGTAAAGTCTATCGATGTTATCTTTTCTAAGGAACTCTATTGTGATTCAATGGGGGCATATGTTGATAAGAAGACCACTGTAAAAGATCAGTTTTGGATCAAGCCTTATTTTGTATTAATTTTGAGAGACGTTTGAAATTAATTTATTTTATTTATTCATTCCTAAATCAGATTTTGTTCAATAAAGACTTATAAAATATTATTGTCTTTCTCCGCTACTGCCCTTTCAATAGGTTATGGGCCTATTGCTTTGAGGAAGGAGCAATATATTTGAAGTTTATTGTTAAATAAAAGTAGTGCACTTTCGCTAATTCAAAGGACATGGAGGACCAGAAACAACAGAAAGCGAAAGTTGTGGTTCTTGCAGCGAATGGAAAGAATTACAGGACATGGGAATATAAGGTGGAGCTGATGCGATTCCTGCAACGAAGAGCGAGGACGAGGACTGGTTGAAGAAGAATTCTAAAGCCAAAATAGTCATCGGCCATTCCATTGATGATTCTTACATTGCCAGCGTTGAGAATTTGCAGAATTAGTTGCGGATTTGCGGGCTACGGGGGAAGAACTGAGAGAGGCGTTAGTCGTTGCTATGATCTTAGGAAGTCTACCTGAGGAGTACGACTCATTAGTTACAGCTTCAGAGGTACGTCCCAAGGAAGAATTGACCATAATGACAGTAAAGGAAAGGCTTATTCAGGAATATCGTCGTAAAAACGAATTCAGGACTGATGAAAACCACGCTTTGAAGATTAGTGATTCCAGAAGAAAAGCTGAGAGGAATGCTAGTGTTACGACTAATAAATCGTCCGATTCAAAGATGAAAAATGCCAGGTGCTTTGGATGTGGTGACACCTGTTGTTATAGGGTCACTACTAGAGTGATTGTCAAAATAAGAAACAGGAGAAAGCCAACATTATTCAGAAATGTCTGCAAGTGTCAAATTTTAAGAAAAGCTGGCGGCAACGAATCACATGAGCAACAATGGTAATTTCTTTGAAAAATTGAAGCCAATTTTCGAAGATGTTCTGGTTGCAGATGGGAGATGTTTGGAAACGTTTGGAGTTGGGGATGTCAAATTTTCGTGTGCGAATGGTCATGATTTTTTTTTCAAGGATGTGACGTTTGTACCAGATATTACCAGTAATTTACTGACAGTGGACAAGTTGACTGAAGGAGGATATGATGTTTTATTCAGCAAGAAGAAATGTGACATATCAAGGAATGGTTTAAGTCTGGTTTCAATACCGCATTAGGAAACGGATTGTACGGATAACGTCCCATGAATCACGTGAAGCTTGTATCTAGTGATAATGGAAGTTGTTAGTCAGATTGCATCTATTTGTGGCACAGACGTTTGGGTCACAGGAATTCTGATGCTTTAAGAGATGGTTGCGAACAATTCTGTAGAAGGTGTGTCTATCAAGAACTCATGTAAATGTGACGAGAATATTTGCGCTGTGTGCTCTAAAGGAAAATTGAGCCGAACGAAGTTTCCGAAGGAATCATTCAGTAACAGCATGGAGATATTGGAACTCATACATTCAGATCTGATGGGACCGATAGAAGAAATGGGAACAGATACGTTCTTACCGTAATAGATAATTAATTTATTCATTCCTAAATCAGATTTTGTTCAATAAATCAATGTCTTTCTCCGCTACTGCCCTTTCAATAGCATACACCCACATAAGTTTTGAGTGAAAACGGTCTTGACTTTTTAAGTTTGTTAGCGATTTTGACCTTCTTCCTGTTACAATATCCGTGCAGGGTATAGTAAATTTTAGTATTGCCTTCATTGGTGCGATGGATTGTCGCACATATCCCAAGAAAGACTGCCCTTGGAAATACTTGAAATATAAACATTCTTCTCAAAAGCATTTTACCATGTCCGAGTGTCAAAATGGGGCTTCATCTCTATATACTGCTGGTGCAAGCTTACAGTGGCACGTATTCTATTTTGACGCGATGTTTTTCTTCCAATTGACGGTGGAGTCCATAATGACACACAGGTACCTTTCTACCCTGGATATTGGTAGATCCGTTCCATCAATATAATAGGCGGGGATTATCATTTACCTTTTGGACAACAAGATTTCTGCCTTTGTCAGGTTGTACCTTCTCGCACCGCAGTCCAGTTATTGACTAGCAGTAGTGCATTGGTTTGAAGTCTATTAGGCATTCACCTTTTGGACTAGGATTGCCACATCATCAGTTCTCGCAACAAAAGCCACCCTACTTCAGTATCTTTAACAAGTTGTCAAATGAGCCATAATAAGCGGTAAGAAAATGGCACCCTGTTTGTTTCCCATCTGGCTCAACATGTCTTACGATCAAGTCCCCTACGTATGATTTAATCTTGCATGAGTCCAATCCAGTCACATAGACTAAGAGGTTAAGGTGAGCTCTTCTCAAGCTTCTTTACGAGTATGTTATTGTAGCTTTTATATTTTTTTGTAAATTCTTTCTCAATCTCTGCAAACTCGCTCAACGTGTACTGAACTCTATATAGTGCTGTATCCACAGATCAAAAAATAAATGCATACAAGTAGATCAACACATTCAACAAATTTAAGCTTCAATTCAAAATATACAGAGGACCGCTGAAATAATAAAACTTTTTTTTTTTATAATTACAGAGATGGCAACGAAGGTGGTTTGTGCTGTACGACGATGGAGAACTCACATATTCCGTGGACGAACACGTAAGTGCTTCCTGTTATTCATACGAGTAGATATCCTTTTTTTTATACAATAAATCGATTTATCCACTGATTACAATTTTTCGCCGATTAAGTTGCAACAGCATAACCGTAAAAGGTCGTAAATTACTATACCACACCACACCTGTTGTTATAGATGGTCTCGCCGCACTTGTCCGCTATCCGACTAATTACCATTGATCGTCCAGTGTGGTCGCAATTATTCATTGGAAATTCACCAATCATCCTTGGGGTGTCTCTTCCTTTCAAAATTTTGCGAACCTATAATTTTGCTGAGCCGAAAAAATATTTCACTTAATTATCCGTGTTACCCCGACATAATACTCGTTTTGTCCAACAAGGAGACCGAGATTTGTTTTGGCCTTTTCTACTTGACGACGCGACGTTGTCGGTTGTCCTCGTCTGACCACTTTCGATTCACCAAAGTGAACTCCCCAGCATCAGTCAGATCTTGGACATGCGATAACTACACGGGTTTAACTTAATTTCGTTTATCTGCGGCGAATTCATTTCTTTCTTTTTTTTTATGTGAGACAGACAAAGTTTTCGAGCCTGATTCACGTACTATTGACACATTGTGAATTATAGCATCGTGGCAATAATTTTCCACATGTCAGAAAGTAACCAAAAGTGGGAGTGGCTTTGGGATGTGTAGGTATGCAAGGAACGACCTAAACATGCGATAATTTACACGTTATACTCGCAGTTGGGACAACCAAACGACCGAAATCGTGAAAAGATATGGAATAAGGATGTTGCCTACTAATTGGCACCCTACTGGCCGCGCTGTCATAACTGTCCGTGTTCTTATGCGGCGAGATAGTGTAGCGACGTGCAAATAAATTGCAGATTTTAACTTTGTCCGGTCGTAGGGATTTGTTTAAAAAATCCGTTGCCATATATATAAAAACATAGGAGAGACTACCTATGGTGGACATTTGATATTGGATCTCGAGGTATAGTGTATAGGTGATTGCTCCCTACGGAGGGATTAGTTGTTGAAAAATGGAAATTCTAAAGGTTTTTGCCTGCGTGAAAAGTGTGAAAATATGCAAATGGATGGCTTGTCCTGCAGGTGGTGGGATTACATGGTCTCGTACAAGAGAGTATCAATTTGTTTTAAAGCATTGGCGTGTGTGTTGGTTATCTGCGAACAGGAGGAACCCTTAAAGGTGTTGTCATGTTCCACCGGATTGTGTAATCTGGAGGGGAGCCATCGTATCTGTCGACAAATTTAAGCAGATTTATGCATTTGCATGTTGAAAATCATCTGTCGCGTGAGCTTGGGTTTAGTTTATCGATGGGGGTGCTGATGGCTCGATTAGGTCGAAGTGATGGCTTGAATTTGAGAATGGTGTGCTGAGGAATATTATTTATGTAGTATACCAAACCGTACTAAAGAATTTAAGCAAATTCGTCTTTAAAAGTCGGAGTGGCTTTCGTTTTTGGTTACTTAGAAGTAAGTATTTTTTTATAAGAATGCGAGCATCTTAATCGTCGAAAATTTAGAAGCTTTTACCAATTGAAGGGGTTTTTGGCAAGTTTAATTCATTGCCCGCCACCCTGATTGAATTTATAGATGACAGTTTAAGCTTCATCTAAAAAAAATCATTCTGCGGGGTTATAATATTGCTTTGAAAGTCTTTTGGAACTAGCTCAAGAAAGCTTACTTTGACTATACTCTTCACTACAGAAAAGTCGGTGCCAACGATGGCTCCAAAAAATCAGCGCAGTCAGAAAACCACACCGAGTTTTATGTCACCAAAATTAAGGAGTTGAGCGAGTCTCATGTCATTCGACACGAGAAGGAACATTGAACATCCTTCTTTCCAGCTGAGATACGCAAGAAAGCTTCAAATTTGGGCTCCTCATAAACTCAATGAGGCTTATTTGACGATGTGTATTAGCATCTTCTATAAGTCCATTAAACGTAATCAGAACGATTATTTATTAAAGCGACAGGTAACTCCCCTTAAATGGCGTTACAGTTCGGGATTGATCGATCTTTGGCTAAACGCCTCCAGTAACCAGTTGCGCCCCCCAAGTTGGTTGAGAACCCCTTCCACATGCGTGCGCCACCTAAGGCGAGGTCTTCCTCTACTGCGTTGTCCCTCCGGGTTGGAATCGAAGACTTTTCGTGCCGGAACGTTAGTGTCCATTTGCTCTACATGTCCCAGCCATCTTTGACGACTGATGCGTACCTTTCTGACCAGGTCGATATCGCTGTATAGCTCGTAAAGTTCCCTGTTAAATCTCCTCCTCCAAAGCTCGTCAACGCAAACGGGACCGAAAATCATTCGAAGAATTTTGCGTTCGAAGCTAACAAGGAGATCTTCCTCCGCATTTGATAGTGTCCATGATTCTGCGCCATAAAGCAGCGACAAGTAACTGATGATGAGAAATAAATTGTTTTCGGTGATGTGGTATTCATACTTAAGCGGTCTTGGTCTGAACGTGATAAGGCATCTTAAACGAGATCGAAAGCAAACATTGAACAGAACAAAGCTATGCTGTCAGGGTGGCGGGATTTTAAAGGCACCGTGTTAGTTTTGCTCCTATCAAGGAATCAAAAAATGAATTTCGAAGTTTACTGTCTGCAGTAAGGGTCCATAGTGAACCAGCTTCCAGAACTTGTAGTCGTAAAGCAGTTGTGTTCCATCACGAGAGTCCAAAACAGCTCACAAGTTTGACCACCCGCTAAAAGTTAACTATTAGAATTTGGATCGGATGTGTCGCCGCACCCACTAAAATAATGACAGTCTAGGTCAACCACAGCCTCCACCAACAAGCCCTGTTCTGCCAGGGCGGTCCATAGAAAGTTGCTTCGTCTAAAACACCTCGATCTGGTTGAGGTGTTGCTGTCCAATTATAAAGCACTCTACCTGAAGAGCAATCTTTTTCTGCTGCGTTCTCCCTTTGGAATAAAAAAAATACGGTCTTGTGTTATATCTTCAGAGTGTTTGAAGTTCGAAAAAACTGGAATCAGCAAGAGTGAATCTTGCAATGATGTAGAGTCCAAGAATACAAAGGCTTTAACTACTTCAAAGTTACATCTATCGATCGCGACTTAATTTTTCCAACAAGACTTGGAATTGTACCACTGATGTTGACATGTGAGTTTTGTATAAAATTGCTTCAAAAATTAAGTTGGAGACGTTACATGACAGAGTGTCGACTTGTTATAGAGCTGTTTTCATTATACAAGGTTTTGTCGTGCTCTTACGTCCTGTCCCTATAACAAAATGACTTTACATAACTCTTTCCTACAAACGCTATCGAAGGTGACCTTAAAGTCGATGTGTAGCTAGACTGCAGATCTCTGTATCTAAACTCGCCGATCATGCCATTGGCGAAAAGTTTTTGGGCGTTCTTGCAGTATAGCCCGTAAGTTCTTGTATACGACATTATGCTGTGGGGTTGGCGCTATTTAGAGGCTTTCTTCTTGAGGATCGGCCAAACAGTACCGATGTTGGATTTACTTTCTTCGGACTTGGAGATGAGTTGGTTTATGCCATCCACAATATGCATGTTTTTTTGAAACCTCGCCAGCCAGCCGTGGACAGTTGCCAGCACAATTGCCAGCAAGATAAATCCAGGCATTAAGCCTAAAAGCATACTAACATTTCGTATAAAATTATGCATTTGGTAGAAATATTAGATAAATTCTGACATTTTTCTCTGGAATGTTGTATGCATGAGATAAGAACGCATATGATTTAAGCAAATTGTACGGAATTTTTAAGCCACTTGTTGCTTTCAGCGCCACCTGTTTGTTCATTGTGAATTTAGCCAGCAGCTCTCCGACTGGGGAGGAAATCAAGAGTTGTTGCCAGCAGTTGCCAGCAGGTTGTTGTTTTAATTAGTATGTGAAATGTGCCTCAACTGCCAACTACTGGCAACTACTGGCTGGCGAGGTTTCATAAAAACACAACTAAAGTTGCCTCCTGGTGCGTGTCTGGAATAGTTCGGCCAGTAGGCTTCACTTGAATTAGATGAAAGTCTTCGCTTGAAGTCTTGAATGCTTCTTTCTGACTTCTTTCACCAGTCTAAAGAAGACTTTCCATACGGTATCTTTAATCTTCTCTAATACATGTCTCTGTCTCTTTTCAGCATTAAAAATAAATACCGTCACATTAACATTTTTTTTTTTAATTTTTAGCCCGAAACCGTCCCGCAAGCCAGCGTTGATATGACAAAAGTTCTCGAGGTGACCACCGCCGAGGACGTCACCGGCCATACGAATTCAATTGCCATCACAGCACCGGATCGTGTCACTTTCGTCAAGGGCACCTGTCCAGAGGAGTCCAAATGGTGGCTAAACATATTGGCCGCCTTTCCCAAATCGAAGGGGCGACACAAACGTAACGCCACCTTTCCGGGTGGTCAAGCAACAACGATATTACAACAGACCAGTGCCACACAGGGTGTGGGATCACGCAATCGCCATAATTCGTATCACAAGGATGCCCTAACCGGAGTTGGCAATCCTGCAAGTGTTGATTCTTGGGATTTGTCTAATGCTACTGTCGGCGTCGATGATATGGACGATGTGGATGATGTTAACGACATAAACGATGACGGCAGTGGAAGCTGCGGCATGGATCGTAATCAATCGTCAAACGGCGGACAGGACGAGAACAACAAAAATGCTGGCAACGAGATTACAAATCGTGGTGAGTCTATAGCCTTAGTTTTAGAGTAGGTACATGTTTAGAAGACAAGTCATAAATATTCGTTCTGTCTTCATCATGACGACATGACATCAACATCATGCATTGAGGATGCGGTTGGTTCCGAAGAAAACCATAAACGATTACCATACAGCCGGAGGGGCGGCGCGTATGTTACACATTTTGAATACAAAAGGCAACTCTTCACAGAGCCCCAACGGGATGACATATTGTACACAGCTTAATTTACATTACAAAGTGTAGCAATAAAACGAAATATACCTTCATTATTCGTGCTTCGAAAAAGATGACTTATTGTCTGTGCTCATGAATTATTCACTGGGACCCCCTTTGGAGTTGTGTTTTTTTGTGGAAAACAATTTTCTTCGCATCCATGAAAGACTGTGGATATGTAAAATAAATTCAGTTGCTTAACGAATGGCTGTCAAACGAAATTGAGAGTGACCCGAGTGTTGTCTGAAGTCCGAGGCGGGCGACCTTCGGTGTGTGCAGCTCCCGCATTCCGAGGGTCGTTTACCTTCAATTAGAAATATTCACTCGTGGTGTGGAATACTCTAGTTTTCGGTTATGTTGTAAGGTGATGGCTTTATTTCATTTTTTTAGTGAGTTGCTGGATAGTTATTTAGTTTTTAAGAAAGTTACCATGGAAAGCAAATACATGCAAAGGGTCGGTATAATATCTTGCGAGATTCTTTGCCCAATGGGCTCTGTTGAGTCTTGATGTATGTAATTTTTTTTAAAGTTAATGACATATCTGCTGGTTGGTTGACATATTCTCGTCTAGAATCAGTTGGTCGATATCGGCCGTAAGTTATAAAATCGACCACAGACTTATGTCGGGTTTTGTTAGTGTCAAACTTGAGTGAAAGTTCACATAAGTCCAGTTAGACACTTGAAATAAGCCAATAATTCTTTTATCCTCAGGAGACATACATTTTTAACATGATCGCATGTTAGCTTAACCTGGTTTACTCCCATTCTCTATTTAATGGTACATTGTAACCGCTTCCGTTTAGACTGCAAAAACAATGCTTCTCCTAGCAGGGGTTCCCAATCTTATTCATACTGCGACTCCCTAAAGAGGCTGAACAATTTTTGCGACGCCCTTCTAAAAGCACAGAAATGTGAATAGAAGCTGATCTTAAGCTGCGATTACACGGCCTTTTTTCGAGTCATTTAAGTGGCGTTCTGACGTAAAAATCGCGTCACAAAGCAGTCATTTATGTCGTTCTGGGTGATCGCCCTTTTTGGGATAACATTTTCGGCGTCATTTAAATGACTAGGAAAATGTCGGACCAAATGACATGTATTTAGTGCCATTTAAATGGCGGAAAAAAATGGCCGTGTGATCGCTCTTCAATGACGCCTAGGACAAATGACTAAACTCTTTGGCTGTTGTGTCATTTAAATGGCATCCCAACGGAAAATTCTAAATGACTCGCAGTGTCCGTCACTTGATTTTGGGACACAAATGACGATGATAGTCATTTGGTGTGATCGCCATTTTTCCACTGACGAATCGTAGCTTACATGTCGCTCTACTGCGACATTTTTTCCTGACGTTACAGCGCCATTTAAATGACTCAAAAAATGGCCGCGTAATCGTAGCTTTACTGAAGATTCACTAAAGGGTTTTTCAATAAGTACGGGTCGATGACGTTGAAAAATATCGTCGTCCCATATTTATGGCAATTTTGTGTGTTGACATCTAAAAATGATGATTTTTCAGTCAAAATTGGGGTCCTCTTCAAAACTCCCCGAAGCCAAATCAGCGAACAAACGGCTTTGTCTGTGGTCATTAACGTTAGAATTAGTTGCATATTATAGGAGCGTAAGCCCAAGTCCCGATGCAAAATTCGCCAAATTTGAATCTGCGAATGGACGATTTTTTTGTGCACGGCGAGGAATTGACTGCCTCGGATTCTCCTGTACGGTAATCCTCCCGACAAATCTGGTGCGACGCGACGCTAAGTAAGGGGACCTACCCTGTCCTAGAGGATTACAATGATTTGTGCATGGTTTTCTCTTTTAATAATAAAGAAAACTTATTGTGCTTTGAGGACATTTTTCAGCTGGACGTTACAACATTTGGGTATTCCAATGGCCTTGCTTTCATGCTTAAGTTTTTTTTTCGAGGGTGGCGGTCATAGCTATCGGCTTTATACGTTAGAATTGAACAGAGGAATATCTGTTATTTTGATTTTTAAAATTATGTAGGGATGTAATGTATACTGCGACCTTTTGTTCTATTGAAACCCCAGCTTACACCTTGGGAAAGTATGTTCCCTCACAAAAGTTCAAATCGAAGACTAATTTGCGAATTATCTTTGAGGGTCTTGTACTCCTTCAAGATGGTCTTATCTTGAGATTAAGTTCTGTTGTTTATCAAAGTTTGAGCTGGCTTTTCACTTCCTTTGAGATGAGTTGAATTCGGGTATAAAACGGGAGTAAAGACGACATGTGCACGTGGCTCTATCTAGGGCATATCTTTACATAACCATTTATTGAAGTTTGTGTGTGTTGGACAGAAATGGGATGAAACGAAAAAGTGACAGGAAATGGGTGTGAAGTGAAATTTCTTATAGCTCGTTGGGCGTTAATTTGGGGCTCCGGTGAAACGAATAAGCGTCAGGAAACGGGTGATAAGTGAAAGTATATAGCTCGCTGGGCAGTAATTCGGTGCTCCGATGAAACGAAACGAAGAAGCGACGGGAAACGAGTGTTTATTGAAACTATTATGGCTCCTTAGTCCTTGGGGAGTAGGTTAGGTTATGTTAGGTTTGTGGGCTGGCGGGGAGTCCTCCGGGCCACATTCAGGTCGATACTGTACTGATCCATTATGATGCCCGTAGGGGAAAGGGGTTGTCACTTACCCATTAAAACCCTGTCTTCAAATTTACAGCGCTGCTACATACAAACCATCCTTTTGATTTGATGAAATTCATTATCTTGTCTATTGATGTGTTGGAAAGCTCGTCTAGGTCTTGAAGAAGTGACTTCCTAGGAATTTATACCTGGTGTGTTGGAGACCTGGGCAGTGACATAGGAAGTGGGTTGTATTCTCAAGAGCTTCCTCATCACCGCAGCCTCTGCAAAGTTCTTCTTCCGTGTTGTACCCTGTTATATGATAACTACGAGAGTGGACAGGGATTTCCTATCCTTCCGCATTATCTTTTCGGTTTTGGATTCGTTGAAGGACGGCCATAGCATTCTTGTGGTATTACAAGTGTTTGCAGCCTCTGCAAAGTTCTTCTTCCGTGTTGTACCCTGTTATATGATAACTACGAGAGTGGACAGGGATTTCCTATCCTTCCGCATTATCTTTTCGGTTTTGGATTCGTTGAAGGACGGCCATAGCATTCTTGTGGTATTACAAGTGTTTAAGGTGGCCCATCTTGCGTTCGCCTCTCTTGTGGCTTTTCTCCCTGCTTCAAGCTTGAATGTGCAAGGCGGGATGTTCACAGAGGGATCAGCAAACGAATGGTTGCGAGAAGCTAGACCTAGGGTGTCTGACGCCTGTTGCGCCACCTATTTATTTAAGAGCCTTGCGTTCTTCGCGACAGCACTTCACAAGCTTCGATTTTATTTCTGGTGCTGTTATGACTTTTATTACTGCCTGGCTGTCGATAAAGAAGGTGATACCTCCAGGTGGTATGTTACCCTTACCAAAGAGACAGACTCACGCGCTGTTGTTGTCACTGCCAGGGCCTCAACTTGGAAATCGCCGTCGTATTGATTTTGATACACCCAGCATTTCAGAGAAGACACCTGACCCTACCACAGTGTCCATTTTAGATCCGCCGGTAAATACGGCTATTGTTTGCATCTACGTACGAGTCCGTCTCTCCATTCTTCCCAGCTGGGATAGGCGCTAGAGAAGGGTCTTGTAAACTCTAGGTAAGGCGTGATGTAGTCTGTAACAGGTACACGTTCCGTTCAATTTCCAATTTACTGGTTGGCTGATTCTCATTGCACTAATTGCGGCCGATAGTTTGAGGATAGTCTCAAGACCTGCGGTTGGAGTTGTGCTCATCGCACTAGTGGTGCCGTGCCGATGCACGCTAGTTTCTTGGGCAGTACCTAACTCGCAACTCCGGTAAAACAAAAAGCTATGGACTGAGTGTAAAGTGAAACTTCGTGTGGCTCGTTGGGCCAGTTTATTCGGAACTCCGATGAAACGAAGAAGCAACAGGAAGACAAGGCGTCGATTTACAACAAAGGAGTTTTGCTGTCATCCAAAAAAAACAAAATTGTTTGGGGTTTCCGGCCAATGGTGTAAAGAAAAATATTGAAGCCTTACTAGAAAACGAAGTACCTATCACTGATTCTTAGTATTGTAACAATATTTCTTTTTCCGTTTATAAGCTCCACACCATAGGTCCCCGCATATATACATCTGTTGTGTGACCTGCAAGTTTTTGATCTTTAGAAAGAGAGAGGTCTTCAAAAGTGTCTTTTCCTATTGCTCTAAGTGTGTAAGGTTTAGTACAAAAAAAATATTCACAACAATTAACCTTTGACGACCATTCCCATACGTCAATTATTTCTCTTTCATCAAGTTCAAGTACCTTTGGGTTGAAGCTTAAACCACACCATAACTCTCATTGTCACCAGAGTCCACCTCCACTCCACCAACTACCTATCTAAATAAAAAAAGCCTTGAACGATAATGACACGTTTATTGTATCTTCTACATCGGTCAATGTCATAAGTCTCGTTAATTATACATCATCAATATATAAGTGTACAAAGAAAATATCATGAATCAATTGAACCGTTATACGGGTCGTCCCGATCCATGTATCCAAGTGTGATCGTTATTTAAATTTAATATGTTAGTCACAGCAAGTTTTAGGCAAAAAAGCCGACAGGCGGCGCGGCGTGGAATGGAACAACAACTTCTTGCTTAGATACACTCATGCGAATTTTGGCAAGGTCAGCAATACTTGCGGCTCTCCATTGAAGTGCTATAACGTCAATCGAATTGATTACTTACAAGAGAGCGCCGTTATTAGGCGAATAAACAATGCACCGACATTGTGGCAATGGTGTAGTTTACTTTTACCGAAAACAAGGCTTTTTGTTTGTGCGTTGATACTGATACTCGTATTGACATACTTTTCTTTTTATTTACTGATTTCGTGTGTGTTTGGATTTTTTTTTTCTAAATATACACATTTCTGTAACAGTTGTTACAAGGTGAGTAGGTACATCTGACAGTAGCACGTGTTTTAAGTTTGACATAACGTTGGTGAAAATAACCTTAAATTGAGTTGACATTTGGGTGTACTTCAGGCGTAAACTGGCGTATGGCTCCTATTGATCGTTGAGCGACAACTGTCGATCCCTATCGATATCCCTAATATCGATAACTGTGATTGTCGGTTGCGATTGATATTCGTCGATTTGACAAGTGAAAAAATTTTGTTCGTACGAATAGCTAAGATCAATCGACGCAATCGATAATTGTCTTGACGATCGCTGATCGACAATCACAATAATGGCATATATCTTTTGGATTTTAGAACTCACAAGGACTACACTTTTCACTCTTAGTCAAAGAATATTATTATTTGTATTTCTTAAGCGGAAATAGTTTTGTTGTTCTTTTGTTACACCAAACGTTTCATTTACACGCATTGTTTAAATAAACGTCAACTATTTGACAGTTTTATATTGCAAAATGTGTCAGTCAGTTTAATCGCAATACTTTTCTTTCGAAATATGGAGTGTGGTTTTAGGAGGTGTTTTACTTTTCAGTATGACATTCAGATAGGTGATATTGGTTGGTTGGTTGGTTGGTTGAAAGTGGCCGTCAGCTAAAAACGCCAACACACTTAGACCAGTATTAGAGGGAGTGGGCGCCGGAGTCTTTTCAGAGGAATTGAACCTAGGCCTCTCCTTCAGTCTTCCGCAACACTGCAGTGTTTTTCAGGCCGAAATTACAGCTATTCGTCAAGCTACAGCGTGGCTGTCGATTAATTCGGTATCACAAAGGGATATCGTTATATACATTGATAGCCAGCTGCAATCAAATCCCTAATATCCAGCGAAATAAGATCCAAGGCGGTGGAAGATTGCCGCGTATCTCTAAACGAGATAGCTGGACAGTACAACCTCACCCTCTGCTGGGTTCCTGGTCACTGTGACATCCCAGGGAACTGTGCAGCAGACGAACTAGCAAGGCGAGGCTCCTCTGGCGTGGAAAGTATAAGCCTGCACAACGTGTATGCACCACTATCCCACGCTAAACAAATAATTCATGCGGACGCAGTAATGCGTGCAGGCCTCAGATGGAAACATTTGGGATACTGCGACACTGCCAAGCTCACGTGGCCAGCTCTGGACGCAAAGCGATCCAAGGAGCTTCTTCGACTTAAGAGATCCACCATCTCGAAAGTCGTTAACGTGATTTCCGGGCACTGCATAATAGGTAGACACGCGCAAAGGCTCGGTCTGCCTTATAATGACTTCTGCAGAAGCTGTAGAGACGAAGAGGAGGACGAGTCCGTCACTCACTTTCTTTGCAGCTGCCCTGCCCTGGCCACTCTAAGAAAGGCCTACTTAGGGAACTATTTTCTCAATGATCTCAGTGATCTAGGTAACACCAGCGCCGCTAGCATTCTTAGCTTCATAACAGGCAGCAAATGGTTTACATGAGTAGCCAGTAAAGAAACAGCTCCCCAAATCCCAGTGGTATGCACAATGGGCCGAATAGCGGCCTAATGCCCAGTTGTACAGTCAGAGTTTAAACTCTCGTTTTGGTTTAAACCTTCGTTCAACAAATTTTCGGTTTTACTGTGTTCGTTAAAACCCAAAGTGGAGTTCAACTCTCGGTTTAAGTTAAACGCCTGCATTCTGCCGTTTAAACTTTCGTTTTGCATTTTGAGGTTTATTTTGACAGCTGCTATTTCATACAGAGAGATAGAGAGAGAGAACAGAAATGAGAAATTGTTTGGGTGCTGCACTTCTTGATTTTATATGAGTGAAAAGTAGAGCTATGATTAGTTCCAGCATTACTGCGGTAAACCCACTGTCATCAGAAAATTTCAATAGATTTTCAACCAATATAATGTACTTTTCAATGAAAACGCCTTTTTCAAGTGAACATCAGGTAGATCTTAGCCCAAACATAATGTAGACAAGCGTAAATTGTATTGAGGTTTTTTCAATACAAATTAATTATTTTCGTGTGTGGAAATGACGATTATTTTTTTGTAATGTACTAGTGATTTCTTTAGATTCTTCGCGAACAAAATATATTTCTATACGTATTCAAATCTTTCACATTTTGTTTTGGCTGAAACAAGACACTTCCCACTCTATTCTTTTTACAATGCAATTTGTTTGTCCGATTTTGAACACACTTCTCGGCACAATGCCTGTTCAGTTCAAAGGTTTCGGAGTTCATACCATTTTTGTATACAGATCTGGATTACCAGAACAAGATAGCGCAGATTTTCGTAGAAACACCAGCAAAAAACTTTGCGCCTACCTATTACCAGACAATGACCCTAATTAGAGGCTCATAAAATCCTTTCAATATTTTACTGGCGGCGGGTGATTGGATGTGGTAAAAACCCAGCGAGTTACAAAGAAGCAGTACCTGTGATCGCATCCGTCTGAATGCCACATACATTTCAACAACTAGATATGTATTATTATTGGAAAAAAAAAGAAATAACAATTACTGCAATAATTAATTGGTGAAAGTAGATGACAGTTCAAACATGTGTCGAAAATAAATCAATTCACTTCGTTAATACCAAAATACACAATGTAATAATATTGCACACATTTTCTTTTATTTACAAATGGTAAAATAGATAAAGTAGAGAAAAGCAATAACCATTTACTTGGTCAAAAGTGCGCTGGTAGAAAAATATCCCCTTAAGGGAAATTGTTCTGCGCTTCCACAACTGCGTTTAGTTAACTGTCAGATTATTTTGTACTGTGAAACTGAACGAGTTAAACCAAAAGTTTAAACTCTCGGTCAGGTTTAGTTAAACTTCAGTTTAAACTCTGACTGTACAACTGGGCATAAGTGTTTCTCTCATAGAGAGCCACTTTAACTAAACTAAACTAGACCAGTATAGGTCCATTGTGATGCCACGAATAAGGATCTAAGATCTCCCCACTAGTTGGACCATTTTGAGCTCTTTATAAAGCGTAAGAGGCTTCTGATGTCTATGCTTGTCAGATCATCCAAGTCGTTGTAATGGAAGGCCCCTAAGTGAAGCTTCCTTCTGCGGAGAGAGCTGGGCAGGAACAAAGAAGGTGAGGGATAGTTTCCTCTTCTTCCTCATCCATGCAGCTTCTGCAAAAGTGGTTTGAGAAAAGACCCAGCCTTGCGGCATGTTTGCCTATCAGGCAGTGTCCAGTAATGACACCTATTGTGGTGCCGATATGCAATCTGTTGAGAGAGATCAATTTCTTAGAGCGTTTCAAATCCAGTTTAGGCCAAATTTGTTTTGTCGCTAGACAAGTGGTTAAACTTGTCCACCTAAGATTTGTACTCTCGATAGCATTCATTTTCAATTTTTGTTTACGAGTAGCGATTGGTATCCCTAGGGTGCCTTTGTCAGACAGAATGGGTTGAGTTGTTCCTATTCTAGCGAGTTCATCGGCCTTACAATTCCCTGAAATGTCTCTATGCCCCGGCACCCAGATGAGGTGAATGTTGAACTGTTCGGCCATCTCCGTAAGAGACGATCGACAGTCGAGGGCTACTAGAGAAGTTGTAGAGATCGAGTCCAAGGATTTGATGGCTGCTTGGCTGTCCGAAAATATGTAGATATCCTTAACAGATATGACGTTTTTCTTGAGCCAAGATAAGACTTCTTTAATCGCCATAATTTCCGCCTGGAACACGCTACAGTAATTTGGTAGACGGAAGGAGAGCTTCAGATTAAGACTTTCGGAGAAAACACCCCCACCAACTCCATCTTTGGTTTTTGAGCCGTCAGTATAGAAGTGAACTGATTCATCTTCCGGGAAGGTATCTTCATCACAGGTTGCTCTGGATGGGATTGTGACGAGAAAATTCTTGTCAAAGTAATATTGATAACTGATAGTTAATTTGACAGTTGGCTCCAATTTATATTCAGTATTGTGTGACATCAGACGATCATCGTTTGCCTTGAACTTTTTTACCGTAAAATTTTTTTCAGATAGGTAAGGCTCACTTCGGTCTCTGTAGCTTTGCTAATAGGCAAAATTTTCACATTTGGTGCAAGGGATATTCAAACATTTTCTATCAGCCATCGCTGCACCCCAAGGAATAAATGTTTGGAGCGGTTTATGGGCTATCGAACCGTCTTCATCTTACCTATACTTCTTGAAAAATTACGAAAGGCAGATAAAGGGATTTTTCGTTTTTAAAAATGTCCAGAGTATTTGATTTCAACAGGATAGTGCCACGCATGTCATACTGCCTTGGAAATCGTTATTGCGCTAAGTTTTCGATTGCAAAATTGTTTCCATAAATGAACCTGTGGCCTTTACGATCATGTGATTTGACGCCGTTGTAATATCTGCTTGTGGGCGCAGTAGCGCAGTGGTTAGTGTGCTGGACTACTGTGCCAGGGATCCCAGGTTCGATCCCCGGAAAAACACAAATTACATCTTAAAGTTTTTTCTACTGCGCCACCTCTCGCGAACGTCTGACAAACATCCGAGAGTATTATTGTCATGAAAAAGCTTCTCAATTCAGCCGTTCGGACTCGGCATAAAATTGTAGGTACCTTCCATTCGTCCCAAAAATAGAAACTCACACAAAACGAATGGTTGCGAGAAGCTAGACCTAGGGTGTCTACTCGCCTGTTGCGCCACCTATTTATTTATTTATTTTAATATCTGCTGTGACGGTAGTTGAAGTCGTTGATTGGAAAGATAACATCCTTACATATAATAAAACTGTAGGCATTTTCTTTGTCAGCTAAAAACTCGAAAACTACTGGACAGATTTCGATGAAACTTTTTTTAAATGTTCCTTAAGACTGTGAGACTGCTATAGGCTATGTCGTTTATAGCCACGTCCTTAGGAACAGTTTTTAGCCAAAATGTATTTTTTGAAGTGAAAATATATACATACACATATACCTTGCTACGAATGGATGTTTATACTTTTGCGATCGTCAAACAACCACATTCGATAAGGGTTGATTTGTTTTCGCAGTGAGTGCTATGGTCAGTTGTATATTATCATTGTATATACACACTATAGTACTCTCATCCCATCGCATTGAATTACGCGTCTTCGACGATCCAGGTGGCGCTTCAGTTGATTTAGTTTGTACACTGCCAGCCAACTCCGAGCATTGGGGAAATGTGTATAGAGAAAACCAAAATAAACAAAACAAAGTTAAACTGGTATGCCTCTTCTCTTTCTTCATTCATATCGCCATTTCCATCCATCATCATCAGTGGGTATAAAATTATTTCTGATGTGATGTAACAGGGTAGGGTAGAGAACTGCAACTGGTTTGGTTTTTCTTAGTGCGTGGAGAGGAGAATAGAGGAAAGGAGGTGCATGTGCAAGTGCAATATTATGAGCAAGACCAAATATAATTCAACAGCATGGTGGTGTAGGATAGGATGGTGGTGGTGAAGGATTTGTGTGTTTGGAGAGGGGTGTACGATGCAAGGGGTGATCAGTTGGGAAAGACAAATTGAATAAAAACTGAATTTGGCTTCCTTTCTGTCGTTGCAGAAGATTTGAGGATTGGGCATAAAATAATGTATGTTAGACTCACACTTTTTTGCCTATATTTTTGTCAAATATGCATCGATTTAAGTGATTCTTTTTTTAATTGATTCTAAAATATTATAGGCATGTGTCTACTTTATGAGGTTTATAATGTAGAAGCATTTTATGTCGGTAAAACGAGCAACTATTATAGGTATCTACATTCTACATCTCTCTCTATATAAAAATCAATAATTGTTGTGCGTTAGTCTCGCAATTCGCAAAACTCGAGAAAGGCTAGATGCTAGACCGATTTGGATGATTCTTTTTTTTGTTTTGTTCGTCTTGAATCAGGGTTTGGCAAAAAAAAATGGGAAACCCCCAAATGAAAAGCCGAAAAATTGCAAAAAAACCTGAATTTCCATTTTTTATGGGAATAGGTATAAGTACACCGCTAATGATCGCAAAACTCGAAAACCACCGAACCAAACCCAAAGGTAGGTATTTCTGTGAAGTGTGGAAAATTAGACAATACCTACAAACAAAAAATTTCAAACACTATTCCTCAACAGTTTGTAAAATTTGTAACATTGATATGCATTGTGCTGATGGACAAAAATATATCTATGCAATAGTATAGATACAATTCCTAGGCACGTGCAAAGCCGGTTATCTTTATATGTAATGTAGTGCAATTATTGTCCCTTTCCCATAACCACTAATACATAATCATTTTGATAAAATTAATATAGGGAATTAAATCTAAAGAGTAAATACATTATGTACATAGGAACATATTCAGGGGATTTATGCGGAACTATTTAAATAAAAGTATGTTTTTCTAACAGTGTAGGCACTACTATGTATTTAGGAGAAGTTCTAAGTTTGATTATCATGCACTTCGTAGTGCAAAATAGAAAAATAAAAATATCAGTTTCAAATTCATATACCTAAATAAGTGATAAAGAGCTTTTATTGTAATGCTCCATGGTACAGATTTTTGGGTTTTCCAGGAATCGTATTGCATAGATAGTATTCTTGTCTATCAGCACAATGCATACCAATGTTACAAATTTTACAAACTTTGGCTCCCGTGATTATCGAAGAATAGCGCCACATCCCTTTGTCCAATTTTTAGGCCTATTTTTTCGCAACCAATTTAATTTGTTTGAGGCGAATGGAAGGGGCCTATAATTCTATAGTTAATCCGAACGGCTGAATTGTCTCAGATATTTGTCAGATATTCGCGAAAGGTATCGCAGTGGCAATATCTTAAGATATAATTTGTGCTTTCTGGGGATCAGACCAAAGATTCTTCGCCCTAAGTATTCAGCCATTGCACCATCTTATATCTAGCATAACTTTTTCACGCAAAACAATTTTCCGTCAATCGAATTTACGCGCGCGATTTGAGGCCGGCGAGTTCTGAAGAACACAGGCTATTTGGCGACTCGATGCACTGCGAATAGTTCCGATTCTCGGCAAAATTGGCATATGGAAATATCCTGCAAAATGTTTGACGCCCAATGAGCATAAAAATGTCACCGTTATGACATTTCAGTCAAAAATGGGTACTAGACCAGTTTTTAGACGTATTATAGTCGTTAGTACGGTTGATAAATTTAGCTCCGGTACTAGCAATGTGAAGAAATACACAAGTACTAAGTTTTCGTTAGTACCGAGTATAAGAGCTAGTACCAGGTCTAGCTAGACCGGGTACTAGTACTCATGTGAAGAAATCGGCCGTTAATTTCATAGTAAGAATCTAATCTGAACTGCAAGTTTCTAAATACATACCTACCTATTCATCAATTGCCTACATAATACAATAATCAATATTTTAAATGTATAGGGATGATTGCTGCATTCATAGTAGCACTGCGACCTGCGTAAAGCTGGTCCTAAAATAATTGTATCTAAATACAAAAGGTTAATTTTGGGTTTAAAATTAAAATAAACAAATGAACTCAAACTGTCAGCCTATAAATCGCATACCTACTTATGCACAGTTTGAAACAAACAACTACTAGAGGTACAAACGAATCCGTCCTGTTGTTAAGAATACAGCTACCTACCACCACGCAAACAGGCAGACAACAGAATTGCGAGACTCAGTTTTTGAGCTGTACTTAGTATCATCGTAATACCATAATTAATTAATCTACAAATTTGGACTTAAAACAATATATTTCTCACACTACCTACCTACAATATGAGAAAATTGAAAATTTGGATCGATCTGGGTACGTGATTTTATTTGCTAAGATCCAACCAAACTTCCCCACTAGTGCACCTCACATGCTCACTCACCCCATAATAATTTTCAAATCATCATAACCTACCCTTGAAACCTAAGTCCAAAAGCCACGATCATGACACCAATGATACCCATAAATCCAAGAAATACAAAATATTAAAATCCAATCTATGATTTCATATTCCTCCTTTCCACATTGTTATCCTCTTAAATATCAATTCCAATCGTCATCACTCAACAGCACCACACTCATCATCATGCTAAAAGTACTCTTCCCCACACACCACCGCTATAATGCGAAAAGTATAAATCGATCCGATCTTTCATTTCATATTCCTTCTTTTCATATTGCTATTCTCATAAATGCTAAAAGTACACTTCGCCTAACCTACACACCACCACCAATAACTACCTGCGAAAAGTACCCACTTACTTCCACTCCTTAGCCTTACTACTGGAGAATAAAAGACAACAAAAATAATAATTGTTCTTTCTCTTTCATCTGCATGTTGTCAATGAGACGAATAAGAAAAGAAGAAGGCATCATTTAATTTCGTTTCAAATAATCCAATACAACTACCATGTACGATGTCAGTAGTTGGTCTCAGAGGTGGTTGGTGGCGCTAGTGCATAAATGCGAAGTGATAGTACTATAGTGTCTATATACAATGATATTATGTAGGTATGTATATTATGATTGTATGTCCGATGAAGGATGGGGATGGGGTGAGGCGTGCGTGCTGCAGAATGGCATGGGATATATTAATAATCTTCATAAGAGAAGAGACGTATAATACAAAACAGGTTTCATTTCAGAATTTCATTCGATATGTGGTATGGTAACTGTGTTGGGTTGGGGTAGGTAGTTGTTTGGATTCTATAGGAAGAGGGAAGCAAAGGAAAGGAAAGGAAATGCAGTATATTAAACAAGTAGCAAGATCAATGAGAGGGAGGGCGATGCAGAGGGTGCACATTATATATCCAATGCATTACATCCATTATCGCATGTCGCCACGCAACGCAGTAGGAATTTTATTCTGATATGACGTAACAGGGTAGGGTTGGGGTATTTGTTTGGATTCCATAGTTCTACTTTGGGGTTGTTGACGCACATCGAAAGCAATTTTTCTTGAACAGATAGGTACTGTGTATGAGTGACTTACTTCTGTCCAGCCAGTTTGTGAAATATACATATATTATCATAGTAAAGACGAAAGCCGATTGTTAGATACATACTTGAATTGTTATTGATTTTAGAAGTGAAATTGAATACATAGATACCTATTGATTTCTGAATTTAAACTTCATCAGCAAGGTAAGTCCGAAAAAATTAAGCTCTGATTTAAAAAAAAAAAATTAGTTCAGACTATTCCTTCGCGAGATAAAAAACCGATTTTGCTGAAATTTTGTTGTGTTTGAGTGGGTCCCTGGATGGTTTAGATTCACAATTGGACCCGATAGGTGGCGCTGCAATTGGGTTCCAGGAAGTTTACTATTTTTTTTCATCCAAACGTTTTGACTGATTTTGATTATATTGTTTGTGTGTGAACAAAACAAAACAAGTGAGACACATAAATGTATTCAAATATGTATGTATATTGTTATTAGTTTAGGTGACTGAATTTATTTTGGTTGTTTTGCCGTAACAGGGTAGGGTTAGAGTAGTTGTTTGAATTCCATAGGAAAGAAAATGCAGTATTACAAACAAGTAGCAAGAGTACGGCGAGGGAGGGCGATGCAGAGGGTGCATATAAGTTATGGGAACGCTAAGTTTCCCACGAAATTGTTGGCAATATGATGCCAAACAATTTCCCACGAGCAGACAGCAGCATTCCCACGAACTGACACCAGCATCAAGTTCCCCAACACGCGAAATAACTCTTTTGTTGACGCGGCAAACCGTTTCTTGGGGAAACTTATTTTGTCAAAATCGGAATTCCGAATTTGGTGTTTAGTCTTGATTAATCATTCAGTAAATAAAGTACAATTCCTCGTAAGGGGAAAAAATAAATTTCGCTGTTTTTTTAATTGAGTTCTCCTACATTTTAATTTATATCCAATACATTACATCCATTATCGATATCGCCACACAACGCAGTAGGAATTTCATTCTGATATGACGTATGCATTTTTTGAAGTGAAAATATATACATACACATATACATACCTACGAATGGATGTTTGTACTTTTGCGATCGTCAAACAAAAACAAAACAAGACTAGCATACGTATACTACACATTCGATAAGGGTTGATTTGTTTTCGCAGTAAGTGCTATGGTCAGTTGTATATTATCATTGTATATACACACTATAGTACTCTCATCCCATCGCATTGAATTACGCGTCTTCGACGATCCAGGTGGCGCTTCAGTTGATTTAGTTTGTACACTGCCAGCCAACTCCGAGCATTGGGGAAATGTGTATAGAAAAAACCAAAATAAACAAAACAAAGTCAAACTGGTATGCCTCTTCTCTTTCTTCATTCATATCGCCATTTCCATCCATCATCATCAGTAGGTATATTTCTGATGTGATGTAACAGGGTAGGGTAGAGAACTGCAACTGGTTTGGTTTTTCTTAGTGATAGGAGAGGAGAATAGAGGAAAGGAGGTGTAATATTATGAACAAGAGCAAGTATAAATCAACAGCATGGTGGTGTAGGATAGGATAGTGGTGGTGGAGGATTTGTGTGTTTGGAGAGGGGTGCACGATGCAAGGGGTGATCAGTTGGGAAAGACAAATTGAATAAAAACTGAATTTGGCTTCCTTTCTGTCGTTGCAGAAGATTTGAGGATTGGGCATAAAATAATGTATGTTAGACTCTCACTATTTTGCCTATATTTTTGTCAAATATGCATCGATTTAAGTGATTCTTTTTTTAATTGATTCTAAAATATTATAGGCATGTGTCTACTTTATGAGGTTTATAATGTAGAAGCATTTTATGTCAGTAAAACGAGCAGCTAACTATTATAGGAGTCTACATCTCTCTCTGTATAAAAATCAATTGTTTGCAAAACTCGAGAAAGGATAGATGCTAGACCGATTTGGATGATTCTTTTTTTTGTTTTGTTCGTCTTGAATCAGGGTTTGGCAAAAAAAATTTGGAAACCCCCAAATGAAAAGCCGAAAAATTGCAAAAAACTTGAATTTCCATTTTTTATGGGAATAGATATAAGTACACCACTAATGATCGCAAAACTCGAAAACCACCGAACCAAACCCAAAGGTAGGTATTTCTGTGAAGTGTGGAAAATTTGCACTTCGTAGTGCAAAATAGAAAAATAAAAATATCAGTTTCAAATTCATTTAAATAAGTGATAAACAGCTTTTATTGTAATGCTACATGGTACACATTTTTAGGTTTTCCAGGAATCGTATTGCATAGATAGTATTCTTGTCTATCAGGACAATGCATACCAATGTTACAAATTTTACAAACTTTAGCTCCCGTGATTGGCGAAGAATAGCGCCAAATCCCTTTGTCCAATTTTGACCAAATTTCACAGGATAGCCTTCGTACCAAAAACAACGATTTTATCAAAATGTGAGATCAGTCGGTTTTGTTGTTTTCGAGATATACCATATATGTACCAAGATTTTTGTATGGACGGTGCCACGCCCCTTTGTCCAATCTTTTTTACATACAAACCTGCTACAGAAGAATACCTTTATAGAAAAAAAAGAATCATCAAATTCATTGGAGCCGAACTCGAGTTATAAACGGAATATAAAAAATAGATTACTAGCAGTCCAGTGATGGTATTGCTTGTGTTATTTGGGGTTACCCGCCTGATGCTGTCATTTCTGGTCTGGAGATAATTCTGAGTTATTCGCTCGTTATCAACTGATTGGTTTAGTGCGTCTATATGTTAAAGTCGTTAACAAATTCTCCTACATATTTGTATTACTTTTTGATTTTCATTTTCCCTCACTTTCATGTGATCGTTGATCAATGGTTAGAAAACGGGCTTAGATTATCCGTTTTGGGCTGTGCGTTGATGACTTAGTTATTTAAAACAAACAATAGCTTACTTAATTTCATAGTAAGAATCTAATCTGAACTGCAAGTTTCTAAATACATACCTATTCATCAATTTCATACATACATACTACAATAATACATATTTTAAATGTATTAGGGATGATTTGAATGATTGCTGCAATGACATTCAGCGTACCACTGCGACTGCGACCTGCGTATAGCTGCTCCTAAAATAATTGTATCTAAAGGTTAATTTTGGGTTTAAAGTAACAAACGAACTCAAACTGTCAGCCTACAAATCGCATACCTACCTACTTATGCATAGTTTGAAACAAACTGCTAGAGGTACAAACGAATCCGTCCTGTCGTTAAGAATACAGCTACCTACCACCACGCAGACAAACAGACAGACAGAATTGCGAGACTCAGTTTTTGAGCTGTACCTACTATCATCTTAACACCTATCATAATTAATTGATCTAAAATTTTTTACTTAAAACAATATCATTCTCACACTACATACAAAATTGAAAATTTAGATCGATCTGGGTACGTGATTTTATTATCCAACCAAACTTCCCCACTAGTGCACCTTACATGCTCGCTCACCCACCCCCCTTAACCTTAGAACCGTGTATGGGGTGCTGTACTCCCCAATCAATTTTTAAGTATGAATATACACCACAACCTATTTCACACCAATGCCACATCTGACCATTTTGTGTGTAGTGTAACGTTAGCTTTACGAAAATAGTGTATTTGGATTTAAATGTTCGATGAGTTTCATGTAAGAGCGCCTAGAACTACGCAACCTCTGTACGTGTTTGGGGAGCTGTACTCCCCAATATATTTCTTAGTACATTTTGTATGGAAAGTTGCTCCAATTTAATTTTATTTTGTTTGAAGTGAATTGTTTTTAGTAATTTCTCGTGTTCAAAGGGGTTAGTTTTAATTGAAAGCAATAATAAACATAAAACAACAATATTTTAGTTTTTAGTTGTGTGCTCTAAATGATAACAGGAGGTTGTTTACTATCTATTGACGTTCCTTTTCTGATTCTTCTCTTCAAATGTTGATATTCCACAAGATAATTTTGAGACTAATTCAGGACAAAAATGTGACAGAGCTCGTTCAAGATATGGAAAATGCAAGATATTCAGCTACCTCAAGTGGCAGCGCAAGAATTTGCATTTGTCAAATAAAAAATAAAATAAATAAATATAAAATAATAATATAAAAATAAAAATGATAAAACTGTTTGAGAGTCTATGCCCAGAGCTATAGATATATAGCAAACTAGGAACAAATTATATAATTTACGAGAGTGTAAATGTGACTTTCATCGAAAAACTGTTTCTTGTCAACTGCCATAGAGAAAAAGATCGATAAGAATTTTTGTGTGCCTTGGTCCTTCGTCATTTGAATATTGACGCAAACAATACTATGGATACCTTTTTTACAAATTACAAGAAACCATTTATTCAAGTTATCTATTTGCAAAAGATATTATGTATCACAAAAAAACTTAAGATAGCACAGTTCCACCAAACAAATGTGATCGATCGTTTCAATCGATGAAGCTAAGATAAGGAGTACCTACGAAAGCTTTAGTTTTTTTGCTTCTCGGATGAGACTCAAGATGCAAGTTAAAATTCATACGACTATGAAGCCAATCATCGTTCCCGATTGTAAACTCCAAAAAGTTGGCATCCATACATTCGACAGAAAGGTCCGCGCATACAAATGCAAAAGGAAAATCAGTCGCTGGCAATCTGGTTGCATTAGGTACAAAATATGTTTCGCGTGGCTGGAATTGCTGCTTTTTGACTGCTCGAGTTATGCCAATTGGATTCGGACTCCAACAAATCGCTGTTAGGAAAAGTATTTCTCAAAGAGTTGGCGCTTGAGTTAGCCATCTGTGAAAATCATAATGGGCAAACGATTTTCGGAAATATAGGTGAAAATCAATGAACAAAATATGTTTTTCATATAATTAAGATGCCACGCCCCGTTTTCCAATCCCGCCTACATTTCGCGAAGTGCTTTGCTCGGATAATGCGCACATTAAAATTCCAAATTTTACATCTTTAGCTCCATTGGGTATATAGGGAAGTAGCGTTTGCAATGTTTTTTTTTTATGGGAGGTGCCACGCCCCTTTATTCGATTTTGACTAAACTTCACAGGATTACATATAACTGTATTTAAATGTATATTATGTATTAATAAACTAAATAATGAAACACTAAATTTATTTAAAGACTGCAATTTGGTATTTTTTGCTCAAGCTTCATACAATATGTATTGGGGAGCACAGCTCCCCAGAACACGGTAATATGTTGATCTGAGTGTACACGGTTCTAAGGTTAATAATTTTCAAATCATCATAACCTACCCTTGATACCTAAGTCCAAAAGCCACGATCATGACACCAATGCTACCCATAAATCCAAGAAATACAAAATATGTATTGTTAAAAATCGGATCTATGATTTTATATTTCTCCTTTCCACATTGTTATCCTCTTAAATATCAATTCCAATCGTCATCAGCATCACATTCATCATCATGCTAAAAGTACTCTCCCCACATACCACCACTATATGTGAAAAGTACAAATCGATCCGATCATTCATTTCATATTCCTTCTTTTCATATTGTTATTCTCATAAATGCTAAAAGTACACTTCGCCTACACACCACCAACTACCTACGAGTATAGGTATACCTATCGTATATGCGAAAAGTACCCTCTTCCACTCCTTACTACACAATCGCTGGAGAATAAAAGACAACAAAAATACTACATAATTGTTCTTTCTCTTTCATCTGCATGTTGTCAATGAGACGAATAAGAAAAGAAGAAGGCATCTTTTAATTTCGTTTCAAATAATCCAATACAACTACCATGTATGTACGATGTGAGTAGTTGGTCTCAGAGGTGGTTGGTGGCGCTAGTGCATAAATGCGAAGTGATAGTACTATAGTGTCTATATACAATGATATTATGTAGGTATGTATATTATGATTGTATGTAACAGGTTTTATTTCGGAATTTCAGTCGATATGTGGTATGGTAACAGGGTAGGTTTGGGGTAGGTAGTTCCTTGGATTCCATATAGGAAGAGGGAAACAAACGAAAGGAAATTCAGTATTACAAATAAGTAGCAAGATCTAGGAGAGGGAGGAATTTTCTTTTTCTCCTAAAAGCGCGAAAACTACTGGACAGATTTCAATGAAACACTCAAAAGTGTAATTTTAAATGAACCAAATATAATTTTGTGCGAGCGGGCAAGGCGAGCACGGGTCCAGCTAGTTATACAATATAAGTGAGATGCAAATTGCAAAATGATAAAGTGTCAAATATGTTTTAAACAGCATGACAAAAGAAGGCATACTTATATAGGATTTCTCTTACTTGCAAAAAAAAGTAAGAGACCGCACCCTGTACTGCCGTCAAAGTGGTGTTCATACCTAAAGCAGGAAAGACCATTTCGTTGATAGCCAAGCTGCAATCAAATCCCTAATATCCAGCGAAATAAGATGAAAGATTGCCGCGTATTTCTTAACGAGATATCTGGATAGTATAACCTCACCCTCTGCTGCATTTTCGGTCACTGTTTGGTCACATCCCAGGGAACTGTGCAGCAGACGAACTAGCAAGGCGAGGCTTCTCTTTCGTGGATAATATAAGTGCGCACAACGTGTATGGTATACACCACTTTCCTACACTAAACAAATAATTCACGCGGACACAGCAAGCAGAGCAGGGGTTCAGATGAAAACATCTAGGATACTACGGTACTGCTAGGCTCACCTAGCCAGCTCTGGATGCAAAAAGATCCAATGAGCTTCTTCGACTTAAAAGATCCAGCAACTCTAAAGTCATTAATGTCATATGTCAACTCCGGGCATACGCTCAAAGGCTCGGCCTGCCATATAATGACTTGTGCAAAAGCTGCAGAGATGAAGAAGAGGACGAGTCCCTTTGGCTGCAACAAGATAGTCACCCCTATTGCCGTTGGCGTTTGTCGTAAATGACTCGTATTTCGCTTCGTTTTTTAGTCGCTGTTTTTAACTTTTTTGAGACATATGAATTAAAATGATGGTGAACACATAGAAAAGGAAATAAAGTTGTTAACAAAAGTTAAAAAAAAAATCTGAACATTGTTGTACAACGACACGAAGCATAAGTCGTACAAGACAAACGCCAACGGCAATAGGGGTGAGTGATCCGTGTCAATATTGGCCGCTCGGAAGGTACGGACATCCAGAATACTGGAGGCGTGCCTTGCGTCAATCGCAATGTGATCGATTTTTCTGACAGTTTGCTGATCCGGACACAGCCATGTCCACTTATGGATATTGAGATGTGGAAACCTGGTGTTTGCTATGACTATATTTCGTCCTGCAGCAAAGTCAATTAGCCTAAGTCCGTTGCCAGACGTGTTGTCATGTAGTCTGTGTTTGCCAACTGTTCTACCAAAGATGTTCTCCTTGCCTATTCTAGCGTTAAAGTCGCCTAGTACGATTTTAACGTCGTGCTTTGTGCATTGCTCGTAGGTCTTTTGGAGGAGCTCGTGGAAAATTTCTTTGCTAGCGTCGACCTTTTCTTTAGTGGGGGTGTGGGCGCATATGACGCTGATGTTCGAAAATTGTGCCTTGATGCGGATTATCATAAGTCGTTCACTAACGTGCCGATAGCTCAAGACTGCCGCGTATATGGCAAATCTACATCCAAATAAACGCTGTCGCTGCTCTCTATAGCAATCGCCGTGGTATACCTATCCCATCCCATCGCACTTCCTGGATGGCGGTTATGTCTGCCCTGTAGCAGTCTACGATCATTGTCCTTATTTCGTTTTCCAGGGTCGTCAACAGTAAATCCGTCCTTTCCCGAGGCTTGTTGTTGTTTCGTAAGAAATATTTTTTCCGTGGTAGGGAAGTTAACCCCCACGCATAACTCCCAACTTGGAGGACCAGTTCCATATCATACCCCTGGGACGAGGGGCTCCAGTAACCCACTTCAGGATGTGAGCGTTGCCGTTGGCCCATTAAGGGTTCATCCCCTACCAACTCTTTTCCAATACCTGGATGTAGTATTGGAGATCGCTATAGACCAGGGATCCGAATACATCGAAGCAGCTCTTATAGGGATGTCACTATGTAGTTCAGCCTGACTGGAACTGTAGGCACCATCGTTGATTCCATCTAGGGAGTTCGTCCGCTGCCACCTGGAAACAAGAGGAAGCGCTTTAGTGATTAGTCAGTCCTTACCCCCTCTCTCGTCCGCCAACGCCAACGACTAATTTTCTTGTAATTTACGCACTAAAAACTGGGTTATCATGTCACGTTAACGGACACCATTAATTGTTACTGCGTGACCAGCCGCATTTTCGAAGAAGAATGGTCCGATAATGCCTCGAGCACAAAATCCGCACCAAACAGTTTCGCGTTGTGAATGCATTTGTTTCTTAAAAATTTGTCGTGGATTTTCTGAACCCCAAATGCGACAATTTCGATGATTAACGAAGCCATCAAGATGAAATTGAGCTTCATCACTGAAGATGATTTTGTTCGAAAATTTGCGGACTGTAGTTGACAAACCTTCATTATTTTTAAAATATTGCTCAACAATGGAAATACGTTGATCTTTCGTTCTATACTCCATTTTTACTAACTCCGAACTGTCAGCTGTCACATTGTTATCTTTTTTGGCGTTGGCATCACTGCGCTATTAAATGGCGCAAAATTCAAATTTTGCGTGAATTATGGGATATCCTTTATAAGCTTTTATGGCATGCAATTGAAACCTAGAGATTACATAATACGGATGCTTAGGCGGTCTTTTGCTTGCGCCGTTTACTCCGTAAGCTGATTTCGACGAAATTCAATTTCAAACTGACGGTCTGCTAGATTGTCAAAAATCAAATGGATTTCCAGCAAGATTTAGACCTTGATGCACATACAAGGTACAAGTCCAAGTCCTTTGTATATGGGCAAACCATTGTAAAACAATGCATGGCTGGCAGCCATGAGAATATCTTACTCTATCTGCTCATCAGTGTGAAATCGATTCGTTCTTTTACATTTTTGTTCGGCCCTTTCAAGGCGAAAAGCGAAAAGAGCCCATCACCTCTATTTCACATTCCACCTAGGATCGCTATCACTCTGAATAACACTCATATTCGTTTCCACTTAACAAAACAATACAACAACCAAAATTAAAAAAAAAATCCGGTCTCTCATTCCAGTGTACACCGATCAACCGGTCTCATCGAAGTCACCACCCACACGCGATAAAATCCATCCCGAGACGAAGGCTCAAGTTCGCATCAGGAATCGCAATCGGACAGCACCATCATCGGTTCAGGTGCAGCAGCAGCAGCAACAGGATGACTCCGAGTCGGGTAAGTGAGAAAAACATTATTTTTTTTTTTTCTATACACAGATACGACGAGTACCTACATCCATTTATTTTTGCACTTCTTCCTCTGATTGCCTACTATTGCCTTCACATTTTGCGCGTTGCATATGTCAAAAGAAATATGCGTTTCATCGGACGTGTAACGTGCACACAGCACACATCAAAGCGGAGAAGACTCTCCATGACGATGCGACTATGACTATGACGACGACCGACGACACAGCATAGAATGCTCTCCGTGCATACACATGTGTGTTGCTGTGTTGTGGTGGGTACTTGAGTTGATTGCACGGGTCTATTATTATCTGGAGCATTCCTGGAAATCTATTTTCAAGTTCAATAGACGCAGCAGTGCAGTGGTGTGGAGTACAGTGATGGCTGCAAGGAACAAGTCGCTAGTGATGAGGCCCTTTGTGGGCTGGGTCTCTTTGAATGTTGTATATGTGGAGCTCATCAAAGATGCGTGCGAGGCTAACTACCGCAGGATACCATTCGTATTTCTGTTGTGAAAAAAGGCAGAAAATCAAATCCTATTCAGCGTTGATGATTAAATTATAGGTTAGGGTACTAGTCAAGTGGAGCATAAGCAATTCATTTTGAGGTAGGATGTTCCTTGAACCGCAGAGAAGTCTCCGTTTTTGTAAGATGTGCCGTGTGCATTTGATGTGCCAAGTTTTTTTTTTACGATCGATCTATAGATTCAAGTCAACTCATTAAGGTTGCACGTACATTATGAAGGGCTTTAGGGCTTTATTAGCAGCGAGTGGTTGAGAGATGTGTGACGTATTTAAGACATCCGTTAAGAGATCTAAGGGCTGTCAGATACTCAGTGATGAAAGGTGAAGTGCTTGCATGTTTTAAGTAAAATGTTTGTTTGGTTGCTAGTCATGGCCGCATGGATGTTAGAAAAATAGGTGTCTTGGGTGGTGCAGGGAAATAAGTCCCCGGGGACTGGAGTCCACTGAGGGACTCAGTTCCCACCTAGTGGGAAATAAAATCACTTTCTCGAAGTGGACCTAGTTCCCACCTTTCATTCATTCATTTTCAATTATCCGCTTGTTCATTAAGTGGGTCGCAGGTGTAGGTTGCTCAAGTGGACCCTCCATAGCTCTCGATTCTCCGCCATCGACTCTAAATCATCAAGGGCAATCCCCGTACCGACGGTACGGATTCCATAGATTAGTTCCCACCTTACTTCACGAAAGTGGTTTTATTTCCCTAGGTGGGAACTAAGTCCACTGAGGGACTAAGTCCACTCCCGGGGACCCTGCACCATATTGGGTAGTAGGCCTTAGTGCATCCATCATGCTTCTTTTCACTAACCTTTCTTCTACCGTTTTGAGTCTGAGGTAAAAACGTCGAAATGATAGGCGAGTTTATTATCTACAATGATATACAAGTACTGCACAATCTTGTGGTCATGTACAAAGCTACGATTACACTCCACTTGTCATGAAATTTGTCAATTTTTGGCAGCATGACTCATAAAAATTGACTCATCAGGTCGTCATATACATATGTATCTACGTGTCATTCGTGACACATCGTCGAAGTTGTCACCCGATCACAGAGTGTCAATCGTGAGGTCACGCGCGTTATTCATTGGGTTCCAAAATCTATAACAGAGCTGAATGATAAACGCTGGTGACTAGCGCACGACAGGCGACTTCACAGCGTGACACGGCGACGCTATTGACACGATTGTACGGGGTGGTGCTCGAATCGTGCTACAAAAACAAAACGTAATAACTTGTTTTCTGTGTGAGTAATTGGCGTTTTTTCTTATTATTTGGCAGGTTACTATTTAGATTTATTAAAATGAACGCTTGGCATACCGAAAAGAGAATTTGAATAGTTCAGCGGTACTATGCCTTGCAGTCCTTCATTTCCGCCCAAAGGGAATTTAGGCGGGAGTTTGGCGGCACTCCCCCGAGTAGATGGACCACTATGAGGCTGGTAAACATGTTTGCCGAATCTGGAAGCATTGCACGAAGACCATGACACCCAGATCCCTATGTTTGGGTTCAAGATACAATCGCGGCTATAGCATCAAGTTAATTCCGGCAAATCCAAGCGTTTCGACTTTAAACTTATCGGCGCAAATCGGAATTAGCAGACGGTCCTTACAACGGATAATTCATGATGACTTAAACTTGTTTCCGTACAAAGTCCAAATTACAAGCAAGTTTAACCCTCTGAATTTTCCTATTCGCCTGGAATTTTGTCAACAAATTTCTGCAAATTAATATCCAGAAACTCCACTTTCAGCTGACCCCCATGGTCATCTGACCTGACTGCACCAGACTTTTTTTTATAGGGTCATATGACAAGCAAGAGGTGTACAAAACGAAACCAAGGAATTTGACTAAATTGAATTGAATTCCAACAATAATTGAGGCGATCCCGACTTCAACCCTTCAGGCCGCATTGAATAATTTTCTGATCAGGGGGTGTCGCATATGCGTGGATGAGCATGGAGGTTATTTACAGTCTATCATCTTCAAAAAACAATTATTTATATAAAACTAGCTGAACCCCCGCCAGCTTCGCCAGGCGTTTTGTTGCTTTTTTAATTTTTTTTTTTTATTTTATTTATTTTCGGGCGACAATGTTTTAATTTTTTTTTATTTTGGAGGTGCCACGCCCCTTTATCCAACTTTGACAAATCTCCACAGAAACACTCTACGATTACCTGTAAGTTTGAGCTCAATCAATTGGGTGGTTTTCGAGATATACGACTTTGAATGTTTTTTATGAACGGTGCCACGCCCCTTTGTCTGATTTTGACCTATCTTCACAAGAGCACTCTACGGCTAATACCTAAGATTATCTGTAAGTTTGATCTCAATCGATTCGGTGGTTTTCGAAAAATACGATTTTGAATGTTTTTTTTTGTATGGGCGGTGCCGCGCCCCTTTGTCCGATTTTGAATTTGTTTAGCCTATCACTCAATCAACGTAATTACCGACATTTAAAAAAAAAAATAACAAAATCGGTTGAAAATTACGGGCGACAGAGGGAAACAGTTTTTTTCGACTTTGTTTTATATATATAGAGATTATATTGAATTTTCTATACAATAAAAAAAAAATAAATGAAATTCTTGATTAAAAAAAAAGTTGTTTGAAGAATTTCTTATTGTAGCACAATTGGTGCGCCACCCTGTACTTTAGATGTACATACATAGTTCAAGTGACGTGCAGCACATTTGCAAGGAAGTTGGAAGCAGATACCTTTAACCCTATTGGTCGCTACGGCATTAGCATCCGTTTTTAATTTATTGTGTTGAAATAGTTTTATTGCTGGTGTTGTCGGTATGGGGTTTAACTCAGTCGTAAATATTAAGTGAGTTGACTTTCAAGATTTCCACCGACCCTCGAAAAAAAAGAACAACTATTGCTTAACTACACCCAATTTGCACATCACAAAGGTCTGCTCCATGCTGCTGTAAAATAGAGTAAGCAACAAGAAAAAACGTGTCAATCGTGACATGCATGGCACTGTAAAAAATCGTTCAGTGTCATGTTTAGGACATTGTCAATCAGTAACATGATGTCAATAAAAGTCGGTCTCTCAGTCAGCGATCACATAGTCATTATTTCAGTCCTTTGGTCGTGACATTTATGACATCCCATTTGACAGGCTCTCAAACAGAATTACCACTTTAGGAGAAATTCGGACGTCTTAGTAACATTACCATGTCATGGTATGTCATCGTAGCTTAATTTTATGTTAATTTTTAATAAGCTCTTACAAACTATAAAAATATAGGAAACGAGTCTATAGGATGGCTTCCGAGAACCTTAACGTTTGAAGACTGAGGAGTCTTCTCGCATTCAGGGCAGGACTCGGAGCTTTTGCCTGAGCTCGGCAAGCGTAGCGTTTCAGATGACATTATTCTCAAAAGTTCTATCGGATTGATTAATATTTTCAACATCAAAAGGTTTAAGTGTAGTTGTCTCTAAATAGGGACGAAATCGTCCGCTTTGACTGGGCTATTTTTTGCAGAAGATTTGTTTGGTTTTGATAGCCTTCAAGAGCCAGTAGTTAGTTGGATTCTTTTCAATCACTCATTTCATTCTTCATCCAATACTCTCAGCTCCATCTTGAGGCACAATCCAATTGATTGAAACCCAGTCCTTGCGCAACAGTAAATGACTTCAGACGAATCGTTACAGCGACACCGGTCTATCTCATTTCAACAAAGCGACACAATGCCTTTTATGTCCGAAATCAAATCTCACAATAGGTGGTCCCTGTGCCAACATCTAATCTATGCATCAGATACCATATTGACAGTCGAGATGTTGTTCATTATTTTACCCTGTCTGTATAATATCGCCTTCTATATCGGGCAAAGAAAAGAGTTTCCCAATTTCTTGGCCCATTACCACCTTCTATCCATAAGAAAAACAGTAACGATCAACCTAATTAACACAGCCAAACAAAGTGCCTCAACCAAGACTGCACTTCACAACTGGACGGCAAATGCAACCGTGCTTACATAACCCAAAATCCAATTGTTGCAGCCAACAAGAACACGTCTTTCAAAAGACAATAGCTTGACGGCGCTGCAACAACAACAGCAACAGCATTCCACCGACTATAGCTTTTCAAAAAGCTTCACGATTCGACTCAAGACTATATACCGCATAGATGCAGCACCAGCCAGCAGCGTGGGAATGGGTTTCCCAAAATCCAAAACGAGAAATCAATTGATCATCGTTGTAGCAATGAAATATGCAATTCACCGTGCAGCACAAGAATGCTCCTTTGGGTAATCCGAAACGCGACGACCCGATGACCCTGAGTTAACACTCCACAAAGCACCGATCTGTATAGATGTGTGCATAGGTACATTATCTACCTCCAAAGTCTAATTTGATTGATGCCCCCAGCGAGTCGCGTTAACTGTATTCATAGCCCGGCAATGGGCTATTAATTTATCCATATGTCCCAAAGAGCTCAGTGGCGGAATGTGGCCCAAACCGGACTGCGTTACCGGGCGGAACAGGTGTTGCATCATACTGCGGCGCAGTACTGTTACTGTGCGGTTCCACTGAGGACCAGTGTAAGCGGACACAAATCAATTTATCATTTCGAAGCTTTTCGGCAATCGAAGTACCGCGCTAAGTGGATTGGCTGCACGGGTGCTGTGTGGTATGGGTGAGGGGCACCAGCAGCGCCATGGAATTTAATTGCCAAGTCAGCCATGGCTAGTGTAATCAGTGGCACGATATCAGCGTCAAAATTGAGTACACGCCGCCGCCGCCAGTATGCCCATGCCCATGCCCAGGCATTTCTCACACAGGTGTTGCTCAATTGTTAATTGAACTTGCGGCCAGATAGAGTATGGCATTAAAGCGCCTTGCGTTGCGAGCGCATTATGATTTTGGGGGGCGCGAATCAATATGGTTTACGAGCGTGGTTTTGTTTTCATGAGGCAATAGTGGCGCGGACCGATCGTCATCGTTGTCGGAATGCCTTTGGTCCAGTTGAGGTCTGTATTGGGCAATGTTTGGTTAAAACATAAGAAATGGTTTTCGGTTTTCGTTTTCCATTTTTCGTATTTCGCTGATTCAAAGGCGGTAGATAAGGTTGTATGTACTTGATTTGGCCTATAAGAGGCGATTGGTAGCAAAATAGTACGATGGTGGTGTAATTATCACTACATTGTGTGGCCAAGCATTTGTACTGCTTTGTATTATGGAGATTAGGTAGCGACCATTAGAGGGCAGATGTTTTGTAACTATTGGATGACGAATGCCGTTGAAATGGAATTCCATTTTATGCGGCAAAGACGATGACTGTTTTGATCCTTTACTTTGTCCGCCCATTGTCTGGCACCAAAACTAAGCACTAGTTGGGCAAGGTTGGTTTATTTATGCCAACTTCCAACGAAATTAAGACTCTTCAGGACTTTCTATATATCCTAGGCATCTTGGGGGACTTATTTGCAATCTTCGAACTATGACAAAGTCGCTGTTTGTTTCTTTAGATAGCTTCTTCAATGCAAACGGGGCCGAAAATCACTCGAAGAGTTTTCCGTTCAAAGCGATCAAGAATATCTGGCTTCGCGAACTTCCGTATTCTCTGCCATAGAGCAGGCGAGCGTTAATGTTTCTCCGCCACAGAGCAGCACAAGGTTGATGAAGGTCTTATATAGGTCCCATTTAAGTCTAAGCCCTTACTACTCATGGTTGACTTTATTTCAGTTGTGATACCAATTTTCATAACTGTAAAGATTGAGAATTTTGCGTGTTTTTTTATTATCTCTTGTCTGAAACACCGCGTATAGCGCTTATGACCTACTCCAAAGATCCACGAATGTACAACGGTTTATAGGTGTTAGATAGGATAAAGATTCCGGAAACGTTTAAAGGACAAAGAGACACAGGGAGACTTGTCTTATGTGACCGTCAGGATCTCAAAATTGGTACACCGACTAAGTTCTTCTAAGATGTAACTCAGGCAACCAGTGTTGAAGTTATGGGCTTATGTGCCGAAGAGCAATAGCACTGGAAATATTAGCTCCCTGTACTCGAGAGTTTTTACGAAGACGCACTAACTTTGTCTTTATCTACACCCTTTCGGATATTCCAGCAGACCTTACGGTTCTATTCGATCGAGTCAAAGGTGGTTGGGGACTTGTTCAATCTCCTTAAAGATTTGGCTAAAGTCATTATAGTTACCGTTGAGAACCTTGAGGGTAACGAACGTGTGACGAACCGATTCTGGACCCTTTTTGGTGATATCTTTGAGTCACATACGCTCAAAAATCAGAAAATTTGAAGATGATATGTTTGCTGAATACTGGACCAAATCTATGTCCCAAGATATTCATACTCAGCTAAGTCAAGAGGTTACTTGAGCTACAAAAAACCAAGACCTAAGGTTTTTTCTTTGGTTATCTTACGGGGGACTGGCTACTAAAACAACACCTTCGGAAGACTTAAACCTGCCGACTCTGCGGAGAGGAAGAGAAGTCATCGAATCTCATACTCTGTGAATGTGCTGCTGTGACAAAAGGTAGAATAACATCTTTGAATTCGAAGGGAATATGAAGCAGAAAATATTTATTTTATATTTATTAGAGGCTTACGTTAGGTGAGGTAAGGTAGCTGTCCCAAAGGGTACACACTTAAACCTATGTGCCGAGTATTACCTTGGGAATTCTATTGCTAACTTGCAAATTTAGGTGCGTGCTACCTTGTTGAGAGGTTTTGATGGTGACTGAGGCAGTCAAATCTTATATGAGTTTGCACCTCTCGGTTGCGGCTTAGTCTTCGGGTCAGGGTGGCGGTGGAGGGTGACCGTAGCAGTCCACCGCTTGTCTATTGCCTCTGATAGACCACCATCCAGGAGGGAAACTGGTGCATGGCAGAAGTGGGCGATTGAACCAGTCCGCTTTGCTGCTTGACCAAAAACTCGGTGGATGGATTGTCTGATGGAAAAAGTTGGGGGCGCCGTAGTTTATTTCGGTTTATTTTCTTTTGACGATCAGACAACATGACCGAGACTGATGCTGAGCAGAAAATCTTGATTGAAGCACTCCGGTCTAACTCTTTGCTGGTAACCTATAACAGTCCCTTAGTTAGAAGATAAGCTGGTACAAATCAGGGAAGACTGCGAGGACAGAACGACGAAGGGTGACCAAAACAGTCTAACCCCCGCCAATCCCTTCTGACGGAGTCTGAAAGTTCGTCGTGAGAAGGTGAAATTGACTGACGTAGTCAGCTCTTCCAGTTGGCGGTTAGTTTTCAGAAACAGCCAAAGAGTGACAGAAACAGTCTAACCCCACACCTGTAGCTTCTGACCGTTCGCTTTTAAGAAGGTATGGAACGAAGACGAATCTGCTCTACTGTTTGACGTCGGTATAGGTGTCAATTTGTCTTCGGGAAAAAGACGGAGGGTACTCGTAACAGTATACCCCCGCCTATTGCCTTTGACAGTTAGTATGTTGTCGATCTACCCTGTTGGCAATCTACCCTACTGCTTTACACCGAAGGGGTGATGATTAGTTTGTATTCAATAGATAAATTTCGTGTTGATAATTCAGTGAAGCCAGTTCGAATTTGAACTTGCTGATGCAGCAAATACCAGTGCGGGACAGGTCGTTCAGGTCCTCAAAGAAATAAGCACCTAAGGGTACTCCAAATTTGCGGGCATGCCTGATGCCTATCAGTGTCCCGGTTATATTCCCTCGAAGAAGCTAATTTTGTTTCTATTAATATAAAGGAGTTTTCTAGTTCTTTTGGCGTCTAAGTTCGGCCAAATTTGTCTGGATATTATGCAGGTGCTAATACTGTTCCATTTAATGTAAGTGATTTTGAATGCTTCCTCGAGCAGCAGGGATTTAACTGATTGCAATAGAGCGTGCGGTCCTTCGCTGATATCAGTTAGGTATACGACGGCCTTGTCTGGCTAGTTCATCCGCCTTGCAGTTGCCAGGAATGTCACTGTGACCTGGAACCCAGCCCAGGGTAACTGAACGTCTATCCGAATCTCGTAAAGAGATTCCCGGCATTATTGTGCCAAGTTTGATCTGGTTATTGGTCTATATAAAAAGTACCTTTCCGATCTATCTCATACAAGGCAAGTCGGCAAGCTGCTTCCCGAATAGTCATAATTTCCGCCTGAAAAACGCTACAGCGGTCTGGTAGGCGTAAGGCGAGGTTAAGTGCAAGTGATCGGGAGAAGAATCCCACACCCGTGCCTTTCGGATCTATTTTCAGTGAGTAAATCGTTAGGTAGCATTGAAGATACGACGTGTATAGCATCGTTTGAAACAGCGCTAAGACGGTAGACGGATTTAATTACGCGTACATAAGACTTAACTTTCGTGGCACTTGCCCATATTTCTACTGCGTACATGAGTGTGGAACCGACAGCTCGTACAAGAAGTATTATCTTACGAGTATTCTGTTTTCGGTGTGGAGAATAAGTTGGACCGTGATTGCGATTTTTAGGGCTCTATTTGAAATACCATAAAGTGTATCCTTTTATTATGATGCTATCACTCTGGTCGAGGACCTTTATTAAAACAATAAACACTGTCTTCTTGTCCGTAAGTTTGATGAAGCTTCTACCTTCACCTTCAAACACAATAAATCTTCATTGAGCACCAGCTGCTGCCATTCTGATTAAGAATGACAAAATACTCCTATCTCGCGATAGCCTTGTTAACTTCTAAGCTGCACCTGAATATGCAAAGCGTCTTCCATGCTACTACAAAAAAATAACCACTTGCACTGACACGCGGCAGTTTTAACAACTCTTAACAGCACGACTCCCACCACACTCACTCTGGCATACATTATACCTATCTAAGCCATAAAAACAAATAAATTTGCAATTCCATCGCACATTAGGCTTAATTAAGGTCTCATTTACCATGAATAATTGCAGCGATTTGTGTGATGCAAATGTGTGTGTGTGTGTGTGGGGGAGACCATTAGATCTTAGAATCAACAATCAACCAACATAGGTTTCTCTCCTTGCAAGTGCATTAAACCGGCGAGTGTCGCTGTCGACCGACCGTCTCTTTTCAGCCAGTCAGCCTTGAGCTCAAATCTACGAGTGTAATTGATGATTGTGGTATTAAGACAGAGAAATATGCTGGCAAACAATAAGAATCCACCACATCCATCTGGTTTTAATAGATACCCATTTGCGAGCTCTAATGGATACGAAAATATGTCATGTGAGACTATAATGTTTGATTTCAAAGTGCCGTGCCCACAAAATGCACTCAAATCGTATGTTCTCGCAGTGTGAGTGTATCTGTGTGTTTGCATGCAACGTGTATTCAACTTGCTGAAGAACAAGATGCAATTTTGTGTTATTGTCGCGCGCTTTCTGTCCACCGACCGCCTAGATACTTAATAAACATCATTTCCTTTGGGGGGCTTACATGTGGTGATTTTCGAATTTATTAGGATAAGAGGGAGCAAGGCAAAAAAGACGACAAGTCGAGGGTCAATTATTCGATGGGAAGGAGACCAGCAAAGGAGGTCGAACGAAATGCTAATTTATTGTCGATATTTAGCAACAATGTTGCATTTAGATTCGGTGGGCCTGGGGATTTTGTTGTTCGCGTCAAGGGTTGTCAAAAGACATTCCTATACCTGCACTGACGGGTGCCATATGCTTTTGAACTAGCGGTGTAGCTGTGTTTAATATGTCGTGAGTTTAGAGTCGGATTAGTGTTTTGTTGCAACAATGTCGAGGGCGTTTGTGGCAGTAACTTGGGCTCATGAAGGTAGCAGGACATTTTAATGATTTTTTAACACAACGCCAGTTATATTCTAGGTATACGATTGATACGATTCGTATTTTGCCAGTTAAGCCTATAAGCATATAACTCATTTAAGAATTGTTGTAAAATTTGTAAAACTCCCTTTTGTACTAAAAATCTGAGCGAAAAAAAACCTCAGCAAGAAGGCAGAACATTTGCCTTCAAAAGAAATGTAGGTATCGGCAAATGTTAGGCCAATCGTTTTCCTTCTGCTACATTTTACCAACTGTCAAAATCTTTGTCAAACGTTTTCTTTTTTAAAGTGACTGTATATTTGAACTAATTTAATATTTAATAATTTAATCTATACATATAAAAATCATGGCCAATTGTGTTTGTCGATAATGTTCTCTGTAATGCGTGAACCGATTTTGATTCTGGAAATTTCCCATGAAAGGTGACGTTGATACCATGGTTTATAAGTTCATATACGGTCTTTGTAGGTGTATTGGTTCATGAGTTATAGGGGCGTGGCAGCTCCCATACAAAAAATGCATTCAAAATCTTATTCCTCGAAAACCACTGAATCGATTGAATTCAAATTTACATACAATCTTATGTATCGGCCCAGGAGTATTCCTGTGAAGATTGGTCAACATTGGACAAAGGGGCGTGGCACTTCCCATACAAAAAAAAACATTCAAAATCTTATATCTCGAAAACCAGCAAATCGATTGAGTTCAAATTTACATACACACTTAGGTATTGGCCGAGGAGTATTCCTGTGAAGATTGGTCGAAATTGGAGAAAGGAGCGTGGCACCGCCCATACAAAAAATGCTCTGCTCATGAATAGTTTGAGTGGAAATCCTTCACAATTAAATCAAAGCTAGTCTAATTGTAACCAATGAAATAGAAGAAATTTGTTATCGATTTTCAACTGTGGATATAACCCTAAAGGTATGCAATTCCAACTATACTGCTTCTTAAACGTTTTGCGAAGAGAAGAAGAAAAAAAAACGAAAGGAAGCATGAAGTAAATTTTCGTTTTCGGGTGATTTCTTTCGTTTTTTGAAAAGCGAAATCGGATTTCGTTTCGTTTTATTTTTGTCTTCTGGTTTATGCTGAATCTCTAGTCTAGTACTTCAACAGTCTACATATTAAAAGGATCTAGAAAAATTTTTTCTTCACAAGCTCAGCAAAGTCGCTATTTATTCAGCCAACAGCCACTAACAAAATTTTGTTTAAGCTTCCTATCTGGTGATTAGGTTGAGTCTAATTGACATTTAGTTGGGCACTGATGTAGGCCTTGGCTTTAATAAAAAATAAATTGAAGCTAAAGCAATAATACCATTCTAGGTTTCAACCGATTTTCTAAATTTTGAACCACCACGTCACAACGTTGACCCAATTGGTTCCGAATACAGTTCATCACACGAGGGAGCCTTTAGCAGTCAACCATATTCTTCAAATTTAATTTCTCAATCGCGTGCAGATTGCAATTGTAAGGTTTTCTCTTGAAAGGATCAATTACTGTGACTGTCCTTCCGCATACACGAACATGCCGTCTTCACATACACACGCATACGTTGCTCATCGTTACTCCTCTTTTTACAAGGCAAGGCAATTTCTAAATTAGAATTTCTCCTCAGGTCAACGCATAACTAAAGCTATCTCAGAGATAAATTTTAATAATCATTATCTTCACTTTGTTTACGGGCTGCTTCTGCTGCTGTTGTTACTGCTGCCAGGTCCACTTTGTACTTCAACCCAGGATCGCAGCAGCATCATCGACAGCAAGCCCCTTCGCAATCTAATTGAACCTCGCTTACTATCAAAGTTATAATTTTCAGTCCAACCGACAATTCATCCTCGAGGATGATCCCTCTACTCACAATCGCACCGTGAGGTTGGTGGTTGTAATCGTCTGCTGCGGCAATTGTCTCCTGTCGGATTCCAGCTGAAGACCTTAACAACCTTCCTTCCTACCTTTTCGACTGTCGTGTGGACCATATTCAACGCTATGTAATTTGTCTTTGGATTGGCCCTTAAGCTTTTCACGCTACGTGCTGTTGTGGAATCACAATCTCACATTCGACGCATCGATGTCGATAGCCCGAGGTGCAAATGGCGACGATGACGACGGAGATCTTCCCAGACCCAGAGAAGTTCTGTGCATTTCAATGGATTGGGCTAATTTATATTCGATTTACCCCCGACAACTTTGCCGTATACCCCTTCGTCCAAATAGTGCCACCATCTTCAATCGAAATGAAAAGTGCAAAGCGGCGCGGCGATGGCGGCGGCGCGCGCGGTTCCGCTCGCGTTAGACGTCGTCGTCGTCGTCGTGCAAAATTTAATTCCACATAAAATATCCGCTGGCACGTTCTCGAACTTTAAGTCGACGACGAATAGACAGAGAGGTCGTCTTCCAGGTGAAGACAAGGCAAAATAATAAATTGGCTCATTTAAAGGGCCATTTCGATTATTGATTGAAGGTAATTAGTCACTGCCAAGTGCGGGCTAAGATCTATGAAAATTAATTCCACCCATTTGCGCGCATGGGTAATGTTCCTTTCCGATCTTTTATGTGCTGGCCAGTGTCAGGCGGGACGCGCGCGCGGTCACATATCAATGGCGGCAACTGTGGATCTTCGTGTTAGTTTTTTGCATGAGATTGTTAGCACTATCGCTTCGCAGAATAAAGGTGGGCCCCTGTAAATTACGATCACGATCGCACGACATTCATTGTACTAGCGCAGGATGCCTTCTGGGTTAATCATCATCATCATCAGCATCTTTATCAGCGAGTCTTGGTTGAATAAAACACAAAATATCATTTCGTTTAGAATTATTGGCAATTAAAGAACACTATAAGGTTGGAGAGGTCTGGAATCCGGTTCTAGCGTGTTTTGCACGACCTGAACATCATGCGTCAGCCTCACACAAATTACTGGAGGAGAATTTTAATTAGTTCATATCGAAGCACAGACGTTTAGACGGTGCTTCCGTTTGGAAGTTTTATATATTTTTTTTTACGTGAGCTCATGTCGGCGGTATTCTGATGTGGACCCATTAATATGGTAGTTGCCAGTTGGTAGTGTAGAACGCGAGCCAAGCAGGTGACAAAGCCAAAGGTTTAGTGAGTAGTTACCTATGCTTAACCTTGATATTATAAATATTCAACGACAATCTCTTTTGTGGCAATAGTTCTCTTGTCATACCAATATCTGTCGGCATGTTTTGATTCAGAGGGGTATCTAGAAATCTGTTGACAACCTGAACACAGAACTGTAGCCATATGATTCGAAAGACTTTTTTTTTGAGCGTCAGTGTGGATTTTTTGTTTTACTTCTGATGGCGGTTTGATGGGACCTCAACCAAAAAGCCTCTTGTTTCATAGATTGCGAGCTGGAGCCAGCTACACACAAGAAGTTGGTTGGCTTAAAATGAATGCGCCTACTTACGTGAAGTGTACATTTAAAGTGGACAATTTCCGGGTCGAAGAGTAGCTGTCCATTCACACTTCTTAGCTGATCAATTAAGAACTGCTGGACTATTTCCAATTCCACATGATTGGGTTTAAAGCATTTTTCTCATCCAAAGCTGATAGGACTTGATGTGGGCGCAGAAGCGCAGTGGTTAGTGTGCTGGGCTACTGTGCGAGGGATCGCAGGTTCGATCCCCGAAAAACACAAATTACATCTTAAGGTTTTTTCTACTGCGCCACCTCTCGCGAACGTCTGACAAACATCCGAGAGTATGACTGTCCTGAGAAAGCTTCTCAATTCAGCCGTTCGGAGTCGGCATAAAATTGTAGGTCCCTTCCATTCGTCCCAAAAATAGAAACTCACACAAACGAATGGTTACGATAAGCTAGGCCTAGGGTGTCTACCATCTACTTTCTTTTTTAAAAAAAACTGATAGGACGACTAAATTTCTTAAGTGAAGATTTCCATGCTTTGCCGTTTTTAAGGCTCTAACTAACTCCACTTCTTGGACTGTTCCTATTATAGAGGGACCTCATCTGAATCCGTGTTGTTTTTCGGCGAGGCCACCTGCTCTCTGCATTGCTGCTGCGAGTCTACCTTCAGCATCTTCTCTAGAAGATTTCTAACTATCATGGGTCTAAATCTGTCCACTATTGTCTGCATTTTTTCAGTGTTAAGTTCATGGCTGGTGCCTAACTTCCGCTTTACTACATTATATAACCCAGTTCACATTTGTTGTTGTTCACGTCTCACCGGAGATCGCCCCACTTCTGTCTCTTTCACTCGTATTTATGGCCACCTTGAGCTTCTGTACTTCGATAGTACATCTTCGGTGGTTTCAGAGTGTGTTGTTCTTCACATGGTGACCTTTCGATGAAGACATACCCTATAACGATTTTCTTCGTCCTATCGAGTTGTTTGAACTGGCGGCGATACTCGCGAGTCGGTGTTTACCTACCTCTACCTTAAATAATATTGATCGCCTCTTTTTTTATAAAGAGCACGTCGGCGTCGGTTGGTCCGACTGCGGACCAAAAGTGATGTATTAATGGTCGCTACCGGTGTAATCCACGACGACTCTTCAGTTTTGAATATCTCCGGATATATAGGTTCCGATGTGAAGTTACGTCACTGATTGTTTCGGCATTTCCGGGTTAGATATCCGAAGGTGGATTTTCATCTCATTTGACCCCATTTTAGCGATCATCTCGGGTATTTGCCTTCATTTTGAGTCTGTAGACTTACATACATAAATTACTGCAGACTAGTCCACCGTCTAGAGAAGCGATTATTTGCCCAAAGCTGGTCACTGCAAGCTCCTGTTAACAAGTGGAGTTTGTCTTTGTTACTGTAACAACCCTACAAGAGGTGATCCTTAGCTTACCACAGTTTTACTTGAGTATATGCTTTTAGGGCAGGTTGTATTTTTGGATATGCTTAATGTCTTTCAAACTCATGACTTCATTGGAACTAAGAATGAACGGTCTTCCAAAATTGTGGGTAGCATTTTCCTATTACCTTCTCTGATCCTTACTGTCTAAGGTTTCTTCAAAATGTCCGTAGAGTTGTCGATTATTTGATGTTAATGAGTTCAAAACTGTCTTTTGTCCCTTTGCTTTTGAATATTTTTCCAATAAGTTTGCGGAAAATCACTAAAGGATTAGTATGAGTATCTTCAAATATTGAAAGCTTTTAAAAATAAAAAAGTTTAAAAGAATAATGTTACATTATTGAACCTATTCTATTGATGGAAGCTATAATAGCCAAGCAGGAACATTGTAGCAGTAACAACAGTTGGGTCGATGATATACCTTAAACTGCAAGGTCTGTGCAAAGAAATAGATTCTGTAAAATGTTGTTAATGTATCTGCTTGCTCCCACATTGAACTTTATGCCAATTAGAGGCTGCTGACGGGGGAGTATCTTTCTTGGCAGTAATGAAAGGCTGACTATTGACACTGAACATGTTTCTTCCTCATCGCTTGGCATATGGTTCGAGTGGTACTATCTACCATGAATGGTGCAGTCTATATACTTTGTTTCTGTTTTCCTCATCTCATTGCGTTCTGTCGATTTTATTCCTAAGATTTTGGAGCCTTACGTTATCTTCGAATGTATCAGGAAGTTGTATCGACTAAAAGAAGCAATCACCAACATCTATCTGTACCTGTATTCATGTACAAAGTATTATATGACTCCGTAGACTGCGACCCTCAAATGGTTAACATCTAATTGGAATCAATCGCCTCTAGCTTACATAACATCACGAAACAAATTAGCTCACACAAATTCCACCTTATAACGTAATCATCACGTGACATTCCAATCTGAAGACCAAGAACCACCTGAAGACCACCAGTGAAATGGAGATTACTCTTTTTTCCAAACCGAATGTCTGTTCTTCTTTCTTTTTTTGTCTGTGTTAACAAAAGCAATTTAGAAAATTATCTTTAAAGTCTAACATGCATACGACAGACCTTTCGATTTCACGACATCATCAAGTTCAAGTGCGCGCGCCCAATCATTGCACTCTCTTGAGATCGCCCAACTATACAACGACGGCGACCGACGCGACGCGACGATCAACTCTCAGCATCGCGGTCCACCAAATCGGACAAAAACAATAATAAATGCGCGCCACGGAAATAACTTGCATGACAGCGAAAGGAAGACAATGAAATAATCCACCATACCACCCGGGGTATCGTGTCATGCTATTGCCAATGTTTTGTGCAAAGGAGTCGCAAATTGCATAATAGATTCGGCGAGGATAGACCCTAAACAACTAAGCAGCAGCAGCAGCAACAACAACGCGCAAGTCAAGAGAGTGAGATTGATGGGCAGCTAACGAGTTCATCTGATATCTTCTCATCCTGGTGTGTGCGAGCGCGCGTTGGGAGTAATCATGACGTCGATAATGCCAATGATGATTATGGGGCCAAGCGAACGACACACCAGAGCATCATTTGTTATATACAAAAGGACTCCCGAGCGCGCCTCCCGTTCCCATGAATATCTTGCGCACAGGTTGTATACGGGTAATTCATCATTTTTCTTCCTTATTGCTCGGGTGTATGTGCATAGTTCTCGGGATGGGGCGGGTTGCAGATACCTCAGCTGCGATGGTGAGACCCTGTCTGTTCTAACGATTAGTGCTGTGGTTATGGGAAAATTGATGCAGATGATGAGTTATCTGCTTGGCATCAAGATTCAATTTGCTATGTAGCGCCAGACATAGAATTTGCATTGCGCTTTCCACAAAGCTCCCATTGTTGGGAGGATGGGGTAGAAATTGAAGGATGCGCGTGAGCAGGAAATGCTCAGAATGTAGCTAATAATTGAGACAGTGATTGAGGGGTATCGAGAGCAACTTACAAGTGCAATGATATAGTACAATGTATTGGCAGGTGGATCGCTGCCATTTTATATGAGCTGATAATGGGTCTTCATTAGACTCGATATCTTCAAGGCTCTTAGTTATCGATTGGAAATCACTTAGGCCGATTAATTGTTGGCCTATGAGTCTTCATTATCATAGAAATTATATTTGCTTCTATGGATCAAGCTAAGCGGTACCAAGATCATTGAGGAAGTACCTATACTATTAGATAAGTCTTTCTAAGATTGGCTGGGGCAGAACAGGTTTAAACAAAAAGTAATGAATTTATCTTCGTCTCTGCAACTTCCTTAATAGTTGTTGAAAAGTCAAACCCACATCTCTGCCCTATCGGGTCTTCAGCCCTTATAGTCGAAGTTGTCCCTTAGATGTCCGATGTGTCTGGCTATAGGTGTTGCAGTATCTAAGATGAGCCCACTGGTCCGTCTGCCTGAGTTTCCTTAGGCAGTGGCGCATATACAGGCTTTTATTAGAATCGCCAGATGGACCTTCGTAAATTACCTGAAATGAGGCAAGAACCGGGAGCCCAGCAGAGCAGAGCCTCTACTGTCCAACTTTTTAGGTCTTGTATTAAGCTAAATCGTATAAGAATTCGATGACAACTTGGATATATTATTACATGTGACAGTATCTTACTGAGCTTTTGGGATATTTAACAGTTGGACTGTGGCTTGACGAATAGCTGTAGCCTCGACTTAAAACGTACACTGCAATGCTTCGCGAGTTAGTAGAGTGGGCCAAGGTGGACATCTTCGGAGAAGGCGATTGATAGTACCTAATCTGGTTTACAGGACGTGCGATATAGGCGTATATAGTTCTTTCTTTAAAGTCAATTTCCATAGACTTGTAAACAGTGGTTTTTGGAAAGAAGCTTTCTGGAGAGAAATACTAGCGTGTGCCTTCTAACTAACGCTAACGTATACGAATAATTTCACTCTCCGCACATTCTCTACTCACAAAAGACTCGGCGTTTAAGAAGTTAGTTATGTGCGCAGAAATTTTAAATGCTGCGTCTTTTGTAGGGCCCTGAAATTGGGGCTTGAGTCCAAACTCAGCCTATGACATATGCTGAAAAGAATTACCGGTTTAAATACCGCGGTATATATTCAAAGCATTGTGTATTGTTTAAACCCCCTTTTGCAAAGAATTTACTCTCTTAATAGACGCTTTCTGTAGACAGCCTTAATCTAAGATATTTGGTCAATAAAATTAGTTTCGTGTTCATCGCTTGATACTATAACCACAAGTGTCAGTTAAAGAAATCAGCTTTAGCAGAGCGAATTGCAGAATATTGCGAAATGTTTGAGGAAGATTTTTAGCAATTTGGCAGTTTCATACCCAATATGCTTCATGGGGGATTAGAAGGTTGTTTTAACAAACACCTCACCTGCTCTTCAAATAGATGCTGAAGAAAACTTATTACAGGTGTTGCTATATACTTTTTTTTATACTTTATAGCTTCCCGGGATGCTTTATCACACGAGTGTTAGATTTCAAGTTAATGGCATTCCTCCCCGCATCCCAAGGTATTATTATTTTCTGCCGTCTTTCATTTTAGAGAGTCAACACGAGTCAGCGAAAGTTCTTTTTAGAAATCTCCTCCCTTTAATGTATTATATATAGTTTTCATATGAGCATAGACACTCATATTTTTCACTTCTCATTGTTGTCCCCAGCATTTATGCCCAATTTTACAGAGCCCCGTACGACTTGTCTTGGTAAAGAAACTAGCGTCAGCCTATATAATCCTTACCGGCTGTTGCGTCGCCGGATACGTCAGGCGGTTATCGTCTATAACTCTATATAATGACAGGAACAGTCCCATAAAATACGTCGCATATCTATTGGACATTCAGAGATCTTGGTGTTATTGAACTGAAATCGGCATTTTCCATTATTGAATGTGCTTTGTGAAAAATTTCGACGGACTTAACAGACACAAAAGAAGAAACTAAAAATACTTTATCCGTCGCACCCGGCCTATACGTTGCCTTTTGGTCACCTTCCTCTCATAACTTATTTACTTTAAACGCGGTCCCCACCCGCGAAGAGTCCCTGCCTGAGACACTGTAGCCTTTCACCCTATCCGATCCCGGGCACGCTGATTCCAGTTCTCCAGATCAAGCACTCTCGAGTCCGAGATGGCTTGGTCTTTGAACGGAAGTGCGGCCTTCCTTGTCTTCTCGAACCTGGGATGGGATTCGAAGATCCTCTAAGCTGGAGCATTTTTAGTAATTCGCTCGATAAGGCCATGCCAATTAGTCGATGTAAGTCCACATCTTGGTACAGCTTATAGAGATCGTAGTCGTATCTCCTTCTCCATTCGTACTCCTCGCACATCACAGTACCAAAAATCCGCCAAAAAGCCCAGTATCAGCTCACCCTTCTTGCTTATCATCCAGCACTCGGCGCTATAAAGCATAAGCTGGTATATATTCTATCAATCTTTCAGTTGAATACGTTGTTGCAACGCATCAGAACCGCTGAGCAAGTTCGTCAAATTCAGCCACCTATTGAATGCTACGCACCCACTCTATACCATGTAGATATCAGACCGCAAACTATCTTAAATGGTCTTATTGCATTGTATATGGTGGCGAACTAGCTATTGCCAACACTCCAAACCATCGGTACATATAGCCAAATTAGCTTACTCTATTATTTGAACTATTCACTTTGTGTTGGCACTCTAAACGCCTAAGATTTCTGAGTCACGTACTCAAAGGCCAAATTGCTTACAATGGTCCAGTTTTCGTCTTTCTGCAACATGTACCTTATTTACGATGTTCCCTAAATTGGTCCCATAGGGCGATCCCATCGATTTCGTACTTAGGGGAATCGCGAATAAATTCCGTTGGAATTTTTTCCCTTGTCAGCAATGTAAATCAAATTGCTGAATCTGAAACATTCCGGGGGAAATATTATTCGCGATAGGGGTGACTGTGGGCAATAAGAGAATATTTGTTTCGCGTTTCCTGCAACAGTTTCACAATGTGTACAGTTTGTAGTTTCACTTTTTTATCGCGTAAACCGATAGGTAGGTTTTAAGGTACGACCAGTATAATAGTTAAAGCCACAGGCGTACATGAGTATTGAAGCTCTGTTCGACATCTTCTATCGTTTTTGCCTCAATCAACCCCGGCGTTGTCACAAAGCAAGTCTTGGAATTTACATTGCCCCAATATTTGGAGTTTCTGGACCTGGACGAGTTTCAGCCTCTGCGAAAACAACCATCACAAGACATGAAACTTGAAACACAAGACAAACTTGAAACTTGAAACTTGAAACATCGCTTGACGTTTCAACTCACTGACATTCGGTCAGCTCTTCCCAATACACCTTTCTGCTTTGTTCATATTTTCTCACCGATAGCCTTTCTGTTTACCTGCGAGGTGCCAACAACAGACGGAGTTGTCATAAAATTGCTCTACAGTAGGTCGGCTAAGATTCAAGAAAAGCATCAGCATGTAGGTAGAGTTTCTTAAACCATCCTATTCCTTGCGACTTCTTTGGTCATTAAAGTCTCTACACCTATAAAATTGGAATAGGATTGCTACACGCGATTGCTTGCAAAGCTTGAACACCAAGTCCATTGCCCTCTCGAACTCTCAGCTTATTGAAAACATTCTCAAGTGGCATACAAATCGACGCGGTACACCAAAAACTGGACCCGTGACAACTGATCTCTTTCGTTATGTGTAATTTGACAAATGTTCCGCATGGCAAATTGATGAAGCCTATCGAAATTTTGACATCATGATAGATTGTCACTTCGAATCTGAATACACCCTTTACTATGTTAAGTACACGTCTAGATAGCAAAGGTTCTGCGGACCAATCTACCGCCTCACAGTTTGAATTATACTGACACAATAATTATGAATTGTAAGGCGAACGCCTGGCAAATTATATCTGACCTTGGCAGTGATCACACACCCCTACAACTTACAATAGCAATCGTACTTACCTTACCTCTAGTTGCAGCTATAGGTATTAAATTACATCACCATCTGACGTTCTGCATCTCTGACCGAACTCCCTAAGTATACCCGTCATACGAAGCTTTGTTGCTGTGCATACACCGAACCGAGAGCTGGCAATAAAAATGGGCGGTCTGCTTCACAATAGAATCACTTAAGAGACCCCGCACCACCGCCGCCGTCGCCCGCCCGCCATCCTGATCCATTTTAAGAATCAATATGTATACGTGTTTATTGATCTTAGTCGAGTGCAGGGCGCTCCAGCGATCATTTAAAATTTGTATCCACTCCAATCGTACTGTGTATCTCATTAGCACACGGCGAAACAATTTCACGTTATCTCTCGTGTATCTACAAATCTGTTGCTAACAACGCTTTTGGCCAATGCCAATCAAATTAGCAGGCGACGAAGGAGATTAACACTGATGGCTGATGGTTTACTTCTGACCAGGTACCGTGGGTCTTCTCGTACATTTGATTGAGTGGGAGTGGCACGGTGCCATCCTCCATTGAATGACTCAATTAACTTTATGCGGAGCGAGGAATACTTTGGCGAATTGTAAAATCGCGCTCGGCACGTATTTTTCATTTTCGAATCGCAGAAACTTGACAGCAGCACTGCTGGTGGGAGGTAATGGAAATTTTGTGTGAAAGAGCTGTTCCTGCCAATATGGCCATCAGTGATAAGGTTCCTTCTTCGTCTGTTCTGTTCTCTGTTGGTTTATGCGTGATCTTCACTTTATTTTCTGTTGATACTTGATACACTCTTTTATGGATGAAGAGTGGGCAAGTGTGTGTGTGTGCGCTTTTTTCGATAGCAAATTACCCCAGTGAGCCATAAAAGTAATTGGATATAAAAACAAGGTCTGTGCTCGAAATGACGGTGTTTGTGGGTTCGTTTGGCTGTTTGATTGTTGTTCTGGGTGCTGCCGCTGTTGCTGCTGTAGTAGATTTAGTCAGAGTTCAAGGTTACGATCGGGGAAGAGATATTTTGTCTGCGTGAGACTACCTACCCACTTTAGTTCGGCTAAAAGGGTGATCGTGATTTTTTGGAAAATTTCAATTCAGACACACAAACCAGCTCAATTAAGTAAATAACATGTGTGCAGCGTTGTTAAGTGGAACGTGTCTTTAATTTTAGTTCACTTTTACATGGGTTAGTCATAATTTACGATTTCAATGGAATACATTCTTGGCCGAGTGGTTTGTTCTTTTATTTATTGCAGTTGGTTCAAGTCAGGTCTGTGCTTTATCAACTTTGAATTGCATCTTTAATTCAGGTCCCTTAACAATGGGTCGTTAATAATGGGTCGTTTTTAAATGCGTACCAAAAAAATATAGATTCTGGCAAAATGACCATAAAACGGATCCACAACGAGCTATAGCAAGCTCGAGGAAAATCTTCAAATAATTGCCTGAGGATTACAGTGCGATTTATGTAGCTCAAGCTTATTATACTATGACGCCGTCTATCAAGTCCTACATGCTTGAATTGTTTCCCAACTTTTATGGTTCTTTCGTCGCAGCCATAATGGCCAGTATTTATTTGGCCGAAACAACAACGTTCTCTCGAAAGATGTGACCAGTCGCGCTTACGAAGCGAAATTGTTAACAATTTCCAAGAGGGTCCCATTTGGCAAAAAAAGCACGTGCACGATGGCCGTGACGCGTCTCTAAAAGTGCCGACTTGGTTATCGAGTTGCATCAATGAAGGATTATTGTACTGCCGTCAACGTATTTTTTGGACCAGAGCAGTTTCTTGTAGTATACATAGATACCACAGCAGTTCGGGGCCACATCCAAAATACTAAACTTCACCTCTGCACTCTTCAACTTGTACTCTAACCAGGGGACTGCTTAAATATTTTAAGGAGCTGGTTAGCATGTTATCTAGGTACACAAGCCGGTGCAGGGAAATAAGTCCACGGGAACTAAGTCCACTGAGGCACTCAGTTCCCACCTACAATGTTGGTTCGTGCGGTGCAGGTGCGGTGCAGCTACTAAGCGCAACGCGTTCCTGTTAGTTGTGCAGCGAAAACTCATGTGTGCACCCAGCCTTAGTCTTTATACACTCGTCCCCCATTTTGGACCCATTATGAGCCCGAAGTTTGTATACTAGGTTTCGGGGCCACATCCTCAGTACTAAACTATACCTCTGCACTTTTCAAACTGTACCCTAACCAGGGGAGGGGACTGCTAAAATATCTCAAGGAGCTGGTTAGCATGTTATCTAGGTACACAAGCCGGTGCAGGGAAATAAGTCCACGGGAACTAAGTCCACTGAGGAACTCAGTTCCCACCTACAATGTTGGCTTGTGCGGTGCAGGTGCGGTGCAGCTACTAAACGCAACGCGTTCCTGTTAGTTGTGCAGCGAAAACTCATGTGTGCACCCAGCCTTAGTCTTTATACACTCGTCCCCCATTTTGGACCCATTATGAGCCCGCAGTTTGTATAGGTACTAGGTTTTTCCTGAGCACTTCATTACTACTTCTTGATGATTGTGGTATCCAACCATCGTGAAGCCCTCAGAAAGATTGTAAAGTGGTGAAGGGACTGGGAACTAAGCCCACTTTACAAAATTGGTTTTATTTCCCACTAGGTGGGAATCAAGTCCCTCAGTGGACTTAGTACCCGGGGACTTATTTCCCTGCACCTTGTATAGTATGTCATCAGATAGTTCTTGTGGGTCAGGGAAATAGAATCTGCCTAGTGTTCTGTTCGTCAAGTGACATGGGCCTGGTCAGTGGCGAAGGTAGTTGTTTTGCGTGCTATGAAGATTTTGGTATATTAAACTAATCGAATTTGATTTTGATTGTTTAATATTCTGAAACAATAATTACATTTCATTGTTATTTATGAGAATTAATATAAAATTATAAAATACTTACAAGGGTGTCTTTCTTGTACAAGCACGCTCCATTAAATGAGAATGAACGCTTAACGAAATATGGAGAGTATTTCCCATTCCATTTTACAAATGGACGAACAAGTTAACGAAAGAGTGCGTTCAGTGCGTTCTCATTTAATGTAGGTTTACATTAGGTTTACATTAAATGTATATTCGATTTGGCTTACGTTAATTAATTCAAGTGGGCTTACAAGCTACAAATAATAATACAATTCATTTTACTTAATCGTAAATTTGGGCGACAACAGTAGTAATATGTAGTATTCACGTGCCTCCATCCTCGTAGCCGAATCCCCGTCATTCCATGTCATCGATATTTGGTTTAACCGTGTGGTTCCTTAGGAGATTTCGTATAGCCATAGTGAGCGAGACATTGATAGCGATTTCCTATCATTTGGTAGGACTTTGAAGGTTCTGGTCTTGTCCTATCGTAGCCGGAACCAGACATTATTTGTTACATACATCACAGATAGTTTAAGCTGTTTCTAACTATTGATAGCTGCCATTACGATCTTACGTTTGGAATAGCCTTCTGTAGCCGGTAGTCTGATCGAGCTGTTTCGTTTCACGCAGAATATACAGGCTCCCGTTCCTAAATCCACCTTCGACATGTCTGTTTAGATCTTTACATCCTTGGTCCCCATTCTTCTATACTTGGAAAAGTCAAGGAGAATGGGTATTCAAAGTCGAGGTATGGGGGAGTGTATCGTTATTGACGTTTTCGCCTGCTATAAGATTCTTTAGAGGTTCCCTAGACTCTGTGTATGCCCTTCGAGGTTTGTGCTCACGCCGTTTGATTGGCTGATCCTCAAGGCACTGATGCCGTCTAACTACTGTGCATGTGGGTTTCGGTCTAGCGGTAGCATTTGAAGGATTGTTTCCATTGGGGATGTCGGCATTGTTCTCGCAGTTCTAAGTGAGATCGAGCCATTAGACCTATTGTTCAACTATTTATTTTTTCAAGATCACAGGTATTCAGATGCCTCCTTGGGCCTAATGTTTTTATGACTTAACATTAAGAACGCGTATTACAGAGCCCATTGGCGAATCCTTATGCCAGTCTTGGTTTTGTGGTCAACTAGTTACCAGACAGACGTTTGCCCACGGTGTTACTCTACTGTGTGGTATTTCTTCTTCCTTATTGCTTCAGTCCGAACACAATCTACCACCTACCATTCACAGAAGTGCAACTTTTCGTCGTCCTTTACTATTTACACAAACGTTTCATGTATATATTCCCCTCTCGTCTAATTTCAGTTTCACCCTGCCTGCTGATAGAAGATGTCCGTCGCGATGAGAAACTGAAGGACATCGCCAACACAATCACAAATCTAAGTCAAGCATCGAATCGCTGGAGTACCTCAAATGTAAGTTCTAGCTCGGCTGCGACCATAGCAGTTAACAACGCCCTAAACAGTCAGACACAGGGCTTGAGTGATGAGAAACCTACCCGCGATGAGACCGACTTCCCCCACTACAGACCATCACACACGACTGTCGTGAATCTGAGACCAAAGTCGTTGCCACTGGCATCGAATTCAACGCCTGCCATTGTATCAGCCATAGTCAAGAAGATACCGCCCGTTCTCGACCCAAAGACCGGCAACAGCAACAATAAATCTAGTCCACGACTGCAGCACCAGCTGCGCATCCTTCAACAGCAGTCCCAGGCGCATGAGCGAGGCGATCCCGATGGTGGTTGTAATCTTGACGATTTGTCTACAAACTACCTGGCTAAGACTTCAGAGCTGAGAGTCAACCTGCCGGCGGAGGAAATTCTAAATTCGAAGAAGGGCTGGTTGATGAAGCAAGATGGACGCACTGGGGAGTGGACAAAGCACTGGTTCACGTTGAGTGGAGCAGCGCTGTTTTATTACCGAGATCCAGTGTCAGAGGAGCGGGGTGTTTTGGACGGTGTGCTGGATGTGAATAGCCTCACGTGTGTAAGTGAGGTAAATGCTTCGAGGAATTATGCCTTTCAATTGACGACTTGGGATAAGAGGCGATTGGTTTTGTCCAGTTTGTCGGCGAATTCGAGAAGCAGTTGGATCACTGTGCTGAAGAGTGCCGCAGGGCTTCAGCCCGAACCGAAAGCTGTGGACGATTGTATTCCGACAACGGAATTGATTATTAAGGACAACACCAGCGACGACATCAAGAGCGAGATTGAAAAGGATTTCATGAAGGCCCAGAGGAACCAGGAGCTGATTTTGAATAATAACAATAACAAGCCGACAGAAGCAATGCCAGTGATCGTACAGAAGGCTGTTACAACTCCGGTTACCCCTCTGACTCCAAAGAATACAATGTTCTCGTCTGACGAAGAGTACAGGACTGCTTCAGAGGGCGGGCGTCGTGACAGTGTAGATTGGGGCTCACCGCTTTCCCCATCGCCACCGATTCCGATCGCTCTGTTCCGAGCGAAAGAGCGTATGCGATCTCGGCCAGGAAACTGCCCGAGGCTGCACAAGCGCAGTCGATCGTCACCACCCAGCTCGAGACGGAGCACAGTGGACAGCGTGGGCTCAGATGAGCTTCCGATAATCCACTCCGTGCAGGAAGAGCTTAACATTGATAAGGAGTTGCAATTCCGGTTGGGCGCTGCTGAAAAGGAACGCGATATTCTTCGCGATGAGGCGCGAGAACGAGAGGCGAGAATGTCGGAACTGCTGACGACCTTAGAACGAACGGAGCAGGAGTTGAACGCTCGTATTCGGGAGATGGAAGAAGCCCGAGACAACCTCTCCACTCAGCTAGAAGAAGCCAAGCGAAATGCAGAGAAGATCGTCGATCGACTTTCAATCGAGCTAGAAGAGAGCCATAAGAAGATCAAAGACTTTGAAGATCGCCTGTCACGGGGCATCGAAGAAAACGAAACGCTCTACAAAAAGTTACGCGAGCTGGAAAGCTGCAGTCCCTCCAGCTTCAGTAACCTTAACCGACACAAACTGAAGCGAATGGACTCGCTAAGTGATCTGACACAAATCAGCGATATCGATCCGTACTGCTTGGATCGTGACATGCTCGCTGATGAATACAATGAGCTGCGTTCGCGGTTCGAGAAGGCGGTCAACGAAATTAAGGCGATGAAAAGGGAACTCAAGGAATCACAGAATCAGTTTGATAATCTGGAGATATCATATGCGTCCCTCAAGCAAGACCTCGATCGCCAACAAATCGAGGATCGATCACAACTGCAGATGATGGCCGAGCGAATTCAAGATCTTACTCTCAAGTACAGTGGGTCTGAGCGGCAGGTGCGCAGCCTCAAACAGAAGCTGGCAAAGTCAGAACGCCGACGATCACTCTCGCTTAAGGGCAAGGAGCAGCTGACCGTATCCAAGGAACTCGAGATCAAGGTAACCGAACTTGAGTCGAAGATTGATGATTTGGAGAAGAAATCCCCCAGCCCAGTGAGAAGCGCCCCATCATCGAACAAAAAATCAGCTCGGCGACGATCTCTTGAGAGCTCAGCCAGCACTGATTCCCTACAGTTCATGGTACGCGTAAACGATCTAGAGAAACGTTTCGAAGGAGTCACGTCACCCCAATTGGCAGCGTCGTCATCCTCTGCCACTGACGCTAAAAGATCGTCATCTAGTCCAAAAATGTCAGAGCATTTGATCGAGCGTCTGAAATGCTTGGAAGGAGTGCTGATTTGCAGCAAAGATCGCCTGGAGCAGAGCCTGCATCAGCTACAGACGTTAAGATCTTCGTCACGGACTCGTCGGTCGGTATCGCCGATCACTGATCGCAAAGACTCGTACCGCTTTGTGGAACGTTGTCTCACCGAGGTGGTGAAGCTTATCAGAGAGTCCTGTGAGACATGCGTAGTGAGTGAGAGTCTGTCCACTCCTGGAATGATTCTCCTGCCCGAAACGAACCCAATCAAGATCGCTCTCATGCAACTAGAAGCACAACTTCGCAGCAAGTTGGGCGATCTTCTTAAGCAAAGGCGAGTGCTGCGTGAACGGAACGAGCTGACTGCCCGAAAAGACCTGGAACTGCTCGCGGAGAGAATCGCCTTCGAGAGCGTGTGCTTCGGAAAGCTGCGCGAGTCCATAACACGGGCAGAAAATCCCGAACTCTTTGGGCAGCGCCAGACACGTGCCGAAATTGCCGAAACGTCCCAGCTGATGTCAATGTTGAAGGCGAAGCTGAGTGGAAAATGCGCCTTCAAACCCAGCGGCAGTCTGGACGTTCTAGCCGGAGTGTTGGCACGTCGCCTAGTCCTCTCCTCATTCCGAAAGGATAAAACGAAAGTGCCTGAGATGGAACCCGTCGAACCAAAGATCCTCGAAGAACTTCTTCGTCAACAAAACGAGATCAACCTGATAGCGAAACGGTACAAAAACAACGCTATGGAGAACCTAGCGTCGGGTCTGGCGGCGGAAACGCTCAGCTACATAAGTTCCAATGACCTGGTACAGGGTGCGGTGCAAGAGGCCTGGCGCCAAGCACAGGAGACAGTGAATGCCGAGCTCGTGCAGTCGGAAATCGCTCACATCATGATGCGGAACGCGGAGCGCTTTGAAGGCTCGATCACGCCATCATTTGGCTACACCCTCACTGCTGAGGAGCGAATTACGTTCGAGTCATTCGCCGATGCTGTGCATGAAAGTCTGCGCAAGGAGATGGACCATGCCATACAGCAGCTGTCACAGTGCTACGAGGAGGCTCTGCAGAAGATGAAGCGCGGCCAGTGGAGACTGCATCTAGAGCAGGAGCGCAAGGCGAGCGAGGGTCGTCAATTGCTGGCGGAATTTGCCGACATTGTAGCTCACAAAGCGTTGGTCGACGCCAGGATAGCAGTACTCCGAGGGGACTACACCACGCTGGATCGCACCAACCAGTTAGCGACAGTGGCCAAGGGAAATGTGTTTAGCGTGTCCACGCTGCAGAAGTACGAGAATCTCTTTGAAGAGCTATCGAACGATCTGCAAATTTCGAATCCCGATGATATCCTCGCCGAGGCTGACTTTGAATTTGTCTACAAGAACCGCACGATAGACTTCCTGAGTGACCGCGCCGTGTTGAATGAGATCGCGAGTTTCCTGACCCAGTTGGAGCAGTCCATATGCAATCTGATGAGTGCTGTCCATCCAGACGCCTGCATCAAACACACGACCATGGAGCTGTACTCCCTGAAGGACGTATGCCAAAAATGCTGTGAACTGCGCGCTCGAACTGATGGCCTGTTGGAAGATGTCCAGCACCTAACTGCTTCCTGTTCGAGCTGCACTCAACTCCAGGACACCATTTGCAACCTGCAGGTCCAACACGAGTCCAAAGTAATGCGCCTCCAGCAGGACCACGCCAACGACATGGCAATGTTAATGCAGCAAGTCGACAATCAGCGCCACACCTTGGAGGCTTTGGAGCGAGAGCGCAACTCGCTGCTGGAAGAGATCCACCAGCAGACGCACTTGGTGGAGGACCATGAACGCGAGCTGACCACGATCACAATAAAACTAAAATCCAAAGAGGAGGAGTGCCATCGCAAAGAAAACGACAACCTGGATCTAATGGATCGGTTGGAGGATCAGAACGAGAAGATTCGCGTCTACCAAACGGAGAGCGATAGTTTGGAGATGAAATGCTCGCGCCAGGACGAAGAGTATGCAGTTCTTCTGCAGGAGCGTGACTTTATCCAGGCCGAGCTGAACAAGGAGCGCGAACGTTGTCGGCGTATGGAAAAGCGCTTAGAGATGTTAGAGGTAGAGCACGGCAAGCAATTAGAATGCCTGCAGGAGGCATACCGTGATCAGATTCTTTCGCACTGCTCCGACTTTACGAACATTGCCGACGAGGAGAGTTTCCGGCAGCGATACCAAACCGAAATCGAACAGTTAAGGGTGAGTTTCAATTGCAGCTTTGTCTCCATTCCACAGTGATGTAACGATTTTATCTTCCCTCCCCCCCAGACACTCTGTGAGAAGGGTCTCAGTGCAATGGAGTCATCACATCGTCGCATAATCAACGACTTAGAAGACAAACACCGAAAGGAGATCGACAGGTTACTCATGGAGAAGGAAACAGCTCTAGCTGAAGAGACTCAGGTAAGTTTTTATATCCCTCTATCAGGCAATACTGAATTATCTTATGTTTGCAGGCTACTCTAGCCGCTCTAGATGCCATGCGTAAGGCACACCAAAGTGAAGTTCAACGTGAGGTGGCACGTTTCAAGCAGGAATTCCTCCGGCAATTCCAAAAGGGCGAACACTCTATGGACTCTACCAAAATCAAAGAGTATGTATTAAGAACGTCATATCTTCAGCCATTCGATTGAGACAATCTTTTAAGGCATTTTGTACACGCGTATTCTATTCCCTTTTACAGAGAGGAACTCGAGGAGCTACGACAGGAGATTCTGTCATTTTCCGAGAAGTACTCAATCAAGTGCGTAGAGAATGCCGCATTGGAGGAGAAACTGCGATCGGCCAACCAAAAATTGAAACACTTTCAACAGATGCAGCAAATTGAGTTGAGGTGAGTGCGTGAATGGACATTACTTTTTAAATTACATTTACATCCGCTTCTACTACATTCTGATTGAGCTGTGACAAAGGCAGTCCGGTGGTGGTTGCTTCTGTTCCAATGTAAATTGTTCAATCGTAGTAATGTTTGTCTCTATAAGGCAGAGCTGAAGGTACCCATTCAGCCACAGATGATTAGCAATGGTAAGAGTTCTCTCCACGTAAGCTGGAGTATGTCCTGGACTAACTGCGATCGATTAGTACAAGTGTTTGTTAAATTTCCAGTCGATATGGCCATTTGTTTGGACTTCGGAGAGTACGCTATTTTGTTCACGATGTGCTGGAAGAAAGACGCCAATAAGTATGGACCAGACTTAGGTTTTACATATATATTCATTGGGAGAAGCCGAAATACGCCTGTGATGCTATAGAGTTCAACGCAAATACAACGCCTCATGACGAGATGCTCGACGGTCAATGGCCCTGTATTACAACCTAACCACTTATCGTTGATTTAATGGTAGAAGCGCATACTCGATCAAGTTGCTTGTACACATCTGAAGAAAGATCGTTTTATCTGGCGTGCTCTCAAAGCGCTATTTCTTTTCTCTATAGGAAAGACTATTCTGGCGCCATCCGCTTATCGTGGGACACTATCATATAAAGTAGGCTATTGATAAAACCGGTCCCGTCCCATAATCACACTCTGCGGCTGTCGACTGTCGTTACTCTTGCCCATACTCATGGTCATGGTTTTTGTTGTTAGTCTACCTCGCGCGTGTGTGGATGGAAAGGGCTACTTGTTGTCTGCTCATTTCGTTGAACCTTATTGAGGCAAATTTGTGTCTTGTGTTGACGATGATTTATTTGATAATCCTTCTCTTGTTTAGGTTTTACTAGGAAGGTGGTCTTTCAATCGGTTGACAAATGAATGATTGTAGTTTTGGTTGTCCGAATTATTCAAACGATTAATTTGAGGACTTTTTTATTTTATGTTTATTTCTCTAACAAACTGCAGTTTTTCAACATAATGGATGAATTTGAAATCCCTTCCAAGGCATGTAGGGTATCTGTTGATCCGTACTTAGTCGCTAAATGCGTTCTACGATTTCCAATACCTGAACGTCAAAAATGATATGGTTTCCCAGAGGCTGTTTTCATTCCTTGCGAATGCACCGTGATCGATATTAGGTATGTAGTTCTTTTTAGATTAGATTCCTTAGTCTTTATTCTGAGGCTCGACTTGTAGCAGTCCTAACTGCCTCACAAAGAGTATTATCCCAGTCAATCCCAGCGACTCCACCGATGTGATGTCATGGTGAATACCTGGCAAAGCCGAAGGAATTAGAAGACATAACACATCACATACTCTCGAAGGGTTCACCGGTAGCTGTAAAGTCTCATCGGTTATCGCCCTAGAAGCTTGCAAAAAAAATGTATTTCCTATTGCAGCAGCGTGTTTGCCGTCCTACTTGTAGCTCTTGGTCATGAGCTATGATAGACAAGAACATCGGTTTTCCTATTCCCCATATTCAGGACATCGGCCGTAACGAGGGTCTACCACCAGATACCGGTGAAACCGAAAGACATTGCGAAGACTGCGATTTATATTTACACCGTTTGGCTCATTCGAATGTAGAAGAATGACGTTCGGTTCGTGTAATAGGGTTCTGGTTTTCCTTGCAAAAAAAATGGTCTGGCTATAAGCTTCGAAAACTGAGTTTTTACAGTCGATATTTTAGGGTAGAAGTAGAAGACATTAAGCTTCAGCAGGAAGAGGTAGAAGTTATTACGTCGAATGTCATAAGTGATAGGAGAAACTATGACGGAAATGCGCAAGTTCTTAGGCATAATCAATTTCTATCACTTATTCATTCCGAATGCGAGCCATCACCACCAGGAAGGTTAGACTAGGTTAGATTTGTGGGCTACCGAGAAATAATGACACACTGGGCTTCCGCACACGAGACTAATTCTGCCGGCATAAAACCGATTTTGTAGGCGAGGGATACAAACGGAATAAAATGTTCTGCCGAATTTGAGCGGTTGAACAAGGCATAAAACTAATACATACACAACTTTCAAAATATTTCAATTGTGAAAATAATATTACACAATGAAAAGGGGTTCATATATGTATATAATTTTTCTGCCGGCTGAAATCATCTCGTGTGCGCTCGAAGTATGGTATAAAAACGGTTTTCTGCGGGCAGAATTAATCTCGTGTACGGAGGCCCACTCGGGTCAACACTAACCCATTGTGATGTGATGCCCGTCGGGGAATGAGGTTGTCCCTATAATCAATTACTTACTATGCTGCTACATACAAATCATCCTGAGGATTTGATGAAGTTCATTATCTTGTCTTTTCATATGCAGGAAACCTCGCCTAGGTCGTAGAAGAAGTACCGCCCTAGGAATTTTTACCTTAGGAAGTGCGGGTTATGTCCTTAAGAGCTCCCCTAACAGCCTCTCTACAAGGTTTTTCCTTCGTCAAGACCATTTTTTTATGTGCTACCGCAAAGTACTGTGTACAGTTCTGATTCGTATGGAAATGGAAAGTTATGCTCTATCCTTCCTTATGATTCTCTCGGTCCTGATTTTATCACAAGGAATGACCTAACCTAAATTGAATATACAGATAACTCTATCGCAGAATTCATAAAGTTATCTATTTAAGCATCAGCAAAGTCCAACGTGCGGCAACAATATTAGGTTTTCCTCAGAGGACAGGGAGTTACTGGCATCTATTCGACATTTTTGGCGCATGCTATATAAACGTATAAACTACCCATAAGCCCCTCATTTTTGAATTCACGCGGAAATTGAGTAAGGCGACTGTCCATAAATCTGATAGGGCAATACACAACCGATATTAGTCGTCTTAATAGCGAGGGAAATGTCGAGAAAGTTGTTGTTTCCAGGGTTGAATTGTTGAACCTAGCCGAGTTAACAAACCTTAACAAAAACGCAATCGAGAAAAAGTCAGATGCTGAACAAACAGTTCATTACAAATTTTTGGGGCAGATAGAGACCGGCATAGTGCGACGCTTCAGTATGTTTATGTATGCCTTTAAGAAGTATGTTTTCGAAAGCCTAATAGATTGTATTGATTGTATTGCACACTCAGGAGCAAGTGCGCCATCTATGAATAAGAATGAGCGGTAATGTGCAAGGAATTGTATAGCATTCCAGAAATTAAAGAATTCTTTCCATGTGAAAAGATCTATTGCTCCTTTTAAGGATATCTACAGCTTTGCTGATGACAGTACTCTTATATCCTCTATCTCGAACAGTGGACCTGTGAATGCGGCTACATCACACAGTCAGAGATGTGAACAAATTAGTTCTCTAAATGGTGATCTGGACAAAATCTTAAAGTGGGGAAAAGACAACTTGGTTGTATTTAATGCAAACAAGACACAGCTCACAACATTTTCCAGGAAAAATGCATCAGTTCCTCAGATCCAAATGGACGACCATCCAATCCATACCAAGGACTGAATGCACCTTCTAGGAGTTACAGTCAATTCAGGAATCACATGGCAGGACCACATATCCTATATCGCAAGATCGGCGTCCGCTAAATTGAGTAACCTATTTAGAGCAAAGAGGTACTTTAGCCCCAAGCAACTTCTCCTTCTCAACAAAGCACAGGTTAGAGTATGCCTGGAATATTGCTCTCATATATGGACCCCGGCCCCAAAACATTCACTTAACCTACTTGACAGCATACAGAGACGAGCAGTTCGACTTATTGGAGACCCTACACTCACATCGAATCTACAACCGTTGGGGCACAGAAGACAAGTCGCTGACCTTTGCTTGTTCTATATGTACTTCCGTGGTAGATGTTCCGAGGAACTCAAAGACATTATCCCTCGAAATGCAACTTTTGGGCGCCCCACAAGACAGGCAGCTAATGCTCATGCCATGACCATACAACATTGACAACCGCGAGGACATCAAGTTTTCAAAACTCCTTCTGTTACATGACAAGCAAACTTTGGAACTCACTTCCTGGGTATATATTTCCAGAAGACTACAATTTGCAGCAATTTAAGTGCAGAACTAACATACATCTGCAAGCATCTCGAGGCGCTGATGAAGCGTCATAGACCGGTGCACTTAATTCGCGACGGAATTATTTGCAAACTTAGGGAAGATGGCTTCCAAAAAGTCGACCAACTGCGTACAACTCACAATCGAAGGGTCTCATCGGTAAAAGAAGTTAAAAGCAAAGAAGTTAATGTAGGTACCTACTCCTTGATCGACTTAAAGCCGTTTTCACATAAGAATAGGGTGGTGATTTAAGTCGGGTTGATCTGAGCTTTCTGGTGAAAGGCCGACGAGATATAGAATAACACTAGCTCGGCACTGGCACCGTTCGAAGACAACGAGGTATTCCATTTCCATTTATGAGGAAAAATGTATACGGTTGGTAGAAGAGCTTGAACAGTTAACATGGGAACACCTAAGCCCTAAGCAAAATCATTTCCCCCACATGCCCCCATACTTATTTTACTATTTATTTTATACATGCTCACTTCTTATTTTGGGCTTGTAGGCTTGTGGGCGCAGTAGCCAGTATAGTTAGTATGCTGGACTACTGTGCAAGGGATCCCGTTCGATCCCCGGAAAACACAAATTCTATCTTAAGGTTTTTTTTTCTACTGCGCCACCTCTCGCGAACGTCTGATAAACATCCGAGAGTATTACTGCCCTGAAAAAGCTCCTCAATTCAGCCGTTCGGACTGGGCATAAAATTGGAGGTCCCTTCCATTCGTCCCAAAAATAGAAACTCACACAAACGAATGGTTGCGAGAAGCGAGGCCTAGTGTGTCTACCCACCTGTTGCGCCACCTATTTATTTATTTATTTTGAGCTTTACTGCTTGTCAAAAAAACGAACCCTGACAAGAAAATAACACTAAAAATTACGAACAATAGAGGCACCTAATGTGTGGATTGCCTTCATATATAATCGTGCTTTTAATGACCACCCTCAATTTGAAGCGCAATAGCTCTTTTAAACTTGCTTCCATTTTCTCAAATAAATTACTTTAAAAAACTAAACATTTACTTTCGTTGTCCATTTACAGAAACAAACAGTTCCGTGCACATTTAGCATCTGAAGATCCGTCAAGTGATGTAAACTTCGTGCAGGGCCTAACATCATCAAAAGAAGAGCAGCCATGCCCAGACAGCGAGGTAAGTTTCAAATAACTTGTGAGTTACCTACATATTTCTGAGCGTGGTATGCACGGAATTTTTTTTTATTGTTTGAATTAAAAAATTCGCTTATGTATATTATTTCATTTAAATTGAATCGCTTTTATTTTATTTTGTTACTAATTTATGTATCATATACTAAACAAAATTAAAAGAAAAAACAGCATGCGCTTGAAATTAGTCACACAACAACACAAGCACAACAAGAACACACTAAGTCAACAACAACAACAACGACAACATTAGAACAGCTGCAAGCCGCATCCAGCTGTCAATTATTGGATCTGCAAGCAAATTCTTGTAACTTGGACATGGGTCCACCACCACCTTCATTACCTACATCTGGTCCACCAGAATTCGATGACGAAATAAATTCTTGCTATGATCCGTGCTACAAACTGAGTGGTGCATTCCATAATACCACAAGGAACTCTATTGAAGGTAAAGACCAGTCCAGGATGTGGAATTTGTCCCAATTGGCATATAACTCTGTTCTAAACACACTTGGTCTATTATACACTGTCCCTCTATATATGTAAATATGTATGTATATTGAAACCGCCCTTTGCTTTGTGTCTGTAATGTGTCCTTGTCCAATTATGTTGTGTGTGTGTGGTTTTTTTTTTTTTGTTTGCAATTTATCTAATGTATGTACATATTTGCTTTGATATTTGTATTCAGAATTTTTGCTGTACGGGATTTGGGATTTGTGCCAATGAAACCGTTCATGGAGTGCTTATTTTTTTGTGGTTAAAATATTATACGTCTTTAACTAGCCGGAGATCCTTTCTCGCCGTTAAGTGATAATCCCCAGCGTTAACTAAAAAAAAATAATAGGGGGATTTATTCCCAACTGACAATTAGTTTCGAAAATAAAATTACGTATACGCCAGAGTATCGAAGATAAATTATGGGTTAGAGCAGTTACTATAAACGGGAAAGTTGTTTGCAGTTCTTTTTTTGTATGACAAGTAAACCTCTATTTATTAAGTTTATTATTTTTGAGTCAAAAACTCTGATTGCCAACTTCTTTCTTACTAACCTAACCTAAAGCTCAAAGCTCGCAACTCAAAGAACTCTCGGAAATGCGACACAGTGCGCCAAGATGTTGGGCATCTTGACGAAACCAATACACGACGCTACAAAATGTTACATAACGTCATTATACGTCGCATATAAGTAAAGGTTGTCCCATAATTTACGCAATATTTTAACTTTGCGGCATTTAATAGATCTACAGTGATTCCATTGGAAAAAAAGATAACAATGTGACAGCTGACAGTTCGGTACTTCGGGGTTAGTAAAAATGGAGTGCCATACGAAAGAACAACGCATTTTAATTGTTGAGCTATATTTAAAAAAATAATGAAGGTTTGTCAGCTACAGTCCGCAATTTTAGAACAAATTGTGCTCGTCATAGTGATTTAAAAAAATCAGCTGTTTAACTGAACTTGCTATAATATTATCAAAAAAATAACATCTAGTACATCTAGTACAATTCTAGTACTAAATCAGTCAATTTTTGCTGCAAGCGAATTTCCAAAAGCTCCTTTTAAATTTTTGTTTGTGGTTGCACTGCAACAGATATCTCTCTGCCATTTGCCAGGACTATTCAATTGACAACCCGTAACGAATTAACTTGTCTCGCCATTAGGTACATTGGTACAATAAAAAAGTCTTGTTGATCTAAAAGTCAAAGTGGTTGTTTTACTAATAATTGCAAACTTGAGCAAACATCAACTGTGAAGAGAATAGTTGAAAAATTCAGGGAGTTTGGATCAATTAGTGATCTTAAATGATCTGGGTAACCTGTCACAAGTCGCTCAACAAAAAATATTGAAGCAGTTCGCGGGAGTATTACTGACAGTCCACGAACATCAATTTGGCACCGTAGTCAAGAATTGTGCATTTCGAGAAGCTCTCTACAGCGAATTCTCACGAAAGACTTGAAACTTCAATTGACCTAAGAACTGAAGACCACTGACCATGCAGCGCGAAGAAAGTTCGTTGAATGGATTTTGGAACAACAACAAGTGGATGCTGATTTTTCGAACAAAATCATCTTCAGTGATGAAGCTCATTTTTATTTTGATGGCTTCGTTAATCGTCAAAATTGTCGCATTTGGGGTACAGAAAACCCACGAGTAATTGTTGAGAAACAAAAGCATCCACAACGCGTAACTGTTTGGTGCGGATTTTGGGCTGGAGGCATCATCGGACCATTCTTCTTCTAAAATGCGGCTGGTCGGGCAGTAACAATTAAGTGTTCGTTATAGTGCCATTATAACCCGGTTGTTTTAACAAGACCGTGCCACATGCCATTCAGCCAGTGAAACAATTCAATTACTGCATGAGTCATTTCCTAATCGTGTAATCGGCCGTTTTTGCCATCAGAATTGACCATCCAGATCTTGCGAATTAACGCTATTGGACTTTTTTCTTTGGGGGTTTTTGAAGTCAAAGGTCTATGCAAACAAGTCCACGACCACCAACGCCTTGAAAGAGGAAATTGGGAGGTATGGAAATGAAATTCAGACACATTTGCGAGTTTTGCAACCATATTTTTGCAAGTTTTGTCGACGCTGTATAACGCGCCATACGTAACCGCCTGAGCACAATGCAGTGACATTTGGAATCGCGAGAACTGTCAAAAACTAAAACATACAAATAGAATTATGTACACAAAATACGTACATAAATCGTAACCGAAGCCAGAGCCGTTAAAGTTGTTCAACACAAAATGGAATGTTTGTACTGGAGAAAAAGACCAAAAACGAAATGTCAAACAGGCAAATCATAAAAGCACAAAACCTGCGTAGGCGATAGAAATAAAACACGGCGAAGCTTGATAAAAGGTTAAAATTAGGATGCCTACGCTAGATTAAAAGTATTTTCAAAAACAAGAAGCCATTTGCCATTATTGACGAATTAGGTTTTAACTTTGTTAAGTGCATAACAAGTTTTCGATTTCTGTATTTTTTGCACGATTGGCCTTTTGACTACGGCATGTTTGTATCCGTCGTTTTTTCGTTTCATCGAAATTCGTTTCACAGTTCGGAATTACTGCCCAACGAGCCATAAGCAGTTCCACTTTAACCATGTCCTTTTTCATTTTATCGGAGAGCTGGAATTAATGCTTAACGACCTGTCGCTTTTTCGTTTCATCGTAGTTCGGACATTTCGCTTCAAAAAGCATCGGAATAATAAGCAGTACGAAGGAAATGAGTTTACGGCTCTCAGGCTGAGGCAACAAGCAACTAGCAACTGTCAATAAGCAATTCGCAGCTTTATTTTAAGCTATTTTCACATCGAAGCAAAGGTATTGCCTGAGTATTTTTAGCTATCAGGGTTTCAGGGATATTTTTCCACGACTTCTACGAATTTTGTGTTCAAAACAGCATCGTCCGACATATTTTTCAAAACTTTATAGAAGCAATATTTGTTGCTTTTTAACATGCGCTGTGTATCCTAGCGATAAATATAGCCACAATCAGCAACATTTTTCGTTCGAGCTATATTGAGTTGCTTTGATCTGAGACATTTAACTTAATTCAAAGTAAAATAACTGTGAGCGATAATATTGCTAATTTCCTATTGCCAGTTGCTTATTGATTGTTGCCCCAATGTAAGAGCCGACTTAATGACAAAAAGCCGCACAACTACATAAGTGAGCAGTTGAGCACCGTTTCTTTTGAACGCGACTGTAGTCTACTTTATGTTCAGTGTTCACGTAGTGAAATACAATATGCAACACTGCGTAATCTGGCCGGCGTTACATCGCACATTGAGAACGCTGAGTGACATTTTATCGCATTTTTTGGCTAGGTTTTGGGCAGCGCTGTTACGTCACCTTTTTTCTTGTTGCGGTAATTGCTGCATTTCATTTATTTTGCGTCGATTTTAGTTATACGGTGTTCTAGGCCAATTTTGTCGCTGTAGAAAAAATGAACGACAAAAAGGGAAACACCGGCCAATTCTATGAACAAAGTCGAAACTAGTGAATTGTATGACTTCAGAACTTCAACCGATTTATTTAATCCAAAAATGTAACAAAGAAATAAAGTATATAAACGAAAGTTAAATGTGTATTAGTGAATATAAATTGACGTTAAAGAGAGATCACACTTGTGTGTTTAGAATACATATATATTTTTTAACATCCTCCGGGCGGCGAAAATGCAGGGATCTCCAGGTTGTATAACAATTGAATAGGTCGTCGAGTCCTAAACCCGTTGGAATAACGTATTTCGCATAACCGTCTCGGCCAGGGAAAACTTGCTCTATTGTAGCTAACTTCCAGTCCAGTCGCGGCTTCCCCGAATCTGCAACCAGCACGACATCGCCCCTTTTGAATGTAGAGGATACACATACCTTATTGTGATGAAACGAGCGCAAGAGTTGCAAGTACTCCATTCTCCAGCGCTTCCACAGTTTATTAGTGTACTTCTGGCGACGTGTCCAAAAACTGCGAATCCCATTGACATCTTCTGATATGTCATAGAGCGTGGTAGGCCCATACTGAGTCCCCAAGAAATGAGCCGGTGTCAAGGGTTCCGCATCCAACAGATTGCTACCCACATAGGTCAAGGGACGCGAATTAACCACTCCTTCGGTCTCGATTAACAGAGTCCTCAGATGCTCGGACGTCAGCTTGGCCTTTCCGATTATCACCTTTAGGACATTTTTGATGGTTCGGATGAGACGCTCCCAGAACCCGCCCCACCAAGGAGCTCGCTCCACGGAGAACTTCCATTTTATGCATTTATGCGCTAAGAAATCTTGAAGCGCACCATCTGAAAACCCAACGCCCTTTAGTTCAAAGGCGGCTCTGCGGAACGTCTTGGCATTATCGGAGTAGATGATGGATGGAATTCCTCTCCGAGCGATAAAGCGTTTGAGACCCGTAAGGCAACTATCCGTCGACAAACTCGGCAACATCTCGAGATGGACAGCTCTGACCGCTGCACATGTAAAAACCATCATATAAACCTTACTTCTACTGTCTGATTCATCAAAGGAGTAAAGTGGACCGGCAAAATCGACGCCAATAATATCGAACGGCCTAAGTAATTTGAGCCGGTCGACGGGCAAAGGACCGAACGGCGCCGATGATGGTTTCCCAAACAACTTTCGGCATATTACGCATGTCTTTATGCGTTTCTGGATACATTGACGACCTTTAGGAATCCAAAACCTCGTTCTCAGTTGAGACAGCACAATATTTGTGCCACCATGCAGTGTACGTTGATGGTAGTCGTCGATGATGAGATTCGTAACGTGGGATTCTGTGGGCAATATTATAGGGTGTCGTATATCAGAAGAGTCGTCAAGGTACTGGAGACGACCCTTAACCCTCAAAAGTAATTTGTCATCCAGAAAAGGAAGCAGTTCCACAATTTTTGATATCTTCGGAATTGGCTTTCCTTCCTGCAAAGAGCGAAATTCTTTAGTAAAACAAATAGACTGAGTATACCTGATCCAGTAAATTTCCGCAGCCGTGACTTCTTCTGCGCTTAAGTGTATAGATGTTGCACGATCCTTTGTACGGCAGGCATTGACAAAACGTTGTATATATGCTGTAACTCTAACTAGATGTTTCCAGGTACCCACCTTCTCATGTGGGAGTAATGGCGACAACGACGATCCGTACTCATCTCCAGTAGCAGTCTCCACGATCAAAGTAGTACTATCCATCTGCCCGGAACATTGAACTGGAAAATCTCCACTTTTCAGCCAGGATGGTCCCTCTTTCCATAGGGAAGAAGACTGTAGAGCGTCGGCACTGATACCTCTCGTCACTAAATCAGCAGGATTTTCCTTGCCACTACAATGTCGCCACTCTGACACCTTAGTATGTTTTCTTATCTCCTCCACCCTGCTTTGCACGTACGGTTTCCACTTGTTCTTTTCTCCCTGAATCCGATTTAATGTTATCTTTGAATCGGTCCATAAGTAAAACCCACAGATCGACGTTTCGAGTGACCGCTTCAGATATGCGCAAAGCCGGGCGGCAATTACAGCAGCAGTCAATTCCAATTGCGGCAATGTAAGGCCATTGTCCTTCAATGGGGCGACTCGACTCTTTGCGCAAAGAAACGATGAAGTTTTTTCTCCTGATGAATCGACGCTCGTAATGTAGGCTACAGCCCCAAATGCCTTAAGGCTTGCGTCGGCGAAAATGTGGACCTCCTTTGTATTCGAGGCACCAAATGACAAAGCTGCTCGCGGTATAGTTACCTCGCTGAGATGCGACAAGCCTTTGACGCATTGTTCCCATTCAGCCAACAGATGTCCAGTTAGCGGCTCGTCCCAAGATAATTTTGCCTTCCATATAGACTGAAAAAGTACCTTTACCTTCACAATTACTGGACTCAGTAAACTCTCGCAATTGTACTTAGAACAATCCTCTTGTTGGCTCCACCGCGCCTAAGTGACTCTTCCATCGAATTCGTTGCAACGCCAATTTCGTCGCCAAGCACAAACCAATTCAACCCAAGCACCTTTTGATTTACAGCTGCATACCCCGAACCCAGAACTTCTCGTACGCGACTGCTATTTGAGTTCCATTTTCTCAAATTCATTGATGCCTTACTCATGATCTTCACGGCTTCCTGACTTACCCGGATAGCGTCATCTTCTGTGTCTAATGCCATGGCGACGTCATCCATATAGAAACTTCTCTGCAACCGAGGACATGTTGATGGGAAATTGGCCTCTTCCTGCTTTAAATGCTCTCGTATGGTGGCCGTCAGCAAAAATGGGCTGCAGTTTACGCCGAAAGTAACTCGGGTCATACGGTAATCCATAAACTCGTTCATCCGACGAGGAAGCGCCCCTGGGGCGAACCACACAAAGCGATGAGTATCACGATCGTTGTTATTGAGCATAATCTGCAAAAACGCTTTTTCCACATCGGCTACTACGCCATAACGCCCGAGTCTGAAGTTCAATACTACCTTGAGAACGTCTGGAAGCAGATTAGCACCTACCTGCAGCATGTCATTGAGCGAAGGTGAATCTTGATTGCGAGCTGAGGCATCGAACACAATTCTCATTTTTGTGGTGGTACTATCCGCTTTGAACACGGGATGGTGTGGGAGGTAGAACACGCGTTTTTGTTGACCATCTATTGCTGAGGAAATGGGTTCAGCAAAGCCGTCGGACATCATTCTTTGGATAGCTGAATCGTAGTCTTGAAGAAGGGCTGGATTCTTGGATAGTCGCATCGTTAGCGACCGCAAACGTTTCAATGCTTGGTCTCTGTTGCTGCGGAGCGTCGCGTCTGGATTTTTCCACGGCAAAACTGCTTCGTAGCGATGCTCCTTTCGGGTTATACATTGGGCTATCAGATCGTCTGCCAGCAGTTGATTTTCTACTTCTTCTTGTCGGATGCCGATGGTTTCAAGCGACCAAAATGTTTCGCAATCGCTTTCCAATGATGAAAGGCACAAAGCGGCGCTGCAATTAGGGGGAGAACTTGAGATTTCGTTCAAAAAAAGGTTCTTACCGAACGACTGCTTCCCTTGTAGTGTCCATCCAAAAATAGTCTGCACTGCTCTCATAGATGGGGAAATGAAGCGCTGTTTACCGGTGACTACTGACCAATACTTGTCAGATCCGATGAGGAGACTCAATCCTTCCGCTGCGTCTATATCTGCATGATGAACATCAGCCATTTGCAGACTTTGGATCGAGGCACTTGAAATGTCAGGTGGGGGCAGTACGTCGACACAAATATTCGGCACCACTATTGCGTCTATGTCCACACTTTGATTGCAATACTGGCTTTGGAGCACAATGTTCACTTTGTTAAACAGCTTCGATGGAGTTTGATTTGTGGAGCCAAATGGCATTAGCGACAAATTTACTTGCCCAATAGTAGGGATTTTGAGTTTTTTGACCAGATCTTCGCGGATATAGGAACATTGGCTTCCGCCGTCTATTAAAAAACGAATGAGTAATTGATTTGATTTGATCGGAGCGGCGATAATTCCTCGACCTGTCTTCAAAAAGACATTTGATTTATGCGATAAATCGCAGGCACACACAGAAGCGCTCTGAAGAACTATTTCCCCTTTCGGATCGCACAAAGATGTAAAATGCTTTCCTTTACATTTAGCACAAGAAAGATATTTTGCAGTTCTGCATTTTTTTGATGAATGACCACGTTTTGCACATCGGTAGCAGCGATTCTCTTTTCGCAAAACTTCTTTCTTTTGTTCCACTGACAGTTTGCTGTCACACTCTTTGGTTGCATGCTGGTCAGAGCCGCAAAAAATGCAATTGTCTCTGTCATGCAAAGACATCAAGTTGGTTGCAGTAGTAATGTCTGAAGAGATGCGCTTGACGTTTGCAGAGGAGTTCGATGTTATTTCGCTTCTTTCTAAAGACTCAACTTCTCGCTTTAAAAAACGCATTATGGTTTCTACCTGTTTGTCTCCAACTTGTAGGATCGTAGAAGTACTATCGTCTGCGGTTATCGACGTCTCATTTTCTTACATTGTTTGATTGTCATCATTTTCTGTAGAACGAAAGTAGTCGACACGAAGGTCAACTGGAAGACAACGAATAAGAATAGATTTCAGCATGACGTGATACTGGTGCGTTGGGATCTGCAATGCGGTTAAAGTGCGACAACATGAAGTGACAGCGTTATAAAGTGTGCGTAACCCTGCAGCATCTGTGCGTGTCTGTACTGGACGAAGAGAGACGAGTTGTTGCATATGTTTGTCCACCAAGCGCTCAGGGTCGCCGAATTGTTCGCGCAAAAGTGAGATGGCTGCTTCATAGCAGGTTCCAGACGCGGTAAATCCACCAATTACTCGTTTTGCTTTCCCCGTAAGAACGGATTCAAGATAGCAGAACTTGTCAGATGATGATAACGCGACGTTTTCATGTACAGCTGTCTTGAATTGTTCCCAAAAGGGAAGCCACTCCTGGATGTTGCCATCGAACCTTTTGAGTGGAAGTTTTGGTAATTTGGGAGGACAAGCATCGTTTCGATTAGAGAGCCGGCTACTGTTGGGGTTATACAAAACTTCTGATGGCGGTGCTTGCTTTCGACGTACTCTTTGTAGACGCGAATTAATTCGAGCCAACGCGTCGATCGCCATGTCCTGGTATTCGGCTACTTTCTCCGTCTCCTTGTCGAGTTCGTCCGCCTTGAAAAGACCTTTGCTGCTTACCTCTTTGTTCATAACGCTAAGGCTTTCATGAGCAGCCGTTAAGCGTTGGAGTAATACCTGTAGCTCCTCTTCGATGAGTTCTAGATTATTATCCGAATTGAGCTGAGAATCTTGTGCTGCGAGGTACTCCATTGCGCTTCTTACAATTTTCGTGACTTGACCACGATATGCTGCTCTAGTTGAAAGCTCCATTGGATATTTTAGAGTGATCTGTTCACGAATTAATTTCTGGACACTTTGTTCCCGGGTTTCGGCACCATGTAGAAAAAATGAACGACAAAAAGGGAAACACCGGCCAATTCTATGAACAAAGTCGAAACTAGTGAATTGTATGACTTCAGAACTTCAACCGATTTATTTAATCCAAAAATGTAACAAAGAAATAAAGTATATAAACGAAAGTTAAATGTGTATTAGTGAATATAAATTGACGTTAAAGAGAGATCACACTTGTGTGTTTAGAATACATATATATTTTTTAACAGTCGCTATTCATTTGTAAAAAAACATGTTTAAAGAGGTGCAGGGACTTATTTCGTCTGTCATCATTGTCTGATGTGTTTAAAAATTATTGATGGCCTTGTGCTTTTCGTTTAACTGGCGCCAGTTGTCAGCTTTTAGTTAACCGATAGCGAAGTGCGAGGTTTACTTCCTGGAAAAACAAAAAATAATAAATGTCTTTCTAACCCACAGTTTCACAGTGGAAGCTTAAACTACACTTTTAGTTTAAACTTTAGTTTAACAATTAATTCGGTTTCACAGTTTCGTGTAAACCTAAAACAGTGTTCATTCTGTAGTTTAAGTTAAACTACAGTATTCTGCCATTTAAACCTTCTGATCATTGACATATTATATATGGACTGCTAGCAGACGTCTTCGCGTTGATTTCAACATAACCACTGGCCCTCTTGGTTCGGAGCGGAATAATTTGGAAATTTACACCCTTTTTGAAGTGGCATCTCTATTGTTAACAATGATGCAACAATTTGAATTTCAACCACTTTACTTGCCAATTTCACTAACGCCCAATAGGTGCCTCTAGCATTCTATGGAGAAATCCAAGATGGTTCGTCATTTTGTTTCACTTATTTTTCGCTCCGAATCAAGAGCGCTAGTTTATGTTGGCGTCATTTTCTGGGAAAAATTTGTATGAACTGACATTTTACTAACAGTCCATATATAATAAGTCAATGCTTCTGATCATCCGATTGGCAAAAACACAAATATTTGACGTTGCTTTGTGTGTCTTTAAAAGAAAAGACAAGAAACGATTTTCGAAAAGTCGTATAAAAGCTAAGTACTGCACAACACTGCCAAACTCTATTGATTACATTTTTTTAAACTGCGTTCAATTGAACTGAAGTTCAGATTAGACTGTGAAACCCGACGAGTTGAACTTCAAATTTAAACCCACGTTCAGGTTCAGTTGAACTTTAGTTTAAACTTTTAGTGTGAAACGGAGAATTCACTGTCAGAATTCCACTGTTCAAACAATAACCTAAAGCTGTATTTCCAAACAAGTTGTTGTTCTCTTAAATAACATATCAAATTAAAGCTTGGCATACAAAAATGTTCCTTCAGATATTGTCGGGCTGCTCCTGAATGTAAGCGAGGGACATTTTTACTAATCGATTTCTGAGATGCACTGTAACAAGGAATCATTATTGCCCACTACTTTGCGAAGTAGTATGGAAATTCGAAACATGTGTTCGATTATCTTTTCGTTGACGTTTTATGTTCTCTTGAGAAACAAATTTCGTTCGCCGACGAGTTCATGTGGAAATCCCTAGCGAAGCACATGTCGATCGAATAATAAGATTCGCCAATGAACAAAATACGAACATTGAGTTGAAGTTAATGCGAATTAGGGAATAAGGTGGATATTGGATCCGATTTGGTTCTTTAAAATAGCCCCCCTCGGTCACTAATATTTATTTCTGATATAATGATGCCTGTCCTAGTGTGCGTTCATTTTGAAAACTTAAAGAGGAAGAGAGTAGGTTGAACAAAAAATCTTTGAAATTTTGATAACATCTTTTTTATTCGGAAAAGTTCTTGTGAAGTTTGGTGAAGAAATTTTACAAAGGGGTGTGGCACCTCGTATACAAAAATATATCTCGAAAACCACCGAACCGCTTGAGCTCAAATATTGAAAAATCTTTGTGGTTGACCCAAAGGTGTTTTAGTTTGGTCAAAATTAGACAGGGAGGCGTGGCACCTCCCATAAAAAAAACATTAAGAATCGGAGATATATTTCGAAAACCACCGAAACGGTTGAGCTAACATTTTCAGGAATTCTTAGGTATTGTCCCGGGAGTGTTCCTGTGAAGATTTATGAAAATTGAACAAAGGGGCGCGAATTCATTTCATTTAATCACCAAACGAAACTTCAACTGTACACAGCGCGTCCAATATTGCCGATTTCAATTAACTGGAAGGTTGGAAGGTTGATTGGGATTCGTAATTGCTTATGAGATACAAACAAATCAAATTTAGGTGGTACGAAGTTCACCGGGTCATCTAGTTTTCAAATGAAGTGTGAGGATTCGTTCTCCTAGGTTCTAGGAGAACTCGAACTCATTCTCCCAGTAGTTTGCTGGAGAAGTACATAGGTACTAAAGCTGAAAGAAGTCGCTTTCGCGAAGCTACCCAATATCCTCATTTTGAACCTTACCAATTCGTATATTTGACAGGCTGATGAAAATATTTTTGTAGCTCCATGTATTTATGTTTGCGATTTTTAAAATTCTGACAAGAGAAGCACTGCACAAAACAACGACAATATTTCTCTAGGGAAATGCGCAGATGGCTGCATCTTAGCTGATATTATCTCGATCAAAATTCCGGGCACACTTTGGCTATATTGTAAATACCACTTGTATACACCTTACTAACCAATTTCATTTTCATTTCACATACCACTCACCATACTGCTTCTGTTTGTATTGTATAATGCCACATTTGCCTGTAATCACATTCATACATACAGAACTTATTTAAGGCTGACTTTTGTTTCCCTCTCAACAGGTTTAAGGAAACCATCATCACCGAAACCCATCTACAGCAACGTGCCGCGAACATCCTCACCGAGCTGCAACATTGAGAAATCTAACGTCAGATCATCACCCTCCTCCCCACAGCCTCTCGCTCCATTCACACTGCAAAAACAGCAAATGTCAACCAAAGCATTAACCCACCATCACCCAAGTAAATTATCGATGACGACGACGATGGCAACAACGACGACCAAACCAGTGGAACAACCAAAGAACATTAATTTATTAAAAACTCTAAATCCAAATTCAATTCAAATGAAATTAGTTAATAATAATCTTAGTAACGATAATAATCTTAGACTTAGCGATAATCATAACCTTATAAATAGCACTAGTAGTAACGATGACACTTCATGTAATAATAGTATCAACAGTAACACCAGCATGCGCAACTTCAGTCGATCAAATCATCGCAGCAGCAGCAGCGGTGGCATACAGAGCAAGCTCGCCATCAGCTTGGGCAGCTTCAGCGATATCATCCGCAAGACGGCGACATCAGCAACGCCGCCGGCTGACAATGTGATGGAAGTGATGCCAAGTAGGAGTAGGGGTGATGATCCAGCCAACAACAAACGGATCAGTGTTACCGATGATGACAACGACAAATGTGCCTTCAGTGAGTCAGCACCATCAGCAAACCAACATTCAACGTCAAATATCAGTGGTAAGCAATGCTCACCCCCTCCCTTAAGTGGGAGGGACATTGAGCATCATCATGCGACCTCACACTTGAGAAGATTTGAGTTGAAAATTTAAAAGAGTAACAACAACTACAACCAATTACAAGTCCTTCAATCCCGGACATTAACGATTTAATTGTTTATCCACATTCAAGTGCGTTAAGTTAGATACAACTATATATTGTAAAGCCAATCATTTTGTATTAATTTGTTTCTTCTTCTTCTTCTTCTAATCATTTTTTGAATTATAAAAAGCTAACACAATGTTTAAACAATTATTATATTCATTAATAATAAAATGTAAATTATTATCCTTAGAGAAAGAGAAGTTTTAGCATGCATATTATGAGTTTATACACATTTGCATATAAATACGTATACATACATGATATAATATAATATTATATATCTATAGAATGAGAGAAAAGTTATATTAGTCGCATTAGTGTATGTTTTTATTTTATTTGTTTTGTTAACCCCTGAGTTTTATTTTAAACTATTTTACGAGAAAATCATAATTTTCCGAAATAAAAGCAAAAGTTATTCAATTTAAAAAAAAATGGCTACCGTTGTTTTAATTAAAAGCGGTTTTTTATAGTGTTTCCTAAGGGGCCGAGTAAGGACAATGGTAAGCAAGAGACAGACGCAGGATCGTTTGGTAAAATGATAATTGGAATGCTGCGCTCTAAGTTTAATACTCGGTTTAATACAATCACCCTAATGCCTGTTTCACAATGCAGGCGTAATAACGAGACTAGAGCGAGGCGAGAAACGTTCTCGCTTGAAACTCGTCCGTCAATTATTTTTGTTTTTTTTAATACTTCTCCCGGGAAAGGCAAACCTATAACGCTTCATCACCGCCCCGAGATGCTTGCAGAGGGATAATGTCCTTGAGTTCCTCGGAACATGTACCATGGAAGAACCTATAGAACAAGCATAGGTCAGCGACTTGTCTTCTGTGAACCAACGGTTGCAGATTCGATGTGAGTGTAGGGTCTCCAATAAGTCGAACTGCTCGTCTCTGAATGCTGTCAAGTAGGTTAAGTGAATGTTTTGGGGCCGAGCTCCATATATGGGAGCAATATTCTAGGCCTGGTCTAACCTGTGCTTTGAAACAGAATAATCGTCTCAGAACTAGGAGGTGTACAAACGAAGGTATCTGCATCAAGATGCACTCCTCAAGGTGGAGTACTATCACCCCTACTCTGGGTTCTTGTGGTAAACGAGATCCTGATTAAACTAGAATTTAGTGGAGTTAGAGCAGTTGCATATGCCGACGACCTAGCACTGCTCGCGACTGGAAAATTCCTATCCACTATCAGCGAACAATTAAACAGAGCTCTATCCATGGTCAACACATGGACAAAAAAATGTGGACTGGCAGTAAACCCACATAAAAAGGAATTAGTTCTCTTTACCAACAAAAAAACAATTCCGGAATTTAGCCTGCCAACAATTGAAGGGATTCCGCTTAAAATTTCTGAAAGTGCCAAATACCTGGGAGTTATCCTAGATCGAAAATTAAACTGGAAGCTCAACATTAAAGAAAGAACCAATAAGGCGATGATAGCATTATATGCCTGTAATAGAATATTCGGAAGAACATGGGGTCCTAGCCCTAAAATAGTCATGTGGCTGTACACGGCGGTTGTAAGACCGATACTAACATATGGTATTTTATTCTGGTGGCAAGCGCTGTTAAAGGCTAACAATCTTAGAACCATGACAAAGATTCAAAGAATGGCCTGCATCGGCACCACGGGGGCAATGAGAACCAGCCCCACGGCAGGATTAGAGGCCATACTCAATCTTAAACCGCTAGACCTCTTTGTACAGGAATCAGCTGCAAATAATGCCCTCCGGTTAAGCCAGACCAAAAACTGGAAACACAGCCTGACGGGTCATGCACAAATTCTGAAGAAATACACGGACAATAATATATGCACGGACTACATTACTCCCCGGCTAGATTTTACACGGCCATTTACCACGTGTTTTCCCAGCAGGGACGATTGGTATGAAGATCAACCAGCATCCATTGGATCAACCATACCTATATACAGACAGACAGACAGACAGAAGGACATGGCTAAATCGATTCAGAATGTGATCCTGATTCAGAATATATATATACTTTATAGGGTCTCCGGTGACTCCTTCTTGGCGTTACAAACGTAATGGCAAAGTGAATATACCTTCCTCTGGAGGGTATAAAAATCACCCTTTACTACGCTTAACTATGGGAAATATAAGAAATTCAGAAAACTATGTAATTTTGTTTTTAATATAAATATAACCATGTTTATGTAGGTAATACTACGACGGAACCACCTTTGTTTGATATGACCTCGTACAAGCGATTAGGCATTGAGTCATAAAGATTATTAATGTAGTCTAGTCAAAGTTCAGACCAGGCAGTTTTAATAGCATCTATTAGTGATGTTTTGCTATCGAATTGTCTTCCAGATTCATAGACTTTTCTAGTTAGCCATCCTCAAACATTCTCAATAATAAATTGAGGTCTGGTAAATATGGAGGCCATTGCAGTAAATTGACGTTCTGGGCTTGCATCCAAGTCTTAACAGTTCGGGCGGTATGGATTGGAGCATTATCATGCTGAAAACACCACTTTAAAGGTCCAGACACGTTCCCCATTTCGGGAAATGCCTTTTCTAGTACACCTTTGTAAGCCAATGCGTTCATTTTTTATGTCAAAATCTGCAGTTCGCAGGATCCATAGTACGATATCGTTCCCCAAACCATAACACCACCTTCGCGACTATGGTGACGATTCAAAAAATTGTCTTCCTTACACAGATCGTGAAAATAGAAGTTGTATCCATCTTTTTTGTGGATATTGAAGGCAAAGCCACTGATAAATCGCAACGGTAATCATTTTTTTTACTTCTTTTCTTCTAGCAAAAGCCTAATAAACATTACTTTCAATAGGCAAAGCGTAATGACCGATATCAGCAAAGAAAAAATAGCAAAAACAAAAAATAGGCATGTTCCTATTCAAGTGAGCGGCAGTGTTCGTACGAACGAGAAATTTGTAGTTGATGTTCATCAAATTTGTTTACAGCCGTAATACCAAGTTTATCGATAAAACTATTCACAATAGATCTTAAATCTAATACAATTCATCAAAAATGTTGATAGGTTGATAACCATAATAGGGCTGTCAGGTTCTATGAAAACGGCGTTACCGCGTTTGTCAGTAAATTTCATCGTTGTCACGGCTCACGATCGAAATATTTCCAAAATGGTCGCGATACGAGGCAAGGCCCAGGAGGAGCCACATTCCATTTGATTGGAAATTATTTGGCAACTCGCGCAAGTCTCTCGTTATCTCCTCGCTCTCATGCTTTATTGTGAAACAGAAGTTATTCTGAGAGGCCTTTACTTTCACTGTTTCCGTTTTCCGTGTGTCTTTATTTAAGTCGTTTCATTTTAGAGAAACTGTTCCATACCTTTCTCGACAGGGTACGATGTCGTCTGTGAGTAATTAACATTTCACATGATGATCCAAATCAGCTGAACAAATTTAAAATGTTTTTTGAAACACATATCTAACAAAAAATAGATGATACCTAATCTCGCGGAAGGTACATACCTACACGATCGTTAGTAATGCCGGCGGCAATATTGAAACTAGGTGCATGTGTTGTGCGATTCTTGGCTGAGGGTAGCTACCAGAAGGGCGTGGAAACCATTTTAATTTAGGACTACCACAACTCACATTCAACAAAACCATTGAAGAGATGCCAGCAACAACTTTTCCATTTCTTGTTAAATCAAAATATTGTCATTCTTCTTGTCCTTTTTATGCGTTCAACGCCTTAAAGAATGACAGTAAAATATCCCACATGACTAGTGTCCAAAGTCAATAGAATATGTCGAAAGACATTTCTGAGCCGACATTTTGCTCGATATGTGGAATCTACAACCTGATTGGCGACAAATTCTCCATTAGTTGACGAATTTTTCGCCTTTCTCCATTGAAATTGAGATCAAAATTTCGTTCATCGATCTAGGTACCTACAACCAGGGGCACATAAAAAGTAGCAGAGGCGGCCTTTAGATATTAATAATGTGTGGCACGAAATGCGAAAACATTGGTTTATTTTAACTCCTCCCAAAAGCAGCGGTACTTTGCTTCAAAGAAATACCAAGAGTCAGGTATGTTAATGAGGTTTTAACAAAGTGATACTCAGTATTCACACAAGCGAAAACAATAGAGGTATTCAATATTCATGCAATGCAACTTCGTAAAACTGCCGTAAATTAACTGTCAAAATTTGTATGGAAAATATAAACGCTGTTGGATAAATCCAACTCATAGCTGTACGGAAATTAATGTCTTACGATACTGCAAACAATTGTTGAGGAAGTCGAAGACAATCTTGCCATCTTTTAAACACAGATTTTATGCAAATAAAATTATGTAATACAAATCATAAATTATTGAATGCTCTAAACTGTTTGAATGACGTTTACCGAACTGGTTTAAGGTGCCTGTCCATTTGAGAGTACTTTTGCTAGTAAACTGTAAACTCTCGAGAGTTACTCTCGTGTGGCTGTCCATTTGAGAGTAATATTTTCGAGATTTTAATATCGAGATTCGAGAGTCTTGTGGTAGAACTTTGAGAGTCTATTCTCTAAAGGTGCCTGTCCATTTGAGAGTAAAAATGCTGCGAGCAGCTCTCAAGCAGCTCTCGAGAACAAACTCGCAAGTGGACATAGTCTTGAGAGTAGTTCGCGGAGAGTTAACTTTTTACTCTCGAGATTCGAGCCTTTTGAAAGTCACTCGCAAGTGGACATATGTTCTGGTCACTATCGGAGATTAGCTCGCAAAATTCCAACATGGTTCGTCTTCGTATTTTGGGAGCAGCTGTCAAGAGTTGACATGGCAAAACAATGGGTATAGGAGAAAATAAATCAACTCATAGTATTACCAGTACACACTCGCAAGCAAAACCAAGGCTTCCCTTAATTTGGTATCCTTTTTTAAAAATATTTGGCCTAACAGATTGAATTAATATTGAAATATTATTACTTGTTAAAATCATTGAACTCCTAATGAGCATCTTTAATTTGAAGCTCTCTTGCAAGAGCAGACCCTTCACCGAGTAGCCGACGACGATCTACCCATGGTTTAATCCAGCACTTCTTTTTTGCTTCAGAACATTCCTAATAATTATTATTAACGCAGCGGTAACCTTTTGCTTGTAAGAATACATTTTAACTGGTAACTAGCAGACGAAATATATCAAGTGGACACGGTTATGAGAGTACTCTCAGGGAATCTACTCTCAAAATGTTATCAAATAACTCGCGAGATTAAAATCTAAAAATTATTACTCTCGGATTTTACTAGCGAAAGTACTCTCAAATGGACAGGCACCTTTAAAGTACTCTCATAACCGTGTCCACTTGATATTTATTTTGCTAGTTATCAGTTTATTCTTAAATCATGTTTCCACCAACGCAAAGTGATTTAACTAAATTATATTGATTTAGATAAATGATCTTATAAATGACGTGATTTATCATACATTTTCACGATTGATTTAAACGACATGCTTTATTTTTTATTAGGTATATGTACATACTGTCATAATCGCGGATATTTCCAAAAGAATGTACCTTTTTAACTGCAGCTATTTATTCAGCAACAAAAAACAAAACACAAACCGTCAAAAATAAATAAACCATGAAAATAAACTAAATTTTTTTCAATTTTCCACTCTGCACATATTTAAAAAGTGTTCTTATTCATATTGTCAGATATATTCAAAAGCAAAACAGAGGCAAGTAAAAAAAAAGCGCAAATTAGTCCGGTATCTCTTCGGTTCTTCCTTTTGGAACTTTGGAAAGAAAAGTTTCAGGAATTAACAGAAATGTCTGAATATAAGTCGTAAAGTTCGGGGGAATCGGCTTTCGTTAATTATAAATCACTTCGGCTTAATCACCTTGGTGGCAACATGGAAAGGTTGTAGCTGCTTCAATTATTGGCACTGTTCTTAACAAAGAAAGAATAGTATGTATGTCCGTATGCAATAGAGACATTAGCACATGCCTCGGCCTTTGGCCAACACATGCACCGCAGTAGGTATATTTGTTGTGACGTTCCCGTGTGGGATACTTTGGTGTCTTTCGAATGACAATCTATTGAGCTTCGAACTCGTCCATGGCTTTCTTCAGATTTAATCCATTATTCGACCGATAACATTCCAATTGTGTTCCATTACACCGGGACTTATTATTATCCTCAATCAAATGCATTTTTCGCTTTAAATTATTTTTTCGAAATTTATTTATTTATTTATTGACGTACACTTTCGAAGGCTACTCCGCTTGAACCCAAAATCAATCCTGATCTCGTTCTTAAAAAAGAAAGAATAGTAAAAAATAAATAGAAAAAGTATAGTACCTAGGTACTCGGTAGTATCGTCGTCGTCAAATCGGTGCTCTTACAAGAGTGCTTCAGATTGAAGATGCTCATCAGAAGATTAAGGATCTTTACCGTTTGACAACCAGTCGAATAGAATAATTCAATCTGTTGGGAAATTATTTTTAAAAAGCATACAAAATTAAGGAAAGCAGAGCTGGTATAGCTTGTGGGTGTTTATTGGTAACACTTATGAGTTTATTTCCTCCGATGTCCATTGGTTTGCCATGCCGACTCTCGACAGCTACTCGCAAAATACGAAGCATGTTGGAATTTTGCCAGGTAATCTCCGATAGTGATAACAACATGTGTCAACTTGCGAGTGACTTTCAAAAGGCTCGAATCTCGAGAGTAAAAAGTTAACTCTCCGCGAACTACTCTCAAGGTTATGTCAACTTGCGAGTTTGCTCTCGAGAGCCTTGAGAGCTACTCGCAGCATTTTTACTCTCAAATGGACAGGCACCTTTACGCGAGCAGTTATTTGAAGCCTTCATGAAACGGGTTACCGCTTAACGCAAAGGGTAAACGCATGAATACCCTCAATGTTCTGATTGTGCGTTGTGTGATGTGTCACACTCTAGCGCAGGCCCCTCACAAAGCCAGTAGTTTCGTCTGAAAACGCTGGCAAAATCCGGAAGCTAGTATCTTAATATTTTTGGTGATTTCAAGTAGACACCGGCCACACCACACCGTAGTTTATATTAGATTTGCGGTGAGAGGAGACTCTCTAAACCGCATCAACTATAAAGGCATCAGTCTCCTCAACATCGCCTATAAGATCATATCTGCTGTACTGTGCGAGCGCCTGAAGCCGGTCGTGCGTTTGCATCTATGAACACAGAAGTGGCAAAAATGGGTTTAGTGATGAATGACGGCAAAACAAAATATAATATGCTGTCAACAAGAAGGGACACACCAACCTCGACGAATCGCACAAAGCGTCACGATATACAGCTACAACTTTGAGGTGCTTTGGTTATGGACTTTATCTACCTCAGCTCCGCTATAAATTCTGATAATGGCACCACAGTAGAAATCAAATGAAGAATTACACTTGCTGCAACCGCTGTTTCTTTGGCCTAAGAAGGCAACTGACTTAAGGCTTTGTCAAGAAACACTAAGGAGACTCTATATACGATCCTCATAATTCCAGTCCTACTCTATGGCGCAGAATCATGGACGTTAGCAAAGGCGGATGAAGATCTGCTTGGTCGTTTCAAACGCAAAAGGAGGAGGAGAAGGAGATTTAACAGCGAACTCTAACTTCCTTTAAAAAGTCAGCTGAAGTCGAATGGTCTTCCAGAAAGAAGGCAATGTCTTCTGGGAGTACGACATGCTGAACGGCTTACATAGTACAGGTGCAGTTTTGAGTTCAATAGCTAGAATTCTGTCCGGTTCTGTCTCGTTTTCTCACTAATACATTAACCATTCCCCTCAAGAACATTCACCCATAGAAACCATACTTCAAACGCTCATTGCAGTAAAGTTTAGAATTCCGCTTATGATGGCGACATCGTAACAAAGTATATTAGGGTGCAATGTATAATTTTTATTTACAAAAAAATAAAAAAGAATTAACGCCTTGGGCTCGTCCGGGATTTGAACCCGGGACCTCCCGCACCCTAAGCGGAAATCATACCCCTAGACCAACGAGCCATGTGATGCTTTCAAGTCAACTATTGAGTTTCCTGAGGAGTGAGCGTTTTTGAATAAAATTATATTCAGAGCTATCATAATTGCCACCAAACGAGTATGTATTTTATATTTTTGAAGATGAAAATAACACCACCTGGCCATCTCTCACCTATCAACGGGTTTTCAATTAAAACGTCTCATTCTCCGCTCCGAACAAGTCGTGATCATGAATGGATGGGAGGAAACCTTTATTCATCAGCAATCAATGGAAATAAAAAAAATAATACGAAGCGAAAGCAATCAATTTTTATTAGTTCAAGCTGTTTTGTTATTAGCTGATGCTCTGCACACAGATGTGTCTGTGTGCATGTGTAAATTGTGCACAAATTAACACGATATGATCAACTTCATGATCTCTTTTGCTTGGTTGTTTTTAATTATAGCCGCGCGAGTGCTCGTATCTATGCAGATGAATTGAAGCCCAAGAACCATCTGCGACATCCGTATGCACACCAGCATCATCGGCACGGCCGGCATCCGCACCATGCCTCATTCTACTATGGACCATGGATCCTCTGGGCTATTATTCTTCTTGTTGGCCATGTATCGCGGTTGGCTCTGTGTACCGCTTGCTTCATTATTATAATGGTAATATTCAAATGAGCTCGCTCCGACTCTGGCTAATTAGGTTGTTCATCTTGAAGCTGGGCAATTCCCAACGCGAGCTATATGTCGTGCTATTCACAACAGTTAGGTTTGCTATGTCTCCTTTCTGCCCCAAAGAAGATCGACGACGCGCAGCATTTGGTCGGCGATTATCGTCTACAAATTTATTCCAAATGGAATTTAATTATTAATTGTCGCGCAGTGCAAATTAAACGGTCAACTAATTGGCCAGAGAACGTCGCATCTTCGACGTGTGTCTCGTGGGAGCTCGTGTGTCTTTTCCTGGCCATATGACTCTGCGCTAGTCGGAGACTTACGAACAGGAATTCATATAACAATTAAAGCGGACGAAACACCATGTTATCGTGGTAGAAAGTATCTGTTGTGAGAATTTGTGCAGAGGCTCATTGAGCTAGCGGTTAATTACTGCCGACCTTAATTAATTCAATGTTTGGAAAAGGTTCCGTGGTGCTTTCGTTATCGATGAACGATACATGTATCTACACATCTTAGAGAAGGAACGCAATTGCAGTAGATAGGATAGTCTTGTTGGGTAAGGGTGTAATGTGTCTATACTTTGTTGCAACTTCGTGGAATAGGTTGTTTAACATTTTTCAGGCAACATCGTCGTCAATAGGCATGCACACATCCAAGCTTGACAATAATGCAGATATGTACGGAAAACTGAACAACCGCACTTCTTAACCTGAATATGTGTGTAAAGCTACGATTACACGGCCATTTAAATGGCGCTCTGACGTAAAAATCGCGTCACAAAGCAGTCATTTAAATGTCGTTCTGTGTAATCGACATTTTTGGGCGTCATTTAAATGACTAGGAAAATGTCAGACCAAATGATATGTATTTAGTGCCATTTAAATGGCGGAAAAAATGGCCGTGTGATCGCTCTTCAATGACGCCTTGGACAAATGACTAAACTTTTTGGCTGCTGCGTCATTTAAATAGCAGCCTCCAAAAAATGGCAATAAGGCTCGAAATTTTAGTCATGCCAACGACGAAGCATTTAATACGATGTCTGTGCTTTCATTTTGATTTTTGTCTCGTGGCGAAAGGACGTGTTAGATTACATTATAATTAAGTCGGGAGAACCTTCATTGGGCTCTGGCAGTGCGGTCTCTCTAAAGGGGCCTATTGGAGATCCTAGAGCAATCTTTTTGCTCCGGAGACAGTCAGGAAGACAACTATATGTATCTTTTCTGCAGCCGGACATTCCGTAAGAATGTGGAGAAAGGTTTCGTCGCTCTCTAGACATAGTCTACATGTAGGGAATATGGACGAGTATTTGCATTTATGCTGACTGAAAAGTTCGCTTGAGGCTATTCTCCATAAATGCCAGATCCAGTCCCTGTATCCATCTTGGACCCGTCTGTATATGTATACCAGACTAGATCAAGTCGCGATGGAGTAGGTTTGTGTTTTTTCCAGTCTTACCTTGGAGGGATGATGATAGAGAAATTATTATGGAAGCTATAATTAGGGGTATCGCGAATAAATTCCGATGGAATTTTTTCCCTTGTCAACAATGTGAATCAAATTGCTGAATGGGAAACATTCCGGGGGAAATATTATTCGCGATAGGGGTGAATATATTAGGGAAAGGTGACATCCATGGTAGTAATGGGGGTCGATGATATTCGAATGGAATAGAGATCTCTTGATTAGACAGGGATTGGAGTGGGTCGTCAATGACTAGGAACCACAAGAGAGGCGAGATGACGCCCCCATGTGGAAATGCGGGTCTGAATTACTCTATCCTTGAGCATTGCCATAGTCCATCTTCCTATTATTGGAGACTCAAAGGACGTGTAGTTGATAGCATCTTCAATATTCAAGAAAGCAACGAGACAGAGAAACAAAGAAATAAAAGAATGCAAGTCATAAAAATAGTTAATAGCAAATTAATCTGCATAGGTACCTACCGGGCATTACCTTGGGAATTCTATTGCTGCTTGCGAATTTGGGTGTCCTACCTCGTTGAGAGGTTTTTGGTAGTGACTGAGACAATCAAATCTTATATAAGTTTACATCACCTGGTTGCGGCTTAGTCTTCGGGTCAAGGTCAACAGATGGTCAAATTGATTGGCTGACATACGAAGGACATTGCGATACAGTTCAGGTTCTTCTTCACGCAATGGAGTAGTAATCCAGCACAAAATCCACTCTTCTAGCGACGGCTCAACCATTTATTTTGCCAAATACTCCGAACTCCGCTTGTCACGTTGGCTCGTAATCAAGTCGTCTTCTTCCAGCACACATGCCGCTAAATACGCCATCTCCGCAAGTTCTCTTCGACATTTTTTTATTTATTATAGGTAATATTTTTATTTATTTTTCACTACTATTTCCGATTTATGTAATTTAATTAAAAAAGTTGAACGTATGCGTCTTCGCCGAGAGAAAAACACTAAATGATAACAGTTAAAGACGGGAAATCGAAATAATAGGGAAGGTGACATTTGCCATTTTTATGAGGCAAGTTATTGACGTGTGAGTAGGTATTGGGTCGGTTTGGCATGGGAATTCGGCGCTAGAAAGAGACAGAAAATGTGCGAGAGAAATAGAGCGAGATGGAAGATTGATTTTGTTTTTTTTTGCTGTGTTGGTTGTTTTGTTTTTTTTTTTTTTGCGGAATGTTGGCAAGAGGGAGAGGGGTTCATATGCTGGCAAGGGGTTCAGATATGTTAGCGATGTTCAATGTAGGCGAAGGCAATAATCCAGCCCATGGAACCACATGGCAAAATTGTTATCTTTGCGAACACATAATCCAGTCCATGGTTGGACGACGTAGTGATTTATCAAGGGCATATCCGAATGTAGAACAACAAACATAAATGCGTAATCAATAATGCGCAGGCTGGTTGGTGGATCTATTTTGTTTATTATTATTGCGAAATCAATACCTAATGCGCTGGCTGGCGGGATCGATAGTTGGTGGATCTATTTTTCAGATTCGTGGTGGTCGGCTCGCTTGGGAGATAAGGCAATTAATTTTGTCACATTTAGTTGTGCGGTTGGTTAAGGTTCAAGGTTGATGGTTTGTTCACGGAATGCGGGCAAGGGGAGAAAGATTCATATGCAGTGAGGCTGAGATGGCAAAATTGTTATCTTTGCGAACACATAATCCAGCCCATGGTTGGAATCATAAACGACGTAGCGATAGTCTCATCTTTATCAAGGTCATGGGCGAATGTAGAACAACAAACATGAATGCGTAATCAATAATGCACTGGCTGGTGGGATCGGTAGTTGGTGGATCTTTTTTATGTTTATGATTATTGCGAAATTAATAATGCACTGGCTGGTTGGTGGATCTATTTTTAGATTTGTGAGGGTGGTCTGTTTACTTGGTAGATAAGCGTTGCATTTAGTTGTGCGGCTAGTTATTGTTTGGTTAAGGTTTAAGTTTGATGATTTGTTTACGGGATGCTGGCAAGGGGGAGAGAGATTCATATTTGGGAGATAAGGGAATCTATTTGATGCATTTAGTTGTACGGTTAGTTATTGTTTTGGCTGAAGTTTAAGTTTCATGGTTTGTTTGCGGGAATCTGGCAAGGGGAGAGAGATTCATATGCGGTGAGGATCGATGGTGAGGTTGAGATTTTGAGTGTTCTCTTGATTTAAATAAAACTGAAATAAGAAGGAAAAACAGTTTACACTATAAGAAACATTTAAAAATCGATCGATGAAGTTCAGGTTTACACTAAGGCCAGTGGGTATATTTTGTTGTCGACTTGTGGGAGAAGGAACAATTGAATTATGTTTTGGTGTGAGATGGTAAAAGAGGGTGAAAACCTCAACCATTTCTCGGATGATGAATAGATTGAATTTCGAACTCTATGCCACACCTGAAGATGGATCCAAGTGTTTGGTTTTTCGTTTGAAAAATGGAGAATGTATAAGTTCTATTGCAAACTTTGCAATAAATCTTCAAGCTTTTCAACATGTTAAACTGCAGAATTTCGGTGGCGACATAATAATATATGTGAGGTTATACAGAAAGGTAGAAGGAAAACTAATATTTTTGGTGATGTTGAAACATTAAAATTGAGAGCAAAAACCCGTGAAGAGATACTGATTTTGAATTGGAAGTCGATAGTCAAGGGATTACGTCATCAGATCAATCAATTGATACGGATGGATAAGTACGTTTCTCTGTATTACACATTTCCAAGTTGTTAATTTATTTTTCGTTTGTTTTGTTACAGTACAGTAGTACAGTAGAGGAAAATGCTGCCAACTCTATGGATTATTACACTGTTTCCATTATTTCTTAATGGTCTACCTCAAATTTTAAGTCTATTAAGGAATCAGTAGGTACTTAATGCTGAAAACTCTGAAGATATAAAAATGTTATCAGAAAATATCTCCGCGCATTTCTCTAACTCATATTGTAATATAATGAATAAAAAACGAAAGAAAACTACATTAAAATAGGGCTTTATTTATTGACATCAATTTCTTAATTCTAATTAATTTGCTTTCTACCAATATACGCAATCTTCTTGACATAGATTTGGGCTGAGTACCTATAACAAAATTGTACGTAGTACGGACCGATTGTTGATCTTGGGGAACGACCGGAACTCCTTTCGAACTCCTTCCGAACTTGTCAACACTCATTTGATATATTGTTTAGAAAGATATTAATAAATGATGTTTGATTCACGCAGTTCTTCCACTATAGAATTTATTTCATTCTGAAGATTATTATTGCCCGCTTCTTGGGATGCGATCAAAAGTCTTAGTCTATCAACTAGTTCATTGGCATTATCCCAATAGACATAATCGACGGGATTATTAGAGTACACAGAGTATGATTTTCCAACTTTCTTTATAACTTTCTCTGTTAGACGCTTTAGTAGAGGTTGAATAACATGCTTGTACTTGTATCCTTTATTTCCGTTGACTTGTAGAGTACTATCATGGTTTCTTAAATGGGCTTTTGTTTTTTGTAATATCCTAAGATATTCATTTAAGTCTAAATCGGTATATCTATCTTTTTTAGGTTTCTGTCGAAAAATTAGTTCCTTAAGTCCATCCGTTCCAGAGAAAATTTCATCACCGATAACGAAATCCGCTTGTTCGTTAATTAAAAAGTTTGCACTACCTAATTTTACAGAGTTTGAGTGTATATCGAAATATGGGCCATAGATTTTGTCATGATTAGAATCCGAGTATGACGATTGGTTGAATGGGGTACTTTGGTTGGTTGGTGTGCTAAATGAAACATCTTCTCCTGGTAGAGTTGATTCTGGAGATGAAAATTCCAAACTCTTTTTTACACTATGAAGTTTGTCTGAGGGACTTTGAAATTGTAATTGACGTTTGACAGTCTCTTTTACATCTTCCACTATATCATTATTTTTATTATTGATTACCTCAGTCTTAATGCTTTCAGCAAATAAATTCAGTGGTTCAATTATGGGCTTAAAAGTATCTTCAAATTCGGTTTTTCTCATAATTTTTTCCGCCTTTAGGAGCATGTACTTTTTCTTTAAGGCCTTCTTTGTTTTTATAAGATTTTTCAATAATTTTTCATCTATATTCATATTTGAGCAGGATTCTTTGACAGGTAAACAGAACTGGTATATTCCCAAACAGGGCTGTTGTATTTTCAAACGGGCTATTACACTTTCAAAACGGGGCTGTTGCAGTTCCAAGTAGAGCGGTTACGGTTTAGGTTTTATTCGCTTAGCTTAGACGGATGCTTGACGACTGAGCAGTGCAATTGCTTCAAATGATTTATCAATAACCAGGAATCCATAGATATCTTTCCATCATGTTAAACATGAGTTCTCCTCCTCCAGCAAATAAACCAACAAACAGCCAATCCAGCGCATATGAATGGTTGACCCCCTCTCCAGCAACAAAGTGCAAGTGCAAAGTGCAAGGTTTACAACCTGCTCTCCTCTTTGTCAGCATCCCGCAAATATAATCAAACTCTCAACAGTTAGCACACATGAATTCCTCTCGTCTATTCCACTCTAAAAATAAAACCTTCACTTGCCCATCCAAACAATGACTCATCGCACAAGTCGCAGCTAAAACAGAAAAAAAAACAACAAAAAATATTAGCTTGCATTGATCAACAGTATACATATTTCATATCTCAATCCAAAATCCATATGATCATATTGATTCCATCCTAGATTCTGTTATTAGATCATATTATTGTCATCAAGCGCGCCGACCGGCCGGTGCAAAGTTAATCTGCTTGTTACATCAGCGTCAATGCTTTTGTTTTTTACAAATCTCACAGGGAATGTGGTTTTATTCACATATTAGAAACTAATCTTTAATAACTCGTGGTGGCTTAGTGGATGGCTTATCTGAGGCTTGTACAAGATACTCGGGTTCGAATTCGTATGGGGAAATACAATTTTTTTCAGCATTCCGAAGCAAACTCCATCCAAGAAAGTGGTTGATAAGTAGAAGGTAAAGAACAAAGCGCTATCTAACTCAAACATCTACCAGTACTAGCGGGTGACGTCACTGCACCTTGCACCTGAAAATCCATCCAACTAGTTGCAATCATAATTTGGACCGGGAGAAGTAGTTTGAACGTCAGTCTTTACCTTTCGCATATTTAAGCTGAATAGTGTGCTGAAAATGATAACGCAGGCGCTGAGTTGAAAATTCATAAATAAAATCAGGCAAAAGCAATAGAAGTTTGGATGTGGGTAATGTTTATTTGTCATTGTATGCAATGAAGATATTGATGAAAGAAATTGGTCTCGACATCTGCGAAAGAATAGTCATAAGGAGAGCTCAAGGCAGTTCTTGAAGTAGAATGTGAGCTTCATTGAGGTCGCGTTGAAAAAAAATTTACCAAAAAGGTATTCGATTTAGAATAATGAGTTTGAGTATTGCTAAAGGAAAGTATAAGAAATCATTTGAAGCAATTGTACTGCTCAGTCGTCAAGCATCCGTCTAAGCTAAGCGAATAAAACCTAAACCGTAACCGCTCTACTTGGAACTGCAACAGCCCCGTTTTGAAAGTGTAATAGCCCGTTTGAAAATACAACAGCCCTGTTTGGGAATATACCAGTTCTGTTTACCTGTCAAAGAATCCTGCTCAAATATGAATATAGATGAAAAATTATTGAAAAATCTTATAAAAACAAAGAAGGCCTTAAAGAAAAAGTACATGCTCCTAAAGGCGGAAAAAATTATGAGAAAAACCGAATTTGAAGATACTTTTAAGCCCATAATTGAACCACTGAATTTATTTGCTGAAAGCATTAAGACTGAGGTAATCAATAATAAAAATAATGATATAGTGGAAGATGTAAAAGAGACTGTCAAACGTCAATTACAATTTCAAAGTCCCTCAGACAAACTTCATAGTGTAAAAAAGAGTTTGGAATTTTCATCTCCAGAATCAACTCTACCAGGAGAAGATGTTTCATTTAGCACACCAACCAACCAAAGTACCCCATTCAACCAATCGTCATACTCGGATTCTAATCATGACAAAATCTATGGCCCATATTTCGATATACACTCAAACTCTGTAAAATTAGGTAGTGCAAACTTTTTAATTAACGAACAAGCGGATTTCGTTATCGGTGATGAAATTTTCTCTGGAACGGATGGACTTAAGGAACTAATTTTTCGACAGAAACCTAAAAAAGATAGATATACCGATTTAGACTTAAATGAATATCTTAGGATATTACAAAAAACAAAAGCCCATTTAAGAAACCATGATAGTACTCTACAAGTCAACGGAAATAAAGGATACAAGTACAAGCATGTTATTCAACCTCTACTAAAGCGTCTAACAGAGAAAGTTATAAAGAAAGTTGGAAAATCATACTCTGTGTACTCTAATAATCCCGTCGATTATGTCTATTGGGATAATGCCAATGAACTAGTTGATAGACTAAGACTTTTGATCGCATCCCAAGAAGCGGGCAATAATAATCTTCAGAATGAAATAAATTCTATAGTGGAAGAACTGCGTGAATCAAACATCATTTATTAATATCTTTCTAAACAATATATCAAATGAGTGTTGACAAGTTCGGAAGGAGTTCGAAAGGAGTTCCGGTCGTTCCCCAAGATCAACAATCGGTCCGTACTACGTACAATTTTGTTATAGGTACTCAGCCCAAATCTATGTCAAGAAGATTGCGTATATTGGTAGAAAGCAAATTAATTAGAATTAAGAAATTGATGTCAATAAATAAAGCCCTATTTTAATGTAGTTTTCTTTCGTTTTTTATTCATTATATTACAATATGAGTTAGAGAAATGCGCGGAGATATTTTCTGATAACATTTTTATATCTTCAGAGTTTTCAGCATTAAGTACCTACTGATTCCTTAATAGACTTAAAATTTGAGGTAGACCATTAAGAAATAATGGAAACAGTGTAATAATCCATAGAGTTGGCAGCATTTTCCTCTACTGTACTACTGTACTGTAACAAAACAAACGAAAAATAAATTAACAACTTGGAAATGTGTAATACAGAGAAACGTACTTATCCATCCGTATCAATTGATTGATCTGATGACGTAATCCCTTGACTATCGACTTCCAATTCAAAATCAGTATCTCTTCACGGGTTTTTGCTCTCAATTTTAATGTTTCAACATCACCAAAAATATTAGTTTTCCTTCTACCTTTCTGTATAACCTCACATATATTATTATGTCGCCACCGAAATTCTGCAGTTTAACATGTTGAAAAGCTTGAAGATTTATTGCAAAGTTTGCAATAGAACTTATTGTTGCACAAATTTCAAATTAAAACACTACCACAGAGATTTTCGGTATACGTTATAGGACTTTTATTGAACGACTAAGACTAAGAGAAGAAATTCAGTATTATTTATAGGTAGGTACTAGTCAGTGTTGCTGTGTAAGTCTAATTCATTTTATATAATACTTCAATACTACCCCTCAAAACTGAACTAGTACAAAAAATACATACATGGTTAATTAATTTATATTCAAAACAAATTTAAAAACGCAAGCCTAACATTTGAGATAGTTTTAAATGTTTTACTTTACTTAAATTCTTTGTAAAAATATCAGATATCATTTCATCTGTAGGAACATATTTAAGTGAAATTATATTTTGTTGAAAAACTTCTCGTACATAATGTACTCGAATGTCAATATGTTTACTACGGCTATGATAAACAGGATTTCTTACTAGTTGCTGCGAGCTTAAATTGTCCCCGTTCAACTCCGTGGGCTCTTTCACCAATTCAGGAAAACCCAACTCCTTTAAAAAGGACCGCAAGTAAACTGCCTCTCTCGCTGCTGACGATAGCGCCATATATTCGGCTTCGGTGCTGCTTAAAGCCACTGAAGACTGCTTTTTGGACTCCCATGTGATGGCTGCTGTCTTATCGCCAATGAAGAAAGCATAACCGGTGTAAGATTTTCGGTCATCGCTGCCACAAGCCCAGTCAGCATCAGCAAAACCTTTTAACTGTCCACCAGTCTTTCTGTAATAGAGTTTAAAATTAAGTGTATTATTTAAGTACCTTAAGATGTGTTTGGCAGCTGTGACTCAAGTAGCACAAATGTCTATAATACACCAAAATATTTGGTGTATTTTTTGCATTTTCGTGATATGCATTTTCAATATAAAAAATACACCACTTTTTAGTGCAGTTTTTGCACATTTAATTTCGATTCGGTGTAAATAATACCGTGTTCTCGTATATAATTAACACCGACTGTACAAAAATTATACCGATTTTCGGTATATAAATTGTGCTAGTGGTATAAAAATTGTTCTGGTTACTAGGATATATTATGCTCCAGAGGTGTATATTATGTACTGATAATTAGCTCAAATTATACACCAAATGGTAAATATTTTACACCACATTTTGGTGAAAAACTATTCCCTTGAGTGTGAAAAATACACGATAATTCGATGAATAAAGTACACCATTAGTATAAAAATGCGAAACTTTAAATTTATTCTGATTTAAAATTTACACCGAAGTTTATTTTTTCAATCGAAAACAGAATTTGAGCTAAAACTTACACCGCTTTTTATTTTTGATGAAAGGTGTATCTGCTAGAATTATAAATTCGTTCTGATTCCAAGTACATATTCACATTCATAATATAGACGCAAATATCAATGTGAGTGCCTAATTTCAAAACGAAGCCCAATCTGTCGATTTATTTTCGGTCCTACCCCGTCTAAAAATCGAGCGCCTCAAAAATTTTAATAATTAAAGATTTTTTTATTCGATGCGTGAAAATTTGTTTTTCGAAAATTATAATTTTCTGATTTTTTTTTATTTTTTAGAGACGTATAGTTAAAAACGAGTCAAAAATACAAAAAATTCAGCATAATTAAGTCGATATAATAGTTAAATAAATAATCATTGTCTTCTGTTTAAATATGGCGGCCAGCCGAATCTCATTTTTTGGAATATACCTTGAAAAATATGGCCGTCGTACAAAATATACACCAATTCCTAAATTTGGTTAAAAAAATGCACCAATTTGAAAGAAGAAGAAGAAAAATACACTGTTGTGTATTATATATACAATATATATACAATATTCTGTTTTCGGTGCATTTATTTTGCTGGAAACTGTGTAAAATATTCACTGATTTGTGTCATTTCGTGAAATTGATGCAAAAAATGCACCAAAGTTAAAGGAGAAATGAGAAAAATGCACCACTGTGAGAAATACAGTGCGGTTCACTTGTTAAAGGCGCACAAATTTTATTAAAATAGGCAGAGAAAAGTGTTGAATTTGAAGAAAACGCAAAAGTTAATGATTACTTCTCGAAACGCTTTAAATCGTGAAATGGCTCATAAAATAGCTCGAAGTGAACACTTGTTAAGAAACTTTGTAAAAAATAGGGCATCTTATGGAAACAACTACCAAGCAAGGATCGTAAAAGTTTTGACACCACAAAACAAGCCAAAAATTGAAAGACTAGTGCCTTATGGCGCTCAATTTACAAACAAAATTATGGAATTTGCTGTTTTTTTTTTTTTTTTTTTTGTAGCAAATCCACTTGCGTTGTGCTATTGTCTATGCTTTATACCCAAATTTTACAAAACTACAAAAAAAACCACCGCCTAATCATGCATGCAAGAATCCCACGCCTTGAATTTTCAAGGTCTCACATGGCATGGGATATGAACATTAAAGTGGTCTCCAGAAATTGAAGCAAAGACGACTTTTCGAACAAAAAGAGTTTAACTTGGATGGTCCTGCAACTATAACTATTACGTTCATGATCTCCACAAAGAAAATATGTTTTAACCGTCATCATTGAAATTAGGGGTAGTTATGGTAGCTTATGGTGCAATTTCATTCTTCGGCGCATTTAAATAGGAAATCGTTTCCAACATAATATAAGTATTTCTTGCAAAACTTTTTTTGGGAGCAGTTTTTTCCGCAACAAAGCACCTTTGTGGACCTATTCCATGGATATTCCAGATGTATAACGTGCCTATACGCATAATTCACGCCTTGTGAAAGAATGGATTGTCAGTAAAAATATTAAAATATCGCACTGTCCCCCACATTCGCCAAATTTTAATATTATTGAAAATATTGCCCTGTGAAATTTATCGAGGCAACAATCAGTAGGTATCAACACAATCAAGAACTGATTGTGGCGATCAAAGCTTCTTAAGAAAATATATCCTTGAATTACCATAAAAGTTCATTATGGCTCTTTGAAAATATAATTTTTGAATTTATATCAAATGGTACTGCCTCACACATTATTAAAATAACTGAAAATTGACTAAAATAAATAAAAATATCGCAAACAACTTTGGTGTTTTGTTGTTTTTCAACTTTTTAACAGGTGCGTCTATACAAGTGAACCAAAAAATGGAAACGGTTTTGCATGGTGTTTTAAAAAATTAGTAATATTTGTTTTATAGTGTATGAATGTATCTTTCTGCCAAATTAGTTTTTTTTTTTTTTGTTCCACATAATAGAAAAAAACCAAGAAATAAAACGTAACTTTTGTACGTCGAAACAAGTGAACCGCACTGTATCACTAATATTAAGTACACCCATCTCGGTGTGGTGCATTTTTTTACCAAAAAGTGTATTAATTACACCAAACTTTCTGTGTAGTGTATTCAATGGTGAATATTTTACCAAATAGTGTATTAAAAACACCGAACTCTCAGTGTGGTGCATACAAATAGTGCATATTTAACCAATGAGTGTATTAAGTACACCAACCTCTATGTGTGGATTTTATTAACCAAAAAGCATTTACTGTGAAAAAAATATACAATGGAGATTTTCTTTCAGTACAATTTTTATTTCCAAAAATTTTTGACAATGTTTTTTAATTTGTTTAAAAAGTTTTTCCTTGTACGATAACACTTCAAATAATTATTAATCTTCAAGGTTCTCATTTTTGTTAATACTTGTTAATATAAAAATGTAGTGCTCGTTAAGAATGAAATGGCGACCGAATAATTTAAATAACATTTTGTTGTTTATTTTTCACACTTGTGTAGTTTGGTGTATTTAATTTCCACAAGGTGTAAATCCTTCACCAAAATATAGTTGGCCATTTCAAATAGTGTATTTTATCTACAAAATATAGTGTACAAAATATGCCATGTCGGTTGATTTCAGAATCGAATAATTTTATGCACCATAAATGGTATATTATAAAAACAGCTGAACATCGGTTTATTTTTTGCACCGAATTTCAAATAAAATGTTGAAATTTTGCACAGAAAATACAATGGTGTAATTTTTATACCGGTAATTTTGACAAATACACCCAAATTTTGAATTTTTCTTCAATTTTCTCAATTTTGCACCAAAATTAATGAATTTACACCAATTTATACACCAGTGTGCTACTTGAGGAGGTGCTCAGCATGCGGATTTACATTAAACTGTGATAGTTTATTCACTGAATGTAAAATGTCGGGCCGCGTTGACACACCCAAATACAGTAATGACCCTATTACTGACTGGTATGTTGTTCTGTTGATTCCTCCGCATCCAAAACAGCCACTGCACTTTGCAAATCTTTGACCAGGATCCAAAGGAGTACTGCATTTGCGAGTCTGGACCATGTTGTATTTTTCCAGCAGACTGCGTATGAACTGCTGTTGCGAGATGCTTATGCTGCCATCATCTTCCCGTACTACCTCTATTCCAAGAAATTGATCGACAGGTCCTTTGTCCACGACATCGAACTCCATACTTATTTGGGCCTTGATCTGAGTTAGAACTTTCGGATTGGAACAAGCTAAAAGGATGTCGTCTACGTATACAGCTATTATGTTGATTTCCTTGTTCTTGTTCAGCGTGTACACGCAAGAGTCAGCATTACACTGTTTACAACCTAGTTTTTCCAATACCTTGTGCAATTTGGCGTTCCACTCACGCCCAGCCTGCTTCAACCCATACAAGGCTTTCTTCAGTTTGCAAACCTTCTTCTCATTGCCTTGCTCAACGAACCCTTCCGGTTGGCACATAAAGACATCCTCCTTTAGATCTCCATTTAAGTAGGCTGCCGTCACATCCATTTGGTGCACCTGTAGGTTATATTCAGCAGCAAGCGCAAGTATCAGCCTCAACGATGAAAAACGAACTACAGGTGAGAATGTTTCAGTATAGTCCACCCCGTACCTCTGGCTGCAGCCCTTTGCCACCAGACGACACTTGTAACGATCTACATTTCCACGCTTGTCCCTTTTTATGTTGAACACCCATTTGCATTTGATGATTTGCTGGTTTTCTGGTGGATCCACTAAGTCCCACGTGTTGTTGACCAGTAGAGAGTCGTATTCACTTTTCATAGCTTTCAGCCATCGTTGACCATCCCTCCGGTTCAGTGCCTCTTTAACTGTTAACGGGTTAGATAAAGATTGGTTTAAATCACTTACATGTGCATTAAGTCTTTGACGTGGGCGAAGAGTATATGGGCTACGTGTCCGATTTTCCGCCATCACCGCATCAGCACTTCCATTATCGATCTCGCCATTCGCATCTGGACTTCCATTTCCCAAACCGCCATAGAATTCGCCATCAGTATCCGCACTTCCACTTTCCGAGCCGCTATCAATGTCTCCATCATTATCCGCGTTCGTAACGTAAGAATCATTTTCAGCAGGTTGATCTGCATCGCCAGCACTAGCCTCATCATTGAAACTCTCTTCAGACAAAAAACTCGTTTCGCCCGTCTTAATGTCTTGTTTTACAGGAAGAACTTCTTTTCCAGTTGAGTCTACAATAGTATATTCGTTAGAATTGTTAGACAAAATATTCTTACCGATGTGTTCCAAGAACTTGACATCTCGACTCTTGGAAATTTTTCTGGATTTGGCGTCATACAACCTGTATGCTTTTGATTCGGATGAATACCCCACCATGAAGCATTCAATTCCCTTGGCACTGAACTTTGACCTTGCGGGCCGTTTGTCTAGCATCACCGCTTTGGAACCAAATATTTTTAAATGCTCCACGGAAGGCTTTCTCCCACTCCAAGCTTCGTAAGGCGTTATTGAACTCAGAGCTCTCGTGCACGATCGATTCCGCAGGTATACAGCAGTCTTTACAGCTTCACCCCATAGCATCTCTGGGAGACTTGAATTCAAAAGCAAGCACCTTGCCATCTCCACAATGGTCCTGTTGGCGCGTTCCGCGACACCGTTTTGCTGCGGTGTGTATTGTACAGTCAGCTGGCGTTGTATGCCTTCCGCTTCGAGAAACTGTGAAAACTGTGAACTGAGATACTCACATCCATTATCAGTTCGGAGCACTTTTATTTTCTTCGATGTTTCGCGCTCGACCCTAGCTTTAAATGCTTTAAATGAATTAAAAATGTCACTTTTATTTTTTTAGCAAGTAGAGGAATATTTTTCGGCTATAATCGTCGATAAAAAGACAAAAATATTTAAAGCCACCTGGGGTAGCCACCCTCATAGGGCCACAGATATCACTATGAATTAATTGTAATACTTCTGTACTTCGATTACTTGCATTTTTCGGAAAAGGAAGGGTACACAATTTACTTTTCAAGCATGTCTCACAGTCAAGCGCATTTGTATTGCTTTTTAAATTTAACCCGAGCACCATATTATTTTCTTTTATAAATTTTAAATCTTTAACATTTAGATGGCCAAAACGTTGATGCCATTTCATTAAATTATCACTTTCTGTGCTTATATGCAGCAACTGCTCCGCTTCCATGGCATACAAATACAAATTATCGCGCTTTCTTGCACCAAGAACAATTTTGCCAGATGAGTTTTTTATAACCGCACTCTCGTCATTAAACATTACAACATTACCACTTCCAGTCGCCTTACTGATCGACATAAAATTTGTGCTAAGCAACGGGACAAAAAGAACATTATGCAATTTGATTTGCGCTTCTTTTGTTTCAATCAATACATCACCGATTCCCTCTGAAAGTACGTAGTTGTCGGCCGCTAACTGAATTTTTTCTTTGTGTGGTTCGATAGAGACAAACATTCTCCGATCACAACACATGTGACTGGTACTACCACTATCCAGAACCCAAGTCGATTCGGTTAGCTGTGTGTGGCTTACTGCATTCAACATAGCAAAGTGTGCTGTTGGTTTGGATGTATTTTGCGCTCGACAAGTTGATGCGTAGTGACCCTTCTTATGGCATTTATAGCATTTACCGCGCTTCTGAGTCTGTGCTTGTGATTGTGATTGTGGTTGCTGTTGCTGTGCCGTTTTATACCGCTGCTTGGAGAAAAATGCTGCTTCCGTTGTTTCATGCAAGGTGTCCCCTTCTCGTCTTTTGCCCTCTTCTATCAGCTTCGTTTTTAAAACGTGAGGCTTAGGCAAATCATCACGAGACTCGATTGCAATAACAAAATTCTCATAGCTTTTGGGTAAGCTTGACAAAAGAATAATTGTTATTAACTCATCTTGCATTTTTATGTCCACTTCTTTTAACTTCTCGAACAAATCGAAGATATTATTGAGGTGACTGACAACGGAGGAATTTTCTGGCATTTTAAGGTTCAAAAGATGTTTGAATAATGTTACCTTTCTAGCAGGTCCTCGTGGGGAGTGTACTTCTTCCAATTTATTCCATGCAGATTTGGAGGTGTTGCAATTTTTAATGTGGAGAACTTGAGAGGATTTTACTGAAAGTAACATTGTCGCCAGCGCTTTCCCATCTTTCGTTTTCCATGTAGCAACTTCACTATCCGCAGCAGTAGCAGCAGGCTCTGCAATTTCTCCAGAGACATAACTCCATAATTCGCTGTGAATTAGTATTGACTTCATTTGCACTTTCCAACAGTCATAGTTTTCGTCGTCCAATTTTTCAATTTGATAAAGTCCGGCACTCATTGTGACACTCTGGGCCCATAACCTTTGTTGCACAAATTTCAAATTAAAACACTACCACAGAGATTTTCGGTATACGTTATAGGACTTTTATTGAACGACTAAGACTAAGAGAAGAAATTCAGTATTATTTATAGGTAGGTACTAGTCAGTGTTGCTGTGTAAGTCTAATTCATTTTATATAATACTTCAATACTTATACATTCTCCATTTTTCAAACGAAAAACCAAACACTTGGATCCATCTTCAGGTGTGGCATAGAGTTCGAAATTCAATCTATTCATCATCCGAGAAATGGTTGAGGTTTTCACCCTCTTTTACCATCTCACACCAAAACATAATTCAATTGTTCCTTCTCCCACAAGTCGACAACAAAATATACCCACTGGCCTTAGTGTAAACCTGAACTTCATCGATCGATTTTTAAATGTTTCTTATAGTGTAAACTGTTTTTCCTTCTTATTTCAGTTTTATTTAAATCAAGAGAACACTCAAAATCTCAACCTCACCATCGATCCTCACCGCATATGAATCTCTCTCCCCTTGCCAGATTCCCGCAAACAAACCATGAAACTTAAACTTCAGCCAAAACAATAACTAACCGTACAACTAAATGCATCAAATAGATTCCCTTATCTCCCAAATATGAATCTCTCTCCCCCTTGCCAGCATCCCGTAAACAAATCATCAAACTTAAACCTTAACCAAACAATAACTAGCCGCACAACTAAATGCAACGCTTATCTACCAAGTAAACAGACCACCCTCACAAATCTAAAAATAGATCCACCAACCAGCCAGTGCATTATTAATTTCGCAATAATCATAAACATAAAAAAGATCCACCAACTACCGATCCCACCAGCCAGTGCATTATTGATTACGCATTCATGTTTGTTGTTCTACATTCGCCCATGACCTTGATAAAGATGAGACTATCGCTACGTCGTTTATGATTCCAACCATGGGCTGGATTATGTGTTCGCAAAGATAACAATTTTGCCATCTCAGCCTCACTGCATATGAATCTTTCTCCCCTTGCCCGCATTCCGTGAACAAACCATCAACCTTGAACCTTAACCAACCGCACAACTAAATGTGACAAAATTAATTGCCTTATCTCCCAAGCGAGCCGACCACCACGAATCTGAAAAATAGATCCACCAACTATCGATCCCGCCAGCCAGCGCATTAGGTATTGATTTCGCAATAATAATAAACAAAATAGATCCACCAACCAGCCTGCGCATTATTGATTACGCATTTATGTTTGTTGTTCTACATTCGGATATGCCCTTGATAAATCACTACGTCGTCCAACCATGGACTGGATTATGTGTTCGCAAAGATAACAATTTTGCCATGTGGTTCCATGGGCTGGATTATTGCCTTCGCCTACATTGAACATCGCTAACATATCTGAACCCCTTGCCAGCATATGAACCCCTCTCCCTCTTGCCAACATTCCGCAAAAAAAAAAAAAACAAAACAACCAACACAGCAAAAAAAAACAAAATCAATCTTCCATCTCGCTCTATCTCTCTCGCACATTTTCTGTCTCTTTCTAGCGCCGAATTCCCATGCCAAACCGACCCAATACCTACTCGTGTGATCGCCATTTTTTCGCTCGTCATTTAAATGGCATCCCAACGGAAAATTCCAAATGACTCGCAGTGTCCGTCATTTGATTTTGGGACACAAATGACGATGATAGTCATTTCGTGTGATCGCTATTTTTCCAATGACAAATCGTAGCTTTAATGTCGCTATAAAATAGCCGTGTAATCGTAGCTTAAAGAAAGATTGCAATAAACTTCGGAGAGAGTGCGCCAGAAGGACTTTGAACAAAATGTTAGAAGAGCTGCACAAAGTCGTTTTTATCATCATTTTACAGCGTAGCTTTCAGGTATCCTCCCATCTGGCTTGACCGGTACCTGATGTTGTGACAATCTTATAGATCCTTGTCTTTCTGGGGCCAAAAGAGCTTAAGAACGCAATGCTGTGAACCCCTTATCAGCAAGATCAGTTCAAGTCAAGAATTTCTCGACTTAGGTACCTACTACTAAGTTGACATCTATTTATTTGTCACATATATCTAGAGCCGAGTTTCCCAAAGTGTGCTCCGCCATAAAAATCCAAGTGCTGACTAGTTACGCACCTAATTTTTGCTGTTCTACATATGAGAAATTGGCTCTTTTTTTACAGTTATGTTCTTGGATTTTTATCAAGAGCTCGTGCGTGATGGTCTTTATTTTAATTTTAAACTTTTCGTTTAAACTGGCTAACTTACTTGGGTGGCTCTATACAGTTCGGGCTAAACCAAGGTGTCAACTTGAACTACTTAGACCCTCCACTCCTCCAGTCTCCGGTCACGATGGTACTCATCCTATTACGCTACAAAACAGGCACAGATGATGCAGGCAGGGCACAGACCGCATGTCAAGTCAAAGGCAAGTTGTTTAAAATGCAGTCCACCCGTCAGTATGTGATCGACATTTAATTATTGAGAAATGGTCGAGTAAAATTTTAATCCCAACGTTTTTTTCAATTTGCTGGCTGTTTTCCTTAAGCCTTCCTTAAGTGCAAATGACGTAAACATCAGCTAAAGTAAATGTATCTGCTTCCTTTTCCATATAAATTCTCACAGTCATCATCTCATTTTTAGAAAAAAATTCTTTACCGGTCAACAATTATACTCGTCACGTCGTATCTTCAACATTATGCTCTTGCCAAACCCATCGAGCAACATTGTGCCAAGCAAAACAAACGAGTTCCCATGCAAATTCATCATCTGTCATATTCTATTTGTTAACACACGAGCGAAAACCAACAAAAGCGCAAACAAAACTCACTCTCTGTCTCGATTATCATCAGGAATTCATTTAGCTCAAGAAGATATAACCACGAATCACGTGGGCCATTGACGCATTCGAGGTGACAACAAGAACCATCAGTGCGAACAAACGAATTCGATTCTGAAGCCACTCATCATCATCCGGCATCATTGGGGTCGAATGGGAATCCTCAAGAGGTGACGTACCCCACCGAAGGGGATTACATCATCATCGACGAGAGCAGCAACAACAACAACAACAGACACACAGCCTAGCAGCAGCGGCGGGAAAAAAGCGAATCCAAGAGAAATTGAATTGAATCGAAGTCCAAAAGAGGAAGCGAACAAAACAAAAAAAAAATATACAGAAAACATTCCATTTTGACCGCAAATAACCCGAAAAGTTTCCACAAAGCAGATGATCCCATCCCATCCCATCCGACCATACTTCTGTTGTTGTGCCGCACATTGCCGGTGTCTAAGGTGCAAGACGTGATTTATCAAAGGATGCTCCCCAATGTGCGCGCGCATGGGTTAGTCGACGTTGCTGCTGCTGCTACTCTCGCTAGCTAGCCGCCGACGGTCGTGCGCTTTTATAAGGTCAACTAGGAAGTGTATATGGAGATGTTTTCTGGCTTCCTCGATGAGCTGAGCGGTCTATGGGAACAATTTTCCCCATACGACCAGACTTCGATAAACCCCACTGGCAGTCAGTGTAGTAGTTCACACGTGGGACTTGACGTTGTCATCAGATGCACCAAAGGAGATTAGGCCAAAGAGAAATGGCCGGTCGGCATGGCGTTGTCACCCGAGCGCCACCAGACGCAGGCAGATATGAATATGTGGAGTGGACTCTATGTGATGCAATGACAAAATTAAAAAAAAAATACAGTTCTCTTGGGCTCGTCCGGGATTTGAACCCGGGACCTCCCGCACCCTAAGCGGAAATCATACCCCTAGACCAACGAGCCAGTTGTCAAAGCTTTGGCAAACTATTTTCTTATTCGAGTGGGTTTTGCTGGTCATGACAGAAATATTGCTTGAAGTTATTTTTGGAATGTGAGTGAGTTGGCGAAAATAGCTTCGTGTTGGGACAAATGGAACTGATAAAGAGTACCTAAGAATAGAATGTTTCGAACTTTCTATTCAGAATTATGTAGTCGCAACCGAAACTAAACAGGCCCCAAATTCGTGATTCACACAAAATTATTGACGTGATTTGATTACTCGCTAAGTAACAGTCTGCGACTAAGCGTTTGTCTTCCGGCCTTTGGCATAAATCGCGCTAGATCTACGAACCCGCTCGCTGTTGTATTAATATTTCTCCACAGGGTATCTAATAAGAGTTAATCGCGCATCTGTCTGACTCTTTTGCTGATCTTTATGGTGGGTAGGTAGGTAGATTATATAAGGCGTATTTTTTGAGAATCTATAGCTAGCTCACTTTTACTTTTACATGCAAAACTTGTATACTCACTTTTAGTTTTGTTATATTCACTTCCCAAAAAAAAACCGCAAATAGATAGTTTGGTGCTCAAGTGAACATCGCGTCGTCACGGCCCACCGTCCACTTAGCATCGTTTGCGTCCATTGAGCCCAATTCAGATAGAACTACTCTTGGATATCCATACTACTTATAAAATGCAACGTCCGTCTGTTCGTTTCTCCATAACTCGAGAACCATTCGTCCGATTGTCATGATTCTTTTTCTGATTTGTAGATGTGTGGCCAACTTAGTCCGTAGGGTGGGTGAGAATTGCTCAGGAGTAAAGGCGTCGCGGAGAATAAGGGGGGTCTCACGAACCGTTAGCCGTATGAACTTGAAGGTTTGTGTGTTGATAGATAAATCAAAATAATTACATGCCTCATTCATCGTTTTTCAAAATTCGACCGATAAGGGTTGAAAAACGTTTGCACCCTACTTTACTATTTCGACCTTACTACGCTCAACTTGCCATTATACTCATAAATCTATGTATGTTATTTCAAGAAATGCTTTTATTTGTTAGCCAATACTTCACCGAGTATTTTGAGCTAAAATTCATCTTTCTGGTCCATCCAGAGGGTGAGATATAATAAATTGAAAATAGATCTTATTTGGTCAAGTGCGAAAAAAATGATTTCTTGATTGCAGTTGTGCTTAGGGGTAGTTTTATATTGCGTTCCCAAAATAGAACATGATTACTCGCACGACTGGCATTCAGAATGCACATTGTACGTACATACTCATGTATGGCGTAGTTGAATTTGATGTAGGCAATGGATATGCATTAAACAAACTAAATATGTATATATGTACGTCTACGTACATATAAGAGGTTTGTGGTGCGTAAGTGATAGATACATATCTACATATATGAATTTGAGATCTGCAGCTATGGAAAGTGTAACGATATGATCGCGTAGTATAAATAACTAGCTGGACCCGTGCTCGCCTTGCCCGCTCGCACAAAATTATATTTGGTCTCTCTTCTTATGAAGATTATTAATATACCCCATGCCATACTGTAGCACGCACCCCATCCCCATCCGGCATCGGGCATACGATCATAATATACATATGTACCTACATATACAACTGACCATAGCACTTACTGCGAAAACAAATCAATCCTCGAATGTATATATTTTCACTTCAAAAAATACATTTTGGCTAAAAACTGTTCCTAAGGACGTGGCTATAAACGACATAGCCTATAGCAGTCTCACAGTCTTAAGGAACATTTAAAAAAAGTTTCATCGAAATCTGTCCAGTAGTTTTCGAGTTTTTAGCTGACAAAGAAAATGCCTACAGTTTTATTATATGTAAGGATTACATCATACCTGTGACGAGTTTTTATTTATGTGAAATCTTATGTCTGCTGACTTAGGACTTTCGGATCAGTACAAGTTACGTAAGGACTACGTTGGGGACGGAGGAAGGGTGAAGGGGTGGTAGGGACTAACTCCGGAACTATTTGGTCGATTTTTAAAATTCTTTTAAGATTGTACCGGCTACATCCTCCGGATGGATGGGGGAAGGGGAAACGGGGGTATCTTCGGAACTACTCGGCCATGGCCAGAGTTGACCTCCGACAGCCACATCTTTCACATGGACAACTATATATTGAATTTTCGCGTCTGAGCTGTAGGCGTAATTTGTTTATAGCTACTTGCGCCCATTAAATAAATAACATGTAGGTATAATTTATGAAAAGGTATAGCGATCAAATATTTTGTAAGCTTAAAAAGCTTGAATTTAGTTTAACAGAAAAGAAACCAGCGGGCGGAGCCGCGGGCGTTGCTAGTATAATATAAAACGCGGGAGGTTTTTGGTTCTAGTTGCCCAAATAAGACGTTTTCGTCGAACATTAGCAATCTGTTCTGTTGTTTTGTAGGCTGGAGTAGGTATAGTCGCATAAGGGAACTGATAGATTCTACAAGGTGGCAAAATTAATCATCCAATTTTGATTTTGAATCACTTTTGTACCAAATAAAAAAAAATATATTTTGAGTGATGGAAATCTTTATTTGGACCTTTAACATTTTTTCTGTTAAGCGAGAAAGATGATATCCGTAAAGTGGCTGCCGCCAGTGTTAATACCTACACATTTGTGCCCATTTTATCGCATTTTACATAACTTTCCGCAAGATTTCCGGTGATAACTGTTCGCATTCCTGTCGAGTATTCTCAGATATATCGGACTCTCACATTTTCCTTATCCCAATTTCCTTAATGACCGCGCTTTGAAAAGAACACACAGTAAGCGTAGTCATTAAAATAAAAGACCATTGACCATTAGAGCAGTAGTGCCTAACCCTTGGTAACCCGCTGCCGCTTTCCTAGCCGCCCGCGAAAGCCCACTAAACTCTAAACGAATCCTAAAATCTTTCCAAATAAACACTCACACAGAAGCATCCTTCAAAGTAAGTTACATTCTGGCGTCTCTCAAAAAACCCGACACTAACGGAGCTATAAAAAGAAGCTATGTTGGAAGAAAGTTATAATGGCAGAATCTTTGTTCTATGACTTAAAAAACAAAGGTGCCGTTATAAAGGACGGACTGATGACATATAGTATATGACGTATTTATCCAAAACGCCAAAAAACTTAACCTTGAGCACATATGAATTGTACGAATTATGGATTTGTTAAAAAGTTAATTAATTCTAACCGACTTATTAGAATTAAACAAGCAAAAGTTAGGAAAAAAATATAAATAGAATCACATTGATTTGGGACAGGATCTTAGTACCATGTTATAGGTGACGTTCACGGTGATAGTAAAATGATCCCAACTAACCATTTAACTTGTATAAGGCCCTATTTTTTTAAGCTAAATAAGCTATAACTTCTATATTGTTGTTATTAGGCTTATTTCGAAATGTTATCTATTTTTCAAGATATATATTTTCAGTAACAGCTTCTTTAAAGGCGGTGGTTATATAGCAACAAGCACTAGAACGCGCGAGTTCGCGCTTTAAATTAAATGCATTATTTTATCATTGCAGAAAATTTAAAGCACGAGCTCACGCGTGCTACCGCTTGTTGTTATATAACCGCGGCCTAAGGCATTTGGGAAACAATTTCACAAGCTGCACAGATTGGTGGGATATTCTTATGTATTAACAAGGTCAAGGCTAATAAGGCCTGCTGAAGTTTTTTAATTGAAGTCTGAAAAATAACAGCTAATAGAAAGCTTTAGTATTTGAAGTCAGTTCAAAGTCAATGATAATGACCAAACCATAGACAAAGCTGTTTCTTCGCTGAATTGGATTCGCAGCGTTTGGAAGAGGACCCCAATTTTGGACGAAAAATCATCTTTAACAACGAGGCGCATTTTTAGATAAATGCGGGTAGTTTAACAAGAAAAATTCCAATAAATATGGGACGACCATATTGAAAAACCCTTTACTGAATCTTCAATAAGATCAGCTTCTATTGACATATCTTTTAGAAGGGCGTCGCAAAAATATTTCAACCTCTCTGGGGAGTCGCAGTATGAAAAAGATTGGGAACCCCTGCTATAGATAATAGCTTCTGACGCTAAGTCCATTTGTAATAATCTAGCTGGATTATTACAGCTCATTAATAAAATCATTCGCTTCCACAGGTTTGTCATAAACATTTAGTAGTCGAAGTGATACTTTTCAAGAAACTTCAACTAACCCAGCTTCGGCGTAGGTTCAAACGCCTCGCCAGTTGGGGACAGCAATACCGACTGACTTGTCGTACTTGTCATACAAAAAATTTAGGGACATTTTTGGTTTTAACAATTATTGTTACGCTTTTTTGTTGTGTTACATCTTTAATCTACACTTGTTAAACAAACATAATTCTGCAAGTTGCTGTTGACTTGTGGACTTTTTGTTCTGTGTTATAGGCCCCTGGTGGTAAATACATAATATTTGTGAAATAAAAAACAAATGTACACTGTACAGGTAGGTCGAAAACATTTGTTTAGTTTGTTACATTTTTTTTCCTTTTGTTACACTTTTTGAAAAAAATTGTTACACTTTTAAAAAAACCTGCGGCAACATTGCTTCATACCCAGCTCCTTTTATATCCATCCAAATCCCTAATAATAGCATGTACTTTAAAAAACTGCTCATATCTCGAAAACGCAATTATCAATTTGCATGAAAATGTAACCGCTAGGTAATTTTTATATCGTGAAGAATGCGTCGTACTCAGTTTTCAGCTAAACAGTTTTGTAACATTTGTCAGCATAATTTTACAAAAAATTGCTCCAACGATTTTGATCAAAATACATATTTATGGCAACATAAGCATTCTAAACATGATCACGTACTTAGTTTTTCTCAGAAAACTCGAATATAGCCGTTTTATGAATATTTCTCAAAAATGACTACCCAAATCCCGATCCTCAACCACTTTTTTTAAATAATCAAAAATGGGAATTCAAAATTCATTGCCTACTTGCCTCCTTCAAGTGTCAGTTCGGGATGAAAATTTTAATATCTATGTATGTCTATTACTTTTTTAATTAACAATGGTTCAGTTACTAAACCTGAGTACATCTTAAGTGGATATGATTTTAAACGTAAAATTTGCCGAAATGACTCTTATATTCTGCGAGATTCGCAATAAGCGAGAAAGTTACGTGCGACCCAGTCGTGCAAATTTTTTTTATAGCCATGTCCGGACCGGATTTTCAAAATAGCACTTGGAGAAATAGGTACCTACCAGTTGGGCACCACTACTGAGTTAGAGCCTTACCTTTACACACCATCTTACACATTGTATCTATCGCTCAACTATACACTTCAATCTTACAAGTACAATATGAATCATAGTCTAGTTAGTCGAATTGAAATTAGGTCAGTGAACATAAATGCAGCGCAAACGAACATGACCCCCTATTGATGTCTAATGGTTTCATGCGATTCCCAATAAACATTTGCCATAAATCCATTTCAATTATAAAACGCAAGTTCATCTACTCAAATCCTTGTTATATGGCTTATCTCGTTTCGCCTTCATCTCCGCACAGTACCTATATCTTTAAAGACAACTACTACTCCTGACACAGTCTTAAAAGCATAATAATGATGTTTTGAAACGAAGGGTTTTCCTCGCCAGTGGCATGGTTCCATTTGCGGCTGCCTTTGCCGCATAGGACTGTCCTTAACAGTGATTTATTACCGTTTCGTTATTTTATGGTGAATTTTACAATGGGCGACAATGTAGCATTGTGTTTGCACTACTGCTACACGCTGATGTACAGAGGTAATAAAATATCCCCCTCTGCCTCCCCCCACTATTTGGCAAATGGCGAGGAGGCTTATCCTTCTGGCACACTACTATACGAACCAAGCTCGTCGATCTTGTTGAGTACTTAATAATGAAAATGTATAAATAATTTATGGCATGCGTATTGTTTGCTGTTTGTTATTTATTATTTTTTCAATTGTTATGATGAATGGGCTGTGCGGCGAATGGCGAATGGCGAATGGCGAATGGGGAATCGTTTTATTTTCTCGCGCTGGCCCAAAGGATACTTGAAGGATTATTTACGATCAAAATTTGCCACAAAGAAGGAGCTCAATAAGTGGTAGTAGTACCTATACTGTGATTAGTTTGCAATTATTGGTTTGAGACACTGTGCTGCGAGCGCAGATACAAGAGCGACGGAGACGTCTTCGACTTTTGGAATTATGTATCTGAACGCAATAAAGGTGTGGAGTTGTAAATTCTTTTTCTTAAATGATTTATGCATTGATTACAAGAACATTTTTTTCTGTAACACACGCACATTAGGACGTGCATACATAATTGGGGGGATATATAATTGGAAGGAGCTAACTAGGGGTCTTGTGAAAACGTAAATAGAGAGAGCAATTATTACCGAACGATGTCATTGTAAGTGATTTTTAGCTGATTGGGATAGACGAACTCAACCCTTAACCAGACTTCAATGCTATTAGAAAGGAACTTTGGTGTTCATAAGGAGCAAACATCTGGTGATGATTAGCCTTACGAAATAGCTGCAATTTCGGTTTGCCAAAGCAAATCGGTTCAAAGCAGCATTCGCAGAACAAAATGTATACGCTCTGGAGGACCTTTTTCAATTCTGCATTCTGACGCCAAAAAAAAAGAGGGAAGAACACCGGCTTCTCCGGAGGAAAAAGAAAGAGCATGAGAAGCGCGCGATCGAGGAAATAGAGAGGTGCTACTCCAGGAACAATGTTTGGAAGTTTTACCAAAAGGTAAAAAGAACGTGTCACGGGGACAAGACCCGGACAGAGACCTGTAGAGACGAACAAGGAAACCTTGTAATACCGAGAGTCACAGTCGGTGCTGAGGACATGGAAAACCCATTTCTGCAGTTAAACGGCGAAGACGACACAAATTCCGCTGTCAGGCAGAATGAACCATTCAACCTGGGCGATGAAAGCCAAGACTTCCGTCCACCTGACCAAAATGAGGTAAGGATGGCAATATCCAAGCTGAAGTCCAACAAAGCTGCAGGACCGGACGGTTTATCGGCCAAGCTTTTGAAGGCAGTGGGGGATGATTTGGTAGAGAGCAGACACCAACTCGTTTCTAAAATTTGGTCAGAGGAAAGTATGCCTGATGAATGGAATCTCAGCATTGTATGCCCGATCCATAAGAAAGGAGACCCTCCGTACTGTGTGAACGCCTGAAACCATTTGTCAACGAACTGATTGGCGGACCCTATCAGTGCGTTTTTAGGCCCGGTAAGTCCACAACCGACCAAATATTCACACTACGGCAGATCCTGGAGAAAACCCAAGAAGTCCAAATCGATACTCATCACCTATTTATCGACTTTAAAGCCGCATATGACAGCATTTATAGAGACGAGCTATACAGAGCCATGTCTAGTTTTGGCATCCCTGCAAACTTGTCAGATTGTGCAGAATGACAATGGAGAACGCTCGCTGCTCCGTAAAGGTCGGAAACAATCTCACCGAGACCTTTGATGTCAAAAAAGGATTTAGACAAGGTGATGCGCTGTCATGTGACTTTTTCAACATTATTCTTGAGAAAATTGTGCGAAACTCGCAAGCCAACACCAGGGGCACAATTTTCCAAAAGTCTGTGCAACTACTTGCATACGCTGACGACATTGATATCATTGGAAGAACACAGCGAGCTGTCACATGTGCGTTTGCAATTATCAGTATAGAGGCGGCATGGGCTTAGTGGTGAATGAGGGCAAAACAAAATATATGCTGTCAACAAAGGAGGGACACACAACATCGACGAATCGGACAGAACGTCACGATAGACAGCTATAACTTTGAGGTAGTTCGGGACTTTGTCTACCTCGGCTCCGCTATTAATTCTGAAAATGACATCACATCAGAATTCAAGCGAAGAATTACACTTGCCAACCGCTGTCACTTTGGCCTAAGAAGGCCAAGTAGGGCCTTGTCGAGAAACACCAAAGAGACTCTATCATCCCGGTCCTTCTTAATGGCGCAGAATCATGGACATTGTCAAATGCGGATGAAGATCTCCTTGGTTACTTCGAACGCAAAATTCTTCGAGTGATTTTCGGTCCCGTTTGCGTTGACGGGCTTTGGAGGAGGAGATTTAACAGCGAACTCTACGAGCTGTACAGCGACATCGACCTGGTCAAAGAAGTACGTATCAGTCGACTGAGATGGCTAGGACATGTAGAGCGAATGAACACCAACGCTCCGGCCCGAAGAGTCTTCGATTCCAACCCGGAGGGACAACGCAGTAAAGAAAGACCTCGCCTTAGGTGGCGCGCACATGTGGAAGGGGACCTCAACCAACTTGGAGGCAGTTAGCCAAAGATCGTACTAACTGGAGAGGCGTGTTGGTTGAGGCCCAGGTCCACCCCGGACTGTAGCGCCATCTAAGAAAGAAGAAGAAAGAAGAAATACTGACGCCAATTGGAACGGTGGCTGAGTGAAAACCTTCGTTAGAAAAAATTTTCGACACATTTAGTCCTTGGTGCGAGCAGGGCAATTGGGAGGAGATAAGACATTACCACGAACTCTATTAGCTGTGGAAAGCAATCCGCTACAACAGTCTTGTTGGACTTAGGCATATATCTATCATTGCCTATTTAGTTTTGGTCTGCAAAATTGATTAATAGGCGCGTCCCTCTTGGCTGCATTTATAAACTACAACCCCTCATTGAACCAGCAGGGGTTGCGCTGTGGTGGTCTAGTAAAGCGAAAGCCTATGACATTAGTAGCGGGACTTCTGATACTGATTCTCTGCATATAATGTTTGTATTGCGTTTGCTGATAGGGTATAAGGAAACTTAGTTCTCTTGTAATAAGCCTTCCGATGTTAAGTCTTTTTGCAGCTTCCATTGGGTGTTGTTCCATGGTATTGGTAGTGGTCCGAGTCTATGTTAGTCGCTCAAAATGTTCGAACATTCAAAATACGGGAGGCGTGTCGATCGCAATTTGGCTGAAAGTAAAATGATCTAGAGACTGCCAAAAGTCCCCTTGTGCATCTTAAGGTGTGAGAATGGTATGTTCCAGTGCCAGTTCCTGAGTTGTTGTCCCGCAGGCTATGCTTTCCGACTGTATAGGGTTTTCTGATACAGGCGTTGAAATCGTCAAGATCAAAGTTGGCGTCGTACTTCGGGCACTTATCTTAAGTCTTTTTGAGTAGATTTTCATCCCTGGTTGGAGGCAGATCCTGTTTCTGTGTGACGGAAAATCAGTGTTATGTTTTTTAATTTGGGCCTTTTTGCATAAGACTTTATTTCATGGCACCCAAATCCGCATCCATTGACTCTGAAATTGCTCTGGCGGTAGTCGTCATTGTAGATAACACGGTTCTCATTTCCTGGATGCGCGCGACATCGGCTTTGTATATTGTATACCTGTCAAGGGTTCTACTACTTGCTCAGCGGTAATCGGTCTGTTTATAAGGTGCGAATATTCAACGATTCAAAAGCTTGTTGTTCTCACATTATTTACTAGAGTCCCTAACATTTGTATTACCCACAACAGAGGCTTGTCATTGCTTCGTTTTTTTTCGTGGCAGGTCCTTGCTGAACCCCTTAGATGAAAGGAACCAGATATCCCGCTTCCACATTGACTCTCGACAACAGAGTGGATGCAATATAGTGAATTCATTTGTCGTATATTTGGACAAGACTAGTACCCGGTCCGGTGGCTACCGCCGACATTTTGACACTCTTAAGTTTATGCCAATCAGAGTCATACCTTACTCTCAAGACCCTGCCACCACGGCGGAGGTGCCCGCTAGTGTCAAAAATGAGCTGCCAATGAGCTACCAACCCTATATTATATGGTCAACCCGTTTATGGCTTAAACGCCCTATATGCTGACTACCATATTAATCACTGTTGGTGAGGATCAATTTGCACTCATCGCTTAGGCCCAATGTGCTCGACACTAATCATACTGCATGTCGAATTCTAATCAATCTCAGATTTTAGTAGTACCTATTACGCTGTAACCTCCTGTAGCTACCCCCTCCTCTGAAATAATATAGAGCACTGATCCAAAGACGGAAGCATGATGACCTCGCCATAGCGACCCCTAACTAATTGCAAAATTTCCAACTATGTACTATCAACCATCTGGGTTTCTCTTTGCGCCTGTCGATCAGCCCTTGATGGAGTTGCGCGCCAAGCGCAACGATCACGTCGCCCAATCCTAGACAATTGACGGTAGCCGCATGCAGTCAGCGAATAGCGAGTAATTACATGTGAATCGAGATCCAATTTTACCTCGACCGACAAAGAGAAAAGTCGATCACGGGAGAGGAAAAGAAAACAAATTACAACACTCTCCTCTGCGCGCTGTGGTGGCCCATTTCCGAGAGACCTGACCAGAATCCATGTATATAAGCCACTATAAAATGGTTAGCATGCAAGTTTATTAGATGCCCACCGACAAATTGGCCACAACGCTAACTATCAAGTATATGCGCGCCCAACCTAACCGCAGCAGGGAGGAGATGCTTGCTTTGGATATCGGTTTTGACTCCTGCTATTGTCACGGACGAAAGTAGTGATTAACAATTAGAGGAGAGTCGTGATCTATGACGATTGCTTCATTGCCTAATTTTCATTTGAAAATTCGACTCGAGTCAGGTAGCGGCACGGATAAGCATTTGGCTAATAAATTGCCATACAGACCTACCTGATGCATGCACACACACCGGCATACACCGTGAACGAGGTGGAACATAAATTAATTAGGTTGATGGAAGATGAAGCAGGGAACCCCACAGTTCATGACAACAATGTCGCTTCGGTACCACCTGTTTGCGATTCATGTCTCGTACCAGCCCGAAGTGGACATTAGATCTTTTCACGGAATCACAAAACCCCTGACTATGTTTGAAAATACACCATAGTTGGTTAGAACATGTGTGCCGAACATGGGCGGAACACCAAACACGCAATCGAAAGTAAGATGCGGTCGTGCAGGATCGCGTACATTCTGCTGGATTTGTTACATTGTACCGCAGAGAACAGCCGGGTATAGTATTTTGTACGTAGGGAGGCATCATCATCCAACATTTGAGTGGGCACAAAAAAACAGATCCTAGAAATGTCATGTTGACTGCTTGTTGTTTGTGTGTGATGATGATGGAGAGACTTGGCTACATGGATGTTTAATTCATATCGAGTACGTCATTGGTGATGTTTCCTAGTTGGCTGGCGTAGAAAGTTTCTCATGTTGAGATGGTTTTTGTGTGCTCCGGGATAATTTGTGTTTATCGCGATAAAACAATCAGAACGCATGGGAGGAGATGTTGTTGTACACAGAAGTACCTTACCTATACCCAGCTGCACTATCAGTAAGCAGTTGTACTGTTGAGTTCTTTTGCTGTTGTATGTGATTGGTATATTATGTCAGTGATCGCTTTCTATGATGGACTATATGACAGGATGTATGTGAGTTTAGAGTTGAACTGAGTCACTTGGCTCTGAGTATACTTACAAGTCGCCTGTGACAAGTGCATGCAGTATATAACTGATTAGGTGTCGGCTTCTTTGCTTTGCTACTCAATTGCTTTCTTAGTCCAAAGAAACAGCGATTGGCAAGAGTTATTCTTCGTTTAATCTCAGCGCTGGTGTCATTGTCCGAGTTCATAGCGGAGCCTAGGTAGACAAAGTCCTTTACCACCTCAAAGTTATATCTGTCTATAGTGACATTCTGTCCAAGACGTCGGTGTTGGGTGTCCTTTCTTGATGCCAGCATATACTTTGTCTTGGTGGAAGACACATAACAGAATAAAGAGTGTGCTCCTAGAAATTGAGGGAGCTTTCAATAACATCGAAGGTGACGAAATCTTATGCAGCTTACGTAGAGCTAAATAGCTATCTTTTTGACTGGTATACGCCGCCTGGATCAACACATATTCTAGTGAACGTGAGCATTGGACGTTGGGTTAGTATTCGAACACCACAAGACGGTGACCTATCAAATGGCTCATATGGCTCACTCATCGCAATTCCCGAACTCATAAAAATGTTTGGTACAGAAAGACTTCATTGTTAATGCATACGCGGACGATGATCAACAATTCAGGTTGTGGGCCGTGGATTTAGAGTAAACTTATCGAAGGGGAGAATCTTGTTATTTATGAGGAGAAGAGCGAATCCGGCTTTCAATCTTCCGAGTATTAGTGGGGTAGACAGGCGCGGATATTCTCTGTGAAATTCTGGATCAGCGACAGTCATCAAAATAAGCGATGATTGATAACCGAAGCTGAGGATTTGAAGAAATGTCGATAGAAATGTCACTCTGACAGTTAAGCGGACACAAAATCCTTAGAGGCAGTCTTGATGACAACAAAGGCAAGACAGTCTCTAAATGATTTTTGATCATAATAGTTCTACGCCTCGTGACAGGGAACAATCTCAGCAGACTGTTTGGAAGCTTGTCAGGGCACTGTGTTCTTAGAAAGCATGCCAAGAAGTAAGACTTTGCAATGACTTGCAAGCCAAGGAAGATATAGAGCAGAACAGTTCATACAAATGCGAAAGAAGTTTCTGGGAAGGTACATCTTCCAAAATTATAAAAAAACTACACAGGGCTATAGGAAATTTAGGTATGGGTTTAGGTTTTTACTAAACTGCAATAAATTGGTTCCCTAGGGATCGCGATATGCCATTAAGGTGCCTATGCATAGTGATGTGTGGCTAACCTGAACCCATATCACTATAGCCAGCTTCACCTCCTCATGGTTTTAGCTTCGGCTGTTTACTTCGCTTAGTTCCCACATTTCGGGATAGTCAAGGCAATGACATACGACAGTCTTCGAATCAGGTATACTGTGGAAGATTGTTAGAGTTAGATGCTCAGTATATAAGTAGGTCATAACTCGTGTCGGAAATTTCTACGAACGCCTACACCTATCCACGTTCTACTTAAAACTAGAATTTCAGGACATTCAGTTCATGTTCTCTTTCCCACACAAACTGATAAAAAAAAACAATAGAAACTTCGAATGCATTTATTAATGACCTCTTCATCGGTATTTTGACAACTCAGTCCCTCAATGCCAAACGCCAGGGAGAGAGATCTAATCTGTTGGGCCGCTCTCTATCGCAGACACCTCACTTTGCGTGCGGATTTGCTAAAACTCTCGCGTCGTACATCTTTAATTCGCATCCAGTGGCATCCCCCGTTTTCCACGAATCACCATCATTAATCGCGTATCGATTACATTCCATTCTAGCGCAAGATCACACAATGTCTCCCTTTTGCGTTGTATTGTGGTTGTTGTTGTTGCACAAAGGACCATCGTCCTATATAACATCGTGTGCCAGCTCGCGGAGTAGCAAAAGTTCTGCTGTCGTCTCATACCTAAGGAAGCCATCGCAGATAACATTTTTATTTATTATTCCAGTCAAGTGAAGGAGGGTTTTGTACTAGACGCTGGTGCTGCACTATGGCTATCATTTTCGATTCCCAGATTGAGCAATGACCGTCGCGTTGTACCGCCACCGCACCACCTGTGTGCGCGCGTCCAGATAAGGAGCCACCACGAAGAAGCAGGCGCGAGGAAGATAGATCTCCTGTTCCCTGGGTACACACACTATGAACAAGTGTAGTTACATAAGTTAACGCGCGTAGTCCAGGCGATGTCGTTTGAAGAGGAGGGTGGCCGCGCATTGTCTCCCTCTCTCTCTCTGGGGACCTGGATAGAGGGGGCTAGGCTAACCTGTTGGAACGTCTTATTCCCAATACAATGCAATGGGTTGTGCAAGCCGATTGAGGGGGCATCCATGTTGTTAGCAGCTTTGTAGTGATTGTCAGGATTTTTTTCTCTCCGCCTTCCTCTCATCCTCGTCGTCGCGTCGGTCGTCGTCGTTCCCAGCTCGTTAGCCATATCAGAGCCGACCAGATGATGCTCTGGATCTGAAAATTAGAATTTTGATTTATGATTTCGATTGTTCTGTGGCAACGTTGTTGTCGGTTGCGGCCCCAGACAAATGGGCAACGATCGTGAGCACCTGGGCGGGCGACACTGGTGCGATGAGACCTTGATCGGGCTTATTAATTACCTGGATTGGTATGGGTCGATGGACACACTTTGAAATGTTGATTAGTGAGCGAAGCGCAACTATCGAAGGTTACTCTAAAGCATTTGACCTTTAAGTTGCGGTTATCGCTTGATCTGTGAATCAGAGATGCATTGAGGTGCGCGCAGTGCAAGCACGTAGAGGTTTTTATATTTTAAATTTAAGATTAAGTGGACGAGCAGTAGATTGTGCCAAGTCAAGTGTAAAATGGATTTTTATTTTCAGATGGCATATTACACCTACTTCGATTTTTCTAGAGGCTCTGAGAACTTCTTGTGACTAGTTTTATCGTGATGCAATTAGAGGACGTGTTGTGCTGATGATGGTATTTTTGAATAGGTAAGGTAATGAGCAGTGGTTTGATAATCTCGCATTTAATATCACGCTGCAGATGGGTATGTCTGCTGTCTGTCACGGACTAGGTAATGCAACACAGAAATAATATAGATACATTAGGCGAACTAAAAAGCAACTCCCTGTTGGCGGTTAAAAGGCAGATGAATCGACTGTGAAACCAAAAATAACTACCCAGTGGAATTTAGAGCCGATTCCAGTACAGTTGCTTCAAAGACGAGTAAACCTTTGAGCCCTTGAACAGCAAAAAATCGTTCAGTGACGGTTGAAGCTAAATTTTCAAAAGCAATGTAGTTCAAGCCATCGTCATAGTAATACAGGATAGAGCCTCAATTTATTCATTTCTACATGTCCGTAGGTGGCATTTCAAGTTATACCATAAAGACCTTAAAAAGCTATGTTGGCCAGGAAGTATCTAACATAAACTCTTTGTGCGCTGGATGTTGTTTTTCTTATTTTTTTTGCTACACAATGCTTGCAACACGAAATGCCTTATGGGGTAGCCTGAAAGAAACAGGCTTTGGAGTATCCCTATATAAGATTCCACACATCAATTTAGGGAGGTAGTTTATCCCAGTAAGGAGCTTGTGATCACAACTTCAACGAAAATAAACCAATCACCAAAAAAAAAAAAAAAACGGTGAATGCTGACAAAGAAAGTACCTAAGTGTTATTTATTCTTTTCAATTAAAAAAGTTCAAAACCAATTTGGTTAGTGAAGTGTGATATTTTCCTTGAAGATAGTAATTTTGAGAGACATAAAAGTAGCTAAAGTGTGTAATTAAATCGAAACTTAATGAAATCCACAAAACGTTAAACATATAATACAAAATTTACAAATTTATCAACAAAGTTGCAAATCTCATAAGCGTTAGATAGATATCGGTAGTTTCAAATAGAGAACTGATAAAATTGTTGTGGATAAAACCTTGACATGAAGTAAGTTATCTTCGGTTGCTGTGTTTGGTTTGAAGGGCAAAGGACCACCCCATTATCCGGCGAGTTTAGCTGAGCCATGCCGCCAGCATGTCAAGGTATGCCCTGAAATAACCCGACGGTGACACAAGCAGTAACAAAGTAGCAACTTTGAGCCTATTTGTCAGCTTATTTTTTTGAAGAGCAGGTTTTGAAAAAACCCTTTCCGCACAAACACTGTTGTGAGGTAACGTCAGAACTTTAGAAACAAAACCATAAAGGTTTCCAAATAATGGTTCATCAAGACCATTTTTCAAATTGCCTATTTTGAACCAAAACTCCTCTACGTCCTGAATATCAAAGTTTAAATTTATTTCAGTTGCTTTATGTTCAAGCAATTTATATTCATTAATGACGCTTTCTGCGTTCTCTGCGAAATGACCATATTCGGCAACCAAATTAAAATAATTAAATTCTTTGTTTGCCTTTATGAATTGAGGTTCAAAATAGGAAAACACAGTCAGTTTGTTTGAACTTAAATCTTTCTGATAGTAAATTAGTATATTTTTTTTTAATTTCAATTTTTTCGGCGTCTGAAAAACCAAATCCATTTACAGTTTTTCTTCCTCATGCCCAATATAAATGTGGTTGAAATAAAACACTTTCCTCTCTAGTTGATATTAAAATTCAAGTTTATTTTAACGATTATTAGATATAGGTAGGATATTTAGTAATATTTTTAATAATATATTTAATTAAATTAAATCAAAAAAAAGAGTTCCAGTTTTAAAGGCACGTAACTTTAGATTTAGACATTACTTTAAGTAGGTACTTTTCTGTTAGACTTTTCGAACAAGAGTGAGTATAAAAGAGTTAGACAAAATGAAAAAAGGTATATAGACTAGACTCTCGCATGTCTGCTAACGGAAGCATTCGACGCTAACCGATGGATGAAGACTTTTACTTCTCGGTCATCTACATTCGGCCATCCTGGTTCTCGACCGACTCGGGCGAGTTACAATCTTCGTTGTCGGAGTCTTCATCATCCGAACAGTAAATCGTCCATGGCTTCATGTAGTCAACTGATGTAGAAGTAAGGTTTGGCCCTTCGTGATCTCCAACTTTTCGAACATCATATCGGTCGCTGCGTTTAATCTTTGAGACTTGATATGGGCCCAAAAACTTAGGACAAAGCTTAAGTCCTGTTCCAAATTGCGTACGCTGGATAGCCACAAGATCGCCGATTTTATATTTAGGAGCTGCTTTTCTGCCGTGATCATATCCCTTCTTGTTTTCGTTTTGTATCTTCTGGATTTCTTGCTTTGCTTGATCTCGTATTTCTTGACGGTTGCTTTCGAAGTCTGTACGAATCTCTTCTTCTAATATCTCGGCTAACTGTAGGTCTTCGCTTGTAAACATCTGCACCCCCGTAAGTAACATGAACGGCGTCTTTTGCGTGGATCTCGAGGTAGTGGAATTAAGAATTCGTTGAACACGACTAACGTGTTGGTACCATTTAAGAGGTTCTTCTACTGACAGCTTAGATAAGACGTGGATTATAACTTTGTTGAGGCGTTCAGCTTGGCCATTACCCCTTGGAACTCCAGTTGTTACGAGGTGGTGGTATATTTTGCGTGCTTCACAGTATTCCTTGAATAAATTTGATGTGAACGCTGCTCCTTTATCGGTAATTATTCGATGCGGGTTTCCAAAAACGTCAGCTTGCTGTTTCAACTTGGCCAAGAAAACCTCAGTTCCCGTACTCTTCACCGGGTATATCCACACGAATTTGGAGAAGGCATCAACCACCACGAATAGAAATTTGTAGCTTTTTGCCGTAGACGGTAGGGGACCAACATGGTCTAGGTGGAAAGTATGCAGCAGCACGTCCATTTTATCAATAGGGCTAAGGAATCCCTCCCCCTTTCCAGACTTTTTCGATGCAAGTATACAGCTAATACAGCTACTGGAAACTGCACCTACAACCTTTGAAATTTTAGGTATAAAATAATCCCTACGAATCAGAGCCTCGACTTTGCGGTCATTAAAATGTCCTTGCTCATGCACCTTTTGAACTACTTGGCGTTGCATAGCCTTTGGGACAGCTAAAAGATAGTCCCCATCAACGTATTTGTAGATAACATCACCTCGTATGACGTAGTCCTCAAACTCCGACGATTTGAGAATTTCCATAAGAACTCTACAAAACTCGTCCTTCGCCTGTGCCCTTTTCACTGACTCGATAATGCCATCTTCTATTACGAGAACGTAAGGATATCTGCTAAGGGTATCCACATGCTGCATTGAGCGCCCAGATCGATGATGTACTGTACAGTCGTACTCCTGCAACTGAAGTGCCCAATTCGCTATTCTGCTATTTAGTTCCTTTTTTTTCATTGTTAATTGAAAGGCCTTACAGTCCGTGAATATCTCGAACGTCAATCCTAATAGATAAACCCGTAGCTTCCTTAGAGAACGTACAACTGCAAGAACTTCCAACTCATAACTTGAGTAGTTCCTCTCTGCAGGCAAAGTCTTGAAGCTGAGGAAAAAAACGGGATGGAAAAGGTCGTCTTCACCTTTTTGGAGTAAGACAGCACCATATCCATCTTTGCTGGCATCCGTATGCAACTGCGTGGGCTTAGACGGGTCAAACAACTTCAATACGGGTTCTCGGCACAGCTTCTCTTTTAGGTTGATAAATGATTCTTCCTCCTTTCGTCCCCAGGAAAACTGAACATTCTTTTTCGTCAAATCGGTGAGTGGTTTAGCTACTAGAGAATACCCTGCTATAAACTTTCGAAAAAACCCTGTGAGTCCAAGAAAGCTCATAACGTCCCTAACATTCCTTGGCACTGGAAATCTCCTTATTGCTAATATTTTCTCATCGGAGGGTCGGATGGTACCACTTTGAATTATGTGCCCCAGGAAATGTACCACCTTTGTCAAAAACTGACATTTACACCACTTTATTTGAAGACCATTTTGACTACACATATCCAAGACTTGTCTGAGCGACTTTACATTGTCTTCTGCATTTTCCGATGGAATGATGAGGTCATCCATATAAACGAGGAGTGTACCTTCCAGAATCAATCTCCGAAATATTGTATTTATAAAACGCTGAAAGACTGATGGCGAATTGCAAAGTCCGAAAGGAGCTTTGTTGAATTCATACTGACCATCCGGCGTAACGAATGCAGTGTATTTTTTACTCGGTTCTTCTATGCTCACGTGAAAAAATCCGTTTTTCAGGTCGAGAGTGGAGAAAACCTTAGCTTTGTGTAAATTTTCCAGAATTTCCTCAATATTGGGTAATGGAAATCTATCCTTTATTATTTTGGAGTTCAATTTCCTGTAATCTATACAGAGCCTACGGCTCCCATCCTTTTTCTTGGCCAACACAATGGGACTAGCAAAAGATGAGTTACTCTCCCGAATAATTCCTTCCCTTAGCCATTCAGAAACATTTTGCCGTACCACTTCCTTTTCTAATGGTGCCAATCTCCTAGCCTTTTGATGAATTGGAACTTCATCCTCCAAAGTAATCTTCATTTCAACTTCCAAGAAATCGGTTTTCTTCTGCGGTTGATAATTATCTATCATATACTGAATTTGTTCTTTAAGTTCGTAATTTGTTATTTGCTGCAAACTGTCTGGATACAAGTCATCATGACAGCTTATAACGTTAACTTGAGCTAGGAATGATCTGTCTTTGCATATTTTAAAAATAGTAGGTTTTCCATTTTCGATCGTTAATGAGGCATCGACGAAGAAATTCTTCCCGATAAGCATATCAGTATTCAACCAATCATTTGGAACAACGTGACACAAAAGGTGGTATGATTCGGAATCGATAACTGCATCAATCGCCGCAACACCTAAGGTTTTCGTACTGTTTTTTGCGAATCCTACAACTGGAATACCAGGCTCTTCAAACTGTAATATTCCCAGTTTATTTTTTATAGCTTCCTTGATAATGCAAATATCACTGCCAGTGTCAATGAGTCCACTGTAATTTTGTCCACCAATAATAACCTGAACCACGAAATCTGGAACTTTGACCATATTAATGCTAACATTCGCTTTCTTCGGACATTTCGGAGCAATGTGCCCAAACTCGTTGCAGTGGAAACATCTCATTCCTTTTGACTTATCGGGACAATTGCCATGAGTGTGGGACATCGATCCACAGTTTGTGCACCGCTTTAATTTATGGGAAACATTTTCTAACTTCTTACAATTACTTGTGCTTTGTTGTGATCTGTCAAACTTCTTCTTTTCCCTATCCTGCTCGCTCTTCATCTTTTCATATGCTTTTAAATTTTCTTTTAGTTGGTCGAGGGTTTTAAATTGATAGAGAAGGCTTTTATTTGTAGCGTTATCAGGAATTCCTCCTATTATATAGCCTATTAAATGTGAATCCACAACGCTTCCTCTCGTAGCTATCTTTTTGATCCGGTAAAAGTATTCCAGGTAAGATTCAGTTGAATTCTTTTTTGCTTCTGCTAGCAGCTTATGTACATTTTCGACCCCCTTGCTTCCGAATTCCTTAATGAGAAACTCTTTTAACTTTTTCCAACTACAAATGCCTGACTCTGACTCCACAGCTAACCTACCTGCGCCAAACAACAAACGCCTAGCATACAAATATTTCTGCACCTCGTTCCAGCAGCAAACCTCCGCAACATTCTCAAAGTCTGACAACCATGAATCAACGTCCTTGGATTCGCCATCAAACTTCTCTAAAGATTCCTCGACGTCTTTGAACTGATAATTATTTTGAACCCCCTCATTTTTAGTAGACATAATTGAAGAAGTCGAAGATAATAAAGACGATGTGTCGGACTCAGAATCTGAATTTTCGTGGCCTACGTCTTCGGAGATATCTTTCTTTTCTAATGACGTTCGAGACCTCGCTACTAGGTCGGCTTTTAAATTATACCGGTATGATAACCCAAGTTTTTTTAGAATTGCCTGAAGTTCCTTAGTTGTCAATGATTCAATATCTTCGGGAATATTCATTTAATGCAAAATGACTCAGGACGAATAAGAAAAATATAAATCTACCTAATGGTACTCGTGAGCTAGGTAGTTATACAAGCTGATATAGTTTATGATTTAAAATTTAACGGGGACCTTTTCCTCTTAAAGAGACGTGATCATAACGTTACTCAACCAAATAAATCAAATATATACGTATGTGTGTACATAAATGCATGCAAAAAATTGAACGAGCTCACCAGATTTTCGAATGTGCAAATGTATAGGTTTGCGGTTTGTATATACCACTCTGGTTCATGCAAGTAACGGCCACTAATTTTTGATTAACTCAATTGTATGTATTTTTCTTTTTCACTTAAACTTTTCCAATTTTTTTTTCAAACATTGACTTTTCTAATTGCTTTAATAAAACACTTTCCTCTCTAGTTGATATTAAAATTCAAGTTTATTTTAACGATTATTAGATATAGGTAGGATATTTAGTAATATTTTTAATAATATATTTAATTAAATTAAATCAAAAAAAAGAGTTCCAGGTTTAAAGGCACGTAACTTTAGATTTAGACATTACTTTAAGTAGGTACTTTTCTGTTAGACTTTTCGAACAAGAGTGAGTATAAAAGAGTTAGACAAAATGAAAAAAAGGTATATAGACTAGACTCTCGCATGTCTGCTAACGGAAGCATTCGACGCTAACCGATGGATGAAGACTTTTACTTCTCGGCTGGACTTCGGTCATCTACATAAATATCACAAACCCTTTTAACGTGTTCTTCCCCCTTGAAATTTATTAAATCTATTCGACCGTCAAATAAATATTCCTTTTTTACAAAATTCTTAAGCACTAAAAATAGAGTGTCCCTTATGGAAGAGATAAGATTAATTATGTATTTGCGAAGACTCATTTTGAAAAAAATTTATTTAAATAGTTCATAATTTTTGAAATGTACAGCAAAAATTTAAGTTACACGAGGTTTGTATCATTTAAATTCTGCAAAATGTCCCTAACGTTTCCTTTACTCGCATCTTCAAACTCTGCAGTTATAAAATAATCCTGCAATACCGTCCACTGTTTCACAATTCTATGAGCTACGCTTTCGAAGGAAAGCCACCTTATTGACGAAAGTATGAGGATTTTGTGCTCTGTGACGTTTTAATATATCCTGCAGTTGTTTAAAATCATTTAGCCGTCTAGCGCTATACTTGAAATAGTTGTAAATTTGGTTACAAAGTTCCTCTACCGCAGGCGGAATAGTTCTTAAAGCGTTTTTATTTATTAACTAAGACGGAAGACGTTTTTTTAAAATGCGCAATAACACCGTTGTGGAGACCCATCATACTCGAAGCGTTGTCCGAAGCAGGAAGCAAAATCAATAAAGTTAACAAGAGGAGTATTGTTATCCTGTAATGTTGCCAAGTCTTGTAAATTACTTCTCCCTTTCCACTTTTCGGTTCAACCAATTGAAAAAAAAACCAACTTACCAACTTTTTGGTCAAAGGTTCTTGATATAATGACCAGACATTTATCTGTAGAACTGTCAGTTATCTTATCTCGACAAGCACATTCATTGCTTATTTCGCAATGAAGTGTGTTATTCGCAGCGATTTATGCCTGCCACAGCTCATCTGTAATTGTATAGATATTAACTTAAATAGTTTTAAACCTCAAGCAAAATAGTCTGCCAGTTGTGCAATCTTTGAGTCCGGAAATATAGAATTAAACGAACGATTCTGCTGCAGCATACGCAGTACTAGTTTAATTTGAGCTGTATAGATTTGTTTGTTAAGTTTGGCGCTGTTGATATTAGAGAATGATCTATCTGCATTTTTGCATTATCAGCAGCTTTTTTTATGCTATGGACGTGGCTATAAACGACATAGCCTATAGCAGTCTCACAGTCTTAAGGAACATTTTAAAAAAAGTTTCATCTGTCCAGTTGTTTTCGAGTTTTTAACGGCCAAAAAAATTCCTACGGTTTTATTGTATATATAGATCTCAAAGTTAACTATGCTATGATAAGAACAAAAAGAAAGATCAATATAAGATACTACTAGAAGTAATAAATATCGACATAGCTGATGCAAAAGCTAAACAATCCTAAAGATATGTGAGGAATTTGCCGATTGTTTCCATCTCACAAGAGATTCCTTGACAGTAAATAACTTTTACAAACAAAACATTTCGATGACTGACAACAATCCTATTGCCCCAGACATTACAGCGCCAGCGTAACCTGTCCTAGAGGAAGCCTTTTTTTGGGATTTTATTCTGAATCGAGCAAGAGAGCTTACACTTCTAAAACTACAATTATCCATGTTTCGAATAGTGTCATTCTGTGACATGCTAACGTCATTCCTAGTGATCGTCATATAGAGCGTCGTGCGAGGTGTCATCCCGTCGTAAAATCATATCATTCTCATTATCATGTGGGAAAAACCCAGCAAGCTGTATATAAGAGTGCCTGCGACCAAATGTAGGTACTGCACGTCACCACTAGTACTTATAAAGTGCCAACATGTCAATCGTGTTACACTATGGAATTGCCTTACATGCGTCGGTTACTCGCCTCTGTCATTCTGGATTCAAATGTGTCACGATATGACAAAGGGAGAATGTCACGGATTTGTTAGAGCATCATGACCGCACAGTGACACAGTGTGATAGGGTATTGTCAAGATGGACTGTTACGCATACCTGACACTAAGTTAATTCATATCACTCTCTTCTCTAATTATGCGGACCACCTAAGGTGGGGTCTTCCTCTGCTTTATTGTCACTCAGGGGTAAAGTCAAAGACTCATCGGGTTGCTGTATTTGTATTTTGAGCTTCTTGACTGTAGGTCAACTTCGCTATACTTGCCGCCCCCATATTTCCGTACAAGACCCAGCAAAAGCCGCAAGATTGCTGCAAAGAAGTTCAGATCTCCATTTCAGCCTTCACATGATCTCTGGATCAAGGAAAGTATATCCAAATGGAGAACTGCCACTAATTTCGGGTAAAATTACTAAGCCAATTATTGTGCTCGACATTGGTATACAAATCGTACGTCCTGAGAACCATATTGATCCGCACCAAAGAATCTAAAAAATGCCTAACGCAATGAATGACCAAGAACTATTTCAATAAATAGGTTTCGCAAAGTACCACCCTGACTGTCGCCATTCCATGTCAATTTCCCACATCCTACAAACAAAATCAGTTCCCACTGCAGGTTTAAACCCATTAAACTCTACCCGCACCACCACCACCGCACGCAAGTAGTACTATTATTCGCTACTAATGCTCGTATTTTGCCCAGAATCTGTAGCGCAGGACTCCGATGTGCTGCGTTTATTTCCTCCACCACGTCCAGAACCAGAACCGTAGTGCGGAATTCAACACGAATTGTCTCCAATGGATGACGATCGTTGTTGTCCAACGACAACATCTCGTTGTCGTCATCATCATCATCATCATCGTCATTGAGCCGAGAGAGTAGGTATCCATCGAAGGGACAACGTTCGACAACGATCGGATGTATAGAGTGTAGTAATTTTCATTATTGGAGCAGTAAATGACGGGGCGTAGTACTTGTTGGGCCATTGAATCTGATTGCATTTTGTTATGACCAAAGCGGCAGAGTGGGTTAAAGACGATATGTGTTCCTGGATGTGATGTTGATGCTGCTGGGACTCTTGTGTCTGTGAGCATAGCACTCTGTTTGCATCAAATGCCAATGACCATGTGCACTTGAAAGCGTTCCCATAAGGAACCGATCCGTATGACCATATTTGTTGGGATAATTTCTAAGCAGAACTTATTTGGTCATTTGTCCATAATTGGATTGGTTTAGGTTTCTTTGTGCGGATTTCCGTGTGTATGAGTGCGCGCAAGATGGACATTTGATGTTATTCCATAATGGTGAGAGCAATTTTAGAAAAGGGCTGCGACAAATGCTGGCCAATGATGTGCATGCAGTTTTGTTGGAATCTGCGGAAGAGGTTTCTTTTTTTTTTAAACAAATTTTAAGATCAGTTATGTACTGATGCTATTCAATATTTAAAACAAGTCGTTTTCTAGAACGCACGACTTTTGGGGCTGCCGCATTGATTTTCAGCCAAAATTGGTGTCCTGTAAATTGTCAACGCAGGTGAGAGCATTGTAAGTTTTATCTCTAAAATTTCAGGTATGATGGCCTTCATATGACCTTGACAAGTTCAATCATTGCGCATCAAGGCGGGGATGGTGCGCTAGGGTTTCCTTGGTTCTTATAGGTAGGTTTCTCTTGTCTCTCAAGTCCTCATAGTTAATAGCTGTTGGCAGTATTTTGCTATATTCGCTTCCTTTGCCTTGTCGTTGGAAGAGTTGGCGAAAGTAGAAGAATTCCTTAAAATCCATTTATCGTAAAATTAAGGACGATAAGACTGTTTTGCGTACAGGCGCTTCATTCTTACACTGCGTATAAAATGCGATATTTTTCTGTAATTGGCGCCATAATTGACCCTTCTCGAGCGTTTATCCTAACCTAGCATTCTGTAAAAAATGAAGCTCATGTTTGAAGCAATGGAAAGCTATACAAGAGTGGCGAACGCCAGATGGACCGCAAGACAATTTATTCGCCCTTAAGCGAAGTCAGGATCGAGAGACTCATGCGGAAAGATAGATTTCCACTGCTTATAAGGAATCATAACATGGTACAATATGCCTGACGGAAGAAGAATTTGGCAGATGCTGCGGTGATGAGGGAGTTCTTGAAGATACAACTCATAACTTCATATATACAACTGCCAAGGCCTCCGAAACACTAGGAAGAAATTCTTTACTTCTTCAAAGACCTAGATAAGCTGTGCAGCACATCAACTGTTGTGAGTCAGGGTCTGTCAGAGAGTCAGCTTAGACATATGTGAGGAAGGCGGCTAAAACTCGTCAGACAGGTGTCCGCCTACCATATATGCGATGAAAATTTTGATGCTGAATCCGTCTCCCGAGGTCGTGCCGTACAGGTTATGTTGTTTGATGTTCCTACCAAAGCTATGCAGTACCTTCCTATGTCGCAAATGGCGTTAAAATATCCAAGAACTTTCGAACTTTTTACAGTCCGGGTCCGACCAAGGATTGCTCGTAGATTCAGCTTGACACAATTTTTGGTGGCATCGTCTAACACTCTCTTCCATCAGCACAGAAGAGGCTTTTGTTCTAAAACTAAGCAGTAAGCATGCGCATGTATGCGGGTCATCATCAATCAATTTAGTGGAGGCTCTAGATTTTTTGCCAAAGTCTACCTCTAACAGTCAAATATTACTCCCATAAAGCCGTTGTATCTGCTCGGGGTATGAAGAAACCTTGCACATTGAAAAGCAAAAGCAGTCACAATAGCAGGCATTCGTTTTGGGTATACCCGGTCCACAAGGATCTCGGGCCACTTTAAGCTATGTACGTTCGTCTTTTCCGAGAAAAGGATTTAAGAAAAATTCCAAAGCACTTCCTATAAGTTTAAAACCTTTTCGCTAGTGGTCCATTCAATGTTCGATCATTTGATGTTCTTAAGGAACTCTGTTAGACAGAACGGTGTTAATGGATCTGGATCAAAGCTATGCTCTGAAATAACGAACTTAAAGGGGCGGGAGAAAGTTGTAAATATGTCATGTCAGAAGTTATCAGAGTCCTTCTGGAATCTGCTGTTTTGTCTGCCTTGGTTGCGGTGCATTTTGTAGTTGGCTATGACCTACGAGTTTCTGCTTATCGCACTCAATGGCTCTGATGTCTACGCTCAAGCCTATATGCGAGTGATGTAGCCGTGCCTTGGTTTAAGTCCTTTGACCGACTAAGTAAATTGAAATGGCAGTTTTTAACATTAACGCTGAATGGTGGATTAGAAATTCGCTTTTAGTCAAATTTCATCTTAAAAACAAATGGAAATCTGTCTATAGTCGAATTAGACCTCAAACCAACTTTGAATTCATAACTGAAGGCAGTAGGCCAAGAATCCACCACCACCACCACCAGGTCCACCCTCGGCCTACTCGGTAAAGTCTGCGAAGATAACTTAGCATTTTCTTTCTTTCAGCGAATTCCAATTTAACCAACTTTAACCTACTCCGGCTCCTGTTTTTCGCATGTATTTGCATTAGCATAAATAAAACACTTATCAGTTTTGCTACATTGTCATAATATCTCACAACTTATCCCTCGGCCAAAACATAACCCAACTAAATCAACCGACATAATTGTGAAAATAAAAAAAACAAATTTATGTAAATCGCTGCACCATTAGCTTATCGAAATTTCCTAAAATAGAATCTGTGACAGTTTTTAAAGTCCTCGTCGATAGCAGTTAGACGGGACTACAGATCTTCATAACTTATTGCCAATAAAAGTTCGTTTCTGTTCCTTTTTTTATGCTTTAGCCATTGAAAACCGTCGATTTCTAGGCCATTGGATATATGCATCTTGCACACCTTATACTTGATCAACAACTATGTGCACCAGAAGAAGATACCCATTTATAGGGCGGACCAGACCACTTATGTGACGCGCTTATAAAATGTAATGTCCTAGACCTTAACCCCAACCGGTCGGCTATAAGCACAGCAGCCAGTGCCCAGTCGAAAGTAAGTTTATGTTTATGTGTATTTTTCCTTCGAAAATTGTTGTCGTGGCCTCTTTGCGCGCGTAAAATTTACATTTTAATTGGACAACGATATAGCTGGGGACTCGTGAGGGCTGCCTCTCTATAACCGATTAATGTTAAATAATCACATTGGATGCAGTCTGCTGGGTTCGTGGTAAACAACATAAACACAGTGCTGATGCTTGTTGACAAGGTGAATTCATTTCGCTTATTAAAAGCGAAAGGAAAAGCAGTAGACGCCTGTGCATCGTTTGTGATCTATTTAAATACCTATATAAATCTGATATTAAAAAAAATGTATCTTTTATGTTGGACAGTAATTTATGAAGTGAGGTTGTGACTTCTTTAGTCGATCATTGTTCAAAACTGCAATCAAACGCCACTGATCTATATAATAGAAAATGTGTTTTCAAAATACAAAGGACTATCAGTGACAGGACATTTATTTTTAACTAGCTGCACCCGCCCTGCTTTGCCCGTGCACAGGAATTGTATTGCTTAGGTCTTACATAATAATGTCCTTTAGTAAAACGCGAGAAATAAAAAAAATCGATTTGCTAGAATATTGCCTGAAATACAGCAATACGAACAAAACAAAAAAGAATAATGAAAATCGGCCCAGCGGTTATCGAGATATAACGTCATCGAGTTTCACCCCATAGAAGATGTTTTTTGTATAGGAGGTTAGGGAGGTGTCACGCCCCTTTGTCCAATTTTGACCTATCTTCACAGGAGTACTCCAGGGCCAATACCTATGCTTATCTATAAGTTTGAGCTCAATCGATTCGGTGGTTTTTGAGATATTAGATTTTGAATGTTTTTTTTTGTATAGCGGTGCCACGCCCTTTTGTCCGATTTTAACCAAACTTCAGAAAAACCATATATAAACCAATACCAAAGATGTGTGAAAATTTGGTTAAAATCGGTAAATGCGTTAAGTCTTGAATCGGCGACAAACAATTTTAAGGCTCAATTTTTATACCTACACTAGCGAACCCCTTGCACACTTCGTTGTGCAAAATAGAAAAATATAAAAATCTATTTTAAATTCATTGAAATCAGTGACAGTTTGTAATGTAATGCTCTGTGGTAAATAATTTTTCCCAATCTTCACAGGAACACTCCTGGGCCAATACCTAAGATTGTCTGAAAATTTGAGCTCAATCTGTTCGGTGGTTTTCGAAATACATATAAGATTTTGAACGTTTTTTTTTTTGTATGGGAGGTGCCACGACCCTTTGCCTAATCATTTGACCAATCTTCACAGGAACAATTCTTCGACAATACCTAAAATTGTCTTTAAATTTGGACTCAATCGATTCCGTGGTTTTCGAGATATAAGATTTCTAATGCATTTTTTGTATGGGGAGTGTCACGTCACTATAACTCATGAACCAATATACCTACAAAGACTATATACGCTTATAAACCATGGTATTAATGTCACCTTTCATGGGAAATTTCCAGAATCAAAATCGGTTCACACATTACAGAGAACATTATGGACAAACGGCAAACACAATACAATTACATATGTAGATATAGATAACTAGCTGGACCGGTGCTCGCCTTGCACGCTCGCACAAAATTATATTTTGTTCATTTAATTACACTTTGAGTGTTTTATTGAAATCTGCCATACTGCAGCACGCACCCCATCCCCATCCTGCATCGGACATACGATCATACATATATATACCTTCATACAACTGACCATGGCACTCACTGCGAAAACAAATCAGCCCTTTTCAAATGTGTAGTATACGTATGCTAGTCTTGTTTTGTTTTTGTTTGTCCTGTCGCACGATCGCAAAAGTACAAACATCCATTTGTAGCAATGTATATGTGTATGTATATATTTTCACTTAAAAAACACATTGTGGCTATAAACGACATAGCCTATAGCAGTCTCACAGTCCTAAGGAACATTTTAAAAAAAGTTTCATTGAGATCTGTCCAGTAGTTTTCGAGTTTTTAACGGCCAAACAAATGTCTACAGTTTTATTATATGTATAGATTATATATAGATAAGATCATAATGATACAAAAAAGTTTCTTTCTTTCCTTGCTAGTAGATGGTCAGACTAGGATATTGCCAAACCTGTCACATTAGGATTAGGGCCCCATTTATAGTTGGCCTTGAGGTGTGGCAGGTTACAGGAATCTGGTTGTCGACTTGTTACGCTCGACAGTGCACAGTAGACAGTTTAACCCTAAACGGCTACTAGTTTTCCATCAATGGACCCGCAAATTATTCTGACGGTCAAAAGTGATTACAGTTTTTCGACAGAGACATCGAAATAAGATAGACATATAATAACATTTCTGTGCTCGCAGAAAAAGACCTGGAGCTTCTTGGGAGGCTATTAGCTAGATATATATGGTTGGTGTGTCCTCCGCAACAAAGCAAAGCCGGTCTGGAGGTGTTGAACTTGTGGGTGGTAAAAATTCTGTAGGAGTAGTAGACATTGCTCAGGCAAAAGTGATGATACTTCCATCCCAAGACCTAGGATAGCACTCAGAGTATTGAAGTGAATACCAATAGATCGGAGAGTCGCGATATTAAAGTTAAAGCTAAAAATATCAATTGTAGGTAGCTCAAATATAGTTGTACGTAGATAAAGTTGATGTACTCCTTAAAAAGGTTGAAGACATGAAATCAAATATTGGTATGGATGACTTCAATGCTCACATGGGTACGGATGTAGCGACATATAGGGTAGCGTGGTGGGAAGAACTTGAATATGTTGGAATTTTGTTTTGCAAATAGCATGTCCACTACGAAGACCTTCTTTCCACACTAACACATCCATAAATACCCATGGCACGTCTTTTAAAACGATCGGATCAAAGAAGCAATCAAAGGTGCAGATTCTCGAAAGGACTCAGCTTCTCAAACGACTAAACCGGGCGCAAAGGTCTTTTAAACTGGCTGTTAAAAAACAGCGAAAAAACAACCTTGAAGGAGTTCGGGGGAAAATAAGACATTGAACACAGATCTGGAAGCAAGGTGTTTTGGCAGACTATAGGCACCGTCTTAGAGGAAGAGTCTATAGAGTATCATTGAAGAAGTCAAATCAGTAAATGGCGCACTTTTGTCCAATGACAAGGACATAACTTGCTCGTTGCTCATATGGAGCGAGCAGTTTCTGAGTTGCACAATCCAAAAAAAGGGCATGGGGATGACAGATATATCACCTTAAGCAGGGCAAAAGATAGTCCCATGGTAGAGTCAGTGAAGTGTTTATAGAAGTTGGCAAATCTGCCGGATTAGATAAAATTCAGCCAGAAATAATCAAGGCCGTGGGTGAAGAGGGAGGTAAAAGGCTCTCCCGTATCATTAAAGAGACCAGGGAAAATGACCAAACACTCAGCGCTTTGCAAATTGGGTGTAGCGCATGTAGTGAAACATTCGAATGATTCAGGGAATTTTTAAAAATTCAACAACCGGCCTTGCGCTTTCTTTCCAAGTATACAAGCCTGCAGAGGCAAACACGGGGATACGACGTGTGATCTGTTTAATGGTGGCTATGATAGTCAATATTTTTGTCCACCTGACCTATAGGATCGTGACACTCAAAGTTAACTCCAGCAGGGATCCTGGGTCGGGGATGGCCTACCAGAGATCCAACAAGCGGGTGATGACTTTTATTTCACTGGGAAGCAGTGGGATGGGAATCTTTATACAATTTGATATGCAGAGTACCAAAGTAATTTGCATATTTTTCATTCGACTGACACTTATAGGCTCAAACGGCCGCATAAACAATACAAGTCGCACAAACGATATGCTGTTTCGGATCATAATTTGTTTGCCCTGGTTTCTAACAAGCTATACAAAGTGCCTATAACATATAATAATGATGTATCCCACGAGAGAATACGTAGGCCGCCGTGACGCCGACGTATGATCTTTCTAAGTGTGTCACAAATTTAAAGACTAATGATGTCCCGCTGCAGTGATTTTTCCCATCGCACACATCTTCATCGCATCGCCTCTGGGTCAAGAATAAACGGCGAACTTCCATTTCACATAGAGCCTCCTCCAACGATCAAAAGACCACATACAACCGGCAGCGTGCATCGTCAGCGACGATCGATTTTTGATCGTTTCAATTAGATCTGCACTGCAGATCAATGCAAACAATGGTTCCATGTATCCACGACGAATCCACAATCGAAACGAAGCGAGTCTCGGCGAGATGGGAGCGCATAAATCTCGGCAACAATAAATTTTCCCTCAGAACATGAATTGGCGCACACTGTGAAGTAGGAGAAGATCATCATTATCCAAGCAGTAGTCACCGCAATGGCAGTAGTACTGAAGGGGTGATGCAGCTAGTGGTGGATGGTGATGGTGCTGCTGCTGACTCACAGATGTTCAGCAATAGATTAGAACTCGTGTTCGGAGCCACTACCAGGTGATCCTTCGACTTGAGGAAGATTTATCACTTGCGCAGCGAATTTATATTTCTCTCTCTCTTTCTCTATCTCTCTGTTTGTCTCTGTGTGACAGTGAATTTTTTTAAGAAGAAGGTAAATCTTCTATTCGGGGTTGTCCTCTTGTGCGAGGGGGAGGTTAAAAACGAGCACAATAGCGCATGATTCCAGAGCAGAAATTGGAGCATTGTCGTTATCACGGCGGCAATCGCGAGCCATCCAATCGAGGTTCGGCAATAACAGAAGAGGAGAACACTCATCCAGCTTCAGTCGGGAAAAAAAGGGAAAATCTTTTCGATTTCGCTGCATATGCAGCGGCTAATTGAGAATCGATCGTAGAGATGCATCGGCGACGACGACGACACGGTAGCAATGGTTTCGCTCTCCCATTCAATGGGTGACCTGAATTCAGGCCTTCATATACATATGTGGGCCGCCGCCACCGCCAGATGAGATGCCGAAGATTGTGGCGATGATGATGATTGCTATGGTGGTGGTGTCTCCCACCGACGACAATTAAAAGTGACTTTCAATTTTGTGAACTTGACATATAGAACTGTGCTTATATTTACGACTGGCGATATGTAAAGAAGAAGACTTTTGTTAGATCTGTGCCAGCGGAAAGATATCGTCGATGGTTCTTTCGTTTTCAATCAGCGGAAGGTTGAATTCAAAGAGGCGAAGTTCGAGTACTTTATGTTCTGATTGGAATCGCATGTGATTAATGACTACTGTTGGGCTTGTTTTTTTTTGTTTTGTCTACCGGTGGGAGTTCAAAAGTGGGATACACCACTTTATTTGGCGGCAATGGCTTTTGCCCTTCAAATTCACTTTCGCTCGTATTCGAAAGCAAGACCACGCAATTTTGGACCAAGACACTTTGAAACTTAACATTTTATTTTGTTAAATACTTTTTTCGGGCAAGGCTATAAGGCTTCAACAGCACCAAGATTATGCTTGGATATAGTTGTGAATTGAATGGGTCACAATTTTTATGGGAAAGTTCTTATTTTTTATTCGATGGGTTTCAAAGTCGGCTTAATGTATTGGAATAATCAATAATTGGAAATTATTCAAATCCGTTTTTGGCTGCGTTTGAAATGATATGGACTGGACGGACAACCAATTCCGATTAAGGCTTTTCCGACAGGTACTGGAATTAAGTTTATAAAAATCGTTGTTCAAGTCTGCTCTTTTTACAATTATTTTTATATTGAAATTGAAGCAATTAAAAAAAAGAACAAAAAGAAGATACAACAAATAAAGAGGACAAAAAAAGATCCAAGCGAAAAAAGAAAGTGTAAAATAGATCGCCGGCAAAAAGAGGACGTTTTCTCTCAAAAAAAATGTTCTGGAAACCGTTTTATTTTCATTTTAAGTATTATTTTCTTTTAATTACCCCTCCCGCCTAACCGGAGCGAGATAGGCCCCCCCCCCCCCTTCCCATAGTAAAAAGTACTTGTATTAAACCCCTCTACAAAATACCGTTATCAATTTTTGGCGCCGCCGTAGTTATCGTACTCTCCCCAAATTCTCAATACATATTGTATGAAAATCTCATTCATTGTAATAAAAATTGACAAAGATCGCAAGTATTGTATGGTTTATTAGAATAAATAAATTTACACTTGGGAAAGAACAAACAAATTTAAGCCATTTGGCAATCCTGACACATTCACCCCTATTCCCGTTGGCGTTTGTCGTATACTCATGTTTCGTGTCGTAAAATGATGTTCAGATTTTTTTTAAACTTTTGTTAACAATTTTATTTCCTTTTCTATGTGTTCACCATCATTTCAATTCATTTGTCCCAAAAAAGTTAAAAACACCGACTAAAAAAAGAAGTAAAATATGAGTCGCTTACGACAAACGCCAACGGGAATAGGGGTGAATGTTTGGGTCAGACTGTGCTCCGGACATTTTGGCATTTAACACATCCTTGACGGGTAGATCTTTCTCCTTTTTCCTCATCATGACATATAGCGCACTGGAATAAATTCGATGTTGTCACCCTTCGTGCTTAATATAGCTATTGAGAAAAACGCCAGTGTATTCCAGGTAAAGATCCACGCCATATAAGAATGCGTCAATTCCATCTAAAATATTAGCATCAAAGGCGTTCACATCTATATATTCCCGAACAGGTCGAGCAGGTCCTATAAAGACCCTTTATAGGCTCGCCTATCACGGACTCAGTATTACACTGTTTCAACACCCGTCAATGTCATATCATCGGGAACAGAAGAACCAAATTCATGGTGGGTTTGCTGGCCATGAGGGCTTTGAAGAAAACGAAAAAGCCGGCGAATTAGCTTAGAAACGCCTTTCACGGGACCGGAATCTTTCCTCTATACCCCCAAATCGCCTACAAACTTAGCCATAAAAGGCTAGCAAAACACAAAATGTATATCTCATATTACGAGAATATCCCAGTTCTAAGAAAGGCCAAACGAGCTATACAGTCATTCAATCACAATGCGCATAGCAGGCATGATATCACAAACCTATATAGTATAGAATTCCTCACAGTATGTTATGGATTACGATACTACAAAACGAATCTAGCGAACTCAGCGAAATGCAGTCTATGTACTGAAGACGACGAAACAACATTACATGCGAATGTGGAGCTAGAACTAGAAAGAAGAAGGGACCAACTGGACCCCGAAGAGACGAAAAAAGCCTATGCATCAGTATCAAAATCTTTATAAAAAAAGTGAAGAGCCTAAACCTTCTTTCTAACATATGGAACAATAAATCTTAATCACGTCGACGTCCGACGTGCCTGTTTTATCGCCTTAGTCAGTCAGTCTTATGCAACCGCTTGTATAAAACAAATGGGATCGTTCAATAAAATGTATCGCTTAGGTAGCTAAAAGTAGTTTAGTTTTCCTGAAGTTAAACAAGAAAATTAAAGTAATTAAATTTCAAGGAACCAAAATTCCATTTTCTTTGTTCTGGAACAGAAAGTATCCATTTTCCCCTTTTAGCTCATTCCCTCAAAGATGTCGCACAATCAGCACGTAAACGTAAAAGCCTTGTGATTAATTTGAAGTAAGTTACTGACATGGTAGCCCGATTTATGGGATACGAGTTTCTGCACAAGATCGTACTCACCGCCAGAGCCGTAACTAGGCTTTTATGCGCCCTGTGCGAGCTTCTATATTTGCGCCCTCGAAAAATATACTGATTTTTCGGATATCGAAATTTTAGTTTAGTTTACTTGTTATAATTAAACATTATATTAACTTTAGACAAACAGAACAAATTTATTTGGCAAAATATGTACATACAGCTAAGTATAACAGACATAAAATACCAGGGGCCTGTAACACAATACTACAAGTACTTGTAGTACAAGTGAATTCATACAAGTGTATCACATTTCTGTAACACGAAACTACTAGTCGACTGGCACTTCTACAAGTGTAGCGGGCCAATAATACAAGTGGGAAATTTCGTGATTATCCTGTTTCCGTAACTCAGAGCTACAAGTGTAGAAAAAAAATCAATCTAACTTGTAGACTAGTAGATGAAATCTTACATGTGATTCAAGACTTGTAGGGGCTTTAATTAGGCATTAATATTAAATCTTTTTAATGGATTATTGCAATAAATTTGTTCATCGTGATTGCATCTATTCTTTAAACCGAAAAAGTAGTTTTAAACGTCGATTCTATACATATAAAAATGGTATGAATGGTATGTGGTTTTTACGAAAGAAAATTTCAAAATTGGACAAAGGGGCGTGGCACTGCCCATACAAAAAATCATTCAAAATCTTACATCTCGAAAACCACCAAATCGATTGAGCTCAAACTAATCTTAGGTATTGGCCGTGGAGTGGTCCTGTGAAGATTGGTCAAAAACGGACAAAGGGGCATCGTAGCTATCCTTTGATGGAATTTGTTACTTTATGCCTTGATAGAAAGAAGACGAACGATATTTTGGTATATATATTGCATTTATTTCGAAATGTCACCCTTTACTTCTTTTGGGGCATTGAGAGTTAAGTGTTCATGGTTGCGCAATTAGTAGATATATAACTTCGTTTAAGTAAAGACTTTTTATAATACTTACAACTGCAGTTTTTCGACAATTCTCCCAAAAACAAAAAAACGTTTCGCATGTACAATCCACCCATTATTTTGCAGAATAATATTTAGGAAACTAAATACTCTTTCCCATGTTTTGCTTTTTATTTCTTTTGACATCGGAAAATGCAGTAAATAGCATTTTTTTATTTTCTTGGATTTTTACAAGCACGGTAATTTTTTTTCAACAGCATCTTTATTCAATTTAATGCTTTCGCTTGCTTATATGAACACTTGTACAGAGAGTCTACAAGTCGAGGGAAATTTTTATTTCGTACAACTGTAAAGTTTTTTTTTTTGTGTTACAGAAATAATCTACACTTGTGTAACTAATAGAGACCTACAAGTAACTGTAGACCTGTAGACTTGTAGTTTTGTGTTACAGGCCCGTAAACAATATAAGAGCACTATTTACTTAACAATTTTGTCGGCTGTAGGAAACCAGCAATATTATCGCTCACTCACAGTTAATTTACTTTGAATTGAATCAGAGGTTTCACAGAGGTTCGTTGAAGTTGTAGAAAAATATTCCTGATAGGTAGAAATTTCAGGCAATCTTTTTGCTTCGATGTGAGAATAGGTTTAAACAAAATTGCGTATTGCTTATTGATAGTTGCTTAGTTGCTTATTGCTTATTGCCTCAGTCTGAGAGCCGCCTTACAAAGTCCAGTTGTCCTATCCTCTTAAGAGACTTAGGCTACATTCGCATTTTTCATAGTCCCTTCAATTTGATTCTTCAACGTTTCTATTTCGGCCCAAAATTCTGTGGCATTTATGTCACATCAACTTCTACTACTTAACAATCTCTGATTTGAGTTTAAGTTCAAACGATTTTTTTATTTGATAGTTTGTGGAACGGGTTTTAATGTCGTGAATTTTGAAAAAAACTTGTGACAATTCGCACCAAGGCACCTTCGCGGCGAAAATTTTGAAATTTTGTTGTTTAAACTGTTTTCAAACTTGTTTTTCCCATATTTTGATGGACTATTTTTTATTCTAGATATGTAGTAAAATGAGCAATTTTTTTATATAAATGCTAGCATATTATTCCGTATGCCGTATGCGTTTAATTAAAGTTGGGCAAAAAATTAGACAACATTTACAATTTTCATTAGGTATCTCGTTCGTACCTATAAGAGGTTGCTGGTGCATTGGGTATTGTGTGCGTGATTGTGATTGCGTAGTGTGTAGTTACCTACATAGATTCAAGAGAGGCAGGAAAATGTAATTTCGGTTTCTCGACTGACGCGAAATGGATTGCATTTTAAAGCAAAAAAAATTTAAATGTCATAAATACATGACACCTGCAACCTTTTTATAGGTAATATTTTTATTAGTAAACTTATCTTATTTGGGTTTGTAATGTTGCGAGACTTACGAGTGTCAGAGTTTAAAGATCTTTTAATGCGAATTACCTAAAAGTTTGTCCTGGTAATTTTTGCGCCCTTCTGGGCCTACGCCCTGTGCCTGGGCACCGCTGGCACCGCCCTAGTTACGGCACTGCTCACCGCTTCAATATTTTATCTGTGACATATTTGATTTCAATAAAAAATCGTCAACATCGACTTCAAGCTTTGACAATAATTGAAATTAAATTAAAAGAAGACATAAGAAGGAATAAAATAGTGCAAGAAAACCATAATAAAAAAAATATATTTATGTATAAGTAATAAGTATGTATATGGAAATCTCATGTATCTACCCGGGTAGATACTGTTCATACGGGTACTTAAAAACTTCCATCCACGTATTCTGAGGCCCTTCTCCCCCCAAGTCGAGTCGAGATCCAAAATTCAGTCTTAATCCGGGCACAATACCTAAAAGTCGTAATCATGTGATCATTCCTTATGCCAGTTGTAATGTTGGTTTCTGTACCGGAATATTCTGCAGCGCTATCCAAGCAGAACAAAAACAAAAGAGTTTGTTAGAGAACTGTATTTTCTAAAAATCATAAAATGTTTGTTTCAGTCGAAAGGCGTCATTCGTTTGAGGTGCATATACCTTTTTTCGGAGCCATAAATACATGCATAATGAATTCGAACGTAAAAGCCGTAATGTTGACGGTAAGCTGAGTGATTTAAAAATGGATTTACCAAAGAAGAAAATTCTAAAATAGACGTACATATTTGGTTTACTCACAAACAAATTTAGGTCATATAAGCTTATACAATATCTGAAGCGTAAGCGGTTAATTATGATCCTCAGTCATCTTCACTGATTTCGCTTCCCGTCTATAATATTAGCCCAGCCAAAGCCAAATTTATTGAACAGCCAATTGGAATGGAATATTTCTGGCTCAAATTTCTCTCGATCGAATATCGGACTTCGGACCACCTTTGTTTTGCCTATAAAACCCCAGGAAATATTGAAACAGATACCATTAATGGACATATTCCTGAAAATCCAAACTTTATTCACCACAAATGACCATAAAAACCAAGAGATAACCAAAACCGTGTACAGAACTCACAGCACATGCATAAAATTCTCCCCGGGATAACATTTGTCTACGCATACTCTGCGATACGGTCTAATCGATGTCACACTAAAGAAAAGGACTTCAAATTTGTATACCATCTCCTCCGTATGCGGGCTCGATATAACTTCTCCGTGTGTCTTCTTATCTACTATGCCATCAACACATTTTCTCCTGCACTCTGTGGCGCGCAGACAGCAATTATGCCGCAGGACATCATTTTCGCATAAACAAAAACCACAGCAAAGAAAAAATATAACGCAAAAAATCGAAGAGGACTCTCTAGATAAGTGTTCTTCTAGCTAAAGCAGATATAGGATGCGCTCAGGCGAAACAAAAAAAAAATAACCCTCCATTTAGATTCACTCATCGAGTGTGTTATTATGTGAGAATACGAACAAGAGGAACAAAAACCGTCCTCCTTGTTTCCTGCTCAATTGGTCCACTATCTATCTACTTGTACGAGGGACGCGCAGCTTCTTGAGTTGATTAACAAAAGCGCAATGTAAATTAACTACGACAACAACGAGGACGCGTCGTTAAACGACGCGAAAGACAAAATGCGGGATGTGAATGGGGCGGGCTGGTTTTTGTGCCTCATAAACATAAATATCTCGCGGTGGAGGCGGGGGCACGCATCCCATTCAACCCAGAGTTCCAACTACTACTCTATATGTAAGCGCACTCTCGAGAGTCTCAAGGACAACCAAAATTGTAGTTCTACCGTCTCAAAGATCGCGCTGAGATAAACGGTTGGCGATAATCGAAACACGCGTGTCGCTTTTTATTGCATACAAAAAAAAAAGATATACTTATCCGCAAGGAAAACTGAAATCAACACAAAAAAAAAGCAGCGAACAAGAGAAACATCATACAGCAACAATGCTGGCAGAGGATGAAGTTCCTGTTTTGCCCTCGTATAAGGCCAGTTTGAAAGTAAGTGAACGGCGGCGGCGGCGAAGAGTTGTTGCTGGCCAAGATCCGAAACGGCAAGTTAAAGTTTATGCACGACATAAACTTTAGTGTTGCTCAACAAGATACGGCTGTGCTATCGACTCGCAGAGTTACACTTGTCAAAAGTATTGTGATCCTGCCTTCGTGATGAAAGCAAAGGAAATCTCTATTTGAATGGACACGTATAAGGACACCCTGACTTTTAGGAGACATTAATATGAGCAATGAGCTAGTGTGGCAACTCGGGTGTAATATGTAAATTTCTGCGCTTCTGTTTCGCGGGATTGCTGTCTTTTGGATCAGTTTGGTTCTTAGGACCGATCATGAGGATGCCGTTGACGTAGGTTCGATAGTCCTGATAATTGGGGTATTTTATGTCTTGGGCATTTGTCAGAAATAGATACCTACGTAGGATTTCGACAGTCCAGTAGGAGACCACATTTCATGCACTTTGAGTTGGCTTTGTTCTTGAAAAAAATTATTAGGTGGAGTTTGACTTCTCCATATCTAAGGCAGGCGTGAAAATTGTTTTCTGTAAGTTTTCAATCGATTTATGGTCGAATGTTTTTAACCTTCTCATCTCGAAGAAAACCTTATCTTGGAGAATACTTTTGCGACAATCATGTCGGCAAGCTCGCTAGTACTTTTGAGATCCTCTGGTATCACAATGGCCCTGCTTTGAGCAAAGTGTGGCTATTCTCGTTATTACTAACCGAACTATAGTCCTTTTGTTACTCGACGTATGATCTTCCATTGTGTCTGTGACAAATAGGTCATTCCCTTCTCTATAGCGCGCTTATTGCCGTCTAAATTTTTTCATTGGTAAAAGAGGAGCACTCGGAAAAATGGCCAGACCAAAATGAGGTCGCAAAACTTTTCAAAATAAAGTGTTAAGAACATTCGTTAGTGCACCGTGGTATATTAGAAATGAAGATCTCCATAGAGACCTCGGAGTTCCCACGGTTAAAGACGAAACGAGAAATTGCACTCGAAAGTATAGAAATCTTGGAAATTCTCGATGAAACAAATTTATTGGGGCGTCTACAACGAACTAAAACTTCCGAACGAGCAGGAACTATCGCCAGAATGTTGCCTGCCAAACGTGTATAACTTCGTGATAAAAAAATTGCTTGATAATTCATAACTCAGTTGCAGTACGAAACAAATTTGTGGGAGGTGGTTTTAGTGAGCAAAAATCTCACACTACTATGAGCACGCGCTTGGCAAAAGATGGGGTCTGAAACCACAACTGACCCTTTGGATGTACACAGCCGTAGTACGACCAATCCTCACTTACGGGTCAGTAGTCTGGTGGCCGGCTCTTAGAAAAGCCTACAACATAACCAAGCTCAACAGAGTCCAAAGAACGGCATGCATAGGCACCACAAGCGCTCTGCGGTCAACACCGTCAGACGCCCTCACAGTCCTTCTGCATCTTTTACACTTAGACCATCATATCACTAACATCACAATGCATAGCGCAATCAGACTCAGAGAGTCTGGGTGCTGGTATGCGGGACCCTATGGTCATAGCAACATTCTGCTTACTTTAGGAAGAGAGATAGTACCACCCTCAACAGATTACATTACCCCCCCAAATACTTTTTAAAAAACACTTTGAAGTAGAATTTCCCTCAAGACTAGACTGGCAGGACGGACGGGTGAACAGGGACTCGAATTTAACAATCTACACTGACGGTTCAAAGACGGACTGTGGGGTAGGTGCGGTTGTATTTTCGGAGTCCCTGGGCATTTCAAAATACTTTAGGCCCCCAGACACAGCCAGTGTGTTTCAGGCGGAAATACTTGCTATCCGTGAAGCCTGTCGCCTAATCAAAATACAGACGGACATAGTTCCGAGGCAAAAGATAGACATATTCATTGACAGTCAAGCTGCGATCAGGGCCATCGCCTCAGCCAGTATAAACTCAAAATTAGTATTAGAATGCCGAGAGGAGTTGGCCTCGCTTGTTCAAATCCGGATTACCCTGATCTGGGTTCCAGGCCACACCAACGTTTATGGAAACGAACAGGCTGACGAGCTGGCCAGGCGAGGTTCAAGCCTCTACTGCTCACTTGCGGAATCGATCCAAATTCCAATAGGAGCAGTCAAGGCAAAAATTTCCGAAGATTACCTATCGAAAGCCAATCTCAGATGGAGGAGGCTAACAAATTGCGCCATATCCAGAAGTATGTGGCCAAATTATAGCAGGGACGAAACATACCACCTCTTGTAAAACACGTAAAGATATAGCCAGAATAACAGCGATTACCACGGGCCACTGGCCTATGGCATCCCACATAATACACACTGTCGCAGTTGTAACGACGCAACCGAAAAAGAGACCCTCATTCACTACCTATGCGCTTGTCCGGCACTAGCTAGGACTAGACAACGAGCTATAGGTAAACCCTTCTTCACATCCCTCCAGGAAGTCGCGAAGAATAGCATCAAAGAACTCATAACCTTTTTGAATTCCACAGGCTGGATCTAAACTACCCTTCGACATACCTAAAACAACCAGGTCAAATGTGTATGTGGTAACAAAACGGCACTCTGTGACACTTGGGTTTTTACCTAAACCGCCACTACTACCTACCTACCATGAGCACGCGCTGAATGTCCTCATTGTGTCTTTTAGAAGATTTTCACCTACCTCGGCAAAAAAAAAAAACTCCCTCAGGCAGCGCCAATCCGTCGTACATGATGATCCACAACAATGGCCTAAGACCGATCACTGTGGAACTCCGGCAGTGACGAATTAGTATTTTTCACCCTCATCTTCACGCCCACTAGCAGGACCGATCAAAGAAGAGGATTTTTTTCGCATCCAATTCCTTGTCTGGACTTAACAGATTGCTGTAATAGTTTACGACCAGTCCCAATGGTCAGGCCGATTGATGTTACAAGAGGGAAGTTCGGAGGTCGTTCAAAAACGACTTCTCGTATTAAATCTTACTTACGAATATTTTGAAAGTATTTCTTCGGTGATGCCCTATTCTGCTGCCAGCACACTGTGCCTTTGTTACGCATCTTGCTTTTTGAATCACCTTAATGTCTCAAGATTGTTTCCACCATGATCACCACTACCTTTCCTAGTCAATAGAAAAACTTACCGTTCGCATAAAATCACAAATATGTGCTTTCGTCATGGTGTCTCATATGACTTCCTAGAAAATGTTTGAACATGCGCGCACGTTCGACGTTCATTTCTGTCATTTGCTTCCTTCTTCTGTCGCCTTCGAATTATCTTGCTCGCGTGTATTGTTTGCTCTCGTAATTGTTATTAATTACACAATATGTGCGCGCGAACCAGCACCACTAGCAGCACCATCACCAGCACCTTCTCCACCGCATGCAGTATACCGTGCAGACATTTTCCATCAAAGTTAATGAGCCGCAAGTGTCGCCCCTACAGCTCGAGACCATAATGCACTCAGAGCCGAATTGCTCATCGGTCACACCTTGTGGTGTATGGTGGCAGGAGGCGCAAGTATACCTGCATACATACTTGCAAGTAACCACCGTTAGGCAATTATATTCGCAGAATGTTGCACCGTCAACGTTGCGCTTGCTTGAAAGCGTTGCTGTCTCTTCATGGTCGTATTCAGGCGTATTAAAGGCTGAAAAGAGTTTGCCCTGGGTAAACATTTCACACGTGTGCCTTACGGTAAGTTCCTGGAAAACAGACAAAACTGAGGCAATGTTTGCACATGCTTGGCAATCAGTAGGTACCTCCTCCATTGCCGTTGAGTTTTCTACCAATTTGCTCCAATTATTCAAAAACCTAATCGAGTGGTTGAGATCGAGACTTTCAAACGCCACTTACCACGACTGATGGCCAGGCCATCACAACTTCACCGCCTTCCCATCTTGACCGCGCACTCAAATTTATCAAAGTAATTAAGTTCGCAATTAAAGTTTTATTGGCATCATAACTTAGCCCGGGCTCCTATGATCCCGCTCTTCAAAGAACGAGATAACGCTCTCGGAAATATGGCTTAGAATTGATGCGCTCCAATTTAAAGCAAATGGCTGGTTCCATTAAGAAAATTTATTTGAACTTAACACTTCAATTAATTATGTTAATAATAAATTGACCACGGTGGATGTAGAGAGAGAGAGAGGGGACATTTCTAGTGAGCAGCCTACAAGTAGTATTAGTATCGTTGGGCTATGCGGCCATATGGAGTTGCACTATCAAAGGATGTGCGGGTGAATTAATTGCCACTGCCTCGACCAAACGGATGCTGTAGTCTGTTCATGTCGACGCGGTAGCGCAGTTGCAGTAGCAAATAAAAAAAAAATATTTAATTATCCTGGCAATGGAAATGGGATCGATAAATCGGTAGTAGGGACAGCACCTGAATGAGGAGGATTCTAATATTTTTCTTCGGTTAATAGGTTGCTCTAGTGCAGTTTGTGTCGCGATAACACTTGGACGGGATATTAATGTGCTCGTATACGCAAACGAGATATGATTGTGGTCGTCCGGCAATGGCGAGTGCATTGTACGACTTGGAAGAATGCTTTCGTTAAAAATGGCAATTGGATTGCATCGAAGGGCTTTGGTTGGACGACCAGAAAGTACAGTCTGCATTAGGTATAATGATTTGAGAGAAAAACAATAGGACAGTCGCAGTAAACTTACTTCAGATACATTTGACATTTGCTTTTGGGTGACAGAAACGGACAAATGCAATAAGACTTGAATGATGAAGTCGTAAAGATAGTCAAAAAATTGCGCATCTTTCAGTCGTCGCATGTTCACATTCACTAGCGTTCTGGCTTGAAGCTTCTTCGACTTCAACAACGCAGTAAATGAAAAAAAAGGGCGACTTAAAATTAACTTGAGTGCCCAACTGAATACAATTAGTCAAAGACCGAGCTGACTGAATACTGAAGAGAACTGTAGCTCCACATAAGTAAGAAATTAAGTTATGCCGACGTCCATCTTTGATCCATCTGTGTTGTTGATCCGATGAGTATACCTGTTGGTAATCTTGCCATTCTTCCCTACAGGGAAAACAAGAGTCGAATCATCTATATAAAAAAAGTGGCAATACGCCAGCTCAGCAAGTTTGACACAAACGGAAGAGTTAAATATTAGCGAACATCCAGAACTAATTGAATTACTTTCCGAACTTCCAGAACTTGTCCCATCAAACTGCCAAAATGGCTTAAAATGGTATACGGATGGTTCTTAAATGGACGGGGGGGGGGGGGGGGTAGGAGCTGGTATCCATGGACCAAATCGGAACAGCGCAATACCTATGGAAAAAAGCCCCAGCGTATTTCAAGCAGAGCTCCATGCCATTAAAGAATGCGCAAACCTTACATACAATTCAGGCATTAAAGGCGCTAACATCCATATATTCACGGATAGTCAAGCATCTATAAAAGCCTTTAGCTCGCACATTATTCACTCCAAATCAGTACATTGCGAAGAGCAAATGACTTATCCTCAGATCTCCCAATTCGAAACGTTCCTCGCCAAGACTGCGCTGTAATATCCAGTCCATATAAGTAATGAAAAGGAGAGGGGACAAGACGCACCCCTGGCGAAGTCCAACGCCCACGGTGAAAGGTATTGATTTAACGCCGTTTACCCGAACACAGCTTTTACAGTTTGTGTAAAGAGATTGAATGGCTATCAAGACAGAACCATCAATTCCATACTCCTGTAATACACTCCAGAGTTTCCCTCGAGGGACTCGGTCATATGCTTTCTCCAAATCTACGAAGCAAGCGTAAACAGGTGTAGCATACTCCCAAGCCTTCTCAAGTACCATTCTGAGAGTGAATAACTGGTCGGTTGTGCTTCTGCCGGGACGAAAGCCGCACTGCTCATCTCCTAATCGTGCATCGACCACAGCTCTGCAACGCGTTTCCAGCACCTTGGCAAAGACTTTTCCGGGGAGACTTAAAAGTGATATACCCCTGTAATTGGAGCAATCCCTTTTTATCCCCTTTCTTGAAAAGGGGCACAATCACCCCAATCTGCCAATCGCTGGGTGTTTTGCCGCATTCCCAGGCCACTTTAATGACACGAGAGAGCCATTTGACTCCCTCTTCGCCTAAAGCCTTTAGCATTTCTGGCCGGATTTCATCCACTCCGGCAGATTTGCCAGCTTTTAGCGATTTGATCGCAAAAGTGACTTCCTCTAGCGTGGGACTATTTTCCCCCCTGCTTAAGGCGATGGATGTGTCATCTTCAATGCCCTGGATTGGATTGAGCAATTCGGAAAAGTGCTCGCTCCATCTGCGCAAGATGTCCTCCTCATTAGAAAGAAGTGTACCATCTTTGGATTTGACTCCTTCGATAATGTTCCACTTCCTTCCTCTAAGACGGCGGATGGTCTGCCAGAACACCTAGCTTGCAGATCTGTGATCACGGTCCAATTTTTCTTTTTTTTTAGTTTTTGAAATATTAATGACACATGAATATTTTTTCGAGTCAAACACCGGCAATGCTCTCAGTCTATTCTTGGCCTTGTCAAGTGATTTCCTCTCCTTGCACGCACTCTGGCCATATCATCACGTTGTTGGAACCATACGGCGATTACGAAATAGTAGATTTAGGAGAATTTAAAACCAAAGGCCGCCCCGATGTTTTTTAAGGTTTTATTCAACTTCAGCCATTTTTGTTAAATTCTATGACTTAACCTCGAAAAAATTGCGGTAGAAGTAACAAAATAAACGCATAAATTCTCAAATGAACTCCACACGTGCGCCACTTTAAACCGTTTCCTCCACCAATCCCGCCTCCATCACTTCATCTTATCAGGAAATAACGTCAATGCACACTATTTCTTGATTTTTTTTTTTTTTGCAAACGAAAAATCAATTAGGAACGCATTCACTCCAAGTCCGCCTTAACATCATACATACAGCCTCACATCCTCTTTCATCGCATGCAGCCCTTTCGAAAACTCAGATTCAATTAACGAAACTCTGTAACCATTAGTATACGCATACGCATCCACACTACATACAACTGACATCAAGGCTCACACACAAGATCCTAATGAACCTTGCCAGCGAAATCATCGTCGTATCTCATAATTCCTGACGTAATAAATTAAAATCCCTGCACTGTGCGAACCTTTGCGCTTAATCAAAACACAAAGAACGCACTCTAACTCCGAAGGGACTTGGTCCAAGGGCCTCCACCAAACGAGAGGCCCATTAAAAAGAATGATGGTGGAGATTTTTATCGAGCACTTTTCCAATTTTCACGGCCACCACAACCGGTGGTGACTCCTCCATTGGCCATATGGAAATGAGTGGCCGTGGCCGCAGCGCGACGCATGCCAGAAATACTAGAAGCAGATAACAAGATACTTCATATTATGTTGGATGCCCACCTTGAGGGGCAACCATCATGTGACAGCCTTCGAGAGTGCATCAATTTTTCTTTAGCATAATGACAAGCCAACATATGAGTAGGTACATTTTAATTACGCACTAAGAACCCTTTCCGTCGCGGTCCGTCCTCCTGTTGACTGGCACATAGAGGGCGGTATATTCACTGAGGGGGGAAAACATTTTGATTTGCGGCCCCTTTGCATGTTGAAGGTCAATGGACGCAATGGAGTTTGCGGCACATGCTCATGCTCACATGATTGGATTTAATCGTGCTTTTCACAATTTCGTTGATGTGGAGGTGGAGCTGTTAAGCAAATTTATCGCTCGACGACGCATTATGTAGGTGGAACCAGGAAGATATTTGCCAAACGGTTGGATACGTTTCGGTCGATGATTGAAAAATGGACCCGTCACTTCATCAAGGTAGATTTAAAGAACCTTGATCGTGCGCAAGTCGATCGGCGGTCAGTGAATGGTAAAAAGGCATATGTATTACCATCGGCAGACTTAACTTACCATCGGGAAAAAAAACAAATTGTTAGGAAAAAATAGGAAATACCCTCCTGGGAGCTGTCGGCACCGGAAGAATGATTAAATTGGGAAAATGCAGAGTTCTGAAATTACACCTATTCCTTGAGTAGGCTCTTATGTGGTGTTACCTGGACAACTATTTTATGTACGAACCAAAAAAAAGAACTTAAATTATTTGAATAAGTCTTAACTAAATTTATGAAGCTGAACACTTGAGAGGACGGGTGCGACGCTCCCTTAGCATGGTAATCTTGAAAGCACCATCATGTAACAAAAAATTAAATATAATTTAAATTCGAAAGTAAATCTGTCTTCTGTATGTTTGTTATACCTTTTCACGACTAAAGGTATAAACCAATCGTTATGTTATTTGGCAAGGATAGTCTGGGACCTGAGGAAGGATATAGACAATTATAGACTACTTGTTCTGCTGAATATTTACGAAGAAAGAGAGATATTTTTAGAAAAGGAACGTTTCGAATTGGGATACCAACCTATCCAGATTGATGGTAAGCCATCCCAGATTGAACTTCACCGCGAACTCGACAGATCTAAACGGCGCAGGGACATAAGTCCATGGGACATAAGTCCATAATGGCCTTAGGACCCACTTCGGTGGGACATAATTCCATATTTTGGAAATAGGTGGAAATTCCTGGCACACACTGCCATATGAGGGATAACATTTTCCGTGGGAAAGAATCTTAAGGCGTAGCCAGGAAACGATTGCGAAGGGGAGGATCGATTTTTAATGAACCTAAATGCGTAGCCAAACAAATTTTGAGCAAGGGAGGATCGATTTGGGGTGGGAAAATTAAAAATTCGAGCGATTCGATTATAGTCGAGAAAATACTGTTTTAATTTACTTTTTCTTTCGCTGACTATTCTTACACTTCTTAAGTCTTGAGAGAGATTCTTGAGCAAGGTCGGGACGGTAACATTATACATCCTCTACCATATTCGTTGATGATTGGTGGGAGTTGGTATATGCCGTCCGCTTGTCTTCTGGTGTGATGTTGGTGATCTCGATAGGTATCTTAAGATTGTTTCGCCAAAGTGTTCCAAAGCCACACTTATCTCGTAGATATGCTTCACCGTGAGAATTTGAACATCACTGCTATACTTGAACTACAGCTACTAGGAGCTGTCTTGTATGTTTAGCAGCTTGTCAATGTGTGATTGCGCTGCACCTCCCCACGCCAATATTCCATATCGAAGTCTCGACTCTATAAGAGGGTGATAGACCACTTTACGAACACAAGTTGACGCGTTGTTTCTTAGAATGTTGATGTGAGGTTCCCAAAAAAGTGACGGTCAATTGTTATGGCCAGATATTTATAGGTATCGACAATCTCAATAACTTCTTCGTTTAATGTGCTGGAGCGACATTGAAAAGTCTTCAACACAATTGTAGTCTTCGGGTACTTTGGACTGCGGGTACTTTGTTTTTAAACTATTTATTACCAGTCCATTGTCATGACACCATTTGCTTGCTTCATCAAATTCGCCCTGCATTATTCTACATGCCTGTTCAAGTGACTGGTGAGATACTACAATGGCAGTGTCATCTGCATACGCATATGTGGTGCTTTTCTGCATTCCATTAGTAGGAATATAATATAAATAGCAGAGGACGCAATTTGGATCCCTGAGGAACCCCATATCATATACCATGTCTACTGCTATGACACCCCTTGATTTTGACTCGAAAGTTCCTTAATGAGAGGTAGTCCTTCAGCAAGTTAGCCAACCTTCCTCTAATTCCCACTCTTTCTACAGCGTCAATAAGTCTATTGTGGGGTGTCGAATGCTCTGCTGAAGTCCAGGTTTTTTTTTGTTATAATGTTCCTAGACAACAGAAGCACGGTTTACCAGCGGTATTGGAGGGTTTTATCCACTACAGAAAGACGTTCAGCGACAATTCCTCTTTCTATGTGCTAAAGGGCAAATGAATGCAAATACCCTTATATCATAAGCAACTAAGCAAGCATATGATCTTTGGTCCAGTGCCTATCGAATGAGCCTGGAATGAAATAAGAGATACAATGTTGGATACCTAGCGAAGTGAATAACATCGAGCCTTATTACTTAATTTAGCTGCATGGTTTACAGCTGCCTCATTAAATACAAAGGATTACTTAATTTGCCTTAATCGGTACTGAATTTCAATTTTATTACTGATACAGGGCTTTAACACGATCAACCAAATATGTAACAATTCTTCGCTCAACCTTAATTCTGTGTGCTGTGCTTAAGCTACATATACATGCCTGCTAATAATTAACGGCTTTGCAGCGCTATTTGTTTTTCAAACAAGAGTTCCTCAACTGGTACAATATACGAAGTTAAATGTGGGTTAGAATAGGTACGAATACGGCAACTGCTCATAGACCTTTATAAGGCTAACGATGTCATCAAACTTCTAAAATAATTGCTGACAAGATTGGTGTGTGTTCGCGGTCTGTTAAAAGAGTTTTTACTACTACATATTTTTAAACTGAACTTTAGATATAACAAGTAAAAGAATTATCATCGGCCTGGCCGATACTTTAATACCCTCCACAGCATACGAGTCATGCAAAATGTTAGGCATGTGATTTAGAACGTACACAACATGTGGGTCTAATACTGGTTTTGTATGGAAGCTATCAGAACTACTTCAGCCGATATAGCTCATTTTTAATACCAACCTGACGACTGTAAAAAATTCCTTCGTCTAGGTCAATTCAGTTGGACGCTATCGTAATTACAACAGACAGACAGACAAGCAGGCTAAATCGATATAGAATTTTACCCTAATTCAGAATTTTTATTTTATGGGGTCTCCGGTGACTCCTTCTTGGCATTACAAATGTAATGGCAAAGTGAATAGGAAGGTGGAGGCCCAGGTCCACCTTGGACTATAGCGCCATCTAAGTACTAAGTGGAGGGTTAAAAAGGTCCAAAATATACGTTATTTTAGGTTCTTGTTATACCTCAAAGTCTCCCATCGATAGGCAAAGATCGCGGTGACTATTGACCAAATTATGTACTTCACCATAAACGCATGTACTTCACCATACCTCTGTTCGCATCTAGCTAGCTGAACGGTGATTTGAAACTGGCGCGCATAGTCTTAGAGATATTGATCCTCCGAATTGAATTCGATCACTCCTTGGGTTGTAGGACTGGTGGCAAAAGGTCTTGTTGATAGCATCCTTGAAAGTTCTGATCGCTGAAACTCGAAGGCAGATCGTAATACATATGGCCAAACTTTATTTCAAATGTATATCCAGATGCACAACGAGTGTCAGCTAACATGGCACGTGTAAGTATGCAACCAGCATAAATACTTTAGCCACATCACAGTGGTAAGGAATTGCCTGTCAGTCTTTGTAAATTACTAGCATTCTAAGAACTACCGACTTATGGACTAGCGATAAAATCGCAACCATCACCAGTCAGAGCATACATGCACTTGAAAAAGGGCCACAGACAGAAGTAAATTCCATTTAAATTTGTAAAATGTTCACTTATATTCTGCTCTCCACTTGGAACTATAGAGGTTATCACCAGCAATCTCCGTTTCCTGGCATACCATCTGGCACACAAAGTCAAAAGGATCAAACGACTATTCATGAGAAAAAGCACAGAGTCCATCGCATCTGCTTCCTCGTACCTTTACCAAAGTAGAACATATCCATCTAATCAAAATTAAATCTATGTTCTTCCCCATATGGCCAACTATACCAGGATCAGGTCAAATGGTCAGATGGTCTACATAGTACACGCACAGATGTTATGCGAACAATCAGCTTCGCTTTATCTAGAATAACCATCATGAGTGCGCGCGCAGCAAATTCTTCACACACTATCTCACATTAGGAAAACCAGAACCTTCAGCCAGCACAGTTTTTGGTACACAACACATATGTATATGCGAGAGGACAACGCAAATTCAAGCAAATCAAAGGCAATCAGCAAACGAGGTGAACCAAATCAGGAGCAAACTGCAAACCGCAAGACCCGCTAAACCTGTCTCCGATGCCAATTTATTTCAAATCAAATTGCAAATTCTCTCCCCCCTCCGCAGCTCCTTCTTCGGCGGCAATTTTCCGGTGGTGGTCTACATGCGCCACAGAGCACCACATAGGCGCCGTGGCCGTTGTCCCACCTAGCCCCCGCGCCCGCATACATACGGATTGCTCCTCTTTTGATCACTGATGTTGTGTCGTAGATAAAAGATCAGAATCCCAGCGTTCACTCGTTTCGCTTCCCATCGCAAAGGCAATCTCTGGACATCTAACAAACAACTTTGACGTGCGGGTAATTATTTGAAATTATTTCGAACTCCAATTGATGGAAACGCATTTCAGGAACCAGGCCAACCGCCTGCTGTACCTCCACAGAACCTCGTCGAACACAAATGGTAATTATGCACGTTAGATCTGCAACTGGCAGCCATAGTAGCGATGTAATAACCTAACCACACTGTTGATGACGCTCAATCATCCATGATGCACCAAGCTCAACCACCATCGCCGCCGCGCGTCGTTGAGGGATCGCAATGCGAGCAAATTTTCGATCAGTTTGTGTCCGTCAATTCGCATATTAAATTGTCATTCATTGCGGCTTAATTGGTGCGGTATGTACGAGTATATGTGTGCATTTGCGACTGTATGCTGCAACGGATGTAGGTGCCATTATCGATGTCCGTCGCTCGTTCGGGTTGTCAATATACGCACCTGATGATGATTCGCTCGAATGGCCTCCATTACTAGCTCGGACAACACCAACGTTTGGTGCGGAGGTTTACTTGTCAATCACGTACGTCGTTGATGTCATGATCGCCAGAGTGTGTATATAAGGAACAACCAGGAGTCTATACTACAGATGCTAATCTTAATGTGAGTCGAGTGATGGCGATTAAAGAAATTAGAATCGGATGCGAGTAGTTTATTAGATAATTTGCTCGCTTTCAGTGACTGATCGCAGCGCTACCGATGATGGTGGCTAATTTCCAATTTACGATCACTGATCGTACAAAGGTGATAAAATATCGATAAAAATAAATTCGATAACGCATTTGTTATATGAGCTCATTTTAATAAATTTATGAAGCGATTACAACGCACTGATACTTTAGGTATCTATGTGATGATCAACTCGGATGAAGATGCAAATGTAACTGCAATCTGATGGCATGATCTTTTGAGGTAAAATTGTCTATGACAGACAGCCCTTCTGATTCTAATAGGTAAATAACAAAGTGCGATCTGCCGTTTCATGTTCATAAACGGACATGGCTGTCACGAGATCGTAAAATCGTCGATCAATGTGTTCAGTTCATCTACCTATCGATTTTAAATGTCCGAACATTCCCAGCTGTCAGCATAGACCCGGAGGACCACTACCGAGATTAATGGTGAATGACATTTGACAAAACAAGTCGAATATAATCAGTCGCCACATACAAGGAGGAACATCTGCTTCTTAAGACCACAAGGAGAGAGCGCTCGCCCTTGACTAGCATCACAGCATTTTTTGTCAGCCACAGAGAACCATTTAACCTGGACGATTGAAACTAAGACGTCTACCCGGCCGATCTATTTAGGGTACTGGGAGATGACTTAGTAAATATATCATGTCACACAAACTCATTATTAGGACTTAGTCTGAAGGCATAATTGTTTGTCCGCTCCACACAAGGAGACCGTCTACTGCGCCAACTTACAATAGAGGCATCCGTCTCCTTAACAGCGAATAAAAGGCCGTGTCTGAAGCACATATTCTGTTTTATCCCCAAACTGAATGGAGTGCCTTGAACCTGCACCAGCCACATTAGCCCACCACGATGGAATAGTTTCCATAATTTTTTACACATTTATTACAATTTATTACACTTAGTCCCAATTTTATTACACTTGCCGGTCCCGAGTTATAGCGTGGTGGTGTAGGTTTTATTTGAACCTACACCACCACTCTATAACTTTTGATGCAATTGAGATATCGAGCTAAAAACTGAACCAGAATTTTTTACAAATTTATTACAGGTGCACCAATCAAATTTGCATCCAAAAAAACAGCAGTTTATAACCAAAATTACAGTTATTCACTTTTGTGAAACATAGGCCAAATATCAATTTTTTCAGAAACATAGAATAATTTATTACACCAAAAGCGCCTCCTGTAATAAAATTGATTATAGCATAAATGTCTTCAGGAGGTTCCAATAGACCACCATTCACTATATGAATGTGCACTTTTGGCCCTTTGTCGAAATACAAGCGTTAGAAAATTGCCTTGAAAAATCAAAAAAGTTGAATTTTCCTGTGACATAGAATAATTTTTTACACCATTTCTACTTGGACTGCCAATCTAATACAATAGTAATTATGATTAACTTATATTTAAATATCCTAACCCAAAAGTATGTTTCGGTTAAGATACCTTTATTAAGACCGACTGCGACTGATCCGCCTAACTTCCGACGCGGTCTTATTTTACGGAATTCAAATAATAATAATAAAAAAAAAAAAACAATTGACCTCGACGGGACTCGATTCACCAAACTAGCAGCGTGGTGTTTAATTTGCTGTGCAACAGTTTTAACTCCAGCACTGTCATGGTGCTTCGTTGTCCTTTGTGTGATAGACTCTGTATTACATCGATATTTCGATAAAGACACAAAAGTGCACATTCGTAGAGTGAATGTGGTTATTCTATGTCACAGGAAAATTCAACTTTTTTGATTTTTCAAGGCAATTTTCTAACGCTTGTATTTCGACAAAGGGCCAAAAGTGCACATTCATATAGTGAATGGTGGTCTATTGGAACCTCCTGAAGACATTTATGCTATAATCAATTTTATTACAGGAGGCGCTTTTGGTGTAATAAATTATTCTATGTTACAAGAAAATTCAACTTTTTTGATTTTTCAAGGCAATTTTCTAACGCTTCTATTTCGACAAAGGGCCAAAAGTGCACATTCATATAGTGAATGGTGGTCTATTGGAACCTCCTGAAGACATTTATGCTATAATCAATTTTATTACAGGAGGCGCTTTTGGTGTAATAAATTATTCTATGTTTCTGAAAAAATTGATATTTGGCCTATGTTTCACAAAAGTGAATAACTGTAATTTTGGTTATAAACTGCTGTTTTTTTGGATGCAAATTTGATTGGTGCACCTGTAATAAATTTGTAAAAAATTCTGGTTCAGTTTTTAGCTCGATATCTCAATTGCATCAAAAGTTATAGAGTGGTGGTGTAGGTTCAAATAAAACCTACACCACCACGCTATAACTCGGGACCGGCAAGTGTAATAAAATTGGGACTAAGTGTAATAAATTGTAATAAATGTGTAAAAAATTATGGAAACTATTCCATCGTGGTGGGCTAATGTGGCTGGTGCAGGTTCAAGGCACTACTGAATGGTCACTACCAACCGACCAAATGTTCATACTACAGCTGCAGATCCTGGAGAAAGTCGTAGAAGTACCAGATAGATACCCACCGTCTGTTTATCGATTTTAAGGCATTTATAGAGTCGAAGTACATAGAGCCATGTTTAGTTTTGGCGCATCGGGTTACTCGTCAGGTTGTACAGAATGACGATATGGAGAACATTCGCTGCTCCATAAAGGTTAGAATCAGTTTCACCGAGACCTTTGATGTCAGAAAAAGGATTTAGGTGATGCAATTTCATGTCATGCAGCTTTTTCAATGTTATACTTGGGAAAATTGTCAAAAGCCAACATCCAGAGAGACAATTTTGCACAAGTCCGTACTGTGAAAATGCATACGCTGATTACATTGGAATCATTGGCAGATCTCAGCCACAAATGGGTTCAGTTGAACTTCAGCCCAGACCGATAACGCAGTAGAGGAAGACCTCACGTTATGTGGCTGGCACAAGTGGAAGGGGACTTCAACCAACTTGAAGGTGAAGCGCGTAATTTAAGCAATTAGCGATTAGCCAATTATTGATACCATGTCCACTCGAGACGGAAGTATTTTTTATTTGGAAATTTTGCAGATTTTAGATTTTGGATTTGGAATTATATAACTATGTAATCCGGCAGAAACCAATTGACAAGAAATCTTGTCTTATTCAAAATTTAAAGGCCATCCTTTATTGGGATTTTGCTTCCACTGCAGCATCAATGGTGGTAATGCTAAAACTCACCAAAAACCGCTTTTAGGCTTAGAAAGCCTTGACTATTGGTCACTTTAACGCTTAACCCTACGGGTATGCCTGAATTGAATCACAACAGAGTATGTACCTTGAAAGAACAAAAATGCACAGCACAGACTACCTACCAACATAACTTCGTTTATAAAAACATGAACAATGCGTGAACCAATGCTGGGTGCCAGGGCATTCAAATTTTTCCTGGAAATCAGAGAGCAGACTAATTTGTCGAAAAAAGGTTAGACTACGTATTTATTTTTGGTACTTTATGTGAAGTCCGCTGAGTAGGTTGAGTATTGTTAAAGTGACGCCATGTGCTTAACAAATCTAACTTGGACCAATCTCGAAACTTAGAGGCAAAAATTTATGATGGCAAAGATATTCTTTTACAGTGCCCTTAAGGGACTTCAAGGATTCGTGTTTTGAACTGAATTTTTCTCAGAAGCATAATTAAGGAATCCTTTCATTCACTAATTTTCAGCGGCCCGATTATTCATTAAGTATGGGTCGCGGGTGTAGGTTGCTCAAGTGGACCCTCCACAGCCAGCGACTCTCCGCTATGGACTCCAAATCATCAAGGGCAATCTCCATACGGGTAGAGGAGAGATTATGGACTTGATCTAACCATCTCATCATTGGTCTACCTATAGGACGCCTGCCCGATGGTACGGATTTCATAGCATGTCGTAGGATCTTGGCGGGGACATGGTTTTAACATGAACAAACCATCACCGAAGCATGGACACCGAATTAAAGCCTGACAACTTAGCTTTGACACCAAGTTCAGTCCTCCTAATAACAGAATGACCAGGCTCTCTCAAAATTGACCCAGCCTGACCAATCCTACTGGAAAACTCTTGTTTCAATGGGACTTCAATAACATGCAGAGTACATTGAACAGGCATTCTGGAGACGACAATCACTTCAGATTTGTTCACGTTTACTTTCATCTCGGCTTCAACACAAACGGCTACAAACCGATCGAGTACGCGTTGAAGTTCAGTCTGAGAGGACCCAAGGATGACCAAGTCATCAGCGAAGAGCAAATGACTTATTCTCAAATCTCCCAATACAAAACGTTCTTCGCCAAGATTGCGCTGTAACATCTAGCTAGTCCGTATAAGTAATAAATAGGAGAGGAGACAAGACGCACCCCTTCGAAGTCAAACGCCCACGGTGAAAGGTATATTGATTGAAACGTCGTTTGCCCGGACACAGGAGAGTGAGTAACTGATCGGTTGTGCTTCTGCCGGGACGAAAACCGCACTGCTCATCTCCTAATCGTGATTTAATTTTTATCTAGTCAAAGGTACCAGAAAACGCTCAAATTGCTTATCTAAGTGAGTCGTTATTATTGTTACTTGAGTGACAGAAAATTGCTTTTGCCATAGACAGCGCTCCGTTAACAAAAAAAAACATGTTACCTCTTCCTTAATAACCATTGATCTCAATGGCCCACGTCGACTTCATCAAACTGTATGTATAAACAACCTCGAAAAATGCAAAGCCCGCACCAGTATACCTACTGTTAAATTGAATACCTACGCCAACCTTCACTACAAGCGACATTAACAATCCCCAATCAGCCGGAAAGCATCGGAAATCTTAATTGCCAAAGTGCTTCGTTCGACATCCATCCGCGCGATCGCGCAGCCATCAGACAATGTCTTAAAAAACAGGATTCTCCCAATTGTGAATGCGATTTTTCAAATAACTCCCAGACCTAGTGTTGTTGTTGTCCAATGTCCAAATCAGTGAATTTCCATTTGCGGCCCGTTCAAAAAGGTATTCAATTTTGTTTCCATTAAAAATCGCCTCCCGTCACATAAAGCGTCTGTGCGGACGCGCAGAATACACGTTGTCCTGCCAAAAGTGGGTGATTATCTCGTTTGGTTACGAGACATGTCCATCGTGTTTCGGTCATTTTTTGTTCATTAATGACAAGTTTTTGACCAGAACAAACGTTGTTCGACGGATTTACTGCAAGTTGTGTGATTGTTAATCAATCAAACCGGCGAGCCAGACAAACGTTTCGCCTTGAATCCGCCGGTATGGAGTTGAAAAATTACCAAAAATCATTTTAGGACGTCGCTTCGACCAACGAAGTGATTTGTGTGGCAATCGGTGTTTTCTTTTTTTTTGCCGAACAAGCTTTTTATCGTTTGCTTGATGTGCGCAATTAAGCGAAGCAACCAACCAGCACCTGCTCGCCTTGAAGGAGTTGTGAAGTGTTACGTTGCATATGCGCGTCCATTTGTCGATGGAAATACTCTTCCAGCAGTTCTAAGAAACAACGTTTCGAGTAAATCGACGTCCCTATAGAATGACTTGTAAATTCCTTCTTGACAAATTGATAAGTGATGTCTTACACCCCCCCGGAGGCTCTACACTGAAACCACTATATCGCGTCATATGTATGTCGTTTGTCTGTCAGTTTTAGGTCAAACAAATTGCTTAAAAGCTTTTTTTTTTGTGAAATACCATTTTAATTACCCGCAGGAACATGTAGCTTCTCCTGGCTGGCCAGCTGCGTTTTGTGCACACATCTATACGCACTTTGTCTTATCGAGGAATTGTGCGCGAGGAGTAGATAGAATTTCACTTCTAACACCAAATCCCACTTTGACGCCCTACTAACGCGCCAAACACACATATACGCATGGACGTTCACGCAAAGACGACACGTCGCGCTATTCGTTTCGAATTTTCTTCTGCCGAAATGGACATTTTGATGAGTGGGTCCGCAAGTGGTCATCTATAGTACAACACGATCTGCAAGATATATTTTCGTGCGCCAAACAGATGTAATGGGTTCTGAGATTGGTCGCGGTGTGTGTATTATAGCAGCATGCCTTGTGGTGACATTTGTTACGCTTTCTCGTCGGTGCGTCGGGATCTATCGGGTTGAGTGCTGGCCAAATAGATCATCGTTTCATAAATGCCCCAGATAGAGGAGAGCCATCAGTAGCACCAGGCGTGTGAGCAATTAATTTTGAGTGTCCGACAAATAGATTTCGATGTGCAATTCTTCAAAGTTCCCTTCGTAGCTGGGTTGGTAGTACAAGGGTACGGAAAAAGGTACTATAAGAAAAATCCGAATGATTTATTTATTCAGATTGTAATATACGACAAGGAATACATTAGTAGGACAAGCACAATAGAAGGTAGCCAATATGTTTAATTCAAGGAGGGAGCGTGCTCTAAATACCTATGCTGCTCCCATTAAAGCTAAGAGGACCAATTTGTGCCATCCTGTTAAAGTAACATCCCTTCCACTTTGATTTTGAAGTCATGCAAACTTTCTGAAGTGCCAATGATGAAACTATTGACTTCCAGCAGTCGCAAGTTGTGTAACAATCAAGTTGTGTGACAAGTGCTTGCTGTACCATCTCTTGGTGTACATCTGACAGCTGATGTCTGTCGAAATCAAAACCCCCATTTCAAGTGACTAATATAGCTAGCTAGCCACACAATGTTATAGAACTTAGTTCTCTTTCAATGTCTCGTCTATCCACTACAGGGGGGATTAGAATCATTAAGTGGTCTTTCCATAGACAGAAATGACAGTTTTTAACTACATAATCTAATCCTGTGTCACCCTATAGAAGACGACTGTCTGATGGAACAGATTCCATGCATACGTATGTGGCTTGCTACATACCGTGTACTAGCACCTCAAGTCTTGGAAACAAAATTTGGGTCATTAGGTTAGGTTAGTTTAACGGGTGGGTTGGTGAAGCTGAGTAGCCTCCTCTTCACCCCACTTAGGTCCTCGTGGACCCATTGTGATACCCTGCGATGGGGTTAGCCGTGTTGTACTGGCTTTATTTTATCCTTCCCGTTGTTACTCGATTTTTTTCAACCATCTCGTTGTCCTCAGAAACCTGTAAAGATTAGATATTGAGACGTTAGAGAGTTCTTGGATATTCAGGAGGTAGTAACTTCCAAGTGTTCTATGCCTCAAGTGACAGTGACTTGGGCAGTGACAGAGAAAGTGAGGGGTGTCCTCGTGGGCTTCCTCGTTACCGCAGCCTCTACAAATGTCATAATTCATGAGATTTAGTTTCATCGTATGGCTTCTTAGAAGGTTGTGACTAGTGAGGGCGCCAACAATCATAGACAGCGATATTCTGTCGTATCGCAGAAGTTTGTTCGTCCTGCTTTTGTTGTACTCTGGCCACATCTTCCGTGATATGTCACAGGTGGTTAGTGTTTTCCACCTGATATTGGCTTTAATTCGGATCTTGTATTCCACTCAATCTCTGACACCACAGATTGGTGGTTTGACCGACTGAAGTGCCTGGTCTAGGTCTATTGCAGAACCTTTTCTTGCCAGTTCGTCAGCCCTCTCATTGCCGGTTATGTCCCTGTGTCAAGGAAGCCGTCAGAAATTCGTATTATTCGTATTATGCTGCCAAGAGCATTGAACCCTTCGCGATAGCGGCGAACCAGTTTGGATTTTATCTCATTATTAGAGATGCCTTGATAGCCGCCTGGCTGTCAATAAATATGGTAATATCATTCCGTGGTACTGCCATTATTGACACCCATGCTTGCCACTTCCGCGATCGCCAGTATCGCAGCTTGGAAAACACTACCTACAGTAGTCAGGGAGCCTGATTGAACTATGTATGTTGAGTTCCTCTAAGAATAGTCCGGCGCCAGTTCCACATTCCATCTTTGATCCATCAGGAGAAATGACTCCTCCCTGTGGTGCGCCTCTGGAGGCAGTTACTTGTAGGTCAATGTCACCTAATTTCGCATTGATATTCCTTTCATTGAGCAGGCTCATGATCAGGTTAGAGAGAGATAGATCAACGTTGGATCAACGCCCTCTTTACTGCACACGTTTTGATATTGTTAAAAGCTCCCTCAATGTCTAGAAACGTGTGTATTTTTTATCTTTTAGTTATTTTCTATAGTAGGTAATGACGACGTCATGCAGCGCTGTTTTCACTCCTCTACCTTTAGTATAAGCATGTTAAGCAGTGTAAATCACGCTGTCATTTAGCCGACCGCGAATATGGATATGGTCACCCGTTTTTCAAAGGCTTTCAAAATAATTGATGCTAGACTTATGGGTCTGAGGTCCTTGGCAGTGGTATGGCTAGGTTTCCCCGCCCTAGGGATGAAGACTACCTTCACTTCCCGCCAGGTTTTTGGGATGTAGCCATATTGGGTCATTAACAAACCATCAATATATGATTGCTCATTTTCCAAAGTAGTTTCTCGGCATTGACAACTTCACGTATTCTGTCTGTCCCTTGCTTTCCATATACGATCTCTGCGAGTCACCGAAGTCACCAACTCAACGAAGGAGTCCCATTTTGACACCTTGTATCCATGGTCTAGTTATTTTTGTCAGTATAGCCAAAACCTTATGACCATAGGTAAGAGTTGGAATTTTAACGTCAATAACAGTGGCTCACTGGTTAGTGTGCTCGACTACTGTGCGAGGGGTCCCAAGTTCCATCCCCGGAAAAACACAAATTATCTGTTTAATGTTTTTTATACTGCACCAACTTTCGCGAACATCTGACAAATATCCAAGAGTATAACTGTCATGAAAAAGCTTCTCAATTCAGCCATTCGGACTCGGAATAAAATTGTAGGTGCCTTCCATTCGGCCCAAAAATAAAAATAAAAACTCGCACAAACGAATGTTAGAAGCTAGGTATAGAATGACTATGATGCGTCCTGTAGCATTCCCTTAGAAGGAGACTCTGATTCTATACACCAACAAAGCGTAGTACGGCTCATAAGAGCACGAACCGATATTATTATCGATTAGGCAGTGTGTATATACTGGTGATCGGCAGCAAATAGATGTGAGCACAACCAAGTCCCGCTTCTATCGGAATCGACTAACTATACAGAAATGCCGAACATGCTCTTATATATCTTATGACAAATGTATTGCTAGCTGCTTTATGGCCAAAACCATGATTTATGGTCAAAAACAATTTTATGGACCCTTCGGCCTATAGTCCTCTGTGATGAACTCACACCCTATACAACCTAACCTACCCTTGGCCTCACAAAAGATTTGAACAATGTTCTATACTATCATCTGAATTTTTTTTAATACCATTAGAAATTGTGCGGAACACACAAGCCCACAAGCAAAGAGTTCAGAAATCGTTCCTATTATTCGCATATACGCTGAGGCGTTCGCTATTAAAAGAGCGGATGCAAAGCCAAAGGATGCTTCGTAGCACTTTGACTTACACTTATGGCATTGAAAGGAGACAATAAGCGGTCTGCTCGCTGGTCCTAGTCCTGGAAGCTCGGATTCTATGACTAAGATTGGACAGTAGCGCTCGCCAGTCCAAAGTGTCTTTGTATTTGGTCTGAAAAGGCATCGCAGAGAAGGAACATTTCTTGGTAACGGAAGAAGTCTGTTGATTGAGTCAGTTCAGCTAGACGAATTTGTATCTCTAACTAATACTAACCACTTAATGGAAGATCCTATACACAATCAACAAAACTGCCAGTAGCACTATGCTAATCCGAAAAATAGTTGTCGACCTACATAACATTATACACTATTTACAGTAAGCAAAACAGATATCTCGTGTAAATTAACAGTAGACTCGCCTTACATTATCTGAGAAAAAAATCATAGTAGATACTATTCCTAAACAATGACCACCACCACTCAGCAGATACACGTACCTATACCTGAGATCCATAATCACACAAAACCGCAACCAACAAGCAATTCCCCCTAAAACGATTAAATTTCACATTCCTTCGTTCGGAATACTAATGAATAGCCTCTGACATGGCCAAAGCGCTGACCAGGCCAACCGAAAACGACGGTATCTATCGCACGATTTATACTTCGCTTTTGTCTAATCACCAGCATCGCGTGGAAAAACAAAGTTCCAGCGACATTTCGCACTTAGTCGCTAAATTCTCTAACATAACCTATACACCGGCCATATAGCTGAAAAGATGATCGCACGCTTAGCCGTAGGCCACAGCCTGCGCTCGACATATGAAACATGACAGTGGACCTCGGTGAAATTTATAACTCCTACACGGTGGCGTACTGTACCGAAGAATGTGTAATATACTTCTTCATGTTGGTATTCTAACGATTGTATCGCACGTATTTAACACCGCTCCCATTTATTCTAATTTCTGGCGCGCGTACACCATTTGACTGGTAGCCGGGCATAGATGACCCCGCCGCCGACCAGTAGTAGGCTCGGTCATGTGCAATTAAAAGACAGCAGCAGCGTGGCGCAGTACTTGCTATAATAAAACATCACGAATGCTACGATTGTTATCTGTATAAGACGCGCTCATATACCGCATAGACTGCGCAGCAAATTAACCGTAAAAAAAGTGTTAATTCGCCAGTCATTATAGTTGTTGGCTTCGCATGTGGCTTTTGGTTGGCTACCAGGACGCTTTATAATTTTTGACAGGTGACATGCAACATGCTTTCTCTGGCTTGCAGACAGCTCATACCAGCGTCGTACCGGCCATAAACATTCTGATGTGTTTACGATTGCATTGCGCGCTCGGAACGAAATGTTAATGTGCCGCGCAGTCGCAGCGCAGTGTGACTTAGTGCGTTTAGCCTTAACATTGCTATGGCCGATGTTTTGTCATTCTAATGACTGGAACTGCAAGATGTAGATGCTTGGTGGTCGTAAGAAGGCTAATTTATTTGATGGACTAGGTCTAGGGCTGGTCAGATGTAATAAGGGAACGCGCTGTTGGAAAGATTTATGGGGTGTATAACTGATGTTGCCATAAAGTTGAGACTATGCGGACTTTGTAAGGGTCAGAGATCTTTGAGCTCAAAAATGTAATGAGCTTCAATGCAACACTTACAGGAGATTTATGGGTAAGAATTTCGTGAATGAATTTATTCGGGCGTATAGTTGGACATGTGTCTTCTGGGGGCGACAAGTGTTTATTTTTACCTATAAATGTCTGTCCGTCCATCAGCAGCTGTAGCTTTGATTGCAAAGAACATCGGCAGACAAACAATATTGGTGAACAAACGCATATTTTCCCGACGCCACTTTGAGATTTTGACATATCAAAAGCAAACAGTGCTGTTCCTTAATAGCCCCATAATTTAAAGGCCTAAGTGAAAAGCGCTATATTGAAGATTTATCTGCTTAAGGAAGGTTTTCTAAAAGTGATATAGATGCTATTACTGCGCAGACGGAAGCACCGGAACTTGCACAATTTATGGCTTCCTTAATTTTCTCGTTATGAAAGCGTGGGGCTATCTCCGATTAGAGTTATCAAATATCTGCGTGTAGTGTAGGTAGGTACAGGAAATGCTTATATTTTGTTTGCACTGGGAACGATCCGACGTACTTCCATGTTCCGCGCTTAAAATATTTGTATAGCAGGCACTGTTGTCGAATACAGCGAAAGCTGATGTACAGTGAACGTTAAAAGTAAGTTCCACGCTGAACGGATACAAACGCAACAAACCGCCAGAACTTTTGCCGATCGCGTCTCCCTGAACATCTCGAGAAGTCCTGTGCATCGTGCATCAAGTGCTGAAGACCAGTGGCATCGATGACAAAAAACCCTGGGTTTGATGAAGACGAAGAGTTGCTTTGGACATGCTGCAAAGCAACTGGCCTACAAAGCGGCGCTGCAGAGAAGGACGAGAGCAGCTCGTGAGCTCTACGAGAAAAAAAGGAGGGAAGAACACTGGAGGTGTTACTCCATGGACAATGTTCGGAAGTTTTACAAAATGTAAAAAGAACGTGTCACGGGAACAAGGACCTGTAGAGACGAACAAGGAAACATTGTAGTAGAGTCACAGTCGGTGCTGAGGACATGGAAAAAACATTTCTGCAGACTGCTAAACGGCGAAGACTATACAAATTCCGCTGTCAGGCAGAATGCACCATTCAACCTGGGCGATGAAAGCCAAGACTTCCGCCAACCTGACCAACATGAGGTAAGGATAGCAATATCCAAGCTGAAGTCCAACAAAGCTGCATTACCGGACGGTTTTTCGGCCGAGCTTTTCAAGGCATCGGGAGATGACTTAGTAGAGAGCATACACCAACTCGTCTCTAAAATTTGGTCAGAGGAAAGTATGCCTGATGAATGGAGCCTCAGCATTGTTTGCCCGATCCATAAGAAAGGAGACCCTCTAAACTGCGCCAACTCTAGAGGCATCAGTCTCCTTAACATCGCTTACAAAATCCTGTCTGCCGTACTGAGTGAACGCCTGAAACCATTTGTCAACGAACTGATTGGCGGACCCTATCAGTGCATTTTTAGGCCCGGTAAGTCCACAACCGACCAAATATTCACACTACGGCAGATCCTGGAGAAAACCCAAGAAGTCCAAATCGATACTCATCACCTATTTATCGACTTTAAAGCCGCATATGACAGCATTTATAGAGACGAGCTATACAGAGCCATGTCTAGTTTTGGCATCCCTGCCAAACTTGTCAGATTTTGCAGAATGACGATGGAGAACGCTCGCTGCTCCGTAAAGGTCGGAAACAATCTCACCGAGACCTTTGATGTCAAAAAAGGATTTAGACAAGGTGATGCGCTGTCATGTGACTTTTTCAACATTATTCTTGAGAAAATTGTGCGAAACTCGCAAGCCAACACCAGGGGCACAATTTTCCAAAAGTCTGTACAACTACTTGCATACGCTGACGACATCGACATCATTGACAGCCAGCTGTCACTGGTTCGTTTGCAAGTATCAGTACAGAGACGGCAAAAATGAGTTTAGTGGTGAATGAGGGCAAAACCAAATATATGCTGTCAACAAGAAGGGACACACAACATCGACGAACCGGACAGAACGTCACGATAGACAGCTATAACTTTGAGATAGTTCGGTACTTTGTCTACCTCGTCTCCGCTATTAATTTTGAAAATGACATCACATCAGAAATCAAGCGAAGAAGGCAATTGATTAGTAAGGCTTTGTCGAGAAACACCAAGGAGACTCTATAAGACCCTCATCATCCCAGTCCTGCTATATGGCGCAGAATCATGGACGTTGTCAAAGGCGGATGAAGATCTTCTTGGTCGCTTCGAACGCAAAATTCTTCGAGTGATTTTCGGTCCCGTTTGCGTTGACGGGCTTTGGAGGAGGAGATTTAACACCGAACTCTACGAGCTGTACAGCGATATCGACGTGATCAGAAAAGTACGTATCAGTCGACTAGGAAGATGGCTAGGACATGTGAAGCGAATGGACACCAACGCTCCGGCCCGAAGAGTCTTCGATACCAACCCGGAGGGATAACGCGGTAGAGGAAGACCTCGCCTTAGGTGGCGCGCACAAGTGGAAGGGGACCTCAACAAACTTGAAGTGCGCAACTGGAGACAGTTAGCCAAAGATCGTACTAACTGGAGTGAGAGGCGTGTTGGTTGAGGCCCAGGTCCACCCCGGACTGTAGCGCCATCTAAGTAAGTAAGTAAGTAAGTCTAAGTAAAAACTAATTACTTACTTCGATCAAACTTTTTCAAATGCGGACCGTATGCCACTCACGGCGTTTGTATGTCCCAAGACATACAGCGACTTTTAGAGTATCATACATATCTTACACTGTGATCATTATAACAATGATCGACAAAATAACCACTTTTTGTTTTTACACAATTGCTATTACTAAAATTTCCACTCTGGATTTGCAGGTTTTGTTGTTGTAGGAAGTATTGGTTTTTTTGTTTATTGCCTTTTTAATACATTAGTATTTTTCACTGTATATAGGAGTTTACTATTCCTCCTCTTACCACTCCTCCTCTACCTGCGTTGCTCAGACAGTGCTTCTTCTATGAGAACATCGTAGTCTATTAAATACTTATTCATTGCCTTAAAGAATTTGTGAGCAATACGGTTTCAAAACCACTAACACGTAATTTTTGTATTTGCTTAAGCATCACATTAACTTGAAACCAAGCTTGGATATAATCCAAATTAGTGGTTTGTAAATATTTTGAAACTGGAGTAGTTGTATTAAAAATCATTGAAAACATCGTAGCTGTCAAAACAGATTCGAATTTTAAGAGCTGATTGAGTAAACAAACCGCTTCACGTCTTATTTGACCATTAAAAGATTTTTCTCTGATATGAATTTCCAGCCAGCAACTACGTGCGGAAAACTGCTTTGGAATGAAGTTATAATGTCAGTAAAGGGTCTACATGTTTCCACGTTTCAAAATGTCCAACGATTTTCTTTAATGCATTACTTTTGGAAGACCAGCGCGTATTGTCAATAAGGCTCAGCTTTAACTGTGGATTCTTTTTTTCATATTCCATTCTTTAATAAGAACTATTAACTATTAAACTCTGCTAATGATTGCAGCAAACCGAATAAGGATACAGCAGGGATGGTGCAATCAGAAATAACTAAATTAAGTACATGAGCATATATGGTGAGAATATGATTCGGATTGTACTCTTTCAAATGTGCAGATACACCTTTGCTTGACTCACAACTTCCATTCCACTATTGGAGCAAGCAACTCGACATTCGTCACCTGTGTTGTCACTAAAGATGTTAGGCTATAAAAGCCTTCGAAAGGGGAGAAAATAAGGATTAACAACATTTCTCTTAAGCACAGCTTTTGCGTTCTGCCAATGGCCGCATCTATTGCACTGTGGCCTTATATTGCTCGACCTCGTAGTTTCATTTGACCTTCAGACATAGCTAATGAACCCTTGCGAATGGATATCTGTTTCATGTTTCTCATTCTTACGACTCAGCTCCCATTTCACCGTTTTCGCATTTTACAAGGGTTTTTATGAGGTAGGTATTGCAAACTTGATCACGACCCAAAATACAAAATGCCAGCCAATTCGTCTTGCCTGACATCCAATTAACCAACCCATTTTCATTTGCTGCAAAAGGAGTCAAACCCAAAATTGTTTTTGTTATGATGTGGTTATGATAACGACTTAGGGCCTGCCCAAATGTTGCTGGCACATCCACCTCTTCTGCCGACCGACCGACGTTCGTTCGCCCAAATTGGTTGATGCATTAAGGATCCATCGCTATCGCATACCCAAATATGGCACGCAGTAAATTTCCAATGGAGAGCTCACATTAATAACTTTTTTTCTTTCGTTTATCACTGGCGAGGTGTACACTACTCTTGTCGAGCCGTAGGGTCACTGGTCACTGGTCAGCCTCCGGACGGAGCTCTTATATTTATTTATATATCGAGGTCAGGTGACCCCATATAACTACGATAATCCTTGACATTTGGCATCAGCAAAGTAAAAGATTTTATTCGTTCAACTGGTTTGAGATGAGGAATTCCGGTATCGTTGGACGGATTGCCATTAAAACCCCACATGAGGTGGTTCATATATCAAAATTGCACTCCTGCCGCGCAGCGGCTCCCATACCTTATCCATCTCACAGATAAAACACACAAAAACAAAAACAACAGAGCGCTAGATCCAAATTCAATTTGTACATCATTAGTTCCGCCTTTCGCTACGCACTTTCACAAAACCTGCCGCACCGATCATCATGGGGAGCCTGGTGTCTGATGTACTATGTGCAATGTGCATCTACCACAAGGAAATCACGTCCTATAAGACGTGTGGAGCCCAATTGCGACTGTTTGTCGATCTCTATTCAGGTTTGTATAGCGCCATCAAAAATGAGTCCCATCCATACTAGCGCGCCGCCACTGCCCTGCCGCCCGGACGTCACTGGATGCCAAATAAAACCAAACCAATTGGGTGAAGGTGAAAATATCAATTAGCGGGCCGACGAACCTCAAATGCGATCTCCCAGCGGTGCACCATAAGTCTTGCAGCGAATTAGTACCATCGTGCCATTAGTGAGTGCGCGATTGCAGCTGCTACCATCCACTGAGACGCATCTAAGTCTAAGGATCCAGTAGAGTAGAGTACCAGTGGCAGTGGATGTGCGTGCGCAATGCACTGGGCGCATGAATGTACAACTGAAATGGTATGTGGTGCGCGTGTCCTAATGCAACATAATTTCCAATCAATTAAACGAGTCCGAGGATGGAGTGTCGTGCTGCTATTGCACCACTATCAATAGACATACTTCCATATTTGTGCGCGGATTTTTCGTATTTCCTGTCTGTTGATATGGTGACAGTGAATGGGGCGCAATAATAATGAAAGTTGTGTCATTTTACTATGGCAAATTTGAAAGTGTCAGATGGTTTAAGGATATAATTTGAGCCAATTTTAGTTGGATGGAGCAAGCATTTTGAATGGTGTCGCTGTTGTGACTCGCGGAGTCAAGTCATTGGAATTTTGGCAAAATAATGACAAGAATTTGGTTAATGCCACGAGCACAACATCGTTTTTAAAATAAATGGCATGATGGACGACATCCTGATGATTATGTAGGAAGGACTGCGTATCTCTCTTGCTGTGAAATTGTCCCGCTTTGGAAAACGATGGCTACGCTCTACACTCTATTACAAAGATTCTTCGCAGTTCGCAAGCACCGCAGAATTAACAAGCTTTTAATCTCGGATAATACTTCTTTGACAATCTCGTCGAACTCGCTAATACAAGCATAAGTTGCCTCCCTGCGGTTTATTCTTATTTATTGATGGTTCAATGGGTCATTCAATCCTGTGGTATCACAATGGGCCTTCTCTGGCCTAGGAGAGGCTGACTTGTTGGGGCCTGCCAGCTGTACCTATCCTAACCTACAGGCTTTTAAATATGGAATTTCCTATACTTCATTAGGAGCAACAACTGGTTCTAAAACCGGCCAGTAAACTGACGGGTCTTAGTCTGTTTGATCTGTGATCTTTTCAGTCTCACTCTTAACAGGGAACTCAGAATGAGTCTTTTAGGTCTCCGAATTGGCTTGATGGGCTATTCTTTCATCACACACCCCTTCACAATCCAACCTGACATAGGCCGAATTTCTCAAGACATACTAGTCGTCTGGCCAAAAAAGTAGACAATGTGGACAAAGCGGTCAGCGAGGCCGACCCGAAAGAAATCAACGGTGGAAATCGAAGACACATCAGAAATGCCCGGCAATTGATTAGAGCAGCACCCTCAAAAAGAGGCGGCAGAACAAGACAGACAAGAGGAATTTTGATACACCAAGGAAGGAATGATGTAGTTGCCTTCCTATAGGTCATACGCCTCCTTGTTGCTCCAAAAATGTTATGGGGTGGTAGGAGTAGGAGTATAGAAAACTAACCTTGCAGATCTCTGCAGAAGCTGGCATAAAACGTACCGCAACGAGGGTGAAATGTGTGCCTCAGGAGGCCCTATAAGATTTCAGTAAGACAGCACACTCTACCAGATATTAGGTAGACGGTAGACCGCAGACAGGTGAAAGGACACAAAGAAAAGGTAAGGGACTTTTCGAATACCTATCAAACTCTACAAACTACTAACTTGATGGTGTTAATGACGCTATCCATCCTTGCCCCGCCATGGAAAACAAAAGAAACCACCCGAAGGCTTCCTCATTGCGATCTTGCACACAATATGATCATCAATAAAACTCTCAAATGATTGGGCCAATTAAATTGGCATGCAAACCACCACAAGATACCGCTGTGCTTCTGCATATGCTACATAACTATACCCAATACACAGCGCAGTGGCAGTGGCAGTGTCAGATAATTAAATTCAAATTTTCACCTCTACGCGAGGTGGATATCAAAATGAATTTCAAATGGCAGCCACCATCATCCGCAGCCATCACAGGCCGTCATCATAATCAACGCCCCATTCGCAATTTGCCCCGAAACCAATGACGGACACGAGACCGCGACTCTAAAGGAGTCAAAGTTCTTTAGGTCCACATTCGTGCATAGTACTCGTTGTAACATCGAGCTGCTGTTGCTGCTGCTGCTTTGTAATGATGCAACCGGGAAGTCAGCATCAGCATCTCAAATTTCGTTGGACTCTGCAGAGGGATCACCAGCTCGATTCTACAGCGCTGATAGCTAGCTGGCCAGAATGATAGACACGAGCCACGGCCCATGGCAATTTTTGCATTCCACACCGCAACACAACAACAGTAGGGCCTGTCATTAAGTTTCGATTTCCTGGACACATAAAATTAATCGAAATCAATCAAGCGTATAATGCCACTGCACGCTGGGTACAGTAGGAGTAACCATCAGCAAACCGCACAATGACGAGAGTTGGTGGCTGTTGCCGTGCCGAGCCTCCTTATTGCCATTCAACTCTTCTCTATATGTGTTTGTGTGCTCTTTGACGGGTATTGCTGCTGTATGGATGATGGGGATAGTAATTAGGAAGACGCGAGTCTTGTGTGCTTTTTTGACGCGCAGCACGCTCATAAATCATCGCAATCTGAAAATTTGTTCAAACATCAGCAGAAGTCAGAGACATGTAGGACGCCCTCTTTTGATTGTTATCGCGCTCGAGGCAGCGGCTCTGGTTCGGTTCCATCGCCATCCCATTTCCCATCATATGGCAATGGCAGGCAGAATGAAAAGAAGAAGATATGCGAGCGGGTGTTTGGTTATTTGGGAGTGTGCGAGCACAATTTTTCGCTTTGTCGAGCGTGAAAATGTTATTTTTAGCAGGGCATTCAATTTCTTCACTACCCGGCCATATGTTCGTAGTTGTGTGTTTGTGCTTGTGTTGTGCCCTTTTGAGGACTATATTGTTCGGTGATGTTAACAATGCGTGATGTGAACATTATGATTTCTGATCGTTTACACTTTTGTATTTGGATTTGGAACTGAAATGCAGTGAAAGATGCATTGATTATCCTATATAGCTATACGATAGCTTTAGGTATGCTCTAAGTTTCACTTACAGCAGTGGCGGAACTTAAATTCAGATTGCCTACCATTTGGTAGCTGGTTTCTTAACCCCAGGGTTAAAGATTGCAAAGTGATCTTGGGTTGGAACTAAATCCGTTCCCTGGTTATTACATTATCAATGTTTGTTAATTTATTCCAGGGATATTGTCCTGGACAATACCGACAAAGTTCACCAATAACAAAGTTCACCAAATAACAAAAGGGGGGCAAGATAAAACTCCAAAAAAGAGAAAATACTACTACTACTACCTACTTGTCCTTCGGGTTTATTCCTGTAGAAAATGCTGAAAATCCGGATGGACAATGCGCTATTTGCAACCAAATTCTTTTAAATAGTTCGTTGGTGCCTGCAAGATCAAACGACATGTGTAAACCAACCACCGCAACTGGAGGATAAAAGCTTAGGGAAGGTGGTTGGGTGTGTATGAATCGGGCAGGCGCTGACTGGCATCAACTTGGCGGTGCCCAGCTGTTGTAAGTTTTTGTACACATCAATTGTGCTTATTTTACCTCCCAGTGGTAACCACCGGGTGTGACTTGCTGAACTTGTAAGCGTTGAACACGAACAAAATAGCAACACTATAATGCTCTGTTGGAAAGACTGACGAACGAGTCCCAGAAGTCTTACTTGAGCTCCTCAGAAAGAGGACGTACAGCGGATGAATTCATCAGACTGAATCAACGATGTCGTCAACAGTCAAGATGACATTTACCTTACTTGAGCTACTTCGACATATTTAGAGCTGAGGTCAGTGAGGATTTTTCAGGACTAGTCAGGGTCCTGAAACAGAGATGGTGGCGGATGAAGCCTATAGGTATGGGCCAACGGCAGCTCTCACATCCCCAAAGTGGGTTACTGACACCGGAGGAATCCGGCCCCTTTCGTCCAAGGGGTCCAACAATACGCCTTGGCCCTCCAGGTTGGGGGTTGTACGCCGGGGTAACTGCCCGACTGCGGAAAACCAACCCAGTTCCGAAAGTACAACTAGAGGATGAAGAACTGCGACATATATTATGGCGACTGCTATCGGGAATAAACACAGCGCTTATTTGGATGTGGACTCGTCGTTGGAGGCAGACTTAGGCAAGAAGTCTTAAGCTTCAACTGTATGAACGAGCGCCTCACGACAATACGCATCAAGGCTAAATTTGCCAACATTAGCCTAATATGCGCTCATGCCCCACGGAGGAGAAAGACGACGACACCAAAGAAAGATTCTACGAGCTCTTAGACAAGACGTTCGAGCAATGCCCTAACTTTGACATTAAAATCGTCCTAGGTGATTTTAATGCAAAGATATAGGAAGAGAGGACATCTTTGGTAGTACTGTCGGAAGGTACAGCCTACACGACACCACCTCCGATAACGGATTTAAGCTGATCGACTTCGCGGCGGGACGAAATGGTGTCATAGTAAGTACGCGGTTCCCACATCTCGATATTCATAAAGGCACATGGAGATCTCCAGATCAATTAAACGTCAACCAGACTGACCACATTGCGATCGACGCAAGTCACTCCTCCAATATTATGGATGTCTGAGCGTTCCGAGGCACCAACATTGACTCGGACCACTACCTTGTTGTAGCCAAGGTACGCCTTCGGATATCCCGAATACCGCCAAGACAAGTAAATACGGTGAGGAAGTTTGACGTCGGACGGCTAAAATCGCAAGAGATCAAATCTTCTCCGATCGAATCTCTTTCAATCTCTCAAGAGGTTCTATGCCGGCAGCATCAAGCATTGAATACCAGTGGGAACATTGCCACGCCGCCTCTGATGTGCTTGGTTTCACTCGACCACCACAACGAAACCCCTGGTTCGACGACGAGTGCCGGCAAGCACATGCAGCGCAACAAGAGGCATACAAAGCGGCGCTGCAAAGAAGGACTAGAGCTGCTCGTGATCTCTACGCGCAGAGAAGAAGAGACGAACATCGGCTTCTCAGGAGAAAAAAGAAAGAGCACGAGAAGCGCGCGATCGAGGAAATAGAGAGATGCAGCAGGAATGAGGTTCGGAAGTTTTACCAGAGGGTAAAAAGAACTTGCCAAGGCTACAGAGCCCGAACCGAAGACTGCAAGGACGAACCAGGGAACATCATAGTAGAATCGCAGTCGATGCTGAGGGTATGGAAGAACTACTTCTACTAAATCCCGCTGTCAGGCAGAATGAACCATTCAACCTGGACGATGAAGACCAACAATTCCGTCCGCCCGACCTGGACGAAGCGATAAGTGAAGATAGCAATATCTAAGCTTAAGTCAAACAAAGCCGCTGGAGCAGATTGCCTAACCGCAGAGCTTTTCAAAGCGGCAGGCGATGATTTGGTTAGGAGCATGCACCACCTCATGTGTAAAATATGGTCGGAAGAAAGTATGCCCGATGAATGGAACCTCAGCATTGTCTGCCCGATCCTCAAGAAAGGAGATCCTCTAAACTGCGCCAAATACAGAGGTATTGGTCTTCTTAACATCGCCTACAAAATCTTATCTGCCGTGCTGTGTGAACGTCTGAAGCCTTTCGTCAACAACCGAATTGATCCCTATCAGTGTGACTGCCGAATTTATGGCTAGGAATAGATGACAGGGTCGGAGTGTCCTCGTCTGTAGCGACAGCCTGGGAACGCAAAAACTCTTTGAATTCGGTCGCAAAGGTGAACTCTTTGTCTCTTTTTTTTGGGTTACCCTCTGAGAAATGAAATCTTCGATGAATGAGAATGAATTTTAGGGACCTGAACCTGGATTGGGTCTTCCTACGTTAAAACGCTATATAGGTTCGCCCTTTCCAAAGTATGTAACTATTTCAACAAAAACACCAAATTTTCGACTCGTCATCCCACAATATTCAGTTTGTTTCGAATGCTGTTCTCCAATATGCACTCTGAACTATTAGTACCTTTCCAGTTTCTTATTATGTCAATAAGAGTCAATATCCCGCTCACCCACCCATGCGCTGACCCACTGATTCCTCCTCTATGCAAACAACACTCATCCGTGAGATTCATCACCAATATACGGACTATTGCATGATTCTTTCGAACACGAATCAAAACATATCATTAGCTGCCAATTTTCGATTGCGTGATGAGCCCCAAGCCATTGTAACACTCACCGTTCCTCTCACCGCCGCGCCACCACCAAGCCACAGTTGCCTCATTACATTTAATGGTCACACAGAATTCTTTTACCAAAGCCAACAGATATCATGGAAAATTGCGCGCGGGAAACAAGTGGTAAATTACATAATTAACATTTCGTATTGGGGTCCATGCATAGCCGTAGCGAATCCTCAAGGCAGCCAGAGCCCGCACTTTCCGATTCTCCACCTCATCATCATCACCGCAGATCCAACCATGTCACATGAGGAGGACTCACAATGGGAATTCCATGATTTATTTGGTCATCTTGGCCAATTTAAAGACAACGACAACGACGCGAAATGCATCTGCAAGTGCATACCCACGACTTAATGACGATCGTTGCGGAACACCGTTGCCGCCGCCAAATGGAGGTCACTACAGGCATGCGCGCAGGTCCATCGGAGTGGCGCACACTCCGTTAAGCTCTTATCTCGGTGGTGACATGCAAATGCCAAAGTTAAGTTGCGTCACGATCCAAGGAAATGCACAGTGAAACACTTGTTGCGGCCCAAAGAGTGAGATGCAGATGCAGGCAAAAGCACATCCCTGCGCACAGCACCCTCCCGTGTAGGTGTGGCGTGGAGTTCTCCCCCACCCCCCAAATAAAAAACGGACATCTCTAAGCCGCGGAAATATATTATTATATCAATCTTGTTGCCGATAATCCAGCCGTGACCCACAAACGTATGCAATTAAAGTTGTAATTTATGGGTCAGTAATCGGAATCGTTGACCGAGGCTCGTGAATCAGACGTCAACGCCCCAAGATAAACGCACATATATGACCGCACATAAAAACCCAAACAAACCTTTCTCGCCGAAATCTGTGTCAAAAGTCCCTATACAGTGGAGGCGGCGGCGACAGCGTAGAAGGCGGCGGCCGGCGGACGGTCATGTTACGATCCATGATCAAATGTTTACATTGTTAGCATCAACACCAGCACCACCATCACAACACAACCATCACTATACCGGCATCATTGTCGTCATCTGTCCGGAATCCGATTTTAATAAATCTCTGAACCGCTGGGAGCGAGTCTTCGCGGGCGATACCACAATTCTTGTGTCCGCTTTAATTGGAAACTGAGAACGCGGATTTTGTGGATTCGCTTCCCGGTTATGTGTTTAATTTATCAGAATCGGGGTCGTGTGTAATTGTTTTATTAAATTAATTTTCGACCGAGCACAGCGATGCGATGGGAAATTTTGGCAACAAAATCTTAGCGGACTCCACAAGATGATTGAACTTTTAATTATTGGGATCAGTTTGCCGCGAGGTGGAATCCAAAGTGAGAGCTTTCATGTTAACACGTTTAGGGTTGGTACAACATAATTCCATGTAATTTTGAATGGAAATAAATTGGCTAAGAAATGTTCATCCAGGTATTGAAAAAACATTATACTGGGCGCGTTTGGCTGTCATTTTGGTCATTCGATTGGAGGATTGGCTGATACTGATCAGAAGGGCTGTCCGCTATACTATCTTCTTGCCACACAACGATATCGCTATTGGTCTTAAGCAGATAGATTTATATATTTAGATAGATTTATTTGCGGTAAAATTACGTTTGTGATGTTCACTATTGATAGGGTGAATGTCTTAAAACGCCCTGAGTTCAAGAAGCTGTCATTGATAGGAAGAAATCAGTACACGGAGTTCCAAATAACCGGTAAGTTTAAAGAGCTTTTAAAGCAAGAGACTCAACAAAAGACTTCGCAAAGATATGAATGGCAAAGGCACGGCTCAAAAATTAGCACACACACAGTATCCAAGGCACTTTGGCCTTGGTGGAAGTCAGGCACCCATCCACAAGTCGCCCGGAGAGATACCACCACATCATGCTATAGGCTCCGTGAAGTAGTCTTGACTACGTTTCGGAGTTTGGCAGATGGGCCGGTGCAAAACGGATGGGACACAAAAGCCATGATGCAAATTCCTGAGATAAAGAATTCCGGAGGTAAACTAGTCTCTCATTCGGATCTCCGTGGGGGACTATCTCAAGGGGTTCTACATGCAAATAATCACCCACAGGACTTGCAAGACGACAGACAACAACGAACACAAGGACAAAAGAGACAAAACACGTACACTAACAGAAGAAAGCTGGCAACAGATTTCTACAACTTTCGAGGTCTAGGATTAAAGAATGTCAACGTCAGCTGCGTGCGCCAGCATCTACAAGAAAAAAAACCAGACATCCTAGTCTTAACCGAGACTCAAACAAACTGAAACACTGACTACACATATCTTCTCTGTCCAGGATACGAACTACTTCCTCGTTTTCGACTATGTGTGTTTGCCCGAACAGGTCTGGCGTGTGAAAGAAAAGAAAAAATGGAACCTGCGGATCTCGACATAATATGGCTAAAGGTCGTCCTACAAAGTTGTACCGAATTCTTTTGCTGCCTGTACCGCTCGCTATCCAAATTATTTCGTCATTTATCCGATAAGGTAGACTGGAAACCATCATCCAACGGCTGTAGTTATTATACTTGGTGACTTCAATGCCCATAACATGGATTGGCTACGATATTCTAATCGAACGGATGAGGCAGGGAAACAAGCTGAAGACTTCGCCATTTTGCTGCAATCTCACTCAGCTCGTTGATGAGCCCACGCGAATTCCAGACAATCCATCAAACTACGGGAACACTCTTGTTCTGTTTCTCACAACAGAGCCCCTTAAGTAATTCGGATCATGCTCTAATATCTGCCATCCTCTCTTTACCGACACCAATAGGAGCGAACCAGGATCGCCATCGTCTGATTTGGAATTATAGTAAATCGAACTGGGACGAGCTGCGTAATTTCTTCGCTTCGTTGCCATGGGCTGATATGTGCTTTAGAGATACCGATGTCAATATGTGCGCAAAAGACGTAATCGAAATGATTTCAGAGAATTCCACCCCTGATTCTGCACAACTAGAGCCACCAAATATCCGAAGGGTGCAAACACTGATAGCAGAAGTGAAATTTCGGCTTCGAATGATTTAATGCATCCTAAAAGAACCAGATTGCAATAAGGCAACTAGACCCGACGGAGTCCCGGCTATAGTACTAAAGAGCTGTGCACCAGAACTTACATCTGTACTAAGCTGTTTAGCATGTCGTACTCCCAGAAGATGTTTCCTTCTTGTTGGAAGACCGGTCGCATTCAACCTATTCCAAAGAAAGGGAGGAAATGTCTGCCACAAACTATCGTCCTATAGTGTTACCTACTTTCACTGCTCTCAAAAGTAATGGAAAAGGCAATAAATGTCGAAATACCTAATCAAATATCTAGAAGGCCACCAATTAATTTAAGTGCAGAACTAACACACATACATCTGCAAGCGCATCTCGGGGCGCTGGCTGGCGCTGTTGAAGCGTTATAGGTTCGCATTTCCCGCGAGAAGTGTTTAAAAAAAATCGATCATGCATGATATATGGAAATTTAAAAACATACCAGTCACTATCTTCTTAAAAGAGGTTCAGTCAGACTGTCAGACTCGGACACCTGCAGGTTCTGCAATGCTAAGGAAACACAGACTCTGCGGATATAGCAAACATGGATTGTTATATCCCGAACAAGGCACTGAGGATGGGAGAACCATCATTGGTTCCATAGTCACATCGAGTGAATAAACAATAGTGATGCGCATAGCTTAGAGGATCTTCGAAGCCCAGCTCCCAGGTCCGAGACGATAAACAAAACTGAACCAGAGCACATCGTTCGGAGAACTATTATCTAGAGAGTAGCGTGGCCGGAATTGCAAAAGGATGAAAGCCTGCGATGTAATGTTTGAAGTGAATGATTTTTGGTCCGAAATGCTTATGGCCTTTTGTAAAGATGGAATTTAATGGCTCTGTAGTGTCAATAAAATTGCCTGGGGATACCGTGAAATATACCTATAGGTACATGTTCGACTTTGAACTTAGAAGACAGTGTTGCTACCGGTTTAGTTTAAGTTAAAATTGCTGTAAAAACTTGCGGAAATAAAAGTGTACTGCTGTGTGCAACGTTATAAATTGATTGATTTATTTGACGTATTTGCGTTAGCCTTTATATACAATAATTTGTTTATATACAACGAACAATAGTTGACATCTTATTTGACAAGTTTTCAAGATCGTAAATGGATGCATTCTGCACTATTGGTGACGTCATAATAGCGTTGGTTGTGGAATCAACATTCTCCCCCCACGATGAACAAAGTTCTTAGATTGCCTTTTCCGCCTTCCTGTCGTCGTCTAGCAGCCCCCACTGTTGCCTCTGATTATAAATTGGTTGTATACAAAGCATGCGTTTGGGTACATGAAAAGAAACAACAGATTATTGCAAATGATTATAATACAGAACAGTGAAACGAGAGACAATAACAAACAAATCTACGAGAGAACATTATGACGGCAATTACTCCAACTTTCCAACATTGACTCTCACACATGATCCCGTTTTGAATTGCGATCGCAGTTGATGTGAGCTTGGTTAATTTTTTTTTTGTTATTTGTTTTGCCTTTCTATTCTCTCGCAGGTACGAGTATTATATGCGGGCGATGATTGCTGATTGCAGCTTGCATGTTGTTGTTGTTATTGATGCTCATCTTGTGTTGAATATGAACTGGAAGTCTGAGTGCATTGCGAAATGCGAAGATTCCCAGAGAGTTTGTTTTTGTTTGTTTCTGGACTGGAAGTACAGATGCGACGTAAGACGAAGAGATGTATTGATTGGGTATAGACTGGAAGTTGAGATGAAGAGTGAAGACGAGGGTTATGTTTTTTTTCGGTGATAGACTGGAAGTTGACGTGAAGCGTGAAGACGAAGTTTTATTTTCGCTGGCGATGGACTGGAACTCCAAGTGAAGTTGACGGGGGTGTCGATGCACCATTATCCAATGTTGTGTGTGATTCCATTTCAATTCTATTAAGTTGTTGACAGTTGTGTTGTGTAGTGCGTGAATTTAATCGTTTTGATAATTATTAAATTATATACATTTTCCTTGCTGATGATGCAGGTAAGTGAATTTCTTTAATATTTATAGTGTTGTGTAGTTAAAATTTTAAATGTGTGTAGTGAAGTTTTTTCTGATGGGTGAAATATATGTGCATATATATATATAGTGTTAGCGTTTTTCTTTACGCATGTGGGTATGTGTGTTTTAATTCATTTAATTTCGTAATGTTTATTATAAATTATCTGCATTTATTACGAATTGGGTATATGTTAGCTTGTGTTTCTTAATTTCATAATACATATTTATTATAAAATTATTATGGGTATGGTTCAATTCGAATTGAATGTATGTGCTTGTGTTTGTGTGGGATGAATGGACTGTATAGTGCATAGGGTTTTGTGTGTTATTAAAGATCGTTGCATGAAAAACGGATCTATTTGTGTGGTTTGATACGGATGTGCATCGCTGGTTTTTGTGTAAAGTGTTGATTGATTTGTGGTGTGAAAGTTGATTGTGGTTTATGAGTTGTTTTGTTGGTTTAGGGAATTGTCTTCTGTGTAGATAGTGTTAATTGGTAGGAAACATAGTTTTGTTATGGGCCTTTTAAATTCGCCAGCTTGTGTTTTGAGCTTCACAACCCTAGTGATGTTGTCTGCTCCGGGATAGGTCTCTGAGATGCGCCCAAGGCTCCATCTTGAAGGTGGCAGTCTTTCGTCCTTTAGGAGGACAAGATCTCCTATTTTTAACGGCGGTTGTTCCTTGAGCCACTTTGGCCGATGTTGCAGGCGAGTCAGGTACTCTTGTTGCCATTGCTTCCAAAACGTCTGCATTCGGAGTTGTATTGCCTTCCACCGATCGTTCAAATTCACTTTTCCGGATGTCAAGTCTGGTTCCGGAACAGTTAAGACTTCTTGACCGATGAGGAAGTGTCCGGGAGTTAAAGCACGGAAGTCATCAGGGTCTTCTGATAGGGGACACAGTGGTCTAGAGTTAAGACACGCTTCAATTTGTGTCAGAAGCGTAGTTAACTCTTCATAGGTTAGTGTTCCCGTCCCGACAACTCTTTTGAGGTGGTGTCTTACACTCTTTACACCCGCTTCCCAGAGCCCTCCAAAATGAGGGGAAGCGGGGGGAATGAATTTCCACCGAGTTCCTTGGTTCGCTAAAACTTCAACTAACTCCTTCCAATCGAAAATTGCGTGGTCCATTAATCGACGTAGTTCGGCTTCTGCTCCGACGAAATTTGTGCCGCAGTCGCTGTTTATTTCATGACAGAGTCCTCTCCGCGCGGTAAACCTTCTGAATGCTGCCAAAAATGCTTGGGTAGTGAGGTCTGTTACGGCCTCTAAGTGTATTGCCTTGGTTGTCAGGCAGACGAATATGACCAGAATATGGCCTGGATGCTGCTCTTCGATTTCCTCTGCTAATGCCTGAAGTGTGCGAATCGCCAGATATGGCGCAGGAGCTACGCCAAAAGGTTACAGTCCTGAGGCGATATGTCTTCAAAATATCGGATGGGTGCGTGCGCCAAAGAATGAGTTGGTAATTTGCATCACTTTCCGGTACCCTTATTTGCCGATACATGTTCTCTATATCTCCGGTAAAGGTGTACCGATAGAACCTCCATCTGAGAACGATGTCCGTGATGTTGTGTTGAAGTGCTGGGCCTACCATAAGTTGATCGTTCAATGAAACGCTATCAGCTGTCTTGAACGAAGCATCAAATACCACTCGGAGCTTAGTAGTCGAGCTCCCTTCCTCGAGTACGGCGTGATGTGGCATGAAGTAATGATGCCGATCCGGGATAGAGGGTTCATCCACTTCTTCCATATGGCCAAGATTCAGGTAATCTTCAATGCAATCTGAATAGCGCGTTTTTAAACTTTCATTCCTTTCCAGCCTTTTTTCGAGATTCTTGAAGCGAGTTAGAGCACCTTCTCTTGATCTGCCTAACATCGGACGGACATCACCCTTGAACGGTAGGGACACTTCGAAACGACCATCACCTTGGCGTCGAACGTTTTTACGAAAGTGTGCCTCACACCCTCTGTCTTCCGGCCTTTCGTATGGTTCGTAAAAGATCTCTTCTAATTCCCAAAATCTTCGGAGTTCAGTGTCCAGGTCACATGTTTGCAGGAAACTGTTGATTCGTTGGGGTATTATTGGAGCTCTGCCAAATAGGATCCATCCTAATTTGGTTTTCTGAGCTATCGGTAAGTTGTTATCCACTGGTCTGACCAATTCCGGTAGCAATATATCAGCCAGAACATCACTACCCAGTAATAAGTCGACCTTAGCTGATTGGTTGAAATAGGGATCCGCTAGGGTTAAGCCATTCAGATGTTCCCAACCTGTAGATGTCAAGGATTGGGTTGGAAGATGCCCAGACAGCGACTTGAGGACTAGAGCTTGAGTGGACACTCTAAACGATGAGTGGTGGGAGGTCAAGGAGATATCTACCACCTTTGAGCAGACGCCACTGCTGACCAAACCCAACCCAGAAACCTTGACGGAAGTTGGCCTAGACGGAAGGCAAAGCATCTGAACAGCTGATGTTGTTATGAAACTGGCCTCTGAACCTGAATCTAAAAGAGCTCGTAATGAAAAAGAATCACCGTTCATAGAGTTCACTTGGACTAGAGCCGTTGCAAGTAACACTTGTGTTCCTGTATTTGTTGTGTAAAATGCGTTGATGTTTGGCCTAACTCCAGCTGTTTCTCTTTGAGGTGGTTGGAAGCTAGGTGCACCAGCATTCATAGATGAAGTGGATGGTCCCGCAGTATATCCTTGAACAGTCAAAGCGTTCGGCTGCCCCGACATTGGATTGCTATTGGTATGAAGAGGCGGTTGGTGTTGAAAAGTTGCTGCTCCAGTGGTCATCGAGGAAGTAGTCGGCTCCATAATGTGTCCTTGTGCAGTGAAGGCATTTGTTTGCCCCACACTCGTATTGCTGTTAATATGAAGAAGTGAATGATGTTCCTGTTGGCAGTAATAACAACGACGACTACTTGGACAATGCTCAGAGGTATGGCTATATGCTAAACAATTTCGACATATCCCTAACCTATTTACCTGATTACAGCGATCTGCAATACTCAATTTTAAGAACTTGCTGCACTTCCTAATCGCATGCTGGCCCTTGCTGCAAATTTGGCAAGAGTATTCTGCTTTGTTGGTGGTTGAATGCATAACCTTTCGTTGCGACACTGGCTTCGTGGGATTCGGAGCAACTCGAACTTGCTGTTGGTTGACTGCCTCCAAGGTACGGAACCTAGTTTCCAAAAATTGGGTAAATTCAGCGAATGTTGGCAATGCTTTGCTGTCCTCTTTGGATCCCAGCTTCTCCTCCCATAGTTGTTGTGTTTTTGCTGGCAGTTTCTGGAGCAATACGAAAACAAGTACTACATCCCAGTGTGCAACGGCAACCTTTAAGTTATCCAGGTTATGTACCACTTCGGTCGATGTGTCCAACAGTTCCTTGATGGATTCGGCACGTTCTTGTGAAATTGACGGCTGGTTGAACAAACACTTCAACTGTGTATTCACTAGGAATCGTTTGTGGTCATACCTATCAGTCAGGATTGCCCATGCTTTGGAATAGTTACCCATATCCATACCCAGGTGAGCTAAAAGCTTATCAGCTTCACCAGACACACTTGATTTTAAATAATGCATCTTTTGGGTTTCAGAGAGTGACGCATTGTGATGAATGAGTGAAACAAAGAGATCATGAAAAGCGCGCCAAGTCTCGTAGTTGCCTGAGAAAACCGGCAAATTGATCTTGGGAAGCTTTATCTCAGCCGATCTCGACATAGTTGACGCAACTTCTGTTGGATTTCCTGCTTTCTCATCGGATATTTCCTTGGACGCCTTTGCCTTGTCGATAGCATCCAGAAGATCGCTGCGATATTCGAAATATTTATCTCTAATCGACTCAAAGAGATCATCCAACGCAGTTTCCTTTTCCTCGTCGTCGTCCTCCAACGCGGAAATCTTATTTTTGTATTCGGCTTCTGCAGATTCCATTGTTTTTTCAAGCGCAGATAATCGACCATTTAAATAATTTGTCGTACGCCTGGCTAAACCAGTCTTACCAAAATTTGATATATCCTTCTCTAATTGTTTTAAAATCTTTGCTAACATACCCCTTTTCATTTTGTTAATTTATATGCGTTTTATATATATGTATGTATATGTATATATTATATTGAATGAAATATATGCACTAAGTAAGACAGCGTAAAATGTACTTACTTGTTAATATCTTGTTAGATTTCCACACTTGCTGATTTCCAATTCCACACACTATACCCTGGTTGAAGACAATGCGGTGTTGCAGTTTGCAGATGAAAATCCCACGACGAGTTTGGTGATTTATAGTTGAAAATCTCCGGGGGCCGAAACGAACTCAATCAGTTTGCCAATATGGTATATAAAAATCTCCGCGCACAAAATTGAAACAGTGTCGGGTTAAAATAGGCGTAGATGGACCAAAATGTTCGACTTTGAACTTAGAAGACAGTGTTGCTACCGGTTTAGTTTAAGTTAAAATTGCTGTAAAAACTTGCGGAAATAAAAGTGTACTGCTGTGTGCAACGTTATAAATTGATTGATTTATTTGACGTATTTGCGTTAGCCTTTATATACAATAATTTGTTTATATACAACGAACAATAGTTGACATCTTATTTGACAAGTTTTCAAGATCGTAAATGGATGCATTCTGCACTATTGGTGACGTCATAATAGCGTTGGTTGTGGAATCAACAGTACATTATGTTTCGTAGATTTTGAGAAGGCATACGGCCGTGGGCGCAGTGGTTAGTGTGCTGGACTACTGTGCGAGGGATCCCATGTTCGATCCCCGGAAAAACACAAATTACATCTTAAGTTTTTTTCTACTACGCCACCTCTCGCGAACGTCTGACAAACATCCGAGAGTATGACTGTCCTGAAAAAGCTTCTCAATTCAGCCGTTCGGACTCGACATAAAAATTGTAGGTCCCTTCCATTCGTCTCAAAAATAGAAACTCACACAAACGAATGGTTGCGAGAAGCTAGGCCTAGGGTGTCTACCGCTTGTTGCTTCACCTATTTATTTTTTATGTATAAGGCCTTCAAATAAAATTCATATAGAATAATCAATTTCCTGATTTGCTGGCCAAAACTTTCGACAGAAACATGTTACCTCGCTATGTGGGGAAAAGGGCTAATGAAATGTCCGATTCCTAAGCAAGAAAGGGAACATCTGAATCTTTAATAGGTACGTCCTATAATATTTTGTGGAAAAGGAGGTCACACCCTAAAACAACAATTTATGAAAGAAGAAACGGAAAACCGAGTAGGAACTTGCAGCAATGCGGCCTGAGTGACATGAGACAAGTTTAATCCCATTGAGACAGGTGGTGCACTTGCAATTAAGCCATGGTTTTATTCATAAGCGATGGAAAGTTACGACGAGGAGTTTTCCTGTAGGATTAATGAACCTGCACACATTTAATAACAGCTTGGTCAATCTATTATCAGAAGGACCGAACTTGGTCTATAAGCTACGTTTCAACGTTTCCCTTTGGTCATAAGATTTCCCCACTGACCGGAGTAAGTAGACTCAAAACAGCTGCTTCTCGGAAGGGAGCGGTTCAAAGTTATTTTCAGCATATCTATCCCCAACCCGGCTTCCATAAGACATGACAATCTGTGCCACTGGGTAGAAACATCAGTAAATGGTTTGATTGAAACCAATCAATCGATCCGATGGACCTATTACAGGCTGTTCACAATCAGGCCGTTTACCTACTTACAATGTATACGGTAAATGGACAGTACACCCTGAAGTTCCCCATGTCAGTCCCTTTTAAAAAGACCAGGGGCTTCCATCGGTAGCGCATGAACTCAAACATTCCTTTTATGAATGGAGTCGTTTTTGTTTACTAAATTGTACCGATTACACAGGTGAAAAGTCCACACTGCAGTTTTAATGTCCCAAAATTGATACCTTTTGGCGATAAGTCAAAGGCCACTGGCACACTTCTTCCAGTCAGGGCACAGCCATACCCAAACATATTCGTAAAGCAAATAGAATCTCTTAAAACCAACAACCAGCCACCACCTCTGTCAGTCTCGCTGTATAAATTGTGCAACTTCAAGAGTCGAAAACAATTTGAAAAGTGGAGCAAACAACAAGACACTAATTTCAAACGATAAAAAAAAACAGCGAGCGGATAATCTTCTATGGTATTTGGCCATTTCCTTCATTCAGCGCAGCGATCTGCTCTCCACCTTACTGGCGGTGGTCCAATTTTGCAGTTGGTTTGGTGCTCTCCGCCCTCTTCGATTATGATGAGGTGCCACACCAGACCACTGTTGCTGGTTTATCGTCCCGTTTGTAGAAATAATAATAGGAGCGCGAACGAACGCGCGCGCATGCGCGCTTGGCTGTGTGTGTGTAAAAAAACTTTTATTATCGTCTTGCCAATACCATAAAATTCAATTAAATTGACCAACGTCAGACTGCCATTAAGTTGAACTGGCGTTGTGGAGCAGATTTCACCTGAACCACGCGCCGCTGCACCGAGCTATGCGGCAACTCGCTTAGGGCGGTACTCGGTCGCACCAGCTTCAATTGATTTCGGTGGCAAAACGCTGCAATTTGTGTATACAGAGCGGCGACGGCACACTTGGTCATTTAATTCATTTGCGCTGGACACACTCCGAAACTGTTTGCGCGAACGCGGCTAGTGGGCGGTTAAAGAGGTTGGTTTGAATAGCACAAAACAACGTCTAGAGGTGTCTCGCTCAAACAGCGGAATGTCCGGGTTTGAATGGCACATTATGCTCTCGAAGCTTGTCCAAGTGCAAGTGAAAATGACCACTAGCTACAACAGTTATCATTAAATTTTAATTGAACTCTAGTCCGATTGTGGATTTTGTTGCAACACTCTTAACCATTTCTTGGCGTAGATAGCTCGAGCTACTATGGGGTGGTGCAGTTGTTGTGGGCTGCTCCACATGGCAATTAAATTGTTCGTTCATCGAAAATGAATAAACTGCGGCTAAAGAGATCGACTTTGGAAAATAAGACTGCAAGTTGGTCCAATTCCAATACCAATACCGTTTAATAGGATACGCTAGTGGGATGGAATTGGCATCCGGTTAGCGTTAGCCCTGTGTTCGTGTATGACTAATGTTGATTTAAAACAGAACTGCTATGCTTCGAACACTTTGACGATACGATAATAGAAGTATGCAAATGAGTGGTGTAAGTGCAATTTATGAATGTATTGTCTATTTTAGAAAATCTAAATTTTCACACAATTTAATTTTCGTCAGATTCGTATTTGTTCAATTCAAACTGCATTTATCGCCCTCTATGCTTGAACTCATAAAATAAGAAAGTTGTGTTTTCAAAAGTAAAGTTTATGCACAAACCACATTCTTTGGCTAGCGCTATTCGTTAAGCTAAGCTACAAACGTGCTGTGAACTTGACGAATAATATCAATGTTCGTAACCTATTCGGATTATCTGTTGGTGCCATCTGTTGGTAGGATTTCCTATTAATGCTCTCATATCCAATTCACGTTTTGAATCGGTTTACGAAGTGGTAGGTTCAAATATGCGATACCCTCATAACATTGCTTTCCAAACATTACTGAATAATAAAAAAATCACATTGAGCAGCTAGCGCTCGATAAATTTAAGCAGTGTTCCTTGTTTTTAAATACATTGTTAAAAATAATAATAAAAAAAATCACAAAAGTGAACAAAATCTGTCCTAATTTCCGATAACCGGTAATCTGTTTGGACTATTTGAAGATATATCTATATATATAAATATCATGGTCAATTGTGTTTGTCGATAATGTTCTCTGTAATGCGTGAACCGATTTTGATTCTGGAAATTTCCCATGAAAGATGACGTTGATACTATGGTTTATAAGTTCATACGATCTTTGTACGTGTATTGGTTCATGAGTTATAGGGGCGTGGCACCTCCCATACAAAAAAAAAAACATTCAAAATCTTATATCTCGAAAACCACTGAATCGATTGAGTTCAAATTTACGTACAATCTTAGGTATTGGCCCAACAGTATTCCTGTGGAGATTGGTCAAAATTCGACCTAGGGGCGTGGCACCGCCCATACAAAAAAAAACATTAAAAATCTTATATTATGGCTGCCTCGGCTGGCCATGCAGTAGCCTATACGATCGGTCCAATCTTTAAGCACATTATCGATTGTGTGCAGCTGTACCTATTTCAGCAATGGCTTCACGAATATTGTCCTTTAAAGCGTCAATTGTCTCTGGCATGTCGGCGTAACACTTATCTTTTACGGCACCCCACAAATAATAGTCCAACGGTGTCAAATCGCAGCTCCGCGGTGGCCAAACAACATCAGCTCTGCGGCTGATAATGCGATCTTCAAAAACAGGGCGCAAAACATCGAGTGTAGCTTCGGCTGTGTGGCACGTAGCGCCATCCTGTTGAAACCAAATGTTGCCAATATCCTCCTCTTCAATTTTTGTGAACAAAAATTCGTTCAACATGGCCCGATAACGCTCGTCATTGACTGTAACGGCGACTCCTTGCTCATTTTCGAAGAAAAATGGCCCAATTATGCCTCTGGACCAAAATCCGCACCAAACAGTTTTTTCTCGGGTGTACGCACTGTTTTTGGCTTTTCACGCTTTGGTTTATCGATGAGGATGCCAGTTTCTTTCACTTTTTTTCACAAGATAACGAACATGCGGAGCTGACGGCGCTTCTCTTCTTCCAAAATCCGTACGCAATTTTCGCACACATTCTGTAACCTTACCATGATTTTCAAAGTAATGTCGCAATATTTCCCAGCGTTGTTCAAGCGTATACACAACCATATTATACGTTCAAGCGGAAGGATAAAACTAATTATCTGTCAAATCAGACATGAGCTACGCGTTACCATTCGCGAAATAAGCATTAGTTGAAAAAAAAAACGTTAGATGGCGGACCCTTTAGATATAATTTAAAGTTGACATTGACTATTGTATGACTTCTGTCTATACCTCAGTACAATACTTAAATATTTGTTGCTTTTTAGTTAGTAACTAAAATTGTGTTGAATATGACAAAAATAAAAAAAGATGTTGCTGTTAATGGTTGTTCAAGTGCTGCAACGAAAAGTAACACAAATTTGTTTTTTTTTTTTGTAAATAAATATCAAGCGAACAAATTCAAAAGATGCTAAAAGATGTTAAAATAGAAACAACACTTACTTAAGTCAAAGTCTTAAGCAGACTGTTTACTCAGTGGTCCTTAAACTAATTATCTACCACGACTGTACAAATATCAGCCTAAGAGTATGCAACGTCGCTGTGTGCTCGTGGGGAGAGTTGCAATTGTATTTCTTAGCAAACGATGCTAAGATTCCATTCATCAGGCATGCGTTCATCTGACCAAATTTTGAAGATGAGTTGGTGCATGCTCTCTACCAGGTCAATCTCTAGCTGGTCTAAAAAGCTCGGCAGGTAGACCATCCTGCCCTGTATATTAAATTTTAATCGGCGGAATATATCGCGGGTATCGGGGGTGACTAAATTTCGCATATTTTGCCCTCTTCCATATTAGTGGAAAATGGGGAGTTTTGTTTGCTTAAGTTGGTAGCCATGGTGGGCTATACGTAGAGTGTGCTGTGTTGCTCAATACCTCAAATTATTAGATGATGAAGTGTATTGTTGATGTTCTTCATCGCGACCAAAACTGCGGTACAAATTGCAAGAAATAGGACGTCAAAATTTGGTCAAAAACTGACTGAGGAAAAAGAAAAAAAAAAAAAAACTTCCCGAAAACCGATCGGAAAGCATATAAAAAAAAAAATAAATAAATAACCAAAAAGCATAGATCAACAAATTTTTTAAACAAAAACCTTTCAAAAACGTCGACAAAAAAGCGACAGAAAAGAGCAATATTAGGTCCCCTCAGACTGAACTTCAACGCGCACTCGATCGGTTTGGAGCCGTTTGTGTTGAAGCTGGGAAGAAGGTAAACGTGAACAAATCTGAAGTGAAGTTTGGTCGTCTCCAAAACGCCTGTTCAATGTACTCTGCATGTTAGTGGAGTCCCATTAAAACTAGGTAAAGCCAGGATGAGATGGTTACATCAAGTTTATAATCTCTCTTCAACCCGTATGGGGATTTCCCTTGATGATTTAGAGTCAATGGCGGAGAAGCGGAGGGTCCTCTTGAGCAACCTACACCCGCGAACCACTTAATGGATAGGCGGGCCATTGACAATGAATGAATGAAAAAGAGTCCAAAATTTGTTTTAAACAACAAGGCTGTGGAAGAACGAAAGAACGCTCCGAGAAATGCGCCAAAAACAGTGAAAAAAATAAAAAGTATAAAAAGCCTTAAAACATCGACGAAATATGCTTCAAAAGCGACTAAATATACACGACCTAAATCATGAAAAAAAAACTAATTAAATAAGACTCAAAAACGTGCCAAAAATACGACAAATATTCGTCAAAATATGTCGAAAATGCGCCAAAAACACCGTCTGTACACACCTAAATGTTCAATAAAACCTATAAACTTAATTCTTTCCTTTCCTACGTCACTCAGAAGCTCATACCTAGATCACAGCTCCTAGTGCCCCAATGCGCACTGCGCTCTCAGTGACTTCTCGGTTTTTAAGATTGGGCATTTGAAAATGTCTACCCCCAAAATGAGTGCATTAGTATGCCTTCGTTTGGCCGAAATACAACGAGCAACGGCCTGTGATCCGTCTCTAGCAAAAGTTCAATTTGACCGTAAGTTATTTCGAGCAATTTTAATTTAATTAATTTTTGGTGGGGACCAATGTCCCCATTTATTAGGCTTAGTACAAGCTACAAATACAAACTTATAATACTAGAACTAAAAACTGAGACTTATAACTAAGACTTAAAGCTAGGGTTTAGAGTTAAGAAGACTAAGCTTAATGGAGGGAGTGCTGCGGTTAAAATCGAAAATGGAAATGTTTGAGTTTATCTTCCGTAGCATACGGGAAATTGGTTCGTTGGAGCCGTAGGACGTGCGGTGGGTTGGTAGATAGAATAGGCGGGGGTGTCTTAAATTACGAGGGTTTGTATTGAAGAAGATTGAATTGTGAAGAGACGGGCAGTCGATAGAGCCCGATAGGAGTCGATGAATGAAGAGAATGTCTGCAGTATCCCTGCGATCCTCAAGGCTATTCAAGTCAATGAGTTTGAGGCGGTCTTGATAGGGAGGAAGAATAAGGGGTCGTCCCAAGAAAGACCGCGGAGTGCAAATCGAAGAAAACGTCTTTGTATGTTTTCGATTCTGCTTATATGCACTTGCTGAAAGGGTGACCACGTTTGGCTGGCGTATTCGAAGAGTGGGCGGACAAAAGTGGTGTAGATAGATCTGGTCACGTAGGGGTCGGATAATTGCTTTGACCATCGTTTAATGAATCCAAGGGATGAATTGGCTTTACGTATTATCTCTTCGATATGCGAACGGAAATTAAACTCGCGGTCGTACAATATGCCAAGGTCGCGAAGAGACTGTACGATGGATATAGGGTGATTATTAAGTAGGTATAGACGGGGAGGGGATTTGTTGTGCTTACATGATAAGGTGATAGATTGACATTTGGGAATATTGAGCTCTAAGCAGTTTTTGAGACAGATTCGTACAAAATACTTTCGAAGAGTTTGGGTATGTGCGAAAGTTTGGCTATCGGGCGATAATTACTAACTTCGCTCTTTGATCCCTTTTTTATGAATCGGTGTTATGAAAGAGGACTTCCTTCCATATCTGAGGAAAGTCGCCTTGGGAAAGCGAGAGCTGAAAGAGGTGCCAAAGGGGATAGGAGAGAACAAGGGAACACTTCTTGAGAAATATAGCGGGAATACCATCTGGGCCAGGTGAATATTCATCACTAAGTTGTTGTAATTTATTTTCAATTACAGTAGGTTCAAAAGTTTGAGAGAGGGAGGGGCCAATGGAGTAGTGGAGTAGGTAATTGAAATAAGAAGAATCTGGTACAAAGGAATTGTTGGCAAAAGATTGTTTAAAAAATGTGGCAAAAAAATTAACAAAGTAAGAGAGGGATGGGGGGCAATGTTGCCATATTCACAGTTTTAACTGTAAATTACAGTTTTTTAGACAAGCTTACAGTTTTTAAAATTACCTCCTAGTACAAATTACAGTTTTTTTTAAATTTCAGATTTGAAAGAATAAATTAAAATGTTTTCGGTTTTTTTTTTAATTACAATAAAAGTTTAATTTTTTCCAGCTTTAAAAAAATCTCACGGTATCCCTGTAATTACATTGCAGTTGCTGCTTCGATACGGCAATTTACTTGTCATTTATGTTTAATAAAATTAAAAAAAAAACGTAATTTAAAAAAAAATTTTTCGTTTTCGTAGGTTACAGTTTTTTGCTTGGAAATACAGTTTTTTCTTTGGGAATTCACAGTTTTTTGAAAAAAAAATCTGGCAACATTGATGGGGGGTAACCGTCTGATTTTTTCTTGTAGTTAACGAATCGGAAATAAGATTTGGGGTCACTTATAAGTTTCGCTTGCGCATCGTTTATATATCGTTGATAGAGGGAATTATAGGCCTGAGTGAACTGAAGGTAGGAGCCGAGATAATTGGAATAGTCAGAATAAGACTTGGTTCGAAGAAAAACTGACCATAATTTGTTTATACCATGGGGGGGATGTAGAGAGGGGTTTTGGTCGAGAAACAGGAACAAAAAGAGAGATAGAAATAAATAACAAAGGAGAGGGCATCATTTACAGGGAGATTGGCAAACTCAAATGAAACTTTGCTGAGGTGTTCGTTTATTTTGCGGAAATTGGCAAGTCTGCAGTTATACCTCTAGACGTATAGTACTCTGAATATTGGTTTGATTCTATTCCATCTGTAAAACTGTGTGACGAACAGATTCCAAGTTCTTCCTCTGAAGCTGCAGCATAAACAATGATTGCTAAATTATGGTTGACATTTATAATACTAGATCAAATAGATTATAGATAGATAGGTTATGAGTCGGGAAAGCCTTTATGGGGCTCTGGCATTGCGGTCTCTTTAAATGAGACTATTGTACATCCCCTGTGAGGTCCTAAAGCCATATATTAACACTAGATCAGATAGTAGAATGCGTTTAAGTTCTCGTAATTAATTTTCGGACTTCGACAACATTTCTCGACTTTGTTCGAAAGCTGATCTAACGGTGTACGAAGGTAACTCATTTTTGTATAGCGTATGGAGATGGAAGTCATTACTTTCAGTTCAAGTTGTATTGAAAAATTGTCTGAAAAAAATTGTATCAACACAATTTTTCAGTATAAGAATCAAACAGATCAAAGCCGGATAACAGACTTGTTGCACTGGGAACTGGTGTATTTGGCTAATGGAGCGAAGAAGAGCTATTTTTCCTTACCAAAAGTCTGTCATGAAATGGGAGCGAGGCCTATATTAACAGTAAGGTTTGTCAAACATCCGCATTGAATCCCCGAATAGAATTCAATCAACACCCAATCGCCCATTGTAACAGATGCTTATATTGATTATGCGGGTTAATCGATAGGAGAAATGGGGCTTATTTGTAAAGTGTAGTGCTACAGTAGGTATCGACAAACGGCGAGTTAAAGAAAATCTTAGAAGAGGATTCCGGCAACGAGTCAGCGTTATATAAAAAATGCTTGACTATGCATAATAGTAACACATCAAACCCCAGAACTAGAAAGCCGCCTGCTGAACTGCTCATACTGCAAATAACCATATACTTTGTCTTTGTATGCCCCTGCCTGGGTGGACCACACCGCGTCGAAATTTAATATACCGCAATTATGTAATTCCAGAAGGAATAATGTTCGGGTTTGCCTTCAACCCTCCTACGTTCGTTGTGTCCCGTTCTCACTTTAGTGACAGATACTTACATACATTATGATCACCTTAATTCACAAACATCCGACCTTGAAAAAGATAACATATTATGGTGCAACAAGATATGTTGTACAGCCTCCATAGCAGTATAAATACAGCATGACAATGTTCATAACCACTCGTCTATATCTACCCAATTAACGTTACGAAAAACAAAATCAATTTCCTTCGATAAATCATGCCATTAACCAACCAATCTTCAGTCAATACTTCCGGCATTCGGTCTCATTAATAAATCAATTTATCTAGATACTCCTCTCGAAACTCGTCCCCCAAAAGCACGGTTAAAAATGGCAAAAATTAATAAGAAATGAGAAATCTCACAACACAATTAAAATCCCATTTATAGCTACCGAATTCGGTTGTCATTTATCATTAAGATACACGTCAAGCTGTCAGAAATACAGAAAATATCTTGTTGTAAACTCCATCTTCTTCGCATCCCCCCCTATGGAAACGAAACGAGTATACGACTACGAGTACGAGTCCTCTCCATCATCCATTCCCGATTCGTACTCACTCATACTAACAGCAATTCTGTATAGATATACTCTATAGCTCCATCAACAACCAAAGAAGCCGAACCACCACCAACCAACTCGTGTGCTGATGCAAGACCCGAAATTGATTTATCTGTCTGCCCAGGTGATTCCGACAATTTCATTTAATATATCGGAATCCTCTATGACTCTGACTCTGGCACACTGATTGCCATGCCATACCGGCCAAACCCGAATTCGGATACAACCCAAGGAACCGAAAGCATACGCACGCACATTCGCACAAACGCAGCATGACGCACGGTAATGCGAACGGACATGACCAATGATATGGTGAAATGAGAGATATAGTATATTTGAGAACTGACAAAAGGCCAAGACCACAAAAGCAAAACCCGAAATCCATTAGACAAGCGATATACAGGATTTTTCACCCTCTTGCACTCGTTCAGAGGTTGTATAGGTCTGTTTGTGTGTATAGAGGGTATACCTAGCTAGGTAAAGCTACATCAAGCACACGCATGAGATGGCGCATCTCCTCGCATCCCCTCAACTCTCTCGATGGAGTATAAAGTTGGAGTGGCGGCCAGTGATGGGAATACACAATGTGTGCATCTCACCTGGATTAATTGGACGGAATAATCCAGGGCTTTGATGTGGATTCAGACAAATAGACAGGCCAACGGACAGACATGCCGGACAGCTTGACAGACAGACGAACAGAATATTATATTATTTAGCATTTAAGGCCGTCATGTTTATTATGGATGTCAGTTGAAAGGGAAAAGATCCTTGTTGGTCATCGGAAGGTAAATCTACTCAATGATTAAGAACTGGTGTGTAGGGTCAGTGGGTCATTGGTGGCGATAAAAGAGGGGCTATTGGGGGCGTTGCATCCCTCAGAACAAGGGATTCCATTATAAATGCCTACCATACAGTGGAGTGTATGGTAGGCATTTATAACTTAGAGCCCATCTAACAACCAATTTGGTTGTAAAGCGGTTAATTGTGTCGTAGCGTGTGGTTATGTCATTCACTCAATCTGACAATGTGCTCCATTCAAAGTCGGCAATTCTTATGACACTGGGCCTCAAAATTGAATCGCCAGGTCGCAGACAACTACAATCAAGACTACACAGTTACACATAAATATTTAAAGCATCTTTTTATGTGGGAGGCTTTGTATGTTCGCTGGGGTATACGAAAACTTAAAACTAGGCCCCTGTTTGTATGTAGTATTGTTATGTAGGCATTGCAGTAGATAATTGTCACATTGACATTTGTCAATGGGAAGCATTCAAAGCAAAAGCTTCTACTTGCCCGAGTTTTGAACTTCAAAAGCAAACTACATGATCTATTCTATTTGACAATCGGGCTGCAACAATTTCACTAACCTACTAGCACTAGTTTTGAACCAAAAGTAACATTGCTCGTATATTAAGTCCACTTATACCATCATCATAAGCGTACCAACAAATGCTACGCCACTGTGCTCCTTTGAAATTTATTAAAATATCCAACTGTCACGTGAAATGCCAGTGAGACTCACTGAGCGCCCCCTGCGTGCGCTGAAGTACGCAAATTGCAGGCAATAACACTGGTTAAAAGGACACAAAACAAGAACATGAAAAAGGTATGCCTAGCCCCGAACCCCCAATGTACCAAGGAGCAGAACACGTTGAAGACGCAATCATGAAATGAAGTTAATCCCAGCTGTCCGGTAAGTCAAACTCACTGTCTTCAGCAGCAGCCGTCTCTAAAGAGAGATGATAATAATTTTGCATCTGAAGTTGATGCTGGCAGTTAGCAGGCTCATATGCAAGGCTGCCTGTCTGATGCCTGTCTGACCACTTTTCAATAGTGTTCGGGGTAAGCTGCAAATTACGAGTGTATCGAAAGGGATTTGACTTGATTCGATATGCCGTTTATGCGCCTCATCTTCTGCCTGATGATGTCAGTTTGAGTGTGTATACTTTGTGGGCTGGTTAGCCCGATTTGGGTTGGGTTTCTAGAACGAGTTTATCATCTTGGCAGCTATGTACCTCTCTCTATATAGGTGTTTCCTTCAAGGACTCGGTTTGTATGTTGGATGTTGAATGTTTTTCTTTTTGCGCATTGCTGTCTTTCTGTCCATTCAAAGTGTCACTTAAGTTGGCTTTAATCGCATTTAATCGGACCGATTGTGCCGACGACGACGACGAAGTGATTGCCGATGAGGCAGGACGTTAATTCTCGTTTCATATCTTTTCGGATGAATGTCAGAGAGAAACTGTCATAGAGATGTTTATGGGTGTGAAATAACATGCGTCACTCTTAATTTATATGCAAAAGTTAATTACACTGGCAATCAGGTGAGTGGATGAGGATTATGGATACTTACAGTCTTACAGGTTACGCAGCTACAGTGGGTATGAGCTATGAGGGTTTTTTTTCACGGAAGAGGGGTTCCAATGTGATTTTGATTAATATCCTTTAAGAGCGGGTTTGGATTTTAATGGCCTAGTAGGTTGGGATTGATTCAACTTGGATTGGAATTAGCCTTTAAGCTCACGACACGTCACCTCCTACGATTTTAAGCTGCACTCTTCACATGGCGATCGCATTTTCGTGTATTTTCGTGTATTTTCGGATGATCTTCGTACCACTTCGTGCCCCAATCAGTATAGAACCGCCTTGTATGTAGCTCCTTATCCTCAGTATGCTATTGTTGCTGGTAAGGGCATAAATTTATCTATTGGAACACTTGGAAATTCGTCAGAGGTGGCGCAGTTCTACCTCACCCTCACTGCGCCTTTTGAATCTATGAGAATAGGCTCGACCTAGTGGTCCGCATCCGCATTGATGTCGCATCAGCATATAGACGTCTATAGTTTGCGTTGACGGAACTTGAGAAAGAAGATTTAACAACGAAAATTGCAAGCTGTACAGCGACATCAAAATGGTCAGGAAAGCGCGAATTAGTCGTCCAATTTGGGTCGGAAGTTTGGGTGACGCACACAGATGGAGGCACCCCGAACTGTAGCGGCACTAAGTACATAAAAGTCACTTAAACCTAACACACTGAGGTGTTTAGCAAAAGTATATTATAATGACCAGTGTTACTGTCTATAAAACCCCTCAAAGCACGTCATTAACAGCAGTATTCTAATAGTCAAAACCGAATCATGAAAAAGAGCGAATTAAAATCTTAAGACCTCTTAGGAATCGAGAATTCAGCTCTGACAAACAAAGTTTTGGGCCAGGGAAAGCCTTAACTCATACTCTTGCGACAGCCCAATCCTTATACTAATTAGGAATTCATAGAGCATCACGCGTATTATACTCATTCACAGATGATATACACATATCCACTCAAATTAATCAAACAATACTGCAGTAAGGGGTCTCCTGTTCTTTGTCTTTGAATTAACTTCCACAGCTATTACGTATAGATCTACGAATGTAGAAAGTGACCTTCAAAACACAGACATACGCTTCCACAGAGTTGCGGCGGCAATTGATGGTGAAAAAAACGCACATTAGGGCAAGAGGGCAAAGAAATAAAAAGTTCTAGAGAAAAAACCAAGGGTAGATAAGTGTGGACGAGAAATCGCAAAACCGAAAAAAATCTTCCAAATTTCCTGCAGCCATATCTTCCAAAATATGAAGATCAACCCTGCCTCATATTAGCCGCATATGGAAGAACGCATAAAAGAAGAGTTACTCCTTGAGCTCAAGAAAGTCGCCGATGGAAAAATCTCAGATCACAAACAAGGTTTGGAAGAAACAGCTGAAGCGCCGTCTTTGATGATAACACTGCAATAGAAGAGATCTGCCAAGACTTGCGGGAGTAGCTCGGAAAAGTCCGAAACTTCATCCACTAAATGTATAACAAAGACAGAAAGAATAAAAATCGAATGGCTAAAACCGAACACGGGTAACCATTTCAGTTGATGTGCTGACTGCGTCGAGTGAGCCCAGAAAGGTCAACCATAACCAAAGATACGTCATTTGAGAAGAAATAGGAAGTGACAGCATCGAACACGCATCAGGACGCTCAGTATGCCCTATGTACCAAGAAGCTACATATATTAAACCCAAAAGAAGAATATGAAAGTGGCGCTAACTTTAACCTCTGCGAAGAGGCATAGAACGTCCCATTAAGAGCAGTTTCCGAATTGAGAATAGCTGTTGCCGTACTATGCGGTGCGGATTGAAAAGGGTTAGGCAGTGTATGAATGCTGCTATCTGGGGCTATGGAGATTACGTCTTTAAAGGCCAGAGTTTTCGCAATAGTCCACTCTCTTGGTGAAATTTTTCATCACTTTTCTAAGTTTGTCAATTCAAGGCCCTTATATGAAACTACCAACTATGCCGAGGGTGCAAACATCGATGGCAGAAGTGAAATGTCGGCCTCGAATAATTCAACGATCCTTAAAGAACTAGATTGCAATAAGGCAACTGAAGCCGACGGAATCCCGGCTATAGTACTAAAGAGCTGTGCACCAGAACTTCCACCTGTATTATGTAAGTGTAAGCCGTTTAGCACGTCGTACTCCCAGAAGACGTTTCTTTCTTGTTGAAAGACCGTTCGCATTCAACCTATTCCAAAGACAGAGAGTGCAGGAGTGCTCCAAGGGTCTATTCTTTCTCCAACTCTATTTCTTCTACACATCAACGATTTAATTGGAGCGACAAATAATAATATCTACAGCTTTGCTGATGACAGCACTCTTATATCCTCCATCTCGAACCAGAGGGCCTATGAATGCGGCTACATCACACAGTTAGAGATGTGAAGAAATTAGTTCTCTGAATGATGATCTGGACAACATTTTAAAGTGGGGAAAAGACAACTTGGCTTTATTTAATGCAAACAAGACATACCTCACAACATTTTCTAGGAAAAATGCATCAACAGTTCCTCAGATCCAAATGGATGACCAGACCATCCAATAAATCCATCCCAAGGACTCAATGCACCTTCTCGGAGTCACAGTCAATTCAGGAATCACATGGCAGGACCACATATCGCAAGATCGGCGTCCGATACCTAAGTTGAGCTACCTATTTAGAGCAAAGAGGTACTTTAGTCCCAAGCAACTTCTCGTTCTTTGCAAAGCACCAGGTTAGACCAGGGCCTGGAATATTGTTCCCATATACATATGGAGCTCGGCCCCATATGATTCACTTAACCAACTTGACAGTATACAGAGACGAGCAGTTCGACTTATTGAAGATCTTACACTCACATCGAATCTATGTACAACCGTTGGTGCACAGAAGACAAGTCGGTCGATGTTCAATGGCAAGTCGCTGTACAGCTCGTATAGTTCATGGTTAAATCGTCAGTCGTCACAAACCGGTCCATAGATCTTACGTAGAACCTTCCTCTCGATAATACAAACAGATCCTTCATCCGCCTGTGAGAGGGTCCATGCTTCTGCACCATACGGCAAGACTGGGATGATTAGGGTTTTGTACAGTGTCTCCTTAGTCCTCCGCGATAGAGCCTTATTTCTCAATTCCTTCCTTAGTCCAAGGAAGCAGCGATTAGCAAAAGTTATTCTACGTTTGAATTCAGCGCTGATGTCATTTGCAGAGTTAACAGCTGTACCCAGATAGATAAATTTATTTACCACCTCGAAGTTATGCCTATCAATTGTCACGTATTGACCAAGTCTCCGGTGGGAATCGACTATATTCGATGACAGTAAATACTTCGTTTTGTCCTCGTTAATGATAAGACCCATTTTGTTCGCCTCAGACTCGATATTGGAAAAGACATCCGTCACTGCTCGTTTGGTTCTTCTCATAATGTCGAAGTCATCTGCATATCCAAGATATTGTGGGGATTTCTGAAAGATGGTGTCATTCCTATTGGCGTTGGTGTTGCGCACCACTCTCTCAAGAATAATATTGAAGCAGCTACATGAGACAGCGCATCCCTTGTAGAAGTCCTCTGGTGGTTTCGAAGGTTTCGGTTGAGTCTCTTCCAATTTTGATGCAGCGGCGAGCATTCTCCAACGTCATCCTAATAAGTCGTATCAGTTTCGAGGGATACCAAAACTAGGCTGCTTTGAAATCGATGAAGAGATGGTGTGTATCGATGTTGTATTCTTGGGTCGTCTCCAGGATTTGGCGTAAAGTGAAAATTATGCAATGATTTTGAGTAAAACACCTTCCGCTTTACTAAATCAAAATGCCTGATCCTACCAATAGTTGTCTGCAGTACATACATACTTCCCGATTTAATTGGCATCTAAAGCAACCTTAACCAAACTTTGCAAAAGCCATTACCTAGGCCATTTTTAGAACAATGGAAAATGACAACGAACAGACGTTCCATTCTTAGATTGCAAACACATTCATTACCATCGGGGTAATATATTCTGTGCCACCTAGCAGCTATAGACTTTCGTATTGACAGCGCGCAGACATCTATTGTTTTTTTTAGCAAACAAAAAAACCCCACCAACAAAAGACGTCCTTCCCAAGGTGTAATATACTCTATACAGCAAACAGACGGTGCTTTGTTATCATGTCGACAGCGACGACGACACCGCAATTTTCCTGGAAATGCGCGCAAAAGGACGACTAAAATTTCAATTATATCGCCCTTGTGCAAGGAGAGCAATTAATTTTCCATTCTCACCTCGTAAAGCTGATTCTATATACGAAGCTAGATATCTGTGCAGTTGGCGATCCTGTCAAGAGCGAGTAAAAATTATTGTTCGCCAAAGGATGCACCGAAGAATGAAAAAAAAAATCGATTTTCCTATTAACTTCAGCACATAGGAATATGCACCTCCAGCTAGCACAGCAATGTATATGTATATATCTGGCGAGGTCCCTGTCAGTGGATGTGACATCTCTGTTTAATAAATTCCGAGACCACCACATTCCTTGTCATATTTCTAAGAGGATTTTTTAATTGCTTCCGTCGAACTGTAATTTATGATGTCTGTGAACAGATTCCATAGTCTTGCTATTTTCCAATTCAAATAGAGTCCTTGGGGTTCGCTGTTAGAGTAGAGATGAACTGTGGACAAGTGAATGTTGTGATGATAGATATTCGCATTAATAGTCAAGTAGCGAAAGTTGGAGTATTTGTCACAGTGTCACCCATCAGATTTATGAACCATCGTGTCCTGTTTGGGAATTTTCATATCCTTTCAGCCGCAAACAAAAAAGTTTTCGCTAAGATTTCCTTACATCCTAGAACATCTGTCTTTGACTTCACCTCCACTCAACCACATAAATCAAAATTACTGCAGTGCACCTCTTTATTATTACGACAGGTCTCAAGGCAGCACGCTTTACTGCTCGTGCAAAAATACGGAAAACAACACAACAAGGACACCCACTAGCAGCACCACAAGCAAATCCTTCATGAAACCCAACTGACAGCTTAATTACCTAACGCTTTGTCATTCCCCGAAAGCCATGTCAGTTCATGTCAGGCAGGGAAATAAATTTCCCACCCACGGCTTCCTGCCAATCTCATTCACTTTCGTTGACATTTGCATCCCGACATTCCTCCCACAATCCACCATGACGACGACGACTCCCATTACAGAGTGGCGCCTCACCTTTTGCGCCCCGAGGTTGGCATTTGCTTTCAATGTCGGTCGGTTGCTGGTTCGAGGACAATTTATGTCACAGAGAGCCTGGGACAGATGGCACAACCCCTAGAAGCCATCCCTTGATCTGGCAACAACCTGATTTATTTTCCCCGACTATCAAAACTTTCAGTGACTCCTTCCCACTTTCTAACTGCGATGTGAACACCATACCAACCATACCTACTCTCCGCTCAAGCATCTAGAAAATAGAAATATTTCACGATGGCAAGGATATGCCCTGTCCAGGGAGGTGCTCTACGTTGGTGGAGCTTCTTCGGTACACTCGTAGGTTCTATATATATATGTACCATACCCCCTGAAGTTTCCATCTTCTGGGGCATTTTGGCTCGATGCTCGTAAAGTGCGAGGACTTCCGATAAAAGTGGAAGGATGTGAAAAATAGCGCTTTGCTTGTTTGTTTGCCCTGCCAGGTTATCGTTGCTTTTCGTATATGGGGTAAAGCAGAATAAATGTCCTTCCATGTGACCATCTCGGGGAGAATCTTAAATTATGTTCTCATAAATCTTTTCTCAGTTGGCTAGCGAAATTAATTCTCTCTCCTCACTGTTTAAGTGAAGCAATTTTTCGTCGTTCCTTCTTTGGCATCCTTATTCCGTATACGGGGCTGGCTGGTGTGCTCTCCTTTTTATCCGTAGACACACTCGGTGTGCCCGGTAGTTTGTGTCATGTCTTTTCGTCGCCTTCGATTTTCTGTTTTTCTCCGGCGATTGTTAGTTATTGGTAGACAACTGATAAAGTGGATTGCTTAAGAGAGATTTATCGACCAGGCAGTGGATGCAGACGCCAGAGAGGTTGAGAAGGTGCGGTTCTTACGACCTGCTTGGAAAAGGTTTAGTTGAAACGATAGAGTTCTTAATAAGAAGTCGGAAAACCTTCTGAATTATGCAGAAGTGCTATAACCCTTGGGAAGAACTCTAAAATATATTGTCATGGAAGTGTCACTTAGAAGGTCTTTAGCCATTTTATTCTTTTTCAAAATTTATTTGACCAGCTGCCACTTACTAAAGGAAAGAGGAATGACTGCTACACATACATTTTAACAGAGACAAAGGTATCGAGTTCAAGGAACACCAAGGACAGTGGTTAACTAAGGACAGATTTTAGGGCAACACCGGAGTCATCCCTTAGCAAAGTTTAATCTTAATCTTAATGTTAGTTGATGGCTTTTCGAAGTTTACCCGGGTCAGAGCTGGTGTCCATCTTCACTTTAACCGATGAATTTGACCCCAATTTTTATACCCTCCACAGGAAGGTATATTCACTTTGTCATTACGTTTGTAACGCCAAGAAGGATTCACCGGAGACCCTATAAAGTATATATATTCTGAATCAGGATCACATTCTGAATTGATTTAGCCATGTCCGTCTGTCTGTCTGTCTGTCTGTCTGTCTGTCTGTCTGTCCGTCTGTCTGTCTGTCTGTCTGTTGAAAGCACGATAGCGTCCAAACGAATTGACCTGGGCGATTGAAATTTGGTGAGAGGACTTCTTTTTACCGTCGTCAGGTTGGTATTGAAAATGGGCTATGTCGGTCAAGTAGTTCTGGTACCTCCCATACAAAACCATTAGTAGACCCATGTGTCTCTCCGCCTGTTGAAATCACGATAGCGGCTAAACGAATCGACCTAGGCGACTGAAATTGAGTGACAGGTCTTATTTTTACGGTTGTCAGGTTGGTATTAAAAATGATCCATGTCGGTCAAGTAGTTCTGCTACCTCCCATACAAAGCCAATATTCGACTCATGTATCTCTCTGTCTGTTGAAAACACCTTAGCGTCCAAACGAATCGACTTAGGTGAATGAAATTTTATGAAAGGACTTTTTTTAACCGTCGTCAGGTTGGTATTGAAAATTGCCTATGTCGGTAAAGTAGTGCTGCTACCTCCCATACAAAACTAATGTTAGACACATACTAACTCGCGTGGAAAACATTTTGCAGGACTTTTCTTCAGTGGAGGGTATCAAAGCATCGGCCAGGCCGATGATAACACTTTTACTTGTTTTTATTGCACTTGCTTTTTAGACCTCAGCTCAAACTTAACCGAAAATCACGCGGATTCCCCGCAAAAGAAACGAGATTATCTCGGAAGCTTTTGTGTCCAATGACAACTCTTACAACGACTTCTTAGTTTGGGACTGCATTGCGTGTTCTTTGGCCGTACGAAGAGTGACTATTGTTCTTGGTTTATTCCAGAGCATATTATTATACATTTCGACTTTTCAGTGCGAGCCATGCGGGTCGATATGCTTAAGCCAATGTCAGCTCATTATGATCCACAGATTTGTTGATTGGAAGCTCAAACGCTCCAAAATAGAACTGTAGCGTATTAAAATAAATACACTCCACTATTCAAACTTCCCGCTTCATTATGTTCCACAGTTAGTACCGTATTTCCAAATTTCCAAATTCCAAATTCAACGTCAATTGAATTAGACACGAATGAGTTAGTGAGTTGCTGTAGTGTGGTACACGGCGTTGGTCACGCGTAATTGCGCATCTTAAAATATTCATTTTTTATTAAGTAGTTATTAAGATATAATAGTGATTAAATAAACTGAAGTTTATATTTGAAATTAAAAAACTCTTTTAATAATACCTACAATTGGTGACCCCGATTAAAACTTAAAACTAAATCGAACACTAATCACATCGAAATATTACCTACCTAACCTATGTGTTCGTCTGATAAACTATACCTAAAGTGCAACAAAATTAATTGCAATATTATACGAATATAAAAGAATCAAAAGAAAACGCGCGCGTGACCAAAAAACTAAAAAAAAAAAAAAAAAAAAAAAACGCCCCCAAAAAAGAAAAAAAAAATACAAAAATACGAATAAATTAAATCAACCACGTAAGTGGTAACCTGCAAATTTATATACATTCATCGAAGCTGGACAGAGGAGCCGCACGAAGAACATCAGTATAAACGGCAATCAACCACCGTACTTTTCTAGCCGTACGTCATCGATCATATACTACTACATACCTACCACACAAGCGACACCAAAGTCTACTCAGACCGCACCATTGCATGCATACTGCATGCGACCGTTATAACAGTGCGAACGTCCAATACCTATTGCAGTTTTCGTATCGGAATCGGAAAAACAGTTGCGACACCAACAGCGACGCAAAAACATCAGCACATCAATTCATAATTGTATTTATAAAATCGTATTGTTTTCTATTATATTATAAAATATTATAAATATACATACTTATATAACTCATTTTCCACATATAGAACACAGAACATACAAATTGAACAAATAGAACCGAACCTGTGACTAACAAGATAGAACAAAATGTACGTACCAAACTACAGCTTAATTTAGTTTTTCTATTGGAATTTGGTAAGCCCGCTTCAAATATTATCCTAAACATAAATACATATATTTGTTTTAAAAATTTTAAATTGTAAATACGAGATACTATTAACTAATTAACTAAAATGAATGATGAAGAAAACAAGGGAAGTGCGAATGGTGGGGCGGCTAGTTCCACGAGTACTATCGCTAGGGTAAAAATGCCCAATTTCTGTCACGCCAGCCCTGCTACATGGTTTGCTTTAGCAGAATCAACATTTGTTATTAATAATTTAACAAGTGATGGTTTAAAATACCATCACACGCTCACAGCTTTGCCAGAAGATATTTTAATGTCAATTACTGATTTAATTAATAATCCACCCGCGGATAACAAGTATAAAACACTTAAGGAAACAGTAGTCGGAAGGCACACGGAGAGTGAGAATCGTAGGGTAACTAAATTATTGGACGGTGTCGCGATCGGAGATAATACTCCTTCACAATATTTTCGGAATTTGCAAACAATCGCAGGCGGGTCGAAAGCGGTAACAAACGATTTGTTAAAAAGAATATGGTTGAATGGTCTGCCCGCGTATGTAAAATCCATCCTAGCTGCGACACCCGATGCTGAGACCGATGATCAGCTAAAAACAGCAGACACAATTTTTGAAGTTGGCAGGCCCTTAGGTATTGCATCCATATCTAATGACCCAATCGCTAAAAGACTAACAACAATCGAGAATACATTAAGTAGACTTCAACTATCATCTGTTAGATCAGTCGCTAGATCGCGGAGTAACTCCCGCCGTCGACAAAATTTTTTAAAAAAAAATAGGCAAACGCGTGATTCAAATGAAGTGCAGAAATATCCTACGTGTTACTTTCATTATCGCTTTGGTAAAAAAGCTCGAAACTGCTGCAAACCATGCAACTTCAGAGAAAACGAAAATCAACAAAAAAAACTAATTTTGACTGCTTGTGAAGCGGCCACAGACAGTCACGTTGAAACGATTTCTTCTAGCCGCCTTTTCATAAAATGCAATAATACAAAATTTCCGTTTTTAATTGATACTGGAGCAGATGTTTCCACCGTACCCATAACATTTTTTCCTCGCGATAGAGTAGATGCAGATTTTCTTACGAAAAGCAAGAAAACGACATTGAACTTAAGGAGTTACTTTCCGAAAATAGTAAAAGCAGGTGGAAACTAGAACAGATTCCTGTGCCAAATACTGACCTACAAATTTGGTGCGAAACATCTACGGGACAAAATCGTCCATATCTGCCAGAAGAACTTCGAAAATCCACATTCTACAAACTGCACGACGTTTCACACCCGGGAACTCGGGCCAGTAGGAAGTTATGTACATCAAGGTATTTTTGGCCAGGTATTAACATAGATGTTGGTTTTTGGGCTAAAGGCTGTCTAAACTGCCAGAAATCTAAAGTACACAGGCATATCAAGTCTCCTCTCGAGAACGTCGATGAGCCGGCAGGCAGGTTCGAACACATCCATATGGATTTAGTAGGACCTTTGCCTCCATCGAATGGGTTTCAATATCTACTCACAATTATAGACCGTCTCACAAGGTGGCCGGAAGCGTATCCACTTCGGTCAAGCACTGCTTCTGAGGTTGCGAAAGCATTTATTAACGGATACGTTTCACGATTCGGTTGTCCCTTGAAAATAACGACGGATCAAGGAGTTCAATTTGAATCCAACTTATTCAAAGAATTATCACGATTATTGGGGAGCCAAAGGATCCATACTACAAGTTATCATCCCCAAAGTAATGGTATGATCGAGAGGGTACACCGCCAACTAAAAGATTCGTTAAAGTCTAGGGGAAATACGGAAAAATGGAGCGACGATATTCCATTAGTCCTTCTCGGCATTCGAACGTCATATAAAGAAGATCTTAACGCATCCCCAGCCGACCTAGTATACGGGCAAGCTCTTAAAGTTCCGGGAGAGTTTTTCATACAAAACGAAACAACTCAACCTACCGATACTACAACTTTAGTTCAAAACCTGCGTAATAAAATGCGTCGAGTCACATTTAGAAGCCCTCGCAAACAAACGAGCTCACGAACTTACGTACCAGACGATATCCTTAAGTGTGATTATGCTTTCGTTAGAATAGATAGGGTCAGACTTGGTCTGGAACAACCATACCAAGGCCCTTTTAAAATAATAAGAAAATGCCGAAAACACTTTATTTTAGATATAAATGGAAAAAACCAAACGATTTCCATAGATCGTCTTAAGCCGGCGTATGATATAACCTGATATATGTTAGAGCAAACCAAATAGCAGCCGTAATTGTACGAAAAACATGTTTCCGAATATCGAAACAAATTTTTTTAGAGGGGAGTTATGTAGCGTATTAAAATAAATACACTCCACTATTCAAACTTCCCGCTTCATTATGTTCCACAGTTAGTACCGTATTTCCAAATTTCCAAATTCCAAATTCAACGTCAATTGAATTAGACACGAATGAGTTAGTGAGTTGCTGTAGTGTGGTACACGGCGTTGGTCACGCGTAATTGCGCATCTTAAAATATTCATTTTTTATTAAGTAGTTATTAAGATATAATAGTGATTAAATAAACTGAAGTTTATATTTGAAATTAAAAAACTCTTTTAATAATACCTACAGAACATTTTACACCATATCTCATATCTCGCAAGAATCCGTTTTAAAAAAAGCAATTAAGTCTAATAAGTGTCTTTGTTTTAAGAACCTACGAATAACCTATAATAAAGACGTCTGGGGTAAAGCTTATAAAATCGTATCGATGAGGCTAAAAGGTCCCCGTATGCAATCGCCAACGTGCTCAGTATTGTTGCGGCAAATAGTTGAAACTCCAAGAAAATAGGGGGCTGGGCAATCCAAGTGTTCACGAGATAGGGGGTATACCCATCATTACACACGAATAATTATTCGAAGCATGTAAGAAGGTACGCTATAAGAAGACTCCGGGACTGGATGACTGAGGCCAAATAGAGCCTTAACAAGTAAAAGTGTTATCATCGGCCTGGTCGATGCTTTGATACCCTCCACTGCATAAAAGTCATGCAAAATGTTTGCCATGCGAGTTAGTATGTGTCTAATATTAGTTTGTATGGTAGGTAGCATAACTACTTTACCGACATAGACAATTTTCAATACCAACCTGGCGACGGTTAAAAAAAGTCCTCTCACAAAATTTCATTCACCTAAGTCGATTCGTTCGGACGCTATCGTGCTTTCAACAGACAGAGGTATGGGTCAAATATTGGCTTTGTAATGGAGGTGACAAACCTACTTGACCGACATGAACCATTTTTAATACAAACTTGAAGGCCATACATATAAGACCTCTCATAAAATTTCAGTTGCCTAAGTCGATTCGTTCGGACGCTATCGTGGTTTCAACAGACAGAGAGAGACGTGGGTCTAATAGTGGCTTTGTATGGGAGGTACCAGAACTACTTGACCGACATAGCCCATTTTCAATACCAACCTGGCGACGGTAAAAAGAAGTCGTCTCACAAAATTTCATTCGCCTAGGTCAATTCCTTTGGACGCTATCGTGCTTTCAACAGACAGGATCGGTATTCCACAAGGGTCGGTCTTAGGTCCCTAACTGTGGAACGTTTTGTATGACGAAATTCTGTGCCTACCGATTCCAAGAGAAGGTCGAATTACACTGCAACGAGACAGTTTGCAACTCGCAGGTCGCAGGTCATAAAACGGAGGCAGTGCTTATTACGAGTAGGAACGTTCGTGAAACGATAACGTTTAGCATGGGAGGGCATGAAGTAGTTTCTTAACTTCTAAGCTTCAAATATACCATCTAGAGCGTGTATGCAAAAAGTCTGCAAAAACTGTTAGTGCACTTTCGAGGTTGATGAGTAACATCGGAGGCCCGAAACAGAATAAGAGACTACTTGTTGCAGAAGCTGTCGGTTCAACACTCATGTACACAGCCGAAATATGGTGAAGTGCTACGAAAGTTAAGTCTTATGTACGCGGAACTAAATCCGTTTACCGTCTTAGCGCACTAAGAGTCGCCTGTTTATTCAGAACTGTTTCAAACGATGCTATATTCGTCGTATATCTTCAATGCTATATTTACTCTCTGAAGAAATGAAAACGCTAACAACCAAGTCCAAGTGAGTTCGAAATGGCTGGGTGGACGACGATAAAAGAAAGTACGAAAGAAGTCGCAGTATCGTAACCTGGCAACAATACAATAGAACGAAGCGTTGAAAGGAAGATGGACACATCGCCTCATACCAGTGATTGATGCAGGAATTAAACTACCTGACCCAGTTCTTGACGGGTCATGGCTGTTACAGAGAATATCTTTTTAAACGCGGACATGAAACCATCCCAAACTGTCCACATTGCGAGACTGTTTCTGAAAATGCCAAACACGTGTTCTTCCACTGCCCACGGTAGGAAACCGACAGGATTGCCTTACGGCATCAATTTGAGGAATGGCCCACTCCCGATAACATCGTAAATTACATGTTGCTTAAAGACGAAAATTGGACTATTGTGAGCAACGTGGCCGTGCAAATATTCAGCGATCTAAGGCGTTTAGAGCGCCAACGGAAAATGAATAGCTCAAATAATAGAGTGATCTCATATGGCTTTATACCGACTCTCGCGGTTCCGCGCGGGACAAATATCGGTCTGTTCGGGAAGGGAGGTGGTTTTAGGCGGTAAGAATCCGGCACTACCAATGAACGTCGGATCATTGGTGCAAGGTTTCCACCTTCCATCGCAAAGAAAAACCCATATCTATCTCAAACCATGTGCCAAAAAACCAAAGTGATTGGAAACGCATTGTACCAGGGAGGCGTTGGCGTTTACAGCTGCTAACAATATTTCTTCCTTCCATTTAAATGATACCTCAAAGCTTGACTTTAACCCACCATTAAAGATCCATGGTTGAGTATGGTGATTATTCGCTCTTCTGGAACCAATCCATGTTCTTTATCTCAGTTAGAATATAGGTAAGTAAGTACCGAGGCTAAAACTGGGTAGTGGTCTTATTCGACTTTTACGCCTCGGAATCTTAAATCGTTTAGCACTTGGTTGTTTGTACCTTTATCACGCAACAACCACGTTACCTTCTGGCTTCTGCATTGCGAGAAGTGTGAAATCCTTGCTTGGTAAGACCGATTCAATAACATAAGGTTTGGTCGATGTAAGCTAAATATGACTGTGCAAAGAGGCAACTCGCTAGGTGGAGTATTGTCAATGCTGCGACCACGGCTGTTTACAATGCCCGGAAGGAGGTAATCATGAAATGAATTAGACCACTTTATGGTTAGTTAGAACAACCCCTTGGTAGTATACTTCGAATCAAGTTTGATGTCGATGAAAGACGATTTTTAACTGGTAAAATATTTGAGGATACGTTTTTCTGAAACCTGACCACCTTACTTAACAGACGTAAATTCAATCGAACTATCTTGTGCACCAAATCCATGTTAACATCACACTCTCTATAGATGCAGCTTCGAAAACCTTTCGCTTATAACTCAAAAATCATTTTTGACACAACTATACAGAATTGGTATTGCTTCTGGTTAATAATTTGCCCATAAACCACGTCACGATCCCAATTACATAAAAGACTGGCGATGCCAACAAAGTGAAACTCATGTCAGTGGCATATCCCCTGATGGTGCTACAGTGCCAGTCAAAAGGAAAACGATCTAAAACTGATGGTAGCCTGTCAAATGGAACAAGATTAATGGACTCCGATTTAATAATTTTCAAGTCAATTCCCAATCGGCAAACGGCGAATTGTTGTAGAAACAACTAACTAACAATTGCGCTGTTGGCTGACGTGTGTGTGCTGCTGCTGCTTGGTTGCATGTTTCGCGCGCGTACTCCATTAAAGGCAACACACCGTGCGTCGGTCGTCGCCTCTGCCGCGCAAACAGTCTTTGAACAAAAATGTTGATTGATATTGGTTACCAGGCTTTGCAGAAGCATGTAGGTAGCACAGCAGCTAGTCTGCCTCCAACCAACCAACCAACCATTCAGCCATCCATCCATCCATCTATCTATCCGTCTATCGTCTGTTTCATGTGGCGTAGACTGATGGAGTGATGACTTCTAATTACAGTACGTGCGTTTGATGCGATGGCATTATACCTCTGCCGCCGCCACCGCCATAATAACAACAACAGTAGCTGAGCCAAAGTCTGATCTCTGATAATGATGTGTGATGTCAGAGTCATGCTATGCCAAACTGGCGATGCCGAGGTATAGCCAGGTACCCGAGAGCGAGACCCGACCATGCTTTGTGCTTGCACGCACAAAGAACACCCAAACCCAATAGCAAACCTATGCGATGTGCTATTAGTTTTGATTGACATGTTATGGCATCCGGAACAGGAATGGGAATCAAAGAATCGAATTGAATATCGACACTGCAACTGCAGGAGACTTTGACACATCTTTGTGGTGTGGTTAGAAGTTCGTGTGTTGAAGTTTTACTTGTTCAAAGATTACATTTGCCGTCGTATGTTGCGGGTAATGATGATGATGCTGCCTGTAGCTGTCACTTAAGGTTGTGGGTACCTACTCCAAATGGCTTCCAGGTTTACACGTAAGCTGATGCTGCTGGAGATTACAGTGAAATGTTGATCTATCATTCACACTGGTAGGTATATGTTGTGGTGGTCTCAAATTATAAGATGTTAATGTTATTCTCTCAAACAGTAATTCATAAGACCGATAATTGAGAAGCATTGAGGAGCAGCACCAATCATTTATCGAGCGATATATGCGGGTCTTCCATTTAGAATGGACATGTGGGCAATGCGCAGAAATGGTGAGAGAAACATATCCAAAATTTTGCATTTTTGTTGGTCGCTCTATAACTTGGGGTTCAGCTATTCAACAAATTTGAGTTAACTGCCCACGTTAACTCAATCAATGCAAAATCCCCCTAAGCTTTTGCTGGCTGGACTGGACCGTTGTAAGAGGTTTACTTTGACAGTATTTCAAAATGTTCTTGGGGGAAATTGCAAGAGCGTTTTTTGAAGTGTATGTCTATGAACGCTTTGTGATTTTTGCGCAAGTTTTGCATCGTTGTTCGGTGTGTTCCTTAGGGCGTTTGTAGAATCATTTGTGGGACAATTTTGGGGATCATTTTTCTATGATTTTGGAAGAATATTAGAGCATTTTAGATCGATTTTGGAACGTTCTTTTCACAATATTTACATTCTTTCATTCATTCATTTTCAAATGGTCAGCTTGTCCATTAAGTGGGTCGCCATCGACTCCAAGTCATCAAGGGCAATCCCCATACGGGTAGAGGAGAGATTAAGGACTTGATCTAACCATCTCATCCTAGGTCTACCTAGAGGACGTCTGTCCGATGGTACGGATACCACAGCACGTCGTGGGATCCTAGTTGGGGACATGCGTTTAACCTGACGAAAACCATTTTTTTCTTTGGGAGGCTGGTGAAGCGTTTGTGTCAGCATTTTATATAGGTGTATTTGGAACATTTGGGGATAGGTTTTAAAAAGTGTTCTTTACATCATTCCTCGAGGAGTTCTTTGGGATATTTTTTGTTCCTCTGTACTTCGAGCGTTATAGGCATTTGTTGGACTGTTTTTGGAATATTGTTCGAAAGGTTTCTTGTACCTAGTGTTCTTAGTGCTTTTCTATATGGAGCGTTTTTCTTTGTCGTGCAACTGTTTGTAGCTACCTATGTATATTGATTATAGACGAAACAAGCGATCGCACCTAAGAAGCAGAGGCTTTTGGGGAATATCGAACGATTTTATTAGTTGAGACCGTGGTCCTCACCGTACTGTGAGCGCCATCTAAACAGAAAATGAAACGAAAAACAAGTAAAAGTGTTATCATCGGCCTGGCCGATAAAAGTCATGCAAAATGTTTGCCATGCGAGTTAGTATGTGTCTAATATTAGTTTTGTATGGTATGTAGCATAACTACTTTACCGACATAGACAATTTTCAATACCAACCTGACGACGGTTAAAAAAAGTCGTCTCACAAAATTTCATTCACCTAAGTCGATTCGTTCGGACGCTATCGTGCTTTCAATAGACAGAGATATATGGGTCAAATATTGGCTTTGTATGGGAGGTAACCGAACTACTTGGCCGACATGGACCATTTTTAATACAAACTTGAAGGCCGTAAATATAAGACCTCTCATAAAATTTCAATTGTCTCAGTCGATTCCTTCGGACGCTATCGTGATTTCAACAGACAGAGAGAGACGTGGGTCTAATAGTGGTTTTGTATGGGAGGTACCAGAACTGACCGACATAGCCTATTTTCAATACCAACCTGGCGACGGTAAAAAGAAGTCGTCTCACAAAATTTCATTCGCCTAGGTCAATTCCTTTGGACGCTATCGTGCTTTCAACATACAGACAGACAGACGGACATGGCTAAATCGATTCAGAATGTGATCCTGATTCAGAATATATATATGTACTTTATAGGGTCTCCGGTGAATCCTTCTTGGCGTTACAAACGTAATGGCAAAGTGAATATACCTTCCTGTGGAAGGTATAAAAAGAGTTTTTTTTTACAGGTCATACCTCATACCAATAGATTAACGTAATGAGAACGTCATCATGCAACAAAGTGCCAACTATAAAAGCGGCCTATTAAATATTATTTATTGCAGTAGCGCAGTGGTTAGTGTTCTGGACTACTGTGCGAGGGATCCCTGGTTCGATCGCCGGAAAACAAAAAATTACATCTTAAGATTTTTTCTACTGCGCCACCTCTCGCGAACGTCTGACAAACATCCGAGAGTATGACTGTCCTGAAAAAGCTTCTCAATTCAGCCGTTCGGACTCGGCATAAAATTGTAGGTCCCTTCCATTCGTCCCAAAAATAGAAACTCACACAAACGAATGGTTGCGAGAAGCTAGGCCTAGGGTGTTTCTACCTGTTGCGCCATCTATTTATTTATATTTTAGGCATGCTTTATGAATATACATTTTGCAGGCTTGTCCTTAGAATGGGAGTCCCATACCCTTATAATGACATATATAGGTGATCTAAGACGAAGAGGAATATCTCAATCTACTTTTGCATCTTTCATGTCCTTGCCACATTGTGGAAGGATATTTTAGAAGATTATACTTCCTTGAGGTATATTTTAGTTCGGTTTCTTTTTCTTTATCTTCATCCTCACACCACACATCAGTTGAGAATTTTGAGTTTTTTTTGGATAGCACTTTTGTGGCGCTGGCGCTATCTGCCTATGCATTTTGGGGGTTCAAACCCCTCCGGAAATGTCTGGTATGTACCTTGTACTACTAACAAACAAGGAAAAGTGTTATATCATCGGCTTGGCCGATGCTTTAATACCCTCCACTGCATAAAAGTGATGCAAAATATTTTTGCGACGCGAGTTAGAATGTACTGCAGACGTACACGCATTGGTTTTGTATGGAAGGTATCAGAACTACTTAACCGACATAGACAATTTTCAATACAAACCTGACGACGGTATAAAAAGAAGTCCTCTCACAAAATTTCATTCGCCTAGGTCGATTCGTTTGGACGCTATGGTGTTTTCAACAGACACACAGACGGACAGACAGACGGACATGGCTAAATCGTTTCAGAAAGTGATCCTGATTCAGAATATATATACTTTATGGGGTCTCCGATGACTCCTTCTTGACGTTACAAATGTAATGACAAAGTGAATATACCTTCCTGTGGAGGGTATAATAAGGAATCGAAAGCTGCTGAAAACCTATTGGCACGCTTTGAGAGAAAGATTTTTCGAGTGATTTTCGGTCCAGTTTGTATCGACGGAGTGTGGAGGAGGAGATTCAACGACGGACTTTACGGGCTATAAAGCGACGTTGGCCTAGTCAAAAAGCTCAAAATACAGCAACTGAGGTGGCTGGGACATGTGGACCGTATGGATAACAACGCAACGAACCAGCCCGACGAGGGACAACGAAGCAGAGGTAATTATTAAAAATTATATTCGATCTAATACGAGTAAGTCAAGAGTCAACTGAAAAGTTTTGTTCCATGAGCACTAATACTATCACGTATAGAAGTCATTAACTGGTTGTTCGCACGATTGCTGGATTTTTATTCACGGAGAACGCGATTTGACTTTAAATTTTTAATTGTACGCGTATCTATAAGAGTTAGATACTCAAGAACAGACAAGTAATGAGTCAGATTTCCAAGAGTATTTTGCTAAGCGAGGATTTGATTCATTATGGCACTCGCAAGTTACACTTTGGCATGATTTCTAAATTGAAGACATCAACGGATGAACTCTTCGAAGTTGTTGAACGAGTTACTGGTAGGCGGTCGTATACTCGTATGACATAAAAAGTCTATAACCGTTTCAATATTTGCTTGTACTTTGATTGGCCTCTTGATTGTTTTTACGAATAGTTTGTTAAGTCCGCAATCGAATTGACAAGCTCATTATATTCGCTCCAGTTTCTCGACCTTTTCATCTACTGTCTGACAGAGTTCTAGAAGATTTTAACGTCTGTCTTTCCTACTCTGAACGTTTCTTTGATTTTGCATTTGTGGCACACTCCTTACAACCAAAAAGTCGGTTTTCGTAGCCAGATAGTGGCGCCACAAATGATAGTTAACAAAGTACATCTTTCATCTCTCAGGCTAAATGCTTTTCTATTCCGAAAGCTAAAAAGATGTTAGTTTCCATTTTGCAGTTTATGGTTTGGAAGTGCCTTCTTGCTACTCTAACTATTACTCACGACAAACTTGCACACCAGAGTACCTCTTTACTTTAATTGAAATTCTTCTCCGCAATTTTGCAAACACTCAAATCATTCACCCACTTGGCCTTCATCATCTTTTTACCACTTAAGCATGTCAGGGAGCTGCTGTTCAAAGGCAAAGTCGAGCTAAAAGTCAAACCAATAACGAACCACCATAGCATCAGTGGAGCTATCGATCCTTGAAACCTACCATCGTTGAACTTAGTCACTTCATGACACCACCACTCGCCGGATGACAAGTTGCGGAAAATGTTCTGCCATCGGAAAAGCAGACCCTCCGGGCGTCGCGTCGTGTCGTGGTGTCTTTGCCGCCACCACCAACATTCCATACGATACAATGTGAGCGTTGAGCGAGGCCAAGAAAGGTCGTGCCACATAAGGGAAAGTTTCCGTGTCCTAGTTACACCCACCATCAGCACCCAGTGCCAATCGGACGTCACGTCACCTTCTTCTTCTTCGTCTTCTTCGGCGTCGGTGTCTTCTTCTACTTCTTCATCATCATCGCCGCCGGCAAACAAAGTGCGGATGGCAACTTGTTCACTTGTTGGTTGGGTCTTGCCGGTGTATGGTGTGCTGCAAAAGAGGTTCGGTCGTATTGGTGGTGTTGGTTTCTGTTTGACTTTCGCTTTGATCGATGTGTTGATAGTTCAACTTCCTTCCCACTCGATATTATATACTCAAACAGCAACAGCACCAGGAAAATTGTAAGGAAATCAACTGTGTATGCTGGGGGAAGCAGGCGAGGTTATTGATGGCCCGTCATTTACGGACGTTATTTGAGTTTTATGATTCCATAGTTAGAGTGGAATCCATTTAAGGGTGAACGACAAGCGAACGAAAATGATTAATGAATTTTGAAGTGACTTGCATGTTGTCCGCTCCACCTCTGGCTTTGGCTATCAGCTTTCAGTGTTAGTCTCGGGGGTGTGAGGTCCTGGAAATTAATGACCCAAATGACTTTGGGATAAGTTTGGTAAATGGAGATGGAGAACCATGAGGAAGGAGATTTTTTCCGTTTTTCTTTATTTGTTGTTTTGTTCACGGTATGGTGATAAGGATATCCTGAGGACTTGGTAACATGGACGACCGTTAATTACAGGAAACATCTTTGGCACCAATAGACAGATAGATGGATAATCAGTGGCGAAGATAAATTCTTTTCCTTGTTTTTGTCAGTGATGAGAGGGGTGGGTGATAAGGTTTTAGAAGAATGGATTAAGGTGGTCAAGACTAAGATATACTGCAGATGAGATATTTTATTCAATGATGAGGATAGTAATACCGTATAGTTGGGGAAATAGCTCAAATGAATCAGTGAAGAAAGCCGTAAGTTGTAGTTTTTAAGAGGGCTGAACCTTATACCTTAACCGCCGAGTCGAAGTACATATAACGCAATTATATAAAAACCATCCCCATCCTACCCTTTTTTTAGTGGGGATAGCGGTCTCTACAAAGCACAGGTTAGACCAGGCCTGGAATATTGTTCCCATATATGGAGCTCGGCCCCAAAATATTCACTTAACCTACTTGACAGCATACAGAGACGAAAAGTTCGACTTATTGAAGACCCTAACACTCACATCGAATCTACAACCGTTGGTGCACAGAAGACAAGTCGCTGACCTTTTGCTTGTTCTATAGGTACTTCCATGGTAGATGATCCGCGGAACTCAGATATTATCCCTCGAAATGAAACTTTTGGGCGCCCCACAAGATAGGCAGATAATGGTCATGATCATGACCATACAGTAGACTTGACAACCGCGAGGACATCAATATTCCAAAACTTTTTCTGTTACAGTAGGGTAGGGCGGGGCTAGTTGGGCCACGGGGCAAGTAGGGCCACTCGAATAACTCAGAAACTAAAAGTCCTACATGAACACAATCAAACACAATCGAAGTGTGCTGATTAACCGCCACGTGCCAAACCACTTTCAGTTGCATTTTTACTTTCAAAGGAGTAGGCCGTTCATATTTGTATTTTGAAGGGTAAAAAGTAAAAAAAAAAAGTTTATTCCTTTTTTTTCTTTTTTTGTGAAGCGGTGCGAATATCAGAATAAGGTAAACGTTTTTCACGTGTCCCGTTATTGTATTTTATTTTTTAAAGTGTGAAATTGAAGTGTTTTGTGTAGTTGTTCCATTGTGACACAAAATGTTCAACAAAGTCAGTGCGGGGTAAGTCGGACCGCCAGTGGTCCAACTTACCCCGCTAAATTCAAGACGTTGTTTTATTGTATTTTACCTACCTGTATTGTTTTGTGATTTTAGAATGCGGACCTACACTCGAAAAACTCGGAGAGCTTCTGCCTCTCAGGTATTGTTAAACCAGGCAGCAACTTCGGTTTTGTCTAAAGAGAAATCTTTCAGGCAAGCAGCGGCAACATTTGGAGTTTCAAGAACAACACTAAAAAGGTTTATAACCAAAAAAGCAGAGTCGCGAGAAATTCCTAGCATGGGCTACGTAGGCTCGAGGCAAGTTTTCGACGTTGAAAAAGAAGCATTATTAAAAGATTATTTGCTTAAAGCATCCAGCTCTGAGGAAGAAAAAGATCTTGATTGGTTTTGTCTTATATGTATGGAAGCATTTTCCAAATGTTTACCCGGGGAGGAGTGGGTGCAGTGTCACACTTGCCGAAAGTGGGCCCATTCAAAATGTGCCAAAATAGGACAAGGAAGCATCTTTATTTGCATAAATTGCAATAGCGATTACGATTCATAATCTATGAAATAATATTTGCATTCGCGTTTAAATTTCCTTTATAGAACGCCATGAAGAGGTTTTTTTATTTTCGTTTTTTTTAAGTTTATGTTGTGTTTTTTTTATTAAATTGATATTTTGAATAAAATTTAAAAAGAAATTATTGCATTTTTGTATTTTTTAGAAATTACTTTTCAGATTTTCAGGTATTGGTCCAACTAACCGCACTCACTGGTCCAACTTGCCCCGCTGGTGAGGCAAGTTGGACCACTTGGACTTGGTGTATTCGAGACAAAATAATTATTTAACTATTAGATAATTTGTTTTTTTTTTTAATTTCATTAAAAAGTCGAAGTTTCAATATTTCTAATGACTTCAGTTTCATAGCTTAATTATGAACAGATTGGAAGTTATGAAGCGTCAAAAAAAAAGTGGTCCAACTATCCCCGCCCTACCCTACAAGCAAACTTTGGAACTCGCTTCCTGGGGATATATTTCCAGAAAACTACCTATACAATTTTCAACAATTTAAGCATATGCTAGCATCTCGGCGCGCTGATGAAGCGTTTTAAGTTCGCCTTTCCCAGGAGAAGTATTGAAATGAGATGATAATGAGATTCAAACAGATTTATTCGGTTCGTTCATCAAAGTGTACGAAAGCGTTTCCACGCAGAGTTATTCACTGTACTTAAATGTAAGGTGCATTTTAGGAAGCGCATATCAGGGGACTGGGTTAACACATTCGCAATTCGTACCCAGTTTCAGTTCCTAAAAACGTAGCTCTTGGCCAAGCTTTGTATCGAGACCGTAGATGACGGTCCGGATGAAATCTAACGACTGTTGATCGTCGCAGGGCGATAAGCTTGATAAAACCTGTCTACTCAAAACCTGAGGAGGAACTCCTCGTCCTTTTAGACATACTATCGCGATTATTTATGTCCATGGTTTGCTCATAGCCTTCATGCGCGTTTAACACCTCGTCAAGCGACCTCCGCCTTTATCATTAGTATACGGTGGGATAGTGACTATGGGAGAAAATTTCGGGACGAAAGGTTTTGTCGTAGGACCAATGGACCTATTTCCAATGTCTGAAGGAGTCGGTTTATAGGGGGATGATTATATCTGTAACAGACAGCAAAATGCCACATGCCTTTGGACCATCCATAACTGGCGCAGGCTTGACATATTCTAGCTTTAGGTGAACAAGTGATACAACATGCGTCTATAGCGACAAAGTTTCAGATAGATCTGAAACTATCTTCTACCCGATTTCACTCTGCGAGCTTAACTGATATAAACTCAGGATTAACACAAATGTGGTTTCCATGCAGTACAGGCTTAACAATAAACTTTACTTAAATAGTGGCTTAAGTTAATCCACCGCCTTCCGTGACTTAAGCATCGATCCCAGAATACATAATTGTAAGATAATTAAAAAAGCTGCATGGATGAAGAGGATTTTCTCATTTCTCCACGTGAAATATTCCAAAATTTGTATTTTATCGGAACGTAATTCTGCATCACAAGCCTGGCCGTCTGTTTAACATTTGTTGATGTGGTTATCAGCTATTGGCCAACCAGATGCAACATAGCGAAACAATGGAATGTAGCTGCCGTAAAATATTTACCATGACATGACATTATGTTCGCGTTAAAATCCACTCCAAATGGAAACATTTTACAAGCAACCAACAATGCTTACTTGTCGATATTTCCCGAGAAGGTCTCCAATCCATAGGATAAGCAACTGCATTTAATTACTATAACTCACAGCACGCGTAGAGTGGAGTTACTCTAATCGTAACTTGCATATTACATTACCCACAATTAATCTACATTTTCCATCGACCACATATCATTTATTTACTCCTCAATCAAAGCCACAAACTATCAATTTCAACATAATAATTCCAACGTTCATTCGCAAATCAACAACAATTGCCCACATCGAAAGATATTCCGAAATCAATTTGTCATCGTTCGCAATTCGCCCCGCTGCTGGCTGACATGTGCCCATTCTCCCATAATGACAACCTGCGACGATGCCACGACTACAAACAATAGGTATCCTGCAACGAATCACTGCCAAACACAGGAGCAGCAACGGCACAGTGCAAACGCAATATCATTGACATGAAAAATTACTCCAGCAAAATAAAATAATCGATTTCTGCTGGTCGTACCAGTCGCAGTCGGTCTTCGGCAAACAGATACCCGGAGTGATATCGCATCGGTGCGGTGTCGGTGTGTATGTGTGTTTCCCTTCAATCAATTTCGAATAACGGACCGATCATAAATCGTAATTATTATTGATATATTATGCAGAAAACTAAAAGTTCGTCCCCACCGTGCGGCCGCCGCCGCCGCCAGTCGAATAAACATCATCGCAATCATTAATCACAGAGCAAGCGAATTTGTTTTGTCGGTTGAGGCCCATCCATCCATCCGAGGACTGAACAATCTCCACAAAATATCTATGTGTCGCCTTCGGCAACATTAATGATGATGATGCTTTTGTAGCATAGTGACAACCAGGGTGGGCCACTTACCGAAAACATTCATGAAAAAAAAAAACAAAAACAAAATAAAGATAAATGATTAACAGTCAGCAATACGGCCTTGAGGAGTAATTAGTTAGATTAGACAGGGCAGAAAAATGTTCAAACATTTCGTGCGGATGACAGCGCCCCGAAGTCATTTCCATTTGTCGGTATAGGGAAATCAATTTTTATCCATTTGTCAAAATTGCGGTCATTATGAACGGAGACGGCCGGGAAGATTACAGGGAATAAACGAATTATGTTTTCGGATGCAGTCACTACCATTAATGTTATCGTACGGGTATCTATACCTACAATTCATATGGCTTGAATATATTATTTTCTAATCGCCTGATATGCCTGATAAAATTAACACTTCGAAGAGAAGCACACAAATTGAATTAGCGACGCCGATAAACAAGCGATTCGATTCAAATCTATTTATTGAGTACCCCTAGGTACCCATCAGATAGCGCCTCAAAATAACATCGTTAAGGACGCATTATTCGAGGATAGGACGACGCTACCAATGACAGTTTCAGCGAGCTTCCCGAAAAGGCCTATACAAGCAATCCCCGAAACACAACATTAAAATCGTACTATGGCAATTTGCCCGGTCCATAAGAAAGTAGACACACCAACTACAACAGAGGTGTATCAGTCGGCGTTAGGCAATAACGCCCAAGGAAATAGCGCCCAAATCGATTTGGAAATAACGCCCAAAAAATGCACAGCGCCCAAAAATAAACAACAAGATGGAAATAAAGCCCAAAAATAATTTGCAGTTTAATACGCATGCTGCCCCCCTGCATGGGGTTACTGTCACATTTGGAGTATGAGCGAAATTTAATATATTGAAGGTTTTTTGCAGTACAAACTCCCACCTACGCCTAAGACCATTTGTAAAAAGCCTGATTGGCCCCTATTAGTGCGGTTTTAGGCCAGGATATTCCACCAAATTTTCACAACCAGGCAGATCGTGGAAAAAACCTACGAAGTTCAAATCGATACTCACCTCACCATATCATCGCTTTCAACAAGCGCCGCATGTAAATGATATCTATAGGGACGAGCTATACATAGCCTAGCCATGTCTTTTTAACATATGTACCTGCAAAACTTTTATACGTTTGTGCTGGATGACAATGGAAAAAGCTCGCTGCTGCATCAGGGTCGGTAAAGAAGGGACACCAAAGTAGGGACATCAAAGAATCGGACAGCTATTATCACTTTGATGTGGTAAGAGACTTTGTCTACCTCTGCTATACCTAAGTTCTGACATTAACATCTTCTTCTTCCTTTTTGATCGGTGGGGTTATGATCAGGATTATAGGTATCATAAGCCTTTCACTTTACTGAACCCTTACCTGTCTGGTCAACCTGTGGGGTTCGCCGATTCGACCTCAAAAATTATGTGTAGGCCTCCCGATTTCAGACTACTTCGTAACAGTGGCCAATCAAATGCTGCTAAGTATTTTGGGATTTGTGTGATCCAGGAGTTTTTTAGCCTGCCTCTTTTCCGCGCTTATGAAGGAACGTTGATTGACAGGGTTGGTAGGATCCTTCATTTGAGCATGGCAATACCAACTGAGCCGGTGACGATAACGTCGTATTGTTGGCAACGTATAAATTCCTTCCAACACTGGCGGATCAAATTGAAAGCGCCCTAAAAACCCTTGACACCTGAACCAGGAACTGCAGCTTAACGGCCAATCCCCAGAAAACTGAACTGATACTTTTCACAAAATAAAAGGAAAACAACGCAGATTGCTACACCTTCTGTTGGCAGCACACCCCTCAGAATCGCTGATAACACAATGTACCTGGGACTTATACTAGATACAAAAAATTAAACTGGAAATTGAACACCAATCACAAAAGCCTCAATAGCCTTTTACTCCTTCAGCAGAATCTTCAGGAAAGCTTGAAGAACATCTCCCAAAATTAAGCTCTGGATGTATACGGCTATACACAGAGAAAAAAATTAAACTCATACGTGTTAAAATCAAATATAAACACCTATGATTTGGCGCCAAAATGGTTTCTCTTTATTTTTAACACGAATGTATTTAATTTTATGAAACATGATTTCACATGGATTTCGATTGAATCGAAGTATTTTGTAGTCGCAATAAAGATGTTCAATTTAATTTCTGGGAATAGGAACCTATTTAAATCAAAATGTTTGCTGTTTGAAATGAAGATGTTAATTTTATTTTTTCTAAATGGAAACTTATTTAAATAAAACTGTTTTTTTTTGAACTGAAAATGTTCGATTTAATTTTATTAAATAGGAACTATTTCAATCAACAATTTATTTGTTTGAAATAAATACGTTCGAGTTAATTTTGCTAAATAGAAGCCTATTTGAATAAAACTTTTTTTTATTTAAATGCAGATTAACCAGTTTTTATTAAAAGCATTATTTGAAATTAACAAAATTATGAAAGTTGTTTGTATGGCAATTTTAGAGGACAAAGAAAAAATGAAATGATTACCGATCCTTGATGGGCAAAGAGAAAACAAAACTTTAAGGTTCACAATTTCCCAGGAATTATGTCCATTGATGAACTCAGCAGCGAATTGAGTTTCAGCTTCGAACACATCCAGTATATATCAACGATCCAAAATAGCAATTTTGCAAAATCGGTCAAGGACATAACAAACTGAAAGATGGACAACTTTAATCAAAACAAAACATCGTTTTAACTTTTACATTTAGATCATTAAATACATACCCGCATAAAGTTGTCCGACCTAAAGTCTCCAGAAGAACTTGCAAATCTGCATATATCGTAACGTAATCACGTGACACTACCTCACTGCACATATTTTGAAATGCGTAAAACATATTTCCTTTAAGCGTTTATAGTCAATTAAAATAGAAATCTGTTCACATTTTTCATTTTCAATCGATTTTACTAGAACTATGTTCACAAAAAACTCGGTTGTGATTTTATTGATAATATCAAACATGAAAAAGATTAAACAAAATACGAATATATTTACAATATTCTTTAATTCAAAATGATACGTGAGTGTACAGTACATGTTTGACTTAAACTAATCGATTATGTTTAATTCAAACACGTTTAAGTTTGATTAAATACAAATCTATTGGAATATTTCATTTTCAATTAGTTTGAATATAATTATTTTTCAAATTAGCTCGTTTACGTTTAATTTATAGTAAAAACATGAACGAGCTTAAACCAAAGACAAATATATTTAAAATAACCATTATTTCAATATAGAACATGTTTTAGTTTGATTCTACCAGATTTTGGATTGAATTTTTTGTTAAGGCGACATGTTTTAATATGGAAAAATAAAATATGTTCCTTTTTGATTTTTTCGTTGCAAATTATTCTCAGTGTAGTAAGACCTATACTGACCTGTAGCAGTCTCGTATAGTGGCCGGCAACCAATAAAGCCACTGACCTAAAATCGGTAACGAAGGTTCAAAGACAACCACAGTAATTGAGAGGCTATCCTCAACCTGCTTCCGCTAGGCATTTATATACAATGTAGTGTACCCACAATTAGAACAATCAAAGTAACACAAATACTCTCATTACAATAGCAGCAACGCTATCGACAAACGAAGGCGCCAAGCAAAACACAAAACAGATAACGAGTGACCCAATGGCTATGCACTTCACATTGCATAAGCATTGACTCACTCAGGTTCATGTTATGTAAACAAACGATAATTTACAATACACAAGTGTCATGCACTTTACTTATCGCGTCGCAAGTGTGAATGAAGGAGTAATCCGACTCTCTCAATTCGGGTCAATTATTGGTTTAGATTTGGGAATGCTAAGGAGGGTCAACTAGTATATATAAGTAGAACATTTTAGAAAAATAAATTAGATTCATTTTGACTTTCAAACAATTTGTTTCTCACTTTATGGCAAACCCTATGGCGCATTTGAGCCTTGCCTTTTCTTTCCTCTGAGTTTACATTTGAGTTTACAGGACTATTAGATCACAGGGTTGATCTCTTACAACAACTATCGGCCGCAATTAGTGCAATTCGAAAAAGCCAATCAGTAAACAGTAAATTGAACGAAACGGGTTATTCGATGATCTTACAGAAATACTTTGGGCGTGTTCCTGTCAGGGACTACATCACGCCTTACCAAGAGTTTACAAGACCCTTCTGTAGCGCCTATCCCATCAAGAAAGACAGCGGAGAGACGGACTTGTACCTACCATGCAAACTATAGCCGTGTTAACAGACGGATCTAAAATAGACACTGGGGTAGGGTTAAGTGTCTTCTCCGAATCGCTGGGCCTCCCCGAGCATAGTATAGCGGCTTCCAAGCAGAGCTCCTGGCAGTGACAACAGCAGCCAGAGAGTCTGTGGTAAGGCCAATACCACCTGGAGGTATTACCTTCTTTATCGACAGCCAGGCAGCAATAAAAGCCATAAATGCACCAGAAATAAAATCGAAGATTGTGCAGTGCTGTCGCGAAGAACTCATGGCTCTTGGTACACAGCACAAAATATTGCTCTGCTGGGTTCCGGAACATGAAGGCATTCCAGGCAATGAGAAAGCAGACGAATTAGCAAGACAAGGTTCGGCAGCTGCGGTGCCATATAAAGAAAATGGGCTTAACGGAAGAAGAACTTTGTAGAGGCTGCTGTGACGAGGGACAACTTTCCTCTCTTTCACCTATGGGCAGCACAATAGGTCAATATCGACCAGAGTGTGGCACGGAGAACTCCCCGCCAGCCCTCAAACTAACTAACCTAAAGGTGCTAGTACACGATATGTAGCAGGCCACATACATATATGTGGCTCTGACGTCAACAGAGAGTGCACAAAGAGAGCTTGTACACGGCATGTACCTATTGGGACCATTCGCTGACGTCAAAATGAAGTCAGTGCTACATATATATGAGGCGTGCTACATATCGTGTACTAGCACCTTAACCTAACCTAACTGAGCCCGTCCTGCTCGCGTTTTATCAATATGCATGGGTCTTTGATGTGTAGGCTTTCTCGGATCTCCGAACTTTTAATTCAAGCTTTGAAACTCCTGCTGTAATGTCATGCGAAGCATCTTCACTGGTGCCGTGACATAAGGCCATATTTCGAAATATTTCAAAATATGGCCTTATATATTTCGGCCGACTACATCCTGTTTGGGTCCGCCTTTCGTCGAGTTAATGCTTTTTAAGTATTGAAAGCGCTCTATGCTCCCTCTACCTACAGGGGCCAGGCATACTAGCTTGATATAATGTGAAAGAGCTGGGGCTGATGATCTTTGTACGTATTGGCAACGTTAATCCCCAACCCAACGACTTTTGCTTTCCTCTTCAGATCTTATGTCATTTGGTGGTGGTCCATATAACGTGGGGAAGTTAACATCCTGCGATCCCTGATCACATTGCTGCTTATAATCGTACTGCGAAACCAAAACCAGATTTCTACGATACGAACTGCACCGAGGTCTGTGCAATATAGCAGTTAGCAGGACTCAGGACGGTGATGATAAGGGTCTTATATAAGGAGTATGCTTAGTTGCTCGTGAGAGGGCTTTGTAAATCAATTGCCTTTTAAACTCAGTGTTGTAACACAAAAAATGCTTAACGAGTTAAATGAATAATTAGAAACACGCGGGCAAATAGGTTGCAACTTGCAATCTCTCTGCTAATGCTCTTCATTACATTAATTTAGATACCGCAGTCATTGTATCCAATTGATATGCACATTTTCATCTAACAATCAAGATCGCCCTAAAAATCCACATCAATCAGAATCGCATGTATAGTTGCGAAATTTTAAAATATATAGACACCTGTTGCATGACTATTAGCGCTCATGCGTATATATATTTAAATATGTTGCTTCCACTTTGAAGGCAATGCCAACTGACTGAACCATTCAACAACAAGCAATCGCAGAAGTCTATATGCAGCTCGAAAGAAACAGTCCGTGACCGCGTAGATGTGCCCATTTCCGCATTCAAATAAATTGATCATTTCATTGCTCCAAAGTCTTGACGCACCAAAAACCATCTGAAGCGCGTCGATAGTCGGAATACTTTCCACGCAACTGTGTTTGCCCCAGCAACCCCGTCCAACTTTCAGAGCCATTTATCAATTCATAAATTTCTCAGCACTGCTGGATTGAATTGGCCCATTGTTTCGTGCGATAATCTGCGTGCATTTATAATTTTTCTGTTCGGCAGAATTATGACGACAGCCCCAAGACTGGTGCTGCGCAGCAAGCATACATCTTGAGCACAATATACGGACTTACTATGGGGACATGAATGAGGATGGCTGCAACGAAACTACAGGATGAAGACCAGAGAGAATTATGATGCAGCCAACGCACATTGAACGTCCAACGTGCTATTAATCGTATCCATCACTCCTCGGGCAATATGCATAAATTCCAAATCACAATCGAGCACGCACTTGGAGCGAGAGAAGGAGCAGCCCAACCGAACCCGAAACCGAAACCGATTCATTCACAGGCACCTCTTCCTCCGACCCAGCTCCAGAGCCAACAGCAAATGCAATTTCCGCTTGAAGAGTTGCGCTACAAAATTCATGCTAATGCTGGCTAAAATAATTGACAGCGCTTTTGCAACATGACGGTGCGACGAAGGCGTGGAGGGGTATATGGCAGGGCTACAAGCACAACAATAAATTAATTATGCTATTCCATGTGTGGCTCTTAAGCGCTAAAGAAGGAGAACTGCCTATCCATCAACGCTGCGCTATTGCAAGTGGAGCGTTTGATGGATTCATTATGAAAGCCATGCACCTCCGGCGGCGCGGAATGGAGGGACATTGCAGAATGCCCCTTCTATTCGGCGGACAAGTGTCTTACCTACATTATATGCGGCTACTGTGGAGTAGGTGCCATCTCCTCTGGTCGGTCTTTGGAGAGGTGTGCAAGTGCAATTCGTGTACGCGTGATTTTTTTAATTAATTTTCTTGGAAATTAATTTGTTTAACTAATGGCAAATTCAGACTCGGCGGTAATATGGGTGGGGTGGGCAGAGTGTGCACATTGTCTGGTGTGCCATGCCACAGCCACTAGTGCCTCTCACTCTCTCTCTCGCATGGGGATAATTATTAGATAGGCAATGGGTCTGGTGCACGTTCTCTGGAAATGGAATTCCATGGAAACAATGTTTATGGTTATTTGCACAAACTTACAATAAATTAGTAATGTAGTTGTTTTATTGTTGCTGTTTTTTTTTTCTTTGTTGCTCTATTGTTGATTTATGGGTATGCCTATGCATATTGCATATGCGTGCATGTGTGTGGGATAGCATTTTACTGCGCTACATTCGAGGAAAATAGGAGGAGGGGTTCTCAGAAATGTGGGACATTTCGAGAAGACTGTCTGTGCAGTAAGGGTTGGTAAACACGTGGTGGATTAAACTTATCCTCGAAGGTAACGAAATTGCAGAAATGATGTACAGGTAGTTGAAGACGATTTTTGAATTAATCTGACTAGAAGACGTAGCGTATATTTACTTACTTACGTGACGCTACAATCCGGGGTGGACCTGGGCCTCAACCAGCACGCCTCTCCAGTTAGCGCGATCTTTGGCTAACCGCCTCCAGTTGCGCACTCCAAGTTGGTTGGTCCTGCGCCATAAAGCAGGACTGATGGGATGATGAGTGTCTTATATAGAGTCTTCTTGGTGTTTCTCGACAAAGCCTTACTAATCAAATTGCTTTCTTAGGACGAAGTAACAGCGGTTGGCAAGTGTAATTCTTCGCTTGGTTTCTGATGTGATGTAATTTTCAGAGTTAATAGCGGAGCAGAGGTAGACAAAGTCCCGAACTACCTCAAAGTTATAGCTGTCTATCGTGACGTTCTGTTCGATTCTTCGATGTTGTGTGTCCCTTCTTGTGGACAGCATATCTATTTTGTTTTACCCTCATTCACCACTAAACCCATTTTTACCGCCTCCGTACTGATAGTTGCAAAAAACGCACCAGCGACAGCTCGCTGATGATGTGGGTGTCGGTCAATGTCGTCAACGTATGCAAGTAGTTGCACATCAGACTTTTGGAAAATTGTGCCCCTGGTGTTGACTTGCGAGTTTCGCACAATTTTCTCAAGAATGATGTTGAAAAAGTCACATGACAGCGCATTACCTTGTCTAAATCCTTTTTTGACATCAAAGGTCTCGGCGAGATTGTTTCCGAACTTTATGGAGCAGCGAGCGTTCTCCATCGTCATTCTGCACAATCTGACAAGTTTGGCAGGACTTTTTTGGTTTTCTCAAGGATCTGCCGTAGTGTGAATACTGAATATTTGGTCGGTTGTGGACTTACCGGGCCTTAAACCGCACTGATAGGGTCCAATCAGGGGGAATCAGACAGGATATTGTAAGCGATGTTAAGGAGACTTATTCCTCTACAGCTGGCGCAGTTTAGAGGGTCTCCTTTCTTGACTTCGTGCATGGTTGAGAGTCCAAATCACATCCAGCTGCTCTATAAATCTTGGCAGGTATAATCCGCCAGGCCCGACAGCGGACCTAGCCCAAGATAAGATATTTCTGTCTTAGCAGATTAGAAAATGTCAGAACGGAGCACTTATATTCATACGCTTGATATGCTCTGTCATCTTGGTAGATTAATTCGAACACAGTTGTAACGGTTGTCAGAAAACACCACGCGTATTAATCAGCTTAGCCATGGCTTATGGAACCAGCTGGCTAGAGAACTATGTTTTGATAAGATCACCAAAATTAAAGTAAGTCATAATATTGGGCATGATGTATGAATATACATTGTGCAAGCTTACCCTTAAAATGGGACTCCCATACCCCTATAATGACATATATGGGTGATCTAAGACGAAGAGGAATATCTCAATCTACTTTTGCATCTTTCATGTCCTTGCCACAGATAGGGGCCTTGGATGTTCAAACTTCTCCCGAAATGTCTGGTATGTACCTACCAAAAAATAAGGACAGTCCATTTTATAAGAAACAGTTCTGATGTTTCATTTATCAGTAACCAGTCATACTTTCTTTTGACTGGAGATGAATTGTTGTATGCTCACCACCAAGTCGTCTCCCGATGCCTTAAATAGTTCGGCCCGCGGGCTATCTAGTCCAGCAGACTTGTTGGACTTGAGTTTAAATAACGCTATCCTTACTGCAGTTTGGTCGTGTGGACGGACTGCAGTTTGTCTTTCATCGTTCAAATTGAACAGTTCGTTCTGCCTGACAGCGGAATTGTTAAGGCGAGTTGCTTTGCTGGCAGCACTCTTCATTATACCAAGGTTTTCGTTTGCGACGCGCGTCTCTGATGGCCTCTTGGCATCGATACCACTGGTCTTTGGCACTCGCTGAAGACGCTATAGGACTTCTGGCGGTTTTTTACGATTACAGCCGTTCAACATTAAATCTCTACAGTAGGTACAAGACCTTAAATATCCCGGCCCTGTTGTATGGTGCAGAAGCAGAAAGCTGCTGAAAACCTATTGGCATGTTTGGAGAGAAAGATTTTTCGAATGATTTTCGGTCCAGTTTGTATCGACGGAGTGTGGAGGAGGAAATTCAACGACGGACTTTACGACGGGCTATAGGTATAGCGACGTTGGCCTAGTCAAAAAGCTCAAAATACAGGAACTGAGATGGCTGGGACATGTGGATCGTATGGATAACAACGCAACGCACCAGCTCAACAAGTCTTTGAGTCCACCCCTGAGGGAGAACGAAGCAGAGGAAGACCCCACCTCAGGTGGTGCGCACAATGGTACAGTGATCGCAACCAACTTGGTGTGCGTAACTGGAGGCAGCTAACTAGGGACCAAGCTGGCTGGAGGGGCTTGTTGGTTGAGGCCGTGGTCCACCCCGGACTGTGAGCGCCATCTAAAGTAAGTAAAGTTGTAGAAGTAGAGTGCAATTTGTGAGAGTACAAGGGGCGAGGTCGCTGTCACTGCTTCATCGTTTGCCGCTTCTCGACTTACACACTGCAGAGGCGAAGGTGCTCTACCGTGATGCAGGTAAAAGTGTAGGCTGGAGGTGGAGGGAAAACAACGAAAACAATTTAGTTATTTTTCTCTAGAAGTCGTTCTTGTTGGTGTGACAGAGGCTGAGGTGGTCGACCGTGCTATCCACTTCGCAAGTTCAACTCCTTTTATTCAAAATTTTTATTGCCTTATATACTATTGTTAACAGAGCTTTTTCTTGACGTAAGCAGCAATGAGAATTGGCTTAAATCCGTTTCTAGATGTGTGCCATGTATGCTTTTCAATAGTTCTACCAAACATATCCTCCTTGCCTAATCTGGCGCTGAAATCACCGAGTATATGTTTTTAACGCCGTACTTAGGACATTACTCATTTTGTCGAAAAACTCGTAGAAATAATTTTTCATAGCATTATTATCTTTCTCTAGCCCCACAGAGTGCATATCAGACGTTCGCTAATAATAACTGAAAAATCCTCACTGAATTTAGCTCCAACTACTTATGTCGGAGTAGGTCAAGTAAGGTCATCTTGACTGGACAGATGGACAAGACCAGTAGCCGGTTTATATCAAGGTGAGGTAAAATAGGCACGATTGATGTGTAATTGGGCGCCGTCAAGTGGCTGCAAATCAGCGCCTGCCATCTTCATACACATCCAACCATAGCTATAAGTCTCATTAAACATCGAGCGAAAAGTTCTATTTCAGATGTGGTGGTCGTCTATTAAAAGCCTACCCACCACATCAAGGCGAAACTGATTTTTTTGAGTAGACGCTTCTCAAAGCAACAATTTAATAGATGTATTTTATCGATTACTACACTACCTACAACATCAATAATAAAATAAGATATTTATAGAAGTTTAACATTTTTCTCCAAACGTTAACGTTGCGTTCCAGATAGCAACTCTTTTATCAAAGCAAACAAAAGACACTGCATATTATTATTGTAATGAACAGAATTTGCATATACAATTAGGTAAAAACAAACAGCTATATCCGTCTCATTATTGCCCAATGTCACATAAACCATTTCTGTTTTCAAAAACAGCCCAAACTCTTCGCCCTCAGTGTTTCCGACTGAAACTCTTTCGCGCACACATCCATATCAGCCGAGCAGAGCACACCACTTGTGCAACAGTTTGACATGTGCACACATTTTAACTCCAGCTCCAGAGCTGATTTATGCCCCACAGACACGACAGTTAATTTGATATTTTGATTAACTGCAAACTACAGGACGACAGCAAGGAGCAGAGCCAGCTCCGTGGTAAGTGGGGCCGTAACTCTGGCCAAAGGAGGTGGGCGACTCAAATTGCCGGCAATTAACACACACGTCACAATTCCTATATACGACCATCCACAAAAGATACAGATAAATGTGTTGTGCATGGGTAAGCATTTTAGAAGAACCAGATACCTCAAGGGTACGTGATGGCACATGTATATTTTTTCCGCCCAGCAGAGTTATACTATACTCGTAACTCTCAATGACGAATTGTGCTACATCATTGTAGGAAATTATTCATTTATCCTGATTCAAATACACAAACAATTACCCCAAGGTCTATGCGCAACAACCATAGCACAACAGAGACCACTAAATTAAGGACACGTTAATGAGGGGCCTTCAGGCGCAGGCAATCAACGATCAAATAAAAACGTTAAATGGTGCATAATTCTTACTTACAAGACAGCTCGGAACGCGCACAACACAATAAGAGGGAAAGAGAAGGCTTCATAACCACCATAACCTATAAATTTTCGCTCGGTACCCCTAAAGGAACAAGGCGAAAAGGAAGAATTATGGTCATGGCATTCGAAAATGCACACTTTTGCCTCCCCGAGTCACATGCGCCCGGCCAGGGTATAAGGTGAACGGGGAATGATATTTTACAGAATTGCCGATTATTTACGATGCAACGCAGAACACACAACTGGCGTCGCCATCCGCCATGAAATTGGTGCAAACGAATTGGGCATTGTGTGTGTGTGTGTGTTTGTGTGAGGGACTTTGACTTGGCTCTCACTCTCTCTAAACGGAGGAGCAGCAGCGGGACCGCAACGTGTAAGTCGAAGTGAAATGTCTGTAATTTGGAACATTTGATGAATGGTTATTTGCCACGAGATGGCAGAACAGTCATTATTCTTTCACAAGGATATATTTTATGTGTAGGACCTCTTCGCGCACACAATGCGGGCACAATTTGGACGGAACGATTCAAAGGTAGTAATTCATCCTCCCTCAACAATAGCACGATGAAGTAGAAATATAGTAGATGAAGAACGTGAAGCTCGAAGGCGAATAAAAGGGCAAACTATCATCAAGGATCATTAATGGAATGAATTCTCTTCGCTTGCGAGTTATGCTTTGCGTGATAGATTATCCTTGGGCAAAAATAACTATGCACATGTAATTGAGATGACTTAATGGCACAAGTGTTAATTGTAGTTCTTGTCAACTTTTGAAGGGAGTACAGGCGGGTAAGCTGGATCTGGATGGTTACAGTAATGCTCGAAAGTACGAGTAAGTGGTATTAATACTTAAAATGTACATCACCAGGAAATCGTGCTCGAATTTTGCAAGGATGCGAAAATGTAACATGGATTTGGATGTGTATACTGTATAGTGTTGTCAGAAATGAGAGAACTGGGGACGCAGGGACAGATCACCACTTGGTATTAGCAAATATCCCAATACGCACACGTATAGCACCTGTCAAACGGCGAAATGAAAATGCAGCGAGGAGAGCCAAATTCAATACCAATGCTCTAAAAGACCCCAGCGCATGTCGGAATTTCATCACCACACTTAACGGCAAAGCATCGAGTTCAATTGAATTAGGCGAACCATTTATAGAAGCGATGTGGGGAAAAGGAAAAAGCGCTTTTATATAGAGGCTGGCTCCGAAACTGTGCCCAACATGTCGAGAGCTAGAGACCTTAGGATATCCCAAGACACATGGGACAAAATCGAGTATCGTAGATCGTTGGAAATTACATCAAATGCCGAAACCAACGTTCAACGTAAAGTGGATCTACGTATTGAGTACCGAGTAGCTCATAAAGACGGTCCAGCGCTGTGTAAGGCGCGACGAGAAAAAGAATGGACGAACTTGCGGAAAATGCGTAAAGTGCTGCAAGAAGAGGAGATACCAAAGAGCTGTACAAAATCGCCAAGGATGTTGTTGGCCGTAAAAGCAACACCAACCATCCTGTTTTGGATGTGGACGGCACACTATTGGTAACAATCGAAGATCAACTGCGAGGATGGAGGGAACATTTTTGTGCCCTGCTAAATGAGGAATCAGATGAGCTGAGTCCAACGATGAGCTCCCAACAGCTAGAAATGGGGCGATCTTACAGGGGAATTGACACCGGACTCCCAACAGCTGCAGAAATCAAAACTGCGATCAACCTATTAAAAGTCAACAAAGCAGCTGGACTTGATGGCATACCAGTCGAGTTCCTGAAAGCCGATCCCGACACAACGTGATATACTGCTACCGCACTAATACAGGCTATATGGGAAGACGAAAAATACTCCAGGGACTGGAAGGATGGAGTTATTGTTAAGATACCAAAGAAGGGAAACCTTAAGAGCTGCAAGAACTGGCATGGTACTACCGTTTTGTCTGTTTTCCCGAAACTAATGGCAACCACATTATGATTCTCGAATGGGCAAAGGACAGGATCGAAAATACACTCAAGAAGCATCAAGCGGGCTTTGGTAGTGGTCGGTCCTGGGTCGATCACATCAACACCCTGCGTATAATAGTCGAACAGTCAACCGAGTTTACGTCACCGCTCTACCTTACGTTCGTTGACTTTGAGAAGGCCTTTGACCGAGTCAACCGCGAATGGATCTGGAAGTCTTTAGATATGAGAGGGATTCTCCCGAAGGTTTTTGCTGTTATAAAGGAGTCCTATCACGCCGTAAGATGCTTCGTTCTACATAATGGACAGCTTTCCGATTTTTTTGAAATGCGACAAGGAGTACGACAAGGGGATATCCTGTCGCCAATCCTGGGGTCAGATCACGTAAAATAAAAACGATTGAACGACATCGTTTTCACGCATGCTGTCTCTATCATATCTATGGCAATAAACAGAGACTGCTATTGTCGAATAGATAATGTACAGACTGACACCGTAGGTACAACTAGCAGACATGGTATTCAATGGAGACCGTTTGAGAGGCTAAGCCGCCTGAATTATGCCGACGATATCTGTTTTCTGGCAAGTAGCAAACAGCGGGATGAACGAGATGTGCCAATCACTGCAAGTGAATGGAGAGATGGCTGGTCTTAACATCAATTGCAACAAGACCAAAATCATGCACACTGGCCGCTCAGCACATCAGCCGATTATTCTGAGACAGACGCCCATTGAGGAGGTTAAACAATTTAACTCTCTAGACAGTTTTGTATCGTCCGATGGAGGAACGGATCTGGATGGCAATAGCAAAATAAGTAAAGCCGGCAGCGCCTTTGGAATGTTGTCTTCAGTATGGAACTCCACTCAAATGTCCCTACGCACCAAGTTAAGGCTCTTCGAATCCAATGTCAAATTCGTACTGCTGTATGCCTGTGAAACCTAAAGAGTCTCTACCCCCATCTCGAGAAGACTACAGGCATATGTAAACCGCTGCCTTCGATATACGTATTCTTAAGAACCGATGGCCGCAAATTATATCGAACCAAGAATTGTGGCGCATAACAGGTCAAAAGCTTTTGAATGTCGAAATTAGGCAGCGAAAGTGGCACTGGATTGGCCACACGTTGAGGAGGCCAAACGACAACATCGCGAAGCAGTCCTTCGAATGAAATCCTCAAGGTACACGGCGAGTTGGTAGACCAAGAACTATTTAGAAATTCAACAGTATTGGCCGAAGCAGCAACACAGCGTAAAATGTGGCATATCTGGCCGCAGATCGAGAAGGATGGAGGAAGTTTGTCGCCGCAATATGCTCCATTCGGGGTTGAAGGACTCATATGATATAGCTACTGTTACTGTCTGTCACATTTGATAGAAGTGGTTGACTTTCTTGGCCTATGCCGCACTTAGGTTCCATCAAGCTGAGGATAAAGGATATTAGAAATTTACGCAATATGGCAGATATGATCCTTTATCTTGAGATGCTAAGGAGACTGATACCTATATATCTGTCGTAGTTGAAGGGGTCTCCTTTCTTGCTCGAAGATATAGAAGGCGGTTCTAGTCCCCTTTCGCTGCTCTAGTTTTTACGCCTCTTGATTTATTGCGTTTCCTAGTAGACACTGCTTATCAAACCAGGGGCTTCAGGATAATAAAATGAATTAATAGTTGGGTCCGAAACGGCTTTAGGGTCGCAACCGTGAAGGTCGGAAGGTCAGAAGTTTCAGACATCCAGAGTCTCTGCCTGATCTGCCTCTGGTCTGATCCCGGGCACGCTGCTTCCAATTGTCCAGACCAAGCGCTCTGAAATCCGCTATGGCTTGGTCTTCGAAACGGAGGTTCGGTCAGAATATATGAGGCGTGGCGTTATACGTATAGATTAGATATAATAGGCGATAGGTCTTTTCGCGGAGCTCGAAGAAACTAGCTTTTTTTGGTAGCGTCGTCCTTTTCTCTAGTGCGGCAAAGAGTGCATACAAGGTTGATGTTCCCGAATTTTGCTTTGATGTTCTAACGCGTACTGATATCTCGAAAATTGTTGCTCGAGTCTGCTGCGTATATAACATGCCCACATCCAAATAAGAGCAATTGCTGCTCCCTATAACAGTCATACCGTAATGTATGTTACAGTCTTTCATCCGTTTTTTTTCCGAGATATCTTATCGCACACTGGCCTGAATGTCAGTTATATGTCTGCCTTGTGGCAGTCTAGGGCCTCTGGGAATATTTTCAGTACCACGTGTCTCTGTTTAGTGTGCGAAAATTCCATACACAGATCCCAGGATCATTGTCCTTATTCCGTTTTTCAGAGATGCCAACAGTAGGTCCATTCTTTTACGCGGCTTTTATAATTAGGAAGTTACTCTGGATTGAGCAACTTCCATTTTGCGTTCAATGCCCATTTCATCGAAAAGAAGATTCCTCTAAGATGGTTAGTGGTCTACACATCTTAAGATCCTTCTTATTCAATCTGATAGCTTCTTTAACTTCTAAGGTTTTTAGGAAACATTGTAAAACTGTCATACATTTTGTATGGTCTAAATCAACTAAATGACAATCACTCCCAAAAAAATACTCAACTTTAATTTATAGAATAACTTCTTCCCAATTAAATGTTCGCCCACAAAACTTCTGAAAATATGTCATCCAAACCAAAGCCCATAACTTCTGAAGACCATCAGCAATCGTCGTCGTCATCGTCGTTGTCCCCTAGAAAACAAAGCGATTCCATTCATTCCAAACTACGTGATGGTGGTTCTGCTGCAGATAGCATGCATTGTATACTGTCAACGAACTTGAGCATTTAAACCATGCAACGTTAAATCTTATTCCGGCTCTCGTGTGCGACATTCATGCTCTGCCAGAAGCATCCTCCAGTTCTCCTTCACAAATACCACCCGCACATCTATACCCAACAAGAGTCATACATCGTCTAGTGCACTAAATTTGTTAGGGAGAATAAAAAAGAAAAAGAAAGGGAAAATGTGTGTTTAGTAAGCGCCATCTATTATGTGCAACCATTTGTTATTAGCCCCCAAAAACAAACTGCCACAAAACTCCGCAGGAAGCATCCTCCAGCTCTCACGAGCACCAGCACAGCCATACACAGACATTTGGTTCGCATCTATCTCCCTCCGGTCTGACATCTGACTTGGAACGTATGAAATTTGTGTCTGCTGTGCACAAGAATCCTCGTTTCGTTTCTTGTTTCTCGCTTACTCTTCTCGTTTGTCAAGTGTGCGCTGCATATCCTTTCAGACCAGGCGCCCATAATAAAGTGCAGCAGCAGTAGCAGCGCTATCGTGTGCATTTGCAGATTGCCCGGGTATACAGAGACAGAGGAAGCCATCCTGAGTGTAGAACAATAAGTTGAGCTTGGTGGTGCGTCCTCCTTATTGTGTCCTGCGTTGCCTGTTGTTGATGGCCCTGTTTCCTCTGGATGGGTGGGTGTATGCTAGAATGCTTTTATCTATGTCTCTAGCAGTAGACGTTAATCACGTTGAGTTATGTGACGTCTTTATGTCCCACTGTCACGTTCAGTGCTTTCTTTCTACATGTCGGGGCGTGGGTTTCTGTTGATTCTTATTTGATTTCTGTCGCGGCAAGGACATGTGAATCTGTTTGTTGTTAGTCGGGCAGATGAAGACGGAGGTCGTCCATTGATTATGCAATGGTGGTGAGGGTTTGGGTTTTGAAGTTGCCAAGTCATGTGTTTGTGTTTTGAATGCGAAATGAAAACCGGGCAAATAAGGATTTATATATAGGAGAGAAGGAAGATACAAAACTTATCCCTAAACCGTTCAACAACAAGAAGTGGATGTGAGATCATAAACTAATTGCCTAATTTGCTCTTGTAGTTCCCGATTGTGTAATAGACTGCTTTCTGTCCTCTGGAAGGCACATGAAGTTTATTTATTGAATCGGGTGCAGCAGAGAATACAAAATAATTAGAGGGCTAAATATCATCCTAAACTTAGTTTATGTTAGTTTTATTACTGCAGAATTGAGGAGCTCTCTCAGGGCAGTGCTAAAAAAACAAAACTTAAGGTAATTTAAGTTTTCTGGGGGTTCAACCTAGCTCAGTAGTCGGATGAGGCACCACACCAGTATCATCTGAAATATTTGAGCACTGTCTTTGCAACAGTAAAACGGCGGAATAGCTAGTAGATATTGTATCAGTAGAAGAGTGCAATAATAACCACAAGGAACTCAAATGTTACAGAAGGCGATATTTCAATGTAGCAGTAGAGCCATTTTGTGCAAAAACTGAACCAGTTTTCTGCCATGAAAGGTCTAGAACAGAGTATAGGTGGTGAGGTGACTGCTGATTTTGTTCGAATTAATCTGTTATATAGTTATCCCGCCTTTCAAGACTTTGGCACCCGGATTTCTCATTTCGAAAACGCTTCTGAAATTTTTTCCCAGCAATCCGAGAGTTTGACACCTGAATTTTCTGATTTCTGCGACAATCTTAGAGATGGTTTTTGTAGTGTCATGCGCCATTCTTGCCGATGATGGTTATTTGAAAAGGAACAGAGCTCTTGTTTCAGAGTCTTCCTGTAAGCTGCATGCTCTATTTTTGGTTGAGCCATAACATAAACGACACTATTCATTTGTTCGTTAAGCATGGTACTACACTCTCTTTAGAACCAGATAAAAGTAGATACCTTGGGTAGGTAGGTATGTATGATTGTATATAAATATATTGAGATTTTGAGCCCGGTTCTTGAAGTTTGTTAAGGAGGAGAACCACCTTACTTATCGGGCTCCCGACCCGTGAAGAGTATCTGCCTGAGACACTGCAACCTTCCATCCTCTACGATCCCGGGCACGCTGCTTCCAATTGTCCAGACCAAGCTGTAGCATATGTAGGCAGAGCATGTTACTGCCACTGCGGCCATACGACAACTGCTATTTATTTGAAGGAAGCAAAACGAAAGATGATATTACACTTCTATGTCAAAAGTGTTATACGATGCACATTCCATTCAAATCCACCTCTAATGCTCCCTTTCTAACATTCTCTTCCGGCTGCTCAGGGTTGGGTCGTGGGGAGAGGTGATGATCGAGAATGAATATGATTGAAATGGTTTTAAGAGAAAATTGAACTGTTGCACATACGTCATATCAGACACTAGATCTTCATTGATCGGAATGGGGGTTTTGTCACAAGGAACAGCTACCTGATAGCAAGTGCTTTAGGGCACTCATTACCGAAGCTGTGAGGGGGCGCGTGTCGTGCAGGTTTTTGGCATGCTTGGTGTTATCGCATGCTGAAACTACTTACTCGTACTCGTAGGTACATGCTGAAGGAGTAGATGGGGACGATGTTAATGACGAAGATGACCGATGAGGGGGGGGAAATTAGCAAGACATGTCCATTTCCCTGTTAAAAATCAATTTGACTATGAGAGCAAGTGCTGCCATAGTTGACGAAACGTAATAGTCGCGGACGATATTATGTATATGTGTGGTTATATACCACAAATCAAAACTCGGGATATTTGATATGTATAATTGAAATAAAATTAAAATTTATTGATTAATTCATATGTTATGATCGATATGGATCATATATTATATACCTTCTATATTGCTTTTCAGGGATTTTAACACAATTAGGGAATGTATGAAGTGATAATAAGAATGAATGAAATTATTTAATGTTAATGTTTTGAAATATAAATAGTATGCATGTATGTATGATTGATATTAAAGATTATTTAAAATATATAGCAAATGCAAGAATGATTTGAGTGTTTATATATGAAATGTGATAGTGGTGATTATAATAGATAAGATGATTTGTTACCTGTGATTTCTGCTCGTAGATTTTCATGACATGTCAGGAACATCCGGCTTTGAAGATGATGACGCTGTTATTATTTAATTAAACAAATCTAACCACTATTTCACTGTTTGTAACACTTTAGTATAATTATAGGTAAACAAAATTAGGCAATTAAGTATTTTATAGAAAAAAAATGTAGTTTAAGTAGCAAAATATGTAGGTATGTGTTAAAATATAGGTAGGCAATTATTTCAATTTTATATGTAATTTATGAATGTTTAAGTAGTTAATTTTAGATTTTGATTAATATTTAGCAATAGGTATATTTAGGTAACTTTACTTTTATGCAATATTGTTTTTTTTTTTTTTTTTTATAATGATACATATATGTATATGTAAATCACAAACTGCACACGTGCACTATATACGAGGAACACAGCGCGATGTTCAGGATTCGATGAACGACTTATGCAGCTGACGGCGGAGATCTTACTAACTGGGCTGGCTTGGTTTTTTTTTTTGCGGCTATGCGTGGATTTATGCCTGCGCATGTGCGCTCAGCGATCTTGGTGTCGTTTTGAAAAGCTGTTGAGTTCCCCCACGTGTTGGACAAATTTGGCCGGAATTTAATGTGCACCACAGCCTGATATTGATGGTGGGATAAGTTTTGGCAACAACAAAAATAGGTGCAACTTGATAAAATCTCCTCGCGGATGAGAACCACGACAACTCTTCAGCCTCAATACGATCTGGAGATGAATTTCGTGACGAAAAAATACCAACAGGAACCTGTTGAAATGCATAATTATGCAAATTGGTGTCAGTTTCATATGACAAAATTTTCTCTTCTTTTATATGTAGGTATATTATCACCTTCTTACCCTTACTGACTGCGTTGTATGTTCCTAATAGGAATTCCGTTTGCACGATATCTACTATTAATTTTCTTATAGTAGGTGTATTTATTAAAGGTACTTGTAATTATTTTAATTTGGACTTAATTTTTATTAGAACGTAATGAAACTCTAATTTGTATATCGATGATATACTATTAGGATGAGAACATTATCGTTCGGTAGTTTTTAAGTAAAAGAAAGATAAAAGCCGGAAATCTTCTCTGAAAGATTCCTTTCGAAGTTTCGAACTTCGAAAACAAGATCAGTTACAGCGACATCTGCACGTTAGCATCGCTTATCTCCTGTCATTTTGACTTAAGCTCATAACACAATGATGGCCAGAGACTAAAAGTGGATTGATGTTACAAAGCGCTCTGGCATCCGCGATGGCTTGGTCTTTGAAACGGAGGTTCGGTCTTCCTTATCTTCTCGAACCTGGGGGCTGGGATTCGAAGATCCTCTTAGCTGGAGCATTATTGTCCCTTCGCTTGCTGTGGCCGAGCCAATGTAATCGACGTGTCTTGGCTTTTTGGACTACATCCACATCTTGGTACAGCTCACAGAGTTCGCGGTTGTATCTTCTCTTCCATTCGCCCACTTCGCACACAGGACTAAAAATCCGCCGAAGTATTTTTCTTTCGAAAGAGCCCAGTATCAGCTCTCCCTTCTTGCTTAACGTCCAGCACTCGGCGCAATAAAGCAGAACTGGCAGGATAAGGGTTTTGTAGAGCACACATTTCGTCCTTCGAGTTAGGAGTTTTGAACCCAATTGTTTTGCCAAACCGAAGTAGCAACGGTTTTCTAGGGTAATTCTTCGCCGGATCTCCACTAGGCAGGGCCGGACCAACCATATGTGCAAGATGTGCAAATGCACAGGGCGCCAAGTTCTGGGGGCGCATTGCAAGATAAAATTAATTTTTCTTAAGCCTACTGTCCACGTAGCTGCGCTTCATACGCACGATTTTCGTCATTTGCAGCTTGTTGTACGCTTGCTTGCAGATTGCATATAAACCAACGAAGCTCTGTCCACGGAGCGGCAAAGTCGCATGTGCGACTAAGAAATGAAGCGCAGCTACGCGGAAGTAACAGTAAGCCTAAGAAAAATTAATTTTATCTTGCGCGAACTAAAACTGTCATTTGCATTTTAAACAAAAAGCTTGTTAAAAAAATTTCAAAATAACAACATCCACCACACCTGTGCTCAATTATTTCTTGCACATTAACTCACATTACTTGCAATGTTGCAACTTCAGGGACAATCTAACTCAAAATATCGCAAAATAAAAAATCCCACTAAACCTATACGAGTTCATTTCTTACCTACCTTATCTCAAAATATTCCACCCAGTTCGTGTAAATATATTTCTTGCACATCCACTTACATTTTACAAAAAAACCTAGTTCAAAAATCTCAAAACAAAAAAAGTTCCACCCCGTATGTGCAGGTTTTATTTCTTGCACAGTCACTCGCAAAATTTTCATAGGAAAATATTTCAAACAAAAAAATTCATTCTAGGGAATTGTTTGTGTAGAACGTGCAGGTTTTTGATTCTGCACATATGGATGGGATTTCTCATCTACAAAAAAGAGTAACAAATTTCTCTTACAAGTAGCTTTGCATATGAATTATGAAAATTTAGTATTCTCTTCTCTTCCACTTCAGACTCTCAGCAGCGTTGCCATTTTGACTGCTTTCCAGTCAGATCTGACTGGATTAATATGCGTTTAGCTGGAACATTTTAAAATCTAGGCAGCTTTTTTTGTTTAGCTAGATACGAATTTTGTTTGACTGTTTTTAAATGTTTCGTGTAATTTCTTTTCTATAAGTATACATTTTTAAATTAAAAGTGTCAATAGAAAAAAAAAACAAAAAGAAGACCAAATATTGCTTGAATCTAATTTTTTTAAAGTTCATTTATGAGTTAATACATTTTCACTTTCATTACATTTGTAACGTCAGGAAGGAGTCACCGGATTTGATCAGGATCAAATTCCGAATAAATACTGCCATGTCCGTCTGTCTCTCTTTCTGTTGAAAACACGATGGCGTCCAAACAAATCGACGTAGGCGAATGAAATTTTGTGAGATGACTTATTTTTACGGTCGTCAGGTTGGTATTGAAAATGCTCAATATCGGTAAAGTAGTTTGGTTACCTCCCACTCCCATACAAAGATAACATTAGATACCTCAATAAAAAAACGAATTGTAAGTCTACTTCCTGAGTGATGTGAAAAAGACTTATGTATGCATGTGTGCATATAAGAAAAAAGGGCGCTTTCTGTAAATCTTGCACAGGGCGCTAGTTTAGCTGGGGCCGGGCCTGCCACTAGGGTGTCATTCGTGGAGTTTACGTTTACTCCGAGGTAGGTGAACTCCTTAACTATCTTGAAATTGTTGCTATCAATAGTGACGTTTTGTCCTAGGCGGTGGACAGATGCTTGTTTGTTTGTTGATAGCATGTACTTAGTCTTGTCCTCATTTATTTCAAGCCCAACGGATTTCGCCTGTTCTTCAATCGCCGTGAACGCTTCTATCACGGCACGCTGGGAGCGACCGATGATGTCAATATCGTCCGCATAGCCAAGCAGCTGGATGGACCTGTTGAAGATAGTGCATTCCGTGTTGACACCTGCCCTGCGCACTATCTGCTCCAGTACGAGATTGAAGAAGTCGCATGATAGAGCGTCTCCTTGCCGAAATCCGGTGCATGTTTGAAATAGTTCGGAAGATCTGCTTCCAAACTGCACGTTGCAGCGCGTGTTTTCCAGCGTCACGCGACACAGCTGAATCAGTTTTGTCGGGATTCCGAATTCGGCCATCGCCATATAGATCTCCTGACGATGTATGCTATCAAACGCGGCTTTGAAGTCGATGAATAGGTGGTGAGTTTCGACTTGAAATTCGTTAGTCTTTTCCAGGATTTGCCGCAGTGTGAAAATTTGATCTATAGTCGATCTGCCGGGCCGGAAGCCACACTGGTGCGTGCCGATTAGTGTGTTGCACAACGGTTTTAGACGTTCACACAGTACGTGGAACTTTTAGCTGGGATATGCCTCGATAGTTCTTGCAAGACATAGGATCGCCTTTTTTGATTCCTCCGTTGTATTGCTGGTGTGACACGTAGAGATCGGATTAGAAATACCAGAATATGTGAGGAAGTCAATGTCGAGCAGCTACTTCTCCGGACGGAGCGGTCCATGCTTCGGTGGTTTGGCGTAGTGGGACGGCGCAGTAGAAGAAGACCGCGAGTGGAAAGGGAACCTTAACCAACTTAGCGTGAGAAACTGGAGACAATTGGACAAAGATCGTGCTGATGGCTGGAGACGCTTGTTGGTTGAGGCCCAGGTCTACCCCGGACTGTAGCGCCATCTTAAGTATAAGTAAGTAAGAAGCAGGCATTTGGAAATGGGCTTTTGGATTGCAGGGCAAAAGTACCCAAACCCGAAAGGCTTTTCGTTTAGTTTCTTTTGATAGAGAAACAGAGCGGCTGCGGTTCGTTTTTGAAACTTTTTGAATTTGGTTGTAAATTCGGCTACCATGATCTACCTACTATTGATTTATATAAGCGGGAATGTGTCGTTATCCAAAGTCAGTCGCAAATACCTATTACTAGACGATATAGTGAGTGGCGATGCCGTTTAGGCGAGGAAGGGTGAAACCTCGGGTGAAACCGAATAATTTTGTTGGCTTTAAAAAATTGGGCTAAGGTCGACATGTCAAAAAAAGTTCAGAGCACAACTATAGTGGAGTGCTGAAAAAACCTCAGACCAAGATGGTCGCTCACGGCATATAAATGACTTTAGTTTTCTGGCCAGGGTGTGGGGAGTGGGGTTAATCCAGAAATGCAACTTCGTCACTCGTGGTGTAATTAGTGCCAGCATAGACAGATACCAGACTTTCAACCACAACAAAAGCCAAGTATTCTTAACTGAAAGATGCTTTTGGGTATTCAAACCAAGATAAAACGTTCACTACTTGCTGTAGATACCACTTGCAACTACGCATCGGTGCATCGAAACTCAAAATGAAATCATTGTCTGCAGTAAATCTTCCTCAACTGCTCTCCATGATTTGGGATGATAATTTGATTGATTACCTCCCATATACATCATCCTCGTTAGCTGCGGTAATGTTTCCGTAATCAAAATCACATCGCTCCACAACACCATACCCAATGAGGAGAAGCAGACATTAACCAATATTCGTGCTGCTTCTGCTGTTGTACAACACGTAGAAGAAGAAGTAGAAGTGATGATGACGATGATGATCAATCACGTCTTATCCCATCAATTTAAGTCCGACCTCAATTTCATTTATACACATACAAACAATCCGCAAACCAGCTCAGTCGTCCATGTGTTGTGTTCCAAACGTCAGACAGACATCAATCAAAAATTTCAACAGTTATTATTATTCGTCGGGACCACATCATTGCCCTTCTTTTCAAAAGTCAACCATTCACCACGTATAACGTATACAGCTATATGTACGTTGAATGACACTCAAGGAAGCATCGCCAGGAGCTGCCATCAGCTCACATCCAAACACAGCAAAAACCGCATTTCATGCAAAATGTCTGGTGCTCGGCACAGCACAGGCACAACTCCTGAGTTCTCCTGCTCTCCTGTGTGTGTTTTGATTCATCGCCGCTACAAATCTGTCAGAGATGACAGGAATCAGGTCCAGCCACACGGTTAGCATAGGATTCGGGGGCTGGTTTACAACAGTCGGGTGATTAATGAGTTTATTATTACTCTTGCAAAAGGAGTGCGGTGGTCGTGTCTTCTGCTCGCTCTCCTTTCTCCTCTGCTTTCTGTCCATCGCACCCTGACGTGCAATTTATCTTCCCCGGTGAAAGAGCGTTCCCGCTCGCTAGGGTGGCTGGTTGCATGGTTGGGTTTCCCTTTTCAAAAACGCAAATCAGAAAGGAAGACAACTAAAAGACGACGCTGATGATGATGATGGAGATGATGAAGCAGTACAAGAGGCAGCAGTGTGCAAGAAGAATTATCATTGTTCATTTTGAATGTTTTAGAGATGATAGATGATTTCGCAGGTACCCCCATACCTACCCATCAGCAGAAGATTAAAATGGGTTTCAAAACCTTCCTCCTGGCAAATAATGAGCCAGTTGAAGGACACGCCATCGAATTTATTGCAAGGGGAAATCCTACGAGTTAACTAATGAGTTCACTTTTTGGCCGACAGATGGTCGACACGTAGATTAATTGACAACTAGACAACGAAACAAGGGGGAACCAGCCGCGCTATTTGAAAATTCCGCTGCCAAATGACAACATTGCGCGTCGCCTCCGGCCGACTGGAGAGCGGTCTCGCGCGCTGTACACTCTCTAATCCGCCATTTAACAAATTATCTAATGACGTTTCGTGTCGGTGTCGACCGTGATAAGTGACTCCATCAATCATGTTGATTAGTGTCCACTGTCGCACGCGGCTGCCATAGCCCGAGGGGAGCTGGGTTGTAGGAAGTATGGAAGCGCTTGACGGTGCCTCGACTGAGTATGAATAATGGGCTAGTGGATTGTTTTGTTTTTTTCTTCATCGACTCTAGTGCTGGCCGTTGTATATTAAAAGCTTTGTGTTCTATCAGTGTTCGTATGCGAGGCGATGGCGAGCTGATGGACGAACAGCGAATGAGTGATCGGAGTTTAGATGCCATTTGATTGGAGACAGTCAATTCATTTGTTGGCTGCCACAGTAAGCAAAATGGCTGTGTGATTGAGGGGTCTGTGTGCGCCATTTGGATTGCAAATTGGGAACAATTTGTTAGTGATTCCCATAAATGGGGATATGGAAGAGCATTTATCGGTCAAACACCTTCTGTCTAAAAGCAAACAATTAGCAGTAACTAGGCTATACAATATACATACAACCGTCGCAGCCCTTATATGCATTTGCCATACGCACCACACTTAGGCAGTCTTGAGCTATCGACGGATTAATGAAGTTCTTATGATAACCCGCATCAAGGTCAAATTCGACAGGCTCACGAAAAGAGGAAACAGATATTGCTACCAAAGATTATTTCTACCAAGCATATCTCGTGGGTATGATGTTGACATCGAGCTCGTTGACTTTAGTGCCAAAAAAGGCACGGTAAACATATTTTGTAGTACGATCGAAAGGCATAGCCCACATGACACCATGTGACACCATATCACAGACGTCGCAACAACGGAGATATTCTGCGAGGATAATTGAACGGCTATAGGAACAATCGATACAAACTGCCAAAACGATTGTCGATCGCGTTTCCCTGAACATTTCGAGAGGCTCGTGTCTGTTCTAACAACCAAAGAAGAGGGAAGAACATTGGTTTCTCTGGAGAAAAACAGAAAGAGCACTAGGAGTGCGCGATCGAGGAAATAGGCAGGTGCTAATCCAGGAGCAATGTGTAGTAAATTGTGCAATGTGTAGTAAAAAGAGCATGACAAGGCGAGACGAACAAGGAAGCTTTGTCGATGCAGAAGGTTTGTCAGGCCAACTATTTAAATCAGCGGGAGACGACTTGGTCAGAAGATCATGCCTGATGAATGGAAGGAACCTCAGCACCGATTTCCCGGTCCACAAAAATTTACTCCCTCTAAACTGCGATAACTATAGAGGCATAAGTCTTCTTAACGTCCAACACCAAAAACAAAATTGGATATTATACACGTGATTTCTTAGGCCGAGTAAGTCCACAACCGACCAAATATTCACACTGCTTTACCTGTAGTTCCTTTATGTAGAAACCCCGCAAGAAGTTCAGAATGATACCCACCATTTGTTCATCAATTTTAAGGATCCAAATGACAGCATCTCCTAGTATGCAGTATGATGTTGGAGAACACCCGCAGCTTCATTGAGGTCGAAGAACTGATCCTAAAGAGATTCTGTCGAATATAAAACCCTATTCAAATTTATGGCTCCCAAGCGTGGAACCTATCTAATAGAGCTATTTTTGGTCGCTTCGGGAGGAGATTCAACGACTAACTATTGCGCATTCAGCGAATATCCCGTAGAGTCATCGATTCCAATGCAAAGTAACAGAGGAAGACCTCGCCTTAGGTGGCGCGATTTTAACTCAACGGCAGAGATCGCTTTTATTGTCCCTTGACTGTCAACGGAAAAGGTAATATCTGCATGAGGTATTGCCATCATTGCAACCTGCTTAGCAGCTGTTGTCACAGCCAGTAGGTATACATAGGCTTGGAATACGCTGCTGTAATCAAGAAGCCTGATTGAAATTAGTTCGAGACGTTCCGAGTAGAAACCCGCACCAACGCCAATTTCCATCTTTGATCCATCCGTGTATATAGGTATGGACATGGTTGATCCAATGGATGTTGGTTGATCTTCATACCATTCGTCCCTGCTGGGAAAACACGTGACAAATGGTCTTATAAAATCCAGCGGTGTTCCAGTTTTTGGTCTGGCTTAGCCGAAGGTGCTGTTTGCAGCAGATTCCTAGTACAAAGAGGTCTAGGGGTTTGAGATTGAGTATAGATTCTAGCCCTGCCATGGGGCTGGTTCTCATTGTCCTCGTGGCCGTCGTGCCAATGCAAGCCACTCTTTGAATTTGTGTCATGGTTGTTGGCCTTTGACAGCGCTCGCCACCAGAATAAACTACCTTATGTTTGTATCGGTCTTACAAAAGCTGTGTAGAGCCACATGTCTATTTTAGGATTATGACCCCATGGGTCTCAAGTATTTGGCACTACATATCGGAAATTATTAGCGGAATCCCTTCAATTGTTGGCAGGCTAAATTCCGGAATTGTTTTTTTGTTGGTAAGGAGAACTAATTCCGTTTTATGTGGGTTTACTGCCAGTCCACATTTCTTTGTTTAAGTATTGACCATGGATAGAGCTCTTTTTAGTTGTTCACTGATAGTCGATAGGAATTTTCCTGTCGCGAGCAGGAAAGTCGTTGGCATATGCAGCACATGTCCACTATGCACTCTATTCCTAGTAAAAGCTTGGAAATGTCTGGAAACATATACGATACGTATGCTGCGAGACTTAACGTTACTCTAGGTACCACAAAGTCTCTTCACCTCACAAATGAGCACTCGGTCACAAGATCCTCAAGTTGGTCATATTGCGATCAACGTAAGCGAGTCTGAATATTATTCTTTGTCAACCTGTAGCCATAGTAAAATAAAATACTTGGCGCAGCAGATCCATAAAGGATGCTTTGATTGAACGACTACAATCGCAGCTCCAAGTACACACATGAGTACGGCAATTACCGCCCTTAAAACCGGCTACAAAAATACCATCGCTTATAAAAATACACTACCTAAGGATTATATATAAATACACAATAATATCTAGAAGTAGAATAAATTTCAAAAATGTCTGTACCTACTTCATATTTTAATCTAAGTAGAGTAGATACAAAATATTCTCAGACAGATATTCAACAATAAAAATGTATTCATTACAACACAAATCATATAATCCCAGGCAAACCAAACAAAATCAAGCTACAACGTATCCCATATTTACAGAACTATCTATACATGATATCTGATGCTACCATCGGATAAAGTACAATCACTTGATCTTTCGACTCTTCCTACCCTCTTGGCGAAAGCTTATAAAGCAAATCAAATTCAAATCATGTTTCCTCGCCTGTCTACAACTTCATTTGCCATTGCCACTCTTGAGCTTCACCCACACAGCCAGCAGCCCCTGCCCCAACTTATGCACAAACTAATCCGCCTGACGTATTTCATTGGCATAATCCGGAACATCGTTTGCCCAGGTAACCGAAAATACATTCCATTCCTGAGTTATCTGAGTGTCTGTCCTAAAAAAGCCGTAATTCATGGAAAATCCATGATAATTTCCACTCGGCAATTTCGGATAAAGTTGTAAGTCGGAGTGGTTAGGGCTGCTCATCGGAAGTTATTCAACCAGAACCTACCCAGCTACCTACCAGGATATGGATACTTCAATGCGAGTACTCGTGTTTCCACAGCCGCCGCCGCCGTGTTGAATCGTATAAGGCTGATGGTATGGATTGGGTTGGGTGTAGTGATTTCGTAAATTGGCAAATACCAACCACAATGTTCGCACACAAAAGTTCTTCAGCAGTTCATTAAGCTATTTACAGTTATAACTTTTAGTACACTTTTTTTTTTTCTCGTCGCCGTTGTCGTTCATTTGTTGTTTCTGAAATCGTTTTCACGTTTTCCCATTTTGCTTTTAGGAACATTCTAGATACCACCACCACCTTCAGATTTTACCCTTTTATCCACTTTCTCTATGGAGAATAACAAGTTTTTTGAGGGTATTAGTTTGGAATTTATAGGATATAGTTACGTGTGGCTATGGAAGTGGTTAGGGTGTGGTTTCTATTTGCAATAAAAAAAAAGCAACACGCCAACTCAACTATCTCTTTGGAAGGATATGCAGTGGAACTATGAGGCAACCATAACGACGACAAGGACGACACGGCTACGAAGAATACCTATTCCAAGGGTGGCAATCGAGATGGTGATGGCATTGACAACGAGTTGCGGTGATGTTGATGGTCGGCTTACGTTTTCTTTGATGCAGGGTTGCCATCACTACATGTGATAAAAACCGGACTTTTAACAAATTATTTATATTCTTTACTAAAAATAGGATGTATTAGTGAATATGTTACATTGGTAGGATGACAGGCAAGAATTCAGAAACCTGGAAGCATTGTTTTATCTAGGTGCATAAAACTGAACATTAAATTTGTACCTATTTCCGCAAAAACGGACTATTACACGGATTGGTTGAGGTTATGTCTGGAACTACTCGACCAGATTTAAAAATATACAGATTGGGGTTATGTATGGAATAGCACATCGGATAAATGGCCGACACGGCTTTGCTGACAAGTATGTAAACTTTTATTGAAATTTTCTATGACCGTTTCGCATAAATGTGACTGAAATTCATTAATACCTCATAATTTCCTCTTCGAATGAGTTGGTTGTCGTGGGCTTGTTTGCATAGACCTTTGAATTAAAAAAAAAAACCTAAGAAAAACGTCCAATGGCGTTAAATCGCAAGATTTGGATGGCCAATTTTGATGAATGACTCATGCAGTAATTGAATTGTTTCTCTGGCTGCATGCAATGTAGCACCGTCTTGTTCAAACCACATGTTGGTCACATCCATATCTTGTAATTTAGACACTTAAAACTGGGATATCATGTCACGATAACGAACATCATTAATTGTTACTGCCAGACTAGCCGCAGTTTCGAAGAACAATGGTCCGATAATGCCTTCAGCCCTAAATCCGCATCAAACAGTCACGCGTTGTGGATGCATTTGTTTCTCAACAATTACTCGTGAGTTTTCTGAACCCCAAATGCGACAATTTTGACAATTAACGAAGCCATCAAGATGAAAATGAGCTTCATCACTGAAGATGATGTAATTTGCGGGCTGTAGCTGACAAACCTTCATTATTTTAAAAATATTGCTCAACAATGAAAATGCGTTGTTCTTTCGTATAGCGTTCCATTTTTACTAACCCCGAACTGTCAGCTGTCACATTCTTATATCTTTTGGTGACGTGACATTTTTGGTCACGAAATACCAAAATTTAGGTCGACTTGGCATAAGTAAAGAGAAATATTGACCATAACAAACACGAATGTGTTATGTACAGGGTGGGCCAAATACAAGTTTATTTTTAAAAATACAATAAAGTGAACAAAATTAAATTTTTTTTATTAGGTATGGCTTTATTAGTCAGATCAAATATTCCCATTAATTATGAAATACAACGTCGTCCAAGTGGCTGCATCGGCTGCCTTCGCAGTAGTGTATTCTGTGACTCTAATTTTCCAAGACCTTGTTGATGGTCTCGGGCTGTAGAGGTTCAACGGATTGCTTGGATGGTATTGGCCTTAGGTGCTTGAATTGTTTCCAGATTGTTGGCATATTATCAGTCCTTCACGGTTCCCCACAAAAAAAAGGCCAAATTGGTCAAATCGCAATTTCGAAGGGGCAAATTAGCATCGCCAAGACGGCTGATAACACGATTTGGGAATTTGGTGCGTGGGCTGTGTGGCATGGCACGCCATCCTGCATAACCCAGACGTCGTTCAAATCCATGTCTTGAATTTCAGTAAAATAAAGTCGGTTAACAAGGCTCTGTAACGCCCTACGTTGACCGAAACGTTGTGCACAAAATGCACTCTAGAAATAAATAAATGAGAAATTCGGGATCATGACGTAATTTTGAATGACAAAAATATCGAAAAATTTATTTTAATCTCGAATGCAACATTTCGAATGTCCAAAAATCTCGAAAGATTAGGTATACTTATCTCAAAAAATCACGAAAATAAAAACCTACTCCAAATCCTACAGTGACCACAAGCAGGGGGGTTGCATATCTACGTATCTCACTTTTTAGCACCATTTATAGATTTGGTGTTATTAATTCTGTCGCGCGCAAATTGTTATCATTGTCTCAAAAAATCGAATTAATACTCAAATTTTTTTTTCCAGATTTTTGTTATTCGAGATTATGCTTTATAGATTTTTGTCCTAAATTTTTTTAATTCGAGATTTTTTCGAGATCTTTACATTCGAGATTTTTGCTTTCGAACAATTTTTGTTTTCGAGATATCGTGGTAAACCCGAGAAATTCATCCCTTAACTGGTTTAGGTACTTACAGGGCAGGGTGCCAGAAGATATAGGGCCTTACTACTAATCATTTTTAACCAACTTTAAAATGATCAACTTAAGTATTTGGACAGTCACAATAGATCATTTTATATGGACATTTTTGCCATTGTGCGAGCTCGTAAAAGTTATCCTGGACACTAAAAATGATTTTTAGTACCTACCGCGAATAGTTTCTATAAACTAGATATCAACTCATTAGACTACTGCAAGAGCCTAAACATTCAAACAAGTCGACCAACGCGACGTCGCTATCTGGGGAACAGACTTTATGGAGAGCTAGAGGCTTGTAAAAGCACTTGATGCCCCCTTTCACAATGCAGGCGTGATAAAGAGACGAGGTCAAGGCGAGAATCGCTCTCCCCTCGTTGCTTGAAAATCGTCCGGCAATTCACAATGAAACGGGGTACGTCGGTGAGTTTTTCTGACAACGAATAGAGAGAGCACTAAAACTTTTAATTAATTTTTCCGTACGTACAACTTTTTCTGTTCAACTTCATTGTCAATTCTACAACACATTCCACCGAATTGTAAAATGTTTACGGTCTTACACATACACCTACCCACTCAGAGAGTAAGTGTCATTTTTCCAATTTTCCGAAATGGTCGTGTCGTGAGACGAGACAACGAGTGTCGCTCTCGAACCATTGTGTATTACTGCATGCATTTCCTTTGATTGGAAATTATTTGACAACTCGCGCTAGACTCGATCTCGCTCTCACGCTTCATTGTGAATCAGTCATCATACATAGACAAACTTCAGTAGCATTGAAATTTTCACTGCTAGTGCAACCGAACTTCCATTAGCATTGAAATTTTGAATGGTAGTGCAAACGAACTTTCAGTAGCATTGACATATTCAATGGTAGTGCAAAATCAATGTTAGTGCTTAAGTGCTTAAGTGGTAAACAAAAAAATACAATTGGTTAAAACTAACTAGGGTAAATTAGTACGACAAAGATCATCGGCGATTGATATGCATAATTGACTCCGTGACACTAAATTAAATAAAAAAAAAAATAACACCGGATGTCAACATTAAAGGGGCCGTGCATCATAGGGCTGTTGAAGAGAAGCTTAAACTATATCGTTGTGTACAAAAACGTATTCGGTTACCATGTGATTTCTGAATGTTAATCGCTTTGGCGACGTGTGGCTAGAAGATGGACCTCGGCACTGTTTGAGGTTTTAAAAATATGTACATTCGAAAGCAGCTAAACTGCACTAAATCGTCTAATGAGATCCTATACGGTAGGTAATGGTGTTCGACCTTTTCCAAAGTACAATTTTCCCACTCTACAATTATTTAAAAATAAAACAAAAAGGACATGGTCGCGACAGCTATCCTGATGCCCTGAATCGCGATCGGTGTTCTTGAAGCAGAGTTAATTTAAAAAATTCTTTCAAACCCTATATTGTATTACCAGTAGTATGGCAGCCCCTTCCGGCAGGAAACAGTGTGGCAATAAATGCGATTAGATACCCCGAATACCTTGCTGAATTGCACAACCCTTGCACTACCGCTACAACCGCTATACACATGTTCATGAGGCAATTTTCGAGGATGACAGAGGTTCGGTCAAAGGATATAAGCTCCGCCAACAGTGTGTATCCACCGGATAGAGAACCGTATTCAATGGAATTTCCGGGAATATTAAAATGAATACCCAAAGGGGATGTTAGAATGCTATGGCAACCAAACCAACCGAAAGCATGGCAAAGGGATCCAATGCGAAATCACTGGCAATAGAGTGCCGTTGAGTATGTGGCCAATTTACAGGATTACATGAAATAACTTTTACCATTCCAGAATATTAACAACCACATTCTGTTTGCATTTGCAGTTTTTTTTGTTTTTTTTTTTTCTTCTACTTCTTTTTTTGCGTTAGAACATGTGATAGCTTCCTGGTACAAGTGCTTCGATAGAACGATAAAAGTTCCCAGCCATTTGCCATTACCAACAATGACTTTGTGTACCTATAATATAGAAAATTCAAATTAGCACGTAGTGCGACATAGTTTTGCGTGATCACGCAACTAGAATCGATCAACGCGACTGACAACTGGACAAACACAGACATTTAGTTTCATAGTCATCAAACAACAGGCCGCTGTGCCGCCGGCCGGTTTTACCGCAAATCTATAGTACAAATACACTAACGCAATATAATGACACGGCCTGTCATTCTGTCTAGGTTGTCAATCTTTTTCAACAACAAAATGATATATTTGACCGGCATTGCTCATTAATACATGTCACTCTGTGTAACCGACAGTGTCAATCTGTACGGAGACGGAGATGGAGACTTGGAACTTGGAAGTCAGCCTTAAGCTGTGTGTTGTGTGTTGCTGCTGTCTGTCATTCACCAAGGGTTACCATCTCGTGTCATGAAGTTGTTATTTTGTTTGTTATTTATGTGCGCGCCAACAAAGCAGCAAGCACACATTTTGTTCTGAGTCATGCAATCTGACTTGACTATAGTCGCTTTGATGGGCTTATAGTGTTCTCAACATGTCACAAGTGATGAAAATGAATAAAAAAAAACGGAAAATCCGATCAATCAACACATTTATTCAATGCTGAGAATGAGCAGCCATAAGATTGATGAAGGAGTAAAAAAAAAGGCATGAAATGATGGAAGAAACAAAATCAACATTAAGACAGCTGCTGCCGTTCTGCCGACACCGCCGCCGACCGGCCGGTTGTAGGCTTAAACAGATTGACAGTTTTGTATAAACATGAAGCTCAATAATGATAGAGATATAGACACACTCGCGGTTGGGGGAATTCCAAGTCAAGAGCATTTTTAAACTGCGGAATTAATGTGGAATGAAAACATGAAAGGGGTTAATGAATCTGATGGGGGTGGCAGTATCTACTACTTTTTAAAGATGTTGATAGATATTATATTTGGTAAAGATAAGGAAGGTACGCTTGTGAATGGAAGGAAAGGAGACACCAAACGTCCATTGGTAGTGCCAACCAAATTATTACCCCGCGGAACCGCCGTAGAAAAAGCATTAGTTTGTGGGGGTTTTTTTATAACAGCCTTAAGAGAAAGCGTCAATTTGAAGAATGGGATGGTTTGGTTTTGTATTATAGACAATGAAGGAAAGAGTGTTCCGCGTTTTCCTTCATGTTTAGACTTTCTCTGCAACAGCTCTTGAAATCGGTATAAGAGCAGAATTTCATCAGACGTAACGTTCCACAGAAAAGGACCTATAGGAACGAGCGTTGTAATTCAATGCTAGATACTTCGTACTCCTTTTTTCCTCATCAAAATCGTATAGAGAAGGACTCTATTCGCAAAGTACCTATCTACTGCGAATCCGACGCGGTAAACAACTCATGATACGTTACCTTAAATGAGTGGTTTGATTCCAGTGTTAATACAGCGTAAAGTAGTTTATTCGAATTTGATTTAATATCTAGTTATCATACGTAGAAAGACCGAGCTAACCTTCGTAGATGCAAGGCTAGAGAGGGAATGATCATAAAATGTGAAGTAGCAAGATAAATAAATGACCATCCAATCCATCCAAAGGACTCAATGCACCTTCTAGGAGTTACAGTCAATTCGGGAATCACGTGGCAGGACCACATATCTTACATCGCAAGATCGGCGTCCGCTAAGTTGAGCTACCTCTATTTAGAGCAAAGAGGTACTTTAGCCCCAATCAACTTCTCCTTCTCTACTAAGTACAGGTTAGACCAGGCCTGGAATATTGTTCCCATATATGGAGCTCGGCCCCAAAATATTCACTTAACCTACTTGACAGCATACAGTGACGAGCAGTTCGACTTATTGGAGACCCTACACTCACATCGAATCTACAACCGTTGGTGCAAAGAAGCCAAGTCGCTGACCTTTGCTTGTTCTGTATCTATTGGTACTTCCATGGTAGATGTTCCGAGGAACTCAAAGACATTATCCCTCGAAATGAAACTTTTGGGCGCCCCACAAGACAGGCAGCTAATGCTCATGACCATACAGTACACTTGACAACCGTAAGGACATCAATTTCCCAAAACCCCTTCTGTTACAGGACAAGCAAACTTTGGAACTCGCTTCCTGGGGATATATTTCCAGAAGACTACAATTTACAGCAATTTAAGTGCAGAACTAACATACATCTGCAAGCGTCTCGGGGCGCTGATGAAGCGTTCTAAGTTCGCCTTTCCTGGGAGAAGTATTTAAAAAAAAAAATACAAATAACAAACTGGAGGATAATGGATCAGTGGCTACATAATGGTGGTCTGATCACAGCCATTTCATTTCACGACATAAAACTAAGTCATTGAGGGACAGTCTCTTGAGTACCTACAAGGGGTGCATTTGAAGTCAGTAAACTACAAAAGATTGTCTCCAGAGTTTTAGTTTACAAAATCGAACTCATTCGTAGATAATAGAATTAGGGAGATATCAGAAAAACTGGATTTAACGAACGAAGTGTTGACTCTTGACACTTTCCAGGATGTGCCCCAATGAATCAAGGAGCAAACATTGTAGATAGAACATTGTAGACAGCATGATTTGTAAGCGGTCAAGGTGGTGAAAGCATCACCCACTCAAAACTGCGGGAATAGACGTAATAGCAGCAAGGAACAGGAAAATATGCGGCTATATACCAGCTACCTGGAGGGAGGCAAATGTGGCTTTCCTGGCATATCTATAGACTGAGCATTGCATTAAGTCATACACGCTGCGAAAGAAGAGCTAAACACCGGCGCGGAGACATCGATAAGATATGCTTTGGAAAACAGGCGTTGGCCAGAACACTCTCTCCTTATCAGACTTGAGGAGACTGCCATGGTGGGACGTGGGATACGCGCGCCGATAGGGAATAGCAGCATGGGAAAAAGTCAAAACATGTTTTCCCTACGATTAGACAAGAATGCCTGCGACAGATGGAGTGAGTTGTAGAGTTACTGTCACCGCATTGATGAGCAGACCAGTTGAAGAGTGACCGCGTTGATGAACATACCAGTTGATGAGTGACATTTGACATAGCTGATGAAAGCATACCGTGCTGAGCAAGTTGCTAACGTATACGCGTTTAGTTAAATATGTAATGCCATTCATAAGCAATAAAGAATATTCATCACAAATTTTCAAATTTTAGCATTTCAGTTGGCCTCTACTCCAAAAATGCGTTTTGCCCCCATTGTGGTGGGTGGGCTCATCAGTATAGACGACCACCACATCTGGTCTAGACGCAACCGTTTGCTCGATTTTCACCAAAACTTATTATTATGATTATTCAATCAACAATGTGACTGTGAACGCATTTTTGGAGTAAGGGCCAACTCAAATATAAATGAGTGATGAATATCATACACTCCAATAAATTAATTACTTCATAAATAAGTTTATGATTTGAAAATAGTTCAATTAAATAAAGAATATTATTAAAAGCTGTTTGAAGTGTTTGAAGTTGTTTTATATTGAAAGAATTGAAATTCGTTGGTCTTTTCCACGATTTGCCTCAGTGTAAAAATTCGGTCTAGTCGATCTGCCGGGCCGGAAGCCATATACACTGGTACGTGCCGGTTAGTGTATTGCAGAACGGTTTTAGACGTTCACACAGTACGTTGGATAGGATCTTTTATGCGACATTTAGCAGGGATATGCCTCGATAGTTCTTGCAAGACATAGGATCGCCTTTTTTGTAGATGGGACATATGGAGCTGATAGTCCAGTCATCGGGCATGTTTTCTTCCACCCATACTTGGTTGATGATTCGGTGCATGCTCCCTACCAAAACATCACCACCGTATTTTAAGAGCACCGCTGGTAGACCATCAGAGCCTGCGGCCTTGTTGTTCTTAAGCTTTTTTATAGCTAAGCCAACTTCTTCTATACTAGGTGGTGGAACAATAGTTCTTCATTGACTGGACGTGGGTAGTCTTCCTGCCCTATCACTCTCTCTACATGATGCCTATTAAGAAGCTGCTGAAAATGCTGCTTAAACACATCTACTATTCCCTGCGCTTCGGTGACTAAAGGACCATTCACATGGGAGCGAACGAACGAATTGATGAAATGCAAACAAACCACTTTTTATGCATTTATAAACAGAAAATTGCACATTTTACTACTCCAAGATGAGGATAATTAATTATTCCATTAACATTTATTAAGAAAAAAAGTTTATTAACAGTTTAAATAACGAAATTTCGAAATCCAAATTTTTGCCGCGAACGAAAACACCCTGGCGCGAATTGTCAGTTTATTCACAATCCACATCATTTAAATCGCGTTCCACAAAGTAGCGAATAAAAAATTCGTTCGAACTTAACCTTATTCCAAGAGGAGGATATCTTGGAATAATAAAATGTGGAATTTTCTGTTTATAAATGCATAAAAAGTGGTTTATTCGCATTTCATCAATTCGTTCGTTCGCTCCCATGTGAATGGTCCTTAAGTTTCCTTCGCTGTCTCGAAGAGCCTGCGTCCCAGTTTTGTAGCCAGAAGCCAGTTGCTTGGCTTTTTTATAAAACCTCCGGATGTTATTACGATCGCGCGACTCTTCGATCTCCTTGAGCTGGGAAGCTGCGTAAGCCCTCTTCTTTCTACGCTGGATCTTCTTTTGCTCCCTTCTCCTGGCTCGATACTTTTCTCTCGCTGCCCTTGTTTTGCGCTGCAGCGCTTTCTTGTGTGCATCTCCTGTCACCTTTTTCATGTACACGCATTCATCATCATACCAAGGGCTTATTCTCTGGGGTGGCTGGTACCCTACGTTGGATTCGGCTACCTTGATGATGTCGCGATACTGGCACCACTGATTGTTGGCGTTTGTGGTAGGTGATTGCACAGAGGAGGGTTTCATACTCAGGCGCTCGCTGTATGCTCTGGCTACTCCAGGTGTGCTAAAGCGTCCAATGTCGAATTTCTTCTTCTGGGCGGTTCGCAGCTTCTTCTCGTTGAACAGTCGAACTCTGAATTTAGCCGCGACAAGAAAATGGTAAGAGTCGACGTTTTGTCAAAGCATTGATGCGGATCACAGAAAGGCGATCGCTTATCGGCTTGAAGTTAATGACTTTTGTCCTAAGCCGATTTCCAACGACGAATCTATTCCTAATACATGCAATCTTTTGTTGCAGCTGTAATAAATGTCGCAATCTTTTCTTCTCATCATACCTGGACCAGGCCCTTGTTTTGACCCTAGGACATCGGGCCGGAAAAACCGATGTCAGTAACCCATTTTGGGATCTCAGCCCTGCCGTTGACCCATTGAGGGCTCCTCCGCCACCAACTCTTTTCTAACACCCTGGCTCAGTATTGGAAGACCCTATAGACCTGGTGTACAAATATGTCGAAACAACTCATAGGGATTACACTTACCAGTTCGACTTAACTGGAGCTATAGGCGCCACCGCTGATTCCATCTAGAGAATTCCTCCGCTGCCGCCTAAGAGTAAGTGCCTTAGTGAGAGGACACTTCTCCCTCCCTCTCTCGTTCGCTGCCAACAACGACCTTCCACAAGGGCTGGTTACCCCATCTCCAGCCGAGGTACTAGGCACCCACCAGTCACCATCGTGGAGGTGAGACTGGGAGTTGATAGTGAGAGGCTAGAGTGAAAACGCTTGTGTTCTCATGGGATCGTATCACTACCCTTAAACCAGTGAATGGCACATTATCGAGCTATATAATCAACTCTCATGTAGCAAACCTAAGGAAGATTGAATTGCTATATAATCAACTCAACTCTTCCTTAGGTTTGCTACATGAGATTTCACCAAAAATCAGACGAAGAATAATTTTATTCTTCACTGATTCTTTGGACTAAGAAGCAGCTTTATAGTAAGGACTTAGTATGAATTCTGAGCCGAAACTGGGTCATATAGGCTCGTCATAGTCGCTTTATAACTGAGATTACGCAATTTTATTGGGTTGTTCCGTACGGATATCTCATTAGAACGATTCAATTTCGTCTCTATTCCATTCCCTCGTTCATTCCAAAAGTAAGAGCCACGTAATTTATGATAATTCCTCATATTAAAACGTGTTAGCACCCAACTTCCTACACCGCTGCCCGACAGCTATTTAGAGAGAAATCCTCGCATGCAGTCGAAAGTTTATTGCCTGCAACGTCTTCGTTGCCACAATTATGCCATTTATCATCGCCACCCATAAGGATTATAATTTTAATCGAATTATTTACACTCATGCAAAAATTCCTACCGCCCATAAATTAGAATACGCACACAGATGCGCACCAGGCGTCTAATCCCACGGGAACATGCTGCAAGTGACTAGAAACATCAAACCTTCAAGTTCGGTGTGTTGCAATTTTCCTCTTCGCTCCACTCCTCACAGATTGGCACGATTAATCAAAATCCATCCGAGAGACAGGACAGCGAAGAAAAAAAACAAGGAACACCAACCAACTATGACGCTGATAGAGATCTGCAATTTTGTTCTCACATTAAACGAAACATGTCCAAGGAAGTCAACACTTCCAGAGCGCACAGCAATTATGCGAACACATTATGGACACGAATGTGTGATGCGGCAGCGAAAACCGCCAGTTCGTGCATAAGATAAATGACAAGCCCATGGCGGCCGGCACTAGCTGTAGCGCGCCGCTTTGACACACGGACAAGTAGTTTTGTGTATCATATGAAAAAAAAAAATAAATAAGCACACACACATCATGGAGGCAGCGAATGAGGATGACGATGACGATGACGATGACGACGGGAACTTGTCATATGTCGGATGTTCAACTGGATGAGTGGCTGACAGAGTTGTGTGTGTTGCTCGTCAGTCTTCCGGATGCAAGTGCGTGTATCGTCGGGCCACCACTCATCATCACATAATCATCCCAGACCGTCATCGCCTCGCCATCGTCTCGTCATCGTCATCATCAACACGAACAAAACCGACATTCGTCGACGTAGCCGTCGTCGTATCCGTCATCAGAATACTGACGCTCTCTGCAAGCGCAATCTGCACTTTTTTGCGGTTTTGTCGTTGTTGGGCACGTTTATCATCACTGCGACGCGACGGCCGCCATCGAACATCATGGCCATCATCATTGTCCCGAAGATCAGCCGACCCATCAACATCATCACTCGTCGTCGTTGGTTTTGCAGCAGCGAGTTATCATCATAATTACGGTGCCGGGTCGAGCATGCATTGTTCAACAATGGTTATTGGCATTTTGTGGGTTCGGGACCAGGAGGTGGGAATGGAAGACGACGCGCAGCCACTGAGGTCTCCTGATGCTGTCCGAGTTTAATAAATTTCACATCGCTATCTGATTGTTGTGATGGAATTTGCGGCACCGTAATTAATTTATTCATTGTTCCTTTTGTCACGGGTCGGCTGATGGCGATGGCCGCCATAGTGTGTGTGAGTAATGGCTATAATGGGCGGTAATGGAGCGGACGTCTGGCGATGGCCAAGACGCAAGGTCATAATAAGACGCCTTATTGAAAGCTGGTTATTTAATCGGATTTTGCCTGCAATGTAGATGGACAATAATATTTTTAATAGATGGGTGAGTAGTCGGTCGTGATGGCAGTTGGGAAGTCAGGAGTAGGTATAGGTGCCCATACCAACTGGATTCTTAAATGCACATCAATTTCGGTGACCTTTATTTTCTTTCATTTACTTCTAGCGATGGAACCAAATAAGAGGGTAACTGCTGTGAATAGATCACAACGACCCCCGGGCGGATGATAGACAGCATGGAATCGTCATCAATAATGGTATAATGACTACTCTTACTAGTCCATTTGCAAGGATGGTGGGTTGACAGCCTCGGAAATTTCCAGCCGGATATGGGAGTATAGTGGAGAAGTTTTTACATCAGGGAGGCCCAAATACAAGATTCTTTTTAAAAATGCAATCAATTAAACAAAATTAATTTTTTTTTTCATGTATCATGGCTTTGTTAGTAAGAGCAAACATTCCCATTAATTGGAATACAACGTCGTTCAAATTGCTGCCTCGGCTGCCTTCGCAGTAGCGCATTCTGTCACTCCAATTTTCCAAGACCTTGTTGATGGTTTCTGGCTGTAGCTCACGGATTGCTTGGATGATATTGGCCTTAAGTGCTTGCATCGTTTTCGGATTGTTAGCATAATATCAATCCTTCATGGCGCACCATGCGCCATCCTGCATGAACCAGAGGTAGTCCAAATCCATGTCTTCAATTTCAGTAAAAAAAAGTCGGTTAACATGGTGGGCGTTACACGCCGTTGACCGAAACGTTTCATTTTCGAAGAAAAATGGTCCAATGATGCCACCACTCTGTTGCAACGTCACAGTTCGCCGTGCTTTCTGTCTCTAGGAGAAGAGCGAACTCACGGAGAGGTTGGTAAAATAAAAGGTTATTTGTTTTATAATTTTGTTGGTAAGGCCCGCGGTCTATGCGAGGCTGCGACCTTTTCCAATTGATATTTATTTATATTTATAATTTTAGATGATTGATATAATGAACAATGAGGCACGCTGTGTATTCGTGGCTGCGACTTTTAGTGTTTGGGGATATCTGTACAACTCTCTGCCTGACCTTTTCAACCACTCCTTTTTCTAGTTCGGTTACATTGCCCTCCAATCATTTAGAATCAGCAACCCAAGGCATTTCTTATCCCAAAAACCAATTTTCGTTATCATAGTGGCCAACAATATACGCTATGCCATCAATGTGTCGCAGCATGTCATTGGCACTTCAACCATTCTGAGCATAGTTGCAAAAAGGCTTACTATTGTACTGAATTCAGTACAATTTGACTTTCCCGAGTACGCAAGTACCACTTCTCCATTTTCAGTACTATTTTTAATTTTTGAAAGTTTATTTTTATATCTTTCAAATCAGACATTATATAAGGATTAAACAAAAATAAGCTGAACGCACTCCTTTGTTTTAAAATTCTGAATGCATTCATTACTTCATACTTCGTTAAAAATTTTTTTTTGAAATTTGCTGCATTTCTCGAAGATGTGGAAAAACGATTTGATTTCGGAGACATTTTTTTTAACTCATTACAAAATTTTTTACAATGTGTCATTTGGACGATCAAGTAAATTCAATCGTCCACTTTGTCTTAAGGTTTTTTTCCTGGTGGACAAAAAAGTATTGAAATTATCAATCATGAATATCTGACTACGATAGAAATAGATACATACTTATATTTCTGAGTTTTGGGCTGAAATAGGCCTTGTGCGAAATCAATGCAACGAGTTCATGTTTTCAGATCCTACACCGCATTGTCCAGGGTGCTTTTTGTATTTCTTCTTATTCTTCTTATCAAAATAGTTATTATCAAAAAAAAAAAGCTAAAGAATCGAATGCAGGCGTAATGTCCGCACTATTAGAACCTAAACATCTTATTAAAAATTAAGGCTGCCACAGCTCTATGAATAAAACAGATCTTCACAAAATAAACTTGAAAATGAAGAACTTGTATAGTAGATTGTTATCTGAATGTGGTACAGTCGTGTTCAAATCACTTGGGCAATTATGGTAGATTTTCTGTACAAAGTCTACAGTTTACTCAATCGACCGTTGGACAAGTGATTTTGAACACGATTATACAAAGACTAGTCTTAATCTGTTTATATGTATGTACATGGACTAAAGTTCCTGCCTTGAGCTTGGTACGCTGCTCGTGCAAAATTTTAGCTCACATACAAAATTGTCTCCAAAATTTAGCTGAGCTAAATTTAAGCGAATCCGAGCGGTATGCTGCTTCAGCTAAAAAATTAAATTTTCATTTCAGACTGTACTGCATGTATAATGTATATGTCACAATTTACCGCGCCCATTAATGGTTCGGCACATTATTTCCAGCTAAATTTTTACAGATAATGTTTTTTTTTCTTCTGTTCTTTTGTGTTGCGGAAAAGTAAATAAGTATAAGGTTTTTCAATGAATACCTTCCTCCTACCTATCTACCTTCTTTCAAAGTGATAAATTTGATATCAAGGAATAGCAAAAAAGAAAGTGTAATGAAAATATAAGACATTTTCGCGTCGATGAATTTTTGAAGGAAGTTATTTTCAACGGACAGCTGTTTTCTGTGACACTTATATTCACAGCGCACTCTATGTCAAAATTTAGCTAGGATTTTATTTAATGTTTGGAGAGCAAAATTGGAGAGCAGCTAAAATTTAGATTCGCTCGAACTGCGTACTAAGCTTTAGATTCAATTAAATGCGCCTTTATAACACCCTCCACTGGAAAGTATAAGTATTTACTTACATTTCTAACACCAAGAAGAAGTCACCCTATACCCTATAAGCCATAAATAATCTGAATCAGGATGCAATTCTGTAACGATTTAGCCATGTGCGTCTATCCGCCCGTCGGTCTATCTGTCTTTTAAAAACACAACAGATTCCAACCAAAGGAATCGACCTAGGCGAATGAAATTTTGTAAAAGGGCTTCTTTGTTCCGGTACCTCCCTGCACGCCCAACATCATTATAATAATTCCTTAACATTTTGCAAGAATTGAATGCTGGGGAGGTTATAAAAACTGGCCGATGATAACACTGATAGGTAACCTACTCGTTCTTTTTTTTTTTCATAAAATATTCATTTTTTATGTTTTCCTTTGGTTTTATAAATTTAAGAAATTTGAGTACTATTCAGTACAATTTTGTTTCAGTTTTCAGTACAATTGAGAAAAGTTGATTTTCATCACTGATTCTGAGTTATACCCAAAATGAGTCAAATGCATTATCAGCATTACTCATGTCATTAGCACTTCATTGATATACACGATCCTCATAATATACTCGCTTGGGTACCAATATGCAAGGGTTGCACTTTAGTGTTTACGGAATTGAAGTGGATTGCGCAAGTGAAATGCATTGGTGCGATAGTGACCTAGTGCCGACACATTTGTAGGTCATTTGTTTGGTATCTTATGTGGACGTATGACATAAGTATTGAAGATAGAGTTTAGGATAAAGATAGCATAATGGATGTCGCTGTGAAAGAAGTTGTGTGGGAAAACAGAGATAATAATTATGATGGGATACTGTGGTATATGCAGCGTAGATATTACAACTCCACACTGTCATTTCGGCCAAAACTTCTTTTAAAAAAACGCACTGTTTAGGCTACACACCACTCACTTTGGAAATAAGTTTTCAATATTTCTCAACGTTAGTTAAGCGTAAAGCAACTAATTTCGTTCCGCGGAGGTATCATACTAACTTTCTGTCAAGCTCATATCACAGGTATAAATGGAATCTCACCATCATTTGATCGGTCCACAAGAAAGGAGATCCCTTCAGCTGCACTAACTACAGTCTACAGAGATATCATCAGTCTCATTAACATCGCATTCAAGATCCTATCTGCCTTGTGTGAATGCCTTAAGCCACCGTCTACCGTCTACCAAAAGTTCACACTTCGGTATATCGTGGGAAAAATTCAAGAAGTTCAAAACGATGCTCACCAGCTGATCATAGATTACAAAGACGAATATGACAGCATCTATAGGGTAGGGACGAGCCATACAGAGCTGTCTAGATTTGGCATCCCTGCAAAACTCATTTGATTGTGTAGGATAACGATGTAGAAATCGGTCTTATCTGCGATGACAGGCTTATGGAGGAGAAAATTTAACTACGAACTTTACTAGCTGTACAGTGACTCGAAAAATTGCGCATCAGTCGTCTAAGATGCAAGGTAAAATTTATTGAATTACTTACTTACTTACTTACGGTGGCGCTACAGTCCGGGGTGGAACTGGGCCTCAACCAACAAGCGTCTCCAGCCAGCACGATCTTCGACCAGCTGCCTCCAGTTTCGCACGCTAAGTTGGTTAAGGTCCCCTTCCACTTGCGTGCGCCACCTGAGTCGCGGTCTTTCTCTACTGCGCCGTCCCTCGGGTGTGGATTCGAAGATCTTCCGGGCCGGAGCATTCACGTCCATTTGCTTTACATGACCCAGCCACCGCAGTCGTTGGACCTTCACTCTTCTGGCTAGGTCTATGTAGCTGTACAGCCCGTACAGTTCGTCGTTGTATCTCCTCCTCCATTCACCGTCTATGCAGACGAGACCGAAAATTACTCGAAGAATTTTCCTCTCGAAGCAACGGCTCATCCGCTTTTGATAGAGTCCATGCCTCTGCACCATAAAGTAGGACTGGGATGATTAAGGTCTTATAAAGGGTCACTTTAGTTGTTCGAGAGAGGGCTTTGCTACTCAATTGCTTTCTTAGCCCAAAGAAACAGCGATTGGCAAGAGTTATTCTTCGCTTAATCTCAGCGCTGGTGTCATTGTCTGAGTTCATAGCGGAGCCTAGGTAGACAAAAGTCCTTTACCACCTTAAAAGTTATATCTGTCTATAGTGACATTCTGTCCAAGACGTCGGTGTGGGGTGTCCTTTCTCGATGACAGCATATACTTTGTCTTTGCCTCATTGACCGCCAAACCCATCTTTGCCCCCTCCGTCTCAATGCTCACGAACGCGCCAGTGACATCACGCTGCGTTCTCCCGATTATGTCGATATCGTCGGCGTAGGCGAGTAGATGGACGGACTTTTGAAAGATAGTGCCTCTGGTGTTAGCGTTTGAGTTTTGCACTATTCTTTCAAGAACGATGTTGAAGAAGTCACATGACAGCGTATCGCCTTGTCTAAATCCTTTTTTGACATCGAAGGTCTCGGTGAGTTCTTTACCGACCTTGATGGAGCAGCGTGCATTCTCCATTGTCTCCTACACAAACGGACGAGTTTGGCAGGGATGCCAAAACTAGACATTGCTCTGTATAGCTCGTCTCTATAAATGCTGTCATAGGCGGCCTTTAAAATCGATGAAAAGGTGGTGGGTATCGAATTGAACTTCCTGGGTTTTCTCCAAGATCTGCCGCAGTGTGAATATTTGGTCGATGGTAGACTTTTCTGGCCTGAAGCCAAACTGAGCACAGCAGATAAGATCTTGTAGGCGATGTTAGGAAGACTAATACCTCTGTAGTTGGCGCAGTTCAGAGGGCCTCCTTTCTTGAGGATCGGGCAAACAATGCTAAGGTTCCATTCATCGGGCATACTTTCTCTGACCATATTTTACATATGAGTTGGTGCATGCTCCTAACCAAGTCATCGCCTGCCACTTTGAATAGCTCGGCGGTTAGGCCATCTGCTCCAGCGGCTTTGTTGGACTTAAGCTTAGATATGGCTATCTTCACTTCGTCCAGGTCGGGTGGACGGAATTGTTGGTCTTCATCGTCGAGGTTGAATGGTTCATTCTGCCTCACAGCGGGATTTAGTTCGTCATCGCCGTTAAACAGTCTGCAGAAGTAGTTCTTCCATATCCTCAGCATCGACTGCGATTCTACTCTGATGTTCCCTTGTTCGTCCTTGCAGGCTTCGGTTCGGGCTCTGTAGCCTTGGCAGGTTCTTTTTACCCTTTGGTAAAACTTCCGAACCTCATTCCTGCTGTAGCATCTCTCTATTTACTCGATCGCGCGCTTCTCATGCTCTTTCTTTTTTCTCCTGAGAAGCCGGTGTTCGTCTCTTCTTTTCTGCGCGTAGAGCTCACGAGCAGCTCTAGTCCTGCTTTGCAGCGCCGCTTTGTATGCCTCAAATTATTGAATTAGGGAGCCTAAGATACTATCCATGTGCCAAAAAAATGTACAATAAAAAAACAGTTTAAACGTTTAAAAGATGCAAGTACTAAAGGATGATTACCCACACATCGCATTAATGAATAAAGCCGTCAGATCCATATCCGACTTTGGTTGACTAAACGTGGTCAATTTGATAACTCCCTGGCCACTTCTGTTAAAAACGTCACTCCCACGCAGTCTTAGAGCAAGTTTAGAGTTTCCTCTATTTTTTCAAATTCCGAAATCGCAGTCATCCCGCACAGTACCGCATATCAAACCCTTTTCAACATCATACGCAGATCAGATATGATACATTGTTCAAGTGCTAACCATGTTTCTCTGATGGGAATTGTACAAAATTTCAAGACCACTCAGCGTCAGCACCTTTCATCTTTCATCTTTCTTCACAAAGTTACCACACATAGTCATAGCAACATCGCCTTTTGACCAACGAAGCAGAATTGATTTATGCATCCTTCCTCATAAAATGTGAAAAGTTATACTCGCAAGAGCGAGTTCACTGAATTACAAAACAAAACAAAGTCCACATGATTACATGAGAACGAGAGTCACGGACACCGAAACTTGCACGCAATAAGACGCGCGCATATACCTACAAGCCCAACGAAGAGGAAAGTATTACAATTTAATTTAAATTGAAAACGGTCCAAGATTTTTCTTGTTTTATGGCTACCCTAGGGGTGATTGCTTAAAATTTCTTTCTGGCAACGGGAGAGGGAGATACCTACTGGTACTATTTCATGGCATGGGCATCACACCGGGAACGGGGGTAGGTATATCGCAAACAATCTGACAAAAAGTTTCTCGGTGTGCACTGTGCACAAATGAGCGCTGCTTCGTTGGGCGCCTGTCACTCGGCGCGCTACACACTCTGTGGAATTTGTCATTTTAATTAATGTCGACTTTTCGCTCGGACTTAATTGAGACTGTCACTATGAAGTCGTTCAAATGAAGGCAATAATAAGTTTTTACCGGCTCGGAGGAACGGGTCCTGGCATGCCAGTGTCACCGTCACAGCGCAATAGGGGAACACGACCGCTTGCCAAATTATTTATTTTGACAGGTGGAAATGAGAAATCGCTTGAGGACATTTATGCTGTGCCAAATGTTACAATGTCGTTGGTTGATTTGTGGGATTTCTTTGGTGCGCTTTCTTTCTTAACCAGTTGACCACGTTACCCACGACAAACATCCATTTCTCTTTTACGACCAATGAGCCTGCTCACGTGGGTGGTTCCTATACTATATCTATACACTTATTTTATGGCTCGTAGTCACTTTGTCATTTCCGTTTGTGGCATTATCATCGGGTCTTTGGTTTTATTACCAATTGACATCATTCTGTGTATCCCTCCGGATAAGAATGAGTGCCAAATAAACGCCTCGTTATGACATTTCTATGTACCAGCCACTGCTCTCTTGGTATTTCCATTTTAATTTGTCACTCGAACTGCACGTGAAAGGAGGGCACACAAATTTCGAGCCTTTCATTGTGTCGTTGTAGTCGTCGTCATGGCTAAGTGGTGGCATTTTTATGGCCCATAAAAAAAATGCTGGCAAAACGCTGGAATTATGGATGAACATCATCAAACGAGGACGCGCCCGCCCTTATACACAACTTTGAGGGTCGGCATCGCCGCGCCATAGGAGTAATGTATGCAAAGTGATGAGCGCAGTTTTGCTTAGTGCAGAGTAGCAAGTTGCAAAATGCTGGGTAGAAGAGTCATAGAGACGGTCCTAAGTGGAATTTTTATGGGGTGCGCAGAGCTATCATGTTGGTCTAGTTCTAGTTAGTTCTTTTTTTTTCATTTCTGTTTTGATCGAATGGGCCGGCGTCGGCCGTCGACTAGAGAGAAAGAGAGAGACAGAGAGGGTAACCATTTTTCGGCAGCCACATAAAATGTAACTTTACGACCTCGCATAAATTCAGATTATATTCGCACTGTGAAGTGTAGAATTTTATTTGGTGTTATCCTTTGAATTTAGCAAACGACTGTCACTGTGTGTGTTGGTGGTCGGAACTCGGGACTTAAGGACATTCTTTCTGCTTTTGGTCGTAAAATTTGCCAACAAAATGAATATTTAAGGGAGTAACCTATACGACTTTTTGAAGACTTTTTTTTATGGTCGTAATTTGTTTGTCGAAATATGTCTGAGTATGAGTAAGTCGTAAAATATGATATAAAGTTCACAGAGAGAGTGAAGTTATTATAATCTAATTTTTGCTGACGTGTTAGAGGTGCGGTCGGGTCAAAGTGACGAAATGTATAATAGAAACGTGAATACATGGGTACATACTTTTGATTTGATTGGGTGCTTAATTTGCACAAAAACCTTAAGACGAGCATTTTTGTTTTAAAAATGAAGCTAACTTAAAAAAAAATAAGTCGAGAAAAAGAAATACATAAATCTAGCCCAGCCTACCTTAAGAAACTTTAAATCGAATAGGGAAGCTCGTTTTCCCCCGTTTAAACTGACTGGTTTACATTTTTTCATTATAGCCATAGAATGAATAGGCTGCAACCTGCAACTGTCAAGACGGCTACCGCTCGTTTAAACATCTGAAGACGGTGGGTCCTTGGACTTAGATTTGGATGTTCCGACAAAAGCTGTACACAAGATCTTATCTGCCGTATACGTCTGAAGGCTTTCGTCAAAAACCTGATTGGTCCCTATTGTGTCTTCAGGCAAGGAAGATACCCACTACCTTTTCATCGATTTTAAGGCCGCCTATGACAGTTTTTGTAGATACAAGCTATACAGAGCAATGTCTAGTTTGGGCATCACTGCCGTCTGTCCACCTACTCGCCTACGCCGATGACATCGACATAATCGGCAGAACGCAGCGGGATGTCACTGGCGCGTTCGTGAGTATTGAAACAGAGGTGGCGAAAATGGGTTTGGCGGGACAAAGTATATGCTGTCATCGAGAAAGGACAACCAACCGTGTCAGGGAGAATGTCACTACAGAACAGATAGATATAACTTTGAGGTGGTTAAGGACTTTGATTACCTATACTCCGCTATGAACTCAGGCAATGACATCAGCTCTGAGATTAAACGAAGAATAACTCTTGCCAATCGCAGTTTCTTTACACTAAGAAAGCAATTGAGTAGCTAAGTCCTCTCTCCTCTAAGTCCAACGACTGGAGGCGGCTGGGTCATTTAGAGCAAATGGACATGAATGCACCGGCCCGGAAGATCTTCGAATCCACACCCGAGGAACGGCGCAGTAGAGGAGGTGACATGGCGCATGCAAGTGGAAGGGAACCTTAACCAACTTAGCTTGTGAAATTGGAGGCAGCTTGCCAAAGATCGTGTTGGCTGGAGACGCTATTGTTGGTTGAGGCCCAGGTCCAACCCGGACTGTAGCGCCACCTTAACTACTAAGTAAGTAGGTAATGACTTATGAACAACAATATTTTTTTGGCTGTTTCAACGACTGCTTTACTATAAGGTTTTACGTCATAAGGTTTTATGACGAAGAAGTTGAAAATATAGGTATGGCGTATTTTTTTGGGAAGTGAGTACTTACTTACGTACTTTTTTGCTTAGCGTCATACGATTTTTTTTGGTTAATGTGCCTTTTTAGCTACATAGCTAATTATCATGTGCAAAATTTGTGCACGCAGAGACATGTTTGAACAGGATCTAACGAATTCAATGAATTTTGTATTCCGCTACTGCTTGAAATTTGTAGTTCGACGCAATTTTTGAAGTGAATGGTAGAACTACTTATTGTCTTCGCGTTTTATCAAAAAGGAATAGGAAAATTTTACAATTAACCTAGTTGTTTCGTGACATTTGTTGTTTTTGTTTAATTCTAAAGTGAAAGAGTTGTTGTTTAAAATTGCTGGTAAGTGAAACATATATTCGAGTGGTTTTTACATACATAGATACATTACGTTTTTTAAAAAAATCGTATGCTTTTTAACAGACAATGGATCGAGGTAAAAAAATTGCGTTATTAGCAATTGAAAACTCAGAGCTTGCAAAACAAAAAACAGAATGGAAGTTGTCGGCGTCACCTCCATCCCAAGAAGCGTCATCACTTTCACCACCGACATCACCTAAATCTCAACCAAATATAACAGCTGCTGCAAATAATGCATCGTCATCAGATTCGGACCTTCTAATTCAGCTACTACATTTAACTAAAAATAGACTGCCCAGAAAGAGGGAAGTATCAAAAGCAGCCTTCACGAAGAAGATCAAGTCCAACTTTGAAGTCGGTTAGTGTTAAATATACCTTACCCTCTGAAGATTTCAGTAATATGGTAGTGTGCAAGAAAACGTTTTTAACCACTTTGGGTTTTGAAACTAAGAACGATAAGGTAGTGCGAAAGGTGATTGTGTCAAAAAAAAACAGCCACATGCGAATGGTCCAAAGCAGGATAAACGAGGAAAACCTGTCCTAGTAAGGCTTTCAATACAATCTCAATCAAAAACCATATTGAAAGTTAACATTCAACAATATCACACTACCGGAGAGGGCATGCACCGAATGTCCGATATTTTCCAAGCGACATAACAATCAAAGATATGCATAATGATTACCTTGAAAAAGAAAAGAAGAAGAACACTCGCCAAGAAAACAGAAAAAAGTATACGATATAATAGACTTTAAATAAAGCTTATGTTCAAAAAAGCAATTCAGGTAGGGTCGAAGTTATAGAAATGAAAGTCGAAGATTTCTACGAATGGAAGGACAATTCATCGCAGTACCTACAAAATAAAAAAAATTTCCCAGGATTTATTTGAATGAACCGTTTTTGTCCTGCAAAAGGAGTTTTTTGGACACCAAGTACACAAATTTAGAATTTTTGAATGCTAATGCTCTCAAATATGGAATCTCAAAGCCTAAAGCTAAGAAGATACCTCCCTCGAGGCATTTCAACGACAAGAAAATGTGATCTTGCCCAGAAGCTTTGTGATATTTTGCCTGAAAACCGACTCGAATTTTGGAAATCGCTTCCCAAAACTCAAAACGGAGAATTTTATGAAAGCGATTAAAACGTGTACATTTGTATGCCTTATTTAGGTACCTACAGTGAGCGTCAAAAGTGAGTGAACACCGATGATCTTTTGAGTTTTCTTTATGGGGTTAGGAAACACGTCTAAAAAACCAAAAATCTGTCAAAAGTTTCATAGCGAAATAACAATAACAAACCATATTTTATTTCGATAGCAAAAATACTTTACAGATATTAAAAAAAATGTTTCCAAACTCCTACGGCAAATGAAAACCGCTTTAGTGTTCACTTACTTTTAACGCTCACTGTACTTCAATTCGTAAATTTGTAATTTGTATTGTTAATTTATAACTCAGTGAAATAAATTTTTATTTTATTTTTTGAAAAAAATTAAAAATGTTTGTCAACTTATTTCAACAATTCATTTTCTTTTTAAGTTTTAAGCTACTTTTGTAGATGCTTATACTAAGCAAAAAAGTCGTTAGTCCATTTACTCAAAGTAATCATCAAAATTACTTAGATAAACTTATACGTTTTTTTAAATGTTCAAAAAGACATTTTAAAGGCGCGAAAATGAAAAACATTAAAATGAATTTATCTAAGATGGAGACACGCCCTACCTTCTTAAGACGGTAGTTTTGGTCTGTTCTATTCTGCACTATTCTATAGGGCTCTCGCTCTATATTTTTCCTTCGGAGAATCCGATTTTCCTCTCTCTCTCTTTTTGTTGTAGAGCTCGCAAAAGCAGCTCTAGTCAGTGTTGCCACCAAAAAAAAGTGAATCCGATCAAATCTGACCGAATGATCGGATTTTAATTTTTTAAATCAGGTCAAAAAATCCAGTCAAAAGTCAAAATTTTTTACCAGAAACCCTAAAATAGAAAATACCTATACCTACCTATACAATTTACGAATTTGTATGTTCACTTATATTATCCATGTTTAGAAAACGTTTTTATAATATGTGAATCTTGAGTATGTGAACTTGTTTTTTATTTCGTTTGTTTAAAATTTACCGACTAATTATTCATTTTATATGAAATGTTTTAAGTCCTGAAATACACTTTTAGTATATGGCCATACGCGCCTTCCAATGAACGTCGTGTCCAGCAAGACAGGTAGATTTTGAGTGCGTAGAAAGGAGAAAGGTGGATAGCATAGAAATTGCACAGAAAATCAGCTTTCAGAAATAATTCTGGCATGGGCTGGGCATGACATAAAGGTTCTTTTTCGCACCATTGTGCTTTCGAAACAAATCTTCATTTGATAAAGTAGGTAGGGCGTCAAAAACGGGCGTCCGCTTCGGCTTTACTATAGTTTTCGATTTCACTATTCTTTTACCTTCCAAATTGTATTTCATTGCAATGACGGCTCTTTTTTGTGTGCAGCCAATGGAAATAAAAGTCATAGGAAGACGTGTATTACCATGCACTCAGGCTCTGTGTCAATTGGGCTAAATAATTATTCTCGGATAATTTTCTAACACTTGAAAAGAGTATATAGTTCACAAAACTCCAATCTGAGCTTTATCGAATTTCACACTATAATTATTTGAAATTCATTGTTTAATTTCCTCTTCAACATTTTGGCAAAAGAAAACGTCAAAAAATTAGCCTATAAGATAATTTATTATCCAGCTGCCGGAGAAGGATTGCATGCGTGATGTTTATTATCAAAAAAGACTTTTCCGGTTAAAAACATTTTTCGTTTCGGTCAAAAAACGTTTAGACCGGATTTCAAAATGTTCTCCGGTCAGATTAAATAAATTTCAGATATGACCGGAATCCGGTCAGAATGGCATCACTGGCTCTAGTCTAGTCCAATATCGCGAGGCCTGCTTTATAGGCCTCTTGTTTGCTGCTTCTGTTAGGCGACACTGTTCATCAAACTGTATTGTTGACTGAAACCCAGTGCCTCAGACGGGGTGTAAATGATGATGGCATTGTTGCCGCTGGCTTTCTGTAGGTACTAGCTGTTACTGAGGACCAATTCTGTCAGTTTCTTACCTGGCCCTAACGTACAAAGTAGTGAGTCGGCTCGGAAGGTTCGGCCATCCAGAATAATTCAGGCGTGGCTTGGGTCGGTAGCATATTGTGGTCAATTTGTCTACCGCTTTTTTTGATCCGGGGACAGTCATATCCCATTATAAATATTGAGATGTAGAGTGCATAAGGCTGATGTTAGCGTTGTAGCCTTGACGCGAATTGCCCTATAACATTGCTCACGTGTCAAAAGAAAAACCTTTAAAACAAGGCAATATCCCACTGTGGTGTTGTCAGAGGCAGCACTCTTAAAGGGTTATTTCATATATCACCAACCACCTCAGTTTAGGGTACGTCGCAGAATAACTTACGTTGCAACCCCGTTAATTCAGTTTAGTAAATGTGGCCAGTTGTTAAAAGTGGTATGAAACGCTCTTTTTCATACAATCACTCTCTTCTATTTGTGATCCTGAATAGATATAAGCTTCCACAATTGACATTTAAAGTTACAATCTACTATATTAATAACTTCACACACCACATAGCCATCCGACAATATGTTTTTTTTAATTAAATCCTCCCACCAATCTATTTAAACCACCTCATCAACCTATACAACTATAAACACAGGGCTTGCCAACAAATTTACTAAACTCCTACCACCCATCAATCAATCAATCGACTTTAAGCGATAACCAAAAATATTTAACCGTGTGTGACAAACGAAAAGCCATCATCGCGCCACTAAATCCGCGTGTTTTGTTGTCTTTCCTTGACTCTCTTCAATTACATGTCAATTTCACTTGTCGTCTGTCTGTCTGTCCGCCCATCAATCAAATCCGAAAACATTATTTGTACGGCCTTAGGCTCCACTCGACTGATATCGAAATTGAGTAAATACGAATGTGTTGTCAACTTAAAAAGTACAACCAACCTAACCGGAAAATATACTTGGAAAATTGTTTTGTTAGCTTGGTCGGCTAAAGGTAAATACGTACAGAAAAGGAGTGACAGAGAGAGAGAGGAAGCAAAAATTGTATACAACTCGAGAAGCGAACGGTAGCTGTTTGCCTAATCAAATTAAAAAGCATCCTTGACAGCAAATCAAATACACGAAAATGCTATCAGTCGCTACTGTTGTTAATGTTTGACAATCGAATGCCGTGACAGACAGACACACACGGAGTCCGTTGTGATATATGTGACATCAGCGGATCCAATACGGCAGAGGTGTCGGAAAGGAGTAACATGCATACGTACTTAGGGTTATCTTTGAGTACACATACTCATAGTAGAGATTGCCAATATAAGTAGAGAGAAAATGTTTTAACTTTAAATATTTACCGTATTCGATATTGTGTGCTTGATATAGTCAAACATGAACCGATAAGAACACACTCGTTGTCAATTATATTTGCTTTGCGATGAGAGATAAATTGACGTGAGTCAGTGTGGACAGGAAGCCATTGACAAGATTCATGCTTCTGCAAGGTCATAACTACTCCTTGGTTGGTGCCTTACTAATCGTTATCATTAAAGAGGCTACACGTTTTCCTGTCGTACCGTTTGTGGCGTAATTTCAATACCCAATGTTATGAAAAATTTACAAATGGATGATATCGCATGTATTTTTTTTTTGGCACAAATAATAAAAATTAACGAACCATCGAACTGTTGATAGAAAATTGTATGATTAAATGAAAAGGTACATAATTCTGCACTATATTCTATATTTCGCAATTGAGTGAATGAAGGAGCCTTAGAAGTCTAACATGAGCCCCTCAGAAGCGCCCGATAAGTAGGAACATACTTACAACTTCAACTTTGGTCTAAAATGAGGATATCTTTGGCTCTTAAAGAACAGTCTGCACGACAAAACACCTACAATCAGGCTAATCGACTTTTCTCACCCCTAAACATACACAGGGGGACTTGCAGTCTGCAGATTATGTATAACGTTCAATAAAATTAATCACGTTGCGATCGACACCCAGTATGCCAAAAATATCTTGAAAGTTCCGAGCGGTTAACATAGACTCGGACCACTACCTGGTAATAACCGGATATCCACCACGGAAGCGATCATAATCTAATCATATATGACATGAACAAGGATAAGCCCAGGTTGGCGAGGTCTCAGTCTAGAGACCAGAGGCTATCGACAAAACTGATAGCTTAAGACCGTTATACGTGGTGAAGAGCCACATCCTGCACGAGGTGCCACTGCTTTGAACGAAATATAACGGATCTAGAGGGGAATAACTCGATAAAACCCGTAATCCCGGGTGAACAACCGTGCCCATGGGATGTATGGCACCATGTTATGTGTCTTCTAGCGGTGAACTCTAGATACCTGGGGACCTCTAGTTTCAATTTAATTCCCCTTTTCTGTATACAGGGGGTGAGTACAGAACGACCTTCCCTTCCCCCTTACTCGTGGGTCCAAAATTGATCAATTAAACAAAACAATAACAAGCAAAGGGACTGGTGTAAATGAATCGGGCACCATGACCTTCAGGAAAGCCGATTCTCAGACGATGAACATGACGGAGGAGGAAGAGAACTTCTTACTCCAAGAACCGTCAACTAGTAAAGCTGCTTCGGTTGGGGGAAGCGAGGGAACGGTTGACCTCGGCCTTGAGAAACTCTTTCTTGAGGAAGATGACAACCGCTCTATCGCCAGCTCATCAAAATTCTCCATATCTTCTACAGCTTCGATTAGGAAAAGAGTTGTCAACTGCAAAATGACAATAAAGAAGCTGCAGAAAAGACATCAACTAGGAGACACTGACAGACGACGGCTTCAAAATGCTCTTGACTTCTTGGAAAGTCAGGCTTTGGAAAGTGATGAGCCCTGTGCTAACACCCTACCGAAGGCTGTCTCTCCAGGAATTTCGAGCGAGGGAGTTCTTATGCGACCACCAATGCCTGTGATATGCCTTAGCCTATCGGGGCACGGGTCTGTTGCATCTGACCCTGCGAAAGAAGACGCAGACAAAGAGGACAGAATTGTTTCACCGGGAGAGGCAGACTCGACCTTGGACAGCGCAGTTACTGTTGTGGATAAACCAGGTAAGCCAAAGGACACTGAATGTTTGGACAAAACCGAAGCCTCAGTTGTCATTGCGGCGAGCGTGGTGGAAAGCAACAAGCTGTCCAGTACGCCTACAATAGAAGACCCATTAAAAATGCGTAGGAATGCACGTCGGCTGCTCCAAAGCCGAGGAGACTCCTGGTTGCTCTAGGAAGATTCTGCCCGAAAGAAGGACAAACCCAATAAGCAAAGGGAAGATGACTGGACCAAGGGAGGAATGCCTTTTGCCTTCCGCCTTGAGTAGGTCAAAACCCGAAAAACCGGGCGTCAGCTCAGCCAAGGATTCGTCCAAAGCTGAGGAGACACCTGGCTGCTCTAAAAAGGTTCTGTCAGTTAGCAAAACAAAGTTGAGCAAGCCTAGGGCGCGTGCCTCTGGAGGAGCCGGCATGAGATTGGAAGCAGCGAGGGCGAAATGCCTCTTGCCTTTCATCTGATAGAACAGCGAATCCTGGATGGTGTCAATGACGCTATCGTAAAGGCGGCTGGCGTAATTCCATTGTTTGGACAGCTAACCACCTTTAAGGGATTCAAGGTCATGCAATGTGACGACAAAGAAACAATGGAATGGTTGAAGACCTTCGTTACCAACACTAACGCGCCTTGGCCAAATGCCGACCTGCGTGTTGTTGATAGGAAGGAGATCCTCAATATCACCAGACCAAAAGGCCGAATACACGTTCGAGGACCGTACCTACCCGCCGAAAGGATAGAACGCAACCTGCAATTCCTTAACCCGGAACTTCAAAGCAGGGAGTGGAAAGTCCTGGAAACGAGTGAGTACACTGAGAATGGGATGGACGTGACGATACTCCTGAGCCACAAATCACTGCCGCTACTCCGCAAGCAAGAGTTTAAGGTCCGCGTAGGCATAACGCGCTGCAAACTCAGGCTGGTGGCGGCAAATCAAAAGAGCAGAGGAGAAGAAGCGACTGCCCGTGATGAAGATCATACAAATAAATCTTCATCACAGTAAGGCGGCCAGCGCCAATCTGGTCATCCTTATGGAGACCAAGAAAATCGACGTCGCTCTGGTACAGGAACCCTGGATCTTCCGGGGGAAAATACGAGGGCTGAGCTCAAAAGACCTGCATATCTATAGCAGTACATCTGACAATGGTAAGTTTCGTACATGTATTGTCGCCAGAAAACAGATTGAACTTTTTCTTTTACCTAGCCTCAGCGATACCGATCAAACAGCGGTTAAATGGGACAGGGCGGGAAAGAGCGCACTGATACTGGCGGCAATTTACATGCCCTACGAAGCCGATAGTCCACCTTCCGAACTAACCACCTCACTGGTTAGAGCTGCAGAACGTGAGAAATGGGATCTAATTCTAGGCTGCGATGCCAACTCCCATCATACGCTCTGGGGTAGCTCCGACACTAATGACCGAGGTGAGTTCCTCTTAGAATTGATTATAAGAAACAATTTACTTATAGCTAATGTTGGCAGTGAACCAACTTTTATAACTAGGAATAGGCGTGAGGTCCTTGATGTAACTCTTTACAGTAACTCACACTCTCTTACTGTGCGGGAATGGAGGGTTTCTACTGAACCATCTTTTTCAGATCACAGAACTATAGAATTTCTCATCGATGAAAAAGTTGCTCCGTTAGGTAAATATAGAAACCCCAGAATGACTAACTGGGAAACATTCTTATCTGAAGTAGCGAAGAATAGTCGGAAACTCAGTCAACAAAAAATAGGCTCGCCTGAGGAAATCGATGCAACGACAGAATTGTTGAACAAAATTCTTAATGATGCATACGATAGGGCATGTCCTTTACGGACAATAAAGAATAGGAAGTTTCCACCTTTATGGACAAAGGACCTCTTCGAAATCCGTAGGAGAACCAGAGCCCTCTTTAATTTGGCTAAGACTACGAACTCCCAGACAGACTGGGACCTATATAAAGCTGGCCAGCGGAGATTCAAAAAGGCCGTAATTAGTGCTAAACGCATTGCCTGGCGCACGTTCTGTAGTGACATAGAAAGCACTACAGAATCGGCTAGACTTAGGAAGATCCTGTGCAAAGAATCCGCAGTTCCGGGATACATCAAAGACACTAATGGAACCTGGACGCAATCCTGCGAAGAGACTCTCAGTCTGTTACTACAGACTCATTTTCCAGGTTGCACTACGAATCAGACAAACCAGTCTACATTCGATAACGCAACAGCGACAGTTCCAGAAGAACTTATTACTGAAGATAAATTAAACTGGGCAATTGACACTTTCTCCCCGTTCAAATCCCCGGGAGGCGACGGGATTTTCCCAATCATGCTCCAGAAAGCTAAGACCATTATTACGCCGGTCTTAAAAAGACTTTTTATTCGCAGTGTAGAATGTGGCTACATTCCTAAGGCCTGGCGAGAAGTCAAGGTCGTCTTCATTCCGAAGGCGGGGAAATCTAGTCACACTACCGCAAAAGATTTCAGGCCGATAAGCCTAACATCCTTTATGTTGAAAACCTTTGAAAAACTAATGAACGTCTTTGTACGCAGTCGACTAGATGACAGCGCGATTTCCAAATCTCAGCACGCTTACATCAAGGGCAGAGGGGTGGAAACCGCGTTGCATGAGGTCGTTAGCACTATAGAGAGGTCATTAATAGTCAAAGAATATACGCTAGCTGCGTTCCTAGACATTGAAGGAGCCTTTAATAATGTTAAAACGTGCGCAGTAAAAAGGGCACTACAGAATCTAAACGTTCATCAATCTATCACTAATGTGATTGTTAATTTACTTAAGTGAAAGAAACATCAACGCGAAACTAGGTGACACGGTCCTTAGAGTAACCGCTTCGAGAGGCACTCCACAAGGAGGGGTCATCTCCCCCTTTCTCTGGGTACTTGTCATGAACGAGATACTAATGAAATTCAATAACATGGGTACCACGGTAGTTGCATATGCAGACGATGTAGTCTTGCTTGCAAAAGGTAAATTCTTACCGACCATAAGCGAGCTACTAGGAAACTCACTACGAGTACTCAATACGTGGACAAAACAATGCGGCCTTGGGGTTAACCCCCAGAAAACTGAGCTTGTCCTGTTCACAAACAAGAGAATAATACCACTATTCGAGCCACCAACTCTCGAGGGAATACCTCTAAAGGTGACAGATAGAGCGAAATATTTAGGAATGATTTTAGACAGAAAACTTAATTGGAAGCCGAATGTCAATGAAAGAGTGAAAAAAGCAGCTAATGCTTTTTACGCATGTAACCGCATCTTTGGCAGGAGTTGGGGACCAAACCCCAAAACAATCCTATGGATGTACACGGCAATCGTGCGGCCTATACTCACATATGGCAGCGTAGTCTGGTGGCAAGCCGCGGGCAAGGCGACCAATCTCAAGTCTATGACAAAGATACAAAGACTAGCATGTATAGGGACAACCAGTGCGATGAGAACCACGCCTACGGCTGGACTGGAGGCAATTCTCAATCTGACTCCTCTAGACCTGTACATGGAGGAATCTGCTACCAAAAGTGCCTTAAGGATTAGCCAAACGGGTACTTGGAACGTGAGCAACTTTGGTCACTCACAGATTCTAGGGAAATACATTGGGAATGTTGTCACTTCTGACTATATGATCCCACATCTAAACTTTGATAGACCATTCTCCTGCTCGTTCCCGAGTAGAGATGAATGGAACACAGATGAACCCACAAAGAGAAATCGATATCCATCTACACAGATGGATCGAAGATGGACTGTGGAACCGGTGCCGGCATCTTCTCCGAGGAATTAAATATACACTGTTCAATCAGGCTTCCTGACAACAGCAGTGTCTTCCAAGCAGAGATTCTGGCAATCGCGGAAGCGGCCCGTAAGGTGTCATTGTTGGCAATACCAAAAAATGATATTACCATTTTCATTGACAGCCAGGCGGCTATTAAAGCAGTTTCTGCTATTGAAATAAAATCAAAGTTAGTTCAACGCTGCCGCGAAGAGCTTAAGGTTCTCTGCTCGCAGCACTCCACGGTCCTCTGCTGGGTCCCTGGGCACAGTGGCAAAGCCGGCAATGAGAGGGCCGACGAACTAGCGAGAAACGGGTCTGCAATGGATCATGATCTGGCACTGCAGTCGATTAAGCCACCACTCTGTAATCTTAGAGAGAGAGTGGAAAATAAAATTCGCATGAAAACCAACAACAGGTGGAAGGGACTAGCTACCTGCGAAGTATCACGGAAGCTTTGGCCAAAATACGACAGTGGCCGAACCATCAAACTTCTACAGTTTGACAGGTCATCGCTGTCTAAATTGGTAGGGGCTCTAACGGGTCATAACTTCCTAAGAAATCATACAATGAAACTAAATCTCAAAGATGACGATATATGTAGAGGATGTGGAGACGAAGAGGTTCATGAGGATACACCTCACTTCCTCTGTCACTGCCCGAGCCTCTGTCACTTGAGGAACAGAACACTTGGAAGTCATTACTTCCATGACCTACAAGAACTTTCTGATGTCTCACTTTCTGATCTTTACAGGTTTCTGAGGATATCAGGATGGCTGGACAGCGTCGAGTAATCACTAGAAGAAGGGACACGAGGCTAACCATCCCAACATCACTGGTTAACCCCCATCAAAAAAAAAAAAGGGCATCACAATGGGTCCACAAGGACCTAAGTGTGGCACAGCAGGTTATACCTGCTCTGTCAACCCGTTAACCTAACCTAACCTAAGGATAAGCCCAGGCAGCACCGGCACGGGCACCCCAAGCTTACAGGGCCAAAGTGGAAAGACGCGTACTTCGACAAATATGCGTTCGAAGAAATGATGAATACCGATTAGACATTCAGCAGCGGAGAAGCGGAGACCTTGGCCTACGAATTGATGCAGGAAATTACCACAGAGTGCGATGCAGCAATGCCTAGATGATTAACTAGTAAAAGGTTTGGTTTGTTACTGCGGTGGAAGGACAAAATCAGAACACTTAAAGCAACATGTCTCAAGGGACGACGCAGATCCCAGAGATCCAGGGGAAGACCAGAGTTCCAATAACAATTAGCTACCTTCAGGCTAGCAAGGTATCTCGAAAAGAGAGCTAGGTAAGATGTTTTAAGGAGCGGCGAAGCAGCGCTAGACCCCCTGATGAGGATGGCTTACAGGATTGTGATAAAAAGCTGAAAGGCAAAAAGTCACAACAAATATCCTGCCCGACAATGCTGAGAAGAATAGTAGAGCACCTATTCCCACATAGACCGTCTACTTTGATGATCACCATAAGAGAGATTAGCCAAGAACTCATCCCTGAAATCACCCCGACGGAAATAAACGATGCATGCAGGAAGATAGGCGGCAACAAAGCGCTCGCGGACCCGATGGAGACCAGACCTTTTTATTGCAACGCTGCAAAAGTGCCTTGAGGAGAAGGTTTTTCCTAAGCCATGGAAACTTTAACATCTGATTTTGTTATCAAAAAGGAAGAAGCCACCAGAAGAACCATCTTCGTATCGGCCAATATGTAAAATCTTAGAACGTATCATATACGGACTGCTTTTTTTAAATACTTCTCCCGGGAAAGGCAAACCTATAACGCTTCATCAGCGCCCCAAGATGCTTGCAGATGTATGTTAGTTCTGCACTTAAATTGCTGCAAATTGTAGTCTTCTGGAAATATATCCCCAAGAAGCGAGTTCCAAAGTTTGCTTGTCCTGTAACAGAAGGAGTTTTGGAAAGATGATGTCCTCGCGGTTGTCAAGTGTACTGTATAGTCATGAGCATTAGCAGCCTGTCTGAGGTGAAAGAAGATAAAGGAGCTTTGTCAGACTATATATTTAGAAAATCGCGTTCTAACGTCGATGCTATAAACGCGGTAGTAGAGTTAAGTACTACATCTACATCGTCACTGCAGGAGTACGACAAGGCTCTTTTCTTGAGCCTCTCCTATAAAATGTAAGTATGACGGAGTCCTGCGACTAAAGCTGCCTTAGGTCTATTTCACACATACCCGGCAGCCGGCTAACTGGCTACCCGGTCGTTATGGGCGTTTTCACACCTGCAAACCGAAATCGTTCATAAGAATGTATTCTCAACGACCAGGTAGCCGGTACCGGTTAGCCGCATGCCGGGTAGTTGTGAAATGGGCCTTAAGGAGTTAAGGAAATCGGTCTGCCGGCTTGGAACTAGCTGACCACAAGGCGGAGGCCGTCTAAGGAGTCTCTCATGTACCTAGGAGTAATGCTCGACAACAGGCTAAACTTTAAAACGCGCGGAGCTGGATATACCAGGAGTATTCTACTATAGTGGTCAGCTCAATATTTCTATATGCTGCATCGGTCTAGGCGGGGGCTCCAAAAACACACGAAACAAGGACAAACCTCTCGTCAGCACACAGGGTCTGCGCAATACGAACAATAAGGGGACTTCAAACAATCTCGGTTGAAGCAGCATGCGTTATATCGGGAATGATCCCCATCGGCATCGACATTGTTGCCAGCGAGATGCAAAGGATCTAACATAAGCAAACAGCCAACCGGCAAGAGGCCCCTAAGAGAATTGTCAAAGCAGAAGAGTAGGGAGGGAAAAATCAATGGCACTATGGTGGGATAACACATCAAAAGGCAGATGGACCAACAAACTGATCCCCACCATCGAGGTCTGGACAAAAAGAACAAACGGAAACTGCAACTGCCATTTTACGCAGTTCTTATCGGGGAGCGGCGGCTATCGTCTTTTTGTCCCGAATGCCCAAACGAAGAAGATGATACGGGGGGTCGCTATGCAGGGGGAGAACGGACTTACGAATTTAAGGTTTGACGTCGCAATGCTGCACTGCAAGAGACCGCCAGAACTTTTGCCGACTGCGTCTCCTTTAACCTCCAAGCGAACACTTCGCCAGTAATTAGCACAGAGGATCAGTGGCAGCACTAATAACGTGTCAAGAAGTTACTGGGTTCCGTCGGGGGACTACAACGAAGTCCCTAATGGCTTAATTCGATTAGGAATTTCGGCTGGCACATGCAGCAAAGAACGCAGCAAATTAATGATTGCTGCAGATCAAAACCAAAGCTTTTGCGAGTGTTGCTCGCGAACTCAAGAAGGGAGATGCGTACTCTGAACGCCAACCACATAAAGGAATAAGTCTCCCTAATGTCGTGTATAAGATCCTGTCGGCTATACTGTGTGAACGCCTAAAACCTTTCACCTAATCGGCCTATATCAGTGCGGTTTTAGGCCAAGAAAATCAACAATCGACAAAATGTCACAACTGTCAGACAAAGTCGGAAGGATGTAGTTAAAGACTGATGAAATAGCAAGGATGCAGAGATAAAGCGTCCGAAGAATCAGTCTTGTTTATCGCTCTTTCTTAGGTATATTAAGGAATGTATTTAGAAAGTAAGGTTATCTCTCATATTTAGAACCAAGGAAATGTTATACAAGTCCTTAATCTTTCCGGTTCTGGCTGTACGGCTCAAAAGCGTGAACCTTATTGGAAAAGATGAGCCTCTTGGGACGTTTAAAGAGAAAAATTCTGCGGGTGACATTCGGTCTAGTTCGTATAGATAGAGTGTGGAGGAGAAGCTTAACGTTAAGGCGTCTTAAATTCATCTCTATAATATTCAATAAAGCAGATGCAGACGCAACCTTAGGTGCCGTGTAAAAAGAGCGACCAACTTTTTGTGGGTTACTAGAGGTAGCTAGCTACTGATATTGATGGAAAAAGGGGTTGTTGGTTAACGCCGTTGTCCACCTCAGTCTGTAAGCGCCGTCTAAGCGTCCATGCATCAGCAACAATCCATAACCAAATCATTTAATCACAATGAACGAGCTTAAAAGAGCCTGCAGACTTAAATCAAGGACAAAAATATTATGAGATATATATTGTTTGAAGAGCATAGGCATAAAGTCACCATTGACCAAATTGCGCAACCCATAAAATATTGCCAAATTTTGATAGATTTTAAATGACGATTTCACCTGCAAGCGATGGATAATATGCTCCCTCTTCATCCGTGATTCATGCGAGCGAAATTAATACCTTTTAATCAATCACTCAAAGTCGACTGCCAAACTCTTGTATAACAATATTAAAAAGAAAACTGTTTATCACAAGACTGGAACTTTCATTATAAAGGCGCCCGTTTTCCTATATTAATGGATTTGCGTCTGATAAATGATTTCCCAACAAACATTCAGTAATTAAGTAATATTTTTGTTTTCTTCGTTATTGTTGATTGATTCCATTGATTGATGAACAAAAGACACTCATCAAGCACAAGCACTCAATGCTGAACATTTTGAACAGACAAAAAACTTGTTTTTCTGCATAAGTACCTCGGTGATTAATTGGCCCGACGATACCTATTATACTCAGACACCACCATCAATTAGTCCAGACATCAAATTCAGACAAAATTAATTACAAACCAAAAAAACTTCGAAGAAGTAACAACTCCCCGTGCACTAAAATGACCATGACTGACTGACTGCTCGTCCAAGTGACGATTTGAAACCTAAGCGCACTCATCGATCATAATCACTCAAAAACTTTTATGTTTTCCCCACAAGACCGGTGCATTTGGACGCTCAATGCTCAATCATATGTGCGATTGAAATCCGATTGGCGCCAGAATTTGACACCTCTTCAAATGGGGAGAGAGAAGACAGAAAACGCGTTACCAACTATAAATATACAAAACAAACAATGCACTTTATCGGGTCGCGCCCAAGTCGAAGTCTCGTCGAAGTCCCATCGAAGTCCCGTCGAAGTCCCATCGAAGTCCCAATCGGGGGGTTCTAATCTGATTAAATTACGCGTCCAACATTTTCATCATTTTGGATCCACGGCCTGTCCACTTTATTTATTCTGTTAATTTGCCTTTATTACGGCGGGAATTAATCAGCTTACTGTCTGACGCCATACTTGTCAAAGTCAAACATAAATTGTTCCCATTGTTAATCCATCCCTTCACAGAGTGTTGGTGGTGGTTGGGTCTGGGTGTATAATCAAATCAATTCAGTTGGATATCGAATTCAAATCGCACCCGCCAACATAGACGAAGATGACTGAGGTGAGGTGTGTATAAATCAATTATATCAGACGGAAATGTCATGCAGCTGTCAAACAGTAGCTGATCACTTGATGACTCCTGATGGGAAAATGCTAGACGATGACGACCCCGATGATAAAGTAATGACTAATCGCTCAGACATAGGGATAGGGAAGGGTGTGAGAATATTATCTGCCGGCTTCGTTGTTCATTGGAGCCAGGTAGCTAAAAGTGCACGGCGGCTGCCTAATGGTTGGTCGACATGAAGAATGTTCTGGCGTTGTTGCTGAAAGATTATCGGGGATTTTGTCGGAACGTGCAATGGAGGGACTCAGACTCAGCACATGTGGTCAAGACAATTAATCTCTATCAGACGGCTATTTGCTTTTTTATATATAAAACCCTGTGGAATGTTTTGTAGACAAATGGACAAACACTAATTTATCATTGCATTATAATGGGGCTTGCTGGGCTTCCTATATACAACGGCGACGGATGCACTTGAGAGTGGATGCCAAAGGTTCAGGGAAGTGGATTACAAATGCTATTTGTCGGTTGTGCTGACGCCATGGTAACCGTGTACATTCGCTGAATGTAAGGCATAATCAATACAAGTAACTAGTTTTGTTGGCTTGGTCATGATAATCCCATAACTTATTGGCTCGTTTTTGAAAAAGAATAGAAAACGTTAAGCTTATTTTTTTTCATGCCACATAGCAATGACACAATGGAAAATATAAGCAGTGATCAGGAAATGGTAGAATAAAATTGTAAACCTACCTAGAATGTTTACAGCGTTCCTAGAGAGAGCTGTTGAAAGTCGCAAATAAAATATCAAAATATGTATAATGACAAGATGTCTTATAACTTGGCTAAGAGTAACTATAGAAAACAGTAACTAAAAGTAATAAATTGGTACAGTGAACTCTCGATAAGGTGCTGATTCTTGACAGACTCTGATTGGCATAACCTGGTGAGAGTGTTGAAGGATATTATCATAATTACTAACCTTGCTCTATTGCACCCCATTCGGGTAAGGGCTTAGAATAGAAGTCAGAAAACTTCTAATTCGGTCACTCAAGACAAATTTGGAAGGAGACTGGAATCTTTTCCGATCCAAGCAAAAAGAATATAAGAAGCTAATCCGTTCATCGAAAGGTGCTGCCTATAAATATTTTTGTGAAAAGATCGGGACTCTAAGTGAGACCAGTAGGTTGGTTAAAGTTCTCAAAAGGGTAAACCAATCAACCCGGAGGTACTTAGAAAACCTGATAGTACCTAAACTGAGACAAAAGCGGATATGCTCAGTCTTCTGTTAGAAAATCATTTTCAGTAACCAAATAACGATTGGGTCCAGCTAAGTCCTTTTGTGCAGGTTGAGCATGATCTAAGCCGCAAAGGCCGGCATAGGTGGTATACTGCATCGGCGTGGCAACAGATGAGGCCATTAGATTATGTTACGCGATGGGTATTTTCATCGACATAGAGGGTGCTTTCGACAATGTGACTTGTGACTGCATGTGTATCTAACTCTACTAGACAACATGGAGTAGATGAGACATTGGTATTGTGTATAAGGGCAATGCTGATGAATAGAAATTTGGTGGCAGATGCGGATTTGTAAACAAAGGCTGTTCACAAGGTAGTGTTCTGTCTCCCTTTTTATGGTGCATGGTAGTTGACTTTCTGTTGCATACCCTAAACGGTTCAAACGTCTAGTCTCAGGCTTGCGCGGATGTTTTGTTGCCATACTTTCTGTCGGAACATGTTTAGAGACTGTTTGTGGTAAAGGTAATGTGCAGATGAATGATATATTAGGAATGGACTTTCGGTCCATCCTTTGGAAACTGCCATTGTTCTCTTCACGAGAAAATATGTGACTGCCTTCTGCACAAAACTCCAAAGAACGGTTTGTCTTGGCTACACGGACGCTTTCCCGTGTACCCCGGGTAGACGCTCTTCTTGATTTACCTCCTCTTGATACTTTTATCATGGGTGTTACAATCATTCTTGGGATTGTTGAATTTTTATTATTCATTTTTACCCCGGAAAGCCACCATTGCAGAGAAACTACATCGTCTACTAGATAAGAATGTCAAATGGGAATGGACGAATGAGCATCAAATAGTTTTCAATGAGCTCAAAACTTTGCTGGATTCCGAAACCCTCCTCATACACTAAGCCACTTGTTTTGTCTTGCGATGCCTGACCCTATGGAGTTGGGGCGATTTTGGCCCATAGGATAGGGACCTCTGGAGTGGAGCGCCCGATTGCTTTCGCTTCGCGCACGCTAGAAGTTCACGAACGCAATTACGCCCCTTTGGACAAAGAAGCCTTGGCCATCATATTTGGAATAAAGCATTTTCATCAATATGTGGCTGGAAGAGAAGTTATTATTCTGACCGATCATAAGGCGTTACTGAGGATCTTTAATAGGTCAAAACAGATTCCGCAAATGGTGTCACCACGGATGATGCGTTGGAGTTTGTTGTTATCGGCTTATGACTATAAGATGGACTATCGGCCAGTGCCGAAAAATATCAATGCTCAGAGATTGACACTGCGGAAAAAGGGCCGTCGGATATCCTTATGCTTGAAAAGAGCAGTAATGCCCCAGTAAATGCTGAGCAGATTGCTGTTGAAACGAAGAAAGAAGACCCAATAATGTCACGCGTTTTGAGATGCCTGCTGCATGGTTGGCCGCAAGATTTGGAGAAAACTGAAGAATTTGTACCGTATTTGCGACGTAAGACAGAACTTTCTACTCACAGGGGCTGCTTGTTGTGGGGAAGTAGGTTAGTAGTTCCACCCAAATACGAAGCACAAATCTTGGATCTCCTACGTATATCATACGGGGATCAGCGTGATGAAGGCGTATGCTCGTAGCTGCGTATGGTGGCCCAAACTTGATCAACAAATTGAGCTCAGAGTGGAAAGATGTGTCCAGTGTCAAACCACTCAACGGAATTTGCCTTCGGCACCATGACAATTCATCCAGCCATGCGAAAATCCGTGCAACACGTTACATATTGACTTTAGCGGCCCATTTCAGGGGTACACATTTTTAGTGGTGGTAGACTCAATGTCTAAATGGCTAGAGGTAAAAATAGTACGGAGCACATCGTCTGCTGAAGTTAAAAACAAGCTACGCGAAAATATAGCTACACACGGCAAACCTCAATGGATTATTTCCGATAACGGAACGGCTTTTGTGTCAGCCAAAATGCCCCTTATCATCAATCCAGCAATTGCCAACCGGAACGTATTGTGAGGACTATGACCGAAGGCAAACCTATGCAAACTAGGCTACAACGTATTTTATTCAAGCAACACACAACTCCGAACCCACCACTGGTAAGACTCCAGCGGAGCTCCTAATGGGTCGGCAACTTCGCACAGTTTTAGAGATCGTTCATCCTGATGATGGACAGTTTACTCCCATTTGGGCCGATGAAAGCCAAGACGTACGGAGGTTTGACGTGGGAGATTTGGTTTATTTCCGGAATTATGCATCAGGTCCATTGTGGTTGGAAGGCACCATAATCGAAATCACAGGTCCAGTATCATATGTGGTGAAACCTGTAGACCATAAATTAGGACGTCGACATGTGGATCAGATCAAACGTCAAATGACAAGCCCCTTTTAATGGAGATTCCTGCGACCAAGGAACCCGCCGAGATTGCTGTAGAATCGACGTCGTCATCACACCGACCCCCAAATCTAGATCTGAACAAGGACAATCGTCGAGATTAGAGGAGAAGGACGACACGCCATACACGACGAACGCATCCATCCCCACCACCTTGCCGATACCCGATGCTGACATGGTCACCCGCTACGGAAGATTGGTAAAACCACTCCAACGCTACGGAACGAATTAAAAAGGGAGGAATGTGGTAACTGCGACACCCTGCTCAAATGACAGTCGTGGAAAAACTCTCGTGAGAGATTCTTGTTTCGAAGCGGTGCCGAGAAGAAGAACATTACTTTGAGGAAATAAAATACTTAAAACTAAAAGTTTATTCGTTTCTCTTTTCTTGATTAAGGTTACAACAAGTCTCTAGAAGCTTAGCTTCTCAATTACAAAAATTTGTATGTCCTGGATATTTTTATACATCAACGTTTCACAATGCAGTTAATTTGCGCGGCACAAAAAAAAAATGCCATGTGTAGGAAGATACTTTAGGTACTTCTTTACCCCTGGCAGCGAATTGAATCACTTGGACTGGCAAATTCCTTACCAAATATGCCACATCCTGCATCAGTGCATCCCAACACATACACAAAGATAAGTTCTGATGCACTCGCATCTGAAAACTAAAGTGAAAAATTCTTTTTCAAATTCCACGCGAGCACAACCACCAAACTGACTGCATTCAGCCAACAATATATCCCGCGTCAAGGCAGCCCCAAAAAAAGAAACCATCTCGCGCTCGTTGTCGTTGTTGTTGTTGTAAAAAAGAATTCGCTCGTGGTGATATGCAACGCGAATTTCGCCGCGTCTGATGAAAATGAAAATTTGAAATATTTAAAGCACGATGTTCTTCGTTGACAGCTCTTAATTGGGGGGGTTCTCACACAAGTGACATATGTGACTGCTGCTGGTGCCAGAATTCATTTCACCGTCCCTTTACGCTGCATCACATAGCATCATGGCCTGTCGAAAGCGCCCCGCCAAAAGAACAAAAACGACGACAAGCGTCATAGACAAGTTCGCGCAGAAAATTCTCCTCTCACATGTCAACTCTTCTGCTGTCTATCTGTCACTGTCGGTCGAGGTGAGGTGGTGCTGCTGCTGCTGCTACTGCTACTGCCATGCCATGCCGTTCCTGCCAAAATGAATAGAGCGATATGTCCGTCTTGCCGAGAGTGATTGATGAATCGATGCTATGCAAGTGTACAACGCTCACATAGTTGGCATTTCAATGCTCTAATTGATGTTGATACATTAAAAACGGTCTACAAAAAGAAACAGACAGACAAGGACAAAGAATTTCCTTTCTAACGGATATTATGGTGGCAGATATTTGTTTTTTTTCATTTTTGAAACATCAAAGGGTGACAGCTGAACCGCGTCGTCGTTTTGACCACCGTCAAACTGGGGCGTGGGGATTGATGAAGGACATTCTTCGGCTAAGCGCTCTCAGCCTATATGGGTTCAAACTCAAAGTGACTGTCATTTGTAGCGAACGACATGGACGACGACAGCTATCATCAATCATCAGGCATTTGAGAACTTTTGACATGTCAATGGATTACGGAGAGCGAATCGTTTGCATACGTCCAACGAACATGGATATGTGAGTGCCGTGCCGACTTTGACGGGGTTCGGTTTAATGAGTGCCAACATGAGTATTCCTTGAATGTCTTTGCGATAAGATAAATCGTTTCGTCGCGAATGGAGGCGCACACCGATAGAGCACAACAATGCGAACAAAAATATTGTTACTTAATACCACACTATGAATATGGGCTGAATTCCATAACTGACAGTTTTGGATGATGAATTGCTATATTTTTTATGCCAGCGCGGGGTGAATTACATAAGGCTGGACAGATAAGCGCAAGAAAACTAACTGAGGATTTTTTTTAAAGCAATCTTCCGGCGGCGACGTTGAAGGTGCTTAGCTGCCATCTGATAGTTTCTACAGTTAAACAGCCTTACCTATCATGAATAAATATTTTCCCCAATAATTTAGTATGATTATAATAAACAAATTTAAAAAAAAAAATCAATTCCAATCCGCCCAAAGACAAATTTCCCCACAGAACGTAAAAATGGTTTCAGTTTCAGTTTTTGTTTTTTTCTGTTTCGAGCAATAGGTTGACATTCACATAGAGGATACTGCACGTTGCAGTATTTGTTAAACCTATTCTCCTAGCATATATAGGAACCATAAGGCAATTTGCCGAGAGAGTGTCTCTATAGCCATTGTAACTTTGAGTTGCTGAGTTTTGGCATTTCTACAGCTTTTCCCCACCTAAACTTTTGGCCACGGTGATTGCGGATCTTGTATCGTACCTTCAATAGCTTCTTTTTGTGGAAGCTCTGCTCCGTTTTTGGCGAGAACGTTGGTCCTTTCGTAAGTCTCAATGTCACAGTGTACAGGTATAGGTACCCAACAGCCAACACTATATGACATGGTTCTGCCACAGCTCCTGACTAGTTCAGATTTAATGGTGTAAGGCTCTAGCGTCCGACTAACAATGTAGATGAGCGGGAGTTAGAGTCATTGCTGGTATGTAACCCGAGCGGCACTGATTCAAGCTCCGGCGGTTGACAGCAATACCTGTTTATGAAAGAAATTAATTCCATCATAGTTTCTCCACCACTATGCCAAAAAGATGTTTTTTCTTTGTAGAACAATTTTACGCGATTCGTTTAAGTGCTCCAGGATTTGAATTCCCTTAAAAAAAAACAATATAGATGGCGATATTCTTAATGGATATTGATCCCATTTCAAGTATTTCCGCAACGTTGACTACGTCGAGAACCTCTGCAGTGGAACACAATGCATGTGTCCAGAAGTCTCATTGAAAGGTATAGGTCTATACAGGGTGTCCCAGTTAACCGGTCTAATCCTTTAAGGGAAGATTCCTAAAGTTACACCGAACAAAAAATTGTATGGGGCGGGGGTCTATTCTCACCATATTTCACTTTGTCTTTGTACCAAAGATTCGTCTTGAGGTATGATTCACAGTCACTTGTTGATTGAAAAACCATTAGTCTCGGTGAAAATCGAGCAAACAGTTCATATAGATCAGATGACCACCACGTCTACTGATGAGCCCATCCACCACATCGCGGGGAGAAACGCTTTTCTGGAGTCGATGCCAAGCCAACTTAAATTTAAAAATTTGTGATGACAATCGTACCTATTCACTTCATAAATATGTTTATGTTTATGATTTGAAAATATGTAGTTTAATTTAAAAAAAAAAAAACACCATTTCGGCTCAATTTTCCGACCGCCGACGCCAGCCAACGCCAAGCAATTGGCTTGGATTTCTTAGAGGAACTTGCTGGGGAGCACAATTCCGACGAACTCAAAGCGAATTAAAGGCGAATTGAATGTTAATGACCAGGCAAATGACAAAAATTCTTTTAAAATGCGTCTAAGCCTAAATTTTCTTATTGAAATGTAAAAGCAGAGAGGGAAATGTTAAACAGTAGAATGGCAAGACGTGGTACAATTTTTGGGTTGAGTGGATTAACCCTTGGTCGCTCCACTTATGCTTTCTATAAGTATCCCGCAATACACCTTTCATGAATATATCAATCAAATTAATAACAAAATAATAAAATACAAATCATAACTCAATTGATGCATGTCGTGCATATACAGTACCAGTACATTGCACAACGCATCATACACCCGCCATATGGCATACCGCATACCTATACCTCCACCTCCACTCGAGACATCGAGACAACACCCAGCCACCAACTGTGACAGGGACATTTTAAGGCGGCAATTTACGATTTGTAATCAGCAGCAACAGCGGCACAGCCAAAGGATTCCTTTCATCTGACTCCGTCAGAGTTAACGCGAACGCACACACAACAGCGTCTTAGCCACCACACCATCAGCGAACAAATCGAAGCACATATCTCATTGGTAGGTACTCCACCACCACGCCTCCTTCTACCTCCTTCGACACATGAGAAATGTAACATCGTTAGGGGCAATTTATTATAAAACAACATTAAGCCCTGTTCACCCAGCCTACGTATACAGTCGCAGCGATCGCTGCTCGCGTAGAAATATGACCACCGACAGGATATGAGGTCGGAATCAGAGTGAGATTCGTTTCTCCTTTACCATCAGAGCCCCAGCATGCTGCATTTGGTGGTGGTACTGGTGGGATTTAACAAAAGGCTCGTTGAGTTCAAGCTCCAAATGAAGTTGTTGGCATGCCCAAGGAAGTGACTTTGAGTAATGCGTTGATTATGAACAATAAGAAGGCGCACAGGGATGGTCGCGGGACGCGCGCGAATTCAGCCACGATGACTATACGACGACGAATCAATTTATTTATGTCCATGGCGTGTTTTGCCATCGTAAACGTTTGCGGCCGCTCGTTTGCACGCTGGAGCGTTTGGCTCGCCCGAATCTTGTTTACGATGTCAGGTGAAATAATAAATAATAAAATTCGATGTTGGCCGACTCGCCTCCTCAGAGTCGCTGTACAGCGAGAGTGTGTTCAGCTTCGATTCAGGATGAAAGATTTTTTTTTTTTTTTTTTTTTTTTTTTTTTTTTTTTTTTTTTTTTTTCCGAGGGTAGGTGAAAATCTTGCATAGACACTATGAGAACAACGCGTGCTCATAGTAGTGTCAGATTCTTACTGACTAAAAACACCACCCTTCGATATAAATTGTAGATACTGCAACTAAGATATAACTTATCAAGCAATTTTTCTATCACGAAATGAAAACTTTTGGCAGGTTACTCTCCAATGAAAGATCCTGCATGTTCCGCAATTTAGACGCGGTTAATCCCTATATCGCCAAGTCGAAAGGTTTTGTTCTTTGTAGTCGGCGCAATAAATTGCTATCATCCAAAATTTGTAGGACTGTATTGTTGGTGTGTCCGGTTAGTCGGTTTCTATGATTTCGCGCAAAGCTTCTAGTTTCAGCTTCGATTGTAGGTATTCCGAGATCGCTGTGGATATCGTCGTTTCTAATATACCACGGTGCTTTTACAATTTCTCGAAGCACTTTATTTTGAAAAGATTGTATAATATTGGCATTTGTTTTCTTGGTGCAACCCCAAAGTTGTATACCGTAGGTCCACACCGGCTTTAGCACTTGCTTGTATAAAAGCAGTTTGTTCTCGGTACTGAGCTGGGAATGTTTTCCAAGTAACCAGTACATTTCTCTATATTTGAGTTCAAGCTCTTTGCGTTTCATTTTCACGTGTGAATTCCATTTCAGCTTTGCGTCGAGTGTCATTCCCAGGTATTTGGCTTCGTTCGCAAAAGGTATTCTGGCCGAGTTTAGAAAAATTGGCAAGTCATTCGTTTTTTTATATGTGAAGTTCACGTGAACAGATTTAGTTTCATTGAGGGCGATTCGCCAGACCCTCGTCCATTCATTTACTTTATTTAACGCGGTTTGCAGTTTTGCAGTCGTTTCTTCGACTGTTTTGCCAACTGCTAGAATAGCTGTGTCGTCGGCGAACGTAGCAAGAATAGTGTCATCTTCCTTTGGTATATCACGAGTATATAACAGGTAGAGAAGCGGCCCAAGAACGCTTCCTTGCGGTACACCAGCCGATATTTCTTTTAGATCCGAGTATTCGCTTCCATGTCTTACACGGAAAAGTCTATTGCCGAGATATGATACGAGAATATCGTATAGACGTACGGGAAGAACTTGTCGTAATTTTAGTTTTAAGCCTTCGTGCCACACCTTATCAAAGGCTTGTGAGACATCAAGGAATATGCTGGAACATATTTTTCGTTCTTCTAGTGCTTTTTCGATTACGTCAGTAATTCTATGAACCTGGTCAATCGTCGAATGCTTACTTCTAAACCCAAACTGATGGTCAGGGATAAGATTATTGACTTCTATAACCGGTTGTAGACGCCTTAGTAGTATCCTCTCGAAAACTTTGGATATGATTGGAAGAAGCGAAATTGGTCTGTATGATTTTATCTCATTTGGCGGTTTTCCTGGTTTTAGAACCATTATGACTTCCGCAACTTTCCATTGGCTCGGCACGTGTCTTAATCTGAGCGCAGCATTTAGAATATGGAGAAGCTTGATTAGTGCTTTTCTAGGAAGAGCTTTTAGAACTTCTCCCGTGATCAAATCATAGCCCGGGGCTTTCTTAGGTTTAAGATCCTCGATTTCATCTTTTAGTTCTCTTAGCGTTGCACTTGCGAGTGTTGAATCGTCAGATATTAGTTCAGTCCCATCGTTGTTATCGTTAACCACTTGCCCAACGTACGGTTTAAACGTTTCTTTCAGATGGGCTGCAAAAACATCCGCTTTATCTTTATCTTCCCTTGCCCATTCATTTTGATTTATTTTAATTGGCGGCGCGGGGATTTTAGGCTTTTTGGTGCCTTTTACAGCTTTCCAAAGTGAATAATTGGAATCTTTTTTCGCAGTTAAGCTTTCGAGGTAAGAGCCTATCGCACGATTCTTGAAATCCTTAATAGTTGCCTTCAACAAGTTGCACAAAAAGTTAAAATGTGCTTTATGTTGCGGAGAACGATTCTGTTGCCATTTTTTACGCGCTTTCCTTTTTTGGTTGACCAATTCTCTTATTTCCGGAGGATATCGTAAGCCGTATTTGTCCGGCTTTTTCCTTGGTTTGGGCGTATTATTCCAGGAGGCGAGCTGTACAATCTCAACGAAGCGGTCAATTTCAACCTCAAGTTCATATGGTGTCGTAAGGGGAACGGTCAATTCAACATTCGATTCGATTTCGTTCCTAAAATCGTTCCAGTTAGTAGTTCTACCAGTCAATCTCGCTGGCTCTGGGTAATAGACTAGTTTTTCGCTCAATATCAAAATGACTGGCGAATGATCAGAGGACAGATCAAAACTCTCTTCAATTTTGATGTGGTTGGTAGATATACCTTTCGTAACGAAAAAATCGATTAGGTCAGGTATTTTCGAAGTATCGGTTGGCCAGTAAGTCGGTTTGCCCGTCGAGTGGAAATCACAACTGTACTCCATACCTGCCCCATAGAGCATTCTACCTTTTTGCGAGATGCATCTAGAACCCCAAAACGTATGTTTCGCATTAAAATCGCCGCCTACAATAAAATTAGGATTCAACGATTTAAACAAGTTAGTGAAATCACTTTTTTCAAGCGCGAGACGCGGTGGGCAGTAGATGGATGAGATTCTAAGAATACGTTGGTTATTCTTTACTCGAATTGTGCACAGTTGCACAGTTTCAAGCTCTATCTTTCGGTCTTCGTATTGTTCAATGCAGTCTTTAATAAACAAGGATGATCCGCCTCTCGCTTTTCCCGAAGGGTGACAAGCGTGGAAATCATTATAGTCTTTTATTTTTAAATTCAATTTCTTTTCTCTTTTTTTTACGTGAGTTTCAGAAACCAAGCAAATGTCAATATCTTTTTCTCGCATGAATATTTCCAATTCGTTAAGTTTTTGCAAAAGACCGTTTGCATTCCAAGTACATACTTTTAATACTAGTTTTTCATTCATATTCTATTTGAAGTACGCGTTTTCCTAGAATTACTTTCGAGCTTAACCAACTGATCGAGAATAATTTTATTTATTTTGCTCTGTTCTTCAAATTTCGCGAGAATAACTGAGAAAACTTGAGCAACAGGATCTGACGAAATTTCAAGGATGAAAGATGAAATCATTTAACATTTTATAATTTACACCAAGCGGGACTCCATTATACTACGGTGGAGATCGCCGGTTTCACATCATCATAGTGGTGGTGGGGTTTAGACATAGCGTTAGACATATAGCGTGGAAGAGTTGATTTAAAAGTTTAATTTATGACAATGGAGCGTGTGTACAAATGAGAAAAACACTGAACTGTAGCTGGTTACTTTGTAGTTGATGGCAGTGTGGCGGTTTCTTTTAATTTAGATTTTATATGGAGGATCATTTAAATAGGTCAGATATGAGCTTTAAGAGTTTCAAAAACTGTTCAAGACAAATATAGATCCAAAGACGTTCCTGTTTGTCATTTTGATAAACGGATGAACAGTAAGAGTTTAGTAGATCATTTTACATCCCAACAATGCAGTAAGAAACACCAAACAATATACATCCACTGAGACTTGGGCACTCAAGGACTATTTATAAACGGGCAGAAACCATACTCTGTATAGTCTAAGTCGAGACAAACTAATATAAAACCTGAGAAATTAACATATGAACTACATAGGTAGGTACATAGGGTATGCACCTACACAAGAAAACGCTTTCAAATTGTTGACATTTATGTACTTAAAGTAGGTTTTTAAAGTCAATTTTGGAGGTCAGTTCTAAACCCAAACATTGTGAACACCTCCACTACAAGAGCGCAAAGGAAGCTAAATCAGGTTGGTCGACGAGTATCTAAGCTTCTCAATGCCCATTACATGGATTGGCTTACCATATTCTAACCGAATAACACGAGGCAGGAAAACAAGCCGAAGACTTCGCCATTTTGGTGCAAACTCACTCAGCTCGTTGATGAGCCCACGCGAATTCCAGAGAATCCACCAAATTACGGGAACACTCTCGATCTGTTTCTCACAACAGAGCCCCTTAAGGAATTCGGATCATGTTCTAATATCTGCCATCCTATAGTAAATCTAACTGGGACGAGCTGCGTAATTTCTTGGCTTCGTTGCCATAGGCGCTTTAGAGACACCGATGTCAGTATGTGCGCAAAAGCCGTAATCGAAATGATTTTACTCGGTAGTGCATCAAAAAACTAGCTTCAAATAAACCCTGGTTTAACAGACAATGCAAGCGAGTTACCGCAATGAAAAACAAGGCTTTCCGTGAATGGCGGCCAAACCCATCGGAGCAAAAAAGATCCGAATTTATAATTCTTCGAAATAGATGCAACCTAATTATTAAATTGGAGAAGACAACTTACAACGAAAGAGTCACTAACAAAGTAAAAGCATTCTGGTCCATGACAAAGGCAAAGGCAGTCAGTTCTAACTTTAGTTGCTCTTTCTTTCCACCGCTAGTAAAAGAAGACGGCGCGCTAGCAACAGCACCTAAAGAAAAGGCAGATCTTTTCGCTAGCATGTTTTCACTGAACTCCACCCTAGATTCTGCACAACTAGAGCCACCAAATATCCCGAGGGTGCAAACATCGATGGCAGAAATAAAATTTCGGCCTCGAATAATTTAACACATCCTTCAAGAACTAAGGCAACTGGAGCAGACGGAGTCCCGGCTATAGTATTAAAGAGCTGTGCACCAGAACTTGCACCTGTACTAAGCTGTTTAGTATGTACTCCCAGAAGACGCTTCCTTCTTGTTGGAGGACCGGTCGCATTAACCTATTCCAAAGAAAGAAAGGAAATGTCTGCCACAAAACTATCGTCCAATAGCGTTACTTTCAATGCTCTCAAAAGCAATGGAAAAGGCAATAAATGTCGAAATAATCAAATATCTAGAAGGCCACCAATTAATAAGTGACAGGCAATACGGATTTCGGAGCCGTCGTTCCACTGGGAGAGCTGTTAAGCTACGTAACGCACTTATGGACGCAAGCTATTGAACAACACGGTGAATCCAGAGCCGTAGCCTTGGACATATCAAAGGCATTTGACTGAGTCTGGCATAGAGCCCTATTAGGCAAGTTAGCGTCTTATGGATTACCACAACAACTCTGTAGATGGATGCACAATTTTTTTCTGGGAAGATCGAACCAAGTTGTTGTAGATGGTATTTCATCTAATTTGTTTGCTATAAATGAAGGAGTGATATAAGGATCTATTCTTTCTCCAACTCTATATCCTTCTGACATCAATGATTTGCTTGGATCTACAAATAATAATATCTACAGCTTTGCTGATGACAGCACTCTTATATCCTCTATCTCGAACAGTGGGCCTGTGAATGCGGCTACATCACACAGTCAGAGATGTGAACAAATTAGTTATCTAAATGGTGATCTGGACAATATCTTGAAGTGGGGAAAAGACAACTTGGCTGTATTTAATGCAAACAAAACACAGCTCTCAACATTTTCTAGGAAAAGTGCATCAGCCATTCCTCAGATCCAAATGGATGACCATCCAATCCATCCTAAGGATTCAATGCACCTTCTATGAGTGACTGTCAATTCAGGAAGCACATGGCAGGACCACATATCCTATATTGCAAGATCGGCGTCCGCTAACTTGAGCTACCTATTTAGAGCAAAGAGGCACTTTAGCAACTTCTCCTTCTCTACAAAGCACAGGTTAGACCAGGCCTGGAATATTGCTCCCATATATGGAGCTCGGCCCCAAAACATTCACTTAACCTAGTTGACAGCATACAGAGATGAGCAGTTCGACTTAATTGAGACCCTCCACTCACATCGAATCTGCAACCGTTGGTGCACAGAAGACAAGTCGCTGACCTATGCTTGTTCTATAGGTACTTCCATGGTAGATGTTCCGAGGAACTCGATAACATTATCCCTCGAAATGCAACTTTTGGGCGCCCCACAAGACAGGCGGCTAATGCTCATGACCATACAGTACACTTTACAAACGGCGAGGACATCAATTTTCCAAAACTCCTTCTGTTACAGGACAAACAAAATTTGGAACTCACTTCCTGGGGATGTATTTCCAGAAGACTACAATTTACAGCGATTTAAGTGCAGAACTAACATACATCTGCAAGCATTTCGGGGCGCTGATGAAGCGTTATTTATTCGCCTTTCCCGGGGGAAGAATTAAAAAAAAGGTCTGCCTACAGATAAAACCGAGATAGTCCTTCTGCCGAATAAAGTAGCCCCGACTCTTAACGACTTCCAAATGAGCCAGTTGGTAATAAAACAGTAGTTGTTTTTATGTGTGATCATCAATACCAAACATGCTTTCTGGTAACAGATAAAGAATCACTGCCTAAAGAACGTCGAAAGAAAACGTAGATACGGCCAGCAAGCGAACGCTCTTGCATGCCATCCGATTCGACAGAAAAAGCTCGCCCATTAAACACTTAATTTCCTTCCAGATCTCACATGTCGTCAATTTTGTAAAGGGAACTAACACTTACACAAATTCCAAAGAAAATATTTTCTGAGGTATTGGTTCTATCCTCTGCGCAATAGGTTATCCCAATACCTTGCCTAATCTCATAGCGTACTTCCTCAGAAGGCAATGATCACAGAGGGTCCTTTTTAATATCTTAGGTATATTAACTTAGATCTGCTGAGTTTTATTAATTTTGCCTATTTTTTCGGAATCTAACTAAGACCAAAGGGCTTTCGAAATCCTTTAGAAATTCGAGCACCACCATGATCGGCCATATTGATGATTTTTGTAGGAATAATTCTCCTAGCTTTTTGTGGTCTCAGAATTATTTCAGTCTGTGGGTTATCTGCTCTTTCTTCGGCACTTTGGCCTCATTATCACACAGGTGCAAAGATTCGAAGCTCTTAGCATCTCACTGCAGTAGAGTCTACACAACTCTTTGTCTTCCACCAGTACAATAGCCCTTGATTTAACCATCTCATCTTTTGTCAACCTAACCTAGGACGCCCGCCTGATGAAACGGATACCATAGCACGTCTTGCAATCCGAGTTGGGGACCTGCGTTTAACGCGCAATCAAATCGCCGAAGCATGGACCGCTCTATTCATTGAATATCTCACATACTTTGGTGTCCAATACAACCAAGAAATCCCATTTCGGCAGCTTATAGCAGCGATCCTTCGGTCATTATATACCCAAACCTCGTAGCCATTATATGCAAGAGAGGGAAGAATGACCGACAACTTAGCTTTGACATCGAGTTTGGTCATCCTGATAACATTTTAAAGTATCTTACTATAAATTCAAGAGACATGTCGAAAATCATTGAACCTGTCAACTATGCTTTGATGATAGCTTTTTTGATTGCCTCAAATTATCGCGTGCCCTCATTGCCCTGCCATTGATAAATAAAAAAAAAATATTAATTTCACAAAAGAATAACAGATCACCCCCTGGAGAATCAATAACAGCCAGAATCACAATAACCTACCGCGTCTACGTCAACATAGAGCGCGCAAAGCGAATGGCAAAGTGAAAAATTAGCACTGCCAGACGGGTCATCGTTATGATTGATTGCGACATTATTCACTTGCTCAGTCATTCGAATGACACTTCAGTGGGTCGGTCGGTCTGTCGGATGGTTGGCTAGCTAGTTAGCTGTTCAGTTGGTTTGTGTGTAATATAGTCGACAGATCCGCCCGTCAGCCTGATGATAATGAATGACGCAATTACGCACCCAGTACCATGGACTGACACCAGAAATAATTCAGCCGCAACGATAGATTACATTACATTACATGTCAGTGGGGGTTGTGGTGGCGGTGGCACAGAAACGAATAGAGTATCTGTGCCTCGTGGCACACAGTGTTGCTGTGTGGCAGTGCTAGTCCGTGATTAATTTGCCTTTTCGTGACGAGGACAACTAGGAGATGACAACCCCGTTGATGTATCACTCTCCTCGTTTTCCATTTAAGCTATACACCAGCATTCAGATCAAACCGAAACACTGTGTATATCCTTGATCCCATTCACTTTAGAGATGCAATCGTCGATGACTTATACTTGGGATGGAAATGCAACCAAATGAGATTCGTGAGCCAAAGACCGACTGAGCCACTCCTACGACGACGACGACGGACTCCTCTGTTCCTTGATTGCTCGCTTGCGCAATTTATGCAACAATAAAATAAATATTTATCTGGGATCGTGTCGAAAACCTCCTCCTTCTGCTGCTGCCTGTACGAAAACCAAGGCAAAGGCGGCCCGGCTATATGCACAATTGTTCCATTGTTGTCCGGAAGATATCTCAATTTAAAATTTCCCATCGGCCCGGTCCGTGCAGTTGCAGTATACACAGAGCGAGAGGCAAAGACCAATAGGGACCAGGTGAACTTATGACAACCGCCAATTAATAATCGCGCCTGCTGCTTGCGCAAAGTCGCCATAAGGCGGTCGGAGCTGTACCATTGTATCTATATACAAGCAACAACAATCGAATCAGTTGGAGGGAAATCACGAGAAGGTATGCAATTAAGTGCTCAGAGGGTACTTTGACTATGATTACGGCGAATCTATAGTCCGGCCGAGATGGTGAGAGAAAAATGAGCACCGTCCGGCGGAGAGTCCTTATCTGAGATTCTAATATTCATATTTTATTCACCATTGGAGAATTGTGTTTCGTTTTTGTGCACTTGCAGCCAGTCGAGTACGAGTTATGTGCTGTGGGTGGGAAGATGCTTTAAGCATCTCAATTGAGTTGTGAAGATTGCCACATCGAGATGGGAAAGGATTTCTCCTTCGCCGTCATATTAAAGATTGCAAAGTGAAATATGCTCGCAATTCGTTTAAATGGCAAATGAATGAATTAAGAAATAAATTGGCCCTTGGAGGAGTTGCCCAAAAGGGGAGAGTTTTCGAAAGTAGGAGAGGTCAATGTATAAGTGGATGCGCGTGAAGCTTGCTTTGGCCTTTAAGAATGTCAGCCAATTTTGTTCGAAATGGGATTGTAAAATCTCAATTTGAAATGAAGGGCAGTGGAATATTCACCCCTATTCCCGTTGGCGTTTGTCCAAAACGACTCGTATTTCACTTCATTTTTTAGTCGATTTTTGTAACATTTTTTAAACAAATGAATTGAAATAATGGTGAACACATAGAAAACAAAACAAAACTGTTAACAAAAGTTAAAACAAAAATCTGCACATCGTTTTACAACGACACGAAACATGAGTCGTATACGACAAACGCCAACGGGAATAGGGGTGATTGTGTGCTTCACACCACACGTCTTCTTCTGTTTTTTTTTCAGGACATTAAGAAAAAAGTGGAAAGCGGCCGGTCTCGTATATGAACTGCGTATAGGGTATTTCTTCTTGTAAGTGTCCACGCTCAGGCCGAAAACAACTTTCCATTATGAAGAATTGAGCTTACGTCTCTGAATAGCAGGATCTTTATGGACCACCGGTATTTGACAACGAACCAAAGAGCTGTTTACCTACATCTGCGACGTCTTCTTGCTAGCATGTACTAAATGTCATTTTGATGCTAAGAATGCATCACATTAAATTTCTTCTTGGATCAAATAATTTGTTTGCTAAACGAAAATTTTAGTCCTTTGACAAGGTAGAAAGCAATTTTCTAAATCCATACCCATTGCCTGAAAAAGCCTGTTTATGAATGGACACATCATGGATGATACGAAGTGGCTGTAACAAACTCAGATGATGAAATTTTTATGGCTTAGGAAGAACTCTCTCTTTCCAAAGTAAAATGCCATCGTTGCTATATAAAGGTCAAGTTTGAACCGGGCACTTTGAGTACCATATTCGGAATGCCATCGTGTCCGGGTGCTTTGCTGTTGCCCATCTTCTTGCTAGTTTCAAATAGTTCCTCCGGCGAAATTGCTAGAATGTGTCCTAAATTGATCTCTCTCGTGATTGATGGCTATGTCATCATTCCGACCTCCGCATTAGTGCCATTGCCACGGGTTTCAAGTCCGATTGCGTACCTAAACTGCTTGCGTTTCTTGAAACTGCAGATTACCTTATTAGGTTGTTCTGATATTTTTACCGAATCCCCGAGATTTCCGAGATTGGTATCGGCCTTAAATCTGTGAAGCATTATCGCCTATGTGAGCTCCCTTTTGGCTGACCCCACGTCCCCACCCCATCTAAAAGACATTAAGACCCATATTGACCATATTTTATTGCGATTTCCCTGACGAACAACCGTGCTACAGTGCAACAGAAGCGGCGTTCTTGAATGGCTTGGCAGTGTAACAGGAGATGTTCTACAGATTGTATTTCATCTTTATCCTTGCTGAAGTCATGCCTGGCCTTTTTTGATAGTCTCAGTAATGCAGTGTCTGATGGCTATTACCCCGATGAGCACTCGGATTCGATGTTTAACCAAAAGATGTTATAGTATTTGACCTTTTGGTGTTAATTGCGGGCTACAAGGAAGAATCATAGGTGTTATTCCGTCGTCATTTTAGCCAAATTTAATGCAACATTATCAATGAAGCTCTTATCTATGTTGAAAGCTGGTAGTATCTACTTGTCTGTCAGCTAATAGTATGTCCAATTCAGATCCGCATCGGTTCAGCTTATCAGCTGTCTCCTTCTCATGATGGTTTATTGCTGTCACTGATAGTGTGAAAGAGCCGGTGCTGCGTCCCAGGTATAAAATAAATAAATAGTTGGCGCAACAGGTGAGTATACACCGTAGGCCTTAGCTTCTCGCACAACCATTAGTTTGTGTGAGTTTTATTTTTGGGACGAATGGAAGGGACCTAAAATTTTATGCCGAGTCCGAACGTCTGAATTGAGAAGCTTTTTCAGGACAGTCATACTCTCGGATGTTTGTCAGACTTTCGCGAGAGGTGTCGCAGTAGAAAAAACCTTAAGACGTAATTTGTGTTTTTCCGGGAATCGAACCTGGGATCCCTCGCACAGTAATGCAGCACACTAATCACTGCACCACTGCGCATGTCAGGTATGCATACCGATTTTTAATGTATAAAATACTTTGGGTGACATAAGTCCGCTCCGTTTAAAGAAGTCAAGCATTTAGTAGTGCGGCGACTGATGTAATGTGGATACAGTTGGTATAGTTCGTCGTTGAATCTTTACCTCCAAAGCCGGTAAACGCAAATGGAATCGACAATTTTACGAAGAATTTTTCTCTCGAAGCGACCAAGGATATCTTCGACCGCTTTAGATAGAGTCGAAGCTTCAACGCCATAAAGCACGTCTGGGATAATCAAGGTATTATATAGAACTCGGCCCAAAGAAATAGCGGCAAACGTATTTCTTCGTTTAATTTATTTGCAGACATTATTGGTAAACTTAATACATAGAAAGAATGTAGATATTGGTCGAGAACAAAGAAAAAAATGGAAAATAGAAATCCGGGATTCCTCTAACAGTGAGACCGTTGCGAGCTCGCCCTAGCGACAACGCCACGAAAAAAGTGCTTTATTGGTTAACAAAATGAGGTTTTTAGTTTTGAATGTTTTGAAATCTTAGTTTGAATTTGTATAATTATTATGGTCTTTAGTTGTGTCTCACTTTCATTATGACATTATGAGGCCAGTTGGGCGTGATCTGTATAAAAAAAACTATTCTACATAAATTAATCACCCTTTAAACCAAAACACAGCCAACAACTGGTAGGTATTAAATTCAAGATGAGACATCTCTTCAAAACCGTTTGAAGCACCAAATGATCCCCACTTCGGTCTACATGAATTATCCACAGAGTCTCAATACGAGCACATTTAGAACTCATTTGTCATTCTCAAACGAAAAGGGGTGGAAACTTGAACCCTTCTGCTTTCTCCTGTTAATTATTGTCCATAGAAACTTCATTTTTCATTTCCATAGATAAACCGCACCTATTTCGCTATTCCATCAGTCGTCGCCACTTAATCTTCAGCTGTCACAGAGCCATTAGTCACCATAAGTCAAACATATACTGACACCCGGACACACTTGTATGTATGTATAGTATGCCTGCGTCAGTACCATCAGTATCAAATCCAAATCACACATAATCTCACTTGAATAATGTTTTCTCTTTTCGACCGCTTGGTCCTGTTCAGGATCAGGACTATATAATAAATTATGATTGATGTCTGACGGATTGAGTGTCACAGTGTACACTGCTGCACATCCGCGTCATGTGTGTGCACATAGTCTCAACTTCAAACATCGACCACCAAAATGGAGTAATCAACCGCGCACACAAGTCAACTCTGTCAACTTTATCATGTTTCGCCTGACGATGGCGATGGCAGTTACTAATTTGATTTTTTACGGCCATTTTTTTTCTTTTTTTTTTTTGTAACAGTTGTTCAGTTCATAAACGTCGTTCAAGCGAAATATGACAACGATTACGTTGACTACTCATTTTTGGTCGCCCTGCTTTGAACATTGATTAATTGACTACTGGACAGCTCGCAGTGTCACCACCAAATAAGGTCAGCAGTATATACGCACAGCGCAGAGCAGTAAATCGATTTCATTAAAATGTCAGCCTGGGCTTAGAGTGGCTTAGACGTGTAACCATAACCAGTCATTAGATTCATAAACTTTCTACTGCTATTAGTAATCCGCTATTAAATGACCGTCGGACATGTGTTGCACTAAATCACTTGGGTTTTCAGGTTCTATATCTGCTCTGCGGTAAAACTTGTGAGGAAAACAAGAAACTACATAGAGTCATTGAAAAATTGCTGTGACAGGTGACACAGATAGTTAATTTTACAAATTGACACATTTGGTACAAGAGTACGGTGTGATTTAATGGTTCGGAGCAACTAAACATGGGATTAATATGTATCGCGTGTGCGTATACAGCTTTCGGTTCTACCGGATATACATTTTGTATCTACAAAATGGAGATCGTGACAGATCCTTGTGAATTTCTCTACAAATTAATCTACAAAGCTGAAAAGTTATTTTTAGCACAAGCGTTTTCACTATGAATTTTTACTACCAAGTGTTAGTACCTGGACAAGAGATTGGATAGCCAACACACCTTTGGAATGCCATAGAGACGAGCTATACAGTATACAGAGCCATGTCTATAGAGTTTGGCATCACTGCACAAGTCATTCGACTGCGTAGGATGACTATAAAGAAAGATATCTTCTGCATCAAAGTCTGTATAAGTACTTCACCGAGACTTCTGATGTCAAAAAAAGTTAGAAGGCCTGTAATAATACCTCCTTAACATCATCTGTATAATAAAATAATAGTTTAAAAAACTAAAAAAACGCTTTTATAAGTAGGTACTGCACTAAAAGCAAAAAAATAAAAATTAACCAATCTATTTTTAATGTTTATTCTGGAAGGGCCTTAGTGTAAGCTATGTTTGTGTAGTTTACACTCAAATAATACAATACATAACTACGAACATGGCTAACACTAAGGCCCTTCCAGGATAAACAGTAAAAATAGGGGATCAAAGTTTATTTTTCATCCGATCGACTTCAAACTTAGTTTGTGTACACTATTAGAAGGAAAAGAGATAATTAATTTTTCTGATTTTGAAAATTTTGCTTGGGGCCCAAGTTATTGGCGATGACCTCTTAAGGAGGCCCTTTTCTTAAGTCACGTATCAATTTTAAACTTTGTAATGCGTCCCAAAATCTTTCGCCGTTGAACGTGCTTATCGTCGCTTCATCTAACTCCAGCATACGTACTCCAAAGATATTCAAGCGGAATTCTGTATGAATGGGGTCATACTGCTAGAAAGTGGTGCATCTTTCTGGTTGCAAGAGTGTAATAAGATCTGAGAGGTGTGGAATATAATGAAGGGGTAAAAGCTCCCCTTATTTTAAAGATGGTGCTTATCATATCGCTGTATTTGTCAGCAAAGAAATATGTTTTGTCCCATAGAGCACAAACCAGTAAGAATAGACCGCCGACTTCCCGTACACCTACCCGATTCCCCCCGGAAAGAATTTCCCTGTCTGTGAATACGTGTAAATGTCAAAATTAATGGCGGCAATGTTTTTCTATGCAATACCATGCGACCAGGATTTTTCAAGTATGCGTGCGTTAATGGCGCCCCTTTGATTTTGTACAGCACCAATACATGAAAAATCCTGGTCTCGCCGGCAGCTTGTAGGCAAAGTCCGTTATGTGGGAGGAGTCGACGGTCTATTCTTACTGGTTTGTGCCATAGAGTGTGACTCAATCTGCTATAGTATGATCTATGTTGAGATGCCAGCGCTTCACTAACAAAAATATTGATCATATAATCTTTGAACTGTTTTCTCCAATAGGGCATTAAACTTATTTTTTCAGAGATACTAACTTCTCCTTAGGTACTTTCTTAGGTAGGTTTTCTGCGCGATATATAAATATAAAAGAGGGAACTAACTGACTGTGAAGGAATATCTGTGTACCAAATCCTGAGGACTGAACGAGCGAAGCCGCGGGCAAAAGCTAGTACTTGATAAAATTGTGCGAAACTCACAGTGAACCCTAGACCCAGATCGTGACTCACCTTCATTTTATAAAATTAGAGGCGTCTTATTCAAATCCATGTATAGTTTTAGCCTGTTGATGGAAAACAATCGCTGTCCATAAAAGTTCGGAAATAGTCTCACCGAGACCTTTGATGTCAAAATAGGATAAAGACAAATATAAAGTCATGCGGCTTCTTCGACAACATCGGGGGTAACATTTTTCAAAAGTCTGTACAATAACCTGCGCTGTAACTATGCGCTATAACTTATTGTGACAAAAGCAGCAGAAAAAAGTTTAAGTCGTGCATTAGGCTCAAACGTACAATGGTTTGTATATGGAATGCATATCGGATAAGTGACCTCCACGGTTTTGCCCGCAGAGAAGCACTCTTTTATCGAAATTTTTCATTACATGTTTCATGTGACTGAATTTAATTGATATCATCGTTTGATTTGCTCCTTCAAGGTGCAGATAGTCTTGTACTTGTTTGCAGAAACCAGAGACTTAAATAAAGCCCAAGGGAGCGGCCAATTCTGATCACCAAACCGGGAAATTAAACAACCAAGAAATGATTCATGCAGTTGTTAAATTGTTTCTCGGACTTTATGGCACGTGTGCCACCCAAATCTTGCAATTTAGGCGAAAAAAAAATGCCATTAGCAGTTGCCTTACCAGCCGCATTAATGAAGAAGGTAGGATAACGCCTCTAGCTCCTAGCGTCATATAAACAATAGCAAACAATAGAAGAAGGAAAGAGACTTCGGAATTCCATTTAATATCGTTGTTTGTTACCGATTTCACTTTTCGATTTTGCCATAAAGAGTGGAACAAAGGCGGACTCGATACGGTCTCGGGAAATGGTTGAAGAAATAAATAAAACACATTACCAGACTTAGACTATTACACACACTTTAATTCATCCCTGCAATGTGGGCAACTGGGTTATGATGGTGGCTATGAGATCGGTAGTTATGATGATATTTTGGGTCAGGGGAGTCTGTGGGGTGGTCCCTATTTGTGCTAGTGGGGTAGGTAATGGTTAGGAAATTAAGTCGCTTGCAATAATTACAATACAGTCCTCTCAGACTGAACTTCAACTCACACTCAATCGGCTTGTAGCCGTTTGTGTTGAACCATGAGATAAAGGTTAACGTGAACAAATCTGAAGTGATGGTCTTCTCCAGAACGCTTCCAGAACGATTTCGTCTCTTTCTCCGTTGTATTGCTGGTGCGACCGGTAAAGTTCGCATTAGAAATACCAGAATACGTGAGGAACTCAATGTCAAAAAGCTACTTCTCCGGACGAAGCGGTAGCTGCTTCGGTGGTTTGGTCATGTTAAACGCATGTCCCCGCCCAGGGGGCTTATTCCCAAATGCGCGGTGGATCGCTTTTCATGGCGGATTGATATTTTTGTATTTCCAAAAGGGGAATGCCCTTGATGATTTGGAGTCGATTGCGGAGGATCGAGAGCTATCGAGGGTCAACTTGTGCAATCTACCCCCGCGACCCACTTAATGGACAAGCCATGTTAAGGCCATGGCTGCGCACGTCATGAGTAGTCATTTATGTTCGTAGATCTACTATAAAAGTAGATTTTAATGAGTAGAAGAGAAAAGAAATTTCAGTGCAATCTTTCTTTTTTTCAACTTACTTAAGAATCTACCTGTTTCGCCCCGATATGACTGAAAGCCCAAGCTTTGCGCAAAATTATTTTTTCTATTTTCAGTGGCATCTCGTTATCCCAAAATTCAAATCTTGCGTGAATTTTAGGACGCCCTTTATATCGCTAAGGCATGGACATTGAATATGAACATATCCTTGGACGCATTGAACGCAAAATTCTTTGAGTAATTTTCTATTCCGTAGACAGGACTTGGGGAAGGCGATTTAAAAGCGAACTCTACAAGCTATACAATGACATAAAGGCGGTCAGAAAAGTGGAGAGCAGTCGTCTAACATGGCAAGAATATGTAGAGCGAATGAACCTTAACGTACTTCGACACAAAGAGTCTTGGAATTGAAATAGGAAAACCTCGCCCTAGATATCGCAATCCGAACCCTACACCGATTTTTTGATGCTGTAATCAGAATTACAACTAACCAATATCCATATCCAACATTGCATTGATTTTCACAATAGTTTTAAGTTTAACCAATATTTTGTTAATGGATGAAGCAAAAACTCCAGTTTTAGGAAGCAAGAAAGGGAGAGCTGATACATAAGTTCCATATCAAAAGAAAAATACTTCGGCGGAATTTTGGTCCTGTGTGCGAGGAGGGCGAATGGAGGGGAAGATAAACCGCGAACTTTATGAGCTGTACCAGGATGTGAATGTAGTCCAACAAGCCAAAGCACGTCGACTACATTGGCTTGACTACATCGAGCGAATGGACATAATAATGATCCAGCTAAGAAGATCTTCGAATCCCAGCTCCCAGGTTCAAGAAGACAAGGAAGACCGATCCTCCGTTTCAAAGACCAAGCCATCGCGGATACCAGAGCGCTTGGTCTGGACAACGGGAAGCAGCGTGCCCGGGACCGTAGAGGATGGAAGGCTGCAGTGTAATAGGCAGAGACTCTTCGCGGACCGTGAGCCCGATAAGGAAGTAAGTATAGTTTTAGAAAGTTTTAACCCGTCAGAGAAACTACTATCAATTCACAACTACGTTAGTCAAAGGCAGTTTGCCAAAAACCGTACTAACTTAAGAGTCGTATTTGTGTATAGTACCATCAGGACCCTGACTGTAGCAAATCTCACATTTAACACTTAACTTCTGTGTGAGACATACCTGACCTCTAATCTACTTGGAAAACACAATTATTCAGTCTTATCTTTTCAGGCCTGCATTATTATATTAGGCATGTTCGAAAATGTCAATTTGTTCCGCAAAGTCGTTACTTTAAAATTAACATAATTTCCCATTTCCATCTGCACCCCTTACCTTATACTACCAATATTGGCACACAAAAGTTGCGAACCTAAAAGATTGCCAGCATCATCTGCTACTACATAAATATCATTCGGACACAATTTATATCTGTTTTGCTTCCGTTATACTACGGAGAATATGGGATTAAAATTTAAAACCTCCCAGCGCAGCGCCCCGGTCCGTATCTATGTCGAAATGCTACTTTACAATGTTTAATATATCTCAATTGACATTAAATCCTTATAAGCGTTAAAATATTTCCCTTTTCCACTTAAAGGAATTAAATAAATCCTCGTATTCATCGGTAACCCTTTTGCCCTTCTTCGGATGAAATTGCCTACTCAGCAGCATGTGTGGAACATGACTATTAATTTCGCCCCGGCCTCGATACCAAATTATATACGGATGCGAGCAATGTATGTTTATTGCGGCAAGTTGCGTTTTTATTACCCTTCCATTACAATACATTATAAAATTTATTTCATGCACTCACACACACACACGCAGCGTAGAAAAGTCATAAAACAATTTTTATTACCAGCGTTTAATGCCAGGGCAGGATTTGTGTGCGATCGAACCCCTTTTATATCCGCACAGGCACCGACCGACTACGAGGAGTCATCATCATCGTGGGTCGTATACTCGTATTCCGCCAGCCAGAGAAACAATGAAGCATTTTTGAAGTTTTATGACAACTGTTACGATTGTGGGCTGATGTGCATTACACTGACTGTGTGTCTTGGGATTGGGATGGCACCCCCTTCTAGATAACCGCCACTGCTCGCTGACATGTTTGTTTGTTTTATTAATGTAATTTTTATTATTATACACATTTTAAGTGTCCCGACCCGACCAACACTTTCGAGACACCGTATCTTGTCTGACAGACTGAAGGGATTTTGTTGTCGCTTCTCGTTCACTATAAAGAGGCTGCTTCTGCTGACAATAAAAGTCAAAAGTTATGATCCCGAGTAATTACGAAATCGCTGATTCTGGTTAATTCGACAACGAGTTCGTTGAAGGGGGATTTTGGCTTTAAAAGAGCTGTTATCTCTGAGCGCCTTTTATGTGCGCGCATTAATTCATTGCTAGAACAGAGTACCGTATTGAGCCACCGAGAGAGAGAGATACACTTGTGCGGATGTGAACTGAGAACGTTCTACGGGTGGAAGATGGCACGGAGCCACATTAATGTCTACTAACTGGGGACAGCTATAACTTAAATAGGGATTAATGGGATTTTCGACGAAGTGATTTACAACGGGCCGGAGGCCGAGATCTTAATGTTTTAGGCGAGAAATTATACGCCAAGCAATAACATTCTTTTTGAGTGTGCTATGTTGGCTTTAATTACGCCCTCCAAGGAAGGGGTAAATAAAGTTGGAAAAATGTAATTAAATCGGAATGAGAAGAGTGTCAGTGCATGAAGGCGCATTGCTAATGGGACAGGAGTTTATGATGCCAAGTTGGTGGTCGGCTAGCTCTGGGGCTCTTTACTTCTCAAATTGAGTGGGATTTTTTGAAAACATGTCGACCTCAATAGAGATGACGATTAAACAGGAAGAATGTAAGTACAGATGTATCTGATAAGCTGGTGCCGAATCGTCTCATCCGCAAACGAGCAATACGTGCCGGAATCGTTCATCAGAGCCAACGGAATCCACCACAAGTTTACCGCCCCATACCATCCAGCGACGAACGGGCAAGCAGAACGGTTTGTTCAGAACATGAAAGGGGGACTCCGCAAAATGATGAACGACCCTGGCAAGCTTTCAAGCTACCTTATGCGATACACGAAAAAACTAAATGCCACCACGGGAGTAGCACCCTGTGTGTTATTCCTCAACAGGGATATTCGCATAGCCCTGGACTTAGTTAAATCAAATATCGTGGACGACATAGGAGAAAAGTTTAGCGCAGCGTAGAGCACAGTACCATCCGGGCGATACGGTTCAAGTGAGGAACTATACCAACAAGGATAAGAAATGGGAGTTCGGCAAAATAATTCGGAAGGATGGATAATTACACTACTACGTTGAGGTAAAAGGACAACTCTGGCGAAGGCACGCGGACCAAATTATAAAGTGCAGCGTAGAACTTGGCAACATAATCAAGGACCCTGTTCCGGAGGGACCTCCACAGTTGTCGACGGAAAAACCAAAAAATGCCCAGCCAAGCTCAACAACTTCGTGGTCGCCGGAGCAGTCCTGAGTCGTGGAACCAATGAAAGGTGCTGTACAAGAACAGCCGGTTAGGAAAACAAGAAGCTGTCAAGAAGCCAGTGGAACGCTTAACGCACACTTAAATGTGTTGGGAAGGATTGTTCTGTATTCCTGAACGCGAACTAAGGAACATCAGCGCACCTGGAGAATTCGATTGACAGCTCTATTTCAGTTGGGTCTCATGCGTTTTTTTTTTTTTTTTCATCTTTCTTCTATATCTGGGGGGTAACCGAGTACAGCAAATACACAACAACTATCAAGGATATAAATCATCCGCTTTCGGTAGCGTTCACTCTTCTGCGCCATACAGCAGGACTGTAATTTGAAGGTCTAACATGGTGTCACTTTAAAGTTTCTTCACAAGGCTTTGAAAAGTTTATAAATGCGTCTGGAGAACTCGCTAAGTTACGCCTACGACGTGCGTATGCAAATAATTGTACAGACTTGTCAAAAATCGTATCCCTGATAACATCTAAACTGCGACTGCATTAACTTAATCAAATAATTTTTTGAAACCTAAGGTATCTGTGAGACTGTTTCCGACCTTAATGGGAGCGAAGGCTCTACGAATTAACTGCAAAGGAATTAACTCCAAATGAAATAGTTCCTAATGAAGGAACTTCTAATAATAAATGCAATAACTCCAAACTTTTTTAATGAAACAAGTCCTAAAGCAAATTGAAATAAGTCCCAATCCAAAGTGGAAATAAGTCCAAACATTTAGGAGTTAATTCATCATGAATTAATATCTAATAAGAAAAGATGAAAAAAGTCCCAAAGTGGTGGAAAGCAACATTTGTATTTATTTAATGAAAATTGTTTACATAGTTATTAATTATACACTTGGATGTTGTCAACTACAATCGATCTGCATATAGGGCATCTGGTAAATTGATCTTTATCCGACGGGAGCTTGTTGAAGCATTCGGCACAAAGTTTTAAATGCTTGCAGGGCAACAAAAGAATATTGGGTCGTGTAACACAACAAATTATACACAAGTATTCATCGTCGTCATCGCGAGCTTTGCAGTTGGAGCTTGTGCTTGGTCTATCTTCCTCATCGCTGTGATCATCTTTATCGTCTCCAAGATTACTATCAAAAATGTCGTCGTCAGGCTCCATTTCTACACAAATGCTATTTTTAGAAAACACCATCCTGTTGATAAATGCTATTGCTGTAATTTTTTCCGCTAGCAATTCAGCACTGGCATTTTCAATTTTTCGCGCCCTCTCCATATAAAAACATTTTCTTTGTTTTGAAGAACCATGAGAGCCGCCGCTAGATGTACCTAAGTAGTTCAAAATCTCTGCTTTTGGCAAACTCTTCTGTTTGTAAAGCTTTTACAAATTTGAAGAAATTTCCATTTTTCTGTATCATCCGACCTAAAACGCCATTATAAGCTTCTATGGCAGATGTTGTCCGAGTGTGCCTCATAAAAACGGAAAATCCTTCTGGTTTGACCTAAAGAAGAAAAAAATTTTAATAGTGAAAAAAGTTTAAATTTCTTCAGTAATTACCCTTTCCATCCACTGATGTTCGAAATAGGTAAAAAAACTTAAAAACCTTCCCTCAGCATCGAAAGCATTTACGTTTCCTTTTATAATTTCGAAAACCGGTCTTATCTGCGTCGCTGGTAGTAAAGGTAAAGCAAGTATTTTATGATAGGCCTGGGAAGCATCTTTAGAAGATCTTATAAAATATGCCAAATGCTTAAATTTGATTGCAATGTTTCTCCTTATTGCTTGACAATAATGAAACCAACAACCGTAAATTTGACCAACACTGAAACTTTCTTTTATCGCACTTTGAAGCGCTACCTCATAGTCCGTCATTATACTTTGGGATGTCAAATCCACAATGTTTTTATGTATGTATGTTAGAAGCGTGGTGTAACACTTCCTTGATTTCTTGTTGACCAGGATAAATAAAAAGGGAAATACCTGTAGAAATGTAAATATAAATATGTGCTCTATCTTATATGTGGGTTAGCGCGAAGGGGGGGGGGGGGGGGCGCGCGCGGCGTTCGAGGCGATCGCGTCGACCGCGCCGTCCGCGCCGCCAGCGCCGCCCGCGCCATCCGCCGAAGGCGATTAGTTAGATGTACATATTACCTTTTCGAAATATTCAACGTATATAATCAGAAGTTGGTTAAAACATCCAACAGGCACCACTGAAAAGGTTCCATCCGCCAAGAAGTTCCGGTTTGCCACAGGAATATTAGTCTGCATCAATTTTATAATTTTTTCTGAGGCAAATACGCAGAAGGAAAAGTCTTCATCGGCAATACATGCTTTAAAAAAGTGATATTTTTCATCTGCGTGTAAAGCTACTCCAAAATTGTTCCAGATGTTTTCCCTTTGGAACGCTTCAACTACCTCAAGAGCAGATTTCGGCGAGCTTATGAAAACTTTTGCTGTTAATTTTTGTAATGTCCTTTTTATTTTATTGAAATCGATGTTTCTAGTCGCGTTTTGATTACTATAATTAATAATTATACACAAAAAATAAAATAGAAATAAAAAACACGTGGAAATCTGAAAAAGGCCCAATTTGTATTTGAACTTACTTTAAACAAATCGTCTGAAAGGTATTGCGAATGCCACTCAAGGCATTAACATCACTTAGGACACGTCCTGCGTCAACACATTGTGTTTTAATTGAATTTAAGGCTTTTAGTTCATTATACAAATCTTCATTGTCCGAATGGTTATGATTCACAAACTTCTCGGGTTTTGAGCATACACCATCTAAAATTTCCACTTTTGCTTTGCAGTCCATCGTTATTCTCCACAAACTGACAAGTTTGGCACGGATGCCAAAACTAGGCATAGCTCTATAATTTCTCGTTTCTATAAATGCTGTTGTATGCGGCCTTGAAACCGATAAGCAGATCAACATTTGCTTTTTCCAAGATCTTCTAGTAGTGTGCATATTTGGACGGTTGTGGACCTACCATGCCAAACTCCGTACAGGGGCAAATCAATTTGCTGATGGTTTTAAATGTTCAGAGACAGACGGTATGTTGTATCCTATGAAGAAGACTGATACCTCTATTATACCTAGTTGCCTCATTTTAAAGGGTGTCTTTCTAGCGGATCACGCAAACTATTAGAAAAATTTAGAAAATGAGTTGCTTAATGCTCTCTATCAACGCCAAAGCATCCCGTAGTTTGGGTTGCAAGCAGTCGTAAGTTTGGTACTGCTTTTAGGGCTGCCAGATGCAATTTAATTAAAGTCGGTACACCAGGACCCGAAAATCGGGACAAATCGAGACTAAAGCAAAAAAAACATTAAATTTTGTACACGCAATTAAGGAACACATGAAAACGATTTTATAAAAGTAGTACGTACATACGTAGGTAGTAGGTACCTACATTAGTAACAAAAAATAAATAATAATAGGTACTTCAGGAACTTTCAATATTCAGTCTAATAGTCATCATAACTATAACAAGTACCTACGGTATTTACTCTACGAATAAAGGAATTATTGTTAAACCATATTACATATACTTGTCGCTTGAACTTATTTAGGCAGCATTTAGATTAAAAAAAATGTTTGATACATATATGAAATTTCTGTAGTCTGCTTCGGAACAAATATTTAAAAAAAAGCTATTTCTTTAAAGAGTACATCAATATTAATAATTTTAATATTAAAATTATCAACAATTTCTGTAATCTCGTTAATGTTAGAATTGTTTTCAAGCTCAATGGTAAGAGCAATCTAAATTTGTTATTAAAATTATAATGCTCTTCCAAATATTTTATTGCAACTTCAAAAAAAGTTTGTGCCTCATCTCTATTGAATCTTGCCTTTAGCCCATTATTATCACATTTACGCAAGGCCTGCAGTGCAATTGTGCAATAAAATTATTCGTCAAACTTAGATTTAAGTGAAATATAAATACTGTTATTATATACATATCGATTACTGTGGAATCTGAAGATTCTAATTGAGTGACCGCATTTTGAAAAATAGTATCCACATTCAATAAAAACCCAAGATAAGCATCCGCTAACTCCGACTCAAAGAACTTTCGAACATAACTTTCGGCATTTTCCTTATCTATGAAGTATGTTTTAACTGCTAAGAAATGTTTCAAAAGCCTTTCTACTGCTGGTATTAGAGAAAACCATCTTGTAGGAACATGGCGCAAGAGTTCGCTCCACTCTTCTTCTCCGCACCAAGACACAAGATCTGAATTCTGAAACACAAAAGAAAATTAACTATGTAAAGTAAATCATTTTTAGAATAAATAACCAAACTTACCCTTAAGCTTAGGGCATTTTTTTTGGAAGAACTAAATGCGTTAAAGGACATAATGATAATTGCTTCTACATCAAATCGCAGTGCTGATGTGGCATATGCACCCTCGTGGCAAAATGTCCGGAATTTCTTTCCTCAACTCTGTAAACACACTTTGGTTCTGACCAAAATTAACCGACGCGTTATCAGCTGAGTAAGATGACACTTTACTCAATGGTAAGTGTTCAGATTACAGAATTGATTTTAAAGACTACGCAAAAAATGTTGATGTCTCAGAAGTAAGTGAATAAAACTTCAGCAGCTTTACACAAATGCCACTTTTTGGCATAAAATACCTAAGCACTAATGGAAACGTTTTAACGTATGATGTAATTGGAAGCATTTTCTTCCACGCGAGTTACATGCTTTGCTCTTTTCATATGAGTTTTTATATCTCCAACTCCAGAATGAGATATGAAAAACTCAGCTGAACATAATTTGTACATCGCTTTATGCACGTTGCTAACGCTTCTTTGCCATGGATACATCTTCGCCGTGACTGGTTTACCATTTTTTGTGTTTGAATTAGAAGAAGCCATTCCTGATAAATACAATACAACAATTATGTAAAGGCACTATTGCAAATTTAGTCAACTACCTACCTACTTATTTTAAAACAATACGTATTCGCTACTGGAATTGAAAACACCACCACAACACTGTCACAGTTTTTTTTTAATTTGAAAGTAATTTTAAGTTCTGTCACCACTTGACAGCTTTATAAAATGACATAATGGATGAATGCATTCAGAGCAACAATTACAATTTTCCATACTCGTAAAGGTACATATGTTAATATTGTTTTATTTTTAATTTCCGAACATTTTCAATCGAAGTATAACTCAAAAAATTAATATCGGGACAAAATCGGGACATTTAGTAACTTGGGACAGGGTTCAATTGTCGGGATTGTCCCGCCAAAATCGGGACGTCTGGCAGGCCTAACTGCTGTCCTCATTTAATTTTTGACAGGTGACCTTTTATCACCTATGTTGGATGGCTCGTTCTGTCCTAACGGCAGAATATCTGTTATCTTCTTCGTTTCCAGAATTACTGGAGACTACTACACTACTACTACTTGCCTTGCTCATCTCTACGGGTCTTATTGATTTGGCACGTTCTTTTTCCTACCTCAGAATATTGTAGCACCTCTCTATTTCTTTAATGGCATGCCTTTTGTGGTCTTTCGAGCTGCTCTCGGCCTTCTCTGCAGAGCCGCTTTGTAGCCACGTAAAGTTTTGCTTCAGTAATTTGCCGTTTTTGGGAGTGTCGGCCGGGTGAAGCGTAGTACACAAGTTCTGTTGGCTTCTTGGTATCGATACCGATACGACTGGTCACTGTCACTTTATGCTAGCTGCATGGAGCTTCTCGATAGTTTCGGAGATACTGGATACACTTTCAACATTAAAACTCCTCCCAGTATTTTTCTAGGAGAAGTTTTTTGCAGCCTCTGAGATATACATTGCATTGCGTTCATAGGTACTGGTCTGAGTCTATGTCGCTTTCGGTTGACTGGTTGGAATCGCACCTCAGACTTGACTCAGACAGTGCATATTTCAGTGAATTTCTTCAGCTTCAGTTTAATTGAATACTTCATTCGATTTCGACAATCAAATCATTAATATCGATCATTCTGACAAATTTGCATAAGACATGCCTACGCATTCAAGACATCAATCCGTTTTAGGCAAAGCCTTGTCCAAAAGAGCTGAATAAAACAAGTGCACATTTAATGTTTAATCACCTCATTCATCTTGTGTGAATACAAGTTCCTCCGACTTGTGTTTAATCTTTATTTAGGGTCAGAGAGTAATCAACCGCCAGACAATATTTTATCATGAGATACTGCTTTTGGACCTTTGCCGCCTCGCAGTTGTATATGTACTCTGATAAAGTAACAATAAAATTTACAGCTTGCACACAAACCACACCGTGCCTCTAATTAATTTTGTCCTATAAAATCCTATAAAAGCGATTTAAATTAATAAAGCCTGTCTCACACTATGGCCTAACAATAAAATGCATCACCACACTATACATACTATTATGTGTGCTGAGCGGCGCGGCAACACTGCTAGTGAGGACTGAGGAGATGGCAGGGCAGGGCACACAATAAACCCGGTGATCAACTCAATTGTACACCATGTGGAAGCCAGGCAGCACCCTGTTTACAATGCAACCGGCCGCCGCCGCCAAACGTCCGCAAACGAGGCCCCGTACTGGGGGCCGTAAATCATTTCGAATTATTGCCCGTAAGGAGGGCTGCATGCAGGCAGGGGGACACTGCATGTGTGAGTGTGCACGACGAAGTGCACTGGAATTAAAACTAAATTACAATTTCAGATCGGCTCTTTGATTTATGTGTTAATTAAATCATTTTATGGTCGCACTTAAAGCGATATGTTGCGTTCGTTGTGTGGAATGAGAATGAGAGACTGCGCTTTGCAGTGGTATGGGTGAATTAGTAATAAGGGGGTTGTGGAGGAGGATGTGTGAATGCATGTGAGATTGCAAAGGATAAATAGAGCGTTTGTGTGTTTGCTTGATTAACTGCGCCTGTTGGTAGTATAGTTTAACATCCCTATGGAACAGGGCAGCGCAGCACTTTGATGTAGTATGGCCTGGCCATTGTGGAATTTTCTATGAAAACAATGAACTGTGTGAGTTATGGTTGCTCTTTGTGTTTTGTTAGCGATTAGTAAACGAAGTGCAATAATTTATAAAAGCGGTGCTTTAGGAGTGCAACAAAAGTTTATATACACGCACGAATAGATACAAATTATTTTATGGATTACGTATAAGATCAGCGGAGAAACAATTTACCAATTTTGTAACTGAAAAAATGCGAATGGTAGGGATTTACCAATTTTCGTAAAATCAACAACAATTGGCACCATTAGCCTCGCCATTAGCAAAGAAAGATTTTCAATCCACGGGTACCTCCAAGGCTACAAGCACTCGCAATTTCAGATATGACCAGTATTAGCATACCTAGTTAGATCATAATGTAGGCAGAAAAGGTCAGTATAATGATAAACGCTGGCTTTTTATAAATCTATGGATTTTCTTACTGGGAGTGGTTGCGTATTTTGTCCAATCGGGGGACCTTTTATATACTCAACACACCTACACTTGAAATGTTCCCAGAGACAATCGTTTCCGAATTGTTGGCATAACATCGGTCATTTACGGTTCCCAACAAAAAAAAATCCAAAGGGGTCAAATCGCAGTTACGAGGCGGCCAATTGACATCGCGTCAACAAGATCGATTGTGGCGTTAGGTGTGTGGTATGGCACGCCATCCTGCATGAACCAGAGGTCGGCCAAATCCATTTATTTAATATCAGTAAAAAAAGTAGCTTAACAAGGCTCTGTACCGCCAACCGTTGACCAAAACGTTGTTCCCAGCCTCATTTTCGAAGAAAAATGGCCCAATGATGCCACCACTCCACAATCCACACCAAACAGTCACTCACTGTGGACACATTCGACAATAACGTCGAAATTGGTTTTCCGAGTCCCAGATGCGGCAATTTTGTTTGTTAACGTACCCGCCGAGATAAAAATAGGTACGCCTCGTCAGAAATAATGAGTTGTCGCTCAAAATCGTTGTCCAATTCAAGCTGCCCAAACTGCGAAGCGATAACGAAGCGGATGATCGTGCTTCAATTGCCTAGCCAATTGGACCTCATAAGCGAATAATTCGAGCGCTAAAACGTCTTTTTAAAAAACGCACTGTTTGGACTACACAGCACTCACTTTGGAAATAAATTTTCAATATTTCCCAAAAGTAGTGAAGCGACAAGCGACTCATTTCGTTACGCGGAGGTTTGATTCTGACTTTCTGTCAAGATTTCGAGCGGGAAACAGCTGCCAGGTTCAAAATAACCCATGATTATAAAATAAACCGCCATAAGGCCCACCCTAAATATTTTTGTTCATTATTGCATTGTCATTTAGCCGTGGCTTCGCTCACGTTAGCTACTGAAGTTTTTACACCTAATGTGGTTTGAGCTTTGCTATACGCGCGATAGGAGAAACAATGTTCCATAATACACTCAGAGAAAAATCACAAGCTAAAATCAAGAACAAAATATAAAAAGAATAATGAAAATCGTCCCAGCGGTTATCGATATAGAACGTCATCGAGTTTCACCCCATAGAAGATGTTTTTTGTATAGGAGGTATACATTTGAATGCTTTTTTTTTGTATGGGCGGTGCCACGTCCGATTTTGACCATTCTTCACAGGAGCACTTCGCCCTTAATAACCAAGATTATCTGTAAGTTTCAGCTTAATATATTTGGTGTCGAATACCACCAAATATATTATATATGATATACGATTAACGGTTAACGGGTGGCGCAACAGGCGGGTGACACCCAAGGCCTAGCTTCTCGAAACCATTCGTTTGTGTGAGTTTCTATTTTTGGGACGAATGGAAGGGACCAACAATTCTTTGCCGAGTCCGAACTGCTGAATTGAGAAGCTTTTTCAGGACAGTCATACAGTCATACTCTTGGATGTTTGTCAGACGTTCGCGAGAGGTGGCGCAGTAGAAAAAAGTTTAAGATGTAATTTTTGTGTTTTTCCGGGGATCGAACCTGGGATCCCTCGCACAGTAGTCCAGCACACTAACCACTGCGCTACTGCGCTAAGTAGCTAATGTAAAATACTGCCAAATTCTATTCATTAAAGTTATAACTGAGTCCAATTGAACTGAAGTTCAGATTACATTGTGAAACCAGACGATTTGAACCTCAAATTTAAACTCAAGTTCAGGTTCACTTGAACTTTAGTGTAAACTTCCACTGTGAAATTAGGGGTTAATCAAAAAAAATAAAAAATCAACCATATTTAAGTAGGTATTTTTCTTGCACTATCGCCGTCTATAAGGTTTGCATTAGATTTCGTTTGCCATTGCTATAAAAATATCTCTTTGATAAAAGAGTGCTGGCATTTCTTAATCCTCCATCCAAAATCGAAGAAGTAAAACGTGACTCTCTTAAATATCCATTGTAGGTACATACATAATCGAGTCCTCATATAAATATTACAGGAAAATTTCCACAGCTTAAAACATGCAAGAAAAGGTAAAACAAACACGTCTCCAATGTTTGTATACATTTCCCGAACCACTAGTGGGTACATGTGACCCTAATCCACTTCAATAAACATATCTTTGCGTAACACAATCCAACACAACGACAAATAAAGTCACATTATTTCTGTTCAAAGAATTCCAAAAGCGTTACATACTATTGGCCTAGTTGTTAGCACAAAATCGCACTCAAAGATGCCGCACACGTTGTTGGCAAACAAAACGGATAGGTGGCTCTATTCAACGTAATTAACAAAAAAAAAACGAGCACACAAAACCAAACAAATAAAACTTACACACACATACTTGTTTGCATCGTCAAGTGCAGGTGTATGTACGTACATCTAAGGGTTGCGCCGAATTCTCGTGTGTGCAAACACACCAAAGTGCTTCTCATTACGAATACCAAACAAACTGAGACCGTCTCCTCTGACAATGGCCCCAAGCAAGAGTCTAATTACATTCCCGGTATTCTCACCCACTCCAGCGAGGTGATTTTGACAGCCAACCACCCAAGTGGTGATAAGGTCGCCTCGCCAGTCAACCAGCCATTTAGTGAAGCGCTCAGCAGCTGAAACACCCTGGGAGAAGAACAAACACAATCCCATTCTTGAAAGGTAAACACTCCCGATATTTTGAAAAGCCAAACACTGATGGTGGCATCAGTTCACCTCCGTTCCACTTCCACAACATCTACGCGATACCCACTGGATGCAAATGAGTTTCATCCAGAAATCTGGTCACCAATAAATTTCCCCCAAATGAAACGAACACAAAAAAAAAAAATGCTGGAAGAGGAAAATAAATAAGGGCAACTGTCAAAATTGTTATCTAGGTGTACACGGTGAGAAACAATGGTATGTCACGGCACCGGAAGTGGAAGCAACAACAGCCTGGACAACGGATGTTTGGGAATTGTATTCGCGCCAAGTGTCAGGAGCTTGCGATTAGGTCTATTTTTTGACAACGCCAAGTGGGCATTATCAGTGGTCATTTGTTATGCCAGTTGTTGTGCATGGGAAAGGGGGGGGCTTTTTTTTTGTTTTGGTAGCAATGCAGGACTCATTTGGGTCTACAGGAAACAGAAATGAAGCTAGTTTGCATAGCCGGTGTGTAATCTCCGTTTTCCCGTTAATAAATCGCCGAACTGTCAACAGTATTTGTGTTTCGTATTGGGAGTGTTTTAGGCATGTATATATAGGAATGGGATTGGGGATGATGAGATTTCGAGGGCATATTGTGAAACGGTTGAATTAGATAGAAGTGGGGACATAACAACGGCCGTCTCGTGGTAGAATAAACGTCTATAAGGCGTAGGACGTATGTGATTTAGTCAGAAATAAGAGATTGAAAGCGGGCTCACTAGAAAAACCCCAGCAAAAATCCCACTTAAGCCAAGGTGTTGAGGCACCCATGCCGATGGCTGCATGGTCAGCAGGTGGTTAAAAATGCAGACCGCTAACGGTTTCCTCCTATGCCCAGGCGAGGTCGGTTGTATAAATGCCTTGTCCTGGTAAGACGGCTATGCCAAGATCGACACACCCTTCCAGTCCTACTCGTGGGAACCAAATCTTAAAAACAAAACAAAAAAGGATAGAAAAGAAGAAGAGGCAACAAAAAAACAAAAAGACCAGCTGAGGCTGCCAGTGGAGCAGTTAAGGGACAAATACATTCGCATTTTCGGCAGAAAGCCAATCTCCGATGGTCGGGGTTGACAAACTGCGTCATATCAAGGAAGATATGGCCTACCTACAACCAAAACAGAACAAATAACCTGCTAAACAGAACCCGCCCCGATATCGCCAGACTCACGGCAATAATAACGGGGCATTGGCCAATTGGAGACCATGCGGCCAAGCTAGGTATCCCTTACAACCCGCATTGCCGCAGTTGTGGTATTATAAATGAAAAAGAAACTCTATCTCACTTCCTCTGCAAATGTCCAGCTCTAGCAAGAGCCAAACTGCGCGCACTGAACCAACCATTCTTTGACGACCTTAGCGATATCTCGGGCAAAGGGATACAGGATCTTATCCGTTTTCTCAATTCCACAGGTTGGCTATAGGCACCGACCGGACCACACCCTAAACAACCACAAGAAAACAGGTAACACGAGTCGTGGTAACAAAACGGCATATTTTAGTGCTAATTGGGTTCAAGGTGAACCGCCACTGCTACCTACCTACCTACCATAGAAATTTCAATTAAGGTATTCATTTTGGGCATTTTGTTGGGCGCCATCTTGTAATTTCTTAGTACTTACCAATTCGAATAGCAACTAAGGCTCCTTATATTTATTTCGAGTTTCTTTATTCCTTGTAAAAGGACGCAAAATCTTCAATGGACTAGACAGCGGTGGGCCATGGAAGAGCGCATGGTATCGAATCGTGAAAAGCGATCATTTTTGACAAAAAAAAAATATTTGTAATGGTCGCCAATGACGCTACATGGTAGGTACCGGTTTACTTGATTTTGAAGAAGTATACTGCTTGACACTCACTGAACTAGAGCTAGAGCGAGTAGCAAAGAAAACTTGGTACTTTTGTAACGGGAGCAACGTCGTGGATAAATGCTAATGCTAGTCACATACATAAAAGGTATACCAATAAGTCCGTCGTGTTGTCTTTTACCTATAATTATGTTACCAGTTTTTTCTCTGCTTGCAGATGTATGTTAGTTCTGCACTTAAATTGCTGCAAATTGTAGTCTTATGGAAATATATCACCAGGAAGCGAGTTCCAAAGTTTGCTCGAACTGCAACAGAAGGAGTTTTGGAAAATTGAAGTCCTCTCGGTTATCAAGCGTACTGTATGGTCATGAGCTATAGCTGCCTGTCTTGTGGGGCGCCCAAAAGTTGCATTTCGAGGGATAATGTTTTTGAGTTCCTCGGAACATCCACCATGGAAGTACCTATAGAACAAGCAAAGGTCAGCGACTTGTTTTCAGTGCACCAACGGTTGTAGTTTCGATGTGAGTGTAGGGTCTTCAATAAGTCGAACTGCTCGTCTCTGTATGCTCTCAAGTAGGTTAAGGGAATGTTTTGGGGCCGAGCTTCATATATGTGAACGATACTCCAGGACTGGTCTAACCTGTGTTTTGTAGAGAAGGAGAAGTTGCTTGGGGCTAAAGTACCACTTTGCTCTAAATAGGTAGCCCAACTTAGCGGATGCTGATCTTGCGATATAGGATGTGTTGTACTGCCATGTGGTTTCTGAATTGACTGGTGACTCCTAGAAGGTGCATTGAATCCTTGGGATGAATTGAATGGTCGTCCGTTTGGATCTGAGGAACTGCTGATGCATTTTTCCTGGAAAATGTTGTGAGCTGTGTCTTGTTTGCATTAAATACAACCAAGTTGTCTTTTCCCCACTTCAAGATTTTGTCCAGATCATCATTTAGAGAACTAATTTGTTCACATCTCTGACTGTGTGATGTAGCCGCATTCACAGGCCCACTGTTCGAGATAGAGGATATAAGAGTGCTGTCATCAGCAAAGCTGTAGATATTATTATTTGTATAGATCCAAGCAAATTGTTGATGTGTAGAAGAAATAGAATTGGGGAAAGAATAGATCCTTTTAGATCCTAGATTTATAGTAAACGAATTAGATGATACACCATCTACCACAACTTGGATCGATCTTCCCAGGAGAAAATTTTGCATCCATCCGCAGAGTTGTTGTGGTAATCCATAAGACGCTAACTTGCCTAATAGGGCTCTATGCCAGACTCGGTCAAATGCCTTTGATACGTCTAAGACTACGGCTCTGGATTCGTCGAGTTGTTCAATTGCTTGCTTGCTGCTAAGTGCGTTACGTAGCTTAACAGGTCGCCTGTGGAACGACGCCTCCGCAATCCGTATTGCCTGTCACTTATTAATCGGTGGCCTTCTAGATATTTGATTATTTCGACATTTATTGCCTTTTCCATTGCTTTTGAGAGCATTAAAAGTAACGCAGACATGTCATCCCTTTCTTTGGAATAGGTTAATGCGATCGGTCTTCCAACAAGAAGGAAGCGTCTTCTGGGAGTACGACATACTAAACAGCTTAATACAGGCGCAAGTTCTGGCGCCCAGCTCTTGAGTACTATAGCCGGGATTCCGTCGGGTCCCGTTGCCTTATTGCAATCTAGTTCTTTAAGGATGCGTTGAATTATTCGAGACCGAAATTTCACTTCTGCCATCGATGTTTACACTCTTCGGATATTTGGTGGCTCCAGTTGTGCAGAATCTAGGGTGGAATTCTCAAAAGATCTGCCTTTTCTTTAGGTGTTGTTGCTAGCGTGCCATCTTCTTTTACTAGCGGTGGAAAGGAAGAGCATAACTAAAGTTATTACTGATGGCCGTTGCTATGGATTAAAATGCGTGTGAGCCGTTAGGGCATCCAATTATTTTGTTAGTGATCCTTTCGTTGTAAGTTGTCTTCGCCGATTCAATAATTAGGTTGCATCTATTTCGAAGAATTATAAATTCAGATCTTGTTTGCTCCAAAAGGTTTGACCGCCATTCGCGGAAACCCTTGTTTTTCGCTGCGGTAATTCGCTTGCCTTCTTTGTTTTGTTAAACCAGGGTTTATTTGAACCTAGTTTTTTGATGCAATGTGGAATATAAAGTTCCAAGTTCATTTCGATTACGGCTTCTGCGCACATATTGACATCGGTATCTCTAAAGCACATATCAGCCCATGGCAATGAAGCGAAGAAATTACGCAGCTCGTCCCAGTTAATTAATTTTAATTGCCAGGACAGAAAATCAGATATGCGCGCTTAGCCAGGAGAATTGGGGAAAGAATAGATCAAGACACCTTAAAACACTGTACTAGGCACATGGTAGTTAAAGTTGCCAAACTTAGATAGGAAGCACTTTAAAATTGTGGGCGGTATTGCATACGAAGTATGGAATTTTTCACAGACCAGACAGTTGACTTGGACTAACAGGGACTTGATAGATACCTATTTGCAGAGATTCGAAAAACATATCCATCCTATCTTTTAGTTAAGCCGTCATGACTCCGAAAGGATTGTGCAAAAAAAATCCTCCAAATCTTGCAGATTCCGATTCTCCCATCTGGAGTAGGTATTTGTAAGGGCTCTGCCTTTAGCACAATTTTCAAGACATGCAACTCAAAATTTTGGCCAATTGTGGCTCAAACACAAGCTTTAGTACACCTCTCCTGAGCTGAGTATTTTTGCCCTGTCCGTAGCTGTTACAAATATGTATTCTTCAATATAATGTTCTGAAGTGCATCTAAAACGATGCCAAAGCCAACTATCCACTGGACTTTTTCGCAACAAATCTATGCACCCTCAACCGCTCCTGACACATGAATAAAAACGTCGTACACTCCATTAAATCTACCTATTTCAAAACTCAATACAAATTACCTCGGTCTCTGCACTGCACACACAATATTGCCCAGTAGGTAAAATATACTCCGCACCGCACTATCACACTGCATCATCGTCAGCGTCACCCAGCATCGACCCGCTCATAAATCGCGCACTATCGTGCCACTGTATCTCGAAAATAGACTTCACATTACATAAATATGCGAAATCCCGTTGTAAATATGCACACCATGACACTAAATATTTTCGATGATTTATGTGCACACAATGTGTGCTTGTCGAATAAATTTATAATCCCCCCCACCCTGTCGACCTGATTCGGCTACTAAATGCTCTCTGGTTGGACATTTATCATTGTCGCAGAGGGCGCTGTTAATGGGCGTTTGATACACAGAGACAGAGGCTCCGGGACCCTGTTTAGGTTTCCATTTCTATATCTTTTTTCGTTGGCTCTGTTCGGTTGCGTTCTCCCTGTTGTTCCCACACTTTGGCCATCAGGCAGAGCAGCTACAAATTTTAAATCGTTTCATTTATAAATCATCTGACGAAGAATAAATTAGCCAACAGTTGGCCATGTCAGATGGCATAAACAACAACTATATCTCGGCTGCAAGTAGATGTATAGGTCTCCTCTGCACTATGGCTGAGTGCGGCGAGCGACGACTCTTAATTAATGGGTTTATCGATCTGTAGGATCGATCTCTCAATCAGCGATTATGAGGAGGATGAGCGAACGATGCTGTGGCCCGGTATATTAATTAGTCCTGTCCGGGGCCATGCGTTGCAGCGAACATGTCTAATTATAAACTCTGACATTAATCTCGAACTAAATCGAATGATCTCCCTGAGAGGTTCCGCGCACTATAGCTCAAGCGACCGTGTGTTTGTGTTTGTGGAAGATCATTAATTATGGACGGTCATAGCGAGGATCCCGCAGTGCAGTGGGGGTCCGCGCGCCATGGCAAGCCCTTTTCCGAGGGTAATTAAAGAACATTTCAGCGTTCCTTTGGCCGAGGCGCTCTCAGCCAACAGGGAAATGATTAATCTACACCTCACTGGGGTGATATCTTATTTCAAAAAAAGGGGAAACCGAGTCCTCTGTGTGCAAGTTCGTCGCTTGTATAGATTATCTGCGAGTGAAAAATTGTCGCCTTACGTCCGACGATGATGACAATCAACAGATGGCCGTAAATTCTTAGGTCGTTGTCGTGAGATACCATCGAAGTCGAATTGAAATATCTCTCGCCGAAACATGTGCTGAGAGCAGACGAATTTAATGGGATCTTTGGTTTTATCAGCTCTTCGGGTGGGAGCCACCAATAACTTAGGGAAGATGCGATAAGGATCCGTTGTTGTTATTTATACGTGAGTCTTTATTAATTTGGTCATTAATATTGACCAGGGATGTGTCGTGTGAATACGATGGAGGACATGATTTTCATTGCTACTAATAAGCATGTTGTCAAATGAGGTTGTCATTTATATAAAATAAAAGATCTGACGTTTGTAAAAATTAATAAAAAAAAAAGTAACTACCACCTTGGGCTCGTCCGGGATTTGAACCCGGGACCTCCCGCACCCTAAGCGGAAATCATACCCCTAGACCAACGAGCCAGTTGACGAGCTTAGTTTTAGTCATGGTACTAGACGCGTAGCGATTAAGTTTTACTATTGCTTTTGGAGTATGATGGCTTGCGAATTAAACAAATATATGTACATATCTTAATCTTAAACGTGTTTTGAAGGCACTAGAAGACGAACAACTTTTGCTGTTAGTCAGTGGCTGTTGATTCCACAATCCAAATCTCTTATAGCGTCACAAATAGTGCGGAATGCATCCATCAACGATATGGAAAATATTGTCAAATTAGCTGTCAACTATTGTTGTTGATCATAAACAATTATTCTTTATAAAAGCTACCTACTGCAGTTTCGTCAAATAAATAAATCAGTTTAAAACGTTTTGAAAGGCAGTTGTTTTATTTCGCAAGTTGTATCTACAGAAATTTCTTTTAGCTTCAAATTAAGCCAGTAAAACTGTCCCTTTTGCTGACCTGACACTGCTGATTCAAGGTCATCTTCCGAAAGAAAACTTAGCCACCAAAATTAAGAACACTGACCGAGGTGAACTTCTATACTATCTTATCTGGTACACTAGATTGGTACGATCAACACGTAGACAAGACAAGTCTCTCCGAATAGCAATTTCATTCGTGTACTCATGCAATTTCGTCCACTGAGTCAGTGTGACTTATAAGTGACGAATGAAAATGTCTTGTCACAAATGATAGTTGGTTGGACAGTCTATGTTGTTTGTGCAATTGCAGCCAGTGGTGGGTCTGCGGTTGGCTGGTGCACAGTAGTGGAGGCTCCTCCGTTTTAGTACTGCAGTAACGATCAGGGATATGATCTATACCAAAAAGTCAGTTCACCGATTTTTGGTGGCATAATGAAGAGAAAAAATCCTCCCTAGTTTTAAAGTGGGGCTCAGCTTTGGGGGTCTTTGAATGAGTGTTAATCTTTAAAGGGGTGAACTACACAGCGCGGGCGTTAAAGACTAGACAAACCCTATTGGCCTCAAAAAATCAAAAGAGTCCTTGGTCGGGTCCTGTACAACAGGAATCCTCTGCCAGCGAATTATATCAAATAATAGTCATATTAAAATTAGTCATATTTTAGTCAAATGCTTTGATTTATTTTATTTTAAATTAATTCTCAGATGTCAGATGTCTTTTATGACAGAATCGATGGCATTTTTATTAACATTTAAAGATAAATTACCTGGGGCTAACGAAATCTATACAGAACTAGCTGAACCGCCGCCGGCTTCGCCAGGCCTTTTTTGGTTTTTTTAATTTTTTTAAAGAGGTGTCACGCCCCTTTGTCCAATTTTGACCAATCTTCACAGGAGCACTTTAGGGCCAATACCTAAGATTATCTGAAAGTTTGATCTCAATCGCTTGTGTGGTTTTCGAAATATACAATTGTGAATGTTTTTTTATGGACGGTGCCACGCTCCTTTGTCCGATTTTGAATTTGTTTGGCCTATCGCCCGATCACCGTAAATACCGACATTTAAAAAAAATCAACCAAATTGGTTGAAAATTACGGGCGACAGGGAAACATACTTTTTCCACTTTGTTTTATATAACGGGTGGTCCAAAAGAATTCATCCGATGCTTTTTGGCTCTCATTTCTTTTCTAAATGAAAAACTTCGATTCCATTTTTTGATTATGTTTATTTATTGGTTATTGGTTACTGATTTATTGTTAAAGGTTCAAATAAACATAATCAAAAAACAAAATCGAAGTTTTTTATTTAGAAATTAAATGAGAGCCAAAAAACATCGGATGACTTCTTTTGGCCCACCTTGTATATAAAGATTGAATTTGCATGAAAAACACACCTATTATTAAACAAGTTTTGAGGCAATATCTGAATTAAATTTGGCCCTGTTTTCGGGGGGTTTCGACTTTTTTTTTTTTACACATTTTTGGATTATTATTTACCCGGTTTTTGGGATGCATTTTGAGAATAATGCACCGGGTCCCCAGCCCCCAATTGATGTAAGACATTTTTTAAAGACATTTTTTTTTTACCATAGGTAAGAGTTGGAACAAATACCGAATTAAAGACTGACAACTTAGCTTTGACAGTTCAGTCCTCCTGATAACAGACTGACCAAGCTGTCTCAAAATCGATCCAGCCTGACCAATCCTAACAGGAAAACTCGGCATTGCTCCTTCCATCACTCGTGAATAAGACCCCGAGATACTTAAACTTCTCCACCTGTTTCCACTAACATGCAGAGTGCATTGAAAAAAAAGTTTTTTTTTTTTTTTATAATTTTCAAAGCGTTGTTAATAGGTACCTACGCTTTGCATGCTAATCTTGGCTTTTCTTTCATTCATTCATTCATTAATTTTTAATGATCCGCTTGTCCATTAAGTGGGTCGCGGGTGTAGGTTGCTCAATTGGACCCTCCATAGCTCTCGATTCTCCGCCATCGACTCTAAATCATCAAGGGCAATCCCCATACGGGTAGAGGAGAGATTATGAATTTGGTCTAACCATCTCATCCTGGGTCTACCTAGGGGACGCCTGCCCGATGGTACGGATTCCATAGCACGTGGTGGAATCCTGGTCGGGGACATGCGTCTAACATGCCCAAACCACCGAAGCATAGACCGCTCCCTCCGGAGAAGTAGCTGTTCTACATTGAGTTCCTCACGTATTCTGGTATTTCTAATGCGATCTCTACGGGTCACACCAGAAATACAACGGAGGAATCTCATTTCGGCAGCTCGTATTCGCGATCTTATTCTTTCGGTCATTACCCAAACCTCATGACCATAGGTAAGAGTTGGAACAAATACCGAATTAAAGACTGACAACTTAGCTTTGACAGTTCAGTCCTCCTGATAACAGAATGACCAAGCTGTCTCAAAATCGATCCAGCCTGACCAATCCTAACAGGAAAACTCGGCATTGCTCCTTCCATCACTCGCGAATAAGACCCCGAGATACTTAAACTTCTCCACCTGTTTCCACTAACATGCAGAGTGCATTGAACAGGCGTTCTGGAGACGACCATCACTTCAGATGGTGCCGTGACATAAGGCCAAGCGTCATAAGGCCAAATCTCGAAATTTGGCCTTATGACGCTTTGCGAAAGTGACATAATGCCAAATTCTAGCATTTGGCATTATGACACTTTGATAAAGCGTCATAAGGCCAAATCGGGAAAGTGACATAAAGCCAAATTTTCGCAATTCCGAAATCAAGTTTCGTGCATAATCACGGAACAAATGAAACAATTAGAGGAAAAATGAAAGTGGTTAGTGAAGTGAAAAATGAATGCGCAAATGCCTCACTAAAAAGAAGTGGCATTTGGGAAGTTTTTGACGAAGTATGTGCACAGGACAATGAAAGTGCTCAGCAGGTAAGTTGGTAAAACAAATCTATTCAAGGGCCCAATCGATATTTCAATTTATCTGTTAGTACACCTCTTTTAATGTACGTTTACTTGTACTTGTACTCGTTTTTAATCTACTTGTAGTCCTTATGGTAAGTTAGTCGCCTTCGTTAGTCGCGTTCAATGTACAATGTTGATTGGAAAATTCCGAGGGCTTTCCCAAGCATAATACTTCTCTTAGATTTTGACTCTATGCATTTACTCCTAACAAAAAAAAAATTAAATAAAAAGTAAAATTTTACATACAAAGTTAGAAAGAACTTAAGTTTATTTACATGAAAGTTAGGACTTATTGCAAGTTTCAGTGTTAGGAATTTTTGACTTTGACTTCTTATCCAAGAGGACAAACAAGAATGGAAATACCTGTGGATATATAAATTACTATATTAATAGATTAAAATTAGGTGTTTTATCGGCGCGGTGGGAAGGGGGGCGGGGCGGGCGTCGCGGGCGGAGCGCGGCCGGAACGCGTCGGCGCGTTCGTCGCGGGCGAAGGGACGCGGGCGGCGCGGTCGGACGAGGGAACGCGCCGCCCGCGACGAACGCGCCGACGCGTTCCGGCCGCGCTCCGCCCTTCACTTCACGTTCCTCGCCAAGACTGCGCCTAAGCTAAGTGTTACCATTCGCGAAATAAGCACTAGTTGAAAAAAAAAAAATGATGGCAGACCCTTTATGTTGTTGCTTTTAAGAAACTTCCCTGTTCACCGGTTGCATTATGCAATTAAAGGCCGTTTTATGAAAGCTGTTGGCAATATGGACGAGCATTCCTCCTCATATATCTCAATAAACTAAATTTTCAAATTGATCTGCGAGTTCTAAATCAGATATCCAATAGCCATTCATTCTGCAAACCCCTAACAAATGGCTTCTCGCATAAACTCCCGGAAGTCAATTAAGAACACCACCACCACCAACACTGCCGAAAGTAATTTACAATCGCTGCTCCTTACAAACCACTATAGCGCCATTTGAAATGTGGAATAGAGACCTAGTTGGTATATTCTCGAATCCTTTCTCGGCATTCATTCTTCTAGGACCGTAAATTTGAACCATAGAACGATTACCCATTCTCTTCGCTGTGCAGTGGGCTCCTCAATCCATTCGAAATTAAACCATAGAACAACGTCAATATTTCCGCCATTCACACTAGGAGAGGTGCACGACACGACGCGCCATCGAAGGATAAATGGACACGTATACGCAAAGGAACGCCGCTCCTGCGGCACAAAACCAACGACCTAAGGTCTGAGCTAATTTGAGAACATTTTATTTTAAAACCGTTTATTTGAGTAACGTTGAGGCAATAAATCTCCTTTTAATGTTCCCCAACATAGTGCGGGTAGTGCGGAGCTCTACAAGGATACAGCACACATACAGATACTCAGTTTATCATAGCGAGGAAGTGCTCTGTCTGGCAATGAAGTAGGATATAAACTTTGCCGGGTTTCCTTGAATATCAAATGCTCCGAAATCGAGTTTGAAGTTGTTATTCAATTGCGTGTGGTACCAAATAATTTTCATAACCACACCAATAGGGGTAGTTGGAGACTGATGGAGAAGTTTTTAGCCCTCTTTAGGCATTCGCGCCTATCAAAAGGGTAAATAGCGAGCATTACTCACCCAGTTAGTTTAGTGTGTGCGTTTTGTTTTTTTATTGTTGTTGTTGCTAGCGATATTTGTTGCACTAAATATTGGGGGTTATAATGGGGCGCTGCTGGGTCCTGGGCGCTTGTTTGGCAAAGAACAGTTAAGAGGGTAATTTACGATAGACGCTATTTTTACCATCTTTATGTCTATTCGGCTATAAAAGTGACTCGTAGCGTGAAATATCGTTTGGGAAGTTAATGCGTGCAGGAAAATTTGTGTGCACAGTTATGTGTTAATTTTACAGCTAAAGAGGGAGTAGGCTTTGTTTTTTGAAGGAGGTTTCGAAATCATCGAGCACTCTCATTACCTATAGCCAAACAGATGTAGTGGCGGAGGAAATGAAATGTTAATATTATGTTGTCCTTCCTTATATGTCCGAGTCAAGAGTTGCCTCAGTGTATTCGTGCAAGTCGAAATTGTCGAGATGGGATATCCTAAAGCGGACTGCGAATTTTGCGAGCAGAAACCACTAGATAGTGACAAGCAGACACAATGGTAAGCAATTTAAAGATACGGCGAAAACGCTAGAATTTTTGCGGACCGCGTCTTCCTTAACCTCTGGTAAGCACATCACCAGAATTAAGTGTGGAGGATTAGTGACAACCCCTAGTTTGATGTAGGTAGGAAGGTAGGAGTGGCGGTTTCAGATAAAAGCCAAGTAGCACTATGTGCCATTTTGTTACCACATACTCATTTGACCTGGTTGTTATAAGAATGTCGAAGGGTGGTTTAGATCCAGCCTGTGGAATTCAAAAAGGTCATAAGTTCTTTGATGTTATTCTTCGAGACTTCCTAGAGGGATGCGAAGAAGGGTTTGCCCAGAGTTCGGTGTTTAGTCCTAGCTACTGCCGGACAAGCGCATGGGTAGTAAGTTAGGGTTGCTTTTGCGGTTGCGTCGTTACAACTGTGACAGTGTGTATTATGTGGGTTGCCTAATCTGACTGCATGGTCCCCTATAGGCCAGTGGCGCATGATGATCGCTGTTATTCTGCTTACATCTTTTCGTGTTTTACTCAGGAGGTGGGTTGTTTTTTCCCCGCTATAATTTGTCCACATCCTTCTGCATTTATGATACACATGAAATTTGATAGCCTCCATCTGAAACTGGCTTTCGATTCTGATGAAAATTTTTGGTTTGACTGCTCCTATTGGCGTGTGTATCGATTCCGCCAGTGAGCAGCGGAGGATTGAATCTTGCCTGGCCAGCTCGTCAGCCTGTTGGTTTCCATAAACGTTGCTGTGTCCTGGAACCCAGATCAGGGTAACCCTGAACTGATCAAGCGAGGCCAGCTCCTCTCGACATTCTAATACTTAGTTTGATGTGGAGTGCCGCAGGAATTTCAGATTGATATACACCATACTCATTTATAAGCTTTTAAGTCGCCTACGCGCTAGCGATGTAAAACTTCAATTCAAAGCCATATGTCAAAATAACGCCATTGCTACCAAACTCGTTCCTCTGTGCAGACTAAGGATGGAGAAGTTTTGCAGCTTCGCCAACTTTGGCACGGATGCAACCGAACCCATCGATGTCGAAAAATCACTAAACTAATTTGACGCACTATCATATGATTTTCTGAACATCATTCTTGAGGCAATAGCTATAGCTTCGAAGTAGTCAAAGACAAGACTCTGTCTATATCTATACGCTGTACAATTACCTGGCCAAATGACATCGACGCATCAGAGATCAAGCGATAAGGCAGAGATCAAACAAACTCTTCGTCTTCAATCGTCTCTTTTCAGGCTCAAAAGTACAGCCCTTTGTCAAGGGGATAATCTACATAACCGTAACCGCCTTGGTGATGCTGTATGGCGCAGAAGGATGGACTTCGTCGAAAGTGGATGAAGACCTTCTGGGACGCTTTGAGAAAAAGATATTCCTTCAGTTTGTATCGATGGGGTGTGGGAACTTCAGAGAAGTACAGAGGATATATGTTAAAGGCACAAGCTCGATGAGTCTTTGAGTGTACCTTTGAGGAACAATGCAGTAGAGAAAGACCAAGAGGCAGCTAGCTAGGCTAAGGACCGATTTGGTTAGAAGGGCCTGCTGGTTTTTCTCTAAACTCGTCAATTTTGCTTTAATGACACATTAAGTTGAAGTTTCCTTCCTCAAGGGCATCTTTGGTCACTGATTTGTTCTAGAGATGCGGCAAATTGATTCACAAAGCTCAGCTATCAGGTGAAGCTGCCTCACTGCCATACAATAATAATACAAAACATGAATAACACTGCTTTACGCAAACATTTATCCTCATCCTCCCCAATTTCGTTTATTTGGACTCATAAATCCTCCACCTGAGCACTTATTCTCGCGCCAAATTCATTGCTTGTGTATCTGCATAGGTGTATAATATGTGTGTGTTTGTATAAGCAAGCAGGTTGCTAAGCTTGCCTTTCCTTCGCGCGTTAGAGATCACACACAAAGTCAGTGTTGTTGGCACAAGGAAGCACTCATACCTAGGTATAGTATAGACACCAGAGGACCAAATGGGGCTCCGAAAGTAATTTATACCCCATATGTGGCATGGTAATTTGTTAAGTACAGTTAAAATAATTGCTCGTATTTATAATTTACACATACGTGTGGCAATTTATTGTACTGGAACAAGTGAGCGTATAGCGGACTCCTAAACTCGAAAGCACTGCGACGATGTATATTGCTTGCATAAGAGCATAGGTATAAGTTTGGGGAATGAATTACCTACTCCATGTAATCGAGAGATGGTTGGTACACAGAGAGGACTTTGTACAAGTGGAAAAGTTGTTAATAAGTGTTTTGTGCTACCACAATCTTAATGGCTTCAGATTGTGTGTGAATTTGTTCTTCTGGTGGGATGATGGTGTAGGTATACTTGTCTCATATAAATGGATTAATGAAACTGAAAGGAGTGTGAAGAGGGTGCCTTTGTGGAGATTCTGTGGCAATTAGTAATAGGATTGTTTCATATGACCGCGGGGAGTTAAAATTTATATAAATGTTCCTCGAACTTACGTGATGTAGATATGATGGCTAGCAATGCAACTCGTAAAATGAGGGAATAAATATACTTGACAAGAGCGAACGCAGGAAAAAAGTTAATCTGATTTAGACGCACTGTATGACGAGGGCATTAGTACGACGGCAGGTACTAATTGGCATCAAATTGGTGCGCCCAGCTGTTGTAACTATCTCATACACATCAATTGCGCTTATTTTATTTGCACAGTGTTTTAGATATCCGAATTTTCCGAGCTACCGCAATATAGACTTGAACCATTACCTACCTTGTTGTAGCCTTGGTATGCGAATGCGTATATCTCAGACCATATAACAATGAAGAAATACTGTGGGGCGATTTGAGGTTATAGGGTTGCAATCACAACAAACCGCCAACTTAATAGATGCACTATACTTTATCAAAGGTTAAAGACCAATGGTATCGATGGCAAAATGCCATCCGACCAGCTCCACGAAACCCTTGGTTTGATGTTGATGCAGAGTATCGCTCGTCGAGAAATCGGCACTCCAGAGAAGGACGCTTGACATAATTTCCGAAATTTTTGGCATATTTTCCATAAAAATTCAAGCATTTTCTGGCACTTAAAAAGAAAATTCTGGATAGTTTCCCAGAGCCACGGTCAGTACCTTATACCTATCTGAATATGGGACATCATTCCTGCAGACTGATAAACGGCGAAGCAGGCCCTAGTTCCGCGGACAGGCAAAACGATAAAGGTCAACAATCTCGTCCGCACGACCGAACTGAAGTAAGGATAGCGATATTTAAATTTAAGTCCAATAAGGCTGCTGGGCCAAATCGCTTGCGGGCCGAACTATTTAAGCTTTAAGGCATCGGGAGACGACATGGCGGAGAGCATATACCAACTCATCTCCCAGATTTGGTCGGAGGAAAGTAAATATGACTAATAAATGGAACCTCAATGCCCTTTCATAATTTTTAATATAGACACCATATATTTTGGGGGAGGGTAGTTAGGGAGTTTAAACCCCCAAAACTACTACCTGCGTTCATATATCTGGCTCCGACAAAACTTCATTATTTCGCCAAAAGTAAGGCAGTAAAGTTTGGCGATCCTGCTGATTCCAAAAGTCGATGTTTGGGAAATTTAGAAACCTGTAATCGTTCAGTACTTACTTGACTCCACTTGACGGTAGTACAGTATAGGTACATATAAAAGGTGTCCCATAATTCACGATAGAAAATACAGATTTTTAATTAGAAAACTTACATATTGATTCATAAAGTGTACAGATTGGAGTTATGTATCGCATAAATGGCCGCTACGACTTTGCTAACAAGTACGTAGACTTTTGACTTCAAAAAACCACAAAGAAAAAAGTCCAATGGCGTTAAATCGCAAAATCGCAAAATCCGTGAAAACAGCTCTGCATACGCTGACATATTCCATCCAGGATTCCCTCCGTCACAAGGAGTACACTATGGTTGCATTCCTTGACATTGAAGGCGCTTTTAACAACGTAGATGCATCTGCAATCGCGCAAGCACTGTCAGCTCTGAACGTGGACACCTCGCTCAGGAAGTTGATTAATCTGATGCTCAATAGCCATATCAACAACTCTAGTCTGAGCGGGGCATCTGCCAGAAGATCTGTCAGTAGAGGAACCCAACAAGGTGGCGACCTGTCTCCCCTTCTCTGGAACTTAGTGGTCAATCAACTGCTGGCATGCCTGGAAGCGGAGGGCTACAAGGTGATTGCATATGCGGATGATGTTGCTATTGCCGTGTCAGGAAAGTATCCAAATACCTTAAAAGAACTCCTACAACACGCTCTCCACACGCTAGTAAAATGGGCGAATCAATGTGGGCTGGGCGTTAACCCTCACAAGACTGAACTTGTTCTCTTTTCTAGGAAATACTAAATTACGCACATTGACCCTCCATCTATAAATGACATAAGCCCGACTTTCTCTAATGAAGCCAAGTACTTGGGTATTATTCTAGATAGAAAGCTTAGCTGGAAGTCTAACATACAAGAAAGAGTTAAAAAAGCAAGCATAGCTCTCTTTTCTTGCAAGAAAGCTATAGGAAATAAATGGGGCCTACAACCTAGCATCACCCACTGGCTATACTTCTCGGTCATAAGGCCGATACTTACGTACGGTGTGGCTGTCTGGTGGACTGCCTTAGATAAAGCGACAAATCGCAATAAAGTAGGCAAAGTCCAAAGAACCGCTTGCTTGTGTATCAGTGGAGCTCTTCGCACCACACCTTCTGCTGCACTTGACATCCTGTTTCATCTGACTCCCATCGATATCTTCAGGAAACAAGCGGCAGCATCTTCAGCAGTCCGTTTGAAAGCAACTTCACAGTGGAGCAGCAAAACATCTGGCCATGCTGCTATCTTAAATTTAAATTTAAGACTCTCCTGAAAAACATCGACTACACCATACCACAACTACAGTTTGATAAAAACTTTCTAGTCTCCATTCCCAATAGGTCTTTCTGGGCGGAGGGAATTTTCCTTGACGATGAGGCGGTTCAATTCTTCACAGATGGATCGAAAACGTCCGATGGTGTAGGAGGTGGTGTTTTTTCTGATAGACTAAACCTTAGTCTCTCCTTCCGTCTCCCAGATCACTGTAGCGTTTTTCAGGCAGAAATAATGGCAATAAAGGAAGTCTTATCCTGGCTAAAAGAAAACGTGATATCCGCACCTTCTCGGATAGTCAGGCTGCAATTAAGTGCCTGGAATCAGCCTCTATTAACTCTACTACAGCCCTAGACTGTCGCACGTCTCTCAGAGAGATGGCGGAGCAGTTCAACATTCACCTCTGCTGGGTCCTGGGTGCCGGGGCACAGAGACATTCCAGGTAACTGTAAGGCTGACGAACTTGCCAAACTCGGAACTACACTACCTATCGTACCAAGCAGATGTACTTTAGGCATTCCAATCGCTACGTGTAGTAAACTTATAATAAAGCTAGATGCCATCCAAAGAACAAACATGTGGCACGACATGTCTAGCGACAAAACAGATCTGGATCTCAAACGTACTAAGAATTTGATCTCTCTTGACAGGAGGCATATCGGCGCCACAATAGGTGTCATTACGGGACACTGCCTTATAGGTAGGCATGCAACAAGGCTTGGCGTACTCTCAAACTACTTTTGTAGAAGTTGCTTGGACGAAGAGGAGGAGGAAACTATTCAGCACTTCCTCTGCACTTGTCCGGCACTCTCCCGAAAACGGAAACTCCATTTGGGAGCCTCCTACTACAATGATCTAAACGATCTAACAAACCTAGACATTCGTAGTCTCCTTTGCTTCATCAGAAGCTCAAACTGGTTCAACGAGTAGGACGAAATTTTTTAATAGATTCATGTGGTATCACAAGGGACCTAATTGGTCTAAGTGTGTCGGCAGCCACTTCAACATAACCTAACCTAACCTAAATTGCAAGATCTAGATGGCCAATTCTGATCGCAAAAACGGCCGATTATATACGATTAGAAAATGACTCGTGCAGTACCTAATTGAAATGGTTTTCTGACTGTATGACATGTGGCACCGTCTTGTTGAAACCCATGTTGGCCACGCCAATATCTTTTAATTAAGGCACTAAAAACTGGGTTATCATTCCATGATAACGAACACAATTCATTTTTACTGCCTGACCAGCCGCATTTTCGAAGAAGAATGGTCCAATAATGCGTCCAGTCCAAAATCCGCACCAAATAGTCACGCGTTGTGGATGTATTTGTTTCTCAACAATTACTCGTGGGTTTTCTGAACCCCAAATGCAACGGTTTTGACGACTAACGAAGCCATCAAGATGAAAATGAGCTTCATCACTAAAGATGATTTTGTTCGAAAATTGCGGACTGTAGCTGACAAACCTTCACTATTTCTAAAATATTGCTCAACAATGAAAATGCGTTGTTTTTTCTTATAGCGTTCCATTTTTACTAACCCCGAACTGTCAGCTGTGACATTGTTATTTTTTTGTTTTTCGTTGGCATCACTGTACAATTAAAAATTCAAATTTTGCGTGAATTATGGGACACCCTTTACATCATCTGTACCAAAAATTTATATGGTGGACCAACCACTGATCCCTATATATAAAACCAACTGGTCTATTAACTAACCTTTTGTAAATAATAACAATTTCTATTTTGTTTTCAATTGTGTCCTTAAATTACCTATTTAGTGAGCAAGGACGTCCCAAGGATGCCCTTCCCATACGCACAATTAGGAATCAGCAAGACGTTGATTTTTTTGATCATTAGCTTACGTTTAATAAAAAAATTATAAATTAGATTTGCTAAAATGACGTTGCATAAACGTTCACCAGCTCTCTGACTATATGTAGGTACTATTCGTAAATTACCTGCTTACTTTCTATAGCTAGGTGGCGCTACAGTCCGGGGTGGACCTGAACCCCAACAACGAAATGAACCACGGTTTTTCGAGGGTCTTATATGGTAAACGGTTCGCAATCGGTGACGAAAGATCATTTGATCTCACAATTAAATGAGCCATGAAATATTGGTAGCATATGAAACATGACCGGGTTTACACCTTATGTTAGAAGCGCAAAGTTAAAGATTTAAAACAACATAAAAGTGCAACCACTGAAACTCATTTCGCCACTTCTGCATATCGTCGTCGGTGAGAGCATTTAAAATTTGGCTAACAGCTCAATAGAATCTTTATTCCCCTAACAAACGTCAATGTAGGGTTGGGTATGATATATCCTTTTTAAAAATCTCTTTTCCAAAATCCCCTGTTCCATAATCCCCTGTGCTGAAATCCCTTACTCCAAAAGACCCTAAGAGAAAATCCCTACGGGACAAAATCGCGGCGACAGAATTAATAACACCAAATCTAAAAATGGGAGATAACAAACAAACAAACTTATATTTGGTCCATTTAAGATTACACTTTGAGTGTTTCATTGAAATCTGTCCAGTAGGTTTCGCGCTTTTAGGAGACAAATAAAATTCCTACTGTCCTGTCATGTCGCACGATCGCAAAAGTATAAACATCCATTTGTAGCAAGGTATATGTTTATGGGCATTTTGGGCAAAAACTGTTCCTACGGACGTGGCTATAAACGACATAGCCTATAGCAGTCTCACAGTCTTAAGGAACATTTTAAAAATTTGTTTATCAAAATCTGTCCAGAAGTTTTCGAGTTTTTAACAGCCAAAGAAAATTCCTACAGTTACAGCGCCTTTCTTACAATTCATTTCGTATGCTGGAGCTAAAAGTTGTTAAAATAAATGCATATTTTTTTTCTTTCCTTTTTGATTTTTTTTTGTATTGGATTTTGATATTCTGTACGAACATCCCATAACATTGAGATACGTATGGGTATAGAACCCTGCTTGTGGTCACTGTAGGATTTGGAGTAGGTGCGAGGTTGAGTATATGCAAAGTTTTATTATGCTGTTTGCTTAATTTTACCGCCAAAAGTACGCGCTGTTTAATTACCATTATAGAAAATGGAATCACAACGCCCATATTGATTCTGATGGTGAAGCTAAATTGAAGTTACAAGAAGAAAAAACGTATTGATTCTAAATTGTGCGATCAGGGGATTTTAACGAGGGGTTTAATAAGTAATTGTATGTAATGGGAGATGTAATGGGAGATCCCGTCAATGTAAGACAACACAAGCTTTTCATATTTTAAAATTTAGGCTATAGGTACTCAATCATGTTGAAATCGCATGTGCACAACTAGTCTAAACTCACTCGCCGAACTCTATCAAAAGTCCACTTCTATATGTCAGGAGGCTATAACAAAATCGTTAAAAAAAATCAATATACCCAATTGAGCCACATAAACAGATTCATACATAAGTATAAACGCCCATCTATACTGTCAAAATATATCCTTCCCATATCTATGTATCAATTGCCACAAAGTAGAGTACCTAGCCGACTTGACTACTCAACTCAGCCTCACATTCGTATGTCTCGCTTGCCGCCCCCTCAATTCACACAAACGATGTGTTAATTGCATCCATCACAACAGTCGTATTGAATCGTCAGACACTTGAGAGAGAACAAAAAAAATAAATAAATAAATAGAATCCCACTTCCGTTGCAGTGGCGCGCGGTAACTTGATAAATTGATATATCAACTGAGAAAAAAGCAATCCCACCCACACGGGGGTGGTAATTAATTCAATCATTACCGCCAACGCGCTCCGACTGTGTACAAGCAGCACTCTCGAAGAGCATCAACACACACAAAGTTGCATGCAATGAATGAAATGCAGCAGCAATTATCGTCCACTGTGTAACATCAATCCATCCGTCCATCTGTCTGTTTTCCCTGTGCTTGTTCATTCCCGTGTTCCGTGTACTAAGGGCATCTCTCCACCTTAATCCAATCCATCACTCCAACTCCAACAACAAACAGCGCCACAGCCACAGCACGGCATAGCACTCCGCTCCGGTGCTCCTTTCCTGAGTCAGAGTCATTTCCATCACATCGCATTCACATTGCATTGCAACGCATCAAATATCCCGGTCCCAATAAACCAACACACACGCACAGGTACACTTACCGGCGGCGGCGGCAATCTAACCTGACGATAGCTTAAGCACTGGCAATACATCGCGCTGATAAATTGATGGCCATCCATAAAGCAGTCAGAGCCTGTCGGCCAGCATGTTCCATAAATAAATAAACTTAGTCAGTAATTCACAAGTTGCACCGTTTCACCATCAGGCAGCGTTTACCTGCGAGAATTGCTATACGTACCCATACATTGGTCTCCCATTTTGTACTCGTGTTAGGGGGGGTGGTTTGAGTTTGACTATTTGACGGTCTCACTTCACTTAGGATGTACTTATGTGACCCGGCAATTGAGGACTGGGACTGGGGGTAAAGCATTTGAACAAACCAATCGACTGACTGACAGACGCTTCAATTGAATACATGTAACCATCATCGGGAGAGATAGGCAAACACATCAGAGCATCCGATGTACGTGGGCATCCAATTGACGAAGGAACGAGTCAGCCGTCAATGAAATTTGTTGACTCGAATAAATCGCATTGCCTGCCCGCAAAATTCGCCATGGGGTCCCGGCCGGGAGGAGTCTTGGGAGCCTTTTGAAATATGGTTCAATTAATGATTTGGTTCACAAATATGCCAACCGTATTGGATATTCCGGCACAATGAGGATGTACGCTTCCGGTGACGCAAGAAAATTATTCACGCTCGCAAGGTACGTTATTATGATCATGGAAGTGGATTGAGGATGAGGACAAGTTATAGAACAAGCGGGGATCAAGCATCCCTGCAATGAGCACTTTATGTGCGGCCCGACAGGTGTCATTGTTGGCAATACCGCGCAACGATATTACCATTTTCATTGACAGCCAGGCGGCTATAAAAGCATTCTCTACTATTGAAATAAAATCTAAGCTAGTTTTCACCTCTGCCGCGAAGAGCTCAATGTTCTCTGCTCGCAGCACACCACGAATCTCTGCTGGGTCCCTGGACACAGTGACAAAGCCGGCAACGAGAAGGCTGACGAACTAGCTAGAGAGTGACCCCCCATGAAAGGGCATCACAATGGGTCCATGAGGACCTAAGTGTGGTACAGTAGGGTTCACCCTACTCTACCAACCCGTCAACCTAACCTAACCTATGTGCGGCTAGTTTTTTAGGGTATCTATATAGTATAGATCGTTCTCTGATTCACGCCCCCAAATTTTACAGATCTTTCATGAAAAGTGCTCCCAATAAGTGTCTTTGATCCATATGGTGAAGTGAATTGTGATGACGAGGTAGGTTTGCATCACGATAAAACTTTTGCTGTCATCCATGACTTCAAAAATGGCCTCTATTCTCAAAGGTGTGCATCGTCGCTACAAAAGAAACGAAGGCAAATTGACATGAAGATCCGTCAAATGACACCAGAAGTAAAAACGCTTGATCGAAAAGAATTTGGAAGATTCGAGAAAGCATTCACGTCACAGTTCTGAAAAATTTAGCGCGATCGGCGTAATGCTTATTTTTCACGTTTAAAGAGAAAATCCTACGAATAACGTCAAAAACGAAATATCAGTCAAAATGCCCATACAATAGCGGGATGGAGGAAAGTTTTTTAAGACTCATGGATCACAAGAATGCGAAAAGACAAAAATTTAACTGGCTTTGTAGTGATGCGAAACTTGAAGGTATGGTATTACTTCTTAAGGGTCGACATGGCCAACCACACACCCAAATAACCCACTTATGCGGACGAGTCCCATTGAACAATATGGTGAGCTGAGCTCAGAGCATCTCGAAGACTTTTGATTTGCGATCGTACCCCTATAATTGTATTTATGAGAAAAGAGCCGAAAATATGGATAAGAAGCGGAGATCTTCAAAATACGTGTACATCAGAAACTACAGAAGAGAAATCAAGCCCTAAGAGTGTTTCTGAATCGGAAGGAGAGAGAAAGACTTGGTCTAGCTTACGAAAAAAGCTCCACCAGGTCCGCCAATCATACGGTGGGAGGGGCTACAGAACGATGAGATACGGCAAGAATTTGTCTAGCGAGTATCTGAAAGGTTTGAACGAATTCCAAATGTTCAATTGAATGTAGAGAAAGAATGGCAGATGTTTTCAACAGCAGTCATTGCCCCTGCAGGACATGTTTGCGGACTGAAGCGCCTCGGTGCGTGGCGGCTGGTGATGGGAAAAGAACTGCGTGGTTTAGAACGCCCGGAGTTCAAGAAGCCATCAGAAAGAAGAAGAAGACTTTCAAGGTGTAGATTCACTTGGGGGACTTATACCTTCTCGAAACCGGTACATTGAGGTGCAAAGAACTTGCAAATTGGCTGTTAAAGCAGTGAAAGAACAATACTGGATGAAGATCTGCAAGTAATGTGTTCTGGCAGACCATCCGAAGTCTTAGAGTTAGGAAGTGGAACATTATTGAAGCAGTCAAATCCAAAGATGGTACACTTCTTTCTAATGAGGAGGACATCTTGCGCAGATGTAGCGAGCAGGTGGCAGAAGGCGGGTGTCTATATATTTTGTATATCGTTTGCGGACTAACATTTTCCTGGTTGTCGTAACACTTGTGTATAAGTCCTTTGTTTTCAGCATTACGTTTTGTATAACCAAGGGTCATCTCTAAGATCCCTTAAAACTAAAGTGGTATATTATATATAGATTTCGAGAGATATTCGAATCAGACCACCATTGTCGGGCATCCTTTCGTCTCCCTCCTACTATAAACCTTACCCAGAGAGACTCTCTGGACTTCTCCAGAGTTCTTCCCTGGGTTCGATTCCTAGTGTGAACGCTAGCATCTGTTTATGTGAGATCTGTTTCATCCAATGGGTCTCGAGCCAATGTTGTCCCAAGATCCACATCCTTCTGCCAGCCAAAGCTGGACATTGACACAATATATGTGCCGCTGTTTCAGATTTCTCCAGGCATAGCTTACAAGTATCATCCTCTCTAAAGCCCATCTTCCTTAAATGATACCCAAAATTACCATGGCCTGTAGTTAACGCCACCACCCAATTCAATGTTCCTCAACTCATGCTTAGAACCTTTCTCTGAGTGGAGCAGGTCGCCCATAGTATTGCCATTTTAGCTAGTCTACATTGTTCCACGGTTGACCACCTTCTCAGGTGTGCTGGCGTCATCCATTTGTGAACGCCAGTTCTACCATTCCTCTATCAATTGAAGAGAATGGTTCTAGTCCCAGAAATCTTTCAGTTTCCCTGTTTTGCAAGGGAGTCCGCCTTTTCGTTGCCGTCGATCCCTATGTGTCCTCGTACCCAAGTCAGTGTTACCTGATTTTTAGATGAATACTTATTGAGCTTGAATACACAATCCAGTGCCAGTGATTTTGTGATGGTTGTCTGCTCTATGCATCTAATCACCGCCTAGTTGTCCAGTGCTATTAGGATATTTATTCCTTCCACCTGACTCTCAAGCAAGTAATCCAACGCATGCAGCAAAGCAATCATCTTAGCCTGGTACTGAAGTGTGTTTCAAGAGGCTAATGTGATGGGTTAGTTCCAGATATTCTGAAAATATACCGGCCCCAGCTCCGCCATACATCATGTATCCATCTGTGAAAATCACTATTTCATCGTTCCTCTTTTCTGGCAGTAGCCCATTCTCAATACGATTTTTGTGAACCATTTTCATAATACGAACCTTTATTATACCATCCATAGGCATGTTCAGTTCCCTAATCTGGTTTTTGAAAAGCTCCAGGATCCTCCTTTGCCCATAGATGTTACCACTATTGTGCTAATTTGCATCTCGATGCAGGGCCGCTGTTTTCTTAATAAATACGTCTAGTGGTAAAATCCCCAAGACCACTTCCAGTACGCATTTTGGTGTTTTGCGTATTGCACCTGTAATTCTTATACATGCTAAACGTTTGGCCTTATGCGAGTGCTTCCTAACAGTCTTCTGGGAAGCTTTCGCCCACCATACAACCGAAGCGTAGTTGATAATGGGTCTAGTAATCATCGTATATGTCCAATATGCTGACCTAGGAGTCTCCACCTCTGTCCACATACACGTTTGCACTGATGTAGTACCCTTTTTGCCTTCCAGACCTTCTTCTCATTTAATACTCTCAGATACTTCACCTCCTTGGTCGTTGTTAGTTCAGATCCGAAAAGTGTTAAGGGCTGAAATTCCAGATTTTGTCCTCTTCCTAGTGAAGATAAGATTATTAGATGAATCTGTTTTCTCCGCATTAATGGAGAGCCCTTGTTCCAGACACCACCGCCATTACGTCTATGAATTTGCCTCTTGTCATTATTGCTATCTCATCGGCATATAACACTGCGTGAATGACAGTTGCCTCAAGTCTGTCGAGAAGAGAGTCCACAGTGTAGGTGCGAAAGAACACCTCCTTGTGGGCAACCTCTGCTGACCCTTCCTCTGAGTTTTGAGGTTCCCGTCTGAATACCTATCGCCCTTGTATTTAACATATTGTCCACCAATCATACCACCCTATACGTTTTCCCAAGGGTTGTTTCAGACTTTCAATGCATGTCTTATCGAAGGTATTTAGCTCTTCCTCCGCAGCGCGTACTTAAGTGGTAACTATCCTCCTTTTGTCTGTTCTGTATGTTACCTACAATTAATTTCTCCAACGCCCTCCCGTAAGCACAAGTCAATTGCCTGACTCCAAAATTACATTTCAAACTGCCTCACAACATGTGACTCACATGTCACAACGCAATCAGAAAAACAAAGACAAGGCGCCAACGAAGAAATCCAACTCAGATAAACCTCTCTTCGTTCTCCATTATCGTATATATCCTTCTTTTCGACCCAAAAATAAAAAAAAAGTCATAAACTCACCCAAAATGTCCACTCTATCAGTGTTAATGTCCTCCATACACTGATAACAGAATTTATCGTCGCTCGTTTAAGTAAGTTACGTTCTTCCTTTTATACCCACGCCAGAGATTTCATTTTTATGGCCACCGATCCTTTGGCGTTCTCAGAGCCCTTCCTAAATTGATTTGTGGGATTTTCATTTGCTGACATTGCTATGCCAGCTCTTTCCGCCATTCAGCGGCAGCCACAGCAGCTCTGTCCAATCCAATTTACTATATCGTGTCAATTTATCACAATTTGTTTGCGGGATGAGGGCTGCTGCACACAAGTCGTAGAGTAATCGACTCTCCAACTCCAAGCCGCAGCACTGCACTGATTGAAATTTATTTCTTAATTTTCCAACGCCACAACAACAAATATTATGTTTATCATGTTCCATTGTGACATTTGTCAATATCAAGGCTACACCAATTGACTTGACTATAGTCTGACGTAGTTTTCTTCTTCGAGTTCGAATGCTGGCGGAGGACTCAATCCCGCTCTCAATTGAGTTCAATTAATTTACAACTGCGCCTGTCATTGTGGATGCGTGGATGGGGCATTGTCAAAAATTAGAGCTTGTTCAATTTCTTTTTCGTTTATATTTATCACCTTGTTTGACACAATTGTTGTAGGTCGACATACGCTCCGCTGTATGATATTGTTTAATTGTTCATTTCGTTTACCGTATATGCTGGTTGCCGATGATTGCCACTGATTAGGCGCAATGTTAAATTTGTGTGAATTTATGACATTTAGTTTGACACCCTGAGGGTAAACACAATAAGTCTGCAGACGAGCTAGACACCGAAACCCACCCAAACAATTTTGACAAACATATCATACAATTATGGGGAATTACGACCATGTGAACATGTTGTCGATCGTGTTCAGCGATATGTCAAAGTGAAATTGAAATCATTTCTAAGCAATCTAATAGCAATTACAATTCATTAGAGTTAATGGAACACATTGTTTCGATTTCGAGTCGATTCCTATTTTTCATTGAGCGTGCTGCTGCTGCTGTTGCTGATTTGCTGTCGCTGATTTGGGAGCATTTCATATTATTGGAGTTGACAAGTGGTGATTTATCAACTGATGTCTATCGACGACGACAACGACGACGAACGTATAGGAAATCGGATAGCTGTGACAGTAGTTGGCATATTTTATGCGGGCAGAATGTGCTTGTCGCGATAAGAACGCTTGCAATTTAGTAAATTGATTGATGAAGTACTAAATGTGATATAAATTTAAACGACGAGGTGCCTATTAAACTCCTATCATTTTTGATGTGGAAATCAAATATGTGATTGGTTTTTAATTAGATGATTCCACAATGGCGCGGGGGAACTATACAAACTGATTATATTCTACGTAGGTTGGAAATTGCTTCTCTTTCAGTCGATCTAGATTTGAAGAATATCGGTCCAAGGATAGACTCCAGTGGCTCACCGAGTTTTACTATCAAAAAAATAGCCGTCTATGAACTCGATTTCAAAAAATAAATCGCTGCGGAAATAATTTGACAGTTGAATATCGCGTCAGGTGCGGCGTGTCAAATGGGCAAATCAGATGCATCATGTCATGTCTCTGTAAAGAGGGTCGAAAATAAACTGCCCTTTGGCAGCATTAAAGAAATAAAAATTTATATAAATGGACTAAGTTTTTAAAAAATTCCACAGTCTTATATATATTATAGCGTCACAGCGCAGAGTGTCAAATGTCACATTAATACGCTCCACATATCTGAATTTGACAGCAAATTTGTGTAACAACAGTACAGCACTGAAATTCGAGCAATTGTCTGTAGGTAGAAGGTATGATATTCTCGGTCTTTTTGGAGATTGACAGAGAACAGTAGACGACCAGAGACTCCAAAATCTTAAAAAAACACTTTTAATTTTTTAAGGTTTTGGTTTTGGTTGAACTGTCAACTGATCACCACATGGTGTTGTGCAAATTGTATCTCAACGATCAAATACCTATCCTGCCAAAGGGTAAATCAATAATGGTTACGCGCATATACGGTGGGAGGGGCTACAGAACGATGAGATATGGGAGGAATTTGCACGGCAGGTATCTGTAAGGTTTGAACAAATTCCAAATGTTTCGTTGAATGTAGAGGAAGAATGGCAGTTGTTTTCAACAGCAGTCATTGCCTCTGCAGGACATGTTTGCGGAGTGGAGTTGCTTGGTGTGGCGGCCTCTTGGTGAAAAAAGAACTGCGTGGTTCAAAACGCCCGGAGTTCAAGAAGCTATCAGAGAGAAGAAGAAGGCTTTCAAGGTGTGGATTCACTTGGGGGACTCTCCTTCTCGAAACCGGTACATTGAGGCGCGAAGAACTTGCAAGTTGCTGTTAAAGCAGCCAAAGAACAGTCTTGGAAGGAGTTCGGCGAAAAATTGGACCGTGATCACAGATCTGCAAGCAAGGTTTTCTGGCAGACAATCCGCCGTCTTAGGAAGGAAGTGGAACATTATCGAAGGAGTCAAATCCAAAGATGGTACACTTCTTTCGAATGAGGAGGACATCTTGCGCAGATGGAGCGAGCACTTTTCCGAATTGCTCAATCTAATCCAGAGCATTGAGGATGACACATCCATTGCCTTAAGCAGGGCGGAAAATAGTCCCACGGTAGAGGAAGTCACTTTTGCGATCAAATCGCTAAAATCTAGCTAGCTAGCTAGCTAGCCGGAGTGGATGAATTCCGGCCAGAAATGCTCAAGGCCTTAGGTGAAGAGGGAGCAATTGGCTTTCTCGTGTCATTAAAATGGCCTGGTAATGCGGCGAAACACCCAGCGATTGAGTCGATTGTGCCGCTTTTCAAGAAAGGAGATAAAAGGGATTGCTCCAATTACGGGATTATATCACTTTTAGGTCTCCCCAGAAAAGTCTTTGCCAAGGTGCTGGAAACGCGTTGCAGAGCTGTGGTCGAGGCACGATTAGGAGATGAGTAGTGCGGCTTTCGCCCCGGCAGAAGCACAACCGACCAGTTATTCACTCTCAGAATGGTACTTCAGAAGGCTTGGGAGTATGCTACACCTGTTTACGCATGCTTCGTAGACTTGGAGAAAGCATCCGACCGAGTCCCTCGAGGTAAACTCTGGAGTGGAGTGGAAATTTCCAAACATTTCTACTACGATGGATTAAATTCGTAGCAAAAATGTCCACTACGACGGATTCTGTAATAGTTCTTTCGGGGTTCGTAACAAAATTCCGAATACGACGGATTCTGTCATCTGTGATCACCCAGAATACCTTCAGAGCGCACAAAATCTGCACCAAATTAACGCGTTGTGGATGCATTTGTTTCCCAATAATTATCTACTCGTGGGTTTTCTGAACCCCAAATGCGACAATTTTGATGATTAACGAAGCCATCAAGATGAAAATGAGCTTCATCACTGTAGATGATTTTGTTCGAAAAATAAGCATCCACTTGTTGTTGTTCCAAAATCCATTCAACGAACTCTCTTCGTGCTGCATGGTCAGTAGACTTCAGTCATTGAGTTAATTGAACTTCGTAAGCATGAAGTTTCAACTCTTACGTGCGAATTCGCCGTAGAGAGCTTCTCGAAATGCCAAATTCTTGACTACGGTGCCGAATTGATGTTTCTGGACTGTCACTCTCGCGAACTGCTTCGATATTTTCTGTTGAACGAGTGTTTAAGATCATTTATAGATCCAGTCTCCCTTAATTTTTCAATTACATATTCTCATCACAGTTGATGATTTTGAATCACTATTTTGTTCGAAAATTGCTAACAAACCTTTATTATTTTTAAAATATTGCTCTACAATGAAAATGCGTTCTTCTTTCGTATAGCGCTCAATTTTTTCTAACCACGGACTGTCAGCTGTCACATTGTTATCTTTTTATCCGTTGGCATCGCTGTACTCTTAAATGGCGCAAAATTTAAATTTTGTGTGAATTATGGGACACCCTTTATAATGGATAGATCTGGTCTACTAAAGTTTTTTTGTGGGCGCTATCGGCTCAGTCGGCTACATACTGAGAGGACACTATTGACTCGGCTGATATGTGGAGGAGTTTTGGAGCTACTTCCAGCCAGTTCATCTGACCTTTCACAAAGACAATGTTTTTATGAAATTCAAACCTACAATAGTCTATGATTTATAGCAAAGTCCAAAATAAGCATTATCACCGACTATATTTATTTGCCTGCCGATAGACCACCCATGATAGTCTAGTTCCTATACAATATAAGTGCAGAAGGGAGGACACTTTACCTATAACAACCACTCACAAACCGAAACCGCTTTCAAAGTCATCTATAATAATGAACCACTTTTTCGATCATGAGTACACTGGCTTTACTCTACAAACAATTGCATTTGACACCTCTCTCAACCAATCTTGACGATTTGTTTATTTTTCGTATGATAGCCTATCCTCAAGTCAGCTCAGCTCAGTATTTTCCTCGGAAAACTTCAAAAGTCAAGGCCCGTCATTTTAAATGTGTGTGCGCGCATACACTTAATGCGCCACATGAAGCTGTCAAAATCGCCTTCGTTTGCTGGGTTGTCTATTTGTCTGACATTTGAGCTCAATTCACAAAATAACACACGTCTGTCTCAGTGTCTGAACCAAAATTGATGCCAATTGACGCGCAGAGATAGAGAGCGAAAACACATCATCAACATCAACCTTTTTCGGGTCAAGCGTCAAACGAGGCGGGCATCTCATCGCGCGCGCAAATTAAAACACTTGTTTCTTACTTTTAAAATTAAACAATATTTATTTGGAACTATGTCCTTTATTATTGAAATACTTTTTACTAATTCTAAAAGGAGCTTAAGGCTACTATGTAGTTACAATAAGACTATCGATAAATTCATCATACAGTCGTATTTATATATTTTTCTTATCTATCTACAAGGAGACCCAAGCGTACAATCGTCTTGCTTGATAATGAAGAAGAGATAATATTCCAACATTGTATACAAACGATATTATCTCTTGTACATATGTTATCATTGTAGCGTTGTGTGCAAGACTGTACTAGAGGCTAAAGATATCATTGAATACAAATAATGTTATCTTTTTTCTCAATATGTTTTGCTATGGATACTTAACTCCCCCCCTTGTTAAACGAAATCGTCCCGATTTTTCGACGCTATTTTTAACATTTCTCTTTCATAAGTTTTGTTATATGCGTCAATCTTTTTTTGTTTTTGACGATCTGTTATACATTGTATAGTTTTTATCATTACGTACGTAAATGCTAGAATAACAATCAGTGTTACAATTGTGTATATAGTTGATAATATCGGTTTTTCTTCAAAAGGAATAATTAGTTTTTTTAAAGTATCTATGTTATCGAATTTGTACATTGTATCTTCTTTAATTATTTGGTCGATGTAAGACTCTGAATTATGATTTCTTAATATAACTTCTTTAATTTGCTTATGCATGTTTTTGTATATTTTATCGTCTAGATTTATAGTATTTTCATAAGTAACTAAGTTTATACCATTAATTGTTTGATTATTTAACTTATGCTTACCGCTTAATAACATAACACCGGATTCAATTTCTAAGTCGTAATCGTATTCTTGTTTAATGTTGCATTTTGAAGTTATATTCTTTAAAAGTGGAATAAGACAATTTTCTTCTTCAAAGTTAATTTCACAAATGTTTTTACTTAGATGATTTTGACAATTTCTTGTTCTTAAATAAGTTTGGTTACATAAGGCAATTGTTTTATCTGTAATGATTTTTCCATATAGATTCGACACTGCTTATGGTAGTTAGAGTCATATTACTGAAATTTATTTCCGCGTTTAGAACTTTAAGTCCTTCATATCCTAATATCATATCAAAAGACTGAATATCCTCTAATTCAAAAAATGTTATATTTTTCTTTAATATCCTAACTACTTTCTTTGTATCTACCATAGAATAACCATGCATTGTTTTTATTTTTATAGGTTTAATTTTAATTTTTTCGCTAGAATCGCATTTTCTATTAATGTAATTATGGGTTGCACCAGTATCAATAAGAATTTTGTAAATTTTCTTATGAATAGTACTAGTTAAATTTAAGCAGGGCAACCCGTCTACTAGTTTAAATGATCTATTCTTATGTTATTATTTACCATACATTCCGTTTCATCTGCTTCTGCATATGTACTGCTGGCATCGTCTCTGCGTTGTTGTCGGGAGTTATTTACTCTCTGCTGCTTGAAGTTCTGCTGATAAGATCGTTGCGGTCTGTTGTGTGTGTTGAAACTCCCGCTGTGTTCACGTTTCGCTGGTGGATTATATACATCGGGTTTGCATTGATTCCAATTTTGTCGCTGTGCATGTACAATTTGTCTCGAGTTTATCTCCATCGGCTGTGGTCCTTGATTGTGTTGCTGCATATTATCGTATTGCTTCTGGGGTTGATAATTCGTTGTTTGGCTCGAATAATTTGGTCTTCTTTCGTTTCTGCGTTCATGTGGCATATTTTTGTGGTGCTTATCTTGAGTGAGATGTAAATGCCTGTGCACATTATCATGTTCTATTCTGCGAGCAATTGCGAATGCGTGTTCTAGATCATTTATTGTAGCTGAATATAATGATCCTCTTGTAAAGTTGTCACTCATACCATCAATGAATATACGAACTGCGTCGTCGTTAGCATTTTTAATTAGTCTGTCGATTATATTCGGCGGATCACCTGACATAGTGATTTTTGATATTATTAAATTGAGATTTTTATTTATCTCGTCGTGGTATTCAGACAGTGTGCTTCTTTTTTGCGTGATGGCTTTCATCATGTCTTGTAGCACGTATAGAGGTTCTTGATTAGAGTACGTATAATCTAATCTGTTACGTATCGCCTCAAAATTAAAAATTGTGTTATAATTAGTTAACACATTCGCGGCTGCATCCTGTATTTTACTTTTTACTATAGTCAATGCTGCTGCGTACTTACTGTGTATTTTGAAGTTTTTAATGCTGTCCATTAATCTGGATGCTTCTTCGCGCCACGACCGATAATTTGATTGATCGCCGTTGAAAATAGGTAGGCTTTTAAATGCGTCTAACTGTATTTCACTACCATCTGTATATGTGGTTCTTATTTCCTCTAGCACAGGTATGTTTGGTACTATGCCTAATCCAGATTTTACTTCATTTAGTTTTGTTTCTAAATTAGTGTTTATTTGATTTTGGTTAGTTATTATTGCTGCTAACCTTGCATTCTCTGTGCGTGTGTGCTCTAGGGTTTGTGTTACTGTGTTGCACCTGGTTTCTAAAGCTTCTAATCTTGCCATTAATACTGCGAGTTGTTCCATTTTGAACTCGTGTCTGTTGTCGTCGAATTTGTGTGTTTTTTTCCTCCACATATACACTTTCACTGAATTGCTTAGCTGCTTCGTATGAAGAAGCTATATTTGTACCTGCTATGCTAGGTAATTCTTGTAACCGGTAACGCGAGTGTTCTGTTTATACTAGATTTCACTACTTGTTCCCGAGGTCCGCTCGATTGAAGTTAAAAAGTATATTTAACCTCCTGGCAGGATCGCCAATTAAAACACTTGTTTCTTACTTTTAAAATTAAACAATATTTATTTGGAACTATGTCCTTTATTATTGAAATACTTTTTACTAATTCTAAAAGGAGCTTAAGGCTACTATGTAGTTACAATAAGACTATCGATAAATTCATCATACAGTCGTATTTATATATTTTTCTTATCTATCTACAAGGAGACCCAAGCGTACAATCGTCTTGCTTGATAATGAAGAAGAGATAATATTCCAACATTGTATACAAACGATATTATCTCTTGTACATATGTTATCATTGTAGCGTTGTGTGCAAGACTGTACTAGAGGCTAAAGATATCATTGAATACAAATAATGTTATCTTTTTTCTCAATATGTTTTGCTATGGATACTTAACTCGCACTCACAGCTCCTCAAGTCATCTCCTTACTGGTGGAGAAGTGTTGTTTCTAACTTGGATATGAAGCCGTCTATTAAGGGGCTCTTTACAAAGTTTGTTGAGTGGCTGTCTGTGAGATGGTGATGTTGCCTTAGAGCGATCGTCGTCATCATCATCATCGTCGTCGTCGTCGTGTGAGAGACAATCAGCTCACTTAAGTGCGCCGCGGTTAAACTTGTCAGATCTTTATGACTTTACACACAGTTTCGCCGCTTGAGCGCGTTTCGATGCGGGCCAAAAGGGACGGATCTCTTAATCAGTGTTTACGACTGCGCGCCGATTGAGGCTGAGGGAGACCCTCGTCATTTGTTAATATTATTATATACATTTGATTGCTGCGGTCTGGTCAGCTACAGAGACAACGACAACGACGACAGCGATGAAGATGATGACGACGACGATGAGAACAAAACACGAGAGAATAACACTCGTAAAACGCTATAATGGCCTTCGTCAGTTTATGTCAAAATAAATGAAGAAAAGTGACATTTTAATCAATGTGAATGCGTTTTCTTTGTTCGTTCGTTTTGTCTTCTATTTGACGATTCTATATAGCATGAGGGCTCTGGTGGACGTGTGAGTAGACACATTTGTCATTTTAAATTGGTTCACAGTTTTTATTCACTTTATTCGCCCCATCCCTCACTCGGTTCACACTGATTTGACGAACATATAGAAGTGTGATAATTCTATTGTTTTTCGTTTTGACGATGATGGTTGTTGAGCTTAGATTGACATCAATGGTGGTGCAGTTAAATTTTTTTTTTGAAACTTTGTGGTGCTTTGAGGCAAGCATAATTTTTATAGAGGGTCATTCTCATATTATTGTTTCTTAAGTTATCCCTATGTTTGAAATCCGTTTGATTAAAATTTTCATTTGCTGGCGGACCTTTGCGTTTTAGAAGCCATTGCGAACAGATAGATAGATTGTTTTATAAATCATAAATCTTGAAAAATACACTTTGAGGCAGTGTGTTCGTTGGCGTTTTTGAAACCCGTGGTTAGCGTTAGGCTCGCCAAATTTATCTTGCATTACATCCATTTTACGGTCGAAATAATCGTCCATCTGAGCAAGTTATTCGGAACACGATGAATCGTCAATAATAATGCCGTTGTGGACCGCAGTGTTGAGGAGAATCCGAATGAGCCATTTGGCAATCGTGCACAGCAAATGGAGCTATGCCCTGTCCATCCACTTTGTGGAAGATTTTACGAAAAGATCTTGGCTTAAAAGCTTATAAGATCCAGCTTGTTAAAGAGTTGAAACCGCGTGACCATTATAACGCGTCGTAGATTCGGTGAATGGGCCGAAAACATGAATCAGCTTGATCCTCATTTTCAACGTAAAATTTTGTTCTCCGATGAGGCCCCTTTTTTGTTAAATGGACCTGTGAACTGGACAGTTCCTTTTATAGACAATTACTCAAAAACTATTTTAGGGAAAACAAGGCATATATTTTGTTTTGCCCTCATTCACCACTAAACCCATTTTTGCCGTGAGATTGTTTCCTACCTTTACGGAGCAGCGATACGGCCGATAAACCGTCCGGTCCTGCAGCTCTCAGCTTGGATATTGCTATCCTTACCTCATTTTGGTCAGGTGGACGGAAGTCTTGGCTTTCATCGCCCAGGTTAATTGGTTCATTCTGCCTGACAACGGAATTTGTGCCGTCTTCGCCGTTTAACAGTCTGCAGAAATGGTTTTTCCATGTCCTCAGCACCGACTGTGACTCTACTACAAGGTTTCCTTGTTCGTCTCTAAAGGTCTCTGTTCGGGTCTTGTTCCCGTGACACGTTCTTTTTACCTTTTGGTAAAACTTGCAAACATTGTTCCTGGAGTAACACCTCTCTATTTCCTCGATCGCGCGCTTCTCATGCTCTTTCTTTTTCCTCCAGAGAAGCCGGTGTGCTTCCCTCCTTTTTTGCTCGTAGAGCTCACAAGCTGCTCTCGTCCTTCTGGTGATCGCCAAAAGGTGGTTGGGTGTGTATGAATCGGGTAGGCGCTGATCGGCATCAACCTGGCGGTGCCCAGCTGTTGCAACCTTTCGTACACATCAATTGTGCTTATTTTACCTCCTAGTGGTAACCACCGGGTACTGGTCTGCCCATCCGGGTGTGACTTGCTGAACTTGTAAGTGCGAGTGTTGAGCACGAAGAAAATAGCAACACTATAATGCTATGTCGGAAATACTGACTGAACGAGTCTCAGAATCTTACATAAGCTCCTCAGAAAGAGGACGTACGGCGGATGGATTCATTAGACTGAATCAACGTTGTCGTCAACAGTCAATACGACAGTTACCTTACTTGAGCTCCTTCGACATATTTGGAGCTGAGGTCAGTGAGGATTTTTCAGGACTAGTCAGGGTGCTGAAACAGAGATGGTGGCGGATGAACCCTTTATGGGCCAACGGCAGCTCTCACATCCCCGAAGTGGGTTACACCGGAGGAATCCGGCCCCTTTCGTCCAAGGGGTCTAACAAAGGGCCTGGCCCTCCAGGTTGGGGGTTGTACGTCGGGGTAACTACCCGACTGCGGAAAAAAATGCTTAGTTCCGAAACTATAACAAGCCTCGGATACGGATGATCTTACTGTTGACGAACCTGGCAAACGAATAAAGGACAACGAATTTCGGAACTGCACGTGGAATGTTAGGTCCCTTAACAGACCACGTGCAGTCGAACAACTAGCGGAGGCCCTGAACTGCTATAAAGCAGACCTAACCGCCATCCAAGAAGTGGGATGGGATGGACCGGGCAAGAAGAGGATGAAACACTGCGATATTTATTATGGCGACTGCTATCGGCAACAAAAACAGCGCTTATTTGGATGTGGATTCATCGTTGGAGGCAGACTTAGGCAAGAAGTCTTAAGTTTCAACTGTGTGAACGAGCACCTCACGACAATCCGCGTCAAGGCTAAATTCGCCAACATTAGCCTAATATGCGCCCATGCCCCCACGGAGGAGAAAGACGACGATACCAAAGAGAGGTTCTACAAGCTCTTGGACAAGACATACGAGCAGTGCCCTAACTATGACACTAAAATTATCCTAGGTGATTTTAATGCAAAGATAGGAAGAGAGGGCATCTTTGGTAGTACTGTCGGGAGGTACAGCCTACACGACACCACCTCCGATAACGGATTTAGGCTGATCGACTTCGCGACGGGGCGAAATGTTGTCATATCAAGTACGCGGTTCCCGCATCTCGATATTCATAAAGGCACTTGGAGATCTCCCGATCAATCAACCGTCAACCAGATTGACCACATTGCGACCGACGCAAGGCACTCCTCCAGTATTATGGATATCAACGTTCCGAGGGGCCAACATTGACTTGGACCCCTACCTTGTTGTAGCCAAGGTACGCCTTCGGATATCCCGAACACCGCCAAGACAAGTAAATACTGTGAGGAAGTTTGACGTCGGACGGCTAAAATCGCAAGAGATCTCCAGATCCTTCTCCGATCAAGTCTCTCTCAATCTCTCAAGAGGTTCTATGCAGCCAGCATCAAGTATTGAAGACCAGTGGCAACATTACCAAAAAGCCATCAGAGACGCCGCCTCTGATGTGCTTGGTTTCACTCGACCACCACAACGAAACCCCTGGTTCGACGACGAGTGCCGGCAAGCACATGCAGCGAAACAAGAGGCATACAAAGCGGCGCTGCGAAGAAGGACTAGAGCTCCTCGTGATCTCTACGCGCAGAAAAGAAGAGACGAACACCGGCTTCTCAGGAGGAAAAAGAAAGAGCACGAGAAGCGCGCGATCGAGGAAATAGAGAGATGCTATAGCAGGAATGAGGTTCGGAAGTTTTACCAAAGGGTAAAAAGAACCTGCCAAGGCTACAGAGCCCGAACCGTGCCTGCAAGGACGAACTAGGGAACATCGTAGTAGAATCGCAGTCGATGCTGAGGATATGGAAGAACTACTTCTGCAGACAGGCGACATTTTTACGCTTTGCATTTTTGCGTCGTGTGTGGTTGAATACGCCTATCGATGACGATACGAGTCGTGTGCAGAAGGCCTTAGAATATCAGAACAACATTTCAAATTGTGCAACTGGCCGAAAACGAGATTGTTCTTGATTCTAAGGCTAATTTTTTTGCTGAATAATTCAACACAGCCTTGTGTAACGACAGCCACTTATTGGTATCTACCTTTTGCAGCATTCATTCCACTAACATGATTCATTTGTATCAACTACACAGCCAACGGCAAAGGTAGGGCTGGCTCCAACCATGAATCCTTAACTAACACTTAGGGCAGGAGCCATCAGGTGCTCGAAATGACGAATTGGATTTATATCCACATTCTCAAATTTTAAGCGCACATTCACAAATATATATATTATATTGCTATAATATATCTACACTTTGTCATATTCTTATGACCCCTCAGAACTCCTTCTAAAATGTACGACAGCTGTTGAGCTGTCACATTCCATGCCATATCTCATCAAAATACACAAAAATCAGTTGCTAATTAGTGACAAAAATTAATTCCAATCTGTCACAGCTCACAGCAACGAATGCCCCATGGAATTCACAATTTCTGACACAATTCTGATTTATTTTAACCAACCAGCAAATTAATTGTTCACATCTTTGTTGTGTTGCGCGCCTGCTTTTCATATTCAGTGGATAATTTATGTGACTGTCAGAACTGCCATCACAATTTATGAGATGCCAAACCAAAAATGGTTCGTTAAATGAGCGATCAAAGGAAATTAACAGCCAAAACGAGATATCATGACAGAGCGTATAGAAGGCATGGGCAAGAGCGCTCTTCCCTCCATAATTTACCGCCATTAGTGAAACACTCCCATGCTTAGCGTGCTCGATTGTCAACTATCGAATAAATTGTCGCTCCCCTGCGTGCCCTGCGGACACCCACTTGAAACCTTCGCCTCCGCCGCCTGCCTCTGCCTGGCATGCCTGCCGCTCAATGATGCAATAAAAAATATTGTCTCAAGAAAAAACATAGACAACCATTAACGTTAATCTACCTCCGGAGAGCACACACAGATACAGATACCATGTCACATGGTAAGATGATTGCTGGGCCTAGAGGAAGGAAAAATTGTTCAACTACTAGATTGCCACTGTGGTGCTGTTACTGTTGCTCTGATGGTGCTCCTATTAACTAATGACTGTTGTCAAATAATAAATTTACCCGAATCCATTTCGTGTACACACAACGACGCGACAAGACGAAGCAGGAAATCCACACACAGTGCGTCAATTGGGGTGTGAGAGAGCGCGGGATCGCTTAGAAGCGCGCAAATCCCCCCGTCGCGCTTGCCACTAGGCAATTTGTCTTTCCGAGAGCCAACACAATCACATTATCTTAAAATGCTGATTGCACGGCGCGGCATCCTTCTGCCATAAATTTCCCTTTCATTCCACATGCCACTATATAGAACCACCAAACGTACCAACACCATCAGCTATGTCTTCTATCCGCGTTTCAGTTTTGGCCTCCTCTAGGCTGTGTGTATATAAACTTGACAACGCAGCTTCTTCGACGACCAAGAGCTAGGAGGGGGCACAGATCTTCGTTTGATGTCGTACCGCGCGTCCAAATCTCTCCTCTATCATCTACGACGAGTATTTAGATTTCGTCCAAAGTGGAACAGCATGTAGAATGAGCTCATAAATTTCAAAGATACACCGAGTGACGCTCACGGGACGGGGAGTACTAAATGTGGAATAATGCTGCTGCTGCTGTTGCTGCCCTTTGATATGGGTCTCCTGCTGCTGCTGTTGCATCTTGGCTGCTGCACGATCGTGGGGATTATGATGGAGTCCAAAATAAATAAATTTGTTTACGCGTGATGAAAAGCATCTCGTAATCGGGAAATTTTTCTTCAGCTCACTGCTGCACACCATTAATTTGTCAAACGAGCAGAAGATATGGCTCTTCTCCAGCACCGGCAGATACCAGCCAACAGCCACCAGCAGCACACCATAAACGTGAATGATGGCCGCCGGATGGCTTACACGGTGGGTCTAAATTAAGTGCTGTGCGATTAATGACTTCGTGACGCGGATGATGATTGCGGTGATGAGTAGTCGGGTAGTTGGTTTGATGTGAAAGACTGAACAATAATCGTAAATGTGTGACATGGGGTAAATTGGGATAAGAAATAGGAATGAGCTCTTAAGCAAATTGTATAAGCCGATGATTTATAGCCTAAATAATTTTCGGAAGCAGAAGTTTGCTATCGAATGGGCGATCTGATTTCTGATTCTAATAATCAAAAATTGGTCAAATATGTATTTGCATTACATACCTACGCTTAGAGGCTGTTTTCATTTCGGCTTAGGCGGGTTAAAAGTCACTTCTAGGAGACATATTTCCAAAGGACTTCAACTTATAAAAATATAAGAAACTATGTCCAAGCATCCCGGCCGGGGCAGTCTAGTACATTAAAGAGATATAAATTCCGATACATAGTACAGTGTCCCGTAAGAATGCAAATAAGTTGTTTACAGTCTTTCCTCCTTAGAGACAGCAAAAGAAGACGAAGGAAAGTACAACGCAGGTTCAGGTTTCTGAGAAATCATCCTCTCATATCGGACATCTCAATTCCCACAAACCATTAAGAACTAGACCGCGCGCCGAATTCCCGTGCACCTACCCGATTCTCCCCGGAAAAAATTACCCTGTCTGTAAATACGTGTAAATGTCAAAATTAATGGCGGCAATGATTTTCCATGCTATATACCATGGGCCTAGGATTTTTCAAATATGCGTGCGTTAATGGCGCTCCTTTGATTTTGTACAGCACTAATACATGAAAATTCTAGGCAAATGGAACAGATACCAAACACGAAAAGTTTCCACGTAAATTGTAATTAGAAATTAATCGAAAATTTCGATTACCAGATTTCATGAAGAATGACTTCAATACTTTAAAACAATATAGATGGCGAACAGGAAGGATTTTTAGGTCACTGAACAAAGGAAAACTAGGATATCTAACAGGTTTCTTACATAATTTTCTTAATATATGCTTCTGTAAAACTAATAGAGGTTGTATTTTGTTACGATAAGCACCTCCCCAACAAGAAATTCCATATTGCAGCTTGGAGTGAAAAATACCATAGTAGATTTTCTTTAGAAGAATTGTAGAGCAGACATTTCGAAAATAATAAAAGTATCTCAGAGTGGAACGTAAATAGTTCCTCAAAGATTCCGTGTGTTTCGTAAAACTCATATGAGAATCGATAATAAGCCCTAGATACTTATATTCATCTACTGCCTCGATAAGAAAACAGTTATCGCTACAACTAAGAGTACTACAAAATGTGGGAGTAGTAGGTTTATGCGTACAGTTGAAATTGGTAAATCTGAATTTTTGACACTCAGGTGCATGGAAGTGGAAATTGGCCCCTAAACTTTTTACCGATGACAGAGTGAAATACATTATTTTAGTTTTGGAGCTTATTAACAACTTATGATTCTCAAACCAGATTCTCAACAAATTCAAGTCCCAATTGATGTCAGCAACGAGTTCCAAAGGACAATTCTGACCATATGAAAAACCTATGTCATCCGCGAAAGCAGTTGGTGAGCCTTTGAAGTCAAGTGCAAAGAGTGAGTTGATGTACCTAGATGAGAAATAAAATTGGACCCAAGACAGAGCCTTGAGGTACACCCATGTTAAACATTTTTATTTCGCTCCTTATCTCATCAATTTTCACACTTTGTGACCTATTTTTTAGATAAGACTTAAACCAATCAAGCATAAAACCTCGAAATCCAGCCTTTTCCAGTTTTCCAACCAAAATATTGTGATCGACCATGTCAAAGGCTTTAGTAATATCAATGAACAAGCCAGCTGTACACTTTTTACCATCAAGATTAGACATTGTTTGGGCACAGAACTGCAGTAGAGCATCTTCTGTAGATTTGCCCTTCCGAAAGCCAAACTGTATAGGACTAAAGTACTTGTTGCTGTCTAAAAAATGTACTATTCTGTCTTTCAGTAGTTTTTCAAAAATCTTACTGAGCACAGGGAGGAGAGAAATAGGCCTGTAGTTACACAGTTCTACAGCAGAACCTTTTTTGAACAAAGGTATAACATCAGCACACTTAAGATCTTCGGGAAAGACCCCTGCAAAAACACACCCATTGAAGATGTCCGTTAATACATCCACTATGAACCATGCAATTTTTTTTAAAATCAGACTTGAGATACCATCTGCGGCACTAGAATTTGTATTTTTTAAGCTGCGAATAGCTTTAAACAATTCAAGAGATGTTATAGGTTTGTAAACAAAGCTATTTCTTTGAAATGGTTCAGGACACATACAGAGATCACAAGAGGAATTCATTGGACTGGGTTGAAGACTACTGGCAATATTTGTGTAGTAGTCATTAAATGCTTCAGCGATTTCGTATTTGTCAGAAACTAAACAGTTACCGATACGCAAAGAATAAGGTTTTTTAGAGGAAGAAGATTTATTAAGTAAGCTGTTCACTATTTTCCATTCGTGTCTAAGGTTTCCTCTGGCAAAATCAAAACAATTACGGTAATAGGTATCACGACAAATTGGAATCTTCTTTTTTAGTTCAGCGCATAATTTAGTGTATTTACTTTTTAATTTCATATTCCTAGGGTATCTATAGCATTTCAATCTAAGTTTATTTTTGGCATTGACTTTATTCACTAAGTCCCTAGTGATCCAGGGCTTGAGTCTTTTGCTCAATTTTTTCGGAGGTAAGAAAGAGTAGCAATTATAAATATGTTTCTTAAGGCAATCAATAAATATTGCGTATGAAGTCGAAACATCGCTACACGAATAGACGTCATCCCAAAACTCAAGAAGCAGATTGTTACTGAGTCTACTAAAATTAATTTTCTTAATTTTGTTTAGTGGTTTTGCATAAGTGCTATTCTTTCTCTGAGACATTTCTAAAAGCAGTCCTGTCATACAATGGTCAGTGATCATCAAATCGAATACACATTTCTCACATTTATTCGTAGACGCACATTTGAAACGCCCATAAATGTGATCCAAACATCTACCTGACACAATCCTAGTAGGCTCATTAATAAAGGAATAAAGTCCATGCGCTGCTAGTAAGGCTAAGTATGCTGAAACAGTTTCGCTACTCTCTAAATTGTTAATGTTGAAATCCCCAACAACAATTAAATTTTTAGCTTTTACTTTAATTAAAAGATCAGAAAATTCTTTCATAAACATCGAAACATTAAACATATGCAGCCTATAGACACACAAGAAAACGAACACTTCATTTTTAACTACAATAGAAACCTTTAAGACATCCGCACTTACAAAATCGACACACAAAACTTCTTGAATCTGGTAACCCTCTTTTATGAAACACCCAGCACCACCCGCAGCGTAATTTTCATTCGTATTAGCAAAGAAATTAAAGCCGGGAATAACGTAATCAGTCTTTTCAAAATTGTAAATCCATATTTCAGACACAAAAACAATATCTGGAATGCACGCGAACGAATCAAGGTGCGTGGTAAGAGACGCAAAGTTTTCTCTCAGACTTCTGACATTCTGATGTACAATAAAAAATTTGTTATCGCAGTATGAACTAGATCTAAAGATAATATCACAATTGGAACTACTGGGTTCAAGGGCAGAAAAGTCTTCGATTAAATCACTTACATCGTTTGAGTTATTCATATTCAATTTTAAATAAGTGGAAATTTCGGCAGTGACGCTTTATCACGTGTAGAGAACAACCTCAGGTTTTCATGTCTAAAGGGCCCTCCCTACATCCCGATAAAACGTATTGCCGCATAAGTCGGAAAATGTTTGAACTATTCAAGGTATGCTGCAGAAAGTCAACTACCGTGCATCATGCCGCACCTTGCGGGTAGCATCTGTTAACTCGTGCAATAGGTATAGTATGGCGGTCACAGTCTAGCCACACATTCAGTCAAAAGTCGCACAGTTGAAGGTACCAATCAGATTTTGAAGGGCAGTCTTTTTCAACATCATACACAAGGCACGATCTTTTAAAAGTCCGTCCAATTACTTGCATATGCCGATGATATTGACATAAATTGTAGAACACAGCGAGCTGTCACTGGTGCGCTTGCTAGTATAGAAACGGAAGTGGCTAAAATGGGTCTAGCGGTCAACGAGGGCAAAACCAAGTAAAGGGTCCGCAATCTAACGTTTTTTTTTTTTTTCAACTAGTGCTTATTTCGCGAATGGTAACACTTAGCTCATGTCTGATTTGACAGATAATTAGTTTTATCCTTCCGCTGAACGAATATGGTTGTGTATACGCTTGAACAACGCTAGGAAATATTGCGACATTACTTTGAAAATCATGGTAATGTTGCAGAATGTGTGCGAAAATTGCGTACGGATTTTGGAAGAAGAGATGCACCGTCAGCTCCGTATGTTCATTATCTTGTGAAAAAAGTGAAAGAAACTAGCATCCTCATCGATAAACCAAAGCGTGCACGCATACATTGAAAAGCCGATATACCCAAAACGAATCACTGTTGGGTGCGGATTTTGGTCCAGAGGCATAATTGGGCCATTTTTCTTCGAAAATGAGCAAGGAGTGGCCGTTACAGTCAATGGCGATCGTTATCAGGCCATGTTTACGAATTGCCAGAGACAATTGACGCTTTAAAGGACAATATTCGTGAAGCCATTGGTGAAATACAGCTGCACACAATCGATAATGTGCTTAAAAATTGGACCGATCGTGTAGGCTACTGCATGGCCAGCCGAGGCAGCCATTTGAATGAAATTATTTTCCATTATTAACCGGAAGGATTGTACTTTCAAATAAAAAAAGAAATTTGAGAAAATATTCAGTAGTTTTTTTTTTACAGCATTTTCAAAAAAAAAGGTATTTGGCGGACCCTTTATATGCTGTTAACAAGAAGGGACACCCAACATCGTAGAATCGGACAAAACGTCACGATCGACAGCAATAACTTTGAGGTAGTGACTTAGTGAGGGACTTTGTCTACCTTGGCTCTACTATAAATTCTGACAACAACATCTCAGAAGAAATTAAACGAAGAATAACTCTTGCCAACCGCTGTTTCTTTGGGCTGAGTAGTAGAGCCCTATCCTGAGCAACTAAGGAGATTCTGTATAAGACCTTAATCATTCCAGTCCTGCTTTATGGCGCTGAAGCTTGGGCTCTATCTAAAATGGATGAAGATATCCTCGGTCGCTTCGAAAGAAAGATTCTTCGTAGAATTTTCGGTCCCGTTTGCGTTGACGAGCTGTGGAGAAGGAGATTCAACGACGGACTATACGAGCTGTACAGCGACATCGACCTGGTCAAAAAACTGCGAGTAAGCCGTTTAAGATGGCTAGGACAAGTAGAGCGGATGGAAACAAATGCTCCGGCCCGTAGAGTCTTCGAGTCTAACCCGGAGGGATAACGCAGTAGAGGAAGACCTCATCTTAAGTGGCGCGCGCAAGTCGAAAGCGGCTTCAACCGACTAGGAGTGCGCAACTGGAGGCAGTTAGCTAAGGACCGGGCTAACTGGAGAAGCATGTTAGCTGAGGCCTCGGTTCACCCCGAGCTGTAGAGCCGCCTAAGTAAGTACTATGTACTAAGTAAGTCTCATAGGGTTTCGACAAATCAACTTACAAACCTGTTGCACCATCTTTTTTATTTTTGTTGTAGTGAACTTGATGGGACAGTCGTATTATGATTGCTTGTGCGGTTGACATTTCTGTTTTTAGAAAGTATTTGCGTATTGAGTAGGAAGCCTTGGATAACTCCTACAAAATCCCATCCATTCGCCCATAGTGTAGCGTTTTCCCTGTAGAAGCTGAGGTGTTCAATATGGTCCGACTCTGACATGTGAAAAGGCATTAAGCATAGATACTTTGAATCAAGGTTTTCACTTTGGGACATTCGTTTTGCCCATTCTTTGACCTTAAAATGCCTAAAACTTTTCACCAATAAAATCCAACATCTTAATAGATTGATGCTCGTCTCTATAAAATTACAAGCCTATCACAAACTAGTTTCGATATAAATCTTTCAATCCAACTGATGTATTATTCAATCCTAACAACGCCCATCAGTTGCATGAGCGTCAAAAGTAAGAACACCAACGCTCTTTTAATTTTTCTTAGGTCCTTGAAACAGGTCTAAAAACCAACGTTTAAAATTATAAAGTTCAAATTGGCGAACAGATCACTCACTTTTGATGCTTACTGTATGTAAATACCTAATACTCGTTTGTACTTCGGCACTTAGAACCAAAATAGATTGAGTCATCAAAGTTCAAAACGTTAAATACCATTCGGACCATTTGTTTCGCTCATTTAATTAAAACGCGAAAGTTTAATTAACATTTGACATGCCGCGCGACGCGACGTCCACATCACACCCATAACGCAACAAAGTTGCCCAAATACTTGCATATGCATGCAACTCCCGTCATGGCGGGGCCTATGTCACATAATTGGACCAAAACGATTGCTCGCTCTGGCCAATTGCCCTTCTTAACGGCAGCTGTTGTTGTTTCGCTACATGATTTTAATTTTGTCACAATGTTCAGACTTCACTGTGACACATCGCACGAACAAGCTTATATGGCTGTACACCTATAGGTGAGACAGCGGGCAGACATTTAAATTTATTTTCGACATCATTTTAGCTTTTCGTTGTGTTTATATTTACATAGTCGAACTGGCAAGAGGTGTCAACGGGAAATGTGTTTACCAAGCCCCGTTACAGTGCTACAGTTTTCTAAATTTTAAAATTGATGTACAATAATATTTCGTATTGCTGCTAAAGTACATACCAACAGATTTGAAGCTTTATATCTTTTGAAAGAGCTGTCAGAAAGTGTCAGTCGCTATTACAGATGAGTAGGGTTAATGTTTTGTGTGTTGCTGCCATTATTTTTTTGTTTGCAGCGTTGTTGTAATGAAAAGAACATTTTATTATTGTTCTGTAAGCTAGCAGCGTTGCCATTTTGACTGCTTTCCAGTCAGATCTGACTGGATTGATATGCATTTAGCTGGAAGATTTTTTAAAATCCAGCCGGCTGATTTTTTAGCTGGATACAAATTTTGTTTGACTGTTTTTAAATGTTTCGTGTAATATCACTTTTCTATCAATATAAATTTTTAAATTCAAAGTGGAAATAGAAAAAAATATAAAAAAAGAACAAATATTGCTTAAATTTCACCATTTTTGTTGCTCTGAGCTTGGAAGCATATCCCACTCATACAATGAACCAATTTATGCGTTTGCATTTGCACAAGTACTTGCCTTTGCCAACTTACAAACAAATATTTGAAACTGAAAATTTAGCAGTTGTGTGAGGTTCAACTTTCCTATACCGGCCGAAGTAACAAAATAATTGGTTGGTACTAATATTACTTACAGAAGCAGCAATAAAATATTCGACATTATGTATGTTGATGCAAATGATGAGGAGACAATTGAAACGCTCAGAGAGATTGCTATATAAAGTTAATTTATAATACATTTTGTATACCCTCCACATGAAGGAATATTTCCTTTATCATTACGTTTGTAACTTCAAGTAAGAATCACCGGATTTGACCAGGATCAAGTTCTGAATCTGAATCGATTCAGCCATGTCCGTCTGCCTGTCTATCTTTCTGATGAAAAGACAATATAGCGTCAAAAGGAAAGAAATCGACCTAGGCGAATAAAATTCTGTCAGAAGACTTCTTTCTACCGTTCAGGTTGATATTGAAAATATAGGCTATATCGGTCAAGTAGTTCTGGTTCTGGTACCCCTCACCTCACACCAAACCAACATTAGACCAATGCCCATGCCTCACATGGCTAACTTTTTGCATGACTTGTATATGTATGCAGTGGATGGTATCAAAAGCAACGGCCAGACCATTGATAACACTTTTACTTGTATTTTTATTTTCATGACTGGATTTTTAGCTGGATTTTTGTTTGAATTTCTTTGACTGATTTTTTGACTGGATTTTAGGTTTTTCACTGATTTTTTTCCAGTCAAATCTGACTGGAAGGCGGATTTCAAAACGGCAACCCTAAAGCTAGGTATGTTTATTTGTTTTATTTTTGGTCTCTGATGAGGAAGAGTGAGGTTAACAAAGTGCATGTCATTTTAAAAAGATATCCAACATTTTAGACATCTATTTGCTACCCACGTCTTGGATAAAGACATGGAAGCGTGCAATTAAATTAGCATTGATTTTAGGGAGGAGCTACAGCGCTGACGCAATAACGATTTTGGGTTTTTTTTTTGGATCGGGGGGCAAGGGGCAACACAAAACAAGCAAAGTCCTTGGTTGGTTATTTAATTTTTTGCCGGGTTAGGAAACACTTCCCTGGATCACTCAGACGCAACTGTTCCATTGTACTACCAGGAAGCAAATTCAGTATTACCCATTTTACTGGAACTTTTTTGACTTTCGGAGAAAGCCGAGAATACGCTTTAGCGATGAGGAGCTTACAGTATCAGCACTTACCACATCAGCGCCAAAAACCTGCCACCTAATTCGAGCAAAGGTAGGATGCAATAACAAAGGAAATGATGCGAAGTATCCACAAGCGTCGCAGACAGTGGTACCGTTTCACTTAAGCCTAGCACACTAATGTCGTTTTCGGTTGGTCGTCCAGGACCGTCCGGAAGAATTCTCGCGATTCTAAATTCAAATCCAGACGCAAATTTCTCTTCTTTTCAGGAGAAGAACTGTCAGTTGAGGAGTGCCAATCGAACGCTTTCAGGAGCGTTCGGATCGATTCCGGACGGTTCTGGACGACCAATCGAAAACGACATAAGATGCTTAGGAAAACCGAAGTGCACGTAAGAACGCCAATTAGTTTTCTGCAGTCATTTCTACTGAGAGACAGCAGGAATGCCGCAGACTTCCTACTGACATTCGGAAGCATGCGTTTAGTCTGCCCTGCCCGCTTTCTGTAGAGCCTTGCCATACACAATTGTGTTCGTTTGAGATTGAGACCCAATCGTAAATGGAAGCCCTGACCGAGGACTCAGGAACGAGGACTAAGCCTTGCTTAGCAATCTCATCGAATATCTCATATTCAGTAATCCCCCCAGTGTGACCTGGGACCCAGACAAGAGTCAAAGAGTTCAGCCTTGCGACCGAGTTCAAAGAGTTCTTGCATTTCCGAAATATTTTGGAACGGATTACAGTGTTTAGCAAGGCCTTAAGTGAAGTTTGGCTATCGCTACAGACGCAGATACTCCGACCGCGCCACCTATTCATTACAATATATTCGGCAGCCATCAGGATAGCATAGATCTCCGCTTGAAAAACAGATGCATGCATGCTGGCTAAATGAGTATAGTGAAGTCTAATGTTGTCGATTTCCATGAAGACACCAGCACCGGACCCTTATCTAGTTCTGGAGCCATCCGTGAAAATACGACTTTGTACGTGGAGGGGCTCAGTGGTAAACTTGCTGGAGGGAGGGGTCTCAGGCTCGATCCCCGGAAAAACACTAATTATATCAAGGACTTTTCTACAGCGGTTTTGAGATAGGTAGGCCTAGGTAGAAAATTGGACTAGTGGGTTTGATTGACAGATATCGTAGCGAACTAATAAGGTTCCGTATTTTCCCTTTGGGTATACTTAAAAATTAAGATTATTTTGAAAATTTATATGAAATGACAATGAAGGCATTTTTAATTCTGGCGAGAATGCTCTATCTTAAGCAAACCCAACCAGTGTTACCGCCAAATGGCGACTTTTCTACTGTCGGGACGCGTGGCGACCACAATTTGAAATAAGCGTATTTTGGACCCCTTTCACAAATACAGGCGACATTGAGACGCATTTTCAAAGCTTTCTTTCTCAATAACGTCAAAAAATTTTTAAAAAAGAAATATATTATGTACATAGATATTTGCGTGTGTTTTCTGCTTTAATAATTCTTGTTGAATAGTTGTAGTATATAAATAAAAAGTTGGCGCAACAGGCATGAAGACGTTTGTGTGAGTTTTTCTTTTTGGGACGAATGGAAGGAACGTACAATATTATGCCGAGTCAGAACCATAAACCAGAGAACGGCTGAATTGAGAAGATTTTTCAGGACAGCTATAGGTACTTTCGGATTTTTGTCAGACGTTCGCGATATTTGGTGGTTAAATGAAACTTGTTCGTATAATTCCAATGAATTCAATGTTTTTTATTTACATATAAAAATTTAGGTCAATTAAACAAATTCCATAGCTAAGGCTATAGTCTTTAAAATTACTTGTACGGTTCCGTGCCATTCTCCGATTTCCAATCCCACCCAATTCTAAATTCCAATTTGTATGGACAATGCACATCAATGTTAACAATCTTACAACTTTTGAAATGTGTTTTTTTTTATATCGTAGTTGCCACGCCCCTTTATCCATTTTTTACTAAATCTCACAGAAATACCTTGAGCCAATAAGAAAGACTGTCTCAATATTTGAGCTCAATCTTTTCAGTGGTTTTTGAGATACACGACTTCGAAAGATTGTGCTTTTCGAGATATACCTAAGGTTTTTAAAAATTTTTTGTATGCCAGTTGCCACGCCTCTTCGTCCAATTTTGACCAAACTTCACACAAACTCCTTTCGGCCAACAACAAAGATTCTCCCAAAATTTAAGTTCAATCGGTTTGGTGATTTTGGAGCTTTCCGATCAGAGGTAGTGTATTTGTACATATCCATACAAAATGGCTTTCATTTGGAGTTTTCCGAATTTTCTAATCCACCAGCGATTCAAGACCAACGAAGCAAAAGAAGAATTATCTAAATTTTCTTTTATTTTTTTATTAATAAACTGTAGAAATAATTTAAACCTGAAAGTATTTTTTTTTCGTTAAATTTGGTGGAACGCATATTCTGGCTCGAGCGACCTTTTTTGGAGATATTTTCAAATTGTCCATCGGTAACGCTGAACCCAACACAAAGACTTGAGTGCGTTGACCCAAATATAATTAACTAATAATATCCTTCATTCTTGCAAAGAAGTGTTCTTGGATCAACCCATTCAAATCCCCTGCTCCTATTGACCAACTCGCTATATCTACTATGCATCGTTGGATCTATCTAATGGGCTTGCTGTTCATAACGACTCCAATTACAAACATATAATACATATCCCCAACAGAATAATGATGTGTATACAAACTAATTAGTTATTCAAAAGTGGTGCGGCTGCCAACCTTCACGTTCCCATATATCCCCACTGAGCCTTTTGCTGCACCCGGCTAATTGTCATACAAACCCGCCGCATTGAACAAATTTATGTTGTGACCATTTCTCAAATCGGGAAATCCCGTGAAAAATACCCCAGAAAATAAAAATAATAATTACCCCATCATCCCCACGTCCGAACCTAAATGGGACAATTTATCATTTTAATTATTACATTTGTCTCATGGACACACAACCGCACAGGGCATCCACTCCGCGCCGGCCGCTACTCTAGATAATCATCCATCAGAGATCTCTTGACCTTGTCTGGCCTGTGTACACATCGTCGACGGCGTCGTGGTGCACCCTTCCGCATATCCAAACAACGACGACAACGCGAGTTGTTGCTTCAATCGGCTCACTGGGTTCACCGAGGCTATGGCTTTGGTGCTCTGCAAATGAATCGCCTTAATGACCACTGACAATTGGTCATTTGTTTCTCGGTCGTTTTGAGTAATCGTCCATCGTCAAGACTGCGGTCCCAGCCCAGTGTGCGGAATATGGGAGAAGGAAGCCTGAAAGCGATTGCATCGCGGGCACCCAGACGACAGATGGGCAACAGAGCGTTACACGAATTTTCACAATGTCGGTCATTAGTCACGATCCTCGAATTACGAATTCAAAATTCGAATTATTCATAAAACAACCTGGCACATGTTTAAAGGAGAGTGGGGGTCGTCTGTTTGCCGGATTGAGTCAACCGGGAGACGCAATACCGTGGACAACGTCGCTGACGGACTGATTAAGAGAAATTGTAACAAAATGTTTACATACGCTGCTGTGCATATGTACACATAATGAGAGGGCGCGCGTTTCTATTTCAAAAATGTCCGTGCGGCGCGGGGATTATTCACTTCTTAAAGTGCACGGCCAAAATGATTAATTCATGCTGTGAGAATGATTGAGGGCTTTTGTTTTGTTTGTTTGGGGTTTTAGGAAAACACGATTTGAGACGTCACACCATGTATAGTGCGAGGGGAAATAGGCCGTCGTCATGGATGAGTAAAACTCATAATAAACAGGACAATTTGTTGATTAATGATTAAGGAATTTGTAGAAGAAGCGTGGCCTTGCCAGACTCATATATGCAGCAAGTGAAATGGGTAAAGGGAATGCATCACGACTATTAATACGATATGCCTGTAAGAGCGCGTTTCAGGTCACTATGAAGGGTGACGACACAACATTAAGATATATCTCTTCCTTCCCATCATCGTCTACTTATCAGAAACGCCACAGCAGCATTTTATGATTTCACTCTAGCAAGCACATGCAGCAAAACAAATCACTACACAGAAGGACCAGGGCGGCTCGTAAGCTTTACGAGCAACTGATAGAAGCCCATCGGCTTCTCAGTATAGAAAGCAGAGAGCTAATGCTAATGTAGTACAGGACGTTGATTGCCGAAACGGATTGTGGCAAATGCGTCATGACAGGTGTAAAATAATATGCTAGAAGCATATGCGTTTGCGGTGATAGCCAAGTTGCACTAAGAGTGCTGCTTAACTTACTGCGCTACTGCGCCCACAATTCTCAATTCAGCCGTTCAGCATAAAATTGTAGGTCCCTTCCATTCCTCCCAAAAATAGAAACTCACACAAACGAATGGTTGCGAGAAGCTAGGCCTAGGGTATCTACACGCCCGTTGCGCCACCTAGGTATTTATTTTTAGAGTTAACACTTAAAGGTTCTAAAATCACAGTTCGCACTATGTACAACTCTTTTCTGTTTTAGAAAAGAAAGAAAACGATTACCCCGATCGAATTCTATTCTATACACGAAAGAAAGAAAAATCCAAAATTTTTTCAAATGGGGTTCATCGTGAACTTAGCACCCCACATTAAACAAAAAAAAAATACTAAATGAACAGAACTTTTCAAAATGTTTGTTAGGAACTCTGTAACTCTTGTCCAGCTATCCATAACTCTAAAAAAAAATATATACCTACTTTTTAAACTTTGGGCTGCTAATTTCAAGCACCCTGGAGAACCTAAGCCTAAGGTGCCGATACAGAGCTGTTGCGCCAACTATTATTTATTAACTTATTATAATTCTTTCGATTACATAACGTACCCCATGTCAATAAGCTGTTACCATTTCGCAATGGTGCATTAACAAACATATTTTAACAACTTTTGTAAAATTGTTTTACACAATCCCAAAGTCTATAAAACATTTTCAACAAATCTCTCCAATCCCTTGAGACAACCAAAACACAAAAACTTTTCAATTAAAATTGTTCATCAAAGACAAGAGAGTCAAAGCAAAATGAACGGTATGATGAAGGACGCTCGTATACACCCGTATAATTTGGTCGGACGATAGAGTGCGCCCCATTAAACACCGAATTTCAATGTGCCGTCAACATTTTATTAGCGATCATAAATTTTCACGCGAAAACGTGAATTTATCGCCCAGCCAAATGGCCGACAATCAGCTGTTAGCAACATATCTGCCTTCTGCTTATTGCAATAAACTGCCCGTCAGGATCAGTCAACTAGAAGCGGTGAGCAGCACACAAAATGCGCTAACATACACAGCACACATCGACACGATTGTAAATTTCTTCATAATGCGGAATAAATGTCACAAAGTTGACAGTTAGCTCGCCTGCCTGCCTGCTGCTTGTGTGTCACTGAGTGGTGGCGTGGGGCCAAGGCGGCCAAGCCTGAAAATTAAAACAACCAATAAATTAGCTGTGCGATTATGGCAAACACCTCTTAGCCCCGTGAGCGGGGCCATCTAGTGTGTGTGGTGGATGCAAATTGAAAGCAAAATCGCGACGCGTCCAATAAATAAGTTTGTCGAGCTGCGAGCAAGAGGAGAGCTCCTTCGTCGAAATGCGATGGTTTTGCTGGCGCGCCTGCCGTCCCCGGTCCCCGCCGACACAACCGTTTCTAAAGTGAAAGCGTGACCAATAAAAGCACGGCTATAATGATCGTCATGGTCGTTGGCGTCGTCATCCACCGTCATCGTAAAATGCGGCGAATTAATTTTAGTTCATTAAGTTGGTTAAATTATTATAATGTCATTTGTAATTTCGGATAATTTAATCTCCCTCGAATGAACGCCAAAGAGCAAAACTGTCACTTAAACGCAAACGATTGCGAAGATAAATTCTTGCCGCTAAGTGGTGGTATCTCATGAGAATGTACAACACAAATGATTAAAATTGTTTCACTGTTATTAATTAAGTAAAGGCGACAGTGGTGGCGAGAAAACTATGGCTACTAATAATTGAGGCAAGAATTATAATGTTGTGCACATGAATTTTTTTTCCTGTTTTGTGAGCTACATATTTTATCAGTGGTTGGTGTACGAGCTAAATGGGGGGAGTTGTCTCTGTTTTGATCCGTTTTTGTCACGCGCGCCGATTGCCATTTCACATTTATGTACCTACATTGTACAGGGTAGGCCATCTAGTGGTTTCTTTTTAAATCGTAGGTTATTTGCAGAAAGTCGGTATCATACCTTCGTGGAACGAAATGAGTCGCTTTACGCTTGAACAACGTTGAAAAATATTGAAAACTTATTTCCAACCGTTCGTTTTTTGAAAAGAAGTTTCGGCCGAAATAAGCCACCCACCGGGCAACGCGAGACGCGACTACTGGACGGAAGTTTGTGCAACAAGTTCGTGAGACTGGTAGGTATGCTATGCTAGTGGACAACAATCATGGTCCCCATCGTCGTACAAACGAGAATGTGGCTGCGGATTTTGGAGTGGTGGCATCATTGAACCATTTTTCTTCGAAAATGAGGTTGGGAACAACGTATCGGTCAACGGTGGGCGTTACAGAGCCATGTTAGCCGACTTTTTTTTACTGAAATTGAGGACATGGATTTGGGCGACAGGATGCAGGTGCGCCATGCCACAATCGATCTTTTGCGCACCAAATTCTGTTTTGGCGATATGTCAATTTGCCGCCTTGGAGCTGCGATTTGACCCTGTAGTGACCTATGCTTAGAACACGATCACACAAGTCAATTACGTGCCAAAGAGTAACATCTGTTGTATCTCTATAAAAGAGCTTGATCCGCATTTCTGAGTCAGTCGATTCTGACCTGAGATGTGGAGCGGAGCAGATCAAGTTGCTGCCGACCACCGGTAATTACAGAACCCTTTGGAATTTTGTGGGGGACCGTCTAGGAGCGATGTGACGCCAACAATTCAAGCACTTTAGGCTAATATCATCCAAGCAATCCGTGAGGTAGAGCCCGCCGAAACCATCAACAAGGTTGAAAAATTTGAGTGACAAAATGCGCTACTGCGAAGCAATGCCGAGGCAATCACTTTAACGGCGTTGTATTTCATTATTAATGGGAATGTTTGCTCTTACTAATAAAGCCATAATACATGGAAAAAAAATTAGTTTTGTTAATTTTATTGCATTTTTAAAAAGAAACTTGTACTTGGCCCACCCTTTATTTCCGAAGTACATAATATAGCGATGAGCTCGCAAAAAGAATCATACAGGGGATAGCCTTCAATGATCTTCAAACGTACCCAATCATTAATGAAAGCATTTACGGAAGAAGCTGGCAGATTTTACAAGTTCCTCAAGTATCTTAAGTTTTGCAGTTATTGTTCGAGCATGTGAGGCAGGTACAAAATGGCGCGTCGCGTCGGTAATGACATGGTCACAATAAATATTGACCATCCAATTCACTGATAATGTTAGGTAACGCCAATATCATCGACTAATGCATATATTTTAATTTCTATACCTATCTAACTACCTTCATTTTTGACTTTACTTAATTCAAATTGCAATTATTTTTATAAATCTAAATTATTTCAAAAAAGCTTGAAACCGTTTTTAGGCAATACGTCTCTGAGTATTTTGAGCTATCATTAATTTTTTTGCTCTGTTCATATGCTGAGCTACAATTAACTGATCACAGCTTATGATACTAAAAATAAGTCGTGCGATAGACCACATAAATTATCTTAGCGACGGAGACAATTCTACTGAGGAAAAAGGAAATCCACATTGTTTTCGGTATAAGTATGAGTAAGCCCACAAATCTGGGAGAAAATCAATTTCGGCTAAGAAAGTGCTACAAAGCCTTGTTCAGAGTGTCAGACTAATGACGAGTATACCTATAGGAACTCGAATGGAGGATAGACAAAACCTTTTTAAGCTGCGATATAATTAAAGTCCGTTTCTATTGGGGAGAAAAAGAAAACAAATTAATTGGCGCCCAATGTGGGGCCCAGATATAGAAAAGGCGATTTAAAGGGGGAATACGAATGGCTAATAAATTATTGTTCAAAGCCCGTTGAAAATGGTATGAAAAAAATCTTTTCACTGGTAAAACTGTTTTGAAGATGAGTCCTTCAGAAGTCAGGGAACGAACTCTAACCGAAAATCGCTCTATATTCATTGCTCATTGATATACCTAGGCTGCAGTAAGGAAGCATCTTCGTTCTTTGCCTTTCTGGTCTTCATTATGAAAACTAAACTCTATCTGAAATAGGAGTTTCCCAATTTCACATAATTCGCTCATTGCACCCTTGTGCAATGTATATCGCTACTGCATAATTAATTTTAAAAAGTGCATTTACCATAACGGCAATGCAATCCTCCTGTCGAGCCATTCCAGGGAACAACCGACAATTTTATGAAGAGTCTACATTTGATTTGGCATTTCAGACAACACGGATCCACAAAATACATCCAATTCGGGACAGACAGCTCAAGACAGCTGAAAGTGCCTTCTCTAAAGTGGATCGTTATTTTTATTCTTTTATTCGCCATCGCGACACAGACGATGATCTCTGCACGCGAAATTATATTGCTTTACACATGAGTATATGTGTATGCCCCTTGGGGTGCCGCATATAGCAGACGGCTGCCTCACCGCGCATACACAAACATCCGGCACGTAAAATTGCCATTAAACACTCGCGGGCTTAATGAATTTATTTGACAATTTAAAACCACATTCGAATTTGTAAGCATATTACGGTGTGTCATTAATTTGACGTTTGTTATTTCACTCGGTTATTTTTGTGCGCTGTCTCTGGGAGTGATTCCTTATACACATCGTCGCGTCGTGTCGGTTGTTCGTACGTATAAAAGCTGAAGGTGGATAATATGCTTGCGCTGTGGTGCTACAAGGGACACAAAGATTGACATGAATGACTGCGTCGTACACCCATCCAAACACCCAGCGAAATGACATCTCCATTTCCACTTCAATTTGTCTGTCAACTTTTATTGAGTTCAATTTCTGTGAAATGTGAAAGGATGAGCGAGCTCTGGGCGACGAACGACGACGACCGTACGTTCTTTGATTTCTTTTTTGGGTCGCCTTTGGATTGATGATGTTTGAAATTAGTAAAAATGAAAATAAATACGCTAGTATCTGTCTTTGCTTTGAAGTGGTGCCTGTGTGGCATTGGCATGGAAGATAAATAATAACAATCAAATTTTTTACCCCAGACAGTTGGTAATCTTGTATTCAATCTGAATGGGGATGTAAACGACGTAGCACCACGGACAGCATTGGAGAGTGTTTATATTGTGTGCGGGGATCATTGACTGAGAGAGTGCTTAGAAGTGCAGACAGTAGGTAAACTTGACAGTGACGTTTAATCATAATTTTTGTTGGTAGTGTATTTTCAGAGGGCACACAGCGGAAATTATTTTGGTTTGTTAAAAAAAAATTCTGAACCAAGGCTATACATACAGCACTTGAAAGAAATACTGGGATTTGGGGTAGAGAGTAAATTGCTTTGTCTGTAGTTGCACTCAAGAAGAAATTAACTTCATTAAATCTTGGAAAGCTGTTTCGAGTCAATGACGTTACTGCAGTGTAGTTATAGGCAGACAGCGAACATACCAACAACATAATCGTTTATATAGAGGCTAAAAGTATACTCTTATTTAAAGGCATTTTCGAATATAACTCCTCTGCCCTCTGGTGAGTTTATTTCACAATTACTTACTTACTTAAGGTGGCGCTACAGTCCGGGGTGGACCTGGGCCTCAACCAACAAGCGTCTCCAGCCAGCACGATCTTTGGCCAGCTGCCTCCAGTTTCGCACGCTAAGTTGGTTAAGGTCCCCTTCCACTTGCGTGAGCCACCTGAGTCGCGGTCTTCCTATACTGCGCCGTCCCTCGGGTGTGGATTCGAAGATCTTCCTGGTCGGAGCATTCACCTCCATTCGCTCTACATGACCCAGCCACCGCAGTCGTTGGACCTTTACTCTTCTGGCTAGGTCAATGTCGCTGTACAGCCCGTACAGTTCGTCGTAGTATCTCCTCCTCCATTCCGCACCGTCTATGCAGACGGGACCGAAAATTACTCGAAGAATTTTCCTCTCGAAGCAACCGCTCATCCGCTTTTGATAGAGTCCATGCCTCTGCACCATAAAGTAGGACTGGGATGATTAAGGTCTTATAAAGGGTCACTTTAGTTGTTCGAGAGAGGGCTTTGCTACTCAATTGCTTTCTTAGCCCAAAGAAACAGCGATTGGCAAGAATAATTCTTCGCTTAATCTCAGCGCTGGTGTCATTGTCTGAGTTCATAGCGGAGCCTAGGTGGACAAAGTCCTTTACCACCTCAAAGTTATATCTGTCTAGAGTGACATTCTGTCCAAGACGTCGGTGTTGGGTGTCCTTTCTCGATGACAGCATATACTTCGTCTTTCCCTCATTGACCGCCAAACCCATCTTTGCCGCCTCCGTCTCAATGCTCACGAACGCGTCAGTGACATCACGCTGCGTTCTCCCGATTATGTCGATATCGTCGGCGTAGGCGAGTAGATGGACGGACTTTTGAAAGATAGTGCCTCTGGTGTTAGCGTTTGAGTTTTGCACTATTCTTTCAAAAACGATGTTGAAGAAGTCACATGACAGCGCATCGCCTTTTTTGACATCGAAGGTCTCGGTGAGTTCTTTACCGACCTTGATGGAGCAGCGTGCATTCTCCATTGTCATCCTACACAAACGGACGAGTTTGGCAGGGATGCCAAAACTAGACATTGCTCTGTATAGCTCGTCTCTATAAATGCTGTCATAGGCGGCCTTAAAATCGATGAAAAGGTGGTGGGTATCGAATTGAACTTTCTGGATTTTCTCCAAGATCTGCCGCAGTGTGAATATTTGGTCGATGGTAGACTTTCCTGGCCCGAAGCCACACTGATAGGGACCAATCAGGTTGTTGACGAAAGGCTTCAGGCCTTCACACAGCACAGCAGATAAGATCTTGTAGGCGATGTTAAGAAGACTAATACCTCTGTAGTTAGCGCAGTTCAGAGGGTCTCCTTTCTTGAGGATCGGGCAAACAATGCTAAGGTTCCATTCCTCGGGCATACTTTCCTCCAACCATATTTTACAGATGAGTTGGTGCATGCTCCTAACCAAGTCATCGCCTGCCGCTTTGAATAGCTCGGCGGTTAGGCCATCCGCTCCAGCGGCTTTGTTGGACTTAAGCCTAGATATGGCTATCTTCACTTCGTCCAGGTGGGGTGGACGGAATTGTTGGTCTTCATCGTCCAGGTTGAATGGTTCATTCTGCCTGACAGCGGGATTTAGTTCGTCATCGCCGTTAAACAGTCTGCAGAAGAAGTTCTTCCATATCCTCAGCATCGACTGCGATTCTACTATGATGTTCTTTTTCACAATTAATTTATTTTAACTCTCGAAGGAACTTATGTCACAATAATTTTGAAACTCACACTTTGTTAGAGAAGTAAAAACTATTAGAAGGTATGTTTCACCATTTTTCAAGAGACCCCTTTGACCCCCTTTTGAGGGGTAAAATGTTAAAAATATATAAATTTGTTTAGAGGCTATAGCTCTCTTGCAACTTACCACAGAGATATGCAATTTTTGGAGTTGTCAAAGTATATAATATAATTGGACACGTATTTCAGGAGATTCGATTTTAGTCAAGTAGTCCGTTCTAGAGAGGAAACCCTTGGGAGGCATTGTATCGGGAAGCATACTTTTTGAACGGATTTCTTTATTTTTACATTAACAGGCCTCTACCCATATTGTAGAACATAAAGTGGAACTCAAAGCGCCATCTATTTTTGATTTGCGAAGCTCTTATCATGGTGTGAAACCACTCTCGTCATTCATTTCACTTTTGAAATCAATTCAGGAGGCGGAACTTAGGTGGGATATCATGTAATACATACTTGGATATGAAAACTGGTTTTGTGTCATTTATTGATCGTGTGTGGTGTGCGTGTGGGGGATGTTTTATTTTTCTTGCTGAGAATTGCATCCAAATGAATGTTGGAGTAAGAGGAAAATGTAGATAAGCATAAGACAAAGAATCCATTCTCCATTGATTACATAATAATGACTTTGAATGTGCAAGGGAAAATTAAATCAACGATGGGGTAGGTATTCTGCGCATATATATAGATGGTGTGTGTGGTAGGGTATTTTCAGCATGGCAAGGTTGATGATGATGAAGGATAACAACGTGAAGAGAAGGAATGTGAAAATGCATATCGGATACTTTGCAATAGGATTTTGTATTTCTGTGATCCATTGAGTTTTTTGTAAGGGTAGTTTTAAGATTTTAATGGTATAAGGGGAGCAGGTGAGGTAGTAAATGTACTATTGTGTTAGGTAATGGCGGGTAGAAAAATAAAATCGCTCCCACAAGTTAACAAACCCCCATAAACCTTTTTATTGGATCTTGCATATTATCGAGTGAATGTGCACAGGTATATGTATAATTTTGCATTCAGTAATATTCTCTTTAGCAGAACCCACAATTCCTTCCCAACTAAGCCCCACTTGAATACCCCTTGCATCATCCCCTCATCCTGGTGTAGCTTTTGCTACTTATCTTGGTGATCTTCATAATGTTGCAAATTCTTTCCTCTGTCCCCCTCTTCATACGAAAAACCAAACACCTACCCTACCATAGCTCATAAAAGGTAAGATAATGGCAACAGCGCAAACAAAATTGCATAATATTTCCTTGTAAATGGCAACAGCGCAATGCTGCTGGTGCATACTACAATTTGCTTTCAATTATATCTCTTTCAGCCTAACCCACCATTTCACCCTCTCCGTTTCGTCTCTTTTCCTACCAACACAAACCAAACCATTATCTGCTTTACACCTGATCACGGTGTGACCGGCAAGCACTTTTCAAGATACAAATTTGCTATACATAAAATATATAGAATTTCTAAAAATCTGAGTACATTCATCGTTTAAATTAATTTATAATTTTTGTTATGAAGTTTAAGCAATTTTGTTTAAACAAATAAATGCATTTTCAATAAGAATTTATTAAATATAGCAACATATTGAAAAGTGCTTCTGTCGACCCCTCTCTCATTTTCATTTTTATTCAAGAAGCAAAAATTACTTTGAATCCCCATGAAGCAAAAATCGCTTTGAATAAAGAATCCCCATCTGCTTACACACATTTCAACACACGCATCCTTGATTCCATTTCGATCACATTTCACGCCAAACCTGTTTCATTTATAACACACCTCTCAATGCAGTTGACAAACTACACATTTATCCCTTATAAGCTTGGGTGTCATTCTGATTGGCTAATCAAATCAGACGACAGAACTACCGCCATCTAAATGAGAAACTTGGAACTTTTTTCTGAGAATGTGCAACAACTATGACACATGCAGTGTATTTTTCTTGAAAAATATATAAAATTTAAACTCAGTATTTTGCAACAAAATACATGTAAATACATAATTTTTTTTTTTTGCATCCGATAGCTGGTATGATACTTTGTTGTTTTGAGTAAAAATTGCAACAAGTATAAATCAATATATACAGGAAAAACGTTGTTCATTAATTAAAAAAATTGTTTGTTTTAAAACACCTGTTTTTTTAAAACCAGGATGAAATTTTAAGATTTATTTTAAACTCATTTGTGTTTTGCATATGACCTTTAAGATGGACAAGTTATCTTAGACTGTTTCGAACTCTATGATATCATGCGTTGGCAAACAAAAAGTCGGTTTTATGCCAATTTTCCCAAACACAGCTGGGGATTCTTTCAATAAAAGAAAAACGAGATGTCGCTTAAAAAAAATGCTTCAAAGCTTTCAAAGGACATATTCTGTTCTTTCCAATGCATCCAATATCATTTCGATCGCTTCAGTATTGACTTCTCTAGGAGGGAAACAAAATGCCATTTTTCGCACTTTTCCTCGATTTCTGGGTAGAGGCCTCTTAAGAAAAATATACAACAAGCATTTCCCAAATTCTACTTCTAAAAGGGATAGGTACAAGATCACCCTTAACCCTTTTGGAGGGACTTTTTGTATACTGATTTGAAACTATACACTTTGGTAGCGCAATGAAACTTATTAGCCGGCATTTCGACATGTGATAAAATAACCCCCCTTGCCCCCATTTAGGTTGCCGAAGGGCGAACTCTGATAATTTAAAGGGCTATAAAGGTAGTGTCATACGGGTACCTGTGCGAGGCTACAGGTAACATCATTTTCGTAATGCAGATGTCGCACTACCAGTCAAGGTTAGGTTAGGTTTGTGGGCTGGCGAGGATTTTCTCCGTGCCACACTCAGGTCAATACTGACCCATTGTGATTCCCATAGGGGGAAAGAGGTTATCCCTTACCCATTATAACCCTGTATTCAAATTACTTACTGTGCTGCTACATACAAACCATCTTGTTGATTTGACGAAGTTCATTATCTTGTCAATTGATGTGCTGGAAAGCTCGTCTAGGTCGTTGAAGAAGTGACTCCCTAGGAATTTATACCTGGTATGTTGGAGACTTGGGCAGTGACATAAGAAGTGGGTTGTATCCTCAAGAGCTTCCTCATCACCGCAGCCTCTGCAAAGTTCTTCTTCCGTTAAGCCCATTTTCTTCATATGGTACCGCAAGGTGTTGTGCCCTGTTATGATACCTACGAGGGTGGACAGGGATTTCCTATCCTTCCGCATTATCTTCTCGGTTTTGGATTCATTGAAGGACGGCCATAGCATTCTTGTGGTATTACAAGTATTTAGGGTGGCCCATCTTGCATTCGCCTCACTTGTGGCTTTTTTCCCTGCTTCAAGCTTAAGTGTGCAAGGCGGGATCTCCACAGAGGGATCAGCTTGTTCTGAAACAGCTGTCGAACCTTGTCTTGCTAATTCGTCTGCTTTCTCATTGCCTGGAATGCCTTCATGTCCCGGAACCCAGCAGAGTGATACCTTGTGCTGTGTACCAAGAGCCTTGAGTTCTTCGCGACAACACCTCACAAGCTTCGATTTTATTTCTGGTGCAGTTATGGCTTTTATTGCTGCCTGGCTGTCGATAAAGAAGGCAATACCTTCAGGTGGTATTGCCCTTACCACAGACTCACGGGCTGCTGTTGTCACTGCCAGGACCTCTGCTTGGAAAACGCTGCTATGGTCGGGGAGGCGAATCGATTTTGATATACCCAGCGATTCAGAGAAGACACCTGACCCTACCCCAGTGTCCATTTTTGATCCGTCTGTGAATACGGCTATGGTTGGTGTGTTAGGTATGAGTCCGTCTCTCCATTCTTCCCTGCTAGAGAAGGGTCTTGTAAACTCTAGATAAGGCGTAATGTAGTCCGTGACAGGTACATGGCCGAAATATTTCTGTAGGATCGTAGAATGACCCGTTGCGTTCAAATTCCATTTTACCGATTGGCTGATTCTCATTGCACTAATTGCGGCCGATAGTTGTATATGAATGTCTAGCGGACACAGGTTGAGGATAGCCTCAAGTCCTGCGGTTGGAGTTGTCCTCATCGCACTGGTGGTGCCGATGCACGCTAGTCTTTGAACCTTCGTTAACGCTTTTAGGTAGGTGGCTTTATTGGTTGCCGGCCACCATACGAGACTGCCGTAGGTCAGTATGGGTCTTACTATAGCCGTGTACATCCAGAGCTTAATTTTGGGAGATGGTCCCCAGGTTTTCCCAAAGATTCTGCTGCAGGAATAAAAGGCTATTGTGGCTTTTTTGATTCTTTCATTGGTGTTCAATTTCCAGTTTAGTTTTTTGTCTAGTATAAGTCCCAGGTACTTTGCGCTATCAGAGATTCTGAGGGGTGTGCCGCCAACAGAGGGTGTAGCAAACTGTGGTATTTTCCTTTTATTTGTGAAAAGTACCAGATCAGTTTTCTGGGGATTGACTGTTAGACCGCAGTTCCTGGTCCAGGTGTCGAGGGTTCTTAGGGCGCTTTCAATTTGTTCCGACAGTGTTGGAAGGAATTTTCCCGTTGCCAACAGTACGACGTCATCCGCATAAGCCGTTATTCTGATGCCATTGTTCTTAAGTTTTGTGAGCGCTTCATTAAGAACAATGACCCACAGGAGTGGGGAGATCACCCCGCCCTGAGGGGTTCCTCTGGAGGCATAAGCTTCTTGCTTAGAGCCCCCAAGTTCGGCTATAATGTGTCTTTCTTCAAGCATGCTGGTTATCCAGTTGACAATAATACTGCCAATGTTGAGCTTGCTTAGCGTTCTGCGTACGGCAGCAGTATTAACATTGTTAAACGCTCCTTCAATGTCTAAGAATGCCGCTAAAGTGTATTCTTTATCTTTCAGTGTTTTCTCTATTGTGCCGACAACACAATGTAGCGCGGTCTCCACACTTTTACCTTTGGTGTAGGCGTGTTGGGCCGGTGATAAATCTTCCGGGCGTAGTCTGCTACGAATGTATATATCGATCAGTCTTTCTAAAGTTTTCAGGATGAAAGAGGTGAGGCTTATTGGCCTGAAGTCTTTTGCACTGGTGTGACTTGGTTTGCCAGCCTTTGGTATAAAAATTACCTTCACTTCTCTCCATGTTCTTGGTATATACCCCAGTATGAGGCTACCCATGTATAGCTCTTTCAGTACCGGTATGATGGTGTTGGTGGTTCTCTGCAACATGAGAGGAAAGATTCCATCGAGCCCTGGGGATTTGAAGGGGGAGAATGATCGGATAGCCCATTCTATTCTGTCCTCTGTGACCAAATCTGCAGGGGGGTTCGTTTCCATCATGCTGTTGGTGTATATACCGGGGTGTGGCTGAGTGGTGCACCCTGGAAAGTGCGTGGTCAGTAACAGCTTTAAAGAATCTGAACAAGATTCAGTCCAGTTTCCTTCGGGGTCCTTGAGAGATCCCAGAGTTATTGCTTCCCTGGTTAGGATTTTCTTTAGTCTCGCGGTTTCTGTAGTGCCCTTTATTTCATCACAGAATTTGTGCCAGGATTGGCGTTTGGATTTCTGTATTTCGTTTTTAAAATTTCTCTGACTGGCCTTGTATATTTCCCAATCAGAGTCTAATTTTGTCCGGTTTGCCGTGTTTAGAAGTTTCCTTGTTTTCTTTCTAATTGCGGCCAATTTCTTATTCCACCATGGAGGTGAAATTTTAGTTTTCGGTTTTGCCACTGGACAAGCCCTTGCGAATGCCTCTTTATAAATAGTGTGTATTTTCTCGGCTTTCTGGTCAATGTCTGTGGGGCTATTTAGATTTCCTTCTTGTAGGAAGTTTTTCTTTTTCTCGATCTCTTTGCTAAAAAGGTCCCAGTCAGTCCTTCTAGGGTTTCTATGTGACTGGGGAGGGTTGCAGCAATTTCCTACGAGAAATTCGATCAATCTGTGATCTGAGTAGGACTGCTCACTCAAGACGTTCCATTTATCGATAGTGAGGGTGCTGGAGCTGTTAAATAGCGTTATGTCTATAACCTCCTGCCTGTTCCTAACTACAAATGTTGGTTCATCACCTCTATTAGCTACTAAGAGATTATTTTCTATAATGAATTCAAAAACTGACTCACCTCGTGGGTTAATATCTCCACTGCCCCATTGTGAATGATGGGAGTTTGCATCACATCCCAGTATCAGGTCCCATCCTTCCTGTTCCGCTTTGTGGACTAGGGTGTGGGTAATTGGAGCTGGTGGTCCTTCGTCTTCGTAGGGCATGTAGACGGCTGATATAATCAGTGGGGGAAGTCCCCTCCGTTCATGCCTTACCACGGTCTGGTCTAGATTGCTGTAGGTAGATAGAAGTAATAAGTTAATATGTCTCCTAGCTACAATACAAGTTCTATTCTTACTCTCCGCATTTAGCGGCTTGATGCAGTATGTTATTAGTTCTTTGTGGTTTAGACCACATATTTTGCCACGGGATACCCATGGCTCTTGCACCAAGGCGATGTCTATGTTTCTATCACCTAAGAGATGAATGAGGTTAGCGCTAGCTGCTATGCTGTGGTGCAGGTTTATTTGAACAATCTTCATATTGGTCTTACCTGATCATCCTCCAGCCTCCTCTTTCTCTCTGTTCTTTCCGTAAAGGGTCGAACCTTGCACCGGGTAATTCCAGTGCGAACCTTGTTGTTGAATTTCCTCAGCAAGGGCATGGATTTGTGGCTGAGTAAAACCACAATTTCAGTGCCCGCCTCGGAATGTTCGCCAACCTCGAGTACCTCCCAGTTCTCGCTCTGGAGTTCCGGATTGAGATGTCGGAGGTTTCTTTCTATCCTTTCCTTCGGGATATGCGGGCCGGGAATTGAGATCCGACATTTTGGTCGAGTGAACTCCAACAGGTCCTTCTTAACGACAAGTCGCAAGTCGGCGTTTGCCCATGGAGCCTGTGTTTTCGCAACAAAGGTCTTCAACCAGTTCACCGTGAACTCATTGTCACACAGCAGGAGCTTAAAGCCTTTGTAGGTCGAGAGTTGCTCAAAGAAGGGGGTTTGTACCTCTTTGTTAACGATGCTGTCGTTAACGCCATCCAGTATGCGCAACTCTATGAGCCTCCATTGGTCTTTACTCAACCTGCGATCTGGCTTACTGAAGTCTACAATCGCCACCTGGAGGTTGGGGTTAGCAATCATTGCCAGCTTGGCCTTCTTGGCAACCCTACTCGATGGTGGCGATATTGTATCATCGTGCCTGCCTCTCTTCGAACTTCCCGCCATCGGCCCGGGTGCTCGTCCGGGGACTGCCTCCGCGTCGATTGGCGGTCGCTTGAGTCTGTCCGAGACTGAGGTGGATGGCAAAAGGCTTTCCCTCCTCGTCCCGACCAGTCCTCCAGCTGTTCGCCTAGTCGTCCCTGCCGTACGTCTCCTGTCGTCCTTGCGTGCGTTGGGCTTTCCCCCAATCGGACTGGATTTAGACTTAGTGCCCTTCTCCTGAACGGTTGGGAGTGGTTTGGGTCTGTTTGCAGCTGAGGTGGATGGCAAACGGCTTTCCCTCCTCGCTGCGTCCAGCTCTCCACCAGTGCCTTTCGCCTGTCGGTCCCGTACGTCTGGGGGTTTGGAGCAGCTTGCAACTGGCTCGGAATTGGGTGATTTCGAGTCGGCTGCTGGCCGAAGTCTCTCAGCAACTGAGGTGGGGAGCAAGCGGCTTCCCGCCCTCGTCGTAAGAGGTCTTCTTACCTTTTTTCCCCGTTTGTTGCTGTCTTCCCTAGTGGACCCCGCAGGCTTAAGCGTGTTGCGGGCTCTCTGTAGAGCCGCTCTTTCCTTGTCCGTAAAGGACTTCGGATCACGCTTACTAAGCCGCCGAATTAGACGAAGTGCATTGCGTCTACGATTCCGTATTGGCGTACTTGTCTTGTCGTCCCTAGTCATTACTTGTGGACGGGGTATGTCCCGATCCACCTTACCAGTACTAACTACTGTCGCGAAGCTACATTTGGTAGTATTCCCATTGTCTGCAGGGCTGCTGTCGCCTGACGTAGTAGGTGGCGACGACTTTTCCTCCAGAGAGTAGCTGCGGCTTGTCTCTTTCGGATTGGTCGTTGCCACGTTACTGTCTTCCTTAGATACACTCTCACTCAACTGCGGGAATGCCCCGATCGTCGTTGAGGAGGATGAATCTTCGGTCGGCTTCTGCGTTGCCGCTGAGAGGGTTGAAGACCCCACGTTAGCTGATGCGGCCACCGTTGGTCCTGACTGGCGAAGGCTTGTCGCGGATTTAGGTGGTCCCATCAGTGTACTCGAGCTCAGGTTACCTGCGGGTGCAGACGATGACGGGGTGCATTCCATTGGAATGTCCTCCGATAAGGACTGCTCCTGAAGGTAGGCCCGTGCGTTGTGGAGTCTTTTCCTATCACCTTCGGACAGCTCCTCCCACTTTTTCATCCCCAGGCTTTTAACTGTCAGCTTGCAGTTCTTTGCGCGCCTTGAGCTGGTGGAGCAGCAGGAAAAGGATGAGCCAGCGACGGAGCAAGTGTCGCTAGAATCCAGGAGGAGTTTTTCCAGATTTGCGTCAATCGCTCCGACGCTTTCTCCGTCCGAGAAGGGTAGAAGCGCATCTTCCACTCCTTCTTCCTTTTGCCGATCAGTTTTTGTTAAGCTGGGAGTGCCTGGTCGGTCCGCACTCTTCGCTTTTTGAATTTTACTATTATTATTTTTTGAATTTGACATTTGGGTCCCACGAGTAAGGGGGAAGAAGATGTCCGCCTGCACTCACCCCCTGTATGCAGGTAAGGGGAATTGAAATTGAAACTAGAGGTCCCCAGGTATCTAGAGTTCACCGCTAGAAGACACATAACATGGTGCCATACATCCCATGGGCGCGGTTGTTCACCCGGGATTACGGGTTTTATCGAGTTATTCCCCTCTAGATCCGTTATATTTCGTTTAAAGCAGTGGCACCTCGTGCAGGATGTGGCTCTTCACCACGTATAACGGTCTTAGGCAATCAGTTTTGTCGATAGCCCCTGGTCTCTAGACTGAGACCTCGCCAACCAACCAGTCAAAAGCGAATCCCTATTCCAGGTCGTAAAGGCAAAATCAAGATCGCAAGAATCCAAAATCGACGCATATCACAGAATGCCTCAATAGAAAGCTACAACGACTTTGATTAGCCAAAAAAAACTATTCGGGATTTAAAATTGCTAGAACGTGATGAGCGAATGGACATCAATGCTCCGCTTATAAAGTTTTCGATTCTAATCAAAAAAGTTACTCTTTCGCCTAAGGCGGCACGCACAAGTAGAGAATAAGCTCCACCAACTTGAACAGCGTGTAAAACTACCCAGAAGGCCCGATCTGTAGAGCGGCCTAAGTACATAAGGTGCAAACTGTCATGCACAACAAAGCTTCAAAGGAAACCCTCCGGTAAATCTTTCTGCAACACTGATTAATGACGACACCAGTAGTTGTTTTTAATCGAGAGCTTTTTGGCGCTATCGCGATTTGATCATATTTTCGACCTTATTCCACATTTAGCACCAAGTAACACCTCTGTATTGAAGGGACAGTAACCTGCATAAAAGGACTCACTTTAACCACATCGTGTCTTTCAACCCGCAAACATAATGTGCATACATTACAACACCAAAGGCTATCGCAGTCGTATAGCTCAAAAGCTTTAAAAATCAGCAACAAACCACTTGAAATGACTTCATCCGTTTCAAGGCGCGCGCATAAATTATTTACTCACCGAAAAGTTCAAACCAAATACAAGTCCTTGTGTCAAAGACTTCAATTATTCAGTGCTGATTTACATTCACCACTTTGCCACTTTGCCACCACATAGCTGTGTCATGTCAACATGAAACTAAGGTTGGAAAAGAAATTCGCCAGCAGTGTAACTACCCATACTACGACATCTGCCATGTCGTCCCGTTCTTTGTGCTTGCGCCACCTTAGAAAAAAACAAGCCAAGATAAAGAGCAGGAAAATAAATCTAACCCCGAGTGCAATTTATCAAAGAGCGTTTCAAGGTGTTTTCCGATTTAACTTGTTTCCCAGACACTTTCTCGACGCGGCATGGCACACTGTTTGCTCCTTAAGGGAATTTCCACCCAAACTGGCAGACACAACTCTGAAGAGTCTATATAGGTGTAAAGCTGTTATCTCCTACATAGATACGCTTGATGATAATAAACGACTTTTCTTTCCATCTCCCACTCCAGCGGGTATACGGCACGAGGAGGCAGTTCGAAGACACCACGAACATGGAGGAACTATATAATGTTTTCGAATGACTTGCTGACTGGTGCAGTTTAAGGTAGAAAACGTGCAAAAGACAAGGCGAATGAAATCAGTAAAACTCTTCCTCTTCAGCGTCTTGTTCGAAGACGGCTCACCCTTGTATGACCCCCATCACCGCTTGGGCTAGGAGCCAGACACCGGGCTATAAATTTCCTCAACAACAACAGAACTTAACCCGCAATGAAATTTCCGATAAGAAGATTGTTCGGTTCGGTTATTAGACAGAATCTGACGGCATAATAAATTCTAACAATGCGGGATATTTACAGGGATTTCTCCGTTTCGGGGAGAAATGTTGGAGGGGTTGGGACGCGCCTCCGGGTACAACCCCTTGAAGCGATTTATTGTTTTCGCCAAAAAGATTTATCGAGTGAAATTCATTCCTCGATGAGATGTTGAATATATAGAAGGGAGCAATGATAGAGAGAAGATGACAAAGGGGACTGCTGAAGATTGGAAGTGAGTTGAGAGCTGTCAGTTGTTGGAATCCCTAGATGGCTTACATATGAACATAAACTGTTCCGTGATGGGGGGGTTCCGTTTCCAAGTGAACTTTGATTTTTGCTGTCTTCCTTGGATACAAATGGAGATGTTGCTTTGGAAAAGGATTGCTGGTTGAGTGGGTGGCCTGAAATTGTGTTATGCAAAAGAAAGGATTGGTTAGAATGTGACTTTTTTTTTTTTTTTTTTTTTTGGTTGCGCCAATGGATGTGGTAATCTTCTAAAGATGCGGTAGCCCGTGCTACCAACATGCACGATTCGCAAACCCGAATAATCGATGCCAGGAGTGCGCCTGACGTACTAATCCACACCCTATCTCCTTCAACCACTCTCCCCGCGGGACTGCCGTTAGGTATTACTTCGCGGGGCTGGTTAGCAACTCATGCTAAATCCTCCGGGTCCGCCATTTCGGCCCTTCTAAGTCTTTCAAGTCTCCTTAGTTCTTCGTGTACACTCGTTATAAAGGAGCATACCTCCAGCCAGTCATCTTCTGACCTTAACATATGGCTTATTAGACTTTGAGGGTTTGGTAAGTTCGCTCTTCCCCCTGCAAAGCGCCTACAATGGAACATTGCGTGCTCCGTATCTTCTTCTTCGTCTGGGCATTCGGGACAGAAAGGCGAGCTATCGTGACCAAATCTGTGAAGGTATTTCCGATAGCCGCCGTGCCCCGATAAGAACTGCGTAAGGTGGTAGTTGCAGTCCCCGTTTGTTCTTTTTGTCCAGACCTCGATAGTGGGGATCAGTTTGTGGGTCCATCTGCCTTTTGCCGTGTTATCCCACCTGGCTTGCCATAGTGCCATCGATGTTTCCCTCTCTTCTAGTTTGACCCTTCCATTAGGGACCTCTTGCCGGTTGGCTGTTTGCCTAAGGTAAATCCTTTGCATCTCGCTGGCAAGAATGTCGATGGGGATCATTCCCGATATAACGCATGCTGCTTCATCCGAGATTGTTCGAAATCCCCTTATTGTTCGTATTGTGCATAGCCTGTATGCTGACGAGAGCTTTCTCCTGGTTTCGTTTGTTTTTAGAGCCCCCGCCCAGACCGGTGCAGCGTATAGAAGTATTGAGCTGACCACTCTGGATAGTAGAATCCTTATTATATATCCAGGTCCACCTATGTTTGGCAGCATTCGGGAAAGAGCTGCTTGCATTTGTGAGGCCTTCTTGCCGGCGTACTGGATGTGTGTTTTAAAGTTTAGCCTGTTGTCCTAGGTACATAAGAGACTCCTTAGACCTGATGGTTTGATTCCCAACCCGGAAATTTGCAAATTCCACAGACTTTCGGCTGGTTATCAAGACAGCCTCAGTCTTGTGGTCAGCTAGTTCTAAGCCGGTGGATTCCAGCCATTTTTTGATTTTGGCAACTGCTTCATCCGTAACGGACTCTATCTCGTGGATGTGTTTGGCCACCGTTACTACGGCGATATCGTCAGCAAAACCGATCACCTTAACCCCTTGAGGCAGCGTTAGTCGCAGGACCCCGTCATACATTATATTCCACAACAGAGGTCCAAGAACGGAGCCTTGTGGTACTCCCGCGGTGACTTTGTAGTACTTAACTCCATTAGAATGTGACTTGTTGTTTGTCATTTGTGCATGCATGTGTGTTTATTGCCTACGCTGTAATTAGTTGGACTATTCTGTTGGAATTTTCGATGACCGTACTATCAGCGGCTTAATATAATATTGCACAACAAAAGAGTACTCGATTTTTGGTGATCAACCAACCAGTGGGATTAGGAACGTGAGCAGAAAGAAGCTCCGACAAGCCTAAGTCTGAACGGTGAAGACGACAAAGCGTCGTCTTGGGTCGGGAACAAAAAGGCAATAACAGAGCGATTATTGTTGTTACACTTGCTTGGTACTGACGATTAGAGTGAGCAGGTTACAAATTAGACTTCATCAGCTATTCTAACTATATGGAGGCAACAGTCTCCTTTATATACCGTCACGCTGCAATGCGACCTCTTTAACATGAAGATATCCTTCGACTTTTCGAGAGATGAAATTGCTTTTTCACGTTTTGAAAAAGACGATTCAACAATGAACTATCATGCGTTTGAGATGTCTGACAGATGCAGCTAAGACATTGGACTTTAAATCTGCGGCTTACAAAGTTTTAACAACACAGAGGGCCAAAGAAGTAAAGGAAGACCAACCTAAAGTAGCGAACTTAAGAAGAAAAGGACCTCAACCACCTTGGCTTGGCTTAGCACCTGACCAACTGGACTGGTTTGGTTATAGATGGCGCCTTGGTTCACTCCGAACTGTAGAGCATAAATTAGTATGTAAGAGTTAGTTATCTGCGGGTGGAGATCATATATCCGCTAGATACTACTTCGAGGTAAAAAAATCAATACCACATTAAACAGCATCTATATTAAGTCAGGCAAAATTTAGTCAACCAGCTGTTTACACGTTTTCCTTTAGACGAGCTTGCTATCGTAGTTTAACTTTTCCAAATGTATACGCAATACTAGAATCCGAACCAGCATTCACACTGCCAAGTGCGGAGGGAGTATTGCTTATATCATTTGGAAAGGTTAAACTACGACAGCAAGCTCGTCTAAAGGAAAATGTGTAAACAGATGGTTGACTAAATTTTGCCGAACATAAATCGGTCCGTTGATTCGCCAAGCATAATAGTTTAAATTCACACGAATGACAGTTGCATTTTAAAGGGCTCAGCAGTTTTATCCTCTTCGCTACAGACCTAAAGTGGGACAGAGCTCCCATTGAGCCGAAAGACAATTTTCAATACATATTAGTTATTATCGATAGCAGCAAGGCACAATCTTTAACTTGTTTCCCTATATTTCTCTGAGACCATATTAACCCCCTCATTAATTCTCCCTAACCACATCATAATAATATTGCGACCGAGTTAGGCCACCCATCTTAAGAGGCAACCCCTTGATGTACTGTACATAGATTAGTGCATATTATACGAAATGAAAAATGACTATAGCATCCACTGACCAATCCCCAAAGAACCTTTCGCCAACTGGCTTAAAACCGTGTCGTCCTTTTCCAGACACAATATAAAAAATCCATTTATCCACAATATATATCATAAAAAGACCAAAAACAAAAAAAAATCCAAATGAAGACTGATATCCCTGGCCAGCGAGGACCCACACCCAATGCAGAACGTTGAAAACTCCTTTCGTGCGCCATAAATAAGAACAAACAGTCTCGGCGGAGAAAGGAGTGTGAAACTCTCAAGTTGAAGGCCATAAATAACACCCCCAACGTTAGATAAAAGCCTCATCTGAGGATTGAATTATGGGGTGTGTGCCTGTGCACTAGGTATGTGTATTGCCTGGGGTGTGTTGCGCGCCGTTGATATTTATGATCACGTCAAAACTCTGGCTGGCCCAAGACGACTGCGACTACGACTACGACTATACGATGGAGCCAATTGACATTAGGTGATTGTATCACAATTTATGACCAACTATGCCGTCCCGCCAGATGCATATAGGTATGAGTTAGAAACTCTGCCATTATCAGTCGTTGTGTCAACACATTACCATGGCGTGCACACATCCATCAAGGTGTTAGAAGAGGAGGCGGCAAACAAATGAAAATGTCACCATGACAATGAATGATTTCTCTTTATGTGACACCAAAGTGGCACGACAGACAGTTGACAGAAATCAAATCTAATTTCGGTTCAGACGAAAAGCGACACCAACTGAAAAAGTGAATAAAAAAAAAACAAAAAAAAGTGGAACAAGTGAAACGAAAATAAATGAGAAGCAGAAACAAACTGTCAAAGTGACAGCACACTAACACAAAATGACACCATAGTCGGTGGATGGCCTGACGCTGCTGTCGCTGGTGCTACTGTTCGCAGTTCGCCCCACATCATTGTGTCATCGTGATGTTAACCGAAGGTGGAGCAGCACAAATTGCATATTCGCTGGTCACCATCGCCATAGCACATCCACTACTGTTTGACTTGACATATAATCCAGACGCACACACATGCACACATTCAATGCATTGGGTGATTGCATGCACTCATGTGGAAAAATCATGGTGTCATCTAGCTGCCACCTAACTGCGCTGCCATACACACCGTACGACGTCATTGAAAATCGGTAGGGAAAAAATGAGTTCCTCGTTGCATATGTGTGCGCGAATGTGTGCAGGAGTTTGCAATGCAAATTGACATTTCCATACGACGACGCCCTAGAGTAGACTTCAACCCTGTTGGCATGTTGACAGCAATGTCAAGTCAAAAGAAATGAATGTGCCGCTGCTGCCGTGTGTGTCCTAGGGATGGTGTGTCGTGTGCAAGGACTCGCTCAACACCGACGAAAATAGTTCATTTTTTGTTGTTGGATGTTTTCCTTCTTTTTTTTTCTCAGTGTAGAAATGAACACTTTTTTTTAGGGCAAGGTACTGGAGCGAATAGGGCTGACAGAAATGGGTGGCAATGCAAATGAAATTGCTTACTTTGTACTTTGTATTGGGATTTTGTTGTCTGGCACAGAGACGACTGTCATAATGTCTGATGTCGTCGTCGTCGTCGTTGTCGTCATCATCGTTGACGTTGGTATGTAGATACAGTACATGCTATGGTGCGTGTGTTTAGCTGTGTACATGAATTTGAGCGTGTGAATAGATGTAAAGTTGACAAGTTGACAATGGGGTTTTCTTTCAGTCAAGAATTTCATCCTGTAACTTACGAATTTCGTAGCACCCTTGTACTCATTCCCACTCGCTGTCTGTCAAGTGGGATTTTCCCTTAGACTGGCAAAATTGGAGCACTGAAGTTGTGAGATTTGTAGCACACACATATGGTCGGTTGTAGTCGTACACAGATATCCTGCAGGGATATTTCAAAATCTATTTGAAAAGATATGTGTGACACTGATAGTGAAGTTGAATGAAATACGGTTATAAGGGCGGTATATAGGTGTGCAAGTTGTGGCTTTCAAGTTTTTTTTTTTTTTTTTTCAAGAAAATGTTGGAACTACTGGTAAGCAGCTGTGGCATAGAATAAATTCAGTGTGCCCTTAAATAGGGAAGAATTTTTATTGAATTTTAAGGTGACTACAAATATTAAAAAAAAAATAAAATAATGATTGCAACGCATATGGGACAGTATAGAAAAGGCTTTTAGATCGCCCTATCTGAATGGCTGGATTGTAAAGTTATTAATTTATTTTACTTTTAACTTGTAATGATTTGACTAGTCAATTTAAATTAAATTTTATTAAATGCTTAATTCATAAATTGTAATAATAAATAAATATATACCTCGGAATTATCATGATCACATTTACGTCATTATAGATACACATTGTAATCTTTGTAAATTTTTGTCAATAAATAAATATCAAATATCAAAATATCAAAAAAATATCAAATGAAGTTTTTTTTATGCCAATTGTAGGTACCTACCTACCTAAATTGTGTAGGTGGTCGCCCCTTGTCGCCAGGTGAGATACCACCACATCATGCCATAGGCTCCGTGAAGTAGTCCTGACTATGTTTCGGAGTTTGGCAGATGGGCCGGTGCAACACGAATGGGGTGGTCGGGCACAGGCTACTGTGGGAACACATGTGGCGGATGGTGAACGGTCTGCGGATATGCATGTTATAGCTGCGAAAAACCAATACGCAGTCTTCGACCAAGAGCGACAGAAAAGGAGGGCGTGGCTTAAGGTCACAGGAACCCCTATGAACTTTCTGTGACAAGACGTATAGAGGCACCGTCTTCAACAAAGTGACCCCACCTTACAAGGTGGCTGCGATGGATACAGACTAGTGTAATTGGCGAGACCCAGATGTACCCGTCACAACGTGGAATATACAAACATCTAATCTTGGAGACAGAAACGTATCTGCCCCTGGCTGATCAGCCGTGTTCTATTCTAACACCTTTACCGTTTCACTTGAACACTGACACCGGTACCTACATTTTCGGTACATTTTTCGGCATTAAGACTGAGTCCAGTAAGGTCTTATGGTATACTGGAAACCGAATTTGAATGATAGCTTTGAGGGCTGACGCTTCTTGTAGTATTCTGTTACCTCAGTAAGCAGGAGTGAAATCCTGTTTAAATGGCTTCCAGGCTAATGCTGAAATCGCCCACGTACCTTAAAAACCCTGGCAGGCCTCGGAGAACGCTCAATATTTCGTCGTTGTTGGTAGTTTAGTACAGATGTAACATTCCTGTTTAACACCGATCTGGCTCTGGCAAAAGACCCATAAGGGCTTGTGTCAACCCTCGCATGGCCTTACTGCTTGCATAGATAACCATGGAATCAAAAGGTGACTACACACTCGAATATTGATAACGGCTCTGAGTGCGGGGACCCAAAAAACATTATTACATAAACAAATATTAATTAGAATGGAGTAAATGGAGATAATTGCGTGAACCCCTTCCAGAGAAGTTCGACGATGCAGAGGTCACCAATAGAAAAGGCTCCAACGCCTCAGAGGATGGCGAAAGAAGGCGTGGTACAACCGACACACGTGACTTTGGAGCCACAACCATCCACCCAGCTGTCTGTCTTCAAGAACTGGGAAAACAGATTAAAATTTTGGTGGAAATTGTAGATGACGGTAAGAGGCGTTCCATTCACCAGCCAATGAGAGATGCCATTGAACGTATCAAGGCGTTCTACGAGCTCTCTGCAATTGAGATGCACGACGATAAAGCCAAAGAGGTCATACGAAAAATCAACGCCTCGCAGACATCACCATGGCTAAAAATAGTAGTCGCGGACTCAAAAAGAAGACCGGAACCCAACGTCGAAACCCCGAGTTTAAAGCGCCGACAGAAAACGCCATCGGCTACAAGCTAAAAAAGATGCTAAAGCTATACCCCCAAAGGCTGATAAAACCGCGAAGGGCGGCCAAGCAGTGAGCGATGACAACAACGCTTGGTCAAAAGTCCTTAATAAAAAAAGGAGCTCAAGAAACCAAGGACTATAAAGGAGAATACACGACCCGATGCAATTGTGATAGCAGCCAATGGAGAGCTCTCATATGCCCAAATACTATCGCAACTTAAAGCCGACCCCAAACTTGGTACCTTCGGGGAATCCGTAACAAGGATTAGGCGAATGCAAAAAGGCGACCTGCTGTTCCAGCTGAAGGAGTCAGGTGAAAAAACCGAGCAGCTCAAGGGAATGATCGGAGAAACTCTCGACACTAATGCGGAGGTCCGGACGCTAACACACCGAACTACGATAGAAATCAAAGACATCGACGAGGTCACCACCAGGAGCGATATCTGCGAGGCCATTAAATCGCAGTTCCAGCTGAAAGGGGTATGCGAAGCGAACATATCGAGCTTAAGGAAGGCTTAGGGAGGCACGCAAATCGCCTTAAGATTGGTTGGGTGAACTGTCGCATTCGCATGGCCAAACACATCTACGATATAGAGTCCGCTATGGATGAAGCAGTTGCCAAAATCAGAAAATGGCTGGAGTCCGCCGGCTTAGAACTAGCTGACCACAAGACTGAGGCTGTTTTGTTAACCAACCGAAAATCTGTGGAATTTGCAAACTTCCGCTTCTTAGCCACAAGCATACATAACAGAGGATCGTTGTCAAACAGATACGAAAATGTTTGTTGATTTTTTGGCGATTTAGCGCACAGATTGGCCAAAAAAAAGTCAAATCATTCAAAACCGAAGTGGGAGTTTTAATGCTCTCCATTGAACTACAGTTTATAGGTATTGACCCTCACGTCATTTTGCGATGGGGTGGACGGAATACATATTTGAATTTCATAGCTTTCAGTGGTTCTATCTAACAGGAAAATTTCGTACTTTTCCGATTTCATCAATTGACAGTTTACAGAAGCTGATTGTTCATATCCTTAACACTGACTGCGACTCTACTTCACTCTTCACTCGCTCTGTTTGGTTGGACCCTGCTGTGAGTAACCTATAGCAATATAAGAGCTACCCCTGCTCTCTATGTCAGTGTCCGTAATTAATGTCACTGTTTTCCATCAAAGTTTGTACGACCTAGAAAGGCCCATCTCTTTTTTAACACCCGGACTGAAAAATCCTCAATGATCTCAGCTCCAAATATGGTAGATAGTAGATAGCTGACGGTAAGGTAATACTTGCCATATTAAACTCATGACTCCTGCTAGAAAATTTTTTTTATGTTGCTGCATATCGGCGTCCAATTACTTATTAGGACAGTCAGACAATAGTCTTGTTGGGTTCTCACCTCCATTGACTATAGTCATCTGTCAACTTGTTGTGACTTTTATTAATTTAGCTAAAAACGAGGACACCTCGGAACGAGGTCCATCTTATACAATCTCATAGGTAATTATGTATGTCAACAAAGCTAATCCTATTCACTCAATCGCCTTGGATATCATTAGTCATCATATGCACGCCACATCACACAACAAATTTCGCGCACTAATTGCCAATCTCATCTCAGGTACACATGAACCGCGTACAATGGTTTCTTTCGACACTTACAAATCCACTTCTCATCCATCCAGCTTATCCTCGAAAAAATAGAGAATACCTAGATGATTAATGACATCGGCGCATGTTGCTCGTTTGTTTTGTCAGATCCTAATGAAAATTAAACACACATTGCGGTGGCATTGACGTTGACGACCCATATTCCTCTACCGCACACGCACACACAAATTAATTCCTAAAAGTAACCCACACCGCAATCCATCATTACATTAATAGAGCACCCCTGAGCAGCAGCAGCAGAAGCAGCAGCACCACCAGATAGACCCTCTGATTACATTCTATTTCTTGTTTTTTTTCCATTCTTTGTTTCCACTGTTATCATCCCTCATCGCAACTCGCACTAATTCGTTGGCCAATGTCATCATTAATTTTCATTAAAGTCACCTGGATACAGTCCCAAAGTGGGGCACTACGCAACTACACAAGCCGAGTAAATGATTTAACGTTCCTCTGGTCAGCGCGGCCAGCTGACAATCCTTCGTCGTTGTCAACGGCAGACCTTTTGGCCAAGGCAGAGATTCATCATCCACACTGAGAGACATGTCATCCATCAAAGAAGATAAATGATGGTCTAGCCGTATCTTTCTAGTCGGTGGTACACACACTCGTACGAGTGTGTCCTTCCATCGTCAGATGGGACCAACACCATCGACTGAGTGACCAGCAGTTGGTCAACATGTTGAAGGCAACTTCAACGTGACATGACAGTGCAGAGATGGAGACTCATCTTCTGCTGAAGTGCAATTGTAATATGTCCTCTCCCGCTCTGACATTGACGGTGACGTGACGACCCTGAAAGGACCAGCACCGGGCGAACCTGCACTGCTACATTTACCAATAGACGACGATAAATCAAAATGAGACGTCATAAAATTACCATTATCATGTGGCACTGTGGCAGAGCATGTTGCATGTCGAAAGACGGCATACCGTGTTGTAGACAGAGTAGGAAGTAGCAACCAGGATATGAACACGAGTGCGCTGTCCACTGTCCACTGTCCATTTATGTCAGAAACATGATACTCGCTCTCTGTCCTCTCGATATATGGGTATACATGTGGACAGCAATATTTGTGGGCGTACGGTATACGAGACACCACACTGCTGACATTAGTGAAACATCGAAATGATGTCTGGAACGTTGTCTCGATTTGTCTGGGAAATTTGAAACGCTGCATTGTTTGTGTGTGTGTGCTCTGGACACTTGAATAAGAAGGATCTTCTGCTCGTGTGTTCATAAATTGTATTCTTTTCTGAAACTGACGAGGATTTCCAATTAAAGAGAACAAACAATAAGATTCCACGCCACCTAATTCCATTGATTATCGCTGGCGCAATGCTAAGGCACGATCTTACTTCGCGCGGTTTAGAGAGTCATAAATCCTCATCATGATTCCTTGTTGCCGTGGTTGGGGTTCGCGACTCCTCATATGCAATAACTCAGCAAAATCACAATACACCGAAAATTAATACCACAGTGCGCCGTGCGCACAGATCCTTTGGATTGGGTGCGAGTTGGAGAGCCTTTTTGCCGTCCTTCCACTTCGCGAAAATGATTTACAGCGACACTAAAACTATTGTGTGGCGGTTGGCTTTCAGCGTCTTGGTTCGGTTCTACTCGACTCTTTCTCATGGTAATGAGCGGCGGCGTCGGCCCCGAGTCTTCTATATGGCTAAACGAACAAAGCCAAACTAAGAAAGGCGAGATGAAGCAGCAAAGGAGAAGCTCGGCGGTAGTCGCAAACACTTTCAATACAACTGCAATAAATAACCACAAATCTGATGATTTATTGGGTGAAACAAATCATAACTATTTTTTTTCCGGTCGTGTTGGGTTTTTTTTTAAATTCGTTTTAAGGTTTTAGTGCGCTGAATTATTGGGGATTTGCCGAAGAGGTAAAATCACATGTGGTGTAGATATACTGCCATCACTCTCGGTGCAAGATGGGTGATTGGTGAATCTATTAGATTCACTACTTCGTCCTATCCATAATCTGAGGTATATGATTCGAGGGGTATGAAAACAGGACTATAGCCAGTATAGCAGGGTTGGAATGCAAAGACGCGTGAGTAACAGCCTCAATCGGATAGGCTTATCAATTTGCGAATCATTTTAAGGATACTGACTATAGCTTCACCATATCTATTGAGTACCTACAAGAGGGGAACGGGAAGTCTTGCAATATTTCAAAATTTACAAATTTCTAGACGCCAAAAGTACCAGGAAACTCCTTTCAAATAGGAACAATGCTCTCGTTGTGGAAGTAATCTACAGTGATTTCTGTAGGAGCTATGCCGACGAGGAGGAAGAGCGTTCACCTCCTTTGCACCTGTCCAGCTCTTTTCAATTTGCGTAGTGACTTACTTCTTTGAAGATCTAAGTGACCTGGTGTCGAATCGATATTTGGTTGATGTCAATCAGCAAGCTTAATACAAAGTCTAACTGGCTTCACTCAAACATCAACTCGCAGCACCTATTGAACGAATTCTATAAGCAGAGCCCAACAATCTTCCATGGAAACCAGAGTAGATTGCTTCGATCATTCGTTTCTACTCCAGCAAGACTCTCCATCCTTCCTCGCAAACAAGCTTTTAGTCAATAGGCGAGGGTAGACTTTATCCGTTATCCTCCGTCTTTTCCGAAAATAAACTGTCACCTTTTTGACACTAAGCAGTAGAGCAGATTACTTCAAACACCCTTCTCTGATCTGTACCTACCGGCCATCTTCCTTACAGCTTCTTAAATCGCCACCAGAAGGTGCTATTACTGCACCAATTTAACCAATTGGGTTGACTATTTCGGTCACTATCAGTGAATCTTAACCGAGGTAGTATCCATATCCACACAGTTCCTTTTTAAAATAATTTCTCAATTAACTTAAGAGTTCCCACTGAAGCTATCTAAACTCGAAAAAAATATAAAAAAAAATTTCGGTTAACCGCTTCTCTTGAAAGCCGGTTCTGACGTTTTCGAGATATGCAGTTTTGAATGTTTTCTTTTGTATACGAGATGCCACGCCCCTTTGTCAAATTTTGACCAAACTTCACAAAAACACTCGCGGGCCAATACGGAAGATTGGCTGAAAATTTGAACTCAGTGACTTCGGAGGTTTTTGAGAATAAGATGGACAATGTTTTTTTTTTTGTATCGGAAGTGCTGAATCCATAGAGTTTTCAATGAATCAAAATCATACTCTAAATGCATGGTGTTGCAGATATGCATCATAGACAAAATATCGCAAAAATATCTGTTTCGTACAATATTTTCAACCTTTTCTTGCACAGATATGAAAATAAACATATAACAAACTATAAAAAAAATACTTACATGCATTAAAACACATAAATTTGTTATATCTCTGTATTAAATTTTTTAATTGTGCTATAACAGATTGTAAATTCTAAACGAAATAAATTATCTTTCCATCTACATAGTTATTTATGTTTATAATAAATTCAACATACATTTTGAACCCATTATAAGAGGACATGGTATTTTGACTTCAAGTTCCATTTTATTACATATATACGCTTATAAATAAATTTTCAAGGACAAGATATCATCACGGAATTAAATAGAAATAAAAAAGTGACCAAATCCAAGATATATCTGTACTCACCCTATTAAGAGAGTTTTTTTTAAGAGTATGATGCAAATATGCTACAGTATGCATTGAAGGGTTAATAATAAATAACTTTGCGCGAATCGGTTGCCAGATTTTCAGTGCTGTTGTGGTGGGTGCTCCTCATTGCTTAATAGTCCAGTCTCAGCTTTGTCTGAAAATCCAAATTTCAGTAAACTGAGTAGCATACGGTGTTTCCTGGTAGGACATTTAGATCAGTTACGTCTGAGTGTACCAGTGGAGTGTTACATACCATGTTAAAAAAAACTGGCTTTAAAGAGAGAAGGAGAAGTTGTTTTAGAAATATAAAAATCTTTAAGGCACGTTTACACCAAATGAATCAGATGGTACAATTATTATTATTATTATTTTTTTTTAAATACCTACTTCTCCCGGGAAAGGCGAACCTATAACGCTTCATCAGCGCCCCGAGATGCTTGCAGATGTATGTTAGTTCTGCACTTAAATAGCTGCAAATTGTAGTCTTCTGGAAATATATCCCCAGGAAGAGAGTTCCAAAGTTTGCTTGTTCTGTAACAGAAGGAGTTTTGGAAAGATGATGTCCTCGCTGCTGTCAAGTGTACTGTATGGTCATGAGCATTAGCAGCCTGTTTTGTGGGCGCCCAAAAGTTGCATTTCGAGGGATAATGTCTTTGAGTTCCTCGGAACATCTACCATGGAAGTACCTATAGAACAAGCATAGGTCAGCGACTTGTCTTCGGTGAACCAACGGTTGCAGATTCGATGTGAGTGTAGGGTCTCCAATAAGTCGAACTGCTCGTCTCTGTATGCTGTCAAGTAGGTTAAGTGAATGTTTTGGGGCCGAGCTCCATATATGGGAGCAATATTCCAAGCCTGGTCTAACCTGTGCTTTGTAGAGAAGGAGAAGTTGCTTGGGGCTAAAGTACCTCTTTGCTCTAAATAGGTAGCTCAACGTAGTGGACGCCGATCTTACGATATAGGATATGTGGTCCTGCCATATGATTTCTGATTTGACTGTGACTCCTAGAAGGTGCATTGAGTCCTTGGGATGGATTGGATGGTCATCCATTTGGATCTGAGGGACTGTTGATACATTTTTCCTGGAAAATGTTGTGAGCTGTGTCTTGTTCGCATTAAATACAACCAAGTTGTCTTTTCCCCACTTCAAGATTTTGTCCAGATCACCATTTAGAGAACTAATTTGTTCACATCTTGTGGTAATCCGTATTGCCTGTCACTTATTAATCGGTGGCCTTCTAGATATTAGATTATTTCGACATTTATTGCCTTTTCCATTACTTTTGAGAGCATTGAAAGTAACGCTACGATAGTTTTGTGGCAGACATTTCCTCCCTTTCTTTGGAATAGGTTGAATGCGAGCGATTTCCCAGCAAGAAGGAAACGTCTTCTGGGCTAAACAGCTTACATAGTACAGGTGCAAGTTCTGGAGCACAGCTCTTGAGTACTATAGCCGGAATTCCGTCGGGTCCCGTTGCCTTATGAATTTATGAATTGGTTTGACATGAACAGAGCTGTGCATTCATAAGCAACGTTTTTAAAGATAAAACTTCACTCAGTAGAGCTCTGATGGGCCTGACCCGATAGAAAGCTTTTGATCTGAGATGTCCAAGACTATAGTTATCTAGTCGTCATGGAGCTAAATAGGTCATTGCCTTTTCCATTACCATCGAGGGTATATAGATGGCATAGCTATTAGACGGTAGCAAGAATTTGCTTCCTTTCTTCCCAGCAAGAAGAAAATGTCTTCTTTGAGTATGGCATCGTGAATAGCTTATCCGCATAGCGTATACGTGCAATTTCTGATGCAGATTTTTTGAGTACTATGGCTGGAAATTCCGTCAGGTCTTGTTGCCTTTTTACAACATTTTTTATCCGTCATTGATGATTCAATTCCTTGGAATGCGACTATGCTCTGGTGAATGCTGAATGCTCAGCTCACGATGAGCGACGCCTTAGGGATACAATAGAGTTTATAGTTACTGATTCCAAGGTTTTGTCAGATCTTGCCAGCTCGGATCCCATAAAAGACCTTGGACACTTGCAGATTCTGCGATGACCTGCAAGCCGAAGAGGACATTACACATATATTGTGCGAATGTGAGGCAATATGTCGCAGTAGAAGGAAATTTTTGGGCAGGTACTTCTTCCAACATTTAGGGGAGATAGACAATACCAACTTCAAGGGACTACTTGGTTTTTGCAGGGAAATTAGGGCTCTCTCAATTAAGGGCAAGTGTTTAGGTGTTTTTCCATTGTAGGTCACTGCAATTGGTTCCCCCTAGGGATCGCGATGGGCCCTTATGGTGCCTAGTGCTGTATGAGACATCTCATACCCCTTTTTAACCTAACCTAACCTTGCCAGCTCGTCAGCGTTGTACACGCATTATTGACAACTCGCCGTCCGCTTTCGGGATTACCTGATTTGGTAGACCTAAAAATGGATTTAAACCTGCACCGATTCCACCAGTCCATCTTTAATCCATAGATATGTGTAAATAGACATTGATTTCATTATAGTGGGTTCGTTTATGGTCCGTTCTTACCCACTCTTACCCACTCCGAGAAGATCAAGATAGATTTGTCTATCAAGTTCCAGTTTGCAGATAGGAGACATCTACTTACTATGTATTTTTTTTTTTTTTTTTTTTTTTGAATCTACGGATCCCATAAAAGACCTGATTTTCAGATACTAACACATTGCACATTGGCGTTGACTGTATTGACTTTTTAATAAACAACACACCTTCTTTCAAAATACCTCCATTTTCACCACAAATTTATTGATGTCCTCGCAAAAGAACTTCTCTCAATAACCGAACAAAAACGAAAATCCTACCACAAGTGCAAACATTAACAGGAAACTACCAATTTATCCCTTCTCCCCCACAAGGCGTACAAAACCGAAAAAAAATAATCCAATTTAAATAAAAGGATATACGCGACTGCCTAATCATATTTCATTATTGGCAATAAATTAACTGCAAGGACTTTTGCCGGAGAAATAAAAACTTAAATATATTATCCGGAAGAGCCATCCAGTCTACCGTGGAACATAAAAATGATAAAAAGGAAAATTCTAAACGAACGGCAAAAAAAATGTTTATTCCTTTTAAAATTATTTGCCGAGTACTATATATTGATGCATATAGTCTGCGGCGGCAACTATATTATGTATTACACGAAAGGATGGAGTGTACTCTGTGTGTCCTTTGGCTTTGTCATAATTCCTATACCATCAGTGATTTACTCCTGCAATTGTGCTTGTCCTTTATTTTTGCTCAGTGTTTTCTCTCGTCCGGACTTACAATTTACATTACTCACCAAAGCGGGAAGGACCTTTTCTTGCTTACTCACACAGATAGGTTACCCTGATGGCAATATCCTGTTTATTGCGATTTGATTTAATGTTATTGTTGCTGAATAAAAAAAAAACCCTTTCCCATGTGTCATTTTTCACTCTCAGTTTACGACTTCAATCCAATTCTATTTTCATATTATTATATTTTATCAATGATCCTTGAAATCCTTTTTGTCGATTGTTCTATATAACTATTCACTCTTTGGGCGGCTCTTGTTGTTACGTGAATCGGAAGTTAACGTAGAAGAAAGAAAAGGACATACGAGTATAGTCCAAACAAACAGGATGGTAAAGAAATTTCTTTTGTTTTGTCAGTGGTTATCCTTGGAAAGCATCCTTGTGCGATTTATTGCATATGAAGAGAGTCCTCGCCTTGTTTAGTTGTCGCTTTTACAGGTCCCGCGTTGGCATGCCCCCTTTTTTTCGTCGAATTTCAAATATATTGCAATTGTGAAATTGGATCGGATTAAAGGTCTCTTGCTGACTCCGAACAGGAGATAACCGTCAAAGTGCTGTATGCGTTTGGGTAGATATACCTCTACTCTGTCGTTTGTCATAATATCTACGATGACAGGATAATTCCTAATTTTCTTTCCCATTCGACAGTGCATATATGTATAGGGGAATGGATATCGCTATAGTGTCCTCTGTCTGTGTTTAATGTGAAATCCTGTTTGTCTGGTATATTTTATCTGATTCCAATTACTGGGTAAGAGGTTGTAACTGCTTAGCTGGATACGAGACGACACACCACTTTAAACAGAGGGTGATATGAAAATTTAATTTCCCTTTGAAATTCCATCCTTGATAGCGAGTTTCGAGATTTTTTAAGGAGATTAAGGGCGTTAATATATTAACATTTTCAAGGGCGTACCCGAACCGGAACATTCAGCGGATGTGACGACGAGTGCTGCATGGGAACAAGGACACTTGATACAGATTAAATCTGAAGTTTTTTTTTTTTGTTGAGTCAGTTATATCTACGGCACATTACAATGGTTGAGTAGGTCCTTGTTTTTGTAATTACATGCATTATTGATGTATGCGTCCTGTAGAGTGGAGATTAGGCTATTTTTTTGCACTGGCTTATTGATAAATGCACAAGGGTAATTGAAAACCGACCGAAAACTTCACTTTTCTGACGTTCCTAAGAAACTGTTAATCTTTGAAAGATGCTATAGTAGCCCTTATTACTAAAATCCAAAATTGAATGCCGATTAGCTATTTAGATAGCTCATATACTCGTCCATTAATTTTCTTCGGATGTTTATGGATATCTCACTTGCAAACTCTTCCATTGGCAACCTTCTATGCGATCATCACATACCTCGTTACGTTAGGTTTTCTGGGGTTAATTTCTCTCTTAGTTCCCACGTCCTTCTCCATTAGCACAATGAAATGACACGTTTTTAGAATCTTCATTCCACCATAACCGGATCTCATGACCAGACCGCCCGATGGTCGGTAGGCTAGAGAAGTGATGCAACTGTCACTTAGAGTACCTACCTGTTCGGCAACACCTTAAAACTCTGAGGAGATGATCCTTTGACTAATGTTTGCAACGGATGGAAATCCACTTCAGAGAAATTTGGTCTCTCAGCCCCAGTAAAAGGGGGATTAGGGACCTATAGCAGAATTTCCCATCTCTGCTCCTCGCAGTGTTTTCGTGCTTATAAGTAACCGATTGTCACTTTTGGCCGCCATTTGTGTTACTGTTTTTATTCATACGAACTAATTTCTTTCTATGTCTTGCCTGAAGATATTGTCAGAAGTACGTACTTAGTTGGCATACTGTCGTTCGAGGTACGACATGAGCCTCAACCAATATACGCATCTGTAGTTCCCTCGGTCATTGGCCAACTGTCTCCAAATGCACACTTCAAGTTGGTAAATGTTACCTGCCGATACCCAATTCGAGGACTATCTCTACTTCGTTTTCCATCTGGATTGGAGTCGAAGTCTCTTCGGGTAGGAGCACTAGTTTCGATTCGCCGTACATCCCATTAAAGAACTGATGCGCATTTTGAATTTAGATCTAGTTCGCTGAACCCCTAGTATAATAGTTCGTCGTTAAATATGCTCCTTCAAATTATGGCTAAGGATCCACACAGCAACCTGGCGCTCTCCAGGAAAAAGGTGACAGAAGATGCACACAAGAAAGCGCTGCAGCGCAAAACAAGGGCAGCAAGAGAAGAATATCGAGCCAGGAGAAATGAGAAAAAGAAGATCCTGCGCAGAAAGAAGAGGGCTTACGCAGCTTCCCAGCTCAAGGAGATCGAAGAGTCGCGCGATTGTAATAACATCCAGAGGTTTTATAAAAAAGCTAAGCAATTGGCTGCTGGCTACAAAACCGGAACGCAGGCTATTCGAGACAGCGAAGGAAATTTAGTCACCGAAGCGCAGGGAATAGTAGATGTGTTTAAGCAGCATTTCCAGCAGCTGCTTAATGGGCATCATGTAGAGAGAGTGATAGGGCAAGAAGAGAACCCACGTCCAGTCAATGAAGAACTAGTTCCACCACCTAGTATAGAAGAAGTTGGCTTAGCTATAAAAAAGCTTAAGAACAACAAGGCCGCAGGCTCTGATGGTCTACCAGCGGAGCTCTTTAAATACGGTGGTGATGTTTTGGTAGGGAGCATGCACCGAATCATCAACCAAGTATGGGTGGAAGAAAACATGCCCGATGACTGGACTATCAGCTCCATATGCCCCATCTACAAAAAAGGCGATCCTATGTCTTGCAAGAACTATCGAGGCATATCCTTGCTAAATGTCGCATACAAGATCCTATCCAACGTACTGTGTGAACGTCTAAAACCGTTCTGCAACACACTAATCGGCACGTACCAGTGTGGCTTCCGGCCCGGCAGATCGACTATAGACCAAATTTTCACACTGAGGCACATCTTGGAAAAGACCAACGAATTTCAAGTCGAGACTCACCACCTATTCATCGACTTCAAAGCCGCGTATGATAGCATACATCGTCAGGAGCTCTATATGGCGATGGCTGAATTCGGAATCCCGGCAAAACTGATTCAGCTGTGTCGCGCGACGCTGGAAAACACACGCTGCAACGTGCGGTTTGGAAGCAGCTCTTCCGAACTATTTCAAACATGCACCGGATTTCGGCAAGGAGACGCTCTATCATGCGACTTCTTCAATATCGTACTGGAGCAGATAGTGCGCAGAACAGGTGTCAACACGGAAGGCACTATCTTGAACAGGTCCGTCCAGCTGCTTGGCTATGCGGACGATATTGACATCATCGGTCGCTTCCAGCTTGCCGTGATAGAAGCGTTCACGGCGATTGAAGAACAGGCGAAATCCGTTGGGCTTGAAATAAATGAGGACAAGACTAAGTACATGCTATGAAGAAACAAACCAGCATCTGTCCACCGCCTAGGACAAAACGTCACTATTGATAGCAACAATTTCGAGGTACTTAAGGAGTTCACTTACCTCGGAGTAAACGTAAACTCCATGAATGACACCCTAGTGGAGTTCCGGAGAAGAATTACCCTAGGAAACCATTGCTACTTCGGTTTGGCAAAACAATTGGGTTCAAAACTCCTAACTCGAAGGACGAAATGTGTGCTCTACAAAACCCTTATCCTGCCAGTTCTGCTTTATGGCGCCGAGTGCTGGACGATAAGCAAGAAGGGAGAGCTGATACTGGACTCCTTCGAAAGAAAAATACTTCGGCGGATTTTTGGTTCTGTGTGCGAGGAGGGCAAATGTAGGACAAGATACAACCGCGAACTCTATGAGCTGTACCAAGATGTGGATGTAGTCCAAAAAGCCAAAACACGTCGACTATACATTGGCTCGGCCACATCGAGCGAATGAGCAATAATGCTCTAGCTAAGAGGATCTTCGAATCCCAGCCCCCAGGTTCGAGAAGACAAGGAGCACCGAACTTCCGTTTGAAAGACCAAGCCATCGCGGATGCCAGAGGGCTTGGTCTGGACAATTGGAAGCAGCGTGCCCGGGATCGTAGAGGATGAAAGGCTGCCAGTGTCTCAGGCAGAGACTCTTCACGGGTCGGGAGCCCGATAAGTAAGTAATTAAGGCAATGCAAACCGGCCCGACGTTTTTACGACGAATCAGGTCTACTACACTACACTTAATCGTATTCTTATAGCCCAAAGAAACATCGATTGGCAAGAGTTATTCTTCGTTAAATTTCCGATAAGATGTCACTGTCCTATGCAATAGCAGAGTCCCAGGAGACCAATTAGGTATACTGTTCTACAAAGTTATGGTTGTGACGTTCTCTCTGATACGCTGAACGAATAGAACGCAAATATGGTTGCACATACCTATTGACTTTTGTGACTTTTAAGACACTATTCTAGGTTTTTTCTTACCGTGCACAAGAAAGAAAACTGTTTTCGCCCCTAAATATAATACTACATAATATACTTACATTTAAGTTCTAGATGATTTTTTTTCTGCATGGTCTGAATGACACATAATAACATTGAAAGAAATTTGAAGTTCTAGGACGTCTGCCTGGAATATTTCGCTTCCATATGTAATTTAAATAAATATTGATTTTTAACTATACCCACCTACACACACACACACCGCGCTGCACAATCAGTACCTAAGCAGCCAATCGAAATGTATCTCAAAAATCCTCATTCAATTAATTAAAGGCAAACATGGTTCCCAAAATAAGTACCAACCTACCGTCGTACCCATGCCGGCCGCCATTGCACAGGTAATCATCATAACAACTCGCTTACTCGATCAAAATCCGTTTTGACGTAACATCCGCTTTATAATTGACAGCTCTCACTGCTAGTTAGAATGTCAAGAACATTGCTACCGCTTCTGCTACTTCATAATCAACCTTCATCGTCATCGTCGACGTTGCGTTGTTCTCATCCTCATCCTCGTCATTGCTGTTGTTCCCCAACACCCGAAAACGTCAAACAATGGAAATCGAAAGACCGACTGACAGGTAAACGACATGAAAAGAAATCCTGTCAACAGGATAAAAGAATACATTCACACAAACACACCAGCAGAAAAGGGATCGCTTCTCCGACATAGAACTAGGTATATTTGCGGTGAAAAAACGAAGTGTCCTTATTTGCAAGAGACATACCATCATCATCCAGCTCTGACAGAATTGACTGACTGCTTGCGCTGGTGCCGCTACCGCTGAGAGATAGGCAACGCCTGCCAGCGCTACCTCGTTTATTCATTCATCCGTTTGGCTATCACTCATAGTCGTCGTCTTCAGCGCAACTACTATCATTATTATTTCCCACTTCTTTCGACTGGTTTATTGAAATAAATTTTTTTTTTTGCGCTCCGCTGTTTCTCCTTTCTGCGTGCACGATACACGAAGAAAGCAGCAGGAACACCAGCATCCAGGACAAGTAATAATAATAATGATATGTCGCGCGATAATGTACGTTTTGTTCTCTCTGACAGCTTTCAGCGGGGTAGCTGTCATTTCAGTTTCCTCCATCCTTTGGGGTTTCACTTGGTTCTGTGTTTATTTATTTTTTTTTTTTCTGTCATTCTTTGCAATATGCTTTTGTGCAACTTCCGCGGAACACATATTCCCACTTTGGGAATCCTTTTTCTTTCTTCTGCATATATGAAAATCAACTCCCTTTCCGTCGCCACCACAATTCATCTTCTTCTGTCTCCTTGGAGCGAATTTTGGGCGAACAAAAAAAGCGAAGAATACGAAACGAAATAACGTGTCAACTTTCAGTGTAGCTGTCGCTCATCCTGTTTCCCATGTTTCCCCAGCTCTGTACTGTATGGTATACAACAATTTTAAAATTTAGCACACAAATATCCCTGACACACAGGAAATGGGGTGGCAACAGCGGGAGGCGTGGATGGAGGCGTCAAAATTATTCAAGAAAGCGAAGACAGGACATATCAAGAGCGCTGTCAGATGCTTGTCACATGTGTTAGAGCACATGACTGATTGAAAACAAGGACATTCGCGCGAGGAAAAGAGTCTCATCGCACAAAGGCGATTTACTAAAACCATATCAGGTGAGTAAAGGAGGAGGGACGTAGATCTCATAATCATCTGTGTGTTGGGCTCAATCTATCAAAGTGCGCGAGCGTTATGCTTCAAAGTAAGGATTTTATAACCAAACAAAAGGACTCTTAGCCCGTACAAGATTCACCATATAGAGAGCACCAAACCAAACAAAGGTGTGTTGATAGGTTGAAATTAGTTTCGTTAAGACATGAAAAGGACTCGATACCACCGCAGATCTTATCGCCGACAATCTGCTCTGTCTTCCCATCAAAATAAGTACCTATACACTTTGTGACTGTGTTGTGTTGTCTGATTTCTGATTGACATCGCTCAACTGAGAACTGATGATGGATGAGATAACTGAATTGAAAAACAGCAGCAGCTGCCGTTCGTACCATTAATGCTGTCATGTTTCAGAGATCCTGTCTCTGAACTGATTGCGAAGAGATAGGGTTTGTCACTTGTCATTAGACCATTGACGTGTGTAATATGTGAGAGTGCTGACGCGTTATTCATCTTCAGGTTTTTTCTTCTTTACTTTCTTTTATCAACATCATTGGCTGCCATTATCTGGATGTCATGCTGTTCGAGTTGGAGATTAAAAAAAAAAAACAAGAACTTCTGAGAAGGAAGCAGGGAAGCAGCGAGTCGATATATAATCCGATGACAGTTAAATGACGCTTCCATGTTGAGAATTGAGATCCATGCGTGAAAATTTGTTTAGGAGCTCTAAATGTAATCGGGACTCACCAAGAATTGAAATTGGAGCATTTTCTTGAAAGTTTCACTTGAGGTGTTCGCAGATGTCAAAAGAAATTGCACGTGTCGCTATAATAATTGCTCTAGCATGTTAGGAAAATAAGTTTATTTTCGGTTAGGGACTTAGTGATAGCTAGATGACAGCTATAAACTTCAGGGTAGTGCCAGAAGTTACTTTCTGTATAGCTTTTAATAGCACCCGGTCGGAGTGGTTAAGAGAGGCGAAGACGTTACCATGCCATGTGATGGTTGACCAAACCACAGTGGATGCAAAGTACTCGCTTTAAGTGAAAAAAAAAAACAGTCATGGGACAGACACATCCTTCATTTTCCTTTAAAACATTACATTTTTTATCTTTTGAGACAGCTCAGCTCACCCACCAACGGTATCTCCCAGCTTTAACTACTTTTTTATGGGATAATCACTCTTTTTAGGCAGCGCTATAGGTATAGTTCAAGAAGTTCTGTGGATTCGACCCAGTTAACTCGTGACTTATGCATTCAAAGTAGAAAGACTTTCAATCTACTTGCTTTCTTAGTGAATACAAAGACTTTTGATTTTTGATTCGGTTGAGATGTCGCTTTAAGATGTAGATATACATACCAGCAAAGGCAAGGTAGATAAAGTCCCTAAGTAATTAAAAGTTATAGGTGTCTGTATACGCATCAGTGACGTTAAAGGTATTGGTTAATGCCCTTATTGTGATTGTCGATCAGCGATCGTCACGACAATTTTCGATTGTGTCGATTGATTTTAGCTATTCGTACACACAGAAAAATATTGCATTGTAAAATTAAAATGAAACATTGTTGATTACAAATAGTTCAATTTCATCTTAGTTCATTCATTTCAATTTGATTTGAAATTATTTTAGTTTTGAACTGATATTTTAAATTATTGGTTTTAAACGAAAGATAATTATTTTAACATTTTATATCGTACAAAATAAATCATGATTAAGTTCATTTTAAAATAAAATTGAACATATTTACCTAAATTAACATTTAACTACTTATGTCAACGTTTTCCCATATAATTAACATTGAATCGACTTAAAACAACATCGACCTGTGTCAATATTAGTGTCAACATTAGTACCTATACTATAGCAATCCCAGACAGCAGCTGTGCCTGTGCATGACGACCACAATCCATACCAGACGCCCTAACGGTTTGTTTTCGGTTTATATGGAATAAGGTTGAAAACAAAATTGGTTCCTTTACATTCAATATGAAAAAATGTTAAAATAAAATTGATTATTGTAAATATTGGTGTGTTTACTTTTACTTAAAGTTAAAATAACGTTGATTCGCGTTAAATTCGTGTAATTGGGTACCTTACCTATTGTTCACTCAATATTTTCATTTATTTAATCGTCACAGTCAATATCGTTGGAACGTAGAAATTGGTGAACGGAACGTAGCGTTGTAAAAGTAAACGTTTGTTTAGATTTATTTACCTATATATTATTATATTGAAAAAATGGCTGAGCCAAACAACAATAATTTAAATGCCGGACGTGAAATATTATTTAACAAGTAAGTAGATATTGTTTTTAATTAAATGATTTAAAGAAAAATGTTTTGTTATAATCAAAATCGGATTATATTAAAACAGACTTTTGTATACTGTCGTTTCTGATGAGATAGGTTATACATTTTTTACTTCCTCGTATGCAATTGTTACATTGTTAGAGAAATATATTGTTTTTTTTTTTTCAAAATTTCTTACTCTATGCTAGGTACCTAAGTGAACTAAAAAAATAGTATCGCAATTTTATGCATCTGTTCTTAAGGCATGAATATACAGTTTTTCGCTAAATATGCAAATAAGTTTACTATGGTGCAAAAGACTTACAAAAATTTTCAATTAAGCTAATGTGGTTTTACACAACGATTTTTATTAATCCATAGATACTTGGAATAAATAATGTGTGTTTTCGAAATAACTCTGTGTTCTGTTTTCCACTGAAATTGCCAATAATGATACTATTACGGACTATTACGAACATTTTCAAAAATAAAGTAATCTTTCTATACCTATATTATTTAAAAATGAAGATTCCGACTGACTCATCATCAACGCCCAGCCTAAACCCTTTGCTCTAGAAAGCTGAAATTTTGCACAGAGGTGCCCTTTATGATGTATACAACCACTAAGGAAGGATTTTTCGAAATTTCTTCGATTTTGGAAATTCAACCCTGAAAGGGGTACAAGTGGGGTCAATGTTTGTATTGGAAAATTTTTATTTTTCATCAGATTGACTTCAAACTTCGTTTGTGTACTCCCTATGAGAAATAAAGAAAACTTATACCTATAAAGATACTGCACTAAAAAGCAAAAAAAAAAATAAATAACCAATCAATTTTTTTATCCAGGAAGGGGCTTAGAGGAAGCCATGTTTGTGTAGTTTACACTTAAATAATATTATACATAAAAACTACAAACATGGCTTAAATCTCAAGAAATCTCGCGCACTTTATTTTTAATTAGAGCAATTATTATATTGCATTGGGCAATATTTGAAAATTTGTACCCAAAATAAGATTTACTTGTATCAAACCTACAATTTTCTGTTCAATATCGAACGACTACTGCCTCATAAAAAACGACAGAAATACAAATGTTTTGTTAAATAAAATCTTGTTAAGTTTTTCTCGTATAATTTTTTTTATTTCAGCATTATTAACAAAATTATATTTTTCTTGTATAGAGGATGCTATTACTTATGAGAGCTTAAAATACTTGTCTAAGGAAGATATTCAGGAAGCTATACCACCTATTGGTCTTCGGGCACATTTTCCGGAAAAATTATTTAGTTGGAGAAAAAGTGAGGTAAGTGTGTACTTCGAGGGTTTTTTTTTAATTATAATAATTTAATTCTCTTATTATAAAACAGTTCGGTATTGATGACGAAACGTTGTCTTCTTCAATTGCCAACAAAGTTGTTTCTTGGCTGCAAAGCCAATCAAGTTTTGCCTCAACTTCAACGTTCACATCTACTTTTTAAACAGCAGTTGGAGGTTCGCAGCTGTCTAAGGTACGTAAAAACGCTGTGTTCTAGATCAGCATAATTATTTATCCTACTTTTATACTTATTTATATTCTAAAAGTATGTTGTTACATTTTTATTTTTAGTAATTGATTTACTCGTTTATTAATCATTGTGATCTTACATACATATCTGTATTATAAATAAAATAAAACTTTTTAAAAACAAACCAAAAGTTCGTATTAATACAAAATGTAGATTTTTCAAGTTATATCAACAGGAGCATCAATATGATTCAACAGGAATCGTCGTGTTGTTTTAATATGAGGATCAACATGATTCAACAGGAATCGTCGTTTTGATTTAACTTGAGGACCAATATGATTCAAAAGGAATTGTCGTGTTGTTTTAATATGAGGATCAATATGATTCAATAGGAATCGTCGTTTTGATTTAACTTGAGGACCAATATGATTCAAAAGGAATCGTCGTGTTGTTTTAACATGAGGATTAGTAGTAGTAGTAGTAGTAGAATGTTTTTATTTTCAACTTAATATCAAAAAAAAGAAAATTTTACATTATTATTTTAGCTTATATAGTTTGAATTAAAGTTAAAAATACAAAACTTACGACAATGACAAAAGTCGTCTGTCGGGTAGTTAAATTTATATTGAATATTAGCTTGAATTCAAAGTTTTATGATCATGTAAGAAAATTATTACTGATTAAATTCTCTAACAAGTTCATTTCGGTATGGTAATGCTACAGTGATATAATTAATGAGCCTATCAAAATCTGTACTGTTTTCTCCATTGAGTATGTTAATAATTTCCGCATCTGTTAACCAAGCTCTCCCAAAACAACCCAGCCTGAATTCTTTTAACCCCGGACATCTGCCTAGGAAATGCTGGATGTTCTCTTCTTCCCTTAAGCTGCACACAGTACATAAGGATGTTTCGTTCTCCCCGAATCTACGCCCGTTAAGCTGAATTAGGTCGCATCTTGCCTTAAATATCCAGGTGATTTTGTTTAGTTCGAGCCCACCGGTGATGTAACTTGAGCCTCTTGAATAATCCAGAAACCTGTAGATGCGTGTACTGCTTCCAGATGCCCTCCGTAGATTTTCCTGTTGAGCCTCCGATTTCAGCAGCCGCAGTAGCTCTAAGCTCTTTTGGGTCCAATCGCTATGAGAAGTGTCTCCCTCATTCCAATGCAGCCCAAAACTACCCCCAAGATGGTTTAATTCTTTGACCCAGAATACATTTTCCCTTAAGTATTTTTGTTAGTTGGTGTGGTAGTCTTCTTTCACTGTATTCGAACATTGTTTTTGCTGTGTATCTCATGTGAAGATCAAGGGTGTAGTAATGTCCGTCTTCTGCTCCTGTCTCTAATGATAGCGCGTAGTTTGGGGTAAATGGAGGTAACTTCAAAATTCGTTTCAAAAAGTACCGTTGTAATTTATCCACTTCTTCGAACATTCCGAAGCCCCAGACCTGAGCGCCGTAAGTCTGGATAGCTCTGCAGACCGCTTGGAACAATTTCCACTTTGCAGCTAGACCAATATTTCTCTTTGCCAAAAAATGTTGCCACGTCGAGTTTATGCTGCTCTTCGCTGCACTGTTTCTCTTCTCCACATGCTTTGAGAATGACATCTTCGGAGACAATAAGACTAATAGGTATGTGTAATTAGAAACAATACGTATTTCTTCTCCATTTAATATCCATTTTTCTTTGCAAGAAAGCCTCCCACCATTTCTAAATACCATAATCTCTGATTTAGATATGTTAACTTCTAGGCCCCATTTGTCGCAGTAAGCTTCAAGTCGCGTTATCATCTGCTGTAACACCTTGACATCATCCGCCAGAATAACCATATCGTCTGCGTATAGCAGCAATCTTATGTTGAGACAATCAATGTAGAGTCCTCCCCCTAGCACTTGATGCAAATCATTTATATATAGCGCGAAAAGCAGCGGCGAAAGCAAGCATCCCTGCTTAACTCCAAAAAGTGTCTCAAAGTATTCGGAGAGCTCCTTTCCTGTCCAAACCGCAGATTGAGTATTGGCATATATAGCTTCGATCAGGTTGACGAATTTGGACGAGACTCCCATTGCGTGTAGTTTGTAGATAAGCAATTTTCTTGAAATTTTATCAAATGCAGCTTTCAAGTCAACAAAAAATGCGTAAACTTTCTTTCTTTCTGCCAGCTTCAGATGAACGATTGAAGCCAGATTATAGATGTTATCCATAGTCGAATATCGTTTTCTAAAGCCCGCCTGAAATTCTGTCAAGATACCATTTTTTTCCACCCATGCGAACAGCCTCTCGTTAAGTACTCCCATCATAATCTTCGCAACACAGTTCATAAAAGCGATTCCCCTGTAGTTGCTGGGTTGGTTTATATCACCTTTTTTGAATATTGGAAAAATTATTGTTTTGCTAAAATCTTCCTCTACTTTGCAGTCATTCAGCATTCTATTAAAGGTAACAGCCAGTTGTTCAAGGTAGTCGTCCGTTGCATTTATGAAAAACTCGTAGGTAATCCTGTCTTCCCCAGGTGCTTTATTCAGTTTTACTTTTTTCAGAATATTAATGATTTCATGTACTGTTATGCGTTTATCCAAATCGCGATCTTCGACGAGATTATGTGCATACAAAATCTGATTTACGCTTTGGTTAGGGTTAAGGAGTGAGTTATAATATGCTCTAAACTCGGGAGCGGAAATTTGGGGGCATATGTGTTGGTCTTGGTTTCGTATTTCTTTTGCCAGTTTCCACCACTCTTTGCTGTCTTTCACCCTGCTTATTTTGAGGTCAAGCTGTTGATAGTACGATGTCATATTTCTGCTGCAGATTGACCTGTATTCCTTTTGAGCCTTTGAGTAATTTTCTTTCGCCTCCTGGTTTCCAGTTCTTCGGAAAATATTTAGCAATCTATAACTTTTTTTCCTAGCTGCTTCACACTCGTAATTGTACCACTTATTTTTTGCTTTAAAGAGCTTTAAGCTATTTCCCTGTTCCTTTGCTGAATTCTTGATTATATCACTTAAGTCTTTTAGCTCTATTGGGTTTTCCTGAAGCTTAAGGATTTGTAAATTGTTGCTTAGCTTAACTTGGTACTCAGACTTTTTTCGGTCGTTCCACTGTAATTTTGGCAAGAGGTTGAAAGTGTTCGTGTTGGTGGAGGTGCCGATGTGTTTCAAAGTTAATTTTATGGGCAGGTGGTCCGACCATATCGCTTCCTCTACACTAAACCTTTCAACCGACATAAGCAGCTCCTGCGATATAGCACAAACATCGTTCACAGAATTTCCTATATTATTTATAAACGTAAAGTTGCCTTCCTCGTCACCTTTTGTTCTTCCATTTAAAATGATTAATCCGTTATCCTCGCAGAACTCCAAAAAATCTTTTCCTCTTGCATTAGCAATGGTATCTTTCGAGTGTCGTATTTCTAGTCCCGCGTGAAAACATGATTTATATACTCCTTCTATATCTTGTTGCAGCTCACCTAATCTAACATTTACATCTCCGATAAGAATTGGATTAATTATGCTGTTTTCTACGAAGAAGTTTTTCACAACATTGAATTCATTTCGCCAATTCATGCCTCTCAGATATAAAGGAAAAATGGTAACTGTCTTTTTGTTCGAGATTATTTTTATACTCTCCACACCATCACCGTCGTTGTATACATGCCGAATGCCCCTCTCAACCAGATTCCTTTTAACTCCAAATACACACCCCCCTATTGCTCTTCCAAAATTATTATTTCTCGATCCAGGTTTCCAATATGTGTGAAAATCCCCTTGAAAATATTTTTTGAACTGCTCTATTTTTTCTGTCTTCATTATGTGAGTTTCAGTTAGGATAAATATATCGCATGACAATACATACTTAAAAAAGTGTGTGAAAAGGCTTTTATTTTCTAGACCATGTATGTTATAGGCTAATATTCTAATATCTGATTCTTCATTATTCAGTATATCATTATTTATTCTTACATCTAAGTTAGTATTGCGTTTTACAAGTTTTTTTAATTTACGTCGACAGACATTTCCTAGTTTTTTTGTTTATTTGTTTGTTCAAGAATTTCGTAGAAATGGCAAGTTACAGAATCTAACTCATTGTTGTACAAATCTTTGAGAACGGTTTCCCCTTTGTGCTGCCCGCATACTAACTCATAGTTTTTGTTCCATGCAAACCACTTGTCGTTGATTCTCATCCTATCGTTTAGAACGCTTACTCTGTGCCGACTACTTTTTGATAAAATATTCCTTCTTAGGAACAGCATAGCTTTTTTTCGTTGCTGTTTTGACGAATTAAGGTCTCTCTCTATGATGAAGGATGTGCCCGCTAGGTTTTTGGCACGTTTAAAAATTTCATCGACTATTTCTGCCGACTCAAATTCAGCGATGACCGACATCTTTCCGTCTTTTTCGTATATTTTTTTGGTCGAACGCACATCTACTGATGTTGGAGTTTTGATAATACCCTCGCAAATGTTTTTCACCGCTACAGGCATACAGATTGTTGCATCGAGGCCCTTAAAAATAATATTCTTGTTTTTAATTTGGTCCTCTAACCAGGTAATTGTTTGCCTATCCCTTTCCCTCTCCACAGACAAGTTTTTGATTTTTTCTTTTAGTTCCTGATTTTCTGATGCTAAGTCGTTAAGCTGCGATGATAGATTACTCATTTGTGACGTGATTCCTTCGAAGTCCTTTTTAGTGGGTATTTGGCTTAATTTTTCATCTAGAAGATTAGCCATAGCGTACTGCATTGTGCTCATGAGGTCCACGGAAGACGGCTGCCCAAGTAACAATTTGACTTCGATAAGGCGCTATCGAGGCTATTTCCCCTCCCGCAATATTGATTGCAAAAGGCCTTTTAGAAGGACATTTGGCGCACTTTAGCGAAGCTATTTACTGATTAAGACAACTTGGGATAGGCCTTACAGACGATACAACTTCTGCTTCTGATAGGCCTTATAGAAACAATTAACATCCGCGGTGGGCTATTGCTTCGCAAAAGAAGCATCTCTAATATTTGTCAGCAGTAGGTTATTACTTCGGTAAGAAACTGCTGTAAGGCCTTACCGCAACTGTTATAAAAGCCTTATAGAAGTTCAATAATTAAAAAGAAAAAAATATTTTTTTTTAATTTGTTCAATTTTCCATTTTTTTATTTTTTTGTCTCATTTATTTAATTATTATTCAATGACATTTCATACTTCTTGATACAGTTTCATAACATTCGAGATATAATTTACATTTTACTTACATGGGTTTCACTGAGAATCGATCATGGGTCCCGTCGCATGCCAGTCCAATACCCTATCCACTAGGCTAAATCGTCATATGCGTTTGCCAGTGTTAAATTTGAAGTACTTGATACTTTTTAGAGTTTCGATAAGACTTGCCGCAGAAGTTGCAACAGACGTTGTAAACATACTTGATACTCTTTAGAGTTTCGATAACACTTTATTATTGGCTCAAAGAAATTTCTGTGAAGTTTTTTCAAACTTGGACAAAGAGGCGTGGCACCTTCCATATAAAAAAAATGCATTTAAAAAGTTGTTAACATTGATGTGCATTGTCCATATAAATTGGAATATGGTGGGATTGCAAATCGGGGAATGGCACGACCCATACAAGTAATTTAAAACACTATAGCTTTAGCTTTGAAATTTGGTAAATTGACCTTAATTTGTATCCGTAAATAAAAAACATTGAATTCATTTGAATTATACGAACCAGTTTCATTTAACCACCAAACAAAAAGGTTATTTCTCTCTCGCGAACGTCTGACAAACTTTGGAGAGTATAACTGACCTGAAAAGTCTTCACAATTCAGCCGTTCGGACTCGGCATAAAATTGTAGGTCCTTTCCAATTGTCCCAAAAACTGAAACTCACACAAACGAATGGTTGCAACGCAAGAAGCTAGGCCCAGCGTGTCTATTCACGCCTGTTGCTCCAATTATTTATTTATTACAACTATTATACAAACATGCGAAGAATTATTATTAAAGCAAAAAACACACGCAAATTTCTATGTAGGTACTATTTCTTTTTTCAAAATTTTTGGGTGTTACTAAAAAATAAATTGAAGCTTTAAAAATTTGTCCCAATGTCGCCTGTATTTGTGAAAGGGGTCCAAAAACGCTTATTTCGAATTGTGGTCGCCACGCGACCCGGCAGTACAAAAGTCGCCAATTGGCTATGTCGCCCGATGGCGACTGTGTACAAGTAAAAAGACCATGAAACATTTTTGATTCAGCAATAACCAATGTAATTTAATTTAATCATTGTAAACAAAAATGAAATAAGTAATAATAAATGATAAAATTACACTGGTATGGTGTGCAATAAAGTGATAAAAACCTACAATTGTCGGTAAGGCAAACGAACGAGTTTACATTGCACATCGGTCAGCCTAAATATATTTTTTTTTTTTATTTGAGTGAGCATAGCGATCGGAACAATAAATATCTAAATGCCCTGAGTCAAACGAAATTATAAAAAAAATTAGCCTTTTCGTCAATTGTAATACATCATAGTTGTAAGTCACTCTGCATGCTGTGTTGAATGATGTTTGTGAGGTATGCTATTTCATTTTTTGTCGTCAAAAACCAACAATTTGAAGAGTCGGTGCTTAGACAAAATATCTTTAATTGAACTTTGGTGATTTCAGTAAATATTTCAATGAAGTGATGCAGCATTTGACGGGCAACTGGCAGCATTTGAAAATAACTTTTCGTCTTTTCAATGCGAGCGTACTTCTATATTTCTCTCCATTTGGGTTTCATATCCTTTCCATAAATCCTCATCGCTATATTTGCTGCTATTTGTTCCATCATCGATAGTACGATCCCCACTAGCACTAGTGCTACTGTTGGCGTTATCTAACAGAGTCAAAAAAAAAAACTATATTCATCTGCCGAAATGGTGAATAAATAGAAAAAAGAAAACACATACCTAAACCCTCATAATTTCTGGTGCTCTCATTATAAATGTTGTAGGCTGTTGTAGACAATTCTTGTGGAATAGTGTACTGGGGATTATTGATAAAAAATTAATTATTATTTAGGAATTAGGACCACAGATGAGCGCTGAAAGCATCCACTGCGACAAAGAGATGTTCGCTTTAATTCATCTGACATTCACGGGCTCGCTTCAGAATTGCGCCACGCTCCCTTTGCACTATTCTTTGATACGTTTCCAAATATCGGAAACCTTTTATCACCTTTTACCATGAACTAATCATTTTATAGACCCAAAATATTTAATTTTTATATAAAACAAAATCGACGCGTGTATAAGTATCTACTATAATACGATGACAGCTATGATCCTTCGTAGTTCTTATTAAAGCCGCTCCACTTAAATGCTGTAACATAACATATAAAACTAGTTTATGCCTCTATAAAGCCTTCATTCGCAAGCCACTCATTCTATGGGCAAATAATGGGAAGTTGATGCTTCTCTAAAGCTTCCAATTGCAAGCTGTTGCCTGCATGAGAGATAACTGCCTTTATAATGCTTCCGATCACAAGCCCTAAAGAGACTTCTCGACAGAGCTTCGAACTGGAAACTTTATCGAAACAAATGACTTCCCACACATCCACCTCCAATTTTTGGAAGTCCAATCGAGGTTTTATCGAAACTAAATTCCTCATCCCTCTATAAAGCCTGTGGATTTTCTTTCGAAAGGTCTTATAAAAGTTATTATCGAAACAATTACCTGGAAATTGCTGTACTTCGCCTAAGAAATACTACAGAAGCTTTATAAAAGTAGTTGCCTACCGAAATTAAAAATTTGAACCTTACCGAAGTAAAATTGTTACTTGGGTGGTAACCCTGTTCAAGAGAAGAGTTTGGTTGTAAACAAATAAATTTTATTTAAGAAAATTAAGCATTTAAATCAATTTATTTGAAGTGAGAATTTAACTAAGCTAAAGTGCAAGTGATAACCCATCGCAGCAACTCGAGTGCAGCTAGAATTTTCAGTTTTGTGGCTCCAAAGTGATTTTTGTAGTTTGGATTGCCTCTGTCAATTTCCTAAGGCTATTTCTAGTTATCTGACAGCGATAGCAAAAGCTTGTAAGTACAGAACTAAATAAAAACAAATAGTATGAGGATTAGTATGATTCAACAGGAATCATCATGTTGTTTTAACATGAGGATCAATATGATTTAACAGGTATCGTCGTTTCATTTTAACATGAGCATATTTTCAATTCAAATAAATTCCTTGTTGTTTTGACATGATAATTGTTTGCGTTTGAGATGTAGCAAAAACATTTTAAAATAACAAGAAACAGCTATGAAGCAAAATCGTATTTGAAAAATGTTGAATTATATTTATTTTTTTTGATTTTACATCGGTTTTTTTCTGTGTGTAGATACGCACAAAATGTTTTCACTTCCAAGAGAAAGCATCAACGAGACATTTGTAATCGACTACAAGCGACTGTCAAATTGACAAATATCAATCGCAATCGACAATCACTGTTTTCGATCGACCGACAGTTTGCTGTCGATCAACGATCAACTATCGATACTCACAATAGGAGCCTAAGTCACTACCGATGATTGTCGTCAACATTGGTATTTTCTGGCATACACCCGCACTGTGTAGGGGAGGTAATCAGGCTATTTAAGGAGGGTTTTAGGCGTTCATACAGGATAGGAACCTATGCATGAAAGAATAAGGCAACTAAAACCTCTAAAGTTGAAGCAGTTTTAATCCGAACAAACGCCTGCACTGAGATGACATTCATTAATCATGGATTCATTTGAGGAAATTTTAGAAATGAGTTATTATATGTTTCAGACGATCTAAATAGGTCGGCGCCTTGACGATTAAGCCATCTGACCTATCCGCAGATTTATTAGTCGTTATAGGTTCGATATTACTTACCCTACCTTTCCAAGTGAAAGGAAGCTTTTTCAATGTTCAAAGGTACGTTCTGCCCAACAGCTGGATTCTTGTCTTCGAACCTTTTATAAGTCTCAAGAAAAAGCTTTCCACATTCTCACCATCGACTGGGTTTTGTACTCCTACAGCTACAGGTGTATGCAAAGTTTTTTTTTTTTGAGGTGTGTTGGATATCCGCATGCCTTCCTCGGTTCCATCAAGGTAGTCATATTGGCACTTTCCGAGTCAATGTTGGTCAACCGTTTGTTGATTCGGAGACAGCCATGCCCCATAGTCCTCTCGTGCCAAAAGTAGTGAGAAGTATCGTCAACCAACTCTATCTTCGAAGATGGGTTTCTTACCTATATTCTGACTATAAGCGGTAAGAGGTTGAAACAGGAGTTTTGTTTTGGCTTTTAGGAAATGGTATTGTGATAATGTCCCTAACATAATATGTATCAAAAATTTGACTTGCCTTGTATGACTTAAATTTTGCCTTTTTATTGCACTTTTAAGGACGTCTGGCGCAACTTTAAAACCGGCAATCTTTTCTGGCAATTGCATTTTCTGTCTATATCCGTTATAAATTTCTTTATACCAAAATCTTAAGTTCGCTAAAATGAGTTAAATTTCTTTAAATTTTTGCACTTTTGAGGTTATCGCATTCCTCTATAAACCAACGCAGCACTGCCAGAAATATATATTTTCGTGTTCAGTATTCACCGCGAACTTAAGTTACAGCCTTGCTAAAATGAGTTGAGAAAAAACGTTGCTAGCTGTTAGTCTAATAATAATCGCATAACTATGTACTCTGTTTTAGACCGTTAAAAAATTATTTCACACTTTCTAATGAGGTGGTCTTCATTCCAAATAAACGAATAGCTATCTGTCTAAGTATTCCACCCGGTGTTGTCTGGAGCTAGAAAATCACGTGTCATTAAGACTGTCGATTTTGTACCTGGGGCATCCCGATTTTCAGTTGTTTTCTTTAACTGCAACGCATGTAACATTCTCCGTTGTAGTTGTCATACTTTTCAAAAAGCATTTCACATAAAACCTGAGACACTTTCAAATATGTAGGTACCTATCTATACCTATACCTCTTTAACGGATTTCATAAAAATAATTTAGTTCTAATAGAATTCTTTCTTCTTTTTCATATTGTCCAAGGCAATCAATTTTCTCACGGATATTTCATTTTCCATTCCCAGCCAAAACTGATTTACACTCTTTTGAGTCCTAAAACGGCTTTTTGTTTGCAATTCTTCGAGTAACCACATACCTAGACTTAGACATGTCTATAAAAAAAATATCCTTCCGATGAGGGCCTTCATAAAATCGCGAATACGTAGGTACACTCACAAGCAGCAACACCTCTATGTGTCGCTTTCAATCACATTTCCCTCCATTCATGTTCACTCATATCCTCTTGCCATATCAAGCCAATGTACTCACACAAATATGTCATATTCACAATGTGACAGCTAATTGTCACATTAATACTTCACAACATTTTTCATTTCGCATTTCAATGCCCATTTTTATCAGAGCTCTCCATTCCGACCCACATGCACAGCACACAGCACAACAGCACCGTCTCCAGGCAAACATGCTTTCCATTTCAACAACTGTCACCATTCATATTCAGACGGTCGTTTCGCCCCGCATATATGTACTCATACACTCCGACAAATATGTCGAAACGCATTAACATCGCATTCGAGGCTAATTCAAGACAAAATACTTGTGTTTTGTAAAGTGTCACATTAAATTTATTCACATTAAATTTATGTTCCCCTGTCAAAAATACCGACCATTTCCAGTCGTCGTCGGCGGTGTCGTCGTCATCGTCGTCGCTCCGGATCCAGAACGACAGAACGACGAACGGAGCAGCATTCACATAAAACACGTAAACGGATGACCGAAGCGCTCTCGCACAGATTGGAATGGAACCAGAGAAAGTACTTAAATCGTTGTCGCTATATCTTTCTGTCTCTGTCTCTGGAGAGATGTCAAAATAATTTCGGTCAAAAATCTTCACATGCGAGTTTGTTGTTATTCAGTGAATCCACTTGGAGAGAAGTCCACTTTTGTCGTTTCTTTTGCAGCCCTCGAGAGCAATTTGACACCGAGAAAGGAACCCCCTCACGAAGCGGTGCGCATAAGTCAATGGGAATTATCCCAGCTGTATGGGACAGGGATCGAAAATTGTCATGTCAGTTATGTCATGTCGTGTTAATCAAATGGAATTAGCCTGAACTTTGTGCACTCGCATGTGTAACCCGGGTTCAATTGATCTTTATTTTCTTTTTTCTTTTTTTTTGTGTGTTTCTATTCGTTCTTTGTCTTTTGACAGGGGGTCGGTTTTGTCAGGCGAAAAAAAAAAATTCGCAAGGAATTTACAAGGAAATGCGGTGATGCACTTGTGTTCTTGGCCCCCTCCTGTGGGACAAGAGTATATAAAGATGGTATCGACATCATCTTCGTCATCGTTGGGCCGCCTGCACTGCGGGTGGTTTTCATTCGCAGTGGACTCGGCATGTGGTTCGCCATGAGAAGGAGACTCACCCCACCATGTATATCTATCTACACGCAGGCGACAACGAAGCGAACGTCCCTGTAGCTGGCAGACGACACAGCACTTAGTTCATGATGGCCATGATAGAGAGTTTATTACATAGAAAATGTCATTATTTGTTACCATCAGCTGTCAAAAAATGTAATTGGCAAGTCAAACAGGGTGGCAGAGGCAGTACTTGACATAACGTTTCAAATGAATAGAGAGATGGGAAGGTAGGGGCTTGCGATGTGGGTGCATGCTGTATGTGAGTTTGCCAGAGAAATTCTTTTATTGGAAATCACAGAGGTTGGCAAGTTTATTACATATTTTTCTGAGTGTGAGGGAAATGCCAAAGATGTGTAAAGAAGTGGATGTCCTAAGTCTGGGAGAGGGGTGGAAAATAATTTTTGTTATAATAATAAGAACGTGTAGTCAGACCAATCATAACAAATAAAGCATGATGTATAATTAATGTGTTGGGATTAACCCCAGGGGCTTTTGAGCAAAGGTATTAGAAATGTAACCTTTTATCATTATAGGTACGCCGAAAGAAGCTCTTCGTTCCTATTTAACATAGCAATCGACATTGTATTGGATTGAGAGCAGACAAAATGTCAGCAGGACACACATTTCATCTTTAGCCAGTAGTTTTTGACCGAAGAAGCAGCGGTTTCCCATTGTAAATCTTTGTCGCATTTCCACAGCCAGAGCATTTCCACCACCAGACTCCATGGTAGACAAACTTCTTTGGGATTTCGAATTTGCTGCATAGGCTATATCTACAAAAGATGCGGACACTCGATTTTTCTGCATCTTCAGAAGCCATTTGAAAGGATTTATGCGCGGCTTATGGAATAATGAGCCAACAGAACAGAGACTAAGGTGCTAACTGGTAATGCGTAACAGCGGAGAACACCAGAGCGAAGAAATTCAATAGAAAAAACGTCTGTCCGTCTGATCAAAACAAAGTAGGTAAGGACAGCAATACCCAAGGAAAAGCTAAAGACCAGCAAAGCTGCTAGGCCCGATAGTTTATCTGTCGAGATTTTAAGAGCGTCTGAAGATGACTTGATAGAGAGCTTGCACCAACTCATGATGAATGGATGCCTATGCCTGATTAATGGAATCTCAGCATCGTTTGGGATGAGTTTCAAAGAGCTTAAATGATGGGTAACAGGATATGTAGGTCTAAGAACTGTCCGAAACACCTTATGAATAAAGCATTCGGTGTTTGGCAATCCTTCGAACTCAAATCAATCCAATTGTGAGAGCAAGACGTCATAATAATGTAGTTAAAACTGACAAGAACCTACCCAAACAAACAGGTGCATTTTGTGATCAAATTGACGACCACTCGAAAGTGACAAGTTAAATCGCCCTGATTCGAAACACATGGCATAATTATTTCAATAATTTTAATACCAATCCATAAAACTTCGCACCATTAATTTTGAAATATCAAACATTGATTCCGAGAGACATTAAAACGGCAAAGCCTGTATTTTTATTATTCCCCACGTATATAGCTGTTGCAATCTAGAATCTAATTTATGACTTAATTATCAAGTCATATTTAATGCGATCAATAAACTGCCTTAAAAAGCAACACTGTCGGAATGCACGTCTGTAAGTGGTTCTATCCCGCCGAGTTGGCTGATCAATAAAATTCCAATTAAAATGGCAGCGATTATGTATCAACAGGCCATTAACGTCATGCAGTACCTGCCACAGCTTCAGTGCGTCTGTCTGTGTTTGTCAAAAGTATCGTCAGCAGCATTAGCATAGCATCCCGCTAAGATTACCTGTACGACAGCTAAATGCGATCGGGTTACGTTTGTATCTATACGACATCACAGAAGTGTGAGAGGTATTCACTGACATGGAGATCTCCTTCCGTCTGCCGTCATAAATTTACCTAAAAAAAAAAACAATTATACTTCTGGGTATGTCATAAATTTGGTCATTATCTCGACCCACACGCAGGGGAATGACTTTGAATGGCTATAGTTGTTGCGTTGGTTTGTTTGATATGATATGGTCGTGGGATGCCACACTAAAGAAATCCAATAATGGAGTAAATGCAGTCAATCTCGCGTTAATTCTCCAAGATGAGGTGATATATTAATGGGAAAAGAATTTGTGAATATTGCCCCAAGTGGAATTGCAACTGCATTTTGATGTAGCTTCAGTGCTTCACAATCAAAGGCAGACTTCATCATGTGGGACAGGGAAGATCTCTGATACCTAAGTACAAATAATTTTTTGAAATTTTCCTTCTAGATCTTGCATGTCAACTTTGAAAGTTACCTAAGTTGGCGACCAAGACGCAATACAACGGACTACAGAGACTGTGAATTATACTGTTGTCCGTTAAGAAAACAAATTATTTAAATATTGTTCATTATAAATTAAATATTGTTATTCATACAAAACACCAGACTTCCCCTAGACGATGTTCGCATTTTGTTTTTCCGCGAATCATTGGCGATTCTTCCATTGACATTCGACGTCATAAGTATAAGTATCGCCTGGGATTCTCAGATGAACAAAAATAAAAGTCCGGGTATCAGGGATGCGGCGTTAACTAAAGCCTTAAGCATTCCATTCTATACTTTGGTGGGCCTGGGGCAATAGCTCACAATAAAATAAATTGTTAGAAACTAGTGCTACAAGTAAAGATTTTTAAATGATAATCTATTAAAAAAAACTCGAACGCCAACTTTTCGTTGGCCCAACTGTTTGTTAAGTCTTTATCACTTCATGTCCCGCTTAGAGCTAACTACAACAAAATGATATACTTAAAATCTAATCTTGAATTGGCCTTGGTTCCCACGCAAGCTCGAACACGTCCGCGCGTGCAGGAAATGCAAGTTATGCGTCTGGAGCTATGCCCTCGCTGGGGGTTCTCGCATTACCGTTTGGCAGGTGCTGCAAATTGTGGCGCTTGTACTTCTTTATCGGCAGGTGAATAGCCGATCGTGTTAACTTACATAATATGAAATTGGTATACCAACAATTTTTTATTTATATAGGTACTTCGGGCAAATCTATTTTCGTTTGTAATAGAGTTCTTATAATCCAAGAGACTCTGACATCTTAATGACAATATAATGACATTAAGAAACTGATGGCTGCTATGTGACTCAGAAGAAGTTTCTGCCCAAATACCATCCATATGAAAATAGAATGCGTCAAAGATCCGCCGGATCAGCCAAGCCAACACCACCCACACCATACCTCAAATACTGCTTCGAGGCACAAGGAAATGAACAAGAAAACCTGTCTAAGTTTTTCTGATTGAATTTCGTTTTCGTCATCAAACCACACGTAACCAGAAGGACATAAGTAAGAGATTTAGTGTTTGTTTCAGTCTTCGGTATGGAACTATATCCGGACACAAATCTAAAACAAGACTTAATTTGTTCCGTGAATATGTTGTGTGGACCCAAAATGCAATAATATCTAGAACTTTATTTAGTTCCAAAAAGAGCTCTTACACTAACACGTAGGTATATGGGTTCTTCCATAGAAAAAAAACAAAACATAATCGGTCCTTCCACACTGACAATCCGTTTTAACCCATCAACCTGTATGTCAAACCTAAGCCCATCAATTATTCACTAAAACGTTAGTGACGCCACTGTGCGACAGTGCGATAACATAAAACTATACATACTTTTGATGAATATACCTTATTCAACCTATATTAACTTGGCACGTCTCAACAAAAGTGTCAAATTTACCCCTTCATCCAACCAAGCTTTGTTCTTTATATTTTATTCCCTTTTCCATTTTGTCTTTGAAGTGTCCTGTCATTCAATTTGGCATTTAAACGATGTCAGCAGATTGCATTCCCCCTTAAATGACACACTCATGACAGCTAAATACCAGTCTTACCACAAATTATAGTCCCTTTTCACTCAATTTTATTATATCCACCCCATGTCAGAAAAATAGAACGAGGACGAATAAAATATCTACAAAAAAAATGAATAAAAATCTGCATGTAGGTAGACATATAAATGTCAGCCTTCTGTTATAAACAGTTGACATTCTCATGGAAATGAAAAGGAAGGATGGATGGGAATGTGACACCTTCCTGTCAACCCGTTAAAGACAATTATACTCGAACAAAAACGACATAAAACCATCAAACACACACACAAACACTAGGAGAAATTGTGAACAGCCGCCACTAGGATGTTAGCAGAATACGAGTGCGTGTGTATTAACATTGTTTATTGTGTTGTATTTTGTTCCCCCCATAATGACAAGTCAGATATGCTCATTTTGTCGAAAATCCCCGTAAAAGTGGAATGTCCTTTTTTGTTCTTTCTTTTCCGCACTGTGCTTTGTCCTTTTGTGCTGTCTAGCATGTCTGTGACAGGAACAACAATCGACAAGTGGACGCAAGGACATTAATTATTATCAACAACGGATATTATATCTACGGAGGTAAGGTGATGTCTGATGTGATGACTATTGTGCACTATTTCCAATTGGTATATGGTCTGTTGTCGAATAAAGGCAACCAACCGGAACAGTATCGAACATAGTTTCAGGGTTACAGTTGGGTTACATTTCGAAATTATTACTTATTTTTGTTGTTTATATACGTACGTTGGTCATTGACGTAAATATGTCTGCCAAAAATGTTGACTTAATTGGCACTTGAAGTTTTGAAGTCATAAACTTGGTGCGGCAAGTTGGTTGGCAAATTGTTACTGCAAAATTGTGATTAAAAATGTCCTGGTGGCTGCTAAAATCACACATGTCACGAAATATTTCAACTGCTGACATCTTAACGTCACAAGAATTAGCTCATCAGGTCGTCACGTAAGTCTCATTCGTCATCGTGCCAACCGCGCCGATTGACACCCGATCACACAGTGTCACGCACGCGAGTAGTCATAAGCATAGCGCATTATGCAATTGTGTCTAAAAATCGATCACATCAGAAATCGATTTTCTGATGATACAGTTGGATGATAAAGGCGAGTGACATGACCATGACAGGCGGAAGCACTCAACTTCTAACTTAAAATTAAAAGTCCTTTATTCAAGAAAATATATAAATATATATAAATTATTATTTAGGGCCAAAATGGTTTACATTCATTTAGAAAATTAATAATAAAAAAAACAATATAATATATTTATTCTTGTATGTAGGTACATAAAATGCCTCCGTAAATTATTGAGCAAGTTAACAGGAAAATTGGTTTTAAAATGTTCATATAATGCTGTGTCCGAAAGTTTCAAAAAAATTTATAGAAGAACAATAAATTTCAAAACATATCAAACAATAGCTTCAGTGTCCCAATCTTCTTCATTTTCAATAACGCTTTCGAGTATGTTAAGGGTATGTTTAGGGAAGAAAAGTGTTTTATTTATATGATTTACCTATTAAAAGAATTTTTTTTTTGTAATTCCTTTGTTATGAATTTTTTTATACCGGTACCACACTGTGGCGAGGGTATATTCACTTTGACATTCCATTTGTAACGCACATAAGGAGGCGCTGTAGGTATGACAAACTATATATATTATTGATCAGCATCACTTTCTTAGTCGATCTAGCGATGTCCGTCTGTCCGTCTGTCCGTCCGCACGATTACGGCCGTAATTTAAGAGCTATCGACTTGAAATTTGGTACGTAAGCTTTTATCCACCAAACTGAGGCTAAGTTCGAAGATGAGCAAGATCGGATGAAAACTACTACTACCTCCCATACAAAAATATCGGATTTATATAGCGTTTTGATGTTAAAAATTAAATTTAAATAGCTACAATAAAGATAGCAAGTTTAAACTTTGCACATATTGTTTTAATAATATTTAAAATTTTTTAACAAAAAATGAGCTTGGTCGAATTAAAACTACCCATACCTCCCATACAAATATATAATTTTTTAATACTGAAATATTTTTTTTATTTTTACAATAATAAAGTACCGGGTATTTGATCTTCGGCATTGTCGAAGATAATTGTCTTACTGGTTTTTAATTCTTAAGGAAGCACCGCCGGCCGCCCTTCAATATGATGTCGTTAGGAATGAGGACTTAAACCATTTTGACACTGATGTGGGGGTTTAAACCAACAAAGATGCACTGGCTATTTTCGTACATCATGGGAGTCAGAACCATTTTAATAAAGGATGGCGCACTTGTGCTACAATAAAAAATTCAAATAACCTTTTTTTTAATCAATAAATTTAATTTTTATTTTATTGTATAGAACATTTTTTGAAGATGATAGACCGTAAATAACCTCCATGCTCATCCACTCATATGCGACACCTCCTGAATCCTGATCACAAAATTATTCAATGCGGCCTGAAGGGTTGAAGTCGGGATCGCCTTAATTATTGTTGGAATGGAGTGCTTGGGTGTATGCGTTACTTTGGGCGATATGTCATTATATTTGGGCTTTGCGACTCTTTATTTCTTTAAATATTGGGCGATGTGGTGTTTTTTGGGCGTTATGACCTTGGGCGATCGTTCGCCACCCTGCATGAAGGGGTTCTTATTCGGTGAAAGGCCACGATCAAAACCAATACGGGATGTATCTGCTGATGAAATAATGCCTACACCCATCAATGGTGCTCTACGATTAACGCCTACGGATCCACTTGAGGCGTTTTAGAAACTTTTGGGTAATAGTGGGCACCGATTTACTAACACAGGGCTCTAAAAACCAGTTCATTCTTCAATATCCCTGGCAAAGCGGATGAAGGTTTTGATACATTACTCTGCTACAGACATACCATTCGAAATAATGTTCTCTGATAGGAATGATTGGCCAAAAAAAATTGTTTTCATTTAAATCAAAATCTAATAAATTCAGATGGTTCTGAGACTGCTAACGGAACGAAGGCAGACATACAAACTCGACATAGATATAGACCTCCATATGCCATTGAGACCCATACAGTTACAGTGTGATTCAAGAAGGTTCTAGCCGAATTCATAGCTTCTGAACTACTTAAGATGGGATCAATACCCAACAAGAATATCGCCATCTACATTGGGATTCAGACTGCGCTAAAGGCACTAGAGTCCTACGTCTCCAAATCTAAATAAGTCAGGACGAAAGTGCCGACGTACTGGCGAAAAAAGTCAACACCTCCGACTATCTTACTGAAATAATTGAGAACATAAAATCACCTTTAATATTATGTCCTACACGAAATAATCAAACTTAGAAGGGCGCAAGGTTTCAATTCAAAGGCCTTGTCGCCTAAGTTAGATTGGAGAACGAATCTGTAAATTCATTAAAGCCCAACCATTCCAATTAAAATTACGAGTAGCTGTAAAAATATGTACTCTCTGATTATTGCCTTATGGTTATATTACTCCTATAGGATAGGTTTAACGAACAAGGATACACGCAGGTATTGCGATGTCCTAAATGTTGCAGTGAATACTACCTATCTACTGTTACTCTCTGAATGTTTGAACGTCAAATCATTCCTCGGAGTAGAATGAAGTGTATATTGTAGGTACTTCTTTAACAAGTTTCCGAAATGAAATTGCGACCATATTTAAATACTGTAAGTCCGCAGGAGATTAAGTGAGTGGAAGTAGAGTGAGCGTATTGACTTTCTGACCGCAAGGGTTTTCTAAGGGTCGCGATGTGCCCGATATGGTGCTTAGTGCTTTGTAATAAACTCACAACCTAAGCTTGTTATGACCCAACTCATTTTTTGGTCTGGTTCGCTTTCACAAGCTATAACTTTTAATCCCTTTGGGTAAAATTCCATGATCTTAGGTATCTCTCATATCACCGGTGACCTGATATTTTCTAACATTTTGCCGCCATATTTATACTGGTCTACAGGGGTTGTGTAGTCCTAATATCCTTTCATTACATTAACATTTTACCTGCTCGTTAGGCTGCTTATAAAGGCGAAAACAATAAAACAGTCTTCTTATCTTAATACACACATCATGTTAATACAGGCCAATGATAATCCAAAAAGACCTACCCTCGTGTATTTTTATTCGACATCCGATTGTCATTTGTATATTATTATCACTTGGTGCTAATCTTCGCACATATACAAACAAGAAAGTATACCTCCTCAATGCGGCACGATTGATCTTCCTACGTTTATAATGTAGTTGTAACTCCATTAAAAGGATAAAAGCAACAAAATTATGACAGACAATTATTCTCCATCCTACAGACAGTCACGTGTTACATGGCTTCTTGTCATCAAAGATGTCATCTGTCTCGGCTGATGTTAGATTGTCATATTGTCACTCTGCTACCCTTATACAAAGCATCAGATGAACAGTGTCACGTTTCAAAAGCTCGACTAACAGATTCAACAATAGATAATTATGTGTCATGAATATAGTTGACGTGCTGCATATATTTTCGCTAGCACGATGGTTTATTGTGATGGATGCTGGCAAATGTTTGCCCATCCATCCATCTAATCGCTTGCGTATAAATTTTTCTAATTTTGCATTTTAACTCTCATAACATGGCAGTGAAAGTCAGATTGTGAAAAACGTAATCTCGCTGGATTGTAAAAGGCTTCCGCTGGGTGTTACCTGATTATTATTTTTTTTGCGAGTTATTATTTGAACTGCGATAACATAACCCATCACAGTACCTACCTACCACTCGAGAGTGGAGAATAAAGCCTTTATGCCACCACTCAGTGACTCATAAAGTTTATTACAGGATTTACAACCGCGACCGCTGGCAGAGTGCTATGTTTTCCCATGGAATTGTTGCATTAAATTAAATTAATTTACTCAACCCGCATGGTAAATAATTTATTTAATAAATTGGGATCAGCGAGTGCGGAGTGGATTTATGGATTTACCAGGTGTTTTGTTGGGAATTTTAGTTTATTCGGCTTTCGGTGGATTAACTCTTATCCAATGCAGGGAATATAAATGGGGGCGCAAATGACGTTGAATGTGCGATTATTTATGTAGGTAGCTAAATACTGAAATTGACCTTGAAAATTTTGTTTAGCAAAAAATAACAGTCTATATCTAAGAGAAGTTGTGCCATGTGCCATGATTGTGATTGCCATCACACGTGTGTATGTACATATTTTATGATTAAATATAAACATCTTAAGATAGGGTACGTACGCCTAAAATAGTCATGTGGCTATATTATGTGGCCTCCCGCAATCCAAGCAAATGGCTGATGCATATTTAAGACTAGAATACAGGCTCTTCGAATCTGCCAAGAAAACTTAGTCACCGAAGCATATTGGGGCTGGGGGCAGTGTTTGGTGTTACCGACTGGCGATTTTTCTACTGTCGGGACGCGTGGCGACCACAATTCGAAATAAGCGTTTTTTTGGACCCCTTTCACAAATACAGGCGACATTGGGACGCATTTTCAAAGCGCATTTCTGTCTCAAAAAGAAATATATGTATATGTACTGCTTTAATAATTCTTGTTGAATAGTTGTAATAAATAAATAAATAAATAGTTGGCGCAACAGGCATGAAGACGTTTGTGTGAGTTTTTCTCTTTGGAAGGGACCTACAATATTATGCCGAGTCAGAACAGCTGAATTGAGAAGATTTTTCAGGACAGTTATACTCTCGGAGATTTTTGGCAGACGTTCGCGATGTTTGGTGGTTAAATGAAACTCGTTCGTATAATTCCAATGAATTCAATGTTTTTTATTTACATATAAAAATGTAGGTCAATTTACCAAATTTCATAGCTTAAGCCAGGGGTTCCCAATCTTTTTCATACGACTCCCTAGAGAGGTTGAAATATTTTTGCGACGCCCTTCTAAAAGCAGAGATATGTGAAGTTGATCTTACTAAATATTCACTAAAGGGTTTTTCAATAAGGACGGGTAAATGTTAAAATATCGTCGTCCCACATTTATGGCAATTTTGTTTGTTGACATACCCGCAATCATCCAAAAATGCGCCTCGTCGGTAAAGATGATTTTCCGGCCAAAATTGAGGTTCTCTTCCAAAGCCCCGAAGCCAAGACAGCGAACAAACGGCTTTATCTATGTTCATTAACTTTGAGCTCCTGGATTAGCTGGATCTTGTACTTGCGTAAGCCCAACTCCCGATGCAAAATTCGCCAAGTTGGAATCTGCGAAAGGCCGATTTCTTATCCATGTCGAATTGACTGCCTCGAGTTCTCCTGTACACTCTCATGGACCACGGCAATGTTCCCGACGAATCTAGCTGGCAACGACCTATACCAATTGAAAAACCCTTATTTAATTTTAAGTGTCAGTTAAATGCGAGTGACAGCCAGGAGCAAGTCTGACTGAAAATACGGGAAACACAAACGCGCTTAATATTTGACTATTGGATTTCGCTTCTACTTAGTATTCGTAAAGAGAAGAGTAATGATTTTCCTTCGTTCGTTGTCTTACAGCAGTAAAAAAAAACTTGCGACGCCCTTAGAATATCGCCACGACGCCCCAGGCCACGCGACGCACAGTTAAGAACCATTTACATGGGAGCGAACGAACGAATTGATGAAATGCAAATAAACCACTTTTTATGCATTTATAAACAGAAAATTCCACATTTTATTATTCCAAGATATCCTCCTCTCAAAATAAGGTTAAGTTCGAACGAATTTTTTATTCGCTACTTTGTGGAACGCGATTTAAATGATGTGGATTGTGAATAGACTGACAATTCGCGCCAGGGTGTATTCGTTCGCGGCAAACATTTTGGATTTCGAAATTTCGTTATTTAAACTGTATTCTTAATAAATTTTGATGGAATAATTAATTATTCTAATCTTGGAGTAGTAAAATGTGCAATTTTCTGCTTATAAATGCATAAAAAGTGGTTTGTTCGCATTTTATCAATTCGTTCGTTCGCTCCCATGTGAATGGTCCTTAAGGGAACTCCTGGCTTAAGCTATAGTGTTTTAAATTATCTACTTGTATGGTTCGTGCCATTTCCCGATTTCCAATCCCACCCAATTCCAATTTGTATGGACAATGCACATAAATCTTACAACTTTTAAAATGTATTTTTTTTTGTATCGTAGTTTCCACGCCCCTTTATCCAATTTTTGCTAAATCTCACAGAAATACCTACCTTCGATTTTCTCAATATTAGAGCTAAATCTTTTCAGTGGGTTTTGAGATACACGACTTCGAAAGATTTTCTTAAAATTTGATATATTCTGTGGTTTTCGAGATATACCTAAGATTCTTAAGAATTTTTTGTATGGCAGGTGCCACGCCCCTTTGTCTAATTTTGACCAAACTTCACACAAACTCCTTTGGGCCAATAACAAAAATTCTCCCAAAATTTAAGTTCAATCGGTTTGGTGGTTTTGGAGCTTTCCGATCAGTGGTAGTGTACATTATATTCCTATATACAAAATAGAAATTTCGATTTTTCGGCTTTTCATTTGGAGTTTTCCGAATTTTCTAATCCACTCCTGATTCAAGACCAACGAAGCAAAAGAAGAATCATCTAAATTCTCTTTTATTTTTTTATTAATAAACAATAAACTGTAGAAATAATTTAAACCTGAAAGTAGTTTTGTTTTTCGTTAAATTTGGTGGGACGCATTTTCTGGTTCGGGCGACCTTTTTTGGAGAAATTTTCAAATTATCCATCGGTAACGCTGATCAGGGGATAATATATAGGTTAAAGCAGCTGCTAAATACAAATCATGTGGAAAGAGCGATATAGAACAAGATGACAACCCACATTCAGATAAAAAATAACCAGTTCGACCATCTAGTATAGAAGAAGTCGACTTAGTTAAGAAGTCATAGGAACAGAAAGGCCGCGAACTCTGATAAAGTACTAGCGGAGCTTTTCAAATATACGGTTGCTAGGGCGCAGGCACAAAGAAAGCTTACGCGATGACTGGACTATCAGCTCCATATGCCACATCTACCAAAAAGGCGATCGAAAGACTTGTTGAACGTCTTGAATCAGTGCGCTGCAAATCGACTATATAGACCAAATGTTCATACTGAGACAAATTCTGGAAAAGACCAAGACTCACCACATATATTTTTTCATCGACTTCTAAGCCGCACATGCCAGTATTCATCGTCATGGTATCATGGTATCTAGCACGGGCTACCACATCTTTAGAAGATTACCTACTACATCCATTGGCACAATTAAAAAAAAACCTGTGTCGCGTGACGCTGAAAGGCAATCGATGCAACTTAGAAGTTAGCTACTTCGAACTATTTGAAACGTGTACCGGATTTCGGAAAGGAGATCTGTTAAAATGCGACTTCTTCAATCTCATTCTGGAGCAGATAGTGCGTAGCGCAGGTGTCAACACACGAAGACACTATCAACTGTCCGAACTACATGAATGACAACCTATAGTGAAGATCCGGCAAGGAATTACCCTAGAAAACCGCTGCCATTTCGGTCAAGCAATACAATTGGATTTAATATTCCTAACTGTTAGGTATATCCTTCACAAAACCTTTATACTGCCAGTTCTGTTGTATGACGCCGAGTGCTGGACGATAATATGTATAGGAAAGGAAGTGAGAACCGACACTGACCGTCTTCGAAAGAAAATGCTTAGACGGAATTTTTGGTCCTCCGAATGGAGCGGAAGATACAACTGCAAACTCTATTAGCTGTATTAAGATGTAGATGTAGTCCAAAAATATATCGACTACATTGATTCCGCCACTTCGTGTGAATGGACAATAACGATCCAGCTATATAAGGATCTTCGATTCTCAGCCCAGAAGGTTCGAGACGCCAAGGAAGGTCGAAGTTCCGCTTGGTCTGGATGACTGGAAGGCTGCAGTGTCTCAGCCAGAGACTCTTCATGGGCCGGGACTCGGGAGCCGTGTTAAGTAAAGATGCCACGTTGCTTTATACGGCGGTAGTAAGACCGGTACTAGGCCACTGTGGCAATCTATTTAAAAATTTAGCCCAAAAATGTTTGTCGTCGATTAACGCCTTAACGCATTTACCGATTTTAAACAAACTTTCACACATCTTTGGTATTGTTTAATATACGGTTTCTGTGGGGAGTGGCACCGCCCATACAAAAAAACATTCAAAATCGTATATCTCGAAAACCACCAAATCGATTGAGCTCAAACTTCCAGAAGATCTTAGTTATTGGCCCTGGAGTGCTCCTGTGAAGATTGGTCAAAGTCTGGGCTATGCTAGTAGCTAATTCAAATACAAATTGCCATCCTTATAGAACCATCGGCCCATAGTCTATCTTACAATCGGATTTAAAACTAAATCGAGAGATAAATCAACCATAATAGAGCCTAGCGGCTAACATTTTTGGAGAATGTTTGCTATCACATCAGTTGGCAAAGTCGCACGCTCAATACTTTTTTGCAACGAAGTCGAATCTCGTCCAGCAGCAGCACTAAGTGCCACACACTCCCATGTCCCAATCGCAATAATTTTTATTCTTACAAATTTTCGGTATCTGGGCAGTAGATTTTGATGTCGTTGTTAACGCAAGACCAATTCTTTGAATACTGCATAGCTATACGCCAAAATTCACCCTTGTGGAGTCCCCTTTAAGTTTTAATGAGTAACAGAATCGCCACTTAATTGTTTTTCTCTATTTTTTTGTGAGTCAGATAGCAGAACACAACTAAAAACTCATCATTCATTGCATTTCAGTCCATGGCCATTAGCAAAGTCGTAATCTTCTCCCTCCCGCCCTAAACAAACACAAAGCGACTAAGCATATTACTCACCATTTTGCACCTTTGGTTGCTCATATCGCGCTTACCCACTACCTCTGCACTTTCTTTGAAAATCCTTTTTGATTTTCTTGAAATGTATGGATTAAAATGGACTTGCTGGTCTTATCACAAAACTAGGCCCTCTATCTAAGTACATGTATTTCTTTAATTAGCAACCGATAACATAAGCCACCCGTTAATGCGTTTGAGCCCTGGTCTTTGACACTTATGTCTTATGTGCACACACGGCACCAAACAGTCTTTCCAAACAACATTCCTAATTGTATAAATCACTGTATCAACAATATAAAGTCTGCTAAATTCCCTTGACGCATAAATAAACGCGTAAACGGCAAACCGACAAAAATCCAACATTTTACCGACAGATAAAAAGCTTGACAATATTTCTTGGAAGCCATTTTTTTTTCGGCCAGATGAAACTATACATTTATAACTTTGTACTTTCAATCTTCAAAGGTGCCGCGTCCCGCTTAGGTGAAGATTTTCCCAATTAATACCTGACGATTACTACCCATAACAAATATGACAATCTGATTGTCAAAATAAAATCGCCTCCATTTCGACTCGAATTATATCCGAGCCATAAATAAACAAACACGAAATCCTCAACTTTACACATGCGACATCCGAAATAACTCATCAATCACAATTACGAAATTAAAAGCAGCAATAAATTTATGGAGGAAAAGCTCCCCTAATACCCACTAAAGCGGTTGGGAGCCGATTGCACTCTACAAGAATTCGTTTGGTTTAGATTGGAAGGACGGACGAAACGAAGGAAATGACTCAGGGCTACTTACTTACAGCTCAGCGGTAAAATGTAAAATGAGAGAAAGAATGAACAAAAATAAATGACTCGTCGACGCCGACGGTTGACTCCGACAACTATGAACTATGGAACGAAAATAACTGCACGTCACCGTTCTATTATCGGGTTGACTTCAGGGTTATATGGGTAAGTGACAGTCGTGGTCCGTTGTGGCATAAAATGACAGCTACTTTACGTCGCCTCGTTGCGAGAAATTCGGTGGTAGTAACAACATACAAGAGTGTGATGGCTTATGCCATCAATTTAAAGCCGACTTTTGCCACCTTACAGGTGTGTAAAGTACTCGTAGACTATTGCTTGCTGGGGATAAATGCGATTTGCAATACTTTGCTGTTTATTTTTAACGACTGTTGTCAGAACTGTCACAGCGTGACAATTGGCATTTGATGATGGTTATTGGGAGGCTTTAGGCGGGTAATGGGACTTGATGGAGATTATTAACAAGTTCCCTTTCCTTACCTATCAGCAGACATGCCACCAAGACCGCAGCTTATCGATCGATGCTGCAAACCAGAACTGCTACAAGAGCTGTCAAAAAAAGAAGGAGGAACATCGGTTTCTTAGAAGGAAAAATAAAGAGCAGGAGAAGCGAGCGGTCGAATATATGAGGGGCACTATTGAAGGAACAATGTTTGGAAGTTTTACCAGAAGGTAAAAAGATCTTCCCAAGGATACAAGGCCCAAACTGAAGCCTGTAGAGATGAACATGGGAATACGGTGTCCAGAGTCGGCGCTGAGGATTTGGAAAGACAACTTCTGCAGACTGTTAAACTGTGAAGACGAACTCGCTGTCAGGCAGAATGAGCCATTCGGATTATCTATGCACCTTATACTTGGAAGGAAGTGAGACCGAATGTCACCTCAGCATCATGTGCCCCATCCAGAAAAAGGGCGATAATCTGAACTGAGCCAAATGCAGAGGAATAAGCCTACTGAATGTTGCGTATATAAGAATCCTGCCGGCTATACCTACTGTACTGAACGCCTAAAACATTTTGCTAATATCTTGATCGGCTCATATATCAGTGCAGTTTTAGGCCAGGCAAGTCTACTATCGACCAAATAGTTATACTCTGGCAGACCTTAGAAAAAACGCAGGAAATCCAGATCGATACACAACACACCCCATCATTATCGATTTTAAAGTCGCCTATAATAGCGTATGTAGATAGGGACGAATTATACAAAACCAAGTCAAACTTCGGCATCCCTGCCAAACTCGCCAGTTTGTGCAGGATGACAATGAAAAATTTCGTTGCTCCATCAAATTGGAAAAGAAAACCACGAAACCTTTTGATGTCGAAAAAGGTTTAAGACAAGGCGCTAACTTTTTTTAAATCATTCTTGAAGGAATCAAAACTCACAAGCCAATATTAGAGGTACCTACACATTTTCAAAATTCCGTCCAACTATACATACTTGCGCATATTATGCAGATGCTATTGACATTATCGGGAGAACGCGGCGAGCTGTCATTGGCGTGTTATGCGGCGAATATGTGTCTGGCTTTTAAGGAAAAAATGTAACTTATGCTGTTATCTGAAAAGTATATACTCTCTTTATCGGCGGCTTGGACAAAACGACACAATGAATAAATATAAATTCAAAGTTTTTAAAGGCTTTGTCTACCTAGGCTCTACAATTAACTCGCGAAATGACATCGGCGCAGAACTCAATTGAAGAATCACTCTTGCCAATCGCTATTTCATCGGGCTAAGAAGGCATCTAAGAAGTTCTCTACCACAGAACCAAGGAAATCTTGTACCAGACCTTAATCATATCCCGGTCCTGCTCTATGGTGCCTCTTGGAACGCTTTGAGATCAACATTCTGAGAGTGATTTTCGGTGAAGTTTGTATCGAAATTGTACGGGCTATACAGTGTTGTCCTTATCAAAAAGCTCAGAATATGAAATGCACCGTCTAGACGAGTCTTTGAGTCCACTATATCTCGGGTGGCGCGGGTTATTTGCCTTTAAATAAATCATCATCTATCCGAGCTATGTACCTACATATCAACAACACATCCGACATCGATTTAGCCATGTCCGTCTGTCTGTCCAAACGAACTGACCTAGGCGAATGAAATCTTGTGAGAGGACTTATTTTTACCGTCTGTCGCGTGCGTTGTCCGGGTGAAGTTGGTATTAAAAATAGTAGTTCTGGTACCTCACATACAAAACCAATATTAGACGCATGTGTGTACCTGTACATTACATCAGTGGAAGTCTAAGCATCGGCCAGGCCGATGATAACACTTTTACTTGTTTTTGTTTCGATTGGTCGCGACCGCTCGTAACTCGCGCACAATTGGAGAGCGACCTTAATCAACTTGGTGATCGTTACCGGAGGCATCTAGCTAATGACCGAGCTGAGTAGATGCCTTTGTTGGTTGAAGCCATGGTCCACCCTTATCCCAGTAAGTAAGAAAAACTATACTAGCGTCCTTAATAGGTATATAGGTATCTATTAATCCAAGCCTCATTGTATCTTATAATAAGGTATATCTAATTTACCAATGTCAATCTACTGTGCTCAATACAAAAACATGCCTTGAAAGCTCAGAAACCCTTAGGTACTAAACTTTCACTAAAAAATCTTGTGTATCTAACAGTTCAACCATACCAAAGTTGCAATGAACGAGAAAGTTTCCCAAGTTGTACACTCTATTAATAAATTAATGCCAAACAATGACCGCTCCACAAATGTGAATATATAGATAGATAAAGCTTCTCAATGGTGTCAGACATTGTAGTAAGAAAATATCCTATTCCAATTATTTTTTTTACACACTACAATTGCATTGCTACAAGCCATCAGGGATTCTATTTCGCTTCAAAGTCGATGCCGTCATTCGTAAACGAATCTGTCAGAAAAGCATCTTCTGTTGTCTTCTAAGAGAAATTCTTATAGTCTATCGTAAGTCAGAAGTTGCACCATAAGAACTCTCTAAAAAATCTAAATTTGGACTATCCACTTGGTTTAAAATTCCTGCCAAAAACCAAACCGTGCTCATCAGCACGTCAAAGCACATTATCTATATTCTAAAGCCTTATGCTATAGCTGACAACAAATCAATAATCATTCATCCACTTGAAAGTTGAAATGTTTCATAAATTCTCTTCCACTTTCCTTGACAGTTTGAAAACGTGATGAAAAATCTCAGGGCCACAACCCACAAAAAAGTCTACACATACACACGTTCGAGAATGAATGTATTTTTGTGGATTTCAAAAACAGTCAACTCAGAGTATGCCGACAGGCAACATCCGCTAATTAATAGCATTTGACACATATCAATGTGTCAAGACTACGTCTGGCTGTCATTAATTCTCAAACGAATTATAAATTTCACTCTTGTGAAGGAAAATAAATAAATTCGTTGATAAGGAGCGTTGGAGCTGTTTTCGAAATCAATCATAACATTGTATTGATTTTCATCAAGAAATTACTACCCCCTACGTCCCGCTTGTACGATGCGATAGGCTGTATTGCGATTATCGGACATCGCAAGGCAATTAGTTTATTTGTTTGCAACTGGTAGGAATAATAAATCATTGCCACCATCGATATACAGAGAGCGAAGCCACTGGGCTTCCCGAGTGGTTCCTATTTTTCCCTTTTTTTATTATTCACTTATCCTTGTTTTTGTTGCTCGGTTTCATTTGGTCCTCTGCATTGTGTTGTATTATTTATGATTTAAACATTTTATGCTCTTTCATTTTTGTATATAAATATTTTTTCGTTGAAAGAAATTCGCCTGTCAGCGCAAATGAGGAGTGCGCTGTTTACTGGTAGTTGTTGCCTTGCCTGCCTCTGGGTGTCGATATAGAGCGCGCATGGAGGCGGTGGCAAGCGGGTGGTGTATCTTTTTATATGCGAACATGTCCAAATGTGATTTATTACACTTTGATAACCCCCCAACAATAATTACTGATATAATTTATGACTCTGTGTATTTATATTTATTATTCTACTTTAAAATGGGATGGATTTATGGGGGCTGTATTATGTATGTACCTACTCACCCCTGCCTGTCGAGTTGCGGGGTATATACGTATACGTGTACTTGTGGATGCATTGAATGTATAAATTATTGTAAATGTTGTTTATTCTCTGTTGTGTTGTGGCTCATAAGGTCATCATCTTTTGTTCGCATATGTTGTCATTTGTTGGAAGGTTTGTAGTTGTTTTCTCAGACAGGGAGTTGATATGTCGATCGTGGTGGCAGCAGTTGTTGTCTGGATGTTATGATTACCTTTTAGACAGACAGTCTTTGAGACGAATTAATTGCCCATTGATCACTTTCAATATAGAAAATGTTTTGACAACACATGTGACCACAGACTTCGTTGAGCTCCAATCGGTTGTAGACGAAATCTTAGTTGACGGTACATCTATACCTATATATTTTTTATGCAGGAATTTATTTTTGTTTTATTTAATTTCAGATGAGGTTGCATTTACATTAACTAAAAATCCGGATCTTCCAGTTCCGCTGATGTCATGACATCAACAAATTAACACCTTTCTACGCCTTTGTTAAATTTCCCAAACCCCAGACTAATAATGAATGAATATCACTCCCGTCGTACCTTCCCCACAAATACAAAAATTATTAGAATCCCCAAATAGTACCTCTTGTAGCTTTGATAAGCACTTAAAATACCCGGACCCTACCAAAACAAAAAGAGGTAAAGGGCTATTGCCCGGAGATAGGCCACCGATGTCTATTTCATCTGCAAAATGAAATGACATTTTCACAAAAAACTAGAAGAAGTAAGGCTTAAGCGAAAGACTGATATTGATATACTGAAAAATTTAAGACTGCCAAAAAAAACTTTAAAAAACTAGCAATAAGAAAAAAAGTAAGACAATGAAACCTAGAACTAGTCGAAAACTATTAGAATTAGACACAAATGCAGAAGAAGATGGTCTGAAAAATATTGGCTGTGACAAGAGTGTAATAGGTAAAAAAAAAAAAAAAAAATAAATAAATAAGTGGCGCAACAGGCGGGTGACACCCAAGGCCTAGCTTCTCGCAACCATTCGTTTTGTGTGAGTTTTTATTTTTGGGACGAATGGAAGGGACCTACAATTTTATGCCGAGTCCGAACGGCTCAATTGAGAAGCTTTTTCATGACAGCATTACTCTCGGATGTTTGTCAGACGTTCGCGAGAGGTGGCGCAGTAGAAAAAACTTTTAAGATGTAATTTGGGTTTTTCCGGGGATCGAACCTGGGATCCCTCGCACAGTAGTCCAACACACTAACCACTGCGCTACTGCGCCGACTGCGCGTGTAATAGGTGGTATCATTTAATTTGTACCGAACTTGGTACTAAAACCTTCCATGAAGCTCAAAATAAGTACTTTATTATTGCATATTTTGCACTTAATTTTACGTATATGTAGTGCGTGCCAGATTAATAAGAAGGCGACACCAACTTAAACTTTATAAAATAAACTTTATTTTAGTGGAATTCAATAGATAAATGGAAATCAATACAATTTAATTGGTACACGCGAGATGATGTGGCCATGTGGGTGGCTGCCGGTTGAAGACTGGTTCGTCAAAATGCGAAGATGATGACTTGCTGGTTGACTGCTGCTGGTCGCCGCACACGCAGAAAAGCACAGCAAAGCAAAACGCAAAATGCCAATAACTGTTGCAGCGGCTTATCTATATATATATATAAAATATGTTATATAAAAAAACGCATCGCGTGAGCGACACATTCAATCATCAGATTGATTAACTGTGAGACAGTTATTTACATAGGTATGGTATGTCGTATGTGTGGACTGTGGACACCACATATACATACCAAACGGTGGCAATATAAATAAGTTAACAAAATACCTACCTGTATTATTTAGAGTGAATTATGTGATATTTATTTATTATATCCGGTACCACACTGCACAGAGCGAAAAAAGACTACATAAAATCAATAAGATTGCCTTATTGCACTGATTTACTATGAAATCTTATTAAAAAGAGTAAATAATATGATTTTTCCACAGCCAAATCTTAATGATTTATCGGAGAAAATCTTATTAATTTTTTTAAGGGTTTTTATATCATTTTTGCATGCCAAATCATATTAAATGATACAAATAAAATGAAAACTTTATAATTATTTGGCTTTAAGAAGTCAGGCTTATTAAAAAATTATGTTTATAAGCGTTTGAAAGGAAATCTTCTCAAATCTATAAGACTTATCTTAACAATTTTAAAGAGATATCGCATTAATTTTGGGTGGGAATATTTTAGTTTGCATAATAATAATATTAAAAATGCTTGTCTTTAAACAGTAATAAGGAAATATTCTTAAATTAATAAGAATTTCCCTTAGAACTAAAAGTTCTCTCATATTTTATAAAAGTGCATATACATAAATGGTGTATAGCCTTGCCGAATGCATTCTATTTCAGACTTCTTTGAAAACGCGCGTCTACGTGTCGAGCAGTGTAAGTAATATTTACTAAATAAATAAAATAATAACTTTGTGTTTGTTTTCTTTTTTAGAATAATTATATTTTTTTTATGTTATTATTACTTTTTTTCAGGAAAAATAGTTAATTTTGTCTTTATTGTGTATACCTTAATTAATTTTAAAAAGATAATAGATAAGTTTTCCATATTTTTCCAATCGGTTTTACAATCATATACTTTCAATAAGTTTTTCCTATTGCTGCGAAGATATTTTCATATACTCTTCAATAAGTTTATAAGATATCTTGTTAAAATTAAATGGTTTTCTTATAGAATATTCATAAAGATTCTAATAAGATTCTCTCTATGGTTTTGATATGACTTTCTTCTTGCATGAAAAACATAGAGAAATCTTATAGTTTTTCTTCTACTTTATGTGGTGGTTTTCACTCTGTGTGTGGTGAGGAAATATTCACTTTGACATTCCATTTGTAACGCACATAAGGACGCGTTGTAGGTATGACAAACTATATATATTATTGATCAGCATCACTTTCTTAGTCGATCTAGCGATGTCCGTCTGTCCGCACGATTACGGCCGTAATTTAAGAGCTATCGACTTGAAATTTAGTAGGTACGTAAGCTTTTATCCACCAAACTGAGGTTAAGTTCGAAGATGAGCAAGATCGGATAAAAACGACTACTACCTCCCATACAAAAATATCGGATTTATATAGCATTTTGATGTTAAAAACTAAATTTAAATAGCTAAAGTATAGATATCAAGTTTAAACTTTAAAAAATGAGCTTTGTCGAATAAAAATTACCCATACCTCTCATACAAATATATAAATTCTTAATGCTAAAATTTTTTTTTTTTACAATAATATAGTACCGAGTATTTGAGCTTCGGCATAAAAAAAAATAAATAAGTGGCGCAACAGGCGGGTGACACCCAAGGCATAGCTTCTCGCAACCATTCGTTTTGTGTGAGTTTCTATTTTTGGGACGAATGGAAGGGACCTACAATTTTATGCCGAGTCCGAACGGCTGAATTGATAAGCTTTTTCATGACAATCATACTCAGCGGTGCCAGATTCCACGATTTATCGTATTTTTACGATTTTAGGGCTTTAAAGTTATTCCACGATTTTTGAGCTAAAAATGCATAAAATTCCAAGATTTTTCAAATTTATCGAATACAAAAATTAATTTGCAATTTTCCAAACATCTTCTAAAAATGTGAAGGTGAACGAGCACTACGAGCAGCCACAAATACATACATAAAATGTATGATGAAGTGAAGCAATTAGTTTTTACAAATTTAGATTATTTTCCTAAACCCGATATTTGAAAGGTATGGTAAACATAAAATACCTTAGTGATGAATTTAGATTGCCTTCGAATATTGTTTCTTTTGACAAATTGTATCTCGGTGTCTGTGTAGTAGTTCAAGACCAATTGGATTCTTTGAATCTAAACAGGAACGATGTTGAAGCATTCAAACAGACTTGCTTGGGTTTCTATATAGAACTTGTCCATCAATTCTTAAAAAGATTTGACTTCAAAAACGAATTGCTTCAAAGTTTAACCCTTGTAAGTCCACTAAACATAGCTAATTGAAAAAGAAGTAGATTCTTTTTATCCATTATTCAAAAGTTTTCCAAATTTAATTCTAAAGAAAGATATTCAAGACACCGCAGATGGCGAATTCCGTGAGATAAGAAACCTACATTTTTAGAATCTTTTTTTTTCTGAACCTCGATCTTCAATAGATTTTATAGTTTTTTGGAAAAACGTTTTACAAACAAAGCATGGTAATGAAAGTTTAACATTTCCGTTAATGAAAAAATTAATTTTTGAATTATTACTTCCGAATTCATCTGCTATTGTTGAACATATATTTTCGGCGGTAACCTAAATAAAACCGTAATAAAAACTTGAAGTAGTAGTAAAAACATGTATACATGTACGTTTTTTTTCTTATATAATAAATTAAAAATGTTATGTTTCGAAAAATGTTTATGTTATCCAAACTAATTTATGTTAAATAAATTGAAGTATAATAACGTTCTCCTGTGTTTCTTTTTATTTCCAACAAAATTGTATTTCCACGATTTTGAAAGCTAGTAATTACGATTTCTGGTAAAAATATCTGGCAGCACTAATCATACTCTCGGATGTTTGTCAGACGTTCGCGTAGTAGAGGTGGCGCAGTAGAGGTGGCGCAGTAGAAAAAACTTAAAGATGTAATTTGTGTTTGTCCGGCGAATGAACCTGGGATCCCTCGCACAGTAGTCCAGCACACTAACCACTGCGCTACTGCGCCCACTTGAACTTCGGCATAGTCGAAGATAATTGACTTACTGGTTTTATTTAATTTCAAATGAGGTTGCATTTGCAATAACTAAAAATCCGTTTAGCATGTCTGTTGCATCTTCCAGTTCAGCTGATGTCATGACATTTATAATATACATGTATTAAAACTGTAGGAATTTTCTTTGGCCGTTAAAAATTCGAAAACTATTGGACAGATTTCGATGAAACTTTTTTTTAAATGTTCCTTAGGACTGTAAGACTGCTATAGGCTATGTCGTTTATAGCCACGTCCTTAGGAACAGTTTTTAGCCAAAACGTATTTTTTAGGTGAAAGTATATACATACACATTACACATAATACCCTGCTACAAATGGATGTTTAAAAAAATAAACACTTTTCTACGCTTTTGCTAAATTCCCCAAACCCAAGACTTAATAATGAATGAATATCACTCCCGTACATTCCCCACAAATACAAACATTAATAGAATCCCCAAATAGTACCTCTTCTCGCTTTGATAAGCACTTAAAATACCCGGAGTTCAGCTTAGCATCTAGCGCCTACGGAAGTATTTCACCAAATTTGCGCACAGTACTTATTTTTCATCTATATGCGTAGTTACAAACATTTATGCAAGTACATGACATTAGACGAACATTGTGGACGGCTTGCCCAGACATAAGGATCAATCACTGATCCAGTCTAATAAATCCTTGTCTCTAAATCTTGTCGTTGATGGAAAGGCTTTAACCATATAACCATTCGTCACAAGCGCTGCGATAAATTGTATTATTAAGTCAAGTGTGTCACATATCTAGTTCATACTACATAGCTTTGCAACCAACGCTATCTACATCTAAAGCCTCACCCGTTTCGACAGCCATACTTATTTTGGATTGCATTTCATGGAAATATTTATTTATAATTTCATGAATTAATTTTCAGCTTTGATGATAAGTGAAATAGACAGACAGGCCGACGTCTTTCGACTTAAGCGGTAACTAAAATATATATTTAGTGCTTAGCATATCAAGTCAAAATTTCGTCAACTTATATTGCAAGATAAGATTGACAGCGGTCTCTAAAAATGGTCTTAAGGTATTAATTTCTGGAGATAAATTAAAAAATAAAATTATAAATCATAAAATCAGCCCCAAGACAGGTACGATTTACGGCATCAATGATGTCAAGACAAAGGAGTATTAGGTATGTATGAGTTGCACTTATTTGCGACTCGCCTTCTGTTACACAAGTACCTACTCACTGTGCTTGGCTACAACTGTTCCCTATACAAACTGAATGCCTCTTTTCCCATCGCTAAAGCTAAAGCTAAATCTCCAAAATTGGTTCTCTCTATGTATACCTCTTACCGAGTTTAAAATCGATCGTATGAAAAATAAGAATTTTCCCATACAAAATTTCACTTCATTTTGGTCTGGGCAATACCACCATTTAATTGGCTTAAAACAAGCAAAAATTAACATTTATACTTAAATTAAGAACTTAAAACTAACCCATGCGAAACCTTAAGGCTATAAGACTTTAAGATAAGGAAAATGTTGAAGTAGATCGAGTTTAATGCTGGCGGTTCTGCGGTCGAAATCAAAAATTTAAAGGTTTGGGGTAACCTTTCACAGTATACAAAAGAATGGTTCTTTGAAGTTATAATAAGGTGCGCTGGCTAAAAAAAACGAGCGCAGCTTAAATTACGAGGGTTTGTGTTAAAGAAAACCGGAGTTGTAAATTAACGCGCAATTGACGGAGCCTGAAAGAAGGCAAAAGGAATGTCGGCAGCATCCCTGCGTTCCTTAAAGGTATCCACGAGGTTAACGAGATTGAGGCGGTCTGTGTATGAAGACAAATTGATCTTCCCAGTGCTAATCACCTTCTCAACATCATTTATAGTTTGGATGAAGAGAAGGGAACCTAAATATCTGCCTTGTGGACATCAGATGTTGCTAAGAAAGATGACGATAGTACGGACCTGAAACTGACGCTATAATACAGGTTCTCACGCTAGAAAGATGTTCATCTTATCAATATGGGCTCAAAGCCAAGGGCTGACAATTTTAAGGGGATTAATTGATGAGATATCTTATCGCAGGCCTTACTGAAGTCAGTTGAAATGATGTCGATTTCATATTGCCACTCTCCAGTGGTGAGAGGATACGAATTCGACGAGATTTGTAGTAGCTAGTTGGCCTTTTCAAAAGCTGTGTTGGTTAGGGGAATTAAGATACTTGCTCCTAAAGCTAAAGCCTTCGTATAAAATATTTTCAAAAAGTCTAATAGGTAATTTCATTTTTTAATCCCATTTTGTGTATAGGTGTTATGAACGAGGCTTTGATAAATTCTTCTTTTCAAAGAGATAGACGAAAGATTGGAAGTACACTTCTTTTGTAAGTTGTAACTTGTTTTCGATAAGAGAAGGATCAACAGTTTCAGAGAGAAAGGAACCGAAAAATAAGTTAGGTAGGTAGCTAAAGTAAGAATGATCTTCTAGTCCTAGTGAGATGTTTGAAGGAGTTTTCGGCAAAGGTTTGCTTAAAAAATGTGGCAAAAAAGTTGGCAATGGTATGTGGATCGGTGGATGGTACGTACGTTTTCGTAAGATCTCCAAATATTCGTAGATACATAAAGGGTGTTTCCTTTAGAGGTTTGGCAATACTGTTTCCACAGATTGTCGACATAATCATCCAACTGAGCAAGTTATTCGGAACACGATGAATCGTTTTCGCAGCACGTGCACTCTAGTGGATAATATCTACGCATTTCCAATAATGACAAACAGTGCTAACAGAAGAAGTTATTGCCGTTGTGGAGTGCAGTGTTGTGGAGAATCCGCACGAGTTGATTCGCCATCGTGCACAGCAATTGGAGCTATGCCCATCCACTTTGTGGAACATTTTACGAAAAATTGTTGCATTTAAAGCTTGTGCAAGAGTTGAAAACGCGTAACCATCACACGCGTCGTAGGTTCGGTGAATGGGCCAAAAATGGGCCACATGGCTCGCGAGAGCGTTAATTTATTGCGGGAAACATTTGCTGAGGGCACAATTTCGCGTAGTGGACCTGTAAACTGATCTCAACGATCATATGATCTCACACCTTTAAATTTCTTTCATTAGAGGTATTTGAAGTCACCATAGTCTATGCCGATAAACCAGAGACATTGGACGATTTGGAAGTCAACATTGGCCGTGTTGTTGCTGATATACAGCCCCAGTTGCTCGACAAAGTTGTCTTAAATTGGACTTCACGATTGCGCTTCATTCGTGGCGCGCATATGTCCGAAGTCATTTTTAACAAAACTAATTGAACAAAACTAATATCATAGACATTACCATACGCTCTAGTGTTTTATTTCATTTTGAACTTATACCTATCTACCTCTTAAAAAACACCCTTTACATTACATAATATCGAAGTACGTCTGACGGAAGTCCTGCTCACAGTAACGGCTATACTTGATGAACTGGTATTTGCCATTTGATTTATGATGTTTTCAAGCCAATCAAATTGAGGTAGATACCCTACCCATCTGTATCTGTATTTATCGTGTGAAATTGTAGAATAATTTTCGTATAACAATTGCATTACTCATCGTCCCAATCACTCGTATGTGCAAGCAATCCTTAGCGAGCACACACATGCAAATAGGTAGATACTAGATACATTCGTTTTTAATAGCTACAGCGCGCACAAACGTGTGTCAAAACACACTGTTCGAAGAAAAAGACATTAACCAACTGTCAAGTAATAAATAAAGTTGCCCCAAGTATGTAGTTGGGTAGGTAGGGTACTGCAGATACACGGCGAATGTTTTTTTTTTTAAAGAAATTTATCATTCCACGCCGCGTTAACAGTCAACTTGGGAATTTTTACTGCCGCAGTCCTACCTACCTACGTCTACCACATACTCTTAAGTTGTATAATATATGTCGTACATCGAACGGTAGCCAAAAAAGAAAAACATTCGTATAGGTGGGTACCAGACGGCAATGGTCAAAACTTAGTTAAACCAAACTAGGTATAGATACATTTGGTCCGCGGCAGTACAGTAGTCGCACAGCACGACGGATTTATAACACCGCGCGAAAAAGCTTTGCGCCTTGACTCACAAAGCACAGCAAACGAGTGAGAGAGACAGAGTGCGCCATAAATCGTCGCAAAATAACAAACTTATCACACAGCACCGGAATTGATTTGTAGCTGCGGTAGACCACCACCTTTGGGCCCCGTGACTACCATCCCTGGCTATTATATATATACACTGCTACCATTCTGCGCGAATGGCCAATTGTGGAAAATAATAAATTTTATTAAGTACCCAATTATTATCGCGGACATTTCGAAAATTTATGATTTCCCAACAGAAACTGTGTTTTTTTACGACCTCTGTCGTGTGAATCCCCTGGCGGGGTTGTCCACGGCTTGGACCGGGAACCGGGAGTAAATTGAGCTTAATATACATTTTATTACATTTTTGTCCCCCTCCCCCTATTCCGCGCTGTTGTCGACATCGTTGTCGTTTGCTAAACTTCATGAAGCGCGCTTAGAAATATTTTGATAAATCTCGGGCAGGAGGTAATAAATTTAATTTACTGTCCATGCCAGTGGTCTGCCTCAAAAGTGGGACATCTGCCCTATTAATTACGATTTGTTAATGGCACTTCAGGAAACTGATACCAATGAACTGATATCGTAATGGGACGACTACGAGAGACGCACCATGGCGGTGGTCGTTGTTGGCGGCGGCCGGCGCCACCACGGTTACGGGTGACATTAGAGTGCGATAGTCAAGTGATAGTATGGTTGAATTTATTGAAAGGGACAAGCGCGTCAGTGTCATAGAGGGCAAAATGAAGTATTTGTTTGTTTTTCGATTATTTGTAAATCGTTTAACATATTGGACGTGATAATGCGGCGCACAAATTGATTGAGTGAGAGAGTCTACATTTTGGAACGGTTTGTTCGATTTATGTTTCTAATGTCATAAATTCGAAGAGCTTTGTCAGATGGGTGGGGGACGTTTAGAGCGGTATTTTTGGATGGTAATATGGTGTGATTTTAAATGACCCCCTTTTGTTAGAATGATTTCCATAAAATAGTCTCCTCTGTTGTTATCGCAGAGGCATTTGAGTCTAGTCAGACATTTAAGCTTTAGAGCTTGGGTTTGGGTCATCTTAATGCCTCTCAAGACTGACGAGAAAATATTGATATTGTATCTTACAGTTACAATCTAAGTGCCGCAGCTGGTACCATATTTCTGCAATCCAAATGAATCAGCTTTAGCTATACATTTGTCAAGTAAGTAAACATGTTATTCGGAGTTAGTGTTGCTCACTAAGAGCGCATTTACCACCTTGAAACCACAAAAATTAAGAAGTATCAATCTCAGATTGACGGACTATGGTAAATCCGAATATGGTCATTGCCAGGGAACTTAACTTAATTTAAAGGAGCTGCTACCGCAAATGGGTTTAACCCTTTTACACTGCTGTAACAAGGGTCGAATCATTGAAAAGACCTAAATATTTCAAGAAGAAGATCACCCGTTTTTTATTGACTTCGGGATCCCGGGAGCACTATTCCAACACGTGGTGCAATTTGGAAGTAGGTCTTCAGAACTAATCCAAACATGCAGGGGGTTTCAGCAAGTAGCTGCGTTAGGTATCATGTGACTTCTTTAAAATTGTTCTAGAGCAGATATTAGTGTGCAGTGCAGATGTTAACACGGAAGTCACTGTCTTTAAAAAAATCCGTGTATCTGTATATGCTCGTTCGCCTTCGTTACACCAAATACAAGTCCTCGAGCCTCAACTGTGAATTGCGTAAAGCAATAAGGCACTCAAGCGCGTATACATCATTGGCTTGGGGGAAAGAAAATCAACACCGAATGGAACGAATTGGTTGATTCGGCTGTGTTACACTCACACTCCTTGTGAGCCTGTCTCCCATTCGCTCCCAATCTCTGGGGTCTCACTGGTGTATTCGACCTTCCCCTCCTGACCCAGGAAGGAACAACACTCGCCGCTTTCTGCTCCCTGCTCCAGGAACCACGAACCATATTAAGCCGGTTCCGAACTACATTAATTGTTAGGACGCTTTGTGTCCGCTGACCCTGCAACCGCAGATATTGCAGGGGAACCTTGTTCATTGTTGGGCCGATTTCTGTCCCCTGACTCAGCAACCACGCTTTGCCATTTCGTCTGTTGTAATTACACTCAGGCTCATGTACGCTGACCCATGCACAATGTCTTGTCGTGGGCCTGGGCGCTCGTCATTGGGTCGCTTCCTATCGCCAGAAACCAAGGACAATCTTCGCAGTTGCGCCCGCTCGTTATTGCACCGCTTATCCTCTAAAGTTAGCATTTCTTTGCAAAAACACTGTAACCAGCGAGTTATACCTCCGCTTTAGATAAATGAAACCCCACAGTGTATACAGGGGATATCGAGATAATCAACCGCTCTAACCGGTCTGTAAAAGAGGGTTTAACAAACATACGACAGACAAAGTTGATTGTTCTAGATTCTAAAAGATTTGGCCAGAGCTATAGAACAAATAACCTTATTTTCAGAGCACTTGGAAACTTTGCAATATACTTGCGACCATAAGTACCGGCCATAGGTTAACAGGCACTCATATAGGAAGTCAGGCTTGAAGTCCCCATGCTTAATAAAAGTGAGTCCTACGTTACTTAATTTTCCTCACAGGTGTGAGGCTTTAGCTCAAACTAGACTTTGCGCGCAAGGAAAGATTTCTCTATTAAAAGTCTCGGACATATCAGGCATCAATTTCAGCAGCCTCCGAATTTATAAACTCCCACAGGTTGGTTTTGAAGTGTTCTCCTATTTTCTTCTTTGTTTTAGCAGGTATTGTCTCTCGTAAGATGTTCATTAAAAATAGCTAGATGGCAGACTGAGCGAGTTGGTTCTGCTAGAACATGACACGGTTCATACCCGCGCATGACAATGTCATAGCATTTAGGTCTCATATAGAGCTCCACGTTTTTTTAGTGCTAGTTACGATGTGTTCTTTTTGGGTCAAACAAAACTTTCTGTGACGAAGTCGGCTCGAAACTATTGTAGCTACGGATTTGCCATTCGATTTCACAATAAAGAGCAAGCGTCCCAATGTGCCTGCACATACCGATATTCCTGGTAACGGGTACCTACAAATTTATGTATCTTGAGCTTAACTCGCCAAAGCGGGGTTAGATACGTTTAGGTACCTAAAAGATGTATTCCGCCGTTTAGGTTGGACTACTTTGTCTTTTAAAGTCTCTACTCTAACCTAGTTGATATAAAGAATTTTCTAACATCTTCGAAAAAAGCGGTTTCCTGAAGATAACCTTGCATTGCTTCTAATAATTACACAAAAGACTAAGCATCTTTTGGCTTGGCTAAAAGGGAAAGAAAGAGATATACTCGTTACTAGTACATGTATACCTCCATACTCCCAATCGAAGATAAACCCTTTTTTTTAATACTTCTCCCGGGTAGGGCAAACCTATAACGATTCAACAGATCCCCGAGATGCTCGCAGATGTATGCTTGTTCTGCACTTAAATTGCTGCAAATTGTAGTCATCTGCAAATATATCTACAGGAAGCGAGTTCTTCCAAAGTTTGCTTGTGCTGTAACAAAAGGAATTTTGGAAAATTGATGTCCTCGCGTTTGTCAAGTATACTGCATGGTCATCGGCATTAGTTATCTGTCTTATGGGGCGCCCAAAGGTTGCATTTCGAGGGATAATGTCTTTGAGTTCCTCGGAACATCTACCATGAAAGTACCTATAGAACAAGCAAAGGTCAGTGACTTGTCTTTTGTGCACCAATGGTTGTAGTTTCGATGTGAGTGTAGGGTCTCCAATAAGTCGAGCTGCTCGTCTCTGTATGCTTTCAAGTATAGGTTAAGTGAGTGTTTTGGGGCCAAGCTCCATATGGGAACAATATTCCAAACCTGGTCTAACCTGTGCTTTTTAGAGAAGGAGAAGTTGCTTGGGGCTAACGTACCTCTTTGCTCTAAATATGTTGCTCAACTTACTGGACGCCGATCTTACGACATAGGATATGTGGTCCTGCCATGTGCTTCCTGAATTGACTGGTGACTCCTAGGAAGTGCATTGAGTCCTTGGGATGAATTGGATGGTCATCCATTTAGATCTGAGGAACTGTTGATGAATTTTTCCTAGAAAATGTTGTGAGCTGTGTCTTGTTTGCATTAAATACAACCAAATTGTCTTTTCCCCACAAGATTTTGTCCAGATCATCATTTAGAGAACTAATTTGTTCACTTCTGTAACTGTGATGTAGCCGCATTCACAGGCCCACTGTTCGAGATGGAGGATATAAGAGTGCTGCATCATCAGCAAAGCTGCAGGTATTATTATTTGCCGATCCAAGCAAATCGTTGATGCGGAGAAGAAAAAATAGAGTTGGGGAAAGAATAGAACCTTGGGGCACTCCTGCATTTATAGCAAACGAATTAGATGATACACCATCTACAACAACTTGGATATCGATCTTCCCAGAAGAAAATTTGTTGTGGTAATCCATAAGACGCTAACTTGCCTAATAGGGCTCTATACCAGACTCGGTTCAAAATGCCTTTAATATGTCCAAGGGTACGGCTCTGTATTCGCCGTGTTCTTCAATCGCTTGCGTCCATAAGTGCGTTACGTAGCTTAACAGATATCCAGTGGAACGACGTTTATCCGAAATCCGTATTGCCTGTCGCTTATTAATCGATGGCCTTCTAGATATTATTGGTTCGAGTCGAAAAAGAACACTTGGATATGTTTGGGTGCTCGATTTTTGCGCTGTCAATATAACCAAATATGCGTCTTCTACGAAAGCAGTTGATATAATTGCATCGATAATTTATTTAAATAAAAATGTATGTGTCTGCATATATTTAAAAACTAAATTAAAGCTATTTTGTAACCCCTACATTTTTCGAAAAATAAAAAGAACGACAACCCTACGGACAAAATGTCATCATTATTATCAAACAGATGCCAGAGATGATAGGACGGTGCGAAGCAACAATATAATTGGGTAATTTGATCCCCCATGACTACCACTTCCCGTACTCCGTCACAACAGGAGCGAAGGACAAGAGATGAAAACATAATAATAGTTAATTTCTGTTCGATTCTTTTTCTTTAAATTCGTCGTTCGACAAATGACTAATGACACTCTGATGACTACAATTTCCAGAGGCGTATATTTCCTTCTCTACCCTATACCCGCTCCGCTATGCAACCATTCTAATTTAAAAAACAAAAAAAAAGCATTTTGTAAATGAAAATATACGACGATGTTGACCGCTGACTATGACACTAATAAATATTATTAAGTGCCATTGTTGGGATCACAAAACAGTTCTTTTTTTTTTTTTTTTAATTTTCTTATTCGGCTGTTTGTCGTTGTCGCTTAATTTTTCTTCGTTAATAACGAGCTACCGCTTTGGCCCCTGCCACGATAAGACGTGACCATCCGCTATAGAATTTTAAACAAAAAAACCAAATCCTCTCTTAATGACAAACTTTTTTAATCGTAATTTATATTCGTTTATTTCTTCATTAAATTTTATTTACATTATGTATTAACATATTAATTTGTCCCCCCCTATATGTACATATACACTTACATATGCATATGCCATAGGAACAGCAGCTACTGCGCGTCTGATCTGTGATGATGGCAGCAACCAGGGATCACCCAAAAACAACACAAAATATCAAATTTATGGCGAACGGTTGTCGTTAAGTATTTTCGATTTGTATTGGCTTTTTCTAATTTTCGTTCTTTTTTGTGTGTTAGCCAAGAGTGGAAGCCACATAAAGTTGTTAATATATTGAAGCACTTCAGTTTCAGTGGTGATTATCGGAATTGATTCAATTATTTTGACAGACAGCGTTTGGCGATTTTTGCTGTTGACGTCGCTGTCGTCGTTGTCGTCGCTGTTGAGATCTGACGGAAAGATACAGTGAACAAAAAAAGTTTAAGTACACGGGGGTTTTGTAAATAAACTCAATCAAATAGATCATTTTTCAAATTCAAATCAGTGCAAATAGATTAGGATATGTTGGGAAATATATTTAAGAAAATAAAAATCGTTTTCACTTACAAATCCAACAGAAAACAAAAGAATACGAACCAAAAATACACAAAAAGCTTCAAGTTTCGCGCCAAAAAAGTTTAAGTACACTTAACAAAAATTGACTAACCATTAATTAATTAGTTAATTAATACTTGGTTGGTCATCCTTTTGCAGCAATTACTGCAAGCAGACGTCGATTCATACTCCGTACTAGCACTTGCGAGTCCTTTTCGGCGACTTTTTCCCACTCAGCCCTTAAAAAGTTCATAAGAGTCTCCTTCGACGAGATTGTATGCTTCCTAATTCTTTTATCGAACAAATTCCAAATATGCTCAATTGGATTGAGGTCTGGACATTGTGGGGGTGTATGAAGTTGCTTAGAATTGTAGAGCAGCCACTCCCTGACAAGATATGAGGTATGTTTTGGGTCATTATCTTGCTGAAACAAAAAGGTGCTCTCATTCAGTTTAAGCTGTGACGCGCTCTCTTTAAGATTCTCCTTCAAGACTTTAAGGTACAGATGCTTGTCCATTTTTGTGTTTATAAAGACAAGTTTGCCGACCCCAGTTGTGGCCATACATCCCCATACCATCACGTTTCCCCCTCCGTGCTTTACTGTCGGAGTTAAATGTTTTAGTTTTAACGCCTCATTGGGCTTTTTCCACACTTTTTGTGAGCCATCCGAACCGAAAATGTTAAATTTCGACTCGTCGCTCCATATGACATTATCCCAGAAGGAATCCGGCTCATTCACATACTTCTTTGCAAATTCCAACCTCTTTTCTCGGTTCACTTTGGAGATCAGCGGTTTTTTACGAGGTGTTCGTGCATTGTACCCCTTCCTGTGGAGAAAATTTCGCACAGTTTGAGGGTGTACGCTGTGGCCTGAGGTTCGGAATACTTCCTCCTGAATTTTTGGAGCTGATATTTTCGGGTCAGCTTTTATGACGCTCAGGATTTGACGTTCATCCCTAGGTGTCAATTTTTTCGGACGACCTGAGCGAGGCTTAACTTTCGAGGATCCAGAATTTCCATACGAATTTATTATTGTCTGGACACTGGAGGGAGGCCTGTCGATTATTCTCCCAATTAACCGCTCTCCTTTCCCCTATAGGTATAGCTTCAAAATAATTTGACGCGTTTCAAGTGGAATCTCTTTACTTCGACCCATAATGACTATTTATATCACTATATTTATATACTATTTAGTATAACACTTGACACAAAACTGAAATTCCAATGCATAAGAATGCAAGCTTTGGAGTTAGAGTAAAACAAAAATTCGCGATCACCGTTAGATTTGCAAAAAAAGACAACCACAACTCGAGGAAACCAAATGTACGTAAACTTTTTTGGCGTGAAACTTAGAGCTTTTTTATGGTTTTTGTCTCGAATGCTTTTGTTTTCTGTTAGATTTGAAAGTGAAAAGCTTTTTATGCTTCTACATATAATATTACAACATATTATAACAAATCCTAATCAATTTGAACTCATTTTATTTTGAAGAAGAACCTATTTGATTGAGTTTGGTCATAAAAGCCGAGTGTACTCAAACTTTTTTTGTTCACAGTAGGTGGATTAGAGTCTAATAAAAATATTTGAATACAGTATTAGCATAGCAAGAAGCAATAACAATTAAACGAGATATTTATGGGATAAACGAATCAATGTCATGTGGCTGTCGTTTCGTGTCAATATGAAGAGCGACGAGTTAGAAAGAAAAAAATCACCCAGAATTGTTGTTTAATTTATACCTATTCTGGTACTGATACAAAATACATCTGTGGAAGTATTGACGGATTATGTGTGTATCTGCAGTAGAACGGATCTAAGTATATGTTGGGTTAGTGCGTATAAGGTTTATTTTTCTGTGTTTTTAGTCCCTTGATGACTAGCGCTTTTTAGGAGTGCTGTTAGGTTAGGTTAGGTTAACGGGTTGACAGAGCAGGTATAACCTGCTGTGCCACACTTAGGTCCTTGTGGACCCATTGTGATGCCCTTTTTTGATGGGGGTTAACCAGTGATGTTGCGATGGTTAGCCTCGTGTCCCTTCTTCTAGCGATTACTCGACGCTGTCCAGCCATCCTGATATCCTCAAAAACCTGTAAAGATCAGAAAGTGAGACATCAGAAAGTTCTTGTAGGTCATGGAAGTAATGACTTCCAAGTGTTCTGTTCCTCGAGTGACAGAGGCTCGGGTAGTGACAGAGGAAGTGAGGTGTATCCTCATGAACCTCTTCGTCTCCACATCCTCTACATATATCATTATCTTTGAGATTTAGTTTCATTGTATGATTTCTTAGGAAGTTATGACCCGTTAGAGCCCCTACCAATTTAGACAGCGATGACCTGTCAAACTGTAGAAGTTTGATGGTTCGGCCACTGTCGTATTTTGGCCAAAGCTTCCGTGATACTTCGCAGGTAGCTAGTCCCTTTCACCTGTTGTTGGTTTTCACGCGAATTTTATCTTCCACTCTCTCTCTAAGATTACAGAGTGGTGGCTTAATCGACTGCAGTGACAGATCATGATCCATTGCAGACCCATTTCTCGATAGTTCGTCGGCCCTCTCATTGCCGGCTTTATCACTGTGCCCAGGGACCCATCAGCAGAGGACCGTTTAGTGCTGCGAGCAGAGAACCTTAAGCTCTTCGCGGCAGCGTTGAACTAACTTTGATTTTATTTCAATAGCAGAAACTGCTTTAATAGCCGCCTGGCTGTCAATGAAAATGGTAATATCATTTTTTGGTATTGCCAACAATGACACCTTACGGGCCGCTTCCGCGATTGCCAGAATCTCTGCTTGGAAGACACTGCTGTTGTCAGGAAGCCTGATTGAACAGTGTATATTTAATTCCTCCGAAAAGATGCCGGCACCGGTTCCACAGTCCATCTTCGATCCATCTGTGTAGATGGATATCGATTTCCTCGTTGTGGGTTCATCTGTGTTCCATTCATCTCTAATCGGGAACGAGCAGGAGAATGGTCTATCAAAGTTTAGATGTGGGATCATAGTCAGAAGTGACAACATTCCCAATGTATTTCCCTAGAATCTGTGCGTGACCAAAGTTGCTCACGTTCCATGTACCCGTTTGGCTAATCCTTAAGGCACTTTTGGTAGCAGATTCCTCCATGTACACAGGTCTAGAGGAGTCAGATTGAGAATTGCCTCCAGTCCAGCCGTAGGCGTGGTTCTCATCGCACTGGTTGTCCCTATACATGCTAGTCTTTGTATTTTTGTCATAGACTTGAGATTGGTCGCCTTGCCCGCGGCTTGCCACCAGACTACGCTGCCATATGTGAGTATAGGCCGCACGATTGCCGTGTACATCCATAGGATTGTTTTGGGGTTTGGTCCCCAAATCCTGCCAAAGATGCGGTTACATGCGTAAAAAGCATTAGCTGCTTTTTTCACTCTTTCATTGACATTTGGCTTCCAATTAAGTTTTCTGTCTAAAATCATTCCTAAATATTTCGCCCTGTCTGTCACCTTTAGAGGTATTCCCTCGAGAGTTGGTGGCTCGAATAGTGGTAGGTATTATTCTCTTGATTGTGAACAGGACAAGCTCAGTTTTCTGGGGGTTAACTCCAAGGCCGCATTGTTTTGTCCTCGTATTGAGTACTCGTAGTGAGTTTCCTAGTAGCTCGCTTATGGTCGGTAAGAATTTACCTTTTGCAAGCAAGACTACATCGTCTGCATATGCAACTACCGTGATACCCATGTTATTGAATTAGGAGTGCTGTTGGTGGGATGTCTTCTAGCTCGTGCAGTACTGCAGTCCTTTGAGGAGTGTCTGATTTCTGTTATAAAGGGTGTCCCATAATTCACGCAAAATGTAATTTTGATAGAAAATTCAGATTTTTAATTGGTTGAAAGTGGCTGCCAGCTGGGAAACGCTAACACACTTAGACCAGCATAGGTCCATTGTGATACCACGAAAAAAGGATCATATAAGATCTCCCTATACTAGTTAAACCATTTTGAGCTCTTTATAAAGCGTCAGATTCTTAATTAGAAAGCTTAAATTTTGTATTGATTCATAGAGTATACAGATTGGGGTTATGTGTGGAATAGCACATCGGATAAATTGCCGCCACGGGTTTGCTGGTAAGTGCTTAGGTACTTTTTATTTAAATTTTCTATGACCGTATCGCATAAATGTGCCTGAAAAAAAAGTCCAGTGGCATTAAATCGCAAGATCTGGATGTCCAATTCTGACCGCAAAACCGGCCGATTACACGATTAGGAAATGACTCATGCAGTAATTGAATTGCTTCTCTGATGACTGTATGGCATGTGGCACCGTCTTGTTGAAACCACATCTTGGTCATATTTATATCTTGTAATTTAGGCACTAAAAACTGGGTTATCATGTCACGATAACGAACACCATTTATTGTTACTGCCTGACCAGCCGCATTTTCGAAGAAGAATGGTCCGATAATGACTCCAAAATCGGCAACAAACAGTCACGCGTTGTGGATGCATTTTTTTCTTAACAATTACTCGTATGGGTTGTTTTCTGATCCACAAATGCGACAATTTTGACAATTAACGAAGCCATTGATGAAAATGAGCTTCATCACTCCAGATGATTTTGTTCGAAAAATAAGCATCCAATCCATTCAATGAACTCTCTTCCCGCCGTATGGTCACTGGTCAGTAGTCTACGATGTTTGGAAGCATGACATTTCAAGTCTTTCGAGAGAATTCGCTGCAGAGAGCTTCTCGAAATGCCCAATTCTTGACAACGGTTACGTACGGTGCCGAATTGATGTTTCTGGACTGTCAGCAATACTCTCGCAAACTGCTTCGATGTTTTCTGTTGACCAAGTGTTTAAGATCACTAATTGATTCAGTCTTCCTGAATTTTTCAAAGACTTTCTTCACAGTTGATGATTTTAAGTCATTATTTAAGAATCATAGTTGACTTACCAAAGAGGTGGTAGTTTTGTCAAACCTCTTTAATGACCTCCATAGTTTGGTCGAAAATTGCTGACTGTAGCTGACAAACCTTCATTATTTTTAAAATATTGCTCAACATTGAAAATGCGCTGTTCTTTCGTATTATAGCTGTCGAACTGTCAGCAGTCATCTTTATTATTTTGGGGCTTCCTTTGTATAAGTATCGTCTTCTACATTGTGATTACCTACCATATAACATCTGCATTTGATATATCTATAAATTCTGAGCTACACAGAGTTCAACTTTTCTCAATGTGACAGCTTTCAGAGTCATCATAACGTGCTAGTTAAATGGATATAGCCTGTAACAAGTCCATTTATGTCGACTCTCTCCTATCATCCATCCCCGTGAGCGAATTTCGGCAATATTCCATAACTCTTCGCCAATTAGCGTGAGTCGTGGTCAACTATCCCCTGTCATGATTTTGTGGGTAGACGCGTTTTGTCCATCCTGGAAGTGGTTTATAGTGTTTGAGAAAATGTCACTGCTTCAGACTTTTCCAAATCTTTAACAACATTCCAAATTCAGACACTTCTTTGCCCATTCGGCTGATGAAACCGCCTTCAATCGAGACAATACTACTCATACCCAGACATTGGAAACAGTATATATTATCTGCCATTTTGTTTTTTCAAATGCTCAGAAGACTTGAGTCTACATTCATCACTGCTCTCCGCCTAATTTCTGTTCACCGTGACATGAGCTCTACAGCCAAACGCGACTGTAGGGACATCGGCTACTCCACAAGTAAAATCGCAAGCACACAAGACAGCGTGCGATTAAAGAGAGATTAGAGCTGCCACTCCTTTCTAACATTATGCAGACATTTTACCAAAAAGTAAAAATATCGTTCTTAGGCCAGCAAATCTCTTAAAGAAATCGCTGGAGATAACGAAAAAAATCTTGTAGGACAATCACAGTCAGTTCTTAGAATGTGGAAATATATTTCCGTAACGGACACGGCCACTAGAATCCCGCTGTTAGAAGAACATGCCATTTAACATAAAAAAATATTTAAAAAAAACACCCGTAAATATGATCAAAACGATGTAAGCTTAGCAATATTCCAGTTAAAGACCCCTAAAGCTACTGATCCTGACGGTTTAGCACCCAGACTTTTAAGGCAGCTGGAGATGACTCGGTAGACAGCATGCGCCAGCCCACTTTCTAAATTTGGTCAGATGAATTATGCCTAATGAACAGGCGACCAAGGAGACCCTTCACCTGCGTCAACTGCAGAGGTATTATTTTAAAGTCCGCAGATTTAATGCCATATTGTGCGAGCTTATCATTTTGGGCCAGGAAGTCCACCGTCGATACATTTTTCACACTTCGACAGACGAAAAATGTGCAAATCGATACTTAGAATCTTTTCATTTCATTTCAAAGCAGCCTATGGCAGCATCTACAGTGACGAGTTGGAGCTGTACAGAGCTATTGATTGCCACAAATCTAGTACTAGTACACAACGGTGCCATAAAATAAAGTCTTATGCAAAAAGGTCCAAAACGTAATTTTGGACTTTTTTGGACTTTATTGCACTTTTGAAATTGCAATAAAATCCAAAACGGCATGCTGCCCCCTGCAAGCCCCCTGCTTGGGGTCACTGTAGGATTTGGAGTGGGGGCGGAGTTTTAAGTAGGGATGTAAAGTTCGGAAAAATACTCCCCATATAATTATTGTTGTTTGGATTTTATTTCCACTTTGATTTGGACTTTAAAAAATTAAATAAAGTCCAAAGATCGTTTTGGACTTTATTGCAGAAGTGCAAGTGCGCACAAGTACAATGAGACCTCAACCATCTTCAACAAGTGACCAGAAAAATTCATGTGCCGGGCATTACCTTGGGAATTCCACTGATATTTGCGAATTTGGGTGTTCTACCTCATTGAGAGGTTTTTTATGGTGACTGAGGCAGTCAATTCTTATATGAGTTTGCACCTCCTGTTTGCGGTTTTGTCTTCGGGTCAGGGTGGAGGGTGACAATAGCGGACCACCCCCTGCCTATTGCCTCTGACAGACCATCACTAAGGAGGGAGACTGAGACTGGTGCGTGGCAGAAGTGGGTGATTGAACCAGTCCGCTATGCTGCTTGCAGTCTGCCTCCCGCCTACTTTCTTTTGACGATTAGTCCACATGACAGAGACTGGTGCGATTTGCGTTCGGTGACAAGGCGAGGGGTCACAGTAACAGTCTATGTACCATCTGCCTCTGACGAGGTCCTCGAATTGTCGAGATGAAGTTCATTCATGCAATCAGCTAATCCAGTTGGCAGTTATTCTTCAGGGAAATCAAAGGGTGACCGAATCAGTCTAACCCCCCGCTGGTAGCCTCTAACAGTCCGTTAGTAAGGAGGGTGGCTGGGCTGCTACAGATCAGGGTAGACTGCGGAGGAGAGAGCGATGAAGGGTGACAGAAACAATCTAACCCCCAGCCTATCCCCTCTGATGGAGTCTGGAAGTTCGACGTGTGAAGGTGAAATTGACTGACATAGTCACTAGTCAGCTCTTTCCGTTGGCAGTTAATCTTCGGAAACACACAAAGGGTGACCGAAACAGTCTAACCTCACGCCTATAGCGTCTGACCGTTCGCTTTCAAGGAGTGTGGCTACTACGAAACTAAGACCAATCGGCTCTACTATTTGACGTCGGTAAGGGTGTCAATTCGTCTTCGGGAAAAAGACGGAGGGTAGCCGAAATAGTAGTATACCTCCGCTTATTGCCTTTGACAGTTGGTATGTTTAAGAGAGAGAAACGGTGTCGATCAGAAGCGGGTGATCGAAGCAATCCAACCCTCCTGCTTTACACCGAAGGGGGTGACGATTAGTGTCTATATAGGTAAAATTGCGTGTAGATATTTCTGTAAAGCCAGTTCGACTTTGTAACGAACTTGCTGATGCCGCGAATATCGGTACGGGACAGGTCGCTCAGGTCCTCGAAATAAGCCCCTAAGGTAGGTGAACGGTACTTTCCTCTTTCCTCGTTAATATTATCCGACGGAGCTAATTTTGTTCTATTAATACAAAGGAGTTTTTTAGTTCTTCTGGCGTCTAATTTCGGCCAACTTTATCTTGATGTTATGTTGGTGCTAATACTGTTCCATCTATTGTTTGGTGTGTTACCATATACAGTCAAACTTCTTTATAACGAACTTCCTTATAACGTAATTCTCTCTATAGCGAATTTCATTTTGTTCCCCTTCCCCTTCAAAAATATCCCATATGATATTATAACGAAATTCTGTATAGCGAAATTCTCTTTATAATGAACTATTTTTTTGGCCCAAACGCAAAAATTTTTCTTTATAACGAAATGTCAAATTTGAAAAAAGCCTACTATGATTTTTGTTACTAATTTTAAAAGGGAATTCCCCGTTTTGGCAAGAATTTCCAAGGTATGTATGGATGTATGAATATTGAATAAGCGTACATGTGTAGTAGAAATTTTACGCATATCAACAGGTCACTCATTTGAGTTTGTATTTTAAGTTCGTGAAACGTTTACCTATCAACAATGTCGAAGCGCAAGGCTATTTCAAAGGGGGGAAAAGAAAAAAGATGTTGCAGAAAAATTGAGTGTTTCTATTAGTACATTGTCGACAATTTTAAAGAACGAGGTAAAAATTTTAAAGTTTTCCGAAGCAAGTTCAAACAGTAGCCAAAAAAAACTAAGAAAAACAAAATACGGTGATGTGGATAAAGCTATGTTAAAATGGGTTCAGATAAACAGGAAAAGGAATTTACCGCTCTCGGGCTCTATTATCAAACAAAAGGCTAAATGTTTTTCTGAATCTTTGGGTCAGCATAATTTTAAAGGCGTAAATAGATGGCGCAACAGGCGAGTAGGTCTAGGTCTAGCTTTTCGCAACCATTCGTTTATGTGAGTTTCTATTTTTGGGACGAATGAAATGGACCTACAATTTTATGCCGAGTCCGAATCCGAACGGCTGAATTGAGAAGTTTTTTCAGGACAGTCATAGCCTCGGATGTATGTCAGACGTTCACGAGAGGTGACGCAGTAGAAAAAACGTTAAGGTGTAATAAAGGAACACTTAGTGTTAAAAAAAAATAAAATTTTCTATATAACGAACTTTGTATAAAACTTCCTTATAACGAAGGAATTTTTTGTTCCCTTGAAGGTTCGTTATAAAGAAGTTTGACTGTACCTTGCGGAGATTGGCCACTGAGATCATTTTAGGTATCCCTGTTTGGGGGAGTAGAAAATGTATGTGTGCTACAGTAAGTGTCTACAGAAATTCCTGCATATCTGCCTGATGTAATATATTTTATCGAGGTCACTTTATCATAACTTTCCCCCTCAAACACGCACAGTCCAACTGAAATAGTTAACGATTTAGCGCCCAAGCTAATTAAGTGTCATAATGAAATAAATTTCTAATTTAACCGTTTTATAATGATTTTGCGAGCTCATGGCCAACTTTCTTCTACCTCTTCGCATAATTTAGCGCAATAAGCGACACATTTCACCTCCCCCAATCAAATTCCATGGCTATTTGGCTGCCTTAATAAAAAATAAATAAAAAAATAGGAAAATTAAATTAAGTATCGTTTTCGTTGGTTTTATTCAAAATTAATTGCCATCATCATCTTCGTCACACTAAAATCATTCCAGTACATTGCTTTGCAGAATTAACAAACAAATTATTGAGCCATAATTCATTTCGAGTAGTTGTCGTCGTCGTTATTCTCGTTAAAACCACAAAACATCACCAACACACAACCGCAACCCCCTCCATACCTTACTCTTATTATTATAGCCGACATCAGAAATTCAGAATGCTGATAAAATGAAATAGAATTGTAATAAACTATAAGAAGAATAGCAGAAAATAGAAATAAGAAAATAAACCATAAGTGAAATCCAACAACCAAGAACAGCAGCAGCAGCAACAGCAAGAGGGGGTGGATGGTGGAGTGCGGCGAAACGGGACACAGCCGAAATGCCATAAAATAAACGGCTAGCAATAAATAAATAAAAAATCTGACACAATCGCATTTCACATTTTTCTTGATTTACAACACTACACCGAGTGTTTTGACATTTGTAGCTATTTCGAGTGTGTGTTTGGCGTTTTATGTGTGCGACCCCATACCAACCCGACCGACCCCCCAACCCATCTCCTTGGATGCATAAAGCCGATACTATACTGTGACTTGTTTGGTGGATGGTTTTGTTAGGTAGATTGCTTATTTGCACAGAGGTAAGAACGAAGCCGGAGGGCTGCTGCTGCTGCTGCTTCTGTCTCCAGTGGCGATGACAAGCGACGACGACCGACACGTCCTATCCACAGCGCCGTTTGTACATGTGATTTTAATGTGATGAATACGAGCTCACTGGATGATGATGATGATGTTTGTTGATGGGATGATGATTATTATGATGACACTACGTCTAACAGGCAAAGTGTCAACCGCTCTATAAAACAAGTGACAGCATTTTCTGATGTTTATCTTGTTGCTTGATGTTGACGGCATGTGGAAGAGTTGATACAGGCCGTTTAATTTGTCGACTCGGTAAATATTTAGACATTTTTGCCGCAAAGAAGGCGACATTAGTAATAAATTATTACGATTTTAGGCTTGGGTAATTTGATTTTTTTTATAAATAGAATATTTATCTAGATACACTAGGTATTTTTTGAATGTCATTTCAAATAAACCTTGATAATATTTTCTTAATTTACTCCCGGATATAGGCTAGGAGTCTGCCAACGCAAAGTGTGTGTTTGTTTAGATTGGATACAAATATACAACTTTTTAATAATGAAACAATACGCATACGCAACGCATTACGGATTAGTGCTTATAGATGATTCCGGGCTTGTGGGTGCCGCAGTTATAAAACCGCAAGTTTTCGACTATTTTTTTCCAGCAACTAATGCAGGTCGTATATCGGCAATAACGCGAGCCGAATTTTAACTTCCAAGTGCGGTGAGTGAACTGGCAAAACATTACAGGGCGCAAGATATGTCTGTCAGCTGTCAAATTAACTATCGATGGAAACAGTGTTTTTCATTTAAAGACCAAACCTCTAAAAAAAACCTCTAGTAAAATCTATAGACTGCCATTTGAAATTAAAATAGATACTTTGCCTAACAGCTACAGGTACTTGCTGGTTGCAGAGTGTATAGAAATCGGGCACGCAATTGGATCTCCCAGTACCATTGATCTACGGAATAAAATGTTTGAGTTCAGAGAGCAAATATACTTATATGCAGCTAGGTAAAGCCCTAGTGAAAATATCTGATTAGTTACTTTTTATATTAGGCCCTGTCCAGCCGGACCCGGACCCCTATAAATCCAGATTGATCCCAAACTAGCTACCTCAGTTATACACACCAAGTACCAAGTTGATTGAAGTATCGTTCCCCAATTGGACGTGCCATCTACGGTGGGGTCTTCCTGAATGACTCTTGTGCGCGTTGTTGTACATTATACTCCCCACAAGCTCTCCACCCCAGGCAGGGCCGTAGCCAGGATTTTGGTTCAGGGGGGGCTTGCTTCCAAGTTTTACGAAACAAAAAACTATCAGCCTTATTTATAAACTTTATACACTCTCTATAATAACTCTTAACGCACAAACCTAATATATGTTTTTGCGTTTAGACCTATTAGAGAGTATATAAAGTTTATAAATAAGGCTGTATGTATATTCCAATTCATTGATTTCTATTAGTCACATTTTTTCAAAGCAGAAAACGTCTTGATTTTTTTTTTTTTTTTTTTTTGATTTGATCAATCACCTTATCTGGATTCACAATAATATCCGAATGAACAGATATCATAGCAAGTGAACTTAACCTTGCATTCTCCATAATGCTTCGGGACATTGTTTCAATCTTTTTCATAGCTAATAAAAAATAAATAGGTGGCGCTACAGGGGGTAGACACCGTTGCTTAGGCCTAGCTTCATAGCTGAAAGGGTTCTTTCAAAACTAGATGTGGTCACTGGAAGCGTTGCTAAAACCGTAAGCAAGAAATTTATAAGTCTAAAGTAAGTCTTATCACATAATCAAGCAATTTCAAATCTTCGGTATAGAAGGGTCACTTTTTTTTCGCACTAAAGAATGTACTCAGCTTTCACAGCTGATAACCAAATTGCATTATCAAAGTAAATTGTTAACTTTTCCAACTTTTCGCTCAGGCTAAACTGCAGCAAAACCTGGGAGAAGAGCTTGAAACGATCGATGGTAGGACGTCTTCGTTGACCATGAATCTGTCCGTAAGATTTTGTATTAACGAATCTATGCAAGAAATCAGTATCGGCACTCTAAAATAGGCTTCAGAAGGAGAGGTTTCTGGATTGGAACGCGTTGTTTGTTTCAATGAAGTTCTTCAAATAAGTCCTCGGCAAGTAAGGATGCGGATTGAAAAGCCTCTCTGAAAAAATCTTCGGCATTTTCTCTGATGTCCTTAAGAGAATTCAGAACTTCTTTTGTGCGGTCGATTGCAGAAACGAAATCTAAGGATTTGTTCTGTAGGGAAACTTATAAGGGCAGCGCTAAACTGAAAAGTTTTTCGTATACAATGAGGCTATTTAGACCAAAGAGGTACTTTAGCCCCAAGCAACTTCTTCTTCTCTACAAAGCACAGGTTAGATCAGGCCTGGAATATTGGTCCCATATATGTAGCTCGGCCCCAAAACATTCACTTAACCTACTTGACAGCATACAGAGACGAGCAGTTCGACTTATCGGAGACCCTTCACTCACATCGAATCTACAACCGTTGATGTACAGAAGACAATTCGCTGACCTCTGCTTGTTCTATGGGTAGAGGTACTTCCATGGTAAATGTTCCGAGGAACTCAAAGACATTGTTCCTCGAAATGCAACTTTTGGGCGCCCCATAAGACAGGCTGCTAATGCTCATGAGCATACCGTACACTAGACAACCGCGAGGGCATAAACTTTCCAAAACTCCTTTTGTTATACAGGACAAGCAAATATTATAGGTCCTCCTTTCCCGGAAAAAGTATTAAAAAACCAGTAAGACAATTATCTTCGACTATGCCGAAGCTCAAATACCCGGTACTATGTTATTGTAAAAATAAAAAATAATATTTTAGTACTAAAAATATATATATTTGTATGGGAGGTATGGGTAGTTTTTATTCGACCAAGCTCATTTTTTGTCAAACATTTTTAAATATTATTAAAACAATATGTGCAAAGTTTAAACTTGCTAGCTTTATTGTAGCTATTTAAATTTAATTTTTAACATCAAAAAGCTATATAAATCCGATATTTTTGTATGGGAGGTAGTAGTAGTTTTCATCCGATCTTGCTCATCTTCGAACTTAGCCTCAGTTTGGTGGATAAAAGCTTACGTACCAAATTTCAAGTCGATAGCTCTTAAATTACGGCCGTAATCGTGCGGACGGACAGACGGACAGACGGACAGACAGACGGACATCGCTAGATCGACTAAGAAAGTGATGCTGATCAATAATATATATAGTTTGTCATACCTACAACGCCTCCTTATGTGCGTTACAAATGGAATGCCAAAGTGAATATACCCTCGCCACAGTGTGGTACCGGGTATAAAAAAAGTTGAGCTATCAGTTAGAAAATTTTAGTTTTTGTCTTTTGTTAATGACTTTCGGGGGGGGGCTTCAGCCCCTCAAATCCCCCCCCCCCTGGCTACGTGCCTGACCCCAGGGGTTGAATTTTAAGCTTTTTAACGAGGCCGACGTCGTTGTATAGCCCGCTAAGCGTCCCTAGGTTTACATCGACTATGGATATGGTCCATGCTTCTGCGCACTATAGAGAAAAATCGGGATGAGTAAGGTCCGTCTAAGTAGAATGTCTCTTTGGTTCTATGAAGGGTTCTCACTTTTTAGAGAAGGCATCTACGAAGGCCTTAAGGTTAAATAGTTCAGCTGGCATAGGCCGTCTGATGCACTGGAGTCAATTTATTGCTTAACTTTCTTAATTTTGATCCGGTATGATCCTGGCTTTGTGCGGGCGCAGTAGCGCAGTGGTTAGTGTGTTGGACTGCTGTGCGAGGGATCCCAGGTTCGATCCCCGGAAAAACACAAATTACTTCTTAAGGTTTTTCTTTACTGCGCCACCTCTCGCGAACGTCTGACAAACATCCGAGAGTATGACTGTCTTGAAAAAGCTTCTCAATTCAGCCATTCGGACTCGGCATAAAATTGTAGGTCCATTCCATTCGTTCCAAAAATAGAAACTCGTATAAACGAATGGTTGCGAGAAGCTAAGCCTAGTGTGTCTACCCGCCTGTTGTGCCACATATCTATTTTTTTTTATTTATGATCCTGGCTTTCGTCGTCTAATAGATTAAATAGTTGGTTCTGAGTGATACCTTAATTTTAGTCGCCGTCATCATTTAAAAGTCTATACAGTAGTGAATTTTCATATTTTCAATACCGGCTACAGTGACTCACTACCTATATACAGGTCACTATTAAGGTCTTTTTGTTATTAATCAAGATGGAAAGTCAAGTTATAGAAAATGGGTCACATGATTAATCAATCGAAGATCTACACTTGGAAATTCCTGTTTTTGGCCTAAGGAGGTATAGATCATTTTCAGGGAACAAGACAAGATAAGAATCAATAATAAGAATCTCATCATCCCATTTCTGTTCTACGGGCTTAAAGTTTTGGTCACTTCGCTCGTTCTTTGAGTGATTTTTTGTCCTTTTTGCGTTGCTATAACAGCGAACTAGAGGTTGCACCAACTAAAGTACAACGACATTGACCTGGTTTGAAAAGTATACGAATCAAGCGTCTGAGAGGGTATTTAGAATGAATAGAGCAAATAGTCTTTAATGCGGACTCGGAAACACATCGGTCAACTTTGGCTTTGTGGCCCGCACAAGTAGGATGTGAATAACAATCTAACTGGACAACTTTTGCTAGCCAACCAAAAACTGCGCTAAAGTTTCAGGCCAATGCGGACTGCACCGTCACCTAAGTAAGTTGGTGACTAAAATATATTCATCATTTTGCACAGTCTCCGATATTATGTCAAACCTTCTGTAGTACCCGTCGTATTCTATCTTATCGACACTTGTTCCACCTCCAAGGTGCTAGTATACGGCATGTAGCGAGCCACATACGTATAACGTATGTATATCTTTGACGTCAACAGAGAGTGCACAAATAGAGCTTGTATACACGGCATGTATAGGTACCCATTGGGCCCATTCGCTGACATCAGTGCTACATACGTATGTGGTTTGCTACATGCCGTGTGCTTAAGGTGCTAAGTAAGACTCCTTGTTGTCCTTGTTTTATGCCCTGACATTAGATTTCCCCGTCTGTGACTAGATAGACACACTCGGTATCAGGATAATGGTTGTGGTTTCAGCTACGCCTTTGATATAGTACAATCGAAACATTATTGGTATTCACATCACTTTCATTGGAATGCTGCTACATAAAAATAGTTAGGATTGACATGAATGCCTCTAGACGTATATTTATCTCATATTGTGTGGTGCAGCTACTGCATATCGCTCTTCTAGTAATAGCCAGATACATACGTCGCTAAACAGAAAACAGTCTATCACTATCACCCCATTAAATTATCAAATGCATGCTTTGCTTAGCAACTTATTTCAAAACCATACCAAATACAGAAAATAACAGTCCATCATACTACCAGACTACCACTTCAAAGAAACGCTCTCAAAACACAGGAAACCACAAAACAGCCGACATGACGCGACACGTCAGTTGATAAATTTCAAACATTGCCACACCATTTATAAATACATCGACAGCTCAATCTATTATGCGCCAACGAAGAAATTTGACATTTCCATTGAAGGTGTCAAAAAACTGATCTCTGACAGAACACTGACAGGGTAAATCGATTTCTTCTCCTGCACTTCATGCCGCCGCCACAAAATCATCTATCCATCCAGGAGGCAATTCCTACGCACCACTCAACGCACTCATTACCATTTAGAATGCCACCCGCAGTCAAGCCGAACAAAAAAGAACGCACCCTCTCTTGAAACAGAGCTGCATACTGTACAGCACACATGTGCGCTCAAAGAGTCATGTTGTCATCGTGGCTGTTAATTATCAGTTCGGCGAGATAATATGCGTAAAGTGCAACAGTCTACACTGCACAACATACATAGCAACCAGAAATACCCGTACCGTAGTCGGAGAGTGAAAAATTACAAGAAACTTAACTTTCCACGAACCGTTGAGCCGTCAGGGGCGCATCCTTGGATAGGCGATAAATTTTTGTTTTTAAACAGCTGATGTCATAGCTAATTAACGATTTTGTTATAAATTATCAGACTTGACGATGACAGTCATGCGTGCATAACTTCTTCTTCTATATCTGGGGAGGGACGGGAACGGACCATCGTGATATTTGTCGATTTATCTGCGGTGGCGGTGGCAATGGGGATCATCGCAACATACTCCTCGTATAAGTGACACAACAGCAGTGTGCAACATAAATATGTGGTACTTAGTGCGGGTATTTTTGACAATACGGGATCACTCTTCGGGGCTGTCTGACACAGTGACAGTGAGACTGCAACATGGAAAAGAGGACGATCGTTCAAAAGAAAATTTATGTCTTCCTCTAGACTCTATAGAGACTTTCACTATTTGCTGGGCGCTGCCTGGCGTGTGTTGACTCTCTTGTCACTGCTCAGAAGATTGACGGACGGAAAATTACATCATGTTTGATGTCTTGTAGTTTGTAATTTAAAAATTCCTTACGACTTGTGAGTCACGCGGAGGGGCATGCAATTAGTAAGTTGCGATGCAGAGACTGACAGAGTGTCAACTCTTCACTTTAATTTAGACAGATGGAAGCAGATTGATGTCAGTTAAGTTGAGTGCGCATTACTATTTTTAAAGCGACACATTTTGAAGAAACAATTTCCGATACCGATGGGGATGACGAAGGGCGACAAGTACGTGCTCATCAGGCTCACACGAAAAGAGTGATTATGGTGGATGCCTGTGGTTCTATTGACTTTGACTATAGAAGGGTTGATTTTGTCACGTTTTGTGTCTATTTATAAAGTCGTTTTCTACTTAAGGGCACATATTTTTCTAGAGTTCTTACGCTCTATAGATTCCAAGGGTATAAATTTAGACTACCAGGTCCTTGTTTTATGAAGCTCGCATTTTATAGGTAGATAAGCTGTTTAGTCTGTAGAATTCGAAAAACAGCAAATAGAATATTTTATAAATTTATATAGTAATTTGTGTTGCACATAAATGAGTCCATATAGCCGAGAGTCCGAGGTATATGGACCTGATGCGTCAAACACTTTTCTATTTTTACTTTATGTACTACATAATTGCATTTGTATGACACCCAGTTCAATTTATTTAGTAGGATCCCTTGAATTTTCATTTGGGCCATCTCAATCTGAGGGGATTGTGGCTGATATTACGGAGATTTTATCACTAGTTGGCTATTGAATTGGTGGTTGGGTGTGTATGAATCGGGTAGGCGCTGATTGGCATCAACTTGGGGGTGCCCATCAGCTGTTGCAACTTTTTCATACACATCAATTGTGCTTATTTTACATCCGCGTGGTAACCACCGGGTACTGGTCTCGCTCAACCGGGCTTGGCTTGCTAAACTTATAAGCGCGAGTGTTAAACACGAAGAAAATAGCAACACTATAATGCTCTGTCGGAATGACTGACTGAACGAGTCTCAGAGGTCTTACATGAGCCCCTCAGAAAGAGGACATACAGCGGATGAATACACAAGATTGAATCAACGGTGTTGTCAACAGTCGAGATGGCAGATACCTTGCGTGAGCTTCTCTGACATATTTGGAACAAAGGTCTGTAAGGATTTTCAGCACTAGTCAGGGTGCTGAAATAGAGATGGTGGCGGATGAACCCTTTATGGGCCAACGGCAGCACTCATATCCCCGAAGTGGGTTACTGACAACGGAGTATCCGACCCGCTGTCCCAGGGTTATCTTAGGGCCTGGTCCTCCAGGTTGGGGGTTGTGCGTGGGGCTAACTACCCAACCACGGAAAAATTAACGGTTACGAAGCAACCAAGAGCCTCGGATACGGATGGATTCACTGTTGACGACCCTGCAAAACGAAAAAAGGACAATGACGTTCGGATCTGCACGTGGAATGTTCGAACCCTGAACAGACCGCGTGCAGACGAACAATTAGCGGAGGCCCTAGACTGTTACAAGGCAGATATCACCGCCATTCAGGAGGTGCGGTGGGATGGGCCAGGCAAAAGAAGGATGAAAACCTGTGACATCTACTACGGTGATTGCTACAGAGAGCAGAAGCAGCGTCTATTTGGATGCGGATTCGTTGTAAGCAGCAGACTTAGGCAAGAAGTCTTGGACTTTCGACACGTAAGTGAGCGCCTTACAACTATCCGCATCAAGGCTAAATTCGCCAACATCAGCCTGATATACGCTCACGCCCCCACAGAAGATAAAGACCCCAAATAGGAAAGGAGGACATCTTTGGTAGCACAATCGGAAAGCACAGCCTACACGACACCACGTCTGGAAACGGCCTTAGGCTAATTGACTTTGCTGCGGGACGTAATGCTACTATAGCAAGCACACGGTTTCCACACCTCAACATTCACAAAGGAACATGGCGGTCACCAGACCATCAAACGGTCAATCAAATTGACCATTTTGCGATCGACGCAAGGCACTCCTCCAGTATTCTAGATGTCCGCACTTTCCGAGCGGCCAACATAGACTCGGATCACTACCTTGTTGTAGCCAAGGTACGTATGCGGATATCCCAGACAGCACAACAACGATGAAATACTGTGAGGAGATTCAACGTTGAACGGCTACAAACGCAACAAACCGCCAGAACTTTTGCCGATCGCGTCTCCCTCAACCTCTCGAGAATTCCTGTACAGCCAGAATCAAGTGCTGAAGACCATTGGCATCGATGCCAAGAAGCCATCAGAAAAGCCGCAACTGATGTGCTAGGTTTCACATTTCTGTAGACTGTTAAACGGCGAAGACGACACAAATTCCGCTGTCAGACAGAATGAACCATTCTACCTGGGCGATGAAAGCCAAGACTTCCGTCCACCTGACCAAAATGAGGTAAGGATAGCAATATCCAAGCTGAAGTCCAACAAAGCTGCAGGACCGGACGGTTTATCGGCCGAGCTTTTTAAGGCAGCGGGGGATGACTTGGTAGAGAGCATACACCAACTCGTTTCTAAAATTTGGTCAGAGGAAAGTATGCCTGAAGAATGGAGCCTCAGCATTGTTTGCCCGATCCATAAGAAAGGAGACCCTCTAAACTGCGCCAACTATAGAGGCATCAGTCTCCTGAACATCGCTTACAAAATCCTGTCTTCCGTACTGTGTGAACGCCTGAAACCATTTGTCAACGAACTGATTGGACCCTATCAGTGCGGTTTTAGGCCCGGTAAGTCCACAACCGACCAAATATTCACACTACGGCAGATTCTGGAGAAAAGCCAAGAAGTCCAAATCGATACTCATCACGTTTTTATCGATTTTAAAGCCGCATATGACAGCATTTATAGAGACGAGCTATACAGAGCCATGTCTAGTTTTGGCATCCCTGCCAAACTTGTCAGATTGTGCAGAATGACGATGGAGAACGCTCGCTGCTCCGTAAAGGTCGGAAACAGTCTCACCGACACCTTTGATGTCAAAAAAGGATTTAGACAAGGTGATGCGCTGTCATGTGACTTTTTCAACATAATTCTTGAGAAAATTGTGCGAAACTCGCAAGCCAACACCAGGGGCACAATTTTCCAAAAGTCTGTGCAACTACTTGCATACGCTGACGACATCGACATCATTGGCAGAACACAGCGAGCTGTCACTGGTGCGTTTGCAAGTATCAGTACAGAGGCGGCAAAAATGGGTTTAGTGGTGAATGAGGGCAAAACTGCTGTCAACGAGAATGGACACACAACATCGACAAATCGGACAGAACGTCACGATAGACAGCTATAACTTTGAGGTAGTTCGGAACTTTGTCTCCCTCGGCTCCGCTATTAATTCTGAAAATGACATCACATCAGAAGCGAAGAATTACACTTGCCAACCGCTGTTACTTTGGCCTAAGAAGGCAATTGAATAGTAAGGCCTTGTTGAGAAATACCAAGGAGACTCTATATAAGACCCGCATCATCCCAGTCCTGCTTTATGGCGCAGAATCATGGACGTTGTCAAAAGCGGATGAAGATCTCCTTGATCGCTTCGAACGCAAAATTCTTCGAGTGATTTTCGGTCCCGTTTGCGTTGACGGGCTTTGGAGGAGGAGATTTAACAGCGAACTCTACGAGCTGTACAGCGACATCGACCTTGTCAGAAAAGTACGTATCAGTCGACTAAGATGGCTAGGACATGTAGGTAGAGCGAATGAACACCAACGCTCCGGCCCGAAGAGTCTTCGATTCCAACCCGGAGGGACAACGCAGTAGAGGAAGACCTCGCCTTAGGTGGCGCGCACAACTTGGAGTGCGCAACTGGAGAGGCGTGTTGGTTGAGGCCCAGGTCCACCCCGGACTGTAGCGCCATCTAAGTAAGTAAGTAAGTAAGGCTATTGAAACAGTTCTTTCTTCTCCTTTTATTCATGCGATTTCCCTTGCCTCTTGGCGGTCTAACGCTTTCCTGTTGTAGCTCTGCAAAATATAGTCAGCGCCGTAACCTCTGTAGGAATCATATACCTACGTTATGATGAAGGCCGCTTCGTCCGAGGTGGTTCAAAAACTGCTTGCATATCGTTCCTATGCGAACGACAGCTTTATCCTTGTTTCGTTGCATCAAGTGCACCCGCTCAAACCGTGGCAACATATAGAGCGGGACTGTGCAAAAGAAAATACGCATCGCTGAGACCTCGAACTCTCTAATCATAAACATATTTTAGAAAGTAAGGACCTCGTCCTCCTAGTGGTAGTGGTCACGATCTGCAATGCACTTCTGGAGGCATTCTTTGATGTTGGCATCTACTCTTTTCAACATTCGCGTGGTCGGCTTCTATACGCAAATCGCTCCCTTAAGGTGTTCGGGGCTTGTGCTCTTAAACACGCGCATTTAGGTTAACGCACACGAATTAATCGCACATGAATAAATCAGGGGACCAATTTAGGCTATAATGAATGTCACCAAACTTGTAGGGGCGAAAATGCAACTTCCGCAGATGCAAAAGATACGGTGAATATTTTCAGGCATTCCAACCGTTTGTGGAGCCCCTAAAGGTCTTCTATTCGTCAAAACTCAATACACCTCATGAATGCAGTGCTTCAACCGAACGATGGAAGGTGATTCACGCGGCAACACCTCGATTTCTGCGGATGTTGAGGTGGCGACGAAATTCACGATGAACTCCCGTGCAAGTGGAAATATGCTAAGACCTCGCATACCTAACGGTGCTGGCCGCATAGCTATATCATCGTCTCAATAGGTGTGAAAACTAGCTATTTTAAACCCTTCTGCCGTTGCCGGACAATGGACATTAGCTGGTCTAGCTAGTCGGAGTTTTTTAGCTGACAACCACTTGCAACCAACTTTCTGCGGAACCCTATATATTGGGGAATATGACAATCTAAATATTACCATATGTATTGATGTCCATGAAACTCCTTTTTAGATAGTTTTGCATTGTTGCTATTAAAACGAACTGTCTCTTTTGCCGCTTTCCCTATACCTTGTTTAGTGAGGTCGAAGCACTCTATTGTAGCCTACATTATGTGATCCTGAAGTGGCTCCTTGTTATTTTTATTGGGATATATCGATCAATAATCAGCTCTCTGAAGGCCTTTGATAAGACATACGACGAAACCACATACGTCAATTCCAAATTATGTAAATTCCGTTACTTATCCGACAAGCAATTGATTTTCCTATCACCACACTTCCCCATGATATTCATTCTATATATTATTATTGAATGCGCCCTCTTTGATGCCAATCCATATCTAAATAAAAACCCGAATAAATATCTAGCCAACACATAATCAATCAAAATACCCCTTAGTGGGTTTTTTTTTTCTCTGAATAAATCCTTGGCGCCATTCCAACATACACGCTGTCAACAAATCAGTTATTTTATAAGCTTAATCTAAGCTATACGGCTGGAGTATAGTATCAAAAAACCAGCACCGATCTTAAAACGTAATTCCGTAATTATTCTTCGATATATTGATTAGCTACCGAAAATAAATACGTATCCACAGATAAGTATCTCAAAATCGCAGATATGCTAGTGTCAGAGTTCTACGGTTCTGCCCAGCGAGATTGAGTGCGCACACACAGACAGAGCGTATAAAATAATTAAGCAAATTCATCATTCCAAAGCAACAAATATTATTTATCATTCAGCCACCAATTTATCAAACTTGTAATCGATATCGATACATCATAATCAAGAGCAAAGAAAGATATACATAACATACCTACTCTCCCTCGCGCAAATGTTGTATTTTGTTGAGTGGGCCTGGGCAGCATATGCTGGCTTGGCTGGCTTTACTGTGTCTACATCTCTGTCTCCTTCTCTGAAGCAAAGGCGATCCGTTTTTGTGTGCTGGCTGACTGCTGAGGATCGAATCGAAACCAACCCAGTTTCTACGAAAAATGCTTTTAGCCCTCGATTGCTTATTGAAAATCAAATTCAATTCATAAACGATAATAATATTTTGATTGATTGCCTACTGCGTGAACGCGTCGATGTGTAATACGAGTGAGTGGTGTGGGCTGTGGACTGTGGAGGTGCGTTATAGTTAGAGCCTATAAATCCAAGTCACGTTCGGTATACAGTGATTGCGGTGACTCGTGACTGAGTGAGTTCATAAATCGCATGTGCAATATATTTTAATTGTTGTTTCAATAATTGGAACGGAAAATTTTTGGCTAGTACATACAATGTCTGGTGGTCAAAACAGCTGACTTATTGATCATAGAATTATTGTTTTGGAAGAGTGCGCACTGGTGTTCGATTAGTTGGCCTTCTGTGTGATGTCGAATGTCGAAATGTAGCTACAGCTAAAGGTAAATACTATGTCCAAAAATATGCACTAAAATAGGTACTCTTGCTACCTATTATGGTATTGCTGTACATTATGTATCTATACGCACTTCTGTGCATAGGCGATATGTCAAACGCACACCCATGCGCGCAAACAAAGTACATAATTAAAATTTTCATTAACGCTAAAATTTTTTATAATGTGTCTATCCACTAGTTAGTTCGGAAATTAATGAATAAAAGTCACACTGGCTTTTAGAGTAAGAGCTAGCAACGTGAACTGAAATGACTTGAGAAAAAACTTTGCTAGCTCTTCGTCCATTTTGAGAGTTACGATCTAAAAAATCGGTAACCATCAGGCTAACATTTGCACTAGGATCAGATAATTTGTCGTCTTTTAGCGCAACCGCACCTTATCAGGGCTAAACGCTCATATTTTAGTTAGACTGGATTCTGATGGAAGTGCGCATAGCATAACATTGTGCCTCCTTTTGATCTATTGTGATCTATTTTGTTTGCGTGGTCCTTAAAATGTTCCTGGAGGTCGTAGACATAACATATTTTGATCATTTTAAAGATTCATAAAATTATATAAAGCTTTAACTAAGTAATTTGTATTCCGTCCTGATTATGTTGAATAGGTTCATCAGTATCTACGTAGATGACCGCAATGTTTGTTTTAAAAACTAACTTTGAATATTTTAATTATTCGTATAATTATTATTATTCGAATTTCTGTTAGCGCACACTCTATATAAAACCCTCATAATCCCAGTTCTGCTCTATAGCGCATCAGAAGCATGGACGCTAGCAAAGGCGGATGAAGATCTCCTTGGTCGCTTCGAACGCAAAATTATTCGAATGATTTTCGGTTCCGTTTGCGTTGACGGGCTTTGGAGGAGAAAATTTAACAGCGAGCTCTATGAGCTGTACAGCGACATCGACCTGATGGTCAGTACGTATCAGTCGACTAATATGGCTAGGACATGTATATTCGATTCCAACCCGGAGCCCGGAGGGACAACGCAGTAGAGGAAGACCTCGCCTTAGGCAGCGCGCACAACTGGAAGAGGACCTCAAACAACTTGAAGTGCGCAACTGGAGGCGGTTAGCCAAAGATCGTGCTAACTGGGGAGGCGTGTTGATTGAGGCCCAGGTCCACACCGGACCATGGCTTGGTTGGCGATTTCCAGAACTTCCAAAGGTAAGGCTAAGGTTTCCAAAAGTAAGATCAGGGTTACCAAAAGAAAGATGATTTCAGAGACTACTACAAAGAAAGACTTGTCGATTTTTAAGAAATAACTTTTGCATGACTGCCGCGAGGTGGTCTTGTTTTTTTTCAAGATCTCCGAGAGGAAAACTTATTGGTTTCCGGATCGCTGGATTTCTGAATCTTTGGACATATTGTGCACGCTTTTTTTTGCCTTTTTGAATATTGCAATCAATTTCGCGATAACTTTTGCTCGACCGATTCCGACTATACTTGGCATGGGTATAATCCCTATGACTATGCAATATTGTGCTATTTTCAACCATCGCCCTTTAAATCCTAATGCTGCATGTATCCTATGCTTACCTTAACTCGAGAATCAGCTGATTTTTTTAACTAACACCTGACTTAATATTAGATAACTTCCAACTCATCAGTCCTCACTTCTAATGCTGCCTTGGTTGCTATAGCTATAGGCACATCCACAACTTAGTTAATAGTGAGACTTGAAAAGGTAGACTTTTACAGTATCTGGACTGAGCGATTGGAAGGTACATTATTAAATGTTAGAGTACCTGAAAATTGCACTTATACCTCTAAATGTTTTAAATACCCACACATTTTTATTTTTATTTTAGTTTCCATATACATACTTAGAGCCGGTTTGTTCAGAACTGGTTAAATCTGCGGCTATGCAAAATGCAACCATGGACCATAGCTTAACGCATGGTCCTGTTTACATCTGTTATAACCAAAAAGTTTTTCTTCACTTATATTTTACTTTGATCTATGGGTTGGTGACAAATCGTTCCAATTGTCCAGTTTATTTTTTGAGCAAGTTTGTTTTCGGTATTTAATTAATTTACATATTTTTTTAAATGAAAGAATAGCTATAAAAATTAAAAAGTACAAAACAAAGCATTTTGCGTTTATTTCTTATTAAATTAATTTTTAATTTATACAGCTTTTAAACAGTCATAATTCCAGAATATCATTGGCTAAAATGCCTTTAACCGGCAAAAATCGGTTGGTTGTTAAGAAAACAATGAATTCTCTGGTTAAAATCTGGCTGAACAAATAGATTCTATGATTACCAGGCTAAAATATCCATTGATTAATCATTGGTTAACGATGACTAAAGTGGCCCTTAATCCGCTGACAACGTACACTGAACCAACCAAATTTGGTAGTGATATTGACAAAAACGTAGGTAGACCTGAAGAAAATGGCGATCAATATAAGGTCAACACCACCTATCCTTTGTTTTGACAAATACTTTGTTAATATTTAATAAATATTGGCATTTTGAAAAAAAAAATCATTAAATTTTTCGTTGTTGTGTTAAATCCACAAAAATGTGTTATAGTGATAAAATTTCATCATTCTATCATGTTCTTCATTTCAAAATAATATTCTTCAAATTTAAAATACTTTCTTCAATTCGACGCATCATCGTCCACTTTAAATTAACGAAACTTTCTTCATTTTTACGTATTCTTTCTTTAAATTTAAATTCAATTCTTAATTTAAACACTTTACTTTAAGTGATATTGAATAAATATTCTTCAATATTCCGCATAGTTTTTCTTCAAATTAACTTACTTATTTATTCAAATTAATAATTTTTTTCGTCAGTTATCGCTTATTTATTTTAAACTGAGAACAAAACAAAAAAGAAACACTTTTTAAAGTTAAAAACTTTTTTTTATTTTCTTAGCATTAAATAAATTATAAAGTTGAATTTTTTTGTAACTTACATAATACATAGATATTTGTAAATGAATATACTCAAAGATTTTTCTCGTCATATTTGGAATTGATGAAATCAGGTTTGGATAAAGGTACTTCAAGGTCCTGGCTATACTTGGAAAAATTAAACAAACTTAAAATATTAAAGTTTGTTTATATTTTATGTCATTGGAAAATACAAAGACGTCCTTACGGTTCATTTATGGTGATCATTCGCTGAATGTTCTTTTTCTTGTTGCATCTCCTCCGCACATACCCCACGGTTGATCCAACTAGGAGAGAGCTAGCCTAGAAAAGCATGTTGCTTTTGGGAAGAATATTATAATTAAAAGTGAACTTTTTTTTAAACTCATTTAACAGTTTTACGAAATTTCATTCGTTTGAATAAAATACTGAATCGGACAGCAGTTGACGAAATTTATGAATTTTGAATATTAAATTTTCAATAAAATGAATAGTTTTATGAAAAATTGTCGATTCGAATAATAAATTCTTCAAAGATTGACAAAATATTTTCGTCAATATCACCTACGCGATTTTGTTCAGTGAGCTATAGAAAGCGGCCCATGGCATCCGGCTCGAGACGACTTTACTGATTATCTGCTTAGCATGATTTACCATAGAAAGCAGAATCTTAATGGGAAAGGGGCCTAAACGTGTCCTTATTATTTTCTAGCTTTTGATACGGCATCTTATTAAAATAAAGCCACTTAATTATTTGTTTTTTATATTATTTTTAATCTTTTTAATTCTACAAAAAGCTGTGTGTATTGTAGGTCGATGTCAGCGTCAGAATAAATTTCGTTATCCCTTGTTATCGTCTAAAATAGACAATATTGTGATTCATGATTCTTAAGTTCAGACATTTCTTTTTAATTTCTCTTCGTTTTTGCAAAATAATTTTCTAAAAATAAAAAAAAACATTAGTAGATAACTATTTGGGCGCAACAAATCACAGATTTTAATCAGCTGTCCGTTTAGCACGATTACGATTTCCATCTGACACTGGCTATATTTTGCGACTGAATTTTTATAGCACTCTTATTTATTTTCGTTGGACAAGCTGTCAGTTTGGGGGTGATTAAAAAAAAAAAAAAAAAGCAGTTATGGTCGAGTACCTCTACTATTCGTAATTGTGATTCTAATCGCATTTGGGCCACTCAATGCGATTACAACCCACACACACTCTCATGTCGCTCGCGTCTAACATAATAATTTACGCGATACATAGAAATCGTGTAAGTCGATTGCGCTTAATCAGATTTCGTTTTCTTTTGTCATTATTGTATCTTTGGCTGAGGCCAACACCACGGCAGCTACTGTATCTAAGTCTAAATACATGTAATTTGTTATGTAGTGTAAATTGGATTTAATTATGGCTCTGTGTCGAGCTTTGTATTCAATTTTAATTAATAATCTCTTACCAAGTTGAACTTGGTCATTCAGTTAGCATATATTTTTTTTTGTTAATCATATTCGTCTCTTATAGCTATATGAATTCGTAACTAAGAATAGATTAGTCCGATGGGCAATTAATTGTGAATTCGTTTTGACTGGAACTGATTATGCATTATTTTGAAGTTGAATTTAATTGGCTCATGCATATGAATTTGTAAATAACTTTTTTTTTTATGGTCGTGTGGTCCTTGACGTGGATTTGTTTATAAGACTAGTTGAGTATGGATTTATTCAAATGAATTTGTTGCGGCTAAAGGAGAGGATCAAAGACGGTTCTATTTATTTGGCAAACTATCGTCATGCCAGGCACGTGGTAATTCGTTCTTTACATTGTTGGGTAGCTCGACTCGAACAAGTCGAGCCACCGACCATCAGATTAACACTTTTCTTGAAGATCGTAGCTCCAAAATGTTTGTTGCAATTGTTGCTGCTGTATATACACTTTGCCAGTCTTTATGTCAGCAGCCTGGGGACACTTATGGGTAATCTAGTAGGACTTCATTTTGATTAGGATAGCGATGTTGCATACAGTCATTGGACATAATTTTGGCATGCTGCATTCCATATGCCCACAAAGATGTGAGACTCTGGGGGTTAAAATGTCCCATGGATAGAATAGGAGAATCGAGAGCTATGGAGGGTCCACTAGACTGAACCTACACCCGCGACCCACTTAATGGACAAGATGACCAGTGAAAATAAATGAATTGAATTTCGTATACGAAAACAGCACCAAGTCAGGTGTTCGAATGGTCACGATCTTGAGAATGACACGCATTGAGAAGTTTTGGTTTTTGTATACGCACTCTGTGCCACCGCAGCAGTAATATTTTTGCTTGACAGAGCGTTTCGTACAACTTCGATGCATTGTTCAGAATGACAGGAAAATATTTCAAAATATGGCCATCAAAGTTTTATCATGGGTACTGAATGAAATAAACGGGAGGCAGACTGTTACGGTTGCCCCCAGCAAAGCTGACTGGTTCACTCACTCACTTCTGCCACGTACCAGGCTCCCTCTCCTTTTAATGATGGCTGTGTCAAAGGCAATGACCCGAAGACTAAGTCGCAACAAGGAAATATAAAGATATATAAGATTCGTCTGCCTTAGTCACCACCAAAAACCTCTCTACGAGCTAAGACACCCAAATTCGCAAATAGCAATTGCCACTGTAATGCCCGGCACATAGAATCTTTCTGATGATTCAACAACCCCCCCCCCCCCTCCACCCTCTCGTGGTATCACAATGGACCAATTAAATCTGGTGTAAGAGTGTCCCCTCTTTATTTGGGACATCCGCACCTTACCTAACCTACCGAATGACTCTTTACGATCGTGATTTCTTAATGACCTATTAATTCTCGAATCTTCTGCAATCTTCGTGGAAAGCGAGGACATTAGACTGCACTACCCCTTGGGTAACCATGCGAGTGTCTTTCAGGCGGAGATTTTCGCTATCCTTATGGCTATGCGCTATATTGTGACAAACAGGTGGAGGACTATTGAAGCATATGCATTTGCAGTAATAGCCAAGCTGCATTAAAAGCGCTGCTCAACCCTCTTATCTCGTCCAAGTTAGTGCTCGAACTCAAGCTTTGTCTGAACTTAGTTGGAAGGCTAAACACTGTGAAACTTGTTTGGGTCCCAGGCTCTGTCGGTCGCAATGGTATCCAGGGAAATGAGATCGCTGATGAGCTTGCCAGGCTGGGTTCAGAAGAAACTCTCTCACGACCTGAACCTACGTTGGGTCTGCCTGCATCAGGGTTAGGTCATCCATTGATATTTGGGTTTCTCGTAAACATGAGTTGTATCGGTGGCGTAGCTGAGTGTAGGCTGCGTCCGGACATCTGCAAAAGATCAGCGTCCTTCCTTCCGTCTCTCCTTTCGGGCCACCAATACCTTGCCAAACACTTAAATTTATTGTGCTTGAGCGACACCCACTATCCTTCCTGCTTGTGGAGAGGACGACGATACAGCGGAACACTTCCCCTGTAGTTGCGTTGCCTTTGCTCGCATCAATTGGCCGATCTTTAAGGCATACGTGGTAAGTGCCGAACATCTAAGCTCTTCATCACTGAATTTCCTTCTCATATTTCTTCGAAAGACGGAAAAATTGAGTACAGCAATGTAAGGTGTCTGTTTGGCAGTACAATGGACCTGTAGTTGTATCTGAGTGCTCTATCGGATAGTAACAACCTCCGACAAAGAAAGAAGAAGAAAATTCTCGAATCCCTGCCAACAAATTCGAGACAACAAGAAAGACCAAACATCGGTTTCATAAGGCACAATCCAACGCGTATAACAGAGCGCTTTGACTGGACGACTGAAAGCAACATACCAGGAAGAGGAAGAAGATCCTTAAGTTAGCAGAATTGACATTCGTGTAAAAATCAGTCGTTTGTGTAGGTCGATCATTAGACCATAAAGGGCTTCAGAGCGAAAGCACAGTCATGCAGTTTCTTCAACCTGTTATTTTATATATGTACATATGTATAATAATGCGAAAATTTCAGATGAACACATTAGGGACTGGACTATTTGCGACAAATTCGTAAATATGCTTAATTACGCAGGCGACTTTGACAACTATACTGAGCACGAGAAGTCTTAAGTTATACCACCGGAAAAACATAAATAACATTTTAAAATTTTAGTTCATTGCGCCACCTCTCGCTAACAACTGGCAAGCATTCGGGATCGAGAGTATAACAGTCTCAATTGTGCAGTTCGGTTCCGGACTCGCCAGAAAGTTGTAGGTCCGTTTCATTCTAGCTTAGTGCTAGACCTTGAACCTTGTAATAAATCGTCTATTTGGTGTATGCTATTATTGTAACCAGGGTTATAACATGGCGCAGTATTTATTGAAGATTCCTTTTCAGCGCCTTCCCTCTACATCGACTTTAGCACTCGGAATTATCGGGACGATACACTTCTATAGTACCTATTATCTTGACTTACGAAAACCATATTGGTGTTGAGAGAGGCTTCGAGCTGTTTCAATCGCTGGCTGGAGCCTGTTGTAAATTATTCGCATAAGGATTTTACCGATAGTATCGTGTCTAGTCAACAAATGAGTCTGTGAAAGGCAGGTTCGTTTGGCTTCCCGTTTGCCCTTTCCGAAAAAGTAAATTAAGTCAAATCCTGCTATTTTTAGGACTGCGTTTGAATACTAACCAGTCCCAGAGTCTTTCTATCACTTAGCACTTACCTTTGCTGCGATCTATAGGGTCCACCTGCATACTTTAGGTTCGTGCTTTCTTGTTTCCAACTTCCAAATTGATGTATGACACGCGTTGACTACACTTTTAAAAGTGTCATATCGCATTGGCGCAGCATGAATTTCAGCGTAGATTTAACGCTCGTCCGACAGCAACTGGCCATACTCTATGACATTTTAGCCCCTCGCACAGAAGAGTATGGGATAATTCAAGATGCTGACCAGGAATGATCGGTCCCAGAGCAGCCGTTCTGCTGAGAATATAGTAACTGTGTCTGAAGCTGACGAAGAGGACCCTGGCCGGAGTATCTTGCCACGCTATTGGGCTTGGGCATCAATCGACGCTCTTTACAGATAATTTTGGTGAAACACTGCAAGATGTTCCCTTACAAATGCAGATAGTGCATCAGGTGTTAGCTGTTGAGCCACAACCGAAAAACTAAGGTTTTCAGGTCGCCTAATCTATTGTTTTTTCGATTTGCACTGGCCGGCAAGATCGCCTGATTTAATAACCGTTACAGACTATTATTTCAACAAGCCTCAGACTCTTGAAGCCCTCAAAAATATCCGTCAAGAATGCGAATACCTGTCGCTGGAAGTTCTGGCAAAAGTGATGGAAAATGCCAAAACTCGGCCCCGAATGGTCATCAATGCTGGTGGCGGCCACTTAGCTGATATCATTTTCAAGTAAAAATAATCCAAAAGCAGAACCAAAAAACTACAGCCAAAGAGCATCAGATGATAACTTATGAACCACCTTCCAGCCAGGACCTTTTCGAAGCTCAACCGGTTTTTCCAAGGTCGTTAGTTTTTAGATAACCGACGTCACTTAATTGGAATTCCATTGCCTAGATAAACTTCCCTTAACCGCGAATCCAAAAAAATTCAAAACAATTATAGTTTATTTTTGTTTTAATAATATTTTTCATTTTATTTAATTTGTTTTTGTTTTTTTATATTTTCTTTCTTTGTGTTTTTTGCATTTCTTTCAAATTCGAAATTCAAAGTCTTAAAATCTATATAAATGTAATAATAATAATATTATTTTAATAATAGCAATTTTCTTTTTAATAACTACATTTAATTATTTTTTTTTCTTTTATGATACAGAAACTGATACTTTGAGTTTTAATTTTTATTTTATGTTTACACTTTGTATGAATCAAGTCTTGTATTATGTACATAAGTTCAAACAAACAAACGAACTAATTATTTGTAATAATCTGTTTCTTTTAATATACATACATATATAGGTATATATCCTTTGGCGGGATTTATTTAAATGAATGAAAACGAGAAAAAAAATGAACAATAACTCAAAAATATGAACAAAGTCTGGGTTAACACTTTTTTTTGTTTGTTTTTAAACTCCTACATTATGTTTTTGTTTTTTATCACAGGTGAAACTCCTCCAACTCGAAAAGCCGGCCGAAGCATGCGTTATGTTTCCGTCTCATCTCTTGTTGTTAATTGTTTTTTTTTTTTTTGGTATTCAGTTTAGAGGTGATGGGTGTCTTTGAAAGGTGGACCAACTTCCTTACTGGTGTACAGTTGCTGATCCAATACGCTGACCGTACATGGCATATGGTGAATAGTATGGCCCAAGAGCAGCAGCAGCTGCGGCCGGGTTAAAGCCAGCCCCACCTCCGAACGGTGATGGCAGGGATCCGGGCTTCGCATATGGATGGTAGCGAGCGGCGGCGGCAGCTGCAGCAGCGGCCGACATTGGACTAAGCGGAGGTGTTGGGTAGCCGCGTTGCAGCGCCGACGGTGGAAACAGCGAGCTTAGAAGAGACTGGGTCTGTGATTGTGCTAATGCGGCGGCAGCAGCGGCTGGATCGGAGAGGTTGCCAGTGTGGGTGCGTAAGTGCGAGAAGAGCTCGTCGGATGTGCTGAAACGCTTGCCACAGTACGAGTCGCCGACGATCCAACTGCAGACGTAGGGTGATGAACGCATTTGGGCGGCAGATGCAGCTGCAGCGGCTGCGGCAGCCGAATAGGGATGGCCGGGTGGTAGTGATCCAGCCATTGACGCAGCCATTGCTAGACCGTACTTTTGGTGTTCACACTGCGTGCATCCACTTGGGCATGGGGCGCCCATAAGCATTTGTTGGGTGTGCTGGGAATAGGGACACCCTGGGCAATAGGGATCCTTACACACTGGGACAATAGCTTCACCACCCGACGGAGTCTTGATGCGCTGATAGCTGATGTAGGGGTTTGGGTTGCCTTGAGCCGCACCTGGATATCCATTAGCAGCAGCTGCGGCTAACATGGCTGCATGATGATGGGCGGCATATCCACCACCGAATGATGGACGGAAGGCTGGATTGCCGTGTTGCTCCATGCCGGGTGGGCAGCAAAGAGCCGCCGAAAGTGGATTAAGCGGCCCATAGGGTCCGGAGTTCTTGTATGCCGATGGATGGCCATGGAGTACTTCCATTCCGGAACGAACAATTGGGCTGGCTCCACGTTGCGACGAGCCCGATGGGGAAACAGTCTTGCGGTTATCACCGTTTGGTGTTAGTTTGCCATTGTTGTTGTGGTGGTCGTCAGAGGTTTTGGTTACACTGATCTCAGGACTGCAGTTGGACTTGTTGCGCGATGGCACACGTCCGCCAGACTCGCTGTGACTGGAGCTCTTCGAACTGGGTCGTTGCTGGTGTTGGGAGTGATCCTCAGACTTGGTCATGTGTTGGTGGTTCAGCACATTGGCTTCGTACGGCTTGAACGCTAACTTAATCTCGGTTGACGCCTGAGGTGTGCACGACTTTGGGGTTTTCACTTGTGATGGTGATTTTGAGGTTGACGACGACGACGACGTTGACGATGAGTCGTTGGCGCTGCCATTCTTTTTCTTATCGACACTAAGAATGGGCTTGACTGCACTGGAATCGGCACCAATTTGACTGCATGTCTGTGCCAATAGAGCGAGGGGAGACTTTTTGGCATCCATCTGGAAGGAAGAGCGAAAGGCATTTTATTAGTATTGCCTATTGCAGTTGAATTTTAGTGTAAATGGTATAATGGATATGATGTGTGATCGGCAGGCAGGTTCTAGCTAAACGGGTATCTCTATACATCTACCGACGGCATTTCAAATTGTCACTAAATGTGTGATTAATATTAGACCCGTCTTTATGACTTTTCGACGAAATTTTTGTGTCTGCTGAAGAGGCTAGGTTTGGGCACACAATATGGAAAAAACAAGACAAGGATCGGCTTGTTGCATTTTTGGCAACATTTTCAGAAAAAAAAAACATTTGGGTGACTCAATTAAAATGGTTTGCAGGTCAAAATCTGATTTGCTGTTCCTGGGTTTCGTAAGCACTAGTACATATCCACAATATTTTGGATTAAATGGATATTTTGGAGTGAAATTTGACAATAAAACTTCCATCTTCTTTTTGATTATAACGAATCATAAAAAATCTATTTTAAAATGAAATCCTTAAATTTTTTCCCGAATTAATGGATTATGGCGTATTTTAAGAGCAAGAAAGCGTCACTAAGAAATCCCATTGAGGTGCAAATAGAAATGACGAGTCACAGAAATTTTAAATCATTTTCTGAGTGATTTTCAATGGCTATTAGTCAGTCGAAAGACAGGGGTCCTATTCATATTGGTTAGAAAATTTTTTAGAAGAACCTGAATTTCATAATTACTAGACAAAAGTCTAGAGACATTTATGTCATTGCATCTAAAGCTAATGTATCTACCTATGTCGATGTGTTATATTTATTTTTTTACACAATTTTTGTAAAATTGGTCACAAATAATTTCGTGCATTCAATTTATTGATCTATAGTATCTCTAACAACTTTTTGGTTACAAAAATTTCCACGTGAAATATTTTTTTGAAGTCACTCATTTCTTATTCACCTGTGATGCAAAATTTTCGAAAAATTTTCACTTTTTGTCCTTAAATTTGTGTCGATCACTGACTATTCACATGCACACAAGCTTGAAGTAGTAGATATTTTTCTTAACATTTGTAAAAAAATTGTTTTCTGTTCAAAAATTGTGAATAATAGAATGTCGAATAAATTTCAATATTTCCTTCAGTGATATTGAAGACAAAGTTCCTTTGAGACACTCAGCAGTCTTACAACTATTTATTATCTACCTATCATGTATACAATTTTTTTTTCTAAATTATTTGAAAAAAAAAAAACTATATCGTCGCCGAATTTAAGTGCCTTGTAAATTTAATAAAGGGGTAGATATCTCAAATAAGTATCTATGCAACATAATCATCAACTAACCGTTGTTGGCAAAGGTGATAAATAATCCGGTTGAAGATATTGATTGTTACCGATAGTAACAACACCACCGCCACCTTCTAGAACAACCATGTTGCTGATAGAAAGTTATTAGCTTGTGAGTTAGCAGTAGTAGTAGTACCAGTTAAGTAATCCTTTTTAGTAGTAGTAGCTGGTGTTGGGTAGTAGGTAGAGTAATCCACAGGGTTATCCTTGTATTTTAATTTTTTTTTTATTCACTGCCACTTGTCAACAAATCACTTTTTTTTTACCGAACCGATTGATGTAAAATTAGTTTTTAATTATTATTTTTTTTTCTTTAGAATATCTTTTTTTTTCTATCACTGAATTCACACGGTTATTCTTGTTTATATTTTGCTTCCGAAAAGTAGGTCTAAACGCAAGGAAAGTTAAACTCGAACTGATTTTAGAAATTCACAACGGACTGGTCTTTAGTTCGTTCACAAAGTATCTGATGGAAATCGAAAGAGGCAAACGAATGTATATCTCGTTTGGGTATTCTCTGTTCGATAACGAGCAAAACCGGATTCTCTGTTTCTCTTTGCGAACATGTGTATGAGTGAGACACATTGAGAGAGAATTAGATGCAATTTTCAACATGGCGGCGGTATATCCAATCATATGGCATGCGCCTTGGGTGGGGGTAACATGATTGTGTGCAATGCGAGAGAATCTCTCAAATTACCTAGCACAGAGAACGGCTCTCTGTGGGAATGCAGGTTCACCTATGATTTTCTCTTTTCGGAGTACCCCCATCCCCACCAAAGGATTGTATTTATCGACCAATCACATCAGAAGATAGAGTGTTGCCATCTCGGTGGCATGAAGTACTTTGAATGTCCTCTTACGATAATTTTGAAAATCATTTTTTTTCCTGTAAAATTAATTTGTTTACCTTCAATTATGAGGTTGTGTTGGTTGGCGAGGGTTGGGTCTATACAACAATTAGTGGTTTTTGTCGATATCACTTTGGATAAACAAAAAAATATCAGTATTGAAATCATAAAGTTTTGGGAGTTGATTGTTTGATTTTCGGGATTCGCCCTCCTCCCCAGCCAAAGCGAGTATTTAACTCTGTTAATTATGTGGAACAAGAGGGCGCGGGGCCATTGCAACGAGGAATTAATGAGGCATTTCTCTACTCAGTTTTTTTTTTTGCATTTTTTATTTGGGATTTGTTGATTGGTTTCTGATGTTAATTTTTGTCGGTTGTAGTCTCGGCCGCCTGTTGGTCATGTTGTTATTTAGTCGAGTATGGCTTTTAAACTTAATGAAATTAAAATTAAGTGGGCGAGCACAGGTGATGATACAACGATTAGTGCGTTTTTTTCGTAGCGCTTATTTGTGGTCTTTTGAGGGTGGGGGCGATAGCAATCGATTTTGTGGTAAAATGCAAATCAACCACTGTATTGTGGCTGTGGTGGTTGATTATGGTTGGAGGAAACATGGTTGGCTTGGTTTATGAACATACGTTTTAAGAAATACCTTAATATTTCAGCGCGCACTGGAATATATTGCACGATGTTGTGTTATTTTTTTTTAATAATAAATATCTACTTAACCGGATTTTGCTATTGTATACGATGACATGTTAAAATATGGAAATAATAACACAAATGTCGAAAGATGTTGTATTTATGATTTTTCTTTAATATGGTCGATAAGTCAATGTCAGTCGGATGACAGGCTGGGTGATTTATGTAGGTGAGATATATTGTACTTGGATGGGGCTGTATTTCATTTGTTTTTTAACAATTGAGCGTGTTTTTTTTTTTTTGTGAATGATGCAAATCCTTAGTTATTAGCTAATTGTGTAAATATTTTCAAGTTCTTTGTTGCCATTCATGTGGAGAATGGACATTTTCGGATAAAGAAGCAATTTATTGTTTTTTCTTTGTCAAAAAAATAGGCAAGTGACAGCAGAAACGATATTGCAATAAATTGGCTAAGAATCAATTGGAAAGTGTGATGCTTTGAATTTTATTTAATGTTGTGCTGTTAGTTTGTATAGGTCGTAGGTGGGACATTTGCTGGTTTGCCAATTAATGCTTTTGACACTTACCTACTTGAGTAATTAATGTACTTTTTGTATAACATTATCTGTGAAGGAATTAGACACAATGAAGTTTGCTTTCTTCGCAAAATATTTCCTTAGAGGATACAAAAGCCATTGGATGTGATGCAACAGTGACAAATACTGGAAAGAAAGGCGGCATAATATGCCTTATAGAAAAGCGTTTAAATCAACACCTACGATTGATCATTTGCCCGTAACATATGAATGAACTTTCCCTAAGACACCTGTTTTTGCACTTAGATGGCACAACCACTAGAACAAATTCTTATGCAGGTTGTATCGAAAAGCTTCTGAAAGACTGTGAAAAAACCTATTGTGCAATCTGAAAAGTTAAAAGGGGTGTATTGCCGGATATTGGTGACGTTAAAGACCTAAGCGGTGATCAAAGCTACCTTTACCAGATAACATCGGCTGTCGTGAGTGGTGAAAGGTGAATGCTCTTCTGGTCTAGCGAACAGATTTCTATGAAAGATGTCTTACGCTCGTTGGTTGACGAAAGCTAAAAAAACACCTATTGGAATCAGGAGGTGATGACATAATACCTTTTTTAAGACTTCCGTGTCCCACGCAGTCTGTAGAACGATCAGTTGAAATTGTAACAGAGGCTTCGATGCAGTTGGGCGAGAAAAGCTCCAGAGAAGGTCTCATCTAAGCAAAAATAAGTTCAAGAGAATCTATCCGGAAATTCGAAAGCAAGCACGATTTTAAAGCTTCCACAGACTAATTAGTTAATGTTTTTTTTATGAACTTTTGTGTGATTTTAATAAAAAAAAATATTTCTCTTTATTATTTCTTATTTTACTAAAAAAGTTGTAATTGTTTTCAAAATATAATCAGAATGAACTTTGTTGGAAAATATCGAAAATTATCGAAAATTTAGTGCAAACACAAATTTTTAAAATCAATGCGCGGGTAGAAGGAAGGTTTTTTGAAATTTTTTTTGTTTTTAAAATTCCTTGGATATGGGTCAAACTTTTATCACTATTTCATCGATGATTCACTCTAATGTATATAATTCGTATGAATTGCAAGCATTTCTACAAAAACAAGCAGCGGTCAGATAAAGGTAACAGCGGCTAGATAGGAACACCAGTATCATGTCTAAATCGATTTTGTGAACCAATGGCCCTAAAGCAATTTGGGTTTCATAAAAACGATGAACCCGCGCATTCAGATGATTGCTTGAAATAAAAGACACATTGTGCAATGTGCAACAGACATAAGAATGGAATTAAAATCGCACTCAGAGAAAACTGCTGTGTAATTTTGCCTTAAAGCCGAAGCCGAAGTTCTGTAGCCATATTTGCCTTAGCTATACCCTTGCTTCAAACTTATGTAATTTTCTCTCCGAAATCGTTTCCATTTAGTACACGGCTTAATGAAGACCTCTATTAGGCGAGGTATATACATATATAATAAGTTTAGACCAAAGGCAAAAACTAAAGGATGTCCCATAATTCACGCAAAATGTAATTTTGATAGAAAATAAAGATTTTTAATTAGAAAGCTTAAACAGTTTATTTACCTATCATAGAATAACACAGATTGGGGTTATGTATAGAATAGCACATCGGATAAATTTTTATTGAAATTTTCTTTACCGTATCGCATAAATCTGTCCTCACAATTTCCTCTTTCAAGGCGTTGGTGGTCGTGGGATTGTTTGCATAGACCTTTGACTTCAAAAAACCCCAAAGAAAAAAGTCCAATAGCGTTAAATCGCAAGATCTGTATGGCCAATTCTGTTCTGACCGCAAAAACGGCCGATTATACGATTAGAAAATGACTCGTGCAGTACCTAATTGAAATGGTTTTCTGACTGTATGACATGTGGCACCGTCTTGTTGAAACCGCATGTTAGTCACATTCATATCTTGTAATTTAGGCCCTATAAACTGGATAATTATGTCACTATAACGAACACCAATAATTATTACTGCCTGACCAGCCGCATTTTCGAAAAAGAATGATCCGATAATGCCTCCAGCCCCAAAATCCGCACCAAACAGTCATGCGTTGTGGATGCATTTGTTTCTCAACAGTTACTCGTGGGTTTTCTGAACCCCAAATGCGACAATTTTGACGATTAACGAAGATGATTTTGTTCGAAAATTGAGGACTATTGTAGCTGACAAATCTTCATTATTTTAAAAATATTGCTCAACAATGAAAATGCGTTGTTCTTTCGTATAGCGCTCCATTTTTACTAACCACGAAAAGTCAGCTATCACATTGTTATCTCTTCTTTCGTTGGTATCACTGAACTATTAAATGGCGCAAAATTAAAATTTTGCGTGAATTATGGGACACTCTTAAGTAAGACAAAATCATTGGCATGAGCTATGAGAATCGTTGCTGAAGGTGATTTCGAGTTTCCATTGTATCCTATCTTACAAAAATGGACAAATTCGAAAGTGACATTTCTGAAAAAACACTACACCTAAAGACTTCTAAAGCGCACGTTAGGTGATTCTTAAAAAAGTGAAACATTCTTCATGTAATAGTATCTGGTTCGAAGAACTATTCATAGATTATAAATACTGTGATGATTTCTGTACCTAATGGAAAAGTAGTCGGTACAACTTTTCGCATTTATGTATAGCGGCATGAAGAACAACAAGGTTTTTTTGGGAGCGGTACTAATTTACACTTAATTGTGTTTTATTCGTAAGGTGCTAGTACACGGCATGTAGCAAGCCACATATGGATGCAGCACTGACGTCAGTTTTACGTCAGCGAATGGTCCTAATGGGTACCTAACCTAGGTACATTCCGCGTACAAGTTCTCTTTGTGCACTCACTGTTGACGTCAAAGCCACATACGTATGTTGAGGTTTGAGGGGCTGAAGGTTTAGGTTTACGGTTTTAGCAACGCTTCCAGTAACCACAGCTAGTGTTCATTCGGATATTATTGTGGATCCAGATAAGGTGATTGATCTCATGTCAAAAATAAAATCAAGAAGTCTTCTGCTTTGAAAAAATGTATTTTTGTATAAATATTATTTAAGTATGTTCGTTTAAGTAGAAGCTCCCTCTGTGTGCCTGTGTACAACCATATCTATACAAAGATTTATCGAGCCGGCCCACTAATAAGGAATAAGTATATGGACTTGTTGCTCCTTTGTCATTATTGTGCCTAAGTAGAAGCACCACTGGTTAAGGTTTTGCCCAATGTATCCCTGGCCTTAATCAAAGTGTGAAATTGAATTGAAATTGAAAATTGACTCTAATGGTCTTGTGAAGATTTGAAACAATTAAAACAGCTTTAAGTCATCCTTGCACCTTACGTTTCGTTGGTTTGTATTTGTATTACATCCAGCACACCAGTGGGTACTTAGCTCTCTAACTTTCTTATCCACACCAGCTGTTTAAACTGCTTGCATAGGTCGTGTTTGAAGTACCTAATTTGAAGTACCTAAAGAAATATGAAAATTTGCACGAGAATGCGCCAAATCACCCAAATAATCACAGTCCTGACCTATGAGTATGTTTGCGATGTCTGCCCGCAACCCAAACGGGTCAGCGTGGCAAAACATTCGTTTTATCTAATGACAATAAATTTTTTCCTCTATAATCCTCTATAATCTGGTTGCGTACAACCAAAATTGACTCAAACTCAACTCGTTGTGCAAAATGCGCCAACATTAAAAGAAAAATGTCAATCCTCGATTATACAAATTTAATAATTAAACTCCAAATCGACTCTTTAATTTATTTTGCCTACCATTGACAATTTGTTCAACTAATAGAATGCCCAAATCTCCTCATAACAATAAATACTCCCACTTTTTAGGATCAATGATCGATGGCAATAATAATAATTAACCCTGAACTGAACAAAAGGATCTACGAGTACTCGTCTTTTATGTCGCCATAAAACGAATGCATTAAAGTTGTCGTGTGAAAGACTTTAGCATGCCATAAACATCTCATAATGGTAATAAAATTCCTAATTTATGATGCATGCTCAAATTTCGTCCTTAAATTTTCATACAGCCAACAAAAAGGACCCATATACACCATAATGCCTGACAATATCTTTATTAATGACTGTCAACTGTTCGGTAAGATAACATCTCTTCTCTCAACATATACGCTTAAAAAATACAGGCCCATGTCTTCTATTCCAAAAGGACATTTAGCAGCAGTGCAACCACACGTATACGAAAGACGCATCAGAAATAATGCGTCACGTTTCGTCCCCTGCAACGCCTTGTATGTGTTCATTGTTCGTTTTGTTAGTTTTACGAGCTGATTTATCGGTGCAGTTGCGAAAAACCTAGAAAAGAAGTCGAACCACCCATTGAAAAACATTTTTTAAAAGATTTTGCTTTCCCGCAAGGACAATGAAATTAGTTGAATAGGCGAGGATAACTGTTTTTCCTCTCGGTAGACAGACAAAGGGAGAACAAAACGAAAAAAAATACACATGCACACAAATGTCCCTTTATACGAAGAGATTTATTGACTTTCTTCGACGTTAAAGAAGGGAAGAAATTAACTCCGAAGGACCATAAAAACTCCGGAGAAATATATTTCTCTCAAGTGTCAATGTTTTACGACTTTAACGCGACAAATGTCTCCTCACTTGGCAGTCAGCTCATGTTTGTTTTCCTTTCGGATAACAACGGGAACAGCGTTACTTTTTTAGAAAGGCGATCAAATCATCATGTCGTTCGCGGTTATCCTAGAATTAAATCGAAATCACGGGTAGGAAGGTACCTGTAGCAGTATTCCAAGAAACAGACCGAAGGACGCTCATTGTTTTAGCAATTTGTATTGTGTTTTCCAATATTGGTATATTATTCGTGTAACCGCACATGAGGAGGGTACAGTGTAGTGAGTATATTAGGCTGATCCATTATGCAGTCGTCCTTCGAAGAAAATCCTTCAGCAAAGTCCTTCTCCTTCCATTTAAATCATTGCTAAATGCGGTGTGTGCTGGCTGGAATTTTAGTGGATTATCTGGGAAATTATCTGAATTTTTGCGGTTTTTAGGCGGGAGCCGTAACAAGCATAAAGAAAGGATTACAAAATGAGGTAGGTATACACATTTATGGCAGAGATCTATGGGTTTTATTAGGTGCGTTACGGCTTTTGTTGTCTGCAAAGTTGAAAGTGGGATTATAGAAATTCCGTGTCGACCTGTATGCGAAGCCTATTTTAATGAGGGATTAGTAGGGGAAGGTAATTTGCTTTCAAAGGGTCTTTGTATTGTATGTCCAACTTATTTGTATATAGCCGACGATTTAAGATTATGTATAGCGAACAATACGATAAACAGAAACCTAATTATGTGAGGCGTAAAAATGAGAATAGTTGTCTGCGGCATCAAAATAAAGTTAGGGGATGAGCTGGGATTCGAAACTATTACCATATTTCCTTAACAAATTGCCAGCTGAGAAAGATTTGGCTTAGTGATCTTCTTTTAGATATGCAGGCCGCGCGCCGACTATACCTATTGGTCTATAACCATATGAGCTTAAGATTTGCAATATAGGTGTAGATGTCTATGAAAGGCTACACAAAATGAGTTGAATTGTGTCCGTGATACATAATACATACGTCATTTATAAAAAAAAGATCAAAGCAAAAAGGTCAACAGTGGGCAAACTAGCGTCGGTGTAGAGAGCGTCTAGCGTGGCAATAACGGGTGCACTTCGCGCCACTTGACTTGCATATTAAGCAACTTGCGGGAAGCAGTGCGCTACGGCTCACAACCTTAGGTTATTTTAGAGAGGGCAGTTTTGGGCACTGTATACAATACTACCGGAGCTACTCCCTGGCGTACAGGTGCAAACCGATGGAATTCACCCTCTGGTCGACTTCGACACTTCGTACGAGGTATGATACCCGGAAAGATACGAATGGCAAAGGGATAAAGTAGTTAAACATTGCGAAATATCAATCTACTAGGTACTGGAGCTGGAATCTACTCTGTAGACCCAGACCTAAAAGTGTCTATACGACTACCGGATACAATCAGTGTAAGGCACTGGAATCTACGAACATCAATTCTGAATTAGTCAGGACCTGTCGCACAATGCTTAAGGCATTACGTAGTCAGAACAGAGTGAGACTGTGCTGGGTACCAGGACACTGCGGTATACCTGGAAATGAGCAAGTTGATGAGCTTGCGAGAAGAGGCGGGAAAATATTAGATGGAGGAGATGTGGATATTAAACCACCTCATTGCATCATAAAAAGCGATATTAGGAACAAAATAACTAAGGAAGCCGACCGGAGATGGGAGGGCCTCACCGGTCCCGCAGTATCTAAGGCACTTTGGCCGCAATACGACCGTAAAAGATCTAAGGAAATCCTCAAACTAGGCAGGGAACAGCTCAGGACACTGATCGGCATATTATCAGGGCACTGTCCCCAGGGATCGCGATGGGCCCTATGGTGCCTAGTGCCTAACCTAACATAAAAAGGTCAACATAAGCAAAGACAATAACATACGCGTCATTCAGGCTTTTCTTTTAGTACAGCTACGAAGATGGCAATTTTTGTGTAATTTTTGTAAGTCTAGCTCCATTATAGATACAAAGGAGAGGTGGATGCAATTGCCATAATAGATTTATTGGATCTACTATTTAACGTACCCGCAACCTCGAACAGTGCTGGGAAAACTATCAGAAGACCCACATTCACCCTTATTCTCGTTGGCGTTTGTCGTATTATAGGACTCATGTGTCGTGTCGTTGTAAAAATGATATTCAGATTTTTTCGAACTTTTGTTAACGATCGTACTTTATTTTCTATGTGTTCACAGTAATTTCAAAAAGTTTTTTCCGAGGTTTTTTCTTAAAAAAGTTACAAACACTACCTACGACAGACGCCAACGGGAATAGGGGTGATTATATTCAATTGGTTTGGATGTTGAATTCAATTTTATATGAATGTACTACCTATACCTATACCTATGTATATAAATTCAAAATATATGTACTCATGATTGGCCTCAGTTGGCTTCTTTTTAAAAAATATAAAAAAAAAACGAAATACGATTGTTGCTTTATTAAGAAGAGTACTCTTTTTCAAATAACAGCCTTTTTGTGTTTGGTAGTAACCGATACTGTCTATCAACCAAATTTTTCAACAGCTTGGCCAATATTGTCCTTGAGTGCCTGAATAATCATTTCTGGACTGCTCCCATAACATAGATTTTAATAACACCCAAAATAAAAGCCAACAGCGTCTAATCGAAGCCCGTGCCGACCAAGCCAACATCACCAAAACGACAGATTATGAAGGGTGTTTTTTTTTAAGAGGTTTGGTTTTTAAACTAGCAACACTGTTTCCACAGATTGTCAATTTGACAGTTGAAAGCTTATTTGTGGTTAGTTTGTTTTGCCATTTTTATTAACGCCAGAACAACGCGTGCAAACTTATTTTGGAAACCATTGTTTGGTTCGCCAAACCTATCATGCTCTACGTCCATTTTACTGTCTATATAGGTAATCGTTAATATTTTGTTTAAATGGATATGTAAACAAGCAAAATTGCCAAATTTAGAGTGAAGTAAACCGAAAAGCCTTTGTCGAAAAGCCCTTATACATCCATTAAAACTCACTGTTTGGTATGCTTTATGGGGTGGTGGAATCATCGGCCCATATTTCTTTAATGACGGTGCTGGCCAGAATGTTACCGGCAATGAAGAGCGCTATAGAAACATGTTTTCTGACTTCTTCGTTCCTCAGTTGGATGACATCGACCTGACAGGTCTATTAGTTTCAACAAGATGGCGCAGCATGTCACACCGCATAGGACAACATCAATTTATTGCAGTAAACATTTGCTGAGTGCATAATTTTGCGTAATGGACCTCTGAACTGGCCTCCACGATCCTGTGATCCCACACCTTTTGATTACCGATAAACCAAAGACGTTGGACCATTTGGAAGTCAACATTCGCCGTGTTATTGCTGATATACGGCCCCAGTTATTCGATAAAGTAGTCGAAAATTGGACTTCACGATGGCGCTTCATTCGAACTTTCCGTAGCGCGCATATGCCCGAAATCATTTTTAATGAGTTATGGCATAAAATTATCTATTTAATAAAGCTAATATCTATATATGTCTATATAAAAATGAATATTCCGACTGACAGATCATCAACGCCCAGCCTAAACCATTTGCTCTAGAAAGCTGAAATTTTGCACACAGGTTTCCTTTATGATGGAAGCACAAAGGAAGGATTTTTTGAAATTCAACCCCTAAAGGGGTAAAAGGGGGGTCAAAGTTTGTATGGGAAATTTTTATTTTTAATCCGATTGACTTCCAACTCGGTTTGTGTACTCTCTATGAGAAATAAAGAACATTTTTCTTCGATTTTGGAAATTCTACCTTTAAAGGGGTAAAAGGGGGCAAAGTTTATTTTTCATCCGACCGACTTCAAACTTAGTTTGTGTACTCCATAAGAACAAAAAAGAGATACTTAACTTTTCCGATTTTTAAAATTTTGCTTGGGGCCCAAGTTATTGGCGATGACCACTTTTAAGGGCGCCCTTTTCTTAACTCACGAATCGTTCGCCGTATCAATTTTAAACTTTGTAATGCGTCCCAAAGTAAGAGTAAAAGAAGGGGTAAAAGTTCCCCCTATTCTAAAGATGGTGCTTATCATATCACTGTATTTGCCAGCAAAGAAATATGTTTTGTCCCATAGATTGTGGCTCAATCTGCTATAGTATGATCTATGTTGAGATGCCAGCGCGTCACTAACAAAAATATTGGTCATACAATCTTTGAACTGTTTTCCCCAATAGGGCATTAAACACATTTTTTAGAGATATCAACTAACTTCTCCTTAGGTACTTTCTTATAGGTAGGTTTCCAGCGCGATATATAAATATAAAAGAGGGAAGTAACCAACTGTGAAGGAATATCTGTGTACCAAATCCTGAGGACTGCGCGAGCGAAGCCGCGGGCAAAAGCTAGTCACAGATATTAACATTAGCTTCAAGTGTTTTATTTCATATTGAATTTGAATACCTCTAAAAAAAACACCCATTATAATTTTCATTGAAACACAAATTGGTGGAAAAATAACTTGCACAAGACTTAACCCTTGATTATCATGCCTCGGTATAAAATATAAATTCATTGACTTCAACGCGTCTTCAATTGTAGTTTTGAAAGAAAAAATGCGCCAAAAATGTCGCCACTCTGAAACTACGCACTAAACAGTAACAAGTTTAGGATGCATTCCTTTTTCTATGAATATACGTGTGTGGATTTTCCCAAAAGCCCCAAATATACAGCAATTTTGCTTGTTTATACGTTGCCGCCGAGATTAATGTTCAACTCATCTGAAAAGGTGATTTTTTTACGAAAAATCAATTTTGACCTTATTGACCGCCACAATCTCATTAACCTAAATAATCCTGAGGAACGCAGGGACACTGGGGACATATAAAAGTCCAATCACAGAAGCGATTACGAAGTTTCATGGTCAAGTCAACTGGACCTTTTACGCGAAATAATCGGAGACTTTTAAGCAAAATTCACCTCAGGCTAGTCAATTGCTGAGATCTGAGGTGCTTTGAGGTTGAAGGGTTAGGCGCACACTTTCGGCAACCGCTGCAATATTCTGTTATATTCCGCTATCAAAAAACAAACCAGTCTCGCGAAGTCTCACCAACTGGCATTGGTAACTTTGATTTCAACCGAAGTAACTTGGAGGTAACTATGAAATAATATTTCTCAACATTGCTCAACTATAAATCGATCCTACTTTCAATCATAAACATATTTATGAATGAATAATGAATGAATGTTTATGATTGAAAGTAGTTTGATTAACTGGACAAGCCAGGCCATAGGCAAAAACAAATCCTCTCGGCGATAGTCTTTGAACCAAAGATTCGTCTTGAGGTATGATTCACAGTCACTTGTTGATTGAAAAATCATATAGTCTCGGTGAAAATCGAGCAAACAGTGCGTCTAGATCAGATGTGGTGGTCGTCTACTGATGAGCCCGCACCCACCACATCGGGGCGAAACGCATTACTGGAGTCGAGGCCAACACTAATTGTGATATAAATCGATCCTTTTCGTACCCCAAGAATATAAGAATTCCTGTAAGAAATTTTTAACGCAACACAACAAATGATTCAAAAAAACAGATGGCTCACCAACTAATTAAAAAAATGTTCAACCTTCACCATTAATATCGTCTAGGTCACAATGCATATTTTCAGCTTTAATTTTTCGCCATTTTGAGTTGATAAAATGTCACCTGAACACTAAAAATTATTATTAGGGCCGCGGGTTGTGCTGTGTGTACCTTTTAATATTTTTATACAGAAGTGGAGGAAATTGGCCCAGCTGTCAATAAAAGCAAAACGAAATCACAGTGGCGAAAATGTCGCCATATAAAATTATTCATTGTGAGCTACAAAATATTTAAGATGATGTATAAAGCTGGGCATCATCATTTCATTGTACAAATCAGGCGGATAAAGCTGCCGATAGCAGCTATACTGTCAATATTCCCACACACTGATGTTGGAATTCGTTTTCGCTCAGAAAACGTGTTTATCAATGAAACTTTTGCCGGTGACTATGTACATCTTGGCAACCCGTTGATTTTTTGCCCTCTGGTCCAGCACTCGCGAATATCTATCACATTATAGCCCCTAACAGAATTCACATTTTCAATTAAATCTCTCCAAACCCAACTTCAAAGCGATGAAACGAAGAACACCCTTCAAATTCAACGCATTCAAGCCAAATTTAATCCTAACAATAAATCCTCACTCAATTGACCATGAAATGAATTGTGACCACCATACCATCTCCTGCCCAATGGAGAAGAATGTAAGGAAAACTAATTTTACTCGACCCTCTTGCAGCTCTATAGTTCTCCAACAACTCATAGCTGACACATAAAATATGCTTTGCAGTTGTCTACTTCATGGCACGCATTAAATAAACTGACTCTCTCCCTCGTCCGTGTGTGTGTGTGTTTGCGCTTTTATTCCCTCAGTTTCCCTCCCGGTGTTATGAATAAGAAAAACCCCAGAGAAAAGCAGACCTAATGTGCCCCCTTAATATGTGTTTATGGGTTCGTTATGACAGCGAAATTAGCTACGCTCGCATCTGCACATAGATAAATTACGAAGGAACCCATCCCGAAAACAAAACTCGCATCAGACGAGCAGCAGCGCATCATCTACCCCAACGAATGCCACCAGTCCGCGATACATTCAGAGTGGAGAAAAATTATAGATATTATATCTTATTTTTATAGCCTCACCGCCTCGATATGATTTTCCACCGTTTTATGAGAAGTCATAATTTCTCCCCCACCCCGGACGGTCTTATATAGAAGAGCATAGAAGAAGCATCACCAAATAGCTGAGCAGCGTCAGGATGTTAACTTCATACATGCTGCATCATAGATAATTTAGATACATTGGGCCATCGCGAGAGTGAATGACTCAACGATGAGGCGAGTAGATGGTACATTTTGTTGCAAAGATGTCGAGGAACATTTTCAAAATTCCTTGCATTCATCCGAAAAATCCAGTCATCGGATTAGAGTGTGTGTATGGGTACAAGCTGGACAAATGAGTTTTTCCCGATGATAAATTTGCGGGAAATACTCTTCCTTTTTATGATTAATGAGGTGGAAACATGAATTCAGAGTTTTCAAGTTATTTATCATCCATGTTATGATTTAGAGTGCTGTGCGATGGAATTTTGACTTTCTCTTGTTTGTATAGCAGGAGGATAAGTATTTTAATGTGTGTTTGAAGACTGTGAGACTTGTACATATAATTTATTGAATTTAGTTATAATCGTTGTTTAGTTTGTACCGACTACGATTCAAATTTGTGCTTGTTGCTTTCTCCTCAAGTATCCCGATCAATCTGCTGAAAAATATTTCCCATTGTGTCCGTCCAGTAGACATAGGCTACAGCCGCCAGCGGGTTTCAAGCTGGTTTTATTTTGGATACAGTACTAAGACTTGAAGATACCAAATATCGCTCCTTCTTTTCACTTTTACATTGCTGTTGGTGTGGCAGGATACTGAGGTTCCATCTTGTATATTGCAGGACAGCGAGAAATATTCACATTTGACCATCAATCGATAGTATTCGAGTGGAAGTAAAAGAATACCACACGCAATACAATAAACTAAAAGGCGCGAAATGGAAGGACAAATTCTTTGACCACAAACGTTCGTGGAAATTTGTCGACAGGATTTTCGTTGTATGGCCATCCGACAGTCAGATTTGAGGCATTCATCATTACAAATTTTGTCCAACGTTTCTGATCAAAGAAATAGTCCTTCCATTTCGGTGCATAGAAGAGCACTTAGCAGAAGAGGAACACTGGTGTTACTGGTGGAATGTGACGTAAAGTCCAGCAATCTATCATGAAAGCTGATTTTAATTGCCTTAGTGACAAAGCACATTCACTATTAGGCAAGCTATTAGGCGTATTTTTTTGAGAGTCTATAGCTAGCTCAATTTTACTTTTACATGCAAAGCTGTTATACTCACTTTTGGTTTTGCATGTAAAAGTAAAAGTGAGCTAGCTATAGATTATCAAAAAAATACGCCTTATAGGTTATAGCTCGCCTTATAGTGATTTGTTTTGTCACATAGAATCAGTCACGAATGAACCAATTGTACAAATCAGAGGCTGGTTTGTCTCCGCCGGTCTAGAATTAGCTAACCCCAGTCGGGAAAGTGGGACGCGTCGACATTAATGTTGGACATTAAGTACAAGTAATGCGATCAAAAGAAGCCGTAAGAAACCTTGAAGTGATGTTGATGATGATGATTTGGACACGATAACTCTCGCGTTTGCCCAGAATGTCCAGAAGAGGATGAAGATTTATGGAATACCAAATGCGTAATATACCATACAGAACGGAGGGCAAATCTGTCTCAACCGTTTTTATAGACCAAGTGCTCCAAATTAATTTAAAAGAAATGCGAGAAATAGAAATTGGAAACACTCTGTAAGCAGCAGGAGTTTAGTAACTGATATTGGACAAAAGATGCTAACAAGTGGTGCGAAGTATAGTGAACGAGAGGAAGAGTTTTGGTATGTATGTGCGTGGCACCCAAGAAACATATCCCGCGAATCCTGAAAACATGAAAAAAATGTCCTCTTTTCAATCACCGTTAGATACCAAAATGGGAACCGCCAAAATTGAGAGGCATTCGTTTTAATCTCCCACCCGAAGCCAAATACCTATGTGTATCGTGTTCAACTTCAAATTAAAATGGAAACGGAATACGGAGGAAAGAATGAAGAAAGCACAAGAGCTTTCGGGAACAAGTGGGGCTTACAACCGAACATAGTGCACTGGATGTACACCGCGATCGTAAGACAAGTTCTTACCTATGGCTATGTTGTTTTGTTAGGCAGTTAACACTAAATCTTACCTCAAGAATCTGAACAAGGTACAAAGAATTGCTTATGCATATAGGTAAAACGGGTACACTAAAATCTATACCACAACTAGGCATAGAAAAGTTGCTGAACCTACAACCTAATGAGCACTACGAACGTGACAGCCAAAGGTGATTTCAGACTACGAGAGAACAAAATTTGGAAGCTCGAATCGTTCGGTCACTCACGCATACTTCACATCTTTGATCAAAGCGGACTCGTGCCACTCACAGTCTACATAAGAGACCAAGGTATGACTTTGACAGAAAATGTACAGTCTGTATACCGGACAGGAAGATCTGGCTCTCCCTGAGTACTATCATAAAAGGTATATACCGACCTTCACAGATGGCTGAGGTCTATAGGTCAGACGGAGAATGGAACGCGAGTGGGAGCAGGAGTCCTCTCAGAAGAACTAAATATCAGACATTCAGACCGACTGGCAGATCAGTGCAGCGTTTTCCAGGCAGAGATCTACGTAGTTAAGAAAGCTGCTCAAACTGTCGTATAGCGGGGGAACTACCAGCAAAGGAAATTGCCTTCTGCGTGGACAGCCAAGTATCACTTAAAGCGATTAACTCCAATCTGGTAAACTCCAATTCCGTAAGCCAGTGCCTTTCGGCATTGAGAGCATTATGCCATCACACAGTAATGCTGCGCTGGGTTCCTGGACATGTTGGTGTAGAAGGGAACGAGGCCAGATGCGGTTCTAAAATGGACGCACTATTAGCTGACATTTAAGTATTACAAGCTTTCAACGCAGCTAAGGGCATCATTGACAATGTCACATGTCTAAGCAACGATGGAACAACACTTCCGGTTGTTCTATAACTCGTAGCTTGTGGCCCACAATTGAGACTAAAAGGTCAAAGATCCCAACATCTTTTGATAGAAACCAAATCCGAGTGCTCGTCGGGGTAATAACCGGACACTATGCATCATTATCCCAACAAATGAGTTTTGCAGGATTTGCAAAGATGAAGAAGAAATAGAATCTGTGGAACATCACCTGTGTAACTGACCAGCCCTTCAAGAACGCCGCTACTCCTTTATGGGAGCACGGTTCTTCGACGGCTTGGAAGATCTAACAACGATACTTCTAGGTATAGACCACTCACCAGGCTCTTCGAGAGAAAACTATCCCACAACAGTAAGTTGCTAGAAAGTAAAAAAATAAATAAAAAATTCGTCCATTTCACCTCCAGGATGCCAAAAACAGTCACACATTGCTGCACACGACCACGAGTATGATCGACGCCAATTGGCGGCAACCTGAGTGAGAGACTTCACGTTCACCCCCCAAAGCGGATACCCGTGGGCAACAAATTCGCCGCACTACAGCTAAGTATGCGCATGCATGCACCATTCGTCCATACACTGTAGTACCCGAAGAGTGGAAAACAATTTATTAAGACTTTTAATTTTCTGGCAGATTTCTCAAAACACGACGGATGAATGCACGCGGCGCATGAGGGACAGCGCGCACAAGGTTTGCTCACTGCTGCTGCTTATGACAAGTGAAGGATACGGATGCGGAGAGGGTGAAATTTATGAGTCTGAGTTTTCGGACGATGTGGCGAGGTAATAATTTTTCTTCTATCCCCCATAAAATATAATTTATTACCATGCAACGCTGACGGACACAGTCCAGCTAACATTGTGTTACAATTTCAATTACAAAAGCAGGAATGGAACTCGCTCTACATAGCCGCACAGTTTGTTCGATGACGTGGAAAATTGTGACTTTCCTATCTTTGCCTGTGTTCCCTTTGTTATATCAAAGGATCCTTGATTAATCGCGTTCGCGCTCAGGCATTCCTCCAAGTTCAATTGAAATTGACAAAGGACAGCATTAAGAGGGCCGAACAAATTTACCTATCAACCACCCGTTGACCATGTAAGTGAGTCAGCACAGCAGGCGACTATCTCCACAATGAGAGATGGGATATCAAAATTTATGATTTCCCGGATTAGGTTATTTCTCGCGTCCTTTTTACGTTCGTGTACAAAAAAAAAAAATACCACACCATGGCGAGTCATCATAATTTTCAATTTCCATGCCGCGTAATAAATTTCCGTCTTTGTGCAGCCAGTCCTTATAATATACAGACTCAGAGACTTCCAGGGGTGAGATGAAATTGGAAAATTTATTAGCAAAATGGGAATAATGAGGATGATAACAGTGACCGGAAGACAGGAGGCAGCAGGATTTGAATAATGGCATGAATTTATTTTCATCGTCCTTAACAAATTGTAATGCCAATGATAAATTTGCCTTGCCGGCAGTGTAAGGGGATGGTGGTTGTATTGTTTTCTTTCCTATTGATTTGTACACCGGTTAGGGGAAGTTGCGTGCAACAGTTAATTATTTCAGACAGACGAAGGGATTACAGAAGTATAAGATGCTAAAGGGGGATGGTTTCAGTCATTAGTACTTTGATTTGGGAATTTATCAGGACGTCAGATGCAATCTTAGGTCATTTTGGCAATGGATGATGTACTGGTTACGATGAATTAAGCTTTATTCCAATAGGAAAAGTGCCAACGGCAACGTGGTTCATTGTTTTCGGTATAGACGAAGTCTGAATGACTTCACATAATGGAACTTGTTGTGCAGTTGGGATTCCTTGTCAACCCATGCTAATGTAAACCTACATAGGTGGCTTCAAAACCATCAGAATTGGCCGCTAAGTATGTACATATATGATCTGTATTTATAATAAGGGGCTGCCAAAACGATGTACACAGGCAACGTCATCTATCCGACTATATCTACATGGATTGGCTCTTGTGTCTTATCCTTAACGAGCGGGGAAAACAGTTCCGTCTTCATACCCTAAGCGCTCGTGAGCAATGGTGGTGGTAATTACAGCGGAGATTTAACAGCGAACCATGAGCTATACAGCGACATCGATCTGGTCAGAAAAGTGCGAATCAATCGTCTAAGATGGCTTGGGCATATAGAGCGAATGGACACCAACGCTCCGGCTCCAAGAGTCTTCGATTCCAGTCCGGAGGGACAACGCAGTAGAGAAATACCTCGCCTTAGGCGACACGCATAAATTGAAGGGGACTTCAACCAACTTGGAGTGCGCCAACTGGAGGCAGTTAGCCAAAGATCGTGCTAACTGGAGAGGCGTGTTTGTTGAGGCCCAGGTCCACCCTGGACTGTAGCGCCATCTAAGTAAGTATAAGTAAGACATAACATCAGTTTCTGTAAATCCAAAAAGCATATTAGACACAGGGGTAAACCTGGCAAGAGCTAACTCTTCAGTTAATCAAGCCACCACTCCGTAAGCTTAGATAACGAGTGGAGAAAAGGATTAAAATAAAAGCCAATAGCAGCCGAGACCAAGCTAACAAGCTGTTATGCTAGATCACACATGTCACGAATAGTCTCAATCCGTGACATGTTAACCTTGTCATTGACGAGTAATTCCTGAGGTTTTTGTCCCATTGTATCTTAAAATTCGAGACAATTCTTGATTTATCATGCTGGGATAGACCTGTATGACAGGGGCGAATGACTGGCGCATGACGAGCGATTACTGACACGGTGACATAATTGCACCTACTTGATAGGTACTAACTGGTGACGTGCGCAGCCTATTTTCCCAGAAGTGGGTTGCAGGTCCTCTCTCTGCTGGTGTTTTCGCGAAGGGTTTTAAATTAATCGTAAATATTAAGGGAGGTAGCTTTTAAGATTTCCAACGACCCCCAAGAAAAAATTATTTAACTGCACTCTAGTTTCACAACGGAGTTCTGCTCCGTAGGTACTGTTTTAAAAATGAGTGTTTATTCGCACAAGCAGTTACACCAACAGGCAAAACCTTGTCAATCGTGACAGGCATGAGATCAACAAATTATGTATTGTCACGCGTGGGACGAGATAAATCTGTAACATGGTATCAAACAAAAGTTTTAAATTAGGCGAAACAACATTGACTCGCCGACCACAGAGTTATTCCAAAACACTTACAACATGACAAGCGATCACACAGAGTGACCACATAATTACAAATTGGACTTTATTGTGACGTCAACTATGCCTGCTTGTCATTGTTACAAATATGAAGACCATACCAGTTTTAGTTTTTTTTTAATTTTTTAATACATACTTCTCGCGGGCAGGCGAACCAATAACTCTTTAACAGCGCGCCGAGATGCTGCAGATAGATGTTAGTTCTACACTTAAATTGTTGTATACTTTGTAAATATTATGTATGTCCAAACTAAGCGAGTTACGAAGCTTACTTCTCCTCTAGTCAAAAGAGTTTTCAAAAGTGATGTACTCGCGCTTGTACAAGGTGGGCCAAATGAGATCATCCTATTGGAAGACGCTCTTATTTTTGCAAGTGGCCACCAGTGTCAAATCTGTTTTGACATTTGTGGACTAGACAGATGTAGAATACAAGTGAACAAGCCATGGAGCGACTTACTTCCCAAGATCGCGGAATAATCGTGTCTATTTTTTTGCGTTACAATTCGTCTGTAGTGTGGCGCAGCCCGAATTCCGTCGCCGATTCCCCGGCCGTCCGACACCGACAGCGCAAACTCTGCGCCGTTTGCCCACCAACCTTGAAGAGTATGTGAACACACGAGACGTTGCCAAGAGTTGCCGTTCCCGGAGCGCCCGTTGTGCCGAGAATATCGCCGCTGTTGCTGAGGATGTCGAGCTGTCGCCGGAAACATCGACCAGACGCCGTGCCTCGCAATTAGCCATCAGCCGGCCGTCCCTAAGGCGAATTTTGGTCAAAGACTTGCGCATGTTCCCGTACAAAGTCCGGTCCGTGCATCAGCTGCTGCCTGTCGACCGCCAAACGCGTGTAACCTACGCGCAAGACATCCTCAATCTCGAGGACGAAGTGGACGATTTTTCGACCAAAATCAAAATGAGCGATGAGGCTCATTTCCACCTCAGCGGGTACGTGAAAAAGCAAAACTTCTGTGGCACCGAAAATCCACGAGTAATGCAAGAGGAGCCATTACACCCGTTCAAAATTACTGCATGGTGCGCTGTTCACGCTGGAGAAGTCATCAGGCCATTTTTTTTCGAGAACGCCGCTGGTTAAACGACAACAGTGGACGGTGCGCGCTATAGTTTAACCGAGTTTTTTCTGCCGCAATTGGACGAATTAGGACTGTAGGACATGTGGTCCCAACAGGACAGAGTAATGACACACACTGCACAAGCCACAACCGATATTCTGGAGGCGGTGTTTCCGGGTCGCCTTATCTCTCGTTTTGACTATTTGCACTGGCCCGCAAGATCGCCCGATTTAACCGTTCCAGACTTTTTTTGTGGGGTTTTTTGTAGTCCCCAAGAAGCCCTCAAGGACAACATTCGACACGCCGAGTGAGAGAATCTGTCGCCCGAAGTTCTCGCCGAAGTGAGGAAAAATTTCATAAAACGAGCCCGTATGGCAATCAATTGTGACGGCGCCCAATTGGCCGATATCATCTTCTCGACTTGACCAATAAAACTCTAAAGGTTCAAATAAACATAATCAAAAAACAGAATCGAAGTTTTTCATTTAGAAAAAAAATGAGAGCCAAACAACATCGGTTGACTTCTTTTGGCCCACCTTGTACTTAGGTATAGGTGAACTGCATTGGTTGTCCGTCTTGTACGGGGCTCATACCTATGCCTCTTGCAGCGTTGTAGATGAGCATTTGTATTTTGCCATATTTAATCACCTTCCAGCAGTCGAGAGATTGTCTTCTCTGGATAGTTCGTTCTGACATTTAACTACAAGCTAGAGCTATACATATACGATCAAGTTGTTAAAACACTTGTATTGGCTGGTGTAGGGTACAGTGCGTCTTGACTCTTGACTGAATTTATTTGGGGATACGTTATTGTACAATTATCAGTGCCACACCGTAAATTGGGCTATCTTCAACACTTGACAACCGCGAGGACATCAATTTTCCAAAACTCCCTCTGTTACAGGACCAGCAAACTTTGGAACTCGCTTCCTGATGGGGATATATTTTCAGAAGACTACAATTTGCAGCAAATTAAGTGCAGAACTAACATACATCTGCAAGCATCTCGAAGCGCTGATGAAGCGTTATAGGTTCGCCTTTCCCGGGAGAACTATTTAAAGAAAAATAAAAAAATCGTGTCGCAAAGGGTGCTGAAGAAATCCCTTGCCGTAATTATTTTACTTTATAGAAGTTGGCATACTCACATGGCCATGGTCACATCCAAGTATCAATTTGTTACAAAAAGGCCATTAAACGCGCATGCGAAGAGCCCATTGAATACAAATATGCGGTATCTTAATAAAGACCTCAACGATACCCCCTTGAAATTTATGAATTTCCAAGCGAAACCGCTGCTGATGTATATTTCTCACTAATCAGCACCCACTCCGTTCCCACGCTGAATTAAACAAGTCGGCGACGACACCTATATTTCACACTGAGTTTACTATTCATGTCAGGAGCCTACTCTTTCCAATCTTTACATCTTTCGTATTTTTTTATAGCATGGCAAGCCTTTAAAACCACGAAACACATGGCTTAGCCATCATTCACTCAACCATTCAAAACACATCAATTCCAAATTGACAAATTGAATGCGTCGTCGCCTCTGAGTGGGCGTGCGATCGCGATGATCAAATATAAAACGGTTAGGTACGCACTGACAAAACCCCCGAATATGCCAGCATTTGACAGAAGTCAACCGGCTTTTTTTTTTTTGTTCCGTCGCCGTTTTCTTTGACTATGTCAATCGGGGCTACCGTACGTGCATCGCTGAGAAGTTTATGTATACCTTCCACTCGAGTTGTAACACCAACACGAAAGGAGGCATATACATTGATGACGACATTGTAGACATGTTCAAGTGGTCTTCTGTCTGTCCGCCCGTTAATGTCTTCCTAATCAAATTAGAACCCAATCCCGAGAAAACGCAAAACAAAATATACCTTCAGAGAACGAACAAACAGAAAAAAACGAAAAAAAAAAAAAACATCAAACGTTGCGGCATTAATTTTAGGTGTCTGTCTTACTACACATTCTGACATCTTAAAGTGGGAATGACGTCCCATTAATGCGGGCCTCTCGGCCAGTAGTATGGTTGTTGTTGGGCCGTCATCATTTAGCCGTATCTGGAACCTCCCGTAGCCAGCCGGCCGGTGGCGGTGGCGGCAGTGTTACTTTGGCCCGTAAAATGCATCACATTTCAAATTAGAGGTCTTCAGTTGTAGCATCGCCTCCTTCCTCTGCCGCCGCCATCGGCCGACGCCCTTTTTATGCAGGAGAACTGTCATTTATGCACTTTGGCAGATCGTTCATTAAAAGTCATCTCGCTCGGGGAGTACCTATATGAAAGCAAAACAAAGGCAAACACACAACAAGAAAACATCTATTTGAGTTCGTGTTGAGAGGACCTTTATTACGACTCCGTTCCTCTGGTGAGATGTGTGAGCCTGAGCAGGAACAAAACGAGGTCTCAAGTGGCCACGACTCGACAACAGGTTAAAGAACAAACAACAAAACAAAAAAAAAAGTACAAAACACGGTCGGGTCGGGACGAGTGTGTAATCAAACCATTTGCCACTTTGGCATTTAATATCGCGACAGCTGTTGGACAGGCTAAATGGGCGGCTCTCTATCTGCATCTTGCTTTATAGTCGAGAAAGCATTGTGTGCGCTGCCTGAAGAGTTTCCTGAGGACTCTCAGTGAAGATGCCATGCATGCTATTTGGGCTTTTAGACATTTTTCTTTTCTTTATTTTTCGTGTTCATTCTTTAATTTGTGGGAGCCTCAGAGGTGATGAGGGAAATAGGACCATAACGACAATGTGTGATGATAAAACGCGTAGCCCTTAATGCCGCGGGTTACCTTTCCATTGGTGATGACTTAATTCAAGGAGACCTGTGAGTAGAGACTACATGTTTCATGATCGAGAGCACTTGTGGAAAAACAGGACTTCAGGCAGTGTGAGTGTGAAGGTGACTGTGAGATGGGTTACACTCTGCCAACAGCTCGAGAGCATGATTAAAGGTCTTATGCATGAATGTTGGATTATCTTTTCACCCGGTGAATGACGAGTGCATACTGCATATACCTTGGTATAACATCTCCTTTAATTCAGTTTGATAGAAATTGCTATGCAAGACTCTTCTTAGGTTCATCCATATGTGAGTAAGTCAGATGAAGTGCAGAACTTAAGAATTTATCCGTATTGGGGGGAGCCTCTTAAAAGTTCTAAGCCATAAAACTTGTAGATAAATGAGCACATTTGTTATACGACTTAGACTTTTTTTTTATGAAAAAGGGGATTTCAAATCCTGGAACTACCAAGCAGAAACCCCTTTTTTGGTGTAGTGGTGGAGAAACTCTGATATTATTCGTTTCTCTTTATGGTCGGTGGCAGAGTATTGCTGTCCCCCGGCGTGGCTCGAACCAACGCCGCTCGGGTCACAAGCAATGACTCTAACCACTACACCATGGCCACCGCCAACGACTTAGCCTTAGAAAAGATATTAAATTGGATACATTAATAATGGTCACTGTAGACAAAAGTTGGCCATGTGCGTTACAGGCTCACAAAAAAGCGAAGACGAGGGCTCAATACAGCAAGCGTTGAAGATCTGGGAAGTAGAAACCATCCCAGATGTAAGCTTCTCACTTCTAATCGGAATTGAGGTCACAGTGGAGAACTGTAGGTTTATCGAAGACGGAAGCAGCGGTCAAAAAAACCATAGTTTTCGACTTATTTGCTGAGTGAGCTTCTTGTCTCAAAACAAAGCCGAACATCGAAAAGATTCTCAAGTCGATGTAGAAGCCAGTACTGTTTTTAAGAAAGTATCCATAGAGATAAAATTCGGAGCCACAATGCAACTACTACGGTGGGCATGTTTACGACCGCGTGCGTCGGTAGATTAAGCAGATACACATAGACTTTATCTTTATTTGTGGACTGATGAAGTAGCTGCCCTCTAAGGAAAATGCTTACACCTCCGACGCCTTTCGAACTTCCCATACACTACCACGGAACTTCGACAAGAAAACACGCTGCTGACCGAAGAAGAGATGATGATTGGGCTGAAATTGAATGGCTCATAAATCGAATAGAATGCCAACGGAAGTGATTAAGATGATCACCAAAACAGGTCCTCAATTACAGGTAAATATGGTACAACAGCTGCCCTCAAGGAGCTGGAAAGCCAATGCTGGGTATACGTCAATAAAATAAAGGAAGACTCAGATTCAACATCAGCAAACAGACTCCTGGACATATCCACATAGGAAGCTCTTGTAGAAAATAATGAAACCGAGGCCCACAGCAACGGAAAGAGCAAAGCAAAGCAGAGAACATTAGACTTGTCCGGAAGCTCTACGCTTGGAGTACTTGAAGAATTGGTATAAGAATTTTCTGAATATCATATAACAGGAAAGTCTTCATTCAATTAAATGCCTTCAATTCAGCATATACGTTGAACGCCAACGAGTCATTCAGATTATCTCTTTTGGATATACGGATGTTTCTAAAATGGACTCGGAGGTAGGAGCTGGTATCCATGGACCAAATCGGACCATCTCAATATCTGGGAAAAAGCCCCAGCGTATTTCAAGCAGAGCTCAATGCCATTAAAGAATGCGCAAACCTTATATACAAATCAGGCATCAAAGGCGCTGACATCCATTGTATTCACGGATAGTCAAGCAGCTACCTATAAAAGCCCTTAGCTCACACATTATTGACTCCAAGTCAGTACTATTCAGCTTCGATTCCCTCCAAACACTTAGTTACAGGAACAAAACCAGTTTATGGTGGTTCCCCGGACATAAGGGAATTGAAGGTAACGAAAAAGCCGATGAAAGCAGATGCCAATAAGACACCAAATCTTCGCAGGCATGATATCAAAAACCTAGTAGGCTACCTAACAGGTCACCACGGTCTGCGATATCACCTAAATAAAATGCATTTAGTCGACTCACCGGAGTGCAGACTATGTATAGAAGAAGACGAAACAGCCGAACACATAATATATGAATGCCCGGCCCTTTACGGTATAAGAAGGAAATCAGTTTTCAGGGAAGTAATAAGTACCGAAGAACTAAGGAAATCCTCTGCTGAATGTATTATCAGCTGCATTAGGAAAGTAGAAGAGCTACTAATCTAAACATATATCTGACGCCAAGCAGAATAGATATTTTAGGTCGGCGTGCATCCTTATGCTCCGGCAGGTCAGTTTAAGGTAAAAAAAAAATAAAAAAATCTATTTTGGATAGTGAGTGAAAAGCTTATACGCACCACAATTTATTACATACATATTACATTACATTTGTAGTATACATATCTGATTCTGTGATTTTTTAGAGTAGTTAAGCCGAGGTACATGAATGCCCCTTACTACCTTAAATTTATAGCTGTCTATAATGGCTTTCCGTGCCAATAGTCGACGTTGTGTCTTGTGTGCCCCTTCTTGTTCGCGACATGTATATAGATACTTGTTTTTGGCCTCATTCATAAAAAAACTAATTTTTGGAACTCCTGGAAACCAATATTTGCAAAGTCGACGGTGACACCTCACTGAGTTCTCGTAATGTCAACGTCATCCGAGTATTATGCAGGTTATTCTAAACAGACTTGTGAACAATTGTGCCCATTGCGTTGGCTTTTGGGTTTCGCACAGTATTCCTCAAATCAGGTATGATGCTGAAGAAGTCATATGCAATCGCAACTAGGTAGCCATAATGACTTCTTCCTTCTGCCTAAATCGTTTTCGATATCAAAGGTCTGATGGAGCGACGCCGTGAGTTCCCCATTATAAATATGTATTATCAATCTGCAAGAGTGATGCCAAAACTAGATGTGACTGATGGTCTCTGTACATGAGTCCCAGTCGACAAGTAGATCTACTGTAGCGTAAATATTTGTTCAATTGTAGACCTAAAACGGACTGAAAGGGGCTGGCGTTGTATGCAATTCTATAAGAGCACTTATTCCTCTATTTAGCTTGCGCATAGAAAACCTCCTTGCAAAATTCCATAATACAGGGTGGGCCATCTAGTGGTATCTTTTTAAATCATTAGTTTTTTTTGACACTGACAGGTGTTTGCCGCTCGAAATCCTGACAGAAAGTCAGTATCATAACTCCGCGAAACGAAATGAGTCGCTTTACGCTTGAACAACATTGGGAAATATTGAAAACTTTTTTCCAAAGTGAGTGCTGTGTACCTAGGTGTAGCCCAAACAGTGCGTTTTTTAAAAGAAGTTTTGGCCGAAAGGAAGCACCCATCGCACCTGTTGTAAGCAAGTTTGTGCAAACACTCAACGCTCATGGTCCCCCGTCGTCACATGGGGATGGGGAATGTGGCGGATTGGGGAGTGGTGGCATCATTGGACCAATTTTCTTCGAAAATGAGGCTGGGAACAACGTTTCGGTCAACGGTGGACTTTACAGAGCCATGTTAACTGACTTTTTTTTTACGTTATCTCCTTTTCCAAAATCCCTTATTAGAGATAATCTCTCTTTTTTTCTTTTCTTGTCTTTTGGAGTAAGGGATTTCAGCACAGGGGATTATGGAACAGAGGATTTTGGAAAGGGAATTTTGGAAAAGAGATTTTGGAAAAGGATATATCATACCCAACCCGATTTGGACGACCTTTGGTTCATGCAGGTTGGCGGCGCCATGCCACATAGCCCATGCCACAATCGATCTTTTGCGCAGCAAATTCCCAAATCGTGTTATCAGCCGTCTTGGTGATGTCAATTGGCCGCCTCGGAGCTGCGATTTTGACTTTTTTTTTTTGTAGCAAACCATGAATGGCCAATGTTATGCCAACAATCCAGAAATTCAAGCACTTAAGGCCAATATCATCCAAGCAATCAGTGACCTACAGCTCAAAACCATCAAACTAGGTCCTGGAAAATTTTAGTGACAGAATACGCTACTGCGAAGCCAGCCGAGGCAGCCACTTGAACGACATTGCATATTGCATTCCATAATTAATGGGAATATTTTTTCTTACTAATAAAGCCATAATACATGGAAAAAATTAAATTTTGTTCATTTTATTGCATTTTAAAAAAGAAACTTGTATTTGGCCCACCCTTAATGTAGGTACATACTGCATATATCTATATCAGCACACATCGTCCATCGCTCACAAATTCTTCTGTGAAGTTAAATCGATTCGCCACTACCCCCACGCCACCATTTCAAATTTCAATTAATTTTCAAAATATTAATCCTGTCATCTGAAGGCGACATCCCAGCACATCACTCATATAAACGATTTTTTCACACAATGCCACGTATACCATGCTGCAGAAAAAAATCGAAATTATCCTTGATTGAAATGAAAACCATATTTTAAAACAGCCACCCCCTCGTCGTTCCTTGTGCAGGCTCTATGTCCGACGCCTTCGACGTCGTCATTTATCAACTTCTGTCATGAATTATGCCTATTAATTCAGACACCCTCTGTCGTAATTTATCCTGTCATCCTGCCGAATAGGAGAAAGGAAAAATCGATCAAAAATCACTTCTACCCTCGTGGGCGCAGCACAAAAAGGACACGAAAAATGCAAACGATTTCACCACCATATACACAGACGACGAAAGGAAGGCGGAGAAGAAAATCAATCAATCTTTCTTGCGGCAGTGTCAGCAGGAGGAAGTGTACAAAACAGCAATTTCCTTAATCAAAATGTCCTTCTTCCTCTTTCTGTGTGTAGTTGCGATTGCGATATGTGCCATTGCACACACAAAACCAGGACTATACTCCCACACCCATGGTGACGTGTACAGAGAGTTTCACCCGATTGCAAAATGCTTTCCTTGTCATCTTGCTCACCTACAAGAACCGGTCCTTGCATTCAAGAGTCACCTCAGGAATGCCAGCCAGGTTCGAGGTGGTGCTCCATTCAACCGATTTCCCGCCAGCCAAGTAAACTTGACTCTTTCTCTTCGACAATCTGCATTCAGTGACAGGTCTCGTTCAATAGCTAACCAGCGTAACACACACACACTCACAATATACACCAACTATAGCACATAATTCATTCCTGCCATTTGCTGCTAAAAATTATTACTCCTTCGTTCATTTTTCAGAAGTGGGGTTTGGATCCTCCGTGTCCGTGCCACATCGCCCTTCTGTCATCCATCTTTTCACTACCACACACTAGTAGAACTACCACCAGCAGCGTTGTCGTCGTCGTCGTCAGGCAATCTATATGTGACTTGGAAATGCACGATAAATTTTCATGGCATCCCCCTTGGCGTTCCGTACTTCGTCGTCGTCGACTCAGTTTTGACAAATGATTCCAAGGGTGAGCCATCAACATAACAAATAACGTCGACTAGCAGAATTGATTGCACGTCATTAATTTTCATTTCACAACACACGAAGCTGCCGTTAAACATCACGATTGCCCTCCTTGCAACGTACGTGTATACTGTACAGTGGCTTATATGAGCGCACTTAATGGTGTATTAGTGGCGTCTACCAGCAGCTTGAAAGGGTTTTCTTTTTTTTATTGGCAAAGACAAGTGGGTTTAACCGAGACACCACATTTAACAACATCAAAGCTCCTTCATGGAATTTTTATATCGAGGTGAAGTTTATAGTTTGCTTGTCTATGCCACTGCAGGCGTTGTCTTGTCGCGTCAACAGGGTGGGTTAGGATTTAAAACCCTGCTAGCGGATCAACGTCAGGGAGATATCAAAAGTTGTACATATTTTCTTTCGTTTCGATAAAGGAAATTCCATAGAGAAGAGTGCCTTCAATCTACAGCACCTGTGAGGAGTTTCGAAAAAAAAAAGTTGTGGATACCATAAGTGTAGGGTTTGTTAGTATGTGATCCTGATCACTGTCAATTGTCGTTAAAGAACAGATGAATTATGATGGTGTTATGCATAAAGCAGGTAAGCGAACTCAAGTTGGAAGATTTTGCAGCATGGAGTAAGTTATATATTTCCTATGGCGGTGACCATGGTGCAGTGGTAGAGTGTGCCTCGATTGGCGTAGGCTTTAGCCCTAAAATCAAACAGAATGAGTGATCAGTTCAGTACATCAACAAAGGCTATTCAAAACGGATCTGAGGGCTAAAATCCTCCTTTTTTATAAATTAGAATGAACAAAAATATGTATTGGTATAAGACGGTGCGGTACAAGCTTAGGAATGTGGGAGTAATAGGTCTAATAACCCAAACAACCGACAAAAGTGCGTTATCAATTGGCTTAAATTAAGAAAGATCGTGAATGAAGGTTTTGCAACACTAAAGGGTCATTGCACGAACCGACTTCGATAACTGCCTAAGCTGTCATATATGCAGCACCAACGAAGCTCGTATTTAATGTACTGTATACGAACAAGCATCTGACTCTATCAATTTGGAAAGGCTAATGTACCTACCGTCTCGTGATATTATTCACCTATCCAAAAGGTAATGCCGCTGTTCCAGTTGGCATTTACCTTCACTCTTCTGACAAATTCTTTATCAACATTCCTTAATTCTTCCAAGGATAAGTGAACGCGAAATTAGTTGGAATGTCATCTGCAGAGTCTATGATTTTTGCCTAATCTGGGATTTGAAGCTTTAACACCGACCCTTTCCTGACTCCGCAAGATACGTGGTACTGCATTATTCTATCATCGGGCGTCTTCATACGAGCAATTTTTCATAGAGTGCCATATATCGTGCTATAATAATTGCTCGTGGAGACCACAAGTATCATTCTATAAAAAACATCTTTCTATATATTGCTTAGGTCAGAGCATGTTATGGATTGTATTTTATGGGTTATATTTTTTCGTCTGACACTACTCGTGGAGACGCGGTGTAAGAATCAAGGCACCACCGTGAAAATTAGAGAGTGTGCCAGCATTTTTCGCTATATTTGCGGGGGGCAGTGGGTGCAATTGTCCCCATTATGTCGTCTGCAACGTGTCAGAGGTTTTAAGCTTTGATAGTTCAATAGGTGGATATATTTTTTTTATGTATGGTTATGGGCTCAATCAAATCCCCAAAAACTGAGGCCATTCCTTCATAGGAGCAGGTTTTGATATCTTGCTTATTCCGTTTTATGATGTAGAGTTATCTTTCGCAATGACAGGGCTGGGGCTGTTGATATCTTTGTTCTTTTTCTGGCTCCATCGAATTTTTAGCATTCTAGCAGGAGCAGCAGGTGTTCAGTGGACGTTGGCTTGAGGATGTATTTCCATTTCGGCACTTTGTCTACCTCGGCTTCGCTATTAACTCTCACACTTGGCAACCGCTGTTATCTACTTCAGCCTAAGAAGGCAATTGATTAGTAAGGCCTTGGCGAGAAACACCAAAGAGATTCTATATTAGACCCTCATTATCCCAGTACTGCTTTATGGATAACAGAATCATGAACGTTATCAAAGGTGGATGAAGATCTCCTTGGTGATTTTCGGTCTCGTTTGCGTTTACGGGCTTTGGAGGGGGAGATTTACCAGGTAACTCTACGAGCTGAACAGCGACATCGACCTAGTCAGAAAAATACGCATCAGTTGTTTAAGATAGCTGGGACATGTAGATGGAATGAACACCAACGTTCCACCCCGAAAAGTCTTTGATTCCAACCCGGAGGGACAACGCAGCTCCCAACTGGATTCAGTTAGTCAAACATCACGCTAACTGGAGAGGCGTACTGGTTGAGGCCCAGGTTGGTCCTCAGACTGTAGCGCCGCCTTGACCTTAATAAGTAAGTAAGTTAAGTATAGGTGTGTATTTCCATGTCCTACCCGAATGCCCCTGCTTCACTCTTCGATGTTCGATGTTCGTTATCAATTTGTATGTCCTCCGACCCGTTTGTATTCCTAATGTGCTCCACAGCGCAGCGGTTGAAATTCTACCTAACCAATCTGACGGATGACTTTTCTCTCTTGGTTTTCGGAATTATGTATTTTTGTACCGCCGTAAATACTTCGCCCTTCATCCGAATTCACATTTACCTATGTACTGCATCTGCATCCCATATTGCCCAATACTGTTTCTCAAATTTTGGGTCCTCTAATATTTGGCACACGCCTGTATATTATATAAAGCAACAGTCGGGATGGCCTTCACACTTGTCTGCGTACTTTCTAAAGTTTAGTCTATCGTCTAGGTCCAGCAGCATCCCTGGATATACCTTTATTTTCCCTACTGCGTCTAACATGCAGAACGTTTTGTATGATGACGGTTGCTTGTATACGATGTCGCCTTTTGATATAACTACTAGTCTAAATTTTCAATGTCAGTAGAAACTTGCCAGGCGCATCGCTCGTCTTTTCCTTCACCTTGCTCGATGCTAATGGTTATGATGATGACATACCTAGCAGTTAAAGGCGTTCAGCTATCAGCCTAGCGATGCTGCATCCTCCATTTCCTACGCGATCGCGTGTAATGGATGCGACTCACATCTTCGAGGGAGATACCTACATTATCACTAACTCGGCCGGTTACACACATGGAACGCCTAAAATCACTGTCCGTGAAAGCCCAAAATTGCGCTTATTATACAACCATTCTTTGAATGAAATATATTTTTGGAACGATTGTGATCTACAATTTGTTGTTGTATTGGAATGCCTACTGTGCGAGGGGTCCCTGGGTCGATCCCCGGACAAACCTCTGACAAACATCCGAGAGTATAACTGTCCTGAAAAGGCTTCTCAATTCAGCCGTTCGGACTCGGATTAAACTGTAGGTCCCCTCCATTTGTCCAAAATATAAAAACTTTCACAAACGAACGGTTGTGAGAAGCTAGGCCTAGGATGAGGATGTCTAAAAAAACGCCTGTTGCGCCAGCTATTTTTTTTTTATTCGAATGCCTGAAATGAGAAGGTTCTCAGTTTTGTAGATACATTCGCACGGCTGTGTTTCGAAGCTCAATGCTCTCAGTGTTCACTCACTACCTACGTACATCTCTTCGTTATATGAATTGCATCGGAAGAACACATTTATTTTCACCATTCTGGTGTAACCCTGATCCGCTACAAATCATTTCACACAATTTCATATAAAAACTGTATACATATTTCATCGCCTAGCGACGACAGCATATGTTGCCTTCAACTACAATCCCTTCAATGGGCGGCAACAACAACAACAACACCCTCCCCCAACCCAGTTGAATAAAATACAATTTACCAAATGAAAAGTAACTGAAACGACAACTGTCTGCAAGGATATGAATTTATTTATGTAACATATTTCTTCTACTCTTCGTCCTTGTTGTTTTCGCTTTTTTTTGTACCCATCGTACCCAGAAACGAAAAATTTATGAACATCCAGGGTATACAGAGATATCCAGCGGGAGACATGCGACCAACCACCATTTATTCCAACTTAAAATGTCCAATAAATTTCTCTCGCGCTCACACTCCTCACACTCACTTTGTGACGATGCGATGGTATCCAACGAACAGCGAGAAAGATTCGTCCTGGGATCATAATACAACACCATTTAAACGGCATGGGGTTCACAATTACCCAATTTATCTTGTTTTTTTTTTTTTTTTTCGCTGGCTCTATCCCTTCCCTATGTAGCTATGCTTGATCCTGGGCACTCACAGAAAATGATGACTGTGCTCGCTCTTCACTAAGTGGAGGAATATGGTGTGGGGGGCCTCGTCCTAGGCACCATCATCAAACTAAGAGCCAGCCAACCTATATCCAAAGTGTAATGGTATCTAAGAGCGATTTATCCTTGCCGCATCTCGAAGGGGATCTTGTCGGTTGTCCTTTGGTTTTTTTTTTCTGCTTTTGCTGCTTTTATTTGGTGTAATAAATTGCATTTGTCTTCGGCGGCGATAGTTTATTGCATTTTCTCCCCCACCATACATGGAGGATTTGAATTTATTTCGGTATGCCATAGAAGGCTGCGCGGTATGTACTCACTCTCGAACAAGGATAATGGATGTTATAACTTTCCGTGCGCGGAAAATTAGGATATTCCCTGTATGTTTACTACCCAGCGGAAGTGTAAGCAATTTAAGGATTTATTAACATGACGGCGCGGCGGCTTTCCACTTTCAAGGATATCGCGAGGCAGATAACAACAATCTACTAAATGCTCGTTATCAGCAGGTTCGTCGATGTTTTATGGTGCATTTTGAGGTGCAATAAAACTAAACGCATGCCATATTGAGTATGAAATGGTCAAAAGTTGAAAAGGAACCACCGCCGCCACCTTGTCGGTCGTAATTTAATTCATATCACGGCGAGAACCCTCCGACAGATTGTTCCTTTGATTGAGGATGTGAATGGTGAATGTCTAATCGTAAAAGTGATCCCTCGGTTCTAATGCTTGTATTTTTGTGTGTTTTTGTTTGCGTTCATTATTGTTGGATTTATGACCTTGTGTATGCCGTGCCGATCACCGCTCCTCTGTGGCAGGAACAAGAAAAGGTGAAGATGATGAAGCTGAAAGTGCTAGAATGCGTCTTGTAAAAAAATTTGAAATGCGATTTAATTAAACCGGGATCAAAGGCTACCGATGGGGTTTCGAATGAATTCTGGACGTGCTCTTAACTGGAATTTACATTTCGAACCAGGACGCAGATGACAGGTTAATTTTCTCGGCTGCTTTGCTGTGGTTTACGCAACATTGGTACCTAAGCAGAGTTTTAGGTAGAGTGGTATTTATGGTCCTTTGGTGTGTGCAGGGGAATTTTATTGAAGCCATTTCTAAATGCGTATGAAAAGTAATCGAAGAGAGTGAAATTAAAAAGGGATGTGGTGATAAGGGTGTGTCAAAACATTCTAACAAAATGTCTTCAACAAAAATTGTTTATTTAATATTTTGGTGGAGGTCCTTCGGGTGAGTGCGGACTTATCCACAATAATGACGGATATTACAGGAACCAAACAGCAAATGAGTCTATAGTATACTGTCAAAGAGTGCATCACCCTTCGTTTGATATAATATAATTACTAATAATTGGAAATTTTACAGATTGTCACGTTTATATTAGGACTGTCAAGTCTTGCGACAAAAGTGTTAATTTCTTTAACCAAAGAGGGCATTAGAGATGGTTGCGCATTTCATATGCTGTCTGATGATTTTCTATATGTCATCGCAGGACTGCTATCAGTAGGACTAGACTACAAGATGTCTTACGGTGCCAAAATTTGAAAAACCTCGAGTATCGTGAATTGAAGGTAGCTTCTTACCGGACATGGCTGTTGTTTGCGCGTATATCTGAGTAGGTAAAGTCCGTCATGGACGTTAGCTAAAGTAAGTAAGGAAACAATAGCTTGAGTAGATAGCACACCACAGAAAAAAAGGTGACCCCCTAGACATCGACTTTTGGGCCTATTATATTTTTTTTGTTTTTTTTTTTTAATGAATTCAGTTCATATTTACAATAGCATATACTTCAAGGGAGACACTCTGAACTGCACCAATTACAGAGGGATAAGTCTCCTGAATGTTGCGTACAAGATCTTGTCGGGTGTACTGTGTGAACGCCTAAAACCTTTCGCAAATAACCTGATCGGCCCATATCAGTGCGGTTTTAGGCCCGGAAAGTCAACCATCGACCAAATCTTCACACTCCGGCAGATCTTAGATAAAACGCAGGAATTCCAGATCGATACATACCACCTCTTTTTAGACTTCAAGGTCGCCTATGATAGCGTATGTAGGGGCGCATTATACAAAGCCATGTTAAATTTCGACATCCCTGGAAAACTCGTCCGTCTATGCAGGATGACGATGGAGAAATCTCGCTGCTCCGTCAAAGTGGGAAAGAACACCACGGAATCCTTTGATGTCGAAAAAGGTTTAAGACAAGGCGACGCGCTATCATGTAACTTCTTTAATATCATTCTTGAAGCAATTGTACGGAACTCGCAAGCCAACATCAGAGGTACAATTTTTCAGAAGTCCGTTCAACTACTTGCATATGCAGATGATATTGATATTATTGGGAGAACTCAGCGAGCTGTCAATGGCGCGTTTGCAAGCATTGAAACGGAGGCGGCGAAGATGGCTCTGGCTTTTAATGAGGACAAAACGAAGTATATGCTGTCATCGAGAAAGGATTCTCAACATCGGCGACTCGGACAAAACGTCACGGTTGACAGATATAACTTCGAAGTAGTTAAAGACTTCGTCTACCTAGGCTCTACAATTAACTCGCAAAACAACATCGGCGTAGAAATCAAACGAAGAATCACACTTGCCAATCGCTGTTTCTTCGAGCTAAGTAGGCATCTAAGAAGTAAAGCCCTCTCTCGCAGAACCAAGGAGATATTGTACAAGACCTTAATCATCCTGGTCCTGTTATATGGTGCAGAAGCATGGACCTTATCCAAAGCTGATGAAAACCTCTTGGCACGCTTTGAGAGAAAGATTCTTCGAGTGATTTTCGGTCCAGTTTGTATCGACGGAGTGTGGAGGAGGAGATTCAACGACGAACTTTACCGGCTATATAGCGACGTTGACCTAGTCAAAAAGCTCAAAATACAGAGGCTGAGATGGCTGGGTCACGTGGAGCGTATGGACAACAACGCACCAGCCCGACGAGTCTTTGAGTCCACCCCTGAGGGACAACGAAGCAGAGGAAGACCCCACCTCAGGTGGCGCGCACAATTGGAGAGCGATCTCAACCAACTTGGTGTGCGTAACTGGAGGCAGCTAGCTAGGGACCGAGCTGGCTGGAGGGGTTTGTTGGTTGAGGCCGTGTGAGCGCCATCTAAAGAAAAGAAAAATACTTCAATATCTGCAAAGCTGTAAAAAAAATTTACAAAAATTATTAACATTGATGTGAACAAGTTTTAAATTTTAACCTTATGTATTTATTTTATTAACCTACTAAATTTTATTTATATTTTTATTTTTTTTGTAATTAGGTACATAATTGCAAGAAAATGATTAACTAAGTTATTGCTTCTAGGAAAAATTGTTTCAGTCTTTTTTTTCTACAAGTTGTATTGTTAATATGTCTTCAAAACTGCGGAAGTTTATTTAGGATGTTGGGTATTGTATAAATAAGTTGCCTCTTGCCATAAAAGTTTGAGATACATGGTAGCTCATAGAAACCCTCTGCTTGTTCTGTAGTTGTGCTTGATTGGTGTTCTAAAACGCAAGTCATCATAATATTCCACCGCTGCTGTCATCTCGAAAATATTTTTAACTTTCATCCCAGTCTCTCCGTTAGCTGTGCTATTTGATCTCGTTAGTAATTTTACCGCTCTTGGACTTTTTGAAGTTTGTTTATATGAGTTGCTGAAGCTCCTCCCCATGCAAGTATGTATACCATATCTCAATTTTGACTCAACAAGAGCGTAATATATTTGTTTTTGCACTGTGGTAGTCGCTTTGTACTGCATGCAAGCCAAAGCAAAGAGTGACCCTTTGAGATTGCTCCTTGTATCATTAACATGGCTCTGCCAGATGAAAATGGCAATCGTATAATCCCTAGATATTTATACGTGTTAACTACTTCTAAAGTATCAACATTTTGTTGGCTGTCACAGTTGAATGTTTTAATTGTAATCTGCTCACTTCGGTATTGCGGGCTGCGAGTATGCATTACTTTTGAGTTAGATGCGTTGATGACTAGGCCGTTGTCGTGACACCATCTGCCAATTTTGTCGAACTCCGCTTGCATCCTTTTAGTTGCCTCATCTAGCGATCGGTGGTAAACCACAATTGCTGTGTCATCTGCAAAAGCGAAAGGAAAGCTTTCCCTAAGGCAATTCAGCATGTCATTTGTATATAGCAAATACAGCAACGGACCGAGTTTTGAACCCTGGGGTTACCCCAAAGTGTACGGTTTTTTTTTGCTGCAGCAATCATTTATTTTTACTTTGAAGATACGTCGTCTAAGATAATCCTTCCCTCTAATTCCAGCTATTTCTACCGCTTCTATTAGTTTTGTGTGGTCAAGAGTATCGAATGCCTTATACTAAAGTCCAGGAAAAGCACTATTACATGAACATTTTTACTAAGGCTGGTATTAATCAAATTTGCGAAATCACCAAGAAGTCGATTCGTGCTTTTGCCTTTCTGGAATCCGTATTGGGATTTTGTATATAGGTGTGTTTATTTTGGCTTATACAGAGACAAGCTATATATACCCGTAAAGTGAAATATAGGAACTCGATATCCACAGCCGTTGCAAGACGAACTACCAACGTTGTACTAAGATGGGGCATAACTGCGGCCGCATCCGAAGTAATCTGCATTAGAAGACCCATCATAAGAAAAAGTAGAGGCATATCAGCCAAAAACACACAAAGAGTTTTTGGTGGTTCTCGAGATTTAGGTTTTTTTTTTTGCATGGGAGGTGCCACGCCCCTTTGTCCAATTATGACCAAGTGCATCGGGCCAATTCACGATTGTCTGAAAATTTTAGCAAAAAACAAAACTTATTTTTATATAGGTATACATATAACACAACAAAGCAACAAAATCAAAACAGAAGGTTAAGACAGATCTATTGAACTTTGAGGTAGCTTACTGCGGTCAACTACAACAACAATGACTTAAATCCTATTTGCATGGGCTAAGAATGCAATTATAAGTATGGTATAGCAAAGCCCTCTTACGATGAACAAGGCAGACGCTGCATATGACCAGTATCATCCAGCACTTCCCATCCCAAATATGACAGTGTTGATGTTTGTCCACAAAACGGTCCGAAATGTGTTTGAATGGGCGAGTTGGAAGAATCCTATTAAGAAATCCAACTAGATAGCCAGATTGTAGTATGCCATTGAATATATGGACAAGGACAATTCTTTTTGGGAAAAGATCATAATCATAGTGACGAAAGTATAAGTTCAATATTTTTGGGTTAGATGGACATCGTATGGTAAGAAAGTCGACTACCTTTAAACATGGAATCAGAAATGTTATGGCCTAATCATGTAGGTATGGCTCTTTCTAGGGGGTAATATGATTCGCCCAAAGACCGCACCTCCAGGCGACTTTTTGTAGCTATGTATCGAGCAAATGTTATGCAGCGCACATTTAAATAAGCAAATTAGGACCCTAGTTCTAAGTCTAAGCTTCTTACAGAATTTCATTTGTGCAAGTTTTTATTTGGGAAGAATGGTATGTGGAGAATTTTTGAGTCCACTATACAGAGTAAGTGAGGATTCCCCATCTATTGCCACAAACGCGACAGACCCACTAATTCGAATTAAGTAAACCTTCTGCGGAGCACAAGGAATGTAGCCACTCCTCTCTGGTTAAGTAATTCATCAAGCTAGTTCCTTCTTTTCGCATCACAAATTGAAAGCGTACCTACAATTATAACAACAGGCATCGCCATTGGCATCATTCAGGAATCAGTCATCATCATCATCATCGTCGTCGTCGTCGTATAGTTGCTAGCAACAACAACAAAATCGACATCCTTTTCCTTCATTCAATCTATCCGATTCGTCCAATTTGTGAAGTCATGCGATTTATAATTTGCGTTCCATTTGCAATTGCGTGCACATTTGCCTTTTGTCAGTTGGAACTCCCATCACCAGGACGACGTGGTGGATTGTATTCTCTTCTCCGTTCGATGGAATCCTGTAGATAAAGCTTGCGTGCACTGCACCAGGCAATTGGTTGTTCTATAACAATACATAGCCGCACCAACAAAACTGGCTTCGTATGCATGTGCGGTTATGTGGTTTCGAATAGCCTGTCTACCGCTCAGTTAGTGCACACTGCACACCCAAAACGATGTTTCTACCCCCGACTTGTTGCGGTGGTGGTGGTGGTGGTGCAGTGACTTTTCTGCGCTGCTGTTGTTACGTCTATACGAGCATTGATGACGACCACGATGATCAGGAGGATGATGATCAAGACGATGATGGACACTCTCGTTTACATCGTTAATCTCGCGTGCCTGCTTAACTGCCATCCTGTCTTCTCGTGCACTCCTCCTATGGTAATCGAGTGTCCATCAATGCGAACTAACAAACGGACAGACGGATGGATGGAAGGTTGCTTGCTTGGATAGATGGATGGATGGATGGATGGACGAGTTGCAAGTTTTTGGGCTGTTTTGGCAGTTGCGAGGAAAATTTATTCATTCATCTTTTAGCATATTTATTCATCCGTCCATTTCGTCCATCAGTTTGTCTGTCTATATTTATCTGCTGAGCTGCTGTTGTTGTGTTTGGGGGGCTTGCCAGTCGTTCGTCGTCGTCGTCGTCTGTCTGTTGTGCCGCAATTGATGTGGCATCACCTGTCACAAGTGTTTACATTAGGCTCTCGGTAATGGTGGTAAATTGATTGCCTTCTGGGTGAGGATTTTATTTTCCTTTGCTTTTGATAAAGTTTTTTCGTGAAATGAAGCGATTAAAAAAAACAAATCCAAATACGGACGAAGTGGTGTGCTAGAGAAGAAAGGAGATCGATTATACTGATTTATGTCACATATATCCCGTAGAACTGGGGCAAGACGGCACATCAACCCAAAGAAACTTTGTTAAAAAACAGTCTCTTCGGTGTATGTTCGTAATTTTAATCAGTTCCAATATTTTAGCTGGAATTTTAAGGCATTACAACTAAGGACATGATCTAAAATAAGCTAAAAATTAAATCAAAATCTTGTTTGCTTGAAATTGTTTTAATGGTCCATTCCGATACAATCCAAGTTTGCGTTTTTTAGGAATTTTTTCCAACGAAAGAATTTCAGAAATTAAAAATCCAAGAGAAACTATCCCCAAACCTTGCATACCGAAAAGCCCATTGTGTATCATGGGCCAGCGGCATAATCAGACCTAACCTTGAGCAGGTGCTGACTGTCAATGGCGAGCGCGTATCTGACTATGCTAACCGAGATTGTGAAATCGATGTTTTGTTGGTCAATCATTGAATTGAATACGACTTTCGTTCAAGTTACCCGCTAGCTGCCTGCACCGAAGAAAACATTAAAAAAGTCGAGAAACTTGTATACTTGCAGTTTGCAGATGCCTGGAAGAAGGCTAAAATCATAGCTGAGAACATTAACATTTCCATTGGTACCATACACCCCATACTTCATGACTGTCTTAACCTTTCAAAAATGTCAGTGCGCAATATGAGTGCCACGAATTGCTCACTGCGCGCGCCTCAGAAGCAATTGCGAAACGAGTGTTGTAAGGAAGTTGTAATGAAGACCGGTAGGTATGAATTTTCAATAGAATTGTAGCTGAGGACGATACGTGGGTTCATCAGTACGACCCTGAAAGCAAACAGGAGTCCTTGCAGTGGCACAAGAAGGGCACGGGCCTCTTCAAAAAGTTTAGGGCCACTCCGTCTGCCAGCAAAGTGATCTTTACATTGTTTTGTGAATCAAAGTGAATTTCGCTAATCGAGTGCAAAAACAAGTACAAGTGCCAGCCAGGCCGATGCTTTGATATTCTTCCCTGCATAAGTTATGCAAAATTTTAGGTTTGTGAATTAGTACGTACACATTTGTGTCTAATATTGGTTTTGTTTAGAAGGTACCAGAACTGCTTGATCGATATAGACCATTTTCTATAACTGACTATATTTCCTCTCATTAATCTAGGTCGATTTATTTGGACGCTATCGTGATTTCAATAGATAGACGGACAAACCTTATGGGGTCTCCGGTGACTCCTTCTTGGCGTTACAAATCTATTGCCAAAATGAATACTATTATCTTCCTGTGGAGGGCATAAAAAAACTGGCACAAGAAGGGCACGGGCCTCTTGAAAAAGTTTAGGGTCACTCCGTCTGCCAGAAAAGTGATCTCTACATTGTTTTGTGAACCAAAGTGAATTTCGCTAATCAAGTACAAAAACAAGTACAAGTGCCAGCCAGGCCGATGCTTTGATACCCTTCCCTGCATAAGTTATGCAAAATGTTAGGTTTGTGAGGTATGTACGTACACCTACACATTTGTCTAATACTGGTTTTGTATGGAAAGTACCAGAACTACTTGATCGATATTCTATATTTTTTATAACTGACGACGGTAAAAAAAAGTCCTCTCATTAATCTAGGTCGATTTATTTGGACGCTATCGTGATTTCAACAGATAGACGGACAAACTTTATGGAATCTCCGGTGACTCCTTCTTGGCGTTACAAATCCATTGCCAAAATGAATACTATTATCTTCCTGTGGAGGGTATAAAAAAACTCCGATTGTACTAGAATTTTGCTTGCTTTTCTGAGTCGTATTGCGAGGTGCAAGTTCGACCAAAACATTAACTGACAAAATAAAAAGTCCGAGATAAACAGGTTTTAAAATAACAGTTTTTCATTTTTGTTACTAGTGCCTTTGTTTTTGAGTTTATTGTTTTAAATCCAGGTCTTAAACTGCATAATACATTTTATAGGCAATACAGTTTTTAGCACAGATCAAAATTTGTAGCTTTAATAGCGCAAACATTTATTTGAGGATTCGGTCATCTTTTAATGCAATACTGCCCTCAATTGCTCCTTGTGTCTTAAGAAGATGGCGAAACAATTTAAAATGCACCTTAATGGGTGGCGGGCCATAGAGACATTGCAGGTAACTGCTCAGCCGACGAACTCGCTAGGCATGGCACAACTGTGTCAATTCTAGCGGAGAAGGAAAATCTTCAGTTGCCTCACGCTGCTTGTAAACTCTAAATAAAATAAAATGCTAAATGCTACTAATCGCGGTCAAACTGCACCAAGAAACAAATTTGGAGCATGCTGGATGTCAAGTGCTCCAAAAGTCTTGTATAACACTTAAAAGATAAGCACAATAGTATAGGTGTTTGTGGACACTTGGGAGGCATGCCCTCAGATTGGGCCTCCCTGCAAACGATTTTTGCAGGAGCTGTATGAATGGGGAGATGAGGAGAAGACTATTCTTCACCTCTTTATCTATGCACCATGTCCAGCCCTCTCATTTTGAAGAAAACTTCACCCTGGAGAATACTTTTTCGACAATCTCGGCGTACTCGCTAATAAGCCGCTCAAAACGCTATTATGAGTTTTGAGATCAATTGATCCTGTGGTATCAAATGGGTCTATACTTTGGCCTAAGTGAGGCTGCACTTATGCCTGCCACCATAACCTAACCTAACCTAACGAATTACATTATGTAAGTTAGTGACTTTATGACTATGATGTTTGATATTTGGGCTAATACGATTCAAAAAAAAATTTCAGCCAAAATTCATTAAATCACATAATGAGTTTTGGTCGGTAAGGTAGAGTATGAGAATTTCAGTGAATGACTTTTGGAACTAAGTTATTATAAAAATGATAGAATATAGCTACGTGATTTTAATGACTTTTACCTGAAAGACAATTTAAAAATAATAATTTTGGTGCATTAAAAAAGTTTTCTGAAAAATGTCAGTTAATGAGTTTTGGTCGAACATAGACGGTATACATTACGTCATAATAGCAAAACACTGGAGATATATTTAAAGATGTATCGGGAAGAAGATACGCAACATGCAATGTTTCATTGTATGGAACGAGCGAACTTACAAGCCCCCAATCACCAATGTCTGAAAAGCCCTATCAGAAGATGACTGCTTAAAGGTATGTTCCTTTATAACGAACGTACATAAAGAGTTAAGAAGACTTGACAGACCGAATTGGAAGCCCCTGAGGATTTAGCATGAGTTGCTAAAAAGCCCCGCGAAGTAGGTAATACGTAACATCAGTCCCGAGGGGAGAGGGGTTGAAGGACATAGGGTGTGGTTTAGTACGTTTAGTCGCACTCGTGGCATCGATTATGCGTTTCGGACGGTAGCACGAGAAACCGCATCTTTCAAAGATTACCACATCCATGCGGGCGCAAAAAAAAACTTGTGGAAATTGGTCGTTGGATTGTGCGATTTGATGCCTTTAAACTTTTTTCTTTGGAATTCATTGGGGAGATTAAGCCCCAGTCATCCAAAATTGAACCTCTCAGATGATGGTCGACAAGCAAAATAATGGAGACCATATGAACAATATTTTTCTTGAAGCATATAATTGGTCACCACAAGTGCTCTTTAGCATGAAATAAAAAGTTCAGCTCAATCTAAAATATTCAACTCATTTCACTTAAACTCCAAAATGTGTCAATGTTGTGACTGAAATGGATACACATATGTGCCAAGGATATAACGTCTTATGGTCCGTATATATGCAAACTAATTGTATAGATATATGTACAACTATACGCTTTGTATGCACTACGAACTATACGTCCCACATGAAACTAACTCCCACTAGTCAAAATCAACGAAGGCCCAAAAAATATGCAGTAGGGTTTAATTCATAAGTTTGGGAGAGAGTTCATTTGGGACCTGGTTCATTGTGAACTATGTAATTCACAATGAACTAAGTTTATAAATAATGAATGAACAGTGAAATATCTAAGTGGGGAAGTGCTGCCCCCTGCGACCCCCTCCTTAGGGTCACTTTTGGATGTTTGGAGTAGGTGCGCCTGGTTGGACATTATGCAAAATGTCTTTTTAATCCATTAGTAACTTTTTATATTCGTAAGGCCATTTTTGTGTGGGTCCATTGAACGAATGGAGAACCTAAAATTGTACGTCGAGTTCGACCGACTTAACAAGGACAGTTATAGGCACACTCTCGGATATTTGTCATAGGTTCACGAGAGGTGGCTAAGTGAAAAAAAAAACCTAAAATACAGTTCGAGTTTTTCTGGGGATCAAACTTGTGACCCCTCGCTCAGCATACTACTAACCACAGAGCCACTGCGTTATGAATACCTACAGTCAATAAAAAATAATGATAAATAATCAATCGATCCGATAACCAATCGTCATGGCCAGCGTTAATGGCCATACATTAAACTAGATTCCATTTATATATACAAGACCGCTTACCACTATCAACGATCTCGTTATTCCTCGCAAGGATACTGTTGAGTGGAATATAAATTACCATTTATTTCAACCACTTTGTAAGCGATTTTTTATTTTATTCATTCCTGTTGTTGAGTTTTATTTTTCACATAAATGGAGTAGAACGAGCACTTCCCCTATAGCAACTACACTCACCAGTTGACAGTGAACATATTTCATTATGCCAAACAGAAAAGGACATAAATTATAATTAAGTATCCTTTTTCACATTACACACTGGCGAACACATAAATACTCATTGTCGACATTAATCTCTTTTCTGTGTTTCTTTCTCTCTGTGCATATAATTTTTTTTCTTTTATTATTATGGCTTGTATTATCCTTATTCTTTGTCTGGTTTATCATTCTGCTTTTGTTTTTGTTTGATTTGTATTTATTTTAGCATGCACGCTAAGAGCGAAACTCTGATGCAGATGTAAAAGGCAAATTGTACAAGCTGCACACGAATGCAGTAAATTTATTGACTCTGCCGATGGAAGCTGAGCCGCTTATCCCATGAAGGTCGTCCCAATCGTTTCATTCAGAGATGTGATGCCACACTTTACCGGATCCTTTTAACCTAATGAATACCTTATGGGTAGGTGGCCGTACAAAATGATTTATCAAGGACAAACAACTCATGACCCAAGAAGTGTATCTAAAATAAACAAAAGGAAATCGGAATTCCGACGAAAAAAGGGACGACATCCAGACACATGTGGAAAGAAGGGATATATATGTTTATATGTGACGATAAGGACAATAACACCACTTGTAAGATTTCTTCCTTTTTCTAATTGTCCAGCACTAATTGTCGTTTATTTGGCCGTTGGACCTGGGATGTCTCCACCCATATATCCTGTTGAGATATTTCCTTTTGTTGAAAATGTCCTTGTACAAAAAGAGAAAAATCTATATCAACTTGGAATGACACTCCCTGCGTTGAGGAGGGTATATATGCGAAGTGTTTCCGGGATTTGTCTCGTATTTCGCTTTCCCTCGAAACGAGCAAGGAGGATAGTGTTTATTTGCTATTTGTAAACAGAGAGCATTGGCACAAGTAGTTTTTTTGGGATCAATTGAGGACGGCAATCGTAACATGAGCTCTCTTCACCGTCGACTGCTGACTTCAGTTATACAAATACTTATCGTTGTGGATATTGTTGCTCTGAAGCTGGTTGGCAACATCAAAAGGAGCTAATTCCATACCTCCAAGTGAGACATGCTTTACTGTATAAAAAGTTAAGCTCTCTTTTAAGAATGGGTTAGGAATTGGGTTCATGTTTAAAGCCATTTGCTCCCCGATTCAAGTCCTTCCCTAACTTAGCAGTACATACACTAATATGTACTCAAGTAGCACAAATGTCTATAATACACCAAAATATTTGGTGTATTTTTTGCATTTTCGTGATATGCATTTTCAATATAAAAAATACACCACTTTTTAGTGCAGTTTTTGCACATTTAATTTCGATTCGGTGTAAATAATACCGTGTTCTCGTATATAATTAACACCGACTGTACAAAAATTATCCCGATTTTCGGTATATAAATTGTGCTAGTGGTATAAAAATTGTTCTGGTTACTAGGATATATTATGCTCCAGAGGTGTATATTATGTACTGATAATTAGCTCAAATTATACACCAAATGGTAAACATTTTACACCACATTTTGGTGAAAAACTATTCCCTTGAGTGTGAAAAATACACGATAATTCGATGAATAAAGTACACCATTAGTATAAAAATGCGAAACTTTAAATTTATTCTGATTTAAAATGTACACCGAAGTTTATTTTTTCAATCGAAAACAGAATTTGAGCTAAAACTTACACCGCTTTTTATTTTTGATGAAAGGTGTATCTGCTAGAATTATAAATTCGTTCTGATTCCAAGTACATATTATTCACATTCATAATATAGACGCAAATATCAATGTGAGTGCCTAATTTCAAAACGAAGCCCAATCTGTCGATTTATTTTCGGTCCTACCCCGTCTAAAAATCGAGCGCCTCAAAAATTTTAATAATTAAAGATTTTTTTATTCGATGCGTGAAAATTTGTTTTTCGAAAATTATAATTTTCTGATTTTTTTTTTATTTTTTAGAGACGTATAGTTAAAAACGAGTCAAAAATACAAAAAAATCAGCATAATTAAGTCGATATAATAGTTAAATAAATAATCATTGTCTTCTGTTTAAATATGGCGGCCAGCCGAATCTCATTTTTTGGAATATACCTTGAAAAATATGGCCGTCGTACAAAATATACACCAATTCCTAAATTTGGTTAAAAAAATGCACCAATTTAAAAGAAGAAGAAGAAAAATTCACTGTTGTAAAAGTTATATACAATATTCTGTTTTCGGTGCATTTATTTTGCTGCAAACTGTGTAAAATATTCACTGATTTGTGTCATTTCGTGAAATTGATACAAAAAATGCACCAAAGTGAAAGGAGAAATGAGAAAAATGCACCACTGTGAGAAATACAGTGCGGTTCACTTGTTAAAGGCGCACAAATTTTATTAAAATAGGCAGAGAAAAGTGTTGAATTTGAAGAAAACGCAAAAGTTAATGCTTACTTCTCGAAACGCTTTAAATCGTGAAATGGCTCATAAAATAGCTCGAAGTGAACACTTGTTAAGAAACTTTGTAAAAAATAGGGCATCTTATGGAAACAACTACCAAGCAAGGATCGTAAAAGTTTTGACACCACAAAACAAGCCAAAAATTGAAAGACTAGTGCCTTATGGCGCTCAATTTACAAACAAAATTATGGAATTTGCTGTTTTTTTTTTATAGCAAATCCACTTGCATTGTGCTATTGTCTATGCTTTATACCCAAATTTTACAAAACTACAAAAAAACCAAAGCCTAATCATGCATGCAAGAAACCCACGCCTTGAATTTTCAAGGTCTCACATGGCATGGGATATGAACATTAAAGTGGTCTCCAGAAATTGAAGCAAAGACGACTTTTCGAACAAAAAGAGTTTAACTTGGATGGTCCTGCAACTATAACTATTACTTTCATGATCTCCATAAAGAAAATATGTTTTAACCGTCATCATTGAAATTAGGGGTAGTTATGGTAGCTTATGGTGCAATTTCATTCTTCGGCGCATTTAAATAGGAAATCGTTTCCAATAAAATATTAGTATTTCTTGCAAAACTTTTTTTGGGAGCAGTTTTTTCCGCAACAAAGCACCTTTGTGGACCTATTCCATGGATATTCCAGATGTATAACGTGCCTATACGCATAATTCACGCCTTGTTAAAGAATGGATTGTCAGTAAAAATATTAAAATATTGCACTGTCCCCCACATTCGCCTAATTTTAATATTATTGAAAATCTTGCCGCGTGAAATTTATTGAGGCAACAATCAGTAGGTATCAACACAATCAAGAGCTGATTGTGGCGATCAAAGCTTCTTAAGAAAATATATCCTTGAATTACCATAAAAGTTCATTATGGCTCTTTGAAAATATAATTTTTGAATTTATATCAAATGGTACTGCCTCACACATTATTAAAATAACTGAAAATTGACTAAAATAAATAAAAATATCGCAAACAACTTCGGTGTTTTGTTGTTTTTCAACTTTTTAACAGGTGCGTCTATACAAGTGAACCAAAAAAAAAGGAAACGGTTTTGCATGGTGTATTAAAAAATTAGTAATATTTGTTTTATAGTGTATGAATGTATCTTTCTGCCAAATAAGTTTTTTTTTCTTTGTTCCACATAATAGAAAAAAAAAACAAGAAATAAAAAGTGACTCTTGTACGTCGAAACAAGTGAACCACACTGTATCACTAATATTAAGTACACTGATCTCGGTGTGGTGCATTTTTTTACCAAAAAGTGTATTAATTACACCAAACATTCTGTGTAGTGTATTCAATGGTGAATATTTTACCAAATGGTGTATTAAAAACACCGAACTCTCAGTTTGGTGCATACAAATAGTGCATATTCAACCAATGAGTGTATTAAGTACACCAACCTCTATGTGTGAATTTTATTAACCAAAAAGCATTTACTGTGAAAAAAATATACAATAGATTTTCTTTCAATATAATTTTTATTTCCAAAAATTTTTGACAATGTTTTTTAATTTGTTTAAAAAGTTTTTCCTTCTACGATAACACTTCAAATAATTATTAATCTTCAAGGTTCTCATTTTTGTTAATACTTGTTAATATAAAAATGTAGTGCTCGTTAAGAATAAAATGGCGACCGAATAATTTCAATAACATTTTGTTTATTTTTCACACTTGTGTAGTTTGGTGTATTTAATTTCCACAAGGTGTAAATCCTTCACCAAAATATAGTTGGCCATTTCGAATAGTGTATTTTATCTACAAAATATAGTGTACAAAATATGCCATTTCAGAATCGGATAATTTTATGCACCATAAATGGTATATTATAAAAACAGCTGAACATCGGTTTATTTTTTGCACCGAATTTCAAAGAAAATGTTGAAATTTTGCACAGAAAATACAATGGTATAATTTTTATACCGGTAATTTTGACAAATACACCAAAATTTTGAATTTTTCTTCAATTTTCTCAATTTTGCACCAAAATTAATGAATTTACACCAATTTATACACCAGTGTGCTACTTGAGTAGGTACCCATTTTTGATCAGAAGTTTTCCAAACACACTTCGGTATTTCCGAATAATAATATGGATTGAGCTAGCTACTTATGGCTATAGTGGCTCGTGGGTGAAGGTTGCTAAAGTATTGCTCAAATCATCAAGGGCAATCCCCATACGGGTAGAGAGAGATTGTGGACTTGTTGGGTCTACCTAGAGGACGCCTGTATTTCGGCAGCTTGTATCCGCGATCTTATTCTTTCGATCATTATACCCAAACCTTATGACCATAGGTAAGAGTTGGAACAAACACCGAATTAAAGACTGACAGCTTAGCTTTGACACCAACTCAGCATTGCTCCTTCCATTACTCGTGAATAAAACCCCGAGATACTTAAACTTTCAATTCAAGTCTACGTAATTAAAATAGCCTCAACTAAGACTGCCCGACAGCTTGAATAATTGTACCGTACTTAAGACTGTATGACCGATTCTTATACCCTAATATCTTCTCGTAGAAAGGTGAATGGTAGTGGCTGGTGGCTCAGTGGTTAGCGTGCTGGACTACTGTGCGACGGTTCCCAGGTTTGATCCCCGGGGGTATAACAATTCTGAACAAGTAAAAAAGTATGGGAGGTACCAGAACTACTTGACCGACATAGCTCATTTTCAATACCAACCTGATGACGACGGTAAAAAGAAGTCCTCTCACAAAATTGCATTCGCCTATGTCGATTCGTTTGGACGCTATCGTGTTTTCACCAGACAGACAGACAGACGGACGGACATGGCTAAATCGATTCAGAATGTGATCCTGATTCAGAATATATATACTTTATAGGGTCTCCGGTGAATCTTTCTCGGCGTTACAAATTTAATGACAAAGTGAATATACCTTCCCGTGGAGGGTATAAAAAGCTCTCAATTCAGCCATTCGGACTCGGCATAAAATTGTAGGTCCCTTTCATTCGTCCCAAATATAAAAACTCACACAAAATGAATGGTTGTGAGAAACTAGGTTAAACTTAAACATATGGGTGAAGTTTGTGAATAGATGCTTGCTAGCTGATCCTGTTTTTGTCAACTGGAACAACTTTGGCTATTCTTTCAAAGATTGCATTTTTTTCTTTAAAGCTGGCCGCCAGACCAAGTTTTCGCAAAACAAAGTAGGTCTGGATCTGGACACGTCTATGTTGAGCCAGTTTATTTCTATAATGTAGGCCACGAAAGCCTTCCTGCGACCTTTCTTGTACGGTCCTGAATTAATAGCTTCCAACTAATTTTTCTATCTAGGGTTAGGCCTAGACATTTATTTAGCGTGTTTTCTAAATGTTAGCTCATTTTTCCAAGCCTTAGCTAGAGTTATGCTGGGAACTTTATATTTTCTTCTAAAAAGTACTAGCCTTGGTTTGAGTTGATTGGCACCATTCCCATCAGTTTAAATAGCTTATGGTGAGTAGATTAGATCTCTTATAGCTATCCAAACGCTCAGCGACTTGGGGCTTTCTAGTTTTGCTTCTTCTTGCAATCTTATTCTAAAGAGCTTCATCCTTTGTTGAAACGTACTCTTTTTGGGAGCATACTCTTCCATATTCATCGTTCACTATATTCAATGTCCATTGTCCAGTCACATAGAGCATAATTGCCAGCGGTATGTTGTCATATCTGTCCGCTGGTTCGGGTCCTTTTTTGTGGCTCTATAGCTGCGCTTACTGCTGACTTTAATTAATTCATGACTCGTGAGTCCATCTATCTTGCTCGTCTGATCATAATTTTTGTACATTTCTTGACAGAAAGCGAATGTGAAGCATACCAGCCATCAGCAAAATTTTTCTTTACTATTTTTATTAATGATCCCTGGAAAAATGTATCGTGCTGTGTTTTGATGGCATCTGGCGTGAAGAACGAAGTGGCCAAGACCAGATTGCAGAAGTGGCGGACTATGCGAAAGCTTGGCTACAAATTTCCCGCCCTGAACCACTTTAAAAAAAATTAAACTCAACAGTAGAGTGAATAAGGTTAAATGAGTCGTCACGTCGGTCCTCTAGCTTAATACTGTATCTACAGTTTCGTATTCAGCGCACCTACTCCAGTATTTATTTTCCTGACATCTGTTAACCAAATTCTTGCTCACTTGCGACTACTCCCAACAAACTTTCCAACCCTTCATTCAAAATCAGTCAGTGCATATTACAAATTACACACATTCAAACCAAGAGCATTATACTTCTAATATTACTACATTCTCATCAGCCACCCCTCTTTTGAAAATAATAATAATTTGACTTGAAAATTGTATGCGGTTGTCATGCCTGCCTGAGCTCATAAACGCTTATTAACCCTATCGCGCGTTTGGAAACGTTCGTCTCATTTTCAGTTCCGCCTCGGAGCGTTCGCATTCGCGTTCACGTTCACGTTCTTGCGAAATTAATTTCCCAACCACTTGAAATTGGATCTGACACCAACGATGATGATGTTGAACACCTAGCTAGCTAGCTACCTATATTTACCCATTCCGTGAACAGCCACACCATAACCCAAGCTCAATTGAGCAAAGTCGCGAAAACAACTTCACGCCGACGTTAACCTGTCAAAAGTCATTATCACCGTCAACTACCCACAGAAGTGAAGCTTCAATCTGGCAACTGGCTGACAGTTGCTTCCTGCCGCACTCTCTTTCGCTCCAAAGATTTGCTACCCATTTGCACGGGCGCAAATAAGAGAAGAAGAATAGAAAAGTTCAAAAAAGAAGAACTCGGTCGGATATGGGTGTTGGGTGGTATATAGAAGACCCCTTTATCGTGAGCGTGACTGCACTGCCGCTGCTGTCCGTGCCATGCCAACTCCTTTTCCTGTTCGTTCCCATTCTCTTGGTGGATTTCCTGTGTGCTATTTTCAAGTTCGTGTTCTCGCAACCTTCAACCCTCACAGAGGAGAATGGAATTCCTTTTTTTTTCTTTTGTTTTTTATTTTGTCTTGACTGTCTTCTGCACTGGCACCTATCATCCCCTGCTTAGTGTCCTGAGGCACCCTTCGTTTATGGGGGAGAGAAAATTATTTTGTAGTTTCTTTCGTGTTGAATCATTATTCTTTTTGCTTCTCTTCTCGAACTGCCATGTCATGCCACCATTGCTGTTGCTCGTTGGTGCTGGTGGTAGTGCCTCCCCAGCAATTTCCAAGTCGACATCCTGTCATCGTTGTGTCTTGTTAGCAAATCATGTCTGTCACAGAAAATTTAGTTCCATTTTTTGTTTCGCCTTTCTTTTGCTTGGAATTTTCTTTTTTTTTTGTGTATTATTCTGTGTGCTTTTCGTTTTGTGCTTGATTTTTTGACAGCTCAACGGGAGCGAGAGGGCGGAAGTGGGTGTTGCATTTGTGACTGTACTGGCACTGCTTTTGCTCTTGATTTCGTTTTAGTGTTGTTGTTGTAGTGCTGTTGCTGTCGTTGCGCTGCACTGTCACATGGGTAGAAAAATTGAAAGACGACATAATGTTCTCTTCTCTGGAAAAGACATGAAAATTTCAATTCGTCCTGACAACTGTCATAAACAGGGTTTGGGATTTCAGGCTATGTCAGACGGGAGTTTTTTTTCCCTGCTTCACCATCTTCCTCCCCCATCACATTGACATTTGTGGGGGTAGGGAAGTTCTGTATACACTGTCATCATTGTCAACGTTATATGAAAATTGTGACAGTTTGGCTTTAATTTCTTCGTTCTTGGTATTTTTCGGTTCGCTTGACATGCATGTCATAAGTGTTTTAGAAATTCAAAATAGGCACGTTGTTGATTCAAAAAAAAACTTCATTATTGGGGATGTGGGTCGTGAGTGACAAGAGAGTTTTGTTATACAGGAAAGTCGGGCTTATCAAAAAAATCCTTGACATTCTATGATATTTCGCAATTTCCCATTAGCTTATATAAATGGAAGTTTAGGTAAGAAAAATGATGGCGTAAGTTGTGAATAATGTAAAATATTTGTGACCTTAAAACCGAATTCGAAAGTGATTCTTCATTTGTAATAGAAGAAATAGTGGATGGTATTAAGACCAACTTGTCGCTATTTGGTAAAAAATAAAGCTTTCTCTAGGGAAGTTGTGTGCTTGTAGATAGATCTTGGAGATCTGCCAAGATGGGTTGGTAGATATACCTTAAACGTCAAAATATAGGCAGCATTTTTCAAAGCCTTTAGGTACCGATCAACAGATAGTAACAGTATCTTTTCTTCTATTAATAAAAGCAATACAACATTCAGAAGTTGAATACGTATAGTGAGGGCATGCTGATGCTGGCCCTCTGCAACCCCTCTGCAACCCCTCTGCTTCGGTTTACTGTCAGATTTGCATTATATGCGAAATTGGGTATATTGAAAGGAAAATAAAACCACTCAGAGTTTTCGGAATTTATTTCCCGGAACATATTTCCCTGCACCAAATAATACGACTTTCAGGTCAGTTACATATCTTCATACGCCAGACTTGAACCCTCTACTGCTGTCATCGAAACTGCCATCAACCTTCTAAAAGTAGCTAACACAAACTTGCTGTTGAACCTAAGGTACTAACAGCTTTTGACATGAGTATCTTGACGCATGGCAAGGCTTCACAAAATGTTTGTCTTGCTCACTTTTTCTCATGGAAGCCCTTGGTCGTTACTTGTTAGTTGTGATATGCCTGTGTACATATCTAGGTTTGTCAACACATGGCTGATTTTTATTTCTCAATGTACAAAAATATAAGGTTGTCCCAGAAATTTAAATTTTGCGCCATTCAATAGTGTGATGCCAACGCAAAAAAAAACAGATAAAAATGTGACAGCTGACAGTTCGGGGTTAGTAATAATGGATCGCTCTACGAAAGAACAACGCATTTTCATTGTCCAGCAATATTTTCGAACAAAATCATTGTTGGTGATAAAGCTTATCTTCATCTTGATTTCTTGAGAAACAAATGCATCCACAATGCGGTGCGGATTTTGGGCTGAAGGCATTATCGAACCATTCTTCTTCGAAAATGCGGCTGGTCAGCCAGTAGCAATTAATGGTGTTCGTTATCGTGACATGATAACCCCGTTTTTAGTGCCTAAATTACAGCAAGATGGTGCCACGTACCATACAGCCAGAGAAATGGTTCAATTACTGCATGAGTCATTTCTTAATCGTGTAATCGGCCATTTTTGCGATCAAAATCGGCCATCCAGATCTTGCGATTTAACGCCATTGGTCTTTTTTCTTTGGGCACGGTAGTGCCCCAGCCAAGTTCTCTAGTAAAGGCACTTCTCCTTTTTACAGGAACAAACTCAGGCTGTTTTGGACCCCCCTCTAACTTTGAAACCAATGGAGCCAGAAACTTCAAACTTGTAACATTTACCAAGCTCGATAAAAAAGTCCACCTCACCAATTTTCGCCTCTATAACATTAGTGGTTCTCAACATACAGGACTTCAAAAGTCGCAAAAACCGTTAAGCGGCCCATAGACACTACACTTGTGTCTGCCCCGGTATTCCGCCAATAGCCATACACATCACACCGATCGAGACACCGACACAAAACAAAAACCTTTGATTTTACTCGCTCCGTGTCTGACACCAAAGTCGGTGTGTGCACCCACCAGCCCACACACAGCACACATTTCCGTACACCGACACCCGGTGCAGACACAAGTGTAGTGTCTATGGGCCGCTTAACTGACTGATTCACTTACTCACTCACTTATGATTATCAAAATTATGAAGCACTTACGGGTATCCTAGAATCGCGAAATTTGGCAGTATGCTTACGCTGACCATCCGTCCTTTATTTAAAAGGACAGTCCTTTCTTTTTTACCTCTGTCCTGTATTTTTTTATTTTTAATAAAGGACGGATTTTGTCCTTTATTTTTGAAACTGTACTTTAAAACGCTAAAAAAATGTAATTCATAGAGAATTAATTTTTGGGCAATTAAACTCTACGAAGTATCGAAACATACTTAAACTACATAATTTTATGAAGCTCATGTGAACAGTACATTTGTCAATAGAATTCTACATTTTTGGACCTAGAAGTCCTTTAGAGGGTCTTATTTCGTGAAACACCACATTGGCCAAGCATTCAGAAAAGTATACCATTTATTTCTCAGAATTAAACCGATTTATTTTTAAATGGCGTACAACTTTTCGATGAAATACATAAATCATATATTTTTGTCGTGACTTATTGGTGATGAATTGGTGATAAACGCCCAGCTCAAACGGTAAGAGCTAGCAAGCACATATTTTGAAACAAATTTCCTTATATGGCCAAAATGAGCACTTGGAAGAGATTTGGAGAAATTCGAACTTCAAAAGCGGAAAAGAGGAAATGGAGGGAGGTCAACGTTTGTATGGGAAGATTCTTATTTTTCATCCGATTGACTTCAAACTAGGTTCGTGTATACCTACTCTATATAAGAAATAAAGAAAATAGTTTTCCTGATTTTGGAAATTTTGCATGGGGTCTGAGTTATTTGCGACGGGAAAATGAAGATTCAGTTTGCATTTTTGTTCATCCTATCAAGCGAATAGCAAAACACACTAACTGTTGTAACGGGGACGGGGGCGAATCCACGGATAAGCGCTATTTTTTTGGAAAAATAAAAATATATGTTTTTGCTAATAAATTGGCAGCCGTATTTATAATTTTTACGGACAGGTAAAGAAACACATGCCGCCGTCAGATACAATTTCCATAGTAATTTATAAACAAAACTGTGACATTTTATCGAAAAAGGTTCATTTGCATAGTATAGTAACACATATTTACATAAATAACGGCACGGTATCGCCTTTTTGTCATATTTTATCAAATATTCGTACAAATTTAGACACCAAGCTCCTTTAGTAAAGTAGGTAACCATAAAACAGTGCTTTTAAATAACATTTCCGGGAAAACTACAATTTCCCTGAAAGTTTTACTTCAGCTTAGATAGCATAGCATAGCACTGCAACAGGCTAGTGAGAGATGGCGGGAACTTGACACCTGCAACCATGCAAAACAGACCTGGCCACGAATAAATCGGCGCAGGACAAAGGTCCTGTTAAACGTCAGTAGAACACATATCGGAACTCTTGTCGGAGTACTAACAGGCCACTGTATACTAGGAAGACATGCCGCAAGGCTCGGAGTTATCGCTAATGACTTCTGTCGCAGTTGCATGGATGAGGAGGAGGAGGAAACTCCGTTCCACCTACTATGTGACTGCCCGGCGCTATCCTCGATTAGAAAGCAGACTCTAGGAGAGTACTTCTTCGGGGAGCTTGCTGATATTGCCGAAACGGATATCAACAAAATACGGAAATTTCTCCAAAATTCGAAATGGTTCCAAGAGTAACGGAAATAACTGACTCTGTATGTGGTATCACAATGGACCTTACTTGGTCTAAGTGAATTACTCCGTATTAACGGATAATTGCCACCTAACCTAACCTAACCTAGATAGCATAAGGACTTTCATTTCCCTTCTTCTATGTTTTTTTAATTGTAAAATCGCATTTACAAGGATATTTTTCCACAACTTCTACGAATTTGATGTTAAAAACAGGATCGTCCGACATATTTTTCAAGACTGTATAGAACGTAGTATGCGCAAAAGTGTCAATAATCACAAATAATGCTACTAGGAAGCAATATACTTATTTTCAACGTGCGCTGTGTCTCGCTAGCGATAATTATTGCCGCAACGCATTCAGCAATATATTATTAATATTAATGTTTTTTGCTATCTTATTTTGGTTTTTTTCTTTAATAAATACCCAGCAGTTTGTAAGCAGCAAAATTATTGTCCTTTATTTTCCTTCGACAAATATGGTCACCGTAAGTATGCTAGATCCTGCGGTGCATATACTGGGAAAAGGCCAAAACTTGAGATTTTCCATTCAGGTGGCAGGGTATACGCCCACTTTTGGAAATCGGTTATTATTTATTTTTGCCATTTCCAGTTGCCGTAGAATGTTGAAATTTAGTATAGTTGCAGTGTACAGAAAGAAAAAAATCTAAAATTGAATATTCTCCATTCAGGAGGCGTGGTATTCGCCCAATTTTGAAAATCGGTTATTATTTATTTGGGCCACTTTTAGTTGCCGTAGAATATTAAAATTCGGTAGAGCGGTAGGACCTGAATTGTACTAAAGGAGAGATATCAAAAATTAAAATTTGTCCACTTAAGGGCCGTGGAATCTGCCCACTTAAAATATATGAATTGAAGTCAATCTACCTACTGAATATACTTTTGATGAATAATTTATAAGAAAGAAAGAAAGAAATTAACATATTAAAAAGCGAAGACGTTTCAACGTTGTTTTTGAAATCTAATACCAAAAAAAACTTTGCAAAAGTAATGAAATCACACCAAAAACATAAACGTAAAAAAGTCCATATATCTATATAAGTAATCTAGCTATATATAATTCCTAATAGGCACTCCCAAATAAAATATTCAGCTAACAAACTGGCTAGGATATCATGTGCTCGCATACACATACGCTACGCATAAGTTAATTTAAATAACAAGCAAAAAGCAAGAAAATTCGCACATCCCATGACTTGCTATCATAAATTATATAGTTTCTCTAAACAATTTCAAATTTTATTGTTCCGGCAACAACTGTTCGTAATAATTTCAAAATCAACTCATATACCTACATGTAAGTGCCTACTCGCAGTGGCGTAGATATTGGGGGATCTTGAGTCTGCAACTTCACCAGATAAACACAAAATGAATGGACACTATCTTGCACCACATTTATATCATAATGCTCAGTTGCAATAAATCTTAAATGACTGTCTTATTTAAAAAAAATTGCTGAAACTATTGACATTTAGACCGAACAGAAAAGAATATAGGCGACGACAGAAAATTCGTCCTTACTCTGAACTTCAAAGTGCAGACAATTGCTTTTATGTGTTCAATCCATTTCTGGTCTTCCATATCACGGATATTTGAGACAGAGATTTTACTATTTATTAAAATATATTCGAAGGATTTTCAGAGCTCTTCAAGTATCTAGATAGGCTTGATTCGAGATTGATCCTGATAAAATCATTGAATCTCTGAAGTTTAATCAAATGTCTGATATTCTTGAAGAGTTGAAAAAGTGGAAGAGATGTTTAATCCACAGAGGCGATATCGAAAATTCATTGATTCAATTTTTGAACTTGTTTTTGTCAAGCAAAGACAAAAAAAATATGTACCTATAACTTTCTAAGCCATACCCCCCCTTCTCAATCGCAAAAAGCTATCTACGCCACTGACTAAGTACTCAAATATACAATAAGCTGTGGTCGTTTCAGTTTTACCCCAGTTGTACAATGTACAGCTATAGGTAAGCACTTGAAAATTTATAGTGGCAATCAAAAACATTAAAAATCTAACAAACTGACAGCCGGGTAAAATTATGATCTCTCGCATTATAGTTACTGACCTCATTTATGTGAATACATAATATAATCCAGGTACAGTCGCAGTCGAACTCAGCCATATTATACGCAATCACCGCACATATAGCAATGGCACAGCCACCCTAAAAACAATTCAAGCGTTGTATACAAGCCCATAAATTATAGTTGTCAAAAATACTGCATATGGTGGCAGTGGCAGTGGCACCCTATACACCCGAAAAGTATACCTATTATGGCAATGGTAGCAACATTTCCCTTTGAATAGCTCGAAATTGTAATTGTTTCCATTATTACTGGTAATTCATCACCTTTCTGTCATATGCTAATTACAAAGATCTCCCAGGGATATAGGATATACCTATGGGTATATGCTTGTTGTATAGTGGTAATACGAGTATTATACCAGCGAAAAGCCTGATCCATTGTGTGATTTGTTGGTGGCGGTTTCGACTAGTAATAATCGAATGACAATGGAATTTTATTTATAGAAGCAGTGAGCATAATAAAGGGAACAGGGAAGTCCTTCTCGGATTGAAAATAAACGAAAAATTTAGATTGAATGGTGCGGTGCCTGTGCCATCATGCTTTTAGAGAGTGAGTTCAATGTGAAAGCGATGAAGTGCCGACCGAAAATTAATTGCATTTGGATCGCACAACACATTAATCGTCAAATACCAGTGCAGTTTTCATTGGTGGGCGCTGTGGCTCAGTATGGTGGACTATGGGTTTGAGGTTCAATCCCCGGAGAGAACGACCAAGTACAGAGAAAGTGAAGAATGGTTCTCTTCTTCTCCTCCTCCACCAAAGTCGAAACAGCTTCTACAAAAGTCGTTTAATACAGTGTCTCCTGATGACACCAATTATAACGCCGATGTACATTTCGTCAAGAGGGATCAAATTCTTGCCATATCTCTTCTGTCGCTAGACATGTCGTGGCACTTGCCCAACTAAGGTTTGTTTTTTTCCAAAATCCAGGTTTATTATGATTTTATGAGCTTTAGCGATCGGAATACCTAGAGTAGGGTAGGGCGGGGCTAGTTGGACCATGGGGCAAGTTTGGCCACGCGAATTACGCAGAAACAGTAAGCTCTAAAAGAACAAGATCATATACCAATGAAGCTTGCACAATAATCAACACGTTCAAAATCGGCCCCAGCTGCAGCAGGAGGAGAAGTACATCAAATTTTCGGTTTTAAATTACTTGTCGAAAGTGGGCTCATACAAGAGTGTTCACCTGTTCCTGTTATATACATGAACGTACGTCATGAAGAATTTTGTTGTTTAGAATTATATTTATTTGATATGTTTGGAATAAGATACTAATATAAATTCTGGCATTTTTGTCCTTTATGGAGCCGTGGTCCAACTTACCCCGCTCACTTGCCACTTGGACTTAGTACATTTAGGACAATGTTATTCCCTTGAGGATAAATATTTTCAATTTTTTTCAAAAACATTAGGAAGTACGAACTCCATTCTATCTTTTGATACCACTTTTAAAGGTATAGTATGGATTATCTGGTTAAAACAGGACTTCAAACGAAAAGCGGCCCAACTAGCCCCGCCCTACCCTACCCTTATCTGGTAGGATAAGTAGTGTAGTTCCGAGTTTGCTGAGTAAGTACATAAGTTCATTAGCCTTACAGTTTTCTGGAATGTCTCTATGCCCTGTAGCATAGCTATCTGAGAAGATACGGATCTAGAGTAAGTGCGGCAAACGTGGGTAATATGGCTCACCAGTATAATATATTCTCAATCAAAAAGCGCAGGTAGATACAAACTAATACATTTTAAACAAATTCAGATCGGTTTTGTCTCGTTCGACCGTATGGTATAGGCGTAGCTCGGCGGATCTATAAAATATAGACCATAGTATCTGTTTTTCGTTTTCTATGTAATTTTTTTGGTAAGTTTTGTTAATTTTTTAATTCGATAATCTTATTCTAAGGCTGATTAGTGTTAAATATTTTCTTATTTTTTGTGCTATCAGAAGTTGAAAAAGTTTATCAGTTGTACCGATTAAAAATAAAAATGAGTGAAAAAATCTCAGCGTTTGTAAGCATGACTTCCAACCCACAACTCCATATATAAAAAAAACCTATAAGTGTTTAGAACATAGAAAGTGTACCATGTTAAGTATTATGTATTTGAATTTGAATTTAAGTAGTAAATACATAATCATGAATTGTTAACCACATATTTTCTTTCGGGTCAATTCTTTATCAATGTCCACAACAGCGGCAACCCTCACATTCTCATAGGAACTTAGTTCTTCCCACCGCCAAGCCCTGAGCAAGCCAGAAGAAAAGAATAAAAGAGAGCAAACAAGAACTAAGTTTCGTTAAAATCAAAATACTCTCTTGGTCATACGCTACAACCTACAAGTAGTAAATTATTTCTATATTATGGTGAAGAAAGAAGAACTCTCCTCTATACACACGAGCTTAACAACTGAGTAGTTCAGTGCCATAAATGGTAAAACCCTTGATACTATTTTGAACAGGTCTTAACGTTAACACCGCGATTGAATTTAAGGACATCGACCAACATCAAGAGCAAATTACAACCGAATGAGCTATGAAGATGAAGTCTTAAATTTAAGGGCACACAGCGCAGACATAACATCAGGCTTGAAATTGGTTGGGTGATTTGCCGCATTCGAGTGACCCTCTAACTTATAGCTTAGGTGCTTAAAATGTGAGCATGACCTATCCAAGCTGTTGAAAATGTGAACAAAATTATCAAGTAGCCATGACTTGCGCAAAGGCCGCATACTGTGTATGACAGACAATCAGCCAAAGAACTCTTGAATGTGGCTGGTAGTACCCAATGCACGGTCAAAAAGATCTGAACCAGTAAAATGATGATGGAGGTCATCCAGATAAAGAAAGAAAGGAGAAGTACGAAAGGCGTTATTTACTAAGCCCTATACAAATCTCTGGATGGTTGCTCATAGACGACAATTGAAGAATGGAAGTGGTTCTAAATATTAAAAAACACGATCCGCAAAATTTCGGCAGCTCGGTGCTCCGTTGAACAATTTAGACGCTGCTAGGATAAATGGCTCCATATAACTATATGGCTTCTATATACTTACCCTCTCGCTCAACATCAGTGGGCGTATACTAAATACCTACAAACGCTTTTTAAACCGACAGTGCCAAAATAGCATGTCACCCGTTGGATGTAGGTAGATACTGATCAACCCTAGTTACAGTCAAATTCAAAGGCGTGAAGAGTAGACACATTTCCATTATGATTTGAAAGAAGAGTTTAGTTAACAAAAGCAAATAGGAACCAACATAAGTGGATGCACTCACGTCAATATGGTGTCCGATAAGGCAGCCTACTACGGCCTTAACATTTAAGCTGAATTATTTACTGTCATTAGTCGTACATTGATACTATTGATTCATCGGAAATATTCCCGTCTAACCTATCTAAATGTGCGATATAAGCTAAAGCGTCACTTTTGTATAAATTATTGCCATAAGGGCGCTTAACCATACCACACTCATAAACACTCATAAAAATGCGTCAACGAACTCCAAACGGTTAGGACAAGTTATGCCAGACAACTATAGACTTATCAAAGTGTTTCCCATATACCGACAGTCAAACTTTTCCCTGACCGTATAAAAAGAAAGACAATAACGTCTAATTCGTATTTAAACTCAGATAACAGCGTATCTATCTCGACAACATTTTAATGCCCAAAGCTCTTGCTCGATTAGTTTTACCGTTCTCCATATCGAATGAGTTGTTTAAACTATTCCGAAACATCCTCGGTGTGTGTGACAAGCACATTAAAATAAAGTCCACTTTAGGCACAAGCAACGACCCTGATTTTGATTTTCAACATCGTTATTTATGGCCCACAACAAATGTCCATTATCGATTAAGTAATTTATTTGTTTTGACTCTTTGGCTATATACCTACAGCAACACTGTTGGAGGCTTACGGTCCGCTCCAATGGGCCACCTCACCTCATTTAAAATCAATTAAACCACGACATTTATCCGATACCAGCTCAGTTCGTCATTGATTTGTGGCCTCAAGTTGACAGAGAAGTAGAACTACCTGTCAAGCCATTTGCCCAAGATTCCACTCTGTTTTGTTGCGCTGGCTGGCTGTATACCGTATATGGTTGTGGCTGCCCTATCATAGAGAGAACACAAACTATCCAGATCCAACTATGTGACTCTGATTTATTACCCTCACAAGCTTTTAATGAACAATTCGGTGATTTATGAAGCCCATTCGGATATATGTCTCCTAAGAAATCATTCAAAGGCCATGTGTGAATGAGAGAGGGCGGCAGCCACGCAGAAAGACTGTGTGCTCAATTGTGTATTTTGACAGAAGGACATTAATCTCAACGCCACCAAGAACAAGTCCCTTCCATATTGATGGGTTGTGCAAACGAGAAGAAGAAAACCATTTTCCATTGTTCGGTTTTTTTTTTGCAAATTCATTTTCGGCATGTCCTTTTAGGAATGGCAAAAAGAAGCAAATAGGAAGAGGAAATGCTTTCCAATGAATCGAAAGGACCAAAAAGGGAAGCCGACAAATTCTCGACAACACCTTTGGACAATTAAACAATTTTCTCTAACGGTTTGAGGACATTTCACCTTTCACATAAACTCACACACCAAACACAAACTAGCTGCGAGGACAGTGACAAATGAGGAGAGAAAGTACGAACAATGGCAGAGAAAGAGACGTGTAAATTCTCACTGGACTATAGGAGTCGAGGAAATAAATGTGAAAATTAGAAAAGAAAGCAGCAGCGAGAGGTGTGTCCCCCATAGGACACAATAACAAAACACTTTATCCTTGTTTGAAAGCAGGATAATTAATGCGGCACTTTGACATCACCAGGTAAAGAAGGTAATTTTCACAGAAACTGTCCCGTTTTTCATTTGGCAAAGTTAAGCTACCGCCACAAAGTAGGTGAAAAAAGAAAACAGTCTAACGACAGGATGTGTATGTTTGTGTGGATCCCAGCTAATTGTGCTGTTTTGTGTGCAAATAACTTTGTGGAAGGTCAATTGACCGGATGATAATTTGTATTTTGGGAATTTCGGCAAATCCTTTTGTTTCGGTCTTTGGTTTGATATGGGAAAATGTTATTGGACGGCAAGTTAAAACGTTAAACTGGACATGACTAAATGCTATAAGAATGGCATCAGTTCGTTGGAAGGGGATAATGAATTTGCAATGAGTTTTGGCATTTTTTTTATAGATTGTCATGGGAATATAGTAGAATGTAGGTATTATGTGAGGTGTTTTCTAGCACTTATAGCCTTGAGCCAAACTTTAACGGAAGTCTCGCAGTCAGAAAAGCCTCAAATATCTTAAGAATAGCAACAATTTAAGAATATCTGTCAGTTTGTCCCTCGATAACTCAAGAACCATTTATACAGTTTTCATGACTGTTTCTCTGATTTATAAATTGATTGCCCATTTAGGTTATAGAGTGGTGGAGGAGTGGGACGGATAAAGGGAGGGAAGAAGGAAGGTCTCGGTCAATGGCGAGGTTTTTTTTTAGGTACATGTAACTTATGGGTAAAGGGGATAAGGACTATCTCTGGAACTGTTGTTATGGTGAAATTATATGGTATATGCGTATGCTTTATATGCTATACTTAAAAACGGTTGAAAGAGGGCTAAAGGTGGCTATTTCCGGCCGATTTTAAAGAATATTTCATGCTGACAGTTGCTGTATCAGTATTATACATAGTATTATACATTTTTTTTTTTTTTTTGTAACCATGGGCGATATAGAGGGAGCACTTCGACCTGGAAGGTCTTTTGTGCTTGAAGCGTCAGAAATTGGTTAGGAGAGTAGCGTTTCTACTTTCTTAATGTAGCTGATGATACATTCAGCAGAGGTCGTCCTTAGTACATTGGTACTTATAATTTCCTTGAAAAATGACTTCCTTCTGATACCACAGAGTGCCGGGCATTCACACATGATATGCTCAGCTGTTTCGTCTTCCTCAAGACAAAGTCGGCACTTCGGTGAGGCGACTAATTGCATATTCTTACTGGGATTTACACAGATTTTCGTCGTTGCACCATCTAAGTACTGTCCTAAGGACTCGTTGCATACGTGAAGTAACTTCGTTTGCCTCAGTGCCCTTAATGATGATGACTAGGTCATCGGCGTATCCAATAATATCGAAGCCTAAATTGCTTAACTTGTATAGCAGGTCATCAATGACCAAAGACCACAGAAGAGGTGAGAGTACTCCTCCTTGTGGGCAGCCTTTAACGGCTGTTACAGATGCTGAAGTTTGTCCTGAGGACGCGGTTATTTTGCGACTTTCCAGCATCGCTCTGATCCTGTTTATTGTGTGGTGGTCTATGTTTCTGTGGTGCAGAGCATTTGATATGGAGTTATATCCAGTATTGTCAAAAGCATCCTCTATTTCCAGAAAGGCACAGTGCGATCTCTTTTTTGCAAAAGGCTTTGTTAATCCGTGTAACTAGGTTAAACAGTGCACCTTCCGTTGATTTACCTTTTTGGAACGCAAATTGATAGGGGTGTAGAGGAATTCTACTGGTTAGACATTCTCTGATATGAACGTCAATTATTCTTTCCATTGTTTTTAAGAAAAACGATGTCAAGCTAATCAGACGGTATGATTTAGGCAGTTCACTAGGCTTGTTGCCTGGTTTGAGGATAAATACTACGTTGACCTCCCTCCAAGTTCGTGGTATGTAGCCCCAGTTGAAACTACACCTAAATAAGGCAACTATGGTGGGCAGGAGAAAGTCCAAGCCTTTTTGGATTAGGGCTGGAAAAATGCCATCCATACCAGGTGCCTTGTATGGCTTAAATGAGTTTATAGCCCATTTAACCTTATCCGGGCTGAAAAGTTTTCCGGATAAACTGTTGACTCTTTTGAGGTTTCTTCGAAAAGGGACCTCTGGTATATGTTCATCTGTCTCATCCATTAGAATAGAATCGGGGAAATGGACTTGGAGCAAGGTAGTCAAAGTCTCTTCTCGGTCGCATGTGATTGAACCGTCAGGTTTGATTAGTAATCCCATGCAATTTGAAGGATCATTTGAAAGTGCTTTTTGCAGACGTGCGACAGCAGGAAGTTTTTTCAGTTTCTCTCAGTTTTTACGCCAGGAGGCTCTTTTGGATCTTCGCAACTCTAGGTTGTATTTAGTTAGCAGAGACTGATATTGATCACATTCCCCAGTGCGTTTGGCTTTGTTGAAAAGCTTTCTAACTCTTTTACGAGTAGCTTCCAAATTTTCATTCCACCATGGAACGCTTCTTTTGGCTACAAAGCGCTTTGCTTTGCTACTGCTAGTGAAGGAGAATGTAATCATATTATTTAGCTGACATTGTAATATAATGCTGTATTATTATTATACATACATAGGTAAGGTCTGTTGGTTTCCTTGTTTGTTCCATTTTAGTGTTTTTTGAAGGTCCGTATTCGTTTCGTAGGTGCTTTTAGCCGAGGAATAGTTGATACCTTACGCCAAAGTTTGCTTGTCCTGTAACAGAAGGCGTTTTAGAAAATTGATGTCCTTGCGGTTGTCAAGTGAAGTATACCCTATGTCATGACATGAGCATTAGTTGCCTGTCTTGTGGAGGTATATGCCTTTCCAATGCGCTCTATCGCTACCTATTTGTAGGTATATTTGAAAAGTCATCAGGGTTTGACCTGAATTTCTTACTTCAAAGAGTCTCGTGGTAAATTGTACCTATAATCCCATAAGCATCTACCTGTGTTTAAAAGCGCGTTTCCAACTAATTACTACAGTTCAAAGCCGCACACTCTCGACAACCCAACTAAAAGCAAAGAAACTCAATCTAAAAAAAACCAACCCTTCACCAATGAACACACAACGAATTGTTTGCACATAATAACTTAATACCTAGCACCCACTAACTAACAGTTTTCTACACGCTACCAAAACTACTTCAATTAGCAAAAAATAAATTCACACCCTAGCTCGGGGCATATTATAGCTACCACCACAGCCTGTCCTACGATTTTATACGACCACTTGGAAACATTTAATGCGAAATCCTAACAGCACTTGAGAACGCCTACGGAATGTGAAGTACGCGCGTTAATCCCTTAATCACATTTGCAACATTTAATTCTGTTTTCTCTGTGGTTAAGCAAAGAAGCTCTTCTATGGGTAGCTTGTTTGCGGTGTTCCTGTCCTGATCCTGAGTTTGCAGTTTCATTTCTTTTTCAATTTTTTTTTCTCGTTCGTTTATCCTTTCACTCTTTGATTGTCGACGTTGGATTAAATGAACTTCCAACTAGCAAGGGGATGAGAGGAAAAACGCCAAAACGGTCTTCAATGGGGTTTTTGTGGAAAAGGAAATTTCTACACCACCTGTTTCCATGGAAATGTTAATTTGTCCTTTGGGGCTGTTGAATTCGTTTTTATTTTATTTTATTTTTTCTCCCCATCATTCATTTAGTTGGGAGAAATGTGTACAAGAAAATGAAGAGACGCGGCGGCGTTATGGTGCATGGAGGACTGTAGATGGCTTGAAATGAAATTGATAAAGTTCAAAGGTGTGAGGAAAGGACAGCCTGGGGCGAATTTAGCTTGGTCATGGAATTTGAGTTGACGTGCCGTGCCGAATGCCAATCATAAAGTTGTCAACGGCGATTTGAATAATGTTGCCAAGGGTATTCGTATTACTCGCTAAATACTCACTCAAACAATTTTTTCCTTTCGCCATTTATTGCTCACCATCGTCTTAAAATACAAGTAATAATCCAGTCACTCTTTATGAGTTGGTCTGTCTCTGCATAATCCATGCCAACATATGCGCCGCCAGTATAATATTACTTTCGACACGAATTGTTATCCTCATAAAGAATAATAAAAACTGCAATATAAGCACAAAGTGCGCCCATAAACAATCCAGCACGATGACAAACAAAACGAGGAAAACGGATTTTTATTTTTACAACATCAATTTCGGACACACAAAGAGACTCGAAGTTTTGTAATATGTATACCTACACACACACACACAGTTTCCGTCTACAAAACTTTATTGCGTGTGCAAGACTTCGAAGCCACTGAACGTAATGAATTTCAGACGTCCCTTTGTACAAGGACCAACCGCAATAAAATGTGCAATAAAATCACAATAAAACTGTCGGATAATTAAGGACAGGAAAAAAAGAAAAAAGGAACAGGGTGCTGCTGTTACATCCCCGCACAAGTGTAAATTATCGCACAGTCGAGATGCAATTACATCCAATTTACAGGATTCCTTGAAGTCTATACCCTAAAACAACACAACGGCAAACACATTTATGTTTTTATTTTTATAGCTGCATGCAAATTGCCAAATAAATAAATGGAAAACCCGTTGATAGATTTTCATTTTCTGAATGAAGTTCCAAGTGTGTAATGCGCCGAGAGGGCACCCCTGAGGCACCTCATATAATATCTCGTCCGGTTGAACAGATTCCCTTTCTTTTGTTGTGCTTTATGACGGCAGTTTAACAATTAGGCTCTCATAAAGGACAGAATAAGTTTATATGACGGCCGATTGTTTTACACTAATTTGCATATAACAAATGAATTTTGGAATGTCGGCCATTGGACTTTCCAGATTGCCCCTCCTATAAAGAAATATCTTTTTTTTTCCTGTATTTTATGAGTTTAATCGCCTCGCACTCGTTAAGAACTGAAAGCAATATTTTTATGGGGAAATAATGCAGATTGTACGTATACGTTTATTTGGGCCGTCATAAAACGCTGTTTGTTAGACAGCGTCGGGTAATAACTTTTTCTTTGTGTTCAGTTTGAGTTGGGCCGTTTCGCAATGTTTGAAATTCTGATCCAGGCGAATGATTAAAAATTATATTGTTTATGAGGATTTGGTGATGAATTGGTAATCAGAGCGTGCTGTTTTTGAGGAACACGAACGCGGTTGTTTGATGGTCAAGCTGTAATTTATTTGCCATAAACAAATATGTTAATGGTCAATGAAATTATGAAATGCTGTCTTGTGGTGTTTGAAAACCAAAAGTAACTTGTATTGTGGTGGCAGCTATAAATCAGAGTGATTTACTTTTTTCTTTTTTTAATCTGTCATGAGGACTAAGAGCAGACCTATGGTTTTGGTCAGAGACCAGAAATTTCTCCAGTGAATTTGGTTATGAACCAAATGTGATTTTAAAGAGTTTTAAAAAGAGAAAAACAGATGCATTCACAATGAAAGTAAGGCAGCTGTAAGAAAGTTACTTCAAAATGGTCCTCTGAGTTAACCAAAAAGAGTTCGTGTGATCCTCTAATAGAGTCGTCTTGTTAGGAAGGCAAACGAGCTCACGAAGAACCACTAAGTAGCACGAAGACTTTACTTGTCGATCACGAAAGGGTAGGTATGAAAATCAACCAAGCCTTGAATGAAAAGACAGAATTAACTACTCACGACTTAGGGAAACGTTCTAAGAACAAGAGTTTGTCATCTTTCGTGCAGACTGTTCACAGCCTATACGCGTCAACACGTTTGATAAATGGACTTCATCAAATTTGGCTTTTTGCGGAGCGAAATGTATCTACAGCAAGGACAAGGACACTTCCCAATATTCACAACAAGCTGAAGACCAAAAAGCTTCCTGGCCCTGAAGGCTTACCCACCTTTTAGACAGATTTTTTGTCCGGTCCAAAAAAAAGTAGAGTGGAAATCCTTTCGGTTACTCGAACTATACACAGAGGTATCAGTCATCTAAACATAGCCATTGTGTGGCCCCTATTAGTGTGAGTTTTAGGCTATGAAAGGCCAAAGATAAAATGTTCACGCTAAGATGAACCCAAAAAGTTCGAATCAGTACTTACTTTACTTCATCAATTTCAAAGCCACCTATGACAGTTTGTACAGGGACTAGATGTACAGACTTATGTCTAGTTTTGACATCCTTGAATAGCCTGTTTAGAATGACAATGGTGAAAGATCGCTGTGGCATCAAGATCGGGCCACGCTGTGTCTGTCATAAGACGTTTTTATTAACATTATACTACTTGAAAAAATTCTGCGAAACAGGCCGCAATGCCCAACTCAAAAGTCGGTTTAATTATTTGAGTTCGCCGATGATATTAACATAAATTTGGATTATGATACCGATTTCAAAGTTATGGCGTAAGCGCAACAGACCACACTGCCGCCGCCCAAAAAAAAAAGGTACAAATCAGAGCTAAGTTAAGTCATTCTTTCGGGACGTACCCCAAAGTCCCCAAGTATCTGCCCTTAGTCCCATTTTATTTTTAAGTTATGTCAACTCCATTTTTGCAGTCCCCTTTATTTGTAAAGTCAGTCAATACGTTAAATTTAGTTGTAAACATTAATCATGATGTCTACTGCCTTAGACTTTGGTTTGCCAAGCACAAGCTGGGACTAAATTATTGTATTTCAGTCTTTCCGAACTCTGACATAATATTTTATACGACAACTTGCTGTAGACATAGCTTGCTAAACTGTGTCTGAGAAATGCGAAGCCCCTAAACTCTAGTCTATAGTTTTGCCTACGATAGCATTGGCTGCAATCCCAATTGCTTTAAAATAGGAACAGCTGAGCACCTAGATGTAGGGATGAGTTTTCAATCTTAAAAAAGTATCTGCGATCTGCTTTACGTATGCTTTACCGTCTTAGGAAATATTGTTCTTCCAAAACCTAAGGCCTACCTTCCACGTAGCTGCGCTTCATACGCACGCTTTCGTCATTTGCATCTTGCTGTACGCTTGCTTGCAGCTTCCTTGCAGCTGGCATATAAACAAATGAAGCTCTGTCCACGGTGCGGCAAAATACGCTTGTCGTCATTTGCAGCTTGCATTGCCGCTTCGTGGACAGTGGTTCGTTTGTTTATATGTCAGCTGCGAGGAAGCTGCAAGCAAGCGTACACCAAGATGCAAATGACGAAAGCGTGCTTATGAAGTGCAGCTACGTGGACAGTAGGCCTTAAGCACAATTTACTTTGGGATCTTCTATTCCAGATCGCAGCATGGAACTAGCTCATGGGGAGGTACATACCTCAATCAAATCTTAAGATGCGCTTTTGACGCACAACTTGTTTTACTTAAATTGAAAGATGCGTATTGCGCTTAATACAGTGGACCGCAACTAGGGTTTCCAGTTCTCCCGATATTCCAGCAGTCTCCCGGTTTTTTCACTAATCTCCGGATCTCCCGAATTTTCAATATTTCATTTTAATGTTCTTAAAAAACAAAACTACGAACAGTTAAGAAAAAAATTGTATTCCGAGTTTTCCAACAGCACTAAAACAATACGAGCTCTCAAAAATGAGTTCGAGAAGTTTGAAATGGAGTACATATATGAAAATACTTATTTATGGTCCAAACACCTTGACTGTCATTTGGAAATGCTCTTGATACGCTGATTGTTATTTGGCCAGCGGTTCAGTTGTCCAGTTGTTTGGCAATTGCTTTATAAATGAAACTAATAATGACGCAAAACCTGAAATATTTTTGTACTTCTTATGTCATTTCATTAGGTACATTTATATATTAAAAATATCGATTTTAACTCTAGAAGGTAGTTATTTAACTACAACAACTATTCAAAAATTTTATCAGACTTAAAAACTGATATAGAATGTAGAATGAAGGAGACATTTTTTTGGAGCAAAAACTCATGAGTGATCAAGAGAAAAACTAATTTGTCAACCAATAATTTCATTGAGATTGGATTCTTAAATATACATAAACATAATATAAAAATACTTTAAAATATATAAAAAAAATATGATTTTGAAAGAAGTGGTTTGAAACAACTCTATATTTCCGAGTTCAAAATTTTCAAATGATTTTTTATTCGAAACTGTAAAAAAAAATTATGGAACTCCTTCACATATCTTGTGATCTTGATTCTTTTTAAGACGAAATAAATATAATTCGAAGTAGCAGACTGGAAGTAGAGAATATGCTTTCAGAGGAACAAACATTTTTATGAATCACCGGCACATAAGATGTGGTGCAAAATTTTCCAAAACAGCAAGCTTTCGATCATTAAAAATATAGTTCAAATTATTTTTTCTATTCCCGTGTAAAATGCATTTGTGGAACGACAATTTTTCCATGATAGTCTCTATGGTCGAATGACAGCAATCGGTTAAAAATAGGTACATTACTTTAATTTAATTTTTTTTGTCAAGAATTTGTTTCTTAAAAATGAAAATGTTAATTAAAAGCGAAATTGTAATTCAAAGCCAAAGGGCTTTAATATAATAATAATACTCATTAATGTTTTTATCTTCTTTTTTTTCAGAAAACCCTGAAATAAAACTAAAAATATTTGTTTTGTACTATGAAGTAATAAGGTTTTTCTAATTCTCCCGATTTTGTCTCAATTTCCCGATATTTTTTCTGAAACCTCCCGATTTGTTGAGAAACATTTCTGGCAACCCTGACCGCAACATTTGGAAGTGTAATTCGAAACTATATCGGAGGCATTTCCAACAAAATTTGAACATTAAGTCCATCCCTGGTTGCTTTTATTATTAACGACATCACCGGACTTTCTGCCTTGTGATATTGAATTTGCTGGTCTTACTATAAAGGCAGATAACATTGTGCTGACGTTTCAACTGTCACTGTGAAGTGTAATAAAAGTGTAAGCTCCTAACTAGTTTTTCAATTTCTGCACAGTCTGTAGTTAAATTTAAAAGAAAACTTGTTTACACGTAGTACGTGCATCGTGCTAAAATTTCACCTGCATTTCCAAGGTAGGAAATATTTTTTTAAGTCTAAAAAGTTGCAAAATCCAACTTTTGCTAAAAGTAAACGGGATTCCTCTATGAACGGCAACAAAAGAACAATAACTGACACTTCACCAGAGCCTAATTACACTAACAAGAAGTATAGCTCATATTCACTACACAAGATGGCAGTCGGAGATATGTCGATAGCCGAATTTAAAAATCTCCTCAATGACTCGATCGCAGACCAAATAAAAGATTTGGCAACTAAACTCGATTTTGCATCTTTAACTACCGAGCTGAATGCTTTACGTACGGCCAACTCACAACTGTGCCAAAAACTAAATGTCATGTCGGAGCGGTGCGAGCTCCTAGAGTCTCAAATTGAACTTATCTCGCGGAAAACTAATGAAAACTGTATGGTGGTACACCTTCCCCTAGACAGGGAAACCGACGGAGTTGAAGTAGCCAAACAAACTTGCCGTGGGCTTCTCAAGTTACAAGAAGGTGAAGATATTCACTTTAAAAAGGCACGGATTATAAAAAACACTCACGCACAGAGGAGCACTGTCTTTTTAGAATTGCACTCGCCAGATGAGGTGGAAAAAATAATGTCTGTTGCTTATCAACTCAAGGGTACTGGCATTAGTATTTTCCGAGAGCAGACATTATTGTACCGGCAAAAAAGGCAGACACTATTCGAAATCGAAAACAAACTCACTGAAACTAATCCCGAAGCAAAAATTACAATTAAAGGCGACAAAATGCAAATAAACAACAAAATTTTTGTATACAAGTTCTCGCGTGGTCTGGTTGTCAACTCTCCGGCGGAGCTGGATTTTGTGAACAACTTGTTTGGTGACATTTCACGTGATTATTTTGACTGCAGCGAGGGAGTGAAGTTAACTGCGGCTGATAAGCAAGCACCATCGCTCTCTCAATTGACGCCACTTGTCCGCGAATCGTCGCATATTCTTAAGTCGAAAACACAATAGGAAAAAAATGCCGTCTGTCAAAATATTATTATTAACACTATTAATTTATCAATACTCTCCTATAACATTTCTGGCCTAAAAAATAAACTTTTGCAACCAGATTTTTTTAAATATGTCCTAAATTTTGATATAATAATACTTATCGAGACTTTTTTAGAAGAAAAAAAGGAAGATGATTTCCGTAAATATTTTAAAGATTTTAACTTAAAATTTATTCCAGCAATTAGGTCAAATGTACATGGAAGAGCGAGCGGGGGTATTCTTTGTGGAGTGAAATTTAAATACAACTATTTCGTTGATATTAAACGTATGAGAGATAGGCTTGTTGTTGAAATTTTAAACACTCAATTTAAATTAAATATTGTACCTGTCTACCTCAATTGCAATAACTGGCAAAACGATTTCGACAATTTACGTGGCTTTCTTAACGATTCTTCCTTGGAAAATATTATGATAATCGGTGATTTTAATGCTCGAATTGGTAATTTTCAAAACTCTCCTGCTTATAGTTTACTTACTTCATTTAGTACGAATAGAAATTCGAAAGATCAAACCTTCAATAGGGAAGGTAGGCTTCTGACGGAATTACTTATGGATTTCGGTTTGTATGTGCTGAATGGTGTAGCAAATAGTGATGTGAGCGGCGAACTAACGTTTATTAGCGGCCAAGGTCAATCGGTCATATACCTTTGTGCGATCTCGGGAGTTTGGTTGAACGTGGTTGATGATCTGCAAGTGCCCATAGCCAGTTTTTCAGCGCACTTACCACTAGATGTTAAATTCCATCTCGTTGAGAATACCCGACAGTGTATCCCAGTTGGTCTTCCCAAACTTAAGTGGGTCGAAAGTAGAGTTTATCGTTACAAAAATCTTTTGAATCACCATTGTAATGCTCTCCCACTACAACCTGAGAGCGACATTGATACGATTGGTGACAGTATTACAAGGTTAATCCACGCTTCGGCTCCTCCTGTGAATAACACCTCTTCGTTCACTCCCAAAAGCAAATGGTTCGATAGAGAATGTAGCAACCTACGAAAACTCTCTTTTAAGTTCTTAAAACTTTTCAGAGCAACAAACTCTCTTGCCTTCAAAATGTTGTACCTGCGCGCCAATCAGGAATTTAAACAGTTGTGCTATCAGAAAAAAGCTCGTTACCTCAAAAGTCTTGCAACTAGGTTACAACAGTCCAAAAACTCAAAAGAATTCTGGAATAATGTTCAGGAATTGGGAGGGCGCATTCGAACTGTGAAGATTTCTGTCGAAGCTGATACGTTAGGTGCTCATTTTAAAACACTGCTATCAGCGGAGGAGGGTCTTCACAGTTTTAGCTTTGCATTACCTAACACAATGGTATCTGAACTTGACTGCCCGATTTCCTTAGGAGAGCTTAAAGCTTCCTTGCGGGCTATGAAAAACAACAAAGCCCCGGGGTGTGATGGTATTCCAATCGAATTTTTTAAAAACGGAACAGACCAACTCGAGATTTACATTGTGGATTTTTTCAATTTAGTATACAACAGCGCTTGTGTACCAACTAGCTTTACCAAAGCGCTTATTTTTCCTATTTTCAAAAAAGGTGATGTAAGTCGACCAGAAAACTACAGAGGCATCTCTATTCTCAACTCTCTAAGAAAGATTTTTGCTTCGATCTTATACAATAGACTGTCCAGGTGGATAGAGGATAATAATCGCCTCAGCATGTATCAAGCTGGTTTTCGGGCTGGTTTTTCCACCGTTGATCATATCTTCGCGCTGACTAGCATCGCTAGAAAATATATTGAAAATAAAAAGAAACTTTTTGTGTGTTTTGTAGATTTTAAAGCAGCGTTTGATACAGTCAACAGGCAAGCTTTAATTTATAAACTGGCATCCCTTGGATTGTCAAGAAAGTTTTTAATGCTGTATGTCAAATTTCTTTCGTCATCTAGCGCAGCTGTGTGGGATGGGTCGAACCTGTCCGAATGGTTTGAAACATCTGCAGGCGTCCCTCAGGGCTGCATATTAAGCCCAATTTTATTCGCGTTGTACATTGATGCAATATCTGATATTCTTCCGGGTGGCGTTAACTTTGGGGGCAATCACATAAAAGTACTTATGTACGCTGATGACCTGGTGTTACTGGCGGAAAATCCTTCTTATTTACAACTGCAAATTAATAGATTGCAAACTTACTGTAAAACTTGGGATCTGCATATCAACGTCGCAAAAACCAAGGTCATGGTATTTGAGAACCGGCAGAGGAGACGTCCTGGGGTAGGAACTTGGCGACTTAACAACGAACAAATTGAGGTAGTTCGTGAGTTCAAGTACCTGGGTGTATTGTTGGCGTACAATCTAAACTTTAACAAGCATGCCAGAGAAAAAAGTATTGAAGCCAAACTGGCACTCAACATGATGTGGCCGAAGTTCTTCGCCAATCAAAACATTGACCTCTCTTCGAAGTATCAAGTGTTTAACGCCACAGTTAATACTTGTATGTGCTATGGTGTGCAGGCCTTTGGATTGAGCCCCCTCGAAGAATTTGAGGCAGTCCAAAGATTCTTTTTCAAGCGTCTTTTTCGGCTACCAAATGCGACCCCGACCTACGCTATTCATGTGGAGTCAGGTTTGCCTCCCATCTACGTGCGAAACTTGAAAGCTCATTCTGATTATCTAACCAGAGTGGTAATGAGAAGCGGGAATAGTCTTTCCAAGACTATCCTAATAAGATTGCTACAAACCAATGCTTCTCCATTTAAGGACTGGAACCAGCTAGCGATATCTCACGAAATGAATGTCTCCTTTACTTTAACTAATGTTAACGACTGGCAAAGGCTTTTTGAAATGATCATTGCTAAAGTGGATGACAAATTATACGATCAGCATCTAAATAGAGCATCTTCCTCAGCCTCAAGGTTAATCTATAGGAACTTAAACCATCACTTGCTATCTCACGAAAGTTATTTCAATATAAATTTTTCATCGAAAGTTATAAGCACCATTTTTAGAGCGAGAGTAGAATTAATAAATTTAAATTTCATCCCTCACAGAACAGATCTTGAGGAAACGTGTAATCTATGCAATATGAGAGTGCCTGAAAATATTCACCACTTCATCGCGGAATGCCCTATTTTACAAGAGATTCGTCGACTATACTTCCAAGAAAGCAATTTGTCCGTTAATGGCCTGTACGATATACTAAACGGAGCTAGGGGGTGGCTTGTTTTGTACAAATACTGCAACCATGCTCTGGCATACCGTAATAGCTTTTAAAAGTCCAAGCTACAAGCCATTTTTGCCGTTTTGCTTAAGTTATTGCTTAAATAATCCAAAATTTTTCCTTCATGTTTCAAATCATTTAAAATTTCTAATTTTTTGTGTTTTAAATCACTTCAAAATTATAAATCTTTATGTTGCAAATCATCAAAATTGTTTAAGACCCCTCGCTGATCCATTCCATTCCTTTATTCTAGTTTTATACTTATATACTGCTGTACAAATTGCATTTATTTTTTGTTTTATTTTATATAAATATATTTTTTTCTTTTTTTGTAGACTAATTGTTAAAGATTTAACGAATTTATCTTTTATGCTTAACCGAAAATCTTGTATTGTAAATAAGTATTTCTTTCTTTTTTCAATTTAACTTCTTTGTAATAATTCTTTAATATCTATGAAATGTCATTTCCGGCAGACGGCTACTTGTGCCATGCTCATGGTCTCAAACACAAACTATTGTACATATTTTTCATGAAATAAAGAATCTAATCTAAAAAAAAAAAATCTAACATTGTGCTCCTTACATATTCCCCTAAGTCACTGCAATTAATAATTTTAAATCGTATCTATCCGAGTAGGTAATGTTGCGCTTGGAATTTGACACTGAATCTGGACAAATCGAAGATTATTATTATTTTGAAGGAGGTTATGCAAGCTTGGTAGCAATGAAAAGTTGTTCTACAGCATAGAGAAAATTAAAGTTTTCAATGAGTATACACAAAATATTTATAGCGCGTGTATTTTGCGTCAAATCTTAGAATGGAAAAGCATCTTTCCGAAAAACTAGCTAAGGCTAAAACTGCAAAAATATATCGTGGAGAGTATTTTACAAAAAAAAAATGCATTGTCTGGAGTGGAAAGCAATATAGTCGAAGCGTTTCTTAGATACCGTTCACCTCCGGTCGATTACAAACAATTATGGAATTATGCGTGAAACGGGACTGTCTCTACTCCTTGTTAAAACCCTAAATCTACAGGTGGATTATGTGTTAAAAAGTCATGAAGTTGACCTAAGTTAGCCGCACTAAAAACTATGGTTGGTACTAAGGTAAAAGGGAAAATGTTATTCACTTATTGTACCTGTAGGAAGATGCCAAACACTGCGGGGAAAGAGAAGGCAAGTGGCCCAACTTTAGGATATAGAGCGAACTGAAACTAAAAATCGAATCTAATTCCCTTATTGAACCTCAAGCAATGGATCGTGCTCGCTATATGACTGCCCTTTGACGACCCGACTTTTGTGAAATCGTTGAAAGCACATTTGCACATAATATTTTAGGACTCTTTCTCCCTTTACTTTTGAAGATAAAACAAAAACTATTCGTACACCTCTCAGTCTTATTTAATATCAACCTTCTTTGTTAGGTAATCTTTTTTTTTAAATAATTTATAGTATTATGTAGGAAATTCTATCCAAATGAATTTGCAATTAACATTCCAAACCCACTCAACAAAAACCTAAAATAATAAAATGTAAAATACACTTAATGTATTTTTAAATAAATTACACCACTTATAGCGGAAATAAATCTCTTACCCCAAGCAGTGAACTTTGTTGTAGACCCCGAATGAAAACCTGAACAATTAACATTAAGTGGTGTCGCAAATTACCCACGTCGGTCACCAAACATCGTTCTTATACAACAAAGCTCACATTAAGCTTGAAAATATTATCCATTTACCTGTGCCATACCAATGGTCGGACATTATATATCTACCTATACCTGCAGACTGGGGAGAGTCAAAAACGTCGCAGCACATCGGTCTGGCGGATCGTAGCCACCTCTTTGAGGAATAAATTTTCAATCCAGTAGCGCATTTACGAAGTCAGATTGGAGCACAGCTCAGACCTCAGATAGTGGCTGAGTGTTAGTGCGATCAATTTTCAGGAATTGAGCCAATCAACACGCTCATAAATAGCCGGGCACACCATTTCGAGGTGCGGAGGTTGGACACAGGTCGTATAACTGTCATTCTGTGACAAATTTTATTTCATGCTTTGAAATCGAGAAGGCCGTAAAATATAAGAAACTCTGACGTCAGGGTCTCGACCGAAAGCTGATGTTGTGCTACTTGAGAGCGTCTTTTTGTAGATATGTCTCAGTGATAGGTTTACGATTGTAACCGGTTAAGTGGTTGTCTGAGTGCAATATTATAATTTTGAGCACGAGCTGTGCTTCAAATATTTGCAAAAAAAAAATTAGAATGACGCGATTTTTCGTCGGTGGAAATATTTAGTCATTTGGCTGGCTTAAAGCCAGTTTGAGACAATGATTCATTTTAAAACTGTTTGTAGGTTAAATTACAGATAAGTTGAAAGCAATGCCAACCCTATTCCATTGTCCACTAAACACAATTTTCTCTTACCAAAAATTCATATTCACTCTAGACAAAACCCATTCGTATAAGAGCGACGTGACGTGCAGCCCCGCTCATAACTCGACCGTTCCACTGCCGTTAAAAGTCTAATTCAATTTTCTAATCCCTAGGCAATAATTTGTAGGCCGACACATTGAGCAGTTCCAGACGGCAGCGCGCTACGTCTAATCCGTATTTTACTGCGACATTACTTTAAGGATTTAACTGCCGACAACACCAGTCGACCGAGAGGCTGAAAACTTTCCCTCCCCGCTATGTAAACCAGTGTGTAATTTTCTCTCATTTCCATTCCGAGCATTTTACGATATATACCTACCCACTTGAGATTTTTGACCACCGACCGACATGAAAACTCCGACAACGCGACAAAATCCACTCTCGGATCGAGCGGAGGGGACACGAAAATGAATGTTTAAATAATGATGTTGTGTTTAATAAAACCATAAAATTGTTAACAAAGTTGTTTATTTATGGCGGATTAGCCAGACTGTGGTGGTATGCGGTATGTGGTGGCCCCAGTGGGTCCTCGCGCCATAGGAAGGGGATCACGCACCAACCAATCGGGCGGGAAAAATGAAAATATACGACTGTGGACGCATTTAAAAATGGACATTTATTGGAACAGTAGTGGCATATATTTTAAAGTTGGTGACCAATGCCCGACCACATGCTGTGAACACGTTGACTCGGTGTGTATGGCTGACCAGCGGTGGTGGATTGTGTGGCTTAGGTGGTAGAACTACTGGAAGCTTGACCGTCATTATAATTGAAATTTATGTCCCTATATTGCCTTGACAGACATGCGATGGAGAGCGGGAAACGATAGGATTTTATTGGGATTTGATTAACAATGAGACGATTTAATTTTACTGCAGGGGGCCGTCGATTGTGAGTTGTGACATAACGCTAAGTAATTGGACGGTATTTCAGTAAATTGTAAAGTGAATGTAGTCCTTTAGCCAGATCGCCCTGGGTGGACATATTGAAGCAAGAGTGTAATGGCGACGAGGTGTTTTATTTTTATGTCGATCTGGATCAGGAACTTCAGATCTGCAAATGGAATATCTAGACCTTAAACACTGCCGAACAACAAGGTATACCCTTGTACACAGCCGACATTACTGCCATCCAGGGGGTTTAAGGTGGGGAAAAGCACACGAAGGATGAGCAACTTTCTGATAAATAGAATGAGTGATAAAGGGGTTTTCGAATAGTTATGGGTAGATTCCTATACATGGCCCGGCTGCCAGCGCCAGGTTGTTTTATCTCCTCAGTTTCCAGTTTTTTTTTGTATTTTTCAAACAAATCACCATAGCTGCAGGAAAACAACCATTAATAACGCTGACTGTTTTTTTTTAGCAGTTGGAACTGGACCCCAATTTCAGCAGAACAACAATCTTCAGTGACGGAGACCATCCTTAGATGAACGGGTAGATATGTCAACAAGCAAAACTGCCGGTTTGGTTCGATGTCAATCCGCACGAGGTCCACCAAATGGCAATGTGATTTTGCGCCGACAGCATCATTGATGCGTACTTCTTCGATAATAAACATAAACAATTTCATGATGATATGCGGACGTTCACGACATGTGGCGTTACGTGCCATACAGCTTATATGCCGCACAATGGACATTATTCACGATTGATTTGCGGTCATCTCACACAGAGGCGGCACTCCGGGAAGCTATCTCTAAAGGATAACTCCTTTTCGACTCCATTGACTCAGTCAGTCTCGAAGAATAGTATCACGTAGACGCTGAGTAATGAGCGATTTTCGAAAGGCAATTTATCTCTTCGCTCAATCGCTCCGTGTCACTTGTTGTTCACTGAGTGACTTTAAACAGAAACAGATCAGTCAGAAGGCTCTTCTGTATTCTGTAATAAATTGTAGTTCTGTTTACGTTGCTAGCTCAGCTACACAAAATTGGAACTTACTATATATTTACTTACTTACTTAGATGTCGCTACAGTCCAGTATGGACCAGCGCCTCAACCAACGCGCCTCTCCAGTTAGCCCGATCTTTGGCTAACGGCCCCAAGTTGCGCACTCCAAGTTATAGTTAAGGTCCCTTTCACTTGTGCGCGCCAGCTAAGGCGAGGTCTTCCTCTAACGAAAATTGCTCGAAGAATTTTGCTTTCAAAACGACCAAGGGCCTAAAACCACACTGATAAGGACCAATCAGTTCGTTGATGAACGGTTTCAGGTGTTCACACAGTGCAGCAGATATATCATCTTATATATTATGCATTGTTGAGTAGACTGATGCCTCTATAGTTGGAACGGTTGAGAGGGTCTCTTTTTTTGTGGATCGGGAAAACGATGCTGAGGTTCCATTCATCCAGGCATACTTTCTTCTGACCAAATCTTGGAGATGAGTTGGTGTATGCTCTGAAGAAAGTAATCTCAAATATTAACTTTTAAATGTATGTATTTCATATATTTATATATACAGGGTGTCCCAGTTAAGAAGGATAATCCTTTAAGGGAAGATTCCTGAAGTTATGCCGAACAAAAAATTGTATGGCGGGGGGGTCTATTTTCATCGTATTTCCCATCAAAGTAGGTGACCTCTAATTTTGAGGTGTTACCACTTAGAACGCTATAACTTCTAAACTATTACAGGTACAAAAATTGTTTTGGGCATTTTGAAAAGACAATTAAGTAGCGCATAAAAGTCTAAAGCACTTCGGTTACAGCTGAGCAGCTATAAAAAAGTTATGGCTTCTTAAACTCAAAATTTTGAAAATTAGTTGAAAAAGGGTTAAATTGAAATGTTATTTGGTTAACTAGAAATGTGAAAAGTTTAATTGAAATGTTAAAGTGTTAAACCTATTTGTAAATAGGCTAAACCTATTTGTGAATGGGTTAAACCTATCTATGAATGGTTTAAACCTATCTGCAAAAGTGTTAAACTTATTTGTAAAAGGTTTAACTCAATGTGTCAATGCTATATATGGGATTTTGTTTTTGCTCCTGTTTAGTAGTTTGCCGCTTGACGGCTTTAGGGGCAAAACTTTGTCTTTTATAACGTTCCACCGCAAAACACTCCCTACTTTTGTTAGGTCGCAAGTACTTATTTTGGGGACCTTTCAGACTCATTGATGCGATTTTCTAAGCTGTACCCCAAGGTTCTTACCAAAGATTCCTAAAACAAGGGCAAGCGTTGTGTAATGTTTATATAGGTATATACTTAGCTTTTTTTAAAGATGTCTTACTTTGGAATGGTGTAGATAGACAGTATGTCTTGTTGTAGTGGAGCTGCTAAAAATTGGAACGTTTTGAGTTGTGGGCTGGTTGCGATTTCCCGACTTTTTAGAACTTTTTCCCATCTAAGGTACACCTTTGTCTATTTACTTTTATAGGATTACAAGGAATTCACTGTTCCATTGTCATAACTCACCTATGGGGATGGGACTTAAGATTGTTTGAACACCGGTTTCATTCGGCACCTTCGTCCAATACGCCCACGCACTTCTTATGCCAGTCCGCCTACAGCTCGTCAAACAACATAACTAATGTCATAATCACAATTAATGGTCGGCTCTAATCTTGGCTTTGGCGGCAGCTACTGTCCTCCCAAATTCAATTGCTCTCTCATGTCTATGAATCACCTCTGGGGACCAAACACCGCACAAAAACCATCATTTATATATTTCTACCTTCTTGACTTTTGACAACGAAAACAAAACCCAAACAAAAAAAAAAGTTTCTCTGTCAATAAACATCAGATTCGTGGTCGACCAAACCGGACCAGGTAAATTATCCACCGACGAAACGAAACGAAGCATCCCTGCGTGTTTTCGAATGAATTCCTGTGATTAGGACATTTGAACAAACATCCCGAGAAAAAATTCCAACATAAATATAACAGAACACAGCCCAATACTCGCATCTCTCTAAGGGGGAAGCGGAGTGTTCTGTGTTCCCCGGACTGATATGGTGGTAGTTGTTTGGTCGGTCCCACAACACCGAATTCCAAACGAAATGGTTGTCAATGAATCAAAGGAATACAAAAAGAACCTAGTGTCTGGCGGTTCTGTCGCTGCCGCGCTTTGATCTTTTAACCAAACACGGGATTTAATTTGTGGACTTTTTTAAAAGACTTTATTTATAAATCGTTTCCACTTGTACTCATCTCTATGGGTAGGACAACGAGAGGTCCTCAAACAATCGATACCTAAATAAATCTGTTTTTATTTTTTTATTTTTGTTGCTGTTATCGTTGTCGATTGTCATCGTGTAGTCAGTTTTTCAAATTTTATCAAAATCGCTTTTTGCTCTCAGGGCTTTGTTTGGCAGTTTTATATTTTGTAAGCTGTCAAAGTGACTAAAAATAGCGTGCGGCAGCGGACCGGTTGCGTGTTCGGCGAAATAGAAAGCCCGCTTTCAGATGAAATGGAAAGGTAAACATTTTGGGGCGACATCCATCAGCGTTGAGTAGAGATGAAGGATGAGCGCATGAAAATGGAAATGGGATATCAAAGGATGCCGATTGCTGGGGAGGCCGGGGAACAAGATGAACGAGATGGGTGAAGAATGACATGATGACAAAAACTGCTACTGGGGTTCCATATTTTTGTTTAAAATTTCGCCAAAGGTTTGTGGCTGTCATTGCGGTTGCAAAATGTTCCTGCTGCTGTTGCTGCTATCAAAGGATCGTTGATTGCGGAGTTGGGTTTTGTTTTGGCGTGTAGATTGATGTGTCGGGACTGGAAACAGTATGTGGATTGATGGGTTTTGCGGTTTTCGCAATGTTTTGAATGGCCCTTTGGGAATGTCATTGCTTTCGCATGGCATTTTAGGTAATTTTTGTGGGTTTACATTTTTGTCAGTGGAATTTGTTTGTGCATTTTGGAATTCTTGGTATATTGAGTGTCTGGTTGGGTAACCATATGAGTCATACAAGTGTGTACATATGTACTTCAATGTTTTTATAACATTGGATCAACATATTTAAGCAACTTTCTCATTGCATTGACATGCTTTACCTCATATATGGTACTATAAGCTTTTGTGGTGGTACTTTCTCACTTGTTGAGGATAATTCGAGTGTACCAGGAATGGGCAGCTAAGGTGCAACTGGAATTAATACTCCACACCACTTTATAAAATGCAATGTCCGTCTGTTCGTCCCTCCTAAACCGAAAACCATTCGTCCGATTTTCATTGTTTTTTTTTTTTTTTCTGATTTATAGATGTGTTGCCAAATTAGACCGTCGGGTAGGTGATAATTGGTGAGAACTAAAGGGGTCGCGGGGAGTAAGGGGGGGAGGGGGGTCTTACGAGCCGTTAGCCGTGTGAAATTGAAAGTTTGTATATTCATAGATAAGTCGAAATTATTACAGGCCTCATTTATCGTTTTTCAAAATTTGACCTATAAGGATTGAAAAAAGGTGATGCAAACTTTTCTGTTTAGATCTTTTACTACGCTTAACTTGTTTTAACATGTTTTATACTCATTGAGTAGGTACTTGTGCCCAATAAAAAAACAATATAGTTTACAAATAAGAATTGCGATAAAAAATTGTGTAAGCTTTAAAACGAGAAAAGCATATCTACAAACGTACCTACACATAACGGTAGGTACGGCAAAACATCTATAAACCCGGAGCAGCGGGCATGGCTAGTTGCCTGATATAATAATAGAATAAATAGTATTAATTGCGATTCTAGGGTAGAGACCTTGCCTTAGGTGGAATTTACATCTGAGAGGACACATCAACCAAGTTGGAGTGCACATTTGGCCAAAGACCAGGCTACCCGGAGGTTTTGATTGAATTGAAGCTCAGCTTCACTAGCTAGATTCTATCGCCCCATCTATAAGGAATTACACTACGATATAATGTAGTCAGGGATTTTGAAATGGATAAAGGGTCGGGTCGGAAGAGCTTTTAGTGCGTCAAGGGCAGATTTCATACCCACGATTAGGGTTACTAATTGAGAAAAAATGTAAGCCCTTCTATCGCCAAGGGGTCTCAGAAATGCCCTGGTTTCTCCAGGTCGTGGTTAGTGTGTAGGGTTCCATACCAAACCACGCAAAAATATCACCGAACAATTTAGCGGAGATCTTGGACTTCAATAATGCAATAATATCATAGCCAAGCCACCACTTCATAGAACCGAAACTACAAAAATATGATATAACCTGCTGAATCTCATATAGCCTTCCGTATCAAGGCTAAATTGGATAACATCAGCCCTATGTATGCGCTCACGCTCCCAATATTACAAACAAGACAAAGCTACCCAAGACTGAGCTTAAGGCTTAAAAATGAGCGATGTAACATCATAAGCAGCTCTAAGCAATTGCAACGCAAGGAGGTAGTGCAAAATTCGAAGCATAGCTTCAGCGACACTATACCTAGAAACGGACTTAGTCTAATTAACGTTGTTGCTGGACATAGTGTTACTGGTGGCAGTACATTCCTGTTGACATCAATATTCCTATAGGAACACGTCTGTCGCCTGTCAACCTAAATGAAGTGTCGTTGACGCCAAGAAGAGGTAAGAAACGCCCCAGCTAATGTGCTTATGGTCTCACCTGACCCACCCCACTAAGCCACTTGCATGTTTAACAGTCCGCTGAGGGACTCTTAAGGCTGAGACCACATCGCGATGAGTCGGAAGATAAATGAATAAGTTTCTGATCGTTAGGAACCAGAGGTTTTGCTGTCACCCTCAAAATGCATCATTTAAGAAATTCGACTATATACTATTGTCAACTCAAACCCTTTACTGGAAAGACGACTAAAGGCTTTTATATTCCCAACCACTGCCATGCAATTAGTGACACCGTTCTCATCCCATACCTTTTCTGTCATTGATACCTATAACAATCGCCTGGTTGACCTTAAACAAACAAGGATCACACGTAATGCCGGAAATAGATACAAACAAGAAACAAAACATCTTGTTGTGTCCCGTTAAATAATAAACCCGGTCTCACATTGCAAACGCTTTTGGAAAACAATTGCACAAGTGAAATGCCCATCAAACGATATACCAGTCGACAACAACCCACACACAAGGTATATTCAGTTACTGTAGCCTTTCAAAGTACCTATACCTATCGCATCCAACAAGACTAGGCGCGCACAGAGTAAATGAAGACATTTCCTTTATAGTTGCTAGCACACTCCCACACTGTTCTGCCACAAATGTGACATGTACCAGTACCATGAGTGTACCTTCTTCACTTTACCTGGGTTGTTTTCATTCTTCTAGTCGTCGCTGCCGCCTGACTTGCCACCTAATTGTGTTCCTCCATTGAATGAACTTAATTGAGTCGTTTATTATTTGCTGCCTTACCAGTTCTTGTTGTTGTTGTTGTTGTTTCTGTTGTCCATTGCATCAGCAGGTTAATGTGGCGTTGGAGTCTGCATCGGATGTACACAGACCACCGACCTCTTGGTGGTCCACTCTGTAACAAAGCAAGCTACACAACACAGACTCACCGACAAAGGTGGCTTGTTGCAAATTTGGAAATGTGTCACCACGTGGCATCGACATTTGGGCGTAGCTGCTGTTGCATTTTGGCCAGGTCCACATGTTAAATGGAGACTCGGTCTCCACCACGATGACATATAGGGGCGCAGAGCGGAAACCCCGACGTCGTCGGTCGTCGTCGACAATTCACAACGAGAGAGATCGCCTGGTTGTGCTTGTTGTTACTTTTCGACAAGACGGCAGTAGTAACAAGAGAGCTGACAGCCGGCAGCGTTTAATGTTTCGAAAGGTTGAGTTTATGTGCCAAATGATGTCAGGCTTTGATGTTTTGCCGCTGAATGCGTGCGCGGAACCAGAATGGATGCGCGAGAAGCGGCAGCAAACAGAGAGAGGTGCGTGGTTAGGTTATACGCGGCGCGTTTTCTTCTCCAGTGACTCAACAGATAAATAGTGGCACCACACAGACTTCAACGCAGACAGACATATAGGCAGCGTGCAGCGCGACAAGAGGCTATTTACACAGCGAAATATACAGCGAATGGAATGACATGTTGATTTGATAAGAGTAATGACAAGATGACGTGATTTTATAGGCGGCGACAGGCAGTGAACGAGCGAAATATGTGCCGGGAAATGCATAAAATGCAAGTAGTCCAACGACAGATGTGCAGTGTGCGAGTACGAGTGGTGTGCTGCATTTTGCTCTGCTGCAGCTATGAATGGATGCAATAAATATAGTTCTTTAACCGATTGAGTCATTCGACGAGCATTGAGAGAAAATGAGAAATATGCGATTAGGCGGTGAGTTATTCATGGTGACCAATTGGCAGAGTGGTTTAGTAGATAGTGGTGTGCCCATTAGGAAAGGAGATATAATTTCTGATTGCCAAAGGCAAGGCATGTATTGCTGGAAGAGCAGCAGAAGTAACAGCATGATATCTAACATCGGCTTGACTGACTGGTCTAATCTTTTCTAACCTAATTATCAAAATTCGATGTTAGGCGCCTAAGCACATTAAGATTTGCTATCAGAGCCCATAGGACCTATGCTAAGTGACACAAACGTCAATAACCTGTGGTACCCCTAACGCGACACCATAAGAGAAACCACAGTACAGTACTTGTATGTTGGCTACAAACCACAACAGACAAATCCAGTGGTATGATGACGAATGTCTTCGCCAGAAAATGTGTCAAAACGTGCAAAAAAAGTACACCAGGAATGAAAAGCAAACCATGGCAATGTAGGAGAAGAAGATCCTGCTTTAAAAATATGGTTAACCTATTAAGCTAGGCAAATAAAGTAAAAAAAGGGCGGTGCGGTGTAAGAAGGTATTTTAAGAAAAATACTTTTCATTCATCTTTTGCTTTTCATTTTTAACACGCATTCTACTGAATGGCACATAAATTCTTAAGAGGACTAGACATACTCATACGACCGACGCCAGCCTATAGTTAGGGATACAGTACAGACAATGAGACAAGACGTAGCGTCCATATCCCACGACCCCGCCTTTACTGTTAATTCTGATGACCCTCTTGTTATTCCTTACTCCAAATTTGTCTCCTTTCATTCCACACTGTCCTCTCGCATATGCCATTTGCGCTGATTTCCCTCACCGCGTGCACTACCCTCTTTCGTTTCTTGTCGCTTTTTCGTTTCATTGGATTTTTTTTTAAGTTTATTTATTTATTATTTATAAGTTCCTGCGAAGCTTTAGCTTTTCTGCAGGAGATTGACTTTCTACATTTTTAAAATATTATAATTAACTTAAGAGCAAAAGACTATATTATAATTCAAATTTACTATACAAAATAATTTTTCGAAATATTGTTTTCGTACAAAATTTCGAACTCGAGATTTTGATCAATTCTGATATTACGATGATAGGGGAACTCAAAAAAGTGGGTCTCGCAATTCTGTCCGTCCGTATGTCTGTCTGTCCCACCCCTGGGGAATCTAAACGCTTGGACGGATTTGCTTCAAACTTCTTATTTAGAGTTTGTAGGCTTCCCGCTCGGGACGTTTTTTTTTTTTTATGCTAGCCCTAATATTAACGGTACCTCCCATATAAAAATTTTACGAAATATGACGAAATACGTCTAAATTTAGATTTTTCCGAAAACGGCTCTAACGATTTGAATCAAAATTGATAGTTGAGTTAATGTAAGCATGCTTCACGTGACTGCATACCCAGTTTTTTGCTAAAAAGTCCAGCAACGGCAGTTTTGAAAATTGGCTTTTTCTCGAAAACGGTAAAGACGATTTAAACTTATTTTTAAGGTACTATTGTCATTCTTAACTTGATAGCAAACTCAGTTTTTCCCTAAAAAGACTGAGTCCTGTGATATTTACCCAAATCCCTAATAATAGTACTTTAAAAAACTGCTCATATCTCGAAAGCTCCATTTTCGATTATGATGAAAATGTTACTTTCAGGTAATGCTTAAATCCGTAGTAATACCATTTGCTCAGTTTTGAGCTAAATAGTTCCGAAACAGTGTTTATAAACATTTTACGAAATATTAAACAATTACGATTTTTTCGAAAACGGCTGATTTGAACCAAAATTGATCGTTGAGTTAACGTAGGCATGCTTAACATGACTGCATACCCAGTTTTTCGCTAAAAAGTCCAGCAACGGCAGTTTTGAAAATTGGCTTTTTTTCGAAAACGGTAAAAAAAATTTAAAAAACAAAAAATATTTTTAAGGTACTATTTTTATTCTTAACTTGATAGCAAACTCAGTTTTTGCCTAAAAAGACTACGTCCTTTGATATCCACCCAAATCCCTAATAAAAGTACTTTAAAAAACTGCTCATATCTCAAAAACGCCATTTTTGATTATAATAAAAATGTTACTTTCAGGTAATGCTTAAATCCATAGTAAAGTCCAAAACTTCAGTACATAGCATAAATTGTGGGTTAAATTTGAAAGTAATAAAGTGTTCTAGTTAATACGTAGGTTTATGTTTATGTAGTATGTACGGTATTAATTACACCTTGAGTGGGTATGATTTTAAACGTAAAATTTTTCTAAAATGACTCTGACATTCTGCGAGATTCGCAATAAACGAGAAAGTTACGTGCGACCCAGTCGTGCACATTTTTTTTAATTATTTCCATTTAAAAAAGTTCTTTAATTAGTTTTTTTATATTTTTAAAATTGAAGGAACGCTAAATTTAAGTTGTCGTCTACCATAATTGTTGTGGTTTCTAGGTATTTGGAGCATACCTTGGGCCCGTCGAATAAAACGTCTGTTATCGAAGTACTCCAGTATCTTCATCTTGAAAATTTGTTCAACACGAAGAGCTTTGAAACCGCTTTCATTAGTTCATTAGCGCTTTTTAATAGATTTAGATTTAGATTTTAGATTTAGATTTATTTAGATCTACTATAAATTCAATCTACAGATCAAGAAAAAAAAAATGAAAAATATATAAATTACAATAATATTATCTTAATGCTAACAATCCTACTTCCTTAAATCTAGTTCTGGGTAATACAATATCAAGTTGATCATATATATCTAGCATTAAATAGTCTACAGCAAAATGTAACAGGCTCATTAGCCCCGTACAAAGTGGAGTGATGAACTTCCAATAACAGTGGTCTGGCCCTAAGAACCCTTTGGGGGGCATAAATACAAATTAAGGAAAGTAAATTAGCACAATCAATGGAAGAACAGAGTAACTCTCTGACGAACATTTAGTACAATTCATTTTACGACGAACTTCGAGGGTATCAAGACCCAACAGCAAACATTTAGAGCGGTAAGAATGGTGGACATTGTCATTCAGAAAGAAACGACGCAGTGCAAAGCGCAAACAGTTTTTTTTGAACATTTTCTATTCTTTTAATATTTTCCAAAGAGAACGGGTTCCAGACAACACTACAATACTGCAGACATGTTCGAACCATGCTTATATAAATGGCCTTAAGTGTATAGGGATCTTTGAAATCCGACGAATTTCTTTTTAGAAATCCAAGAGCGGAGTTAGCTTTAGACATTAATTTGTTAACATGGAGATCAAAAGTGAGCTTACAATCAAAAACAACGCCAAGATCTTTAAACTCTGCTACAATATTAATTACTTTTTCTCCCAGACGATAATCGGGTGTTAGAGAATTTTGCATTCTATTAAACGACATAGTGGCACATTTTTCAATATTAAGATGCAGATCGTTCAGTTTGCCACCATTCAAAAAAATTATCCAAATCACTCTGGAATAGAAGATAGTCATTGAAGTTTGATATGGTCGTAAAATATTTTATGTCATCCGCACAAAAAATTAAAATTTTCGGTAAATCATTGATAAAAATGAGAAAAAGGATCGGTCCAAGATGACTCCCCTCCGGAACACCAGACGCAGCATTAATAGCTTCAGAAAATAAATTTCCGATGCAGACGAACTGTTTTCTACCAAAAAGATAGGATTTAAACCAAGAAAGTAATGAACCGAAAAATCCGTAACACTCAAATTTTTTTTAGAAGGATATGCAAGTTGCTTATAATTTTCAATAGAAGTTAAGCAATAGTTGGTAAACTGCACTAGGTTATGGAGCAAGTCCACCGATCCTTCCAAAATCCATGCTGAGAATCACTTATAAAGCTACTTAAAATGCATATCATCCTTTCCCTCACTAGACGGTCCAGAAGTTTAGGTATGTATAATAGACAGTTTAGAGACAAGTCTGTAATTTGAAATTTGGTCTTTTTTACCACTCTTAAAAATTGGAGTTATAATCGAATATTTCCATTCATCAATGAATGTCCCACTAGTCAATGACTGATTGAAAATAGTGAGGAGGGGGAAGCTGAGAGAATCGGCACAAGATTTTAAAACAATAAGGTAATAACCCAAGAAAGCCAGTTTTTTACTATCCTTCAGATCACGTAATGCCGATAATATTTCCGATCTAATAAGTACCAGAGAGCTTGAGGCAGTAAAAGCCTGCAAGGAACCGAACTTCATCATTAAAAGAAGTATGAGGCTGGGAGAATCATAAATACTTTGAAAAAAAGACCCAAACATGTTCAAAATAACTTTGGGATTACTAGATGAATTGCCTTGAAAATTCATAGTTGACGGAAAACCGATACTAGCCCGTTTGAAATTTATGAACGCCCAAAAGCACCTTGGGTTTGATTTTAAATTCTTTTCCAACGATTGAATGTGTTTATTCGAGAGGAACCTTGAAAGAAAAATAAATTCTTTCCTTAACCGAGCAAATAATTCATAATCTTAGTGCTGAGTTTTGAAGACTTTGCAGCTTTTGGATGTGGGTTGTAGCTGCAGTACCCCAAGCTAATAAACCGTACCATAGCTTTGACTCCACTAGAGCATAGTAGATTATTGCTTTAACACAGGTTCAGTGGCGTGCGGAGTGCATATGCGCGGAGTGCGTATGCGCCTTCTTTAGGTCCATGCGTAGTTAATCGATATGTTTATCCCATATGAAATGATAATCAATGATTACTCCAAGATATTTGTAGCTTTCTACTAATGCATCAGCATGCATCATTACTCATTTGTATTCTGCTAAGTGTGGACTTCAATTGGGGACTTCGAATGTGCATCATTTTGGTTTTTGGAGCATTGCCGTTATCGTGGCACCATTTTACTGCGGAATTGAACTCATCTTGCATTATCCTTGTCGCCGCATCCAGAGACCTGTGAGAGACCACAATCGCTGTGTCATCAGCAAAGGCAAATGGAATGCTCTATTTAAAGATGCACAGTAGCTCGTTCGTGTAAAGAATGAAGAAAATTGGACCAGGTTTTAGTCCCTGCACGTCCTTTTTCTCACTAATCGTGTCCTTAATCTTGACGGAAAACAGTCTGTTGTGCAAGTAGGATCTATAAGCCAATCAGCCATCACTCCTCGAATGTCAATTCTTCGTAGCGCTTCTAATAATTTCTCATGGTTAAGGGTGTCGAAGGCCTTACATGAACAGTCCAAGAACATGATGGTTAAGTTTAAGTTTTAAGCTTTCATTTAAATAATTAACGAATTCACTTAGCAGTTTGCCTGAACTTTTGTTTCTTTGAAATACGTATTAGCTTTTGTGTACTAGCGCATGTTTGTCAATAAAACGTTGTAGTCTTACCGAAATAACGCTTGCTATTTGCTAGAAGGCATCTAAAACATCTTATGGGTACAACTTTCCCTTGTTCTGCCTCGGGTCAGTCTCCAGGACCTTTTTTATAATATACCTACTTTACTTATCGTAAGACTAGTAGCTCAAGATTTCTTGATAGGCGCTTCATTCAGGTCTTTGTACCCAATGTAGTGTTTGAGGAACATATTCTTCCTGGGTCGGGAGCCCATCAAGATGTAGAATGCAACTTACTACTCACTAAAAAGTGTATGTCACTCGAGTACCATTATGGGTGTTGTTTAATTACGAACGTAACCGATTTTTCAATCAACTCACACAACTGAAGTTTATACGACTCATAGTTCCACTTAAACTGTTTAGCGACAATTTATGACATTCAAAGGTAGCTCATAAGCATTTATTTTAAACTCAAATCGTTATGAGTCGTATCAGCAAACTAACCTAAGTAATTTCCAAACGATTTCACCATAAACCACTTCAATCAAAGAAAATGCAAATTACAACATCCTTCGTTACGGTCTACATTCGTTCAAAAATTGCTCCTTGGCATTGAATAATCAAGAAAAGGTTTCACATAGTTTCCCATAATCAGAGAAGAAAAGCCATCAATGGAACCAAATGCCTGCACAAACAAGACCACTTTATTACTTCTTAAAAGCCACAAAATTAGGGGTAGGCATTTATGTCATCATCACGATGTTCTACGACCCATCATCCGTCGACCATATAAGCGCACACAAACATACAAATCAGTTCACCTTTTGATGGCTGAAAATTCAGTTCACACCAATTTTCTACATAAGTCACACAAGGTGCGCGTCAGCAGCAACACTAGCTTCACCACGGTGCATTGAACCATCACGTACAGAGCGATCTAAATAGGCCGTGTACATTGCATGCGCTGCGCATATACCAGGGGCTGGGAACACGAACCCTCATCCTGTGATCCTGCGGACTCAAGAGGTGACACACAATTAAAATGATTTCACAATGCGACATTTAAGTAATTCCGCTGGGCCACACAAAAGACTAGACGCTTGATATTGTTGCCATTGCCATTCATGGCATCTAGTGAGCGTCCCCGTTTCGCTCGAATGCCCTTACGACAAATCCCCTTCATCATAATATATCCCTCTTTGGATTCGAATGGCACGTCACGTCACTTCATGTCAATCATCATCTCGTTCGACAATTGTTTTTGGCTTTACGTTTCATGTGTATTGTTACACTTTTTTTTTATTTTGTTACTATATAGAGGTCCTCAGTGTGTGTTGTTGGTTTATTTTTAATTTAAAAAAAAAAAATAAGATTGTGTTTTGAAATTTTACTAAAAAGCATGGCTAAGGGTTGTTATTGTGTGTCCTCAAGGGTTATGGCTGAGGCCTTGTCATCCCTATTGAATGTCAGAGAAAATGAAACAATAACAGATTTTTTTTTCGGATAGCTAACTGGTAGGATAAGAGGCGAAAAAAAGCAACAACATATCAAGTTGACTGACTTGGATAACTGGAAAAGTACACATTACCCGGATAGAGGCGGGGTGAGCTCAGATGGATGGTAAAGGATTTGAAAGGATTTTCAAAATAGAGCGCAGTATACTGTTTTCTTTGCTGAAACGTGAAATTATTCAAGTACTTAGGAGGTAAACAATGCCTTAAACTGGTTCAGTTTTTTTTTTTTGAGTGCTGAAGAGGGATCACTAAATGGATGGTAGATAGGGTATACAGACAAAATGGGAATTTAAAGAGAAGCTACGAGTTTAAGGCTTTTTGAAAATAATTACTATGAAAAACGGCCGAGATTTGAGTTTTTTTTTCGTAAAGCCAGAAGTAGGTACATCTGGCTGAAGATTGCGACCAAATTCCAAAGGCCTTGACATTTGTATCGCTTCGTTCGCTCAGTTGTTGTCAATATCAATCATCTGGTTGTTTTGCTAGAGGGAATAGGAATGCCCATTGGTCCGCATTTAAGATCGGTTTTAAAACAGCAAACGGCAAATTGGGGCAATATAATGAAGCCGCCTGGATCTATGAATAACCCGCGTAAAATAATTTTGAAGCTGATGTATACTTTCATGCAGCTGATTGCCTAAGATTTCAATCTTATTGCACTTGCAATCGTAGTCCGTCTACTTGTTCTTTTCATAGTAGTCTTAGCTGAAGCAATAAATGTTTTAAGATTGAATTTAAGTACTTAGGCTTAACAATTGACTCAAGGATGAGCTTTAATAACCACACGCAAAATTTGAGAAATTATTTTCGTGGCGCTATCAGGCATTTTTAATCGCTGCAAAGGATTTGCTGTACATACTTAACTTTTGCTAAAAAATTATCATGGAATCTTTCATTCTAGATTGCAGTATGGTAAGCTGGGGAGGAGCTTATGTAAATAAAACTCAGCCTCTTTTGTCAATTCAAAAGCATACTTAAAAGAAAAACTTTCCATTGTTCAGAGATTTCAGTTTTTTCAGTTCGCCACTTGTACTGCTATAAAGTGCTTAAAATGTTCTTTATGAAATTAGGGAATCTTATATAATTTCAGACTCATCAACAATTATAATTTACGTGTTAACTCCTTAAATGTATATGTACCTCCGTTTCGTACAACCGCGTTTCGTAATTTTTATTGTGTTGCTTCATACCGTTTATTCAACCAAGCTCCATCTTTTGTTAGAACACTTATACATCATGATGCATTTGCTAAACAAGTAAAAAATTGGCTTTTTGGCCTTGATCTTAACTAACTAACATTTCAACTTCGATAAGCTTCAATTGTTTCCAAAAGAATCCTATAAAACTTCGGTAAGGTCCGAAAGCCGAACACTTACCGAAAGTATTTTTTCCATAAAGCTTCTGAAATGATTTCTATTAGGACTCTTATTGCTCAATAATCGAAGCTTTATCCAAACTACGAATTTGGGTTGGGTATGTTATATCCTTTTCCAAAATCTCTTTTCCAAAATCCCCTTTCCAAAATCCCCTATTCCATAATCCCCTGTGCTGGAATCCCTTACTTCAAAAGACCCTGAGATAAAATCCCCACGGGACAAAATCTCTCATTCTTAGATTTGGTGTCATTAATTCTGTCTCGCGATAGAAGTGAGATACGTATGGGGGGCATGATGCCCCCCTGCAACCCCCCTGCTTCTAATTTCTGTAGGATTTGGAAATGGTGCGAGGTTGGGTATATGCAAATTTTAAATTACATATTTGCTTGCTTAATTTTACTGCCAAAACTTCGCGTTTAAAACCGGATAAATTCTAAATTGTGCGAACAACGAGAGATTTAATAAGTATGTATGTAGGTGGGAGATTTTGACATAGCGGATTTCGTCCCGAGAGATTTTGGAAAAAGAGATACAAAAAAATGAGAAATTATGTCCAATAAGGGATTTTGGAAAAGGGGATAACGTAGGGATCCCACTTTTAAAGCCACATGAAATATATCTCGTATAGTAACCTTATAAGGTACCTACTTTCGGAGCTTTTGAATGTTCCCTACTGTTGGAAGCCCGATAGTATAGCAACATCCCTATACTGCTATTGGCTGCAGTTGTTACCTCAACAATGGTCTATGCATCTCCAATCTGAGGGTATGCATTTAGCATAAAGAGGATTCGATCGCTGTATTGTATTGTATCGTTGTATCTGCACTTAGTTGTCCATTAAGTGGGTCGCGGGTGTTTGGTTAAGTAGATCATCCATAACTTTCGATTCTTCGCCATATTATCTCAAAGGCAATCCCCATCGTGTATAGGGGAGAGATTATGGACTTGATCTAACCATTCCATCGGCGATCTTATTCTTTTGGTCATTCGCATTACCCAAATCACATGACCATAGGTAAGACTGACAACTTAGCTTTGATACCAAGTTTAGTCCTCCTAATAATAGAATGGCAAGCTGGTTTTGCGTTGTATGTTCTTAGGAGAATTATTTTCAACGATGCAGCTGTTAACGCCGGCACCAAACAAAGACGCTTTGAAGGCACTTTAACATAATCCACTATGCTTAATGTACTTTACTTAATATTTTTATATTTCAGTCGGTTGTAATTTCGTTTCATATTTTTAATTTTTTCTGTTATTTTGAATCAATAAAAAACTTTTCTCGAATTCGGTCGGTTTTCTTTTAAGAAATTTTCTAGGAAAAGCAGGAGAGCAAAAAGGAAAAGCAGGAGAGCAAAAAGGAAAAGCAGGTACAAATCAATACAGTCCACAGATTGTCTGGCTATTGAACATGGTCCATCGAGCCTTTCTTTTTTTTTTTTTATCAGGAATCAATTTTTTTTTTTACATTTACCAGGAACAGGATGAGATGTGATTTTTGACCTTTCTGTTAAATAATAGAATAATTAAATTGAGGACAGACTTAGCATTAATTTCGTTTTTCTTTAGCAGCTGGAAAATCCCAAAATGGATGAATTAAAGATTCTAATTAGCGACGAATATTGCTCGAGCGATAGCGAAGACGATGCGTGCAGCCAGAGCGGCCCAAGTGAGTAAGAAAGAGTGTAGGGGCAATGCATTGGAATTGTGCAATTTAAATAAATTCCGAATTTTGGAGCGAAAATGCGTTCGCGAAGAAATATGAATTTTTGTTTGCGCTTGTGATGCAGTGCAGTGCAGTCCTTTTTTTTTTTTTTAATATATTTCACTTTTTCGAGCGTAAATGCGTCCGCTCGGAAATTTGAATTATTTGTGCTATTCACTATTCGTGTTGTTGTTGCGCTGACAACTATCGAATCCAATGCCTTTATCTACCTTTTTAAATGAATTCCATCTTTTGGAGCGAAAATGCGTTCGCGAAGAAATTTGGATATTTGTTTGCGCTAGTGGTGCAGTGCATTTGTTTAAATAGATATCAGTATTTCGAGCGAAAATGCGTTCGCTCGAAAATTTGAGATTTATTCTAGATTTTCGATATGCGTCAAAATTAGAGGTGCATTTTGCTAATTGCGGGCAATTTCTTTCATTCTTGTAGGGGGGCCAGGAGCATTTGTTAAAATTTCGCGCAAGCAGCAAGCGGAAATCGATGCCGCGCATGCAATGGAGGAAGAGGAAGTTGAGCACCGACAATTTGTTATGCAACCACGACCTATGATAAGCCTTGTGCCACAGTCGATGCGGCTATATCGCGCAATGCTGGCGCGCATTGTAACCAGAAATACCAAGGAAGAAATAGCGCAATGGTCGGCCGACGAGTTGCGGACTCGTCTCAGTCGTATCGATGAGGATTGGGCAAAGTTTGAGGCAGATTGGCCAATGCTAGATCGGCAACTTCTTTCGGAAGAACAGCTTAGCGAGTGTGGCACATTCTTGGCCGAAGCTGAAGAGGAATATTTAACGTATAAATTGAAACTTCGCGAACAACTGCTTTCAGCTGATCTAAATTTGCAAGGAGAAACCACCCTTTCTGCACCACTCGGTGGTCCGCCGATCCAGATACAATTATCAGAGCCACCCCGTATACCCAAATTCTCCGGACTGGAGACCGACTGGGCTAATTTTCGCGCAATATTCGAGGCCGATGTGCATAAACAGTTAAAGTTCTCGAATGCGCAAAAAATGCGTCATCTCTTGGGAGCCTTGCAAGGTCGAGCCGAAAAGATTTATAGCAATTGGCCAATTGGCGATGGCAGCACTTACGATCAGCTATGGGAAGAAATGTGCAAGCAATATGGTAACGAATACAATACTATTCGTGCTCATTTGCAAACGTTGTCGGCATTAAAACCACTGCAACGCCCATCGTGTGATAACATGCGAAAGATGCTTGATGCAGCAAGAAGCTCTTTTCGTCAGCTGCAGTTATTGTTGAACCCTGATGCTGTGGCAGAACACATGCTGCTTTACCAACTTGAGCAGATGCTTGACACTGATAGTCGTGTGCAATGGTCGGGGCGTCGATCAGCTGAGGATTTGCCAACACTCGACGGAATGTTTCGCTTTTTAGAATTGCGAGCTAGTTTGCTGTCCCAACTTCCAGCAGCAGATCCGAGCAGCAGCGCTCAGTGGGTCATCGGGACATACTCAAAAGGCAGTAGAGCAGCGAATATGTTAAATGACCACTTCCGGATTGCGATCTGTGCTCAGGACAGAGACATTGGCCATTCCACTGTGCCCAGTTTAAGGTCTTGCCAATGGCTGAGCGTCTTTCGTATGTGGCTAAGCACAGGCGCTGTATAAATTGCTTCAGCTCTCGACATCAATCTGCGAAGTGTCCGGAAAAAGCATGTCCGCGTTGTAAGGTCAAGCATAACAGCGTGCTTTGCCCAATGAATTATAACTTTGGTGGCCCCTTGGAGTCGCTTCATCGGCTTCAACGATATGTCGGTACGCAACAAGGTGCTGGTGACCCGAAAGCGGAAGGTGAAGATACGCGATAGCAATTAATGGCATATAAAGGGCGTAGTGACCTCGGTATACCCTTTCAAGCACAAGCAAATGCCGGTACAGAGGAAGGAGTCAGTGTTTCATTGCTGGCCACCGCCATCGTACGTATCCAATTAGATGATCTCGTATCACCACCACTGCGGGCATTGTGCGACACTGGCGCACAAACAAACTTTATCAGCGACAGAGCCATTCACGCACTCAAGTGGCCTACGCAGCAGTGCAGAATTCGAATTCATGGTGTTCACGGAGCATCTAAGAAAATACACACACGTAGAGTGACCTGCCAATTGCTGGCAAGAGCAAATAACACACCATTGACCACTGTGACTCTTGTGATTGGGTCAGACTTGTCGGAGCTGTGGCTGCCGGGCGAAAATATTCCAGAATCCATTATTCCAGCAGAAGCAGCTTTGAATTTAGCCGATCCTCGAGCATGTATTCCGGCACCCATCGATATTCTGCTCGGTGCTGGAGTATGGGCAATTGTGATCCGCGATGGTTGTATTTTAAATTCATTAGGAATTGCATTCCAGCCGTCAAGCTTAGGCTGGTTGATGTACGGCGGAGGAACGAGTTCACATCATGATTTAATGGCAGGAACAAGTGTTATCGAGTCAACAGAGCCTATGCTTGACCAGCTGTTACAAAGATTCTGGGAAACGGAAGAAATTGCGGTGACACGTATACGAACAGCTGAGCAGGACCGCTGCGAAGAAATCTTTATGCAGACTCATCGACGGCTCCCAGACGGTCGATTCCAGGTAAACATTCCACTGCGCACCGATATCGAACAACTTGGATCGTCTAGGGCTATGGCGTTGCACAGGTTTCGGCAGCTGGAACGTCGTTTCGAGCGTGACCCGACTTTAAAAGAAAAATACTTTGCAGCCATCGATGAATTGTTGCGCGCTGGTCAAATGCAGTTGGCTGACCGGGCACCAGAGAATTGGTGTTATCACATTCCACACCACGCTGTGCTAAAAAAGTTTCGGATTGTGAACGACGCATCATGTAAAACGGATAAAGGACTTTCACTTAATGAGGTGCAGTTGGTGGGCGAGAAACTGCAGGACGACCTAGCTGACTTAATTATGCGTTTCCGTTGCCGACCAGTGGCTATCTCTGCTGACATTAAAAAAATGTATTTGCAGGTGCGCATTAACCCAGTGCAGTGGGATTTGCAACGCATCTTTTGGCGCCCTAACATCAACGGTCCAATCAAGGAATACTGGCTGACGGTGGTTACTTTTGGTTTGGCTTCTGCACCACATTGCGCAGTCCGGGCGATGATTCAGGGTGCTCGAGAAGCAAAAGCACAGTACCCAAAGGGTGCGGATGCTGTGGAATGCGACTTTTATATGGACGATTGCCTATCAGGCTCTGAAACGGATACAGAAGCCCGCCAGTTGTGTCAAGAGATCGATGCGGTGCTGCGGTCGTCTGGTTTTATATTGGACAAATGGCGATCAAATAGGCCGAACGTGGTGCCAGAAAGCACAGGTGGTGACTCAGAAGAAACGTTAAATCTCGGTGAATTTAAGGACACGACCGTACTAGGTTTGCGCTGGTTACCGGCAACGGACGTGCTTATGTTTAAATTTCATCCGCTGGCGGCTCTAGAAGCTAGAGAGGCAACCAAGCGTAAAGTGCTGAGTCGGATTGCACAAATATTTGATCCAAACGGCTTCCTGGGTCCAGTTGTGATGGGAGCAAAGATACTGATGCAAAAAATTTGGAACGTGAAATCCGGATGGGACTCACTAGTTCCTAACACCATATATCGAGAATGGCAGCGCTTCGAGCAGCAGCTACCACTGCTCACAGAAATTCGATTGCCTCGATGGCTGGGAACTGGGCGACAGCGAAAAATTTCTCTGCACGGATTTGCTGACGCATCAACTCTTGGGTACGGCGCTGCGCTTTACGTTAGGGTGGAAACGGAAGAAGGCATCAAATGCACACTCGTTGCAGCAAAGTCACGGGTTGCACCACTGAAAACGGTCACAATACCACGGTTGGAACTGTGCGCGGCACTATTGCTCAGTAAGCTACTTCACACGTTCAGAACAACGGCTAAACTACAGAACGTAGAGGTCACTTTATGGTCAGACTCCCAGATTGTGCTAGCGTGGCTGAGGAAGAATGCAGCATTATTAAAGGTGTATGTAAACAACCGAGTACAAATGATTCATCAGCTAACTGCTGGCGCGGACTGGCGCTATGTTCCATCGGCTGACAATCCAGCTGACCAACTTAGCCGCGGCACCTCAGCCGTTGAGCTGCGTGACTCAAAACTTTGGTGGCATGGTCCGCCATGGCTACTGCAAACAAAGATCCACTGGCCCCATAATCAACCTAAAATGACAGCTGATACGGATTTGGCTGTAATGAGAGAACATATATCGGTGGGCGATAGTACACGACCTAGACAACGTCACAAACAACTTGCAGTGATGAGCGCAACTCTGCGTGGCGTAGATCTTCTCGCACGCGCGTCCAAAATGTTTGAACTCTGCAGACTCACTGCATGGCTATTTCGTTTTGCCTACAATGCGCGACAGAGACTGGGATTTCGCCGGAGCGGCCCGCTGTACAATATGGAAATTGTGGTGGCGCAAGAATTCTGGGTGCGGGAGGAGCAGCGTATATACTACGCTAAAGAAATCAAGGCGCTTCAAAATCCTAACAGCGAAGGTGTTGATTCATCTAGTCCGATAGCTATCTGCACGCCGTGGCTCGACGATAAGGGTTTGCTGCGCTTGGGCGGTCGTTTAGGCCGTGCACCAATCTCGTTCCAACAAAAGTATCCATTGCTGTTGCCTGATGTCAGCCCATTGGCCATTCTGGTAATTAGAGAAGCGCATGAAGTATCGCTGCATGGTGGACCTAACGAAACTATGGCGCTTGTACGGCGCAAATTCTGGATAACTAATCTCCGCCGTGCAGTGCGTAAAATAAATTTTCAGTGCGTTACATGCACACGTCACCGACATCAGGCGGCGACGCAAATAATGAGTGAACTACCTACAGATCGAGTGACACCTTGTCGAGCCTTCAGTCACTCGGGAGTGGACTACGCTGGTCCATATTTGCTGAAAGCACGCGGAGGACGATGTAATATTGTCGAGAAAAAGTACGTAGCTCTGTTTGTGTGCATGGTTACGAAGGCAGTGCATTTGGAGCTGGTTGAGAGTCTTTCAACAGCCGACTTTATACAGGCATTCCTACGATTCACTAGCATACGGGGCGCTTGTGTGCGGTTATGGAGCGACAATGGCAAGAATTTCGAGGGCGCCGCTGTTGAACTCAAGAAAATGCTAAACAGCTGGAATGAAATGAACATGTCAAAAGCATTACTGCGGTATGGCACTAACTGGCGTTTTATCACGCCCGCAGCGCCGCACCAAGGAGGACTTTGGGAAGCGGCTGTCAAATCTATGAAGTATCATCTTCGCCGGGTGATTGGGCCACATAAACTTAAAAGCAGTGAATTCCAAACCATTTTGGCGCAGACTAGCGCGATAATGAACTCCAGGCCACTATCAGCGCTATCTGATGATCCAGAAGATTTATCGTTTCTCACTCCCGCGCACTTTCTCATCGGCGAGCCGATTACACAGCTTTTCGGTGCAAACGTAGTGGATATTCCAGATAATCGTTTGAAACTAGCACAGCAAATTCAAAAAATGACCCAGGTCTTTTGGAAGGCATGGGGACGAGACTATCTCCACCAACTACAACAGCGGACGAAGTGGCGACAAGTGCAATCAAATTTAAAGGTGGGTGATTTGGTGATCATCCTTGAAGACAACATCCCCCCGACACTGTGGAAAATGGCACGAATAATCGAGACTTTCGCTGGAGCTGATGGGATTGTACGCAATGCTCGCCTGCGAGTGGCCACATCGGATTGGAAAATGAAGCCTACCGAGAAAAAGGTGCCCTTCATTACTTTAGAGCGCCCGATACAAAAACTATGCCGGCTACCCGTTGAGAGTGAAGCAGAGCATTCACGGGGGGAATGTGTTAACGCCGGCACCAAACAAAGACGCTTTGAAGGCACTTTAACATAATCCACTATGCTTAATGTACTTTACTTAATATTTTTATATTTCAGTCGGTTGTAATTTCGTTTCATATTTTTAATTTTTTCTGTTATTTTGAATCAATAAAAAACTTTTCTCGAATTCGGTCGGTTTTCTTTTAAGAAATTTTCTAGGAAAAGCAGGAGAGCAAAAAGGAAAAGCAGGAGAGCAAAAAGGAAAAGCAGGTACAAATCAATACAGTCCACAGATTGTCTGGCTATTGAACATGTAAACTCCCTATCGAGTTTAACTAAACAACGAAGGCTGGGAACATGTGGTGTTGAATTGCCCAAGGTTTCTGGAAGCGAACTGGTGAGTTTAAAACTACAGTCAATACAGTAAATATAATTATCACGATATATGATTCAAAACTCATCGGGCTAATGTGTTGTTGCGCATATGTTCAACATGACCTATCCAGCTTATTCATTGCGTTTAAAGCTGTTTAATCATCGGTGCACTTATAGAGCATCCTCGTTAAATCTCCTCCAACACACTCCATCGATACATCCTGGATCCAATATCGCCCATTATTTCGAAGCGTTCCAGGTTTTCATCCGCCTTCAATAAGGTCCATCTTCTAATGCACCACCCACAGTAATATCACCTTGGTCTTATGAGAGAGATTTACTTCATAGATGAGCGATTGGCAAGAGTTATTCCTCCCTTAGGCTAGGCACACATCATAGGTAAGACTGACAACTTAGCTTTGACACCAAGATATTAAGGGTAGGTATACACGTCCGATTTTTTGCGACTATAAAGAAGTCGCGCAATTGAAATCGCATGTGTGTACCTGCCCTTAATATCTGCGGCGGTCATTTTGCTATCATTTTGGCAACTGTGGTGGACAAAGTCTTTATCTACTTCGAAGTGGTGTGTGGGCATTGTGACTTTTGCCAGAATCGCCGAGGTACTGAGAGTATTTCTTGATGACAGCATATATTTAATTTTCTCCTTTTTGAATGTTCAAAACGCGTCACAGACAGCTAGCTGCTTTCTCTCGATACCTATTGTCAATATCATAAGAACAAAATATTGAAAAATTTTACTTCTGATGTTGGCTTGTGATTTTCGTACAATTGCTTCAAGAATGTTCCACAACAAGTTACATGATAGGGCGTTGCCTTGATTTTTTTACCTTTTTCGATATCAATTGGTTTGGTGGTGTTTTTCTTCGACAATTTTCCAGTGTATTCCCGCACAGACGAACGAGTTTGAAAGGAATGCCCAAACTTAACATATGTTTCTATACCAAACTAACTATAACTTATAACTTACGCTTTCGTAGGTGGCTTTTAAGTCTCTAAAGGGTCTCTAATCTATCAATCTGGGATTACTGGGATAGGGTATTTCAGAGTTTGAAGATTTGTATGGATTTGTCAGTGAACACGTTCCAAATACAAGTGGTACCCCGTACTTTATCTTGCAAACTCGAAGTAAATGGACGTCAATTAAATAGCTTGTCAACTCTGATACGAATACCTATCCATCATCCACAACTGCTGTTGCCAACTACAAACATACACTTAGTTATCGATTGGTCTGCATATTCACACTTCATTCCATTACCAGCACAAAAACCATAAATAGAATTCCAATCCCAAGAATCATCATCAATCCATTCAGCATTCCTCCAAATATCATCAACATCAACTTTTCCAATTACACCATTCATCAAGAAGACAGCCGCCAGGACATCACGCTCTCTATTCCATCGCCCGTAGGTATAGCATAAAACATCCTTTTTGACTTTCCGCCATTTTGCCCATCGTCGTCGTTGTCAGTCAGCTATAAATGGAAGCCAATACCTTAGCAAGACTCACACTGGAACACAATGATAAATCACTCTCATTAGCAGATATCAATCACAAGGATAAATCAATAAGAAAACGACTCCTTGTGTTTAATTTATTATTTTTTGCTTCAATTTTTCTTCTCCGCCATTGAATTTTTGCACCCTCCGCAGACAATAGAGAGCACAGCAATTTCCATGATCCTTCCTCTCACGTCCTGTGGAGCAACAAACGTAAAAAAAAAATACATCAACAACACAACTGTTCGTCTTTCGAAAGTGTAGTTGGGAAAAAGTGAAAACGTCAGAACATGAGCAAAGAAAAATGTATGGAGATTTCTTTTCAACGACCCATAACGACAGGATGATGGATGCCGCAAAAGCCCAAGATTCCAAGAAAAGGATCTGTTCCTGTCAGTCGTCTTGACATATATTTTCGTTTTTGTTAGTGTGTAGGTTTTTGCGTTATATAGCGCAGTGAGGTTGTCCATTTTTTCTAGTGAATAAGTGAGTGTTAGTTGGTGGTATGGGGAAGCCAAAGTGAAAAAATAACTTTTCGAAGATGAATGGTTGGTGGCCAAATGAATGAATGTTGCAAATAAGGAACGACGAAGCGAAGAGTGCCAAGGATGAAAACTCTTTTAATAACATTCAACTTTGACAGATGTTTTCTAATTTTTTTCCCCCTTAGTTTGCTCAAGATTATTTTCCAGTAGATGAAGGAGAAAAACTTCTCTAGGATAGTCCATTTTTGGAAATGGATTTGGCAATAGTTTCGGTGTCTACATTTAAGAGAGTCCGTGAGGGTAGTGATAAAGTCACAAATCTATAAAATAGTGGATGACGGCACAAATCTCGACAATCCGTGTGACAATAGTAGCAAGTTCATCAGAAAGATGTTGAAGCGTTGTCGTTATCATCATGGGTAGCATATTAGGTACAACGACCCAGATGATCATTGGAGTCAAAGTGCGTACACACAGGAGATCCCAATATGGTCATAAGCATGCTTATTTCCAGCACACCTACGACGGTTGTTCAGTCTCTTACTATTTACCCCCAGTTCCACTCTCTAAGTTGGTTCAGATCCCCTAACAACGAATATTAGGCAAGGTATTCCTCTACTGTAGTGTCCCTCTGGGTTGGAATCGAATACTCGGGCCGGAGCGCTAGTGTCCATTCACTCTATATGTACTGACTATCTTAGACGGCTGAGTCGCACTTTTCTGACAATGTCGCGACGAGGAATGTGTTTTGGCAGCTGTAACGCCGATTGACATACCAACTGTTAGTGGAAAGCAAAACCACCAGCACAGCAGGGACAATAAGCACCATCAGACTCTAACAAGAATGACACCCCAAATCGAATGACAGACACAATTTGATTTCTCTGACAAGTGTCAGACGGTATTTTTTAAATTTTGAAATTTTATCTCGCCTAAAGTATGAAATGTTCGTCCACTTACCGCCGCCGTGTAAATATTTAGGGTCACTATACTAGCTAGCAGCTGAGGTTTAAATGAAATCAATTGTTACATGAAGGAGATCCTCCTAAATGTCCATTATGCTTCGTCTTCCTCAACACATAATCGGCACTCTAGAGAGTTGACTGGTTTTTATTTGATAAGGCGAAGTCACAAGAGGTTGTGATCTGCTGCAAAATAGTTAGACTAAATTTGTAATAATGCGACGGCTAAGATACATTTGTGGGCATCGCTACTGACCTGCATTAGTCCAATTTTAGATGCTCTACACCTGTAACAATCTTTTTAGATCTGAGTTTATTTTCGATTTACAATCTGCTGAAAAAGGGTACAGGAAAACACAGTCAAAGTCAATATATATTATCATGGTCTGCGCCTACTGCTAGCATCTGGTTATTAGCAAGTGCACTTAACTCAAAACCCTTCTCTCTAACTAGCCATTCGGTATGTGATCCTCCCACATTTAAATCGTCGGCAAAATGCATTACAAACTCATTAGGAAACCATAATCCATCTGTCCAAATTGACAAGGTCTCCTTATACCTGTAAGCCATTCAGTAAATTTAATTGAATATTTGGCAGGCACCTCTGGTCTCTCTGCAGCACTCATCTCATTTGTAAAAATGACTAATTGTCCGGTGTCAAGCAACGTCTTTCACTGTGCATTTACGGTAATGACAGCAACAAAAGCGTTGAAACCTCCGTCTCTTTTTCAAATGGCCCAACAGCAACAACAACCACCATCAACGGTATATTCGCAATAAATAATGAACCCTATTCCGCACAGCACATCCGTTTCAAGCCTTATTTTACAACAGGGGATGATTAATCGCCCCCATCTGTCAAAAGTATTATTCACTGCCATTTCACATGCCATTATTTCGTCAAAAAACGTACACGAAAACGTATAAACGTAAACACTTGTGCGTTGTTCAGGACTCGGGTGTTTCATGTACAACCGCAGGAAAAAAAAACTACAAAATTGCCAACCTTTTGAACAGAAGATTTATTATTTAATTTGTTAACGTTGCGTTGGGGGGAGAAAGAAGCCACCCAACGAAGACGAAGAAGTTGACTGATGGAGTGTGGGCAGGTACAATGTACAAGACGTATACCGTCTGAACAGACGTCATTCAAAGCCACTTTGCGAATTCGTTATCGCGGCTGTTTTGGAACCAAATCTCACCTCTTCTACTCGACCGTGGCCTATAAAGTTGAAAACATCACAACCTGTGTTGCCAATTTCATTAGAGCCCACGTATGTTTGTTGACTATTTGGTCGTTGACGAGAAGGACCGGTTGTTGTTTTTGTTATTAATACTGTCTTCAGTTTCAGCAGCGGAACTGGTGGCATGCCCAAGGAGGAGGAGGATTTATGTGTGTTTTTCATGCGTTTCGTGTGTTTTAGGTTTTTTTTTCGAGGGATGTTTTATGTTCCATGGCGGCAGATACAAATTTTCTGGTTATTCATTTTCATTTCAGCCATTCTTCAAGGTTTTCGGTTGGCGCGTTTGATGTTGATTATGTTGGCTTTTTTTTTATAAATGATTCTGGTGGAAAGGTGATTTGGATAACACGCTCGTGGGTAATTTGTTGTGTTGTGGCGCAGAAAGTGAATGATGGGAATGTGAAATCAGTTCAAAGGGAAATTCGGAAATCCTCTTTTTCAAATCTGTCGACAGGGTTGGAATCTTGGAGGGACTGGGGTTCCAAGGCGCAACTTCAGCTTTTAAGATTATAGCAAGGCAACCATGTCAAAGGCTTCTAAATTCTTCCTTCTTGTTCTTGTTCTATGTTCTCATCGATACGAAGCTTATTAAAAATTATTTTTATATGAGACCTACATAGTGTTAATATATACACATAATATGTACACTCCACCACTATTCATAAAATTTATTCATAAATATGTTTATGATTGAAAATAGTTTGATTAAATATTTTGCTTTAAAAAAATGTATAAGAGGCAACATCTAAAAAGCTTCCTTTTTCTTTTCTTTTTCCTTTAAAGCCCAGCCTTAGCTGCAGATTAGAAACCATTACCGCCAGCAGAGGAAGCTTAAACACATAAACATCTTGGCTATGAATGCGAATGAAACAGTGAGCCCAAATGTTTCAAGTCCAGAAGCAGGACTTTCCACTGCAGAGCTAATGAGGATCAGTCCAAGATACAAGACAGGATTTACACTGACCAAAGATTCTAAGCCACCTTAGTTAACAAATTTAAATAAGGAACTGGACAGCACGTGCGCGGCATAGATCTCAGTATCAACTATACAATCAGCAATCAGGAAAACATGTTATATACTTAACTGTAAACTGCTTGGACTTTATTGCACTTTTGAAAATGAAATAAAGTCCAAAACTCGTTTTGGATTTCTATCTCTAATCTAATGTAATCTAATCTAATGTAATCTAAGTGGAAATAAAATCCACAATGCGTAAACAGTAAAATATGTATGGGGGTAGGCTTGCTACCCGTCCTCGTTTGAGGAGGACAGTCCTCCGTCCTCCACAAAAAGAAAAATGTCCTCCACAAACATAATTACTTTAACAAAAAAAAAATCAAATTCCTTTCACTTTTCAAAGAGTACGATTTTATTTTGCAAATGTTGCAATAGATACATTAGAGTCAAGTTTTATATAAATTGCAGAACCTGCAGAAGAGCAAGAGGGTTTAATTTTTTTCATCTCTTCAGGGAATTCAGATACTATTGACTACTGCATCTGCATTGCACGTGAAGGAAGCTGCGGATTGAAACATCGCATACAAAAATGACACGACGAAATCATGAACGAAAAATTTTGCTCTAGCTGCCTACTTTCAGTTTTGCAGTAGGTACGCTGCAGCGAAATGATGACAAAAAGTGGGTAATTGTAGTAGATTTGGCTAGATTTTACTTTATTTTTAAAACTTTTCCAAAATTATTATTATTTTTATCTTCTATCTATTCATTATAATATAAATGGTGCGAAAAATGTATAGTAATTCATAAAAACGGCTGGGCCGATTTGGCTCAAATCCGAAAGAAAATTTTGGGAAAACCCTCTGGAAAAGTCGGGAAATTGGAAAAATCGAAAATAGATTTTTTGTATGAAAGTTTATGTGCAATTGTTTCGGAATGGCTTTTCGAATGGAAAAATAGAAAATACTTACTGACTGTCCTTTTCGCATTGTCATTTTCTATTGAGCAAATATGCTTACTATCAGTGTTTTATTATCACTCTGGAGTTTATCCGAATGCGTAAAATTCGGGCGAGAAGGAGTTCGCCGGGTCAGCTAGTATTAAATAAATGTGTAGTTAACTAATAAAAAAAGTTTCATCAAAATTGGATCCAAAAAACCGAAGATATATCTAAGGTAATTATAAAAATGCGTATTTTTTGGCGGTAAAATTAGTCAAGCAACATAACATAAACATTGCATATAGGTACCCAACCTACTTGCACCTACTCGAAATCCTACAGTGACCACAAGCAGAGATATTCCACGGGGGGCAGCATGCCCCGCTAAGCTGCGTTTTTTGTAACAAAAAAAAGATAAGTCAGTAAAAATGTTTAACAGCCTTATTCATAACAATTAATTAAATCTGAATTAGGGTTAATTTTGGTTTAATTGCAGAAAACGTTATTCATAAACTTTTTTCAAAGTTAATTTCCATTTAATCAAGTTTCAAAGAATTAAATGCCGAAATCGGCATTCAGGAGCAAATTAACTCTGAATTAAATTTTTCAAATCATCATGGCGTTCTTATCTCATGCACACAACATTCCAGAGAAAAATGTCAGAATTTATCAAATATTTATACCAATTGCATACTTTTATATGAAATGCTGGTAGACTTTTAGGCTTATTGCCTTAATTCCTTGATTAACTGGTATACGAGCAAAAATTCTTTATGAATGAACATTTTTTAATCCTTAATTAAAATGACAGTTTCGAGTTTGAAGTGAATTAGCTGAGACACTGATAATTAACAGATTAAATGAATCTATTGAATAAGGCTGTATGTTTAAATACAAAGTAAAAGTCCGTGCCCTTGAAAGTAAGTAAAATGTCAGTACAAAAATTCAGTTGTTAAAATGTAGCTTTTTTTTTTAAATAGATACCTCATATTTTCTGTCTTTATGTTTCAAAAAAAGTTTTATTTTTTAAGTCCTCCACGAGATTTTCTAAAAGGTGGCAAGCCTGCAACCCCCCTGCTGGTCTTTCTTTTAAATAGCCGAGTGCAATAATGTCCAATGGCTTTATTGCATTTTCAAAAATTTTATTTTATTTTATTTTATTTTATTTTTATTTTATTGCAATTTCAAAAGTGCAATAAAGTCCAAAAAAGTCCAAAATTACGGTTTGGACCTTTTTGCATAAGACTTTATTTCATGGCACCAAAAACCTCATTCTCAAACCTTTCACCATTATTAGACTGAGAGTCTTTTTCTCTTCGAAACTAAAAAGATTTGAAAGCCCAAAACAATCTTTTTTTCTACAAAATCGAATAGTTGACCGCCCTAGTCAGTACAAGGCGCTGCTTGTTACATTGAACCAGCCCTGAATGACAGGAAGTGAAATTGAGCGATATTTTCAGAACTTGTTTGATGTATACATTTTTTTTTGTCGGTTACGTTGAATGTGTAATGTATGTCTATAAAGTGATATAAATTAGTTGAAGGCATATCTAAAGTAACAGGGAAGCATTTGTTATCCTTTTTTATATTTATTACTCGTCTTTAATTAAAGTGATACATGAACAATAAAGAAGCGAACATGTCTATACCAATTAATTTGGTAGAATGACGAGGGGTATCCGCGAGGAAGAGTACATCAGGGATAGTGATTGAGAGGAAGTGTGTTGAAAATGAAGTAACTCTGTCGCCGATCTTTTGATGTGAAAAAGGACAAACATTTCTGAATTTCTGAATCAAACGCGGCATTGATTCTCGCCAGTAAAATGCATTTTGTAAAATGATTGAGTTTGTAGATAGATACTGATTTCCCATGTTACCTACATAGATACGCCATATATTGCATAGTCATTATGTAAGTCAAAATGACATCCAAATGAGACGATGATTAAAATTGTAAAAGCCCTGACAGAGACAACTTGCATTCCCATCCTAAATGTATAGAACTCACTAAAAATGTGACTTCCACTACACAACCATTCGATTTTCAATCCATCATCGCTCAAATGTCATAACAAGTTCTAACGATGTACAGAATTATGGATTCTTTCGTCGCACTAGCATGTATAAAAATTGGAGGCGGTATAGTAAGTATGGCATGTGTGTCAAGCAATTTGAAGAAAACAACATCGCCCTGAGAACATGTCACATTGGGCTGTCATGTCGTTTTTTTTTGTTCTCCCCAACCTATAAAAAAAACTGACAGAGGGAAAGAACACGATTGACGTATTGCAAATTGATTTTCATGCCGCTGTCAGAAATGTCATCTCCCTAGACTTCGTATATAGGTGCTCCCACTTCCCTACACTGCTACCATATTTTTCAAGCAAAGTGTACATGTGCGTTGTGTGTGTGTATAGCTACTCGAGAATATTGAAAATGAGGAAAGTGACTAGTTGACGAAATTTTCCTTCTCTTATATGAGAAATGTCATCTGTTGATGATGGGTGCCTGACATTGCCATTACACTCAATGAAATATGAGCGTAGATATAAAATGGGGGTATCAGGTAGGGGTACCTAAGTAATCATCGTCATGTTGCGTATACTAACCGCAAGAACCACCTTCTCGCCTGGTGGTGGAGTTATGTGCATTTGTTGGACGCTTGCAGTCGCACATGTAAGCTCTCATTTATGCAGTAATATTACACTGACAAGAACGCTGCTGCATCAATTGGTATCGGATTGCGTGTATGAGGTGAAGTGAATTTCCTTGCCGTGCGTCGTGTAGCTTTTGCACAGGGGAGGGAGGCAAGATAGGTTCAAAAACTATAACATTATCAGAGTAGGTCGATACGATACCTACTACTTTTAATGGCAGGACTCACATTTGCGTAATACGAATGCATAAGCCAATATAGGGGTCAAAAGCAGTTATTAACTTGGGAGATGCTGGAAGTGGAAATATCTGTTAATATTTTGGACGACTATTTGTTTTAGAATTTTGTTGGAAGATCAAAATACTACTTATTTGTTTGAGTCAGATTACGTTTGCCTATTGTATGTAGTTCACTTTGTGTGTGATTTTCTGATGATTTTATAAAAACATCAACAGTTTCAGATAGTGCATCAAATGCTATCTATTTTTATTAAGGTGCTAGTACACGATATGTAGCACGCCTCATATATATGTAGCACTGACGTCATTTTGACGTCAGCGAATGGTCCCAATAGGTACATACCGTGTACAAGCTCTCTTTGTGCACTCTCTGTTGACGTCAGAGCAACATATACAAGGTGGCGCAAAAGTAATCCTCCTATCAGAAAATGCTATAAATTTTGCGATTGGCCCCTAATGTCAGTTCTGTATCTGTTTTGACATTTGTGTAGTAAACACATGCGAAATACACGTTAATAAACAATGTTACGCTACACTGCTCCAGAACGCGGAATATTGGTGACTATTTATTTGAGCAATAATCGGTCGGTGACTTTGGCACAACGTGAATTTCGTCGCAGATTTCCTAGCCGTCCAACGCCTACTGGTGAAACACTGCGACGTTTAGCCGCTCGCCTCGAAGAGACTGGCACAACACGAGATGCTGCCAGGCGTGGCAGACCCCGGATTAGCCGTTCTGCAGAGAATATTGCTGCTGTAGCCGAAGATGTCATGGACATGTAGACGTCGCGGGCCAAACGGTTACTGTGAATGATAAGCGCTACAGAGCAATGATCAACGAGTTCTTTTTTCCGCAACTTGATGAATTGGGATTGGAAAACATGTGGTTCCAACAGGACGGTGCAACGGCACACACTGCACGTGCCACAACCGATATGCTGAAGGATGCATTTCCCGGGCGCCTAATCTCCCGTTTTGGCGATTTGTTTATGTCAACAAGCCTCAGACTCTTGCAGCTCTTAAAGACAATATCCGTCAAGAATGTGAGGACCTATCGCCGGAAGTTTTGGCCAAAGTGATGAAAAATGCCATAAAAAGGGCTCAAATGACAATCAACTGTGGCGGCGGCCATTTACATGACATCATATTCTCGACTTGATGTAAAAAAAATTAAAAGACCAAATAAAAATAATCCACAAGAAGAATCAAAGTTTTTAATTTTTTTTTTTAAATTACAGCCAAAAAACATCGGAAGGTTATTTTTGCGCCACCTTGTAAAAGTGTCTTGGAAAAAAGCTTTTCAATTCAGCCGTTCGGACTTAGAACACAATTGTAGGTCTCTTCCATTCGTAAGAAAAAATAAAAACGAATGGTTGTGAGAAGCTAGGTCCAGCGTACATATATATGAGGACCTGTTGCGCTTACTAATTATTATTTTATTTTAACACTAGAGTAGAGTTTTTGGATATATTCGAAAGCAATTAGATGGAAATTGGGTCCATTACACGTTAGAAAGGAAAGATTTGTATTTCTGCTTGCGAACTTTCGGAATTATGAAATGGCTCTTGTATATCACCAACAACGGGTCTTCCCTTCTGCTTCTCTGCTTTCTATTATCATATCACATGCAATATCCCGTTGAGTTCTTTTTACGTCTGTAGGAAATATACTGCATGGATGCACCCATAAAATCCTACAAAGTCTTTGGACGTCTATTTCAAGCGGCTTAGAACTTGCCACATAAAATATACACATTTGTATCTTTATGTAGTAGATATCATTAAAATGTTCAGCCCTAACGAGCATCTAATTTGATGAAAATGTACCTATACCAAAACACGTGGCCAAACACGTGTCATTCAAAAGACCGTAGTATTGTGCATTTTACGCTCCGCTAGTAATGACCAGAAAATTATTTTGTTAAATAAAAGAAGAGCGCAACTTGAGTGTCATCCACTGCAGGTGTGCGTCACCCTTCCAAAGGAAGTTGTTAAAATGTTCAGACGAGTATCCGTTCCATGGGAAAATCACTGTCAATCAGGATTATCTACCAACTGAAAAAAAACAAGTAAAAGTGTTATCATCGGCCTGGCCGATGCTTTGATACCCTCCACTGCATAAAAGTCATGCAAAATGTTTCCCATGCGAGTTAATATGTGTCTAATATTAATTTTGTATGGTAGGTAGCAGAACTACTTTACCGACATAGACAATTTTTAGTACCAACCTGACGACGGTTAAAAAAAGTCCTCTCACAAAATTTCATTCACCTAAGTTAAGTCGTTTGGACGCTATCGTGCTTTAACAGACAGAGAGAGACGTGTGTTCAATAGTGGTTTTGTATGGGAGGTAACAGAACTGCTTGACCGACATGGACCATTTTTAATACAAACTTGAAGGCTATAAATATAAGACCTCTCATAAAATTTCAGTTGCCTAAGTCGATTCGTTCGGACGCTATCGTGATTTCAACAGACAGAGAGAGACGTGGGTCTAATAGTGGTTTTGTATAGGAGGTACCAGAACTACTTAACCGACATAGCTCATTTTCAATACCAACCTGACGACGGTAAAAAGAAGTCGTCTCACAAAATTTCATTCGCCTAGGTCAATTCCTTTGGACGCTATCGTGCTTTCAACAGACAGACAGACAGACGGACAGACAGACAGACAGACAGACAGACAGACAGACAGACAGACAGACAGACAGACAGACAGACAGACGGACATGGCTAAATCGATTCAGAATGTGATCCTGATTCAGAATATATATACTTTATAGGGTCTCCGGTGAATCCTTCTTGGCGTTACAAACGTAATGGCAAAGTGAATATACCTTCCTGTGGAGGGTATAAAAACAGATATCTATAGAAAATACATGCATACACAGGCAGGGCCTGCCCCCTCATGAGTCATGAGAAGAGGCGTCATTAATACCATATTCTCTTGCCGCTCAACTAATTAAGTTTCATCCTGCGTTCGGTTCCACTATACACATACCCCAGACACCATTAAATGATTCAAAAAGGACTCAATGACATATTTTAAATGTAAAATCAGATAAGGCCTAGACAAATTGAATTTCCAATCTGCCGACCGGTTATAGCCATCAGAATGTCCATGCTCTTGTGTCCTTGTGTATATAGTATTATCTAACAACGGCAGCTTATCTTGATGAAAGTCTGTTTGTTTATTCCTTGTTAGAAGCCATAAATTCAATGTCCTATCGGAATAACGAATCGAAATGAAAATGACGAAACTCGGCCACATGTTGTCGTTCGACAAACACCTCCTATACTGATCCCTTGTCACAGAATGTATTTATCTGTCAAATATCCTTGTCAATTGCGTAATTATTTGCCATTATTATTTCTAATTTATCCTTGCTCCCCTTCCCGTAGAGCGAAAAAGAATGACAATTCTCCTCACTCCTTGTCGCAACACAAAAGTATGGCAGGACCCATTAACCCATTCGTCTTCATGTAACGTTATCCGACATGAATTATGAGGGTTCGTCCTCTGATTGATTTGATACAATTTTTCTCTTCGCTGACACAAAAAAAAAAAAAACTAACATTACAAACGCAACGCAAACAAACGATGAAAAACACATAAAAACCCAAACGAATGGAAAAAGGGGTCGCCGCCGCCGCCGCTGGTATATCCTTTTTGCGATTCAACACCCCTTTGGGCGTTGTTTGCACACGAAAATGTGCGCCGATTGTCAGGATAATGAAGACAAATATTATTGTTGCAATTTTGTTTCTACACGCAATTCACATAGTCAGTCTGACTGCATGGTGGGAAATGCCGATTGTACAAGACATATGGGACGAGAGTCCTGCTGCATTTCGTGCGGTTACCAGGAGGCACTTTGAAATTTTAGGGGAAAACGTATCAAATGTCAGAGGACGAAACTTTTGCTGGGCGAAAAATTAATCGCACCACCAGACTCTGAGCGAGGAGCAAAACGGATGAAGGGCAAATTACATCAATCCGTATACGTATGGTAGAGAGTGGTAGTAGAGTAGTCGCCTGCAGCAATAAATCAGACTAATTTCCCAAGGATTTTCCGCCCCGGGCTGGAGCATGTTGAATGTGTAATTTATTGGCATTTATTGTGACCACATATGTGATGTTAGTGTTTGGCTCAGGGCTGTCACTCGGAGAGACGTCGAACGGAATTTGATTGATGCTGAAAGTTTGTCATGCAAATTGATGGAAAAATTAAGGATATTTCTTGTGCCCTTTGCGATGCGTACACATGGGTGTGCGATGCGACGATGATGATGATGAGGGTTTTTCGGTACAACCAACGGAGTAGCCCGAGGCTTTTTGTGTCTTGGCCTTAGAGATATTGATGGTAATTTATGACAGCGAAATTGGATCGGATTTCGGGACAAATAGTGACGCAGTGACAAATGTGTCGTATGTGTGACACATTCATCCATCATTTTGGTTGAATGGAGGTGATTTATATAATGCGAGAGGCCAATGATTGTGGTGATTTTTCACACGAGACCTATTTGAGTATAGTGTTATATAATCTTTTGGTGTTTTTCTCTTGTGCGGGTATATTCATTCAATTTTGTGTAATTAATTAATCAGTCACAGATAAGAGGTTGGTCTAGGTACTTAATGGGAGCTTCTTCGGTCAAAAGAAATTCGCATTAATATTAGCTTCTCCAAAGTTGTTTTCATCAAAAAATATTTCGAACTAAATTACTGAAAAGAAATGCGCCCTTAAGCTTTCGATAGTCCCAACATACTTACCCCTAGGAGTTGTACCTTCGCCTTGTGCATCTATCAATGCAGCTTATTACCGCGAAAAGAAATGGCTGGTCTTTATTTTGACTTTCCCATAATAAGTACAGTACATAGTAAGACTACTGTAAATATCGAGATATTTAAGGTTGCAGGCCTCTTACTCCACTGTAAACACGTAAGGAAAACCCAAAGCTGGCATTCAACTTTGATCCCTGTAAGTTGTCAGGAAGCAATGAAATCTTCCTGTTGCAATTTTAAAACGCCTTTTGGCATATTATGGTGGGATAGCACTTAAAGACGTTTCCACCTTTAAAGCCGGGAATCAACTCAAAGTCTAACATATTTTCCCAAGTGTGCTTCATGTAAATCAGTCTGTCATCCTATTGATATAATAATCAGACATTGATATCAAACTAGCATGCCTACGGAGCTCAACATTAAATAACCAATACGCCGCATACATCTTTATGGATACTGAATCGGCCCTATCATGGTATCCGTTCGGAGAGTACTTTTCTCCGCAACGCAAATCCTGTCGGATACTGAATTTACGTTCATAGTATCCGTTTTCCGAACGTGCATCAACGCATTTTGTTCACTAAAATCTTTCCACGATGAACAGATGTCGGAGACCATCGGCTGTCAAAACCAGGTGCAAAAAACGCAGCCCATCGCAATGAAACGTAGACTGCCGATGTGCGTTACGTATTGTCGGAGTAAAGTTCCGAACAGCTTATCAGAACGATTACCATGAAGCAAAATTCCGCTATTCGTACGAAATCGCAGAATTTTTCTTTCGGAACGGATACCATGATAGGGCCGAATAAGTCACCTTCTGACATATACGTCAAAAGCTGCAGAAACGAATGGGAGGTGGAAAACATCACCCAATCTTAGGACGGGTTTCGGTGACCTTTTTAACACTATAGCCACTATATGAGATTTTTATAGGTATTATCGTTATATATGCCTGAGAGGCTTCGAGCCCTTTAAGAGCAGATGAAACTCATTCAGCTGCGACCAATTCTTCGCGTTATCTTCGGTTTTGAAGGAGTCTAAAGGAGATTGATAAGATGAAGAACTGTACAGCGATATAGACTTAGTCAAGGAGCTATCACCTCGAATCACGCGCAAACAGCCTACTATAGCTCTCTCCACAACCAAAGCGTATGTATACAAGAGATTCTTTGGTTGGAAACAGACAGAGATTTTACCAGAAGTTAGAAATATTATTCTTTATATATGGGTAATCAAAGCGCCTTGCAATTGGCGAAGAATGCAAGTTTCCATAATATTTTCCGAAAGTCTCCGACATACTCGTCAAAAAATATTCAAATAATTTACCAGAAAAGCCATCCAAAAATGATAACATGTATCTTGAATTTCCAAATGAGGGTGTATCCATCGGACCACAAAAATCCGAATGAACGAGCTCCAGAATTTCACTGCTAAATGAATTTCAGTGATGAAATGCCTGGAATAGCTATTTTCCTTGAATACAAACTTCACAGAAAAATTTTGAATTTCTGTTCGAAAAATTAACTCCTTTCACACAACCATCCTTCATTTTTCACAACCCCTGTTTATTGACCAACATGTCGATGCTAGAGCTTTTGATTGCATACAGGGGCGTAGCGAGGGTTCGAGCCTTGGGGGGGTGACATTCATTCAAATGCCGACTTATTTCAGGAATTTGCCGACTGTATAGAAATCATGAAAATCGGCCCAGCGGCTATCGAGTTATATCTAACGTCAGCGAATTTCACCCTATAGAAACATTTTTTTTTTAATGGGAGGTCCCACGCCCCTTTGTCCAATTTTGACCAACACAGGACATATTCCGGGCCAATACCTGAGGTCACCTGTAAATTTGAACTCAATCGATTCGGTGGTCTTCGGGATATAAAATTTTGATTGTTTTTGTTTGTATGGGAATGTTCGCCATACAGGAATACACCTGGGCCAATACCTAAAGCATCATTCGCATCTACTATCTACAAACGAACAAATATTCGCAAGTTTTGACAGTCCGGTCACATGAACACTTTTCTAGGTCGCGGCAGTTCGCGAATTACAACCATCAGCTGTATTAAGAAAACGAGTTTATATACTGTTTAAATAGGGAATTTCGTTTTCCAAACTTTTTGCAGCGAACGAAAACACCCTTGCCGCGAATTTTATTATGTTCAGTCGGCAAATTCAGCTATGCCGACAGTCTTTTTTAAAATCGAATAGAAACTCGCTAAATTGTAATGTGTACAGTCGGCAAATTCAGCGATGCCGACAGCCTTTTTTTAAATCGAATAGAAACTCGCTAAATTTTAAGGATTTCAGTCCCCAAATTCACCGATGCCGACAATCTTTTTTTAAATCGAATAGAAACTAGCTAAATTTTAATATGTTCAGTCGGCAAATTCAGCGATGCCGACAATCTTTTTTAAAATCGAATAGAAACTCGCTAAATTTTAATGTGTTCAGTCGGCAAATTTCATTTTTAAAATCGAAACTCGGAAAAGGTACATACAGTCAAAAAAATATAAATTCGCATTTCCGAAAGGTGGAACCTTTGAAAATGCCGTCTTGTATACATTTACGAGTTTAAAAACATATACCTAATGCAAATCCAAACTCACTTTTTATTTTTTAACATTTTGTTCCGAGTCAAATTTTAACATTTTTTAAATTTTTTTTTAAATTTTTAATTTTTTTTTTTTTGAAATTTTTAGAATTTTTTTTAGCTGCTCAAGTTAAAATGTTACTTCCTTGATTTGCCGACTCTTTAAACTAAGATTCTTCGCAACAAATTTCCAATCACTATAGTTGGATCGTCCCTGCAATTTCTCGAATGTTGTTTGCGATGAGACCATTTCGTTACTCTATATCGTACTCTATATCTGTAGAGTTTATCGTTAATCTTTCTCTGTTTCTATACCAATTCATTAAGTTACGGCCCATCCATACTACTTATAAAATGCAACGTCCGTCTGTTCGTTTCTCCATAACTCGAGAACCATTCATCCGATTGTCATGATTCTTTTTCTGATTTATAGATGTGTGGCCAACTTAGTCCGTAGGGTGGGTGAGAATTGCTCAGGAGTAAAGGTGTCGCGGGGAATAAGGGGGGTCTCACGAACCGTTAGCCGTATGAACTTGAAGGTTTGTGTGTTGATAAATAAATAAAAATAATTACATGCCTCATTCATCGTTTTTCAAAATTCGACCTATGAGGGTTGAAAAACGTTTGCACCCTACTTTTCTATTTCGACCTAACTACGCTCAACTTGCCATTATACTCACAAATCTACGTATGTCATTTCAAGAAATGATTTTATTTGTTAGCCAATGCTTCACCGAGTATTTTGAGCTAAAATGCATCTTTTTGGTCCATCCAGAGGGTGAGATATAATAAATTGAAAATAGATCTTATTTTGTCAAGTGCGAAAAAAATGATTTCTCGATTGAAGTTGTGCTTAGGGGTAGTTTTATATTGCGTTCCCAAAATAGAATATGATTACTCGCACGACTGGCATTCAGAATGCACATTGTACGTACATACTCATGTATGGCGTAGTTGAATTTGATGTAAGCAATGGATATGCATAAAACAAACTAAATATATATATATGTACGTCTACGTAAATATAAGAGGTTTGTGGTGCGTAAATGATAGATATACATATCTACATATATGAATTTGAGATCTGCAGTTATGGAAAGTGTAACGATATGATCGCGTAGTATAAATAATTACATCATACCTGTGACGAGTTTTTATTTATGTGAAATCTTATGTCTGTTGACTTAGGACTTTCGGATCAGTACAGGTTACGTAAGGACTAAGTTGGGGACGGAGGAAGGGTGAAGGGGTGGTAGGGACTAGCTCGGGAACTATTTGGCCGATTTCAAAAATTCTTTCAAGATTGTACTACATCCTCCGGATCAGTATAGGTTAGTTAGGGTGTGGATGGGGGAAGGGGAAACTGGGGTATAGGGGCTATCTTCGGAACTACTCGGCCATTGCCAGAGTTGACCTCCGACAGCCACGTCTTTCACATGGACAGCTATATATTTTCGCGTGAGCTGTAGGCGTAATTTGTTTATAGCTATTTGCGCCCATTAAATAAATAACATGTAGGGTAGGTATAATTTATGATTATATATAGCGATCAAATATTTTGTAAGCTTAAACAGCTTGAATTTAATTTAATAGAAAATAAACCAGCGGGCGGAGCCGCGGGCGTTGCTAGTAACGTAATAAAAAGCACTTGTCTGTTTGAATGTTCAAGAAGGAATGAAAATTTATTTTCAAAAATTAAATAGAATAAAATGAAATATTGTCAAATGTATATAAAAATATTTAAGAACAGTATTTCTACTCCAATAAAAGCAAATTGCCTGTAGCACTACTATAAAATGTCCTCCTTTTGGTCCGAACCGTTTTATTGCACAACCTTGGGATTAGGCTTGGGCATTCATTATCTCTGGTATGTAATTTGTTCGATGCTGTTCATAGTGCTGTGCCTCAACGCATCAGCTACCTCAATGCGTTGTATCCTAATTAACTATAAAGAAACCACAAATCTGCAATTGTTTCCTCGATGTCAATCAATCTTAACTGACTACCCGCACCCTTGCGTGAAATTCCGCATGCCCACATAAATTCTGCAAATCGCAAAGCCGTCAACAAATCCCGCAGCTAAGCCCAGGAATGAATTCCTAGGGCTACTAAGGTGAGAATAAATACCAGGTCTTAAGAGGAAGCACCACATGTTCCCACATGTTCCCACATGCTCCCATAGGTCAGTGGTACAGTTGATGGTGCGATGGTAGGTGGTATACTCACTGACTCACTCACTAATTACTCTTTATCCCGATGTGCTTACGACGGTCTAATGCCATTGCCGTACATCGGTTAATCGGATAATTGTGGAATCCTCTTAGAGCGAGTGGAATTCCATGCCAGCGGTATAGTGTCATCAACACCAGTAGTTGCTATAGAGAAATTCCACTTGGGCTTAGTGCGGATAAAAATACAAAAACTAGGTGGCATTCTGTCGGCTTTGATCCGCCCTTTTTGCGCTCTCTGATGGCGCGCTGAAAATGTTCCGAATGCAATTACACGTTCCGCTTAACACGGAAGATGGTGTGCAGCAGTTGTGAGGTCATGTTAAATCGATTTTTAATTAGACAGCGGTGAGAGTTGCTGGAGTGATGAGTGAGCATATGTCACTCTGCAATTTAGACTAACAATTGAAGTCAGAATCTCCCATCGTCATGTTTGAACTTTTTGTTCCAATTTTAGGCCACCGTAATAATTGAATAGCCCGATTGTAATCATCCTCTCATAACTTTGCCAGAATGGCTTTAACTCCAAGCAGCCAGCAGCGGATTACAATATCCCAATTAATTTAAACAGCAATTTAGTGAAATATCTCTGCGGGATTTAATGATACGAGATATTTTTACATAAAATACAATCTAAGCCCAACCGACAGACAGCAGCACATGGATGACGCTCTGAACTCCTTAGTCTAACTTCGTGTCGACGAGACGTCGCATTGTAGGCTAAAGCATGTCGCTTTTGTCATTTAAATAGAAAACTATCTTTGAGATCAGATCAGCATGTGTATAGATGTGGGGAACCACTGTGAGATCGCATTGTAACATCATCTACTTCATTAGTGATATCTTAATCGGAACACATATGGAGGGAAACGAAAAGCGGCCTCATGGTCATTAGTCTGTGTTGGGTTTCCGTTGGGAAACGGATTTTGATCTATGACTGGATGGAGGAATCTGAGAATGGAAATTAAGTGAGAATCTTACGGCAGGCGTTTGGGGCTAGCTGGGTTAGATGAAATTTACTGATAGCCATTGAGCAAAACACTATACGAGTTGTTCCTCAGTTCTTTGGTTCACAAAAACGGGCTACCCACGCTGTAACAGCAGGGGTGCTATTGTCTATGCTTTTCTTACAGAATTTTGTCGGATTATATAGGTATATATTTTTTCAGAATGATATGGGGGATAGAAATAGAATTAAGTATTCCGCTAGATGAGTTCTTATACCTTGCACACCTCAGATTATCTACAAAAGGGCACTCTTAAATATCCCTTTCCCCACCCGTGAAACCAAAATTTGGAGAATATAGAAAAATACAGAAATCGCGGACGGACCTTAGCAAAAAAAAACACCGAACACCGAACCTTACGTGTAGAGTCCCAACTCGAAAAAATTCGCATTCAGTTGAGCGCACTTATATCAGCCAGACCAGGTTATTCAGAAAAACACAGCTTTATATTCGCTTGCCACAACTTACTGTCTGGCCTCAAGAAGATATTGCTAAGTCGCAAAATTGTACACCGTCCCTAAAGATGATTTTTCGGCCAACATTGAGGTCCTCTTCCAAACGCTACGAAGCCCCAGTAAGTGAACAAACGGCGTTGTTTATGTTCACTTACTTTGAACTCCTGGGTCAGTTGGATCTTGTAAGGGTTTAAACCCAAAGTTGAAGTTTTCTAAAGGCCGACAAGGAATTGACTGCTTCGGGCTCTCCGGTACAATTTCACGGACCGCGGCAAAGTTTTCTCCCGATCTGGAGTCCCTTTGACGTAAGGGTGTTGCTTATTGTTTACATGGCCGGTTGATTTCTTGATCTGCCTACCTATGATATCGAGAAAGGACTAAAGGTCAACTTTTTAAGTAACGTATGGTAGCTAAAATTTAGTCAACTTTTCTACATAGTAAACTTTTCTGAGAGTCAACTTTTCCGAACATTTATGAGGATTTTCTTGCATCAAGAATAAAAGCAGTCAAACTCCAGTCACTCCCAATCATTAGCTAGCCTCTAAATTGATTCATTCATCGACATAATCTATTTCGAGCAGCCCAAAAAATCTTAGTATAAGTTGCTAAGACACCTACTTCTGCACCTCATCCTTGAATAAATTTTATAACAATCGCAGATGGTACCGAGCGAGGCCTCTATAGGTTACACAAGGAAATGCCACTGCCTGTTCAACCTGAATGCGCTATTTCCCGCTGTCTAAAATTATTGTCAATGTAGTAATTAGTCATGGTGCGGCCTCCGTTTCTCACAAGGCCACTTTACTTATATAAACCGAAACGCAAAAGCCAATTCACGGTCTGGTACCAAACAATTATCCATTGAAAGCCGAAGGAGTCAATAGCGTGTCATAAATTATACGGAACGATTTCTTTCCAAGACTTTTTGTTAGCAGGGTCTGTTTTGTCATCTTTATGACTGTATAGGACCGCATGCACGCTGCGCGCGACTAAAGAAGAAAGTGACTCTCATCCCCCCAGGATGATGGGATTCCATTTAAGCGACTGAAACAGGGATTGGACACGTAGAGCAAAGATAAATTAAAGTCTGCCGGAGATTCTTTGGAAACGTAAGAAATTCTATTTAAGGGAGCTGTCTATGCCGTTTGCTCCCTGGAGGATGTCGGCTGTCAAACGTTCGGAAGAATTATTTACCTACGATACGGATGAATGAGAAATGAATCGAGCATGATTCGGAAGAAAGTCTCTGGAAGCTGATGGTGATGATGATGATGATGTTGATGATGGTGATGGTGATGGCGATGGCGATGGCATATGTTACACATGTTCCGTGTCATGACCCAATCATTAGGATACATCCAGAATCTAATTAATTCTGAATGTTTAGCTGTTGTTGTTGTTGTTGATGCTATGATGTTTGCGTGGTGTGTTGCTGCCTTGATGACTTGCACATTTTGTTTGACATCACTCATAGTCAAGTAGAAAGATTCGTAAAATTAATGGAGTCTAGTGTAAGTTTTGAAGGGCTTATAATTTTTTCCCATTTTATTTTTCGGGACCATCAATCGGAATAGATACACAGTGTGCGTAAGAAGAAGGTGAGGGTAGTGAAAAGTAATGTCTTAATTTTCTATAAACGTAACGAGAAAAAATGATTTTTCAGTTCTCACGCAAAAATTGTAAACAAATTCTGATGAACTGAGAAGGCTGTTCTCATAAAGAAGCTGTCATAACGAATTCATAAATCATATTTTTAGGAATTATGTTACAAAAGGTCTTTAATAACTGAAATCTTTTAAATGGATTTTCCACTGATTTAAATTTTCAATATAAAGGGAAGATTTTGATTTCGTTCGAGCTTGAAATCGGTTACCAAACATCAGGGAACCTGTCTTGAGACACCCACATTAATCGAAGGAGAAGTTGGTGAATTTGAAATCGTTGTCAAACCTTAAAACGCACTGATTAGAACGTGTTCATAATAGTGGTTCACCGCAGTCACTCCTTGATTGTGATTTTATAAATCTCTATGCCAAGGTTATGGCTATGGTGGTTCGTGTACTTACTAATGAACTCACTGACCACATCGAGGCGCAATGTATACGTACTTTGAAGTAAATGCCACTTAAATAAAGCTCTAATTAATCAACAAGGCGACAGTGACTACATGGTTTGCCTTTTCCGTGAATTCTATTCCACAACATTCCGATTAGTTTTATCAACGATTGCCGTAAAAGTCGTCTACTTACACAGTTTTAACCCTAGATTCATAAACTATATTCATTGTTACATATTTCATAAACCTATGTCTGTGAGACTCCTTACCTTTAAAGTTATCTTATTTACTCTCTATAAAGATTTTTGCAAAAAAAAAAAACACATAGGTTACTTTAAGCAACATTTCTTTTAAATGAATAGAAGAAAAAAAAATAAATTTCTTTCACCCGGCGAAATCTTGACACCAATTCCCTCAGTGTCCACGCACATCGGACGTTTACAGGGGGTAAAGAAAAAAAGTCTTATACGCATCTTTGTGTAATCGTAGAAAATCCAATTTTTTCTGAGTTGATTTTCAGAGTTCATGCTTTTTAGGCATCGCCTCAAAGTTGGTACTGCGTAACCAAGCTTTCTTATTTTTAGGAAGCTACTGAAAGGTTTGTACGTGTTTCTGTTTGTATCTCTATCACACCGCATGCGATGATTGATTAATCAACTGAGAAAGTCTGTGAAACCCATGTTTATGAATCTAGGGTTAAAGGCTTTCGATCTTTTTTTTTGTATCTATACGGAAGATGGAAGTTGACAACCGCCTGTACGTTTGGATAGAAAACATGCTCAATATTAGGCAGATTCTATCCAAGCTGGGGAGGTTAGGTTACAGGCCTACGCCCAACTTCTTTAAATCGTAGTAGTAGACGAAGCACTTAACCATCCTTACAAACGAGGGGTGCAAAATAATTTAATTATAAATTTAATTTAATAAATTTCCTCTGGGTGACATCTTCGAAAAATTGGTTGCGTAAAATAAGCTAGCCATGTGTCTCAGAGAACCTTAGAAATGGACCAATTCTTAGGACGGCCATATGAGATGTCGCGAAAGGCTGATCTTAACCCTGTCCTACGTCTTCTTAACAAATGTCGTATTTAAGCCGGAAATAACGATTTATGCAGAAGCTGCGGAGATAAGGAAGAGGTAGAGTCCTCCTGGGGACTAGTATTGAACGCAGAGAAAAGTAGCATAACATGTTTCAGAAACTTTTATGGAAAAGGGTAAGATACTATCACAAACAATTCATAGTGTCCCAATCCCATTGAGAATAGAACCAAAATATCTTGGTATACGCTACCAAAATAAATTCAAATTTAATAAACATGCCAGGGAAGTGTTGAATAAAGCCAAAATGGCTTCTGGTATGCTCAAACAACTACTTTCATCAAGATCCACTTCAAATAAAACCAAACTCCTTATTTATAAGACTCTTATTAGACCTATAATTACATATGGTTTTGGCTGCTGGTTTAGTATTTCACCAACAGCAACAATAATGAATTATTGGAAAATTTTGAGCGAAAACTACTAAGATTCTGTTGCGGAAAATACAGAAAGCCGAACAAAAAATGGTATTCAAATGCAAAAATATATAAAGAAAATAATATTGTACCTCTATATATTATATATATGGTAAACCTATTGAAAACGAAATTACAATTATAAAAGATATTTGGGACAGAAATATCAATGAAAGTGTGCTAGATAATCACTTTTACTTATCGCCTATAAATATATTGAATTTAAGATCTCAACCATTATTTGAACCAATTTCCAGTTCTAATTTGAAATTACCTTTTTATGAGAAAGCAAGTCTGCCTGTACTTAGAGGATAGCAATTTCAAATAAAATGTGTCGGTGTCCACAAAAATAACATAAACTTTTGTTTCCCACTGGTCATCTAATTGATAGCTCAACTGACTCGTAATAATGCACTCTTCTTGTTACTATATACATATTTACTATATATATAACTAAGTAGAGATGGTTATTGTAATGTTGATGCTTTTTAAGTTATTGTATCTCTTCTAAATAAGATCCTTCTTTATATATAAATTCTATATATAATTTTAGTTTTTTAGTCCACTTCGAGCCATAAAATGAACATATGTCGGGAGCAAACATATGAAATTAAGTGAGAATTAATAATTATAATTAATTAAAATGTAATATATATTTATACTTGTTCCTTTTGAACATCTATTCTACTTGTACATATATATGAGCTTAACCAGATACAATTACTGAAATCGGTTATCATGAATTCAAAATAATGTAATAATAAATTATTTAATGTATTAAGGTCTCAATAAAAAACAAAATGAAAATGAAATGATGAAAAGGTAGAGTCACTGCCACATCTCTTTTGCTATACTGCCTCGCTTCGCAAAGACAATGCCTATACGTATCCCAGGATCCAGGTTCTTCCCATGCACCGGAGAGTTAAGTTACCTACTTCACTAGAAGCCGGCCAGGAACATCTTTGGTTTTGGTTTGTTAAATTTTTCAGAATCACTTCAAACAGGAGATTCACTATGGACCTTTCAGGTGTCCACATGGACATATGGTTTTTTCCAACGCGCACCGCTTTTTTTTATTTTACCCCACCTAAAAGTCCACAAAGCAGTTGGCTGTACTTGATGGCTTGGCAGCCAAATTTCTGGAAGAAGATCCTGACACATTCGAAACCACTTTAGCTACTGGAGGCCGGTGACTGGAGGACTGGAGTTATTGTTAAGATTTAAAAAAAAACCGAACTTAAAGACCCCAACATTGGAGTGGTATTAAACCTTTATTGAATAAAAGTCTTTTCCGTTTAATTATATAATATTTTATTAATTTAAATCAACCGTTCGCTTTGCTTGTCACCAACTCAATGCCCCAATTCCACACGTCCTGACTCTCTTCTTCCATCCTTTTACACATACAAACATCATGTTGCCATGTTTACATTCGGCCATCCTGTATGAGAAACGCCCCCGTTTCTTCCTCATCAAGTTCATCAATCTCTGGATCAATAACACACCACGGTTTCATTTTGTCGGAAGAGAAAACGGAGTGGTAAAACCTATTTGACCTTTGAATGCCGGGTACATCCTCGATGACATACCTATCATTGGGAAGTACCGCCGATACTATAAATGGACCACGATATTTTGGTTCCAGTTTACGGGATTCACCCGTGGATGGTGGTTCTGCTTCGACCACAACCAAATCGCCTTTGTTGTAAATAGTTGGTTTCTTGTAACGACGATCATAGCGGTCCTTCCACTTAGTTTTCTGATCTTCAATCCTCTTTGAAGCTTCTATCCGACTGGCAACTGCCGAAGTATTTCTTACTCGTTCTTCGTCATCCAAAACTAAGAGCAGCTTGTTTTGTAGAATGTCACGTGGCCTAAAATCGAATAGGAGCTCGTTTGGGCTTTTTCCCGTTGTGTTATTCGGTGTACTGTTAATAGTCCATTGTATATTCCGTAATGTTTTGTCCCAGTCTCGTCCAGTATCTTTATTAGTCATTGTTGTAATAGCACTAAGCAACGTTCTATTTGTACGCTCTACCTGTCCATTTGCCCTAGGAGTTCGAACCGCATTTTTTATGTGGCGTATGCAGTTGTCCTCACAGTACTTTTCAAACGCTTTAGATGTATAAGATGATCCCCTATCCGTTATCAATTTCGTCGGACAACCAAAAATTACCGTTAATTCGTTTAAAAACTTAAGCACGTGAGAAGTTTTTGTGTCTTTAACTGCCTTGATAATAACGTACTTTGTAAATGCATCAGTTAGAACTATCAAATACATATTTCCGCTGGAACTCTTAACAAAAGGACCCAAATGGTCCAAATGAACACAGTGAAATGGAATAGGTACCGTCTCCGAAAAATGTAGTTCACCCTCCTTTTTACCTCCTGGACGCTTATTATAACAACATTCAACGCAAGATCGTATATATTTGGTAACATACTGTCGCATCCTTTGAAACCAAAATGTTGTAGAGAGTTGTTGTAAAGTCCTTTCAATACCAAAGTGTCCCCGATCATTGTGATAATTTTTGACGATTTGCCAACGTACACCCGCTGGAACTACCCACATCTTATTCCCATTAACATTTCTATACAGTTTATTATTTTTTAAGGTATAATCAGTATGCAGTTGTTTGGTTTCTTTGTCTTTATCATTTGATTTAAGTTTTTCGATGATTTCCAGTAATTTTGGGTCTTGCACCTGTAAGGATGCAACCCAATCTGTGTTATCAATTGCTATTTTTAGGACACTGTTTTTTTCGTTTGTCATTGAGTCGAGTTTTTCCACGGGCTGTCGACTCAGTGCATCGACATGTGGCATTAGTTTTCCTTGCCTATGGACAATTTCAAAATCAAATTCAGATAATCGTAGCCACCATCTAGCGATCCGTCTATTTAGATTAGTCTTTGCTTTTAATGCCTCTATGGCTTTACAATCTGTTATAATAGTTAAATGTTTACCATAAACATACATCCGGAAACGTTCAAGGCTTTCAACGACTGCAAGCACCTCAAGCTCAAAGCTTGAATAACACTTCTCCGCAGCGTTTGTTTGGCGGCTAAAATATTGTACCGGTCTTAATTGCCCGGCCTCTTCTTGCATAAGGATCCCTGAAAGTCCGATTGTAGATGCATCCGTATGGAGTTCAAGCCTGGCGTCCATATTATACGTTGCTAATACGGGGTCGCTGCAAAGTAACGATTTCAAATTGTTGAAAGCTGTATTTTGCTCCGTATTCCATACGAATTCTGAGTTCTTTCGTAGCAGAGATGTTAAGGGCTCCGCTAATATGGCATAGTTTTTAATAAACCTGCGGAAGTACCCGCTAAGCCCCAAAAATTGACGAATATCATGAAGGTTTTTCGGTTGGGGATAGTCCAAGATTGCTTTTGTTTTCGAGCCCGGTCGTACGCCCGTTTCAGTTACAATATGGCCTAGTATTTCGACTTCGGTGTAGAAAAAACTGCATTTCTCTAGTTTGAACGTAAGTCCACATTCAGCAATCACTTTTAGTAAAAGTCGTAATTTTGTTAATCCTTCCAAAAAAGTTTTACTTGGAATCACTATGTCATCTATATAAATCATTATAGATTGATCTCCTATTCTTTGTTTGATTTTGTTCATAGTGCATTGAAACTCTGCTGGAGCATTTTTCAGTCCAAAACTCATGCGGAGAAACTCGTACTGATTATCGCTCGTACAAAATGCAGTATATTTTCTAGATGATTCTTCAATGGGTATCTGATAGTAGCCCGAAATTAAGTCAAGGCAAATGAAATATTTAAATCCTGTAAGTTGTGCCAATTGGTCTTCAGTATTGGGCATGGGAAATTGCTGACCTACGGTAATCGAATTTAATTGCCTATAATCCACACATAGTCTGTATTCATTATTCTTTTTTTTTACCAATAACAATGGCGACGAATATTCAGAAGTACTTTCCCGGATGATATTATTTTTGAGTAATTCATTTACAATCGATTGTACTTTTTCGCGATCGGTAAATGCTAAGCGATACGGTTTTTTGCGAATAACTTCGTTCGACTTAAGCTGTATTTTGAACTCGGATATGGTGCATTGCCCTAACTCAGACAAATCTTTTGCAAAACAATGTCGAAATTCGTTGAGACATTCGATCAGAAGAAATACTTCATGCTCATGGAGTTTCGCATTATATTTTATATCTGCAATTAATATCGGATCAGGCATTGACTTTAAATTACAGGCGTTCATTGGTTTTGGTTGCTCTAGCGTTTCAAATATCAGACGTTTGTTTTCTTTAACAGCACGGATATGGTCCTTGTCGATAAAATCCCTACCAATAAGAACGTCTGTACGCAGCAATGGGTCATCAACAACCTCCAAATAAATGTCTGCAATCACACCATCAATGGATACTTTTGCCAACATTCTTTTTGATGATTGATAAGAACCACCACCAAATCCCAATAATTGAAGCTGGCTGGGAGTGGAAGTGCCCTTAAGAGCTACAAATTTGGATTCCTTAATCATGCTACATTCACTTCCAAAATCGATGAATGCTAACTGCGATTGTCCATTTATTAAAATAAATTTATGATATTCGTCTGGCAAAGTTATTAGATTCACAAGACGGCCTCCAGTATTATTATCTCTGGTTAATGTAGATGTGTTCTTCATAAAGCACTGTGCTTCTGTATGTCCACTTTTGCCACAGAAATTGCATCTGGATCGGCGAGGCGGCCTAGGACAATTTATAGAGATGTGGCCACGTTCTGAACAATTAAAACAAATCCTATTATCTACTTGCGCAAAGTTTGGTTCGCGACGTAGTCCATTCTGTTCTTGGATTTTAGTTAGAGAGTCATGGATGTCTAAGCGGTTCCCGATTACATTTTGGGTCAGATTCATGCTTTCAAGGGTTTTAATTTTAAAAAGGAGCTCATTGGTTGAGGGAAAAGTAACTCCAGATAAAAGGTTCGTAACAGCAGGATTTCTCAAACCACATATAATATATTTGCATATGGCGGGATCCGATAGGTTTGCTTTATTACCCATTGCACACATTGAAAAAAAATAGGTCTCTAGGTCCTCACCACTACGACGAAAACGGTTGGAGAGTTGCGAATGTATATCCGCTTCATTGATAATGCATGGAAAACTGTTGCAAAGTGCCTGAGCGAATGAAGTAACTGACTGGAATAGTTCCCTTTGACCATCGAGCCAAATTCGAGCAGCGCCCTTTAGTTTTGCCGACATGGCGAATAATACCAACTTATCACTCCATGCGTAAGCACTTTGCAGGGAATTTACCCTATCTATAAATTGTAAGGCTGTAAGACCAATTAGTTGATCAGCTGGATCAAAATTAGGCAATATTTCCATCACATCCCGTGGGTTACAGAAGAACTGCGTATTTTCGCTTCGAATTGGTGTAGTGTTTATCTGCGATTCTTGTTGACGTGTATTCCGGCGATACTCTTCGCATCTATTTTCTAGCACTGCCAATTTCGCTTGCAAATGTTTAACCTGTTTCTCCAATGATGCGTTATTCCTGTTTTCAGATGAATTTATTTCTCTCCCTTGATGCCCACCTATGTTGACTTCACCACGCTGTCTCAACACATCTCTCAACAACCTCTCTCTTAATACGCCTACACCTCCTTGTACAGACAAGTTTCTATTTTTTAAATATTCTTTTAATGTCTTAGATGTCATGGTCTTAATAGTTTGTTCTGTCATAACACACCGTGAAAGAAAAAACCCAACAATAATTAAGAAAAGAATAAAAAGAAAGAAAAAGAAAAAAAAAACATGGAATAAATACAATAATATTATGTCATTCAATTTCATCCCGAAAATCGTTCAAAACACAAAAACATTGCAGCACTTTGATAGAATATACATTTTCCTTTAAAAATTTTTTTTTTTTTTTTTTTGTGTTGTGAGCGACAACGGTAAACGATATTTGCAAAGCTTGCGTTGCCATGCGCATGCCATTACCCGTAAGAACATCATCAGTCCCAATTTCAACAACGTTATGCCTCGATTCCTCTGATTCAATACGTTTCCGCTTCCTTGTTCTAACTGACATTGTACTCTCGTTTTTCACCCTCGTTTATTTTTTCTACAATTGACAACAACCAACAACAAAAAAAAAATTAATTTCAGTAACAATTTTCATATTCTCTTCGTTTATTTTCATTTTCCTTTTGCTCGTTTTTTTTTCTACTCGTTTTTTTTAGTACTCGTTTTTTTTTTTTTTAATTTTCTTTTCATTAGGTACCTATCTATCTCAAATTTTGCAATTTCCATTTCATTTTCCTTTTCAATAAGACTTACGTTTTTTTTTTCTTTTTTTGTTTTACGCGTGTATGCGCAATACAATTCGTTTAAAATTTTCCGTCTTGTGTGCAGTAGTATAATATAAAATATGCGTATTTCACTTTTCTTAATTTTATTTTATTTTATTTTTTTTTCTTTTCACTTCATACACTATTGCTAATATCCGTATCTAAATATTTATATATTTTTGGGCTAATCCCACTTCTGAGTTATTGAATAAAAGTCTTTTCCGTTTAATTATATAATATTTTATTAATTTAAATCAACCGTTCGCTTTGCTTGTCACCAACTCAATGCCCCAATTCCACACGTCCTGACTCTCTTCTTCCATCCTTTTACACATACATTCATATTTATTGGAGTTATACTTAAACATCATGTTGCCATGTTTACACCTTTGAGGGCTTTAGCGAAACTAATTATAACTATAGCTTCACAAGAAGTCCTTATTGAGGATAGCGGATATGGAAGTTGTTTAAACGATTGGCGCGAGCTTGCCAATGAGACTATTAACTTCCGAGTTGGCCCGACAGGTGTTAACATCACTTTCAATGACCCCAATATACATTACAATGGCAGCGAGTTCAGGATACTCTCAAATGGGCCTTTTCATAATTCTCAACCTTCCGCTACCCCTTCAAATAATTAGGGGCAGTCCCCTAATAGAAACACGTCGAACTTGATGCAACTACCTAGTCCTCTCTAGACGACATTAAATACCAAGTTATAGGCCAATAACTTTGCCACCATGTTCGGGCCGGATAACAGAGTGATCTAGCTAGCTATCTCTAAACTGAGCATTTCATCTCTCGTAAATTAGACCCCGGGGCTTTGGAAATTTCACTAAAGCAAACATTTTCAATCTGGAATCGCGCACTGTCAGAAAAAGTTAGGTAGGTAGGTAGGTAGGTTAACGGGTTGACAGAGCAGGTATAACCTGCTATGCCACACTTAGGTCCTTGTGGACCCATTGTGATGCCCTTTTTTGATGGGGGTTAACCAGTGATGTTGGGATGGTTAGCCTCGTGTCCCTTCTTCTAGTGATTACTCGACGCTGTCCAGCCATCCTGATATCCTCAGAAACCTGTAAAGATCAGAAAGTGAGACATCAGAAAGTTCTTGTAGGTCATGGAAGTAATGACTTCCAAGTGTTCTGCTCCTCAAGTGACAGAGGCTCGGGCAGTGACAGAGGAAGTGAGGTGTATCCTCATGAACCTCTTCGTCTCCACATCCTCTACATATATCGTCATCTTTGAGATTTAGTTTCATTGTATGATTTCTTAGGAAGTTATGACCCGTTAGAGCCCCTACCAATTTAGACAGCGATGACCTGTCAAACTGTAGAAGTTTGATGGTTCGGCCACTGTCGTATTTTGGCCAAAGCTTCCGTGATACTTCGCAGGTAGATAGTCCCTTCCACCTGTTGTTGGTTTTCATGCGAATTTTATTTTCCACTCTCTCTCTAAGATTACAGAGTGGTGGCTTAATCGACTGCAGTGCCAGATCATGATCCATTGCAGACCCGTTTCTCGCTAGTTCGTCGGCCCTCTCATTGCCGGCTTTGCCACTGTGCCCAGGGACCCAGCAGAGGACCGTGGAGTGCTGCGAGCAGAGAACCTTAAGCTCTTCGCGGCAGCGTTGAACTAACTTTGATTTTATTTCAATAGCAGAAACTGCTTTAATAGCCGCCTGGCTGTCAATGAAAATGGTAATATCATTTTTTGGTATTGCCAACAATGACACCTTACGGGCCGCTTCCGCGATTGCCAGAATCTCTGCTTGGAAGACACTGCTGTTGTCAGGAAGCCTGATTGAACAGTGTATATTTAATTCCTCGGAGAAGATGCCGGCACCGGTTCCACAGTCCATCTTCGATCCATCTGTGTAGATGGATATCGATTTCCTCTTTGTGGGTTCATCTGTGTTCCATTCATCTCTACTCGGGAACGAGCAAGAGAATGGTCTATCAAAGTTTAGATGTGGGATCATATAGTCAGAAGTGACATTCCCAATGTATTTTCCTAGAATCTGTGAGTGACCAAAGTTGCTCACGTTCCAAGTACCCGTTTGGCTAATCCTTAAGGCACTTTGGTAGCAGATTCCTCCATGTACAGGTCCAGAGGAGTCAGATTGAGAATTGCCTCCATTCCAGCCGTAGGCGTGGTTCTCATCGCACTGGTTGTCCCTATACATGCTAGTCTTTGTATTTTTGTCATAGACTTGAGATTGGTCGCCTTGCCCGCGGCTTGCCACCAGACTACGCTGCCATATGTGAGTATAGGCCGCACGATTGCCGTGTACATCCATAGGATTGTTTTGGGGTTTGGTCCCCAACTCCTGCCAAAGATGCGGTTACATGCGTAAAAAGCATTAGCTGCTTTTTTCACTCTTTCATTGACATTCGGCTTCCAATTAAGTTTTCTATCTAAAATCATTCCTAAATATTTCGCTCTATCTGTCACCTTTAGAGGTATTCCCTCGAGAGTTGGTGGCTCGAATAGTGGTATTATTCTCTTGTTTGTGAACAGGACAAGCTCAGTTTTCTGGGGGTTAACCCCAAGCCCGCATTGTTTTGTCCACGTATTGAGTACTCGTAGTGAGTTTCCTAGTAGCTCGCTTATGGTCGGTAAGAATTTACCTTTTGCAAGCAAGACTACATCGTCTGCATATGCAACTACCGTGGTACCCATGTTATTGAATTTCATTAGTATCTCATTCATGACAAGTACCCAGAGTAAGGAGGAGATGACCCCTCCTTGTGGAGTGCCTCTCGAAGCAGTTACTCTAAGGACCGTGTCACCTAGTTTCGCGTTGATGTTTCTTTCACTAAGTAAATTAACAATCACATTAGTGATAGATTGGTGAACGTTTAGATTCTGTAGTGCCCTTTTTACTGCGCACGTTTTAACATTATTAAAGGCTCCTTCAATGTCTAGGAACGCAGCTAGCGTATATTCTTTGACTATTAATGACCTCTCTATAGTGCTAACGACCTCATGCAACGCGGTTTCCACCCCTCTACCCTTGATGTAAGCGTGCTGAGATTTGGAAATCGCGCTGTCATCCAGTCGACTGCGTATAAAGACGTTCATTAGTTTTTCAAAGGTTTTCAACATAAAGGATGTTAGGCTTATCGGCCTGAAATCTTTTGCGGTAGTGTGACTAGATTTTCCCGCCTTCGGAATGAAGACGACCTTGACTTCTCGCCAGGCTTTAGGAATGTAGCCACATTCTACACTGCGAATAAAAAGTCTTTTTAAGACCGGCGTAATAATGGTCTTAGCTTTCTGGAGCATGATTGGGAAAATCCCGTCGCCTCCCGGGGATTTGAACGGGGAGAAAGTGTCAATTGCCCAGTTTAGTTTATCTTCAGTAATAAGTTCTTCTGGAACTGTCGCTGTTGCGTTATCGAATGTAGACTGGTTTGTCTGATTCGTAGTGCAACCTGGAAAATGAGTCTGTAGTAGCAGACTGAGAGTCTCTTCGCAGGATTGCGTCCAGGTTCCATTAGTGTCTTTGATGTATCCCGGAACTGCGGATTCTTTGCACAGGATCTTCCTAAGTCTAGCCGATTCTGTAGTGCTTTCTATGTCGCTACAGAACGTGCGCCAGGCAATGCGTTTAGCACTAATTACGGCCTTTTTGAATCTCCGCTGGCCAGCTTTATATAGGTCCCAGTCTGTCTGGGAGTTCGTAGTCCTAGCCAAATTAAAGAGGGCTCTGGTTCTCCTACGGATTTCGAAGAGGTCCTTTGTCCACCAAGGTGGAAACTTCCTATTCTTTATTGTCCGTAAAGGACATGCCCTATCGTATGCCTCATTAAGAATTTTGTTAACCAATTCTGTCGTTGCATCGATTTCCTCAGCCGAGCCTATTTTTTGTTGACTGAGTTTCTGACTATTCTTCGCTACTTCAGATAAGAATCTTTCCCAGTTAGTCATTCTGGGGTTTCTATATTTACCTAACGGAGCAACTTTTTCATCGATGAGGAATTCTATAGTTCTGTGATCTGAAAATGATGGTTCAGTAGAAACCCTCCATTCCCGCACAGTAAGAGAGTGTGAGTTACTGTAAAGAGTTACATCAAGGACCTCACGCCTATTCCTAGTTATAAAAGTTGGTTCACTGCCAACATTAGCTATAAGTAAATTGTTTCTTATAATAAATTCTAAGAGGGACTCACCTCGGTCATTAGTGTCGGAGCTACCCCAGAGCGTATGATGGGAGTTGGCATCGCAGCCTAGAATTAGATCCCATTTCTCACGTTCTGCAGCTCTAACCAGTGAGGTGGTTAGTTCGGAAGGTGGACTATTGGCTTCGTAGGGCATGTAAATTGCCGCCAGTATCAGTGCGCTCTTTCCCGCCCTGTCCCATTTAACCGCTGTTTGATCGGTATCGCTGAGGCTAGGTAAAAGAAAAAGTTCAATCTGTTTTCTGGCGACAATACATGTACGAAACTTACCATTGTCAGATGTACTGCTATAGATATGCAGGTCTTTTGAGCTCAGCCCTCGTATTTTCCCCCAGAAGATCCAGGGTTCCTGTACCAGAGCGACGTCGATTTTCTTGGTCTCCATAAGGATGACCAGATTGGCGCTGGCCGCCTTACTGTGATGAAGATTTATTTGTATGATCTTCATCACGGGCAGTCGCTTCTTCTCCTCTGCTCTTTTGATTTGCCGCCACCAGCCTGAGTTTGCAGCGCGTTATGCCTACGCGGACCTTAAACTCTTGCTTGCGGAGTAGCGGCAGTGATTTGTGGCTCAGGAGTATCGTCACGTCCATCCCATTCTCAGTGTACTCACTCGTTTCCAAGACTTTCCACTCCCTGCTTTGAAGTTCCGGGTTAAGGAATTGCAGGTTGCGTTCTATCCTTTCGGCGGGTAGGTACGGTCCTCGAACGTGTATTCGGCCTTTTGGTCTGGTGATATTGAGGATCTCCTTCCTATCAACAACACGCAGGTCGGCATTTGGCCAAGGCGCGTTAGTGTTGGTAACGAAGGTCTTCAACCATTCCATTGTTTCTTTGTCGTCACATTGCATGACCTTGAATCCCTTAAAGGTGGTTAGCTGTCCAAACAATGGAATTACGCCAGCCGCCTTTACGATAGCGTCATTGACACCATCCAGGATTCGCTGTTCTATCAGTTCCCATTGGTGAGTGGTGAGTCTTCGATTTGGATTACCAAGGTCGACTATAGCGACACGAAGACTCTCCTTCACCTTTTCCGCAAATCTTTGTCTTTTCGCCTGCCTACCTGAAACCGGGGAGATAGTGTCGTCGTGCCTACCTCTTTTGGAGACTCCAGGAACATTCTCAGATTTGGACGCATCCTTATCTGGGAGAGTTCCAGGTGGCTTGGGATCGGTCACAGTCGAGATGAAAGGCAAGAGGCATTTCGCCCTCGCTGCTTCCAATCTCATGCCGGCTCCTCCAGAGGCACGCGCCCTAGGCTTGCTCAACTTTGTTTTGCTAACTGACAGAACCTTTTTAGAGCAGCCAGGTGTCTCCTCAGCTTTGGACGAATCCTTGGCTGAGCTGACACCCGGTTTTTCGGGTTTTGACCTACTCAAGGCGGAAGGCAAGAGGCATTCCTCCCTTGGTCCAGTCATCTTCCCTTTGCTTATTGGGTTTGTCCTTCTTTCGGGCAGAATCTTCCTAGAGCAACCAGGAGTCTCCTCGGCTTTGGACGAGTCCTTAGCTGAGATGACGCTCGGTTTTTCGGGTTTTGACCTACTCAAGGCGGAAGGCAAAAGGCATTCCTCCCTTGGTCCAGTCATTTTCCCTTCTCCAGTCGGATTCTGCTTTCTACTCTGTTGGCTGCTACGCCACGCACCGACGGTAGACTTCATCGTCTCCCGGGCCCTAGCTAACATAGTCGTCTCCCCTTCCGTTAAGGAATCAGGGGTACGTCTCCTAAGCCTATTGAGCAGCCGACGTGCATTCCTACGCATTTTTAATGGGTCTTCTATTGTAGGCGTACTGGACAGCTTGTTGCTTTCCACCACGCTCGCCGCAATGACAACTGAGGCTTCGGTTTTGTCCAAACATTCAGTGTCCTTTGGCTTACCTGGTTTATCCACAACAGTAACTGCGCTGTCCAAGGTCGAGTCTGCCTCTCCCGGTGAAACAATTCTGTCCTCTTTGTCTGCTTCTTCTTTCGCAGGGTCAGATGCAACAGACCCGTGCCCCGATAGGCTAAGGCATATCACAGGCATTGGTGGTCGCATAAGAACTCCCTCGCTCGAAATTCCTGGAGAGACAGTCTTCGGTAGGGTGTTAGCACAGGGCTCATCACTTTCCAAAGCCTGACTTTCCAAGAAGTCAAGAGCATTTTGAAGCCGTCGTCTGTCAGTGTCTCCTAGTTGATGTCTTTTCTGCAGCTTCTTTATTGTCATTTTGCAGTTGACAACTCTTTTCCTAATCGAAGCTGTAGAAGATATGGAGAATTTTGATGAGCTGGCGATAGAGCGGTTGTCATCTTCCTCAAGAAAGAGTTTCTCAAGGCCGAGGTCAACCGTTCCCTCGCTTCCCCCAACCGAAGCAGCTTTACTAGTTGACGGTTCTTGGAGTAAGAAGTTCTCTTCCTCCTCCGTCATGTTCATCGTCTGAGAATCGGCTTTCCTGAAGGTCATGGTGCCCGATTCATTTACACCAGTCCCTTTGCTTGTTGTTGTTTTGTTTAATTGATCAATTTTGGACCCACGAGTAAGGGGGAAGGGAAGGTCGTTCTGTACTCACCCCCTGTATACAGAAAAGGGGAATTAAATTGAAACTAGAGGTCCCCAGGTATCTAGAGTTCACCGCTAGAAGACACATAACATGGTGCCATACATCCCATGGGCACGGTTGTTCACCCGGGATTACGGGTTTTATCGAGTTATTCCCCTCTAGATCCGTTATATTTCGTTCAAAGCAGTGGCACCTCGTGCAGGATGTGGCTCTTCACCACGTATAACGGTCTTAAGCTATCAGTTTTGTCGATAGCCTCTGGTCTCTAGACTGAGACCTCGCCAACCCAGAAAAAGTTAACACATGATCATAATAAAAGATTCGCCTAATCACATTTCAGGAAATTACTCCCTCTCATCAGTTCACCTTACCAGATGGTGCTTGGCTTCACTTAGCCCTTTCAATTTTAAATGCATCTTTCAGAAAGGAGGCTATAGCGATTAAAAAAAACACCTCATTTCCTCTTAAATATTTGCCCTTTTTAGCACGCAGGCATAATGAGCATAGTAAAGGATAAAAAAACCATCTACCGCACTCTTATTAAGTGGGCGGTTAATTGCACAACTATACACCCGATATCAAATAGCAAGCTGTTTCAACTTACCCCCACGAGACGGGTTGGCCACTAAGTACCCCTTTCGTCCCTAACTACTAGGTATATAAATATACATAATACCTACCTTGTGTGTGTGTTTGGCCGAAAAAAAAACCCAGAGGGAGCATTCAGGAAAAATTACTCCCGGTTTGGTGTTTCCTGAAACACGTTGGGTTAAACTTTATTTTATTGTTCTTCTGAGGAAGAGTTAGGCAAAGGAACGCCAAATCGGATGTCATGAGGGCAAAAGTGGAATATATACTCAAAGAGTTTCCTCTTTCGTATATACCTTTGCCTCTATTACACCACACAGCGTATAGTCGTTTATACCTACCTTTCGTTCTAGAAAGTGGCGAAAATATGTCCTGCCTTAGCTACCTATGTAGGTACAATGTTGTAGTTAAAATTTACGAGAGCACTTACTTTTTGAAACGTGGCACTTGCAAATTGCATTCGCCGCCTTTACGTAAAAGAACGAACAAACATGAAGGTCCGGGGAAGGAAGAAAACCAACTATAAGGTAGGTGTATATAAAATGTGTTTGTTTTGGGGTTAATTATTGTTATGAGCCATAAGATCATTGTTCTGAAAAGTTTTTAAACGCCATTTTTTGTCTAAAGGGAGTTCAAGAAGTAGCAGCATGTTACGGTTGAGTTTTGTGAAGCTATGTAGTTTTTTAGAGCCTCTCCAGTCTCCAGTTCTACGTGTACTTGACATATTATCCAATAAATTTCTGTACAGCGTTGCACATTAGGGCTGCCAGACGTCCCGATTTTGCCGAGACAATTCCGACATTTGAACCCTGTCCCGATTTTTGCACGATATACAAAATGTCAGGATTTTCTTTCTTTTTATTCTACTTCGTTTGAAAACGATATAGAAATATGAAATAATAAGCTGTCAAGTGCTAGTCGACAGATATATAAGTATGTACTTTCAAACTCAAAAAAATTGTGGCAGTCTTATTGTATGTGGCGGCTAGTGTTTTCGATTCTAAAAACGAATATTGTTTTAAAGTAGGTACGTAAGTATGTTGACTAAATGAACATTAACTAGCATTTATCGGATGCTTCGCTTTTGTTGCAGAAGCCAGAAGTACATAATGCCCCTTACTAAGTGCTCGGATAAAAGAAAATGTTCTCCATACAAACTGAACCCACATTGGGCCCAAACAAAATTTCCAAAATTGGTGAAATTGGTTTTGCTATTTCTTATATCTAACACTAACCGAGTTTAATCGGATGAAACACGCCCGCATCAAAGCGGAGTAGGAGCGACGGCTATTCCATCGCCTCACCACTCGTATGCCACAGCCACTTGGTCACCACGGCACTGCCACGCCACTTATTCGGCCCTAGTCCCAACTAGAACTAACTCCCACTAGCCAAAACGAACAAAGTCCCAGAAAATTTGGCATTTAGTTGAACTAACTCCCATGATTTTTAGCAACTAAGACCCAACTACGAATGAACTGTAAAATAGCCCAAGAACACAAAAAAAAGATTCAAACACGATTTAAATTTTCAACATTTATTTGCTATTAAAGAACTTGTCCCGATCGTTGCTAACAAAGGTCTGACCCTATCAGGCGACTTACTGTTCAAGAAGCTCGATAATAATGTATTTCGAAAATGTAGGTACATAGGTAACGTATAAGTTAATACATATAAGCGATAGCTTAAAGCAAAAGTGTTGCCACTGTTTTCTTACAGAACAAAGCCCCAATATAAGAATGAATTAAAACCCAATAGTGGGACGTTGTTCTTTATGAACTAAGTCCCAAATGAACTTACTCCCAACCTCCAAATCCAACAGTGACCCCAAGCAGGCGGTTGCATTGCATATACCACTACTGTGCCTACGGAAGTTGATCTCCCATTAGGCACAGTGGAATATGAATGGGGGGCATGCTGTCTCAATTGGTAATGAACTACGAACTATCTCCCAAACATATGAACGAAATCCCACCGCATAATTGGTGGGACTTAGTTCATTTGGCTAGTGGGAGTTAGTTCCAGTTGGGACTTAGTTCGTGGGGCCCACTTACTCACCACTTCACTGCGCGCCTTGCTTCAGAATTTGCCCATTGTCCTCTTTTTTCACCTTTTTGAGTTTGAAACGTACCTATAGGTAGCGTTAAAAAAACGTTTAGTTTTCATTAATGCGTGTATAGGTATAAAAATGTATGCTTTTTTTATGTCCCGATTTGTCCCGATTTTCGGGCCTTAATGTCCCGATTTTAATAAAATTTCATCTGGCAGCCTTATTGCACATCTATGTTAGAATTTAAGACTCTGCCGGCGTATTAGTCCCAGTCCTACTCTAACGATCTGAAGCATTGACAACCTATTGTCTCGGAGTATCTTTAGTTTCTCGGGAGCGGGCCTTACTATAAAATTGACTTCAAAGAATCAGCGCTTGACAAACATGTTATTATAGCACAGCCTAGATAATATAAGCAAAGAAGTCCCTCCGCTACATAGCTGTCTATATAATTTTGACGTTATGTCAGATTGTTTAGTGTGGGGAGTCTAACAGAACTCATACTGGGTTTTGCCCTTGTTGCAGGTTGCTGTGTTTTTTAATCGTTTTTCGTTACCTTTTTTTGAGGTGACTTCCAGAGGGTTTTTAGTGATTTTTGGTTGATGTTTTAGATCATTCTTTAAGCTTTTTTATAACGTTTTTTGTGTTAGTGATTTTTGGTTTGTTTTTGGTAGCTTTCGTGAGTAATTTTTAACTCATGTTATGAAGCGTTTTTGGGAGCTATTTTCTTACATTGTTTGAATATCTTTTTATTAGCTATAATAATTAGCTAATTTTTTTGATTGTTTGTTTTGGCCTTTTTGTTGAATGCTTTTTGAAGCGTTTTTGTTGCGTTTTTCGAGCGTTTTTGATGCATTTCTTGGAACTCCCTCTGGGGTTTTGTAACGTTTTCTAAGCTTTTTTTATAACGATTTCTGGGACGTTTTTAGAAGAGTTTTTCTTTCAGATTTTTTTGTAGCGTTTTATGGAGCGCTTTCGAGGCATATTTTTGAACGTTTCTTGGGAATTTTTTTTAAGTGTTTATGGGTATTGCTGTCAATTTGGAATTAAGTTTGTGGGCCAATTGTCTTATATTACAGGTTCAGTATCCCCAGAGTCAAGTTAAATATATAGAGCAGAGAGATAATTTTGCCCGAAACAACTCCTTCTGTTCGACTTGATAGGAAATAATACCCTAACATCAAATCTACAACCTCTTGCGCACAGAAGACTAGCCTTTTATACTTATTGTTATGGTTATAGATGCTACTATGGTAGATGTTTAGAGGAGCTATGCGAAATAATTTCTCAAAATACGACATATGAGCCAATTACAAGACAGACAGCGAATGCATATCACCTATCAGTACTCTCTTAACAACCGCGAGGACATCACTTTTTTAAAACTCTTTTGGCTAGACGACAAATAAACCTTAGAACTCGATTTCTAGAGAATTACGGCTTCATTACATTATTGTAGGTGTAGAACTAACACATATCTTCAAGCGTCTATTGCTTATAATATAGCTTTTATAGTTTGGAGGTACATATTTAAAAATGAATCTATTATTTAAACAAACTACCAATGAACAAGCAAGGGTACCTAACTAAAAGTGCTACAAGATACAACAAACCACCATATAACCAGCCCATATAATATGTAGTCTTTAAAACTTCTCCCTTATTCGTTTCCATCATTATTTTTATCACTTCAATTATCCGCGAGACCCTGAGATATAAAAACGACCAAACTCATTTTCACCAAATCCATTAACATGTTATTCAACAAAGCCCAATCTCTAAAAGAAACTGGAAAGAAATCTCATCCTCAATACTATTCCTTTCGTGGTTGTTGAAAAATAACCTCTCAATGACTATGCAAAATTCTCCTGAGTTCTGACTCCGAAAGGGAGTTTAATTTTCGAAAGCCCCCCAGGAAGAATATTTTTCAATACGCTTTTCTGATTATTAATGATAGCAAAGTGAAAGAATATCCTGTTTTTCTCAAACAAAAGTTGTCCAAGTCATGGAGAAGATTCATTTCACACCTTGCAACAAATGGATGCTTTCATCTGCTATCATTAAAGGTCATAAATCACTTTCTCCCGGCTTCGGGGATGTCCTTGAAATAAGTCTATTAGAAAAAATTAATAATGATAAATCTCTGCCATCGCTAGACGCTCCAGGGCTGTCCTCTTTCGATGCCCAATTGTCAAAGGGACATCATTAAAGTGACAGATTTTGAAAGGACACTCGCATTGTCTGTCGATTAATCATTTTCGCACCCTGGCAATCTTGGTAATAAATTATCTATGGTTCTTCTTTGAATTTTTGGCACGGCCAGCAGGTTAACACTATATAGCACACACACGAATCTTTGTTATACCCTCTTTGAGTCAAGGTGTTTTGCAGATGTTTCTCTGAGTCGCCTCTAATTGTCCCCCATAAAAAAGTTTAAATGACATCTAAGACGAGAGCACAGGAAAAGGAGACAAGAAACAATAAAGACTGTCGTAAAATTTATTAGTTTCTGACCACCATGAAATCATTATCGAAAAGGACATCGACACTTAATGTCAGACAAAACCCCAGGATATTTTGCTTTTCCTTATTTTCTACAATTTCTATTGTTACAGCGAAATAGGATCCTTGCACTCGCACACACGGTGAAATGAAAAATGAGACACGACAAGGGTAAGAGGCTGTGTCCTGTGTGCACTTTGACTGTACAGGGAGTTGTATCTATGTGGACATCAATTGTGATGCTTTTCAAGGATAATAAATAGGCACACGCTATATTGCAAACACACATTAAATGTATTATAAATGTAGCCTTGTGTTCTCTATGTATTGCTTTGGGTTTGGGTGATTTATTGAGTCGTCCTTGTCACCGTAGTGTCCTTATGACTTTATGGACCCCAATAGTGCTAACAAGCTACAAACCCAATCATGGCATGGTGGTGTGTTATCGAAACGAGAGATTTGTTTGAAAGAGGACACATAAAATATCTCTTGGGTGCGTGACTTGACATATGATGACAGAGGGACACGAACGTTACTTTGATTTCGTTTTGCTTATTTGTCCTTTTTTCAGTTTTTGCTTTTTTTTTTTTTTTGCGAATGCTATTGCAGGGGATTAATGTTCCATTTGCCGTAACGTTGATTTATCGATAATTTTTCACCTAAATCAATTAATGAAATGGGATTCGTTTTGCGTTATCTGTGTGGATCGAATAACAAATTGCAGTTGACAGATTGTTGCAACATGTGATAATCACTGGAAGGAAGCAGTTGTGTAGATAAATCATACGTACATATACGTAGCTTCGCAACAGACAATAATTGAATATTAGATGCTGAGTCACTTATGCGTCTTACTTCATTTATCGTTCGCGCACGTATGAGCCATCAAGTTTGAATAAATTCTCATAAGATTTCTCTAGAAGATCATACAAGACATCCCCCGATACAACCGTGGATTCTGAGATCCCATAATCATGCTAAACCAATTTTATGCTTAAGATCCCATTATTGACGATAGGATGAGAAAAAGGAAGGCCAAGTCCAATGAGAGTCGAGTCGAACTGAGCGTGGTAGCTCCACGCATATACAATGAGCTCGGAGATGGTCTTTCCAATTGTGCCTGCTACATTGTGTTGATGTAGGTATCCGTTAATCTGTAGCGTTTTTAATGTACGTATAAGTAGTATTTATTAGGTGTAGGTGGAAGGGTTAAATCGGGAAGACTTATGTCAGCAAGCAAATTGTTCCCTTTTTTGGTTATAACAAATTATCAGTAAAATTCTCAGTTCCTTGTTGTTGTATTTTTGGGTCCTATTGTTTTTAAAAATATTTCGAAGTGAATGAAAGAGCCAGTGGTAATGCACATAAGAAAACGCTGCAGCGCAAAACAAGGATAACGAGAGAAAAGTGTCGAACAAGGATAAGAAAGAAGAAGAAGAGGACTTACAGCAGAAGAAGAGAACCAACATTCAGTCAATGGAGAACCAATTCCACCACTCAGTATATAAAAATAGTTTAAGAACAACAAGTCCGCAGACATTGATGGCCTACCAGCGGAGCTCTTGAAATAGGTACGGTGGCGGAGCTTTAATAAGGCGCATGCTCATATGTCCCATCTACAAAGCGATGCTATATCATGCAAGAACTATCGAGGCATATCTCTGCTTACGCCGCATATTAGAAGCTATCAAACGTACTATGTGAACATCTCAAACCAGTGTGACTCCCGGTCTGACAGTTGGAAAGACACACATAGACACGCTGAGACAAATTCTAGAAAAGACCAAGACTCACCACCTATTTAGCGACTTCAAAGCCGTATATAACCGTTTTCATCGTCAAGGGCTCTATATATCCGCGATGACCGCATTCGACCGGACCAAACTGATCCAGATTTGACGTTGGAAAACACGCGCTGCAATGTGGGAATGTACTAGACATCTTCAAAAGATCCGTTCAGCTTTTACAACGATATTGACAACATCGGCCGTTTGCGGCGATTAAAGACCATCAGTCTATCACTATTAATAGTATACTACTATTGATAGTAACAATTTCAATGCAGTTGCGAAGTTCAATTACCTCGGAGTAAATGTGAACACGAATGACACCCTATGGTGGAGATCCGACGAAAAATTACCTACTCTAGAGAACCGCTGCAACGGCGGTCTAGCAAAACAATTGGTTTCAAAACTCCTAATAAGAAGGACGAAAAGTATACCTTACAAAACCCTTATCCTGCCAGAGTTCTGCTGAGCGTTGAGAGCTGGACAAGCAAGAAGGAAGAAAAATCCTTCGACGGAATTTTTGTCCTGCGAATGAAGAAGAAGATACAACCGTGGACTCTTTAAGCTGTTTCGAGATGTAGATGTAGTCCAAGAAGTTAAAATATGTCGACTGCATAGGCTTAGCCACATCGAGCGAAAGGACAATAATTCTCCAGCAAAAAGCATTTGCGATTCCTAGGCCTCAGCTTCGAGACGACAAGAAAGCCCGAAATGTCCTCGGTCTAGATAACTGTAATAACTGTAGGTACATGGGATTTGAGAGGACCTAAGGCTGTATTATCCCACCATTCAGGGGCCCGTTAAGCAAGTAAGATGTAAGCATCGCCTCTACTTTTAATTATATAAATGTCAAGCGTTTGTCACATGGGTTTTCTTTCTTGCATAAAGCATAATGTAAAGGTTAACTTCATCATTTAGTGCATACTACTTAAACCAGAGCTTAGTTTTTTTGTGGCCGAGCAGCAGTTATTGCCCTTAAAGAATTTTTTTCAAAACTTTATAGGTATTTCAGATCGCATAACTCACCTGTAAGAATTTTCATATTCATTCCATGAGCAATGCGCTCTTATATTCATTCGCAAAGTCTTCCTCTAGATGTTTGCATATTATTCTTCCACGTTGGTTTTAGCAAATTAAAGCCGACTCGTAGATAGATCGCACACGAAACGCGTCTTGCCTGTGACTCTCACGAATGAAATCTTCTCTTAGGGAACTCAAATAAAATAAAATGCGAAGCTCCTGGTTTGCAAGATTTATATATAGCTATGTAGTTTTAAAAAGTAACTTTTTGACTGCCAATAAAAACGGAACTCTTCTATGACTCTAGGTATTTCTAGCCTCCCAAGCTACCTACCTATACTTTTTGTATTAAAAAAAAAACAGATATAGGTAAACTTCATTAATTTTTTAAAGCATCCCCTGAAAAAATCAAAATTCTAAAACGAAATATAAAATCTTAACCTTTTCCCGTAGCCCTATCCGTTAACAAAAACCGTCGATCAACAAAAATAGTAAAAAAACAAAACGTGAGCCATAAATTTCATCTTTCATTTTACAGCCCATAATAAAAAAAAAATTATGACAGATGTCATTGGCGCCGAATTTTGAACGGATTCAAAATTTTTAATTTTAAAACCTTTCGTGGAAACCATCAACCATCACAACGGTAGCTGGAAAAAAATAATGTGTTCCTTCTCAAAAGGATCCTTCTTTTGTTTACGATTTCGTAGAAGTTCCAAACGACCCTTTAGGTGAATTGTTAATGTATGGAGCAAAAGACTGAAGCCTCAGTCTGAGGCTGGTCAGAAGCCATCAGATGGAAATACTATTTCATGAAATTATGTTTTATTGCCCGCTCTTTCGACAACCGAAAACCCATCTACGCCTACCTCCAGTCACTATCGCAACATGCGTCCCCACCCCATTCCAATGTGGGTGTTCCACTCAATATAGGTCCGTTCATTGTTCGGAACCATTATACCGCGTGAACAGCGAATTGAATTTCCAATTCCCCAGTCCCAGTGCATATACCACGAACTGGGCCTCTTGTGTAAATATGAAATTTTACGACTTGTTAGATACTTAGATACAAATTTTCGGTTGATTACATTAAGCGGTTGGTCGTAACTGCGCTATGCATACTAAGTGAATTGGCCACATGGGAGCAATAGAGGATCCCAAACAGCGAGTGTACCAATGAACAATTTTATTATTACCATTAGACCAGGCATTTGTGTTTAACCCCTTGTGCGTGCCGAGCCTTTGCATACTGGACTTGGACTTCTCGACTCTGGGCTGTTTTGCTGTAGGTATATAATGGGGGTTCAGGTTCTGGGAATAGGGCTATAGAATTCATTGTAATCCCTACGCTACTGCATCTAAGTATGGCTGACTGCGGTTACAGGTGATTATGTATGCAACATGGAAATGCATTTCTGGCGCCATTCGATAGAGCTATTGGGTGGAGTTCCGTTCCGTTTTGTATTTTTATGTGGCTTGGATATATTAATTAATAAGGTAGGCGAACAGGTAATTTAGCTGCCGTTGTATACATGGTGATTATTAATTGATTTCCACAACTAAGGGGGTTATATGGGCGTGGGCTCGTGCATGGCAGGAAGGCGACTAGTTGGTTAACTTTGGAGTATTTATCGATGCACTGTGCGAGATAGTAATCGATACTGAGCAGCGATTGTCCAATTAATGCTACCAAAAGCGAACAAATTGGAATGAATTCGATGTCAATTAAAATAACTATGAACGTTTGGACGGTCTTGCTGGGGGTATGTTAGTTTTCTATATTAAAAAGGAATGCAAGTCGGTTAAGCTTTATATAAATGGACAAACATTTATTTTCCTTTTTGACGAAGTTGTGAAATTTTAGCTTACAACGAAGTTTTATATTGCAACATAAACTGTTCGTTGCTAAGTGAAATGCTTGTTGCTGCTAGAGGTTTAGATTGGCATGCTCCCTTCGGTGTATAGGGCACTTTGGGGGAAGCTCTAAGCTGCGTTTGTGAAATGCCTAAGAATTGTTCCAATCTCGTCTCCTCATATAAATTATTAAAGAAATTTATAACACAAATCCAAATTATCAAGGGCAACATCGATCTTCAAGTGCATCACTATGGACGGGTTTAATCCTCAGCATTCCGCAAGATACTGGACAGAGCAACTCCACCTCCCTCGGGAGCGAAATGAGTAAGAATTGATAAACTAAACTAAACTAAGTTGTGGCGACTTGCAAGTTGCAAGACTACTCAAAAACTGATCACCGCTCTTTGTACCCAAAGTACAATACGTAAGGATCAGGAGGGTATATTGTATTGTATCTACATATATAAAAAGTCAGCCCTAAAATGTTTGTCGTCGATTCACGCCTTAACGCATTTACCGATTTTAATCAAACTTTCACACATCTGTTGGTATTGGTCCATAGACGGTTTCTGTGGAGTTTGGTCGAAATTGGACAAAGGGGCGTGGCACAGCCCAAACAAAAAAAAAATTCAAAATCGTATATCTATAGAAAACCACCAAATAGATTGAGCTGAAACTTACAGCAGATTTTAGTTATTGGCCTTGGAGTGGTTCTGTGAAGTTCGGTCGAACCTAAACAAAGGGCGTGGGACCGCCCATACAAAAAAAAAAAAAACATTCAAAATCTTATACATATATCGAAAACCACCGAATTGATTGAGGTCGAACTTACAGACAATCTTAGTTATCTGTAAGGTCCTGTGAAGTTTGGTCAAAATTGGACAAAGGGGAGTGGCACCGCCCATACAAAAATAACATTCAAAGTTTTATACCTCGAAAACCACCAAATCAAATGAGCTCAAACTTACAGATAATCTTAGATATTGGCCCTGGAAGATTGTCAAATTTGGTCAAAGGGGAGTGGTACTTCACATACAAAAAAATATATTCAAAATCTTATACCTCCTACAAAAAACATCTTCTATTGGGTGAAACTCGATGACATTATATCTCGATAACCGCTGGGCCGATTTTCATTGGTCTTTTTTTGATTTGTTCGTTTTGCTGTATTTCAGGTTTAGGCAGAAAGAAAATTCCACCAAGTCGATTTATTACCATTTCTCGCATTTTACGAAAGAACTTTATTACATAAGACCTAAGCAATACAATTCCTGTGCACGGGCAAAGCCGGGCGGGTACAGCTTCTTCGACAGTCTTGGAATTGGAAGCCAAAGTTTTTAAAATTTGTAGCATTGATATATTTTTTTATTTGCCATGAATTAAATAATGAAATTCAATAATATTGTCTATGCAATACGATTTCTGAAAAAAACAAAAAATGTTGTGTACCACAGAGCATTACAAAAGAAACAGTTTATCTATTTAACTATTTTGCACGGTCTACGCTAGTATTGTATATAGCATTCTACTGGACTCATAGCACTCATATTTCTCTGAGCGAAAAGTCGATCACCGATCAAGCCTTTTCTCTATTCCATTTAATTTCTATCACCTGATGATGCACTGGCAATAGTTCTGGTATTGCTGCTTTAATAATCTTATAGACACGAAGTTCTTGGCGCCCCCGTCGCCTGATCACAACTTCTTCTTCTGGCACTGACGTCTCTCTCTCTGCACATGATTCGAAATTATGCCTACTAGGGATTTTCTTCTGTTGACAGATAGAACGTAAATCTATAAATCTATAAATTAGCCACCACATTTCGACCGGGCTTTCCGGACCCGATTAGATAAGAACCGGCCGGCGGGTAGACGTGGCCCATTCCTTCACTTCGCTTGTTAATTGAAAGTTTCTATAATCCTAGCCAAAATCATGAAAAGACTCCGTGATTATAATGTCCAGCGGAAGCTTCGAAATAAATAATGTTGACAATTGGCCTTACCAATAATAATTTTTAATCTTCAGCTTAAATATTTTGACGGTCACAGTGGGTAATTTGATATGGACATTTTTGCCATTGTGACTTCGTAAAAGTTAGCCTGCACATACTAAAAATGATTATTAGTACCGCGGAATGTGTTAACAGTTGTGGGAATTATAACGACGACAATATAACAAGTCCTTTAATGGTGTAGATACACAAAAAAGAAGAGTTTTGACTCTTGAGTTAGGTATGTGGTTACGTTTAAACCGAAGACCACCTGATTTTACCTTAGCCCAAGTAGATACTGCTAAAGTTTTCTAAGTGTTGAGTGCCTTTAAGGCTTTTGGCCAGATTTCGCCGATATTTTTGGAGCTGGTTGTATTTCCTCTTCGATTCTTTATCGAGAGCTCTACGCATTTTAGGAACGAGTACAGGCGCAAGTAGAAACTGAAATCTCCTGGTTCGATATATAATTCTTTCAAATGATGGGTTGGATGCGACTCCTAGGAAAAAGAGTGGAGGAGGAACGTGCGGGCGCTGTGGTCTAGTTTCCGATTTAAGGAATTCGCTGAACACCTGCTTTCGAAGCAGCTCGTCTGAGCGCATTGAGCAGTCGCTAGCGCCGTCCTCAATGCGAGACTTCCCTAATTCAGTACGTTTAGAACTGAATGCGAAACCAGCCGGCCTTGGAGTTTATTCTTGAGGTCAGTCTTAGATATAAGCATTTTTCTGAAATTTTCGTAGCGCAGCTCGAGTAGCGAGTAGAGTAAAGAAAAATTAACCAGTGACAAAACCCCGCATAAACGTTTTCTGTTTAAATTGTAGGTGCGCGATGTATCCGAAGTTCATATCGCTAAAAGACCACATTCATATATTATTTCATTTTTCGTCTATTCCGATAAGTTTAGTTTTTAGCAGGGACATCTCTTGTAGGTATGGCATGTATCATCTGGCTCTTAACTGTATATTAGGAGTGTACGCTTCTGAACGTTATTTGGCTCAGTTTTTAATGGATCATGGTCTCTGGCCCACGCGGACATAAGACCGTCATTATTTTTTAGAATGACGAAAATCGGGCCATTGTATGCCTAGAATCTCACAGCCATTTATTTGAGTGATTTTGAAAATAAATCTCAGGGCAGTTTTAGTCTCTTATGCTTGTTAGGGGGAGATCTAAATAAAATAAAACTAACCATGGAGCTACAACTGCACTCTTCACTGATAGATATTCGACGATTTAACTAAACTATGTATTGCCTCCAAAATTTGTTACCCAAGCGCCAACAGTTTATTACAAGCCGTCTCCCTCATTTCTGTTAGACAATTGATATTTCAACCTACCGCATTCTGGGCTATTCTGCCAAATTATTGTTCGCTAATTTCTTAACATTTCAGCATCAACACACAACTGCCAGTGAATGCTTATCTAACGACAGACTTTGATTGATTTACACAAGACAACACAAAATGCAAACATGCCAATTCCAATACGAAATAAAAACTCCGGCTACAGGAATCTTTTATCCGCAACTGCGATTGATTTCTCCAAGTCAAAAAGTCCCATTACCATGCAAACAATCTTTGATTGACTTTTGTAAATCAAAAACTGACAATTTTAGCATTTCGTGTAAACTGCCCCAGAAAAAACATTCCACAAGTGCGGCGGCGGGCGGCGGTCTCAATAAGATCCCGCCTCCACCCTATACTACAGGCAATCTCTTGCAAAATCACCCACCAAAAACTTCCTGACACTTTGTTTGACGTTTGCCGGTGGTGGTCGACAGGCCAAAAACAAAAAGAAAACATCTTCAAACGTTTCGGAAAATATGCACGGAAAACTATACGCCTTCGGGAAAATCATTTCCCAAAAAGGAGGGAGGGGCAGCAGTGCGCGCAAACCTATTGCTTCAATTAAAACATGAATTTATGATCAACACAGTTGTTAACCAGGCCATAAAAGAGAGCAAACGATGATCAAAGCTGTCATTACATTTCATAGATTTTATGCGCGTTCTGCAGGTTCATATCGTTTGACGCTTGGCTTGGTTCTGTGTGCTCGGTGCTCTAGAAATACCACAAAACGCACTTCCATACCACCAAAATCAGCTACCACCCACACTGCACCTCACGGCCTATCCGGCCACTGTGTATCTGCGGTCGTAAAATGAACAGACATATGAATTCCATTCCTGACTGCTGGATGGTTAGGAGGCAACCGACGGCAGCGGCGGATGGATCGATTCACCGAGATGAATGGATGGATGGGCGGACATACGCTAACGTAAAGAAGTCATTTCCTGGAATAAGTAAGAAATCTTCAAATGAATTTCCCTATTGTTTATTGGAGGAATTTTTTGATGTTTTTCCTTCAAAACAACAAGAAGAATGGGTGAAAAAAATGAGAGGCGAAAAATAAAAAAAGATTAAAAGAATGTACCGCGAGGGAGTTGGCATAATTTGTGGGTTTGATTGGGGTGTTGCCAGATGGAAGGCTAGTTTTTGCTAGAAAGGAAAGTCAAAAGATGGGACTTTGTCTGTTGAACGCAGCGATATCACAGGCAGTGATGACACATATTGTAGTGACAGTATTATATACACAGTCCCATGAGAGAGTTGGAACTCTTAGAGACTCAGACTCAGCACTCAACATCTTAGATACAATCCTAAGGCCCATTTCACACATACCCGGTAGCCGGCTATACCGGTACCGGCTATTCGGTCGTTGGGAATACATTCTTATGGGCGCGTTCACACCTGGAAACCGAAAGCCTCCATAAGAATGTATTAGCAACGACCGGGTAGCCGGCTGCCGGGTATGTGTCAAATGGGCCTAAGGTTTTCTCTTTTCACAGTATGCAGAATTAACAGATGAATTGAAATGTAACAATCGGAATGCCGGAAGAACAGTGCCGTAACCAGGATTTTGTTTCCGGGGGGCTTGCTTCCATATCTTACGAGGAATTCTTTAAACAAAAAATTATATTATATATTCCAATGCATTGATTTTTATTAGTTTTTAAATCGTATGTAGTTAGGTACTAAAACGAACATACGGTAGCGTGGATTGAAAAGTACTACTTATTAAAAAAAAAAAACTGCGCCATCTAATGGAGAGTGGATGAACTTATTCAACGGAACTTCGATAACTTCGAAACTCATCGAATGGTGAATAGAACGAAGCAGAACATTCTCGATTGTTCTGGTGGAGTACGAGAATATCCGGTTGGAATATTCGAGAAGCTATAAAAAGGGTTGCTAAATCGGACGATATTGCTCTTGTAAAAAAAAAGTGATTTAAGTTAAGCAAACAGAATAGTGTTTTATCTCTTCGAATCCCAGCCAAATGTAACAATACTTTCAATTTTGTTTTACACACATTTTTTCAAAGCAGAAGACGTCTCGATTTTTTATTTTTTTTGATATGATCAATCCACTTATCTGGATCCATATTTATATCCGAAAAACAGATAAACACAGCAAGTGAGCTTAATCTTTCATTCTCCATAACGCTTCGGGACTCTGTTTTAATCCTTTTTATAGTTGAAAATTTCTTTAAAAACCAGCTGTAGTCACTAGAAGCGTGGCCAAAACCCTAAGCAAGAAGAGTTTATAGTTCTATATTAAGTCTTGTCACATAATCAATCAATTTCAAAACTTCGGTAGAAGGACCAGTCTTTTCGCATCAAAGAATGTACCTACTCAGCTTTCACAGCTGACAACGAAATTGCATTATCATAGTAACTGCAGCAAAACCTGGGAGAAGAGCTTGAAACGATGATAGAACGTCTTCGGTGACCATGAATCTGTCCGTAAGATTTTGTAGACACTCTAAAATATACTTCAGTAGAAGACGTTCCTGGATTGGAACACGTTGTTTGTTTCAATGAAGTTCTTGGAACTATTAATTTAACTTCATAATGTATAAGTTATCGGCAACGGCAAGTTAGGATGTGGATTGAAAAGCCTCTCTGAAAAAATTTTCAGCATTTTCGCTGATGTTCTTAAGAGAATTTAGAACTTCTTTTGTGCGGTCGAAATCTGCAGAAACGAAATCTAAGGATTTGTTCTGTAGAAAAACTGCCAGCGTTTTGGACCGCTGCCAAAAGTGTGGGTGCTTTTGAAGACATAGCACTCTCTCTGCTCGTTATTTCTTCAATACTTATTGAGATTCATTTGAAGAGCTCTACCAAGGAAATAATACTGTTATTCCTTTCAATGAATCTTGTTTCACAAAGGCGTAGAAGTCGAGTTTTTCGCCTCTCTGGTGGCGTGTTTTTTAATGACATTTTTGAAAGTTATATTTGCATTTGAATGGTTGCGGAAGAAATTAGATACTTCACTAGGCTTCAGTCCCACAAGAAATTATACTAACTCCTAGTCCTGGTTATGAAATAGGAATTACTCGATAACTTATTTGTCGTTATTACAATTTTGTTCTCAATTGCTTATTAATTGCGCATTAAGCGACATAGTCAAATGAGAAAACATTTGCGTGTCCTTGTCTTGTATTGACGACTCAGTCACTTTTTTCTGATGAGAATAACATCTTTCCCAAATGGAGGGATCATTTGTTTGAGTTGCTCGCTCAATCTCCAAGATGGCGCTAAAACAGACACATGAAGCCCAGTTTTGAACAGACGAAGTCACGTCACGATTCAAAAAGTCTTTCTGGCGATATTAGTAGACGGGTCAGAAGATAGATTGTTTCAAAGAGTACTTTCTAAAGTATTACAGAGCTGTGATAGAGTTGGGGTGCTGAAAAATTGTTGGGTACTTTTGCTGTGGACAATTTTTATGTGGGTAGCCTAAACAAATTTGTTTTTAAATAGGTACTTTTCTTGGGAAGGAGAGAATGATGTTCCATGGATGTTCGTTTTGCACTTAAATTGTTTTAAGTTGGATAGTCTTTTTTAAACATGACTTCAAGAAGGGAGTTACCATATTTGCTTGTCCTGTTCGGGGACTGCTGTATGTTTGCTTAAGGAACTCACAAAAATCACATCGTCTTCTTCTCTTCGAAAAGGCAAAGCATAGTCATATAGTATAAGAAGATCAAAGGGCACGATAGTGCCCCAGCCAAGTTCTCTAGTAAAGGCACTAACCCTTTTTACAGGAACAAAATGCAGGCTGTTTTCGATCCCCTCTAACTTCGGAACCAATTAAGCAAAAAACTTCAAACTTGAAACATTTGCCAAGTTAATTTTTTATTGAATAAAAGAACTAGATATTGTTTTTGTTAAATTTTGGGTTTTATTGATGATTCTAAAAAAGTGGGCGTATTGTATAGTTTTACCCTATTGTATATTATAATAAAGTTAAAAACGAAAAACTTTCCAAGTAAACCTACCAATATTTTTTTAACGTTTAACCTTCGTAAACTAAGAACTTGGCGTACTATAACTTTCCGTGGCTGACTAGTTACGGACCTAATTTTTGTTGTTCTATATATAAGAGAACTTGGCTCTTTTTTTACATTTATGTTTTTGGTGTGACATTGCGAGGGGCAGGGGACACTGAATCGAAAGTGGCTATGCGATGCTATCTAACTGTAACCTGGGCATCGCGCGAGTCCGGCTAAAAATCTTTGAAAAGAATGTCAGAAAGCGACAACTATTAGCCAAACTTTTGCGAGAACATTAGTGCTGTTAATGGAGTCCTTCAGACTACGTTCCGAAAATTCCATTATATAGCTTGTGTATCAAAAAAATTGAGGGGCTCCTGCACGAAATCTGAAGATTATTCAATGATTCTGATCACAGATTTTTGTAATCCTGGACTTAAGTAGTTAAAGCGCTCGTAGTCTGATCTCTTCCGCCCAACTAAAGCCAATATGCGAGAAGGCACTAAATTTTTCAGTAAACTTCGACATCCACATCAAAGACACTGTTGATCATTCACTCACATCACAGTCACAACATGCCTACCAAAACTGTTCTTCTCTCTATTCTATAGGTTGGATCAAAGTATAACCATTATTTCCTACATTTTGTGGTGCGGACACTCTATACGGTGTGTATATCTGGCAACACCTTTGATCCTGGGAACTAATCTCTTATTCCTGTTAATGTTTTCATTGCTCTCATCAAACTCAAATACAAACATTATCTGCTTTACGATGTTCTTTACAATGTTACACAGTGTTGTTTGACGATGATGATGATAACTACAACACCGCCACCCCAACCACCTACAACACACAAAGCATCCGCACGAACATCAAAAATATTTCCAACTAAATCTCACCTCACGGCTTCCATCAACAAATAATTAGTATCGATCGCATTATGGGCTGCCATTAGTGCCATCGATACCCGCCGCGTCTAACGCTGGTAGATATCGGTGCGCTTCGCCGCTTACACCGCTTTTGATCTCATCTTTGTTTGTATACATTCTGATGGCTGGCGCTGATGGAAGACATCTTTGAAGATGGCGGCGCGACAAGTGAAAACCGAAACGAATCGGAACAACTATTCGGAGGAGGACGCGGTCTCGATCTCGATTTTTCTGCTCTACGTTTGATAAGTTATGAGAGATCACAGACATGGTTGTGAACAGGTCCATTTGATGGTTGATGGCTGAGATCAAAGAGTTTTTCCACCGTTCGGTCATAGGTTTTATTGCGGCGATGGGGCCTGGTGAGCGCTCTAAGAGCGCTCCTCTGAAGAACGCCAACGCCAATGTTCACTGCGGGATTCGGCCGCCCTGTTGAAAATTACATTTTAATTTGATTGTAACTGCTCTCGACTGGTGTTGTACAGACACAGAGTGCGGCTTGGTTGGTATAGGTATTTATATGGGCCGCATAAATTGTCGATGTGTTCCGCATGTGGTGTGCCGGGGTTCGTGCGCTTGCCGTTGGAATTATTACACCACCCCGGTGAGATTTTTAATTGATGGTCGATCATATTTCTTGGTTACTTATGGAGCACCAGGAATATTCTCGTTTATCTTGAAGGGAAATAATTTGGGAGAGCGGCCCGGCACAGGAAGCCGATGATTGAGAGGTTAACGTTAATCATTCGTAGATGAGAAGGATGAAATTGAGATATTGCTGAGATAAATTTATGATGTGGCACGGCAGAGGCAACTCTCTCTCTGAAGTGCGGCGTAGGCGGAGGGGAAATGAATTGCTGTACTAGAATTGAATAACCAAATGCTGTGGTTACGCGGATGCCTTGAGTAATGTGCGGCTACAAGGAATTTCAAAAATGGGGAAAGGATTGGGGTTGGTATTTTATATGTCTAACAAACAGCAATTAAAACTGAGTTTGAATTAAGATTAGAAATAATTTGATTAAAATGGGTTCGAGGGTAGCAGACACGCTATGGCAACATAACCAAAGATCACCGCACAGCATGCAATGCAGAATCGAAGAACTTAAAACGCTCAGCGAGACGTGCCCGAAGCAAAGTGCAGCCAAGGTTACCTTTAGGATGCAGAGAGCCGACAACGCCATCAGAGAGAGCAAAGCGGTTTCTAACGAAATTTTTGCGAATGAGCAGACTTTAGAGACTTTAGGACTTTGGCATGTAGTATGGTAATTCATAAGCTGAATTATAGCAACTAATTTCCATCAGCCATCTACTTTGTCCACTATCACAATAGAGACCAGTTTGGAGCACATGCCTGTAATTACACCGAATGAAATATTTTAAGCATGTAGGAAGATAGGCGGCATGAAACCTCCCGGACTATAGATACTATGACCAAACACATCTACGGAGTAGAGTCCGTCCCTAAGACAGATTGAAGTCAACAAACAGAACCTCAAAACTCACATTCAGGATGCTAGCCTTTTCCCTAATGCGGTTAAATATTATGTACGTGACCGCAGATACGCCATAAGGATCCTGCTATTCGTATTGGTGAGCTAGATCTTTCTATATAATATTATGTACTCCCCAAGACGATTACCACAAGCCCAAGGACTGCAACAACCACTTTCACGGGCGATATCTGCCAATTAGGACGTAGGGGGACAGTTTGCATACTTTTCGCCATCAGAAAAATCGAACGATAGGTTCTCGTGTGTGGCTATGGCTATATCAGAAACCTCAAGTTCAGACACTTCATTAATATAAATGTACCTACGGCCAATCTGCGTATACCCCAGAACCTATTTTCGCTCGCGGTCTTCTAACCATCCAACTGTCGTTCGTCATGCTCTCACTGAAAAACTACCTATTAAAATATGTTTACGCACTCTTGTCAACTTGAGCTGAGCCATTGTTGTGTTTTCAATTTAAAAAGAAAACAGAAAAAGGACAGCAAAATAAACATACAATCCGCACATAATGCCAAACAAAACAACAGAAACAGTATAGACTATAAAATAGCAGTAGCAGCTGTACAACCTTTCAAAAAATAAAATAAATACCCAGTCATCTTCCAATTAAATAAGTTCACATACACAACAAGAGGAGACAGAAATTAGCATTAGCGGTGCACCCCTAAGTAATTATCCTGTCATTTTAGAAACCCTGACACAAAGCACTCTCACTCATCCTTTTCAACACTCTGGCTCTGGCATACAGCGGCACGGCACGGTATCAGACAACAACACCGTAGAGAGGACCACACCACATCATAGAGTAGAAATTTATTTTTTATTATTTTTTAAATGAAAAACCAACAAAACACGGGATAAAAAGGAAACAAGGACAAAACGTTAGAAAACGATTGTCACCGCTGGCACTTCCTGCCGGTCGAACTGAGTTCGGTTTGTTCGGACTAGATAAACATTTACTTAGGTCTTTGGATATTTTTTTTGTGATTTCCAGAGTTGATGGCCAAATATCCTTAAATTGGTTTCGCTCCTTGTTGTCGATTGTCAACAATGTGCGGGTATTGTTTGCGTGTGTGTGGAAATTGAAAAAGAAAAAAAAATAATAATAATAAGTCGATGACACTGCTAAACCTGATTGACAACAAGCTGACATCTGAGATGGGCTGATGATGTTTTCTCAATCGTGAAATCCTGTCGGGATAATCGGGAATTTATGACATTTTGATGGCTCCTTGTCTAAATACCAGCTGAGTGATTGAATCTGGAAGTTTGGTTCGTTTTGTTCGTTACAAGGATGTCAAATCCGACCATAATCCTTATTGAATATTTCTGAGAGACCGCGTCTTAGATCTTATATTTTCGGCTCAGTCTCATGTCAATCACTAGAGGCGGTCTGTGGCTTTTTTTTGTTTCGTTTGCATATTGAATGTCACATACGTTATACGTCCTCAAGGATCAGTGCGGTTTTGTTTTCTTGTTTATTTCTCATCACATGCGGGGATAATGAGAAAACAGAATTGAATCCGGTAAATCAGGATAGCAAGATGAATAGCCTCCTCTGGCATTTCTCTCTATCTCGGATTGCAAAAGGGATTAAAATTAGGATTCGACAAAAATACTGTTTGTGTGTGATGGGGGAATTAGCAAGTGTGTTGTGTCTGCTTGGCGATGCGGACAAATATGTTCGTAAACGTTAATTGGAAGGATGTCGTGTATACAGAGAAACGTATATTTAGGTTGCTTGGGGTGAGAAAGTAGGCATAAGGGCGGGAAAACTTAGCAGTGCCAAAGGTGGAAATGGAAAGGTTTTCTGTTGTTTAGTTTACGGTTTAGTGTTGTCGGTGAAATGCGATAACAATAGTTTAAGAGGATTTCGCCTTTTGCCCTTGTTGATGATTGCGGATTAAATTGTAACAAATTTCAAAAACAACTGCGAAACAGGGACTTAAGTGGGAGTTTCTGAGCAGCCATATTGTCGGTAATTCGAGATGTCTGGTGGACTTGTGTAATGTGAAATATCTTTAACTATCGTGTAGATTCTTTTCTGAGAACACGTCGAGTATGGATTTCCACTTGTTAGCTGAGCTCTTTATAAAGAATTTGGCTTTAGTCACCGTGACTCGCTCACCTAAATTTAGTTATTCTGAGTGAAATCATAGGTCAACCGAAATGAACCCATTGAGGAGTTTTGAAATTACACACATATTTATAAACCAATCGATCAACAATTTTGTTTGCAAGATTTAAAATAAGTTAGCTATTTCGCAAATAAATACATGAATCTTAATCCCTGATAATTAAAACAACAAAAAAACATAAGAAGACATTCGAGGAAGTCTGAATGAGGAAGTTTGAATTTTCAAATTTGGTTATCTGACCAATTTAATTATTAATATTTTGTTTTATTCGGACGTCGAATTTCTCCAAAATACAGTCACCAATGTTAAGTTCATCCTCCCTACAGAAGTTAAAAGGGTTTCCCTTTCTACCGATATACCTGACTAACCGATGGTCTTCCTTTTCTGCTGTTTGGTAGTATACATATATATAAAAATGGTGGCAAAAATGTATAGTAATTCATCAATTGAAAACGGCTGGACCGATTTCTTCTGAAAAAAAAGTTTGGGAAAACCCTCCAAAAAAGTCGGCAAATTCAAAAAAATCATCAAAAATTGATTTTTTGTATGGAATTTTGTGAGCTTTTCGAATGGAAAAATAGAAAATTCTTAGTGAAAAATTAGGAAAACTTGGAAAATTCCGGAAAAACGCAAAAAATTTTAATTTTTTTGACAAAATTTTGCATTTTATAACATAATTTGATGATTTTGGACGATGTAAAGGTGTTAAATTCTTAAATCTTCTTCTTTGTGGCGGCATGTCAAGGGGTTGAAATTGACCACGAACATGATAGTAGCATTGCATAACGATAAATCTGCTCCTGAATTCTCGGGACAACTACTGGCGCTTGGCAATGGCCCAATTCCCGTTAATGTTTCGACTGGATTGATATCGTTCCCGGCAAATTTTTGCGAGTTCAGATCGTCGAAGGAGGAACTCATCATTGCACAAAATTATAAAAATCTCGATTGGATTAGGTAGTGAACGGGCAATACTAGCAGCGAAGAATAAGGACGTCGATAGCTTGAATTTCATTATTCAAAGTCAAATCGCTGGAGAAGTGCATTCGTAAAAACTACATATCCGTGGAGAGCGTGACCGACGAGGATGAAGCGACCAACTATCCGACGGAATTTTTCAACTCGCTTGATGTGCCAGGATCAGGAACTCCACCGCATAATTTAAGCTGAATGTGGGATCGATCATAATCATGTTGCGGAATCTGAATCATCCGAAATTGTGCAACGGTACGCGGTTGTCAGTCAAGAAACTGATGAGCAACGTGATTCAAGCGACGATCGTAAAGGACAAATGCAAAGGAGAGGAAGTCCTTATCCCACGAATTCCAATTATTTCAGCTCCCCGTTCGATTCGATTGGCTTTTGCGATGACAATTAATAAATATCCCAATGCCAATCGTTGGAACTCTGTGGGATTAATCTTGAATTTTCCTGTTATACATTCTGAAATACATTGTGTTTTATTATCACTCTGGAGTTTATCTGAAGGCGTTAAATTGGGGTGAGACGAAGTTCGCCGGGTCCGCTAGTTATATATAAAAATGTATCCTAAAATGTGTTCGGCTACTTATAACTTGAAAACCACCAACTCGATTGAGCTCAAATTTACAGATAATCTTAGATATTGACCCAGGAGTGCTCCTATGTCAAAATTGGACAACAAAACTGGGGTGAAAAAAATGTTGGGGTGGGGTGAAACTCGAAAAAACGTTATTACTCGATAACCGCTGGGCCGATTCTCATGATTGTTTTATTCGTATTGCTGTATTTCAGGTTTACGCAGAAAGAAAATTCCACAAAATCGATTTGTTCTCATTTTTCGCATTTTACGAAAAAACATTATTATCCTAGACCTAAGCAATATAATTCATTTGCACGGGCAAAGCCAGGCGGGTACATTTTCAATAAAAAAAAACTGAAAACCGTATTTCCCGACACTTGTCAGAGCTAGAGTTTTAAATGTTAAACATTGAAGTGCATTGTCCTCGTAGACAATTCCTGAGCACAGGGCAGCTACAGCATTGTTTCTAATAAAAGCATCATTATACTATTTTTCAAGATTTTACTTCCTACCTTAGGAGTTGGTAAAACGGTTGAGATGAATGTTTCAGTTAAAAAAAAACTTTCATATCACCTTTTGGAATTAGTCCACGAGATATGGTTTTTGATTTTTAGTTGTATACCTATTTGGAGCCGTAAACTTCATTGAGCTATGATAATCTCAGGAGACAGGACTCATTATGTAAATTTAGTTTTTTCAAACTTGTATTTTCATCAAGAGCCTTCTTAACTATTGTTTCGTTGATATTGCATATCTGCTAGTACAGTTTTCTTATAAGAAGAAACCGTACTTTTGTTTTTCCCCACTTCAGTTTTAAATGTTAACTTAATAAGGACATAATGGGGCACTTTTGAAAATTGCCCCGTACCTACGCATAATATTTATATACATTCTGTAAGCTATACAGGCACAAGAAATATTACAAAACTGCTGAAGAAGAACTGTTTTAGTTCGTGTAGTTCGTGATTTGAGAGTAGAGTGTGCCATCAAACATTTTATTTAAAAATGTATAAATAGTTTGCGCAACAATACAGATTGGCACCCTAGGCCTAGCACCTAGCTTCTCACAAATATTCGATTGTGTGAGTTTTTATTTTTGAAACTAATGGAAGGGACCTACAATTTTATGCCAAGTCCGAACGGCTGTTTTGAGAAGCTTTTTGAAGACAGTTGTTATACTCTTGGATGTTTGTAGGGGGTTCGCAGGGGTTTCGGAGTTGAAAAAACCTTCTGTTTGTCTGGGGATTGAACTTGCGAATTGCGATCCCTCGCACAGCTGTAGTCCGGCACTTTAACGACATGTATTTTTATTGGACAAATAAAGAAACCAAATATGCAAAAGAAAACACAAGACGTTCACAACGTTAATGGATTTTATTGAATTCTCGATGAGAAGTGATTGTACACTAACTCGTACACTCAGGACATTTATGTAGTGTTTTTATGTTATAATGTAAAATGAATTTGTATATAATGTAATTGTTTATAATGTAATTTGTGTAATTTTGACTTAATATGTGTTGTCATTTGGTGTACCTATTTGTTTCATCTGTCATCGAGGATGAGCAGCTCTATGTGGATAGGTGTGGGCATTGTTAGTTTTGGAGATGTGCATTTAAATTGACTCTTCAACAGGCACACTAACCACTGCGCCCACATTTAAAAATTAACCGCCTTTCTACAACTGAGGAAGTCGAAAGTTACCCATCGCCGAAAGTAGGTACTCCACTGTTAGCCAAGTCCCGGTGTCGATAAGGAGTATTCAAAAGAACCATTTACGATTTATGTTTCCCTGTAACAAGTTCCATTTGTATCAATTAAGTCTCTAATAGCAACATGATTTGATTAAATTTGGTTGTGATTATCACAACAATACAAAATGTGAAATAATTAATTCAAATCAATTGAATAAAGACAAATAAATTAAACGAGATATTTTCACTTTCCTCAGTGCCAATTCTGTACTACTATATAATTGCAGGAGTTTAACAATACACACTTGGACCATTTGGAGTGGGCGGGGTTAAAATACTACATTTCATCTCCTTTCTGCTCGTGATCTGATATTATGAGATATTATGTGATGCCAATTTTTTTTACCATAACAAAATAGCTAATGTCACTACGAAGTCAGTTTGTGGATTTGGATAATATGAAATTTTAGGTGTATTATAATTTTCAGTGGTTGTGGAATGGATGTCAATTCTCATCGTTTAGTTTAAGGTGTACTGATAAAAGAATGACAGTTCTTTGCCTATAACTTATACTGGTTCAAAGGTGACTCCTTAAAGCGAGTTAAATATTGAATTCTGTTATAATATAGTTAAATGGGTACTGAGTAGGTAAGGTATTGAGTATTTACATTATGCCTGTCCGAGCAGTCAGATTCACATCTAATAGTCCAACTCCAATTATGAACCAAACTAAGAAAAGACTATTGTCTTCAACAAACAAAGTGGGCAGCTTAGGAAAGAAGGTCGAGGAATCAGTAGACTTTAATGGGAAACGAAAAAAGTTAGCGGTGCAGCAGTAGCTATGCCAAGAGATATGTATACCAGGGGTTCCCAATCTTTTCCATACTGCGACTCCCTATACAGGCATAATATTTTAGCGACGCTCTTAAAAAGAACTCAATCGAACAAAGCACAGATATGTGCATAGAACTGAGCTTACTGAAGATTCACTGAAGGGTTTTCCAATAAGGATGGGTCAACGTTAAAATGGAATAAAACAACCTGTGTGCGAGGTATTAACTATAACTATTTTTTTTTCTGGAAGGACGATTTCAGGCAAACTCACAAAAAAAAAAATTTAGTGGGGTTAAATCGCACGGTCTTGGTGGCCAATTCACGTCACATCCGCTAGAGATATCCATATACCCTCAACATAAACAATGTCATTCTGAGTTTGTCAACTCTTCCACATAGTGTGGTCAAACACATTAGTGTACACGCCCATCGCCCATGCCTATGGCGCGGATGCCCACTAAAGCATTTTCATACCAATGAACTCCGATACCAAACCTTTAACTGCACATCGCTAGCACCGGAAGATTTAAACAACATCAATCCATATAAGAACCACACACCTACCTATACCATCAAGTCGAATTATAATTATGAACTATCAACTTGATCATTACATCCACGTAGTATCGCCCAGATACCTACCTACTTCATACTCCCATTGTTTAAAACAAAATAAAATATCTAACTAAGCGTTCACCAAAGACCGTAAAATTAGCTTAATGCGTCGCATTTAATTGCCACCCAGCAGCTGAATGCAAATGAGAAACATCACGTTGACCTGCTGTCAGCTAACTTGACGGCAGACGCGACTCATCGGGTTTCTCCTCCACATGTCCATTATCGAAAACCAAAACACACTGCCCGAGGGAAATTTCACTCAGATGTCCAGTGGATACCACCAGCGGCGCTTACATACTTACCCTCTACTCCAAGCGCAAACAGCGGCGGAAAGCATCGCATCGGTCACGATCTCCGGCCCATCGGATGGCTTCAGCCAAACAAAACAATAGACATCGACATCGCAGTCACAGACATTGCATTCTAATACGCGATCAGAATCGTATCCAAATAGGCTCGATCGCCGCTATAACCGATCCGATCCGATCCCAACACTGCGGTGGGTGGGGTTTTCGGTTGCCATCAGTTAGTTTGAAATGTACATTTGATTGGAGATTGATTAAATGATTTTATTTTGTACTGTCCGAGTGGAGGCAAACTTTGGTACACGGAACGCATTCGCAAGTAGCAAATATATCAGCAGCACCAGCATACGGTACGGGTTCTCAGGAAACGACTGACACGGCAGTGTCAAGCTCGTCTTGCAAGCCAAAGTTGGACAGTATCGTCGTCTGGTCCGGTGTACATTCATTCATTCATTTATCGGATTGTTATGGATTTTTAATATTCATTGGATCCATTTTATTGTCGCAGTGTGGTCGGGAATATTTAATTACGGCTGTCGTCGTCGCTGTCAGTTGACCACATGTGATGTGTGACATCACACAAAAGACCCTTTGATTGGGTAAGTAACGTGTGTGGCATTGCATTGCCCCCGAGTGAAATGCAAATGCAGCTGGCCTGGCCGGGGAGCTCTGGCTTTGGCTTTGGCTTTGTGTCTCTGTTTCTGTTTCTGTGAGTGATTTTAATTATTCCTTCGTTTTATTTATTTATTATTCAATCATTCACTGTGGATTGATGTTGACGAGACAGCTGATGGCGCCCATGTGCGATGAATTACGCTGTCGTTTTGTTTTCGTTTTGTTGTAAGTCAATTTTGTGGATGTGCTACGTGCATGCAGCGGGAGATTGTTGGTCGGTACGGTAGGCTTAATCATGCAATGATGAAAATGATGAAAAATGACCCAAGAAATCATTAAACAATGCACGGACCGCTCAAAAACAAGGCAGAGTTCTTGGGGGTGTTTTCTCCTAAAATCTTAATCTTCTTAAGCTCCTTTTCCGTCTATCAAACTATTGTAGCGTGTTCCAGGCGGAAACAGTCTTATCTTGGCTCAAGCAAAACATGATATCCCTTAAAGATATCTGAAGGTAGGTAGGTATACATTTTCGGACATCCAAGTAGCTTTCAAATCCTAGGATTCGATCACAATACCTTTTTTAGTATCAAAACAATTTTATCCTTCCTGCCGGATAAAAGCCACCTTGGGCATTGTAAACAAAAAATCAAGCTCTATCCAGGTCGAGAGTATAAATCTTAAATGGACAAGTGGTAGTACAAGCTACAAATCTAGCGGCAAAACGAATTTGGCCTAAGCTGGATATGAAACGCTCTTCATCATACTCAACAGACAACAGACATTATAATATGTGTCATCACTGGGCACTGTTTATAAGGAGAGCGCGATGTAAGGCCACGCCTTTTCGTATAAATTACTTCTGCCAGAAGCTAAGTATACTATGAATGAAGAAGATGAGGAAACTATTTCTCAACATATCGCCGCTTTCACGTTAAGTGCGGTGAGTGAACCCTGAATTTATAATAAGGTGGCGCCAAAAGTAATCCTCCTATCAGAAAATGCTATAAATTTTGCGATTGGCCCCTAATGTCAGTTCTGTATCTGTTTTGACATTTGTGTAGTAAACACATGCGAAATACACGTTAATAAACAATGTTACGCTACACTGCTCCAGAACGCGGAATATTGGTGACTATTTATTTGAGCAATAATCGGTCGGTGACTTTGGCACAACGTGAATTTCGTCGCAGATTTCCTAGCCGTCCAACGCCTACTGGTGAAACACTGCGACGTTTAGCCGCTCGCCTCGAAGAGACTGGCACAACACGAGATGCTGCCAGGCGTGGCAGACCCCGGAGTAGCCATTCTGCAGAGAATATTGCTGCTGTAGCCGAAAATGTCATGGACATGTAGACGTCGCAGGCCAAACGGTTACTGTGAATGGTGAGCGCTACAGAGCAATGATCAACGAGTTCTTTTTGCCGCAACTTGATGAATTGGGATTGGAAAACATGTGGTTCCAACAGGACGGTGCAACGGCACACACTGCACGTGCCACAACCGATATGCTGAAGGATGCATTTCCCGGGCGCCTAATCTCCCGTTTTGGTGATTTGCACTGGCCAGCAAGATCGCCTGATTTGACCGCTCCAGACTTCTTTTTGTGGGGCTTTTTGAAGTCGCGGGTTTATGCCAACAAGCCTCAGACTCTTGCAGCTCTTAAAGACAATATCCGTCAAGAATGTGAGGACCTATCGCCGGAAGTTTTGGCCAAAGTGATGGAAAATGCCATAAAAAGGGCTCAAATGACAATCAACTGTGGCGGCGGCCATTTACATGACATCATATTCTCGACTTGATGTAAAAAAAATTAAAAGACCAAATAAAAATAATCCACAAGAAGAATCAAAGTTTTTCATTTTTTTTTAAATTACAGCCAAAAAACATCGGACCAACTTGTATGATGAATAATGATGCAAATGGTGTTTTGGTATACCTACCTACATCCTTCTAGATCGCACCAGTACCTATAGCTTGTCGTTGGACTTTGAACATGCCTCCAATGTCTTGGATGTCCGAACGTTCCGAGCGGCCAACATAGACTCGGGACCACTACCTGGTATAGTAGCCATATTTTGCCAGATGTTGATACCCTTACGAGTATTATTAAAAACGCGGTTCCGAGCTTATCAACAAGAAAAAAACACATATCAAAACAAAAATGGTTTGATTATGAGTGTCTGAGAGCCAGGAATAATTCGTTCTCACTACTTAAACTCTTTAGGGAATATAATACAAGTATCTTTAAAACACTTTATGGTGAAGCAAAAAAGGTTTTTAAGCGTCTTTGTTACGAAAAAAAGAAGGTATTTGAACAGCAGCGTATTGCTATTATAAACAACTCTACATCCTCAGCAGAATTTTGGAAAGCTGTAAAACATATAAATGGACGAACGAATTGCATCGCCACGTCGCTTAAAGCAACACAGCTAAGGGACCACTTTATTAATTTACTTAATTCACCACAGATGTCACCACCGTTCCAATACGCAGATCCATTGATTATAGATGAATTTCTAGATAACCCGTTTTCAATAGAAGAAGTTAAAGAAGCCATTGATAAGGCTAAGAATAGAAAGGCCCCGGGAGATGACAGAATCCCATACGAGTTTTATAAAAACTGCACAGATGAATTTATGTTTGCTCTCGTTGCGGAATACAATAGAATTTTTGAATCCGCAAACATTCCACAAAGCTTTAAAAAAGCAATTATCTATCCACTGCACAAAAAGGGTGACTATGATGATCCTACAAACTACAGAGGAATCTCTTTTCTAAATACCTCTGCCAAGTTATTTGCTGCGCTTATATATAATAGACTTACCTATTGGGTTCAAGATAAAAAAGTTTTACACGAGTCTCAGGCCGGATTTAGAAAGACCTACTCAACAATCGATCAAGTGTTCGCATTGCCTAATATTGCGGAGATATATAAACAGAAACATAAGAAACTATATGCCTTTTTCGTCGACTTCCGAGCGGCCTTCGATACTATAGCACGCGAAGCTCTGTTTTACAAATTGTATAATATTGGTTTTTCAACGAAAATAATCAACATACTAAGAGCAATGTATGCAAATAACGTGGCGTATGTTTGGGATGGAGAATCAATTTCTGGAGAATTTACAACGACGATGGGTGTGAAGCAAGGATGTATTTTGAGTGCGTTACTGTTTATCCTGTTCATTAATGACATATTAGATGCGGTAAAGGGTGGAGTCGAGTTTGGCAACCTAAAAATTCCGGTTCTGAAATATGCAGATGATATAGTTTTTTTGTCCGATACTGTAGATGGTTTGCAACTTATGATGAATAGGCTCAGCACATACTGCAAACACTGGAACCTAAGCGTGAACCTGAATAAGTCGAAGGTAATGGTGTTCAGAGGTGGCGGTGGCAGATATACTCAAAGTGAAAGGTGGATGTATCAAGGAGAAATGGTGGAAGTTGTTCGTGAGTACAAATACCTTGGAATTTTAGTATCCTCAAACTTGAGTATGAAGAAGCATCTAGAGGCCAAACTATCTGAAACCAAACGAGCAATCTCGTCGGTATGGGGACACTGCATCAACAATAAGTATATAAACCATAGCTCGAAGCAGAAACTCTTTCGCACAACAGCAGCTTCAGTTCTTTTGTATGGAGCGCAGGTATGGGGATACTGTTCCTATGTTGAAGTTGAGAAGTTTCTTCGGTATTTCTTAAAGAGAATGTTCCGTTTACCGAGTGCCACGCCTAATTACATGCTACATCTGGAGACTAGTGTACCGCCTTTGTTTTTGGAGACACTGAGACTACATTTTGAGTACATAGTAAAAGTTATGGGTATGAGTGATGATAGGCTTCCAAAAGTTGTGCTCAAGAGTGTGATACGAAACAAAGCAAGTTTCATTCAAGAATGGGAGCGCCTTGCAGCAGACTGTGGAACGAGCATACGGATAACACCCGATGAGCAACCCGAACATCTAAGAACACAACTCAACATCCTATTGGAAAAAGTAGGTCGAAATATGTTTGATCGTTTTATAGCAGATGCACAGTCATCTCAGTATAGGACATACTACAGTAAGCTGAAATATCAACTGGCAGAAAAAACGTATTTTCTGAACAACAATTCAGTAGAGAAGATAAGTTTACTTTTTAAAATCAGAGGAGAGTTACTGAACCTGAATTTTATTCCATACCGCCCAGAACTACCTATCTTGTGCAATCTTTGTAACATGAAGATACGAGAAGATATATTTCATTTTCTTGCAATATGCCCAATTTTAAAGGAAATACGTTTAAGATTTTTTAATTCATATACCTTAGAAATAGTTGAAGCAATTCAAATTTTAAATGGAGAACGAGGATGGGATTTACTCTACAACTACTGCATAAATGCGCTGCGTTATAGAAAATGTATAGTTGAAGAAGATTTTTAAAGTTTACGCTATTTTGTCAATCTGGTAGACGGCCATAGGCCAAACCATAGTAGACTTAAGTATATTATATTTATTTCTTTCTTTTTTCGAAGAATGTATTGAATTAAAGATGAAAATAAAAGTCATAATAAACTAAAAAACTAACTAACTAGTAGCCAAAGTACGGATGCATATATCCACTGCGCAACAGCACCCGACTGATGTAGTTAGAAGATTTGACGTCGCAAGACTACGATCGCAAGAGACCGCCAGAACCTTTCCCGAGCGCGTCCCCCTTAACCTCTTAGCAAACGCATCTCCAGAATTAAGTGTAGAGCAGCAGTGGTAACACTGTCAACGCGCCATCAGATCTGCCGACACCGAAGTGCTGGGTTTAATTAAACAACCACAACGAAACCCCTGGTTCGATGAGGAGTGCCAGATAGCACATGTAGCCAAGACCGCAGCCTATCAGTGGATGCTGCTCACTAAAACCAGAGCTGCTTCAAGAGCTGCCCGCGAGCTCTACAGGCAAAAAAGAAGGGAGGAACATCGACTTCTCAGAAGGAAAAAGAAAGAGAAAAAGAAAGAGTTTTACCAGAGGGTGAAAAGATCTGCCCAAGGATACAAGGCCCGAACGGAAGCCTGCAGAGATGAGCCTGGGAATACGGTGATAGATCTACAGTAGGTGCTAAGGATTTGGAAAGACCACTTCTGCAGACTGTTTAACGGCAAATGCGACCAAAATGCCGCTGTCAGGCAGAACGATCCCTTCATTCCGGACGATGGTAGCCAAAATTTCAGTCCACCTGAACAAAATGAGGTAAGGATAGCGATATCCAAGCTTAAGTCCAACAAGGCGGCTGGAGCTGTTGGCCTTCCGGCCGAGCTGCTTAAAGCGGCGGGAGATGATTTGGTAAGGAGCATGCACCAACTTATCTGCAAAATTTGGTCGGAAGAAAGTATGAAAGTATGATGAATGGAACTTCAGCATCGTGAGCCCCATCCACAAGATGGGAGACACTCTGAACTGCGCCAATTACGGAGGAATAAGTCTCCTGAATGTTGCGTACAAGATTCTGTCGGCTGTACTGTGTTAACGCCTAAAACCTTTCGCAAATAACCTGATGGGCCCATATCAGTCCGGTTTTAGGCCCGGAAAATCGACCATCGATCAAATCTTCACACTCCGGCAGATCTTAGAAAAAACGCAGGAATTCCAGATCGATACACTACACACCACCTCTTTATCCACTTCAAGGTCGCGTATGATAGCGTGTGTAGGGACGCATTAAACAAAGCCATGTTAAGTGCAGGATGACGATGGAGAAATCTCGCTGCTCCGTTTGAGATCTCTAGAAGGGGTCCTTTTGATGGTCTGTTTATCCTCGTGACTGATGGTGGTTTTTCTGGGTATAGCGCCGCAATGAACAGTTTCACTAGTTCACTGGCCTGCAATATCTCCATACCTTGCTGTAATGAAATCGAATGAACAATAGCGCTCCGGCCTGAAGAATCTTCACTTCCTATATAGAGGCACAACTTTGTATAGAAGACCTCGTCTTATCTGGCGCGCAGAAGGGGGATGTAGATATGTTGGTATGCTGCGAGAAAAAGATCCTTCGAATCAGTCGTCTAAGATGGCTACTAAATGAACACTAGCCCTTTCCCCGGAAAGCCTTGGATTCAACCCATCAATTGGCCAAAGGGCTGCTAGCTGGAGATTAGTATTGTTGAGACCCATAGGTCCACGTTAGGTATAGACTCCAGCGCCACATAAGCAAGTACCTAAGTAAAAAAACGTTATAGCTGTTTGATTTTTCAGAAACGTATTTTGTCGAATATCAGGTCTGGCCTGTTTTGAATTTGCATATATTGTATCTACTTATCGACATAAACCCTTCTACAGAAAATCTACAGCACAACAAACTCAGTGCATCCCGAAATCAATAATCTTCATCAGGTCATCAGTATGCACACCGTCATCGAAAACCAATTAAGTGCGGTACGCATCTCTTGCTCTGTATTCCTGTCTTTTTAATTTACGGCCGGAGGACTACCACAAGAATAGATAATTTTTCACAGCTCTTCTTCTCAGCATGGCAGAAGGAATAGGACGGCCATAAATTTTCCAGAGAAAGTATAACTTAAGAAGGACACACGTAAATATACGGGATGGCCATACGGACACATCCTTTTCGTTGCGCTATGTGGTGCAATTATCGCATTGTAAAAATCTCAAATAATGTCCTTTGTCTTGGTGCATGTTTCTTTTCAAGAATCCAATATTGTCCCCGTCCATTGTGTGTGCTCGAGTTTGTCGTCTCGTTCTCCGGGTGCAGGATGTCGTAAATTTCATGCCGCATGGTTTAGAACAAATACCCTCATATATTGGGATATGGATAGAAATCAAAATTTATAGACTTTCATTGTCCTGGTCACATATTGTTCTACTAAATGCCTTCTTAAGGGGAAAGTATATTATAAAAAAAAGGACCCATTTGGTGTCGGGTGATGAAGACGACAACTAAAACCTAGATGCATGCTGGCAACAAGGCAGGTGTGTCCTACGAGTACCCCGCATGTAATATCCGTGTAATTTGAGGGCATCGTGTCACCGACCAAGAAGCTTATCAGAATGCACATTGCGTAGGAACAATAAACCTGCTTCTACAGCGATGACAATTTTAATCAAAGAAGAGATATGTTTCACAGAAACACATTTTGGAGGGTGTTCCCAGAAGAGAACAGAGAAACGTATCAATTACCTTCGTCGTTCACAATTAACTTGCACGAGTTACGTGCCACTTTCTGTCGAAATATAAATAACCAACAACGCCTCGCCTCTATAGCTATATGAAATCTCTAATCAAATTGTATCCGCTGTGGTATATCCTTTCCATGGACCGTTCGCTCTAAATGACCCATAAAATTTGTTCTGTTTCTCGCTCTCTGTCGAAAGATAGATACCTACATGTAACATATAAATGACAGTGATCCCAGAAATGATGTCGTTACAGCAGCCTTTCGAAGCCAGAGACAATTCATTAACTGAATAAGGGCTATGGTCCTGTGTACTGGATTTTATTGCACCCTTCCCGACGAAAAGATTGCCTCTGTCATTGTTCCATGCGTGGCTAATGTCCTATAGTGTGACATTGCAGGCAACTAAAACTAAACGCATTCCCTCTCCCTATTGTGCGACCCATAAAAATGTCCAATAAATACGAAAAGAAACAATTTTCCATGGTTAAGGGCGGAATTGTGTTACTCAGAGGGGGGTCAAAGAAAGAGGCGTGTGGTAGCATACTGTGCGCTGGTTTGGCATATAGTGATTAATAAAAGTCCACGATAACTCGGTCATGGGTTTTAGGACAAAGCAAAGAGAAACGGATTTTTTTTGTTCATCCTATTAGCAATATAATATGTATAGGGGGAGGATGTGAGGAGGTGTAAATTTCATAGATTTGAGTTGTAAAATGGTGACATGTTAAATAAGAGGTAATGAAGTTAAGATAATCGAAAGAGCAAAGCAGAGCCGAGCCCTTTAGCCAGAATTGCTATCCAAGATAGTCTCCGTTTTCTTGTTGTATATAAGCTTTCCAGCGTCTTTGCCACTCTTACTAATATGCTCCGTATTTGTAGTCACCGGTTTACTCCTGCTCCCGTCTCGTTTTCGTACACGTAGGTACTTATCAATGTTTGTTACTCACGCGTGGATGGTATGTTCCGGCAATGATTGGTAGGAGCTTGCAATGATTTCTGAACCAACCTCGGTCTGGACAATCGTCGGGATATAGGTATCTCTACGTCAAGGGGACTAAGGTCATCAATCTAGTCGTACTCTCATCTCATGACCTGGTTCAGTTTCTTCTGTACGATTTCGGTGTCTATTAGGAGGTCATCAGAGTAGTCTACTAGGAACGTGTTATCAGGTATCTCAATGCGTAGTACTCATAGGAGATACTAGGAAGGTCAGGTCAAGAATCGAAACTGAAGCCTTGCGCTGCTTCAGCAGTTATTACCTAAATCAACGGTTACATTTATAATTCATTTTCGAGTTTGCCACAGAATTTCAAAATCTTTAAACTTACAGTTTCTGAAACTTATAAAAATTGTCAATATTTCATGGAATAGCCTTCAGTTTTTTACAATGGCAGTATTTGGCGCAACAGGTCTGTTGCCGAGTCCGAAAGGCTGATTTGAGAAGCTTTTTCAAGACAGTTGGAGTCTCGAATGTTTGTCAGACATTCGCGAGAGATGGCGCAGCGGAAAAAAGCTTGAGATGTAATTTGTATTTTCCGGTGATCGAACCTGGGACCCCTAGCACAGCAGTCCAGGGGGCTTATTCCCAAATGCGCGGCTTTTAGTTCTCTTTCGATTTGGCTCCGCAAATTTTCAACTGAGTTCAGGACGGGACTTTTGCACGGGTCAATCCAAAACATTAATTTTGTTATCAGTAAGCTATTGCTTCACTCTCCGCCGAGTTTGCTAAGGATCGTTGTGGTGTTAGACATCATTATGTTACTGGGATGTATGAAAAAAGGGTTTTCGTGTTGATCAAGGGTCGACCCTTATACAACTAATGGACCAACACCGAACCAAGCGAATGCACCGCAGACCATTACTTACTTTCCACCATGCTTCATAGTCTGAAGCGTGTTCTTGGCTGCAATTCATTGTTAGGAGGACGCCTTACATAAACTTTCTTATCGGATCCAAATAAATTAAACTTGGATTTGGCACTCCAAGGAAAGTTTTTCCAAAATTGCTATGGTTTTTGTTAGTGGTGGTAGGTAGGTGGTACGTTTTTCATTTTTTTTTTTTTTTTTTTGTGGAATATGCATCCACGAGGATTTTGTTCTACGAACTAGTGCCTAATAGACCTGGCCGTGAGTTCTTGATCGAGTTTAGGTGCAACAATCTCCCTAATTTTTGTGGACATCAAAAACGGATTGGCTCTTTTTGTCCGAAAAATCTTTCTTTGGAGTAGTTTTGCGTCCAATAACCTTTCTTTTGCGGTTCTCAAAACTTCCGGCCTTCTTAGAAACGCATTTCCCCGAAAACAAGCTTCGTAAAACAACAACATTTTTCGCTATCAACACCATTGATTGATTCATTTCGATACCTCTAAAGTTCTGGAGTACACGATTTATTTTTAAGTATTTTTGTGCCGTGCGGGTTTCATCAATAAACAAATTCTATTGCTTCGAACAAAATGACTAAGTTTCAGAAGCACAAAATTAGCCAAACTGATGAATTTTTCATATTTTTCCCACTTTGAGAAACTCGGACCTAAATGCAGGGCCCCTTCGTGCGGTCATTGAGAAAGTTTTACATAATCCGTAAGAGATATTACGGTATCCTGAAGAGCTTTGAAAATTATCATTTCACCTATCTAAGTTAAAATCATCTAAAACTGTCAGCAAATCCCTTATCTTGATGTGATTTGCTATATTTCAAGATGGTAAGCCAATCGTCCAAAAAATATGTCTAAGTATGACCGTCAAATCTAAATAACTTACAAAAAACTAAACTGACTCAAGGAATTTATTTTTCACTTTCTTTTTATTATCACTGTTTCTTCTGTCCAAAAACTCAAAGCGAACATCGTCATACAATAAGCTCTGAGAATATAGCAAAACCCAGACGAAACTAAGAACGGTATATACAATTTTCGACGACAAATCATTTTTTAACTGACAGTATAATTTCATTAAAACTACCTATCAGTGTTTAGAATCATAATCACGCTTCACCTAATATTTATCATTTTTCCCGTTACTTCGTCAATCAGCGCCGCATTTCCCCGAAGTCAATTTCTGTGTTCACTTTTTCGTACAAACCAAAAAATACGTCCCATCAGTATAGATAGACAGTGTGCAAATTGTTAGAAACACGCCCTCCACTTAAGAAAACCAGGCACATGTTTCTGGGAACAACCAAATCAATGTGATCCCAATCCAAACCCAAACCGTGTCCTATAATTAAGTGGTCTAAATCGTTTAACAAAATTATTTTCAACTGTAATTTTCCCTTGAGAAATTAAAAAGACGACATGAACCGGCCGGCGCCTAATGGCGGAAGGATTTAACAGAGGATCCATTAAAAATTTGAAAATAAAATAGCCCATGACAAGGCAAACATCAATTTTGGCGCCGCGACGGATACCGATCTTTAATCAAACTGATATTAGGTATTTATAAAGTCTCACAGATACATTGTGACCGGGTGACTAATGAATATGTTGGCGGTTCTTGTGGGTCATTTCACAAGTCTGAATGGGCAACCGCATATGGCTATTTAAAAAATAAATATTTTAAACATTAGAAAATCGGTGCATTCGCAAGAATGTACGATGTGTACTCTTCTAATACTTTGTTTAAAGTTTAAACAATCAAATTATTGGACAGGTCAATCCGAGGATGAAATGTCAAATCTATCAAACGCGGGTGATAGTAGAAACTATGTCTACTTTGGTGTTAAGGTGGGGTGGGTGTCCATTTGAGAGTAAAAATGTTGCGAGAAGCTCTCGAGAGCAAACTCGAAGGTGGACAGTGGACACAGTAGTCTTGAGAGTAGCTCATGGCCCACTCGCAAGTGGGCACGTGTTTGGATGACTATCGGAGATTAGCTCTCAGAATTCCAACATGGTTCGTATTTTGCGAGTAGCTGTTGTGAGTCGACATGGCAAAACAATCGATATCAGAGGAAATAAAACAACTCATAATGTTCAAAGAAAAATACAATTTTTTGAGATAAATGATCGGATGTTTATTTCATAATAAAGAGGAAGGTATGCCGTTAATAATGAAAAACAACATCAGCCAACATGGCCACCACGAGCACGCCTTCAGGACCATATCCTTTTCAAGAAATTTTTCATAACCAAATCGCAAAGTGGCTGCCCTATGTCCTCGATAGCCTCACGAATTTTATCTTTGAGGTCTTCAGGGGCGTAGCGAGGGTTCGAGCCGTGGGGGGGTGACTTTCATTGAAATGCCGACTTATTTCAGGAACTTGCCGACTGTATCGGGCCAGCGGTTATCGAGTTATAACGTCATCGAGTTTCACCCCATAGAAGATGTTTTTTGTATGGGAGGTGCCACTCCCCTTTGTCCAATTTTGACCAATTTTCACAGGAAAAATCCCTGGCCAATACCTAAAATTGCCTCAAAATTTGAGACCAATCAGTTCAGTGGTTTTCGAGATATAGGATTTTGAATGTTTTTTTTTGTATGGGAGGCGCCACGCTCCTTTGTCCAATTTTGATCAATCTTAATACGAATACTCTTGGGCCAATACCTAATACTACCTGTAAATTGGAGCTCAATCGATTTGGTGGTCTTCGAGATATCTAATGTGGGGCTACAGCGCCACCTGTTGAGAATTTTCCGACTTTTTTTTTTCCTAAACCTTCGCGTAGCAATTACGAACAAACCAGCAGAAGGAAGTATCCGGTCGGCAAATTCAGCGATGCCGACAATCTTTTTTAAAATGGAATCGAAACTCGCTAAATTTTAAGGATTTCAGTCGGAAAAATCAGCTATGCCGACAATCTTTTTTAAAACCGAATCGAAAATCGATAAATTTTAATGTGTTCAGTCGGCAAATTCACCGATGCTGACCGTCATTTTTAAAATCGAAACTCGGAAAAGGTTAATACAGTCAAAAAAATATAAATTCGCATTTCCGAAAGGTGGAACCTTTGAAAATGCCGTCTTGTATACATTTACGAGTTTGAAAACATATACCTAATGAAAATCCAAACTCAGTTCTTATTTTTTAACATTTTGTTCCGAGTCAAATTTTAAAATAGTTTTAATTTTTTTTGGAATTTTTATAATTTTTTTTTTTAGCTGCTCAAGTTAAAATGTTACTTCCTTGATTTGCCGACTCTTAAAAACGGTGGGGGGGTGTCGCACCCCCCCACACCCCCCCCCCCTCGCTACGCCCCTGGAGGTCTTGAATCGACGCTGGGCTGTTGGCGACGTTGTTGATGATGGGCCGGCTTGAGTTCTTGTGTTAACTGATTTTTATAAGCTTTAAGACCCAAGTCTTTATGCAAAATACGGTGTAATGACGTTTGTGGAATGCCCAATTCCAAAGAACGACGAGGAATGGACAAACCTGGGTTTTCTTTAACACTTTGGTGGGCTACAGCAGCAATATTCTCAGTTATTCTTGAGCGACGTGTACGGGTTTTATTCTTCACATCACTAACTTGTCCCAACAGCTCAAATTTTTCCACCAATTTCTGTATTGCGGTCCGACGAGGTGCTTTACGACGACCAAAAAATGCTTTAGTTTTGCGAGACTGCGACTGCAAGATTTTCACCATTTTTATAGTGAATTTTAATAATTTCAATGCGTTGTTGAAGCGTGTATCGTTCCATTTTTAGTAATGGCGTAGTTTCTACTTGTCAAATGTCAAAGAATAAAAGCTTTAAAAGCTTTAAAAGTGACAGCTATACCAAAATAGCGGGCCATTCACAATAACACCTTTCATTGGAAAACCCTTTATTACCAATACACACTCGATAGCCAGGGCTTCAATTTAATTTGGTATCATTTTTAAAAATATTTGGCCTAACAGATTGAATTATAAGGGTTATTTTAGGTTATTTTGACACTGACAGCTGTCTCCCGCTAGGAATATTGACGAAATGAGTCGCTTTACGCTTGAACAACTTTGGGAAATATCGAAAATTATATAGCATATCGGATAAACCGTCTCCACATGTTTGCTGTCAGAGAAACAAAATTCGGCTCTTGATATGCTCTTTCAAGGGGTGGGGGGGATGGTCTTGGGCTTACTGGCATAAACCTTACACTTTAAAATAAAAAGTCCAATGGCTCTGATTCGAGCGGCCAATTCTGATCGCCAAAACGGGGAAATGACTCGGGCATGTGACAACTTTATTTTAAAACCACATGTCATATACTATACATCCATATCTTGGAATTTAGGAGCAAAAAACTGGATTATCATGTCGAGCGAGTACAATTGCCTGCCGCTGCCAAGCTTCAATAATTCACCCACAGGCCCAACATTCGCACCAAGCATTGACAAGGTGTGGTTGCATTTGTTTCTGAACAATCACTCGTGAATTTTTGAACCCCAAATTCGATTATTTTGAAAATTAACAAACGTCATATTAATAACCCTGATATAGTGATAAGATAACTATACACTGCATCTTTTTTGTCATTGGCAACACTTTACCGCCAAAATGGCTCAATATTCAAATCTTTCGTGAATTTTTGGGACACCCTTTCGGGTCTTTCAATTTAGTTTTTTTATGCAGTCACAGGAAATTTGCGCTATCAAAGATTCCAAGACACCAAGAAAGTACGACAAATCATGGAATTTACTTCAATGTGTCGGGTGAGGTCAGTATTTTAGGCTAAGGAAACTCTCGTGTCTATGGTCTCGTTTAAGGACACAAAACATGTGGTAATCACTTTAAAGGGCAACCATGACTCAAATATCTCGTTATCTTAAACTAACAAAGGCGATTGACTATTAATTCATCATCAGTTCACCGTTCTTTAGAGAGAAGAAATTATAATTAAAACCGACCAAACTGAATAGCTTAGTCATCAACTATAGATATAGGACCATAGTTTTACTTTGATCAAATTACCAAGAAGTCGACACATATGCCAGCACCTCTATGGCAAAATCTGGGGCTTAAAACCGTAAGTGATCTATTGGCCATACAACATGACCAGAAAGCAGATGATTATGAGCTTTTAAGTGGCAAAATGCGGCTCAAAGCAAACATAACAAGATAATAGCTTGGCGTGCATTGGCGGGTAATGACAACATGTCCAAGTAACGGAAAATATAGCCCTCTGTTCCATGCTCAAATGCGTTTTGGACTTATACAACTTCCTGGCTTTGACAGTCGTCTTAATTTGGTCTGCCAGCTCTAAACGCTTCTTAGTTGAGGTTCTTAGTCCAGCACCAGTTCCGTCCCAATACCACAACATGTGAGCGACGATTTTGCATACAATCTGGCATTTGTGGAACAATCTGGTAACACCGCTTGCCACTCATAAATGTACATGTTCTCATTAACACAACATGCTGCACTCACATGCAATAAATTGGAGCGTGGTCCTAAAATCAAGATACGACTTTGTAATCACGTCATGTTAAGGGAACACTTTCGTCGAGATGAAACATTAAACCACTCGTCCGCGGCTGTCTTAATTGATTCCCATGTTCTAACTGTCGAAGAGTTCCGTCCGACCAACAGACCTTTTCTCAGTCTCACCCACTTAAGTGGGCTGTCAGCAGAGAAAAATCTCTGGCGTCATCATCACTTTCATCGTCAGCGTCACCCTTCGCACGGAAATGGATAATTTCCATGCACTTAGCGCGTTGTAATTATGAGATTTCCCCCGCGCACAGGGACAGGGAGTGAAACTTGTAAGCACTCATTTCAAATCAAATGACGCCCCTCTCTCTGTCTCTAGCTGTCCATTGCCAAGTCAAGTCATTTGATATCCTTGGTGTAGGGAGAGGGCTTGCCTTGCTATTGCTACTGCAGCAGGCAGCAGCTCACTGTGTGTGTTGGATAATTTGTCGACACTTTTCATGTTCGATTACTCCATTCGGCTTTTTGTTGGCTTCTCGCATTTTATGTTTTGGTGTTAATTGGTCCCGACTGCCATGACACGCCATATGTTGGGTGCGGGCTTCACTGCATCACGTCACCTGACACCGGCTTAGACTGAGCGAGGTACTACTGCATGCTGCACACCCCTGTTTTGTTGTCGACGTGTACGACGAGTAGTTTTGTGTGGTGTTCTCGTGGTGTTTGCGGTGCACGATTCGGAGTGTTGGGCGAGAGTAAGATGATATCCTGCCTGTGTGCAATGATTTCAATCATATGTGACCACATGACGACCCTTTTGGTGTTTTCGCCTTATTCGCATGGGTTCGCGCGAAAGATTTCTTAATTGCTCCTCGAGTGTCAGTCTCAGTCGCAGTCGCGCAGTGTGGAGTGGATGTCTCGGTGTAACCGATCCCCAGTAGCAGATTGCAGGCAGGGAATCAGTGTCAACTCTGGGCTTAGCATGTGTCCGTCAAGACGTTGATTGATTTTGGAACATGTGGTGACACTTTGTGGTCATTTTTGCTCGTCTCTCTGTTTTGGCAGTGCATGTGGCGGTTAAAGTGATATGGCTCGAGTTAAACTCGTGGTTTCGATTCGAGCTACAAGCGCAGATGGCTGCGGCTGGTGTGGTGAAATTTTAGAGTTTCCAGGACTCAGTCATGCATTCGAATTGAATGGTTGTTGTTGAGTGTTGTTGGGTAACTTGAGCCGAAGAGATTAGGCGAACCTAAGCGTAAGCACGTTGGATGAATAGTTTTCCAAGTGAGCGGGTTATTCTGCGAACAGAGGAATATTTGCCAAATGGTTCCTTTTCAAAATCACTATGAGTTCGGGTAATCGGGTTACCTGCGGATTAGTTTTGCATGATTTGCACAATTAATGTGGGAACTATGGGTAGGTATGATGAATAAAAGTGATTCCCTCTTAAGGGAGAACAATATCAGTCCAGGTGGAGCTGCTCGATTAGCAATAAGACTCTTGCTAGTTAAATTCGATAGTAATGTAATATTAATATAAATCTTGGTCATAGCGGTTGACCCACTTGGAGCCTATTATATCGCAATTTGTTGTCTAAATCATGAAGATTCGCAAAATAATAGCCAAAAAGCCTTAAATCTACTGATTTTGGTGGCCAATTGACTTCTTCATTTCGTGAGATGATATGGTCTTCGAAATGCACCGTTTTAAACTCCAGAGAGCAGAGTTTTGCAGAAAGTATGGCATATTGCATATTGACAGTTGGAAACTTATATCTTACTGTTCGATGTCACGCAAATTTTGCAAAGAGAAAATCGCTGATCATAATATACATCAGGACCATTGGTCTATAGTTTCTTCCAACCATTCGTTGGAGTGGGTCTTACATTTGGGACCTTATTTTGTATGTCGTATCTAAACACTGAGACTGAACTGTTGAACAGAGAAGCTTAGTCAGAAAGACTGTGATGTCATAATATGTTGGCCAGACTCTCGCGAGATCCATCAGGGAAGTGCAAAAAATGGACAATTCCTGGAAAATGCCACGTTATTTTTGGAATGTAATACTACGATGTCAAACAATGGTCATGTCAAGCCCTTCATATAAACATCTGGAACTCAGGTATACACTTGGCATGCACAGATTTTAAAAAAATACATAGGGAACCCTGTCACTTCACTATATCTCTCCCTGTCTAGATTTTTAAAGGAATTCTCTTGCCCTTTTCCAAGTACAGGCAAATAAAATACAGAAAATCAATATCCTATATATCTACATATAGGCAGATCAAATAAACTGTGTAACTCGTGTCGTTTTGTTCTTGGGGGGAATTAAGCATTTAGACTGTTCAATCAAGCTTCCTGATCACAGTAGTGTTTTTCAAGTGGAGGGTGTGGTAATCGCACTAGCGACCCGTATGGTGTCAATGTGAACTACGGAACGAGATTGACAGCCAGGCATAAAACCACTTTCTTCTATACTGAAATAAAATATAGAATAGCACGCCGTTGTCCCTGTTAAAAAATCTAACTCCAAAATCTATATATCAACTCAAAATTCGTCACTTTTGCGTAAAAGATTTTAAGTTATCGGCTAGAGCAGAACAAACTCTGATTTTCCACATTAAGGTATACATAGTTGATATGAACGCTTATGTCCTTTAATGGGGGATTTGTCAGATCTCTATACTGGGTTCTTGGTGACAGGGATACATCCCGCAAAGGGATGACTTGTGGCTGGCTATAAAGACGCCTGCTCATCATAACGTGTCGACTAAAGCTACCAACTTTCAATCTCCGAGGAACACAAGATTCGTATGAGAGCCAACAACCTTTGAAATATCAAGCGCAAGCTTTGGCTAGATCATCTTCGCTGTCAAAATTGGTACTGGCTTTGACTAGTCATCCCTTCCTAAGAAATAAATTTCAAGGATTACAATAATATGTATACAATACATATATAGAAGTTGCAGTTATGTAGATATTCACAAGAACACACCTAACTTCATACCAACGGCTAATCCTAGGAAATGTTCAAAAGAACTCACTCTTATTACAAAAAAAGGACAACTAACAACACATATCAGACGCTGAAACCTTCCATCCTTTGCGATTTCGAGCATGCTGCTTTCAGTTAGTAATCCAGACAAAACGGACGGAGGTTCGGCCTTCCTTACCGTCTCGAACCTGGAGGCTGGTAATCGAAAACCCTGTTGGCTGGAGCATTATTTTCCCCTCGCTCGATTTTTTGGGTTTTTGAACTACATCCACATCTTAATATAGCTTGTAGAGTTCGCAGTTGCATCTTTATCGGCATTCGTTCTCCTCGCACACAGGACCAAAAATTCGTATACGAATGACCACATGACCTTCAAACTTCAAACCTAACCTACCTATTTAGAGTGATTGACCAATTTATTATATGAAAACGATTTTCGCGCCGGATTAACTACTTTATTACATTTGATGTTGCCGAAGTTCCTTCAGTGGTTCTTTTAAACCCAGACAGTTTGCACTTTCTTAGTTAGAGTTGATTATACCTAACCTAATGCCACCAGCAAATTTTAGTTTTATTTTCAGTTCACCTTTCTTTTTTATCACGCGGTTAGCTCTTCTTATACTATCTACTGTCACTGACAGTGTCTAGTCTTTTATCATACTTGGCTGTCAACAACTGCTCACTTCAATTCAGTGTTCGAAGGCTCCAAGTTCAGATCAAGGGCATTTAGATTAGGAAAAGACGGAATTACCGCTACTAGTCAGTAAAATTAATTCAAAATTCGACATTAGTTAAAATTTTGGGTTTTGCACTTATAAAAAACAACGCACTCCCGCTCGTTATCACAAAATAAGTATAACACAACTATGTACTTACTTATCCGTTTCATTTCCATAACACATATACCCACACTTCGTCATAACTCTGACTTCCACCTCATATCTCGAGTCATCTCTCCTTCGACATTTTTATGTAACTTCCATGTTAACGTAACGATTTTTCCCACAAAACTACAATCGAGTCAAAACATAGAACAAAAAAAGAACCCAAACCCGTATCTATCATCAAATTACACAACAACTTTGTACAATATTAGGTACCAAAGATCACGACGACCCACCCTCCGGATGCTGATACTCAGATTACAACAGCATTAGCCCTGATCTGTCTACGGTCTTTACAAGATCTGTAATTAAAATTCAACAAAATCTTCCTTGTGTTGAGTCCGCAGAACAACATCACCGTCAGGATTCATATTTCACAGAGATTCATATCTCAGACGATGAGCCCCTTTCGAATTGTGAAGATCAGCTTCTTTCTGCCACACTAAACATCAAGATAAAAATCACACAAATCCCTCAACAAAGGCTGTAATCATGCCACCAACAATGGCTGTATAGTACGCTCGCCCAGTTTCACAAGAACCTTTTGGCACACAAAAGATCCGTTTCCTTTGTTTGGGGTTCTTCATTCTTATCAACACACACACACCTCTTAGGAGTGGAAAACACGCAAAGATTTAATCATGCCTAAAACTCGATAAACAACATTTGCACCTCTCTACAGCTCTAAGTGCGATCCTGATTGTCTGTTGGCTGCAGTCCTGTTTGTCCTGTTTTTGTCCAAATTTATTGTTGCAGCCATCACTCGTGTGTGTTTTCATTTCGCTTTATGAGAGTGAATGATTGCAATGATTTGCCAAGCCACACATTTGGCTATTGGCATGACCAATTGGATTAGAAATGCCATTATGAATAGGATCCCTTATTTGCGCAGGCAACTACATCCTTACAATGGCGCGCACACTGAAAATCTCTTTATTTATGCGACGACACATGGGGAAAACTATACTGCACTAAATAAATCAATAAAGTGTAATTTTTATGCTTCATAAATAAGGCACTTAAGTGAATTCCAGGAGCAGCCTAAGCGCAAGAGGCTGCCAGATAATTTATTATCCCTCTGGATACCGATGTTTTCATTGCGCAGATGTGGCTATGGGAAATGTTTTGATTTTATTTTTTTTTTTCGTTCGTTTTCGAATGAAATTTACGAAATGCGCGTAAAATTAGTTGGAACATTTTTATGAGCGTGGTGCGGCGATTGTTATGGATATCGCGCTGATATAAATTATAGTTTTATGGTAATGAGAGTTTTTTGTGCATAAAATTTCGGAATTTCCTTAATTTTTTCATATATTTAATGCTTAGTCATGGTTCGTAAATTTTGTGATAATTTTTGGTTTTTGGTTTAACTGCGGTCGGGAACGACTGACACAATTATGGGGATACGGTTCGTTTAGTGCATATCGTTTGTGTAATAAGGAATATTGTTCACATATTAAAGCATGACAATAATCGGAATGTATACGTTTTTGTAATTGCTATGAAATTTGTTACAAATTTTGACTTGAGTGTGGAAATGCAATACCTTAGTAAATAGTAGCAAAATGCATTTACTACCGGAAATTGGTAGCGTTGGGTGTCGTTAGGTAATAACGCCCAAATCGATTTGGAAATATGTAACGCCCAAAAATAACTCGTACAATTTGTTGTTGCAAAATGTTTCGTCATTCTGGGTGTTATTTCCTTTCAGAGTTCGTTTTTTTGACAAGCAGTAAAGCCCAAAATAGAAGGTGGAAATGCATAAACAGTGGAATAAGTAACCCCCTGCTTGTTTGCGAGAAGGAGAGTAATTCCCCCATTTAATCCACCAAGGATGGGTGGGGTGAACCTAACAATATCAAAAACAGCAAGATACCTGGGCATAATCCTAGATTCCAAGCTCAGCTGGAAGGAAAACATAGAGGATCGCATCAAAAAAGCATACGTGGCACTATATGCCTGTAGAAGAGCATTCGGCAACACATGGGGTTTCAGGCCGCACGTGGTACACTGGTTGTATACCGCGATAGTGCGGCCCATCCTAACATATGGTACAATCGTGTGGTGGAAGGCCACAGAGAAAAAATACCATCTCTCAAGCCTCACTAAAGTCCAAAGGGCGGCATGCATTGGGATAACGGGTTCACTACGAACAACACCCACCGCAGCAATGGAGGTGATGCTAAACCTCACCCCTCTGGACATTTACTGTAGCAGTAGAGCGGTCAAAACCGCAATCAGACTAAGAGAGTCTGGAATATGGTCATCCAAATCCTATGGGCACGCGTCCATCGAAGCACAATGGAGCACGGCGAAGGAGAAGATAACCACAGACTATCTACCACCCACACTCGCTTTTGAAAGGAGATTCACAACCAGAATTCCGGACAGAAGTGAATGGGAGCATAATGCAGTTACAGAGGAAGGGGAGATAGCCCTCTATACCGATGGTTCTAAGATGGATGTTGGTACGGGCGCGGGCATCTTCAGCGAAACTCTAAACCTGCGAGAATCATTCCGGATCAACGATGACTGTAGTGTGTTTCAAGCGGAAATTGCTGCTATAACCCTAGCGGCAAAGGACCTAATGAGACGACATATCGCCGATAAACAAGTCACTATATACTCTGACAGCCAAGCGGCCATAAAAGCCATGGAGTCAGTCGTGGTGAAGTCGAGGGCAGTAAGTCATTGCAAGAAATACCTGGACGAACTATCGCAAGCCAACTCGGTGACCCTATGCTGGGTACCGGGGCATATGGATATTCCGGGTAATGAAGAGGCGGATGAGACTGCAAGGAACGGGTCGAAGATGCATGCATCAATGGCCCTAAAATCTGTAAAAACTCCGCTAAGCACGGTTGCTAGGAAGATTGACATTGAATCCTTGAGTAGAACAAATCTACGCTGGACCAATCTCAATACCTGCAGGCATGCAAAAGAATTATGGCCAGAAGTGAGCAAAAAGAGATCCAAATTCATGATCGGACTTAGCCGCAAAGATATCCGCATACTCACGGGGGTCATTACTGGACACTGTGCGATAGGGGTACACGCGGAAAGGCTGGGCATACTGCATAATGACTTTTGCAGAAGCTGCAGAGACGTTGAAGAAATAGAATCTGTTCGTCATCTGCTTTGCGAATGCCCAGCCCTTAGAAACAGTAGACAGAGGATTCTCAACAGCTTGTTCTTCGATGAGCTAGGAGATCTGGAGAATGTTGATCTTAAAGAACTCCTGAGATTCATACTCAAATCGGGGTGGTTCCAGTAGGTCAACAAACTCCAAAACCCTTCGGTTACTCCTAGGACAAGCCGGAAATCCGGACACGAGAGCTTGCGATTGCCTGTGATTAATACTAAATCTGGGCGACTCAAACAAAAGCGGTATATTATTTGTCTCCAACAGGTGTGAAATGGAAGGTTCCCGTGACTGGACACAATGGACCCAACTGCTGGTCTAAGTGAAGCTGTGGCAGCCGCCACAAGAGCACCAAATTACCTACCTACCTACCAACCTAACCCCCTGCTTGTGTTTTCTGTTGGATTTTGGAGTATGTGGGAGTTTGTACTCAAAAAAAAACCTTAAATATGTCCAATTTCGTACGCTTCGTACATCTGACAGTAACCCCAAGTAGGGAGGTTGCATACGTATTAAACTGCAAATTAAATTTGGGCTTTATTTCCATCTTGTTGTTTATTTTTTGGCGCTATGCATTTTTTGGGCATTATCGATTTGAGGGCTATTTCCTTGGGCGTTATTGCCTAACGCCGCGTTGGGTAACAGCAAATATAGAATTAGTTCAAGGGATACCTATATAAATTTATACATAATTATGTTCTTATCAAAGTAATGGCTTCGTAAGGACTGAGTCTGAGTCAAATATTATATGAAAAACAGACATAAAGGTAATGCCTACTCTCACCTCTACTGCTTTCTTTGGTTGTCGATAATGTAGACTAGGGTGTCGCTTATTTTTCTACTTTTTTTTTTAAACGCATATGTTCTTATTTTTCTTATTTGAACATAAAACATATACAAAAAAAAATTGGTCATTTCGAGCATGTTTACCCGTGCCGACTTGGACCGAAACATTTCAGTACAAGTTACGCTGAAATAGTACCACGTGCCTGAGCAAATTTGTATAACATTTTTTAATTTTTGAACAGTAAACACGTCTGACAAACATCCAAGAGTATGACTGTCATGAAAGAGCTTCAGCCGTTCGGACTCGGCATAAAATTGTAGGTCCCTTCCTTCCATTCGTCCCAAATATAGAAACTCACACAAAACGAATGGTTGCGAGAAGCTAGGCCTTGGGTGTCACCTGCCTGTTGCGCCGCCTATTTATTTTATAAAGATGTCACTACAATTAAGAAGTAATACAAAAAGCATTTACTTAGTGGGAGATGTAAATCACCAAATAAAGGGTGCTAAATTGCCGTCAAATCGACAGTTTTATTTTTTAATATGCACGAATTTATGTTGACAGTCAGCGAAAGCGCAAATCCTGTTATTCGTGCGTCTTAAATTTTGTGGGATAAGGCAACAATCCCCACAAAATCACTACCCAATTCTGTGAAGAAGCTTATAAATTTGTATTAAACTTGGAGAGAATTGCAAAAAACATCTAAGAAAACCCAGGCATAAACGACGAGAAGAAGGTTTCCAGGACGATTTGGATAACATATTTGACATAGATCATGCTGATGCCCTTCAAAAAATTCAAATAGAAGAGGACAGAGTTTTTTTTTACAGCTATAGAGAGAGCTAGGGCGACTTGGCTGCTTAGAGGGAGTTGATAAAAACAAGCTGCAAAAGAAGTTAGGGTAAAACAGAGGAGATTAGAAGAAAAACAAAAACGTAGTTAGTCATGTCATCGGCAATTCCATCCACTTCTTCAGCGTCATTGGGGATTTAATTCCTGAAGAGCATGACATATTTACAAGCTCCGCCGAAAGCAGCGAAGAAGGTCTTCCAACTGCTCCTAAACCATCATCTGAGGCAACCTCAAAACGATGAAGAAATGACATTGTTACTCCAAAATTAGTCTCAGGCTTAGACAGATGTCGGTTGAGCATAAGAGACTCTGTTTATACACTTCAAACTACAGTGGAAGGCTCTAGGGCTTAACTTTGAGGATTTTCCAATCAATAAGTCCTCGATTCAACGCGTGCGATCACGGATTATAAAAGAAAGGGCAGAAAATATTAAAACCGTTTTTCAAAATAATATTCCGAAGGTAGTTTCTGTTCACTGGGATGAAAAATTGTTACTTGGCTTGAACGTAAGGAGTCCTAAGGAAAAACGACTTCCTATTGTTATTTACTTTGGGTAATGCCGAACAACTTCTATCTGTGTCAAAATTGGAAAATTCTTTTGGCAAAGAACACGCTAAAACTGTTTCTAGAGCATTTAAGGACTGGGACTTGGATGATAAAGTTCAGATTGTTTGTTGTGATACAACTGCATCTAACACAGGTGGCTTTAATTGAGCATGCGTCCTCTTGGAACAGGAATTGGAAAGAGAGTTGGTCCTTTTTGGTTGTCGGCATCACATTTATGAGCTCATGCTTAAAAGTGTCTTCAAAATTAAGGTCCAACAAGTCACTATAAGTCCAGTAATACCTCTTTTTAAAAAAATTTCGAGATGAATGGCGGAATATTGACTCAAACAAATTTCAAAACTGTGCTGACATTGAAAAAGAAAATTTTAATGATCTCGAAATATCTGAAGTTTTAAGTTTTTCCCTGGCCGAGCTACGAAAGCCAATTATCAGAAATGACTACCGCGAACTTACTGAACTTATATAGGTAATATTCTTAGGATGAGACTAAAAGAGGTCTGTGTGCCGAAGAAGAGCAAAAAGAATTCCATCTTCGTTGTGTGAAAGAGCATAGTAAGTTACATATATCCTGATTGCAATGAAGAAGTTTTGAAGAGAAAGTATCCGCAATAATTTCAGTTTGTTACTAATTATTATTATTCAACTGTTTAGTATAGTTATTTAATAAATATCTGAGATTGAAATGAAATATTTGCATGTCATAGAATTTTTTTTTTGTAATTTTTCATACAGATTTTCAATGTTGACTTTGCCGTCTAGTCGGCACGTCTTAGCATCATCCCAGGATGAAAATATTTTGCATCGAAGTTAGTATTAGTAAAAAAATTCTAAAAAATGTTTTTTTCGCCCATATAAGGGACACCCTAGTACGTAGGTGCTAAAAAATTCAAAAAAAAATTCGTTTGGAAAAATTAAGATTTTAGGGCTTTCTGCTGACATTTCGAAATAAATAAATAGTGTATATCCCAAAATATGGTTCGTCTTCTTTCTATCAAGACATTAAGTAACAAATTCCATCAAAGGATGGCTAGGGCTACGATGTCAATGGATTAAAAAACGTTCAAGAAATCTTCAATTTAAGCGATTTATCTATTGCTCTCTGAAATAGTCAATAGATGGAAGTGCGTGACATTTACTGACGCTTTAATATCAGTTAAATAATATTTTTAAGTTACCCTTTAAAACGAAATAGGTTTGTATTGAATTATGTAGGAACTTTTTTCTATGTAGGTAACTTGTGGGACAACCAAATCAAAGAAAGTTACTGAGTTTTTCGGAAAAGAAGCGCATAATAAAGTTGTATCCAAAATGCCGTCAAATAGATTTAGTTTGATTATTGACGGGACAACTGATATTTCAACAGAAAAATGTCTTATAATTATTGTAAGACAATTTAATGAAAGCATTGGTAAGACAACAGAAAACTTTTTTCGATTGCTTCAAACTGAAAACGGACAAGGTGAAACGATCTTCAATTTGCTTATTGCTAGATTAGACGAAAACGAAATTCCCTTAGCTAATTTCATAGGTTTCGCCTCTGACTATGCATCTACGATGACAGGAAAGAAAAGTGTTGTAGTTTCATTCCTTAAAAGGAAAATCTTAAACATTTTTCATCATTCGGCGTCGTCCTGCATTCCTAAAGCTGTCGAACAATAATTGTGCCGGAATTTGTTAAATTTTTTTAGAAGTGCAAAAAGGCTAAGCGACTTTAAAGATCTACAAGCCATTTTTGTGATGATATTCCGGAACACAAGTTGTTAAGATTAAGTGACACAAGATGGCTTTTATTTGAAAGTGTAGCAAAACGAACAGTAAAGCAGTGGCCAGTTTTCCAACACTACTTTGTTAGAGCGAAGTTTGAAGAAAAATCTAAAAAGACAATACAAAAAATTAATGAAATTATGGAAAATTTATCCACTTTTAATTTGGTTTACCTTAATTTTATTGTTTATATTCTTGAAACAATGAATAGAATTAACGGAAAATTTCAAAGCGAATCTTCCCAAATAATTTACCTTATGTCATCTACTAAAGATGTATTAATAAAGATATTTGGAAATTTTATCCAAAAAGAGTACTTAAAAAATACAGTAATAGAAGACATAGATTACAAAAATGAAGTATTTATAAAAAACACCTGTGATATATAGGTACATAGGACATGAATCTGAAACATGTCTTAGAAATGAACAAGTTTCAAAAGATGAAATATTGATATTAAAAAAAAAAAACATTTTGAGTTACATACTATCAAACACTTTGTGATGAAATTATTTTAAGAATAGATATAAAAGATAAACGATTATCTGTGTTAACGTTCCTAGACCCTTTTGTAATTAAGTCAGGGGAAGAGATTTAATATTTTGACCTTGTTTTTGCATTTGGTAATTTAAGAAGTGAACCCAAAAAAAGTTGTTGAGGAACTGAAATTTTAAGAAAATAAAGTAAAAGAAAAGTCGTTTGAAAAATATTTTCAAATAGTCAACATAGAAGAATTTTGGTTTAAAATTGGTCAATTAAAAAATCATCTTGATGAGCATAATGTTCACAAATTTATTCAAGTTTTTACACTTCCGCACAGCAGTGCAAGTGCGGAAAGATTTTTTTCAAAAGTAAGCCTTATGAAAAACAAGCTCACAAATTCTCTTAAAGTGACTACTTGCCAATCCAAACTGTCGGCTCTTAATTTACTAACGGATCAAAGTTTAGAAGATTGGGTGCCAGATTGGGAGCTTCTTAAAAAATATAGAGACACGGTCACAAATAAATAAAAGCCAAAAAATTACAACAAAAATTATTTTTATAACATAATTACTAAACAGTAACAGCAAACAAGAGTTCATTTTGTTTTATAAATATAGCGAAATAACTATTATAAAATACTTATTTTGTTGGTAAGATTTTTTTTAAAGACTGAAATATTTTATTTTATTTTATTTTTGTTAGGTATAATTATGGGTTCAACCTATTATTTATTTTTTTTTTTTGTGCCTTTTGTGAACAGGTATGTATTGCCCCTCTTTTTGCGACTTTTCCAAAATCTTCGAAGCCAGCCCTGCAATCACGTATTGGTGAAATGTAAAAAATTACTGTATTATTATTATTATTACTGCCAGTTGGTCTGTATAAAATACATAAATTGCACTTGTGGAATGAGTGGAATGACTTGAAATCGAGAAGCGAAATTCTCTCCTAAGAATCAACAGAAGAGTATTTTTTGCGCCAATGGAACGGTTTCAGAAGTAATTTTCTTGATTCCGGACGCTCTCAGATGCTTCTTTTTGCCCAATAGAAAACGACATTATTCATCTCACCGGTAGGGGCAAGAAGACAAATTCATAAATTACCCAACCATATATATCATCTATTTTGCTGTCGTTTTTCGGATACTAGTTGCCTCCACAAAGAAAAGAAATTTAAAACTTGGACCATATGGAATGTCATTTTGTAGGTACTACGTACTACCACAAATTTAAATATATTTTGGAATTATCACATATTGAAGGCTACTATTTAACTAGCATATTAGTAATAAAATTTCTAAAGTAAAACTAGTGGCTTATCGAGGGGGGGCCAAGGGGGGCATAGGCCCCGAGAGGCACTTTGCTAAAGGGCGCCAATTTGGAGCGGTTAAATTTGTTGTTTTAAATATATAAAATTTACGCCGCAAAACGGATTCTGTTTTCAGTCCAACGACACACTTATAAATGTAGGCAGGCAGGTATATAAGTCGGCACCTTCGGAAATGCTAATTTATATTTGTTTATCTTTACGTACCTTCTCCGAGTTTCGATTTTAAAACTGGTCCAAGGGAATTCGCGCGAATTTTTAATTTTCACGCCCCAAATCGATCCTCTCTTGCTCAAAATTGTTTTCGGCTAAGCCTTTAGTTTCTTCCCACGCAAAAGTTTATCCCTCATATGGTGGGATGGTGTGTGACAGAAATTACCACCTACAATAGTCGATGATGAGTCAGAAACTTCAATAAATCTTTCTTCAATTAAAATCTATATACCTTAGGCGTCTGTTATAGCTACCAGTAAAATGCATCCGTAAAAAAATTGTTTCCCTTTTTTGAAGCACTTAAACTAAATCGTTGCACTCAATCTTGGTCTTAAAATGTTGGTTTTGAATTATAAAACTAATTTCTCAAAAAAAAATTAGCAATTGATCTTTAAATTTTCTAAAAATACTCATTTCTTTATTTTTCCGTACGAAAAACTTTTTCTGTTCAACTTCTCAACCAGTTTCACGAAGTATTCCACAGAATTCCTATGATATGCTATGGTTAAATGTTTCAGTTTTGTTCTGTTTCGTGTTTTTACGGATGCATTTTACTGATAGCTATACCTAACTGAGGCCTTACACAAAATCCATATACGTGGATTCCGCTTTATTGGGACACCGGATAATCGGGACAGCGAAGCCGCTTAACTGGGACAACGGAACGGAACGGAAACGAATGTTTATTTTTGACTGAATTTGTTTCGCTTATTGTGGACAGCATGAGCAACCGCTTATTCGGACATATACATCACACATCTTAATACATTTTGACATAATAACGCCACATTGCCTGTCTGCCTGTCAACGACGATGAGAAAGGAAATGGACCCAATGCTATTTAAGAAATATCACTTTCTCGTGGTGTTGCGCACTGTTTTGCCTTTTTGCAGTTCCAGAAGTGTCAGCAAAACTGTTTGTTGTTGTTTTGTCAACGTGGCTTGCTACGTTGTTGTTGTTTCATTTACGTAAGTTGCCGAGAGAAGTACTTCGACAAGTAAATGTGAAAAAATCAACATTATACCTAAGTGAAATCATTCTTTCGTTGTACATATTTTTTTTATATACTTCATCATGACTTCGTATTATTGGGACAGCCGCTTAATTGGGACAAAATAACCTAGCCCGATGTGTCCCAATTAAGCGGAATCCACTGTACACAATTAAAATATTGAATGGAAAACCATTAAAATGTGCTATCAAATAAAAAATGTCGTTCTGATTGAGGCAATGTTTCAATTTACTCAACGATTTTAAATGCCCGGAATATGGGATATACAAATTGGCTTTTTAAAATCGTGTAAAACGAATTTTGTTTATTTTACCTCGACATTTGTAGTTTAACAAAACATTTTCGTTTGCAAATGATTCCTCTATTTCCAAAAGACTTCGTGGCGGTATTGGTTTGGGTTACCTTTCGCAAACTGCTTTAGTAACTGTATTTTAATTGTAAATATAAGTGATGTTTAAAACTATACCAAGACAACAGAGCCAAAAACCTATTTTACTTGTTATACTCATTTATTACGTGCTCTTCTATGTGAGTTCCAAAATAAAAAAAATGTGTGAGACTTATGTCCCGATGGGGTGCGACATAAGTCCCAAATTCGATTCTCACTTAAATCACTTAAATTATGGACTTATGTCCCATGCGTCGAAAAATTATATATAGCGGGGTCAAATCGCACGATCTTTGTGGCCAATTTATGACACCTCTGCGAAAGGTACCAATACCGTCAAATCGCCCATCGTGGTCTCTGCTATGTGGCCCTGTCCTGCAGGAACCACAATGTCGTCTATCTATCCATATCGTTCAATTTGAGCCAAAAATACATAAATAACATAGCTCTGGGTCACTCGCTGTTGACCGTGATGGGCCTCACAAACATTATTTTCAAAAAAAAGTACAGACCAATGTCTCTAAAAAAATAAAAATAAATAGGTGGCGCAATAGGCGGGTAGACACACCCAAGGCCTAGCTTCTCGCAACCATACGTTTGTGTGGTTGTTGTTGTGGAAGGGACCTACAATTTTATGCCGATTCCGAACGGCTGAATTGAGAAGCTTTTTCAGGACAGTCATACTCTCGGATGTTTGTCAGACGTTCGCGAGAGGTGGCGCAGTAGAAAAAACCTTAAGATATAATTTGTGTTTTTTCGGCGATCGAACCTGGGATCCCTCGCACAGTAGTCCATCACACTAACCACTGCGCTACTGCGCCAACCAATGTCTCTGCCGGTCCAAAATCAGCACCAAACCGTACCATTATGTGGATGCATTGCCACCTATTGAGCCTGGTATGGGTTTATAGGTGGTCCCGTATACGGCAATTTTGCTTCTTAACATATTCATAAAAAAAAAAAACCATCTAACGGCTAAAGAGAGGTGGCTTTTGGTACCACGCGCATTGGAATTTTGAAGAACTTGTGCGAGAATTATCCTTTGTCTTATGGATATGACGCCTGACGCAATGACACCAGAAATCCTACTGCAACAAAACTACCACGTCAACTTTCCACAGGCAACGGAATGGCTTCGGCCAGACTCTGAGAATGCCATCGTGTATTCTTGGATGGCTCTAAGACCGGACAGGGGTCTGGTTTTGGAGTCTTCGTGGGCAGCGATAACATTAAACTACAGTACCCCTTGGGTAATCATGCGACTGTCTTCCAGGCGGAGATTTTCGCTATCCTTATGGCTATGCGCTATATTGTGACAAACAGGTGGAGGGCTACAAGCATATGCGTTTGCAGTGATAGCCAAGATGCATTAAAAGAGCTGCTCAACCCTCTTAACTCGTCCAAGTTAGTGCTCGAACTCAAGCTTTCTCTGAACTTGGTCGGTAGGCTACACGGTCAAACTTGTTTTGGTCCCAGGTCACCCTGGTATCCAGGGAAACGAGATCGCTGATGCGCTTGCCAGGCTGGGTTCAGAAGAAGCTTTCTTAGGACCTGAACCTGCGTTGGGTCTGCCTGCATCCGTGGTTACGTCATGCATTGATACTTGGGTTTCTCGTGAACACGAGTGTCGGTGGCGTGACTGTGCTGGGTGTAGACAGACCAAACGACTGCGTCCGGATATCTGAAAAAGTCAGCGTCTTTCCTTCTGTCTCTCAGGAGAATCGACTGCAGACTGCTTGTAGGCGTCCTTTCGGGCCACTAAGCTTTTGCCAAACACTTAAATGTATTGGGCTTGAGCGACACCACCATCTGTCCTGCTTGTGGAGAGGACGACGAGAGGACGATAGTTACAACCTCCGACAAAGAAAGAATGTTCTCGGCCGATCCGGTGTCCCTTTGACGTACAGATGTTGGCTGATTGTTTAGATACCCAACCAGTTGTCTCACTTTTGGTCACCTAACATTGAAGATTCGACTTTAAAGGACTACCGTGTCTGCAGTAAAATATGTGCAACGCGCGCATCGTTTCCACTGACGAACGCTCATCAATGACAAAAATTTCATTGCAAAGTGGTTGGCCAACGGCATTTTTCCGACAAAAAAAAAAATTTGTTAAAGCAGTTTAAATGAATTTAGCTGTTTGAAGTATAGTTTCCTCTCCGCAATAGACAGATAAATGGATCCCACAAACACCCTTGCATTTTAAATCACTGTCCATTTACTCATTTTGCGTTTTGAAAACTCCGACATTTTCTAACGACCGACGAAATATCCGAAAATACCGTCTATGTCTCGTTACGGTTCACCACTGAACTATAAGCCGTCGAAACACCCTTAGAATGTGTAATTACGTCCGACAGCATGGCCAGAGGGCAAATTGCTTTCGTTGATTGCGGTCGCATTTAAACGATGCGATGTACAACAACATTCGGCACTGCCGCAAGTCCTCTGATGTCTAAAATTCACCCCTAGCTTAACTGTGCGTCCAAAAGAGATTGTCATGTCAACAAAGTTGAGAATATTTCTATCTGTGTCTGCCACTACCTCTGCATGCCACGAAATTAAATGAGTTTCTCCAAATCTATGTGTGGAATGATTGTGCGGTCGAAATGGAAAAACGACGACCAGGAGGCATGATTCGAAATGCCTCTTTTAACTTCTCGGATGGTGTCGGTGAAAATTACATTGAACGGTGCTGCGGCAATGCTCAATTAAAGGTCCAACTCCTTTGGCACGACAGCAGCAAAATCGACCGGCGGCGGCGGCGCCTCGGGGCGGTAATTTTTGTCACGTCTCGTCCGCAGGCACGACAGCACAACTGCAGAAGGCTAGTCAAATGGAAAACCAGCCGTGATTAGTTGTAGTCGAAGGCAGGTGATAATTTAGTCAAAGCTGACAGAAAACACTTTGTTCGAATGGGAATAGTGAAAAGGATGGGTTTGGGCGACAGGTACCCGACATTGGACTACATCCCTAGGCCAATTGAATAACAAATTGAACATGATTTCATTTGTTCTTTTGTAGGTAGGTTAGGTAGACGACAGTCACACTTATTTTTGCCTTTTCCCAATTTCGTATGCAGACGAGGGAATAGAAATTAAAGAGTCTGACTCTGACAAGGGGATGGCATTCGAATCAAATAAAAGGGCGCAGTAATTGATAATTGTTTCCACAGTGATTGACTAATATAATGACACAGGTGGACGGAGGACCAAATTAGATGCATGAGAAGGAACGTTTGAATAATTTTTCTATATATTTTGCTACCGGCTGCAGAATCGTGTCTGCCACAGTCGGAAAAAAATGCAAATAAAGAAAGGACGTTTATGGCTTATTATAAGCCAACATCTAACATACATCGAAAATGGTTGCCAGCTAGAAGCTAGACACTAGACAGGTGCTCGTGTTATAATGACACATACTTGGTTTTGGGCTTTAATGTTCGCAATCAACGATCTTTGCAGAAACTGCGGACGCGAAGACCACAAAGAAGCAAATATGACCCGTTCTTCAGAAACGACGACTTCGATCTCTGGGGTCCACGGTCTTTGAAAAACGTTCGGATCTAGCCGCAGCAGAAATTTCGGATGTCGCTAAGACCAACAGCTATCAGAAAGTTAAGAGGTCCACTCGATTGTTTTTGGGTGTGTTTGAAAATACGAAGGGAATCACTACGTTTCCTTCTCTACCCTTCGAAACTCTTCTCGTATGATGTATTCAGTATTCGGCATTCCGCTTATTCTGATGAATGGTTCAGGCTCTATGAAGGGTGTCGCTGCTCGGCTCGACCAAGAGGATATTTTCGATTCCCAGCGGTCAGAAAGTCAATCCTCTGTTTTAAAGACCAAAGCATCGCTGATGGCAGAGCCAGGGGACGCAGAGGATGAAAGACTGCAGTGAGTCAGCACCCGTTAAGTGAGAAAGTAAAGTAGTTAAAAGTACAGTTGCATTAGATGGAATTTTATGGTTTTTCTAGTGCCAAAGTTTTCCATAGAACAATTTACTACTGTCAAAAGCTAGCAATCGTCACAATCATTGCAACCGCCCTTTCGACCACATATGGTTTGGATGGGGCCATTATGCACCTCACAGATTAGCCAAAATGAATAAATTCATGAGTACAACACGTTTATTGAGAGCAAAGCAAGCATCCATACAATTCTTACCAAACACACCAGCTGTCTGCACTAATTAACGTGACAAGAGCAAACCAAACAACTTGACAAATAAATTTATGCCAACACTTTAAGTTGTCTTTTGAAATTGTCTTGCTCCGGCATCATAAAAGTGCACAAATTGTAATTATTTCTCCCCCTTGGTGTGACAACAAGACGAAAATGGAAACCAAATGTAATCATGTCGTTTCACATCTACAACCAACAGGAGAGAAAAAAAGGGAAGGCGATGTGCTGAATATAGCCGTTGGCGAGCAGCACACATCATCGCAATGTGTGACCGACCCGTGTGTTGGTGAAGAGTTGACATTTCTGTCACAAACTTAATTAATTTGTGCGTGTCAGCTGCAACGACGCAAGAGTGTAATCAACGTGGACTCCCAGTCCCAGTGCCAGCTCCCGGTTCCTGATGATGGCTTTTATTAAACCAACAAATTCTTTTTTAATTTTGCTTCAGGCCCCTTTTTTTCCATGCGCCGTAGATTGCGTGCATCACACTCACAAAGCTGTACCGTCGAAATAACCTTGTTAAGAGATCTTCTTTGACTGTGCAAGGATGGAGCGATGCCTGCTGCATGGTAGTTATCCATCAAGCAGACCTTCCTCCTTTCAATTGCATAAATTTATTGGCAAGGCATAAACTGTGTGCTCTCATTGCATATGCAATTCCGGCCGCCGCCGCCGCCATCGAGTCATCATCCAGCCAAGCCACAGGGAACGGCCAGAGCAGAGGATATACTACATATACGCAGCTCGTTTGTGCAGTAGGCTTTAATCAAGCATCAATGCTCCTTGCGCTGGTCTCTGATGATTGTTGTTGCTGTTGCCCTGTGGTGTGCGCTTCTTTCGTTTACTTGGTTTGTTTATTTGACAGGAGTTCCTTTTAAATCACTCAAGTCTCTTCATGTGTCCGTCCGCTGTCGACTGGCTCGTCCAGCAGTGGAATTGATGGACAGATGACAATAGCTTTGACATGCAACTCTGCTGGACCTTTTAGATGGACGTATGTCCTTCTGTTGTTGCGCCAAGAGGTGATTGGTGTTTGTGAAAGTGGTACTCAGAGTGGTATAATTGGTAAAAGCACTAAGCGTGCACAAAGCCGGCTATAATAAAAGCAAAATTGAGTTTTAATGGAACTATTCGACTGAAGTCTCAATCTGGCTTAGTCGTGGTTCGGTTAGGAAACACACCCAATGTGAGTCCATGTGAGCTAATCCCAAAAAAATGTCAAAGTAAAAGTTAATCCTCAATGCAGCCAACAGTAAATCCAAAGTGTCTATATACGTTGCATTCAAGTAGCACTCAAACAAAAAGTAGGTATCTGCCGTCAAAGGGGCAATTCACCAACAAAATCCAAAGCGAGTTACTCCAATTTTCCTAAAGAAGAAGATTCGCACGATGTAGATGACATTGGCAGCAAACGAAGATCTTTCGCAATCCGATAAGCATCGAGATTAATGTGATTCGCGCTGCATTGGGTGCGGCAGACAGAGGAGAGCTGATGGATATGCCGGACAGTAAATAGTCCGACATTGATTGACAGATGTCAGTTTGGGGCTGCATTTTGCGACATAACTTTGGGACAGTGGCATTTGGAAGATGAAATCCAAGGTTAGTTTACAGCGAAGTTCGTTGTCGGGTTTCCCCACCGAAAAAGAGAAACCCAAGGGATACTGATACAACACAAAGGATAAAAGTGTGTGATTATTTTTTCAGCAAAGTCGTGCGAACAGGTAAAATGAAAAGAAGGGCGCGGTAGATACGTGTATATACACATACATAAAAGCATCACCGACCAGCATTATAATTATATGCTGTTAAAATTATTTCCAAGAATCTTTAGCGTGCCATTATTGTAATCCTTACATATAATAAAACTGTAGGCATTTTCTTTGTCAGCTAAAAACTCGAAAACTACTGGACAGATTTCGATGAAACTTTTTTTAAATGTTCCTTAAGACTGTGAGACTGCTATAGGCTATGTCGTTTATAGCCACGTCCTTAGGAACAGTTTTTAGCCAAAATGTATTTTTTGAAGTGAAAATATATACATACACATATACCTTGCTACGAATGGATGTTTGTACTTTTGCGATCGTCAAACAAAAACAAAACAAGACTAGCATACGTATACTACACATTCGATAAGGGTTGATTTGTTTTCGCAGTGAGTGCTATGGTCAGTTGTATATTATGTAGGTATGTATATTATGATTGTATGCCCGATGAAGGATGGGGATGGGGTGAGTCGTGCGTGCTGCAGAATGGCATGGGGTATATTAATAATCTTCATAAGAGAAGAGACGTATAATACAAAACAGGTTTCATTTCAGAATTTCATTCGATATGTGGTATGGCAACTGTGTTGGGTTGGGGTAGGTAGTTGTTTGGATTCTATAGGAAGAGGGAAGCAAAGGAAAGGAAAGGAAATGCAGTATATTAAACAAGTAGCAAGATCAATGAGAGGGAGGGCGATGCAGAGGGTGCACATTATATATCCAATGCATTACATCCATTATCGCATATCGCCACGCAACGCAGTAGGAATTTTATTCTGATATGACGTAACAGGGTAGGGTTGGGGTAGTTGTTTGGATTCCATAGTTCTACTTTGGGGTTGTTGTCGCACATCGAAAGCAATTTTTCTTGAACAGATAGGTACTGTGTATGAGTGACTTACTTCTGTCCAGCCAGTTTGTGAAATATACATATATTATCATAGTAAAGACGAAAGCCGATTGTTAGATACATACCTGAATTGTTATTGATTTTAGAAGTGAAATTGAATGCATAGATACCTATTGATTTCTGAATTTAAACTTCATCAGCAAGGTAAGTCCGAAAAAATTAAGCTCTGATTTAAAAAAAAATTAGTTCAGACTATTCCTTCGCGAGATAAAAAACAGATTTTGCTGAAATTTTGTTGTGTTTGAGTGGGTCCCTGGATGGTTTAGATTCACAATTGGACCCGATAGGTGGCGCTGCAATTGGGTTCCAGGAAGTTTACTATTTTTTTTCATCTAAACGTTTGGACTGATTTTGATTATATTGTTTGTGTGTGAACAAAACAAAACAAGTGAGACACATAAATGTACTATTCAAATATGTATATTGTTATTAGTTTAGGTGACTGAATTTATTTTGGTTGTTTTGCCGTAACAGGGTAGGGTTAGGGTAGTTGTTTGAATTCCATAGGAAAGAAAATGCAGTATTACAAACAAGTAGCAAGAGTACGGCAAGGGAGGGCGATGCAAAGGGTGCATATATCCAATACATTACATCCATTATCGATATCGCCACACAACGCAGTAGGAATTTCATTCTGATATGACGTATGCATTTTTTGAAGTTAAAATATATAAATACATACACATATACCTTGCTACGAATGGATGTTTGTACTTTTGCGATCGTCAAACAAAAACAAAACAAGACTAGCATACGTATACTACACATTCGATAAGGGTTGATTTGTTTTCGCAGTGAGTGCTTTGGTCAGTTGTATATTATGTAGGTATGTATATTATGATTGTATGTCCGATGAAGGATGGGGATGGGGTGAGGCGTGCGTGCTGCAGAATGGCATGGGGTATATTAATAATCTTCATAAGAGAAGAGACGTATAATAACAGGTTTCATTTCTTTTTCTCCTAAAAGAGCGAAAACTACTGGACAGATTTCAATGAAACACTCAAAAGTGTAATTTTAAATTAACCAAATATAATTTTGTGCGAGCGGGCAAGGCGAGCACGGGTCCAGCTAGTCTATACTAAACTTAAAATAGGTATCAAATGAACGGTTGGGAAACCACATCATGCCATCCTACGCTTAATGACAGTCCACACTGATATCCTACAAGAATTCAGACAAAATGAGCTACTTGGAATACATTTGACAGACAAATGTCTACCACGCTATAACTTCCTACACAACTTTAAGGTTACATACATTCCCAGACCGTCTAAACCGGGAACAGAACAAACCAACATTTGCCAACGGTTCACTTGTATGGTATTAGATTAGATGATTGATCGGGAGAGCCTTAACCGGCCATGGCACTGCGGCCTCTCTATAGGAGCCTATTGTGCCATCCCTGGTAGGGTCCTAGAGCCATCTTTTTACTCCGGAGACAGTCAGGAAGACAAGGATCTTCTCTGGGGGTAATTCAGCAAGATTTGCCGAGGTAAGTATTTCGTCGCCAAAGACTTTCTTTCTAAGGCGGAAGAGAGCCGGACATTCCATGAAAATGTGAAGAGAGGATTCATCACTCTCTAGGCTAGGCACAGTCTGCATGTGGGGTCTGGTGAGACTCCGATTCGGTGAAGATGTTTTTTTCATAAGACCATGGCCAGTAATAATTCCTGTCGGGATTCTTAGGTTGTTTTTACCCAGATTAGTTAGAAAATAGGATTTTCGTTGGGAGAATTTTGGGAAGAACTGTTTGGTGCAGTTCTGCCCGGGCTTAAAACCAGAGTTCATTAGATTCGATTTGAGATAAGCTCCTAATGTATTCCCTGAAGCATCCCTTACTGACACCGCAGAAGGGTTCAGGTCCGACGAGTGGAGTTGTCGCGCCGACTTTGGCCAGAGAGTCAGCCGTTTCATTTCCAGTAAATCCCCTGTGGGCTGGAATCCAGTGTAGGATGACTAGGTTTTTCTTTGCTAATTCGTAAATGGCCAAACCAACATTTGCCAACGGTTCACTTGTATGGTATACAGATGGATCCAAAACAGATGAAGGAGTTGGAGCTGGAGTATACGGTCCGTGCACTAAAACGTCCCTATTCGCTAGTATGGACATAAGCAGTTCCGTATTTCAGGCCGAAATACATGCAATGAACTCTGCATTAGAGAGAATCTAAACAGGGCTAAAGAACATTTATATTCTTTCTGATAGCAAGGCAGCTCTACTTGCAATTGACGCCTTTGAAATAACATCAAAACTGGTATGGGACTGCCTCCAAATCCTGCAAATACTGGCCACCACAAACAAAGTCCACCTGATCTGGGTGCCAGGGCGCAGTGGATATGAAGGCAATGAAAAAACAGACGAATTAGCCAGAAAAGGATCCGCATCCCAATTCATGATGCCAAGACCATTCTGCGGGCTACCAATCAACACTATAAAAAGTAGTACGAAAACTTGGCTCAACGAAAAGAAGCTTCATTTGTGGAGGAACACCGAAGGAAACAGACTAGCCAAAAACTTCATGCCAAACAGTTCACACAAAAACAACGAAACAACTGCTACAATTAAGTAGAAGTCAGATTCGATTGGTCATAGGCTTTCTCACAGGACACTGTAGAGTCAAAAAACACCTGATGACAATGGGCATAGCACAAGACAACACTTGTAGACTATGCAACGAGGACGCAGAGGACAGCGGAACACATATTATTGGACTGTAACTGTTTAACCAAAACATACATACACCCAAAGAGCTAGCCGCCTTTATTACAAACTGCGGCATCATGGATGAGCTATAAATGGAGAACATCACAATAGGCCCACTTGTGGCCGCAGTGATCTGGGATTTACTATACTTCCTGCCCAAACTACCAGCCTTACTTTTCTTTTTGGATTTTCGTTTTGACTTTCTTCCCAAAAGCACCCATTCAACCTTTCGCCAAATAAATCGGGTCGTGTTTAAATAGGGTCTAAACTGTATGAGGTACTCCATTTGTAGGTCCTTGCATTGAAGTTGCCTGCGATTATAAAGGATATTTAACAGGTAGGCAGCCAATCTGTCCAAAAAAATATGGACATAACAAAGGTTAGGCACATACGAATATTCCTAAATGGATACGTCTTCGCACACAAAAATTGAAGAAGGAGATTTTTAATTTGATGGTTACCATCTGTTTTTCCGTGAGGTTTCCTCTACTCAGATAATCGATATGTACAGCAATACCCAGTTACAGCGTAAGGTTTTTTTCCATAGCGGCACCTGACAAACATCCGAGAGTATAACTCTCCTGAAAAGGCTTCTCCATTCAGCCCTTCGGACTCGGCATAAAATTGTAGGTCCCTCCCATTCATCTTAAAAATAAAAACTCACACAAACGAATAGTCATGAGAAGCTAGGCCTATACGATGTCTACACGCCAGTTTCGCCAATTATTTATTTTATTTATTTAGGAGGTCTTGTCTTGAGCCACTTCACAAGGGTTGAGGTTAAATCGTAGATATTAAAATTTTTTGAATTAATTTCTACCGATAATTCATATGTCCAGATTAAAGTCTCTTTGCAGTTTTATCATACTTTAATATGTGATCGTTTTCTCCATATACACAGCAGAGCTGTTCGATCGTTAGGCCTATCGCATGATCTTGCAAACTGCTGGCATCGAAATCACTAATTTCCCTCGTATTCGGCAATATATCCAGCCGATCAGCACTTTTCCGATTAACAGCAGCTTGATCACTATATTTGCTGGTAGAGGCGCTGGCTCTTTGCATATGGGCTTTTCTTACGTGCGTTGCGGACTTGAACCTGAAGGTAATCGGAACTGTTAAGGCGCATCTCATCCTTTATTAAAGTGTTTATTTCTACGATTTGTGCCTTCTTTTAGTGGGAACTGAAAGAGGTATCTGTTTTAGTTTTTAGGACTCGGCTTACACTCATTCCAACTTCCTTCCAATTTCAGAAACCTGGCCAGACGAAGTGCTTTTTTTAGCAGTGTTTTTCTAGGGAACCATTCTTGCGCCGACTTATCTTCAAGACTGGATAAAGGTTTAGGCACACTCTTCTTTCCCGTTTTTATACTCTCCACAGAAAGGTATAATCCACTTTGGCAATACATTTGTAACGTCAAGAAGGAGTCACCAGAGACTCTTAAAGTAAATAAAAATTCTGAATCAGGATCACATTCTGAATCGATTTAGCCATGTCCGTCTGTCTGTTGAAAACACGCTAGCGTCCAAACGAATCGACTTAGGTGAATGAAATTTTATAAAAGGTCTTCTTTTACCGTCGTCAGGTTGAAAATGTTCTATGTCGGTAAAGTAGTTCAGGTACCTCCCATACAAAACCACTATTAGACCCATGCGTGTACAGTACATACTAGCTCGCATTTTGCATTACAGAGACGAGCAGTTCGACTTATTGGAGACCCTACAATCACATCGAATCTACAACCGTTGGTGCACAGAAGATAAGTCGCTGACCTTTGCTTGTTCTTTAGATACTTCCATGGTAGATGTTCCGAGGAATTCAAATACATTATCCCTAGAAATGCAACCTTTGGGCGCCCCACAAGACAGGCAGCTAATGCTCATGACCGTACAGTACACTTGACAACCGCGAGGACATCAATTTTCCAAAACTCCTTCTGTTACAGGACAAGCAAACTTTGGAACTCGCTTCCTGGGGATATTATTGCCAGAAGACTACAATTTGCAGAAATTTAAGTGCAGAACTAACATCTGCAAGCATCTCGGGGCGCTGTTAAAGCGTTATAAGTTCTCCATTTCCGGGAGAAGTATTAAACAAAAAAAAAAAAAAGTGGAGGGTATTAAAGCATCGGCCAGAGGGACGATAACAACAATTTTTTTTTTATTGCTCTGAACTGAAATTTGAATTAGGACAGGTCATAAAAGTTGGAGAGTGTTCCTGTGAAAGTGAAGTGCTATCTTCTGTGACCCCTCTCCTTTCTTCTGGCGCTACACTTACGCTATGATTGATGTCGTCACCAGATCCCAGATACACTTTTCGCACTCGGGAATCACTTTTCAATTCAAATAAATGCCTGGAACTAATACCCCGCTCAAAGATCTTTATGGTGTATGACATCAGCTTAGTAGAACGATATCACAGTTTTTCGCAATTTGAACAATTCAGTCAAGCCGATCACCTGCTCTATCATCAACTTTGTCCAATTATTATTTTTGCTTTTAGCAACAGCTTGGTCTTCATATATTTATATCCCTACTTTAAGGCAGGTCATATACAGATTCACACCAAGCCAACATAATGACATACAATTCAATTTCAATTAATTCGTTCAATGACTTGGCGAAGCTGTCACTGTTAACAATGACGACTCAATAATCGCTATCTCCAAGAGCAGGGGATCCACTCCTTTATCTTGGGATCAAACATTTTTCGTCTTCTTTCATTGAGACCGACATATATAATTCACAGTCCCATTCAACGGATGAAATTAATATCGACTTCCATCATCATCATCATCAACTTGAACAGAGAGTGCCGAAGCAGCAGCAGCAGCAGCAGAAGAAAAGATAAAGCATTTGCTGGTATTGTCAGTTGATGAGGATCCCAAAACACGATGCGGCTTACCCTGGATTTCCGTGCTGAGATAGATGGTGATGATAAATCCTTGATATTTCGAAAGACAACATAGGGTTTGCCGAAAACGCGCACAGTGCGGTTGAGAGTTTTATTTTTTTTTCTTCGTTCACTCATGTTTTTGTTTTCCAAAATTTGAATGATGGCGACCGGGAAATTGAGACTACCAAAACCACTGACACGGCGGCAGCGGCGGCGGCGGTGGCAATCATCCACTTTTTTTTTTGAAGAAGGAGAGACAGAAATTAAATCATCTTCGCCAAGACATGGGTGCCACTGACACAAGAGCCACTTGAAATTAATTGCTTGTCATTATTCTCTCATGTCGCTCTGGTGGTTGATTTTGTTTGCGCGAATGGTATTGAAAGACGGCGAATCGTTAGAGGGGTGGGTGTGGAGAACACGTGAAAGCGCATTTTCATTGTTAAGCGGGTTTTTAATGAAATTTCTATTTTCCCTTAAGTCATTTTTTTTGTTGTTGCTGAGTGTTGGTCCTGACGGGCTTTTATTTTCTACCACGTCTGGGTTGACAGTATCAATGAGAGGAGTGAGAACTTCGTTACGAGCAATTGAAAAACTCATCAAGTCATTCCCAATTGGGATGGAATTTTGTAGCCTCTGCTGATGAGTTAGAGGGAATTGATGAACTATGAGGATAGGATACTATTTGCCTATATGTAAGTTTGTCGGTGGATGGTTTTTTTTTTTTTTTAATGTTACGGCATTTCGACAAAGGTCTTGAAGCCAAATGGAGTCAAACATTTTTTAAAATTGAATAAATGTTTTAATTTTTTTAAAAGTTCGCAAAGTTTTGAGATTTTATCTCAAAAGGCATCAGTGACATGTAAGAAGCCAAATATCTTTCTAATAATTTCCTTGGTTAACATTTTTATTTTATTTTTATTTGTCTAAGCCAGAGGTTCCCAATCTTTTCAATACTGCGACTCCCTATACAGGCTATAATATTTTTGCGACGCCCTTTTAAAAGCACTCAACGGAACAAAGATGCACACATATGTGAATAGAAGCTGAGATTAATGAAGATTTACTGGGTTTTTCAATAAGTATGGGTAGACGTTGGAACAAGCTGTGTGCGAAGTATTAACGAAATCCTTTCTTTTTTTTAAAGGCCCATGCATGCCATTATTGGTATGAAATATAATACCATGTACAAATGTCCGCCGAAGGTTCTCACATTATCACGGATTCGAGTGGTCCAATCTGACGCATACATCCATCCGGGGTTAAATACCACCATATATAATAGCACCCTTGCTAGAAATAACCATAGGTACCCTCATAGAGCGAGAGCTGACTGCAAAAATTCGAGCCCATAAGATTACAGGATAAAATGTATTTTAAATGTTAGTACACACTGGGACAATGAAAAAAAAAAGTTTGTACCTGAGCGGAAGTTGATAAATAACTGTTACTACCCCCCTTTTGCACACATTTTTACATGATATTAGTACCCATAGACTTACAGCTTGAAATTACCACCAACACTTAAAGCTAACAAAGTTATATTAAAATACATTTTTGTGCCTCATTAAATCCTGTCGCAATGTCCTGGCACAAAATTGTTTTTAATTTTTTTTTTGATTACTATACCCATCGACTTACAGCTTCAAATTATAACCAAATTAAAGCTTATGCTCAGCCTTAAGGAAATAAAATTTTGTGCCTGATCCAAACCTGTCGCAAGTAGCAGGCACAAAGCTTTTTATGTTCAAAATCTATATGGGACTCCCACCCGTAATATTATTACCATATGTACAAAACAACCTTTATTATTATTAGCCTTCAATCGTTCAGTATTTATATCGGATATAAGGCAGTCAGATGTAGGAAAAAGTCACTTATAAGAAACGGGAGCGGTAGTGCCTCCGCCAAGTTCTCTAGTAAAGGCGCACTTCCTTTTACAGGAACAAACTCAGGCTGTTTTCGACCCCACTTTAACTTCGGAACCAATTGAGCCAAAACTTTCAAACTTGAATCATTTACCAAGCTCATTAAAGAGGTCTAACTCACCAAATTTCATCTCTATAGCATTAGTGGTTCTCCACATACAGGACTTCAAAAATCGCAAAAACCGTAATAGTAACAGTTATTTATCAACTTCCGCTCAGGCACAAACTTTTTTTTCCATTGTCCCAGTGTGTACTAACATTTAAAATACATTTTATCCTGTAATCTTATGGGCTCGAATTTTTGCAGTCAGCTCTTGGACTATCAAATCTTTCATGCAGAATGAGCATCGTCGCTTCGCGCTGTGTGACACGTAGCCACGTCTTTCTGGAATCACATGTCATATACCCCAATATCGTTCAATTTGGACCCAAATAAATCGGTTAGCATCATTCTGTAGCGCTTGCCGTTGATGGTAATATCCTTATCCTTAGCAACGTCATATTCAAGAAAAAGTACGGAGCTAATGGATGCTTTTATGGATGCATTGTCACATCGGGTGGGTTGGCGTCATCCCATGTACGGCAATTTTTCTTCTTAGCAATTCATCCAAAAATTCGCCTCGTCGCCAAAGATGATTTTTCTATGATCAATATCATTAAATTTAAGCTCCTGGGTCAGTTGGATCTTGAACAGATATAGGCCCAAGTCCGCGACGCAAAATTCGCCAAGTTAAAGTCTGCAAAATGCCGACTTCTTGTGCATGCAAAACACAATAGTCAACATTGACCCGACCCGACATTTTTTTTTTCAAATCGAGCTCAAAGTTGATGGAACGTCGTGTGCTGGCGACCTATGCGTAAAAACATTTGCTCAAGTAGCGCCGAACGATCTCCACATGGGTGTTGCCGACATGAGTCAAGAGGGAGGTTAAGATGCTTCGCGGTTGAGTATCTTTAAAAATGCTCTGCTGGGGGCTCTAGACCTACTTCCGACAAATGCAGGTGATATCGGCATTAAGGAGATAACCTTGTATAGGAAAGAATTATCGCAATAAAATGCGGTAACCAAGAAACCAAGGCTTGGCTATGTGAGAATGTGGGGAAGATGACCAACCTATGGGAGGGAATCAACCTTAAGATAGACAGGCTTCATATACTCAAGGATGTGGAAATGTTTATAATCTGCGTTCCCGGTCAATCCGGTTTAGTTTAGTAGGTTTAGTCAACCTTTGTCAATTTTGAAATATCTAGGTATATAATATTGTTCTGACTTCTGATGTGATGACTTATGGGTAAAGGAACCTATTGTGTGAATAGTGTACTCGAGGCGACCTATTCGCATAGATGCCAGATCCAGTCCTTGACACCATCTTGGACCCGTTTACATAGGTACTCGAGGATATCAATGCCCACAATATGAGTAAACTGAAATATTTTTATGAACAGATGAGTCTGGGAAACAAACTGAACACTGAACAATATTTACTACAATTTCACTTAGTATTTGCCAAAAGTTTCAGGCATTTCCTTTAAATGCAAAGAACACTCCCAAAGGCGCCTAAATGCCCGGTGTTTTCATCGTGTCTTCTGATGAATTACCTCTACAATCCCCGATTACCATACTCCACGATTAATGTCAGCGCATGTTCCCGCATATAATGACCTCTCGTTTCAAAATGGAAATCCATAAGAAAGTCATCATCATTTCGGTCCTGAGTTATGATCTTCAAGTTCAAGAAGCTCTTCTGACATCACTGCGATCATAAATCACAATCCAATGTTATTCGAAATGCTGCGAAGCCCATGATATATTGTCGGCGGCATTGGCTATCAAAATCAAAGAAACGTGAAAATATTGATTACCCAGACGCGGTTTGTTAGCTTATTCAAATCTATATATCTCTCCGTATACCAGAACCAGAGGTCATCGAAATTCAAAATATAATTAATGGCCAGCGATAATTCTTCTCAGCAAACAACAGCCGCAACATTCAGCTCCAGCTTCAGTCACAGTAGTCGGAGAAAATGACAAATGATCCCACAGGCCACCGCATCGAAAGGTGTGTGTACGAGTACGAGTACGAGTATCTGTGTATCTTTCTTTTCCTCCCAAAAAAATAAAAAAAAAACAAACCAGAGGAACAAAAAAAAATCCCACATCACTATTGCGACGGCGGCGACTGTTTATTACAATGACACCGGGTAATTTTCAGGTGTCATTATTACCACATACTCGGCGAGATATTCAAATCGGCTTGTCATCTGACAACCACGCAAAGCCCTCGACCGGACCGACGGACCGAGTCGTCCGACGTCCGAGAAGGCGTGTAATTTCCCCCCCATCGATCATGATTAGTGAGAATTGTGTTGTGGATTTTTTTTTCTTCAGTCTCGGCCACGGTCGGTTGATTTAAGGGATCTCGCCGGTGTGTGTCCGATTGTCAAAAATTTCACTCCATGTCAGAAGTTAATTCGATATGTATACGAATGGAGCGGAGGACCACAGCAACAATCAGGAGCTTTGCTTGTTTAATTTATCATTAATTTTGGAGGTATTTTTTGACAGCCGCAGAGTGAGATATGTGAGAGTACCTATACTCGTGTATACGCTTGTGTACCCCGAATACTGGTCGTGTCCAGGCAAGCGGAAAATAGAAAAAAAAAAGAACCAACAATGCTACCGAAAATGTGTTGGACCTCTTTCCACGCAGCATATTCGTAACCCGGCTTCCTGTGTCATTTGTCTGCCACTGTTCCCCATGGAACACCGAACTCCGAACCGAACCGACCTGATGATTAATGATCCCACTAACCAGTGAGAGGGCGATTTTTCAATGTTTTCCCGGTCTTATTGCAATTAGACGTGGACGAGGTGGAAAATGCCTATACGCGCCCTGCTCTGGATGCATTTTTGATGAGCAAAAGTCAACACACGTATACTTAAAAAAAAAGTGTTTCCCGCCCAAAATTCAAATTGTCCAACAAATAACAAACAAATAGGCTTAATGAGTTGGTTAATTTGTGTCTGCATGCCTAGGTCGGTTTGTGGTCACCCGCATATGGGCTTTCGTTTTGTATACAGTTTTGTGCGTTGGTCACTCCAATTTGGTACGCATTGGCGCGTAAAGCGATTCGGAATGTGGAACAAATGGAAATACATTTTGTTTAATTATGTGGCGACCAGGGGAATTAGTGTCTGCGCCATTTGGGCACCTGTAGATTGCCTGAATGGTTGTCATTTGGAAAGGGTACATTTTAATGACTTAAACTCTTTAATAATTGTCATGGTACCTATACCTATCTAAGGTTGAAGCGGCCTAAGTGTGGGAACATTTAAGTGGTTGAATGACACGACGACCTGGGCATTGGCCTATGGTAGGCGCGCGTGCATTTCAGTAAATTTCTAGCCGTATATTCTAATACATATGTATATACATAATTATGAACTTATAACGCCTCAACATAGCGCCGAGACGCTTGCAAATAGAAATTCTTACTTCTACTTTCTAACATCTTTTAATTTGAGTGCGTTATATTTTTGAGGCTAATTTAAGGGACATATAATCTTATACCACAATCGAAGCCGTTTGAACACGATGGACCTATATGGGCCTTTCAAGCCGTGTTACTTAGGTGGCAGTTACATAGATATTTGGCTAACCGCCTAATACTGAGTACTCCAAGTTGGTTGAGGGCGACTTCCACTTGTTCGCGTCACTGAAGACGACGCGACACGGCTTCCTCTCTACTACCTACACAATTATGACTTTCTCAAAGAATAGCGATTGTCCATCAGAGTCCTTCTTTGTTCAATTTGGATAAACTAATGCCCTTACCAAAAACGGCTAAGAGGTTCCACCTCAATGGTGGAACCAGGAGCTAAACTCCGAAAGAAAACAGGTCAGACACTTTTACAACAGAGCTAAAGTGGTAGGGGATGGTATTACATGGGGATGGGATGAATATGTAGAGAGCAAGAGAGAGAGTTTAAGTACTTGATCAGGCGATCTAAAAGGAAATCCTGGAAGCTGTTCTGTGAATCGATTGCAGATACCAGTGAAGCCTCTAGACTCCGCAAAATTATTGCTAAGGATGCGATAGTCCCCAGCTTTATTAGGAAATCTAATGGTGGACGGGCTGAAAGCAGTGAGGAAGTTCTAGAAGCTTTAGTTGAAGCTCACTTTCGAGGAAGTAGCACTCCAACGGCTTCGAACCCGAAAGGATATTATGAGTACGCTGACGAAGCGGAAATTGAGCATCTTTTCACTTGGAAAAGAATGCGTTGGGCTATAATGTCCTTCTCTCAATACAAAGCTCCAGGCCCTGACGGCATTCAGCCAGCAATGCTGCCAAAGGCCCCGGTTATGGTTACAGGTAGAATCAGGGAAATTTTTATACACTGCCTTAAATTTGGCTACATACCCACGGCATGGAGAGAGGTACGAGTGGTTTTCATACCCAAAGCAGGTAAACCAAGCCATACCTCTGCGAAAGACTATAGACCCATCAGTCTCTCGTCATTTCTCCTTAAGACACTCGAAAGGCTTCTCGATATCCACATAAGAAGAAAGTGTTGCAATGGAAATCTATGCCGTGCTCAGCACTCATACTTAAAAGGTAAATCGGTAGAAACAGCTTTACATGAAGTGGTAGGTAAAATAGAACACAGCTTACACCACAAGGAATTTGATTTAGCTGCCTTCTTAGACATTGAAGGGGCTTTCAATAACGTTAGGGTAGAGGCGCTCTGGAAAAGATAAATGTAGATCATAGCATTTGGCTTTGGATCGCTTGTCACCAGAAATATCAATTCCACTCTCGGTCACAGTTCAATAAGAAAATCGGTTACTAGAGGCACTCCCCAGGGAGGGGTTATATCTCCCCTTCTCTGGGTTCTTGTCATAGACGATATATACTTAAAGAACTCAACAACGCAGGGCTTACAGTAACCGCTTATGCGGATGATGTGGCGATTCTAGTTCGGGGTAAATTCTTGAACACTTTGAGTGAAACCATGGAATCAGCCCTAAACAAGCTCAGAAAGTGGAGAAGACAGAACTAGTACCTACATTTTTCTTTTTAGTACAAAATACAAGGTACCACCCTTTAAACTACCCAGGATTGGTGAAGTGGCTGTACAGCATGGTGGTTAGACCCATCCTTAGTTATGGGGCTCTTGGTAGAAAGCCACAAATAAGTTGTACATATATTCGGGATATGTTGACCAGGGTACAAAGAACAGCCTGCACTGACATCACTGTTGCTTTACGCACCACATCCAAAGCTGCACTTGAGTCATTTTCGTATCTTTGACCTCTGGACCAACAAATAAAACTGCAAGCAGGTAGTAGTGCGCTTCGGCTAACTAACGCAGGGTTCTTCAAAACCAGACAGGTAGGACATATAACCCCATGTCCTACCTGTCCCTAATGGAATCCTTCTCCAACATCCCCGATAAAACGGATGAAAGTTTGGGGGAAATTGACTTCGACACACCGTACGAAGTACAATACCCAGATAGGGAGGACTGGCAAAAGACTGAGGTTTCGAATAATAATGAAATTTCGATTTATACGGATGGTTCCAAAACCAAGGGGGGTACAGGGTCAGGTATTTACTCTAGGGATATAGACCTACACGTGTCATTACGACTTCCGGATACATGCAGTGTATCGCTAGAATATCGCTATCTTCATCATCAAATCGGACCTAGTCAGCCGCACAATGCTCAGCGCACTATGCGCGCAGAACCAGGTCAGATTGTGTTGGGTACCCGGACACTGAGATATTGAGGGTAACGAAAGGGCTGATGTTCTGGCCAAAACCGGAGCACCTATAATGAAACAATGAGTGCATAAGACCACCAATAGCCGTGGCCAAGAAAATTATTCTCGAGAATATTAAAAACAGGGCAGATCAGAGATGGTTGAATATAGTAGGGCACATGGTCTCAAAAGCTCTGTGGCCTAAGCTAGATCGGAAAAAATCTGTAGAATTACTAAAGCTCAGCAGATCAAGGCTACGAATGGCAATAGAAATACTCTCCGGGCACTGTCTTCTAAGGAAGCACGCTATGAGATTAGGTCTAACAGATACAGATATATGCAGGTTTTGCGAAGACTTACATGTCACAGAGGATATAACTCATCTCCTCAATACAGAAGGAAATACCTCGGTAGGTACTTCTTCGACAATTTGGAGCAGGTTGGCCTCGCAAACAAAATTGAAACAATTTTTAGGTTCTGTAGGGAAATTAATTGTTTGGGCGAAGTGGTTTAAGTTATTTGACCGTTAAGGTTGTCCAGGGATGGCGATGGGTCCAATATGGTGTCTAGTCCAATGTGATGAGCTCACGCCCTATTTAACATAACATAACCTAATGTCCCTTACCTATTATCTGTTGGCAGCTTATTTTACAGCATGTGCCTACCATCTATAACAAAGCCATTGGTATTGCAGAAAAACAACCAAACAGTGGACATTAGCACTGCCAGTCCATATTTTACCTAACCCTTTGTTGTTACTTTCCACCATAGCGTTTAAGAACTCCATCAACTCCAATGTGTCTGCATTCGACACTGAATTGAAAATTGTTCCCTCTATTCTGTTCTTCGTAAGATGAGAGCTGTGTTGGAGCGTAATTAAGAACCGCTGCGCCTTAGGGTATTTGCAACCACCTTCGTTACTGTAGTTGATATGGAGAGTTATTAGCTTTAGCAAATACTTTCCCAGTCGTTCGCGTTTCCCCTTCTCAAACTCTTCTGAAAGGGTCGACAATTTACTTTCTTACGCTTAATTGCCCAAATTGCTAACGGGCTAATTACCAACAACTTTGTATGCCTCATCCGTGTAATTATAATGTTCCGACTACAAATACATAGTTATAAACGCTCTACTAAAAATGTCAACACGTTTCTGTCATTCTTTGTTGCAGCAGTCCTTTAAATTCCAACAAAATTACGTCCCCATTTTCATTACCGTCATTATATTGCCAGCCAATAACAATTTTTGATTTCATTCACTTGTCCACAAATCGGTATATTGAAAGGATTCCCTCAGATAAATGCAATTTTAACAAACAATTTCTGCACGAACTCCTGTGTGTTCGTGATGTCATTTAATATCTTATTTTTGAGTTTTTGTATACATCAAAGGAGCATGATAATGACTCTCCTTACATCGGCATTCGCAAAAGGAATTTTCGCCAACAACAAAAAAAAAAAAAAACTCGAAGCAATGTTTCATTCCATTCCCGAAAAGTGTCCTCATAGCATGTCGCTTTCCAAAAAGGTGCTGCTCCAGGTATATGAGCATACTTTGGCAAAATTCATCAGTTTTTTGTGTTGTTGCCAAAAATGTCATTCCTTGTAAATTCATAGCGGTACACCTTAGGGACTAAATGGTATAAAATAAAAACACACAACAACCACAAGGAGATAATAGCTATACGCCGAAGGGAAATGCCTAAACACGGCGGCGGCGCTTCACTACCACACAACAAAAGGCAAAGGGAAAAATGTGCAACTGCTCGGAGGAGGTCATGACGACAGGGCAGCTCGCACAAATAAACATGACGTGTCATAAATCAATATGTTTCGGCTCATAAATTTATGTTGGGCTCCGTGACAAACGATCCGCCTCGAGCATAAAGAACTCACAAGCGCTTCACTCGTCCACTTAGTCTGCTCGGGCGCAATTTATGCTTAATGAATATGAATTCACATTGTTGCCACTGTTCAATCGTTGGCATGTCCTAGCATTGCATCTCACTCTCTATGCGGTTCTTTCTAATCGTAAATTATTCGAACCTTTGTGGTTATGTCTTGTGTCGTTGTGTTTTTGTTGATGGTGCAAATAGTGTGGGATTTGATGAAAACCTTGTACTTGGCGGATTTACTTTGGGGAAATGTTCAGTGCTCTTACGATTTCGGGTTTCATTGCATAGCACCTTTCGCGGCCACTAATTTTAACAATTCATACGTATCCACAGATAAATGGCAATTAAGGCGGGATTTTCCGGGTGAATTGGGTAGGTTTGTGAGAGTTGGCGATCTATTATACATACTAAAGAGATTCTGTCTAAGACCATAATCATTCCAGTCCTGCTTTATGGCGGTGAAGCTTTGACTCTATCTAAAGCGGATGAAGATATCCTCGGTCGCCTTGAGAGAAAGATTCTTCGTAACATTTAGAGAAGGAGATTCATCGTCGAACTATACGAGCTATACAGCGACAACGCAACTGGAAGCAGTTAGCTAAGGACCGGGCTAACTGGAGAGGCTCGTTAGCGGAGGCCTCGGTTCACTCGGAAGCGTCAGATATTAATATAGGTACCTACCTAAAGATTAACGATTAAGTACCTACAATCTACATAGTTCTGATACCTCCCATACAAATGCCGTTTTAAGCCCGATATGTAATTCCACAACAACCTCACCAAGACCTATGGCGGTGAATTATAATAATATACCCACAAACCTGGGACAAGTTTTCACTGAGGAAGTCGAAGGAATTCGGCCAATGTCATGACGTGACGCTGCTTTCTATATACCTACCTATACCATATGAGAAAGAAAAACAGCCTTTGCCTATTGGACATTGGATAATCCGTTAGAGAACACGCTGTAACTATAAATAAGACGCAATTTTTCCAAATAGCGGCTCTCTAAATTTTAGATACTAAAGCCCGACTAGAAGGTACAAGACAAAGTAATCCAACAAGCCCGCGCGCTTGCAGACGTTTGACAGCCACTAACAAGAACTTTGGTTCTCACCTGCGTAATTCTCTCTTACACGACAACTAACTACTACCAGACAAGAAAGGGGAAATCCCCAGCGGTACAGTGTTAAACAATTTTTGCCAACAAATCTTTGAGAAAACTTCAAAACAAAATCATCCATCAAAAAGCCAACAAGAATAACAAGAGATAAACAATTAACGTCGCATCGAACACACTGGACTAGACATTGGGCAGTGCAATGCAACACGACTGCGATATGCGTTGGCCATCATATTATGTGCCTGTGTTCGTGACGTCTTCCTTGGACTTTTCGGCCATAAATAACCCGAATGATTGACAGTGCTGACAGTTTTGATCGATGGTCATCAGCCGACGGCAGAAATATGTTCGAAATAAATATCGTTGTGATGTGTGTTCACAAAGCCTCCGGTCATCAGTGCAACGAAAAATCTCGTATGGGAGCAATGCCAACAATTTGTGTGTCCCTGTGCACTTCGTTGGCTGGCCTCCGACATGGGGATGGGACACGATGGATGGATGATTGGTCATGCCAGAGGGCTATGGTTGCCACTGGTGAGACGGGTGAGAATTCGAATGCGGACAGCTTTAACTCTCTGCACTTTGATGGAATTTTTTGGCGGCGGCTACTGCATTTGATGGACGACAATGACTGCCGCCCAACCGGCGAAGAGTTGAAGTCATCATCGTCATTTGGAGGATTTATGTCATGCTGCGTTGGCTTTGCAGCTACCTACTCAGTGGCCGTCTTTCAGTAGCCTTTAATGGGCAAAGGACCTAAATTGCCCTGCCAACTGACCAATTTACATACAATGGACGCTTTTCGGTTGGAGATGCGCACCGAAAATGTTCGCAATCACAAGTTGATGGGATGGACGACAGCCGGACTGACAGTGACAGTATGCCGAAGTCAATTGATGGAATGCTGGTTGCGTTTGATTGGCAAGGGTAAGGCAGTATCTCTTTGAAGGAGTTTACACAAAGAAACCCTCAGAGCATCAGGATTATTGCAATGTCCTTATGCTCGACTGTGCAACTGCAAATCCCATTTCATTGCAATCTCGAAAATTTATTGCTCGTTGTCTGCTCTGTGACCTCGTACACCACTTCGCATACGACTTCCTCCACACATAATCTAACGAAAGTTCAAATGGACAATCCTGTGCGCAACATCAGAACAATATTGGAGGTTGGGACACCACCAGCCAATATATCTGCCAGCAAACTGCCACCAACTATAAAGCTCCTTCCACGCTGGCCTGTGATCGTATAGATCTCCTCCTCCTCCTCTTCTGCACCATGCCACGCCAGTCGTAAATCATATTTTGCGCGAAAGTTTTCAAGCCCGTCCCTGCCAGAAATGGCAACGAAAAAAAAAGAGAAAAACGAAAAAATCCATCGACTCCCATTTCTAACCGATGCGTGTTAGCCATGCATGGGTGCTCATAAATAATCAACTAACCCTAGTCCCGGACCCGTATAGAGCCATGTGCAGCTCATAAAATTCCCGCACAATGTACATTTGCGGATATTATGCAAATGACACAGTGGCGGTATACACGGGTCGTGTCGGGGTCGCGAGGCGCTTTGCAAGGTGTGCAATACATCATCGGTATGGTTATGAGATAGATTTATGCGTACGCTCGCTTCGAGTCGGGTGTATCTGTAAAAGTTTATACTAATATTTAATAAACCCGCCGATGATGATGATGATGAGGAGAAATCTATTATTATTCATGACGAGAACGTACATATGTATATGTGTGTTGCCTAAGGAAGGTGGCAGCGGGGTTCCTGGCTGGATTGATTGTGTAACGATAATCTTTAACACCGGAGTGGGGTAAAACGTGCGGCGCGCGGGAACATTGCATGAGTGCAGTTGAAAACGAACACGCACGATTGCACGAATCTCGGCGTTGTATACTCGGGAATTTATGAGATTGAATTCCGTTTGGAATAAATCAAAATTGCCTTTTGAAGGATGCATGTGATTAGTGAGCAGCACACGCAGTCGTAACGTAACAATGATGTCCTCGATTTCAGGGCCGGACCAACCATATGTGCAAGATGTGCAAATGCACAGGGCGCCAAGTTTTGGGGGCGCATTGCAAGATAAAATTAATTTTTCTTAAGCCTACTGTCCACGTAGCTGCGCTTCATACGCACGATTTTCGTCATTTGCAGCTTGTTGTACGCTTGCTTGCAGATTGCATATAAACCAACGAAGCTCTGTCCACGGAGCGGCAAAGTCGCATGTGCGACTAAGAAATGAAGCGCAGCTACGCGGACAGTAACAGTAAGCCTAAGAAAAATTAATTTTATCTTGCGCGAACTAAAACTGTCATTTGCATTTTAAACAAAAAGCTTGTTAAAAAAAATTCAAAATAACAACATCCACCACACCTGTGCTCAATTATTTCTTGCACATTAACTCACATTACTTGCAATGTTGCAACTTCAGGGAGAATCTAACTCAAAATATCGCAAAATAAAAAATCCCACTATGCAAGTTCATTTCTTACCTACCTTATCTCAAAATATTCCACCCAGTTCGTGCAAGTATATTTCTTGCACATCCACTTACATTTTACAAAAAAACCTAGTTCAAAAATCTCAAAACAAAAAAAGTTCCACCCCGTATGTGCAGGTTTTATTTCTTGCACAGTCACTCGCAAAATTTTCATAGGAAAATATTTCAAACAAAAAAAATCATTCTAGGGAATTGTTTGTGTAGAACGTGCAGGTTTTTGATTCTGCACATATGGATGGGATTTCTCATCTACGAAAAAGAGTAACAAATTTCTCTTACAATACAAGTAGCTTTGCATTGCATATGAATTATGAAAATTTAGTATTCTCTTCTCTTCTCTTCCCCTTCAGACTCTCAGCAGCGTTGCCATTTTGACTGCTTTCCAGTCAGATCTGACTGGATTAATATGCGTTTAGCTGGAACATTTTAAAATCCAGGCAGCTTTTTTTTTAGCTAGATACGAATTTTGTTTGACTGTTTTTAAATGTTTCGTGTAATTTCTTTTCTATAAGTATACATTTTTAAATTAAAAGTGGCAATAGAAAAAAAAATAAAAAGAAGACCAAATATTGCTTGAATCTAATTTTTTTAAAGTTCATTTATCAGTTAATACATTTTGTATACTCACTTTCATTACATTTGTAACGTCAGGAAGGAGTCACCGGATTTGATCAGGATCAAATTCCGAATAAATACTGCCATGTCCGTCGGTCTCTCTTTCTGTTGAAAACACGATGGCGTCCAAACAAATCGACGTAGGCGAATGAAATTTTGTGAGATGACTTATTTTTACGGTCGTCAGGTTGGTATTGAAAATGCTCAATATCGGTAAAGTAGTTTGGTTACCTCCCACTCCAATACAAAGCCAACATTACATACCTCAATAAAAAAACGAATTGTAAGTCTACTTCCTGAGTGATGTGAAAAAGACTTATGTATGCATGTGTGCATATAAGAAAAAAAGGCGCTTTCTGTAAATCTTGCACAGGGCGCTAGTTTGGCTGGGGCCGGGCCTGCTCGATTTATATTGTTGCAAACGGGTTCTTTTGTGGTTTGAAAGTGTTTGAATATTGAAAGTTAAATTGTATGGAAGGGCGGAATTATGTAAATCCTTTTAATGGTATTGGTCTTTAGTCGCAAATTGTTATGTTGAGATGTTGGCGATTTCTATTTTTAGTTGTTGCGGAAGCATCTATGTTCTGTATATCTATGCAGGCCCCGTGATTCTGATACGGATGGTCTGGTCATCGGCCGGGTTCGGCATCGAAACGTAAGCTGGCGGTCTATTTATATAACCAAATTTTCACACTGCTGCAAATCCAAAAAAAGATATCAAATTCATAGATATCAAGCCTCGTATAATAGCATACATCGTCAGGAGCTCTATATGGTGATGGACGAATTCTGAATCTCGGCAAAATTGATTCAGCTATGTCGCGTGACGCTGGAAAACACGCGCTTCAAAGTGCGATTTGGAAGCAGCTCCTCCGATCTATTTCAAACTTGCACCGGATTTCGGCAAGGAGACACGCTATAATTTGACTTCTTCAATCTCGTACTGGACTGGAGCAGATAGTGCACAGAGCAGGTGTCCAGACGGAAGGCCCTATCTTCAACAGATCTGTCCAGCTGCTTGGCTATGCGGACGATATTGACATCATCAGTTGCTCCTAGCGTGCCGTGGTAGAAGCTTTTACGGCGATAGAAGAACAGGCGAAATCCCTTGGGCATGAAGTAAATGAGGACAAGACTAAATACATGCTACCAACAAACAAACAAACAAACAAGCATCTGTCCACCGCCTAGGACAAAACGTCACTATTGATAGCAACAATTTCGAGGTAGTTAAGGAGTTTACCCACCTCGGAGTAAACATGAACTCCACGAATGACACCCTATAGTGGAGATCCGGTGAAGAATTACCCTAGGAAACCGTTGCTACTTCGGTTTGACAAAATACTTGGGTTCAAAACTCCTAACTCGAAGAACGAAATATGTGCTCTACAAAACCCTTATCCTGCCAGTTCTACTTCATGGCGCCGAGTGCTGGACGATTAGCAAGAACGGAGAGCTGATACTGAACTCCATCGAAAGAAAAATACTTTGGCGGATTTTTGGTCCTGTGTGCGAGGAGGGCAAATGGAGGACAAGATACAACCGCGAACTTAATGAGCTGTACCAAGATGTGGATGTAGTCCAAAAAGCCAAAACACGCCGACTACATTGGCTCGGCCACATCGAACGAATGGACAATAATTCTCCAGCTAATAGGATCTTCGAATCAGAGCCCCCAGATTCGAGAAGACAAGGAAGACCGAACCTCCGTTTCAAAGATCAAGCCATCGCGGATGCCAGAGCGCTTGGTCTCGACAACTGGAAGCAGCGTGCCCGGGATCGTAGAGGATGGAAGGCTGCAGTGTATCAGGCAGAGACTCTTCACGGGTCGGGAGCCCGATAAGTAAAGTATGTAAGTATAACAGCCATTTCACAAAATGTAGGTGATATGTATTGGAAAAAATGGGTTATGAATTGATGTTTTGGTTCTACTATTGACCGATGTACTTATAAATGGGATTGTGTCAGTACAACTTGTAAGACAAACACAAATTTGCCTTTAAGCGACATGCGTCTTGAACTTGCTTCAGCCGGGATTGGTTTATAGCCAGATTTTCGGCTGACACGCAGTTCGACAACTTCCATGCCAAATATCTACAATCAAGTCTTCAAACAATGCCTGCAATTTTGCATAAAAAAAAGCTAAAAGTCTCGCCCGGCACATTGTTTAAAATCTGTTCACTTATACAAGGACTGCTGATAAAATCTATGCCATTTTTCCAGTCAAATTCCACCGTTATCGTCAACTATTCGATCGACTGTTAAATATATTAATTCATTGAGACAACATGGCTATAACAATTGACCACTTTTCCTTGTTTCCTTCAACAGTGCACACATATAATTCAACATGCTAATCGAGGTTAGTTATTTAATGCTCCCTGATGTCTCTCTATAAAAAGCTGTTTAAATGATTTTCCTATAAAGTTATAGGTTAAAATGTTCAACAACGTTAAAGAATTTTTACTCGCAGGTGTCAAACAATTGCCTTTATATTTTCAGTTTTACGTCTTCTCGCGAGAAAGACTTCTGTTTAGCTGTAAAGGTCTCGCTTCCTATAGACCACGTACTCTCGTGACCGTAATCTCATATACGAACACCCAAGTAGGTGTGTTTCCCTAAGCCAACTTCAATCTTGAACATAATAACATATTTATAGCTTCTTAGGTAGCACCTACCAGAGTAATAAAATGCTCACTTTTTGAGTCTTCAAAAGACGTGTCTATCATAATGAACACTCCCTTTAATTGGCTAATAACTTTTCTATTGTTGTACACTGACAATGCTTAGCACATTAAACCGAGAACCGAACCGGCTTCTAGATTTCGAGTTAAGTGGAAAAGGAAAAGAAATCTTTTCGTTATGGGAGGTAGCCAATTAAATTAACATTATAATTGACGGTATTTTGATTTTTTTTAAAAGCCAGCTTAGCATAATATTGCCATTCAAATGGATTATTATTTTTGTACGCAGTCTGCTTTCTTTCCATAGGTATATTTGATATGTCAAACATCCTGCCAACAGTCTCACATAAATTCGGATTACAGATGGAAACCTCTCTGACAGCCAATTATTTCGTGTCGTCGACAACATCGTTCAATTTGGCGAAATCAACCCTCTGTATGAGGAAGACAGCACTCTATGGAGCGCAGATATTCGTCTTAATAATGCATCAAACAGCGATTCCACTTTCGGCTATCGAGCTTTTTGATATGCAAATTTCACCCACAGAAGAGAGAGAATTGCATAGCACCAGCCCTTAACTCTGTGGCAGGCTGGCAGTCAGCACTGCGGCACTCGCATGCAAATGTCAAGCCAAAGGCATACGACTCGTTTCGGAGGAGATCCTAAAGGAAAAATTATGCATTCGGCTTTATTTGCGAATGCAAATTTTCATTCCACACATATAAACGGACCGACGAGATCCTTTTTGGCCATCAACTTCAGACAAAAGCCGTCTTTCTGTCTGTCATTCAGTCAGCGAGACAGCGATTAAGTGACGAGTTGTCGAGGTCATATCAGCGCGCATCATCAGCAGCCAGCAGCAAAACTCCTTAATCTCAATTCCATTTTAAGAGAGTGAAGTATAGGTACTCAGGGCGGCGAACAGGATGATGATGACGATCATCATCATCGTCGTGAAGATGATGGGACGATGACAATGACAACGACGACGCTGTCAGCACTGCAGGTCAGCAACGGCAGCGAATTAAATACGACAGCTTATCGGCATCTACGACTCTCGCATGTGATTATCCCAAAAAAGGGAAAATTCGTCAACTAGCAGTTGCCAGGACATTGAGAGGAAAATTGAATGCAATCGAATCCCGCCGTCGCCGCCGCCGCAGATTGTTTGGCTGTCACATAAAGAAGTCACTCGATGGCAGTGATCTCTCTGCGTCTGCGGCTGCTGCTGTCAGCGTTCGGTCGGCGGTTGTCCATCACGATGTCGGTTGTACATCAATTGGATGCAAATGTCGCAGACAATTTATATCCGAATGCTGAAATGACAGTTAATCATTGCGTATCGTTTGGTCGCGTCGTTGCAATTTTGAACCTTAAAAGCACCCACCCCACCACGATTTCGTGGACGATCGTTGGCGAAATTGGTGGTGTGCAAGACCAGAGTTGGGTAAGTGGGGTTTCACAAAAACTCAACGACGACATTTGATTGCATCAGTCATTTGGCATTGATGCAAGATGAAGGATCTTTTCTTGTGATTGCTGTTGCAAGAGGGCTTTAAGGTACACTGAGAGAAATATAAGCATTGACCTGTGCCATTTCAAAAATAATCTTCCCTTGGCTTCAATTGTGCTAACGGACAGCCTGATCAGCAGATGGTTAGCCATCCGAAACAGAAGGAATTCTATAAACCGCTCACTCCTTTACAAAGAGAGTTAAAGCGGAGACTGGCTTAAGCTATGGAAAGGAGAGCAGAGCAAGTACCATTAGCAATGTGAACCAACATTGACATGGACTTTGGCTCAAATGATCTCCAAATTTCAAATGAGTTTTGCCGAAAAAGGCAGGAGGCGAGGGGAAGACGCTTCGCATTTGATCAATTTCAAAAATGCTCTACTGGATCTAGATGCACTTTCACGGGATTGTCGCAATAGATGTAAACAGGAACTTTAGGGCTGTCTGTCTGAGACCGCATAAAGAAAAGTGGCCTACCTAATAGGAGGAAGTCAACCTGAAAGTATAAGTGGTCACATATTTAAAAGGCTGATGCTTTTCAGTCAAGGTCCAAAAGTGGATCAAGGAAGTCTTCCTGTCCTGGCCGGATTATGTCGTCAAAATTGCTGTGTTAACGACACCTCTAAATTAAGGTTTAACCATATGGAAAGATACGATAATAGCAAACTTGGTCGCACCAAATTGACGATATATTGTCTAAATGATAAATCTAGGCTGGTTATGCAACTTAGAGACAGGGTTTAATAAAATTCCATTTACCACCCAAGAAGACCCAACCTAGAAAGCTAGGAGGACGAGGTTATAAACACTATGAATTTAAGGTCAATACAAGTAGGCCAGGAGGTGGTCCCGTAGTTTGAACTCATTCAGCATCAGCAGTGATGACTGAGTGAATCATTGAATTGTAATTTTCATTTTTATATATACCCTTATATATATACAGGAAGGTATATATTGACTTTGTCATTACATTTGTAACCATAAGAAGGGGACCCCCATAAAGTATGAATATTCTTAATCAAGATGAAATTCTGAATCGATTTGGACGGACATGAGTCTGTCTGTCTGTCCATCTGTCCGATCCCGATGAGTAGACTAATAGGCGAATGCTTTGAAAATCTGAAACAAGCTTTGACAAATCGAGGGTTCACCCAGTGACGGTAAGAATGGCGGACAATATCTATGTTTAGCACAAGGACGATTAATATTCAGACGGGAAAATCAAGTTTTAAAGGAAGGGTTAGCAAAGGTTTCCCAGGAGAAGGTATACTTCCACCTCTAAACTACCTACCGTTCTTTTCGCTAGAATTGAGGAGACTGGCATCCACACAGTGGAGTACGCGGAAGACATTGCAATAGTAGCAAAAAGCGATTCCATATCAAATGGCACGGTGGTGACCCAGCCAAGTTCTCTAGTAAAGGCACTTCCCCTCCCCCTCTAACTTCGGAACCGATTGAGCCAAGAACGTTAAACTTGAAACATATATCAAACTCACTAAAAAGGTCCATCTCACCAAATTTTATCTCTATAGCAGTAGTGGTTCTCAACATGCAGGACTTTAAATATCACAAAAACCGTAACTGACTCACTCACTAACTTAGATGATGATCATCAAAATTATGAAGCACTTCCTGCCATCGTGAAATTTGGAAGAATGCTAGATCCTGTGCATACACTGGCAAAATTCGAATTCAGAATTCAGGGGCGTGGTATACGCCCACATTTGAAAATTGGTTATTATTTATTTGGGCCACTTCACATTGCCGTAGAATGTTCAAATTTGGTAAAGCGGTAGGACCTGCATTGTGCGAAATGATAAATATCAAAAATAAAAAATGTTCTATTTAAGAAATGATAAAAATTAATCTACCCGCTGATTGAAATTTGAAAACCGAAGTGACGGCAGTCAGTGTCTGTTGGCATATTAAAAAGCGAAGACGTTCAACCAGTGCAACCAGATTGTGGGAAATTTCCCTTTTTGAGGGAATTTTTGTACTCGAAATAAGCTAAAAGGGAAAAAGGGAAACTTTCTGTTTTCCAGAACAAAAAAAAGGGAATTTTTGTTCTTTGAAGCTTTACTTTAATTTTATTGTTCAACTTCAAGAAGACACTTTTTTTTATACACCTGACTGCTTTCATGAACAAGCGCTTGTATTGACACAAAAAGAAAGAAGACCTGGGCCCAAATAACGTAAAATGAAAACGACGGAATGATATCGTCTCTGTCTATTGCCACAGATATGATAGAGCCATATTTACTGTTTAGTGAAAACGAAATCATCGCCTTTTATCCTAGCCGTTAAAAGTGACACGTCGACCTTTTTAAGATCTACTTAATATTGTACCATACATTAGAAAGAGGGTTTAGGCTAGGACGTTCTCCACCTTTTTTTGTAAAGTTGATGATACTGCTGCAGAGGATTTTTTTAAATCTTTCGAATCTTAGAAACTAGTATCACAGGGATTTTATTGCCAGACTCCTTTATCTGTCGTATAGCGTTATTTGTCGGATAATATTATCCGAAACTTTTTCCGGAACCTTTGAAGCTGGCCCTAAGCCTTTGAAGGGTGTTGAAATAGTCTTAGTGTAATACTGATTTGGATCCAATGATAGGTGAGCTAGGGGCCTTTATAGCTGCTTGACTGTCCGGGAATATATTATAGATGTGAACGGCTTTGATGCCAATTTTTTGTATGTGCATGACTCATTCTTGAGTATACCGCTAAGCTTTGCCTGTAATGCACTAAGGTTTTTCACCATAAATATTGACTGTTTTTTTGTTTCGTTAATGTTTTGTTTTCCTTTCGTAAAATATGTGTGGGAAAATCGGAGGTACTTTTTCAAGCCAGGCGAGTGAAAAAAAGGATTTGCGTGGGAATTCTTATGACAAAACATTGGCAGCACTGCGTTCAACATTGTTGTTCGCAAAATGTAGTGAAATCACACCAAAATCATAAACGTACAAAAAACAGCCAAGTTCTTTTATAAAGCAAAAAAAAAGTGTGTAACTAGTCAGTCACGAAAAGTAATCAGATCTAAATGTACGCCAAGTTCTTAGTTTAAGAATGTTCAATTTTTAAAAAAAAATTAGTAGGTTTACTTTGCAAACTTCGAAAATCGGTATTGAATTAAAAATGATTATCCAATTTTCAACATTAAATAAGTATGGACCCCCCTTGCTCGCTTTTCAGGTGTAAACTCCTTAAACAAAATTCGACAATTATTTTAGTTCATTATTGAGACGGCTTAAGAGATTTTTATCGGACTAGATCCTGAGATGATTCTTCATTCTTTGGTTGTCATTTTTACGAGCCCTTCTATATTTTTGAATAATAATTCTTTCATTTTAATGGGACTCTCATGTTTGTTCATTGTTCCCCAATCCTCAAATGAGTGGCATGTCGCCTGCTTTTGACTTCTTGGTAAAATTGGCGTTTCATACCATAATGACATCTAAGGTTTATAAAAATTCACTAAAACTTTATTTATGGAATATATAGGTATAGATAAGCAATTCTGGCCATTACGTGATATTTTTAATGGTTAGAGCATTGTATCCCGATCAGAGCAATGTATATCGATCAATAACTAATGACGTCAATAACAGGATTATACGAGTTTCATTTCTAAATCTGCCCTGTATTGCCACAATGATCTCGTCGTAGGCTGATTTGATGGAACTGAAAAGTTGAGGTCTTTGTCAATCCCTTTGTATGCGACTTAATTTCTGACAATGACAACATTGGGTACATAAAATTCGTCGTCTTGAAAAATATGCTATTGTGACGAAACAAATATTTGCAGTGTATCCAAGATGCAACACCCTCTCGCTACTATAGACTGACTGAGGGTGATGGATGATGCAACCATACAAAATCAAATCGACTTGCTAAGCCCGTCACATGAAATTTTCCTCGATTTCAACACTATCAATCGTTTCGGTGTATCTCTTATGTGGCCTTTTGCGCCGCTCTCTGTGTTGATGGCTGATTGACAGCTGTTTATTTGCTGCTGTCATTGGCGTATTTTGCGTAAACAACCGTCAAGCGCATAGTGTAGCACACTGGGCATACACAATACACATACACAATGTTACCGGAGAAACTGTGCGATGATTCTTCAGATTCCGCGCATTTGTACAAAGACTCCTTTGGCTGGGCTATAGTTCGAGGCCGTCGTCGTCGTTGTCGTCATCTCATCGGTGGAGGTGCGACAGACAAAGCAAACGCAGTCGCGCCGATCCTTGTTAATGTCGCTTCGTTCCTTTTGACATTGTCAAAGTGATGTTTTGCCGTCAGTCATCCTGAGGTTCAATCCGATCCCATTATCATTATACTACCGCCCGCTGCTATAAGCTACTGCGTGCTGTGTGACAAGGCTTCGTATATTTACCAGTCAACTGGTGACGGGCTCTAAATCAACTGGTAATTTATAACTCTGAAGCATTTTTCGTTTTGTTTCCATTTTTTTTTTATTGAAATTTTGAGAAAATTGCTATTGAGGTTCCGCGCGCATGTCACCCCTCGTGTAACAACTGGGGGCATCCACGTCAAACAACAAAGGCAAAAGATATAATTAATGACAGAATGACACGCCGGCCGATCGGACCACGACCACGTCGTGCGACTGTCCCTCGAACCGAAGTGCAAAAAGCGCGCATGGTTATGATGTTAGGACGATGGCATGGTAGAAAGTTTGATTTATATTAATCGCTATTTAAATTAATTATGCTGCTGTCACAGCTTTATTAAAATTTATTGAAATATCTGATGGGGATATTATTTTTGTTTTTTATCTTTTTTTTATTTTATAATTAAATTTTCGCGTCAGCAAAAGTTCGCTGCGTGCGTGGACTGAACTTATGTTGGGAGGAACGTAAACACCGCCAGCTGTTGCAATTATTGTTGACGGAGGATGAGGGAATAGGTACCTATAGGTGTGTAAGAAGATTACGTGCCAGTTAGAAGTGTTTGAAAACTCGCCGACTTGTAGCCACCATGGCATATCTATTCCTTTAACTTTAGGGATAATTTAATTGAGGCAGAATGGACATCTTGGAGCTAAGCGGAGGAAGAAGGTTTGAAGCTTCCGATTGAAACACCTACAAACAAACATTGCATGACAAACTGAACACTAATTACACTACCTACTTACAGCGGAAGTGAAAGAAGACATTTTAAAATGATCTAAAGAGTAATTTCATCTTGACCTGGAGGTTCATCCAGAGTTCCTAATCTGACTAACTATCCAGCAGTGAACTGTGGCTTAAAGGAAGACGAGACCAAAACGATCACAACGATCATACTGGCAATTGGCATGAAACTTGGCATCACTTGATCTTACTCTACAGCATTATTTGTTGATGGCAAAGTACACGCAAGGCAAGGGTAATGACGGCACTACTCGTAAAGGATCATTTAATGTGGCTGAAGCGTAACTTTCAGGTCCGGGAGTTCCGACTAGACTACATTACCTCAACAATATTATATTAGATCGCTCTATACTCACGCTAAGTGTTGCGGAAGCTGCTGACCGACAAACCTATGACAAAACTTGGTTGAAGGCGCGTGCCAGAGGCAAAAGATAGGTCCAACGAGAAGGCTCGCTTATGAATCCCATCCCAACGACCAAACCAACCGTTGTTCTTAGGTGACAGAAAGCAACGATAAGCCTGCTTCCATGTGACACTAAACTATACCATAAAAACCGTGCACTGTGTGATTTTCCGCTGTATGAATGGAGGCCAATTAGCCAGCTAAAACTAGGCCTTCACCCAATATAGACATACGATATGCCTTTGCACCGTATATGGTCTTGAATTGCCTCCACCTGAGTGAATTGAGATGATTGATTGAGTGATTGAGCTCTTTGAAAATTATAGGTCGTTAGACTCCTCCACCAGTAGCATCGTTTTCCATCTTAGAAATTTTGTGGTACCAACTTTTTAAGCGCTGATTAACTAGGTGTTTACGCCCATCTCCAGATAGCTTGATGCTTTGATAGGACCCGGTCAGTGAGAAATTATGAGAATGGCCCATATTGGCTCTGCAGAAGGAAAATAATACAAAATTGAAGAGACTGTGAACATCCAAACTGACCTACTGCTGCACCGTTTTGTAAAATGCGAATTTTGTCGAATTGGCGTTTCACTGATTTAAAAAAAAATATATTTGAATGAAAGAAATACCAACAATGACTGATGGCATAGTCCTTTCCACCAGTCGAAGCATCCGCAACAATCTTTAGCGCGCTATTAATAAAATGGCAACAATCATCAAGACGCAAGGAAGCACTTACCCCATAATTTTCTTTGAATGCAGCACAAAGTGCATCACTCTACTTTCACAAACACCATCATGACCAGCTAATGCAGGGTCTGCTACAGAATACGTCCAAACAATTACCCACTAAATTACGATTGCCCTCACCATGGTGCAATTAGCATTCAATAAAAAGCCATGCATTCCGCACTGGCAACACAACACAATGGTCCATTTGGGCATATATATATGAGAAAAAAAAAAACAAATACAGCAACATTTTAGCAAAAACGATGATGACGACGACGAGGATGACGCCGACCACATCGACAACGACTAAATTCTCCATTATAATAGTCGGTGATGGGTAATAATTCACCCCGTGCGCGGTACCAGCAATTGCACTGCCACTCGGCAACTGCTTTGGCTGGCAATTTTCCACGCCATTTGTACATTCCTCTAGCCACATGGTGTCGCTATTGGGTGATCACCATCACCACTGGATCACATATTGACGTTGCATCCTTGTGGGACACAATCTAACCCGCTAACAACAGCGAAACGCATTCATCTTCGCATCAGCGCATCGTCCATCAACTGTAATTAGGGAGATTCCAAGGTAGGTCCTACAAAAACTACATTCTCGAATTCTCCGGATACAATACAAAGCCCATGCTGCTGATTATGTGCGCTGTGCACTCTGGTGGACTGATAGCTGACCAGCTTTGATATGACTGCGGAATGGAATTTATTTAACTTTCAATGTCATCAATTTACTTGTCATTCATGTCAAGTCAACGACTTGATGTTCGATGATGGGCATCGAACAATAAATATGTCATCAATTGACGTTTTATCTCGGCAACATCAGCACAGCAGCCATCACAATAGGCTAAACGCATTGAATTCTAAATAGGACGAAGGGCTTGCAATAATTGATATTGGATGGCATTGCTACAAAAGTAAATAGTTTTGTTTTCCCTTTACCCGATACCAGTATTTTAGGTAGGTATTCGTGTCTGGAGGCTAGACACAGCAAAAGGAACCAAATACATAACAGATTTCCAATTTATCGAATTTTAAACGCACATCCTGTATGCGCATTTGAGCCTGCAATCTTCTTAAATAAAATAAATGTGTGCGTTAAGTTTTTTTCTACGCGCATTGGAATTTTAAAGAACTTGTGCGAGAATTATCCTTTGACCCCTGTCCTGTGGATATGCCGTCTGACGCAATGTCACCAGAAATCCTACTGCGACAAAAATACCACGTCAACTTTCCTCAGGCAATGGAATGGCTTCGGCCAGACACTGAGCCATTGAAAGAGCGCCATGGTGTATTCACGGATGGCTTCAAAATCGGACAGCGGTAACCATGCGTCTGTCTTCCAAGCGGAGATTTTCGCTATCCTTGTGGCTATGCACTATAGATAGTGATAGCCAAGCTGCACTAAAAGCGCTGCTTAACTCTCTTATATCGTCCAAGTAAGTATGCTCGAACTCAAGCTTTCTCTGAACTTGGTCGGAAGTCTAAACACTGGTATGAGATCGGTGATGAGCTTTCCAGGCTGGGTTCAAAAGAAGCTCTCTCAGGACCTGAACCTGCTTTGGGTCTGCCTGCATCTGTGGTTAGGTCATTCATTGATACTTGGGTTTCTCGTGAACACGAGTGTCGGTGGCGTGACTGTGCTGGTTGTCGACAGGGTGGTTTATGTTTTAGTTGCGCACATACTTTGTGCTATAATATTTAATCGGTTCCTTAAAAAGTTGCTAGTCCGTAAACTTTATAATAACACTGTTCCTAAAGCAATACTGTCTCTTACGTAATACGTATCCACGCTTATATTTTACAGCACCACGTAACGTACCTAACCAGTTTGTTTCTGGTTGCGCACATACTACCTGCGTTTATGTATTTCGCTCATTGTACAAATTCATTTATATACCCAACAAGCTGACCCGTCAAACGTTGTTCTGCCTAAAATAGTTATTTTATATATTTGAAAACATTTTTGCTCACTAATTTTTTTTAATACAAAAGAAGACGGATAGCTTCAGCGGTCAGGAAAACAGGGATTGTATTGCTTAGGTCTTAGATAAGATAAGGTCTTTCTTTCTTTCGTAAAATGCGAAAAATGAGATAATAAATCGTTATTCAGGAAGTTATTATGGTACCAAAGCCGGGCAAATTGCCCAGTGAAGTTACCTCATATCGTCCGATTTCATTGTTGCCAATTCTATCAAAGCTCTTCGAAAAAATTCTTCTGAAACGACTCAATCCGATCATAGAAGAAAAAACACTGATACCAAACCATCAATTTGGATTTAGAAATAGGTACTCAACTATAGATCAGGTTCACAGAATAACTGATAAAATAGAAAAGGCCTTAGAAGAAAAACAAATATGCTCTACCATCTTCCTTGATGCAACACAGGCTTTTGACAAAGTCTGGCATGACGGATTGGTCCATAAGTTACAAAAATATCTTCCCAAACAATACTCAGAAATACTAGAGTCATATATCCAGCGATTATTTAGAATTAAACAAGAAGATGAGTACTCTGAATTAAAATATATAAAAGCGGGAGTACCGCAAGGTAGTGCGTTAGGACCTGTACTTTTCCTTATATACACGAACGACCTACCACAAAATGACGAAACTACTGTAGCCACTTTTGCAGGCGATACTTCTGTACTTGCTGTCGGAAAAACCATGCAGGAAGATACAGAAAAACTGCAAAGGACAGTTAGTGATATATCTGATTGGACCAAAAAAATGGCAGATAAAATTAAATGAACTGAAGTCAATCCATGTTCACTTCACCAATAAAAACGTGCAACACATACCTGTGTACATTAATAACAAAGAAGTTCTTCATTCGAACTCAGCTAAGTATTTAGGCATGACTCTAGACGCGAAGTTGCGCTGGAAAACTCATGTCAAGAAAAAACATGACGAACTAAATATACGATACAATAAAATGTATTGGCTCATAGGGAGGCATTCATGTCTCTCAATATATAATAAACTGCTTCTATATAAGCTAGTCCTAAAACCAATATGGACTTACATATGGTCTCCAGCCTTGGGGGTGCACAAGTAAGACAAACCTACAAAGCATTCAATGCTTCCAAAACAAAGTACTACGCAATATTGTTAATGCGCCATGGTATATACGTAACGCTGATCTACATAGAGATCTAAAAATTGAAACGGTAGAGGACGAGGTCAGGAAAGTCGCAAGACGACATGAAGGTAGGCTTCGCAACCATGCTAATTCAGAAGTAGTCGAACTACTTAATAACAACAACTTAGTTAGAACATTACGAAGAGTAAAACCATTCGAACTAGTTAACTAGGAATAAAGAAAATGAAGACAATTTCACAACTCACACGTTATCACACTAACAAAAGTGATAACGAATTAAAAAACAAAAGGTAACAGACTAACGTTAGTACAGCATAGTAGATATTTATTATAAGTATTAGAAACAAATTGCTGATTAGTTTAACGACTAGGTGCGATTATTGGAAGGATGGCAACACCATGCTTCCCTCGGGTGTTTTTAGTGGGTGATCTAACCGCAAGTCCCACACTATCGCAAAGCTCGCATGCGATGTCTTTCAACGATTTTACATCCAGCTACACGCAAAAAAAAAAAGGAATTTTCGTCCTGTGTAAACCTGAAATACAGCAACACGAACAAAACAAAAAAAGAATCATGAGAATCGGCCCAGCGGTTATCGAGAACGTTTCACTCCATGGAAGATGTTTTTTGTATGGGAGGTGCCACGCCCATTTGTTCAATTTTGACCAATCTTCCGGGCCAATACCTAAGATTATCTGTAAATTTGAGCTCAATCGAGTCAGTGCTTTTTCAATAATAAGTAGCCGAACACAAATCAGGATCCATTTTTATATATAAAAGATTTAATAAGGCAGTCATTCAGATTGTAAAGGAATGTTTAATGCGTCCACTGCTAAAAAAATAGGCATTCTGCAAATTTTTATAAAACAAATGCACTTTTTAGGTACATATATGACATGCCAACCATAATCCCCATCTCCATAGGTAGATGTAATTTATCACAATGAATACCCCAAATCCCTAAAAGCATTCCCACATCAGCTTTCGCTAAAACACGATCATTTATGCGGTTAATTATCGTGTCAGCTCCTAATGAACTTGTATGAGTGCTGTTGACATAATTATACTCACTTGCATAAACAAAAAAATACTCTGTTGTAATGGAAACAACCCGTGGTCCCATTAGAATCAGCCCAGTCAGTCATTCATCATTGTGCTGCTTCAAAGTCAGAAGTCCCCCCTTGTGTCTGCATATACACCACCACCCCTATCACCAAGACAAATATTTTCGGCACCCAAAAAAAAAGAAGAACCATCGCGTTAATTATTCTAAATTAATTAACTAATTTATCACTCTGCGCTTGAAATTGAAATTTGTCTTTCTCGGGGAGACGACGTGCTCGCAATGCGCCGCAGTCATCATCCTGTCGCCTGTCACTGCTTCTGCCAAAACTAATGAGACTTTTGTTCCAAATTGTGCCACTCAAGGGCGCGTTCATATACGTACATACCGCGCCGTATTACGTAAGACAAAATTAATATCTGCTCTCGTTGTGCGCACCAACCCATCCATAATGACTGCCAAACGACTTCAACCGAGGCGTAGATTTGTTGCTGTGCATTATATACAGTACTTAGGGTGGTAGTGCGGATGATGGATTTGTTCCTACTCCGGTCGACCATTTCATCGTCTTTCAATTAATCTTGAATGTCTAAATGACAAAGTGTGAATGCTTTTCAGTATTTATATGGCGATGGTTTCGACATAACCATCTGTCAGCCGGTATGACATTCTATACAGTCATTTACGAAAGGAGCCCCTTAAATGGCAGCAAAAACGAAGATAAGACTGCTTTGCGCGAAATTTACTTGCTCATTATTCATCGGCGCACGGAAATCGGTTTTGCGTGCTGCCCCTATGAGTGCTGTAGGATGTAGCTGTATAGGACTACAGCGCCAGAACAGCGGAAGGAGATTATTGGAGAGTAGTCGTTTGTACAAACGCGCCCATTCGCCATGTTTCGTGGAAGCAATAAATCATTTCCGTATTTCGCAGCGGAACTTGTTAATTAGTCATCTCCGGTGTCATATGTTGTACAGACGGTTTCCTATTTATGTTACAAAACGGCCGACTATAAGTTGTATATGGTGCATTCCGAGAACTAAATGCCTTTGAGTGAATGCCTAATGACAACCTGTCACTAAAGTATTATTTTCCATGTTTTCAACCCGACAAATGACTCGTCAAGTATTTTTTGGGAGCACTGCTTTTCAGTTGATTGAGGTCTTCTTCCCTACTTGTGCGCGCCCCTAAGATGAGGTCCTTCTTTGTTTCTCAGACTCTTCAGGTGGTATATCGTTACTTTTTGTTACAGCTTGTTAATTTCATTTAAATTTTTATATGTACATATGTACTTTAGTCCAACATAGCTATTCTCCGAGAACAATGATTCATAATCATAATGTACTGTCAATGCAACACCAAGCAAGCTGTATTGACTTTGCAACCCACAGAACCATGCTTTGCATGTCAAATGGATATTTGGAAATCGTTTAACCACTTTCAACTCACAAGACATAAAATATGACATTCGAACAAAAATTTATTACGATTGATTTATTTCTGGTGCTTTTTCGTTTCCGACGAAAATTGATTGTCATTCGTTATTTCGTCATCGCCTGTCAGCGTGAGTATTATATCGCGTTATTGATCGATTTGAAATCGAACAAGACCTGATGTACATTTCATCAATGTCAACGACAATGGCTATCATGGCATAAAAATGTGCACCGAGCGAGCGTGTATTGTTTCATTTTGTTCGAGCAGAATATTTTTCATAATATTGATGTACTATTGGTGACAGGACTTCCGTCCGCTTCGACGAATGATTGCAAGGTTTCATTTTCATCACCGGTTTTGGTTTATTATATTTGTACAATGGGACAAAGAGGACATCAAAGGGGAAGGAAGGATACTCAATTTTCAATTATGTAATGGTGTATTATAAGCACTGTTCTAAAAAATGTGCACGACTGGGTCGCACGTAACTTTCTCGTTTATTGCGAATCTCGCAGAATCTCAGAGTCATTTTAGCAAATTTTACGTTTAAAATCATACCCACTCAAGGTGTAATTAATACCGTAAATATACATACTACATAAACATAAACCTACGTATTAACTGAAAAAGTCCATAATGGCCTTATGACCCACTTCGGTTGGACATGATTCGAAAAGCACTGTTATTAAACTGTTTAGCTGAAAACTGAGTACGACATATTCTTCAGGATATAAACATTACCTAGCAGATATATTTTCATCCAAATCGAAAATGGCGTTTTCGAGATATGAGCAGTTTTTAAAGTACCGGTTTTAGCGATTGGGAAGGACGCATTCATGGCTCAAAAAACACTGTTTTTCAACTGTTTAGCTCAAAACTGAGCAAATGGTATTACTATGGATTTAAGCATTACCTGAAAGTAACATTTTTATTATAATCGAAAATGGCGTTTTTGAGATACCTATGAGCAGTTTTTTTAAAGTATGTACTTTTATTAGGGATTTGGGTGAATATCAAAGGACGTAGTCTTTTTAGGGAAAAACTGAGTTTGCTATCAAGTTAAGAATGACAAAAGTACCTTAAAAATATTTTTTATTTTTAAATTTTTTTTTACCGTTTTCGAGAAAAGCCCAATTTTCAAAACTGCCGTTGCTGGACTTTTTAGCGAAAAACTGGGTATGCAGTAATGTCAAGCATGCCTACACTAACTCAATGATCAATTTCGGTTCAAAACGTTAGAGCCGTTTTCGAAAAAATCTTAATTGTTTAATATTTCGTAAAATGTTTATAAACACTGTTTTGCAACTGTTTAGCTCAAAACTGAGCAAATGGTATTACTATGTATTTAAGCATTACCTGAAAGTAACATTTTCATCATAATCGAAAATGGCGTTTTCGAGATATGAGCAGTTTTTTAAAGTACTATTATTAGGGATTTGGGTGGATATCAAAGGACTCAGTCTTTTTAGGGAAAAACTGAGTTTGCTATCAAGTTAAGAATGACAATAGTACCTTAAAAATACGTTTTTTTAAAAATCATTTTTAGCGTTTTCGAGAAAAAGCCAATTTTCAAAACTGCCGTTGCTGGACTTTTTAGCGAAAAACTGGGTACGCAGTCACGTGAAGCATGCTTACATTAACTCAACTATCAATTTTGGTTCAAATCGTTAGAGCCGTTTTCGAAAAAATCTAAATTTAGGCATATTTCGTCATATTCGTAACATTTTTATATGGGAGGTACCGTTAATATTAGGGCTAGAATAAAAAAAAAAAAACGTCCCGAGCGGGAAGCCTACAAACTCTAAATACGAAGTTTGAAGCAAATCCGTCCAAGCGTTTAGATTCCCCAGGGGTGGGACAGACAGACAGACGGACGGACAGAATTGCGAGACCCACTTTTTTGAGGTCCCCTATCATCGTAATATCAGAATTGATCAAAATCTCGAGTTCGAAATTTTGTACGAAAACAATATCTTTCTCTTAGATACTACGTATACGAGAAAGTTAAAAAAACACATCTATAGGTATACATATATATGCATTAGTTGCCTTTGGTTAAAACACTGCGCCCACTTTTAGGCCGACCTACTTAATCTTTAGAAAGGCACAAAATGTATAAAATTCAACTAAACCGTTGATAGACAAAACTTCCATCCAACTAAGAATATACAATAGAATAGAATAGAAAAGAATATATTTATTTCCAAATCATAAACAATTTTAATAATATTATATGTAAAAAATAAATTATGGCCTTGGTTTTAAAACCGTCTGCCAGATGCCAACTTTTCTTTTACAAATTTTTAAAATATACCTCTTAATATTAAGAAATTAAAAAAAAAATCGAATGTAAATATTTTACTATTTTTATATAAAAAAATAAATAACATAAATAGTTACTGTTGAATAACTTATATTTTAAAATTTTGAATTAAATTGCAGGTGCCGTGAATTAAAGTCGAAGGAAATAAGGCCGAATCGTGTTTATTTCCATTTCAGATTGGAAATAATGTCGAATTACAAAAATTTGTGCTTTGACTGTATTTCCAAAAAAAAAATTAAACAAATCGAAATAATGTCGATCACTTCAATAAGACCATTTCAACGCACCTACTCCAAATCTGACAGTAAAAAGAAACAGGGGGGTTGCATACATATTTCACTGCTTATGGGGTTTACTTTTTTAGTTTTCGACATAATTTCGACAACTTAAAGTCGATCGACATTATTTCCATCCACCTTATTTCAAGGCACCAAATTGCACAGCAAAAATGTTTTCTTAAGTTTTTTGGATCCAAATCTATTACTGAGTGATAAAATCGTTTCAGTAATTGAGTGCTTCAATGCAATATTGGGCAAGAAGTTCCCAACTTTTTCCATTTAAAATACTTATGGAGTCTGATTCGTTTAATATTGTTTTTTTTAGGTATACTAATCTTATTTCTTTCAAGATTGGACATATTGATAGGAAGTGATAGGAATTTTCTTGTTCTTGTAAGTTACACAACGAACAAAAGGTTGCTTGATCATTAAAATATGGCCTATAATTTATGTAAAGTTTTGTTTGTTTTTTTTTTTCTTTTTTCTTATAAGCAATAATGCTTTTCAATGCACGCTACTTTGGGCTAATTTCCCTCAATTAAGGGATGTGGGCCAACCTTTGAAGTGCTAGATTTTCGACCGCCCAAAAAAATATATAAAAAGGAACTCTCCCCTTATGCGAAAAATTATAGAAATTTCATATAAACTCAGTTTGTCTGTGAAGTAATTAATACCGTTCAGATTATGTACTACATTTGGATACAGAGATCTGCGTGTATAGATACTGTGTTTCGCTAATATTTTTTCTAGCCGAGCATCATCATAAGAGAGTATCTTAGTGACATAATCAAAGTGCATTGGTAAGGTGAAAATAAAAATAGGGGAAGGCCTGTTTCGAGTAAAAGCATGTAATTAGGGGTTGATTACGGTAATCTAAACCTTTCTTTTAAGAAGAACCATTGCAGTTTTTCAACCTCATAATACTGCTAATACCTCCATACCTGAGATCCATAAATCATTATAGATCTCAAAGCAGCATCAAAGACTCTAAATTCCTAGGTTGAGTTTATAGCTGAAAGTGATTTCTTTAATTTACTTTAAAAGTGTTTTTTTTGGATTGAGTTGAGGTGTAAAAATCGTTCGTAAGTAAAAAAATTCATTCACATCTTCAATATTTTCCCCCATTTAGAAACCACCTTTCATTTCCATAATTGTCGTCCACGCCTTATTCTACATATCATCTCATAACCTCTCGCGAACGTCTGACAAACATCTGAGAGTATGACTGTCCTGAAAAAGCTTCTCAATTCAGCCGTTCGGAATCGGCATAAAATTGTAGGTCCCTTCCATTCGTCCCAAAAATAGAAACTCACACAAACGAATGGTTGTGAGAAGCTAGGCCTTGGGTGTTGTCTACCCGCCTGTTGCGCCACCTATTTATTTTTTTTTTTTTTATCTCATAACCTTTGATTTTGATACGTTTATTGTTAGATTCCACAAATTACAATACCTACTTATTTAATTTATTTATCATGAGCTGAAGACTTTCTGGGGATTCAGGCAAACAAAACTACGTCATCAGCATAGAATGCTTTTTATAACAAGTCCTGCACTTTTAATACCGTTTCGCAATGCATCAGCTAAGTCGTTGATATAAAGTGCAAACAGCAAACGAGATAAAAGACATCCTTGCCGCACTTCACCTTGACATTTTTTCACCATCCCATACCGCAGGCATATAGTATTCTCGTAAAGTTTTTTTTCAGCACATTTGAAATTTTAGTTGACAATCCCATTTGATTTAATTTATAGAACAGCCCTCGTCGATCAATACAGTCGAAAGCAGCTTTAAAATCAATAAAGATTGTACAAAACTTTTTTTCATTTAGATCCGTCGTTGAATATCCCGATCGGAATCCTGCTTAAAATTAGTTAAGCAATCTATTCTGATTAACCAAAAATGCAAGCCTTTTTAAAATGATGCCTGTAAATATTTTTGCAATCACATTTAAAAATGAGATGCCCCTGTAGTTTTCAACATTATAAACGCCCCTCTTTTTGTGTATTGGGAATCCAACTAAGATTAAAACGAAATGATACAATAACAATAATCCGATATAGCTATAGACCAACAAGACTGCTGAGCCGGATGTCTTTTAGGGATACTGGAGATGACTAAGGAGCTCGCACTCACATTTCACATAAATTGATTGTCAGCATATTTTGGCCAATACGCAAAAAGGATATCCTCTCAATTGCGTCAACTAGGCATCCAGTATCCTTAACATCACGTATAGGTTGGAGCGCACAAAGAGAACAAGATCTGAAACAACTTATAAATATGTAGAGGCAGTTAGCAAAGCGTTAGAGATTCCTGCAGTGGGATTCTGTAAGATGAAAATGTTTTACGACGAATTCTTTAATCAAAAAACTATAATTTCAATTCATTGATTTTTATTAGTTTTTAAATCGTATGCACTTAAACGAACATACTTAAATCATTTTTTTACGCACATTTTTTTTTAAAGCAGAAGACGTCTTGATTTTTTTTTTTTTGACATGACCTTATCTGGATCCACATTAGCAAGTGAGCTTAATCCTGAACTTCCCCATAACGCTTCGGGACACTGTTTTAATCCTATTCATAGTTGAGAAGGTTCTTCCAACACTAGCTGTGGTCACTGGAAGCGTGGTCAAAACCGTAAGCAAGTAGTTTATACCTCTAAAGTAAGTCTTGTCACACATATCAAGGAATTTCAAAACTTCGGTAGAATGATAACTCGACGATATTTTTTCACACCAAAGAATGTACAACGAAATTGCATTATCAAAAGTAACATGTTAGCTTCTCCATTTCGTTCACTCGTAGAACTTCTTCGTTGACCATGAATCTTTCCTTTAGATTTAGTATTAACGAATCTATGCAAGGAATCAGTATAGACACTCTAAAATAGGCTTCAGTAAAAGAGGTTTCTGGATTGGAACGCGTTGTTTGTGATGCGGATTGAAAAGCCTCTCTGAAAAAAATTTCGGCTATTTCTCTGATGTTCTTAAGATAATTTAGAACTTCTTTTGTGCGGTGCGGTTTGTGGGCAGCATTAAACTGAATGGTTTTTTGCATACAATGAGGCTTACTAGGAAATCACTTTTTTTTTTCCGCTGCCAAAAGTGTTGATGCTTTCGAAGACATCGCCCATGTTCTGCTCGCTATTTCTTCGAGACTCCTTGATATGCATTTGAAGAGCACTGCAAAGGAAAATAATACTGTCATGCCTTTCAGTTTCAATAAATCTTGTTTCACAAAGCCGTAGAAGTCGAGTTTTTCGGCTCTCTGGTGCGTGTTTTTTAATGTCATTTTTGAAAGTTATATTTGCTTTTGAATGGTTGCGGAAGAAATTAGCTATTTCACTAACTATACCAAGGCAATTGCGAATTGCCGGAGTTGACATGGCATTAGACAGAACCAGGTTCAAGCGATGGCTTGCACAGTGCACATACCTAGCGTTTGGATACTATATACCTACCTGGATAGTTTCCTTATTTTTATAGATTTTAATTTATATTAGAAAGTTTTAGTCGGCTGTCACATTGATGTTGTCTCAATAAGCAACTGGCAATAGGAAACACGCAATATTATCGCTCAATGTTATTTTACTTTGAATTGAATTAGAGCTAGAGGTCTCACATCAAAGTAAAACAATGAGCCTACCTTTCGGCGCAAGATAAAACTTCATTCGCATTACATCAGAAGCTTATTCAAATTCAAAACCCCTCGTCATATTTTTAGTTTATTCTTACTAAACTATATAAATCGAAGCACTTCTCCTTCAATTAAGCACTAACACAAGACACAGCTCACTTCTAATAGGTTATCACATAAATAATTTGCTCCTTAATTTATTCAAAACTACAATCAAATATTATAACCTTATCAACTCTTTGTGTAAATATACGTAAGCCACATTTCAACCTACCTAACTAAACTTGGAAACGCTATCATCATACCGCCCATAATTCAAACCAAAGTGGGTAATTCCCAGGAAAAAACGTAATAAAGGGAAAATGCGACCACATAAAAAGAAAAAAGAATTATACAAAACTAATAGCAAAGAATTAACGACCCAGGGGTGCAAATTCAATTCCCGCAGTCTTCCTGTTTGAAGGAAAGAAACCGTTTCTCGGAATTATTATTTGCTTTCATAATTTATGAGCTCAGATAGTTGTTTGTTAATATTTCACTGACATGGGAAATGCGCATAAAATAATAATTTCTCATGTCCTACCCGCCGCGCGTTTGTCGATTGAGTTGAGTTTAATAATTTTTTTTTATTTCGTCTAAGCTGACGATACCAATTGATTTTTGTGACAGTCGTATCCTAGAAAAAGGTATATAACAATATAATACTATAAAATAAAAAAAAAAAACAAAAATATTAAAAATATTCTAATAATCGTATTCCAATCACGTTACCAAATACTAGAAGAAAGGTCACCAGCCTAAAGAGTCTTTGAACTCACCCTCACCCCTGGAGTGACAACGAAGCAAATGAAGACCGCACCCGCACCTCATATGTGGGGCGCACATAACCAATTAGGTGTGCGTATAAGGGGATGCAGATAGGTATGGACGTCCTGGCTGGCAGAGGAGACTTGTTGGTTGAGGACGCCGTCCACTAGGACGATTGTATCGAATCCCTACTTCATACGTCCCCTCATGTGGTTCGACTAGATTAAACTTTAAAAACTGCGAAACAATTTTTTTATTATCCTTTTATAATTTTTATTTTACAAAAATCCCATACAAAGTGAGATATGTTAGGGGCATGCTGCTGAAGTAGTGTTTCTATGAAGAGCACAGTGCCTCAAGAGCCTTGTGTCCTGATACTCCTGATAGATCGGATGAAGTTTGGAAAGTAATTAATAACGACTTTATTTGAGAAACAAAACAATTCATTTAGATGGATACAGTCTAAATATATAGGTATGGCTTGGCTGAGGCCGTCTATCAGATTGACAAATAATACCTAAATAAATTTTAAAATTTCTTTTGTTGTGTTGAAATATTTACTGTTTTCTTTAAAATTAATCAGTTTCCCTCTTATTTGGAAGATAGTGCTCAGTTTATCCGTTGAAATATTGTCCAGAAAATAAGTCTTATCTCTTAAATGATGATTCAATTTGCTGTAATATAAGCGGTATAGTGACGTTTGCGCCCCATTTACATATCTGTCATACATTTTATGACCTATCTTCTCTAGCAAGATGTTAAATTTTTGCTTCAGCGAAATTGGATGCTCATTTGGTGCGGCTCTTAGTTCAAAACCGCAATCGGACGCTAGGACCTTCCAGTCTTCAACTCCCGTCTCAAGGTACAGCATGTAATTCGGAGTACTACTGGGAAACCTAAAAACTCGCTTAATGAAGTATCGCAGGAACTTCTCCACGTATTTGAAGGAGCTATAGCCCCAGACTTGCGCTCCATAGAGTAGGATTGAGGTCGCCGTTGCGCGGAATACTTTCTGTTTAACATTATGTGATTTCTGCTTGTTATTGATACAACTACCCCAAACTGAACCAATTGCCCGCTTAGCTTGGCCTAGTTTGGCTTGCAGATGTTTCTTCATGTTTAGATTGGGTGTAATCAATACTCCGAGATATTTATACTCTCGCACAATCTCGATCTGCTCATCTTGCAACTTCCACCTTTCACTCCGGGAGTATCTTCCACCACCATCCCTGAAAATCATCATTTTTAACTTTGATAAGTTTACGGTTAAGTTCCAAGTTGGACAGTACGTGTCCAGTCTATTTTATCATTAGCTGCATAGTATCTACGGTATCTGCCAGCAGGACTATATCATCCGCGAACATTAAAGAAAAGTATACACGTCGGAAAAGGATATCACTTCATCTTCTTTGCGAATTTCAAGTCATTGATCGAGACAGAAGCAAGCGCCTCGAATGGTGTTTCTTGACAATTTAGAGGGGGTTGGTTTCTCAAACAAAATTAATTCCACATTTAGGTTTTGTGCGAAAATAAAGTGCTTGGCTGAATTGGTTTCGGCTCTCACCGCAAATCTTTCTTAGTTATGGCGATAGGCCCGCTATGGTGCCTTAGTCTATTGCGAACTCACACTCTGTCTATCCTAACCTTCTTCCGCACTAATTTTCCTGTTGATTGAGTTACTTCGGATTCGGACACATTTTCCTTAACCCTGACTGAGGTATGTATAAAGAACGCCTAACAAACATCCGACAGAGTATCTGTCCTAATAGCACTTTTCGGCTTGGACATAAAATTGAGCTTATGACCTCTCGCTCAGTACCTACTCAATCACAATATCTGTTATTGAACAATATGTCCTGATGTCCCTTTCAAAAATTAAGGAACATCAATAGTCGATAGGTAAAGGGGTCTCTTACATGATGAAATTTTATAGATGGCGGTGTGTGTGTGTCGCAATAGAACTTCTTGGCCACTTGGACTTGGAATAACTTTTTGAAGTCGAATTCAGTGCATTTAACTTACATGCACGACGACAACGGAGCTGGAAACGCACATCATACGCAAAAGGTGACTGTCTCTATGATTTTATTATATCTTCTATCTTCATAGCATGTAAATGAGGAAATGCTCCTACTTTTGCGATAAGAAATAGGCAGGAGAAAGGTACTTGATGCGACCCTCTATAATACAGTTCGAAATATGAATCATTTTCAAAGTAAACTTGGATAGTAGGTACCTATAGATCAGCATATTGACACTAAGCTAACTTTCGGTAGTAATGCTGTGGACAGTGGCGGCAAAAGGCAATTTAAGTAATTAGTCGGGAAGTACAAAAGGCTTCATGGAAAATATATTCCGAATGTATAACGGACATAGAACGATAAGGCTTCGATTTAGCGTAAAATGTTTTCAAAGGATGCGGTATTATCTAGCTACCTAAAAAAGTAGACGAAAACTGAACCGAAAGCTGCCGCAAAGTTCGGGAATCGAATCTCACTTTTCTGGAACTACTATCCCCCAGTAAGAATTTGTCGTCCGGGGTGAGGAGATATACATGGACAATGGGCTATATCTAACCCTTTACGATGTATGAATCTCCAGGACATGACGGCACCTTGTCGATATAAAAAATCATGCCTAAATAAATATCTTGGGAGAAGTATCTTGACTGGAAAATCATTGTAGGGAAAAAATTAAAATTTCTAAACCGAGTGTGTATGTGTTGAAGACCCATTATGTAGTTGGAAACGAGATTTTTTACACAGCAGGGAGGGTGTGGACATTTAACAATAGGTACTTGCATTGTAAAGGGCGATATAAGGAACAGAATTTGGTATAAATTAAAGCCAAACGTAGGTGGTTACAACTTACCACACAACACATACAGTATCTAAAGCAGATCACAGAAGATCTAGGCAAATTCTAAGAATAAATAGGGAACAACTCAAAACACTGGTCGGAAACTTCTTAGGGCGCCGTCTCTCTACTCCTATGAAAGTATGCCAAAGGCTTACCTATATTGTCAGATACGCAGACTTGCCGATTCTGTAAAAGCTTTTAATGGAAAAGTGGTTAGGTTTCTCCAATTGTAAAGGATCGCATGCGACTTTATTCTGTCAGACCCAATTTTTAAATTAACCTAACTTAAGCCCATAATTCAGTGAAGAACCTGAGTAGCGACTTTTGGGTAGGTATTTTGAAATTTTTATAAGCAGGACCAATCATTGACAAGACACAGTTGTCATTAAAATCATATTCATTTCGCAATGGACCTCATTAATTCACAAATCACCAAAATTGCAATTATTTTACCAACAGTCCACCAATGTTAGCGTGTACCTACTCGTACAATCATTCCTCAGTTTCAAATTGATTGCCAATGATAGACCCCGTCTAATGGAAACCCATCAATGTCCTGTAGATGCAAATCGAATGACATTCGTTTCACATGGCCCAGTGATATATGCGCATACAACTGTCATTCACGGGAGTGCTGGCCCACGTCCATATCCCACGAGACCATATGCGAGAGAAACATAACCCACCTCGTTGAAGTCGAACCAAAAGCAATGTCCGTACTGCCAGCCATCACTCGCATAGATTCGCTCTGATTTCATTTTGCTTGCAACATTTTCAGTCGGACATCACTCCACAATGCCGGCCGTCCATCACGAATTGCCTCCAATTTCACAGCAGCCAGCTCCATAAAAAGCCTAATTAGCGCCGGGGCTAATAATGCATATACCTGACATCCAAATGACATTTGATAATGACTGGCACATGAACACATACAGCCATTACACACTGGCTGCGGTGATTACCATTTTGGGAAAAGCTGACTGGCTGGCTGCTGTTGGCAGCTTCCATCTCTATGCAGCACGACAGGAATACATCAAAGAAAGCACACAATGCACCCAGGCCCACCATTGTATTCGTACGTACCACCACGACCGCCGGCCGCCGCGCTGCCCCACTATATCCCAGAGAAGAACGCACGAAAAGGCGATTTAACGTTGTGTGTATGCGCGCGCCCATGTTACAGCTGCGGACTTTGGATGCTGCTGCTGACACGCCGGCTGAGACTCAGATTACCCGATTTGCGGTTAAATGGACAGCTCTCTGACAGCGAATTTATGATAGCTGTCAAGCTTCCTGCGTTGCTTGATAAGGTGCAAGAGGAGGGATACACAGCAACGGATACAAATACCATCCGCAGATTAAGCAAAATGTAAAAGATACTTTTGTTGCTGCTGCTGCTGCGGCTGCGTCAGACACGCGTGTTGTTACAGCAGCAAACTATTTCTGCTTTTTGCCTTTTGTTAACTGGATACGAATCCAACGACGCGCAACGAATTTGACGTTGCTGGCGCGAATGACGGATACCGTCATTGCAGTGAATAGCTAGTAGTTGTGGCAGCGTTGATACCGGAGGTGGTGCTGGTGGTGAAGTATGTATAGTTAATTTTGTCTTGTGGTCGTGGATGGTGTAACGTAAGTCGCAGATAATGTCGTGTCATGTCACATTTTTGTGGTAGTCAATCTTGTATGCAATGGATTGTATTACATGTCGTGTTGTTTATCATTCAGATAACGTTATTATAGCATACACAACCGTTTGGCCAAAGGCAGCAGACAGATCGGTGGAGCGCTCTACAAATCCGCGGTGAGGTGAAGTCCGATCCACATCACGATGATTGAAACGACTCCGTGCAGGCAATGATGCGTGTGGGAAAAATGATTAAACGCGTGATTGAAAGGTGAAAATTACACGTTGTTGACGCTGGGCTGGGACTCTGGAAAACAGCTATCAGCTTGTTTACTACGGGTTTTTGTATAATCTAATACTTACAGTAGCTGGCTGGAATACAATGTTGCGTTAAAGCTGCTTTTATTGGATCTCTTATAGGGAAAAGGAGAACTTGAGCTAAGTGAAAGGGCGGCTGAAAAGTCTCTGTGGTATCTTGAAATACTGTATAAATGCTTACACAACACTGTATAAAATGTCAGATTTAATATAATAAAATTCACTTTATATACTATAGAACCAAGCAGATGTATTTTGTTCAGGATACAATAAAAGTCTCTATTTTTCGTTTGAATAACCATCACTAGACACTATGCACCTTAGTGGGCCCATCGGGATCCCTAGGAAAACCACCTTTAATAGAAGAAAAAACCAAAACAATTTATTTCCCTAATTCAAATATTGCCGCTTGGTCGACAAGCCCTTTCTCTTCTATGTTGTTAAAGAAGTAATTTGCCAAATCTTTATACCGAGTATACGTGCTATGCCATGACATTCGCACAGTATGTGTATAATGTCTTCCTCGACACCTATATAATTGCAGAATTTACACAGATCTGTGTCTGGAAGTCCTGGGGTCAGATCACGTAAAAATAAAACGATCGAACGACATCGTTTTGACGATAGCAGTCTTTGTCTTTCTTATTTTACGTGATCTGGCCTCTGGTCTTTCTTTTGGCATGCTTTTTAAAAAAAGACAGTGGCCAGGATACCTATTGATATTCTCTTAGTTTGCCCTGCTAAGTTTAAGAATTTTCCTAGCTCGTCTGTGGTCTGTTTCTGGTAAAAGGGCATTCTCGTCATTTCCCGGCCATTTTTGCCAATTCGTCGACGAATTCGTTTATTTTTATGTTGCAGTGACCTGGGAGGGACCCAACATAAGCTGACTTGGTTCTGTACACTACACACACATAATGCCTTAAGAATTTTGTTGGGTTAGTAAACGCTACACTAGAGCACTCAAAGCACTCCAACTTGACCACTTTACTGCAATTTCTTGGACTTCCAAGGAAAGCGCCCCACAAGACAGGCTGCTAATGCTCATGACCATATAGTACACTATTGACAACCGCGAGGACATCATCTTTCCAAAACTCCTTCTGTTACAGGACAAGCAAACTTTGGAACTCGCTTCCTGGGGATATATTTCCAGAAGACTACAATTTGCAGCAATTTAAGTGCAGAACTAACATACATCTGCAAGCATCTCGGGGCGCTGATGAAGCGTTATAGGTTTGCCTTTCCCGAGAGAAGTATTTAAAAAAAATGCCGAGAATGTACTTAAGCGACGAGAAGCTTACATACAGCACTTATCCAGCACTCAGGAAGATTGAACATAGGTTCAAGCCCCAAGAAATCATCGTCGCTGACCCTTGCTTATCAATCTCATCGGAGATCTAATTATTCTTCAATCCCAGTGTGACGTGGGGGGGGCCGAGGAAAGACAAACAGTTCAGCGACCGAAATCAAAGAGTTCTTAAATTCCCAAACTAGGAATGAGTTGGAGGATTGAGGCAGCGGTTAAGCGAAGCTTGGCTATCGCTGTACTGAAATTCAAGGTAGACAATGCTTGACTAGTACCAGATCTTATAGATCTAGAAGTCCTTTTTCCGAGATAAGTCGGTACGCTACACTGCCAGAAAACTGATAGCGAGTTGGATGTTTTCGACTTAAAGTAATTTGCTCAAAGATTTTTCTGGGATCATGACGTAATCTTGAATGACAACAATTTCGAAGGCTAAAAATCTCGAAAAGTTTTATTTTTTAATCTCGAGTGCAAAAATGTCGAATGTACAAAAATCTCGAAAGACTATAATCTCGAAAAAAACTACGAAAATAAAAAGTAAAGTCGAGATTTTTTTTGGGAACTCATAATACATATAAACTTTGCAACCTACTCCAAATCCTACAGTGGCCACAAGCATACGTTGCATACGTATCTCACTTTTTAACACCATTTTTAGATTTGGTGTTATTAATTCTGTCGCGCCCAAATTATTAGAATTGTCTCAAAAATTAATATTAATCCGAGATGATGCTTTCTAGATTTTTTTAATTCTAAATTTTTTTTTGAGATTTTTCCTTTAGAATTTTTTTTCTAGATATCGTGGGAAACCTGATGTTTCTATCTAGGATAACTCCCAGATTTTTCGCTTCATCGAAAAGCGAATTTTAAGCCAAGATATAGGAATGTTATGCCATCGCCAGACACATACTTAGATGTGGCTGTGACCCAATAGTTATTTGGTTAGCCGGAAGATTAGTTTCCAGTTTATAAAAAACTGACCGTCTCCACTTTTACCTCAGTGTACCGTCAGATTTCCTAAGTAACGGAATGGTTTGCCGTATTTGAGTCGTACCTCACTGCAGAAGAGAAAGGCAAAATACTTGGCTAGAAGGAGTGTAGTCTCACCTATAGCGATATATTGCCAAACAAATAAGCAATTTAGTTAAAAACAAGTGCAACTATGGAAACAACATGAAGGGAGGACCAAAACAGCTACTATATCTACCGAAAATAGACGGATTTTTGGAGAATCATCAAATTCTCACTGTTCCGCCAACAACGAGTTGAAATTATTAAAATTTACTACCGAAATTCGGAGTCAGTGGCCTCAACGTTAAGAGAGCTATGTACGTCCAATTTATGATGAGGCTCATTTCTGGCTGAATGGCTTCGTCAATAAACAAAATATGCGGTATTGGTCAGACAGCAATCCACACGTACTCCATGAGTCATCATTGCATCCCGAAAAAAGTACAGTCAAAATCGGTTATAACGACCTTCAAGGGACTGACGGATTTGGTCGTTATAAGCGATAGGTCGCTGTAACCGATATCAAGGTGCATACATAAATTAATCTGTTTTAAATTTTGTATTTATTTTTATAGTTTTTATTTGTACCAGACAGATATATGTAGGTACATACATACGAGATAACTTTATGCAAACCGAATAAAATCAAAACTCTTCGACCACTCGTCACACAGAAAAATTTGCACTAATTAATTTCCCCACCTACTATTGAACAAACTCAAAACCAATACTAAGCGCAAAAATAAAGAATAATAATATCTCAACAAACGGTGAGCTGTAACATGTCTAGACAGATACATCGCATGTACAGACCCATAAATAGTTTACCGTTTCAGAAAAAATGCAGTCGCACAAACAGCTGCGTCGATCTTAGTCGTTATAACCAATATTTTATTTCAAAACAAGGAAAAAATCGGTCGTTGTAAGCGATATGTCGTTGTAAGCGATGTCGTTGTAAACGATTGTTATTCAATGGGTTTATAATGGAGCTCAGCCGGGACCTAAGAATTTGGTCGTTATAACCGATACGTCGTTATAACCGATGTCGTTATAAGCGATTTTGACTGTACTGTGAATGCCGCATAATGAAACGCGATTGAATCGCCAAAAACCAGGCAATACAACTAAATGCGCATCTAGAGGAAGTTATGCAAACTTTTGGGAGCTAGGAATCCAAAGAAATGGGCTAAATTTTGAGAGTTCACAAAAGAAAGGCATGATGAACTGTTGTTGATAGAGCAGTACGTCTCTAGTCAGTTTCTAGATTAAATACTGGAGCGACTGGACTGTGTATATAGAATCAGAAAAGCAAGCTAAAACTGTCCTAATGTAGTCAAATACAGGATCATAGAAAAAAAGTTTTATTTTTAATACAGTCGCCGTTGCTGTTGATACCAAATCGATTGTCCGATTCAAAGCCTTGAATTTACGAATTTTCTTAACTCCATCTGTCCCCACACAGGCAACATAAACTACAACTGTGTGGTCATGCTGCAGAAATAAAGACAGTCCTCATTCGTCTCTCATGGTTTATGACTTAATCACGAATTTGATTGCAATAAATTTTTCGTGTCGACAATTCTATTAGTCATTATGTACTCGGCCTCGTTCGGTAGCAACGCTCATTACAGCACACGAAATCAACACTAATACACGCACCCAACTCATAATGGCAAAATATCCCAAAGGTGCTAAATCAGTTACAAACAACCAGCTACAATATACAAATAGAGTCTTACCTATACAATAGTGCCTCTTCTCGGGGACGAGCTGTGGTGTGTGGAACGAGGACGAGCGAGCTCTTCTTGAATGAGCCGCTGAGCAGGCCATAAATCAAGCCCTGAAAAGAGGCGAATTGTAATTTTGAATAACAACAGTGCGCGCAACAAACAGCGAAAAAAAAAATGTGAAAGATACATGAGTGTGCCAGTGTGTGTATAAATTATGAATTATTGCCGCTGGAAGACATTAATCATGGTTTATTGATGATGACGAGGTTGCGTTATACTCTTGGCGTTGTTGTGCTGTGCTGTTGCTGTTTGAAATGTTTAGCTGCGAGTTGTAAATGTTTCCACCAACAGAGAAAGAGAGTATTTCGCTATTAATCATGTCGTTTGTTTTAGACTTTGGGAGAGGGGCCTTATTCTTTTTGCATATAATGACATGTCCATTTAGTAAGTTCGTATAGCATGGCAGCTACTTGCATGTTGATTGAAGGGAACAGACGGAGATCATAACTCATTGGCATGTTCATTTGACGGAGAGTTGTAAACTGTAACGGAGTAGGTGGCAGGAAATGGTCACGAATCTTTTTATGGGCGACGACTACTACGGGTATGAGAACTGCAACAGGGAGAGTTGGAGTTTCATTTCGTTCATAAATTACACATCCCCTAATGAGTAGCAAGCGTAGTACAACGTCTCCGTCAACAATTTTCATCCACGAAGGTACAACAACAGTAGGGGCCAAGAAATAGTGAATGTGAATGGTGTCGAGTGTCGACAAACTCAGAGCAAACACAAACTAAAGCGTCCAAAGGCCCAAAAATTCTCCGACTCTCTATTGAGGTATAAGTATACAATAGAGTCGTTATTATTATTAGCCAGGATTGCGAATAATGCAGCTACCTGTACGATTGGCAAAAGGGATCAAGATACATAAGTCCTCTAATGGCCACAAAAAAGTGGTTAGGGTCCATTTTCAAGTCTTTTCATAGACGAAATGTCTAAAAATCGGAAATCAGTTCTGGCGAATTAAGCAGCATTGAAGTCAGGCAATCAAACAAATTCCTCGCGTCTCCTTTGACTCCTCGGAATTATCCGAGGTTGTTGGGTGATCAAGTGTGCGGATCAGTTCTCGAAGCATTTTCCTTGGCTTATGCAGTCACGCATCGTCCAGATCGGTGAAGCTTGGCATAAGAAGGTGTAAAGCTTAAGCGTAACCTTGCTATAAGGATATCTCCAAGTGAGATATGTATGGGTATGCCTAGTGTGACCACCTTCCCAAGAGCTTATTTACGTACGCAAAAGTTTTCATTATCGCATTCATTACAAAATTTTAAACGCAATTTTGAAAAAAAATTTGGTTCAGTTTATTACACGATATTGTGACAAATTTTCCAACAGTATCGGCCTGTGTAATCAATTCGTTGATCTTGATTGGTTTTCTTGAACGCATACTTTCCATCAAATTCGAAAAAGTCATTTTAGTGTTGTACGAATATGTAGAATATTTCGCAATATTTCGATTTTCAATTGCGATTTTTCATCACTCCAAATCTGATTGATCAAAGAAAATACAAGCTCTACGGTGGCCGATGTGCCTGGCAAGGAGAGAACTTATAAAATGATATTGTCACCATGTGGTTTTACGGGAGACGGGACGATGGCAGTGCTATTTTCATCACATGATTGGATTTTGTCGGCGGTAACGTATTTTTCCAAAAAAAAAACATGAACTGATCGAATAAATTGGTATCAGGCGATTCGAAGTCAAAATGATTGTTCGTTGCAATGTACTTCACGATACCTTCGACTTCCATTCCCGTGGCTTAAAAAGTACACTACACACCAAGCGAAAATCATGATGCGGTCGAATTGTTCAATCCACTTTCCAATGTAGTCGATACTTGATTCTGAAAAACAAATGAATAAAATCTTTACCCCAGTTTCACAGTGGGAATTTATACTATACCTACTTTTAGTTTAAACTTCAGTTTGACGTTGACACAGTGACATTTCAATTTCAAAGCTGCCAATTGTCAAAAACACAAATATTTGTCGTTGTTTTGTATGTTTTTTTAAAGAAAAAATAAGGAACGATTTTGGAAAAGATATATAAAAGCCAAATACTGTATAATACTGCCATGAAACTGGACGAGTTCAACTTCAAATTTAAACTCAAGTTTAAGTTCAGTTGAGCTTTAAAACGTCCACAGTAAAACGGGGGATTATAGAATTTAAAATGAATCGAAATTCATGTAAGAACAATCGAATTATCGTTGTGATTCGAAAATCAAACAGAACATTTTCTTTGTTATTTTTCTGTCGTTTGTGTAGATTTTACGTACAACAATAATTTGTGGCTTCAATTTACGTACATTTCGTGATTTTGAGCTATCACTTCGGTACAGGGTACATGACTCCAAATTTACGTACTGTACGTGTCATTTACGTACAGGTGGTCACACTAGGTATGCCTATGGTTACCCGTGATGAAAATAAAGCTTGGAATTCTTTTGAAGTGTCTTAGGCTTTATAACCCGGCAATTCTAATGAACGACTAGTCCAACTGGTCTGTTATAAAGCCTAGGTGACTCAGAGGACAGGTTATACCTGCCGCTAGGTGTATAGCTAATTACCCTTGAAGGAGTTTATTTTATATTTATGTTCTGCATAAGTCAAACTCAACTTCTACGTCTTAGGTAAAAACCTGTTGGAGGACTTCGCTAGGTCGCGGTCGCAGGCGGCTGCCATCAGACGCTATTGGGAAGCTTATAAATATCAACATAAACGTCTAGTGACAGCATCAGAACCTGTTTTTCGAATCACCAAAAAGCTGACAGGTAGGTAGGTATAGCAATCCATCGCTCTAATTAACACCCGGTGACAGCCTTATATGGTTCTTTATTTGTTTTCAGATTGGGAGTAGCTTAAAAGGTGGAAGGGACAGGCTGTGGTTTTGAACCGTATATTCTTCAGTGATATGTGTCCTTTTCAAAGTGAGCTGCACAAGGTAACAGATTCCCGAACTCAACATAAAGATGAGATCACTTGTGCCATCAAGGCTTAAGAGCCATAGTATGCCAGCAGAACTGTTTTCTCTTTACAGAGGGAGCTTGGGATACAGCGAGTTTTATGACGAGTGGAAAAAGGGAATGTTTCTCCAGCTCCCTAAGAGGGGAAGTCTTTTGAAGTGCGGAACTTGGGGGAGGGATTTGCGTGCTCCGGCAATCATTTTTTTTTTAAATAACGAATTAGATACGAGTTCTTGAATCTAAGGAATCATACCCTCTGAAGCGTCGGTCGGTACGATACCTTTAGAACAAATTATACTCCCTCGCCCACAATGACTGACTCCTTGTAAGATACGAGATACCCATCAATTTCGATTTGGTTCCTTCCTGGCCGTACAAATTTCCACGACAACTCATAAAGTGTTAACTGTCGTAAAGACAACCATCTGGACAGTATCCCCGAACACCACACCCAGTAACGTCGTTGATGCTGCCTACTTAAAATGCAATCAAGTCAATGATCATAAATAAATCGATATCAACGCTTATACATCTACGAGTCATAATGTCGACGCATATGAACTCACTCTACACAGCCGATTCCAGGCGCTGATATGCAAACCCATCGCAGCAAGCGTAAGCACTCTTTTACCAGTCACCCGATTATATAGGCATATGGATGGCCTATCTAGACGCACCGATCTCAGTTGGATAAATCATAACCGACGACCGGTGACAGTGTCGCCAGTGTCAACATCTAAAACCATGAGCGTCGCTCAATCCCCGCCTAGCGATTAACACTTGCACACGCGAAGGCATAGATTTGACAATTCGTGTCGAAGTGGCAGGGACAGGGGCAGGGGCACCCCTCCCGCTCTATGGCGGTGTTCAACTTAATCCAACATGAAATGAATTCCTAATTGAGTTGTTCTGGTTTCTTCTGCAATACCGTCTTTCGCTGTCCGCGCCGGCCGTCTTACCCCGAAATAACAACAATAATGACACTTGGTTACAAGGAAGACGGAGAAAAACCGTAGCGAACAAGATTCATCATCATGCATGCGCACATGGGGAAGCGACGAGCACAGCAATCTGACTCTTCCATGAAACCATCACAATATCCCCATCTTAGTCGTAGTTGTCGTCGTCGTCTTGATCGTCATCAACATAACAACAGGAACAGCGTAGCCACAGCTCACTATAGAAGCGAACCCAATCAGCACCTGGTCTTGGAATTGGGTTTCAATGTGCCTGTGTGCATGTGCCTTTCCTGTGATTCCTCGAATCAGCCGCAGGAGCAACTTGTATGCTCGATGGCCAGAACTGGTTTGCTGGACAGTAGTTAAGTTGATTAATGTAATATGATCAGTGTAGGTTCCTGTGCTAGCCAGCAGCCACCGTGCTGGTGCTCTGGGTGTTTGGTGGCACTGTGAAAGAGCCGATGACAACACCAGATGAGGATGTGATTCCATAAAATGTCCACGACGAGTTTATATGCGGGACACATTATGAATTGGCCGTCGATTAGCATTTCGTGCTGAGCGCAGGAGGCACGAATGCACACATTGTGATCGCGATTCCTGGTACCCCACTACCAATCATGCGGCCACAATGGGAAATTTATCATTTTGGCCATATCGCGTGGTGGAGTTTTGTGTTTTGTGTTGGCATGATGTCTGCATATGCATCCATGATTGGTGGCGATGGCAATGGCTATGTGTAGATGTAGAATAGGAACTTGAAGGGTTCTTTTTGGAATTAATGTTCCTGTCAGTGCTGTGACATTAGTTTTCCTGTGAGACTCTGTCTGTTGTGATGGAAATATGTGTCTGTGCGTCATTTGAATAATGGTGGACACGTCACAGTGCAGAGTAATTAGTGCTTGGGGGATGGACTTTACATGGAAATGTTGCTTTTGAGTGGCAGTTTGGTCTGGGAATCTTCGGAATGTAATAGCCGGTAGGCAAACGCGCAAGTGCTAAATACGGTCCCAATCCTTATTTTATGTCAGCAGTCAGCACGGAGGGGTATAGACAAATGATTGCATTTTTAGAAGTCCTATCACGTACTCTTTGGTAAACGCCAGGGCTTACGAGCTGCAACAAAGGAAAAGGAAACGGAGAGCTATGACAACAAATGCACAAACAGCCAGATGTCTACCTATTGAACTGGATTATGCTAATTTCTAAACTGCGGGCTACCGAGTGCTATTTGTCATTAGAGCTTGTTCCCGAGGCAGGAATTTGACTAGTTCTTATAGCTTTTGTCTATTGTCCCACTTTATCTTTCGGTTCCAACTATTCTACGGGTCAAAAATTGTAAGGGAACTCGCGAATAAATGGTCCCGCAGCAACAGCACAGAAAGAACGGAAGAGTACAACAAAAAAAGTTAGCCAAAGGAAGAAAGTGTTAGAATAAATCACCCGATGAAGCCATCCTCATAAGATCTCAAAGACTGCTAGAAATTTATACCAAAGCCATTAGTAGAATCAAAAATGGAAACCAAAATTGTATAAAGAACGACGGCAAGAGAGACCTTCTCCTTAAGCTTGGACTAGAAGCCCGCAGTTTAATCTTGCAAATTAAAGTATTCTTAGGAAGACTAGATCCATTATTTCGAGTCAAAATTACTTGACGACGGGAAGTTATAAAATGCCGCTTGAGACGTTTAAAGGTTTATTGTGAAAGCAAGTAGTCCTCGTACAGCTGCACACCCGAATCAACTAAAAATTCCTCGAATAAAGATTGCTGCGCCTTAGCATAAATCAGTCGTGCAACGCATCTATACCTACTCGGAATCTAAATCAATAACTCAATCGGACGTAGAAGAGAGGGGGACAGAGGAATGAAAAACAATAAAATATTTTCGTTTTATAAAAATTGAACGGTCCAATTTAAGCAGCGCTTCTTACTACGAGGGGGGTCTTTAAGGTCCCGAAAATATTTATTTTTCAACATTGTATTCTTTTAGCTGGTTCAACTTCTCTCCAATTTGTTGATGCCCTCCAAAAAATAGAATTTTACGTTTGTTTCATCGATGACGCGTCTTAATTTCACCGAAATCTTTTTCCGGCGAGCTATTTTTTCATGGAAATTGTCGCCAGGCGTCTAAATCTGTATTGTATTCTTTGTTTCCAATTTGGCATTAATATAGTTAAATTTTTCGTAAATCAAAAATACATAAATTGTGGAATATTATAGGGGCATGATGCCCGCCCCCTGCAACCACCCTGCCTGGGATCACTGAATATGCAAAAAGTTCATCTATTATCTAACTATCATTTCATATAGAAGTTTGTCCAATTTTAAAACATTCCTATTAATTATAGAACACAGCTTCGTTCAAGAGGCTACCTCGGCTGGCTTCGCAGTAGCGCATTCTGTCACTCCAATTTTGCCAGACCTTGTTGATGGTTTCGAGCTGTAGCTCACGGATTGCTTGGATGATATTGGCTCTAAATGCTTAAATTGTTGGCGTAACATCGGTCCTTCACGGTTCCCCCCAAAAAAAAGTCCAAAGGGGTCAAAGGCGGCCAATTGACATCGCCCAAGACGATTTGTGAATTTGGTGTGCAAAAGATCGATTATGGCATGGGCTGTGTGGAATGGCGCACCATGCATAAAGCGGAGGTGGTCCAAATCCATGTCTTCAATTTCAGTATAAAAAAAGTCAATTAACATGGCTCTGTAAGGCTCACAGTTGACCGAAACGTTGTTCGCAGCCTCATTTTCGAATCCACAATCCGCAGCAAACTGTCACTCTCTGTGGACGGATACCATGAGTGTTGTTCACTAGCATACCACTCTCAAGAAACTTTTTGCACAACCTTGCGTACAGCAGGCGCGGTAGGTGCTTTATTTCGGCCAAAACTTCTTTTCAAAAAACGCATACTGTTTGGGTTACACAGCACTCATTTTGGAAATAAGTTTTCAATATTTCCCAACGTTGTTCAAGCGTAAAGCGACTTATTTCGTTCCGCGGAAGTACGATACTGACTTCTTGTCAAGATTTCGAGCGGGAAACAGCTGTCAGTGTCCAAACAACCTATATGATTTAAAAAGGAACCACTAGATAGCCCAGCATGTAGAATATATTATACTGCTGGACAGAATTAGAGGAACGCAATTAAAAAGTGAACAATTTTGGGGATCCGTACGTTATCGCCTTTCCAAAATCCCTTATTGGACATAATCTCTGATTTTTATACCCGGTATATTCACTTTGACATTCCATTTGTAACGCACATAAGGAGGCGTTGTAGGTATGACAAACTATATATTATTGATCAACATCACTTTCTTAGTCGATCTAGCGATGTCCGTCTGTCTGTCGTCCGTCCGCACGATTACGGCCGTAGTTTAAGAGCTATCGACTTGAAATTTGGTAGGTAAGCTTTAATCCACCAAACTGAGGCTAAGTTCGAAGTTGAGCAAGATCGGATGAAAACTACTACTACCGCCCATACAAAATATATAGCTATTTGATGTTAAAAATTAAATTTAAATAGCTACAGTAACGATAGCAATTCTAAACTTTGCACATTGTTTTAATAATATTTAAAATTTTTTGTCAAAAAATTAGCTTTGTTGAATAAAAACTACCCATACCTCCCATACAAATATATAATTTTTTTATACTAATTTTTTTAGGGTCTTTTGGAGTAAGGGATTTTGAAAATGGGATTTTGGAAAAGGAGATTTCATCACCAACTAATTTGCAGTTTATTTTTATGGTTACTATTATGTATATTGTGTATATTTACAAAAAAATTTGTTCAGATAAAAAAAAAACATAATTTTGAAATAACGAAAAAAAGTAATAACATTGCACCTAGTCAAGATGGGCAAAAACGTTAGTATCTATTGCGAAAATCATTTCCTTTCAATCTACCACATTTTTTAAGTCCTGAACAACAAAATTACCTGTTGGCTGAGAAAAACATTAAATGAAATACTGTTTTAACAAGTAAATTACCATCGAGTGTAAAATATTGTCTTGTCCTTGTCCGAAGTGTCCATTTACACAGAAACAATCACGCCGCATTCATTCATTCTCCAACACAAATGATTTCATTAGTGTCCATAATTTTCCACCACTCATGCCACCAGTGGCATTTCGCTCAATTTGTCCAAAATGTCCTTCTGCAGTGTCCAGGCCTGTCACCCCACATCACAAGGTTCGTTGTGTGACTACACTCATCCGATCAAATCTCAACATCTGTTCAAATTTATCACCATCTACCGTGGTCCAACAGTAAATTATTATTACCATTTATTGAATAGACAAGGCACCATCCATTCATCTTGCCCCCGAGTGCTACCAGGAAAAACCAAGTGAAACCCACAAAATGAAAAGGTCATCATCAGGAAGAGAAATAAAAATTAGGAGTAAATTAAAAACGACATCCATTTAGTTGGTCACAATGGAAACGTATCTATTTCCCTAGAGAGGCGGACAACTGCCACAACAACACAAATCTTTCTTTTTCTCTCCTATTCTCCTTAGGGGGAATATAATAAATCGTTTCCTGGGCGCTGGCTGACTGTAACACGAACCCACATAACGTGAACATTCATAGAAGAGAAGAAAATCCTGAACCCAAGATGGTTATCTTGTCCACTGTCTCCCTGAATCACAATCATCGTGATGATGATGATGTGCTACTCGTATTTTCCTCTTTGTTACGTGGTAGGGTCGCATCGTATCTTATCTGTGTCCCCAGATTTCCAGAAAAAAAGAAACACAATTGCGGTCATCCTTAACTTCCCCGGGTCTGTTTCTGTTGCTGTTATCTAACTCCAGATATTTGTGAGGTGATTAAGTGATTTACCTTATGGCGGTATAGCAACACGTAGCTTCCTGGAATAGTGAGTGTTTGCCAGGAAACATAAATAAGACTCATCTCATGGACACCAATGCAAAACTGTCCAATGTCCATTTGAGTATAGAGTGCTCTCGATTCTTCACCCATGTGCGCGCGTCGCTGGTACTTACGTTCGATCAGATTAAATCTTATGCCTGTCTAATAGCGCCGCACGCTGTCAAACGATTAATGACTCTCTCGCCGTTGTGTTGTTGCCCAGTCATAAGTGTTACTGTGGTCCAGCTCCGACAGCAGCTGACGGAGCAACGCTCTTATAGAAGAAACTCAACATCGAGGTTAACTTGACACGAACTGACAGTTTGTACAAAAGTATTAACTTCAATCATTGAATATTATTACCGAAGCTGTCGGATTAGCTGACAGCATGAAACGTTGCAATGTAACATGAGTTGACAGCTATAATGTGCGGTCAGCAGTGTCTTGAGGCTGGTTTTGTAAATTGAATATACGTTTTTGCACAGACAGCACATGGATGGAGTAGGTTTGCTGCTTTAATACCCACGCATAGGCTCTCAGAAGAGAGAGATTGCCTTTCAGCGAGTATGGCAGGCGCAGCACGAAAATGACATCTTGTAATATGCGCGCAGAACCAAGCTGAAATCCAGATCAATTTGAATTGTGCCGCTGCGCTGTCAAGAGAGCAGAGCTTGACTGGTTCGCTCTTGGACACACGTCAATGGTGGCGGATAGAACGTGACAGTTGATTGTCAGAAAATAGTTTCTTTGTTGCTTGTCTATGCCTGAGTCTGAGTCATAAATTTGAATTAGTTAAATATGGAGCAGGACAATGTTGCTGCTTTCGAGCGTGTATTGTATACGCTTGTGATTGATAAAACATATTTTGAACTTTGTACTGTGAGTGTTGCATGGGAATATTGCAATCAGATAAGAGGATGTCCAATGCATATTCTCCGTGGGTTAATTTGTGCACATTTTTGTTACTGACCTGTAGACTCTTCATTCTTCACTGAGTGGTAATGACCTTTCAGCTCTGCTTGATTATATTGTTAATTGTATAGAAATTATTTCTTTTATTCAGAAGGAGGCGAATTTGTTTTGCAAATTTTATGGATTATTGAGAGTTCGCGGGGATTCTTGTGGGCCAAACTCCACCGTACACTGATTTAGATTGGCCCTCCTATCATCTAATGATATCTACCAAAATTCTGGATTCATATCTAGCTGTTAATCAGTCGCGCTCTTCATTTATGTTGAGGTCTCTTTCCAAATCGATGTATGTATTGTATCTTTTTTACCCATTAATATCTGTAAAGTTTTCTACTGCGCTGGCGCTTCGAGTTAGAAAGGTAGGCTCTTCGAGCCGGACCTCTAATGAACACCCTACATCCCTAGCCATTTTAGATGAATAGTTCCAAATTTTCAGACCTAATAATATCGTACACCTTCAAAGTCCACCAGCGCAAGCTAGTCCAAAACATTTGCTTTTAAAAGCTACGTTTAGCTTAACGAAGTGTCGTATATTATTAATATTTTTGAGAAAGGACTACGTATCTTGTACTACGACCTTTTGTCTACTCCATCGCCTGCTAACACCTAGCAGCTGGGCAAAATGCTCAAAATGCAATCGGCCGAGGGTTAAACCGGCTATCTACGAGCTCCCTTCAGACGGCTTGGCGATGGTCTGTTGTAATTAGCCTTAACCAGTTATAGCGGCTGACCTTGATATTTCCTTCTTTACTCCTGGGAACTAAATGGAAAAAATTAACGTACAGAAAAAAACAAAAGTCAAAAGACTGCCAAAAACTGGCAGGGAAGCTGATTCTAGCCAGCCGGCGATGAAACTATGTAGGTGATGATTCTAACGAGTCGGAACCTCAGTCATCCATCTCCGGCTTGGAGAAAGAATTATAGGAGGTGCTGCTACTAGCTAGAGGATGCTGATTGCACACTCACTGACACTAGCATAGCCTTTAGTGAGGTTTCTGGTACTTTCACTTCTGTAGACAAGGGCAACGGTGGGCAGGCAGGTACTCCCACCAATAAAGCGCAGGGCAAAAGTGAGCTGGCTGGTACACTCACTCAGAAAGGGGTAGTAGCGAGGTGCCTGGTACTCTCGCTAACACCGCTAAGGCTAGGAAACCGACCAAGGAAACCGGAGACGCAGGTGGAAGGTACTCTGTGGCCTCCGGGCACTCCAAAATCGCACAATCAGGGAGTTGAGCGCACATCAGCTAAGCAGGATAGCGGCACGCAACGAACGATGCAAAGTCGAGACGGCGAAGCGGAGAGTTGACAAAGTTGACCAGTTCAGCGGATGCGATGCTAAATCATTAAGCGCCTGGGATAGAACCCAACTAGAGCGGGCCAAGGGAATGTTGACCGCCGAGACTGCCAGAAAGTCGGTAGCCGAAGCGGGCAAAATAGCCAGGGCAACTAGCCAGGTGTCCACTATAGTGCAACTTGACCAGACAATAGTCAGGGAACAGGTAAGGAGGAGGCTGTTACTGCGGGAGTCAAGGAGAAGTTCCAGAGCAAAAGGAGCAGATCTGATGACGTCGTCGAACCGAGCGCAGCAAAAAAAAAGAAGACTGGTACTTCGCCTAAGTTTCAGGATGCTCTGTGGAAGAAGATGTCCTCCAAAGAGGATTGTGATGTTCAATTCGATAGCGCTGGGTGGGAAGGCGGTCGCAAGGTTGTTGCTTGTGGGAACAACGCCTCTGTTGGCTTCCTCAGGAAGTTTGTGTCGGCTATAGGTGAAGTGTGGAGCGGGGTTCTTTGAGTCCACAATATGGTCCATTAGGTAAGCCATTAGGAAGGTGGTTTTTGCTTATGCTGATGCTCTAGAAATTTCTTGGCTTACCTCATGTCATTTATGTTGTTCCAGGTTCCCCGTTTTCTTTCTCTAGTTTCCAAAATTCTTCATAGAAGGCTGATTCCCTATTCCGTAAAATGAATCAGGACCTATAAAAGTTACTCTCACGTTGTTTCTTCTACATAGTTCATTACGTTTTTGCAGGTATTCTAAGCTTGGTAACAGAGTTCTTTTGATATTATTTGTCATTCGATAATAGGTAGATATCGGTCTCTAGAAAGGGCCAGGACTGGGCGTTGTTTGAGTTGTACATTGAAGCAATTCGAATAACTTCGTTGGCATTTCTTAGAGTGGTTTAACATGCACCTCCTCAACAACATTGTGCGGATCATAAATGTCGAAAAATGAATTCATCGTAACAGCTAAATATTGTGCTTTACCTAGGTAAGTTAAGTGTTGTTAGGTAGGTTGGAAATTAGTTTCGTCACATTATCGTTAAAATTTTACTCTCCGATTTATTGTTGTGACTATACTAAGCTATAGTAATGTAAATTGGTCTACAAAGTGCGTTTTTAATAACCTTGTTTCCCAGTAAACATATTAACCCCTACACACCCGACTTTCCTTCCAGCCATCTCCCTAGTAATATAAGGCAACTAGAAATCTTGCCGCATAAATAACACGATTTAAATAAACCCCATTCTTTATTACCTTCCAATCAATGCGTCGGATTATCGTCGACTCCATAATTTACTCACGACAATGAGTTTTCAATCATCGCACAGCTGATCAAAGTTCGCCGCCATTCAAAACCCATGAGCCAATAATCGTTAATCATGTCAATTATCCTTTCAACAAATCTCCCAATTCCACGAAACTCCTCCCGTAAACACGAAACACAGAACAAAAAATCATTTTATTCCCCAAAATCCTACGGCAAACGATAGAAAAAGTTCTCTCCCCTTCGGGAATTCCCGAGAATACAAATTTCGTTGTTTTGTTTTCACATCGATAGCCCCGGCAATTTGGAAAAGAAAACAAATCAAAATCACATCAGCTCCCAATTCCGAATAAAAGCCAGAAATGGAAGAAAATCACTATTCCCATTCCGATTGCTATAATTCCAGCCCTTTGATGATAATGATGATGACAAAAAATAGAATCCAGAAGCCTAGACGAGTCTTCCTTTGCGGTGTGTGGATTCGTGTTATTGTTGTTGGGGAAACAACGATTCCTTTTGAGTTTGCCGACATCGGAAGACCGATTTAAAAGCATTCTCTTTTAGTCTGCACGCACGCACACCAACTCAGCTGCGAAGATCAATTGAACGGTAGTTTGTTTCTACATAGTAGGGCTGTGGGTCTTCAGCCTTTGGCCACAAACTGTCATTCGATGGGTGGAATTTTATGAAACGCAGCCGAAAAATTGTACCCGACCGCATTGGAAAGGAGTTGTTCCACCAGGACTATAACACCACTACTGGCGCGGCGGCGGCCTTCTGTTTTGTGGAAAGTGAAACGTCAAATCGGAGAGTGAGTTCCCTTTGATCTTTGTGCTATTTCAGCCCCCACAATATGCGGACCGTTCGATGTCTCGGCTTCCAGTCGATAAATCAAAGTGGAAATGTTATTGTTTTGAAGTCTGTCGAGGGATTTTTTTTTTCTTTTTTTATTTTGTTTTGTCGACTTTTTGTCGGTCGAAAAGTTTATTTACTTGACTTCAGAGAATGTTTGCATTTCATTGAAGAAAAATTTCCTGGAAAAGCCATCGAAAGCATCCATCAACTTGGGTATGCAATCAATCATGAACGGAGGCAACTGAAGAAGTTTTTATTGGGTGAGAATTTCTTTGAGGATTTTTTTTGTATCTACTCCTATGTTTTCTGTTCTCATTGACTATGTGCAATCAATGGAATTGAATGCATTCTAAAATGTTGGAATTTATTGGGCAGATTGCTAGGGGAAATTGTATAGTTTATTGGAGTTCTCTTGTAGCACAGAGGTGTTTCGTTGGAGTGTATTTCGTCAGCAGCTATATTCTATCAGACCACTTTCCAAATACCTACTGGAGTAATTAAAATAAACATACTGGACTTTGTAGAAAGTTCAAGTCGAGAGCCTAGAAGCTATACATACAATGGACCACAATGTTCCCTAAATGATTGCTACATAGGTATACAATACCTACACTACGCAGATACACATGGATCCAAAATGGAAATAATGCAAATTTACGAGTCCTTTAGACTATTCGATTTCTTCAGAGATTTTCGATTTTCGAAGAGATACTGGCAAAGACAAAGCAGGTAAGCACGTACTAATAAACACGATAGCAACATTCCAATTTCGAATATGACTATCTTGGTAGACAACAACCAGCAAAGCCGATCTGAGCTCATTATACCCAAGACTGTTAAACCAAACCCCTTCTCTAACCCTGAATTGCAACTATGAAGGCAGTTAGTCAAAGATCGAGCTAACCGATGAAGGCATATTTATTTAGGCCTAAATCCACCCAGGACTAAAGCTACATCAGTAAACAGCATGTCATAAGCTCAGCTGGATTCCTGGACATAGTAATACCGTACCGATGGAAACGAGAAGGCAGATAAGCTAGCAAGATTAGGCTCAGCGATGAACGCAAATGACACAAACGTGGTATAGGATTATAAAGGACGTAACAACGTCAGGCCTGGTCCTCAAAAATAAACTTCAACACTCGAATCCTATTGCGAGAGTTGAACAAAAAAATAACAAAAGTCATATGACGCTTGACAAGATCTTAATACGCGCATAATGATTCCACAAATTTAATCCAGGAACCGACAATACTATGCAGAGCTGCAAACATAAAATATATGCGCTTTGCCCACCACAACCTTTTGGTTTTTATCTTCTGTGTTGTTTCTATACTTGCTAGAATTGAAAACTCTTCCGGCCAGAGCGTTAGTGTACTGTGCAGTATTTCAGATAGGATTTGTAATTTAATTTAATTTTAATTTTTTAAAATTTTTTTAAGATGCTAAGAATCCCAATCAAGTATACGGTATACTGTATACCAATACTCAACCAAATCTTCGAAATGCATACTCTCTACGAAGTCATCTCCCAGTTGCTTCAAAGAGCTCGACGTTTAAGCCGGCAAGCACATCGGTCTCGTAAAGGCGGTATTTATACCACTGCCCTGTCAAAAATATTGGCCCTTAGTTATAAACGAATTTAAACTCGAGTTTAGTGGAGTCCCATTGAAACAGGTGGAGAAGTTTAAGTATCTCGGGGTCTTATTCTCGAGTGATGGAAGGAGCAATGCCGAGTTTTCCTGTAGGATTGGTCAGGCTGGATCGATTTTGAGACAGCTTGGTCATTCTGTTATCAGGAGGACTGAACTTGGTGTCAAAGCTAAGTTGTCAGTCTTTAATTCGGTGTTTGTTCCAACTCTTACCTATGGTCATGAGGTTTGGGTAATGACCGAAAGAATAAGATCGCGAATACAAGCTGCCGAAATGAGATTTCTCCGTTGTATTGCTGGTGTGACCCGTAGAGATCGCATTAGAAATACTAGAATACGTGAGGAACTCAATGTCGAGCAGCTACTTCTCCGGACGGAGCGGTCCATGCTTCGGTGGTTTGGTCATGTTAAACGTATGTCCCCGACCAGGATCCCACGACGTGCTATGGAATCCGTACCATCAGGCAGGCGTCCCCTAGGTAGACCCAGGATGAGATGGTTAGATCAAATTCATAATCTCTCCTCTACCCGCATGGGGATTGCCCCTGATGATTTGGATTCGATGGCGGAGGATCGAGAGCTATGGAGGGTCCACTTGAGCAACCTACACCCGCGACCCACTTAATGGACAAGCGGACCATTGAAAATGAAATGAAAACTCGAGTTTTACGTAAATTTTAATAAACGATCGATCTACTTCTAAAATCGAAAAATATTTAGATATGGCCGAGTCGCAACTAAGTCGAATTAAAAAGTGACAATCAAACATTTCAAAATGATTTTCGAACGAATTTTACAAGATTTTGATATTATTAATGATACGGAAAATAATAGAACTTAAAAATATATAAAAAACGATTCAATGCACTAGAATATTACAGTAATGTAGAATTTAAGAAAAACTAAAGGTAAGATGAAATTTTTGGAGCACGCACTTCATATCAAATAAGTCTTTCTCTAAGATTTGACAAGAAAAACCGTACGTTGGATAACGCATTTAATTGACGACGACATTAGACCCACGAGGCAATCTGGTTCCTTAGGCTCGACTAAGCCACTAGTTGCATGCGTTTCCTTTCGATAACCAGATATATTGGAGCGTGCTAAAGTTTTAATCCTCATCCACTGTGCAGCGTTAACGATGGGCGACTTTAGTCGCCATTTGGCGACTTTTTCGATCTCTGGGCCCCCGGCGACGACTTTTCAAAAATTCTCTGTTTTGGCCACTTTTTACAACATTGGCGACTTTCGGGCGACTATTTCCATAGAATAAATCCTAAAAGCTGTTGAACAACTGAAAAAATATATAATGTAATCTGTATATATAATTAACACTTCCCAATATCTATTCACTGTTGTTTCACACATGTTTTGTTTTACCTCTGCTTCACCATTGTTGAGTCTTTGATTATGCACGGAGCAAACCATCACTGAATAAAAATTGCTGAAGACAGTTTCAAGTGTTGAACGCTTTTTAAACTATTTTGAGGAACCAAATGTTAAAGGATTTTGGTTTAAGATTGGTCAAATGCCAAAATGCATGAGGAAAGTCCTATTTTTATTAAACGAATTTCTGGTAGTAAGAACTGGAAAAGCTATCAGCCACAAATTGACAGAAATTTGACGTCCTATTTGTCATAAATGTGTGAAATTACTATTCACATATGTGGTTTGAATTCATCAAAACGATGTTCAATTAATTCCAAATCACTTTTGTCGGTAGATGAATAAGCTAATATTGCTAAAAAATTAGTAAATTATTCGCCTGTATCAGACATTTTAAAGACCTTTTTACCACTGCAATTTATGAATTGACAAACAAAAAGGTCACATCACAAACTGCAATTTACGGAAAAACAAAATGCATCTGTAATTTTTCATTGATTACTAGAAAAGCGTTCCTTTAATTTTTCGTAAGTTTCTCTTCTTGAGAAAGACATTTTGACAGTCTTTTCTATTTTTACTACAAAAGTAAAGGAAAAACCTAATGAACATGTATTGTTGAAAATACTGCATCGAGTATTAAGTTTTGTTTGTATAAGGCTCCTTTTTAAACTCTTGGCGACCTTTTTTGGCGACTTTATCATTTTGGCCATCGGTAACGCTGCCACTGTGTAATTTCGGAATTGGCAAATTGACACCAATACTAGTCATTTCTTCGGCAATCATTTTCCACGAATCTCTTTCTTTTTGTTATCATGGTGGTGTTATTGGTTTTTGAATCCACGATGTTTTCATATTTCCCCAATGGCCCAATAGTCCAATTACACTCCCTTTCACGTTTCTAAATTTATGTATCTATATATATAAAAATTGAGCCTTAAAATGTTTGTCGCCGATTCACGCTTTAACGCATTTACCGTTCTTAACCAAACTTTGGCACATCTTTGGTATTGGTCCATACATGAATCCTGTGAAGTTTGAAGTTTTTGAAAAACATTCAAAATCGTATATATCGAAAACCACCAAATCGATTGAGCTCAAACTTACAGATGATCTTAGTTATTGGATCTGGAGTGGTCCTGTGAAGTTCGGACAAAACTGGACAAAGGGGCGTGGCACCGCCCATACAAAAAAAAAACATTCAAAATCGTATATCTAGAAAACCACCAAATCGATGGAGCTCAAACTTACGGAAGATCATAGTGATTGTCCCTGGAGTGGTCGTGTGAAGTTTGGTCAAAATTGGGCAAAGGGGCGTGGCACCGCCCATACAGAAAAACACTCAAAATCGTATATCTAGAAAACCACCAAATCGATTGAGCTCAAACTTACAGATGATCTTAGTTATTGGATCTGGAGTGGTCCTGTGAAGTTCGGACAAAACTGGACAAAGGGGCGTGGCACCGCCCATACAAAAAAAAACATTCAAAATCGTATATCTAGAAAACCACCAAATCGATTGAGCTCAAACTTACGGAAGGTCTTAGTTATTGTCCCTGGAGTGGTCCTGTGAAGTTTGGTCAAAATTGAGCAAAGGGGCGTGGCACCGCCCATACAGAAAAACACTTAAAATCGTATATCTAGAAAACAACCAAATCGATTAAGCTCAAACTTACAGATGATCTTAGTTATTGGCCCTGGAGTGGTCCTGTGAAGTTCGGTCCAAACTGGACAAAGGGCGTGGCACCGCCCATACAAAAAAGAAAATTCAAAATCTTATACATATCTCGAAAACCACCAAATTGATTGAGCTCGAACTTACAGATAATTTTAATTATTGGCCCTAAAGTGCTCCTGTGAAGATTGGTCAAATTTGGTCAAAGGGGAGCGGCACTTCACATACAAAAAAATATTCAAAATCTTATACCTCGATGACGTTATATCTCCATAACCGCTGCTGGTCCGATTTTCATTATTCTTTTTTTTGTTTTGTTCGTATTGCTGTGTTTCAAGTTTAGGCAGAAAGAAAATTCCACCAAGTCGATTTATTATCATTTCTCGCATTTTACGAAAGAACATTATTACCTAAGACCTAAGCAATACAATTCTTGTACACGGCAAAGCCGGGCGGGTACAGCTTTTCGATAGTCTTGGAATAGGAATCCAAAGTTTTTAAAATTTGTAACATCGATATAAATGATGAAAGTCAATAATATTGTCTAGGCAATACAATTTCTGAAAAAAAAATGTTGTGTAAGAACTATAGAGCATTACAATAAAAACAGTTCTTCTATTTAACTATTTTGCACTACCTACGAAGTGTGCACGGGCTACGCTAGTAATAGATAAAATTTATTAATGAATTTACCACAAATCACATTCGAAATGAAAAATCAAATTTGCAGTTTGTTGTTCTGCCAAAATCAGCTGAGCTAGCACAGAATTTACAATAGCGTAAATGGGTATATTTGAGTCACAATGATTACGTTAAATTCGAGTTTTGTTAAAACTGATTTATTACTACGAAAAGTACCTACCCTAGCTACACCTAACAAAATTCGACTTTAGAAGCGACTTTACGAATTTCTATTACTAAGGCCCATTGTCGTTTCCTCTTTTGGCGTTATAATAACGCCCTGGGGTGGTATGACACACATTTTTGTGTCATAAGGCCCCCGGGCGCTATGACACTTGTAAATGTGTCATATCGCGCGCCGGGCTTTAAGTCACTTTTTTGTGGGCTTTATGGCACTATAGGAAGTGCATTAACGCCCCAAAATGTAATAATACCCGGAACGTATGCTAAACCCCCTGCTTGGGTTTACTGTCAGATGAAGGCTTGGGGTGTTATTTCCTTTTTTGTGCCATAAGGCCCTCGGGCGCTATGACACATTGAGAGTGGGCGATATGATACTTTTAAAATTGTCATAGAGCCCGAAGGCCTTATGACACAAAAATGACTTCACCGCAGGGCGTTATGACACCGGGCGTTATGACACGCACCCATCCCAATCCAAATAAGTCCTGACTCTTCTGTTTGTAGAAATCACCGTATTGTATATATCACAGTTTTGTATCCTCTTTTTGTGCATCACACTTCCTGAAAGTTATGGTTGTCTGCCTTAAAGCGGCAATTCATGGTCTGATCAGTGTAGGAACATTCCACGTGGGGATCAAATTTAATCGTGATATAGATACTGAAGTTACCCGGACGTCATGAGCATCGGTTCCATAATACACCCGTCGATTTCAGTTAAAGTTACAGAATTATCCTTCTAATTTAAGCCAGTTCTCGTCATCTGAAGCATACTTCAACACCTACCATGAGGTAGGAAACATAGCCATTGCTACCTATAAATACTCGGGGGAGTTAACATTTATATCCAACAATGAGTCCGCAGTTGAGGATACTAGCCTCTACCTGATCCAATCTAAGCTAAGATCAATCGTTATTTTTTTCAGGAACAGGAACCCTAAGAATAATGATCAAATCGCTATGACGACAACAGAATGCAAATTTTGGCCCAATTTACAGCCACAACTATACCATCCATTAATTTGAACTTTACTTTCTTAAAAATATTTGTTGCCAAGGACACCAGCTGTCATTTTGAATTTTCTGTTCATTCTATATTTTTAATTCCATAACAAATCCTGGAACCTGCTGAAAACCACAAAATCTGCCAAAAAAAAAACCTCAATTCGAACTGCACTATAAATTCATATAAAATGATTGCCTAGTATGTAGGTATTATGTTAAAACTTGTTCGAAGAGCTAAATTATAACTCAATTATAAATCTTGTCCGTTCATTTCTTTTGTTAAAAGGAATAAAATTCAGACACACCGCCGCGTCCATTAGCCGCACGACCAACACCGTATAGTACAAAATTTCCATTACAAAACTTTGAAAAAGGTGGAATTTGCATATACAAATTTTATATACGACGCGACGGCGCAGCGATAAATTTATTTCTATTTTAAAAACAATTTGCTAATTTCGAAATTTATTACATACAATCAGTAATTCATTGTTTTTAATGGATTTTTTGTGTACATTTAGATAAGAAGACTGGTGGAGGTTTTATTTTTTTGTTTTGTCAGTCTCCTTTTGTGTGCCCAGCTTATCTTAAGTTTACCCATTAGAGTTGAGCGAAATGTTTTGGTTTTTTTTAATGAGACGCTTTTTTATTTATCGGTTGTAATTTGCATTTTTATTTTATGGTTTATAATTAAAAAGTGCATCATACATCGAGGCTTGAACCATAATTTGGGGGATTATTGTTATGACGGGGCAACTAATCAGAAGCACGTTATCGCCTTAATGAGTGTTGATGGGTTGATAATACTGGTGAAAGAATACTCAACTCAGTTTTGAGTTCACTTAAAAAATTAAATTAAATTTAAAGAGAAGGTAGATAGTCACAACTCGATGGGCAAGGGTAAGTAGGTAATTAGCGTATTCAATAAACATTTCTTTAACCCTGAACCTTAAAACTAGATTGGTCGGTAACGTCATTTTTTCTACCTCTGTCACAGAAATGTCAACTTAGTACTCAGTATAGTAATTCTTGACTTGGGTAGTCGCGTCGGTTATCTTTCCATAAACGTCAACTGGAAAAGCTATTCATACGTAAACAGTCTAGCCCAGGAGTTCCCTAACTGTGCGTCGCGACGCCCTGGGGCGTCGTGGGGCTATCCTAGGGGCGTCGCAAAACGATACGCACAGGTCGCCTGCACACGACGTTCCATTAGCTTGAGCTCGATTTGAAAACAAAATGTCGGGTCGGGTTCATTCGATGTTGACCATTGTGTTTTGCCGTGCACAAGAAGTATAAGAATTTTGCAGACTTCAACTTGGCGAATTTTGCGTCGACACTTGGGCCTATTCAAGATCCAACTGACCCAGGAGCTCAAAGTTAATGATAATGTAATGACCATAGAAAAATCATCTTTAGCGACGGGCCGCTTTTTTGGATGAATGGCCGAATTGCATCCATAAAAAGCTGTTTGGTGCGCATTTTAAACTGGCGGTGGCGTCATTGCTCCGTACTTTTTCATGACGTTGGTAAGGCCAATACCATAAACGGCGAGTACTACAGAAGGATGCTGCTAACATGTCTTGCCACCAGCAAGAGGTGGCTGTGTGTCACTCAGCTGCTGGGTATGGTTATCTGATCTCTATCAGAGGTGACGTGAAATGGCCACCAAGATCGTGCGATTTAACCTCGCTAAATTTTTCTTGTGGCGTTGTCTGAAGTCGCAGCTCAATGCGAATAAACCGCAATCGACCGATGTCCTTAAACCCAACATAACCAATGCCATCGCTCAAATTAAACCGGATCTATGCGGCAGATTGGACCACTCGGATCCGTGACAACGTGAGAAGCTGCCGAGGCCATTTGGGCCTGGTGTTATTATTCCATACAATAATGGCATATACATGGGATTCGTTAATATCTTGTAAACAGCTTGTTTTATTCCAATTCAATGTTGACCAATCCTCATTGAAAACCTTTTTAGTGAGTCTTCAGTAAGCTTAGCTTATATTCACATATATGTGCTTTGTTCCGTTGTGTGTTTTAGAAGGGCGTCGCCAAAATATTATAACCTGTATAGGGAGTCACAGTATGGAAAAGTTTGGGAACCCCTGGTCTAGCCCAATAAAAACTCAACCACATAAAGTCAGCTGTCAGACTAGTAATATACCGCGGTACTAATAATAATTTCTAGTGTCCAGGCTAACTTTTACGAAGTCACAATGGCGAAAATTTCCATATAAAATTATCCACTGTGACCGTCAAAATATTTAAGCTGAAGATTAAAAATGATTATTGGTAAGGCCCATAGAGTTTTAAACTTAAAGTGCATTTAAACAGCTTCATAATTTTTCATTTGTTTTCGCTCATGGTGTATTTAGAAGTACATATTAGCGTGCAGTTACACATTATTCAGCATACTAGTCAGAAAATGTTAAGTCTCGTTATGTACTTTCCTCCTAAAAACTATACCAAATTCAAAGCTAAAGGAAGCGTCAAAAAGTTTGCCTATAGGATAATTATTTATTATCTTATTAACTTACTCTCGGAGCAGGATAAGTTTTTGACAATTGAAAAATTAGCGGGGCCCTATTCTTAGTCTGCTTTACAAGTTAAACATAACTTTCATACTGAAAGTACGATGGGATGGGCCTACAAAAATCGGATGATATTACGGTGATTGCTATATAATACAGACAGATTGGATGAGGATTTGTCATACGCAGCTTGAGCAAAAAGCCTTGAGCTATCATTAGTAAATGTCTTATGATAAACCGCATCAACGCTTAATTCGCCAATATCAGCTTGGCATGCACTCACGCCCGAACAGAGGGGGCATATGATATTTGAGCAATGGTACTTACCGATCATAGTCGGTGATTTCAATGCCAGAACAACCCATGAGGGCATCTTTGGTAGTACAATCGGGAATCATGGCCTACATCAAACCACGTCTGGGAAACCGACGTGTGCTATAGCGAGCACACAGTTTTCTCCCCTCAGATGACCACTATAGATTATATGAATGTCATCTAAATTAACAGCAAACTTTTATATCCCTATCAGAGCCCCGTTGGTGGCCTTGAATTTTTAAAACATAGCAAAGAAACAATAGCCACAAAGTAGATTGGGCAATAGGTCTGACCTTAAGCTTCTAGAACCCATTTGTTAGAGACGAATGGGAAAACCTTCCATTTTCTGGTGTATCGGAATGGCTAAATGGAGAATTTTTTAAATATTCACAAACGGAGCAACGGAAAAAACCTTCGAGAAAAGACTCTCAACACCGGTAGCCTAGGCAAAACGTCACAATAGACAGATATAACTTTAAAATAGTTAAAGACTTTAGTAATAAACGAATTTAAACTCGAGTTTTATGTAAACTCGAAATTAACACGAAATCCATATTAATAAACGCTAGGTAGATTTTAGAAGTTAAAATCGACAAATACTTAGTTGTGGTCGAGTCGTATCTATATAAGTCGAATTTAAAAATGAAAGTCAAACGTTTTAAAATGAGTTTTGAACGAATTTTACAAGATTATTAATGATGCGGAAAGTAATTGAACATAAAAAATATATAAAAGACGATTTTCTTTCATTCTCAATCTACAAATCAGCTCCATTTGTTTTAAATTAATTTTTTTTTTTGCATTTCGAACTCCTTTTGCTCACTGCAGCATTTGCTTTTTGTGCTCAAGCGTTTTCTGCAAAACATCTTGTCAAGTTTTTGTTACATTTTTCTTTGATGCTGTTGAAGCCTGTTTCGCTTTTAGCGTGAAATCAGCTGACGGAATTTGCTGTTCCTTAAATGTAGCATCGCTGTCGAAAACTGGAATATCGTCCTCAAAATGTTGTGGCAACAATTCTTTGATGGCATATTAGAGGCAATCGGTTTCCTAATGGCCAAACCAAAACGGCGCTTTGCCGCTTGCGTGCGTTGACAGATAAAGTAGAACCAATGCTTTCATATGGTGCAAGCCAAAATGCGGCTTCAGGCTTCGGGTCGCGTTTAGATCGTAAATATCGTAAAGTCCAACGCGACCCCCAAGTAGAGCAACTCTCTACTTTCAGGTGCGTTGGGCGGCTTTGACATTTCATTTTCTGTTTGGTTTGTTCGATTTGATAATATTTAAAGTGGTAGAGCATATGCCGTTCATGTTGGAGTAGCGTGGGTTCACTTAGGGTATACACGTACTCGTTTTTAGTAGAATATGAGGTTTTTGCAATACAAATTAATTATTTTACTGTGTGGAAATGACGAATATTATTTTTGTTGTTCTTCAGATTGTTGAACAAAAAAATATGTGCCCAAATGTTATGTGCACGCTTTTGAAATTTTAATTTTCTCTGAAACTACTCTGTGCTTTATACAATTGATAAACGAAATAAACATTTTTGTTTAGAATATTTATAGTTTCTTTTTCTAGTCGAGGGAAAATCTAATTTTCTGCTATGTGCAAATGATTGGAATTAATTTATTACTTGGTGTACCCGCTCTTTTGCTCGTGCCAATGAATTGAAATGCTTAGGTAGATATAGCTACATATTTCTTATTGTCTATCGGGACAATTAACATGAATATGCGTACCGACTTTGACCGAAATTCACGGGAATTCTCCGTCCTATATCGAAGATTCCCTGTAAATTTGAACTCCATAGGCGGGAAGGTTTTGAAGTCCAGCCATAGGAATGTAAAAAAATGTCTGGACAGGACAGCAAGATCTTCGCGGAAATACCTATAGCAAAAAAAAATGTTCGTGTATTTAATTAATACCAGGCAAATGACCCTAATTAGAGGGTCATAAAATCCTTTCAATATGCATTGCCAATACTGGCGATAGGTGAACGGATGTGGTAAAAACCCAGCGAGCGACAAAAAACAGTACCTGTCGCAATCGTCCGAATGAATGTCCAGCATACCACCAGATCTATACATATAATAAAACTGTAGCAATTTTCGTTGTCAGCTAAAAACTCGAAAACTACTGGACAGATTTCAATGAAACTTTTTTTAAAATGTTCCTTAACACCGTGAGACTGCTATAGGCTATGTCGTTTATAGCCACGTCCTAAGGAACAATTTTTAGCCAAAATGTATTTTTTGAAGTGCAAATATATACATAGGGTAGGGTGGGGCAGATTCAACACTTTTTTCGTCAGATTTCAATTATTTTTTTTCCAAAATATATATTTAAATAATTGTTTTTTTATTGTAAGCTATGATTATTTTACTACAAAAATCCATAATTTCTTAAAAGTTAACTATACCCAAATAATTTTAAAAATAGAAAATTTAAAACTGCCTTAAAAAGTCGATTCTGCCCCATGGTGGGGTACAATCGTCATCCGGGTGGGGGACTTTCGACATTAATTCAGAAGACACAAGAAAGTTAATAAAAATCAATTAGTAAAACATTTTATATATTAGAGTATAACGTACTACTGAAATCATGGTTTTTATTCGAGTCTATACTACTATATAAAAGGTAATGTCTGTCTGTTGGTCCATCCATAACTCAAGAACCCATATTTATTCGATTTGCATGATTTTTTTTTCTTAATCATAAATTTGTTGCCCAATTAGTCCGAAGAGTAGGTGGTAACTGGCGAGGGGTAAAGGAGTCGGGGGTAGTGGATCTCTAGAGCTGTTCATCTGATTTTCATTATTTTCAGCTATGTCGAAACTGCCCCATGGGCTTTTGTCGAAAGTGCCCCATTCTTTCTTATAGTAGACGTTATTGTTTTTCACAAAACTTATAAAGAAAATTCTATCAAATATTATAATTAACTTAAATGTATTATAAACACAAACGTTTGACACTCACAACCAAAGAATTCCCATAAGAAACAATTAAATATCACTTACCTCGTATAATAGAAAAATTACAAAAAATCACTCAAAAAATTAAAAACCGGCCTGACAACCACAACTGCTGAAGAAGACCTGCCATAGTTCGTGTACGATCTGAGAGAACAGTGTGGTAAGATTTGCCTTCAAACATTTTATCTAAAAATTAACCGCCTTTCCGTAATTGCGAAAGTTGAAAGTACCCCATCGTCGAAAGTACCCCACCCTACCCTACACATAACCAAATATAATTTTGTGCGAGCACGGGTCCAGCTAGTGTATAAATATAACTGAAATAAAATATAAATATGAATTGAAAAATCGAGTAGATCGTCGGTATCCATATTTGAGAATTTATTAATAGATTTTTATTTTTTTTTTTAAATAGCCAAGGCAAGTTTTTAACAAAATTGCACCTCTGTATTTTAGTGACTGAACTTCTTTCCACAGCGTAGATAAAATATGCTGGCCATTTGGTAATCTTGCACACTTAAATCGTTTTTCAAGTATTCCACAAAGTAATCAATTCACAATTTAAAGGGAAGGAATTTTTGGTGTAATTTATCCACATTTTCACAACCAAACTAAACATCTACCTTTCTCGCCTGAAAGGACTTTCATGGGAAGGCTTGTACCTGTGTATCTATGTACATTTCATGCACCAGACAATTCTGCCACAAAAATGTTCCACGACAAGACAAGTGAAAATACAATAACTGTTATTTATTTATGAATTTTTTACTATTTTGAACAAATTTCCTGTTAAATCGTGCATTAAAAATAACAGGTATAAGCAAAAAGGAGTAGACTTGCATTCTGCTCTGAATTGGGGTATATTAACATAGACCAAACAGAACTTTCAATCTCTCATACTCTAGTCTCTCAACGCGCCAAAGCTCTGAAGCGGCATTTAGTTTTGGAAAACTGCGGCTTGCGTGCGTTGACATAAAGTACGGTAGAGTTTCTAAAACGCCTGTCAACGCACGCAAGCGGCAAAGCGCCGTTGTGATTTGGGCATAAGGCTCGACTCCGCCGCACCAGTTGCATGCGTTTCCCTTCGATAACTAGATAATATACTGAAGCGTGCTAAAATGTCGGCGTCGAAATCAAGCAAACAAAATACAATTGCCAATGGTTGTTTCTTCAGGCTTTTAAAAGGCATCTAAAAAGTAAAACCCTCTGTCAAGAAGATATTAAGTATATACAAACCATAAACAGTCCCGGTTTTGCTGTGTGGTGCAAAAGCTTGAACCTTGTCGAAAGCAGATGAATACCTTTTGGGAAGCTTTGAGTGAAAGTTTCTTCGGGTGATTTTCGGTGAAATTTGCATCGATGAACTGTTTAGGTCAGGAGAAGATTCAACGACGAATACATGATACACAGCTATATTGATCTGGTCAAAAAGCTTCTTATAGTATATACAACAGTTGAGGTTGCTAGATCACATGGAGCGCATGGAGAAATTGATTTTCTCTGTTTCTTTATAGAATCCTATACCGAGTTTGAAGTCGTTAGAATGAAAAATACAAATTTTCTCAAACAAACTTTGATTACCCATTTTACCTCTTTAAGGGTTTAATTTCGATATATATACCTATACATCATAAAAGAAACCTCTCTGCAAAATTTCAACTTTCTAGGACAAAGGTGGTTGGGCTATTAGTTGATGAGTCAGTGAGTGCATGGTTATTTCCATTTTTATACATGAGATGACTTCAGCCATATGTTTCTACCTTCCGCTATGTATGCAGTCCTGCGGGAACAGAATAATAAGTGCCGGCTAAGGATTTAAAAAAAATTAATAACATTGTTTATTTATTTATGACGCGGCGATTCACTGGTGCATCTACTTTCCCTACTAAAACTTTGTGCGTTCATTTTACGAGATATGAAATATGAAGGTTTACCCCAGGAATTAAGCCAGTTTTAAATATTATGTAGTCGAACTTTAATGGAAATCTGGCCCCATTGTACAGTTTAACAGAAACGCTGATGGTCGTCTGTCGAAATTGGACATTATTTACGAAAATTCTTTACATTCTAACGATCTCTTAATATGCCCGGCTTATTGTCTGCCATTAAGATTGCCTAATTTACACCTCAAATAAAACCCTGTGCGCACATACTGTCTGTAAATCATTTCGATAAAACTTTTACTTCCCCTAAGTGCCAAATAATTTCAATTCAGTTATCTCAACCGCAATTTAATGACCACAATAACTTATAAACTCTCGCCCTATGGTCCATAGATATCCATGTGACCCGAAAGTCATTAATTTCCAAGTTCGCCCCGGTTACAACACCCAAACTACACGCACACTCCCAACGGGCTGACCCCATAAATTCCATACGATAATCCATCCTTTCGAAATCTCTGTCAAAAATAAAACTGTATATAATTTCTCGTTTGTTATGAGGGCCATTTCTACCCAGTCACCCGCAACAAATAACGACAACAAACCCAACCACCCACCCTTCGGTTGGGCGTTATGGCACTAATATATGGGAACATGTTTCGCTTCCGTCCCGGGGCCAAGTATGGGGCGCAAAGAAAAATGATATATCGACGAATTTATGAACCCATAACGTGTGTGATGTACGATTGTGGTTCAGCCAAAGTATAAAGGTACACCGGTCCTAGAAAGGACACACTCGTAAGTGGGTAAAATATTTTGGGCACGTACGTTGCTCTTTAGTCATAATCAATAGTCCGATGAACGGAACACATTTTCCAAACTCCCAATAAATCAGGATCAATAAGAGGTCACTTGGTTCGCATTCTTTAATAACGGAAATATAAAATAAAAAAAAACATGTTGTATGTCCTTTTCCACGCAGTTCGACAAAGGCGACGACGAAGAGAATGAAGGCCACACTCCAGTGTTGGTCAAAATACATTTGGCACATTTGTTTTGGTCGGCAAGAACATGGAAGCCATTGAATGATTTATGAGATCCTGTCCAACCCTTGTATATTCATGTGACAGGAGTTTCTGATTTGAGCCCCCCGACGTGTGTTCTCTTCCATATCAAAGGCAGTATTTATCTTCCTTGAGATGAAGTATATTCTATCTATATAGACCGAAGGAACGGAGGGCAGATCTCGTATCCTGTGTGGAGAAATCCAAAGGACATTAGTCTTTTCATGTTGCTGAACAAATTGTCATCTCATTGGGATGTGAAATAAAAGGAAACCCCCAGGGGCCTTGGACATGGACAACCTCCGTCACATCTTCTCCAGCTTCTCCATCGTCGTCGTCATCTTCGTTGTCATTGTCGTTGTCCTTGTCGTTGTCGTCGTCTTTGTGTTGTCTTTGCTCGGTAGGAAGTTGATAATCGTTGATGTCCTTTGAACCGACACTATGGACTGGGAAATGTAGTGTGACACATGCCAGCCTCACTCGTTAGGTCTACAAATTCCGAGTGAATAATGAAATTGTTATTTATTCATCTACAAGCAATTGCTCATGTCCTGACACCGGGCCATTAGGAATATCAGATTTTTACCTCAGGAAATATAGTACGTATATAATTGATGTCCATCATAAAAGTGGTATCCCTAAATGTATGGATGGGTGCAGTCGACCAAAGTTGAATGACGGATCGCCTTTGAGATTTACATTATTCAATTGGAGCTTCAATTTGTAAGGCTTTTCTAATGGAATTTGGAAAGCACTTGCTATACCCCAACCGTATGTGAGTCGAGTCCAATCGTATATGACACTTATCTCCGCCTAATCCCATCCACCATGAAAGTGCTTTCTCAATCAACTTTTGTATACCAATATAAAAAAAAATTAAAAAAAATTCGACCGCAATTATCACTTACCTGTCGGCCACAAGCTGTCAGCTTATCCGACCGCATGTCCAAAGTTTACTCTGTTCCACAAACTGACAGTTGGAAAACTTTTTAATCCCAATCCGTCTTGCGCTCCATTATAAAATGTTAATCGCAGACATCAACTGAACATTCCACACATTTACCGAATGAAGTAACAAATCCTTCAGCGGAATACCGCTAATAAATTATGAAGTTTGTTTGTGGAAGTGCTTTTTTGTATTATTATTGGGGAAACAATAATAATTAGAGGAACTAATTAGTTTTGTCGACTTATTTGTTTGTGACCTCTGCATATAATTTAAAAGCCGACGAGAGGGTAGTTTGACGAATAATTATTTATTGAGACTAACTTTCGCGTAATGTGCATACGTCATGTTGATGAACCGATCCTTGAAGTGCTTTCTTGTGTTTTCTATAAATTCTTTTTTAATGTACGGACATGTCTTCATTGGAACGTAATGCTAGCCGCGGTACATGAAAATGGATACTTATAAAAAAATAATATATCAGTTGAGTGACAAGAACCTGCCATCTCACTGCTAGCTTCTAGAGCAAGAGAAGAGACTAAGAGATCCCTCCTTAGTTCATTGACACTAGCCCGACAAAATTGTGTATTACTGTTGGAATGATCGGCAATATGCCGACAGAGTGACGGAGAAGCGTTATTCAGATATTCACCATATTTGTTTGTAGGCTGCAGGCAATGGGTACAGACAGAGTAATTGCTTGTAATTCGAGCGGCGCAGGTTCGAGGTCTGCCGCCCATATTCCAAAGAGACCTCTGATTTATATCAGAGTTTCTTCACCATATTTCAAACAAAATTGTCGGCAAATCAAGGAAGCTGCATTTATTAACTTGAGCAACTAAAAGAAATTGGCAAAAACGAGTACTTTTCAAAAATTAGCTCGAAAAAATAAGCAGTAGGCTTTGTATATACTATAGGTATAGGTTATCAAACTTGTAAATGTATACAAGTCGGCATTTTCAAAGGTTCCACCTTTCGGAAATGCCAAAATTTCTATTTGTTTATCTTTATGTAGCTTCTCGGAGTTTCGATTTGAAAAAAACGGTCGGCGTAGGCATTCACCCAGGAGTGTTCCCGTTAAGATTGGTCAAAATTAGACAAAGGGGCGTGGTGCCTCCCATACAAAAAACATCTTCTTTGGGGTAAAATTTGATGACGCTATAACTTGATAACAGCTCGGTCGATTTTCATGATTTCAGTCGACAAGTTCCTAAAATAAGTCGGCATTTCAATGAAAGTCAACCCCCACGACTCGAACCCTAGTCCGGTATACACACAAAACCTACCATTGAGGTATGTGGACGAAATCGATATCTTCGGCAGCGCTCCATAAGTTGGCCGTAATAAAGGCTATCACAAAAACAGACTAATTGGCGGATCTTGGAGTCATTAATTGAGAAGAGGAGTCGGTCCAACACCAACGTCTAGATTTAAAACAAAATGTCAGTATTTAAAGCAACAACTTCGAACTTCACTTCGAACATCGTTTCCACGAATGCTGCCGACGAAAAGTAACCCTAGAAAACTTCGGTTTGGCACAACAAACGAACAATGCGTAGGAAGGGGCAGCTGAAACTGTTTACAACACGTTTCATATTATTTTCTCCGCCATCATCTGATCTACTGCACCAGCGGCCATCAAATAAATACTTTTCCAATATCGCAAGCGCCCCTTAGCCAAGCCAAATGACACCATTAAGTCAACAAAGCAATTCGCTCGTTTTTCAATATTATCTCCATGGTCATCAATCAATTTTCCGCACGTCCTAAAAGTAACCCACTGAGCCGTCATTACCGGCAGCTTAATAAACAAAGCCTAGGCCCTAGAATATTGCAGCTAATTTTCCACAAAGCCGACCGCTGTTTTCCACCCAATAAAACTGTCATAAAAACCCACAAAAATATCGCACAGGGATATTGCATTCCACAGTCTCCCAGCTTAAATTTTTGTTTTCCTTCTGTCTGTCGCACCAATAACTGACTTCTGTCACCTAGTTCATGTGTCACACTGAACAGAGAGAAAAACTCACAACTAATATCCCTAAAAACATAACTCGCATCCCATCGGGAACTGGATGGATATGGGAGGATGAGCTCTCAACAGAATTGGCAGGCAGCATTCCCTTGTGATCTCATTAAAAACCCAGCTGAAGTAATTTCCAACTTAAGTGTCCTTTTTATGTTGGATTATTTATTGCGCCATCACTCACTTTCGCATCCATGCCTCCATCTCTTCGCATCCTTTTTGGTATACTGTTTCACACTGTTCAGTGTGTTTTTATTATCCACTAGGGGTTGCCAAAGGAGCAATATTTTTTAATCCTGCTACAGTTGTTATTGTTGCTTTGTGTATGCGTGTCTATGTGTGTGTTTGTGCGCGAATTCAAGGCGCACACTTAAATTTATGGATCTCTCCGATGAAAATAATACGTAAGTGAAAAAATGTTATTGCATGGCAATTTATTACCAAAAAAAAAAAGAAACAGGACTTGCCTCACAGAGATGTGCGAAGTATAGGTATAACGAGTATCAGAGCAGAGTCGAAGGACCTCTAGAGGTTTGAATACAAGCCGATTGACTAGTGACTATACTGTACACTGTACAGTGTACACCTCTGGGGGATGGAACTGGGTCATAAATTAACATTCGCCGTGTATATTCACAGGACGGCGATTTTTGGGTCCCCTCTCTCACTTATTCTTTCTTTGTGCACATCGTAATGCTATTATCCTTGAAAAATGTGTTTTGCAATAAATTTTCCGTTTGAAACAGGGGTGCAGAGATGCAGTTGATTTGTTGACTTTGTCTTTTTTACTTCCCTCGGCTAATAAAATAATTTGATTTGCTTTTCGCTTTCAAATTATATTGTCATCACATTAAATATTTATGTGGACATATAGTCATTATTTTTATCAGCTGGTAGCAAATTTATATGTGCGCTGGTCACAAGATAATAGCATTTGACCAAACACCAAACTATTGATATCCACATATTTAACTCGGTGTCTGGGCCTCAACCCAGAAGCAATAGCAAAGCACAACAACTAAAGGGTGACTCAAATTACAATTTTAATTTGCTGTAACTATAGGCGTGCTTTTTTTTTGCAATCCTATACAGGCTTAGATAAAACACAAAACAAACAGGCCTCACTGTGACTTGGCAGCACTTTGTTAGTTGACATTTGACCTTTCAGCAGTTTTATTTCTATCTTCACCAACAAAATTTGCAGGCAGTCAATTAGTTTGTAAAATGATAAATGACGAGAACAAGTTAGCTATTAGGCATATTAAAATAGTTCACAAATGAGAAGATATACATTTAGTTTCAAATCGTTTATTGAAACTCTTCAGCACTGTGCAGCAAAAGTAAGTTCCAGCCGCCTGACGTAATGGATGTGCTTGTACTTTTATCGGATGATTCAGGATGAATAAAGTTCCAGAGGCGAATCAGTGGCAGTGCACAACTTCTTACGTATGCAGTGTAGCATTTCAGCAGTCCCAGTCTGGTCCCGGTGCCTCTTCCTAAGTCCAAATTTTGAGCTGCAATCTTTTTTGTCCATAGTTTGATTGTTGATGTTTGGTTTTCTTTTTTTTTAGGCGATACTGGGACACCTTGGTCACTGATACGCTGAGCAGTTTTGAAAAGTGTACCATTTTGAACGGAAGAATTTTTAATTGATTTTGGCAGCTACCAAGCTACTACAAGCTTTGTAATTTTTTAATTAAATAAATTAACTTTTATTATTTTACAAATGACTGAAGAAACTTTATAAAAACAAAAATGATTTCAATTTTCAGGAATTTCGGTGTTCTCGATATCCCGGAGCGTTGATGAATTTAGTAGACAATTTTTGCAGGAGATGGAAAATTAAGCTTAAGGAAGCAAAAACTCAAACTATCTTTTTCGCAAAAAAAAAGAAAAGCTTGTTTTCTTCCCACCAGCCAGTTCCAGGTAAATGGGAGCTACATAAATTGGGAGCCTTCGGTTAGAAATTTAGGTGAAAATAAAATTATTATTTACAAAATGATCTTTCAGGCAATCCTGTTGTACGGTTTCCAAGTATGGGGGGACTCTGCTGCCTGTCATATTAAAAAGTTGCAAAATACGCCAAATGAAATACTAAAAATGATGCTCAATTTACCATGGAGACTCTAGAGCTCCATAAAAACGCGAATGTTAAATTGATTGCTATAGGATTCGGAAGCTAAAAGGCACATTCCTAACAAGATGTAGTTCTGCCGAAAATCCCCGCGTTAACCAACTAAATGCTTAATGTTCATTATACTTGTTATTATATATATTTTCTTTAGTGTTTAATTTTTATTCCTGCTATACATTATGTTTCTTATTTATTAGTGTACAATGTACACTGTTTGATGTTTTTTTGAGTGTTTAATTTATTTTATTTATGTATTTATTTATTTATTTATTTATTTATTTATTTATTTATTTATTTATTTATTTAAATTTATTTATTTATTTATTTATTATTTATTTATTTATTTATTTATTTATTTATTTATTTATTTATTTATTTATTTATTTATTTATTTATTTATTTATTTATTTATTTATTTATTTATTTATTTATTTATTTATTTATTTATTTATTTATTTATTTATTTATTTATTTATTTATTTATTTATTTATTTATTTATTTATTTATTTATTTATTTATTTATTTATTTATTTATTTATTTATTTATTTATTTATTTATTTATTTATTTATTTATTTATTTATTTATTTATTTATTTATTTATTTATTTATTTATTTATTTAATTATTTATTTATTTATTTATTTATTTATTTATTTATTTATGTATTTATTTTTTTATTTATTTATTTATTTATTACTTAAAATGGAAGATGACATTTTTGCTCTCGTCCACTTTGGCATTTTGCACAACCACGATAAGGTACATACTAATACAGTAATGTCTCGCTAATCCGAACCACCTTTAATCCGAATATCGCGCACCTCCATTAGTTTTATTTTATCTCATTATATACTCTACAATCCGAACCCTACACCGATTTTTGTACGCTGTAATCCGAATTGCAGCTAACCAATGTCCAAACATTGCATTGACTTCCACATTCATTTTAAATTTATCCAATATGTATTATGTTAATAAATGAAGCATAAAACACCAGCATTGGTATTAAGCAGATATAAGTATGCATTATTTTCGTTTAATATAACCCTCTTATCTTGTACTCATTAATCCGAATATTTTGATAATCCAAATATCCGCTTGCAATAATTGATCCGGATTAGCGAGACATTACTGTAAATAAGAATTTAAAGTTCCCAAATTGTTTAATTTACGTCTTGCAAATAGTGGACATTTTCTGCTTTCCATAAATGCATTTGTGGTCCTTCCATCACCTTTCGCCAGGCACGCAGCCAGGGGGGGGTTTTTGAGGGACTGAAGTCTTCTGGAAATATATTTCCAGCAAGCGAGTTCCAAATTATGCTTGTCCTGTAACAGAAGGAGTTTTGGAAAGTTGATGTCCTTGAGGTTGTCAAGTGTACTGTATGGTCATGAGCATTAGCGGCGCCAAAAAGTTGCATTTCGAGGGACAATGTCTTTGAGTTCCTCGGAACATGTACCAAGGATGTACCTCTACCTATAGAACAAGCAGAGGTCAGCGACTTGTGCACCAACGGTTGTAGATTCGATGTGAGTGATGGGTTTCCAATAAATCGAACTGCTCGTCTCTGTATGCTTTCAAGTAGGTTAAGTGAATGTTTTGGGGAAGAGCTTCATATATGGGAGCAATATTCCAGGCCTGGTCTAACCTGTGCTTTGTACAGCAGGAGAAGTTGCTTGGGGCTAAAGTACCTCTTTGCTCTAAATAGGTAGCTCAACTTAGCGGACGCCGATCGTGCGATATAGGGTATGGGATCCTGATCCATTTGGATCTGAGGAACTGTTGAAACATTTGTTCCTAGAAAATGTTGTGAACTGTGTCTTGTTTGCAACTAAAACTGAAATGACCGTAATGGGGATTAATATAAATCAAATCTATAAAAATAAGGACACTATCCCGGTAGGTATACCTACAGTATTCAAACGCTAGGTATGTACACTGGCCATAGCTTTAACCTTGCTCTGCCATGTCAACTTCTGCCAATTCGCAATTGCCTTAGTGTATAGTGAAATAGCTAATTTCTTCCGCAACCTTTCAAATGCATATTATGTAACTTTCAAAACTGTCATTAAAAAACACGCACCCGAGAGCCGAAAAACTCGACTTTTACGCCTTTGTAAAACAAAATTCATTGAAAGGCATGACAGTGTTAGTTCCTTTGTAGAGCTTTTCCAATGCATCTCAATAAGTATTGGAAAAATAACGAGCAGAACGTGGGTGAGGTCTTCGAAAGTATCAACACTTTTGGCAGCGGTCATTGCCTAGTAAGCCTCATTGCATACGAAAAATTATTCAGTTTAGCGCTGCCCTTATCAGTTTCCCTACAGAACAAATCCTTAGATTCGTTTCTGCAATCGACCGCACAGAAGAAGTTCTGAATTTTCTTAAGGACATCAGAGAAAATGCCGAAGATTTTTTCAGAGAGGCTTTTCAATCCGCATCCTAACTTGCCGAGGACTTATTTGAAGAACTTCGATGAAACAAACAACGCGTTCCAATCCAGAAACCTCTTCTTCTGAAGCCTATTTTAGAGTCTGTGTAGACCGGTGTTCGACACCAAATAGATGTGTTCAGCTCCACATCTCAGAATCGACTGACTGAAGAAATTCGGAACAAGCTCTTATATAGAGAGACAACAGATGTTACACTCTGGTACATAATTAACCTGTGTGGTCATGTTCTAAGCATAGGTCACCACAGAGTCGATACTGACTTCTTGCTAAGATTCATTAATACAAAATCTTAGGGGCATATTCATGGTCAATGAAGATGTTGTATCATCGTTTCAAGCTGTTCTCCCACAGGTCTTGCTGCAGTTGAGCGAGTGAACGAAATGGAAAAGCTAACACGTTACTTGGATAATGCAATTTCGTTGTCAGCTGTGAAGGCTGAGTGCATTCTTTGGTGCGAAAAAAAATCGTCGAGTGACCCTTCTACCGAAGTTTTGAAATTGATATGTGACAAGAATTACTTTAGACTATAAATTTCTTGCTTATGGTTTTAGCAACGCTTCCAGTGACCACAGCTAGTGTTGAAAGAACCCTTTCAGCTATGAAAAAGATTAAAACAATGTCCCGAAGCGTTATAGAGAACTCAAGGTTAAGTTCACTTGCTATGATATCTGTTCATTCGGATATTATTGTGGATCCAGATAAGGTGATCGATCTCATATCAAAAAAACCAAGACGTCTTCTGCTTTGAAAAAATGTGACTAATAGGAATCAATGCGAATTGGAATAGTTTTCTGTTTCGTAAGACTTGGAAGCTAGCCCCAAAGTCACTTTCGAGGGATAATGTCTTTGGAGTTCCTCGGAGCATCTACCATGGAAGTACCTATAGAAGAAGTAGGTCAACTTAGCGGACGCCGATCTTGCGATATAGGATATGTGGTCCTGCCATGTGATTCCTGAATTGACTGAGACTCCTAGAAGCTGCATTGAGTCCTTGAGATGGATTGGATGCACGGTCTAGTTTGTTGTGGTAAAAATTGATCATACAGAAAGCATTGCAGTTCGACAACACATTGTTACAAAGTCAAATCTCTACATGACCTTCGACACATCGTTATTTTCCTATTCATATAGTCGACCGCCCCAACACTTATCTGGGATGTGGAGCCTAAGTCTTTGGAAGCCCGTTTCTTTATTGCCTCTCTAGTGACACAAAAGAACACTCTTATTCAATGAATGATGCCGATTACAAAATAACACATCTTTAAAATTATTGTCAGAGTGAAAGCAAAAGTCCCCAAAGGTTGAAATGGCACTATACGTTCAAGTTACCTAATTAACAACGACGCGAAAATCTCCCAGTCCTCGACCCTCTCTTTTCGAGTTTTCCTTGTCACCTGTCTCAATTAATGTGACTTTTTTACAACATCCGTTTTTCATATACAACACGCTGCTATTACATCCAAATGTTAATGCAAACTGCATGTAAGTACCATCTAGATACTCATCTGTACTCGCAGGCAACCATCGATTACACTCGCTAAGTTCACCGGATGGATACATGCTCTTGGGGGCACCTAATTAAGCGCACTCACTCCATAATACAACTGCGACCATTAACAGTGATTAATGAACTCCTTTTTTGCTTGTATATGTGTGTTGTTGCTGTTGCCTGGTCTACATTGGTATTGGACCCCGGGGAGCAGCAAGGGGGTGGTTGGTTGGGTGATTATCTGTGCCAAGTGCGCTGAGCGATTCGTGCGATTCCAATCTAAATGACTCCGACAACGACGACGCTGACGACGACACTTGATTGATATGTGCTCATAATGTCTACAAATTTTCTGACCACGTTGATCGATGTGTCGGCCGCGGAAATTGACATGGACGCGATTACGATCTGCCGGCGACACTGTCGTCGGTATGCGATGCACATACACAACACATACTCAGCGGAGTTGCGCGAAATGGAAGTCCAAGGCAATTGAGTTATGCGGCTGCTGCTGCTGCTGATATCGAAGCCGTGGCTGTCTGGCTGGTGAATTGGATGGCTGAGCGCTGAGCTGAGAGCTGATGATGGTGGTGCACTTGAGTGACCATTTCGCTTCAACTCTCTGATTAAGGAGAAAATGTAATTAATTGATTGCGGAGATAGCTGATATTGTATAGGTGGGTTGGGCTTAATGACGGTGCTACTGTCCAATTGAAAATTCAAGTGAAAAGAGTTCCTCCTCAGCGGCTCCTGCATACGGTTAAATTTATTGACTTTCACTCGAGTCAATGAGTGGGTCCATTAAGGTGACGGAAATTGTATTAAGTGGATAGTGTTCACGGCAAACAAGATTTGTAAGCTTAGACAACATTGTACGCAGGGGCCTCCAACCAAAAAAAAAATTTAAAAATGAAACAAATTGACTGTTGAGGTCGTACAATAGTACATAGTAGTACATTATTTTATCTACATCTCATGCATAATATTATTTTCATAAAATGTATATAAAACTTTTTTTTTTTAATGTTTCTTACGACTGTGAGAAGGCCATCATAGGCTACCTACCTACCTAGGTATTCCTAACGAACCTATATACATATAATGATCATTGCCAGTCCTCTTTTTTGGGACTTTTTAACTTTCTCGTATACGTAGGTTACATAAATGTAGTAAGAGAAAGATATTGTTTTCCTACAAATTTTCGAAATCGAGATTTTGATCAATTTTGATATTACGATAATAGGGGAATTCAAAAAATGGGTTTGGCAATTCTGTCCGTCCGTATGTCTGTCTGTCCCATAGCTAGCTGGGAAATCTATACGCTTGGAGTGGACCTATTTGTTTCAAACTACGTATTTAGAGTTTTTGGGCTTCCCGATAAAACGATTATAACAACACTTATTTTCAAGGTACCTACTATCGTCATTCTCAACTTAACTTGATAGCAAACTCAGTTTTTCTCTAAAGTGACTGCGTCTTTTGATATATACACCCAAATTGCTAATAATAGTATGTACCTACTTTAAAAAAAACTGCTCATATCTCGAAAACGCCATTTTCGATTATGATAAAAATGTAACTGGCAGGTAATGCTTAAACCCAGAGTAATACCTTTTAAGGAGTTTTGAGCTAAACAGTTGTAAAACAGTGTTATTTGAACAATGAATACGTCCTTCGATTTTCACCCCAACAACAGTGCTTTTAATTTATGATAATATATGTCTTTACCTTTGGCTGGCTTTGCTTTGTTGATATACTTTGCTTACATACTTTTTAATCAATACAAACACTTCCTTATATTCTAAGCTGTCAACCAATTATCCAAAAGCTAAACTATATATTCAGTTTTGACTCGATAAACTATGCATAACCTAAATTTACGAAGCCGAAAAAGTTTCTGGCATAACTAGGTAAACGGCTCCGCTATAAACTCTGATAATGGGCAGAAATCAAGCAGAAGGATTACACTTGCCAACCGCTGATGTTTCTTTGGTCTAAGCATCCAACTGACTAGTAAGGCCTTGTAAAGAAGCACTAAGGATACTCTAGGGAGGGACAACGCAGTAGAGGAATGCTTCGCCTTATGTAGATGGCGCGCACAAGTAGAAGGGGACTTCAACCAAACTTGGAGTGCGCAACACTGGAGGTGGTTAGCCACAGATCGGGCTAACTGGAGAGGCATGTTGCTTGAGGCCCAGGTCCACCGTCCACCCCAGGGCCCAGACTGTAGCGACATCTAATTAAGTAAGTAATAACTAATAAGTACGGGCGGCAATTTTATCCATGATTGTGTTGTGTAGCTATGTACAAATGTAAAGCCTTTAGACATTCAAAAATAATATTTTATGAAAACCGCCGGATTTGGGCACGGTAATTTTACCAAAAACAGGGACAGCAATCGATTTGCTCCTATTAACTTCGAGCAACCTTTAATCTACAACATATTCGAAACAGTTTGAGCTGACTGTGTGTATGGAAAAGGGACGGTTTAATTTAATTTGGTCGAAGAAAGTCTGACCAAGCAACGTTGATTACAAGGGTTGGTGTATGGTGTTAAAGCAAATGCAGATGTAAAGAGATGTGCAATTGACGGGGGGATTTTTCCTTTTAGCAAATTCCCAAAACAAAAAAAATAATAATAAAAAATCTACGGGGGCAAACTCATGATGATTCGGTGAATAAGGATTGCCACTGGTGCGTCTTTAGGTTCCTCATTAAGGGTGTAATGTTAGAGGATCTTTCCAAGATAGACCAAGAACAACAAATCAAATAAAGCGACTTGGAATACTTTCGATTCTCATTCATAGTGAGACCAAGCTTGCTGCAAACAAGAGTGATGTACAAATATCTAGTGACATGTACGACATGTTTGTTATCATCAGTGATGAGTTTACTTTAAGAATTAGCTCCCTGTCGCAAAGTCTCGGGGAGGAGACTTGTTGCCCTTACTTCGCGAGAAGGCATTAGATTGACATTTGGTGACATTTAGTCACAAACCAGTAAGAATAGACCGTCGACTCCTCCCACATAACGGACTTTGCCTACAAGCTGCCGGCGAGACCAGGATTTTTCATGTATTGGTGCTGTACAAAATCAAAGGGGCGCCATTAACGCACGCATACTTGAAAAATCCTGGTCGCATGGTATTGCATAGAAAAGCATTGCCGCCATTAATTTTGACATTTACACGTATTCACAGACAGGGAAATTCTTTCCGGGGGGAATCGGGTAGGTGTACGGGAAGTCGGCGGTCTATTCTTAGTGGTTTGTGCATTTAGTTCTAAGTAATTTTGTATGTTGGTACTACGTAGAACGTGGAAAAGATATTTCGATCGCGTTTTGAAGGAGGCTGAAGTTGTGCTTTAAGGAAATGGTTTTAAAAAATGTGTATCTTCAGCATAGAGAGACACATATGGCAGATTGTTTAGATGACTGCCCCAAGAAACACCAGAGGTAGCCAAGAAAGATGCCGATAGTACGGACCTGAAACGAGCAAAAAAAAACTGGTTTTCCACTAAGATAATATCTATTGAAGCAAAACGGTTCCAAAACTTTGCCTCTTAGTGGGGCCCTATATTAAAACGGATGGAGAAGTTTCAGTATATCGGTGTTTTATTCACGAGCGATGGAAGTAGCAATGCTGAGTCTGAGAAAATTTTGTTAGAGCTACATATTATCAGGAGGCCCGAACTTGGTGTCAAAGCCAAGTTTTCAGCCTATAATTTGTTGACGGGAATGTGGGTACTGGCGGAAAGAATCAGATCTCGGATACAAGCTGCCGAACTACCAGAGATCGTATAAAAAACCCCGAAATACTTAAGGTACTTAATGTCGAGCAGTATACACGACAATCCTCTGATGATTTAGATTAGAGGAAATTGGGGATTGAGTGATGTTTCGCCTGATGAAAGTGATGTTTCGCCCCGAAGAAAAATATGAGGCTGAGTCAGATTTCTCAGTTGATGTCATGCAGGATTGTTTTCCGTTTCCAAACGATATTAATCTCTTATTTCGAGCAATATTCATAAGTTTTACTCTAGGAGTTCATTCAATATGTCTTCGACCGTATTCTTCCAGAGAGATATGGAAGCAAACGTTTTGAAAAAGGCCAATTGCGTTAACTGTTGCTAATCTCAAGTTGACCAGAAGGTTTGATTAAGGTGGCGCTACAGTCCGGGTCGACCTGGGCCTCAACCAACAAGCGTCTCCAGCCAGCACAATATTTGGCCAGCTGTCTCCAGTTTCGCATGCTTAGTTGGTTAAGGTCCCTTTCCACTTGCGTGCGCTACCAGTCGCGGTCTTCCTCTACTGGGCCGTCCCTCGGATGTGGATTCGAAGATTTTCCGGGCCGGACCATTCACGGAGCCACCGCAGTCGTTGCATCTTCACTTTTCTGGCTAGGTCAATGTCGCTGTACACTGTTCAGCCCGTACAGTTCATCTTTGTATCCCCTCCTCCATTTACCGTCTATGCAGACGGGACCGAGAATTACTTGAGGAATTTTCCTCTCAAAGCAACCATGCCTCTGCACCATAAAGAAGGACTGGGATGATTAAGGTCTTATAAAGGCCCACTTCAGTTGTTGGCGAGAGGGCTTTGCTACTCAATTGCTTTCTTAGCCCAAAGAAACAGCGATTGGTAAGAGTTATTTTTCGTTTAATCTCAGCGCTGGTGTCATTGTCTGAGTTCATGGCGGAGCCTAGGTAGACAAAAGTCCTTTACCACCTTAAAAGTTATATCTGTCTATACTGACATTCTGTCCAAGACGTCGGTGTTGAGTGTCCTTTCTCGATGACAGCATATACAATATACATGCTTTGTCTTGCCCTCATTGACCGCCAAACCCATCTTCGCCGCCTCCGTCTAAATGCCCACGAATGCGCCAGTGACATCACGCTGCGTTCTCCCGATTATGTTGATGTCGGCGGCGTAGGCGAGTAGATGGACGGTGACGGACTTTTGAAAGATAGTGCCTCTGGTGTTAGCGTTTGAGTTTTACAATATTCTTTCAAGAACGATGTTGAAAAAGTCACATGACAGCGCATCGCCTTGTCTAAATCCTTTTTTGACATCAAAGGTTTCGGTGAGTTTTTACCTACCTTGATGGAGCAGCGTGCATTCTCCATTGTCATCCTACACAAACGGACGAGTTTGGCAGGGATGCCAAAACTAGACATTGCTCTGTATAGCTCGTCTCTATAAATGCTGTCATAGGCGGCCTTAAAATCGATGAAAAGGTGGTGGGTATCGAATTGAACTTCCTGGGTTTTCTCCAAGATCTGCCGCAGTGTGAATATTTGGTCGATGATAGACTTTCCTGGCCTGAAGCCACATTGATAGGGACCAATCAGGTTGTTGACGAAAGGCTTCAGGCGTTCACACAGCACAGCAGATACGATCTTGTAGGCGATGTTAAGAAGACTAATACCTCTGTAGTTGGCGCAGTTCAGAGGGTCTCCTTTCTTGAGGATCGGGCAAACAATGCTGAGGTTCCATTCATCGGGCATACTTTCCTCCGACCATATTTTACAGATGAGTTGGTGCATGCTCCTAACCAAGTCATCGTCTGCCGCTTTGAATAGCTCGGCGGTTAGTCCATCTGCTCCAGCGGCTTTGTTGGACTTGAGCTTAGATATATGGCTATCATCACTTCGTCCAGGTGGGGTGGACGGAATTGTTGGTCTTGATCGTCCAGGTTGAATGGTTCATTCTGCCTGACAGCGGGATTTAGTTCGTCATCGCCGTTAAACAGTCTGCAGAAGTAGTTCTTCCATATCCTCAGCATCGACTGCGATTCTACTATGATGTTCCCTTGATCGTCCTTGCAGGCTGACCAGAAGGGCGACAATATTATTTACAAGCCTCTCTATTTCCATCATCAAGTATAGGTATATGTCCCTTTTATATTCATTGCATTATATTCTCGCAACTCCCATGCCCAAGTGCAAGTCCATTCATTCAAATGAACATTACACTATCTTAAAATTTATTTATGTGCCATACATCTTTCGTTTACTCCTGATTCACTCAATTTTACACTCATTGAAACCTCACTGTAACTTTATGCGAAAGATCGACCAAATCGCTGCCATGAATTTTCGCCCATCACCATGTTCAGCACATAAAATCATTGCCACCAGACACCAAACCATTGCCACCCTGCACCATGTCGATGTCGTTGCCATCGTCGTCGTCATCGTCGTCGTGGTAGTCGTTCGTCGACATAGAGGGCCGTAAATTTTATCAATTTACGCGATAACAAAAGATTACTTCTCCATAAAGCGGTAATTTATCTTTTTGTACCATTTACCAATTACATTGAACATTCGATATCCTTCATGTCAGTGATGAAAATCGACTTTTCTCAATTGTACTGAAAACTGAAACTAAATTGTACTGAATAGTACTCAAATTTTTTAAATTTATTAAACCAAAGGAAAACATAAAAAATGAATATTTTATTAAAAAAAAAAACAAAAACGAGTATAGGTACCTATCAGTATTATCATCGGCCAGGTTTTATAACCTCCTCAGCATTCAAGTCTTGCAAAATGTTAAGGAATTATTATAATGATTTTGTGCGTGCAGGGAGTTACCGGAACAAAGATGTCCTTTCACAAAATTTCATTCGCCTAGGTCGATTCGTTTGGTTGGACTCTGTTGTGTTTTTAAAAAACAGATAGACCGACGGGCGGATAGACGTACATGGCTAAATTGTTTCAGAATTGCATCCTGATTCAGAATATTTATGGCTTATAGGGTATAGGATGACTTCTTCTTGGTGTTAGAAATGTAAGTACTTATACCTTCCAGTGGAGGGTGTTATAAAGGCGCATTTAATTGAATCTGAAGCCTAGTACGCAGTTCGAGCGAATTTAAATTTTAGATGCTCTCCAATTTTTCTCTCCAAACATTAAATAAAATCCTAGCTAAATTTTGACATAGTGTGCGCTGTGAATATAAGTGTCACAGAAAACAGCTGTCCGTTGAAAATAACTTCCTTCAGAAATTCATCGACGAGAAAATGTGTTATATTTTCGTTGCACTTTCTTTTTTGCTATTCCTTGATATTAAATTTATCACTTTGAAAGAAATCAGGTAGGTAGGAGGAAGGTATTCATTGAAAAATCTTATCCTTATTTACTTTTCCGCAACACAAAAGAACAGAAGAAAAAAAAAACATTATCTGTAAAAATTTAGCTAAAAAAAATATGCCGAACCAGCTCAGCTAAATTTTGGAGAAAATTTTATATGTGAGCTAAAATTTAGCACGAGCAGCGTACCAACCTCAAGGTAATATAAGCCTTATAGACGCCGGATAGGAACTTTAGTCCATGTACATACATATAAACAGATTAAGACTAATCTTTGTATAGTCGTGTTCAAAATCACTTGTCCAACGGTCGATTGAGTAAACTGTAGACTTTGTACAGAAGATCTACCATTGTCCAAGTGATTTGAACACGACCGTACCACATTCAGATAACAATCTACTATACAAATTTTTCATTTTCAAGATTATTTTGTAAAGATCTGTTTTATTCAAAGAGCTGTATGTGGTAGCATTAATTTGTAATAAGATGTTTAGGTTCTAATAGTGCAGACATTACGCCTGCATTCGATTCTTTAGCTTTTTTTTGATAATAGCTAATTTGATAAGAAAACATTCTTTAAACGTTTGCGGAAGAATAAGAAGAAATACAAAAAGCACCCTGGACAATGCGGTGTAGGATCTGAAAATATGAACTCGTTGCATTCATATCGCACAAGGCCTATTTCAGCCCAAAACTCAGAAATAGAAGTATGTACCTATTACTACCGTAGTCTGAATATCTGACTGATTGATAATTTCAATACTTTTTTGTTCACCAGGAAAAAAACCTTAAGACAAAGTGGACGATTGAATTTACTTGATCGTCCAAATGGCACTTTGTGAAAAATTTTGTAATGAGTTCAAAAAAATGTCTCCGAAATCAAATCGTTTTTCCACATCTTCAAGAAATGCAGCAAATTTCAAAAAATTATTTTTAACGAAGTACGGTGAGTAATGAATGCATTCAGAATTCTAAAACAAAGCAGTGCGTTCAGCTTATTTTTGTTTAATCCTTATATAATGTCTGATTTGAAAGATATAAAAATAAACTTTCAAAAATTAAAAATAGTACTCAAAATTGAGAAGTGGTACTTGCGTACTCGGGAAAGTCAAATTGTACTGAATTCAGTACAATAGTAAGCCTTTTTGCAACTGTGCTTCATGTGTTCCCGGGGGGTTGAGTTTGAGTTGAGTTGAGATAGTTGCTCCGGACCGGGCCGCAACGTAGGTGAACTGTGCGCCTGGATATAAATCAAGACGTTATTACTTCCCCCACATTAAGCTGCCGACAGCTCATTTAATGGCATGTGCTTAACGCTGAAACAACTCCACTCCCACACACTCCTTCCGAGACACAGCATATACCTACTGGCAGTGGTTCACACGAGCTCGACATCGACAATGTATGTGTGTGTGTGTTGTGTTGTATTGATGGAATTGAAAACATTTATGCAGAAAATATGTTACCCGCCATGTGTCCTGGTCCTGGCGGCGTGGCATCGTCAGCGGCATCGTATAGTAGTGCAAATGAAGTGAGATTGTTCAGTTCTCAGCTTTTAATCCCAGTGCCGCCGCCGCCGCCGACGGCACATGTAACAGAATAATCAATCCCGGCAAGTGGTGGTGGTGGTGGTAAATGGATGGATGCTGCTGCTGTTGGTAACTGTCGACAAGATATTCGCAATAAATCTAACGAATGTGACCTCGATTCAATGATGCTGGTGGGTGCGGGTGGTGGTTTTTTCGGTTTCCGATTGTTTCCTTGGCAGTGTTTGTTTTTTCCTCGATTCGTTGTACCGGCAAAAGGAAGGGAGCGGACGCACCCTCAAGTTCAGGGAAGCATTCAGGAAGATCTTTCATATTTGATGGAGTGGAAAATTGATAATGTACTCAAGGATTTAGTGGCTATATCCCGGATGTTGGTGTTTCTTTCTTCGTATAGTGATAAACGTTTGTACGGATTTCCGATAAGCGACGCGTGTATAGATAGCTAATACAAACGAAATTATGGTTCTATTTTCGGTTGATCACTTTCTGATGCATCGCCAGACTGTAGAAGTCATCGGTTTGCGTATATGCAAACATCCGTAACGCAGCTAAGTGCAATAAAATGCCAGCAAAAATAGATTGCTCTTTCATAGGACAATTCCGCCAAGGGCAGGGGTGGAAAGCAAAATGATGACCCCCGCAAATTGTGCCCATAATTCGTATCTGCCCATGCATACATGGATGTGGTTGGGGGTAGTAAATATTCCGCAACTATGTGCCAACCAATAAATCCTAATGTCGCAATAAGCCCACACCATCACTGTCTATGGCTGTGTATAGTAACTTGCAACATCCTTGCCAATGTAACGCACCCAGAAGAAGCAGAACGCAAAAAAAATGGAATTACAAAAAGAAGCTATTTGCACGCGAAAGGACCCAAGTTACAAGCGATATTAGCATCGCTACTGCTGCAGAGGGTGGACGCCATGCCACAAGCCGGGGGACGAAGCAGTAAATTATGTTTTATATGCAATAAAGTCGACCATAAAAATGTTGCAATAAATTAAATTAACTGCTGGAATTGCTGATTTTATTATTACCGGGCTTGGTTGTGCTCTTACCAAACTAGTTCCGCTGGGGCGCTGGCACTGCGGCGAAATGGCAATTTGTTCGTTTAAGGGTGCGCTTGGCACTATTTTCTCGTGTAAATTAAGCGAATTGAAATGAAATTATTGAGATGACGTTTATATGTCACTATTAGGCTCATAACACAGGACTGTAGTCCTAAAAGGTTTCACCAACATTCTTATGAATTTTATTTCCCGCTCGTATAGCCTGCTGTGCTTTTCGTTTACATTTTATGATGTTAGCAACGTTTTATACCCGCAATTGGAAATGAATGGTCATGGAAGTGAAATCTCAGTATTAAGGTTGACAAGAATGTTAATTGGTCAGCTGTAAAATGTAGGTACATTGTAACAGTGTCCTAACAGGGAAGAATCTAGACATTTCTAATGAAAGTGTCTTCAGGGTTCGATCTTAAGAAAACAATTTCTATATAACGCGATTTGGTTTCACAATTTTCCTTAACCGAATTTGGTATTCGGTAATCCGCAAATTAACTAAGGACCATGATTTACCATTCGGACTCGAACTAATCACTTGATATTTTTTCAATCGTGTCCCATAACTTGCTTACGTGGCATTACAGTGCTGCCGGGACTTGAAACCCAAACAATAATTTTATAACTCTTCCGATTGCGCACTCCAAGTGAGATCAGTTTTACTTTCGAGTTTCCACCTAAGGCAAGGTACTCATGAAGGACCATCTGTTGAAATAGAAAACTCTTCCGACTTGGTGCTCTACTCTCTATTTCGTTCTAAAAGTAAAATTTTCCGAAACCGAACCGAATATTTGGTACTCTCTTATCTATTTCGAAAGCGGAATGAAATCTCCAAATGTCAAAGGTTGATATACGGAAAATCGAAAGTATTACAGAGTACCTACACGAATTCAAAAGTGGAACGAAAAGCATTTTCGAATAGAATTGACTTTCCTAAAGTAATAGAGAGTAGGGCCCCTGCAGCAGGATTGTTCACCAAGACAATATTGCTGCAACGCGTTCAAAAATCGTACGTCCAAAATGACCAAAAATATCTTCGTCCGGCATCACTAATGATCAGGCTTCTGCGCCATATAGTAGGACTGATATCATGGGGATCTTATAAAGAGTTTTCTAGTGTTTCTTGACAATGTGTTACTAATCATCTGTCTTTCATAAGCACCGTTGTCTAATACATATAATTTTAGTCTTGTATTATAAGATACTAAACTTAACTCCAACTAATTTGAACCGTCTGGTATTACTTCGCGATGCGGGCAATTCCGATCTTGTACGCGATGTTAAAATGTTTGATCCCATATTTTCGAAGTTTAGAGGGTTTCCTTTTTTTGTGGATGCTAAGGCTTGCATTCATCAAGCGTTTCTTCTAGCCCTTCATCTTGGAGATAAGTTATTGTATATTTTCTCCACTAAGTAGTCTGCCGCTGCCTTAAAAATATCGACTCGGAGCGGGAGGACGTCATGATCAGCCTTCTATTACATGAATATCATCACTTCGATTTGGTTGAAGTTTTGGCTTTCGGCACTTGATTCTAACTGGCACGGTAGGTACTGCGCTACCGATACGCCATTAACGAAGTTTCTGGCAGCTTGTAGCAATTTATGATGTAAATGGCGAACTATACGGAACTACGACGGATTTGAGAGTGTGGCACTATTGGACGGCTTCAAGTGATACACTGACAAATATTTGTGTCAAATAGAGTAACAGCTATATCCAAGGCCTTTCGTCGGTTAAACAGTGGCAGTAGTAGTAGTGGCAGTGCAGATAGAGTGCCAAAGGGAGCTAGTCCAACTAAGTTGAGTACCTCAACACTGTGGTTTTCTGGCTCAAATTTCTTATCTTTTCCTCATAGAACTAGCGTCTGAAAAGGCAGCGAGGAAACCAGGACTAATAAGATCGAAATTGGGCTAAGCTTTTCAACGTGTTTTAAAATTGATTCAAGTAAGTCCCTATGCAAATGCCATTGCACTGCTATAGAAAGAGGGAAGCCGATCATGCGTATGGCATATGGGGGGCCGAGGCCGCGGTTAAGTCGGCAAGACACCACATGTATAATGAAAGAATATTGCTCTGGACTTTTCTAAGGCACAGGTTTCGATTATGAACACTAAGCAAATTTTATTTTTTTTTTAAATATAATTAAACTTTAGCTCCAGGTGCCTGCCAGACAGTTTTGACTGACATACCCTCAGGGGAGTGACTAAGTCGCGTGAGCGTTTGAAACCTGCAAAAAAAAAAATGTTTAAAAACCTGTTAGCGTGCGAAGCGTACCACCTACCCCATACTTTAAATATATACCAGATTTTCTTACAAGCGCCTATCTGACAGTTTTTGGTATACACTTATTCAGCTATGTATAGGTAACTGGAATGAGTCACATAAACATGGTTTGATTAAAAAAAAATATATACAAAAAATTAGTAAAATTTAGAAAAAAATTCATTTCCTCAAGAAAACTATTATATTTATTTTTTTTAGGCCCTTTTAAGCCAGAAAAAAACAAAAAAAAAAAGTGCTCCATGTTCATAATGAAAACCCGCCCCTTTTCTAATACCTAGGAAGAGCACTGTTGTTGCCCACATAGAATGCATTGTATATCCTCAATTCCCATCATCTCTCTAACCTTGTCGAGGATCCTAATGATCTACAACCACTAACACGGTCATATGGTCACATCTTCACTTCTAACGCACTTTCACAGCCAGAACAGATGGTACAGATGGTAGCTGAAAAAAGTTTGTTCGGCCATTTTCTTAGATGTAGCTTCGGTAACTTCGGTTTGCCACCAAGGACTAGAATGTACCTAAATTGAAAAGGGGTCATCCTGAGGAATTCTATTGCATTCCTAAATCATACATTACACCAAGGTATTTTTGTGTAAGTAAGATATGAAAATGAATACTCGGATCTGAAAAAAATAAAGGAGGTATACCACAGGGCAGTGTCCTGGGTCCAATTTTGTATCTTTAGTATACAAGAGATTTGCCTGAAGAAGAAGAAACAAGCCTTGCCACTTTTGCTGATGACACAGCAATAATGGTAATTGGCAACAATGCGGAAGAAGCAGCGCACAAACTACAAATATCCATTAGATCTATAAGCGACTGGACGAAAAAATGGAGAATAAAACTCCATAAAAATAAATACTTACCAACATGAAAATAAATACGGTAAGAGTTAATATAGATGGAAAAGAAGTATCGTATGCCAATACGGCCAAATACTTAGGTATGACGCTAGATGCTAAGCTTAAGTGGAAAGAGCATGTCAACTCCCAACTTTCAATTGAAAACAAACTCCTGATCTATAAGCAGATCCTAAGACCCGTATGGACATATGGAATGCAGCTTTTGGGTTGTACGAAAAAATCTAATCGGCAAATGATTCAAACCTTTCAAAACTAAGAAGTATTGTTAATGCTCCATGGTACGTATGACAATCTACACAGAGATATGTCAAAGATATATTAAGAAAATATGCGATCAAGCATTGTGACCTAATCCACGAACATGTAAATGTTGCAATACAGCACATGGTGGTAGAGAATAGATATATAATAAGAAGGCTTAAGAGACTGAAGCCAAATTATTTAGTTACCAATTAGCTAGAATATGAATAACGACCCATTTTTCCTTTCCTTCTCAACTACCCATCCTCAACCCTTGCAGCTTATTATTTACTAAATCGTGATAGTCGAACTACATAAATAAGAAAAATAAAGTAAATTTAAATAATTTCGCGACTAGCTACTAGCTTCACTAGTGTCTTTCAAGATTTCCACCGACCCTCGGAAAAAACTTAAGCTGCTGGCAATGACGTGTTCAGTGGCTCTTTGGAAACTGGGTAAAGTATCCTAAGTTCATACTGGGGCGAATAAGATTGATCTTATCAGAGTCCGAGTACCTACCGTTTTTCAATATGGATCTGACTCTGTCCGACCCACGGATCTGTTGAAAACACGATAGTGTCCAAAAAAATTTCGTGCGCGTCGTCATGCTGGTATTGAAAATGGGCCAAATCAAGTAGGTAATCCTGGTACCTCCCGCGACATATTACATATTTGATTAAAGGGCCAATGAATAGACGCTTATTTTGTGATTTGAACTTGTTATATGATTTTTTTGGATTTTTCTGTAAATATGCATATAAAATACCTAAAAAATGTTTTGACAAACTTGTCGAAGAGCGACAAATTATTTGATTAAGTGGTAAGATAGCCTAGGCATAGGCAATTCTTTTGCAATATTCAAAGCAGAAAAATTCGAACGGGGTAATCGTTTTTTTTTTTTTTTTCGAGAAAAAAACAAAAGAGTTCGACAGCGAACTGGGGTTTTTAATTTTAACTGTTAATTCTGGCGGAACGGCTTGTCCGATCGGAAAAATGTTTGCATTTTCCCAGAGCAATTAAATCAGCGGTATATGTCTGAACTTTTTTTTTTTTTTTGAAAAAGGGGATGTGGTGGTCCCAGCTTTACTGGTAAGCTAGGTCCACCACAAAACTTACCACTTCCCGAAAAGCAAAAACATCAAAAATACCGCAATTAAATAGCAACTAAATCTCTTATACTTTGTTTGGCGAAATTCGAATGTGGTGGATCCAGTTTTACCCACGTCAAATCATCCGCCAGGCCGATGATAACACTTTTGCTTGCTTTTATTGATCCTATAAATCGTGTAACAAAATCCGAAATCCGCTCATGTGCCGCTCGTAACCACAGTACACTAACACTTCTATAAAATCCCACAGATCTTGAACATCAACTTTCCCATTGGCTATTTACCACAGATTGTGAGTGCACATGTGGTGCTCTTAAACCTCCGTAGCGTCGGTCGTTCCGCCTAGAATAGTTTATTGTTGCAATTAGAAAACCTTTGGCTTTTATCAATTTTTCTGTCAAAGGAATTACACCACACCGGAGTTTCTGAGATTTTATAGCCCTCCTCTTATAGTCGCATTAGCAGAGAGAGGACACACTGAACAGAGACATAGGCGACAGATAAACGGTCAAATTAATTCTCCTCGCTTAATCGGTAAATTGCGATTGTCGAGATTTTATTTTTATTACCATGGCCACAACCATACCGCGAGGAAGGAGAGTAGGACGTACATAGGAGCAGCGAATGGCGGCGTTAGCGTGCATTCTTTATGACACAGCGCGAGGTCATAAAAGTCACCGCTAAATGGCCAACATCATTTAAAATGCATTTTACAACGCGGAATCACCAAATGGATAGTCTATCTGACAGATTGACCTATTTGTGCGAGAGCTGGCAAAGTAAAATTTCTCCAAGTGTCACATTTGTTATAGAGGAATTGACATATCGTCGGGCGCTGGTTGGTATTTCGGGTAAGCGCCATCTATCATGCGACTTGATAATCCCCCTGTAATCGTCATTGGACGATTATTATAGTGACTAGATGCGATGCGGCTGATGCGGTTGTGGAATGCCGTCAAGACTTTGTTAATTGCGAGGAGTTGGACGGAGTTGGCTTTGATTACAATGTTGTTGCGCCGGGAAGGAGAACACATAAGGAGGCAAATCTGATTGAGGATGCAATTAGAGATTAGATGGAGATAATTTGTTGTATTTAATGGCGCCGATATGCTTGGGTAATTTATTGAAGCGGGAAGTCGATGTTTCTATGTGTATATAAGTGACCGATAAGATGTACAATTTATAAAAGGTAGGCAGTGCAAATAGAGGCTCTATTATATTGGGATTGTGAATAAGTTGACTTTGCATCTGGGAAATTTGTTTACCTGAGACTTTTACTTGAATGTGTCGCTGGAAAGACTAACAGTTGAAGTCGGATCTATATATATAAAAATTGAGCCTTAAAATGTTTGTCGCCGATACACGCTTTAACGCATTTACCGTTCTTAACCAAACTTTCGCACATCTTTGGTATTGGTCCATACATGAATCCTGTGAAGTTTGGTCAAAAATGGACAAAGGGGCGTGGCACCTCCCATACAAAAAAAACATTCAAAATCGTATATATCGAAAACCACCAAATCGATTGAGCTCAAACTTACAGATAATCTTAGTTATTGGCCCTGGAGTTGTCCTGTGAAGTTTTGGCAAAATTGGACAAAGGGGCGTGGCACCGAACATACAAAAAAAAAAACATTCAAAATCGTAAATCTCGAAAACCACCAAATCGATTGAGCTCAAACTTACAGATGATCTTAGTTATTGTCCTTGAAGTGGTCCTGTGAAGTTTGGTCAAAATTGGACAAAGGGGTGTGGCACCGCCTATACAAAAAAAACATTCACAATCGTATATCTCGAAAACCGCCAAATCGATTGAGCTCAAACTTACAGATGATCTTAGTTATTGGCCCTGAAGTGGTCCTGTGAAGTTTGGTCAAAATTGGACAAAGGGGCGTGGCACCGCCTATACAAAAAAAACATTCACAATCGTATATCTCGAAAACCGCCAAATCGATTGAGCTCAAACTTACAGATGATTTTAGTTATTGGCCCTGAAGTGGTCCTGTGAAGTTTGGTCAAAATTGGACAATGGGGTGTGGCACCGCCTATACAAAAAAAAACATTCACAATCGTATATCTCGAAAACCACCAAATCGATTGAGCTCAAACTTACAGATGATCTTAGTTATTGGCTCTGGAGTGGTCCTGTGAAGTTCGGACAAAACTGGACAAAGGGGCGTGGCACCGTCCATACAAAAAAAACTTTCAAAATCGTATATCTAGAAAACCACCAAATCGATTGAGCTCTAACTTACAGATGATCTTAGTTATTGTCCCTGAAGTGGTCCTGTGAAGTTTGGTCAAAATTGGACAAAGGGGCGTGGCACCGAACATCAAAAAAAAAACATTTAAAATCGTATATCTCGAAAACATTATTAGCTAGGACCTAAGCAATACAATTCCTGTGCACGGGCAAAGCCGGGCGGGTACAGCTTTTCGATAGTCTTGGAATTGGAAGCCAAAGTTTTTAAAATTTGTAACATTGATATAAATAATGAAAGTCAATAATATTGTCTAGGCAATAAAATTTCTGAAAAAAAAACAAAAAATGTTGTGTAAGAACCATAGAGCATTACAATTAAAACAGTTTTTCTATTTAACTATTTTGCACTACGAAGTGTGCACGGGCTACGCTAGTTGAAGATAAAATCTCACCGGCAAAATACCATTCGTAAGATTTATACATATTTACTAAAAACATTGAGATAGTTTTAGAGTATCTATAGGTACAATAGTGTTCAACATCTAATAGAATACTTGGCTAACTTGGCTAATACTCTAATTGAATACTTCCGCCGACCAGTATAGTTCCCAGCTCAAAAGAAAGCCTAAAATATAACCAAGCTCAACACGGTTCAAAAAACGCCGTGCATAGGTGCAAGGCAAAAATTCGTCGAAATACATAATTAAATCCAACCTCAGATAGAGAAGGCTAATGAGCTGTGTCATATCCAGAAGGATGTAGCTAAACTACCTACAGCAAATAAAAAGCTACCAACATTCTAACAAAATATAAAAATATAATTCCGGAATGACAGCCCATGTTCCTTATCAGAGACTCTATATCCGATATATGCCTACAGAATACACACAGCGAATGCCGCTATTGTATGTAATGACGCAACAGATCAAGAAATTCGTTATACATGCTATCCATGCGTCTGTTCGGGATTAGCTAATACCAGATTCCGATCTCTATAAAAAAAACTTCTTCGAACCTCGAACTAGAGCTCCACAGGCTCGATTTAGAGCTCCTCATTAATAAACTACAACAACCAGGTTCAATTAGTTGTGGTAACCATATACCTACGGCATAAAGTGCTACTTAGGTTTTTCTAAACTCTCCCTCCTGCGTTGACGGGAGATTTAACAGGGGTCTCTAAAAGCTTTTGAGCAATAATAGCTATGTTAATGAACTTATTTTCATATTTTTGTGAACTGACTATAGCACCCTTAAGATCTTTGAGGTCTCGAACTACCCGGATTGTAAGCATCATGAAATTAAAGTTGGTCCAGGACATCCGAAAACCGATAGATGAGTTACCACTGAAAAGTGTTTTTTGAGCAAGGTCCGGACGGTATACATTATACATCTTCTACCATATTCGTTGATGAGTGGTGGAAGTTGGTACATATTCTCGGCTTGTCTTCGATAGGTATCCTGAAGAATGTTTCGCAAAAGTGTTCCAAAGCCACACTCGTCTCGTAGATATGCTTCACCTTAAGTATTTGAACATCACTGCTGAACTTGAAGGCAGTCTCCGGGCACTGTCTTGTATGTTTTGCAGCTTGTCAATGTGTGATTGCGCTGAACCTCCCCACGCCAATATTCCATATCGAAGTCTCGAATCTATAAGAGCGTGGTAGACTGCTTTACGAACACAGGTTGACGCTTTGTATTGAAGACAGGCGAGCGCAAACAGTGATCCCTTTAACTTGTTTCTTAGAATGTTGATGTGAGGTAAAAAGTGACAGTCAATTGTTATGCCCAGATATTTATAGTTATCGACAATCTCAATAACTTCTTCGTTTAATATACTGGAGGGACATCGAAAAGTCTTCAACACAATTGTAGTCTTCGGGTACTTTGGACTGCGTATAATGCATGGCTTTTGTTTTTAAACTATTTATAACCAGTCCATTGTATTTGACACCATTTGCTTGCTTCATCAACTTCGCTTTGCATTATTCTCGATGCCTCTTCAAGTGACTTGTGAGATATACTACAATGGCAGTGTCATCTGCTATCTGCATATCCATGTGTGGTGCTCTTTTAAACACACTTAAGCATTTCATTAGTATATGAAATAAATAGCAGAGGACCCAATTTGGATCCCTGAGGAACACCATATCGTATACCATGCTCACTGGTATGGCACTCCTTGATTTTGACTCGAAAGATGTTCCATAATCTTGTCCATCGAAGGCAGAATTGTAATAGGTCTCATTTTCTAATTTTCCAGCAGTTTTTTGCTACCTCCTTTATAAATTGGTCGAACAATGGCCTCTTTAATTTTTCTTTTTGCAACAATTGCTGAGGAAGATATAGGAGAACGAGAAGATTATCGCTCTACTCATTTCTCGTGAAGAAACTCACATGACAGTCATTTCTTTGTGTGATTGGTCGGTCTATAGATAAAATATCCTCTTTCTCTTAAGACGGCATAGCTTGGAACCGACTTGGCATGGCTCCCTGAAATTACGCCAAAAGAAATTACGCCAAAAAAATAAAATGGAAAAAGAGCCCAAAAACCTCCATACAAATTTGTGGCATTTTTTCCTAGGAAAAATCGCCCAAATATTTTGACACAAGTGCCGCTAATTTTGGCATTTTTTCCAAAACTCTTTTGGGCTTTTTTTCCATTTAAGAAAATTGAGAAAACGCCAAAAAACATTTTTGGAAAAAACACCAAAAAACTTTTTGGTATTTTTTCCAAAATTGAAAAGGAAAAAACGCCCAAAAAGTTGTTGTTGAAGCAAGTAAAATGTTGGAAGACAAACAAATAACACCCATTATGTTCTTAAATAGGATGGTCTGCGATCGAATATGTACGGATATGGAATCATATGATGATATTTTCGAAGGTAAATTTAATTCTCCATTTTAAACTGTCCGATAATAACAAACATTTGCTTTCTTATTTTTGTGAAGATTGCGCCGATGGCGTTGAAGACGATGAAGATTTTTCGGATGATAATGACGATGACGAAGTAGGAAACCAGGCGAAAAGCGCCGAGTTGGAAACCGTTGTTTTATGTGTAGTTTGTCAAGTGCTACACCCAAACATTGTAATGTTGCCATGCAAACATATGAAGGTATGTTCAGAGTGCAACATCAAATTACAAGCCCAGTCAGTGGCTGATGGAGAAGACAATTATAAATGTCCGTGCTGTCGGGAAATTGTCGCAGATACCCTTCAGGTGTACGTCTAATACAGTGATATGTACATATAAATTACATTCATGACTCTAAATAAAAAAAAGTTATTATAATTGGTTTGTTTTAAATGTGTTAGGTGGCTAAACTCTGAAATATAAATGAAATATAAATTGTCCAAAGAAGCGGCGCGACCCCGCGTTCCCCGCGACCGCGCGTTGCCCGCGACCGCGCGTTGACCGCGATAGCGCGCTGTCCGCGACCGCGCGCGCTCCCCCCCCCCCTCCCGCATCATTAGTTTTATCTCTAAAGAACTCTATCGGAGCGGGTAATTTATTCTACAACGAATTTTGGAGCTAATTTCCATATTAAATTTGGAAATTAAGCCAGAAAAAAAAAAATAGTTTTATTTCCAAACTAAACTTGGAAATTATGCCAAAAAAAAACTTTTTGTGGCGTAATTTCCATTTTACTTTTTGGCTATTTTTCCAAAAATATGGCGTAATTTCCTGGCATTCTGGTGAATTTTCTTTTTTATTTTTTGGCGTTTTTGCCAAAACCATTACGCCGCAATTATTTTGGTCTTTTTTCCAAAATACTTTTTGGCGTAATTTCTTTTGGCGGAATTTCAGGGAGCCCTGTGGCATCTGTACTTTATTGCCTCTGATGCCGAGAAACAAATATTATAGAACCTTCCTTCCTTATAGTAGGGACCTAGACCTCTACCCATTTTTACATACATAGTAGATAGGTACCAATGTGGGAGTATATTAAATACCTATAAGTGGTTAGAGTGCTAGACTACTGTGCGGGGGGTCTCATGTTCGATCCCCCCCAAAAAACACATATTATATCTTATACATTTTTGTCAACTGCGCCACCTATAGCGAACTGCCCTGGGCACTCATTCCGTAAGTCAATAATCGAATGACGATATCGTTTCGACGATGGCCTTGCATCACGTAACATTGAAAATCGCTATCGTCTCGGCGACATTGTTTCGACGATCCAACATTTGCTTCTTGTACTCAATAATCGACAGAGCAATATCGTCAAGACGATAGCGTTTGCACGATGGCTAATTAGGTATCGTCTTGCACTGATTTGCACTGATTTGTATATTTTGGGGCAATTTCAAGATTTTTACAGGAATTTTGAAGCGAGCAATTGAATTCAGATTTTTTTACGATTTAAATTACATAATAACTCATCCGACTTTATAAATCTTCAATTAAAAACAAAATTAATGAGCAAGGTTTTGTGGGTGATTGTAATTTAAATATTTTGTAAGCACAAAGTTGGCCACTGTTATTTGTCAAATGTCATTTATGACAATTACGATGACGTCTAGTGCTTAATTCTTCTACAGTTTGTGAGCTTCTGAAGGGTACCGAAAGTTCTCAAACTTTGTGCAAAATAAACGATAGACGAGACGATGGTGGCAGAGTTTCGCGAAGCAAATAAAAGACGATCTCGTGCACTTGAACGATTATCGTCTTAAATTTTACGGAATGAGTACCCTGAAAAAGCCTCTCAATTTAGCCGTTCGTACTCGGCATAATACTGTAGATCCTTTTCATTTGTCCCAAAAAATTAAAACGAATGGTTGCGAGAAGCTAGGGTGCCTTGCCTAAGCGGACCTTTCTTCTTCAAATCGAACAGACACTTTGAACAAACGTTGTTCATAATGAGTTACATACCTTCATTATTCGTTGCTGTAAGTAAATGAATAAAGAAAGCTTCTTTCTCTGCTTCCACATATTAACACATCCCTCCAACACAACATTCCAATTTAAAATAATTGCACACAAATAATCCAAGTAACCGAGAAAACATTCCCCAATGCTATATCTATACTATAGCGAGCAAGGTGGACTCGTATGCAGATACAATTCATTTAAAATTACCAACACTAGATACTGTCCGCAACAAATTTTCACATTTCACAACAATGCGATAATTTTATTGCCATCTGCTTGGCGATCTGCTCTGTGCCACGTTTACATTCCATAATTTGATGTAAAACTAAATAACTCGAGTTCCGATAAAATCATCTATGTGTTCCGCATCCCAACCGCGACTAGCTGTGCTACCCAGCCCCCTTATAATGTGTACTAGCCTAGCCCCAGCCACAGCCACAGTTAATTGAGCACAACGAAATCACGTAAATTATCCCCGTATGAATGAGCCATAGAGCCAGAGCCAGAGCCTGCCGTGCCGCATTGCTGCTGTTGGTACAACCACATACCGCCACACCTGATATTCGGGATGGGATGGCGGCTAATTGAACGAACGGATAGTAAACTACGATAAACATTTTAATTCGAATTCAATGTGCCAGATACTTCTATAGAGTCACCCCCCGCCCCCGCTCGAGCGCCTGTCTTTGCCTCTTGGGTCTGGTTGGATAATGTGTAATTGCACGTAGCTACTACTACTACGTCGACCACTAACTATTATGGCCGTAATTCCGTTTAATAAATATTATTAGTTTTAATTTGAAGTAATTGTGAAGTTATTAGTTCAATCTGATCGGAATGGCCGACTCAGAATAGTGAGGTGATGGCGACTGAAATGTGTGGAGGTGAGTTGTGAGGTGGAGTGCACCGAACGGTGAACAACGGCGCTCGACTAATTGGTACTCGACCAGTTCCTGCCACAGAGATGGGATGGAGCGGAGAAGTAGGTACTCGGGTTGGCGCAATTGAACGACTAAGTTATTTAGGAATGCGCGTAATGAAGAAATTTTACATCGAAAATTACCGTAATTCCAAACTTAGATAGAACGATAGTTGATTAGTGATTACCCATACCCACACCAAGCATCAAGGGACAACAAAGCTGGGAACTAGTTATAAATTCACATATTTGAATGGGGGTTTTCTGGGAAGTTTCACACATGCTGAACGAGGGTAGTTACGTTAATAATTTGATTAGCGGCCGTGTATAGACACACACGAATAAGCGCTTTGTATGGAAATACATTATTCATAATTTATTGGAAAATCACTTTGGTCTAGATCGAGGAATAAATGGGTGCACATGTACACTCATGTAAGTATATAATTTCGAAACAATAATTCCAAAATGGATTGGAAATTAATGGTTAACTAATACTTCTGATGGCGGCACTAAGGAAGTTTGGATTCGAAAAGTCTGTAGTATTAGTTCATGTAAATTGGCAGCCAAGCTCGTAACCATGTAAATATAAGTTGTTACTACCCTTCGTTCTCTTGTTGGACACTGGCAATCTGCCGACAGCGGCTACTCCAGCACCCTAGGAGGAAAAACAGATCGGAAAAGCAAATAGAGATGCACTGCTCCAGGAACAATATTCGGTAGTGTTACTAAATGGAAATAAAGTGCACGACTGCGACTGGATAGCACGAAACTTTCTTTATAATTGAATTCTAAATTCAGCAGAATGTACTAGATGATACACCAACATTTTAGCATTGACAAAAATTGTTCCATGTGCTTTGGCAGAGGTTTGCGACGCTCGATCGCTCTGGCAATTACACTAGCTACTTAATACATATTATGTTTTTCAATTGCGATTTATCACGCAAAAAAAGTTGACACTATAACTTTTTTGTTCAAGATTTTTTACAACTTTGACATCTACATGTATCCTGCACCTGCACAAAATAATCATGAAAAACCGGCCAAGTGCGAGAACACAAGGAACATGAATGCGTACTTTTTTTTTGTGTAAATCAAGAAATAGGCAGTTTTTGTGTAAATAAAAATATTTTGTTCACTATATTAAGAATTACTCCAAAACCACCCGATTTATTGGAACCATTGGTATTTGTCGTTTAACAAGTAAGAGGTTATACCTGATGTTGTTTGCCTTCTACGTCAATTAGTTTTTGAGATAACCCTAGGCCTAGGTATAAAATTGGCTTAGTTGATTCGGACAGACATCGTAGCGAAAACCATAAGGTTCCTCCGTATGGAAACGGAAAGCTTAATAAATGTCACTAGCTCTCCGCCTTTTATTGAAATCTCGGAAAATCAAAATTTCGAAAACTAATATCACGCATATAATATGGGGAACCATGCTGCCCCCATTCAATCTCTCCTTGCTTGGTGGGTCTCTGTTGGATTTGAAGTGGACAAATCTTTGGAGGGATTTTTACGTTTAAATTTTCCAATATTATGTACAGTCTAAATTTGTAAAGTTGCGAAGAGTAGATATATGTAGGTACAGTGTATACTCCCTCCTTACGGACACCTCTTATAAGCGGACTCTTTTTGTGGTTGATACCTACCATCGATCAGTGCTGACTTCAAAGATTTTGAAAAAGTCGAAAAAAGGGGATTTGCGTAGAAAAAGGGGCAATACTAATTTGCCCACAAATGTCAGAAAAACAAACGAGGGAGTTCACTAAAGTTAAGTGGCTTCGCATATTTTCATCTCGTTCTATCTTATTGTTGCATTGAACATGGTTATAGCTAAATTGTTAATGCCTAAACTTATGACAATAGGACATAAATAGCTAATAGCTGATACCTCTGGCTGATAGAAAAAGGATGCATTCAGATTCCAATTAATTGTGAAGTAGTTTCGTAAAGCATTTATTATGTCACATTTCGTATTTCATACAAAAGGGTGTTTCTTTTTCCAAAATGGAAAGAACTATCAACGAAATACAGAAAAGGGGCAAATATGGACAATTTTGGAAAAGTCGTCTCATTGGGGATAGAAAGAAAAAAGGGGCAAAATGCAACTTTAGTCGCATAAAGTCAGCCCTTCGATGTCCGCTTATGAGAGAGTTAATTTGCATATCTATGATTTATAATCAGCTAGCGGACCCGGCGAACTTCGTCTCGCGATTTAAACGCACAGATAGTTCAAATTTCAATGTGATTTATTTGAATGGAATCGAAATCAGTATTTATAGAGAGCGATGTAATAAACTATGGTTTTCGATTTGTTTTCCGGCGCAAAAACAAACAACGAAGACGGTTTGCCAACTTTGCGAACAGGCAACGTACAGCTCAGCTGACCATGCGAAAAACAGGGAAATTCCCACAGACTTCCAACGATTGGCCTTGCGATTTATTGATTGTCATCGCAAAAGCCAATCGAACGGGGAACTGAATCCGCTTGAATTGGAATGGAAGATCAGTTGGAATAATCGGAATTCGTGGGATGAGGACTTCCTCCCCTTTTAATTTGCCCTTGATGATCGTCGCTTGAATCACATTGCTCATCAATTTCTTGACAGACAACCACGTACCGTTGCACAATTTTGGATGATTCAAATTCCGCAACACGATTTTGATCGATCCCACCTTCGGACATTAGGGCGCCATCTATTATTTATGTCATTAACTTCTCCACCCAAAATGCACGCAAAACGTCTTTTATCATAATGATTTTAACAATTATCTGAAATTTTCCAATTTTTCGAATTTTCCACCTTTAAATCATCCAAAACCATCAAATCATGCGATAAAATGCAAAATTTCGTCAAAAAAATAAATTAATATTTCGAAAATTTGCGCAATTTTCTAAGTTTTCCACTAAGAATTTTCCACTTTTCCATTCGAAAAGCCATTCCGAAACAATTGCACACAAAATTCCAAACAAAAAATAAATTTTCTATTTTTTTTTTTTAATTTCCCAACTTTTTTGGAGGGTTTTCCCGAAATTTTCTTTTGTAAAAACCTTCTCCTGGCAATTACGAACAACTGAAAAAAAAATTTCCAATTTCCCGACTTTTTCGGAGGGTTTTCCCAAAATTTTCTTTTGTAAAAACCTTCTTCTGGCAAATGAAAAAAAAATTTTAGCCGAATCGCCGTTATCAATAATAAAAAATGTTGAGCCAAATCGGCCCAGTTGTTCTCAATTTTCTATTTTTCCAATTTCCCGAATTTTTTGGAGGGTTTTCCCAAAATTGTCTTTTGTAAAAATTCTCCTGGCAAAAAGCTTATTCTGGCAACTAGTCAGAGTTAGAGCCCTATATTCCGAATAAGAATAACTAAGGAGATTATGTACGAGTATATAAGACATTGATAATCATTGTCCTGCTTTAAGGCGCTGAGGCTTGTAATAGACTAAAAATAGCCATATATTATATATTTACTTGAAGGCAATGTTTACTATAGGATAGGAACCCCGAAGGCCCGAAGTAAGGAGGATGTCTATTATCATCCCGACCAGTTTCATATACTCAATGGAGATGAAGACTCATGTGAACCGTAGTCGTAGAGTCTAAGGAGTCATAAATAAGATCGCGTAGAAGTGCTTGCGAGGGCAATTGCCTGTACCTACTGATCTAATGGTAGTTCACTTCACTTGAGAAAAATGCATTTCCCAGCGAACTTAAGTGCGTTTTTAAATACATACGCATTTTGCTAAACACAAATTACCTACACCCCCATTCGTGATTACAAGACATCATCTTCATTTCTGCTTTTGACAGTTCTGAACTCCTTCCGGTCTATCTTAATTTCAAACGGACTCTGTTTTTTTTATTCTCATAAAAACACTCGCCATTAGGCTTTTGTGAAAGATAAGATGATACAAAATGATAACATCTTCACTGAGTGCACACGCAAATTAAATTAAATCAATTTGGAGTCAGTGCACACTGCACAGGCGTCATTACGTAGTGTTCGATTAGGTGCGCACCGGTGAACTTTCATTCTAAATTACGAGCTGGTGCGCACACGCACATACCACCGCTACGTCTTAACGCACTCGTCACACGAAACGCGCTTATTTCAACTCCACGCCACAATTAAGCGAATCCGAGTGCGTCGTTGGTAATGAGCCGTGTGCAGCACTGCAGCATCGTCCGCCCTCTGCGATCGTGCTCTTGGGCCAGAAGGAATATAAACCCGAACCGAAACAGCGCAGCGAGTGCACTCGCGCGAAATAGAGTCACGCACTTTTTAATGTCATGTTCGCAACATGATATTAAGAAAATTATACACACACATTAAATCGATGTACACGATGGCTGAGTTCTTGTACCCACAGTTTCTTTTTTTTTGTGCCTCTGCGCCATTTCGCTTAATTATATCTCTATATGCAGGAATAGCAATGGGCTGTATGTAAGTGATAGTCATATTTATGTTTTTGCACATTATAGCCCCCCTCCACAGTGTGATCATCGTGAGTCGGCCAAAAAACATACAGAAAATATTATATTTGATTTATTGTTATATAGCTTTGGCATTTTTTTAAGTTATAGGTTCTTCTTCCGGAACTTCTTACCGGAGTTGCAAAAGCTGGCACCGTAACGCGTTCCGCAAAAACGTTGACATAACAAACGGCAGAAGAATGAAAGAGACTTCGGAAATATCCTTGTTTGTTACCATATTCCCTTTTTCCATTTCCAAAGAGTAGCCATATGCGGGGGAGATTATGTTTGACGAAGCGCATCTTGTCTGTCTAATTTGGACCGTTCAATTGAGACTTTGGGGTTCCATTTCACTAACTATGCTTAGGTATAACACTAACATCTAACCCTGAATATTTATCTGTTTATTTATAATAAACCAATCGAGCCGCGTAATCAAGTCGCGTTAAATCGCAAGATTACGGTGTCAAATTTAATGTACCATTTCGCGATATAATGTTGTCATCAGTTTGAGTCCTCAGCAGTTCAATGGCCTATGATGCACACATACCATCGTTTTCCCACAAACAAAATCAAAATACTTACTTGACTTTGTACTAATTAATTAGTCACGAAACGTGCCTATTTTTGACGTCACTAAAATTGACTTTTTAATTCGTCATGTAAATATTATTCGTGAGCGTGTCAACCCCAATTGATGACAATTGTGCTTACATGCAGATTCCATTGTGTCTCAATATTCATGACATGCTTGCTTAGTTATGCTGTAACAGAGCTAAATGACAAAGGCGAGTCCTGAAATGACACCATTCGTGGCATGTGTAGCTTAGTACGATTTAAAACTGCTCCGATAACCCACATAGCCGAATGTAAGTATCAGTTCACTTTCCGGTGAGTGAACCAATTTTTAGATACCTTATGACCAGAGATACATAGTGGTTTTTTTCCAAGGATATCAAAATTCGGACCGGCATCCAAATAAGCCTCTATCTCACCTACGTTAAAGTTTGCTTCAATCAATTTAGCACAATTTCAAGAAGACAGAGCTATCGTTCCATTAAGTCTTTAAACAAATCATTAGCGTTAAACCAAATAATTTACGGACTTTTTCAAATAACAAGATAATTTTCAAAAATAAAGTGGCTCACACGACTAACCAAACAAAATTACCTTTATACAGGACCGCTGTGTGTGACAGATTACGCCATATACATAACTTCCAAAATATTGCCATTACAAATCTGGCTGAAGTTTCCTTTTGTGAATTCTCTATTTATCAAATTACACAACAAAACTAAGGTACCCTACATGAAAAGCGTTTTAAAAATGCAAGCCAACCCTTATCTCTGACGCACTACTCTGCCGCCACCCATATTTAAGTCGACCTAAACATATTTTTAAAAATATGTACTTATAAAATGTATCCACACACCATGTCACGGTTCTTAATTTCATAAAAATTTAAATTCATTGTTTATGGCACAGCTCTCAGTGTGTTATTATTTGCTTCACGTTATAAAGTAATTTACACGACGCAGCAGGGCAGAATGATTAAGAGCCGGTTCGATAAAATGCTGTGGTTAGACTTGATGAAAGTGTCTTGCTTTATCGGTGCAACTTTGTTAAGGAGACAGGTTTTGTATAGACGTAATTGACTTCATATGAACCGATGATTCCAGGGTAGAACGTCGTTTAATAACTTATAACTTATAAAGTGGCATACAAATTTTTAATATTCTCTTAGTGAACTAAGCAGGTGGTTGGCAATACCGAAAGGGTAGCAATTTTAACTTATGATGAAAGTAGTACATAATAAAACAATTTATTAAAATCTGGGCTCATTTGCAACATTTTCAGATGCTTGAAAAGAATTTATTTGTTGTAAGGTGTTTGACACCCACTATACACATTACATCGAGCATTACATTAAAAATGCGTACGAAGTCAGCTTGTTTGACAATTAGTTGACAAAGTTTTCCAAATGTTAATTGGACTAATTGCTTCTTTAACGAATTTCTAGCCCGTGAAGAATCTCTGCCTGTGGAATGTAGCCTTCCAAGTTGATTCCAGGTGCTCTACCACCTTCGGTGGCTTGCTTTTTGAATCGAATGTCGCCTTGGATGAGACGGTGCTCTTATTTGGAGATTTTCAACCATTCGCTTTCGCTTGCCTCCATGCCCGAGCAATATCGATTAGGTTTTTATGTGTTTTTTGGACCATCTCGTCTTATCTAAATCCATTATTAACATCGAAGGTCTGGGTGAATTCGTAAACGGCCAGCTTTCTCCAGAGGAACGAATTTTTCAGCGATGCCAAATCTTAACATGGTTCTGTCTTAGGCGTCTTTGAAATGAATGAAGAGATTGTGAGTATCGATTTGAACTTCTTGTTTTTTTCTTTTTTTTTTAGTATCTGGGCTTTTCTGGCCTAGGTTGCCCTGATAAATTAGGTCAATCAAGTTATTTACAAAGGATGTCAGGCGTTTAAATAGTATTGCAAATCAATTTGGAAATAACGCCCTAAAAAAACTCGTACAATTTGTTGTTGCAAAATTTTTCCTCATTTTGGGTGTTACTTCCTTTCCAGGGTTGGTTTTTTTGACAAGCAGTAAAGCCCAAAGGCCAAAATAGTAAGTGGAAATGCATAAAATGTAACCCCCTGCTTGGGTTTTATGTTGGATTTTGGAGTAGGTTGGAGATTGTACGCAAAAAAACCTTCAATATATTCAATTTCGCACATACTCCAAATCTGACAGTAACTGCAAATTATGTGTGGGCTTTATTTCCATCTTGTTGTTTATTTTTAAGCGCTATGCATTTTTTGGGCGTTATTTCCACACGCTTCTCGTGATTTTCCCTTTTTTTTCTAAGGAGATCATGTTTGCACCGTTTCTTTTGATCATAGAGCTCGCTTTACAACGCCTCTTGTATTGCAACGATTAGTAGTTGACATTGTAGTGATCCGAGCCAAAATTCAATTCAGTTTTTTTTTTAGATTGACCGGTTGGTCCGCCTAGGTAGGTTAATTTAGGGTGGCAGGTCGCAACGACCACACGATCGAATGATCTCCCAACTACCCATTGAACCAACAGAAGCTGAGAAAAAAGCGTTAGAAGCAGCTGATGCTTATATTAGCGTAGCGAGTTCGTCGAGATTGTCGAAGAAGTATTTTTCGAAATGTAGGTAGGTAAGGTACATATATGTTTCGTGATTCCATTCGTCCAAAAAATAAAATCTCACACAAATGAATGGTTGTGAGAAGCTAGGCCCAGAGTTCCTATGACCAGACCAACAATTTTTTTATGTTTAGTAGTGCTTATCGCATTTTGTTTGATTACAAGTTTACACTTATAGCGAGAGGATATAGTTTCTCCTTTTCCGGTAGTATTTATACAGTTGTGCGCCATGCCTAGCGAGTTTTTTGCAAATTTTCTGGAATGTCCCTGTTGCCCGGCACCCATATAACAATGAATTTTAAATTGTTCCGCCATCTCGTTACGAGATAAGCGGCAATTAAGGACAAATTTGAACTTGAAGATGACCAAGTCCAGGCATTTAATCGCGACTTGACTCTTTGTTGTCTACTTAAAAACGCACTAACATTGAATGTCTGAAAATGAGATTGGACTCAGCAAATACTTCTTGCAACTTAAACGCTACAACCTTTATAAAGTTATGGAGTTTTTGGTAGATAATTATTTTAAATACACAACATACTTCACTTCAAGATGTATCAACTCAGGATGTAATAAATCAATCTAAGTTTTAAAAAAAATTAACAACAAACAAGACTCTTCTCCTAATACATTACCATTCGCAGCAAACAAGAAATCACACAAAATACAAAAACGAGTTCAACCAACTACATCCAGGAATATTCAACAAATTATTCACAAAATGGTAATTTTTCATTTTTAATGTGCAATAACATCTACTACTCTTGCCATAGAGGTTGTCTGTTTAAGTGCACGGGGCGCTGCTGGAAGGGGAGCCAGAACCACTCATAACAACCGAACAATAAATAAAATTTAATAAGCACTTGGGTGAGTGCGTTTATGATTAAATGTTACCTTTTGACAAATGATATTCGACGATGATGGCTCATTATAATAATGAGCACGTCGTTGTCCGGCGTGTACACTGTACACAGTGAATGTGTGCCTGTTCGTGCATATCGAGCTGCTCATTTAATGGTGGACATATATGAAGACATTCGTGGAAGTTGTCAATTTGTAGAAAGGGGTTGACAGACAGATGTCGTCGATTTAAGTCAAAATGACACGCGGAAATTGCGATGTACATATTGTATTTCTAAAACAAGGTGTGAGTGCTGGTGCTGGATTGTACCTATGTTGACAATGATTCTTGGAAATTGCTTTGCGATGGTTATCGATAGAGGGATGCGATGGATTTGTATTCAATTGTTTGTCACTTGATTTATGCGACAGTTTTACCTTTTGTAAATATTTGTACATCATATTGAATTAGCACCCGTTAACATAGAGGCAGTGACAAAAATTCACAATTAATTAATAAGCTGTATCTACGACACTACATTTTCCAAGTCTGCCAACAGAAATGCAGCTGATGTTAGAATTTAAAGCGTGTGAAGGAGGCGGCATGAAGCGCCCTCCGTTGATAGGTTGGAGAACCTCTTCGGGTAGGGTTTTGACGGCTGAAATAGCTGTCATCCAATAAGTACAATGGAATGGGTCGGGCAAAAAGCGGATGGATAGCTTTTATTACAGTACATATTACAGTTTATGCGGATTTTTCATACGTACGCAAAATATTAAGGTAAGAAGTCTTGAGCTATCGACACGTTGTTGATCATTTTATACCAATAACGCGGCCACAAAGGTCAAATATGGTATACAGTCAACTATTGATTTGTTACTACCTGGCACACGGTTTAGTCACAGCCCTACGAACTAAACTAATGGGGAAATACGGTGATAAGATTTAACGTTAAACGTCAAGTGTCAAAGCACCTGGGTGGCATCGATGACACGAAGCCACCATCAGAACGCCGCAATTTATGTGTTAAGTTTCACTCGTCAGTCGTCACCCTTTTGGTTTTGATAAAGAGTGCCCGCAAGCACATACAGTAAAACAACTCCCCTATAAAGCGGTTCTGCATAAGGGAAGAACGAGAGCGGCTTGAATAAGATCTATTAGCAAAAGAGGAGGCAAGAACATTGGCACGATAAGCGCTCGATTGAGAAAATTGAAAGGTGCCTCTTCAGGATTAGGTATTGTTCGGGAGGTTTATAAAAAAGGTGATCGTAACAAGATAACAAGACCTGAACAGAGACCTGTAGGTATATAGATGAGCAAGGAAACTTTGTACATATACATACCTATTATAGAAACACAGTCGGATATGGAAAAACCTCTTCTACAAACTGTTAAACGGTGATGAAACTCCACTGTCAGGACAAAATCCAAAAATAGGTAAATAAAGCAATATCTGAATTAAAGTCCAACAATGTTGCTACACCAGACGACCATTTCCGAGCTATTTAAGACAGCGGAAGACGACTTGGTAGAGAGCATAACCTAAGTCATCTCCCAGAATTGGTCATACCAAAGAATATCTGATGAATGGAAGCTCAGCATTGTTTGTCTGGTCTGCCAGAAAGGAAACCCTCTAACCAGCGCCAAACTCATATCATTCTCTTTGATGTAGCAAATTATCAGAAAAAAATTAGGCTTAACTTTTGCTAATCGCTAAATACACCGAGAGAAAAATAGAGTAGTAGTAAGCAAAAACACGCTTAAATTAATCAATTTCAAACTCATATTCATCGCTATCCGATCTGTGCTTAAATCAAGAACGTCATTCTGAAACTAGTAATACGCCGTCCTTACATCTAGAAATCGCGTGATTAATTTAAGAACTTTTCTAGTAACTACACGTTCTTAAATTTATAATGAATTTTCTTATTCCTAAAACGTAGTTTTATTGAATTAAGGACGATGTGCTTATATTAAAACACCAGACGTTCTTAAATTGATCATGATTTTGATTATTATTATGACATTTTGCTATTTATTTTAGAACGCTCTTTCTTAGTTTAAGTATAAACTATGTAAGATTAATTAATCTGACGTTCTTAAGCTAATAATTATATTTCTCATTACTATTATGGAGCATTATTGTTTGAAGAGGCACGTTCTTAATACTGACCTTTTTTAACTAGACCTGCTATAGAAATGTTAAAAAAAACACACAATAATTTGTTAAACAATTTTATTTTTTTAAACATAACAATTAAAATACATAAAAAAAACAACAAGTGGTACTTGACTGACTGGCCGTCAGTGTTTTGTCCCTGCTCTTTATCTGCAGCCAGGCACTCATCTTGAATGTTGTCGTCCTCGTCGATAGTGTGCTAAAAATGAGCAATATAATAAAATTAGATACTTTTTTATTCAAAAAATTTTGGTATACTTACCTCTTTCTTCTGCCACAGAAATAATTTTTTAGGGAATTAATTTTAAGGGATACCGAAGCGACGCGACCGAACACTATGTAAACAAAGACAGAATGAGCTCCGGAGATCGAATGCAATTAAAATTTAGCTGCCAACACGTTTCATTCTTAAATGTTAAAATTCCATACTTGGCTTAATTCAACGCACTCTTAACTTACTCATAAATGGGATAACTTTAATACACAAAATGTTACTTTTACTCTTAACATAGATAAAATAAGAACGTGGGTGTAGTAGTGAGATCAAATCGAGTAGACGGAATTTTATTTATTCTGCGTCTCCTCATTACACAAGAATCACAAAGCAAACTGGTTCACAGTAACTGTGCAAGAAATTAATGTCTTAAATTGAATACACTTTTTCTTAATGTGACTTCTTCAGAATTGCTTTTACTCTGCGCATTCTTAGATTGAGAATGTACGAAATGTAATTGCTAACCAAACTGAGTAAACATGAAAGTGTGCAAGAGTAATATTTACTCCAAAAGCGCTTAATTCAAGTAGGCAATACATGTCGAAAACTTAATCTGCCTGTAACGCTTTTAATTCTTAATTTGAACCTATACGTTTTTAGAGTAAGAATCACTAGGTTACTTTAACTTCGCAAGTTTTTAAATTAAAATGTTTTTCATTGAAATAAGGGAAATCTATTTTAAAGTAAGCATTTTGTAAAAATAATGTGTGTGTTCTAGAGTTAATCTTAAAAGTACTTAAATTCGGGTCGTGGATTTTCTATCAGTGTATGTGTTTCTGCTGAGAAGGCAATTGAGTAGTACAACAGACCTATCCCGAAATACTAAGAAGATTCTGTGTAAGATCTTCATGATCCCAGTGCTACTCTGAAGCTTAGACTCTATCTAAAGTAGATTAAGATTATTTGTAAAATGTTCGATCTCGTAGCCTTGAGGGGCTTGGCAGGAGCATCAGTCGTTTAAGATGGATACGATTTTTAGCGGGTGCTCCGGTCTGTTGTAGAGTCTTCGAGTCTAAACTTGAGATACAACGCAGTAGAGGAAGACTGCGTATAGGAATAGAAAAAGACTTCAACCGTTTGATCGTCTGGAACTGAAAGCAGTTAGCTTAGGCGACCTAAACTGGTCGCTATAGTTTAGGCGTCGGTTAACTGAGTAAAAGACTCGTAAAACAGTCAGACGAACATGCAGCGTGCGGGGAAGAATTTTATTTTCTGTTTGCTTCTGTCCGTTTGCCTCTTATTTTTCTAGTGCGCTCTACCAAATGCACAACACCCTAATATGTACATACCTACATTATAAAATAAATAGAAAATAAATTTGCGATCATTCTGCAACTGAATAATCCGCTCATCCGTATAGGTACTTTCATTGCCTGGAGCGACAAAATTACTAATAAAAACAAAAACACCCATTCCCAATTGAATTTCGAATTTTAAATGAAAACATTTGCTCTTGCCTCAAGGGACATCATCATAACGCATGCAACAACCCTTCTCTGCCTGTCATCAGGGATTTAGTTTGTTTTCTTTGCTAAAACTCCACTTTCGACAGCAGGATGAGAGTTTTCCCAGTAATAAGCATTCTGTCATCGACAAACTTCATATCGAATAACATGAATATTCCGTATACGTGTGCGTGTTGTTGAAATGCGCCTAAGGGATAGTAAATGAAACGCACTGCACAGGCACACAGGACAGGATAGCGCAACTGACAGAAATTGGAGTAATTCAACTTTTCAATTCATAACTCTCGAGTCAACATCTCTCATGTATCCAAGTGAAATGTGGTGGAGATATCCCTTGTGTGGATGAGATAGAGTTGCTCTGAGACTGATGCATTATGGTATCAATATTATAGGACAGCTATCCTTATATAGAGCTGGGGCTTGTGGCTGTATTTATGCTGATGCATTTTATGCGGTAGAAGCTACACATACAACATGGGAATCGGATACACAGGAGATATATAGGTACGTTACGTACCTACGTACAAATTGCGAAAGGCATGCAGGAAAACCTATCCGAAATGTGTATAACAACCGACTGGTCCTTGTTTTGTCAGGTGATCTGGGGTTTGAATATTGTAAAAAATTGCATCATCAATTTTGCTCAAAATTGGGAACCCACATCTGTACCTTACCTAAAATTGGGGACACTGTTCGTATGCGACGATACGATAAAAAGCTATATGTATACTTTTGAAATGGCATGGGACTTTGTCTCTGACAACGACAACACATCAAAAATATCACGCGAAGCCATACTTTCCAATCACCTTTGGTTCAAGAAGGCAATTGAATTGCATGGTACATCAAGAAATACTAAGTAGCAAGCAACGTACTCTACGACTTGTGCAGCAACACTTATCTGCTCAGAAAAGAGCGCGATAGGCGATAGTCGTCTGAGATGAAAAGTACATTTAGATCGATTGCACACTTTAATTCTCCGAACAGAAAGGTCTTAAATGTCGTTTTCGATTGGTAATCCAGAGCCGTCCGGAAGCAATCCGAACGCTTTGGAAAGCACGCTTCTGATTGGCACAGAACTGACAGTTCTTCTCCTGAAAAGAAGAGAATTTCGCTTCTGAATTTGAATTCAGAATCGAAACCAGAAGCACTAATACACTCATACACAAAATAGACGTCAAAATCGTTTAATGTCATTTTTGTTGTGTCGCATTTGATAGTTTTGCTTTTGAAATGGATATTTCGATGAAGTTTTGTAATTCAATTTTATCTTCTTCATCATCAAATTGCGCTTGAATTTGTTGAAGTCCTTTGAGAAGAAGGCACAAGTAGAAAACTTTATTGGTGATGTTGTCAAAAAATACTCAGAGGAAGAGGTAAATTTCCAATTCATCGTGCTCTTAAAATCACAAATAAATTATGAACCTTTATGTCGACAGTTTCGCATAAAAAGAAGCACATCTAATTGCCTGATACAAAGGTATGAAACATCCACACATTTCAAAAGGAAAATAGATTGCGGTGGCAAGAAGGAAATCCCCGATTCTTGGAAAAACCAAAAATGTGTACCACGGAGCATTACAATAAAAACTGTTTATCACTGATTTAAATGAATTTGAAACTTATTTTTTTATTTTGCACTACGAAATGTGTAGGGGTTCGCTAGTAATCTTGTAACAAGCGTTCTGGAGTTCATTTTTGTGGTTTCGCCAAATTATATCAAATTTCCCTCAACGGATGAAGAAAAGCTTCAAACTGCAGAAAAGCTCAAACAGGTGGTGTACTATCCTTTAAATTAGGTACCTATCTAAAATATAATATTTACTCAAACTTGTTTTGCAGATATCTGGATATCCAGACGTTCTTGGATGTATCGATGGATGCTATATAAATGTAACGAAACCAGCCAATAAAATTCGTTCAACATAATATCCATTGCCACGATTTTGTTTCTTTAACTCTGCAGAGCATTTGCAATGCTGATAAGCGTTTTATTGATGTGTTTGTTGACACACCAAGTCAACTATCTTTTATAAGCAACGACCTTCCGGGAATATAATGGAACACAATATCACATATTGCATAGCCTACTGCATATCTACCCTTTAAAGGAATATTTGATGATTCCCTATAAAAACACTGGAAACATGACAAATATGAAGCGGAGATACAAAAAAAAACATTCCCAAACGCGAGTAAAGATAGAAAACTCATTTTCTTTAATCAAGACCAGATTCAGGCAATTATTGAGATTGGACTGACATCCACCCAGTTGAGAGGATGAGTAAGTTTGTCTTGGCATGTTGTGCCTTAAACAACCTTTGCATTGACGAAGGAGACCTGTGGGATGAAGAACGAGAGGACGATGTCAATGAGATTGTATTGATTGGCGCCTGGCGGTGCTGCCAGACGAGTCACTCGAGCAAAGAGAAAATGAACTCCAACGGTTGGGGAAAATTAAAAGAACTAGAATCACTAACACGTTTCGATAATTTATTTACTTCATTTATTTATTTCACATTTTTATTAAAAATTAAATTCATAAAAAATAAAGTGCACGACTGTGTCGCACGTAACTTTCTCGTTTATTGCGAATCTCGCAGAATCTCAGAGTCATTTCAGCAAATTTTACGTTTAAAATCATACGCACTCAAGATGTACTCAGATAACTGAGCACTTGTTAATTAACAACGTAATACAAACTAGGTACATAAACATACGTATTAATTTCAATATTTACTTTTAAATTTCATCCCGAACTGACACTTGAATTTCGATGAATTTTAAATTATATTGCCACTGAAGTTTTGGGCTTTGCAAAAATATACCGTGTGTAAATAAAGATCGGGATTTGGGTAGTCATTTTTGAGAAATATTCATAAAACGGCAATATTAGAGTTTTCTGAGAAAAACTAAGTACGTGATTATGTTTAGAATGCTTATGTTGTCTTAAATATGTATTTTGATCAAAATCGTTAGAGCGGTTTTTTTGTAAAATTATTATTATCTATTATTATCAAAAAAAACTCTTTTTCAACTGTTTAGCTAAAAACTGAGCAAATGGTATTACTACGGATTTAAGCATTACCTGAAAGTAACATTTTTATCATAATCGAAAATGGCGTTTTTGAGATATGAGCAGTTTTTTAAAGTACTATTATTAGGGATTTGGGTGGATATCAAAGGACGCAGTCTTTTTAGGGAAAAACTGAGTTTGCTATCAAGTTAAGAATGATAATAGTACCTTAAAAATAAGTTTTTTTTGAAATCGTTTTTACCGTTTTCGAGAAAAAGCCAATTTTCGAAACTGTCATTGCTGGACTTTTTAGAGAAAAACTCGGTATGCAGTCAGGTTAGGCATGCTTACATTAACTCAACTATCAATTTTGGTTTAAATCGTTAGAGCCGTTTTCGAAAAAATCTAAATTTAGGCATATTTCGTCATATTTCGTCAAATTTTTATATGGGAGGTACCGTTAATATTAGGGCTAGAATAAAAAAAAAAACAAAACGTCCCGAGCGGGAAGCCTACAAACTCTAAATACGAAGTTTGAAGCAAATCCGTCCAAGCGTTTAGATTCCCCAGGGGTGGGACAGACAGACATACGGACGGACAGAATTGCGAGACCCACTTTTTTGAGGTCCCCTATCATCGTAATATCAGAATTGATCAAAATCTCGAGTTCGAAATTTTGTACGAAAACAATATCTTTCTCTTAGATACTACGTAGGTACCTATACGAGAAAGTTAAAAAATATTTTGTACTTAATCTCTTTAGTTGGTGAATATAAACATAGATTTTTTTATTGCGGCGACGACGCACGGTGGCGATGACTTATTTTACATAAGAACACTGTGGAGTGTGGATATTCGACAACTTTTCCATCCTTTCTTTATGTTTGCGCTCTTTGGCTTCTTCTTTGACTTTGTGCCTCTTTTCGCGGTTCTCATATTTCTCAATCAACCTATCGATCATTTTTTCTGCGAAACTCTTTTGTTTTTTTCTGGGAGGATTTGCGTCGACTTTATCGTTCGAAGATAGTTGCAATTGCGACTGTTGTTGTTCTGCTGCAATGGACTGTTGCTGTTCTACTGCAATGGACTATTGCTGTTCTGCTACAATGCATGGAGTCGGAACCGAGGTAGGCACAAAACCTGAAGTGGAAAGCCGTTCATCCATTGCCCGAAGAATTTGATCCTTTCGGAGCAATTTATTAGGGCCAACAAAATTTTCAGGCAATAAAGTTGTCATTTTTAAGGATTTTATCCATTGCTTCTGCAAATGGTATCCTTTTTCTGACAGCTCCGCTAGTCCTATTGTTTTTGATAACCGTTTTTGTTTTTTTTTTCATTAACGTCTTGAACCGGCCTTCCACTTGTTGTGTGTCAGCAATATTGTGTCTCCTGCCGCATTCTTCGGATATATAAGTCCACATTTCTTTTTTACATCTAAATTGCTTCAGCTAACCGACTTTTGCTTGGCAATCGCTGTACAGGCTCAAAAGGGTGTGTTGTGTTGTGTGTTTCGTCATCAGACCACTTAAATATTTCTAAAAGAAGAAATTGAAAACTTTTATCGTGGATAAATCCTACCTGCATTGTGTTCAGCAACAGAAGACCGGCTAGGTAGTCCATAAAATTCGGCAACATCGTCGTATTTTGCTGCCACCAAGTCTCCAGCTTAAACAAATATGTAGGTAAATGTTGAAATAACATATTTATTATTTGCGTATTTAAATGCTTACTCAATGTATTTTTTAAAATAATTTTCCTTTCGAGGTAAGTAATTTGGTTGTTTTCGTAGCAAACACACACCATTTCTTCCATATTAATGCTAGCCATGTTTGCAAACTGATGAATTGCCTGCTCTCAAATAAATTGTTTATCCACGTTTGTCGTTTCACAAATACAACGACACATAGACTTCAAACTCAAATAAGATCTGTTTGCTTGTTCGATTGGCATCCCGATTCGGAGAGTTTTTACGGATGATTCTGGATTACCAACCGAAAACGACATAAGTGTCCCCTCTTGTTAGCAGCATACGCATCAGTGACAGCTCGCTATGTTCTACCAATTATGTCATAAGCGTAACTGTAGACTACTAATTGAACAGACTTTTGAAAAAGCGTGTTTTGTTTTTCGGCCTGTGATTTTGTCTCAATTTTTGTTTCCACTTTGTCTAAGTCATTTTTGATATCAACGCAGTCTCGGTGAGATTGTTATCGACCTTGGGGGCAAAGAGTGTTCTCCATTTTCCGCAGCCAGAAGAGTCTGACAAGAATGCCAGACATGGCCCTATATTATAGTTCACCTCTATTAATGCTGTCATATGCGGCATCAAAAACGATAAGCAGATGGCAGGTATTGATCTGGAATTCTAGGCTTTTCTCAAGGATCGATCTAGCATAATGTGTGAATTTTTGGTTGGTTGTAGACTTACCTGGCCTAAACCCGCACTGGTAAGGTCCAATTAGTTTGTTTCAGGCGTTTACACAATACACAGCATATTTAACAGAGTCTCCCTTCTTGTGGACCAACGATGCTGAGGTTTCTTCCAACCAAATCTGAGAGATGAGTTTGTGTATGCTCTCTATAAAGCCGTCTCTCGTTGCCTTAAGTAGCTCGTATATAGCCGGTAGTTTGCTCCAGAAGTTTTGTCAGACTTGAGCTTAGATACTGCTATCAATTCACATTGGTCCTCTCCTCTAGATGGAAGCCTTCACTTTTATCATCCAGAGTGAATGGTTCATTCTCTCTGATAGCAGACTTTTTGTTTCCTTCGCTGTTGAACTGTCTGTTAAAGTGGTGTTATAGAGTTACTCTGAGGGAACATCCTGAAGGAACTAATGTCTCTATCGCATAGCTAGGTTTTATTATAGGCAACCATTTGTTAGCACTCGTTTTGGCCTCCTAGCAATGACACTGCATCTGCATATCACATACGACCTCACTGCAATATCACTGATTTACACGAAAGGTTCCAACATGAAAATCCATTAAGGAAGGGCCTTGAGCTAAGTGATTATAAATCATTCACTAGCCGAAATGTAGAGAAGCCTTTTAAGTAACTCAAAACGAAAAAATTGTCTTCCAAAATGTTGCGGCAAATAACAAAAGACAGATTTTCGTAACAAAAAAAAACGTATCCTCTCGGCTATATTCTCCCACCCATCGCACCTGATTTAAAAGACAAAGCCAAAAACACACACACAAACGCGAGCGAGCGCGAAAAAGAAGCGAACAAAAATATTGCTAACATTCAGACACTAATTCGATCCGATAATAATCCCGCCAAAGGGCATGAATTGTAATTTCCTTTTCGCGGAATTAACTGTCGGCTGCTGTGTTCGGATTTGTTTTATGAGCCCACAATCAAAGACACAGGAAACAAGCCGCCAGGACGAGCCAGTTCTTTCCCTCCAAATCGTCGCATACACAAACGGGGAAGACCTTTGTTTGTGCTGTACGTTTCGTATTTGGTTCTACCTTTTGGCCCAGAGACTAAGCAAAAAAAAAATATAAAAAAAACTTTAGTCCAACACGTAGCGGGGGGAAGGAAGTATGCTGGAAGTCTATTAGAATTTCAGTGCCGTCCTTTATTTCCACTCTGCCGCATTGCTGCTGGCTGGCAAACATAGTCCTCTTCGACCTTTCCACTACGGTGTATTGTATAGTATATGTATGAGCACAACACACACATATAGTAGCATTGGCTAGGACAGCATACTTTCGAAAGTTCGTTGCTTTGCATAAATTGTCCTTTTTGCTGGATTCTACTTTCTACCCCCGCGCGCATCAGTACTACTCTCATTTGTTTGCTCTCTCATTTATACTGGCTATGAAGCTGAAGCCCGCGGGTAGGTATACTCTGAACCGAGCACACATAACATTCCACATCGGAAATTTCTGAAGCACGATGATTTCAATAATACAGTGTAAAAGGGCCATATACCATGGCTGCAGGGTATGCACATCATATCCGAATCATGAACAGCACACACATATAGGTGGTTTAGTACGCCCTTAACAGGACATTCCTATCAGCAGAGAATACATTTTCGGTGAATGAATTGGCTGGCAAATTTTGAAGAGGAATGTTGTAGGTAACGTATCAGAGAGAACGAATCTCCTATCAGAGGTTATTTTGCAATATGACACTTAACAGGATACGGCCATACGCACGCAAGCATACACTATACACGTTAGAGTGAATTGGCAGCAGAAAATTTGTTTTTCACGTTACTTGTCGGGTTAATTAGTATTTTGGTGGGTTAAGGCCGATCTTTTGGATGGCATCTGTTATAACGATGCAAATGGTTGAGTTGGGCCAAATGGGAGTGTTCTAAAAGCTTTACAGGCTAAATTGGAAAATTGTATTCATACATACCTTACCTATGTTAAAGCTAAAACTTAATCACTTTGAAGTGGCCTCAGACATAATTTAACAAACTATATTTGTAAACCAAAGATTGATGGAGCAATGACTTGAAATGTTTCATCGTAGTAGAACTTCGACATATTCCATATCACGTTGGGCAGCCTTACCACCTTAAAATCTATTAATGCCAAGTAAACTCCGGTACGATCGAGACTGTCTAACACCTCTAACTCGGGGGAATGATGTTTTTTTTTCATTTTCCGAGAGCTTGCCACTGTTAGATTAGATTAGGTGATTGATCGGCAGAGCCTTTACCGGCCCTGGCACTGCGGCCTCTCTAAAGGAGCCTATCGTGCCATCCCTGGTAGGGTCCTAGAGCCATCTTTTTACTCCGGAGACAGTCAGTAAGACAAATATCTTCTCTGGGGGTACAGCAAGATTTGCCGAGTTGATGATTTCTTCGCTGAATACTTTCTTTCTGATGCGGAAGAGAGCCGGACATTCCATGAGAATGTGAAGAGAGGATTCATCACTCTCTAGGCACAGTCTACATGTGGGGTCTGGTGAGACTCCGATTCGGTGAAGGTGTTTTTTCATAAGACCATGGCCAGTAATAATTCCTGATTAGGTTGTTAGGTTGTTTTTATCCAGATTAGTTAGGAAGTAGGATTTTTCCAGGTGTTTTAAGCCAGAGTTCATTAGATTCGATTTGAGCTAAGCTACTACTGTATTCCCTGAAGCATCACTTACACCGCGTCTCCACGAGCAATATTTCATAGCTTGCCATATAGTATGCTATGAAAATTGCTCGTGGAGACCACAAATAGTATTCTATGAAAAATGGTATTCCATCTATTGCTCAGCTCATAGCTTGCTATCGATAGTATGCTATGGGGTGTACTTTTTTGTTGTGACGCATGTGTTTTCGTGTGATGGCTATAGAAATAGTATGATATGAAATGCCCACCCTACATTTTATTGCATACTATCGTTATTTCTTTCTATCAGAAATGACAGATGGCAAGCTATGAAATATTGCTCGTGGAGACGCGGTGTTACTGACACCACGGAAGGGTTCAGGTCCGACGAGTGGCGTTGTCGCGCCGACTTTGGCCAGAGAGTCAGACGTTTCGTTTCCAGTAAATCCGACTGTTAAACAATATCGAACCCAAGACCGAGTTCTTTTTGACCCTCTGGAACGGAATTAAAACTAGACCCACAGCTGATGCATCAGTATAGATAAGTATTGAGTATCTCGTTCTCGCAGTAACAGTCAGTCAGCACCAGCATTGAAACGGGCTGCTTGATATCCCCTTAAGACATAGGAATGCTTCCTATTGTTCGGATGCCCTGATCATACGAACTCCTGATTTCCCTTTGTGAAATTGGTCAGAGCTACCACCACTCAATTCGTGAACCTTAACGGTGATCGATTTCACTCCGTTCTCAAGATCTCAGTCCTTTGTTATGAAAGAAGACGCATGCGCTGATTTAATCCCCAAATCCAAACCTTATTCTACAGTTCAGCTGGCTACGATGGTATTGTCAAAGGCACACTGTAACATCGCCCTTCACCAATTGTGACTTCGCAATAATTGTGGCAATATTTATGAGGGAAAATTGCATTCTATTCAACTCGAAACACAACATCATCATTATGTGAAGGTGGTGCTGCATTCTACATATTCCCGCCAGCATCTTGTCTATTACTGGCATTGGAAATTTTTACTTCGGACAGGAAATCCAGCATCTCACGCGGATTTTCGCTATTACCCACCTCGTTCGCACACCGCACCATTTGGTCCCAATGAGCCCCCGGTATGACGACAACTGCCTGCATATCCGTGTCAAGGTCGCGAGTGGGCCAAATTCTACAAATTAAGCCCTCTTTTGGAAACACTTTATACCTTCGTCGTTGACAATATCCGAATCCATTGCAATTAATAGCCCTTACGGAACCGTCATCATTATAGAGACAAAGAGTAGGCATGGTGTGCAATTTTGTACTATGGCGGCCGGGATAGCTCTGTTGAATTAAAAATCATTCCCAATAAAATGAGTTGCGCTTCTTACATATGCAGTTCTTTCGAAACCAGCTTTACCCGACATAAAAGAGCTTCTAAATAACACTTTTCAATAACATTTTTAAATGACACTTTGAATAACACTTTTGAGTGATACTTTTGCATGACGACCGAAGCGTTCTTCTGTTGTTGGTCTGTTTTCGATAATTTGTCGAACATTATACATATACTCAACATAAAGTATTCCAATAGAACGTTCTATCCCTACAAAAAAACCCAAACATCATTTCTATGCATTCGCGTAAGCAGGAAATATGATATTGCATTAAGAGTCATTTTCTCGTTGGGGGCGAACAAGAGATTGGAAAGCCCAACATTGTAATGGCTATAGTCCAAAAAATATAAGAGACGCAGAGCTATACTCGGGCGGCCAATGAGTCACCATGCGACTCTGCAATGATATTTAGAGCCGCTATTCAGATATCTCTTAGGCAGATATTGCTATTGGTATACTAAAGAGGCTAAGGTCATCAACTGTCTTCTAAAAAACACGTATAGGAAAATCCATAATCAATCTTCTGTTGTACCCCCAACCAATCTGCCGAGACCATTAGCAACACTTCAACATTCCATCCGAACGACCACGAGTAAGATGAAGACGATGACGAGGACGACGACGGTTACAGCGATAATAGAATCAAACGACATGCGAATGAATAAGCGCAGAACTCACTCCCCTGGACGAAAACCAATTCACCCAATGATTTGATGCTGATGATGGGTGATGGGGATGCGGTAAACGCGCACATCATCTTGCACTGTTATTATGCGCGTCCAAAGCCCATTAGCGTATGATCAAGTCTCTTTCATTATTTGGGAGGATCCAGCAATCAGTTCTCTCGTCGGCTGTTGTATAGTAGGTGCTTCTATAACCGTCGCCATCATCTGTCTGCCCGGCCACTAACTATCGTGTTCCGACCAGGTTCCGACCTCCTTTTTTCGTGTTTCCTGCTTCTTCGTGTCTGCGCCTTTTATTTTTTGTTTTTCTTCAGTCGGTTTGGGTCTCTGCAAAAAAGGGGTGTAGCTGCACTTCCAAAAAGTAATCATCTTAATAACAGCCCTCGGCACATACACACACAATTTTGATTGCAGGTTTTCGCCATTCCTGTCTCCGGCAAGGAGCCCCATATACAACATACAGATCTTTCTCCTTGATGGACATGCTGGGATGATGTGAGATGTGGATGACGGACCGCGACGACGACGACAACGAAGACGACGAATTGCGATGATGGGTGGTGGTGAATAGTAAATGGTGTTTTAGGCTGATTCGATGGTGCCACAGTGATGATGATCGTCGGGTTTAGTCTGAGAGCGGAGAACAAAGCAATCTTCACCTTGAATCCCTTGGCAACCGCCTCCGGTGGGTGATTCTGTTCGTTTAAATGAAGAATGATAGGTGATGGTAATAAAATTGATGAGTGTACACACATAAATTAGTGTGCCAGTGGAAACGGCTTTGATGCACATTTAATGCGGTTGCGGTATTGGCGGCCGCCAACGTTATTTAATGATGATTGACGGTCTCTTGGAGTAAATTGCAGGCTACGGTACCGACGAGAGGTGGTTTCGACGTTATTTTTTCGTGGCTCGTTGGGTGATTTGCTATATAAGAATCGTCATTCGAATGAAGGTTGTTCGCAGGTATTTCTTTTTTTTTTTTTTTTTGTATTTTGTAAGAGGTGTGGTACCCCGCCTTGGGTGGTTTGGTTATACATTCCTTGCAGTACCTATACTGATTTTTTGTTAGTGATAAATAAATATCACCTGTTGGTTTAATATTACATACGTGGATTATATAGAATTCTTTATGTCTTATTAGGCTGATATCAGATTAAATAGCTGCGTGAATAGAGAAATACAAATGGACAATCGTGCGAGGCAAACATCAGATGCACAACGCCGCACAGCGTTGATGGACAAAGAAATATTTCAGGAAAGCGGTATATGAATAAACAGGAGCACAACAATTTTTTTTATAGTGAATCACATATTCACATCTAACAATAGAAATGGCGCGTAATGTAAATGTAAATACGAATCTTCACTAGTGCCCTCCTCAACTTTCGTGCAGATGTCTCGAATTGTCACACAGTGGTCATGGTAATAAGGTGTAGGCATACAAAACCGGACTATCCCATAAGTCCTAAGTGTCCCCATGATGATAATGTAGTAAGATTATTATTTTCCCTCAGTAATAGCAGAGTGCCGGCGATGTTCAAAGAACCGCTCGTGATATTTAAACTATTAGAGCGCAAGTGTGCCAATATTCAGTAAAGTTGATCAGTCAAGTAGTCCCCAGGATTAAATCACTGGTCATATACAAACTTAGGTACCTACGGATGATCTGTTTTTTCATACTAGGCTCGCCCAGTGGTCGAAATTCGTATGTGCCTCACCTACATACATAAGCACTCTACTGAAGTGCATTTCCTTTCCTTTGTTTCCCTCTTCCTATGAAATCCAAAAAAACTACCCCAACGGGCAAACCCAACCCTACCCTGGTAGCTGTATGTCTCTTCTCTTATGAAGATTATTAATATACCCCAACCCCATGCTATGTGCGATCATAATATGTACATACAGCTGCTGACCATTGTCCATAGCACTCACTGAGAAAACAAATCAAGCCTCTTCGAATGAGGTACTCATAGGGCCATGGTTGGTTGGTTGGTTGAAAGTGGCCGTCGGCTAAAAACGCCAACACACTTAGACCAGTATAGGTCCATTGTGATGCCACGAATAAGGATCTAAGATCTCCCCACTAGTTGAACCATTTTGAGCTCTTTATAAAGCGTAAGAGGCTTCTGATGTCTATGCTTGCCAGATCACCCAAGTCGTTGTAATGGAAGGCCCCTAAGTGAAGCTTCCTTCTGCGGGAGAGAGCTGGGCAGGAACAAAGAAGGTGAGGAATAGTTTCTTCTTCTTCCTCATCCATGCAGCTTCTACAAAAGTCGTTAGAGAAAAGACCCAGCCTTGCGGCATGTTTGCCTATCAGGCAGTGTCCAGTAATGACACCTATTGTGGTGCCGATATGCAATCTGTTGAGAGAGATCAATTTCTTAGAGCGTTTCAAATCCAGTTTAGGCCAAATTTGTTTTGTCGCTAGACAAGTGGTTAAACTTGTCCACCTAAGATTTGTACTCTCGATAGCATTCATCTTCAATTTTTGTTTACGAGTAGCGATTGGTATCCCTAGGGTGCCTTTATCAGACAGAATGGGTTGAGTTGTTCCTATTCTAGCGAGTTCATCGGCCTTACAATTCCCTGGAATGTCTCTATGCCCAGGCACCCAGATTAGGTGAATGTTGAACTGTTCGGCCATCTCCGTAAGAGACGATCGGCAGTCGAGGGCTACTAGAGAAGTTGTAGAGATCGAGTCCAAGGATTTGATGGCTGCTTGGCTGTCCGAAAATATGTAGATATCCTTAACAGATATGACGTTTTTCTTGAGCCAAGATAAGACTTCTTTAATCGCCATAATTTCCGCCTGGAACACGCTACAGTAATTTGGTAGACGGAAGGAGAGCTCGAGATTAAGACTTTCGGAGATCGATGATCTATGGCGTGTCATAGGGCCATAGATCGTGTAGTTTTGTTTTGATTTGTCCTTTCGCACGATCGCAAAAAGTGTATCTATATAATATAATTATGGGTGTTGTAGTATACTGGTATCCAATCCAGCTGAAGGCTAAGTCACAAACCAGTGAGTCCCACATAACGGACTTTGCCTACAAGCTGCCGGCGGGCCCAGGATTTTTCATGTATTTGTGCTGTACAAAAGCAAAAGGAGCCCCATTAACGCACGCATACTTGAAAAATCCTAGGCCCATGGTATAGCATGGAAAATTATTGCCGCCATTAATTTTTACATTTACACGTATTGACAGACAGGGTAATTTTTTCCCGGGAGAATCGGGTAGGTGCAACAGGTCCATATAAGGCTCTATGCTTATAGCTTCTCACAACCATCAGTTTGTGTACGATTTGACGATAGCTTCAGAATAATACATTGATGTTTGGAGCGGCCTTTATTTTTGTCTCCCTGCCGTTTATTCTTAGACTCCACCGACTCTCTATAGTCACCTGCAGTAATTGACATAAATTTCCTCTAGGTTCCTGATGGTTCTATCGAGAAATGGGATTTCATCGGCATAGTTCATAGGTGAACTCCTTAGCTCCCTCGAAATGGTTACTATCTATAGTCACGTTCTAGGCAGTGCCAGTGGACAGATGCTAACTTTAGCTTATTATCCAAAATTTGGTTTTGTCATTATGGTCTCACCGGTTTGTGACCATTTTAGCTGGCTTGTCTGTACACCCAAGCCACATCTATATACCTCCCGAAAGCACACGATATTGTCAGCATTCAACGGCCAAACACTTTAATCGCCTTCAACACTCTCGAACATAGTGTGACAAATCATTTTTGCTCAAACACCATTTACGCAGTATAATGACATTGCAAAACCAGCAACCCCAATCACCCCCAACCGCAATGTGACATTCAACATCAAGTTCACGACCTGCATTTAAGTTGGTCGCCATCAGCATCTCCCCATTGGCGACACAATCGAAAGTGTTCTCGATAAATTTACCACCCTCCTCCTGTTGAACACAGAAACCCAATTTTAATCGAGCACCACCGACTGTTTGAAATGCAATTGAGATCCCGCTGTTAACACCCACTTTACTTGACCTAACCACAAGGAAGTAATTGCAAATGCCACCTATAAAAGTCCAGGCGTTCATACAAAACGTCTACAGTAACTTTCTGAAAGCCAATCGTCAAGCGTGTCGCGATTGCTAGTGGTCATTCTTCCGGCGTGGAAAGAAAAGTCTATCAAAAGAAGTCGAAGAAATGGCTAAAAGTTCTCTCTTCGTTCGGAACCTGGCCATTTTATTTCTAACGCTACCGCACTTGGGACGCAGTTTGCGATACTCAGCTCAGGGAAATGGTGACGAAAATTGCGAGACTCTACAATCCGAAATCCATATAATCAAGGAGGAGTTCGACGAACTAGGCCGTATGCAGCGCACCTGCAACGCAGACATTATGGTGAACAAGTGCGAGGGGTTGTGCAACAGTCAAGTGCAGCCATCCGTCATAACGCCGACGGGCTTTTTGAAGGTAATCGAATGGCATGTCTCCAATATTGGAGGGTGAATACATTTGTGGTTTTTTTTAGGAATGTTATTGCTGCCGCGAGAGCTATCTGAAGGAAAAACTCATCACCCTCACCCATTGCTATGATCCCGATGGTACTCGTCTCAACGACCCCGAAACGGCCACCATGGACATTCGCCTGCGTGAGCCAACCGACTGCAAGTGCTTCAAGTGCGGTGACTTTACCAGATAATTGAATTTGTTTGTTGTAATAAAATTGAATCCTTCTATGGAAATACGGTTAAATTGAATTTCACCAAAAAAGGGGTTTCTCTTGCGCGCTCATATATACCTACTCGTGGTCGTACATCAGCAGACAATCGCCCAAAGGCGCACTTAATCCTCCTGCGATTTTGACATGTGAAATTCAGTGGTCTTAATGTCACTCGGCACATCGATGTTGACGTGCGGCTTCGACGACAAGGACGACGGCGGCGCATCAACAACATCATCTATTCAATTTGTGTATCTGTCAGAAAGTAACAAGTAGGGATTTCAGCAATTTCATCACATCCTGCTTCCCCATTGATTATTTAGGCCGTGTCCTGGTTGGAGTGGAATTGCCTAAGGCTCTGACAAAATCAACTTATCGTGTGTGCATGCAATACATTGAGGGGTATACACTCTTATACAGACGAATTTGAGCATGGAAACCTCAAACCGTCGTTATTGACAGTTGGGGTGTTTTTTTTTTATTTTCTGTCAGTTATTATCCTTAGGCCATGTGCATAGAATACCACAGTGTATGGGAAGAAAAACAGGACTTTCGGTGAATTTGTGACTTTTCTATTTAAGTCGAGTAAGATGTTTTTTTGTAATTCAAGTTTTAATTTTCTGGAGAAGAATATGACTCGAGGGCCAGTGTTATGTAATGGTTATGATGATGAATGACTGTAAGGATACACTACACATATCTAAAAATACGAAAGACGGACAAATACGTTTGACTGTAAAACTTAAGCCAGAAGCCCGTAAATGCAAACACAGCATTTCAAAGTTGAGCATATAATAAAAACCTGTAGGTAATACAGAAGCCCGTAAATGAAATTTAGAAATGTTGTTGGCGAAAAGTCGCTTTGCATTTACTTAACCTCGCATTTATTCCAAATTCGAGTGACCACTGGCAAGGGGGTTGCAGGGGGCAGCATGGCAGCAGACTCTGTCTATGCCTACTGTACACCTCCTGTGCAGTATACTAAGAATCATTTTTATAACCTCCACAGAAAGGTATGTATTCACTTTGCCGCCATTACACTTGTAACTCCAAGAAGGAGTAAATATACTAACTCCACACGGAAAACACTTTGCTTGTCTTGTATGCAGTGCAGGCCCGGCCCCAGCCAAACTAGCGCCCTGTGCAAGATTTACAGAAAGCGCCTTTTTTTCTTATATGCACACATGCATACATAAGTCTTTTTCACATCACTCAGGAAGTAGACTTACAATTCGTTTTTTTATTGAGGTATGTAATGTTGGCTTTGTATTGGAGTGGGAGGTAACCAAACTACTTTACCGATATTGAGCATTTTCAATACCAACCTGACGACCGTAAAAATAAGTCATCTCACAAAATTTCATTCGCCTACGTCGATTTGTTTGGACGCCATCGTGTTTTCAACAGAAAGAGAGACCGACGGACATGGCAGTATTTATTCGGAATTTGATCCTGATCAAATCCGGTGACTCCTTCCTGACGTTACAAATGTAATGAAAGTGAGTATACAAAATGTATTAACTGATAAATGAACTTTAAAAAAATTAGATTCAAGCAATATTTGGTCTTCTTTTTATTTTTTTTTCTATTGCCACTTTTAATTTAAAAATGTATACTTATAGAAAAGAAATTACACGAAACATTTAAAAACAGTCAAACAAAATTCGTATCTAGCTAAAAAAAAAGCTGCCTGGATTTTAAAATGTTCCAGCTAAACGCATATTAATCCAGTCAGATCTGACTGGAAAGCAGTCAAAATGGCAACGCTGCTGAGAGTCTGAAGGGGAAGAGAAGAGAAGAGAATACTAAATTTTCATAATTCATATGCAATGCAAAGCTACTTGTATTGTAAGAGAAATTTGTTACTCTTTTTCGTAGATGAGAAATCCCATCCATATGTGCAGAATCAAAAACCTGCACGTTCTACACAAACAATTCCCTAGAATGATTTTTTTTGTTTGAAATATTTTCCTATGAAAATTTTGCGAGTGACTGTGCAAGAAATAAAACCTGCACATACGGGGTGGAACTTTTTTTGTTTTGAGATTTTTGAACTAGGTTTTTTTGTAAAATGTAAGTGGATGTGCAAGAAATATACTTGCACGAACTGGGTGGAATATTTTGAGATAAGGTAGGTAAGAAATGAACTTGCATAGTGGGATTTTTTATTTTGCGATATTTTGAGTTAGATTCTCCCTGAAGTTGCAACATTGCAAGTAATGTGAGTTAATGTGCAAGAAATAATTGAGCACAGGTGTGGTGGATGTTGTTATTTTGAATTTTTTTTAACAAGCTTTTTGTTTAAAATGCAAATGACAGTTTTAGTTCGCGCAAGATAAAATTAATTTTTCTTAGGCTTACTGTTACTGTCCGCGTAGCTGCGCTTCATTTCTTAGTCGCACATGCGACTTTGCCGCTCCGTGGACAGAGCTTCGTTGGTTTATATGCAATCTGCAAGCAAGCGTACAACAAGCTGCAAATGACGAAAATCGTGCGTATGAAGCGCAGCTACGTGGACAGTAGGCTTAAGAAAAATTAATTTTATCTTGCAATGCGCCCCCAAAACTTGGCGCCCTGTGCATTTGCACATCTTGCACATATGGTTGGTCCGGCCCTGATGCAGTGGACGGTATGTATCAAAGCATCGGCCAGTTCGATGATAACACTTTTACTTCTTAGCTTTACTTTTATAAAGCCATAGTGTTGACATAATAAATTTGGGGTAAAAGCTAAAAGCGTTTATTAGAAAGGATCTCTTTGGTTTAAAAGGAAGATCAAAGCTGTCTAATCGCCGATGGGAATGACCATGATCAAAGGTAACAATGTGGATTACTCTAACGTCTAGCTACTGAACTGGAAACCATTGTACACACACTTTCTCCTTTTGGATGTTGATGATATAGGGAAAAGGCTTCATAATTGGCACTGCGACTGAGGGAATCAGTTTGAAGTAGATCCATTATTTCGCTTGCTGCTGAAACTTACTTTACTTTTACTTTTACTTTAGATGGCGCTCACAGTCCGGGGTGGACCACGGCCTCAACCAACAAGCTCATCCAGCCAGCTCGGTCCCTAGCTAGCTGCCTCCAGTTACGCACACCAAGTTGGCTGAGGTCGCTCTCCAATTGTGCGCGCCACATGAGGTGGGGTTTTCTTCTGCTTCGTTGTCCCTGAGGGTGGACTCAAAGATTCATCGGGCTGGTGCCAAATGCATCTGCAAATGCAAGTAGTTGAACGGAATTTTGAAAAATTGTACCTCTGATGTTGGCTTGCGAGTTCCGTACAATTGCTTCAAGAATGATATTAAAGAAGTTACATGATAGCGCGTCACTTTGTCTTAAACCTTTTTCGACATCAAAGGATTCCGTGGTGTTCTTTCCCACTTTGACGGAGTAGCGAGATTTCTCCATCGTCATCCTGCACAGACGGACGAGTTTTCCAGGGATGCCGAAATTTAACATGGCTTTGTATAACCCTTCCCTACATACGCTATCATAGGTGACCTTGAAGTCGATAAAGAGGTGGTGTGTCGATCCGGAATTCCTGCGTTTTTTCTTAGATCTGCCGGAGTGAGAAAATTTGGTCGATGGTAGACTTTCCGGGCCTAAAACCGCACTAATATGGGCCAATCAGGTTATTTGCGAAAGGTTTTAGGCGTTCACACAGTACAGCCGACAGGATCCTCCTTACCTCCTTATACCAAATCATCTCCCGCCGCTTTAAACAGCTCGGCCGGTACGCCATAGGGACACGGCCAAGTTGGTCATGCTCTAAATTTTTTAATTTTGTGCGAATTCTACTCCGTTATCGTCAAAACCATGTGGCAGTCTCTGAAACCGGCTATTAACATTGTCGAACTGAATATGAAGGGAACTGATATTGAGGAATCAAAAGGTCTATCAATGATTTGCATGTCTGTTAGTTTAGACTTTCGTTGGAATCAAAAATTTATAGAAATGTTTGGATTACTCAAAAAGTGAAAAGAGGTAAACGGTTCTATTTACTTAAGTAATTCCTGAATGTTCAATCGTAAGCCCCTCTCTACCGGTTTTTTACCACAATTGTGCGGCCGCGTTATTTAGTCGAGCTCCACCTGTTAGATCAAAGCTACAACCTCTGATGCACCACGTTATACCCAAATATTTGATAGTCAACAATAATGTCTAAAAGGTACAGAAGCTTAAACAGGTTCACCTACTCGTATGCTGACAAACTTTATGATCTCCAGACCAAGATACCATCCCACTTTAGAGTGTTGTTGGTATCCTCACCTATACTGACTTTTCTATAACCTAACATTTCATATAGACATATATATACATATTACTAACAATCGAAGGCTATATAATGATATTTCTATATAAAATATTGCCTATCTTTAGCCGAATCAGCAGGGTGTCCCGTAGTGCCAGCTAATTAAGTATTTACCTTCGCCAGATTAAGATGAATGATTGAATTATGCAAATCAAAGACGTTGTGATGATAACAATTTTAAAATAAAATTAAAATTATTAATTGGTTTACAGATTTCAGATTTGTTAGCCGATACCTCACAGATACAAGTTGTTTTATTTGTACACAAAAAAAATGCCCTATCGCCACCAACGATCAGTGAATCATAAATAAGCTTGAAACACCTGTCGAGATTTGTTTAAATCGTAAAAATTCCAAAACACCTACATTCGATTATGCGAATTTCCATTTTCCAATTAATTTTACTTCCCCCACCTATACAACCTATACCAGAGTCTCGAGATGCCATTTGAAAGTTTTGCTTTGTTGAAAGATTCACTGGGCAGTAAATTGGTTTCACTATAGTCCTTTAGGGATTTCCATTCAAGTGAGCTGCTGCCAAAAAGGAACAATCAACCCAACCGACCCTCAACAACCATTTGGACATGTGTAAAACCATGGAATGGAAAATCATTTCAGTGTGCGCTCATTGAATTTAAGGTTTCGCCAGGGGATGGGAAATTATTAAGTTTTTGGTTTAAGCCCAAAGGTATATACGTTCCCAAATTAGGCAGGCATTACTGTTAATGACAAACTAAAATGAAAGTAATTATTTTAACTAATGTTTTCCCAACATTTGAGTGGTTCTATAATTTTGAAATAGACCGTCGGGTATTGGGAGTGTAAATATTCAGATTGTAAATTTAGTATTGGATGGTGATGTTGAATGGTAAGGGAATTGATATGAAAACGGTAGAAAGTTATATTTTTGAAAGAGAACATCATTTATGTGAACCAGGCGTTTCCCTTTTTTGAAGGAAATTTTTAATACCAAGGGTGCGCCTTCTGTTGAATTCTTTTTGAATTATATGCATTTTGACACTGGCAAACATCTACTTCCAAAGTGGATGCTGTGTTGCGAAAACAGAGCGAATTTTTAACAGAAATTTCTGTCGATATAATTCACCATCTACCGATATTAAGAAATAAAGTTCGTGAAGCTTGGTTTGGTATGATTAGATACTATATGACTATCAATTCTATGCTAAGAATGTAGAGACGATTTAGGCGCTCAAGAAAAATATTGGTCAAACTGACAGTGATATAGTTGACAGAACCATTGAAAATATGTATTGAAAAATTGGGTTGAAACTTGAGAGTATGGCCAACTGGCAAGTTATTTGAATGAAATAATTTTCGATAATTAATCGAAAGGCTTACTTTTTAAAATGAATACTACAGATGGCCCACCATAAAGCTTTCTACTAATCTTGAAGTTTTCATCTACGAAAGGTAGGAGTGCCTAATTTATGATAGTGCTTCGAATATTCCGAACAATTATCAAAAGGAATGACAGGTATGAGGAAAGTTTTTCTAAATAATAGAAACTTTTGTCGTTTTCGATTGGTCGTCCAGAACCGTCCGGAAGAACTCTGCGCGATTCTGAATTCAAATCCAGAAGCAAATTTCTCTTCTTTTCAGAAGAAGAACAGTCAATTGAGTGCCAATCGATTACTTCCGGACAATTCTAGACGACCAATCGAAAACGACATTAATAAAAATTACTTAAGTTAAGCGCTTACATTATCTACCTATAGTCTAGCTATCATGGGTCATAGACTTATGGGCCATAACTCATGGGTATTGATCAATATAGGACTGAGACAATCAATACTGACAGAGTGAAAGTATTTAAATACTAGCATTTACTCGCGACATTCCTCCTGTTACAGAAGCGCCTAGTGTTGCTTGCTATATACGCTTTCGATAGGATACTAAAAATGTTCTTTTTACAAACTGAATTCCCATTTTTTGTTGTTGGTGGTTGAATGGATTATAGCTAAAACTATTACCGCATTACTGTGGGTGTGGCTCTGGTAATTTAGACATTATTTTGTTTTCTCATTTCCACACCAGACTATCGCCAATAATTCGCGGTCCAAGCTAAATTTCCAAAATCGGAGTATAGAGTTTACAATCTAAATTTGAAATAGATCGTGTAAATATAGGCATTTTCAATTGAAACTGTTATGTATGGGCAACTATTTTTCGTACCCACTGTTTTTATAGACATCAAATACTTGCGATAACTGGAGTACAGTTCCCATTGCGGATTATGTACTCAGTTTGATCGCGACCGCCAATGGCTTAACATTATTTGCCAAACTCTCTTATTTGTTCTCATAGTATTAAGATTGAACTTAAATAAATGAATTATTTAATTTTATATGGAACTGTGCGTTTATCTAAAAGAAACTTTAAACCTCCTCTTCCCCACTTGGAGTCTTAATTTCACCAAATCGCTTCCTAATGCTCACTAACGCCATAAAAGGAAATTATTGGTTTAAATATTTAAGCTTCCTAAAGCTAAGATTACACGGCCATTTTTTCGAGTCATTTAAATGGCGCTTTGACGTAAAAATCGCGTCACAAAGCAGTCATTTAAATGTCGTTCTGTGTGATCGCCATTTTTGGGATAATATTTTCGGCGTCATTTAAATGACTAGGAAAATGTCGAACCAAATAACATGTATTTAGTGCCATTTAAATGGCGGGAAAAAATGGCCGTGTGATCGCTCTTCAATGACGCCTAGGACAAAGCCTCCATAGCCTCCAAAAAATGGCAAGGCTCGAAATTCTTGCCATGCCATTTTTCTACACAAATGACAAATGACGAAGCATATAATACCTCTGTCTGACAAGGCAAAGTATCTTGGGGTTATTCTGGACAGGAAACTGAACTGGAATGCAAATGTAGAGGAAAGAATTAGAAGGGCGTATAACGCTCTTTTCATTTGTAAGAAAATAGTAGGCAGGACTTGGGGCCTAAAACCAGCTATGGTGCACTGGCTATATACAGTAGTGGTTAGACCCATACTTACATATGGCGCACTAGTATGGTGGACGGCGACAAAGAAGAAAACAACAATCGGCAAACTAGCGTCGGTGCAGAGGGCGTCCAGCGTAGCAATAACGGGTGCACTTCGCAGCACCCCTACGGCAGCGCTGGACACCTTTCTACACCTTACGCCACTTGAGTTGCAAATAAAGCAACTTGCGGGGAATAGTGCGCTACGGCTCACAACCTTGGGCTACTTTAGAGAGGGCAGTTTTGGACACTGTACAATACTAGCGGAGTTACTCCCGGGTGTACAGGTGCAAACTGATGAAATACACCCTTTGGTCGACTTCGACACTCCGTACGAAGTGTCATACCCGGAAAGATATGAATGGCAAAGGGATAAAGTAATTAAGCACTGCGAATTAGCGGTATACACGGACGGCTCAAAAACAGCGGAAGGAACGGGTGCTGGAATCTATTGCCTAGATCCAGATCTAAAAGTGTCTATACGACTACCGGATACAAGCAGTGTCTTCCAATCAGAAGTTCTGGCTGTTCTGAAAGCGGCAGAGCTAATGCGGATGAGATCTATATCTGGAAAGGATATAGCCATCTACATCGATAGCCAGGCTGCACTCAAGGCACTGGAATCTACTAACATCAATTCTGAATTAGTCAGGACCTGTCGCACAATGCTTAAGGCATTATGCAGTCAGAACCGAGTGAGACTGTGCTGGGTACCAGGACACTGCGGTATAGCTGGAAATGAGCAAGCGGATGAGCTTGCGAGGATAGGCGGGGAATTGCAAGACGGAGGAGATGTGGATATTAAACCACCTCCTTGTATCATAAAAAGCGATATTAGGAATAAAATAAATAAGGAAGCCGACCGGAGGTGGGAGGTACTCACTGGCCACGCAGTATCTAAGGCACTTTGGCCGCAATACGACCGTAAAAGATCTAGGGAAATCCTCAAACTAGGCAGGGAACAGCTTAGGACACTGATCGGCATACTATCAGGGCACTGTCTTCTTAGAAAGCATGCTAAAAGACTAGGGCTAGCAGACTCGGACACTTGCAGATTCTGCAATGACCTGCAAGCCGTAGAGGACATAACACATATACTGTGCGAATGTGAGGCAATATGTCGCAGTAGAAGAAAATTTTTGGGCAGGTACTTCTTCCAACATTTAGGGGAGATAGACAATACCAACTTCAAGGGACTACTTAGTTTTTGCAGGGAAATTGGGGCTTTCTCAAGGGCAAGTGTTTAGGTGTTTTTCCATTGTAGGTCACTGCAATTGGTTCCCCCTAGGGATCGCGATGGGCCCTTATGGTGCCTAGTGTTGTATGAGACATCTCATACCCCTTTTTAACCTAACCTAACCTATATAAGACGATATCTGATTAATTTTGATTTTTGTCTCGTGGCGAAAGGACGTGTTAGATTAGATTATATTAAGTCGGGAGAGCCTTTATTGGGCTCTGGGCACTGCGGTCTCTCTAAAGGGGCCTATTGGGGTCCTAGAGCAATATTTTTACTCCGGAGACAGTCAGGAAGACAAGTATATGTATCTTTTCTGGAGCCGGACATTCCGTGAGAATGTGAAGAGAGGTTTCGTCGCTCTCCAGATATAGTCTACCTACATGTGGAGAATATGGACGACTATTTGCCTAGGCTGACTGAAAAGTTCGCTTGAGGCGATTCTCCACAATTGCCAGATCCAGTCCCTGTATCCATCTTGGACCCGTCTGTATACCAGACTAGATGAAGTCGCGATAGAATAAGTTTTTTATTTTTCCCAGTCTTACCTTGGAGGGATGATGATAGAGAAGTTTTTATGGAAGCCATATTATATTAATATATTGGGGAGAGGTGACCTCCATGGTAGGAATGGGGGTCGATCATTTTCGAATTGAATAGAGATCCCTTGATTAGACAGGGATTGGAGTAGGTCGTCAATAACTAGGAACCACAAGAGAGGCGAGAGGACGCCCCCTTGTGAAAACCCTTTTGTTGTTAACGCCGAAAGTTTCACATCATCAATGCGGGTCGGAATTACTCTTTCATTAAGCATTGCCATAGTCCATCTTCCTATTATTGGAGACTCAAAGGAAGCTCCTTCAATATCCAAGAAAGCAACGATAAATAGTAATGTAATTATAAAAATAGTTAATAGCAAATTAAGCTGCATAGGTACCTAACAGCATTACCTTCGGAATTGTCTTTCTGCTTGCGAATTTGGGTGTCCTACCTCGTTGAGAGGTTTTTGGTGGTGACTGAGGCAGTCAAATCTTATATAAGTAAGTATATCACCTGGTTGTGGCTTAGTCTTTGTGTCAAGGTCAACAAATAATCGAGTTGATTGGCTGACATACGAAGGACATTGCGATATAGTTCAGGTTCTTCTTCGCGCAATTCGAGTAGTAATCCAGCACAAAATCCACTCTTCTCGCGACGACTCGACCAGTAGAGCGACATTTAGCTCTACTGCGACATTTTTTCCTGACGACACAGCGCCATTTAAATGACTCAAAAAAATGGCCGTGTAATCGCAGCTTAACTCTTATTGTTTTCATAATTTTCTTCTTGTTTGTAGGGGTTCTCTGCCCCCGACGGCAAATACCCATGATGCGCCACTGGCGTCTGGCTCTAACATCAAAGCCCCTATCAAACAGCCAGTGGTTTTAATCCTGGTAACGTAAGAGCGTGTCGGGCTACGATTTATTTATATACATCCAAAGAGCTCTAAAACATGTGTTAACAAGGTAACTCTCTTTATATATCCATTGCTGTCAAAGATAAATGTATCGACTTCCTAAAAACACGGATATTACTAATAATCCAAATGCAAATCCGATAGTTAGACATTAATTATGCCTACCAGCAGAGGCTATTAAGTCAGAGTACACCCACACCATATGCATAGGGCATTTCAAAACTGTATAGATATTCACAAAACATCTTAATCAAAACTACATTTATTTAAATAACAAATGGCTCACCATCCAAATTTCACCATTTTTAATGAATCATTGCCAAATATGCTGGCATTCTGGCAACGTTATAAATGTGATGGCCATTTGTCACCTCGTTGTGTATATGTACATATATAGCTCCCCTTGAATTTCCTTTGACAGCAACACTTTCAACACACAATAGTCGTAACAAAGGAAAGACAAATCCGTTGCCAATAATAAATCGATCAATAAATCAAACTTAAGTCAAAAGAAAATTATTGCGACATTCAACATTTTTTATTCAACAGATTAATCATTTTCCAATTCAGCGATAGGGAATCGAGTCAACAAAAGCAGCATCACCGGCCATAAACAAAAGGTAATCCAAGACCACCGCACAACCCTATGCTGTGACTGTACCTGTTGATATCACTCTAAAGATATCTCGCGCAACGGGCAAACAAACGGCAATTATGACAAATGTCAGTGTTCGATTAATTAATTGAATTGCTGAACGTTTCTCATAATTAAGAGAAAATTATTGAATCAAATTTATCAATGTCAAGCTGTCAACGTTGGCCAAATTCCATCGATTTTGGATCGAGAATCTTTTAGAGTTTTTCCATGCCCCAGAGAGGTCGGGATGGGATGGTGTTCGGTTTTTTTCTTGTATTTCAAGGAAATGAATTAGATATTAATTGCAATTGGCTGCTTCAGCCCAAAGCGAGAGGCAAGCTAATTCGTTTCTGGACGGAAATAGATTTTTAATTAATTTCACGAAAGGGAAAGCAGTAGCACCGCACGACATGGTTGTTGTCGTCGCAGTAGCAAGAGCAACAACGTGTCGGGTACGGAAATTCACTATTTGACATATGAAAACAGTTGTCCGGATGTGTTGGGATGACATTTCGAGGAAATGACAGTAAATTATGTGTCATGTTCTTTGTGACAGCGATTTATAGATGACTGGGTGGGATTTTAATTTGATATGATTTGGGATGTAGAATTTGCGTTGTGAAACATTAAACATCAACGGGGCTGTTATTTAATTTGGGTGAGGAACTTTCAAAGACATGAGTTTAAGAAATGTTAAGATTTATTCTTTTGTATGATTTAATGGTATAAATAATAACTTATAAGGTTCTCTATATGCACAAAGTTCAACGTTTAGATATTTGTGTACGAGTATTTTAAAATATCGGTGTTTCTGATGGCATTGATGCCACTGGTCCTCGACCTCAGCACATGATGCTGCATAGAACTTCTGGATAGCCAGGTTGACGCGAATGTTTTGGGGACCTAGCTACTACAAGGTAGTGGTACAAGTCAATGTCACCAGCTAAGAGTATCTATAGATCAATTTGCTTGACGGTTTGATGCTCTGGTAACATGGCTGTTATAAAAATATTCCGCTAAGAAATCCGTGAGCTTTCAATGACTGCATAGAGGCTTTGATAATAACACAAATGAGGCATACTGACCATTGACGATGGCTTGACGCATTTGGCGTTATCCGGAGCGTTTTTTTTTTTTACCATTTTCTGCGATTTTTGGGCGTTCTTCGGGTAGTCTTTGGGTGCATTTTTTTGTACATTTTTTCCGTAGGTTTGAAATGGGGCACTGAGTGAGTTTTTGGAGTAGTTTTTGGTTATTTTTAATATAGTTTCTTGAGTTTTTGGTAGATAAGTAGGTACCTACTTGTTTCGCGTTTTTTGACACCTTTTTTGGAGCATTTTATGTGACAGTTTAGACGATTACTAGGTATAAAGTTAGTTCAACATTTTCAAATCGATAATTTCAAAGATGGAAACGGTTTGAATCTTTATTTCACTAACAGCTATAAGCCAATATGTGTAAAGCGGCCCATAGACAGTATACACTTGTGTCTGCACCGGCACCGGTGTACGGAAATGTGTGATGTGTGTGGGCTGGTGTGCACACCGATTTTAGTGTCAGACACGGAGCGAGTAAAATCAAAAGTTTTTGATTTCTGGTATCGGTGTTTCGATCGGTGTAATGTGTATGGCGGAATGCCATACAAGTGTAGTGTCTATGGGCCGCTTTACTAATGTGTTTTAATTGTTGGGGGTAGTCGGCCTTGAAATTGACCTTTAACGATGTTCCAGAAATATTTAATGAACTCTTTGCATTAAAATTCAATTTCTGTAGGTACGATTTGTGCAGCAATGTAGAACCACCATGCTGAATCCATTTCTGCAATTTCTGGCCAACAAACTTTATCTGCCTCTGTTTCAATGGCAGTTTACCATAATGGCATTAACTATGTATACGTTACGTATACCTACCTAACAGTCACGCGCTGAAATAAACATTTAAGGACAGAATGTGTATATATCATCAGTTTCATCATTTGAGAAATGTATTATATATATTATACTGCGACATGTTGGTCTATTGAACCCCCTACTTGGAGAGGCATGATCACTTATAAGAGTTCATCTTGCAGTAGAATTTCTTTCCGAATTACCTATTTTTGAGGGACTTTGTACACCTTTGTAGAAGAAGTCCGTCGTAAAGCACACTCTCTAATCGCAGTTTCTTTTAAGAACGTATAAGAGCTGGCTGCAATAACGGTATTGCATCTATCTGATAATAATTGGTACTATGTCCAATTACTTCAGTGCGTCAATAAAATCGTTTTAAGTAAATATCTTATAACATTCTAAATTTAAAGAGATTGACTATGAGGTAATAAAAAAAAAAGTTTCCCATACCGGGAATCGAACCCGGGCCTCCTGGGTGAGAGCCAGGTATCCTAACCACTAGACAATATGGGATATAAAAGTCGGGGTTCCGTTTACAATCCGTTTGATTTGGCCACTTTAATTTGAATAGATTGTCTGGTTCCTACTGTCACAGAATTCGTGACACTACGATACAAAAGTCAATGTCATCCTTTTAGACTATATCTATCGTTTTTTACAAAAAGAATACACATAATATGATTGTGCTCTTCTACACAGTCCTTGCGTGTATAACGTACATATTTAAATTTAAATTAAAAGACAATAGTCAAGTCCACTTACCTAAATATTCCAAAGGTTAGTCATAATTTTGATGACAAATATTAATTACATACCTAGTTAATGAGTCTAGAAAGTTTGCAACAAAGCAAATTAAAAACTAGGTAGGTACCTATCTATCTACAAACCAACACGCTGGCTGGCGAGATGCATAGGTACCTACTGCCACCGCAGATATTATTAGAATCAATTGGAAAAGTCTCCCGCAATCAAATCCAAACCGCAAAACTAAGACATCCCTCTGACAGCTTGCAAAGGTTACAAGTTCACCAAAAGCAAGAAACACCTGACCCCCGGTGTCATGTCGGGCAAAATAAATGTCCACCCACCGTGTCAGACCCCAAATGGTGTATTAAATGATATGATCTGTTGCTTCATGTTGGCCTCTTTTCATCCACCGCCATCGCCCATATTATACCGCCGCCGACCGACGACGACACTAATACTAACAGTAACACCAGACCCACCCCACTTGTTCAACGTGTGCCACACCAGAGGAAAGCAGACAAGGCATTTCACTGGGCAACTTTGAACTCACCCTGTCGGGTTTTTTTTTTTGTTTTATTTGTTTGGGGGGTGGGCGTCCCAGATACAGTTATACTTTCATTCTTTAAATTACAAATGGCGGATACCAGTTGGAGAGTGCAAACCCCACTTAACACATACAAGATGAAAGTCTTAAAACGCATTTTACAGTAAAGTATACTCTTTTGACACACAGTACAATATGGAAGAGCGGTGAGAGATCGTGTGTGTGTGTGTGTGTGTACCAAACCCAAACAGCTGATGGCGAAAGAGCGAACTAGTTTCGAATATAGAGGTATTTTGTAAACACCAGCGGCAGCGAAACATGCGTGTGAACAGCTGATTTAGACTTAACGGTATGTGTGCGAAACGGAGAAAATATATAGCTCGCAAACGGAATTGAGAAATAGAGAGAGAGCATACAAGTCCACTTAACAAACAAGTTGTTTTGGTTTGTGTTCTTGGATAGTGTTGCTGTAGTGTAGATTAATACTGACTTGATACGAAGGGATTGTTGAAAAGATGAAGGTTTCGACACTATCTAAGGGCTTATTGAAATTTGCACTGGATTTTTACTGATTTTAAAATAAAAATTTTACCTAATTGCCCTCAAATATGTCGTCAAATTGAATTGAAATCAAGTCCAAAGCGAAGCTGCAAATCGAAAAACGTGTATCGCAAAAATCGTCCCGAGTTTTCTCGGTTATCTGTATGTTTTTCCAAATATGACATAACGGAGTCCAATACTGTCTGTCAGGACCCTCCATCTTTCTGAATTATTTTCAGTTATTAAGATAGAGTATCCTGCAAAAGTTTATAGAGTATTTTACTGTAACTTCTCCTACATTCGTCTTCTTCGTATAAAGCACCACGAATCCGTCCAAACGATTTCCGTTCGAAATAGCCTAGTCCAGCACTCAGCAAATATTAGATCTAGCAAAATCAAGATTTTCCGTTCGGCATTAATTTCGGCATTTGAGTTAGGAGTTTTATATTCATAGCAGGATTTCACAAAGGTGTAATTTCGAGATATGTGGACTCCTTAACTCTCCACAGACTAAGGAGGGATGTTTGCTTGGTTTCATTAGTTTCGTCTTGACTTAAATAAAGACCAACTACTATAGTCGGAAAAGAGATTCTTGTTCCTGAAATCCGATGCAAATACATAGCTATTGATAAATAGAGCATATTGCGAGCTTTTTTTCACCTACCAATTATTGATCATTTGGTATACGTATGAGTCCTCCTATAATGTAGTTAACGTATGTAAAGCTGTTAAATCGTCAGAAAGCAGCGTTGTTACTATTAGGTTTTCTTATAAGTTAGCCAACGTCTTGCAAACCTACTTTGAAAAACGGTATTTGATTGACTGTATGTGCGTTATCTTTTTCCCATGTCGTTATCTCTACATTAACCAAATTTTGCCGCTTCTGAAAATCCTGCTTAAGCATCCCTACTATTCCTTGCACTTTGGTAAGTAGTTTTAGCCTGCTGGCTGTTTTGGTTTAAAAGCCGGGATCTAGTTGCTTGACTTTCTTTTAAAACTCTAAAGGATGTAATTTCGATCGCCGAAATTTTAGATCTCATTGAGCTATTTCTGTAATTTGGCCTACGATCTGTCCGTATCTGTATCAGTGACTGCCGGCTAAAGGACTGAATACATTTGCTTAATATGTTGTATGCTTCGTTTGTGGACTAGTAGTTGACCTATGTTAAAGTTGGCTTTATTTTCCGATATGAGCATAAAGTTTTTTTCCGGTATTGAGGCGCACCAGTAGAAGATTTTTTCATTACGCACCACGCACGTAGTACATAACGAGCAAGTCTTTGAAGATTATTGAGCCTATCTTCTGCAGAGTTTCGTCTCTTTTTATGCTACAATGCCTGGGTGCTCCATAATATGACATTTGGTTTAGTTATATGGCCATGTAAAGCGAAGCCGCAGCATAATTTTGGGGTTTTTATTCCAGCTCTAACTTCGATTTATTTTGAAATAATGCTATTGCGAGCTGTCAGTGGTGCATTTGGAGTATTGAGTCAGAAGCGGCAAAAATGGGACTAGCGGTGAATGAAAGCAAAACGAAATATGTTCTGTCCACAAGAATGGACATACAATATTGGCGCCTTGGACAGAACGTGACAATGGACAGCTATTATAATTTTGAGGTAGTGAAATCCTTTGTCTACCTAGGCTCTGCGGTCAACTACAGCAATGACATCAGCTCTGAGATCAAGCGAAGAATTACTCTTGCCAATCGCTGTTTCTACGGGCTTAGAAGGCAATTGAGTAGCAAATCCCTCTCCCTAGCAACTAAGCAGACGTTGTATAAGACCCTTATCATCCCCGTCCTTCTATATGGCGCAGAAGCATGGACTCTATCAAGGACGGATGAAAACACTCTCAGATGCTTCGAGCGAAAAGTTCCTCCGTGTGATCTTTGGTCCAGTTTGTATGTCAGGAGTCTAGAGGAGAAAGTACAGTGAAGAACTGTACGGGCTGTACAGCGATATAGACCTAGTCAAGCGGATTATAATTAACCGACTAAGATGGCTGGGACATATAGAACGAATGGACATCAATGGCGTGCGCAACTGGAGGCAGCTAGCGTTGAATTGAGCTGGCTGGAGAGGCATGTTGGTTGAGGCCCAGGTCCGCCCCCGAGTAATTAAGCTATTGCTTTGCCAAGCAGAGTGGGGTTATTCAGTTCTTCTCGATTTCGCTTGTACAAAGTGGGGCTTTTTTCTTTTTGACAAAGTAGTACAAGAAAGGCAAACAATCACTTCATCCTCTTCTCGTTTATTAAACTTCTGCTGAAGTCGTTTTGGGGCAGTTCCAGGGTCCCAGCATTTTAGTGTCCGATAATAACAGTAGTAATGGTGCTAATTTTGGCCAGCGGACTTAGATACTAAGCGGAGCTGGCCTATCTTAGCGTAACGACAGCAGCCACTCAGAATTATTTTTTTATATTTTTCTAGTGCCTTTCTTCAAGAACTGGCTAATGGCATTCTAAGAATCAAATTGTGGCTTAATTCTATTTTACTTCTATTAATCTATTGTAGTCCCCATGTCAGATAGTAATAACAGAGGTTATTACTTCACGCCTTAGCATTATCGAGCTGTTGTATCTAGTGATATTCAATCATCTGCACAAAGGATAGGTCTCAATCTTCATTGCTGTAGCACTTTGCGTCCATATACTTGTGCGTAATGCTGGGTTTCCGCTTGTCGATTTGAAATTGACAATTGACGTATTTTTATGCCAATTAAACAATTGGCAAGTGGAAATAGCGAAAAATTGCTTGTCAATGAATTGACTAACAGCGTTTGCCAATAATTGACAAAGAAACCACTGAAAAAGTGTAAATAGCTGAATTGTCAAACAAAATGTCACTTTGTCTATAATTGACAGAGAAAATTTAATTGGCATCGAGTTCATAAGTTGGTCAATCAACTGACAAACGATTTTTTGCCAATAATTGGCATAAGTGGAAATGAACTGACGTTGGTGTCGTTCAATGACATAAACGCGAGGGCTGTCAAACTTTGTCAATCAACCGACATGTGGAAACCAACCTTAAGTCAACTGCAACAATAGTGCAAAAAGAGCTTTCGAAACCACGAAACTACGATTTCTAATATTTTGTTCAATACTTTCTCAGTTACCACCGCAACACTTTTTGCTACTACACCGTGAACTGCGGCGGATACCGAAAGGGAAATTCCCTCTCAATAAAACCTGAAAACACGACCATCGTCGTCATCATATCTCTGCTGTGCAGTGTGCTGTGGCTGTCGTGTGGAGAAAACAAACAACAAAAGGAATGATATAGCTATGAAGAGAACATCAATCGCTCGACCGCAAACACAAACAAGCGCTCAATACAAGAAGAGAAAAAACCGCACACGGACTGTGGTACAGTGTGTACACACCACCACGAAGAAAACAATCCGACAACTTTCGTTCAATACTTTTTAGTCGCTTTCAGATACTCTTTGTCGATAGAACTCGCGTCTGGTCCGTGTATACAAACCTCTACTCCTCAGCCAACCACCCTCGCGTTTCGCCTTTTTCGTCACCGATTCCGACGAACAGATACGCCGGGTATTGAACCAAACAACAATAACAACAACACCACACACCTATAACAAATTAATAATTGTCTTCTGATCCAGCACAAGGTGCGATTAGCATTAGGGAAAACAATTGAATAACGGGCTCTATTGTTTCTATTTTTCGATATCAATTAAAATTGCCTACCGTTATCGCAAAATCGCAATTGCCGTTGAAAGGCTGTATCTAGATAGGATTTACGAATAAAGAGTTTTGTTAATATTTTATTATGATTTATTGCCGTATCGCATGTGAAATTGAAGCAGCATAAGATACAGAGATACCAAACAGATACAAAACTGCTGCTGGCTTTTATTTTTCGAATTCGAAATTAATCGCGCGTTCATCGTGGTCCGCGGTTTGTAAAGGGTTTCGTTGATTTTTGAAACCAATAATTAAATAAACTAATTTGATACAAAATTCGACTTGTGTGATATTTTTGTGTAGCAAACGTTTGCGTGAATTTCATTTTAATTTTGCGACGAAGGTAGTGTTTCAATTTCCGTTACCCCAAGCCCCCCCCCATTATAGAACCAACCAATGCTAGTGACAGCAGCTTGCATCTTTTGGATTAATCAGCGCAATCTTGAGGATTACTTTTTATAACCAAGCAACCATCAACCAGAGGATAACTCTAACCAACAGCCAAAGTGGATTTAACAAATTATAATAAGATGCTGACATCCAGCAACCAGTATCTGCGGCCGGATTATCTAACACCGACAACGGTAAGTTTTTAATTGTGTATTCAAATTGGGTAGAGGATTCAGAGTTGAGTCCTTATTGTGGATGTGTATCGGTGGTGTTGAGTCCAACATTGCAATTAGGGTGTCGAGTGATATGGATAAATTGTTGTTGAAAGAGGTCAAGGATAATGCTAATTACCATACTGTGAGTTTGTCGCTATGTAGGTACCTATTATATGTATTGTCAAAGGACTGGATGAAGTGAATGAATAGGATAATTTTATTATCTTATTAAGAACATTTGGGTGGTAGCTTTCTAAACACATACATAATGGATACCTTCATTTGATGACAGAGCTCATGAAGGGGTTTTCGACGTACGTGCACGTTTTTAGTAATCAAATCCTTGCGTCTAGGACATCTGTGGACGTGATTCTTATATATATTTCAGTTACATTCATACTGAGCATAAATCGATTCAGACATGTTGTGAATATAGGTAGGTACATACGCTTGAGTAGATTTTTCTATTTTATTGTATGTTAGATATATGTACATACTTAATCTGGAATAAAGATTGATTATGAAGGAAGGAGGAAGCAGTGGAATTCTGATTTAATCAACTGCTTTTCTAGCAAATGTCAGATTTCTAAGAAATTCATTTTTAAATTCATGTTTGTCTCCGAACGGCAACATGGACATGTCAATATACCTAAACAAACAGTCAGGTATTTAAGTTTTCAGCTGTATGAAAACTATGACCTATGCACTATGATCACGAGGAATGTTGAAGGACTGAAGTATCTAAAAAAAATATAAGTACAACAATCCGACGGTAAAGAAGGTGTTTCCTTATAGATGGCGCTTACATTACGGAGTATGGTCCACTGGGTCAACCTACAAAGCATTCCAGCCAGCATCCAGTTATGCACACCAGTTTGGTTGAAACCCCTTTACAATTGTCCGCTTCACCTAAGGTGGGTATGTCTTTGGGAGGTTCATCGGGCATACTTCGTTTCGACCAAATTTGGCAGATCAGTCCTTACCAAGTTTCTTCACCGAAAGAAAAACGTTGGTAAAATCAAGCATGAACCTTATTTGATTTTGCGTCAACCAATGGGCATTGTCATTTCAACAAATGCGACATTGTCAATTTTTTATAAAAAAACATAACGGGTATTTTTGCATAAATCTATCACGCCATTGTCAATTTCGTGTTTAAATAACCACGCATAAGGTTATTCGTAGTAAAGCAAGCACGGTAAGCGATTGATTAAGCACGATCATTGTTGATTAACAAATTCAAAATTGTACAATGGTCGTGTTTCTTTTAACACGTCCATGCTTACTTTATCACAGGGAAGCGATTGATCAAGCATGATCATTGTTAATCAACAACGAAAACATTGTACATGTACATTTTTCGTGATTCTTTTACAATGCTCATGCACTGGATAGTGTTTGATAATGCATAGCATGACCATTGTTCATCAGCAATGGAAACATTGTAATGTTTTTGTGCTTCTTTTAAAACGTCCATACTTACTTTACCATTTTATTTCTACTCGCACCCAGCTGAAAATACTACTAAAAACTGAAAACTAATAGTAATCTACGCAAAATTACATTACATTTATTTACATTAGTATTTATTGAACTTTCATATAACAGTTTGACTTAAGGCTAGTTAACAAAATGGTGATAAATAATTAATATTTTAATATGTTGGCTCAACAACAGGGTACCAACGAAGTACAATTATTATTTTATAAATAATTATATTTACCTACATAAATATTGAGTGTTGTCTCGTACCGTACCTATGCACCGTTGGCTGTGTTGACTTCAGGGTATTGAAATCCGGGTGTCGAATCTAAGCAAAATTTCAAAATTATGAGTGGTAAAAGTTTACGAGAAAAAAACTTACTTTAGATGGCGCTCACAATCCGGGGTAGACCACGGCCTCAACCAACAAGCGCACTAAAAAACAAAACAAAAAACGTCACTATACACTACAAAGAAAAATACACTGTTGACACTCGCTCGTAACGTAATGTACCTAGTACTCGCACTTCTGACTGAATACTGAAGATTTTTTCAAGAAAAAAGATGACCGACGCCAACGAGGCAAACTGACAAGACAAATTCCGTTAAGCATGTCGCGACTGCGATGTTTGTGGTTGGTTTAACAAGAAAACATGTAAATTAACTACATTCGTGATAGTTCTACAATGTTTGTGTTTCTTTAGCAATGTTTATGCTTGGCTGCATTATTATTTCAACATTTTCGTGATACATTTAACTGAAGTGTGATACTTTAACAACGTTTCTGATTGTTACACGTGACCGCTTTACAACACGTCTTGGCAAGAATGTAGGTTGTGATAATGAGAAATTATTTTTTTATAAAAACATGTCCGTAGATACTTTTAACACGTTCATGATACTTTAATAATAGTCAATGAAATTTTGCCTTGAACATGTTTGTGTTTAATTGTACTGTAATCGTTGTACTCCAACTACGAATGTGTTTAATTTATAAGAAATATGGTTGATTTTAAATTTATTGACCACGTTTGTGTTTAATTAAAAACACGTATGGTCAAATTAATTGTAAAGTCCCTAAGTTGTAATTTCATCCTGTTTATTGTTGTTTAACAATGAAATCAACAATTAAATTGTAGGCTAACAATGTTACCATTTTTGAAACAACTACAAACATGTTCAAACTAAATATATCTGTGATACTTACGAGCATTTTAATCAACAACGCCAAAGTAGTTGTTTCAAACATGCAGCGTTGTTTGATTTAATCACATACGTATTTGATTTGACAATTTTAAGCACATTGTTAGCTAACAACGAAACATTTTTGATTCAACCAATGTTTTTTCTTTCGGTGTTTGAAAAGCTCGGTCGGTGGGCGATGCGCTCCAGCAGATTTGTTCGACTTAACCCTCAGCAGCAGGTTGGAGTGCTTTAATCGAGCTTTTTTGCTCAGTACCAGTCTCTGTCTTGTGGACTGATTGTCAAATAAAAATAAATGGGAGGCAGACTGCTACGGTTGACCCCATCCTTTTTCCAACGAACAATCCATTCACTGACTTTTGGTCAAGCAGCAAAGCAGACTGGTTGAATCAGCCACCTCTGGTACGCACCAGTCTCCCTCCCTAGTGATGGCCGTGTATTCCCTTTGGGACAGCCGCCGTACCTAACCTAAACTAACCTAACCCTCAGCAACATCTGCGAATCTACTACCATTGGTATTGCTTTGTTCGTCTCTGCAGCCCTATGTTTGGACCTTGTATGATGTATCCTTGCGGGAAGATCACTTAAACCCTTATTAGAACTTCTAAAGTAGTAGTCCCCTTGATATGGATTCAACCGCTCGTCGCATGTTCTTTTTATGTCCTTCTGAGAAATCGATGTTCCTCTTCCCCTTTTTGCCCGAAGAGGTCGCCTTCAGTTTGGAATCGATTAATAGACCCAATTATAAGCTGCATGAATATGCCGGTACTCCTCTCCATTGTACTTCCCTATTCAAACCAGCCAGCGGTATACTTTTGATTGAAAGTTGACTGTGTTTCCGCTGGTTCTCTGCATTTAATGCTGATGAAGGCGATGTGGTTACTGAACAATTAAGAGACACGACAAGCAGGTTGTGCTTTCCGACTATATTTAAGTCAGCAAAAACAATCTTAATGTCAGGCATCAGGCACTAGATATTCTGGTGCCAGTAACACAATTGTAGGTATGCTCTCCAGGCTCTCGAGGATTTGAGAGCGGTTGTTGGGACATTCCGCATAACTAAGGGACTAATGTTATAGACTTCTGTGAATCATTAAATACACCAGTCTGCAATATGCTGGATCTACTTCGTCTAAGATAGCTTCTCTGCATTCGCATGCACTAGAGCTAGAGTTCACCTATCAAGCTTAATCAAGTCTCACTCCTAATATTAGGTCTGCCAGTCTGGGACTTTCGAGTATCCCGATTCTCCAGCATGCTTAGTGGGTCTAACGTGAAGATCATTTGCTATGTTCAGGAAACGTCATTTGTATCTAAAAAAAAAATGCTGACACATTTTGTGCAACAGGTATACAGAACCCTAAGCGTGGCTTCTCACAACCATTCGTTTCTGTGAGTTTCTCAATTTTGGGATAATATAATTTTATGATTTTGAACGGCAGAAAGCTTCCTCTGGACAGTCGCGCGAATTATATGTCTTCAGCTGAGCCAGTTAAGCAAATCTCTGTTCAATCAAAACTTAAACACAACTTAAACAACGTTTCAGGTCTATGATATTTACTGAATTCCTATATTTCGAAAACACTACAAAGTCGAAGTTTACTAATACTATACATTATATGTACATTAGAGGTATATTCTAAGTAGTTGTTTTTGTTGTTTTTCCACCCATCGTCGTTACACTAGGGGTTGTTGACAAGCCAATCTGGTTCTTGATGATAATGATGATGATGATGTTTCCTGCCAGCTTCTGGAGGATCTTTTTAGTTCTAAAAAGCTGTTAGAGGGAGAACTCTTACTCAGTGCTAACCAGAGAACCACTGCGCCCACATATCAGGTCGATATTTAACAGACTCAACAACAAACTAAATGTGTTTCCCTGTGACCGAAACTTCATTTGTATTGTGCTCTAAGTGGAGTTTTTGAGGCACCAGTTGGAAATACTAGGCGCAGTAGCGCTGTGGTTAGTGTGCTGGACTATACTGTGCGAGGGGTCCCAGGTTCGATGCCCGGAAAAACACAAATTACATCTTAAGGTTTTTTTCTACTGCGCCACCTCTCGCGAACGTCTGACAAACATCCGAGAGTATAACTGTCCCGAAAAAGTTTCTCAATTCAATCCCGAAAATGCCGTTCGGACTCGGCATAAAATTGTAGGTCCCGAATGGTTGTGAGAATCTAGGCCTAGGGTGTCTACACACCTGTTGCGCCAACTATTTATTTATTTTTAGTTGGAAAAACTATATCTGATGGATATTTTTGAATGAGGCTGGAGTCGTGTTGTGAAAATTTGGTATCTTCAGCATAGAGAGATAGGACAAAGTATTTAGTGACCCTTCTGTGGTCATTAATAGCTAGTATGAATAAAAGCAGACCATGCTGACTGCGTTGTGACATACCAGTGGTGACCAGAGCTGCGCGGATCCTATGCCTACAAACATCCAGCTCACCGGCACTTGTTCTCTGTTTAACCGTGCATCTTTTACCATTCCATATTGTTTAAGATTTAACCATTTCGACAACAGTGAAAGCTATAAAAGCAAACGCTGTTAACCCATAAATCTTATCTTCTGTCTATATACACGTAGATATGTAGTCATGAATATTCATCTGTGTAGGTACGACAAAACTTTCTTGGCTCTTAATTAACACAAATTAAATATTTAATATTCACTGTTCACTGATTGCCCCATGAACTGTATTTATATTCCAATTAAACAGAAAACATAATAAACTTTAAATTTATGCATACAATTACTTTATTATGAGCGCTTTAAATTAAATATCTCTCTGGCTTATATATAGCGTCAATAAAAGACATAATTAACTCGAGTCAGTGCTAGCATTTGCATAACTTATTAGGACAAAGCTTATAATAAAATATTGGTCTAACGTTCGAGGTGAAATTGAATAAGAGATACAAAAAAAAAAAATAAGAAATCCCATGACCAAGAATGAACTTACACGATTTTTCATTATCGAAAAGACCTTCGCTCAGAATGTCAAATACATGTCAACAGCAGAAATGACCAGTTCCGTTGACATGCCAGTCCTTTAGATTTTTTTTTTTTTTTTGCTTACCCCTGAGAGCGAAAATGCTATTACCCGTTCCATGGTTGTATCTGTATGTACTGTTGTATATTTATATAGAAGAACTTTCCACACCGTGAGAGAGAACAAACAATTTAATATTATAGAGATCAAAAGATAATATTATATCCAATGTCCGCTTATGATCGCTTGACTGTAATTAACAAAATGACAGGCTCGCTGACAATTAAGGCACGAAGTGTCTATTAGCAACGCAGTGCATGTTGTCGTCAAAGTGTCGTTGTCATGAAATTAAATGTTACGGGTAAATATTTAAAATAAAATTAACACACTATGTATGACTTGTTTCGTATGAGTGGTGGTGGTTGGGTTGTTGGTATGTATCTCATGATATTTATCCAGTAGTAACAAAGTGGCAATAATTATATATGCTCTAGCAGAGTGGAAAATTTAAATGAAAGTGGATCTTTGATTAGTTTTTACAGCTTGTTGTCGTAACATGTATTTATGCATAGTAATTATATGTTTACAGCAGTTCAGTGATTTATATCTCGATCTGAATTCCTCCTTTGAAGTGTAATGAGTTATGGTCGATTTTAAATGGTCTATACATGAGCGATGAATTGAATAGATTTTTTCTTTCAGATGAAATGGCGATGAAATTGTGGTTGTGTAATATCCTATCAATGTATTATCCAGAACATTCAAAGAAATTAAGTCTCAAGATCAAACATCAAGTTGATGGTTAAACCGCCGAGCCATTTCTTCGTGTTTTGGCAGGGGCCGGGGGCATACTGTTGGTTAAGGAAGCAATTGGTAACCTACATAGTTTGTGCATTGCGACTGCTTAGATACTTGTGTGCCGGTGCGATGTCCTCTTGGAAGACAGGCTTTTCCTAGTCAAATGCGGTCGTTTTTGTTTCATATCGACATCGAACAATACCTTTGATCATTTTACAGGTATCTAATCAATTGAAATGACACAAGATGCTTCCAAAAAAAGAATTGCCGCCTTGACTTGATGGTTAACCGACAGACTTGTTTTTTGCCTTCTTCGGCTTCGAAGTCCACTGTCGCAACTATGTCCTTATTATCTCGTCCGTGGTTACGAAACGGCACCAAAACTTGTTCGGATTGTGACTGAAGATAGCCAAACACTTCTTTGAAGTTATCAAACTATTGTGTTGTCAATTGTCAGCTGGCAGATAGCTTTTGATCATATATCCGAAAACTTAGATCACTGATCCATATGATAAGAAGGCTACATTCGTTAAAAGTTCGTGCATTTTCCCTCGCCGATCGACAGATGTTATACTGTGGATTTTATCGATCACTTCTGGTGACCACAATTGGGCGATCAGAACGTTAGTCGTCATCTGCACTGGTACGACCGCACCGAAATTAAGTAAACCAATAGTACCTAGATGATTTCAATCGATGGTGAAAAGTGCCCATCATACTTTTCAAGCTTTTCTTTGATTTGCGTGGTGGTTTCTTTGCGGAGGGTTTTATTAGCGTACTTCAGCAATTTATCCATCCACAACGCATCCACAACGAAACTATGTATTTAACAGATCTGTACGAAAATTTGGTTGCGTTCTTGCCAGCGAAAGTGTTTGATTTAAGGCGGCAATGCCATTTGTTTTCTTTTAGGGCTGACTGGCCCAACCGTTGGTACGTGGCCAGGCATACACTAGAGAGATATAGACCAACAAGGGTACCGGACACCCTTAAAACTCTAAACTAGCAATTAGCTGACGCCCAATGCTCGGGGCATTTTTTCGGCCCTGACCATATTCATATAGGTTATAGGGTAACGAAAGTGCCGACGTGTAGGTACCTACTAGCCAAAAAAATGACAAAAATACTTTTAAATGAAATAGCAACAACCATAGCTAAGAGAATAATTGTTCTCGATAAAACCACTCATGTGGCCGACCCAAGACTGTCAAAGTTATAAGAGCGTAGGCTTTCAAAAGAATTGTGGTCGACATTAGATCAGAAAAATTAAATTTATCAGATAAAACATTTAAAATAACAATGGGGGTACTGTCTCGTGATTGCCTTTCGAGGAAGTACACCATAAAATTAGGTTCAACAAACATGGATACAATCAGGTATTGTGATGAGGATATTACCCACCTACTCTCTGAATGTCAAGCCTTTGCCCGAGTAAAGAGTTAAGTACGTTCTTCGGAAGAACGATAACGAAATAACGAAGACACGTCTTTATAGTAATTTAGAGCAAGTTATTTCCCTAAATTAAGGCCATAATACAAGGTATGCCAAAAGAAGTCATCCGATATAGTTTGGCTCTCATTTTTTTTCTAAATGGAAAACTTCGATTCTGGTTTTTGATTATGTTTATTTGAACCTTTAGAATTTTAATGGTCAAGTCGAGTAGATGATATCGGCCAAATGGGCGCCTCACAATTGATTGCCTTACGGGCTCGTTTTATGACATTTTTCATCACTTCGGCGAGAAGATTCTCGCACTCGTGTCGAATGTTGTCTTTGAGGGCTTATGGTATCGGGCTTGTTCATGGGACTTCAATAAACCCCACAAAAAAAGTCTGGAACGGTTAAATCGGGCGATCTTGCGGGCCAGTGCAAATCGCCAAAACGAGAGATGAGGCGACCCGGGAACGCCGCCTTCAGAATATCGGTTGTGGCTCGCGCAGTGTGTGCCGCTGCTCCATCCTGTTGGAACCACATGTCCTCGTTCGTCCAATTGCGGCAGAAAAAACTCGGTTAACATGGCCCTATAGCGCGCACCGTCCACTGTTGTCGTTTGACCAGCGACGTTCTCGAAATGGAAATGAAAATGGCCCGATGACTCCTCCGGCGTGAACAGCACACCATGCAGTAACTTTGAGTGGGTGTAATGGCTCCCCGTGCATTACTCGTGGAGTTTCGGTGCCCCAGAAGCGATAGTTTTGCTTGTTCACGTACCCGCTGAGGAGGAAATGAGCCTCATCGCTCATTATGATTTTGGTCGAAAAATCGTCCACTTCGTCCTCGAGATTGAGGATGACTTGGGCGTAGGTTACACGCGTTTGGCGGTCGACAGGCAGCAGCTGATGCACGGACTGGACTTTGTACGGGAACATGCGCTAGTCTTTGACCAAAATTCGCCTTAGGGACGACCGGCTGATGGCTAATTGCGACGCACGGCGTCTGGTCGATGTTTCCGGCGACAGCTCGAGATCCTCGGTAACAGCGGCGATATTCTAGGCACAACGGGTGCTCCGGGGACGGCCACTCTTAGCAACGTCCATACTCTTCAACGTTGGTGGCCAAACGGCGCAGTGTTTGCGCAGTCGGTGTCGGACGACGGAGTTCGCGCTGCGCCAACACTACAGACTAATTGTTACGCGAAAAAATAGACACGATTATTCCGCGTTCTTTGGGAGTGTGTCGCACCATGGCTTGTTCACTTGTATTCTACATCTGTCTAGTCCACAAATGTCAAAACAGATTTGGCATTGGCGGCCATTTGCAAAAATAAGAGCATCTTCCAATAGGGTGATCTCTTTTGGCCCACCTTGTATAAAGGTTCTGTAGGGAACCTTGACGTCAGACTGGCATGTGTATGTCGTGTTTGGCATGTTTTGTACTCATAGCTTTAGGCATTTCGATTGCCTTGCAACTCAGAATTAAGCTGGTTTTTGTCGATGGAACAAAGTGGCAAGTGGTATAAAAAAACACTAGCGCAGGTTGGGTCGAAACCTGCTTGCTAGCTGGAGCTGTATGATATTCCCAGTAAGTAGCTTATGCGAGTGAAATGATTATAGCAAATTATTGCCAACAATCTGTGAACTAATGCGATCTGCTCTTAAAGGGCTCTTGTGTAGGCATAACAGAACGTTTCGGGGTTTAATTCTCAGAAGAATGATGACCCAGATACCTGGCTTCACACTACAAGCGCTAAATAGCATGTTTCGGTGTCATTCTAGACTTCAAGTTATACCTTGGAATAGGAATGTTGAAGAATTGACAAAGAAATCAATAATACCTATGCCATGTATAGGAGACCATTTGGGAGAAAATGCTGATTAATTCGCCTCTTTTAAGGGTCATTAATCTGGGGGATAGCAACAGAAAAAGCGGGCTAAAGAAAATAACTTTATAGAAGTAACCACAAGTAACTCTGCGCCCTTACGTTTTTGTAAATTAAATGGAAACTTAATCTAAATTTTTCTCTCGGCCCTATGGGCCAACTTTCTGTCGCAGTGCATATCGGATTACATTCAGATAATCAACCCATTCGCCCGCATCTAACATTGTGAATCACTAAATCCATTCTCTTTTCGCTATTCTGAACAATTTATGCAGCACGTGTAGGCCATACTACAGCCGTTCGCAAGAAATCTACCTCATAAAAATGAAACAATATAAAATGCTTCATCTTATTGGCAATCAAAAACCGTTTATCATCGACAACATCTTAACTATCGACTGTAAGACATTTAAAACCTTTTCCAAAGCAACCCAAATCGTAAATCAAAATCGTAATCGATTAATTAAAACCGAATCAGTTATCATTTACGTCTTTACGACCGAAATCTCTTGATTCGCTTAGCTATTTTGTGAAAGTGTTACTCGGACATTCACTTAAGCTAAGAGACGCTTATATTGGCCTCTTTGTGTATCGAACGGATGAGGTGGTTAATTTTTCTTTAATTTATAGGTCATAGATTTTAAAAATATTCAAGTCCTTACCTACTTCCAGGTACCTATGCTCGTTGACTTTGGAAACGGCACTTGATCAATTAAAAACGAGAATTTCGGATATAATAATATAACCTCGACATTAAGTTTTTGGAAAACGTTAATTTTTGTGTATCGATTTTTTTTTATGGCGCGACTTATTTCACTCTTAATTGTTTTAAATTTAAGCCCAAAATTTACGACATATTGACATATTTTGTTTTCTTTTTCAATTTTCATGGAACGAAGATAAAGAATTTTAATGCAAATTAATGTACAACTGGCTTTCATTAGCTCAAGTGAGTTGAAGAATATTTTGTTTTTTATTATACTTGCTCGTTCGTTGATGATGACACACAATATGATACATTCAATGTGCTGACATTGATATTAGTTTTTGTATTTAATTTAATTGAATGGCTTTTTAAGTGACATTCACTTAATTTTTATTGATTTTGATATTTTATTAAGACGGCAATAAATTAGTCGATTAAAATATTGTCTCGGATATAATGAAGACGTCCTTGAGTTGGATGAATTATAGAGAATGTACTCTATTTTACTCTGCGTAATGTGTGCGACAAATTCAAACACTCATCGATCATCAATTTGAAAGCAAGAATATTAACGTTGTGGAAATATTCAAGACCACCTTGATGACCTAAAATGGATGGAATGGTAGCCCATTCTGTCACTCCTATTTTCCAAGACTTTGTTGATTGTTTCGGGCTGTAGCTCACGAATTGCTTGGATCATATTGACATTAAGTGGGCCCTACGAACTAAGTCCCAACTGGAACTAACTCCCACAGATAGTTCGTAGTTCATTATTGTAAAGACCCAATATTTCATAGTCGATTGCTTTATATTCTTCTATCAATTGACTTCTATTTTCCGTATTTTTATTTTATAAGTGCGACTTTATTTTCATTGTTTTACATTTTATATAGTCAAGTGTTGGCATCGCACAGTGCCGATACTACAATTATGAACAAATTCCCAATGAATTAAGTCCAATTTGAGAAAAGTGGGAGTTAGTTCATTTAACTTGTTTCGACGACGAAATAGTTCTTTCATACACCCAACCTCGCACTTAATCCAAATCCAATAGTGATCCCAAGCAGGGGGGTTGCAGGGGGGGCAGCATGGCCCCCCATACATATTCCACTGTGCCTAATGGGAGATGAAATGGGAGATCAATTTCCGTAAGCACAGTGGTATATGTATGACGGGGGAGCAGGATGTCCCCTGCAACCACCCTGCCCGAGGTTACTGTTGAATTTGGAGGTTGGGAGTAAGTTCATTTGGGAATTAGTTAATAAAGAACAAAATTCCACTATTGGGTTTTTATTGATTCTTATATTGGGACTTTGTTCATTCTTAGTTGGGTCTTAGTTCCTAAAAATCATGGGAGTTAGTTCTCAAATTTTCTGTTACTTAGTTCGTTTTGGTTAGTGGGAGTTAGTTCCAGTTGGGACTTAGTTCGCAGGGCTCCTTAAGTGCTTGAATCGTTTCCGGAATGTTGGCATAACATCGGTCCTTCACGGTTCCCCACAAAAAAAAAATCCAAAAGGGGTCAAACCGCAGGTCCGAGGCGGCCAATTGACATCGCCAAGACGGCTGATAACACGATTTGGGAATTTGGTGCGCAAAAGATCGATTGTGGCATGGGCAGTTTGGCATGGAGCTCCATCCTACATGACATGAACCAGAGCTCATAAGTTTTCAATATTTCCCAACATTGTAAAAGCGTAAAGCAACTCACTTCGTTCCGCGGAGGTATGATACTGACTTTCTGTCAAGATTTCGAGCGGCAAACAGCGTCAAAATAACCTTTGATTTAAAAAGAAATCTCTATTAGATGGCCCACCCTTTACATTGGTAGGTAGTAAGGGAATCATAGTGACGAATGACAATAGCTATACGACTCACTTCGGCAAGTTTAGGTCCACGGGTAGGTTGAGCAGAGTGAGCAATGCTATATCACACTTAAGACTCTGTGGACCCATTGTGATGCTCTTTATACTGCCCTGCCCAGCCATGCTAATATCGTCAGAAAGCTGAAATGATCAGATAGTGAGATATTCGGCAGTTCTTGAATGGCCTTAAAGTAGTATAGCTTCCAAGTGATAAAGCCTGAGAGGAAGTGAGATGTGGCCACGTAATTCTCTTCATTCCCACAGCCTCTATGACGCATGTTTCATCTTTGATCTAATTTCATTGTATTATTGCTTCTTAGGAAGTTATGACCCATCAGACCTATCCAACGAGGACTAAGACAACGCGATGATCTATCAGATGGACTAGCATCGCACGACCGAATGATGAACTTTGGTCGGTCACGTCGTTTGTGTGTAGCGCTCTCAAAATGCGTGTCCTAATACCGGTCGCTCATAAGAGCGATCAGTTTCGTAAACCCTATCGCGCGACTACTGCAGTTCATTAGGGCAACTCTTTCCCACACTATATCCGTTTTTAATCGGTTTAATAACTTCCCGCACGTTTATCCCATAAAATAGGGTTAAAAGAAACTTAAATTCTTAAAAAAGTTACAAAGTTGTTCAGTGAATAGGACACTCCCCTTCAAGTACAATGTTTGATTCTGAAGAGCTTGTAGCTTGAGCGATTTCGAAACAAACATGTGCGACCGTGATGTCATCATCACGCAACCGCGTTTGTGTTTTAATTAGGACACACAATAGGATTATTGCAGTGTGATATTTTTGTCGTCCGATGCAGTTACCATCGCTCGTTGCTCTGTCGCACGATGGCTGCCAGTTAGGACGTAGGGTATAAGAATCTGTTGGTTAAAGTGATGGCTTGATCGATTGAAGGGCTCTATCATGATCCATTGCTGACAGGGCGGTATGCACGTAGTTTATAGGGTTGGATTTAACTTCAGTAACTGAACTGAAACTGGCTATATAAATATTTAGTAAAATATGTAGTTCCGTAGTACTGCCTTTACTGACACCGAACGTGCCGCTTGCACGACTGGCAGACCGTTTGCTTGGAAGACATTACTTGGTAGTCCTTAAAACCTGTACAATACATGCATGGTTCCGGGCTGTAGCTCATGGCTTGCTTGGATGATATTGGCCGTATAAGCTTTGAATCGTTTCCGGATTGTTGGCATAAAAAAAAAGAAACAACTAGATGACCACCCTTTACATGTCAGTTTTTCTATGTTTGTCCTTGATTTAAGGCTGGGTGCCTTCTTCTTTCTTGTCAATCGGGTCAGAAGCACAAAACCGTCTTAATACTATAGCAGGAAACTTATCAGAGACGAATGGGTACTTAATTGGGTACTTTACATCGACTGGGTACTTTTTGGCGGTCGCCATGGTGCAGTGGTTAGAGTCACTGCTTGTGACCCGAGCGGTGTTGGTTCGAGCCCCGGCGGGGGACAGCAACACTCTGTCACCGACCATAAGAGAAACGACTAATATCACAGTTTCTCCACCACTACACCAAAAAAGGGGTTTCTGCTTGGTAGTACAATAGACCGAGATTCATCTGAGTGCTCCAGGATTTGGAATTCCCTTTAAACAAAAATAATAATAATAATAAAAATACATCGACAGAGCCAGTGGGTTGTGTCTTATTTCAGACGTCATGGGCTCTAATACCGATCCTTATGGTACTTCATCAGATAAGTTCAGTATCATTGGTATCGAAGAAGCGAAGACCTGAAGATCAGTATTTTAATTGTATACCTAGTCGCTCACATTTAGTTTTACTCATTCAGCACTTGCGTCAACTAGACAGCGATTACTCATAAATTAAATACCTATTTTCTTATTCAACAATCACAATGTGACTCTGTCAAATTATGACAGGATCTCGTCGCCATCCCTGGTTAACCCTCACGGTTCAAACCTAAATGCAATCGCAAAAACTCTTTCATACAGAACCTAAAAATGGGTTTAATTTTGTTTGAGGGGCCAACCTCTTCCAAATTGTCGAAGAAGTTATTTTTTAAAGTGCTTTAGCATGAGAAAGACTGAGGTAAAGTGAGAACTTTCTCCCTAAAATTCTTGGCGCAACAGATCCCATGCCTAGTTTTTCTGGGAGCATGCAATAACGCCCGTGGAAATAACGCCCAGTCCAAAAGTGCAATAACGGCCATGGGCGTAAATTCACCTCCAAAATGCAATAATGCCCGCGGGCTTTATTACACTTTTTTTTTTAACGCAAAACACAAATCTGACAGTAAACCCAAGCAGGGGGGCAGCATGCCCTCCAATATACGTTTTCACTTCTGTAAGCTCGTGGGTCTTAATTCACACTTGTCGTGGGCGTTATTGCATTTTGGAAAGTGAATTTACGCCCATGGGCGTTATTTCACTGGGCGTTATTGCATGCACCCGTTTGTCAGTGGGCTTAGTTTTTTGACGAATGGAAAGATCCTACAAATTACATGTTAAAGTTTATGCAACTGCAAATTATTTGCTACGCCTTGTCATGCTTCTTTCGTAGTCTCTTTTATTGTCAGTAGGCACCATATAAAACTAATACAGTTCCTATATATCTTATGACAGATATCGTTATCGTATTCTCTCAGATTCCGTGCGCAATTTCTCAACTAAACCTCGAAATTGTAACGCATAACATTCAGCCCTAGTCCAATTTTGATAAGATCACAGCTATCGTGTTCAAAGACATAATTCTGGCACTCAACATTTCCATGCAATATTATGCCCCAATAAAATTCTAAAATTCAACACGCGCTGGACTACTATTGTAAATAAGGCGCCTTCTTCTGATTAAGTCACAGCTTTACCAAGTTTAGCCATTCAAGAACAAGAAAGTGAGAACCAGCGCGTTTGTGCCGCTTTATCGTCATAAAAATATGTCATACCAGAGCGACACTCGTTTGATTGATTAGAAAATTTGATCCTCCCTAAGGTGGTCGATTTCATCAAACAAATTAGCTTCGACGTTTTTTTGTCAAAGCACATCCAAATCGTATAACCATTTGCACAATTTGATTGATCGCTGTCGGCACATTGAACACTATCGCTTTGAATGAGTAAAGGTATCTCATGCTGTCAAGCTTTGGAAAGCTGTCAAAATGCAAATACTTTCGACTGAGCAAAAATTTTCAATTTAGCGGAAATTCCGTCCGTCAAAGGTAGATTTATGAGTTTATATCCATTCCACATTTAGACCGCTCTATCTTATCAACTGACATTTACTCAAATGTAAAGGAATTTCTTCAAAACATACCAATCGATCACACAACAGCCAACAAAGATCTAGACAACCTCTTTGATTAGACTTGTTGACGCTGACTGACTTATTCTGACACATTGCGCTGTGCCCCACTAACATAATAAACTTTGTCGTGTACTTCGACTTGTAGGTATGCCCCGTATAGGGGTATAGGTAGATTAAACAAATTGCGCTTCTATATCAAAAGGCACTCTGACAGTGGGCATAAATGTGTCCAAACTCTGCTTAAGTACACATAGTTGAATAAATTTACAGCGACGGCGGCACCTTTGTGCTCATTTATACTCCGAAGCCGCCGCCGCCGCTGCGCTGCCGCTGCCATCTGTCCATCCGGGTGACCCCGCCTTTTACTTTTATTATTGTTGTTGCTGCATTCGCCAAAAGCGGACATAAATTGTATTCTCGCCTTTGTTTAGTTTATGATTTACTGAGAGCTCGTAAATTCCGCCATCATCCGCCAAATGTGAATTATTCATAATGCCTCCAACACTCGCACACGGATAAACGCTCGAGGCAGGATGAGTGAAGGCAATTAAAAGAGCTCGCTCGTCGGCCTCGTCGTCGTCGTCGTCGTCGTGGAGGGTAGACAGATACACCACCATCAGCGCTGAGCCCTCGTCATAGTGTTGGCACCGCGCGAGCTCCCACCAAATGGAAAGTGAAACAGATCAAAGTTTATTCCCTGCTTTAATATACGAGGGCCGAGGTTAAATGCGGGGGCCTGGGAAGAACGCTTTAATTTATGGCACACGGAAAAAATAATAAAATCGCTGTGCAATTTTTACAAGCGCGCTGTGCTCACTGCTCGCCTGTGATCGTAAATTATCACAGCGATACGTTTTATTATTAACAAAACCCAAAATGTGGAGTTACTGCTAGAGAGCGGCAGTCTTATTATTTTTGCATACATCGGGAGGCATGAGTAGCGCGATAATTAATTTGTAGTTATTGTTCGCGAATTATTCGCACACTGTGGTGGTGCAGCTGAATACTCTGGCTAACAAGAGAATATGGTCAGAGGTATGGCTAGTTGCCTATTTCACTAGCTTACAAACTTGTATATGTGTACAAGTATTTTTTCACAATATTTAAAAAAAAAAAAGTGTCAATTTCGGTTTCCTCAAATTTATTTTGAAAGCAAATTCGTAATTTTTTTTACAAATTTTGTTGAAAAATACTTGTGTATATACAAATTTATAAGCTGTTAAAATAGGCCACAATTGGGTTTGGTGTTCAATAAAAAGTACAATAAATTCCAAAATTGTTTGGCGTTTATCCAAATTTTAGATGCATCCAAAAAAGTTCACAATTTTTTTTTCTTAATTCCTACAAGTTACAAATTTGTAGAACTTACACAGTTGCAAGTTCCATACTGTGGCCTATTTCAATTACTGTGGTGAAATTTGTGTTTACAACTATTTTTGCATACATATTCCTTAATATCAAGTTTATGGTGAAACCAAATTTTTCTACAATTTTAGTCGAAAAATATATAAGTCCTTGTAAATACAAAATTGTAAGCTGGTATAATATTCCACTGATCTTATTACTATCCAGACTTATTAGTTATTACTACAGACACTTGTTAGACTTTTCAATATATCGCAATTTTTTATAGCAACCTATGAAATATTTTACCAACTAATCAATTTTTAATTACAAGTATTTTCTGCACAAAATTGTTAAAAAAAAAGGACAACATTTAACTCTAAATTTGGTAAAACCGAATTGTGAAGAAATAGGGGTAAATACGAATTTGTAAGTTGGTGTAATAGGCATTTGGTATCATGTCTACTTAGGTTTGGTCGACACATAAAAATCGTTATCTGCGATTACAAAAAAAAAATCGTAACCGCGACTCAACATTATCCCCATCCAAACTAAGCACGAAGATTTTGAATTCAGATCAGGAAATTGTATCTCAGCTACTACATTTAAAAAGTCTATCATTTAGATAAATCCGAGGATAAATCTAAAAATAATTGTCTATTTCAAGGCATTGGATAAGTTGCGAGAAAGCTAGCAACTTTTCGATTCTGCTTGGTTGCTAATGGTCCCTAAAGCAATGTTTACTTAGTCTGCATTAAGTCCTTAGTGATATGGCTGAAAGAGTGGGGATAAAGCAAATTTTGATATCATTAAGATCTCCAAACAAGTTCGCCGAAGTTTGTCCTACGGGCTGTGTAGAACTTCTGCAGAAATCAATATGTAGCACAATGCCCTTTTATGGCGTTAATGAGCCAAGAGATATATTGGGTAGATATTTTGTGCTTGCTAAGCCGCTTTGATGATGAGTTTCGATGTATCACAGTAGCCCAAATGTGTCTATCTAAAAAATATTTTCGAAGGCGCAAAAGTGGATAATAAATATTACGTTAGAAATGTAACGTTGTTATGTGATCTGTTCCTGGTACCAATTGATCCTTGTATAACAAGATCGTCAGTCAGACACAGTTCCCTTGGACAGCGGAGTTACCTAGAACCCAACGGATTTTATAATCGGTAGTTGGGTTAGTGAAAGTGATGCGTATTGGATTTGACAGATCTAATCTCAGATTGACTACAAATTTGCCCGCATATAACAATATAAGGTATTGGTTTGTTGAAGACTGAGTGGTAGGGGAACAGTGAGATCTTTTTTAAAAAAATGTTTGCAGGGCAGTCTCTCATTGGATATTTATTTTTAACCGTCTGCCAAGATATGGATGAAGTCTCGTTTTAAGAACTCTATAATCACTTCATCAGGTATGCTGTCACTGATTGATTGATTTCAGTACGGTTTCGACAGAACTATAGGAAGATCACCTAGTTCTATCGCCAGCAATATTCCAACAGCATCATATTTTGTCACCCCCGTTTTCCGAATATCTCTTAGAACTTGGGTGAGATTAGGTGCATAGGAAATGCCCCTGTTGGGAAGGGTCAACTGCGCACAGCTGCTGACTTATTTTCTTGTCTGATATGTATTGCCTTGCACTTCGTGAAGTGATTTCGCAAACGTCTTCCATGGTAGTACCTTATTTTCTCCTCCTCGCTAGCACCAGCGGCTTCAAATTTGGCATTAGTCTTGGACCCCTAATAATCGTATTCGATTGTATAGCCCGTGAATGTTGCCAGATTTTTTTTTTTCAAAAAACTAAATTCCCAAAGAAAAAACTGTATTTCCAAGCAAAAACTGTAACCTTCAAAAACGAAAAAAAAATTTGTGAAATTACGTTTTTTTTTTTAATTTTATTAAACATAAATGACAAGGAAATTGCCGTAGCGAAGCAGAGCTGCAATGTAATTACGGGGATACCGTGGGATATTTTTTTAAAGCTTGAAAAAATTTAACTTTTTATTGTAATTCTAAAAACTGTGAGCTTGTCTAAAAAACTGTAATTTACAGTTAAAACTGTGAATATGGCAACATTGATCACGTCCCAGAGCAAAAGAAAGATGCCAACATGCGCAGTAGCACTTTATTTAAGGGAAATTTTTTCTCTTAAGGTATTTTTGATCGCATGAAGGTTAATGCTTTTCTTTACTTTATCACAAAGTATCACGAAAATTCCATTTCAACCCTTTTTAATAGATAGTGGGTTTCACGCTGTTATAAAGTTACTCAGAAATCTTGCTTTCATTACTAAACACACATAGCTATTTGAGAAGTGCAACATTCAGCAAATTTCCCTCTTCTTCGGGCTGGGTAAATGTGTATCGACGGTGCTGTGTGGACAATCGGTCAAGCCTCGATCGTCGATCGAGAGAGATGTCTTCGCAAGCAGGGATATGTTTGTTGTTTGAAATGCGAACATATTTTTTAGCTGTAGTTCTGGTTGGAAAAATTGTTTTGTTGTCGCTAAGAGAATAAAATCCCTGATGTGAAGAGACCTACGTAAGAAATTTTCACTTAAGTTGGGACGGGCTATATATGGACGTCTCTTCATGTTGTCAAGTTTACTTTGTGATATTGGATAAGTTGTCCTGCCATTTTACTCGCATATTTGACACTAATACTTTAAATTCACTGAACGCAGATTTAAGTGAAATTTTTTACCAAAAGGTGGGGAAATTTCAAGCCAACAAAATACATCATTGCACAAACCCAATATAAAAACGCTTAAAACTGTTTTTATGCAATTTTTCTCCGACTATTTGGATTTGGAGCTATCATTCATCTTTCTGTGCTGCCCAGAAACTGAGCTACAATCTATTCAAAGCTTCTCCTCTGTCATTAAATGGGAAACAACATTTGAAAACGATTATTATATTATCGACTGTAGCTCTGTTGTGGGGGGTGGTGGGCGAACAATAAAAGCGGCTGCATTTTGGGGATAGCTCAGCTATAAGTTGGTGTCTTGCTCATTAGAAGGACAATGTTAAGACACTCTCTAGTAACTATAAGAACTCAACCCGACGTTCAATTACAATTATCCTCCATACAGTCAAGAGTTTCATATAAATTGTCTAGGATTTTCTTGTATGCAATACTCTGCCACCGACGCCGACACACACCCAAAGTCCTCCTTCTACCCCGACAAATGGGATAACGTGCGCTCGCCCCCATTACATTCGATTACAAATTAATGAAAACATTCATTTCGTATCAATTCTCAAAATTCAGGGTGAGGCATTGCCTTACTTTTGGTGCGCGGCAAGCGGCGAGCATCCTCATAATTTAACTGAATTAAGTCTTTGCGAACGTCGTCGTCGTGTCGGTCGTCGTCTTTGGCGGAGGTGTGGTGTGATGCTGTTTTGCGGATGCAGTGCCAAAAAAAAAAAAAAAAATCAGCATGTGGCTGATGCTGATGCAGCAATGCATTACTGTTTGCAGCAATGTAGTGTTAATGGGGCGCAAATTTATTTGACAGCGCGATCGTTACTTATCGCCCACTGTCAAATTTGCGTCAAAATCTTTCCTGAACTCTTGTCTAATTTATTCGGAAAAACATTTGCTCCGACAACAGCCGGAGATGATGAGAGCAGCGGCATCTGATGATGAGATTGTTGTTTGCGAATGCATTTCCTTGACAGAATTTTAAGTGCAGATGTCAGCGGATTTTTTTTTTGTTTTCAATGAAAATGAAAAATTGTAACGACTGTGTTGGCACATTCACAATCGGATAGAGTGACATGTTTTATATTTAGACAAACATTTGGAAATTGTGTCGCGCGTTTCTAATTTCTGTATGACAGAAGCAAATATTTCTAGTTAAAAAGATGAAAGAGCGAAGAAAATTAATAGCAAAGCATACAGCGACAGGTAAATAAATATTAGAAGGGAGTCTGGGCATAGGAGGGAGGTGAAAAAACATTAGTTGACGGGACGACAAATTCAATTTGTTTCGGTATTAAGTGGGCCTTTTGTATTGGATTGGATATGCGTGGAGACTCTTTGACAAGAGAATATTGGGAATGGAGTTTTTTTTTTCCTAAGTTTAGTTATGTCATTCTGTTGACACGTATATGTTGACTGAGATATGAGAGAGACTAATTTTTAAAACGAAATTGAATGACTGTCATTTTGGTGCTGAATAAATAAGCAAACATGTGCTGGATGGAAGTTTGTTTGGATATTAGCATATGGAGAGACCGAGGGGGACAATAGGGCGTTGTATAGCAGCAAGTGCGTCGTTAAGATAAATTTGGAAGTACAAATTTGTCTTAGGTACCTGGCGATGTAATAGCTTGCGCAAGCGATATTGGGCGTTGTCGTTTAATGTGCTGAAGCACTGAGTTTTAGGTCCAACGGTCGGAAAAAAACAATTTGTGTAAAAACTTCAATACTTGTATAACTGTTAGAGCTCCTTCTGAGTTATTTAGTAGGTACCCACATACTGAGGCTTTGTTATAGTTCCCAATAAACTTAAACAAACAAGCCTCTTCAGTCTTCCAAGTAAATTGAATCCAGTTGCACAGTTCAAGTTGGTTAAGATAATTTTGTACATGTGTGCGTCATCTTCGACAAGGTCTTCTTCTGGTGCGTTGTCCCTCAGGGATGAGCTGAAATAGTGAATAAAGCCTACGTGACCACGCACATATCGGGGAGCTGTTAAAGCGTTATAGATTTCACATTCCCAATCGAAGTAACTTTTAAATGCATTATAAAGTTGACAGAACTAGTTTTTTTTTCACGAAGAGATGGTGGCTGTTTATATCGAAATTCTGCACTTTCGTTGTCAACCGTTCAAAAGGGCAGGGAGAGCATTGAAGACGACACTCGCTCAGGCTGTCCGGTGTTTGCCTGCATTAAAGAAAACGTTAAAAGAAGGCGATAAACTTGTACTTGAGGATGCCCGCATAAAGATTAAAATGATAGCTGAGAACAGTAACCTTTCCGTTGGTACCATACACACCATACGACGACTTTCTTAACCTTTCGAAAGTCAGTGCAAGGTGGGTGCCACGAAGGCTCACAGCGCCTCAGGAACAAGTGTGAATTGAGTGTTGTAAGGAATTTTTGGAGCTGTGTAGTAAAGTGTAGTGAAGACCCGGTAAGAATTTAGAATTGTTACTGGGGACGAAACATGGGTTCATCATAATGACCCTCAAAGCAAACAAGAGTCCATGCAGTGGTACAAAATGGGTGCAGGTCTCCATAGGAAGTTCAAGGTCACTCCGTCTGCCGGGAAGATGATAGTTACAGTGTTTTGGGACTCAAAAGGAATTTTGTTAATCTCAAGATGTAATAAGTGCATTAATGTAAGAGGAGATTAAATTAAAAAATAAAAAGGTTTTAATTTGATTCGCGTTTTTGTTGTTCACGTCGATACCGATAATATTTTGAGCTCCTAACTCCCCTCGTATTAACCACTAAACAGCAGATTCTCCCGCGTCTACTGCTTTCATTGCAGGTGGCTGTTTCGGTTAAACCGTGACGCACTTAGACCAAAATGGTGTTAAAATCACCTATAAGTACGCATATTATGAAACCGAAATATTTTGCTTAGAACTCAATTTAACTTCATCTCCCATTACAATAAGTTTTTTTTTTAACAATGGGCATGGCTTTTTTTGATTTTCTTTATTTTTACATTTAAATTTTGTTTCATAAAATACTCCCTATAGGACATTCGCTATCGATTTATGTATACTTACAGCTCGTATATTTTGCTAAACTCATTTCAGCGGAACAGTAATCATTTAATGCCTATGAACAATAACTATATGATGTCAGGGCATTGCGTTACTGGATCGTTTCCAATGGATGAATTGGGAACAAATGTTGTGGTGAGTTTCTAAGACCTAAGTTTTCGAACGTCATTTTCATATACCTATACCTATTAAAGATTTCACAAAAAAAAAAAACTCCCAATAACATCGCTGCTCACGTTTATTCATAGAAAAATCGACATTTTCCCAACGATTTCCCATGAGAGTGAATTAATAAAAGCCAAAGAAATATTCATCTTTTTTCTTTTACTAATTTAACCTTTAATTAGATGTGTAATAAAAATCATAGGCAAAGTTTTAGCGATTAATGAATGAAATTTATTCGAAAATTTCTGACTATTGCAGGAGTCATAGATACTCATCTCTCAGAAAAGCCTATTTCTTCTTCACATCGTTTATCTAAGGACATTACAATAAATGTTTTTACAAAAAGTAAGTCTCAACCTACTCGTTGCCTTATTATTTGTTGCAAACTATACCATATTGACGGCGTTGAATAGTTTGTTGGTTTAGTCTATTGTCGATCATCACACCAAAATAAATAAAAAAATAAATAGGTGGCGCAACAGGCGGGTAACACCCAAGGCCTAGCTTCTCGCAACCATTCGTTTTGTGTGAGTTTCTATTTTTGGGACGAATGGAAGGGACCTGCAATTTTATGCCGAGTCCGAACGGCTGAATTGAGAAGCCTTTTCATGACAGTCATACTCTCGGATGTTTGTCAGACGTTCGCGAGAGGTGGCGCAGTAGAAAAAACTTTAAGATGTAATTTGGGTTTTTCCGGGGATCGAACCTGGGATCCCTCGCACAGTAGTCCAAAACACTAACCACTGCGCTACTGCGCCCACATCACACCAAAGTATCTTAAGGAAATATCGCCCAAATCGATTAGGAAATAAGGTTCGTACATTGAGTCTCCCTCTTTATAGATATACAGTCAGACGCAATTGACGGGGGGCATATTGTTGCGGGCAACGTGTGTCTTCCAGAAGATAAAGCGTCACTTTTTTCGGTGTCCAGCAATAGATTAGCTTGCTTTAGTCACCTTTTTATGACTCGTACCAGCCTCACTTCTTACAGATATACTGTCAGAGGCAAATAGTAGGGGGTTCGACTGTGTCGGTCACCGTTATTTTCTCCCAGAAGACAAACCACCACCAGGAAGTGTTTAATGCATAAAGTACACCATTTGTCTTCAATCAATCTCAGTGCCTCATAAAGATGTAGTATTCACAGATCTCCCTCAACTGAGTTTCGCATGTACCAACATAGTTACAAATTGTATTGTCCGGTTCATAGTTTCTGGACACTTCCTTATCTCCTTCCCCCTCATTTAGCACCACAATGGACCTATAAATATGATCTAAGCATGTGTTTCTAAGACAGCCAACTATGTAACCTAGCCTAGCTTAAATGTTTGCCAACTTTAAGAACACTGATCTTACTGAAGGAATAACCTTCTGATGATAGAGATGCATCTATTTTTGTGATCTCTGATAATGCTAAGCTATATTCACTTCCCAAATATGGAAATTGCATGTAGTCTGCTGTGGATTTCCAGTTTATTCAAGTGAATCAGTATTTTGCTACAAATCAATAGTAAGGACTTTCACACCAAATCAGTTCTACAATATTTTCTTTACTAAATAAACCTAGCCAAGACGAAAACCCGCCTCAAATTTAGCCTTTAAATCGATTGAATACATATCATAAATGGTTGTAATGACAAGAGTGGTTGTCAAAGCAAAAAAAATATAAACCAAATTAGAGAAAACCTTTAAAATGCAACGCTCCTTAGACAGAAAACTCATTAAAGTCATTTTAAAATGAGCACTATTCCCATTGGTCATTCTTCAGTTCTACCCACATCTGAATATTTATAAAACTGAAAACATTCACTTGTTCCTAATCGTACACACATCTAGTTTATGAAGCATCACCGTAGATTAATCGCTTAACCTTGTGCCGGCCAAAAGAGCAACTCACAAATTGCAGAAAAAATATTACTCATACGCCCCCGTGATTTTTATAATTTTGATTTATCCATTCCCATAAATTATGAATATCTTACATGTTAGCCAGAAAAATAAAAATGTTAAATAAAATTAATATCTAATCCGCAAATCTATTCGCAAGTTATAAATTAAAAAAAAAAAAAAAACGGAAAAAAACCGACATACACCGCATTTAATAAAGAAAAGTTTCCCTCGCCATTATCATTTAAAAAACCATACAAATATGTAAAAGAGAAACGACTGTAATAAATTTTTAACAAAAAAATATGTTATACGATTCATAAATATAAAATCAAACAAAAGCATAAGCAGAGTCAATAAAACAAAACGCAACCCAACCACTACGCGCTATTAGTATTAATAAATGCTAAAGATCACGTGTAGATGTTTATTTAATTTTCGTATTTGCTTAGTTAACTCTGCTAAACTGTCAGCCATAACATTTAATAACAAATTCAAATGTACAACAACAGGAAGAATATTTTTATTTTTGTATATTTATTTGTAAATTTCACTTTGTGTCCGAATTTCGAGTGTGCACGCATAACAAAGTGAAATATGTCGAAATTAGTTGTCGTCGACAGAGTTGACATTTATAATATTAACCGGCACTGGCAATTGGCGAAAATATGGCGATTGGCGATCTTGACCAAGCACCAGCAGTCGCTAAACATGATCATAAATTATAATTCTCGTTGGCGCTGAGGCCAAAAGGCTTAACGGGCAGCATGACAAACAAAACAAACGAAATCTAAATAAATAAATAAATTTGAAAACTTTACGACACATTCATGTTTTGGCACAAAGCGAGGGGGGACGGAGACGGAGACACAACAAAATTACGGACAACAAATGAAAATGTTAATGTCAAGCATTAATCGTAAACATGACAATCAAATGGAATAAACTTTCCCCTCGCTCGGAATCGGAATCGCATACAAACCGTAAACAAAATGCAAAACATAAAATATTTTTTTCCGAAATTTTTTATTTTTAGTCTGTCTTTGAAATTGGATTGAAATGTTTTATTGTGCTCTGACGAGCGCATCAGAGGGGGAAATGGATTTGTTTTCAAAGAGGAAATTACAATGCTTCAGATTGAGGAAGTTCAGGACGAAATGAAAGCGAGGTAATCTCGTGGAAGAAAATGCAATCGGAACTGTTGCAATGTGGCTGCAGTGCAATATCACCTAAAGTTCTTATAGATTTTAGTTTTGCTATCTATTTTCGGAACAATTTGGCCAAAGGAGTTGTATAATTCGCGTTTGTGTGCGACAGATATTAAACTAAAGAGCCTTTTTTAAGGATGCGTTGAAAAGCATGTAGATTGACGTACACGATATGTGGTATATATATAACTTTCGAGAGATATTCGAATCAGACCACCATTGTTGGGCCTCTTTTCGTCTCCCTACCACTATAAACCTTACCCAGAGAGACTCTCTGGACTTCTCCAGAGTTCTTCCCTGATTTCGATTCCTAGTGTTAACGCTAGCATATGTTTATGTGAGATCTGTTTCATCCAATGGGTCTCGACCCAATGTTTTCCCAAGATCCTCATTCTTCTGCCAGCCAAAGCCGGACGGACATTGACACAATATATGTGCCGCTGTCTCAGATTCCTCCAGGCATAGCTTACAAGTATCATCTTTTCTAAGGCACATCTTCCTTAAATGATACCCGAAATTACCATGACCTGTAGTTAACGCCACCACCCATTTCAATGTTCCTCGACTCATGCTTAGAACCTTTCTCTGAGTGGAGCAGGTCGGCCATTGTATTGCCATTTTAGCTTGTCTACATTGTTCCACGGTTGACCACCTTCTCAAATGTTCTGCGGTGATCCATTTGTGAATCAGCTGTTCTACCATTCCTCTGCCAATTGGAGAGAATGGTTCTGGTCCCAGCAAATTTTCAGTTGACCCCTGTTTTGCAAGGGAGTCCGCCTTTTCGTTGCCGTCGATCCCTATGTGTCCTCGTACCCAAGTCAGTGATACCTGATATGTGGTATATCGCGGGATATGTTGATAAGCAACTAATGCTAGGTTATCTGCTTCTGCCACTTCGACTGTTATTGGTCTTTCGACTCTTCTCAGTTCGTTCAGCACCCTCATTATGAAGTGACATATCTCTAACCAGTCTTCCTTTTGATCTTAATATACAAGCTGTGGGCTTGGTAAGTTTGTTCTTTCTCCTTCAAAGCGCATACAGGGGAACATACATATGCATACTCTGTAACTCCTTACCTTCTTCTTCAATTGGACATTTGCGGCAAAAATGAGAGCCAAATATATTTTCTTTAGCTGTCTGGAAAAGAACTTCGTAAGATGATAGATCTAGTATCCGTATATTGCCCAGACGTCGATGGTAGAGATCAGTTTGCGAGTGAATCTGCCTTTAAATGTGTTCCATAACCTAGCTTGCCGGAGTGTTGTAGATATGTCAATTTAAGTTTATCCTACCAAGAAAGAGTCGGTTTATGCTGCAGAATTACGGGTAACATGATAACGAATTCTATTGACAGGAAGGCGATCTTTAACCTTAGATTTTAATAAAAAAAAAGCTCATTGCCTGTAGGAAAAGTAGGAAAAAACTGCATAACAAGCCAAATAGGCTAAAGTTGAGCCTGAGAAGTTGCATTATTATCTCTTCGAATTTGCAAAAGCCTGCTTAGGCCTGATTAAGACGTTTCCTAATCGCTTAGCTTTCAGACGATTGTCGGCGAAACCATCAAAAATAAATATTTCATACACGCTTCTCACAGCAATTCATTGTGTAAATCTGAGGCTTCTTTTTATGATACGGACTACGAAGGTTTTTGAATTCTGACATCCAATGCATTTATGGAGAAAGCTACAAAAACTATGTAGAAAACGATTAGGTGCACCTACCGAGATAAATTGTAATCTCTAGAGCTCGCATTTTTTTTGCAGTTTTTGTACCCTCCTTTGCGAAAAGAAGAAACGAAAATTCTTCCGCTACTTAAGTCAAAGAATCGGATGAGATGACCCCCGAGTACATGCCTATAATTGCTCTTCCATACCGTTTTTATCCAAAGTACATAATTGAGAGGGCAATTCCAAAGCAGATGCATGTATGTATACTTAGCTTTTTGAGTATTCGCTACGACCACCATATTTTCGGGGAAAAACTGCATCAGAGAACCCATCTCAAAAAAATTCCCTCCGACCGGACCACGACCGGCTCAGTTCATATTGCCCTGTTTAAAGTAGAGATCCTAGGAGCCCTGTCAAAACCAATGTCAATCAACGTTCCTATAGGAGTACGAAAGACAGGCAGGCCAATAAACTCCTGAATCACACAAATGCAAAAATTGCACCAATTGAGTGACGAAGTGATCCGAAACTGGGTGGCCTGCAGATACTTTCTTATAGGTCCAATCCGGTGGACCAGGAGGGATGCAATAAAGTGCGATGGTTATGCTATGCTTATCATCCCTATAATCTGAATAATATCATCGCCGAACAAAAAGAAAAAAGAAGAATACAATCAAACTAAAATGCATTCAGAGGTAGGTTCAGGGACTACTCAGGAGTGGGCCCTAAAACACCTAGACAGAAATTGGATTCATCAATAATTCTTCCGCCAATCAAATTAGGGCAATCTTCATTAGAATATGTTCATACGGCTAGAAATTTGGTCCTAGTCGTCAATCTGACCTTGAATAACTGTGTAGAAGTTACGACAAGAAATGTCTAGTACAATGGTCATCATTTGCAATATATTGTCAACTAGAAACTCCGTCTGTGTCTAATGCAAACCATGGTGCTGCTCCTTAAGACAGTTTTGTTGCCTATATAACTTTAAAAACCTCATTATAGGTTTCTAAATCTAAACTCAACTTTAATTTAAAATACGCATACATACCTTCAAAACTAGCAACCCCAGTGCTAAAGCTGCGAGTTCGAGAACAGCAACCCGTTCAGTCTCCAGAAATATCATGAAAACTACCGATAATCCAAGAAATGCATCTGAAAATTCCAATACCCATACAAAACGATGACGTCCATCGCCTTAAATCCTCATGTTCATCAAGTTCCTTAAGACTGCTTCTCTCAGAACTTGAACTGATACAATTGGTTCACTTAGTGTCCTGGTAATTTCGCTCTGCCCACCAAGATTTCGTATGTACACTGTCATCATTAAAACAAACACATGCCTACCCCAACCATAGACATAATTCAATTTCGAAACATTTTCTTAGTTCACACTCCACAAATTTCATATAACACAACCCAAAATCAAATTAAATTCGAAATGACAAAATGATTGAACGTTTCTTCTGTTTCTCGCACTCGAAAATGTGTACAATGCTCCAATAACAGAGACAAAGCCAATATACATCAGCGTGCGTATCACCCGTCGCCGCCACAGGGAATGCGCAGTGGTGTATGGGCGCCAAAGCCAATATTAATTGCGACAGCACATAACAAAATGTCATTTCGTACCATAATTGATGATAACCATCTATCAAAATATCTTTGGCTCTCCACGTTCCAGATGATGATGATGAATGTGCAAAGTGTTGTTGCTACTGCTGGCTGAGCGCGGATGGTGGCTGCTCCATTTTCTGTTTCCCCTATACACCGCACCGACTCCAAACGTTGTTGTCATTTCGATTTTCTCAAAAAGATACAAGAGACTTATGAAAAAAAAAGAAATAGATACATTGTATATATTATCCAATACACACACACCACACATTCAGACCGAAAAATTCATTTCGCCTTGTCATGACGGTTTTCTCATATTTCGCTGTCATTTCATGTTTTGCCATGTCCTATTATTTCGCTCATCAGTCAAAAGCAGTTTGGACAGCGTCAAGGTTGCAAAATGTTTTGACGAATGGGTTAGAGCAAAACCATGGATGAATGGATAGATTGATGGAACAGGGGCACATGACAATGGAATGGACTGAAAAAACAAGAGACGACATACTGTGTATGTGTATCGGTTTTAAACGAAAAGAAACTGTCAGATTGATTGACAGATCAAACGATTTTCACTGAAAAGTTTTTTTTTTGGGTGGGGGGACTTCCCAGAGCATATAGGGGAACTACAAATGAATTTTCGCTTCGAGTTCGAGAGCCAGTATCAAGGAAAGGAAGACATGTAGAAGACTTGGACAATTTTGACAGTTCGGACATAAATCATCAGACGTGATTACCTAGTTTGGTAAGTGAGGGAACAAAGTCTTCAAGAAATTTAAATGAATGGTCATTCTATATTTAGATACTCATGGACGTCGGTATTTAGATAAGTATTTTACAAAACTGATCACATGCAAAGTACTGTGGTCAAAATTACGCTAAATTGATGGTAAACGGTTTTGAAATTTAGAGATAAAAGTGACAACCATGCGTTTTAAGACGTAATCTTGCGCTCCAAGTTGTGTTTTAGGTTAGGTTAGGTAGCTGTCGTGGAATACGCTTTTAGACTAGAATTGTTGGTCCTTTGGGATATAACATGAGTGAGGGGAAGAAAATTACACACTTTGGTAAGCTGTTCAATAATGCCTCGCTGAGATGCTCGTAGGGTGAGTGGGTCATTGTTTCAGTGAACAATCAATGCAAATGCTTACATATTTGTATTATCATCAGGAGGGTCAAGGTGGAGGTGACGGTTTGTCTGTGGGGAGATGAATGGTGCTAGATCTCTCAACCCCACCTAAAGCCTTTGCCAGCTCGTGTCGGTGGATGTATTGGTAAGCGCTTGTGGGGCAACTTTTATATATTCAGTAGGGAATAGGACAAAGAAAAAAGAAGGCTGATGCGAGCAGATACATGGAGATTGAAGGAATCTACTCTGTGCATTAGGACGCTGCGTAGGTATAGGTGTTCAATATTCTGTAATGAATTTTCTGATACAGCAAACGTTAAGAGACAGCACAATCAAGTCTTCAAAGAAGTAATCTCCTAAGGAAACCTTGCGCAAAGTGCCAAAATTCAACCCAATAATCCAAGAGAACACCATTTTAGAATCTGATTTAATGGTGGTCTTTGCAAAGTTTTCCTTTTTCAGGCGAATGGGATGTTGATACCATTTAGCATTGGCTGTGTCAGCCTAGTCAGCTTCCTCCACCCCTGTTATGGACCATTCTACATTTTCCTGTGCTCTTGGTATACATATAGAAGACAAGCAGTAACTGCAAGCATTGCTACTTCAGTGCCATTGAGTGCAGTACGATTACGATGGGAGTCAACTCATGTACCATAACATGGGAGAAAAAACGCGGAAAATCTTTTTGAAGACATGTCATGATCTCAGCTTTCTCGTACAGTTCCTTGTTCTTAAGCCTATCTTTGGTCCAGAAAACAAGCGCTTTACTAACACAATTCGCTGTCTAGCAAACTTGCAAATGCTATCAGAAGCGTCCTACCTTTGCGGTAGGTAGTTGCTTGGATTCCATAGAAAGAGGGAAACAAAGGAAAGGAAATGCAGTATTACAAATAAGTAGCAAGATCTAGGAGAGGGAGGAATTTTCTTTTTCTCTTAAAAGCGCGAAAACTACTGGACAGATTTCAATGAAACACTCAAAGTGTAATTTAAAATGAAGCAAATATAATTTTGTGCGAGCGGGCAAGGCGAGCACGGATCCAGCTAGTGATAAAATATAAGTTCATTGTCCATATAGGATCCTAGGCCTAATTTCTCACAACCATTCATTTGTGTGAATGTCAATTTTGTGACCAATCGGAATGGCTGAATTGAGGAGCTTTCTAAGGACGATTAAACTCTCGCATGTTTGTCTGATGTTTGGGAGAGGTAAGGCGGTAAAAAATAACTGAAAGTGGAATTCATTTAGTTTCGGGGTCTAAGATGGAACCATTGCGCTCACTTATCGACGATGATTAGGTATATAAAGAATTTTTCCCTGTCAATCGAGTTGTCAATTTTATCAACCAATTTCTGAAGTGCAGCATTGCAGGACTTATCACGATAGTAAACATGTTGAAATCACGGAGAGGGTGTCTTCGAGACTCAAATGTACTCACTTTTAGCTCTACAAGCCGTGCTGTGCTTTTAGGCAATAACCTGTTCAAAGTCACATTTGCCAATTTTGTTATCAATAAAGACCACTTTTACCAAACGTCATAGGATCGATAGCAATTACTCAATATTCTCATTAGCAAAAGATAACTTAGGTAGATACCTATAGGTCTATCAATGGATGCAATCGCATATTTGACACCGGGCACAACGCGATTCGCCGCCTGACAGAATGTTGGTCTTTAAAACTCAACTCGAAGTACCTACCACTTTTAGATATTTGTATTTCAAGTTCGACTTTCTACTCCTTTGTCGCAGAGCACAGGGAAAAGTTATTTTAAGATAGCTGGAAGTTGGGTTATTAGAGATTGTAATTTTGTTGACCATTTTCAATTGACGGTCCAAACGCATTTCAAACGAAATTTTCTTATTGAGTTAATTAGTGCATGTCAGTCGTGTCTGGCGCAACTCTCGTAACATCTTTTTCATGTAAACGGTTATCAAAAACCAGTCGTTTTGTAGTTTTTGTTTTTTTCCTTAGTCTGTGACATGCCTATATCTATTCACTAATTTACCACATCTTTGGGTTAAGGAATCTGATGATTTTGGACTTCTAAAACCAGCTAATTCCATTGCTGCACTCTTCCTTAAAGCAACCGACAGGGTGTCAAAAATCCACATAGATGAGAGATTTTAAAAAACTTATCTAAATAAGACCAGTCCATACTTCTTGCTCATTTTAGTCAGTTTTTGTAGGTATTTCTAAGACTTCAAATCAATTTCTAAAAATAGTTCAGCCCGGAAACGATGAACCTTCTCACTAAGAAAACCTTTCGCAGACAATTAGCCACGATTAAAACTTCACCTAACCCATCACTTAAAAAATTAACAATTGATATATCACGTTAATGAACACTTGATTGTGCCTAGTGAGAATTGCTGTTCGATTCAAGGCCTTTTAGGTTTAACAAAAAAAAATATAATCTCGTAAATTGCATGACTCAGTACCATATCAACCATTCAATCAATTATTAATTAATTTAGTTTCAACTGTGATCGCACCTCATTCGTCGCGCAACACTGTAATGTATTCTTCCCAACTTGGCTACGCGCAATAGCGCTGCCTCTCAAGAGTATCAGTCATGCCAACGCCATCAATCACTCGAACCTCATTTCTACACAAAATCGATTTTTAATTAGCTACAAAAATCACCTCGTATTAATCATCCGCATGTCAAAACTACCAGCAAAAGCTTCGAATGTAGTCATTAGACTTCAACTTCAACTTGCAAACCCCGCGATCTGGCCAACCTCACATTTGTACATTTATTAAGTATAATTCTGCAATTTTCGACAATAAATCATGTTCCTTGTTGTGCGCTCTGTACAACTAGTTTCGCCGACATCCCCAGCCGCCTGGGCCGAGCGCTCTAATCGCGTACTATACCTCTACCTCCTAAGCACGTTTAATTTATTCGCACGAAATTTATTGGCAATAAATTGCGGGTATGTTTGTGTTTGGGGCCTGACAGTCTCGACGTCGATAAATTATGATCATGGAGCTGTAAGCTGCTGCTGCTTGGCTGTTGCATTCCTATATAGTGTCGCTCGCTGTATATAGCCTGCCACTGGGATATTTCTATTTTCACGCGAAAAAAAATTTTATATATACAAATTGCGCCCACCCACATTTTAGTAATTCCACTCAGGTCATTTAAAATGCAATTTATACATTTGGACCGATCGGTCTGCTTCGTCGATCGAGCGAATTCAAATTCAATTCAAATTCGAGCAGCGAGTGCGGGGGTCTATACCCATATAGACCCCGCATATGCGCACAGAGTTTGGACTTGACATCGATTTATGGTAACGCGGTTGCTGCGAGAATAGAAATCATTGGAAAATCACTTAAAAATGTCAAACGATTGCGATAAGTGTCAGCTAATATGACCGATTTTTGTTTGGTTGGCGTTTGGCGAACATGCTCGCCTCGACTCATGCATTATGCATGCGGATTAAATGAGCTCGATCATGGCTGACGATGTGTGCTGCATACCGGCTGCGCCGTAAGAGAGAGATGTTAATTAATTAAATATTTATCGACATCTCGGTATGGTGATGTTATTTTAATGTATTCGGATGAAAATTAATAACATACGATGTGGAGAAACCGAACAAAATGCATTTTGACAGATGACAAATGACACTGTTGTCAGTTGCGCCACAAGTGGAGTGTGGACCGAGGGCATTTAAGCGGAAAATCGTGATGGGGTTCATTTAACATGAATTAAAGAGTTGATTGGCATTTTGCATGTAAGTACAAGTGCACAGCTTTGTGTGTCGACAGGGGTTAAGTGGCGACTCTGGATTGCTCTATAGTGAGTCTCATTGATTTCTTACAGTTTGGTCTCATTTTTGGTTCGAACAGTTGAGTCGAATTAATGGGCACATTTGATTTGCATAAACTTGGTAAAAAAAACCAGTGGGGCTACGAATCTGTGATGGACAATCTATCTATTACTCTGAATGAGTAATTTTTATTTCTATTGAACTGCGTTCTTAGGGGTGACAAAGTTTCCCAATGTGCTGGGCTGCTACCATCTGAACCATCTCCATATTCAGGCTAGTTCAGTCGCGGAAATGCTTCTTGCGCTACTTTAGGGTGATGATAACTTTCTACCTTCATCCATTGGCTCAAATCTTCTATGGTCTTGGCAGATTTATGTCCTGTTCTCTTTCTCTTGATTGGCATCCTGAAAAGTTCACCGCATTTTCGAAAATACTGAATTTTCTAGGACTTTCGCTAGAAGTCAGTCCAGACTACAAAGAAAGCCGAACAAATTTGCACAAAAGTGGAAGTTCCGGTGTCTTTGTATCAGACGACATATCAATAATATTGGTCGTAAGAGAAGTGTCGGGTATCAAAATTTAAAAAGCGTCCATATATAAACTTATAGAATTCGTTGATGGCACAGTCCATGATCAAAATATAAGGGGGGGGGGGTGGAATAACCCCCCAGAGCCATGCAAATTCGTGAAATCTCTCGTGCAGTCGATGGAGCCATTCTTTGGAGCTTGTGCAGAACGCAATCATATAGTAGGTACTTACCCGAAAGCCCTCTTCATCAAACAACCAAAGCGAAACAATAAATAAATGAAAGGTCTTATCATAGTCATTTAGATCTAGCATACTTTGTCCAACAAAATTTCTTGTCTATAGGATCACTCCCGGATAATTCGCTATTTTATAGGCCAGTGGTAATCCCAATAGTCTCGTGAAGAAAATAACCCCGAGACGAAAATGCCCAAGGCGTAGCATCTAGATTCTAAAGCGCAGTCTCACTTGCATCTTTCAGATAGAGGGTGTATCCCTAGTGCAAACCTACGTACGTACCTCTCTAATAATTCTAGAAAGAAGGTAGACAGACTTATAGGTCTGAAAAAATGCCAGAACCGTTGTCAAGCTGTCAGTAAAAATATTTTAATTGGCACATTAAAAAGAAAAGCTACATTTTGGATTTTCCATTTACCTATACAGGTGCACTTCGTCTGCTGTCAGAGCAAGAAAACCAAAGAAAAAAAAAATATTCAAATTATGCCCTAAATGTCCTGTCAGTTTAAAATCCACCCCACCAACTGAAAATGGCCGACATTGCACTGTCATTCCTTCTAGTTTACACTTTGCTGCTCGTTTTGTTGTCTCTACAACAGCATGTCAAAGTCAAATACCAGGCACAAACCGTCAACAACGACACGATGACACGACATAAAAGCAAAATGGCAAAATTAGATAACAGAGACCCTGACACTTGTCTGTCGGAAGACTTGCATTCAAGTCAAAGGTGCAATTCGCACAGACACGACAACCAAATGAATGGCACCCATCTCTTAGCTCTACGTTTACCCCCCGAGTCCTTATAAACGCAACATCACCCGAACACTAAATGGGGAGAAATGACATGGAATGGCAACCAGAGCAACAGAAATAGGTTCTAGACAGAGCGAAAAAAAATTGCTACTACACAACATGTAGTTGTCGTCTTGTTCATTTTTGAAGACAAACGGAGCGGCAGGGCAGGCAGGACGCAGCAAAAGGCATTCGCGCGAAATAAATGAAAAACGCAAATGTGATGAGACATTAATGAATAGATTACTGTCACGCGATTTATAATCTCATTCAGCGGGGGTAGCAAACAAATTTGCAAAATACAGTAGCTCCGCGCCTAAGAAATAACAGCACTACACGTAAATGCAAAAAAGAGGCAAGAAAGAAGAAGAGGACATTCGCTAGTAGCCCACCGTACAGCAGAATATAAGTTTCACTTTTGCGTTTCGTTCCCTGCGATTAAATTTTTTCCGCCACATTTTCATGAAATGAGTGGCGGACACGTTGTGCAGTCATCCATTCACTTGAAAGTGGTGTCAGTGCATGGTACTTGAACGCCTCTAAATTATCTTTTCGAAGAGATCTTTTTCATTTCGCTATACATCGACAAGAGGCGAACAAAATGAAAACCCAAACAAGATGAACAGGAAAAGATGAAGAAGAAAAATCCTCCACAAACTTACAAACTTGAGGTTTTTAATTTGTTTTTTGTTTAAAATACAGTGGGGTGCTTAAGTTTTCTATCGGTTTAAATAATTTTTTGCAAATTTATGAAAATGTTTTCAAATTGGTATACATGGGCATTGTAAGCAAAAAACTGAATATATATTATTTTTAAACAGCTTACGAGTTTAGAAAGTTCAGGTTCCACGTTGGGCGCCATTGTGGTGCCTTTGACTATGACTATAACATGGATTCAATGTCTGATGAAATTAAAATGCCTAACGATCTTTATATGTATTTAATCTAGTTACAGATATAAATCCGGCATGCATCACGGCATGCGTCTTCCTAAATCTTCCTGATTTGGCAAGGTCAGATTTTCGAGCTCGTTCTGACCTCACTGGGAATTGAGTTCATATTCAACTATTATTATTGTCTTTTCCATTTTCAGTTCTTAACGCAACATTTCTGCACTATAGTAGGTTGACGGGGTGTAATCGACTCTTGTTTAGATTCAATTTATATGTGCAGGTGAACAGAATCTTCTTTCAGTCTTAATTCATTTCGACTTTAAGGACGAATCAAAACTTGGTCAAAATATTCTATGGACATTTTCGGAAATAAATTCAGAAAATAATCTGACTAGGCCCGACATTGGGCGCCAATTGAGGGAACACGAAAAGATCGGAAAAAAAGACAATGAGTGAACAGAGATACAAATATTTAAGTTCCCTTCATGTAAGGCGAACATAATTTTGTCGATTGTAATCTATATTTTTAGAGATAGGAGCTGCTGAACCGACTTATTTTTATACGACCAGATTGCGCCTTATTTCTATAAAACAGATTTAAAGCTTTTAAAAAATTTCAAAGAAGAAAGCAGTGAATCTTCGATCCCACAATATTCGTGCTTTTATAGCCCAAAGTAGCTACGACAGCTGCGCTTGGGTGACCTCTAGCTCTTTTCATAAATTTGAAAACATTCTTGGTAGGTTTTAGGATGTTTCTATTCTACTTATCATTAGAGGATTTGGGAACACTGCTATTCTTGGTATGTTATAGGAAATTTCTAATTCACTCATCACTGTTGGATTTGAGATCACTGTAATGCACAAAGCAAAATTGAGAAGTTTTTGCGATATGATAACCTTTTTGGGTCAAAGTTTTTACAAACAAATAGCGCAGCAACTTTCTTTGGATACCAGAGGTGAACTCAAGTTAGTATTTATGGTCATTTTAGAAATTTCCATCTAGCATAAGTAGAGCTTAACGGACTCTAGTTAAGTCAGCTGTATTTTCAGCTTAAATGATTCAGAATGTATATTTTCCTTCACAAGGAACAAGTTGCATACCCTTGATGGAAATAAACAAAAGACATTGCTAATGGATGAGTGCCAAAATCTGTGATATGGAAGCAGATTGAAGCGTTATCCTAAAAATACAATAAAATTCGAACTAATGATCCCCAAATGGAGCAGATATTTACTTCTGTGCCCGACTGTAATGCCCAACGTGCAAAGAGTGCAATCCACTGCAGCACACCCTGCTCACATGCTTCGCAACACACATGCATATGTGTTTCAAAGTACAGAGTTTTTATGATATTATTGCACGCTTTACCAAAACAAGAGGACACCGTCCTCATCATCACCATCATTTAATGGATCTCAACAAATCTCTTATGCTTATGCATTAAGCTGTTCATTATACACATCATCTTACACACGTTTTGCGCCCCAAGATACATCACAGTTGCAAAAAGGCTTACTATTGTACTGAATTCAGTACAATTTGACTTTCCTGAGTACGCAAGTACCACTTCCCAATTTTCGGTACTATTTGTACTAATTTAAATTTTTGAAATTTTATTTTTATATCTTTAAAATCAAAGGATTAAACAAAAATAAGCTGAACGCACTCCTTTGTTTTAAAATTCTGAATGCATTCATTACTCATCGTACATACTTAGTTAAAAATTGACGTTTGAACGTTCTTGCATTTCTTGAAGATGTGGAAAAAGATTTGATTTCGGAGACATTTTTTTGAGCTCATTACAACGTTTTTCACAAACTGTCATTTGGACGATCAAGTATATTCAATGGTCCAATTTGCCTGAAGGTTTTTCCTGGTAAACAAAAAAGTATTTAAATTATCAATAATGAATATAGAGCTTTATCTGACTGCGATAGAAATTGGTACATACATACTTCTATTTCTTCGTTTTGGGCTGAAATGGGCCTTGTGCAAAATGAATGCAACGAGTTCATGTTTTCAAATCCTACACCGGATTGTCAATGGTGCTTTTTGTATTCATTCTTATTCTTCTGCAAACGTTTAAAGAATGTTTTCTTATCAAAATAGCTATTATAAAAGAAATATAACCAAAGCTAACGAATCGAATCCAGGCGTAAATATACACTATTAGAATCTAAAAATCTTATTAAAAATTAAGGCTGCCATAGCTATATAAATAAAACAAATTGAGCTCGAGCAGCGTACTAAGCTTCAGCTATAAAATTAAATTTTAATTTCAGACTGTACTGCATGTATCTGTCACAATTTAGCGCGCACATTAATGGTTCGGTACATTTTTTTCAAGCAAAATTTAGACAGATCATGTTGTTTTTTATACCCTCCACAGGAAGGTATATTCACTTTGCCATTACGTTTGTAACGCCAAGAAGTATTCACCGGAGACCATATAAAGTATATATATTCTGAATCAGGATCACATTCTGAATCGATTTAGCCATGTCCGTCTGTCTGTTTGTCTGTTGAAAGCACGATATCGTCCAAACGAAATGACCTAGGTGAATGAAATTTTGTGAGAGGACTTATTTTTACCGTTGTCAAGTTGGTAGTAAAAATTGTCTATGTCGGTCAAGTAGTTCTGGTACTTCCCATACAAAACCAATATTAGACAGTACATAATATAGTGGATGGTATCAAAGCATCGGCCAGGCCGATGATAACACTTTTACTTGTTTTTGTTGTGTTTTTGGGTTGCGGAAAAGTAAATAAGGATTAGGTTTTTTAATGAATACCAGCGAATACAAGCTGCCGAAATGAGATTTCTCCGTAGTATTGCTGGTGTGACCCGTAGAGATCGCATCAGAAATACCAGAATACGTGGGGAACTCAATGTCGAGCAGCTACTTCTCCGAACGGAGCGATCCATGCTTCGGTGGTTTGGTCATGTTAAACGCATGTCCCCGACCAGGATTCTACGACGTGCTATGGAATCCGTACCATCGGGCAGGCGTCCCCTAGGTAGACCCAGGATGAGATGGTTAGATCAAATTCATAATCTCTCCTCTACCCGTATGGGGATTGCCCTTGATGATTTAGAGTCGATGGCGGAGGATCGAGAGCTATGGAGGGTCCATTTGAGCAACCTACACCCGCGACCCACTTAATGGACAAGCGGACCATTGAAAATGAATGAATGAATGAATGAATGAATACCTCGATGAGGAATCTTATCAAAGTGATAAATTTGAGATCAAGGAATATCAGACAAGGAAAAAAAAAAGCAAAGTAAATATAACACTTTTTCGCGTCGATGCATTTTTGAGGGAAGTTATTTTCAACGAACAGCTGCTTTCTGTGACACTTATATCCACAGCGCACTCTATGTCAAAATTGAGCTAGGATTTTAGTTAATGTTTGAAAAGAAAAATTGAAGAGCAGCTAAATTTAGTTTCGCTCGAACTTCAATTAAATGCGCCTTTATTACACCCTTCACTGGAAGGTATATGTAAATATACACTTACATTTCGAACGTCAAGAAGAAGTCCCCTTATATCCCATAAGTCATAAATATTCAGAATCAGGGTGCAATTCTTTAGCCATGTCGGTCAATCCGTCAGTCGGTGTCGATGTGTCTGTTCGTTAATACACAAAATAGTCCATAGTCCAACCAAACGAATCGACATCTGCGAATGAAATTGTGTGAAAGGACTTCTTTCTTCCGGGAACTCTCTGCACACAAAACCATAATTAGACCCACGTACGTATGTATACACGAACTCACATGCTTAACATTTTGCAAGACTTAAATGCTGAAGGGGGTATCAAAGCAGGCCGATGATAACATACTGAATTTGAGTACTATTCAGTACAATTTCTTTTCAGTTTTCAGTACAGTTGAGAAAAGTCGATTTTCATCACTGAGATACATACTTCAGATACATCTCTTTTTCATCTCAGTTCGTTTTATTTTATTTTATCTTTCGCTTGTTTTTTTTCCATTCGAGTGAAGTGATGGCATTTGCGCGCTCGATGGTGTAGTTAGTGTCTGTTTTGATCCTCACTACAAAAAGCCCCTCTTGCGGCACCAGAACCACCATACCCATACCACTGTGAGTTTGTGTTTTATGAGAGAAATCAGCATTTGCGTTAATTACATTTAATTATGAAAATGTTGACAAGTGGGATATGTGTTCATTTGCGAATGTCGAAAGAAAAATGTCAAACGTATTTCATTCATTTGTGAATGTGTCATTGCTACTGTTCTGTGTCTGCCTAATGGAAGAGCGAATGAAACACTTTTTGAATGTAACATGGCATGTGGTATTTTTTTGCGCTAATTGATGCAGATTTTTTCGTGTCAACAAGAACAATAATAAATTAATTGATTTAACAACTGTTTTGAAGTGAAGAATACAATGTATGAAGGGTAGTGGTTGAGGCGAGGTCGTTGAGTATGGTTTTGTACAGTGGCATTGAAAAACTGCATAACTGGGTTAATTACATAATTAATGCTGCAAGATTGCAATGAAGGGTTGTATCTTTTTGATTGTTTAAGTTGAAGAGGAATTACTTTTAAGTGTGTATAATGTATATGCGTGGACAGTCAAATTGGCAATCGAATTTATTTAAACTGGATATATGTAGGGTAGGTACACTGTCATAAGTAGAAAGGAAAGTTTTAGGTAAGGGTAAATGGTTTGTGCAACTAAAATTGTAGCAAGTGATCAAACCGCTTAGTTGTTGATTTTTAATTTAAATAGAATAACTACACTATAAAGTGATAGACATAGAAAATGCCTGAATCACATTATATTTTGGCCAAATTCTTTGAGGATGTTATCAAACAGCAGTCATGTTTTATCGCCTCGATAGGTTTTCAGGCGTACCTATACAGAAGCTTAAATGAAGGTAAACGAGAACCAATTTAAGTGATGGTCATCTCCAGTCAGTTGGAATTTCTGTGGGACTGCTCAAGCTGCGTCAATTTTAAAAACGAGTTTGAGTTCGAGTAACATAGGTACAGTCATCGAATCTACAATTTCCTACAGGTGAATATTGAACAGCTCTGCCATCTCTAGGAGGGACCAATGGCAGTCTAGCTAGGGCTACTTTCGAGTTATTGGAGAAGAATTCCAAGAACTTGATAGCTGCATAACTATCTGAAAAGATACATCTGACAGATGTCTGTAGTTGGTAACAAGTTTTTCTTGAGCCAAGATAGGACTTCTTAGATCGCCATTATATCCGCCTGGAACAGTCTACAATAATTAGTAAAGACGGAAGGAGAGACTGAGATTAAGTCTATCAGAGAAAACACCTCCACCTACCCCTTCATAAGTTTTCGCGGTATAGAAGTGAAATGATTTGTTTTTAAGAAAATAGGTACTCTCCCCCTTCTAGTATGGCCTGGAAGTGATTTCGAAATTTTTCAGTTAAGCTTGGTCAAATTCTTTACTAGACCACTACGATACTATTTTAAGACGAACGGCGTAAAATGTCCAAAGTGTCTCAGATGATGGGACAAATTTAAATTTATGCCACAAAAGTGACCTTGTGTAATGTACAGGTGTGGGACATTAAAAATTAATAATCAAACTCCTTGACTTTGGGAGTTGTTAATGTAGCACCGACCAGGGGCCTATAACACAACACAACAAGTACTTGTTAAACAAGTGAAATTCAACAAATGATGTTAAAATTTTGTGTAACACGTATAATAACTAGTGTGCGAGCACTTCAACAATTGTTTTAGAATATTTCCACAAGTGGGAAATTTGATAATTCTATACCATTTCTGTAACTGGAAACAACAAGTGCTTAAAGAAAAGAGAATGGATTTGTTAAAAAGTTGATTAACTCGAACCGACGCATGTTGACCGACTTTTTAGAATTAAACAAGCAAAAGTTAGGAAGAAAATATTAATAATCTCACATTTGTTTAGAACAGGATATCAGAACCATGTTATAGGTGACGTGTCACGGTGGTAGTTAAATGATCCCAACTAAGCCGAATATTTGTAGGAAATCTGTGCAATATTGAACTTTATTAAAATCACAAAATAATAAGCCTGAAAACACATTTCATCCCGAGGTTCCATGAATTCATTCACTGCTCCTCTTAACCTGTCTCGTATTCTTCTCTAAGACCATCGCTCATTTCGATCTTCTTTTAAAACAAACTTTTCATATGCCTCTGACGAGTGCAGCTACACTGATCTGTATTGACAAATGAAAGACAGTCGTTTGACTGTGAAACTACCTTTCCCAAAAACGTTTCAATAAGGGAACATTTCCGACGGTTTCCACAATAGCAGTAAAAGGTGAGAGGAAATCGAATAGATGAAGTGAAATTCAATTCCGACGGATTACACGATAGGGGCGATAGAAAACTTGGTATTTGAAGTCAATTCATCCTCAAGGGGCCTGTAAACCGAAACATTGCATACAATCAATATAAAATGTGGAAAGTTAGAATTAAATCAATGCAAATAATGTAAAAGTCTATACTAATAATAGCTTTCGACGCTAAATATAAAGACTAATTTATTATTCTGTAATCAGTATTTTTCATATTCTTTTTTTTATTTATTTATTTCTTTAAAGAATGAATAAAGAAATACTACATTCATACAGTCAATATTGATTTTACTTTACTCTCTACACACTGACGTGTTAAGAAATTATTTATATATTTTAAGTCCACTTGTAAAAAAAACTATAAAATTGCAGCGCTTTCACTTCGATAGGTTTGGCATAAACATTGCGAAGTGATACTTTTTCTGACTTCACCTAACTAGCTTCGGCGTAGCTTTGAGTGCCGATGGGGATAGCAATACTGACTGAGTTGTTGAACGAATTGAAAAAATCGAGGGAAATTTTCGGGTTTTAACAATTGTTACGGATTTTGTTGTGTTACGCCTTTAATCCACACTTGTCAAACAAACATAATTCTACAAGTGCCTGTTGACTTGTTGGCTTTTTTCTGTTTTATAGGCCCCAGATCATAATGTTTAGGTAAGCAGCAGAAGACTATGTCGCTGCTTGTGCTGAATCTTTTACCAGGCAATAAAGTTAGACTTTCTGGGGCTTGTACCACAAAACTACAATTTAACAATTTTACAGGCACTTGTTAGCAATGCCGATTTAACAAGTTACTATAATTTCTGTACCACAAAGGAAAAACGCTTCACTTGTTAAATACCAAAATTTCCCTTCTTTGTACAAGTGCTTCAGTGACGGATAGACTATTTGCTGGCAAATAATCTTAGCTGAAATCATGTTAAATAAAATTTGTTGTTAATATTTGTTGGTGACATAAATTAAAAAAATACTCAACCACACGCTTGGAAACGAAAAGGATTTAGGCAAACAATTTTTGCCAGTTTCGCTAGTTTCACAAATAATTTATTATTTTTTATGCGAGGTATACGATATCTATATCTATAAACTTAATCATTTTTATCACTTCTATCCGATCGAAACAAAAAAGAAAAATGTTTAAATTATTATAGTCACTGAGCTGGGCACATTTAAGTGCATTAAAAGCAAAATGTTCGCAGAAAAATGTTTCCCTTTCTTGATTAACTCGTGGAAATAAAGTTTTCCTTTCAAAATGTGTGCTATAATAGGACTGGATAAATATAGTTAATATTTTATGAAGACAACTACATGCAACCACATAAAACCTGACTTGTAACGGCTTAACAAATTTCAACTCACACGTTAAATTTTCGCAAGTTTATAACAATCGTTAGCAAAACTTTTTCGGCTCCCTGAAATTACGCCAAAAGAAATTACGCCAAAAAGTGTTTTGGAAAAAAGACCAAAATAATTGCGGCGTAATGGTTTTGGCAAAAACGCCAAAAAATAAAAACGAAAATTCACCAGAATGCCAGGAAATTACGCCATATTTTTGGAAAAATAGCCAAAAAGTAAAATGGAAATTACGCCACAAAAAGTTTTTTTTTTGGCATAATTTCCAAGTTTAGTTTGGAAATAAAACCAAAACACAATTTTTTTTTTGGCTTAGATAATTTCCAAATTTAATATGGAAATTAGCTCCAAAATTCGTTGTAGAATAAATTACCCGCTCCGATAGAGTTGTTTAGAGATAAAACTAATGATGCGGGAGGGGGGGGGGGCGGGAGCGCGCGCGGCCCGTCGCGCCGCTCGCGTAGCCGCCAACCGGCCGGCGCGCGGTCGCACTTGGGTGTAGCACTTGACAAACTACACATAAAACAACGGTTTCCAACTCTGCGCTTTTCGTCTGGTTTCCTACTTCGTCATCGTCATTATCATCCGAAAAATCTTCACTTTTGTACTGATCACGCGTGATCACACGTGCTTCAAAAATGCTCTTGAAACTAGGTAAAAGCATGTAATGTTATGTTATTTTGCGAAAAAACAACCATACATAGAGGGAGTCAAAGAATGCAACCTTTTGGCGCTTTTTTCTTTTCTATTAAAAAAAACAACAACTTTTTGGGCGTTTTTTCCTTTTCAATTTTGGAAAAAATACCAAAAAGTTTTTTGGTGTTTTTTCCAAAAATGTTTTTTTGGCGTTTTCTCAATTTTCTTAAATGGAAAAAAGCCCAAAAGAGTTTTGGAAAAAATGCCAAAATTAGCGGCACTTGTGTCAAAATATTTCGGCGATTTTTCCTAGGAAAAAATGCCACAAATTTGTATGGAGGTTTTTGGGCTTTTTTTCCATTTTATTTTTTTGGCGTAATTTCTTTTGGCGTAATTTCAGGGAGCCAACTTTTTCTACACTTGTAGCTTTGTGGTACAGAAAGTGGGGAAATTTAGTAATTCCCAATTGTTAAGGTTTACTGGTACAATTGTTAATGGTTAAATTGACATGTAGTTTTGTGGTAAAGAAACCATTGTTAATTGGTAAAATTCGCCTGTTGTACAAGTCTTGTAGTTTTGTGGTACAGGCCCCTGCTCATTGAAAGTACCTACTGCATATGTTTGGCTGGATTGAAACACGCAACCTTTTACTCAACAAGTCTATATCGCGACCACCTGCTTCTGTCTATGATGATCATTTCGGACGAATAATGTTCTTTCATAATTCGAAGGGCATTTTCATATCATCGAACATTTTTTTCAATTCTGGTGTTACAAAAAAAAAATGGGCTCACTTGCATTCTTTCCTCGCGGAAGTCGTATACTATTTCGAACCCCGCGTAATGTTCCACGACAAACAATTAATTTTTCAACAAAGACCATATACCCTCCGTCAGAAGATTATGTATCCTCTTTTGTTACTTAAGCTTTGTCGCATGAACAACACAATGGCCAGATGCTATCCGAAGCTACATTTTTCGCTCTCTTTTTGATATTACTTCATAGTGGCCGTCACTAAGAATAGTATACCTAGACGCACGCATATGGAACTGAAATTAATCCACCTCAGGCTCAGTTCCCCCGCCTGCCGGCCGGCCACTACTATACTCACGCATTTCGTTATGCGTGCCTGCTTCTATTTATTTGTTTTCTTAAATTGCGTGCCGTGTTACTCAAGTTTCTCGAAAGCAAAAATAAAAGACTGACACGCACTCTGAGTACAAGTATTTAACCTTTTTTCAAAGTCACACCTACGTAACTTATAAACTACACCGTACTTTAGTATAATTAAGTATTCCTGTCAATACGAATAATAACTCATGATTTTCTATCAATCAATGTCAACATTTCGACTCGGCGATGGATCCTACCGAGGCGCTTTATACCCACAAACTGACGGAAGAGCTATGTAACTTTTGTTTGAAATGCCAAAAACGTCGGATTCTGTGAAAGGGAGGAAAAAAGAATTGTAATCAATCCTCATAACAGATGGCGACTCAAGCTCATCAGTCTTCGTTCGGGTGCTAGTTTTTTGACAGTTCACTGTGTGTGAGTGTGCTGAAGCGTGTAGCGTGCGCTGCGCTATTTCAACAGCAAAGGTGTGGAGGAGTTTAAGTTTTTTTTTTTTTTGCATTTCGTAAAATAGAACTTAAGGTTTAGAGTTTTCTGTTGCTCTCGAATGTGACTTTGACCTGATCAAGCCAACGATTGAGCGGAATGATTAATGGTAATTATGATTCATTGCTAATTGATTTATGATTAATTGTAATTCACAAAAACGTTGTTTTTTTTAGTTTGGTTCTACTTGCTGATGTGTGTGATGTGAGTGATGTGAGTTCGTTCTACTTTGATTAAGTCGGAAAGGAACTAATGGGGTTTGAAATTTCATAAATGACATCCAGCAGTCAGTTGTGTTACCTTAATGAGTACATCAGAAGGCAAATGGGACTAGTAAGTAAGAAATATAGTCGTCAAGTGTTATTGCAAATGAATAAGTAAAACATTTCAAATGGAGGAAAGGCGATGGAGGAAGGATACGACTGAGTTTAGTAGGTATCTACCTTCTAAGTTCCATGATTTAAAAAAATTATAGTTTTATTTAAAAAATATCGAGTTTTGGGTTTAGTTTTTGTATTGTTTATCTATGACTACGGCTAAGCCCATCCACTGAGAGGCAGGTGGTCAGGTGGCAGTCAGTTCAATTCTTTAGCGATTTGTTGTAAAAACGTCGTTTTCAGAAATTCATTTTAACATTGCCTAAAAACCTTCGACAATATCAAGACAATTTCATTTGCCTTCCACTTCTCATCAGTTTGTCAGTAACGTAACGTTTTATTTTTTAACTATATGAGCAGGACGGCTTTGTAGCAGGTACCTACTTCTGAAATTATAATGTCCATGTTAATTATGTTGTCCTTAATATTTTTTACCGCTCCGTACTAGAATTTTATGACGGACAATCAGCCAGAGTCTCCGATGAATTTTTAATTGATATCGCCTCTACAGCTAAAATATTAAATATCATTTCCCAGGTTTTCAACTCGACAGACATTTTTGATAAAACTCGACAGTTTTAGTGAATTTATCAGCTGTTTTATCAACTTCGAATGAAGCATGCTTGAAGAGCGCCGAAAATCTTTCTAATATACAGGGTTTTTCAATAAGAGCGCTACAAAAGTTTTTTTAAATAAAACAAAAACGGTTTTGGATATCAATGAAATTCTTTATTCCTGTGAATAAAGTACGTTCGATGCCATTATGTATGGAACTCGATTTCTTTTGCATGGCCACCACGGGCACGCTTGCAGAAGTCCAGACGCTGAAACCAATTTTCGACGGTAGAGAGACGGTCACAGAGATGCCCAACGCTTGAGAACGACGTGTGAGAGACACATTTGGGCTTTCTTCAACTAAAGCCTCAGCGGCAGCAATATTCTCGGCACTACGGGCACTTCTTTGTCTCACTGGCACGGGAACATTTTGTACTGTGCCTGTGGATTCAAATGTTTCCACTAGACGCTCAATTGTTGATCTGCTAGGACGATTATGACGACCATAAATTGGACGTAGCGCTCTTAACGTTGAGACCACTGACCCCGAATTTCGGTAGTAAATTTTAATAATTTCGACTCGTTGTTGGCTTGTATATCTTTCCACCATGAAATGGCAAACCTTACTGAAGAGAAATGTCAAAAGAGCGGCAAGAAATTCGGCGTCGTTTGCTGTCCCTGTCACTCTACTTTTGTAGCGCCCCTGTGGAAAAACCCTGTATTTTTATAATAAGTCTATCTTTCTCCAAGATCCATAATATAGAAGTCTAGAAATAGAGTGAACAGGGGCATAGCGAGGGTTCGAGGTGTGGGGCTGGGGGGTGACTTTCATTAAAATGCCGACTTATACGAGGAACTTGCCGACTGTATAGAAATCATTAAAATCGGCCCAGCGGTTATCGAGTTAAAAGTAACGTCAACTACTTTCACCACATAGAAGATATTTCTTATTTCATATTAGGTTCGAACGGATGTTTCATTCGCTAGTTTGTGGAACGCGATTTGTCCCCGCCAAGAGTGTTTTCGTTTACGGCAAAAAGTTTGGAATTCAAAATTTCGATAGTTATTTAAACTGTTAAATAAACTTGATTTCATGCTAACTGCTTCCGAAAGGTGGAACCTTTGAAAATGTTGACTTGTATACATTAACAAGTTTGAAAACCTATACCTATATGAAAATCTGAACTCACTTCTTAACTTTTTACATTTTGGTCCGAAGAAATTTTTGAACATTGCTCGTTTTTGTCGATTTTTTTAAGTTGCCAAAGTTTATAAATGTAGCTTCCGTGATTTTCCGACTCGTGAAAAGCGTGGGGGGTGGGTGTCGCACCCCCCCATACCCTCCTCTCGCTACGCCCCTGAGATTGAACAACGTCACACGAAAGCAATCATCCGTACACTTTTAATATAAGGAAAGTCGACTATTCTTATGTTTTCATTCTCTATTGAGAAAACTTAACAGTTTAAAAAAAAAAATTTATTTATTTTATTTTTAATTTATTTTAATTTATCTAATAGTGTTTTTAATGTCTTTATTTGAGAATCCATGTAAGCCTAGTTGTGCTTGTAACTGGTGAAGTTGTATACTCATGGGGGGATTGATCCTTTTGATCCCCCCATATCTACGCCACCGTCTCTAGGAAAGATCTAAGTTCAATTTTCAACCAGAAACAGCAACACTAAGTCACCCGAATAATATAACAATTTGTTCAACGTTTTGTAGAACAATGTCGCCCAAAGTTTGCATGGAATAAACAACCTTCGACGATGGTTTTATAGACATACCTGAGTCGATATCTCTGTACACACAATACTTTAAGGATGAATCTACATAGTGCATGTTACCATCAAGCATATTTCCACCAAGGACCTTTTTATTCGATTTTGACAGAAACTATTGACTGTCTTCCATTTTTGACAACTTCCCTTGACCAAATTGGAACACATCACGTATACTATTTCCATCTAAAAATCAACAAGATCCATATGCCTTTTAAGGCATTCATACTCGGCAGCCTTTCAACAATTAACAATTTAAAGCCTAAATTGGCTAAAATCGCTGGCCAAGTCTTTACTCTTTACGATTCCAAGTAATTCCTAATGAGCCATATTTTGCCTACCTTTTCTGTATTTCATAGCATGTCATGATCGAGTAGGTGCAAAAATATCTCGGAATGCCGGACAACAAAAAAAAAACACCATTTCCTAAACAATTAACACCCAACAAGAGCGACGATTACCACTTATCAAAGAAACCATGCTAACTGCTAAAATAAACACAAAAAACATCGTTAAAATGCGCAAGCGCATTTGCCAGACACCATAACACTAAAAACCCACTTGACATTTTATTTCCTATTCTGTCATAATCGCCTATAAAAATAAAAATAAGACAACCAAGCCAACTGACTGTTTAAGCATTTCACGACTTCCAAGTCCGAACTGAAAACCCATGTTAATTCGTCGAATGATATAGCCACACAAGACCATAAATATCCCGAACATCAATGTGTCAGGTATCACCTGTGTGATGGGGCCCTAACAAACAAAACGTCGACCAGTGTTGAGATAAAAAACTGCTAAACCAGCTAATTAACAAATATTTACCATAAAAGAAAACCAAACAGCATATACAAAAAAACGCAGACACACACACACAGAGACACAAGGCTCCAAAGCAACAACAACTGCTAATCTCAAAAGTAAACTCGACCAATATATGGCCAATAGTTGATGCTAATTGAAGTGAAATGATTCTCGGACAGCCGACTGTGCATACCCCGCGCTGACCAAATAGAAACGCCAAACACTTTAGTTGTGTTACCAATAATTAACAGCAATTTCGAAATCCTATTAAAGCTAATTTACAATGCGCACCTCGTAAGCTAGGTTCCATTTCAGGCCTAGGTATATTCGGAAAGGTGTAGGTATGGGTGTCGGTATAATTAAATGCATATTATAGCCTACGTGATGTTGGAGGGGATTTTTTTTTTTGTTGTATGGCGATGATAATAACAGTCGTGGAGATGATAATTTCTATCTTGAGCTGGCCCCTTCTTGAGCAGAAAGATCATTAGCACCCATTTTATTATGACCACGCTAATCATAAGGCTTTGCATTTGAGCAGTGCACTGGTGCGCGTTGTTTCGCCTCGCATGGATGACAAATCGACAAAAGTAGCCGGATGGAGAAGCATTTCAACACCTTATGGACAGGTATGTTGATTGTAGCCATGATGGTGATGGTCACGACGATTATGGACCAAGACGAAGAATGGAACGAATTAAATCGCATTGTGGCGTGCAGAAGGCTATTGTTTCGTTTGTTAGATTACATTCTTGTAATGCGTCGACGGGAGACGTTGAAGAAGTCGTCGCAGGGCAAGATGTTCATTGGAATGGGTACCATTCGAAGAGAGGAATGGCTGAGAGATAAAGTGGCGAAGCGATGAACTTTTAAGACTTGAAAAATTCAGATTGGCGTAACAATTTTACACTCGAATGTTTGTCAGTCTTTGGCGAGGGGATTAGACAATGAATGATGTCGTTGTTGCCTGTCAGGGATAAGCCGATAATGTTCCTCTTGCTGTTGTAGCGTTGCGCCAGCGTTCTGCCAATTCTGGATAGAAGTTGTATTTTTGCTCTTTTTTAGAATTGCTCGGTGTTGCTGATCAGCAAGTTTCCTAAAGTACGCTCTCGTCATTTCGTTAGCAAGTACATATATCGATGGAGACTATTGTGGCTAAGAGCTGTATCGCTTCTTCTCAAACCGGTGACAGTTCTCAAAGCACTAAGTATATACTACAGCATTCGTCGGTATATAGCCATTCCATCAGCTCATACTGGAGATGCTTATTAGTAGGCTGAGCTTGTTGCTCTAGACTCTAACAGCAATATTTATAAAATTTATACACTCTCTATTATAACTCTAAACGCAAAAATCTAATATATTTTTTTGCGTTTAGACCTATTATAGAGAGTGTATAAAGTTTATAAATAAGGCTGTAAGAGTCTAGACAGTATCTATGCGCCTATTTCTGGGACCGATGGATTTTCGGCGGCATTTTTTCAAGCGATAATTGAGCGATTAATGGTTGCTACCCGACGTAGTCTAGGTGCGCCGTAAAGTTAACCCGGCTGCCGAGCGTTACACTTAGGTATCAGATCGCTGGTTTTGTACGAAAAGTTTGGTCTTTCACGCTTACGTGCATCTATTCCTTTCCTTTCCGACTTTTTATTAGAACCACTTCAGCTACTAAATCAAGAGCAACAGTCTGAAGCCCAGGTTTTAATTACGGATATCGCTTTGTTTATTGTCGCCTCAGTCTCCGTGCCAAGGTTCAATCGCGAAATAATAAGTTTTTGGTTTATCAGGATAAACCATATACAGAAAATGGGGGTGATCTAGGTATGACATTTGACTTTCGTCGTCATTAGGATTAGCCCAGAGATTAATCTCTGGTTCTCCAGCAGCTTCTTAAAACCCTTGCTGCATTTGATGGCATTTTCTTAAGATTTTCTCCCTTTTGATCTTCGAATTTTCCACCTCGCTCGTCGTTGACAAATCGATTGAAGGTCAGTCCTTCGGACTCGATATCAAATTCTGAGTCCCATCCATTCGTCCCGAAAATAGAAATAAAAATAGTGCCAGCATAAAGCTAGACTTAATCCTGCACCTTTTTTATAATATGTATATAAAAAAGTAATAGCAGTGAATCAGTGCTAAGCGTGCTAGACTACTGTATGAGGGGTCCCAGGTTCGATCCCCGAAAAAACACAAATTACGTCTTAAAGGTTTTTTTTTCACCACTGCTACACTTCTCTCGAAGTCTGACAAACATCCGAGAGTATATAACTGTCCTGAAAAAGCTTCTCAGTTCAGCTGTTCGGACTCTGCATACATTTGTAGGTGCCTTCCATTCGCCACAAAAGGGTTTGAACAACTGGTTGTCCTTGTTGAATAGCCTTCAGGGAAAATGTGAAATTGCAAGTTTATAAAACTTGGTTAACCCAAAAAGAGATATGCGTCAATGATTGCAATTGCAAAATAACATTATAAGGTCAAGAAATATAAAAAAAATGGAGGAAATCCAGACCATTCCCGATTCCTGGTCGGTGCATCTACTCATTACTCATTTCAGTTCCCTCCGTATGAGATCATAATCAATTTTCTTTTTTTCCTTGTTTTTCTTGTTTTACGTTTTGACACCGAAGGAGAACGAAGTGTTTTTTAATGTGCAATTTAAAACAGAATTACTATAAATTTTCACATAATCTTAGAAATTTATATTCTTTCCTTTGGGTAGTGGTTCCCGGCAACGGTTCTCCTATGCAGGCCAGTGCTCCTACTCCTATCGTGTTAGGTGAGAGAAGAATGCAGAAAAATAAAACCAACTAAAGCCAAAAGAAAGGACCATTATTACAAAAAGAAGGATATACTCTCCCGAAATGGGAAAAAATGATAAACGTCGTTAAATTTCCATAAATGAGGTGAAGTCATCGTTCTTTCTTTTTATCCTGCAATTTATTCATTTTTTTTGCTCTCTCTCTCCTTTCGTGGTTGTATCTGCATCGTCCTTTGCACTGAATTCATTTAAGATAAATTTTATTATATTCCATGAATGCGGCGGTGTTAATACAGATGTGCACACAAAGCGCGTTTTTATTACATTCAGAGGGGTGGCACACTATAATAGGGTCGACGTTCACATATATCTCCAATAAGGGTTTTAATTTGGTCCTGCCACTCTTTTGCAGCGGGCAATAAGCGCAAGATAAAGCATGTTTATGTTTATGGTGGGTTTTAAACTTTTTAAAAGACGATTTTCTTCTCAGCGGACATCGTATCGCTGCTGGAATGCGGGCAATCCCCGAAGAGTGCCTTTTTAAGGAATCATTATATCCTTATCAGTTCCTTAGGCACAATCAGGACATTAGACAAAGGGTGCGGATGAGGACACCGTGACGCATGTATATAAAAAAAAAGAAACCGAAACGAAACAATATCAGGCTCGAGATACTGCTCGCCCTTATGGGGAGAGTGTTATGGCTCGAAAGTATCTGTAACAACTTGAAGGCATAATTTTATGTGACTATGTGTGTGTTAGGCCTAGCACGTTTTCAGAGCTTTTTTATTGCGCCCAGATAGCAATTTATGATTCTGCTAATGTGTTTTTATGATTTTTATGTGTGGCATTGTGGCGCGGACGCAGGATGAATGGAATGATAAGGCTGTGCTGCTCCCTTCCGTTGTGGGTCGCGTCGTCGTTGTTATTTTGTTTTATGGCGGCGGTTTCAGAGTGTTTGTAATTTATGAAGCTATAATTTTTTCGCAAAACGAATTTGTTGGTTTTTATTGTGAATGCGAGAAGTGTGAGTGCCTGCTGGCTGCGTTTATGTGTAGACGAGCTCGTAAATTGCTGTTCAACAGAGGAGTTGGGTGGGAATGAATTGTCGAAATTGTTTCTCTACACATTTCTGGTTTGAGTTGTGATTTTGGGCATGAGGTTTTTTTATTGCCTGTGTATATAAATGCAATTGAGGCGGCTAATGACCACGACACCAATTTGGTGGTGAGTACTCATTTGAGAATAGGTAAATAAGCGCAAGGATGGTTAAATTTTAGGTTTAGCTCGTAAAAAATATTAACTAATCTTTGGCATAAATAATACACTTTCCAAGTCGTTAAAATAAAACCTTTGTGGTAATAGGTATATTCAAGCGCAAGTTATACACAAATTTTATGATTTGGAAACAATTTCCTTAATACTTTAAATAACAACTGTGGATAAATTTTGTATATAACTCGCACGATATGCCAGTGAATAATGTAGGAACTTTAGTGCCGGCATAGGAAAAGCCTCATTTATTTAGACTGATCTGACCTATCATGGTTCCATCCATAAATGTGGTGGAATTGATATTGTCTCAAGATCTCGTACTTTGACTAATGAAGCTATAAGTAAAGCCACAATTGCCCAAACTTTGTGCTTTCATCGATTGCCTATAGATATATTCACGTACAAAAAGAGAGTTGTTTTGTTGAAGAGGAGGCTGTCAAATATCATATAGCATATAATTAGTGGCCTAAAACACAATGCCATAAAAACTGTTGAAGTTCTACTTATGTTACAAGCTTCTGTAATGAAGTTGCAAGTTTGTTTAAAAATTCAACGGGCGGGCGGAGAAAACGTTGTTTCAGAGATAGCCTAAAGCTGCATGTTAATCTATCGTTCTTTATTTTCTACAAATTTAACAGGTAGTTGGCTTCATTAATATAAAATTTAAATAAAAATAAATGTTAAGCCTTCACAAACTTATGCACTTTCAAGGTGGTGGTCCTCGATTCCTATTAGGTCCGACATTTACTGAGTTAATAGGTTTGGACACTTTGGAACCTGCTTTCTTCTCTTCTGAATATTTTTTTTTTATCTTCTGGGCTTATGGTGCTTTTTGATTAGCGTTGCTCTCTTTTCTTATATTTAAGTACACTCTGATGGGGGAGGCAGTTACATTCGGTTCCATACTCTTCAGAATTATGGGTTGTTATATCTACAGCTAAAATTCGGTCTTCGTCTTCAATTTTTAGCCACCTAATGCACTCATTGCAACTTTGTTTTGGTGAGTCACAATATGTACTAACAAAATTTTGAGAAACTGCTTGAGTCTCATATAAGCCCCTCAATCCATTTTCAATGCTGCTGGTTGATTGATGAGAGTAAGTCCCGCTTCTACGATACTTGCTACAGATCCCTGCATCGAAACTATTTAAATCCCATGTCGGTCCATCGGATCGTTTATCAGTGCCTTCAGAAGAATGATTTTGAAGTCGGTATGAGGTTTCTTCTTTTGTTAGCTGCAGGACCACAGCTATTTGTCAGTACGGCTTCATGCTAACTAAACCCACGCCATCTCTGTGATTTCCCCAATGAAGCTTTGACCTTAATTTAAAAAAAAAATAAATAAATATCCGTCGCAACAGGCGGTAGACACCCAAGGCCTAGCTTCTCGCAACCATTCGTTTGTGTGAGTTTCTATTTTTGGGACGAATGGAAGGGACCTACAATTTTATGCCGAGTACGAATGGCTGAATTGAAAAGCTTTTTCAGGACAGTCGTACTCTCGGATGTTTGTCAGACGTTCGCAATAGAAAAAACTTTAATGTAATTTGTGTTTTTCCGGGGATCGAACCTGGGATCCCTCGCACACTGCGCCCACAATTTGACCTTAATTTAGTTCTTAAAAAATTGCCTGGCGATGAGAAACATTGTACACAAAAGTTTACATAATAATTGAGTATTTATGGGTTTCATTTCTTCCTTCCCGTTCCAATTTTCTTATAAACGATTTTGTCGAGTCAGATTTGTTGAAAAGCATACTCAAATACATTTAAAAATTATGATCAGCATGTAAAACTTTTCACTGCAAATTTTGAATTAATTACTGATGAAATATATATTTTTTTTATTTTCAGGTAAGGACATATAACTATCAAGACGATTCCTCTAACAAACTAGTATATGTAAGTGGATATCGTAATAATAAACTATGTATGTATTTTTTAAAACAATATGTAGCAAGATCAAAAACACACAGCGCGTTTAAAAACTCGTCTATATAGGTACTTACTAAAGCTCGCTCACAGATGGTTTTGAGAAGATGGGTTGTTGAATCAATTATTTATTTTTGTTGTGAAAATTTATCAGGCGCTGATATCTACATATTCACCTATGATTTTGCGAAGGAATATTGAAAAACGTCATAGAGCTTTTCTAAGTGCCATTTTTTTTTTCAACACTCTGACTGCAATAATGCACAAATGTTTCCAGACGATGGTTAAGTCGGTGTAGTCTACCAAATAATAAAACTTCAGAACATTAACCCCCAGTTTCAGTTTCGTTTAAACCTTAACAGAGTTCACTTGCCAATGTGAATTTTCAATTTCAAAGCTGCCGATTGTCAAAAACACAAATATTTGACGTTGTTTTGAGTCTTTTTTGAAAGAAAATACAAGGAACAACTTTCGAAAATTCATATCAAAGCAAGGTTGGGTTAGGTAAGTGGGTTGGCAGGACAGGAGACGTGCCACACTTAGATCAATGTAGATCCGTTGTGCTTGTGATGCCCTAGGGATTTATGACCACCGTAATCTGGATACCTATGAAAAACCTATGGATTGGTAAACCAAACCCGTTTTATTTACAAAGTAAGTAGGTTATTAATGGACCTGTCTGAAAGTTCTTCTAAATCTTCGAAGAAGTAACTACCAAGCATTTTATTTCTTATGTACCAGAGCTCTGGGCAGTGACAAAGGAAGCGTGGGGTGTCCTCATGCACCTCTTCATAACCGCATCCTCTGCACAGGTTATCTGTACTGATTCCGATTTTCTTGGTATGGTATTTTAGCATGTAATGTCCGGTGATAATACCTACAATCGAGGACAATGATTTCTTGTTCAATTGTAAGATTTTTCCAATTTTCTGTTTGTTGTAGAGTGGCCACATTTTCCTGGTTATGCCACAGGAGTCGAACTTGCTCGATCTTTCTTTTGTCGCCATTCGTATTTTGTTCCCAATCTTCTGTCTGAGATTACCGGGGGGAATCATTACTGTGGTGTGGTGTCAGCCTGGTTTAGTTCAAGGGAGGACCCTTTTCTTGGCAGGTCATCTGCCTTTTCATTTCCAGGCACACCTCTGTGCCCGGGGACCCAGGAGTATCTTACGTCGTGCTGCGCGGCTACAACCCGTAGCTCTTCGCGACAGCTTTGATTTTAACTCAACGGAAGAGACCGCTTTTACTGTCGCTTGACTGTCCATTGCCATCATATTGCAACCTACTTCGCAGCTGTTCTCGCTGCCAGTACCTCATCCTGGAATACGCTGCTGTAATCAGGAAGCCTGATTAAATTGGATAGTCCGAGACGTTCCGAGTAAAAACCCGCGCCGACGCCAATTTCCATCTTTGATCCATCCGTGTATGGTTGATCCAATGGATGTTAGTTGATCATCATACCATTCGTCCCTGCTGAGGAAACACGGAGAGTAGTATATAGCTCGTGCATGTCCCGTCAGGCTGTGTTTCCAGTTTTTAGTCTGGCTTAACCTAAGGGTGCTTTTAGCAGCAGATTCCTGTACAAAGAGGTCTATGGGTTTGAGATTAAGTATAGCATCTAGCCCTGCCATGGGACTGGTTCACATTGGCCCCGTGCAGGTCATTCTTTGTGAATTTTTGTCATCGTTTTAAGGTTGTTGGCCTTTGACAGCGGTTGCCCCCAGAATAAACTACCATATGTTAGTATTGGTCTTAAAACCGCTGTGTAGAGCCACATGACTATTTTAGAATTGAGACCCCATGTTCTTCTGAATATTCTATTAAATAAATAAATAGGTGGCGCAACAGGCGGGTGACACCCAAGGCCTAGCTTCTCGCAACCATTCGTTTTTGTGTGAGTTTCTATTTTTGGGACGAATGGAAGGGACCTACAATTTTATGCCGAGTCCGAACGGCTCCATTGAGAAGCTTTTTCATGACAGGCATACTATCGGATGTTTGTCAGACGTTCGCGAGAGGTGGCGAAATTACTTTAAGATGTAATTTGGGTTTTTCCGGGGATCGAACCTGGGATCCATCGCACAGTAGTCCAACACACTAACCACTGCGCTACTGCGCCCACATATTCTATTACAGGCATATAATACTATCATTGCCTTTTTGGTTCTTTCTTAAATGTTGAGGTTCCAGTTTAATTCCTAGGATAACTCGCAGGTATTTGACACTGTTCGAAATTATTAGCGGAATCTCTTCAATTGTTGACGGGCTAAATTCCGGAATTGTTCGTTTGTTGGTGAAGAGAACTAATTCCGTTTTATGTGGGTTTACTGCCACTGCCAGTCCACATTTCTTTGTCCATGTATTGACCATAGATAGAGCTCTGTTTAGTAGTTCACTGATAGTGGATACGAATTTTCCTGTCGCGAGTGCTAAGTCGTCGCAACTGCTCTAACTCCACAAAGTTCTAGTTTAATGAAGATCTCGTTTACCACAAGAACCTAGAGTAGGAGCGATAGTACCCCCCCTTGAGGAGTGCCTCTTGATGCAGATACCTTCGTTTGTAGACCTACTAGTTCTGAGATGATTATTTTATTTTTGAGCATACACATTATCCATTTGATGATAATGGTATTCACTTTAAGGTCGAAAAGAACTCTTTGAACTGCGTCTGTTTTGACATTGTTAAAAGCTCCTTCATTGTCCAGAAAGGCTGCCAGAGTGTATTCTTTAACTTTCAGTGTTTTCTCTACCGTGCTGACGACACATGGAAGTGCTGTTTCAACACTTTTGGCCTTTGTATAGGCGTATTGAGCCGGGGATATAGCATCCGTGTTCAGTTTAGTCCGGATATCTATGCATATCTATGAGTCTTTCAAATATTTTTAGAACAAATAAAGTTAGGCTTATGGGTATAAAGTCTTTGGCAGTATTGTGGCTGGTCTTGCCAGCTTTGGGAAAAAAACACTTTAACTTCTCGCCATGATTTTAGAACGTATCCTATCTTTAGGTTGCTTAGAAATACATACGTTTCTCAGATGTGAGGTTATAATTATTTTTCTCCCATTTTTTTAGCATCATAGGAAAGATGCCATGAATTCCGGGAGATTTGTATGGTAAGAAAGAGTTGATCGCCAAACTTAACTTTTCCACTGTCACCCATTTCCATTGAAGCGTCACTGTCCGTGCAATACTATAAATCCAGATCATTATTCCCATTGGGGTTACATTACATCCTGGGAAGTGAGTGCAGAAGGAGCTCAAGTGCCTCTTGACACGATCCTGTCCATCGGTTATATTGAAGTTTAGATTATATTCTGAAATCGGATGAGTTGAACTTCAAATTTAAACTCGAGTTCAGGGTCAGTCAAACTTTTGTTTAAACTTCCACTACGAAACAAGGGGTTATTCTTCGGAAGTTTTAATATTTGGTTGTTTACTCCGACTTAACAATCGTCTTGAAACATTTGTGCATTATTGCAGTCAGGGGGCTTATTCCCCAATGCGCGGCGGATCGCTTTTCATGGCGGATTGGTATTTTTGTATGTATTTCCAAAAGCTGTCAAAAGCGATAGCTATTCAGGTGACGGATTGCTGGCGGATTTATTGCCGACAATCCTCACAATAGATATCGCTTTTGAATGGATCGAATCGCTTTTGGAAATATAAAAATACCAATCCGCCATGAAAAGCGATCCGCCGCGCATTTGGCAATAAGCCCCCAGAGTGTTGATTGCGATGCCTCTGTATTTAGTGCGACGGAGTTGAAACCCTTTTTACCGCAGATACTAAGACGTATGGTATGGGGATCTTTGTTGGACTTTTAAGTATAGACCCCATTGAATATGATCTATAAAATATGTGCCATTACCACTCTTTCAAGGGCCTATTAACGAATATGAAAAGAGGTTCGTTTGCGAATTAATACTTCAAGTTTATTTTTAAATTTATTGATTTTAATAGAATCTTTTTCACTGACTTAAAGCATTTAATAGGCACCTTCGCACATAGCAATAGCCAGCGTCGAAGTGAAAATAGGAGAATGTAGATAGAACCTACATACGAAAGGATGAGCGAGTATTAAAGCGAAATATTAGTCCCAGTATCTCCTGGAGTTCGATATGGATAGCCTAATAATCGTTTAGACTAGACCAAAATGTTTCACGCGAACTTTCACAACCCTGAACAAATTTGAAATCTATGGTTTCATTTTTGGAGCTCTGATGATGGTTCTAAAACAGTCATCCCCGTATTTCTTTTCTTTTTTTTTTAAATAAAACTTCAAATGCGATAAAAATGAGTACCTCATATTAAAAAACGTTTACTATACGGCATTCTTTAAACTTGCCAATAATAAAATAATAGTTTAAAAAACTAAAAAAACGCTTTTATCAGTAGGTAGGTACTGCACTAAAAGCAAAAAAATAAAAATTAACCAATCTATTTTGAAGGTTTATCCTGGAAGGGGCTTAGAGTAAGCCATGTTTGTGTAGTTTACACTCAAATAATACAATCCATAATTACAAACATGGCTTACACTAAGCCCCTTCCAGGATAAACCTTCAAAATAGATTGGTTAATTTTTATTTTTTTGCTTTTAGTGCAGTACCTACCTACTGATAAAAGCGTTTTTTTAGTTTTTTAAACTATTATTTTATTTTTTGCTTTTTAGTGCAGTTTAATATCTACCTACATACTCACAAAAGCTTTTTTTTACTATAAGTTTATTGTATTATCATCAAAACTGAAACATCAGCATGCAAAATTTCAAAGTTCTAAGTCAATGGACAAAATAGGTAGGTATGTATTCCACATAAATGAAAATTCGCGACAGGTATGGTTTGATTGATATTACTACGCGTACCTACCTTACCTATACACTTTCCATAGCTGCAGATCTCAAATATAAGTATGTACGATTGTGCATGTGCATACCTACATATTTACGCATCACAAACTCCTATATACGTACATATGTACATAGTTTGTTTTATCCATATCCATATTTCATACATCAAATTCAACTACGCCATACATGATATGAGCATATTCTGAATGCCCGCCACAGTGACAATTCTATTTTTAGAACGCAAATAAAACTACCCTTCCTAAGCACAACTGCAATCAAGATAGCAATTTTTTTCGCATTTGGCCGAATAAGATCTATTTTCTATTTATTATATCTTGCCCTATGGATGGACTAGAAAGATGAATGTTAGCTCAAAATACTCGGTGAAGTATTGCCTAACAATTAAAAAGATTCTTTGAGTTGACCTACATATATTTATGAGTATTATGGCAAGTTGAGCGTAGTAAGGTAAAAATAGAAATGTTTGCACCCCCTTTCTTCAGCCCTTATAGGACGAAACGGTACAAAGTATCAATTAGGTATGTAATAGTTATGACTTATCTATTGACATATAAAGTTTCAAGTTAATACGGCTAATAGATCATGCGTTATGAAAAAGCCTCCCTCAAAGGGGCAGGGGAAGTCAAAATCCAAAAATTCTTTCTAAATATTGCATTGTCTTCACAACCCAACCAGCATGGAAAATTTCAAAGTTCTAAGTTTAGCGAAAGTGGTTCGAATTTGACTTGCAAGATTTTGACACAACAAATTTTTCACGAAGTTAAGTAAAAGCCTTTAAAAACAAAACTACATTTCGTTAAATACGAACTGGAGCCGACCATACTATTCCAGTCCGATACAACACGCCATAATCAATAAGCCTTAAAACATTTATCGGCAGAGATAAATAATCAAAAATTTAAAAAGTAGGTCATAGTTTCAACGCCTTTTGCCACTTTGTGCCTCAACTCAAACATTCAATGCCAAGAAACTGCACAACTTTGTCACCACCCATAAGTCTCGCGTTGCGACAAAAGATCTCCTGCCAGGCCCACTCTGACAAACCCCACAATTCAATAAAGCCCAACAAGCAAAGAGAGGAAGTCTATTAAGTTTTGTGATAAACGATTCCTGCATTGTCGGTGCGGAAACACTTGGAAAATGAAAATTGTTCGACATTAATTTCCCAGTTCAGTCGGTATCCCCTCAAAGAACCAAACCAGCGACGACAACGACATCCCGAATGGAATGTCTACACTTTATGTCATCGAATATGGCCTGACAAGCTGCAAAAGCCAAGTGCACTGCATAGTTGTATAGTACTTCTAATGGTAGTTTCCGGTTAGGTGCTGCAAGTGCACCGGAACTTCGTCGTTTCTCCTCAGGTTTTTGCGCATTTATGATAAATGCCTTCGCAGAGTTACCTCTTGGCAAATAAACTGTAACACTCGCAAAAAGCAGCACAACGGTATTTTTCCTTTATGACTTAATTCAATATGCAATTTATGAGATTCATATGCCCGGCCCGCTCGCTAACAAGGAGAACGAAAAGACTGGAGTCGGTTTCATTAATTTATTACTCCGCCATTGACTGTGGTGCCATAAATTACGCCCTGTGGTGGAATTAACTGGTATTCACCTCACTTTTGTTTGCCCGATTGTGCATAGTGTATTTCTGCACTTGGATGAGTAATTGCGTGTCATAATCGGCCTTATTTATGGGTGTAGATATACGATTGCGGTTTGATTGCCGGCTAGTTGTTAAATCGGAGAAACGTAGTGCATGACGATTTCAATGTTTGACGGTGGTGGTGACAGCGGCAAGTTGGCGTAGTTTCGAACTGTCATTTGGGGGCAATGAAAATTTATTGTCATTCCGTGTTGCGGCAGTTCGATAAGTAATGAGTTGACGTCGTCATTGCTGCCGTCACCACGCACCGTCGCGAAATCAACGTACAAAGTTAATGATTTCGACCGTTTTGTAGACTTTTTTGTTCGATGCACTGACAGAGAGACATTTTGATTGGAATTCTTGTTTGATTTGGTCGTAAAGATATTTCTAAGTGATCGTAAAATGGCAGTGATGGACTTTTATGGAGCAATTAGTCGGTACCGAGATAGTGAACTCGTACTCGTAGATCGTGTACATAATTGAATGTAATTAATTTGTCTTTAAAATGTTGCAGACATCATGTGATTTCTGGCGTTTAGAAACGGGTAAAATTTTTCAATGCACCTAAAGGAAGATTGAAACACTGATATGCTTATGCTGCCTCCGAGATCAATTTGGATGTCGTCGGAATACTGTGAAGATACTTTGGCGGGACAACTTATGGCTCGGTTTGGAAATTGTTGCGCGGCAAAGAAACAGTTTGATAAATGTAAATTTTAGATCGATCCTTGCCTTAGGCCTCATGCTTTACATCCAAACTTGTTTTTAACTTCCGAATTATTCCACTCTGCAACCTCTGCTTTTGAATGAGTTCTTTCGCTATGTCTCGAAAACATTGAGAGTTCAACGGAAAACTTTTGTACAGGTAGCTGTACAATATCCATTAAATGTAATATCAGATTCCTTAGAAGGATAAAGGTTGCAGCGTCTAGATATAACTTGATTTAAATTTCCTAACCTGAAGAAGTTCTGACTTCACTTATTCCGAAATCTAGTTTTATCTAAACAATATTTAGATTTGTACGGTCTTAACTTAACTACGTTGGCGGATCAGCCAATACGAACCGAAGGCGTAGGGTGAAGGATCGGACGTTACTCACAATACCAACCGCATCTACTACCAATATTATAAGCACAATTTCGACCATCAAAAGTTAATATGATAGTGCAAATCTCTAGAGCATAGGCTCAGAATTTATTGTAGACACCTTGAATACAGAATTGAGGTACTGCCCTGCCCTCCCGAAACACTTTTACCCAATGGTACTAAGCTAATTTCAAACAAGAGGCAGCCGTTCAGACTCAGCATAAAATTGTAGGCCCTTCCATTCGTATTATGTTTTGAAGATGTATATTTCATCTACATCATCTATCCATCTTTGCCAATTATTTCCCAATTTCCCTGTCAGGTCTGTGTAGATCACTGTGCAACCCTTGCCTTTATTGCATTTTGTCCACTAAAATTCCTTGGTAAAAACTAGAACCAAACTGTAGCGAGGGCTTTTACCAACGTTTACAACTCAAGCCATCGCCATGTGCTAAAATGCACTTCAAACCCGATGCGCACTACTTTAGGTGAGATTTTTCTCTACCGTCTTGTCCCTCTGAAGTAGTACATAGTTAAAGTTTATAGGGCCCGCAGCATTCATGTTCAGTCCATACACTCTATATGACGAAGGCATCATAGATTAGTACAAATTTGTTTGACTAGATCTACGTAGGCAATGTGTTGTGTAGTCCTTCAGTGTACCTTCAAACTTATTGTGTGGATAGTGCGTTCTTATCTGGCATTGACAGGGTCCATGCGAAGATCACAGGGATAACTTCCGCTCAAAGCACCGGAAAATATTTTAAATCGATTTTAACAGTTCCAAGAATCTGGTCCAATGTAGCACAGCACAGGGATAATGACAGTCATAAGTCGTTAACTCTATTATAGAGTTTTCTCGATTATGTCAGTGTTATGGGTGTTTGCGATTAATAGAAGGATTCAGCCTGATTGATACTGATGGCTTATTGCGTTCAGTATAAAGAGTGCGTCGAGTGTGATGTCAAATCTATAGTAGCGCGTGCCACACTGTCCAAGACATTATTTTCCGACACTTGCTAGCTATAACAATTTGTTATGCACCGTTGCGAAATCAGTTGCCTTTTTGCTGATGTGAATCCGTTAGGCTTTCCGCTTCCGGATGCGATGCCGTGTATAATTTTGGATTTTTCTACCAAAATCATTAAGATCGAGGTACTAAGACACTTCTTTCTGGAGAAGTACTTTATGACAAATGTGTAGAAGACTACATAAATTCCTTAATTGTGAGATGGCTAGGAATTCCATAGGTTTCTACAGGTTCGGTATTACCCCTTTAGACTTTTAGAGTATAGGACATCACATATGAATGATCTACATTGATTTAAGTGCGAGGTGCCCGTGTTTTGTCGAAGAGTTAGAGACAGTCTTTGGTAGCACCCTCTTTTATGCACTGTCTACCTATGAGAAAACTTGAACTTGATGCTTATTTATTATCATAAGTTGTTCACCAACGAATTTAAATTGCATTTTTGTCTAAGTCTGCGTTTAAATGGGTGTAACCTTGGCAATGCCTATAATGGTACTTTTCGAAATCAAAAGTACGTCTTATCAATTGTTGCACTCACAGGCATTTTGATTTATATGAGTATTCGTGGATTATTAGGGCGCTTAAGCCTGTTTGGATGCAGTGGCTCAGTGGTTAGTGTGCTGGTCCCAGGTTCGAGCCCCGAAAAAAAAAACAAATGACACCTTAAAGTTTTTTCCACTACGCTGTATAAATGCCATGGAAAAGCTTCCCAATTCAGCCGTTCGGACTCGGCATAAAATTATAGGCCGCTTCCATTCGTCCCTGAAATAAAAACTCACACAAACGAGTGGTTGTGAGAAGTGAAGCTAGGCCTAGGGTGTCATCTATATTTGTTGTCTTAAGCCAGTATCAGAAAAACCACTTAAGATCAGTCAAATTCTTAAATTAGGCCACCAATTCAATTATGGTTACCTACGACATACAATCGCAGTGTAAGTGCATAATGGCTTATGCTGGATTACTCCCATCAATGGTTCCACCTTAAGGCCCGAAACACACATGCGAATGCGCGCACATAATTTTGGATTTTATGTGCGCGCATTCATATTGAAATGTGTGTGTTTCATATTTTGCGACTAAACAGTCGCGCGATTGAAATCGCATGTGTGTTTCGGGCCTAACGCCTTGTCCAGCGTAGACACGAGAAATGCGGTGCGTGCGTTGAAGTGCGGGTAATGCGGGCAGATTTCAAAATCAAACCTATGTTGGGAAATATAGATGTCCAACGTAGGCACGATTTTGCGGTAAATCCGTACATTGCGATGTCCCCGCATCGCACACATTGTTTGAAAATCAAACTGGTTTGATTTTGCCCGCATTATCGTGCGGAAATGATGATTCAAGTTTTTTTTTTTCATAAAAGACAGAAGGAGTGCGGAAAGGGAATGGAACAAAGTTTTCTGAAATGTAGTCGAATGTTTTTATCTGTAATATTGCACTAGCTGTGTCGCGTTTTGTTTTTTAGATTTTTTAATATTCTTATTTTTAATAAGCTAATTTCTATTAAAAAATCGTTCTTGCCGAAATAAAAGCCATTTTACACAGAATGACAGCAGTTTATTAAAGCCATCCGCATGAACGCATTATCGTGTTCTAATTGGACACTTTCCGCATTCCCCGCAAATAAATGCGGTGCGTTTAAGCAACGCACCACCCGCAAAATCGTGCCCGTGTCTACGCTGGACACGGCGTAAGTCTGAATCAAATATAATATGCTGCTTCTGCATCTTGCTCGGCAGGCAACACAAATGTGTGTATCTTCAAGTAATGCGTTCTGAGACGCAATATATACAAGTATACTTTTACACGAGTGACGATCAATACCTCGTATTAGATAAAATGTGGCAACAAGTCCATATCGCATACTAAGCCTACGGATCTGTCGAACTTTTAAAAACATGTTCACAAGCAACTGCTTCTCATCCCGTCTTCTGGTGAGATATAAAAAATGGTTTGAGGAGACTATAAAATGCTATTCCAAGGGTCTTCGACTCTCCCACTCAAAATGAGATGCAAGCGGCAATTCAACAAACATTTCCATAATTTCTACATAAATACCGTCAATGGGGGAAAAAAAGGAATAAACACAGCGAAACATAATGCCTAATGATAAAGCTAATGACTGGCGATAAATTTTCGACTTCTCCGTTGTCTTGTATTTAATTTGAATTTACAATTCTCAAACTTCAATTTTGAACAACCTACAAAGTCTGTATATCAATATATCCTTGGAACAAAGCATTTGCCTAATATCTCAGCACTCTGCGCTTTTATCTACTAAAGCTCCGCGTATAATGTGATAACATCAATTTTGCAATTTGCTTTTGGAGCCATTTTGAACCATTTATTTATCCTCACATCCTGACCCATAATTTATTGATAATGGCACATTAATGTGACAGCTTTAACGACAGTAGGATATGACCACACCACTGTGTGGGTGACAACAACAGCTCCACAGAGAGAAAGAAGACATAATAAAATGTTTAACTAGCACAATAACGCAATACGACGAGAAACGAAAGACTTAAAATGGTACAATAAAGGGCGAGTGAAAATAGTTAACTTTTTTTATGGTCGTATAAAAACAAATAGATCGTTTTGTTTAAGTTTAACTTGCATTAAGTGAAAGGGCAATAAAAGGGACTTTTGAGGTTTAGCCAAAGGGGTGGTGAATTTTATTATCGGGCTTTGAGAAATAAAACCGGAACAAGCTCTTTTGCATGATTTTAAAGGTAACTGGTTTTTTAATAAGTCTAAATTGAGGAGCGTAGTATTTGCGATGGAATTACCATTTCTAGGTGTTGACTTTTCTTTTGGGTTTGTGATATTGGTATCCACTTCTTTTTATAGATTGGTCGAAGTTTACAGAAATTTTTATGTCAAATACCATCACATATAGGAATTTAGGAATAATTTGTAAAATGGAGTTTTATTTGTTTATGAACATGGTTTGCTGAACTTGCTTGTCATGGACTCTTACTTACTTAGATGGCGCTACAGTCCGGGGTGGACATGAACCAACACGCCTCTCCAGTTAGCACGATGTTTGGCTAACTGCCTCCAGTTGCGCACTCCAAGTTGGTTGAGGTCCCACCGCCACCTAAGGCGAGGTCTTCCTCTACTGCGTTGTCCCTCCGGGTTGGAATCGAAGACTCTTCGGGCCGGAGCGTTGGTGTTTATTCGCTCTACATGTACTAGCCATCTTAGCCGACTGATACGTACTTTTCTGACCAAGTCGATGTCGCTGTCCAGCTCGTAGAGTTCTCTGTTAAATCTCCTCCTCCAAATCCCGTCAACGCAAACGGGACCGAAAATCACTCGAAGAATTAGAGGCATGGACTCTAAACGCTCCCAAAACTGCTCGTGTTTAAGTTTTAGAGAAATTGCAATGTTTCGGTTCGTGTTCCACCGCAGCAATATTTTCGGACTATACCGCTCATTTTGGTTACCTAGTTTACTCACTACTTATACTTGGTCAGCTATTGAACCACTGTAATAGAATTTTTCCACAATTCGCTGAATGGTGAGCTTGGCCTGGACGCTCATTGAGAACATTTCGCGAACACACCTAAATTTTAAAAATAAATTCTTACGATTTCTATCCGTTGTTGTTGAATCGTGTAGCTATTATCTATAGCTACTAACTATAAGTCGAAGTACATTATGTCCTCTCTTATCTTCCATTCAACCGCAGCAAATTTTATTTTAGGGATTCCTAGCCTTCTCGCATCTCTACCCAGTATACACAATGGCTTGTCAGTATCCAGATATTCCAGACCACCATATAGCTTCCATTTTCAGTTTTCTACCACAATTCACCTTACCCAGAAAGACTTTCTGAATTTATCCAAGCCTCTTCATTTGGTTTCACGTTTAGTATCAAAGGTAACATCTGTTTATAGGGGATCTGTTATATCCAACGGGTTTCATTCAACCCAGTGCTACCCTAGGATCTTTATTCTTCTGCTAGCTAGTGCTGGACAATGTCACATTATATGTGCGCCAGTCTCAGCTTAGCAGGGATCATCTTCTCTAAGGCCCATATTCTTTAAATGATATTGACATGCACCGCTATACCACACAGCCCATGGGATGGCGATGGGCCCAATATGGTGAGTAGTTCACCCTGATGAACTCACACCCTATTCAACCGAACCTAACCACTAACCTATACCACACACTTCAATGTTTGGAACTTTTCTCTGAACAACTTTACAGTTGAGGAGAGTCTACCATATCATTGCCGTTGATCCCCATGTGTCCTCGTACTCAAAGTAGTGTTACTTTTAAATGAACACTTATTGATCCAGTACACATTTCATTTTCATGATGTTGTCATGTTTGTCTGTACCATGCTTCTAATCACAGCCTGATTGTTCAGTGCTATGATAATATTTCTTCCTGACCTGATTTCTATTAAGTAATCCAACGCATGCAGGAGAGCAATCATCTCAATCTAGTGACGGGCTAGTGCCGGATCTTTTGATTAGAATCCGGCCCAGATCAGATTTTTCCACTTTAATGTTGACAACACCGCCCAACAGCTTTGAGTATATGATAGTATCTGCAATGAAGTTCATGATTTTACCTCTTTTCGTCGAGACATCCCGCTGTATGAATGACAGTCTTATCAAGTTGATCTAGGAAAGGTCACATCCGCCAGTGGTATTTCTCAGTGAAGGTGAAAAAACAACTCTTTAGGCCAAGCTCTGCAAACCGTTCGTCTGAGTTATACGATTTCTCAGACGAACCCAACAGGTTAACTCTACATTTTTCCAAAGTTTGTTTCAGACTTTCAAAGCATATCTTATCGAATGGTCCTTCAATATTATTATTAGCTCTTCCTCTACAATGCGTACGACTTGATGCAGCACTGTTCCTGTATCTATAGACAGTAGACATCCGTTCTCTATAGGAATGTTGTCAATTACTTAAGAGATATATTCTAGGTGCGGTACTTTCCAATTTGGCCAACCATAACCTATTATATTGCATTTAACTGAAAGAACGTTAGACCGGTTTAAAGGATTTCATCTCGGTATAACTCTTGATGCAATTATATATGATCCTCATTTTATTAGAGCTGGTAATATACATATGTACCATCCGATGCCCACGGTTTTGAAGGAACAAATGTTGCTATTGCGCACCCTTAACCGCCCCTGGGTGTTTTTTTTTTTTTTTTTTTTTTTTTTTTTTAAGGGAATTTTCCAATCCCGGTCCATTGGCTTGGCAGAAACCCTTTTTGGTGTAGTGGTGGAGAACCTCTGGATACTCATTCCGTAAAATTTAAGACGATAATCGTCCAAGCGATAGTAGTGCACGAGATCGTCTTTTATTTGCTTCATGAAACTCTGCCACCATCGTGTCGTCAATCGTCTATTTTGCACAAAGTTTGAGAAGTTTCGGTACCTTTCAGAAGCTCACAAACTGTAGAAAAAAATAAAACACTAAACGTCATCGTAATTGTCATAAATGACATTTGACAAATTACAGTGGCCTTACAAAATATTTAAAATATTTAAATTACAGTCACCCGCAAAACCTTGCTCATTAATTTTGATTTTAATTTATGATTTATAACGTCGGATGAGTTATTATGTAATTTAAATCGTAAAAAAATCTGAATTTAATTGCTCGCTTCAAAATTCCAATTCAAAAAATACAAATCAGTGCAAAACGATACCTAGCTATCGTCTTGACCACAGTGCTCTGTCGATTATTGAGCACACGCCCCTGGGTATTACAGTCTATTTCCATCCAATCTATCCATTCTTTCGCTCCTTGTTACCGGAGCCCGGAACTATCTAGTTTCATCAGGGCCTCCTCTGTGCAATTCAATGTTTTCACTATCTCATCCTTTCTATTACAAATTAGTCCGATGTTGGAAATCGGACCTCTGGACACAACTCTCTTGACTTCGAATGTACTTCCAGTGATGCCAGATCGTGGGTAGTTACCCATTTCGTGGGCATTTTGCATTTCAAAATTAGCTAAAAGGGCGAAAGGGCATTTTTATATCTCTCAGAACAAAAAAAGGGTATTTGAAATACTTCATCTAATCTCTTAGCAATATTCATTTTATTAAATTATTTTAATATCTGAATGCAATCATTAAATAATGCATACTCTGAAGCAACCCACTTAGATTCATTCAATGAATGCACTCAACAATTTGAATTTCAACCGTTTTACTTGCCAAATTCACTAACGCCCAATAGGTGTCTCTAGAAATTTATGGAGAAATCAAAGATGGTTGTCACTTTGGCTCCGTTTCCCAATGCCATATACTGTAAACAGTAACGCAACAATTTGAATTTGAACCGTTTTACCTCGTAATTTCTCTGACGCCCAATAGGTTTCTCTAGCATTCTATGGAAAAATCCAAGATGGTTTGTCATTTTGTTTCACTTATTTTCCGCTCCGAACCAAGAGCACTAGTTTATGTTGGCGGCATTTTCTGGGCAAAATTTGTATGGACTGACATTTCACTAGCAGGCCATATATAATAAGTCAATAGTTTTAAATACCTTGCGCACTTGTCTGTTTTAATTTGTTATTTTCGCCAGATAGTAGATAGGTAAATAATAATTTATTAAAAAGTTTGTGCTAACATTTAGTGGTTGTGTTGACCTACATATTTGATTATCTATTGTAGTACAATGTCTACGGAAAAAGGAAGCAAAAAACGATTCCAGGCGAGCTGGCTTGATGATCCAAAATTTGCGGCTTGGCTGAGGCCGCTGCCAAATGATGACTTCAAGGCATCATGTAAAGCATGTGGCACATCCTTTTTGTGTGGAAAGAGCGAATTGTTACGCCATAGTATGGGATCCAAACATATAACAAATCTAAAATCAATCAAGGAAACGCCACAAATAAGCAAAATGTTTTCACAAAAAAACAATTTTTGTGCTTAGTAGTTTTATATATGTATATTTTAGTGGGGAATATCGTGGGGTTTTTACTAACAACGGCGTGGGCAAAAAGGGTATTTTTGATAATCGTCGTGGGAAAGTCAGTGCGAAAAGTCTGGCATCACTGTGTACTTCTCATATTCGAGTAAAATTCCCTCCGTTACGTCTTCACAGAGAATATTTCAACGTTTACTTCTTCGCCTTGTATTTATCTCATGTTCCCAGTTCCCCCTTCTCATGGTATGATTTGAAAGTCTTTTTTTCACATCGAACATTAGCACTTGTCTATGTTAATCGAAGAATTCGAAACAGGATTGCATAATAGGATAGCTGGTAATATGAACAACTTTGTTAAAAAAACATTTTTATTAGCCGAAGGCCTTCGATGCTCTAGCTATCCAGCTGCTTTATAATTTGAATTATAAGTCATTTATTAAATAAATAAATAAATAACATTTTTATTGTCCACGCTTAAATTCTACAAAGTCATAATGGCGACCTATGTACATTTACAATTTTTAACCTGGAGGTTAAAAATGATTATTACCTACAGTATTAAGATATAGAAATTGGAAAGACTGTTCAACAAAGTCGTGCACATCTTTTTTTTCTTAATAAATTTTTATTTGAACTTTAAGTTAAAGGACGCGCATTGTATTATTTTATTTTATATCATTGTCCGACAAAAGCCTTGGTATAAACAAATAGACTAAATAAAATAAAATATCATTACAGTATATTTCATCTGAGGGTAAATGATCGTTGAGTCGATCCGCGCAGAAGATTATTTTATAATTCTAAAAGTACCAACTCAAATGCTAGTACAAGATAAAAATTGTTGTTAAAATTGCATTTTCTTTTGTCAACAAGTCTGATATTTAAGACACCTTCTCTATCGCATCAATCTCCATAGAAAATACTCGTCGATGGTAAGCCCCTTCAATCCCAAGTGCACGTCTATCAATAAATCTCGACATCTCGATCTGACCGATATGGAACGAAAGCAATACCTCAATCATGCAGTAAAAAAAAATTAGCACTTTAAAAGTATTCATTGATTTCTGACAACAAAGTCGTAATTTTCATCTGAAAAAAAATTCCTCCATTAACTCTATTTTCGAATCCACTTTGATGTGTTAAATTTGTGCTTTAAAGCATATGGCACTTATCACCTCGAATAGATACTTTTATTAATGTTCAATTCCGTTGTGTGTATGGCTCTACTCTGGAGAGGATCTTATAAGTGTCATTTCGAGAGTACGAGCCCATTACAAAGTAGTATCTAACAATGACAGATGATGTATCTGAAATATGAAACTGACAATGAAATGATTTTTTTTTTTGTTAGCTGTCTTTTATCCAACCATCCATCAACTGTCCTAAAAGAATGATACGTGTATGTTTTCAGTCATTTGCCCAGGAAAACACATTAAATCGTTCATCATCGTGTTGTTGTTGTTGTTGCTGCTGCTGTTGCTGATGATTATGATGATGATGTTGATTGATTGAGACCATCCACATGACTTGTCACACTTGAATGGAAAACATCTTTTGTCATGCCAGCCTAATGCCGCAACGTGTGAGTCTACTGTCTGTGATTTACGTTTGCAAAGCGAATGTGTATGATGTATTTCTAAATGAGTCATGGTGTGGTATCTAATTATAATTAATAGGAACAATGTAACAACATGGATAATTGTAGATATCAAGCTGTCAGCAGTGTTATAAGCGAATCGAGTGCGAGTTCGCCGCGACAACATACTATTAGCATAAATTTACTTGAATGTGTCTGACGGCACATGGAGTGTAACGTCATTCGTTGTATAAGTATGTACATATTTCCCTTCGTGAGATGTGTAATGTTAACGATCGCGACAAGAATAGCATGAGTGACATCGTGAGACGATTTCATGGTATGTATTTAAATTAGCCGTTAAATTGCATTGATACATACATACGATATATGATATCATTTCGAAAGACATTGAGGTTAAGAGTCTGCCCAGATGTATGAGGCTATAAAATAAGTTTTTCCTTTATAAACTTTTAAAAGACTTTAATCAGTCAAAAATTACACTTGCGAATAACCCTCTAAGATTTGATGATCACTTCGAGTGGCGCCCAATGTGAGACTTCGAACCTTTGTAATTATACTCTCCACAGCGAAGGTATATTCACTTTGTCATTACATTTGTAACGCCAAGAAGGAGTCACCGGAGACCCCATATAGTATATACATTCTGAATCAGGATCACATTCTGAATCGATTTAGCCATGTCCGTCTGCCTGTTGAAAACACGATAGCGAAACGAATCGACCTAAGCGAACGAAATTTTGTCAGAGGGCTTCTTTTTACTGTCGTCAGGTTGGTATTGAAAATGGGCTATGTCGGTCAAGTAATTCTGGTACCTCCCATACAAAACCACTATTAGACACATGTGTCTCTCTGTCTGTTAAAATCACGATAGCGTCCACACGAATCGACCTGGGCAAACTAAGTTTTGTGAGAGGACTTATTTTTACCGTCGTCAGGTTTGTATTGAAAGTTGTCTATGTAGGTTAAGTAGTTCTGGTACCTTCCATACAAAACCAATAGTAGACACTTGCTATAATAGCATAGCAAACATTTTGCTTTCATGGCCAAGCCGATGATAACACTTTTACTTGTTTTTAGTTTTTATTGAACTCAAAGAAAGGATGCATCTTTCGGTAAAAAAAATTGGAGAAAAAATTATATAGCTCCATTTATTATACGTATTATCGGCAAACATCGTTATTTAGCAGTGGCCCACAAACAACAGATCGCAGCTTCGCAGAGGCCAAGTGACATCACCCAAACTTGTCATGATTCCTCTGTGACCTAAAGATCGATGGTTGAATGACATTCAGTTGCATTTCATTTTCGTTACTCTCGATTATAATAAGTGAGTATAACGAATGTTGAAACACGCTAAACCTACTCCACTCATGGGTTGTTGCTTAAATACTGAGTCGTGAGGCATTTCATATGCTGCTACCCATACCGGCGACCGCGACATCAAAAGTGAGCATAACGAATCTTCAATCACATTTAACTCACTCCTATATTCAGTGCACCAGAATGGGGCATTTAATCGCGTTTCACATTTCGTTACGTTCTCATAGGAACTCCAGTGATATTGACATAACTACGATAATGCTGAATCTATGTAAGTTAAATATGTGTCGTCTTGAAAATGATCATTTGGGAGATATACATCTGAAGTAGAAGCGGATGGCATTTCTTTATCCTAGCGGTTACAAAGGAGTCATTATCTTATTTTTATTCATATCGCCGTTTATTTGGTACTACCACCCACGTACGGGCGACGGTCTCTGGCTTGTTTGTATACCAGATTCACAAACAAGCCAAACGAAGCTGCAAATCACACAACCAATTTTAACAATGCTCTATTTCAAGTTTATGTTAGCGCTCTCTGCCTGGTCTTAAATGGTCTTAACCGACTTTCTCGATTAATGCATAAATAAGGTGGCGCTACTCCCAATGCAGTGCGATAACCGCAAACGAAATCGAATGAATGAAATCCGAGAAAATAATGTCGTAGGTACTTCCTGAATCTAAAGATGTCGGATTTAGTATGAATATTAATAAGACCCTTGAGTGATGGCAACACCTCCGTTCGAGGAGTTCCCCAAGTTTGCCGCCGAATAGGTATACTCTTTTTCTGAAAATACATTTTTACATCCATCTTCAATAAACCAGCCCAAATGACCGACTTCTCATTCCCATCCATCTTCAAAACTAACGGAATCCATCCCCCAATTTGGTACCGCCCAAAATATGTACCACCTACATACTACCAATATATACCTATATATGTGTGTTTTGCGTTCGCCGTACCTACATGTACTCCAACAAGTACTTTACAGTAAGAAGAGATAAAATAAGAATGCCCCATCACCACTTTGAAACACTTCAATACTTCGGCAGGCGTCTAAATTCGCCGTCAAAGAATTTCATTCGCAAAATTTTTCAATCACTGGGATGGATCTCTGGAACACTTAACATAGGAAATAACCCAGAACACACGGCTCAACAACTGACAGCCGCAACATCTAGCACGTTACGGTCGCTTTGATCCTCCTGCCAAAGTGTCTTAATAGCGGCTGTCCGATGACAGCGTGTCTGCCATTAAACTGAATTCTTCAGTTGAGCGTTGCGCGCACTTCAAAAGACCGCAAAGGCGGCAGTTCTCCTTTTGATGATGACGAGGATGACGACGCACGGTTCCGCTGCCGCCGCACATAACAGATGTTTGTGTTCGCCCAACAAACATATCGACACTCCCACCCCAACCCGCTCCATTTGGTGAAATATATTATAACTCATACACTTTAGTGTAGTTTGGTTTGTGCCGTTATATGGATGCTTCCGTCTGACATTATTCTTTAACCGCCCCGGCCGCAATTTTTCTTCTCTTTTTATGACTTGTTTACAGACGATTTAACATTTGAAATTTTTTGTTTCTTTCGTTTCAGCTGGATACGAAGAACAGTCCATTGGCACTGCTCGCTCAGACGTGTAGTGCTATTGGAGCGGATACGCCCAACCCCAAGCTACTGGCGAACATCGAGAAATCGGCAAAGTCGCACAAGTCTGCTGATTCGCAGGAGAAGGCATCACCGGTGGGCAGTCATTCGTCGTCAGTGTCCACGGGCTCTAATGAGCACCAGCAAGTCAAATCCAGCTTTAAGCCCTACGAGTCAAATAACAATCGCTATGACCTAATAGACAACAGCAACGGTGGTGGTAATCAATCTAGTGTAAGAGTAAGGACGCCAAAAAGCAGCAACACAGCAACAACAACGCGATGCGATTCAAACCAAAGTGCCACATCACAAAGAGACTCACCTGCAATGACGGCGACGACGGCTGGGGCGACGTCAAATACAGCGGCCCGCAAGACACCGTCAACACTGTCGTCAACATCGTCGACGTCCTCGTCGAGCATACACCAGAATGCTGATCAACCAAATCCTAGTCCACATCGTGCCTCGTCCAAGGAGTCCGGCAACGGCGGTAGTCACAGTGCCCCGCCGGCCCAAAGTAGTCCCGTATCAAAGATGTCGACCTCAGTGTCGGAGGCACAGTACATGAAAGCACTGCATGCTGCTTCCATGCAGCCTCAGGTGTCCACTGCAGGTGGTCAGGCATACTACACAGGCTACCCACCCGGTCTGGGATATCCCATGGATTTGATGACAGCCAGCGCGCTTATGTCGCCCCATCATCCGATGTTCAAAGCAGTTGGGATGAACCCTTATTTAAACTACGCCCGACTAAAGGGCATCGATCCGTCTTCAATGATGCCTCCGGTATGCCGTGACCCCTACTGCACAGGTTGCCCATCGAGTCCACATTTCCTCAACAAGGCAGCTGGACAACAATGCCCGGCGGGATGTCCTCATTGTGAATCTCCGTCTGCATCGAAATCAGCTGCGGCTGCTGCTTATGCTCATGCACAGCTTGCCGCCCTTGCGGCCGCTTCTCAGCTACCGTACGTGTGCAGTTGGATCGCTGGAGATGCCGCGTATTGCGGAAAACGATTTGGCACCTCCGATGAGTTGTTTCAGCACCTACGCACCCACACCGCCACCATGCCCGAGTCAATGTTAGCCGCAGCTGCAGCCGGTGGTCTGCCGCCCAATCATCCACTGTTCCAGAGAACATACCCGACACCACCTCTAAGTCCACTATCGGCGACGGGCCGATATCATCCGTATAGCAAACCGTCCATGCTACCTCCGTCAGCTTTGGGGCCACCGCCATCGTTGGCCGGCCTGCCTATGCCACCGCATCCGTCACTGGCGCAATACTTCTCACCATACTCACTATATGGTGGCCCACGGTTGGGTTCGTCGCATCCGTAGTACCAGTAGTAGAGTAGTAGCTGGGCTGCTGCAGAAGTCTACCCCACGCTCGTAGTGCGTTGTCGCTTCGGAATTGGAACCACCACGACGCTTGTTGCGTTAACAGTCGGTCTAAGCGATTGTTAATAATTGTTTTATTTTTTTCCTTTTTTAAGAATTTAATTCTTATTTGTTTTACTTTTTTTGTTTAACCAATACAAAGAACTACATTTTAATTGTAATTTTAATTTAATGTTTGTTTTTAATTTCAAATAATTGTACGTTGTAAACTTCATGAATGCTAGTGATACAAACAAAATAATAAATAAAGAAGGCAACTTTAAAGTAAATCATAATTTATATAGAGACACACTTGTAAAATTGTAAATTATAAATATATAAAAAAAACTCAAACAATTACAAAGGTAATAAATTAAAATTAAACTTTAATGAATGGTTGGCGAGTTTTATTTTACGAATTGTGGAATAGGTTTCTAAGCCTCAAATGGGAAAGTGTAAAAAATGTGAGCTTATTCGGATTGTAAACAAGGAAGTCTAAAAGATCAAAAGCGAAGTAACTGGCGGTATTCCACAAGGTTCGGTCGTAGGTCCCTTGCTCTTTATGATGAAATTATTCGACTAACTATTCATAGGGAAGTGTCAATGATCGATTTTGCAGGCGATATCGCCGTGGTGATTGTGTCAAAAAGAATAGAGGATATCGAATTGCACTGCAACGAAACAGTTGCAACTGTACATAGTTGGCTATCTAAAGCCGGTTTGCAACCCGCAGATCATAAAACTTAGGAAGTGCTTATTACGAGTATGGAAGTTAGGGAAACCATAACGTTTGGCGTGAAAGGGCATTAAGTTTCACAAGTCACAACAGTTTATTAAATACCTACGATTGATTATTGACGCTCTAATCTTTAAATACCTAGCTCTAGACTAAAGCATGTATGGAAAAAACGGTCAAAGCTGAATAAGAGAACGAGCAATGGATTAAAAGAACTCATGGAGAAATACATTTTTATCTGACCCAGTTCTTAACTAGTCATGGCTGTTACAGAGGAAGAGGATATATCTTCGGTACGAATCGGAGACTATTGCCTTACATGACCAATTTGGGGAATGGCCCCCTCCCGATAACATCGTAAATTACATGTTAGAAAGCCGAAAATTGGACTGTTGTAAGCAAGGTGAAATCCGCCAGGGACAAATACATAATAGCAAAGGTATGTGGTTTTAGTTTTAGTCGGTAAGAATTCGGCACATCCAGTGGGGCCTAACGCAAGGTTGTCGCCTTCCACCTTAAAATAAAAAAAAATACAAATTTCTCTGAGTAATCCAAAGGATTCAATACGTCTGGGTCCAACAATGGACTCCTTTTTGGTCACATTATACTAGCAGCTCATCTCAACCCAAGCTAAGGATTGGGTAACAAATCTTAGATATATATCTAAATTGTCGAATATCAGAATCTGGCCGTCTTTGGTTCCAAGACGAGCTATCCTTAGACAACAGGCAGGCATTTTTTCTGTAGTCGCGAGATTGCACGGCCCGTTAGAATTTCCCATGCAGTTTTAAAGACAGTGTCGAAAATTGGCAGATACATACTAAGATTTCTACAGCAGATAAAAACAATATTTTCGTGGCCGTTTGGTTTTTGAAAAGAATGTTCAATCTATTATACCGTCAGGGACCGTCTGTCGCAATCGACTGACGACATTCTTCGTATCGAGTCGTTCGGAATTTGGTATTGCGTAACTGAAACGACTCGACTCTCTGAACTCTCACATTCCACATACATTCCACAAACTATGACACATGTGGTTTGACATTTCAGTCGACGAATTTATATTTGGTCTGGTGTTTTGTTTGTGAGTTGGTTAATTATTTAATAAAACAAATCAAAAATGAAGATTGTTGAGATGTTTTTTGAAAGCAGTGACGAAGAAGAAAACCAGAAAAAAGAGCTGGTAAAGTAATGAAAGGAAATTCGAACTAAATCTAATCGCTTGGATCACGATCACTAAATGTAGAAATTGTCTTTTATTTGTTATCTCCATTGTGCAAAATAACTGTAATTGTTTTTTAGTTAATTAAATAATTAAGTTCGCACAATTTTTTTTAACACATTATCACACAGTCGTCCGCAAAATAGTCGACGACAGAAATGTATCATTTCCACGACAAACGTTGTCACAAAATGACTCACGCCATACCGACGATCGTCGTCGAAAAATACAATCCACATTTTTTGTCATTTCAGACGACATTATTGTCGATCGTCGCCGCGACAAAAGTCGTTTATTTTTCATCGCCAATACCAAACAGTCGTGTCGTTTTTTTTTTAGAGTCGTAAAAGACAACGACAATAGGGGTGAATGATCCTTTCAGAGGGAGCATTAATGTCCATTCGTTGGTTGTTGCTAAGACATCGTCATGTTTTGGCACTATGGAATACATTCATGTCTTGGTACAACTCAAAAGAGCATAATATGCATTTCGTATCTATACTTGGTGTTTTGGAACTGTTTGTCCAAATCGAAGTAGTAGCGGTTTCCTATTGGGACCTTACTCAGTTCATTCTTAGAGCCGATGTTTACTTCCAGGGCAGGTATGAATGAACTAGTTAACTATATTGAAACTGCTACCATCACGTCCTGTTCCAAGCGGTGGGCAAATGTTTGTTTTTTGGTACCAAATATTTAGCTATATATACGATTACGTCAATACCAATCAATATTGTCATAAAAGCCTCTATCACAACCAGCTTTAAGCGGTAAATTATGTTGTTGTCTTCCGCATACTCCAATAGTAGTTGATCGGATCAATTGGATAAAGGGAATTAAATTTTGAAGAAGGCTAAAGAGCGGGATTAAAAAAAGCCACGTGATAGGGAACGTCATTGCGAAAATACAGTGAATGCTTGGAATAGATCGGAAAAGCTTCGAAGTAGCTTGCAAGGCGTATTCTTCAGCATTGAGTGCTATAGCTAAAGCAGTTTTGCCGGGATCCCTGCTTTAGCTACATATATATAAAACCGCTGTAGATGAATGCTACCGTCTTCGAATTTGAAATCAATTATAAGGTGCACTCGGTCACGACTTGAAGTTCGTAGTCTATTACAAGATTTATCCTAGCGCAAAGTGTCTATGAATTTTACGAAGAGTGTTCGAAACAGTCTTAACGTCAAGAGCCACCTTCTTATGTAAACTTCCGGTTGTTTCAATGAGGAAAATCTCAGATATCCTTTATATAGGCCAATGGGTAGGCCCACTTTTTCCATCTGACAATATACGTTTGCCTTGTTGCCCTTATTTTGTGCTGTAGCCTAAGGTCTAAGATCCTAATATTATTTAAAATCAGCTAAAACCGAGAGCTCGTCGGGGTAATAACTCAAAACTGCATCGCAGGCATCAGCATACCCAAAAGACTGGCACCTTTGCATATGATTTGTTCACAATTTTGCAATCAATCGTTTCCCCATAAAGCTACATTTCGATATGTCAACTTGTTCAGCGGTGAATGCTTCCCGCAACACGGTCCAATAATTCCTTATATAACCTGTTAAATATCCTCAATTAATAGCATCTGTTCTAGCCCACTTTTAGTATGCAATCTGTTAATAAAAAAAAAACTCAGAAAACCGATCGTCCCTGGTAAATCTAAATGGTCTGCCCATGTTAGGGCGATAAATTAATTTTTCGAAAATATACGGATATTTGCTGCAGCAATCCTGTCAACCGGCTAAAAAATATGTGTGCCCCATAGTCCTCCACTAAAACCGTAAAACGGCTGTTGGAATTGCCTATCGCCACAGTGCTGAATGTTTGGTTTATCCCAAGGTATACGGGACCCTATAGCCATACTCTCCTTTTCTGCGAAAACTGAAAAGGAGTATAGGTACAGGAGATGACAAAAAAAATTTTAAAATCTATATGAGGGTGGTAAAGCCGTTATTCTCTTTTGCAGTTGGCACTAAATCAAATTTTATTTCCCTAAAAATATTAGGAATTCCACTGCCCCCGCACACACATACGCTCAGATCTGTGCTACCCCACTTGGCTTGCACATGGTGTCGATAAATTTAATTTATGTTCCCCATTCCAGAAACAGCAGCCATAGCATGGTCATAGTACGACCTGACGTTTATGTCCTCTATGGCTGCGGGCATCGAGTTTCTGGGGGTAGTAAATCGCTACGGTGTGATTCAATGCATCTGGATATATCTACCCACATACAATCGAGAGAGAACATTTGAAAATCTAAATTTTTTTTTTGTTTTTGTCTATCCAAGGAACGGTGACTGTGAGTGACACCTGACCATGTCGCTATATGTAGCGCACGTCGTGCCATAGCCTCCTCATACACCTTCGCACATATGTTCCGGGTCACAGCCGACACTGAGGTGTAGCCGGACATTTTTTACGATTAGAGAGGCAAAAATCCTCGATTGCAATTTTTCATTCGCACCGGGCGGCGGCGCTCGCGATGGCAACGGGCAGGAGGTTGAAGCAGGGTGGTGGCTGGACATGGCAACCACTGCATTCGAACTAATACGTTAATTTATCATTTTAAATCGCGCGTCACAATGGTCAAGGATTTATGGCTTAGAAGCGTTTTTTCCATGTTAGAGGAAATTGGCGATATTAATGGAATGAATATAGGGGGGAGCTGATGTGATGATGGCTACGGATATTAAGAGTCACGTTTAACCCAGTTTTGGAGTTGTTCGTTCTTTTATACTTTATCCGGTCGTAACTTTTGATATTAGTTTTGTTTTTAGAAAATGAGCTGCTGTTGTTATAGCTAACTAAATGGGGATGGAATACTTAAGACATCACTTTGGTGGAAGAGGGACTGTGTATACAAGAGCGTATATATATTAATCTCAGAAGTATGAACTACAGGACAGCCAAGGATGAATTCTGAAGCGTTTCGACCGAGTAAAGTCACATCCAAGGCACCGATATCGATGGAATGGCCATTAGTTGGATGGAGCCGCATAAGGAAACATTGGTTAAAGTGGTACGAATCCACTTACCACGTTGCACGGATCTGTCTGGAAATAATATTGCATCCAACAAGGGATCAGGAATGGAATGATTATAATGTATGTATACCTACGGCTCATGATGGTTCGGAAGTGCATGGGGAGACTTCTGGATATATATTCAGATTCACATACTTTTAAAGGGTTTGTCATGTTTCCAAATCAATTCTGGAGGTACGAGTAAGATTCATACAAGAAGCGTGGAAGGTCCAACCACACCACAGCGAAGGACTATTAAAAACTTATCAGCGACTAAGATGCTAAAAATACTGGAACTAGAATATCTTATTGATGTTAGGTTATTTTTCTGGGCTGGCGAGATGTTCGATGTTCCTAATACCTTTCGAAGAAGAATGGTCCGATAATGCCTCCAGCCCAAAATCCGCAGTCAATCGTTGTGGATGCATTTGTTTCTCAGCAATTACTCGTGGGTTTTCTGAACCCCAAATGCGACAATTTTGACGATTAACGAAGTCATCAAGACGAAAATGAGAAGATGATTTTGTTCGAAAATTGCGGACTGTAGCTGATAAACGTTCATTATTTTTAAAATATTGCTCAATAATGAAAATGCTTTGTTTTTTCATATAGCGCTCAATTTTTACTAACCTCGATCTGTCAGCCGTTCAAATTCAAATTTTGCGTGAATTATGGGACACCCTTTATAAACCATACTGAAGATTTAATGAAGATCATTATCAATGGTCATTTGTTAGAAGGATTGTCTCCCTGGGAATTTATACCTGGTGTGTTGGAGGCCTGGTAAGTGACATCCATATCCATATCGATACTCCATACTACTTTATAAAAGGCAACGTCCGTCCCGCCATACCTCGAGAACCATTCGTCCGATTTTCATGATATTTTTCCTGGTTTATAGATGTCTGGCCAAATTGGGCCGTACAGTAGGTGAAAATTGTAGTGGATTAAAGGGGTCGTGGGGAGTAAAGGGGGGTCTCACGAACCGTTAGCCGGATGAATTTGAAAGTTTGTATGTTCAGAATAAGTCAAAATTGTTACATGCCTCATCCATCGTTTTCCAAAATTCGTCCTATAAGGGTTGGTTGAAATCTCTGTGTACCAAATCCTGAGGACTGCGCTTGCTTCTTCCCATTGCTTCTTTGGCCGCACTCTTAGAATCGTTTTACTTGCACATTCATCAACCACAATGGTGCAAAGGAGTCAGATCCGCAGTAGGACCTCCATGACAGGAGGTCATGGTCCCTAATGCATAGGTATGCCAATTTTTGTACTTAATGGACTCCTCGTGATGGTGGCTATAGGTTAGTTGATTTTTGTTTTTGCCCAAGCAATCGGTTGGTATTTATATATGTGATCACCGATGGTCCCGCAATAGCAATATACATCCATCTGAGGCAAATCAATTACGAATTTGATAGTCGGCCCTAGCGACTTATCCGTCGGAACGGAGAATTCTCCGCAACGCTTACTGCGTCGGAGACTAAAATTACATTGGAGGTATCCGCTTTCGGAAAGAATAAATAAAATGTGACGATGCATTGATTTGACATGATGTTGTTTCGTGGTACATCGGGTTTTTCTTATTTAGTGCTTGTTTTGCCGTTTGTGTTTGTCCTAGAAACACAAATTTAAGCAACAAATACAACCAATTAGCTACTTTGCTAAAATGTTTTTTTCTTTATTGCTTTAATTTATCAACACTTCACTGCAAATCGTAAACAAATTCCGCAACCAATTCCTGTCGGAGCTCGGAGCATATCGGAAGAAAATTCGTATGAAGCTGTCAAAAATATCAGTAAAAACGCACTTGATCACACTCAGACGCAAAACGCCAGTGTGCGTTGCATATTTGTCGGAAGAAAGTTCCGACAAGCTGTTCCGAAGTATACCTCGCAGCGTCAACCTACTGCCCCTAGCTCGCTTAAACAAACTTATCCCGACTTCGACCTTCGTCTATAGTAGGTAAGCGCATGTCAACAAAATAAAATTTACTAGCTACACAGACTATTACACCAGCACTTCTCACATTTTCAAGGTTCACCTTGAAGCTGTTAACAAAAATTGCTCCTCATTGGATTTTATTAGCCTTTACCGTCGAATCGCAACACTTTAACACAAATTAATCCACCAAGGAATTTTGTTACCCCCTCTTCAGCCAGCCTCCCACCGCACCGAAGCGTGTTTTCATTATACAACGTTTCTATACAAGGATTCTTTAAACAAAAGAATTTCTATCCGCATTATAGCCGGTTCTGTGTGTTGCGTGGGGGACGAATCGAGAAGTTGTCGTCGTTCCAATCTCACCTTTGTTATCACGATGCACATTTCATGCCTTTATCTTGCACTGCTGCTGGGCGAAGAAGCGAAACGTTCTCCGCGAGGAGAGACAACAACAGAAAAAAAAATCGCAAAACCTCCCAAGCACCAAGGAACATAAAGAGGCAGTTAGCTCCTAAGTACTCGTTGTATATCACTTTGGCTCATCTGCGGTCATGCATCGCCGCCACCGCCACCGCCGCATCAGCAGCAGCTACCACCAAGAAACCGCATGCACCCAAAGTGGCACGGTGTCCGGAATTGTGCATCACACTGCACATATCCATAAGATGCCAGATAATTCTGCACGATGCACGACGAAGACGGTGATGACGACGACGATGAGGAGAACTACTAACATAGCACTGCACTAGCACTCCACAACCACACACCAGCGGAAGTTATCGGCAGGCGGCGGCTATACTATGGCGGTGGTAGAAGTGGAAGGCACATATGAGCTGAGCATTGCCAAGAAGGGCAGCGCCTGGAAACAAAACGTTGTCGACAGCACCAAAGTGACATGCAGACCAACCAAGAAGTCGGTAGCTACTAGGTGGTGTGCTGATCGTGGATGACGACGATGATGGTGACACTGATGATGACAATCGAGGAATGTAGAATGCGAAGATTTTTCTGCACTTTTTGCGTGTTTGTGTTTTTTTTTTTTTTTTTGTTGCAATTGGAAATTTGTTTTGCTTCTTGTTGGACTTATCTTGATAGCGGCTGGTTAGGATTATACGTGACAGGATAGGGTATCTGTTAGAATTCGTAAAACCACTTCTTTGCAAGTGGGAATTGCCTACATCTGCAAAGCCAAGGGATACGCAACACTAGTTTACCTAAACAGTTCTAAAATATACTAGGCTCGCCAAATGGTCGAAATTCGGTGACAATAATCAAACACAATGCAATGCAGACTGCTCGTTGTTGTTGTAACCAAGATCGGTATGTAATTTAAAAATATTATTTTACCTATTTTGCAAATAATTTGTTTAAATTATTATTCTTTTCGACACGTCTATAGATAATAAGCTTCAATTTGATAAAAAAAATAAAAAGAATTGCTTAAGATTAAATAGGGTAGATATGTACCACAAAAATTAGGGAGGGCGATCAGTATATACATATGTATAAGTAAAGGGTCCGCCATCTAACGTTTTTTTTTTCAATTAGTCCTTATTTCGCGAATGGTAACACTGAGCTCATGTCTGATTTGACAGATAATTAGTTTTATCCTTCCGCTGAACGAATATGGTTGTCTATACCTACGCTTAAACAACGCTGGGAAATATTGCGACATTACTTAGAAAATCATGGTAATGTTGCAGAATGTGTTCGAAAATTGCGAACGGATCTTGGAAGAAGAGAAGCACCGTCAGCTCCGTATGTTCGTTATCTTGTGAAAAAAGTGAAAGAAACTGGCATCCTCATCGATAAACCAAAGCGTGAAAAGCCAAAAACAGCCGATATACCCAAAACGAGTCACTGTTTGGTGCGGATTTTGGTCCAGAGGCATAATTGGGCCATTTTTCTTCGAAAATGAGCAAGGAGTGGCCGTTACAGTCAATGGCGATCGTTATCGGGCCATGTTGAACGAATTTTTGTTCACAAAAATTGAAGAGGAGGATATTGGCAATATTTGGTTTCAACAGGACGGCGCTAAGTGCCACACAGCCGAAGCTACACTCGATGTTTTGTGCCCTGTTTTTGAAGATCGCATTATCAGCCGCCAGCCGAGGCAGCCATTTGAATGAAATTATTTTCCATTATTAACCGGAACGATTGTACTTTCAAATAAAAAAAGAAATTTGAGAAAATATTCAGTATTTTTTTTTATAGCATTTTCAAAAAAAAAAAAAGTTATTTGGCGGACCGTTTATATAGTATTTTATTTGTAAAATGTTAAACAAATATATTTAAAATGTAACATTGACGTAACTCAGAAAATGATGAAGACATTTTTGACTTTGTTAAAAGTGGTTCTTATACCTACCCTCTGTAGCTTCAGACCCACTGCCGAATACGAGGAACTATTCGAGCAATTAAAAGGCAGCGGACCGAAATATATAGGTACCTATGCAAATTTATATGCTGACAAACGCCATAGCAAAATCAATCTGATTACGAAACCAGAAGTATTTTCATTTTAATACATATTCTGTAGGGTAACGACACGCTCACTGGCAACCCTAGAGCGGAAGTTATTAAATGCCCTATCATCACAACAAGGTTATGAGATCCTCTGGTAAAAAATCCATGATGTGTGATAACACAGACCCAAATACGATAGCGTGAGACACGTGTTTTAGGTGACTAAATGAAGAGACCCTTCCGCTCGCAGAAGTATTGGTCTAAAATTGAGTAGGTACCTAACATCTTCTGGGTCATATCAAAGAAGAAATCTCATTTCCGCAGCTTATATCGACGATCTAATTTATTGATAACAGTCCGGACAAACATCGCATCAAAGAACGATGTCTTGTTTTGATCCTTGCTTTCGAGAATCTGCAAAACGTAGGTAGGTATATATATTGCAACACGAAGAAATTGCCAAAGCTGGATCTGATACTCTATAACAGTGATAGGTATTGTCACTGGACACTGATAGGAAAAATGGTGGAAGGCCAGGGAGAAAAAATACCATCCCTCAAGCCTCACTAAAGTCCAAAGGGCGGCATGCATTGGGGTAACTAACAACACCCACCGCAGCAATGGAGGTAATGCTAAACCTCTGGATATTTACTGCAGCAGTAGAGTGGTCAAAACCGCAATCAGACTAAGAGAGTCTGGAATATGGTCATCCTATGGGCACGCCTCTATTGACACACAATGGAGCGCTGCGGAGGAGAAGATAACTACAGACTATCTACCCCCCACACTCGTTTTTGAAAGGAGATTCACAACCAGAATTCCGGACAGAAATGATTGGGAGTATAATGCAGTTACAGAAGAAGGGGAGATAACCCTCTATACCGATGGTTCTAAGATGGATGTTGGTACAGGCGCGGGTATCTTCAGCGAAAGACTAAACCTGCGAGAATCATTCCGAATCAACGATGATTGTAGTCTGTTTCAAGCAGAAATTTCTGCTATAATCCTAGCGGCAAAGGACCTAAGGAGACGACACATTGCCGACAAACAAATCACTATATACTCTGACAGCCAAGCGGCCATAAAAGCCATGGAGTCAGCCGTGGTGAAGTCGAGGGCAGTAAGTCATTGCGAGAAATACATCGACGAACTATCGCAATCCAACACGGTGACCCTATGCTGGGTACCGGGGCATATGGATATTCCGGGAAATGAACAATCGGATAAGATTGCAAGAAATGGGTCGAAGATGCACGCATCAATGGCCCTAAAATCTGTAAGAACTCCGCTAAGCCCGCTTGCTAGCAAGATCGACATTGAATCCTTGAGTAGAACAAATCTACGCTGGAACAATCTCAACGCCAGTAGGCATGCAAAAGAATTATGGCCAGAAATGAGCAAAAAGAGATCCAAATTCATGATCGGACTTAGCCGCAAGGATATCCGCATACTCACGGGGGTCATTACTGGACACTGTGCGACAGGGGTACACGCGGAAAGGCTCGGCATACTGCATAATGACTTTTGCAGAAGCTGCAGAGACGTTGAAGAAACAGAATCTGTTCGTCATCTGCCTTGCGAATGTCCAGCCTTTAAAAACAGTAGACAGAGGATTCTCAACAGCTTCTTCTTCGATGAACTAGAGAATTTGGTGAATGTTGATCTTAAGGAAGTCCTGAGATTCATACTTAAATCGGGGTGGTTCCAGTAGGTCATCAAACTCCACATCCCTTCGGTTGCTCCTAGGACAAGCTGGGAATCTGGATACAATAGCTTGTGAAGGCCTGTGATTAATACCAAATATAGGTGACTCAATAAAAGCGGTATATTCTTTGTGGTATTCTTATTTGTCTGGTTAAAACAGATTTATTTTTCAGAAAATTTTAAAATTAAGCCAATTATTGTTTTGAATGATATTTGTGATTTTTGCTGTATTTGTCTTGCTAATTAATTGTAAGAAGCAAGGCTCTGACCTTATTAGCCAACTATTTAATTATTTAAACATTTTTGTTTAAAAAAATCCTAATCCTAACTTACTTTTTACGGCTCTACCGTCCGGACGGACCTAAGCATCCATTAACATGCCTTCATCAGAATCTACTCACTAGCCACCTTCAGTTGCGCTCGAAGCTGTTGGGTGCCTTTCCTATGTCTGCCATAGTATGAAAATGTTGTCTGTGGTGGACAATCTTGGCCTAAAACCGCACTGATATTACTATCAGACCATATCGGTTTAGGCGTTCACATATTATTGCCAACAGAATTTTCTATTCGTTGTTGAGGAAACTTTCCAGTTGCCGCAGCCCAAAGTATCTTATTACTGCAGTAACGGGCAAACGATGAAATTCCATTCATCGGCAAATTTTTTTATCCGATCAAATTTTACAGAAGAGTTGGTGAATGCTCCTTACAAAATCATCTCCTCCTGCTTTGAGAAGCTCGGCGGCCAAGACGTCTTTACTCACAGCATTATTGGATTTAAGTTTAGATTAAAAATGGCTACCCTCACTTCATTTTGGTCAGCTTGACGAGATTTTCGTATATCATCATTGAATGGGTTATACTGCCCAACAGCGGGATGCCGGGATCTCGGCCGCATCATCGCTTTAAATAGCGTCTGCAGAAGAGTTCCTTCTAAATTCTCAGCTCACCGACTGTGACTCTATACTGACTTCTTCGTGGTCGCCTGGTGAAATCTACCACATCAGAGGCGAGATAAAATCTCTCTCATCGCCTGATGAAATCTAGAATATTGGTATTCTGTACTTGAATTTGGCGGCACGCGACTTCTTGAATGATTAAGGAAAACGCGGTCGGGAAGCGCTCAAGCAGTTTCTTGCGATCGCAGCCTTTCTGCATTCAACGTCGAATTTTCTCGTAGTAGATATAGGCATGCACTCTCATTGCTGGACAGTACGAGTTATCCGTAAGTCTAGCACCTCTGAATGTACGAACGTCTAAAATACTGAAGGCATGCCAATGACATTAGGAAATTATTTTTATTTGTAACAAACTTCACCCTGAAGAACTTCAAATTCCGCTATAACCAATAAGAATTCGTTGTATCAAACGTGAGCGCTATTTCGGTGATTTGAGAACGATTAAGGCATTCTTGTGGACGCTTACCGTGAAATATAGCTGCATCAAAAATAATGAAGATACTTGTCGTGAGTAAACATTCCCTGAATATTTTTGAAATGTAATGTCGCGCATAACATAGTATTGGCCTCAATTCCACACCAGTCGGCCGCACCTTTAATTCCCCCATGTGGTTGCTATACTTAATTACGTACACAAGTCGAAAATCCCCCAAGCGAGCGTGAAAAAAAAATATTCAAAAATATTAACCCTATACGCCACCCAATAAACCGCATCAAATGGGCCCCCACACACGCAATGTTACACAGCTCAGCTACTGCACATCCGTGCTGGCCCACAGCACACATCATGGCACTGCGATCATCCAGAAAGGATGTGACACGCCACAGCCACACCTGTCACCGATGCGTCTTCTTTAACGTCAGACATTTATTTAAGCAGCAAATTGAAAAATACGAAAATAAAGGAAATTCTCAATCTTGCTCCGCAGTCCTCACCACCACAACCGAAGCAACGCGACGACCGGCCAACTTAATTCTTGAGTAATGCCCGAGGCAAAATATTTGCTGTTAAGTGCTAAAAATCTCGGAGGGTAATAAATTTCCCTACAAAACTCTACCACCAAGAGGGTTGGGGGGAGGAAATAGTTTTCTACTTGGTGTGGGGGGCGAGTGAGCGAGGTATTTCTTGGGCACGCAAATTTTGCCAACCCTTGCTTCTGATCCCAGACACGTCGGTCGTAGGTGAGCATGAGATTAACGACAGCAATCCGAATGCTTGCATGATGCATGATGGTGGAACATAAATAACAAATCTGCGAGGTTAGAGATACTGCGTGCAGCCGTGCGTGAGCATGAGCATGCACTAGGAGTTCCAATGCAACTATTAATTGGTCCACAAAAGTCGCAGCTACACCGAACTAAAACAGCACACCCAAGACACATGATATAGCGATTGGTTTTACACGAATTTACTAGAAAGGCGAACAGTATGGCAGTTAGTACAACATCATCATCAACCCAAAGATACTCCATCATAATAGGACCGTGCGACTACCATGCCAACCAAGCCAACTACCAAACTGCGCCGAGACGCTAGAAGACAATCGATATACGAAAACGGGAGAAGCAGCACAACGTGGTACAAGAAAAATCACATAAAAACCGCTTTTTATCCATTCTTTTAATCAGATATCATTTACAGTAATAAATTTTCATAAATTACCCCATAACTCTAGCGCGGTCGCGCGGGATGAATAGAGTGGGAAGTTGACGATTCAGCCGATATGGAGAGGCGGCCGTCAGTGAGGGGGTGCTTCTTTTTGGGGCTATCGCATGGCGGGCATCTTCGTGATTGCCCGCGCTGGCCGCTTCAAAAGGAATTATTGTTATGAAAACAACTCATTAAGACATCACAAAGGCTGCTAATGAGGTTAATTTTTCCTGGTTTGGCTCGCACTTTGCTGTATGCGGCTAGAAATGGAAAACAGTATTCGGCCGGTCGTGCCATTTAGAGGGGTAAATTGTGTGGTTTCTGCTAAACGGGCTGAAATGATTAAGTGCTACAGAGTTGTATTGTTGCTTAGCACGAGAGTTATGATTATGATATTCTTGGTGAGTTTTTTTTTATTTGTTGCTTAACCGAATGGCAGTGGTGCCATATTCTTTTGTAGTTAGCTAGGATGATGGGTTAATTAGGACTTGGGGTCTAGTTTTTTTTTGTTGAGAACTGGAGAAGGACTTGATGAAATTGTCATTATGAGGCAAGACATGATTGGTGCACTCAGAAAAGTTGTCTTCATCATCAAGCCTTTTGTTTCAAAGCTTAAAAAATTATAATCGATTACTTAGTTTTAACCACAGTAAAATATTTTCCCATTATCTGTGGTGGTGTGAATATTCTGGACTAACCGAGCCTAAAACCTTACTAGTAGGCGTTAATAACTTTGTTGGCGAATCGTTTCAGGCACTCACATAATATACAACACTACTATTTTTCACATGACTTTGACTATATAACGGTAGACAGGATCTAGATTGCAAACGTGAAGACTGCTGTCTGTATCGTCGAGCAAACTATGCTGAAGTTCTCTTCCGTAGGAATGATTCCTTAGATCAAATCAAAGAAACGGTTTGTGGTCTATGTATGTATAGCCCTCAGAAAATCATCTCTCATTGCGTTGTTTGTAGGGTTATACTGTCATAATTAATGTAAACCATTTCTATTTTTCTTTTAACCAAATCAAAGCTTACCACTCATAGATGTGTCGAAAAGAATAAGAATTTAAAAAAGTATTTTCAAAATATATCCAACCTTGCACCTACTCCAAATCTTACAGTGACCCCAAGCAGGGCGGGTTGCAGTTGCAGGGCGGCAACATGCCCCCCATATCGTCGCTGTTTAAGAAAACCGGCATAACTAAAAAAATTCGATTTTTCAGGAGAGCGGTTTAAAGTTTCTGAGTCAGAAAATTTTCACAAATCTATTTTTTTCTTCGGAAATGTGTATTTGATTTGCATAGTTACATAATATATGTAATCAAAAATAAAAATTGCAGCTTTCTAGAGCAAAAGGTTTAGGCTGGGCGTTGATCATCTGTCAGTCGGAATCTTCATTTTTATATAATATTACCATAGCTAAAGCCGATTTTTTTTTTTAAAGATTTGGGAGAAAGTATTTTTTAGGAAAAATGGCATAAAACATAAAAGTGTCACTTCAAAAAAGAGGTTTTTAAGAAAAGTGGCAAAATTCGTTTTAATACGTAGGAAAAGGTGTGGAACAGGAGTTACTATATGTATTATAAAAGTTGGCAGAACAACGAATGGCCCATTTTTTCAAGAATCCTGTGCCTGCTTTTTTGCTCACAACACAAACTATGCCGCTTTTCCATATAAACATACACAGAAATGAGGTAAATTAAAAATTGTCACATTATCCATCGGTATTCTGAAGCACTATAGTTAAATCCCATAGGTGTTTTCACCAAAAAAAAATATGCCCCAAGGTCAGCCCATAAAAAAAAGGTATTTTGTCCAAAAGGTATTTTGAAATGAGGTATTAGGTAGGGTTCCCTAAATAATGATGGGAGGCCTCTAATATAATTCAAAGTAAAATAATTGCGTGAGGGATAATATACCGTGTTTCCTATTGACAGTTCCTTAATGACTTATTGCCTCAGTGTGACAGCCGACTTACACCACACACGACGCAGTTTTCAAACGTCAACATTTTATGTACCTAGCTACTTACCTGACCAATTCATTTGCTGAGCTATTCCGGTCCAAGCTTTTTCAGTAATATTCTTATTTGAATACTCTTGAGTCTTGAATTTTATTTTTAAAAAGACATTTGCAGTTTCCTATCAATTTGACGAATTTTATAATTTCATATGGCATTTTTTTTATATTTTTTTTAAATATCTGTGGGCTTTTAGACTTATACCTTTCACCAGAACATTTTAAAAAAGTTTTACAAAAGCTCTGGGGTCATAAAAATGATTGAACGATATCGTTTTCACGCATGCCGTCTCTATCATATTTGTGGTAATAAACAGAGACAGAGACTGTTGAAAGTACCTTATTGAACGAACATATATCATCAATTCATCATGCATTAAAATCAAATTGTTGTTTACCTTCTTTGAATTCTGCTATTGAAAGCTGTAGGTACATAGTGTTGACATTATTTCTCGAAAGTACGACAACTTTGTATATATGTATACTAACGAATAGGATGTTTCTATATTAAACAAAACACAACTTCCCCTCTCGGCCCTATTCTACTTAATTGACAACAATCATTAAAAATGAATGTTCTTTAATTCTTCCTTCTTTTCTTTTCTATAATTCAATACAAAGATAGAAAAGTAAATTCGATATAAATATGTCATGTTAGTGGAACGCCTTTTCGATCATTAGTGTCGAAAAGTCAGACATTTTCCAGTCGTTGCGGACTGTTACTCTCGAATGGGTTTCGAATTTAATTCCATTAATTTGTTTAAAATCACGAATTTGGGATATTTTTTTCTTCAGATTTCCTTGTGTTACGGGCACGCCCCCAATATCTCCTGTCACTTTGCCTCAATTTATCGATCTGTCAGCCCGAAAGGGGGAACACAAGCGACCAAATCCATTACCCTTATAATTAGTATCCGACAAATTAGTAACTCTCGCACACATCACTTCGATTACAATCGAAACTAGGGGTGTGTGTAAATCACACACTTTTGACACATAAATTGCTTTCTAATTGCGCCGAAACATCTGTCTGTCTGTTTCGTTTCGTCAGATTGAAAAGCACCAAGAGTTAACTTCCTGCTGTCGTTGCGATAGTGTGTTACCACAAATAGAGGTCGTCTTCGGCTTTAAATGAAAAGAGTCCATCGTGGTTGTTATCAGCGAGCTCATCAGAAGCAGCCCAAGAGAGAAAGAGTCACTTGGGTAATGTTGTAGGGGCCCCCATAAATCATGTCAGCCAAGCGAGTGACTGAGTGTCGGCATGAATTAGCTTCCACTCAAAGTAAACATGCATCGCGCGCATATCACTCGTTCATGGTCCTCGGCTAATTTTCTTTAACGCTTCACAAGAAGCCGCGACTGAATGAGGCATAAGCATCCATCCATCCGTTCACATCCATCTCTATTCGTGCATAGTGTTTGGGTTTGCTGCAGCATTTTGAATCTTGGGTTGGATGCTGTAAAGTTGCGTTTCTTCTGATGTTGCGCTGCTGGAGCTGACGATGGCGATAGTGGTGGTGGAATAATCACCCTCTGTCAAAATGTTTATGTATTCATTTAATCTCTCGGATGCGGTACAAACGGAAAACACAGAAATAAATGGAAATTAAGTAGCTACGTGTCATGGAGCGACGAAATGCTCATTCAGTCATTTTTCAGCTGAAGTAGTTGGGAAGGTCTCAGGCTTTTGGCTTTGGGTGTGGAGCGTATAACGGAAATTAGTATAATGCATGGGATGATGCGGGAAGATGCCAAGAGGCACGATTGTATGGATCAATTGCAATTGTGTAGTTCAAGAGGGAGATATGGCATTTGTATAGTGAAACATGTACTCGATCATTATTTTACTTACGACTGGCGGATGCCGGATACAAATATAAAATCTGTCAAGGTCAAACGAATACATTTTTAACACTTTGCAGTATGATTCTAAGTTAAATTTTAATTTAAGCAGTAACATCTTGCCTCATAAAGAAAACAAAGTTCTTTTCAGACACATGGTAATTATTAAAGTTGTATGGCATTCGCCTTTATAGACCTTTATATGGGAAAAGTTAAGACTTAAGGTGCTAGTACACGGCGCATGTAGCAAGCCACATACGTATGTAGCTCTAACGTCAATAGAGAGTGCACAAAGAGAGCTTGAACATGGTATATGCCTAACCATGCCATTTATCCTGTATTGTACAGGATACCCCTGTATTTTCAACGAAAATCCTGTAGAAAAATGACTCCTGTATTTTTCAGAAAAACCCTGTAAATATCCTGTAATTATCCTGTTTTATTCTCATTGACTTAAAACCTTTGAAAACTCTGTTTCTGAACGAGTGTTCGGAATAGAAAGAGTAAAACGTTGAAACCCATTCTCAGGCCTGAGATCAAGTTTAACATGTCGCGCACTGCACGTGCATTGACTTTTATTATTGAATAAAAATTAAGCCGATCATACCACGCAACATCAAATCGAAAAAGAGGTATGTGGATGTATTTTGTCCGTTTAAAAGAGAGCGACATTTTTTGCCGTTATGAAAATTGGTGTCCATGTCCGGTTATAAGAGAGTCCGCTTATGAAAGTAATTTGTTTAAAAAAAATCATGTATTTACAACGTTCTTTGAAATATGTCCGGTTGTAAGAGGTGTCCGCTTATGAGAGGTGTCCCTCCGTATAAGGAGAGAGTATTCTCTGTATTCTGTTTAACTCTAGAAGGCTAATGTTCGTCGTTTCGATGATATCTTAATCAGAATCTTGTTATATCTTCTTAAAGCGGACATATAGCAACGTATGTTGTAGTCGCTAACTAACTTGGTCACCGATGACCTCTTGCAGATGGCACTTATTTTAATATTTTAATAGTGCGTGTTCGTTGATTCGACAAACGTTTAGCTTATTAAGGGTAGCTACGAGCATTAGCCTACTAGGTTTAAACTCTTGATCAAACAAATGGTCGAACTGAAGACGAATTGGACAACGAAACTAAATTTAAAATATTAAAATATTTATTCATTCATATTTACAATGTAATAGTTACCTACTCTTTATGTGGGGCAGTGGCTCAGTGGTTAGTGTGCTGGACAACTGTGCAAGGGGCACCAGGTTAGATCCACGAACTTAAGGTTTTTTCACTAGGTCACATCTCGCGAACTTCTGACAAATATCGGAGAGTCAGCAATACCATGTAAAAGCTTGTCAATCCACCCGTTCGGATTCGGCATAAAGTCTCAAAAATAAAATCTCACAAACGAATGGTTGTGAGAAGCTCGGGTGCCTATACGGACCTGTTGCGCTAACTACTTAATCTAATTTTCAAGTTACAATATTATTCTTATATTAGATTTCGAAGAAAAAACTATCCTGTATTCTATACTGTATTCGAAAAAATAAATCCTGTGAAATGCAAAATTTTCTTAGAATTTTCTGTTTTTCCTTAAAAAATAAATGGCATGCTAATATGCCCATTGGAACCATTCGCTGACGTAAAAATGACGTCAGTGCTACATACGTGTGTGGCTTGACTAGCACCTTTATTGACGATTATTTTTCACATGTAGCCTTAAAACAAAAGAGAATTTTGACATAACAAGGCTTTCCGCATCCGCAGACGTCGACTCGTCGCCGCTACGCGTTATCGGCCGCGTTCAATACGCTTTTGCCTAGCTATAGGTAGATAACAGCCTCTAGGTCGATTTGCCTGCAAATCTAGGCAAGTTTCGTGTGTTAGGCAAGATTTTCTGCTGAAGTTCGATGGTAAATTGGCACCTGAATATGTAGGTACATATACCTAAGCACATTGAACGCGCCCAACGTCACAACACAACATGCATGCTACATGACGATTATTATTTTATCATCAAGCAGTGTCGGTCGCTTATTGTCGCGTGCGAGTACGCTTGATGTTTGTTTACATTTTTAAATGTACCTATGAATTAAAAATTTATTTAAAAAATGTATTATAAAATTGTTTGAATTGATAAAAAACTGCGAATTTCTACACAAAAATAACTCAAGAGTGTTCAAATAAGAATATTACTGAAAGAGCTTGGACTGGAATAGCTCTGCAAATGAATTATTGGTCAGGTTAGTACATAAATGTTTACTATTGAAAATTCTGCAATTATCAATACAAAGTTCTTAGAAATAGTGGAAAAATATCCCATGGAAAATTATTCTGGCAATTAATATTTCATGTTGCTTATTGGGAAGGCAATTGCTTGTTGCCTCAATGTGAGAGCTGCCTATTAAGCTACAAAGTGCCGCCCTAAAGAAACGAGTCCTGGTCCTGGCTGATTTGACATTACATCGCATTATCGTCATCAAATATAATATGACGAGAATTGTCACCGTGAAATATATTTGGGTTGGCTCACACAACCCGCCATTTTGGGATACAATAGCGCTTGATGTATCGTGTACCTGGTTCCAAATACTAGAGTCTTTTTAATAATATTTCCTGTTCAAAACAATGTTACCTTGTCTAGCCGCATTGCCACAAAATTTCAACTAGTCAGTTTAATAAATTGGAATTATTTCAGAGAGAATAACCTCGACGCAACGCAACGATATCAAGTTGTCAACCTTGCTACAACCCAAGTATGTAGTTAAATTCAAAGGAACTTCGTTCAAAAAATTGAATTTAACTGTGAATGTGGGGCTTTTACCAGAATATTCGAATGAGTTTCTTAGATTAACGCTTTCTTCATAAAGGTGTGAACTTTAAAGTCTATCGCGTTAGTCTTCTTCGCTTTGTCGAATACATTTTTATAGGTTCTGTAATCTTGGTTCAATCTTTGATATAGATGCCTACCGAGCAGCTGTACTAAAGTGGACAAGTAGGTCTTCGGATGACCCTAACGCCCACACTTTTTGGAAACGAGATGTCAATTATACTATTTAGTAAATTTTCAATTTGACACACTGCTCACTTTAGTTACTATCCCCCCAAAACGACTCAATATGCGGCAAATCACCATATCACCAAGGCGGAATTGTTAAGAGAACATTGGGCATGGGCAGTTGTAAAGTAGTCACAGAATCGCTGCCAGTAAGTACATTCACGACGCATTTTGTAGGGTGTGAAAACTGCAAGCACTCGAAAGGTAATCTTGGTTAAATTAATAGCTTTAAGTTATATTTCCTCACTTATTTTCTGTAAAACCCACTCGACTTAGATATATGTTTCCAATTTTAGCTTCGAAGTTTGAGCTATTTTTCACTTGGCACTGACGGGGGATTTGGTATAAACCCCTCTTGCCGATGTGTCGTGTCGAGGCCTTGGGCATGTATTTCATGATCAGCAGCCAAATGGAATAACTACTGAGTCAAAAGCGTAGTTCCATTACGCTTTCACAAACATCATAACTTTTAAGCTACGATTACACGACCATTTTTCGAGTCATTTAAATGGCACTCTGACGTAGAAATCGCGTCACAAAGCAGTCATTTAAATGTCGTTCCATGTGATCGCCATTTTTGGGATAACATTTTCGGCGTCATTTAAATGACTGGGAAAATGTCGGACCAAATGTATTTAGTGCCATTTAAATGGCGGAAAAAAATGGCGTGTGACCGCTCTTCAATGACGCCTAGGACAAATGACTAAACTTTTTGGCTGTTGCGTCATTTAAATGGCATCCCAACGGAAAATTTTAAATGACACAAATGACGATGATAGTCATTTCGTGTGATCGCCATTTTTCCAATGACGAATCGTAGCTTAAATGTCGCTCTACTGCGCATTTTTTTCTGACGCCACAGCGCCATTTAAATGACTCAAAAACAATGGCCGTGTAATCGTAGCTTAAGTCATATGTACACCGTTTTCATTGAGCAACTATTTAAAACAATTCACTGAATGGATTCCACTTAGCATTGCCCGTTGATTTCATACATACTCGCTCGACTCCACAAGAACCACTTTACTTTCATCAAATTAATTTCACTACCTTACCACCTCTGGCCGATTGATTAGATACCTTTCGCTAATCTAACATCGTATCATTACTCAGAGAGAAACCGGGGTGGGCTGCCTCTGCCTCCTGCTCCTGACATCATGTTTGATCCTCTCTCTCTGTTTGTGTGCGCGCCTCCTTTTTCAATCGAGCGCAATGTTAAACTCACTGCAACTGCCGCATTATCGTCATCTACTGCATAGTAAATGGAAGCAGCTAGGCTGCCCCTGTCTCTACCGCTGCTGCTGTTTAAACCCGTCCTAAAGTGAAATGACTCTAATCTCTTGGATGAAATTGCTTTTGGTCTGCTTAGTGTGACACCTCCCTGAGATGTAATTTATGATTTTAATTGCAGCGTACGTTGGTATACGTATAACGAACATCCACTTAAGTGGCAACGGTGTGGAAAACCCATTGTTCCGGTTTTGAGCAACGGCCTGGTTCGGTTGCTGCTACGTTCGACGCTCATACCTAGTGTTTCTCGAAATTATTAATTTTGTGTTGTTGTTTTTTTTTTTGTTTCCCCGACTATTTTCCCTGTCAGGTTAGTGAAACAAATTACTTCATTGTTATCACCATCGGTCTGATTTATGAACAGACACAATCCCTATGCGGCTTGGTGGACGGCTTTCATGATGTGGTATCTCGTTGTCGGCTCTGGCCTGAGTGCTGCTGCTGATGCTATGCTGGGAAATTAGCAGTGATTAATAATTTTAAATTGTCTGTCTATTAAAACATTTCCGGTTATTAATTATGGTAATAAATCTTTGGCGAGAAACACTTGGACATTTTGAATAATACGACATAGCTTTGAGGGGTGTTTTAGGCAAATGTCTACCATGTATAGAATATAATGGACGCCATGGCCAACAAATGAAAAATAATGCTAACAAGCATGAGCTTTGAAGTGTATTTGCGGTGATTAGGTATATACTAGAAAAATACAACAAAAAAATAAAAACACAAATTTAGGGTCCGAGAGTTACAAAAAAAAAAAACAAAATTCAATGAAATCGGCAGTTGAGATGTGTGTTCTCTGTTCTAGTCCGTTAAGATTCTAAAGGGCCTCTCATGATGTTATCATTCATTTTCATCCTTTTCATTCATTTTCAATGGTTCGCTTGTCCATTAAGTGGTTCGCGGGTGTAGGTGGCTCAAGTAGATCCTCCATTGCTCTTGATCCTCCGCCGTCGACTCCAAATCATCAAGGGCAATCCCCATACGGGTAAAGGTATGGTATGAGAGATTATGGACTTGATCTAACCATATCATCCTTGGTCTACTTTGGACTCCTAGAGGACGCTTGCCTGATGGTACGGATTCCATAGCACGTCGTGGAATCCTGGTCGGGGACATACGTTTAACATGACCAAACCACCGAAGCATGGATCGCTCCATCCGGGGAAATAGCTGCTCGACATTGAGTTCCTTCTGGTATTTCTGATTCGATCTCTACGGGTCACACCAGCAATACTACGGAGAAATCTTATTTCGGCAGCTTGTGTCCGCGATCTTATTCTTTCGGTCATTACCCAAACCTCATGACCATAGGTAAGATAATGTTATCATATAGGCTTAAATCAAATGATTCATTGAAAGCGGAGGAGAATATTATTCTTATAATGCCAGTGTTGTTATAAAGATTTTTTCTAGGGATTAAAATTTTCATATGCAAATCTTAACTCATCTTAAATGCAAGTTAGCTAGCTATATCGAAATTATCGCAAGGTGCTTATGAGATATACAAACAAAAATAATTATCACATAAATTCATGAAGCAATATCATAACCAAATGAACAGATATAATTCAGTCAAAATATCTTGCTTCTTATGTAAATAAGAATTTTCGAAAATTCATATGTTCAATAAGCAGAGTACGTTGCATAAGACTCCAGCTCCAGGTTAGTAAATTCCAAACTTGAATGAGATCGTAAAAAAGAAACAAGTTTAGAAAATGCTCTATAAACTAAGGTATTTCAGTTATTGTCTGTTTTTAAAATGTATACTATGTTAAATATATAGTTTTTCAATCAAATTTTCGTCTGAGTCTGAACGCAGAATTTCAACAAATCGTTAAAACCAAAACCAAAAAAAATTGGATAGCTACAGTAAATATATTATTTTAAATCCATACGTACCGATTTTTATCTCATCATATTCATATTCGAATCGAATTGAACACAATCTGATGGGAGTGTAAAGTAAAGTCGCTGTTAAATCAAAAAGCTTGACCATGCTAAGTTTTAATATTTTCAATTTCGGAGAGCAGTTATTGCTATTCGCAAGTAGAGAGACTGGTGCGTAGCAAAAATAGGTGGATGAATAAATCATCTTTGATACTTTACACCGAAAGTCTTTGTGACAGATTGTGTTCCAGAAAAAGACGAAGTGAGTGTCGATTGCTAATCGTTGATCGACAACTGTCGATAGATCGGGAACTTTGATTGTCGATTGCGATCGATATTTGTCGATTTGACTGTCGCTTGTAGTCGATTACAAATGTATGATCGATGCTTTCTCTTGGAAGTGAAAAAATGTTGTGCGTACGAATAGCTAAAATCAATCGACGCAATCGACAATTGTCGTGACGATCGCTGATCGACAATCACAATAAGGGCCGAAGTATACATGTAGCAATCTGCCAACGTTAATTTCCTTTGACAAACCCGCCCGCAAGAGAGAAACTTGTCTTCTGGGAAAAAGACGGAGGGTTACCGAAACAGTCTAACCCCCTCCTACATTTGTCTCAATATGAAGCTGACTGATGTAATCAGTTCCTCCAGCTGGCAGTTAGTCTTCAGGGAAGGCAAAAAGGTGACCGAAGCAGTCTAACCCCGCGTTAGTAGCCTCTGACAGTCCACTTCTTAAGAGGGTGGTTGGTACAGGCCAAAGCAGAAGAAGAAGAGTAGTCTGCTCTACAGTTTTACGTCGAAAGAGTGGCGGTTCGCATTGGAAAAAGATGGAGGGTAACTGTCAGTCGGTTTTTAAGTAAATCTGAAATTTTCCTATACTCCCTTTGTTTAAAACGAGGACAAGAAGTTGCTCTTACCATTCACTTCAACGATTTCGTCAAATTACAAATTTCACGCAGTAGCGCAATATAAAATCCCTTCAAGTCGTGAGATCTTTTTCAACATGCCTCTTTGTATAAAACTCTTGCACATGACAGTTAAATAGCAAAAAAGGCGCATTAACCAACAAAAATCGTATGACACTAAGCAAAAAAGTCACATAAGCAGAAAATGTAGGCAAATCGGCCTTTTTATCATAGTAAATGGCAGAAAAGTCTTTATTACTTAGCAATAAAGCTAAGCATGGTAGATGTGCCCGTTTGCATTGCTGTTTTTAAGCCATTTGCTGTTGGAAATGTGCCCTTTAAGCTTCGCACAAAAATAAGGCACTGTTTAACGATTCCAAATATGCCGCTAACTCAATTTTTAAATTCAGTTTCTGTTTAAACCTTAGTTCAACAATTAATTCGATTTCAGTTAAACCTTGAACGAAGTTCATTCTGTAGTTCAAGTTAAACTACAGTATTCTGCCGTTTAAACCTCAGGTTAGGCGATTGTCAAAAATACAAATATTTGACGTTGTTTTGTGTGTTGTTTGAAATTAAATTCAAGGAACGATTTTGAAAAAGTATAAAAGCTAACTACTGTACAATACTGCTAAATTCTATTCATAAAATTTCGTTAAACTGAGTTCAATTGAATTGAAGTTAAACTCACGTTCAGGTTCAGTTGAACTATAGTTTAAACTTCCAGTGTGAAACTGGGGGTAAGTATTTTCGATTTGAATTTATTAAACCATAATTGAAACCGAATTGCGATAATGGAATCCACAAATCCTAAATTCTACCATCCAATATAATTCAGATACAAACTGTTGTAGTGCAAAATAAAAAAATAAAAAAATCTGTTTCAAATTCATTTAAATCAGTGATAAACAGTTTTTATTATAATGCTCCTTGGTGCATATTTTTGGTTTTTCCAGGAATCGTTTTGCGTAGAAAGTATTCTTGTCTATCAGGACAATGCATAGCTATCAATGTTACGAAGATTTAAGATTATCTATAAGTTTAAGTTCAATCGATTGGGTAGTTTTCGAGATATATGATTTTTTTTGGGAGGTGCCACGCCCCTTTGTCCAATTTTAACCAATCTTCACAGAAATACTCCTGGGCCAATACCTAAGATTGTACGTAAATTTGAACTTAATCGATTCGGTGGTTTCCGAAATATAAGATTTTTAATGTTTTTTTTTTTTTTTTTTGTATGGGCGGTGCCACGCCCCTATAACTCATGAACGAATACACTTACAAAGACTGTATACATGTACTTACAAACCATGGTATTAACGTCACCTTTCATGGGAAATCAGAATCAAAATCGGTTCACGCATTACAGAGAACATTGGCGACAAACACAATACAACTTATTTTTATATAATAGATAGATTTTATATTTTATTCCAATTGAAATATTGGCCGCATTCACAAATCTAGTTTAGTAAGTCTGACAGCTAGCTCTCAAAATTCATGTTGCTGAGTTTCCATTGGGCAAAATTGGTCACGTGAACAGTTTTCTCAGTTGACGTCTATGTCCGCAACACCGACCAATCTAGTCAAGAATTTCTCGACTTAAGCCCAGTATCCTGCTCGCGCTTAAATTTAGCGAGGGCTTTTCTCTCCACCGCACAGATAAATGCTCGCTAAATTCGTTGTACAGGATATAGATAGGAAGGACACACGCCCATATTTTATTGCCACATATATTTTGATTATTGTTATTTATTCACCTTTTTCGTTTTCCCTATTCACTAACATCGATTTTCAAGTAATCCATGAAATAGTTGATTCAGAATTTGTTTTGTTTCGAAAAAGTTAAAAATTGTTTCGTGAGCTATATCAGTGGAGACATTTTCTTGGCCGAGTATAACAAAATTTTACGTAGTACGTATAGTATAACACTCAATGCGGACTGACATTGAGTGTGTCCCACGCCCACCTATATGAAAGTAAGAATTTAGCGTGGGAAACAGGATAGTGCTTTGTTAAACTGCCTCCCAAATTTTGTCTCTGTAGACATTTTTGTATGTGAGATAAAATTTAGCGCGAGTAGCATACTGGGGTTTACTAGTAAGTCGACGTCTATTTGTAGGAACATTTGTGTCATTTGACGTTTGACAACACAAAATGCACCGACTACAAAATAGGTAACGTAAACGTTTTCAAAGAGAAGAAAAATAAGAAAAACCATCAAAATGTTGATCCAAGTAAAACATAATGGAGTGCTATATGTATTGGAGGCTCCTGAAGAGGGCTGCCTCAGAATTCAGACATGTAAGTACAATTTGTAGACACTTGAAATAAAATATGCCAAACCATTTAAAACAAAAGTTTCGTTTCCGGATATATGGACCGACTTCTAAACCCCTATGGCCAGTCTGGTAAGTATTTGAAGAATTGTGCATCTATTACTGGAATCAAGGGATACAAAAATTAAAGCGATAGCCCTAATAGTTTTCCAACAGGACGTGTGAACATTTCAAATTTACCACATTTCCTGGTAGCAATCACAAAAAAAGTTCACTTTTACACGTCCTATTTAAAAACTACTAATGCTATCACTTTCATTTTGATATCCCTAGATTCAGTTTAGTATTACCTAAAAGATAGCATATATCTTGAAATGGTAGACGCATTAGTTTAAAATTCCAAGTCACTTTTGTATAATCCAATTATGTACAACTTTTCTTGTCCAATACAGTAGATCCGACAATCTTATCAACCACTGCTGAGGTTCCTCTAACGGCTCCCACTTCTGCCGAGCTATTTGATCCCGCCCAGCCGTCCATTTCGTCCCAAGCCACTTCACTTGATTCACCGTTCATGCCAATGGAGCCTAGTGGATCAACTCAGCCGCAAAGCGCAGACGAGTTATCTGGCATTGGTATAATATATACGTAATATAATAATATCCTGATTATTTTATTTTTTAGTCGTTGCCTTCGACCATAAGCACAAGGCTGTACTGTTGTTCTTAGACGAGTGCATCAAGCTGAAGGAAGATTTACGAAGTTGCAAGGTTCGCTGAAAGCAGGTTTTCGGCAAAATTACCGCGGCAATGCGACTTCATGATACATGAAGTCGCATTGCCGCGGTAATTTTGCGGTAATTCAGCTCGGCCACACTTGACAAAAAATTGGCCAACCTAAGGACAGCATACAACAAGGTGAAGGACAATAACAACGTCAAAAAGAGGACGGGGCGCGGGCAAATGTCTTGGCCATATATGGAGCAAATGTAATTCATATATCAGCATGAGCTTAACATAGCTGATGCGCCCGTGGTTGAGAGTTTACTGCGTTCGACCTATGTATCCTCTAAGTCTATGTCACGACCCAGAAGCTCAGCGGCATTGGGTGATGAGGGTGACGGGGACGAATTGGTTCCGAGACGCCGCGCAAATTGTAATACTGCGCGGGAGGAATTGTTGGCAATTAAGCGCAGGAAGGTGGAAATCGGGACAGCGATATTGGAGGAAATAAGTAGCGACAGTCTCTGCTAGGGGGAGGCAGGATACTTGGGAAAGGGAAATGCGGAGCAAGCAGTTTGACCTTAATAAGAAACGGATGGAGTTTGAAAGGACAAAATAGGAGGAGTCCAAAACAAAAAGGTAGGTACATACTTACAATTCAATTGTTTGAAATTTATAGGAATACGCATTTTATTTTTCCAAGAATTGACATACCTACCACAATCTGCAACCAGAGCACGGGGTGATATTATTAGTAAGTTAGTTAATAAGAAAAGTATTTATGGATTGCTATTTTAAATAGTTTTTAATTGTTTTTTCTCTTTTAGTATATGTAGTACGTTATTTTTAAGTAGCATGTATAGGTAAGTTATTATATAAATTATTTTTTAGCATAAGTTAGATTTAAATATATACGTTCCTTTGTAGGTTAGTTAGTTTTTAATGAAAAAATAAAATAAAAAATGTATTAAAAGAGTCATTAAATTATTTCTTTTTAAAACTCCTGGGTTTCTAGGCTGTTGACGTTGGACAGGCTGTTGCTGCTCTGATGGAGGATTTTCGGCAAACCTTTCTTCGACAAAGTCGTCTCCGCTCGTATCACTTTCTTGTGGAGGGTGATGTAGTTGTGTAATACTACACATGAAGTCACAACTTTCTTCGCCATGATTGGGTTTGCCACATCTAAGAACAGTCTACGGAAGTGTCCTTTCAATATAGTCTGAATGCCCTCAATCACGATGGTAACCCTTGCACTGCTCAGTCTGGTCATCTATTGTTGAAATCAGACTGCCTTTCCGTTAAATGGCCATGGCCACTGTCTCTAAAGGGAGTAATGAGGTTTCTCATCAAAGAGTAAGCTGCATCTTCTACCACCAGGTGGAACTGTGCTGGTACTGGTACAATCGTGTCTAACTGCTCACAGAGAGAGCTGTTTCTGTACACTTGCATCATGCAGGATGCAGCCTACCTGGTGCCCCAACGTATACTACTTACTTACTTATCGGGCTCCCGACCCGTGAAGAGTCTCTGCCTGAGACACTGCAGCCTTCCATCCTCTACGATCCCGGGCACGCTGCTTCCAATTGTCCAGACCAAGCGCTCTGGCATCCGCGATGGCTTGGTCTTTGAAACGGAGGTTCGGTCTTCCTTGTCTTCTCGAACCTGTGGGCTGGGATTCGAAGATCCTCTTAGCTGGAGCATTATTGTCCATTCGCTCGATGTGGCCGAGCCAATGTAGTCGACGTGTTTTGGCTTTTTGGACTACATCCACATCTTGCTACAGCTCATTGAGTTCGCGGTTGTATCTTCTCCTCCATTCGCCCTCCTCGCACACAGGACCAGAAATTCGCCGAAGTATTTTTCTTTCGAAGGAGCCCAGTATCAGCTCTCCCTTCTTGCTTATCGTCCAGCACTCGGCGCCATAAAGCAGAACTGGCAGGATAAGGGTTTTGTAGAGCACACATTTCGTCCTTCGAGTATGCATATGTAGCATGTACCTACTTAGTCTTGTCCTCATTTACTTCAAGCCCAACGGATTTCTCTCGGTGTATTTTGTTTTTGTGTTTTGTTTTGTGTCGTGTTTATTCTCTTAAATCCTCTCACTGCGCAAGTGACGGTTGGCCAAGTGAATTGAAACGCGCTGTAATACCTGGAATGTAGCCAACGCTCTTTTCTTTAAAAGCTTGTATTTAATTGTTGTAAGTATTATTACTTTTTAAGCATAAAAAGAACAGTGGTAAGTTACCTGAGAAATCTCTTTATATTGATTCTTGAAGGCCATTTAACGTAATCTTGCAGAAATGTTCCGAGTACATCCAAAATTTCGCAAAATGCCTTATGAGCAGGACTATTGTTGTAGTCAGACCGATCACCCGCAGATAAGAAACTTTCCCGTTTACTGACCATCCAAATGGTAAACAGTAGTTCTTTTCTATATCTGCCATTCGCTTAGCATTTCCTAATAATAAGTACATTGGAATTACTTCTTCCACATAATTTTGGTTACGCTGAGGCTCTTCCCGCATGATGCCGAACAAATGCTGGATACCTCAAAAGAATTGATGTGCTTATCAGCTCATCCAATACATAATATGCTGCACGATAGGTATAATGAAATAAAGTTTATTCTCATTTGAAAGGAATATGAATTATAATTTTCTTACTCAGAATTGGATCTTCTTATGTATTATTCATTTTCTTGTGATAATAATTATTTTGTTTATTATAATTATGTATATTTAAAGGTAATTCAAAACTTTTGGTGGAAAAATTAAATACAAAATGCTCGTTCCAAAAAAAATTGTGACGTCTATACAAACAAAAAAATCACAGCTGTCAAGAAGTGGCACACTACTAACAATTTAAGTTAGTTTTCGCATTCAGATCAATTTGAATCCAGACAATTCAGGTCGACTTAACTTGACTAGATTCTTGAATACGGCCATTATAAATAAGTGAGGGTTGCTATAGCTACTTCATATAATATATTGCTACGATTGCTATACCTACATAGATACTACATTTATCCAACGGCTGAAGTTACTTCGTGACTTCTATGCCCATAACATGGATTGGCTACGATATTCTAACCGAACGGACGAGGCAGGGAAACAAACTGAAGACTTCGCCATTTGCTGCAATCCCACTCAGTTGATGAGCCCACCCGAATTCCAGATAATCCATCAAATTACGGGAACACTCTCGATCTGTTTCTCACAACAGAGCCAGATAATTATAAAATAAAAATATCTGCTCCCTTAGGCGGCTCTCACATTGAAGCAACAAGCAATAAGCAACTATAGTTACTATAGCAACTGCCAATAAACAATCAGCGACATTTTTCATTCGAGCGACATTTAGTTGCTTTGATGTGAGACATCTAATTTAATTTAAAGCAAAATAATTGTGAGCGATAATTTTGCGTGTTTCCTATTGCCAGTTGCTTATTGAATGTTGCCTCAATGTGAGAGCCGACTTAGGGAATTCGGATCATGCTCTAATATCTGATATCCTCTCTATACCGACCCAATCCATCCCACCCAAAGACTCAATGCACCTTCTAGGAGGCACAGTCAATTCAGGAATCACATGGCAGGACCACATATCTTACATCGCCAGATAGGCATACGCTAAGTTGAGCTGTAGAGCAAAGAGGTACTTTAGCCTCAAGCTACTTTTCCTTCGTCGAATGTTTTGCTTCTAAACCCGGACCTCTGACAACGTAGCGTTTACATTATTTTCAGATGTTTTGTTGGCTGTATTAATATTTTTAATTAAAGCTTGACCGCGGAATGGTTAGGTTTTAAATGTTTTTTTAGATAAACTGCGTAAACGCGCGCTTCTCTGAGTCACTCTGCTCTATCCACTGGTTTTCAATCCAGTAATGTACCAACGCCTTCATTCATTTGGCCTAGTTCTCAATGCTCAGTTGGAGCAAGTGTCAGTCTCTTGGACATTTGATACTAAATCGGAGTACAAATTCACTTTCCGATATAATAATAAAACGGAGAATGGACTGTAAGAATTTAACTGCTCCAACAAATCATTTACAGAAATCTGATGGTGAATGAGTGGTGTAGTTCGACATAGCTATAATTCCAATATCAACCAAAGTTGTTGTTCTCTCAAACAACACCTCGAAAATGATTCAGGTTTAACCAACTTTACAATCGATGTTTGTAAGGGGTTAAGTCTTCTAATTTTTGTCTTTTCTTATGGCAGGACAAAAGTTTTCGGGACGATTTTTCTATCACAGATTAAAATTCTATCGCTTAAGTCTTGTTCTGCTAAAGTCCTCATCTACGACAGCCAGCATTGGATTTTACATTAACGTCCGGTGCCATTGTTCAAAACGAAAAAGTAACATTATGCTACTTAGTATTAGCAAATTATTTTTTTTAATTAACATGCGAGTTAGCGGTAAAAATAAATATTTAAATTTAATATGTAAGCTGATGTTGACTCAATTTATTTCCAAGCTCCTTAAGTGATATAACCAATTAATGAAACTTTTTAAATTCCAAGCAAGTAGAATAAAAATTCTTTTCAACTTTATCACCGATATTCAAATTCAAATAAAAAATGTTCAAACAAAAAGAAATGTCACCATTAAAATCAAACGCTTAACACATAATAATTCCACAGTGAATTATGCACAATTAAATTCATCACAAGAATTCTTTTTTTATTATTTTTTAATACAAAGAAATAATAAAACAAAAAACACATCTCGGCATCAGCACCCCTTTGTTAGAGTTGACAGCTCATTTGGCGATCACGTTGGCATGGTGATCAAATTTTAAAGTGGGTGGGTTTGGATATGAGCCCATTCATGAAACATTCATTTGCCATCCATCCGCGCTACTGAATAATAAGCCCCCTGGCGATCGTAAATTCCCCAACACATGTACACTACATTGACATAACATATTTGACAATAAATCGTCCAACTTCGAGCGTCAACGAAATAAAATTACTAAGCCCCCTTGAAGAATTAATTAAACATACGCGACTGCGGACATGCCAAGCAAATCTCAAAGCACCGTGAAATTAGCTGCCTGTCGCTCCCGCACCATTCTCTGAGTGATGACATTTGCTTGTGCTTTGCCTCTACAATCTACAAACTTCTATTTTTATTTTTATTTTAATTAATTTCATTTTAGAATTCCGATGGCATGTATCCACCAGCAAATAATAAATAAGGATTATGAGACAGCCAGCCTGGTTGAGGAGAAGATCATCAGCAATTCGCTTTGTTGTCGCGCATATCGCAATGAAACGCTTCAGTGGGATCAATGAATTAAGTTGTTATTTTGTCACTGAGAGTTGATGGGGATATTTATTGTGATCCTCTTTCTAACTAAGTGATATAGCCAACGGTATGGCTGGGGTGAACATTGAATTCCCCCAAGTAAATGAAGTGAAAAGTAATTATTGTGTCGGCTTAGGCTTAATGGCTGGTAATAGTTGCTTAATGATCCTAATAAAAAAAACTTTTTATAAACGAAGTGAATTCGAAACTATTTGTAGGTTTCGTCTGATTTATTGATCGTTATACGGATTTTAAAATGGAGGCTATTTATTATAGTATACCATGACCGCTACTGCTACCGCAGGAAAATATTTATCTGTCGATGAGGCGTTTAGAAAACTTGCAACTGAACTGATGTTATAGTTAGGTACCTAAGTCTAAACCTACCTACTTATTTTTATAACCACTGTAATATCACATATCATTATAGCAACCATCACAGACCATTTTGTTAAGCTTGCTAGCACCAGGCAGGCGGTAACATCTTGTGCTTAGTGAGTCGAAATAGTTCTGACATATTATATCAGCGGTAAACCATACCAGTCCCCTGCAATGCCGGAACACAAGTTGACTGATGTTGCTCTCCAAACGTGCGCCCTACCTAGCAATGATAATGACATCAATGACGGCTACAGAACGATGATGTACGGGAGGAATTTGCACGGCAGGTATCTGAAAGGTTTGAACAAATTCCAAATGTTCCATTGAATATTGAGGAAGAATGGCAGTTGTTTTCAACAGCAGTCATTGCTCTGCAGGACATGTTTGCGGAGTGAAGCGGCTCGGTATGGCGGCTCGGTGTGGCGGCTGGTGGTGAGAAAAGAACCGCGTCGTTTAAAACGCCCGGAGTTCAAGAAGCTATCAGAGAGAAGAAGAGGGCTTTCAAGGTGTAAATTCACTTGGGGGACTCTTCTCTCGAAACCGGTACATTGAGGCGCGAAGAACTTGCAAATTGGCTGTTAAGGCAGCCAAAGAACAATCTTGGAAGGAGTTCGGCGAAAAATTGGACCGCGATCACGGATCTGCAAGCAAGGTGTTCTGGCAGATTATCCGCCGTCTTAGAGGAAGGAAGTGGAATATTATTGAAGGAGTCAAATCCAAAGATGGTACACTTCTTTCCAATGAGGAGGGCATCTTGCGCAGATGGAGGGAGCTCTTTTCCGAATTGCTGAATCCAATCCAGGGCATTGAGGATAACACATCCATCGCCTTAAGCAGGGCGGAAAATAGTCCGACGGTTGAGGAAGTCACTTTTGCGATCAAATCGCTAAAAGCTGGCAAATCGGGCGGAGTGGATGAAATCCGGCCAGAAATACTCAAGGCCTTAGGTAAAAAGGGAGCCAAATGGCTCTCTGTGTCATTAAGTGGCCTGGGAATGCGGCGAAACTCCCAGCGACTGGCAGATTGGAGTGATTGTGCCCCTTTTCAAGAAAGGGAATAAAAGGGATTGCTCCAATTACAGGGGTATATCGCTTTTAAGTCTCCCCGGAAAAGTTTTTGCCAAGGTGCTGGAAACGCGTTGCAGTGATGTGGTCGAGGCACGATTAGGAGATGAGCAGTGCGTCTTTCGTCCCGGCAGAAGCACAACCGACCAGTTATTCTGGGCGTTGGACTTCGCCAGGGGTGCGTCTTGTCTCCTCTCCTTTTCATTACTTATATGGACTGGATGTTACAGCGCAGTCTTGGCGAAGAACGTTTCGAATTGGGAGATCTGAGGATTATTCATCAGCGAAGATGACTTGGTCATCCCTCGGTCCTCTCAGACTGAACTTCAGCGCGCACTCGATCGGTTTTCAGCCGTTTGTGTTGAAGCAATGCTGAGTTTTCCTGTATGATTGCTCAGGCTGGATCAATTTTGAGACAGCCCACTTAATGGACAATCGGATCAGTGAAAATGAATGAATGAATGACGGTATTGATGTGCAAATCTGTTAACGGATGTGTGGTCAATATAATCTGTAAAGCAATAAGTTAGTATTAGTGCTTTTAGGTCACCAATATATTAAGAGTCAACAAGATGATCCTGGATCACAAACAGTGATTAAAAAATCAGCTTCAGTAGAAAATTAAAGAAAGTCATAATCGACCGTCAAATCAGTTGCCAGATCGCGTAAAATAAAACGATCAAACGACATCGTTTTCACTAAAGCTGTCTCTATCATATCTGTGACAATAGACAGAGACTGCTAGTATCGAAACGACGTCGTTCGATGGTTTCCACTTTACATGATCTGCGCCCAGGTGGTTGTAATACCAGCACTGGAATCTAAAATTTGGTACACGGACGGTTAGCCCTAAAGTGATGCTACCAGCGCTGGTTTAGTCGATCGCAGTTTAGACCTTCGTAAAGGCAATTATAACACTGTTGCCTGGTTAACCAGGTCATGAGGGGTTTGACGGTAATGAACGCTCTGACGAGAAGTAGCGCCTTCTGGCAGCTTGCCGTTGATGAAAGCTACTGTGTATGTCTGGGTGAAAATCGTAACATATACTCGAAAATCAGGAAATAAGAACATGCGCTACCACATCCAAGGTCTAGAGGCAGGCAAAGAGGATATTTAGGCTCAACAAAAAAGATACATAAAGATAAAAGTTCTCGTTTTTTACGGGACACCCTCTTCACCACGTTAAGAAAATAGGACTATCCAACCACTACTCATTCCGAAAGAATGGTGAAAAATGTCATTACGCCCAAAACATTGCTAGGCAATTTGTTGTTGTAAAATTCACGTAAATTTGGGTGATGTGACATTGATTTTGGGCGTAATGGCATTATTTTTGCTAACGCCCAAGAAATTGCATAACGCACAACAAAAACATACAACAAAAGGGAAAAAAAGTTCAAAATTAATAATAATAAAAAATAATTTGGGGTCACTGTCACATTTGGAGTATTATTGTATATGCGAAATTGGATATAGGTATTGAAGGTTTTTTATGCAGTACAAATTCCCACCCGTTCCACCAAAATCCAACAGAAAATCCAAGCAGGGGGGTTGCAGGGGGGCATCATACCCCCCATACTTATTCCACTATTGACATTTCTAGATCTGGGTGTTATGACTTTGGACGGTATTTCATTATATTTGGGTTTTGCGACGCTCTATTCCTTTAATTTTTGGGCGATGTGGTGGTTTTTGGGCGTTATGACATTTTTCAATTTGGGCATTATGGTTTTGGGCGATAAGACCTAACGCCAGTAGGAGGAGACGACGGAAGGCAATATAAGAGGGCCTATGTTACACTACAATACCATATCTGATGCAAGAATTCCAAACCAAAATACTAGGTTATATTGAGGAGAGTTGCCTTATTTTAAACCTTTTTCGACATAAAGATGTTTGGTAGTGCTCTTGCCGAGAAATAAGACACCTCCACTGTCAAACGATCCAAAAACATTACATAAGATTGATGTAATCTGTCCCTGCATATACGCTATAAGTAAATGGTATAAACATAGACTATAGGATACAGAATATTTTATACGTAAAATTAAGTTTTATTTCACAATCTAATGTCCTTCTGACCATATAGCTCGTAGGCCGCTCTACAAACAAGTCTCGCAAACTGGCATGTATAGACTCCATAGGCCTAGCTTCTCACAATCATTCGTTTGTGTGAGTATTGTTTTATTTTTGGGACTAATGGAAGTGAAAGTGACCTACAATTTTATGCCGATTCCGAACGGCTTAATTGAGAAGATTTTTCGCAATTGTTAGGCAGTTTTTAAAGCATCGGCTGACATTGATATTATCGGTAGAAATCAGTGAGCTATAAATTGGTCACTAGCTCTTTTGCAAATATTTTGACAGAAGCTGTGTAGTCTGCGCATGTATAGGTACTATAAGGTAGGTTTTTCATTAATAACTTCCAAGCGCGTAAACAAATTTTACTAAATTGACATTAACATAAACCTTAGTTCAATTATCTATATAAAAACATAATATTTATTTCTTAAAAACGAAATTGAAATATATTTTTTTAACATTTCGAAAAACCTTACCTTGGGCCTTATTACGAACACCTGTTCCGAATAAGGCCCATGCATAATTTTTTCAATTTCTTTGGTTATCCTGCTAAAATAAGAAGTGCTTTGTCCTAAAACAAATAAAACAACGTAGTTTGTTATTTTAATTATATATTATTTTATCATTTAATAATAAAAAAAAACAAATACAGCCTTCTTGATTAAAAAAAATATATATTAAAAAAAATTGTACTTTAGTAAATTAATTTAAAATAAGGTCGTATTATTAATTCAAAAAATAGTAACAAATTAAATTTTAAGTTTTGGTAGGCTCATCCACTAGGACAATCAAGTCCTTCGTCATCTTAGTTATTCCAAAACAAAGTTCGATATACCAAGCACCATAATATATTGACACTCTCTCTTGTCTTCCATCCGGTCTTTTTTATACACATGCCATTACCATGCTCCGGTCTTATTGCTTTTTTCCCAATTTACCCGCCTTTGACATTTTGTCTAAAAACAATGTAAAAACAAATTTAATTTTTCATATTCCTAATAAGGCCCGCTAATATTTTGGGTGGGCCTTTTTAAGAACATGAAAAACTTTTGTTAATAAAATTTTAAACAAAAATCTAAGAAAAGGATTAAAATGATACTTAAACCATATTAAACCTTTGTTTTATATGTAACATATTTGATGTAAAAACTAGACTTACCCAAATTATTATTTGCACTAAAACTAATAATAAAAACCACTTTTTTATAAATAACTCATGCTTGCACCCATGCTAACTTTTATCGACCGTAAGAAAAACCACGATTGCATCAGAAGGAAATTTCTATCGATTTTGGTGTGGATATAGGTGTCCACAAGCACATTTAAAATATAATTCCTGTTGCTCTTCGGTTATGCCACTTTTTGCGCACTGGGCCTTAATAGGTTCCGGGCCTTATTTGGTCCACCTACCTTAGTTTCCATCTACCGGGACTCTACATAAATGGCGTATTGACAGTCGCTGTTTCTTTTTGGACTAAGAAGACAACAACTGAGTAGTAGATCTTTTCTCGAAATGGAGGGGCCACAGTTGCAAAAAGGCTTACTATTGTACTGAATTCAGTACAATTTGACTTTCCTGAGTACGCAAGTACCACTTCCCAATTTTCGGTACTATTTGTAGATAGTAATTTAAATTTTTAAAATTTTATTTTTCTATCTTTTAAATCAAAGGATTCAACAAAAATAAGCTGAACGCACTTGTTTCTTTTAAAATTCTGAATGCATTCATTACTCATCATACATACTTCGTTAAAAATTGACCTTTGAAACTTCTTGCATTCCTCGAAGATGTGGAAAAAAGATTTGATTTCGGAGACATTTTTTTGAATTTTTCATTACAACGTTTTTCACAAACTGCCATTTGGACGATCAAGTATAATTCAATAGTCCAATTTGTCTTATACCCGATTTCACACTCCGAGCTTAAGTGTCGATCCAAGGATAAACTCAGGATTAACACAAATTTTGTTTCCACAGTGCGGGTTTAACGATAAACTTCACTTAAATAGTGCCATAAGTGTTAATCCACCGACTTCCGTGTTCCGTGGCTTAAGTATCAATCCAGAGAATACATAATTGCCAAGCGCAATAATATAATATTTATCCCAAAATACTCTGAGCAAACCTAAATAAGCAATTGTGTTTGGCAATGCTGTTCAAGAGAAATGTCAAATTATTTCTTCGTTATTGGCGAAAATACTCTCTAGCATTGAACATGCAACAACATCTGCTTCGCTTCCACGCACACTCGTAGTTTTCGATGGCACACACATTTGTATATTCATGATAAATGGTTCACAATGACACTCATTTGGCGGTTTTACTAAACCAAGCTTAAATATGGACTGTGAAAACGAAAAATACTTAAGCGAAGTTTATGTTCAATCCTACACTTAGCTAAACCCAGGATTAAGCTGCCACTGTGAAATTGGCTATTAATGTTTTTTCCTGGTAAACAAAAAAGTATTGAAATTATCCATAATGAATATAGAGCTGCGATAGAAGTAGGTACATACTTCTATTTCTGCGTTTTGGGCTGAAATGGGCCTTGTGCAAAATGAATGCAACGGGTTCATGTTTTCAAATCCTACACCGCATTGTCCATGATGCTTTTTGTTTTCATTCTTATTCTTCCGCAAACGTTTAAAGAATGTTTTCTTATCAAAATAGCTATTATGAAAAAAATATATAACCAAAGCTAAGGAATCGAATGCAGGCGTAAATATGCACTATTAAGCCCAGTATCCTGCTCGCGCTAAATTGTATCTCCCATACAAAAATGTCTACAGAGATAAAATTTAGCGAGGCAGTTTAGCAAAGCAGTATCCTGTTCCGCACGCTAAATTTTTACTTTCATATAGATGGGACACACTTAATGTCAGTCCGATATAACAATATTGTGTGTTATACGTACTACGTACAATTTTGTTATACTCGGCCAAGAAAATGTCTCCACTGATTTAGCTCGCGAAAGAATTGCCTGGTACATTAAATCGGCGATAAATTTTGACATTTTCCAAACAAAACAATTTTTTAATTGAATATTTCTTTGAATACTTGATAATCGATGTAAGTGAGTAGGAAAAAAGTGAAAAAACAAGTAAAAGTGTTATCATCGGCCTGGCCGATGCTTTGATACCCTCCACTGAATAAAAGTCCTACAAAATGTTTGCCACGCGAGTTAGTATGTGTCTAACATTAGTTTTGTATGGGAGGTAACAGAACTACTTTACCGACATAGACAATTTTCAATACCAACCTGACGACGGTTAAAAAAAGTCCTTTCATAAAATTTCATTCACCTAAGTCGATTCGTTTGGACGCTAAGGTGTTTTCAACAGACAGAGAGATACATGAGTCGAATATTGGCTTTGTATGGGAGGTAGCAGAACTACTTGACCGACATGGATCATTTTTAATACCAACCTGACAACCGTAAAAATAAGACCTGTCACTCAATTTCAGTCGCCTAGGTCGATTCGTTTGGACGCTATCGTGATATCAACAGGCGGAGAGACACATGGGTCTACTAATGGTTTTGTATGGGAGGTACCAGAACTACTTGACCGACATAGCCCATTTTCAATACCAACCTGACGACGGTAAAAAGAAGTCCTCTCACCAAATTTCAATCGCCCAGGTCAATTCGTTTGGACGCTATCGTGCTTTCAACAGACAGACAGACAGACGGACAGACAGACAGACAGACAGACAGACAGACAGACAGACAGACAGACGGACATGGCTAAATCGATTCAGAATGTGATCCTGATTCAGAATATATATACTTTATAGGGTCTCCGGTGAATCCTTCTTGGCGTTACAAACGTAATGGCAAAGTGAATATACCTTCCTGTGGAGGGTATAATAACAAAATCAAAATACATGTGGCAAAAAAATTTGGGTGTGTGTCCTATCTATATCCTGTACAACGAATTTAGCGAGCATTTATCTGTGCAGTGGAGAGAAAAGCGCTCGCTAAAATTAAGCGCGAGCAGGATACTAGGCTTTAGAATCTAATAATCTTATTAAAAACTAAGGCTGCCACAGCAGCGTACTAAGCTTCAGCTATTAATTAAACTTTCATTTCAGACTGTACTGCACGTATCTGTCACAATTTAACGCGCCCATCAATGGTTCGGCACATTTTATTCAATTTAGACAGTGATCATGTTGTTTTTTTTTCTGTTGTGTTTTTGGGCTGCGGTTCCTCGATGAGGAATTCTTTCAAAGTGATAAATTCGAGATCAAGTAATATCAGACAAGAAAAACAGAAAGTGCAACGAAAATATAGATATAACACTTTTTCGCGTCAATGAATTTTTGAAGGAAATTCTTTTCAACGAACAGCTGTTTTCTATGACACTTATATCCACAGCGCACTCTATGTCAAAATTTAGCTAGGATTTGATGTTTGAAGAGAAAAATTGAAGAGCAGCTAAATTTAGTTTCACTCGATCTGCGTACTAAGCTTTAGATTCAATTAAATGCGCCTTTATTACACCCTTCACTGGAAGGTATAATTTAAATATACACTTACATTTTGAACGTCAAGAAGAAATCCCCTTATACCCCATAAGTCATATTCTGAATCAGGGTGCAATTCTTTAGCCATGTATGTCTATCCGTCCGTCGGTGTCGGTCTGTCTATTCGTTAAAACACAAACCAAGCGAATCGACCTCTGCGAATGAAATTTTGTAAAAGGACTTCTTTCTTCCAGTACCTACTTCCCTGCACACAAAACCGACCCACGTACGTTGTACGTATGTATACACACGAACTCGCATGCTTAACATTTTGCAAGACTTACATGCTTTTTTTTTTTAATAAAATATTTCTTTTTTATGTTTTCGATTGGTTTTATACATTTAAGAAATTTGAGTACTATTCAGTACAATTTCTTTTCAGTTTTCAGTACAATTGCGAAAACTCGATTTGCATCACTGGGAGGGGCATATTTCTTAAGCCCTAGGCTCTCCTCCGACTAAGTAAGTATTAACGCAGCAAAAAAGTATTACAAAAAGTGAGCGACAAGCAACAGCTAAATAAGCGAAATTGTAGTCAGTCAAATTATATCAAGCAAAACAAGTTTTCAATAAATTGAGCTCCCAATTATGTATACATAATAGCATAAATTATGACGTAGATACATGAGATGACCAATAGCTAAAACTACGTGCATCATCTGCAAACGAATTCAGTTCGTCTCTAAAAGTGGAAACAAAATTAGTTCCACGCCAAAATTTTTGAGGTAGGTACCTAATAATAATATAATAATAAAGCCTCATGGTCTTCACTCGTTAATATCTGTTTCTTAAGAAAATCTAGTACAATATCACGAAATTCAACATTCTGTGAACGACATATTGACATAAAGAAACCAGCGGTTAACTTTCCAAAAACTTGACAGCGAAAAAGACAATAATTTTCAGTTGCTTCCTGATAACAAAGTTGGTCAGAATTATTTAACAATAATTTCCTTAAGAACCTGAACCATTTTTGTCTACAAAAACCACTACTATTTATGGATAATTCACTGCACTTAAAACAAACACTCCAGCTCAATTTGGCAGTGATTGTGCCAATTCACTTATTCGCCTCAGTTGATCTCAGCTTAACCCTAGCACCTTTTGAAACAATTCTTAAATAAACCGTTGCACTCTTGCCACGATTAACACGAATTCCATCCTCCGATCCGACCACCAATGAATTCGCTGAAAAAAAAAAAATGCCAACAACAAGCGTTTTTGCTCCGCATTTGCATACAAATCTATTCGGATGAACATCACCGGCACTGCAGCAGCACCTAGCGGGCGAAGAAACATGCTCCAATCTCTAACAAGAGTCTCGTCAGCTTGTTCCACCAGCTGATCAGTAGCACGTTGCTGGGGGAACACTTTCAAGTCGACCTGCCGCACAAAGCACATAACGACAACCTCTATACTTTGCTCGTTATGTTGTCACATTTTGCGCGCAGTCGAGGAGCGCAAAATTTATGAGATACTTTTCGTGTCGTCCTCGGCGAATTACTATAGCCAAAGTGCTACCGCGCAGAGTGAGAGAAGCACACAGACAGACATTGCAGATTACGATCAGTATAACAAGATCATTTGTCTGTCTTTTGGCTGCGGAACATACATGTTCCGCCTTCGGTTTGAAGTAGCTAGCTGTGGCAGGCGCAGGAGGCTATACTTGAACCACATCCTCGTTGGAAGAGTTTGAGAGAGCTGCTTTGCATAGAATTCCAAATGCGCGGGAATAAATTTGGCGTGAAGTGACACATGTCTGTGTGAGAGTGTATGCCAGAGAGTTTGTTGTGTCGTGACAAGAATTAATTCACTTTTTCACCGAGCAGCATGGTGATCGATCATCTTGCGGATGATAGCTGAAGCGGTGCTTGAGTGTAACGAACACCCACAACGTGAACTCAAGAAGTGTCCTATTAAAGCAGTCGCAATGCTATCGTGATGAATTCCGTCATATGGACCTCCCAATCTTTGCCGTGCATAATTATCTCCATTAGAATTGACATTTCCGGAGTACGGTGTATTTCTGTTGCTACGGACATGATGCATATAGTTAGGATTGACAGTGAAAAATGTTGTATATGAGCCCATTGGTAGGGTGATTTTTAAGGGGACCACTTAATAGTCAACAGATATAAAGAGACAGGAGTACCACAGTGGCCAGTAATAGGCCAAGCCCTGTGGAACATTATATACCAATGTGCTTCGTATATGAAGACCAAGATGACTGGACATACCCGATAAGCCGATGATATAGCAGATTATTATTAGTTGCTAAGACCCTAGTGAGACTTAAGCAGCATCAACGCACCAATAACGAATTGAACGTATGGCCTGAACAATTGTGCAAAACTGCTCTGAGAAACTGCTGAACATGTACAACATCTGCTTCATATAAGAACTGGAAGACACAAAGCTTGGTTCTAACGAGGAAAGAGGTAGGACATCCGGATTCCCCATATCAGCTTTGAGAAGTCAGTGTATGCTATTCAAGGCTGGGGCGGGGATCCGAGAAGGAAGACGCTAAAGATGCGACTTCCAGCCGCAATTCAGAGAGCACCTAGTGTATTCGAAGAACAAGATGGACTCAGAAGAGGCAAATATACAATAGGAGAAGTAATTCGATTCGCCCGAAATAGTACAGTAAAGAAATAGCGGCTTAAAAAAGTCATCAGGAAGATGACAGACATCTTTAGATGAGATGACTTCAACTCATAACTGTCTCTCAAGGACCATGAGTTGAGGTACGAATACGATACGACCAACCGACGCGAAGGATGGATCCCATAGAAAGGATAATAGCTGCTAAAGTAGGTCACTCCTGTGGGCGGACCTGATCTATAAAATATCTACTTTGATGAAAATGCCTGACAACATATTCCTAGTAAATGGTTTTTTCAATAGGGATTTCCGAACTTTGACAAGTGATTGCGGCCATATTGTTGAAGGTACATTTCTGTCCCTCATTTATTAAAGCTCTCTTGCCAAATCAACATGGAGAGTTATAGCGTTCAACATGTGAAAATGATTAAATTGTCTTATGAAAGTGCGTCTTCAACATTGTTTACGCTCCGCCCATTTTAAGGTCGCTATACTCGTCCTTTCGAGAGGACTATTCTGGATAAATGTATTCGTCAACAGGCAAAATTGAATTTAGGATGATAACAATCCACACGAGATCCACCAAATTTCAATACATCCAGAGAAAGTCTATGTTTGGTGTGAATTTGAATACTTCTTTGAGAATGACGTTGGCCAGGCCATCACCGTTAATGGCGAGTGCTATCAGTCGATGATAACCAATTTTTGTTGGCCCCAGAACAACAACAGAACTGCGCTTCGTGCCACAAAGCCCATGCCAGAACAGACACTTTGCACGAGCGATTTCCGAACATGGTTATCTCACGCGGAGGTGATGTAAAATGGCCACCGAGATCGTGCGATTTAACCCCGTTAGACTTATTTTTGTGGGGTTTTCTTAAGTCTATGCCAATGAACCACCACCGTCCTGAGAGTCAAAATAATCAATGTAATTTTTCAAATTCAGCCTCTTGCGGTTAGAGTTATGAAAAATTTGACGTTTCGGTTGCGCGTCATCCAGCGAAGCAGATGATGGACATTTGAATGATGTTATATTTCTTACATAATGGCAAATATGGGCTTTCTAAATAATTACAAAAATTCAGTTTGTTTTATGCTAATTTAAAGATAGAAAACTCTTAATGGAAAACACTTTAGCAGTAGGCTACGCTGAAGACATCGGCGCGGTGATTTCATTGCCGCAAGTCACTAAAAATATACGCAGGATATTAAACTCATTCCGAAAAGTGTCGGCACTATAGCCTATGTCGATCTTCCAGCGATAGATATACGAGAACATTATGGAAGAAGGAGTGGATAAGAAATAAGAAGTAGATGGACCGCACCGGTTAAACACTGAATCAAGGCCATTAACGCATAGAAAAACCGGGAACACATCTTAGTAAACTTCTACGACATGTAGCTCTTTTCGGCGTTGAATAATTTAACCGGTACCTTCCCTCAATATTAGGAATCAAGGGCGCACAGCTTGCAAATATACGGCCATATTCTGCGGACGACGAAGATTACAACATATTTTTCTCCTGTAACTCCATCTGTTACAGCAAAGATAAATAGAGTCACAAAAAAAAAACGCCCCGGCCGTAAACAAGGTGATCTTAATTAGGTGGAACAAAATTTGTTTTTTCATCGACACGGTACTGAGACGAATAGAGAGGAAGACCAAAATGTGAGTGAATGAAACACCACATAAGAAATCAAAAATGGTTCCACGCACAGACGTCTTAGCCTTCCACAGAAAACTCACTCAACCTAATGTCAGAGAGCTATACCTACAAGCCCTCGTATAAACCTCTGGCAACTGCCCATGAACGCGTTTCAAAATAAATGTCAAATAATTACGCTCTGAGTTTTCCAAACGTTAAGCAGAAATGTGTTGTGAAGTCTCGAATTCCCTATTCCAAACAACATCTGGCTGTCGAATGGCCTAATAATTAACCATAACCTCAATGATATTATTAAGTGTTAATCATTTCCATCAAGAACGAGCATATTCAAAAACGTCTTATAGCATCCTGCTTCGCTGCCACCCAATTAATGGCTCATGTTAAATAGTCAATTGAAAGTTTTATAGTTTCGCGCTGGGAATCAATTTCAAAAAAACGGAGGCGTGTGTCCTTCGACACAATCGTTTGCACCCACCCACAGTCGTCTGCACGATTACTCATATAAAATCATAAAAGCCATCTCCCACACACATGTTATCGAAGCAACATGCAATGGAAATAAGTTCAAAACTAAATAGCCCATCAAAACGAAGGGAAATAACGTACAACACCATAGAACTGAAAACAATCAAATCAAACGCACCCCCGACGACGACGACCGACGACGCAATGGAATGAAAATGTTTTGATTAAATAATTAATTACGACATATTTATACATTTTTATAGCGTTGCGTGCTGACAGATTTATTGCGAATAAAATTAACTCAAACTATATTCTCGCGCTCTTGGAAAACATCATAAATTCCAATGGAAAGCCAAATAAACTCTGCGAATAATAAATTTCGCTGAATAACTGCGAAGGCAAATAAAATAAAAAATACAGACGTAATGCCACCGTATAAACGAAAAGAATAAGACGACCGGGACGATAAAACGCGAGGTGAACAATATAATAAAAATTGGAGCTCACATTACGCCTCCCACTGTCGGATGGCCGCCCCCGCGCGAAATGCCGCAAACACACTTTGCGCCGCTACTGTGTGATCTGCTGTGACGCGTAAATTATTATGCGACTGTTTTCGAAAATTTATCGTGCAGCGATTATGGCGACGATATTGTGCCATCGGACATAAATCAGCGATCCGCCGGCCGGCCGCGCGCCGCGCCTTCTTGAAAACGCAAGTGGAGTGGATTCCTTTTCGTTTGCATGAATCCACTATCCGGATAACAGATCCACCGCACCAGTCCACAAATTCATGGTGGAATTGGAATCTGCTGAGTTCTGAGAGAGTGGAGTGCTAAATCTTGGCGGGTTCGACCTAAAATTAAGTCCCCCGCCCTGTTGCAAACGTAAACTTCCATAGTTTGGTGGCGGCGTATTTTTAGTGAAATTTATTATAACGAAGCTAGTGCGTTGTCGTGTTGTAAGTATTTCATGTTCTTCTTGGAGGAGAATTCGTTAATTATGTTCGCATTTTATGTTGTTGTTGTTGTTAGTGTGGCGCTTTTTTGATTCACTTTGGATCTACTTACTACTCAACTCCCCTGGGAGGAGATACTCGTAAATTATGGTGAGCAAAGTGTTTTTGATGGAAAGTGAGTGGAGGAACAGGTGCAGGTGCATGCTATGGCTGCGTTGACAATGGTGATGTATGTTTTATGAGAATTTAATTGCGACGATCAGAATTAAACAAGTAGCCATGGCCGACGAGGTATAGAAAACTCTTAGCCCCGGTGCACACTTGCGAATTTTGACGCGCGGTGCCGCAGCGTCACGGTCACCGCTTTTGCGTCTTAGCGGCAAAATGACGCATGTGTGCACTACTCAATTGTGTGGCATGTGAGGGATTTTCTCAAAGTAAAAAAAAGGGAATTGTATTTGTATGTGTGTTTACTTGTCGATGTTTGGTGAATCTTATTTGATTACAAGTGCTGTGGGTTAAGCATTGAGGAAATGCAAAATTATGTAATTTGGCAAAATATGGAAAGAAAAATATAGATAAAGTCTTTTCAGGTCTAGAAATCAAATTGTCGAAAGTGATGATAAAAAAATAGAAAACAAAATAAATGAAATGTTCAGCAATAAAACCGATCGTGAAAATCCTTATTTTATCTCAATTAGTAGATACATAAGAAAATTGTCAGTGGAAAAATGATGAAAAGGTTTTGTATTTAAAATTTTGTATAAATCTCCGGTAATATATTTAATTGAGACAAGTAGGTAGCAAGATCAAGGAGAGGAAGGGCGATGCAGAGGGTGCACATCAAATCGATATCTATACTGAAGAAGTGCGTACAGAATTTGCGGAGGGACATTTAAACAGCCTTATTTTAATCTGGAAAACAAATTTTCTTACTCCATGATGTACCACACTTTATTAAGAGCGCAAGAGACAGATCTTTAGATGCTGACATTCTGACTCCGGATCGAGTTTCTTTGAAAATACTCGAAAAATTATTTAATTTTGCAGTGTAAAACTGTTGTGCAAGCTTACAAAAGAACACTGAGCATTTGATCACAAGCTTTATGTAAAACTAGCTGAACCCCCGCCAGCTTCGCCAGGCCTTTTGTTGCTTTTTTAATTTTTTTTTTATTTTATTTTTTTTTTTTTGGGCGACAATGTTTTAATTTTTTGTATTGGAGGTGCCACGCCCCTTTATCCAACTTTAACAAATCTTCACAGAAGCACTCCACGGTCAAGGTAGCAATCGCAATTTTCGCGGTTGTTGCCAATAACTTCTTTACAGAAGCTGAAAAAAATGTAGCAATCAGCACAGCAACTTTCAATAAGCACCCCAGTGAGAGGCAAGGCCGTAAGGGAAGGGAATTCACTTAAAACAAGAATTACTAAGATACCTAGTTCACCAACAAAAAGTTAAGGAATAATGGATCCATTTATAAATTTTTCCGTGCTTAAAACTTTCTCTGTTCAACTTCTCAGACATCCCCACAAAATAGTAACTTTTTGTGGATGCATTGACGCCTTGTGAACGGTGAACCTCGTCCCATATTTGTCAATTTGGCTCAAAGAATGCGCCTCGTCGCTAAAGATGAATTTTCAGCCAAAATTAGGACTACTCGGATTTGTGTCACTGTCAGAAGCCATTTTAACGATGTTATATTCCATACATAATGGCATACCTACATGTATATGCCTATTTAAATTAAAAAAGAATAATTTCGTTAATACACATTACACACTGCTTGTTTTATTCCATTTCAATATCGTCGCATAATGATTGAAAAACCCTTTACATAATTATCTAAATCGAATTATGTAATCATTTATCTTCGATCGCGTGCCTCAGAAAATATTTTTCCAGAGACATATCCTTATCCAAACTGGTTTGAGGATATTGAAAGTATTGAGGGCATAAGACCACCAATAGCCTGTGATATTGAGGGTAACAAAAGGGCTGATGTTCTGGCCAAAACCGGAGCAGGGCTTCCACTTATTGAAAGTATTGAGATGACCACCAATAGCTGTGGCCAAGAGAATTATTCTTGAGAAAATTAAAAATAGGACAGATCAGAGATGGTTGGATATAGTAGGGCACAGGGTCTCAAAGCCTATGTGGCCTAAGCTAGATAGGAAAAAATGTGTAGAATTATTAAAGCTCAGCAGATCAAAGTGAATAAGGTCAATATTAAATATCATAAGTTTCACGAAGCTTTTGGTTTCGCCCGTCGCGTCGCGCGGGTGCGGGACGTAAGCTCAATAAAGAAAAGAGGAGGCAAGAACGTCGCTCGAGAAGCACGCTATCGAGAAAGTGGAGAAGTGCTACTGGGTAATGGGAAATTAAATTTTCAGATTGTACTTTTAAATTGAAGTTGAAATTGTAACTTTTAGGGCTGAAGTGTAACGTCGTCGTTTTGGAAATTGGTAGCTATATGGGTTATTGTATACTTTCGCGATTCTTCGAAAAACTATCAGTCACATTTGCGTTGAGGCTTTGGAGCAAGAAATGATTGCAGTCGAACCGAATTTTAGTTAAAAACTTAAAAAAACTTAAAACACACATAAGACAACGACCGAATGAACCACCAAGTATGCATCCTTAGACATTCCTTACCCAATTGATACCTACACTCACTTTTTATGGTAAATGCTATGCCAATCAAACGAGCCATATGAAGCTCGAATACGTTATACCCATACCAGCCCCTCTTCAAATGTGGAAAAGCTCTTCGACAACTATTTCCGTGACGCCACAAACTGATGACACATGTAAAAGTGTCAATTCCCACTTCCACCATTATCGCGAGCAAAATTGCAACACATTTGCCGCGCACAAGAAAAAATACAGTTTAACTGGCAAAAAACCTCGGTAGCAATGTCAGCTCTTCGAACCAAAATGGCATTCCCCCGAGAATGAACGGAAAGTTCAAAATGGTTTTCAGAACATGCAAGTACCTCAGAGAGCCATTTGGGACGGCATACCGCATACACTACATATACTACCAAACCAACCACATCCGAAAAAAAATGCAAGTTCAAATAGTAAAAGCATTTTATGGCTTTTCACTTAAGACTGTTCTGGTGTTGCTCATACAGCCCACAGCCACCCAGGGTATCATTTTCCTATTAAGGACCAGTTCAAAGAAGAGGACTTAAGGAAAAGTGCAAACTAGAAAATGAGTGCGCACCCATACTACTCGCAATCATTCCGACAAAGTATCACATCTCGTTTCTTTCCTTGTCCTTGTCCTTTTGCTTTGTCGATTTCTTTGGTTTTTCTCTTTTGGAAAATCATGTAAGATTTTCCGTTTTACAACCTCCCCGATGCAGGATGTCATAAAATTCCTTTTAAGCGCCCATTACCGCAACCATATAGGATGGAGGTATACAATCTCCTCGTTGATGTCCTTTCCTCGAAGCTACTCTTTCTCTCACGAAGGAGCAGCCATAGTCGTGTGTATATTTGTGCGCTTTGTATGCGAATCTGTGCTGTTTTGTGGTGTCGTCGGTGGTATTAGGAAATTGCGACAAACGATAAGAAGCCCGTTACGACACAGCATTAACACACACTGCTGATGGGCGGCTGGAGGGAGACGCCTTAGAGCAGCGGTAGTAAATGGATCCGGTGGAGAGAGTTGCTTTCTTTTTTTTGTTTGCTCTCATGTGTCTGGGAGTCATTTTGAGTGAATGGAGCAAAGTGTCAAAATCATTGGTTGTCAACATGATTTTTGACTTTTGGCTTTGTCCTTTGGAAGCAAAGTGCCAGTTAGAGGGGTATATAGAGATGATGGTACAAATGGCATGGTACTATAGGGATGAGAGGTCGTATCGGATTTTCTTGTTAAAATTGCCTGCAGCCAGAGTATATAGGCGAGACGGAAATGTTGGCTTATCTCTAGAATGCTATGCAGTGATTTTTGAGCATTTGAAGATGTGACAAAAACGGAATTGGATTAGCTCATGTCCAGTAGACATAACATTAAAATAAATAGTCCTGCGGAAGGATGTTTAAAGAAAGTGTGATAGTAGAATGGTGGACATTTCGGCGGGACTTTTGGATGAGAGTAATTTTTTAATATATTTCGTGGGATCAATGAAACTTTCCTTTAGCTGTTTTGTGTCTTCCAAACCAGCCATTAATTCACCTTTATCTCAATTACCATACTTATTTGTCTGCTCCGCTAAGGGTACCAACAACCCACTTGCCCATCAGGAAACAGATGGATGTCATATCTCTCATTTCTTAGCACCTACGATGTCAGTCAGCATATCATCTAGCTATCTCCGGTAGAAAGAGAGGATGCCCGCCATAACACCACCATATCTTAGTCCATTTTTTTCAAAAGAGTCGGTGCCTACTTCTTTTTGGATCATACTTATCCTAGTAGGTATCTTCGTGTACAATCTAGATTTAACTGGTAAAATGGCTTATCGAAATTCACGACCTGAACTCGGCTGATTAACCTAGAATGACCGCTAATTGTTGATGTGATCGACGCACGATCGATCACGCTAGAAATGGCGTCCGCCTGATGCCTTTTCAGTAAAGTTTCGATTCTTACCTTTACGCGTTCAAAACTAAAGGTGTTAGACACGGCATGTATCAAGCCACATACGTATGTAGCTCTGACGTCAACAGGGAGTGCACAAACAAAGCTGGTACATGGAATGTACCCATTGGAACCTTTCGCATGATGTACTAGCACCTTTACAGTTTCGGGCGATAACTCGCGTCTTTTTAGTCTCTAGAATACATATGTAGGTTTGATTTTCCAATATGGCCTATATGCATTAGATAAAGAAAATAATATAAGCCGTCGTGGTAGGATGTGCTTTCATTAATTTGGCTGTATGCAAATAAGTCCAGCTTTGAGGAAGTTGAGACAGTTTGGAGGTCTATTACCGTGTCATACCCCTGAGAATTCTGAGAATATAGAACAACACATTATTGCACTCCGCGCCGGAACTGTTATTAATCAGCGGTCTTATACGAAAGGTTACTCCCACGTGCATGCATCAGGATTCAGGTCTCTTAGACTAACTTCTCAGAACCATTCGTTTGTGTCGAACGACTAAATTTAAAAGCTATCTCAGGACAGTTATACTATGGAATGTTTATCATAACGTGGCTCAGTTGCAAAACCAATAAGGTCTATTTTCTGCTGGAGTACTCTGACACAAAAACCACTGAGCTACTGCGACTACAGCTAGCTGATCCTCAATAGATTCAAAAATCCACATACAGGTTGTTATAGCGTTTTGGCAGACAACAGTTTTTTCTTGTAGCGTTTCTTGTAACGTTTTCTTCATTTTACATAAGACCGCATCTTATACGACCGGTGATAGGTTCGAGCATTCGAAAAGTGAGATGAGATGGACAAAGCCCAAGAAAAGTGAAAAAAACTATTATAATCATGGGGAAAAGACAACTTGGTTGTATTTAATGCAAACAAGACACAGCTCACAACATTTTCCAGGAAAAATGCATCAACAGTTCCTCAGATCCAAATGGATGACCATCCAATCCATCCCAAGAACTCAATGCACCTTCTAGGAGTCACAGTCAATTCAATTCATTCATTACATGGCAGGACCACATATCCTATATCGCAAGATCGGCGTCCGCTAAGTTGAGCTACCTATTTAGAGCAAAGAGGTACTTTAGCCCCAAGCAACTTCTCCTTCTCTACAAAGTACAGGTTAGACCAGGCCTGGAATATTGCTCCCATATATGGAGCTCGGCCCCAAAACATTCACTTAACCTACTTGACAGCATACAGAGACGAGCAGTTCGACTTATTGGAGACCCTATACTCACATCGAATCTGCAACCGTTGGTGCACAGAAGACAAGTCGCTGACCCATGCTTGTTCTATAGGTACTTCCATGGTAGATGTTCCGAGGAACTCAAGGACAATATCCCTCGAAATGCAACTTTTGGGCGCCAGGCTGCTAATGCTCATGACCATACAGTACACTTGACAACCGCGAGGACATCATCTTTCCAAAACTCCTTCTGTTACAGGACAAGCAAACTTTGGAACTCGCTTCCTGGGGATATATTTCCAGAAGACTACAATTTGCAGCAATTTAAGTGCAGAACTAACATACATCTGCAAGAATCTCGGGTCGCTGATGAAGCGCTATAGGTTTGCCTTTCCCGGGCGAGAAGTATTTAAAAAAAAATAAAAAATATTACTAGTCATCACAGGTACACTCTACGTACCACGGATGACCCTAAAGGGGGTTATGTATCTTTTGCGAGTACCACTTCAGATTCAGATTCCTTAAGAGTAAAGTTTTGTTGGACATAACTTTACTCTTAAGGAATCATTCTCCAACTTCTCTTACAAAGCGGATGAAGGACTTGGTACTTGACTTGACTTTGATATGCAATACGAAGTTAAGGTTCGAAAACTATTGTGGGTTTGGGACGCACATATGCAGTTTTTCATCAAACAGATGCATTCTGGCCATACTCAGAACTGCAGAACTACTTGAGATGGGATCAATATCCAACAAGAATATCGCCATCTTCATTAATAGTCACGCTGGGCTAAAGACGTCAGGCCATGAGTCTTATGTCACCAAATCAAATACCTAAGACTGTAGGTTATAGCTAAGAGCGCCTAGTCCCTTCGCCCTAGAAAGCTGAAATTTTACATATAGCTTCCCTTTATAATGAATACAAAGAATAAGTAAGGATATTTAGAAATTCAACCCTGAAAAAGGGGGTCAGAGTTTGTATGGGAACATTCCTATTTTTCATCCCATCGACTTGCGTACTTTATAAATAGAGAAATCAATTTCTTAGATTTTTGGAAATTTGACTTGGGGCCAGAGTTATTGGCTATGACTCTTTTAAGGAGGCCTTTTTCATAACTCACGAACCGTTCGTCAATTTTAAACTTAGTATCTACATTGATATAACCTAGGCTTAAGTAACATAGACAACATAGTTAAGGAATACACTCTTCTGCTTTTCTGGGCATTGAAGGGCCTTAAAAAATGTCGAAACCGACGCAGTTCGCAAATATTGCCCTTCGGGCAGACCAATACCTAGAAACATAGCTAAACGGGCCATGCACAAATCCTGAATAAATACACCAGCAATAATGTATGTCCAGGTTTCATAAGGTTTACCCAGTAGGGTCGAATGGTACGAAGACCAACCGATATTCATCGGATCAACTATACCCATTTATTATAGTACTGTTGGACAAAGGATAAATGTCCGCGTTGGTGCGGGGTTTTACTCCAAAAATCTCGGAATATCCAGTTAAGTTAGACTTTCCGAATACAGCAGAGTATTCCAAGCTGAGGTAGTGGCCGTGACAACAAGTACCAATGACGATAATAACTCATGCGAATATAACTTTCTGTCTCGAAGAGATACGGGTTCTTGGCGAGCAGCACAACGTAAGCACTCTAAACTTAACCATATCCTTATAACTATTGCCTTTCGGCCTTAAATCCACAAACCAGTAAGAATAGACCGTCGACTCCTCCCACATAACGGACTTTGCCTACAAGCTGCCGGCGAGACCAGGATTTTTCATGTATTGGTGCTGTACAAAATCAAAGGGGCGCCATTAACGCACGCATACTTGAAAAATCCTGGTCGCATGGTATTGCATAGAAAAACATTGCCGCCATTAATTTTGACATTTACACGTATTCACAGACAGGGAAATTCTTTCCGGGGGGAATCGGATAGGTGTACGGGAAGTCGGCGGTCTAATCTTACTGGTTTGTGCTTAAATCTATCAATTTTTGTATTTTGCACTGTTTTTATTTCCAAAAAAACTTGCAAAAACTTGAATACTTTATTATGTTGTTGTTCTTAAGACTACCTAAAACTACTTAAAACTACCTAAGCTACTTAACCTAAATTACCTATAATCAGGGTGATGAGCAATCTCTCGATTGGTCACCATCCCGATTGTGTCGATGAGCACCTGGCAGTCGCCAACATGGTGCACACGCGCTGCTGGGACTCGAGCGAGGCCATAAGCATCGGTCATAAGTCTCGGTAGCACTGATTCACGTTGACGAGCCCGGTCCCTCCCAAAGACCCCCCTATTCAGTCGAGCCTCATCGTAGAGGGTCTTGTTGGGATAATGTACTCAGACTAGGGAGTTCTAAACAACCCTAAGCAGGTCCTGAGACACTGTCTCCGAAACACCCGAATCTTTTCCATATATAGGAAGGCGCTATATTGAACCAAATGGGACACCATAAGCGATTATCTACATAATAATTAAACTGTAGGAATTTTCGTTGTCAGCTAAATACTCGAAAACTACTGGACAGATTTCGATGAAACTTTTTTTAAATTGTTCCTTCAGACTGTGAGACTGCTATAGGCTATGTGGTTTATAGCCACGTACTTAGGAACAGTTTTTAGCCAAAATGTATTTTTTTAAGTGAAAATAATATATGTACATACACCTATAATTTGTATGCTATGTGGTGTGGTAACACTGTAGGGTTGGGCTTGGGGTAGTTGTTCTGATTCCATAAGAAGAGGGAATGAAAGGAAAGGAAATGCAGTATTATAAATAAGTAGCAATATTATGAAGAGGGAGGCCGATGCAGAGGCTGCACATTAAATCTATATTATTTATAATAAAACTGTAGGAATTTTCTTTGTCTTCTTAAAGCGCGAAAACTATACTGGACAAATTTCAATGAAACATTCAAAGTGTAATCTTAAATGGCCCAATTATAATTTTGTTTATTTGCTAAAGGCGAGCGGCGCAAGGCGAGCACGGGTCAGCTAATCAGAATATAAGGGCCACGAAGCATATGATGACTTTTAGTCTGGAAATAAGTTGACTGCTGCGAAAAAGCCACCTCTTTAGGAGGCTCCAAGACCGACACCACGGGGCTTATTCAGAAATGCGCGGCGAATCGCTTTTCATGGCGGATTGGTATTTTTGTATTTCCAAAAGCTGTCAAAACCGTAACCGATAGCTATTCAGGTGACGGATTGCTGGCGGATTTATTGCCAGCAATCCTCACAATAGGTATTGCTTTTGAATGGATCGAATCGCTTTTGGAAATATAAAAATACCAATCCGCCATGAAAAGCGATCCGCCGCGCATTTGGGAATAAGCCCCCACAGTAAAGATTCCCACTGTAATCTTAGACAGACGATTATGAACATTTGCCATTGATTATCCTTGGCATATATTTTTAATTTCTTCTCTTCTTTCAGCATAGTTTTCTTCCAACAATTCCTAACCCATGTGAAGCATTTGTGTGTCATTGTGTTGTGCACCAATTTCAACCCGGATTCGCGAGTCGCACCGCTCTAGACCAAATATCTAAAGTGTTGAAATATTTGATTAATGAATCGACTGCCTGCTTGCTTGCCTCTAGCCATGAGTCACAACCAAAAAAACGTCGAAATTCGCGCAAACAAATATCTTCATCAGTCATATTGATAGCATCTGCCACTTGTATTCAATTAATAACAAGACAGCTTCCATCTACCCACACATGTGGCGTCGATGTTACGCTGCCTTCAATTTCAATCGCAGACCGTCGAGATTCTTCCTAAATCCGCATTCAAATTTGAAATTGACGCGCTCTCTGGTTTATATATTCACGCCAGCACACTTTGTCTTTCTTAATTAGAGCTCAGCTCTTGATTTATGCCCAATTAAGTTGTCTTTAATTAAGTTGAGCTGATAGAACTCTGTGAAAACCACACTTTTTTTTGGGATCGGGGAGGCATCTTCTCTTCCACCCCTCTGGGTCTGGGCTGTGCTGTGACTGCGAGAGACCCAATTCCATGGAAAAGAAGTGCGGCCGCCTTCAGTTGAAAGTGCTAATGGAGCGCCTGTTCACGGTCTTTTCACTGCTTTCTGGTGTGTATTTCATAAATTTTATTTTTGGATATATGGTGATACAGCCGCCCGCGTACCAACTACAACAACAAAAATAACACAAATCCGACATTTTAATAGCCAACATAAATTGTAATATTAAATCTGAACGACGAGCGTTCAAACAGGCAGATGGACGAACGGACAAACGGACGGACGGTTTTTCCGATTGTAATATCTGTAGGGCTGGTTGGATCTTGGTAGGTTGTTGGTGCACCTCCTCATCCCTGGCTTACTAAGAATACGCCGCCAACGAAACAAAAGAAACAGAAACTAATAAATATATTTTATCGAAAGACAGACGAACGAACGAGAGCTTAGAGAAACCAAGACAGAGTCCCTGAGCTCTGCGAGCACATGGCCATAAATAATATCTGGATATTTGCCATAATATATTGCCTTATTAATAATGTTATATTGTGGCAGCAGCATGATGACGATATGAACACGGTTGCCTACCGAAACGGTAGAGGTTTTTCGGAGGCAAGCTTCGATTTGGCCATGGCCATACACTGCATATATGGACTTGGATCATGTGTATGTATGTTGAAGGTATTGCAAGGATATTTTCCAAAATAAAATTCAGTTAGGTGGGTGTACGGAGTGGAGCGCTGATTTTGCAAGTGATTAATGTGATCATTTCTGTTGAGCACCCAATGAAAAAGGTTGCTGCTTCGGGCAGGAAATGCTGATCAGTTCGTTTGATATATTGTGCCAGTGCTGTTTGATTGTTTGATTTATACGATTTGAAATGATAAATTGAAGGATGAATAAATAATGGAATGGAAAGAGCAAAATGCCTTCAGGACAGAAACTTTATTTAGGAGACAATCTGATGAAAAATTATTTCTGTGTCCGAAGAGAATTTCATTCTTCTGGGAGTCCCTCGAAGGAGCTATTATCCCTTTTTAGCAACAAGCTGCCGGCCAATTTGAATGTATGCAGATGTTTGATGGACGAAGGGTGTTTACTTTAAGTCGAAAACCAATTACATAATTTTTTTTTTAATGGTTTTTCGAGAACAGGTTTGCCTTTACAGTTAGAGATAAAATTAAACCGCTTTTCCTGTTTTGAGCCACCTAGATGTAGCTACATGAATCTCAAGGGCTCTTTATTAGCTCCATATTGTGCACAGATTCTCCAGTGCATCCTAGGAATAACTGAGGAGATGAAGGCCATTTCAGGACAAACCGTTTTGAGGAATTCTTGAAGATCCACTTTCTCCACCAGATCCCCAGTTCTACCAAGAAGTGGCTGTTGAGAATCCTCAGCCGTTATTTTTAAGAGCCAAAGATAGTGGAGTGCTAACTGGAGAGGCGTTTTGGTTGAGGCCCAGGTCCACCCCGCAAAACAGTCTGATCATGAATTTAGATCTCTTTGGCTCATCTTTGGCGATATTTCCTTTATGTGGCTGTGGTTGTAGTCAGATTGGTCCAGCGTAAATTTGTTCTACTTAAGGATGTAGCGGAGTAAGTCTGCATCCTTAACGCGTGCATTTTTTATCCATATCTTGCAAGTTCGTCCGCATCTTCATTCTTTGTCATCTCCTTATGCCCTGGTACTCGACATATAGGGTCACCGCGTTGGCATTGGTTTACTATACCCTAGACTTCACCATGACAGGCATCACCGACTCCAATGTATATGGCTATATTTTTATCGAAATTTTAGCGACTTTTAAGTCATTCGTAGTTCTGGTACCCCCCATTCAAAACTACTAAGACACGATCGCGACCAGCTGAATAGACTTAGGCGAACGAAATTTTGTGAAAGAATTTCTTTTTACTGCCGTCAGGTTGGTATTGAAAATTGTCTATGTCGGACAAGTAGTTCTACATTCCATACAAAACCAATATTAATCACATGCGTGTAGGTACAACAGTAGGTACATCCTAACTTTCCATGGCAAACATTTTGCATGACATTTATGCAGTGGAGGGTATCAAAGCATCGGCCTATGATAACACATAACATAAAACCAAAGTAGTGGGATCCGAATAATTTGATAATCCGAATTCCGAATACCCCTTGGAATAATTGATTCGGATTAGCGAGCTATTACTGTATTGCATCACCTTTTAAAGACAAGAGTGGGAGGTAAGTAAGTCCATAGTTATTTTCTCCTTTCCGACGAAGCAGTGTGCCTTAATAGAGGCGTGACCAAACGATTTGAATGTGTGGCATTCCGTCACATACATCACACCGACACCAAAAATCAAAAACTTTTGATTTTAGGCGACCCATAGACACTACATTGGTGTCTGCACCGGTATACTGACACCGGTGTGGCGTTTCGCCATACACATCTCATCGACGGAGACACTGACACCAAAAATCAAAAACTTCATTTTTAAGCGGCCCATAGACACTACACTTGTGTCTGCAACGGTGCATGTGCATGCATTGCTACAGTGGATGTGGTCTGTAAGGATCCCGTTTTCCAGATTTTTGTCGTCGATGTCTTCTGAATAGCTTTCCATCATATACGACTGTTCGTGTGTCTCATTTTGCGATGGGCCGCACAATGGCTACTGTATGCTGCCTAAGTCCCCATGTGCCGAAATTCCACATATGCGTTTCTGAAGCGACCCCCTATGTTCTTTTTATACCCTCCACAGGAAGGTATATTCACTTTGCCATTACGTTTGTAACGCCAAGAAGGATTCACCGGAGACCCTATAAAGTATATATATTCTGAATCAGGATCACATTCTGAATCGATTTAGCCATGTCCGTCTGTCTGTCTGTCTGTCTGTCTGTCTGTCTGTCCGTCTGTCTGTCTGTCCGTCTGTCTGTCTGTCTGTCTGTTGAAAGCACGATAGCGTCCAAACGAATTGACCTAGGCGAATGAAATTTGGTGAGAGGACTTCTTTTTACCGTCGTCAGGTTGGTATTGAAAATGGGCTATGTCGGTCAAGTAGTTCTGGCACCTCCCATACAAAACCATTAGTAGACCCATGTGTCTCTCCGCCTGTTGAAATCAGGATAGCGTTTAAATGAATCGACCTAGGCGATTGAAATTGTGTGACAGGTCTTAGTTTTACGGTTGTCAGGTTAGTATTAAAAATGGCCCATGTCGGTCAAGTAGTTCTGTTACCTCCCATACAAAGCCAATATTCGACCCATGTATCTCTCTGTCTGTTGAAAACACCTTAGCGTCCAAACGAACCGACTTATGTGAATGAACTTTTGTGAGAGTACTTTTTTTAACCGTCGTCAGGTTGGTATTGAAAATTGTCTATGTCGGTAAAGTGGTTCTGCTACCTCCCATACAAAACTAATATTAGACACACTCGCATGGCAAACATTTTGCATGACTTTTATGCAGTGGAGGGTATCAAAGCATCGGCCAGGCCGATGATAACACTTTTACTTGTTTTGATTGAGCTTGGAACCATGACTCCCAAAGTCTTCGATAAATTTAGGCCCACCACAACTATCCCATTTTGTCCCTGAATCCAAAATGAAAGGAGTAACGAGTCTTTTGATAAAACAAAGGAATTATTCTGAAGCTGTGATTACACATGTTACGAAACGTAGAGACGTCTCACAAATTGGTTTTTGGTACATCAAATTAACATTTCATTAAAGTATCATTAAAGTGTCTTTCGTTAGCGTTTTAGTGCCGATTGACAGTCAATTGCAAAGCGTTAATCGGGCGGTCATGCGCGTCTCATATTGTGTCCACAAATTCATGACATGCTCGCTTTGTCATACCGTGACTACACGCAATTATCATTGCAACAAAGTCATTTTGCACGAACAGCCACTGCAAATCGTACAGAGAATCATGCGTAAAAGTGGAAGTTGTCAGTCTCTGACATGCTAGTAAAAAATCGATCATTCAGACACTCACAAGGCGATCACAATATTGTCATTCAAATCTGGTCTTGATATTCAAGTTAACCGTATCACGCGGCGTGTCATGCCACATGACAAACGATCACATTATAATGACTACTTTAGGACAATTCCTGGCTTCATATGGAGTGATGTCAGAATGTCACATAATGACACCATTCATGTGTAATCGTAGTTTAGGACCTGCTAAATATTTTTTTCTTTATGAAGTGTGTATACATAACAATATTATTATTTTTCATTGCGCAGTGGGCGCAGTAGCACAGTGGTTAGTGTGCTGGACTACTGTGCGAGGGATTCCAGGTTCGATCCCCGGAAAAACACAAATTACATCTGAACTTAAGGTTTTTCTACTGCGCCACCTCTTGCGAACGTCTGACATCCAAGAGTATCACTATCATGAAAACGCTTCTCAAATCAGCCGTTCGGGCTCGGCATAAAATTGTAGGTCCCTTCCATTCGTCCCAAAAATAGAAACTCACACAAACGAATGGTTGCGAGAAGCTAGGCCTAGGGTGTCACCCGCCTGTTGTGCCATCTATTAATTTATTTTATTATTTTTCATTTAAAGAAATGCGAAGTCCAAAAGGTGGGAAACCGGGGTGAAAGTTTGTACGGCGAAATCCTTATTTTCCATTCGATCGTCTTTAAACTCAGTTTGTGTACTCAAAAATAAAAATATACATTTCTTCTAAGGAAAACATTTTGTTGTTGAAAAGTCTACTTGGGATAATGAACAGCTTCACCGCAGCCGACAAGGCCAAACAAATAATTCCAAATAAGTCGACATTATTCCACTCACTTAATTGTCACTCAGCGTATAGTCCTGTGACACCTGTCCAAACAAAAAACATTATTCTCCATAAATTATTAACCATAATGCATAAAACAAAACCCATAAATATTGTCAATCACAATGCCAAATTAGTGCGAGCAGCGTTTATTTTCAATTGTGTGTCCACATCTACACTAAACAAAAGTGCTAGTGGCACATTGTATAGGGTCATCAAATAACCATCAAATGTTAAATAATAAATAAAACAATGGCAGTTCCATGAATTGCTGTACGTGTTTGTGTTTTTTTTTTTAAGCTGTACACAAGTGACGCGAACAAGCCACTTGTGGCTGATTAAAACTGAAAAAGGCTCGAGGAACGGAAACCGAAGAGCTGCCGCGTCCTCACGATATGTCACACCGATGCCCGCTACATGCCGCATCTAATTGACTACAAATTGATCAATTTGAATAAAATAACACAAAAATATTCACGAATTCAATGAATTTAAATGTTCAGCGTTATGACAGGCCATTTTGACGTATCTATCGCGTCCCCATATCGTTTATGAATAAGTAACAAATGCTTAGCGGGGGTTGGGTGCGTCCGATATTTCCCCGAATTTCGGGGAGTAGATTTATATATCAACTCTGGATACCACTGGGGAATTGCTTCGTTTTTATTGAGGGCCTGCATTCATATTTTATCTCTTTTATGGTATTTGGACGGTGGATACATGTGTTGGTGGTATGGTATCGTTTGATTTCTTGCACTCAGGGCTTGTCAGCGGTTTTATGATGATGGCTCCGATGACTGACGTAATGGGTACTCTGAAGGAGGTGGTAAGGGGTTTTCTGTTTTCAGCCTATGGTTTGGTGGCAATTATCCTAATAGCACGAACGTGATCTAAAATTTCAAGCATTATGGTTTTAATAATGACTATGTTCACCAGAGAGGTTCTATGAATACCCTGGGGGTTATTCGCCGTGAAATTTCGATGTGATGTTATTTAAATTTGTGCCATAATTACGTGTGCCAAATGATGCGAATATGTCTGGAGGCAATCATTATATGTTTATATTTTACTTCTCGACATATTTACATAGTCCCTTAAGTTAAAATTATGATTAGGTGGAAATTCCCTTAGCTCATAGCATTAAAATTGCCAACTGACTACCTACGTTTTAATAACGATGTTGAATAATGCCAGAGCCGTCAGGTATCGTCTTTTATTGCCATTTTTAAAAGGTAGCATTTAAGCGACCAGTATCCCATAAGAAAACCAATTAATATCCTTATTAGGTCTTCCTTGAACAGCTCAAGTATACGTTTGAGTTTATAAATCAATTTGCCTGGCTCTTCGTCCAATATTCTTTACATTTCTAGAACTTTGGAGTGAGAATCGGAGAAGGACTTAGGGCCAGAGAGCAGGCGGGGGGAACGTGGTCTTGCCACAGAACATACAACTTCCATCGAAGCCCTCATGACCTGGTTGGTATCTAGGCAGCGGCGATTATAGCTTCTTTGGCCAGATATTCCAATAGATTGGAACAGTCCTAGACCAGCTTTAACCATTTCGCATACGATTTGAGGGCACTAAGTAATGCTTGGCTGTCATAACTGGAGGGACATATGAGCACTAAGATTAGCCCCCTTTTCTATACATAATGGAGAAACGGCTTTCTCCATCTCATCTTATTGTTCTAAAATATTCTTTCGGACGCACATTAGTTCCAATTTGGATGGGATCAAGCCCAACTGGATAGTGGGTGTAAAGATGAAGTGGGCATGTTTTCTCTGCGATACTTGTGAATTCCAAATGGGTTTTTTTCAAAGAGCAGATTCCGTTTGAGTGGTCGCGAACGAGGACTTTTTGGAGTCGAGTGAGATTTTCAATACAGTCTTTTTTTAAGTCTCTCGTTTAGATTTTTTCAGTTATTGGTTAAAGTCTGGGAGAGCTTTCCTTTCTTAAATACTCTGACGTTAATTGGACAATTCATTAATTTGACATCAAATTGACAATATGTACTTGTTTCGGTATATATCTTATCTATATATCTGATTTCAAAATTATATGTCACTTGATCATAAATTGTGCATATAAACACTTTAGTCACTCAAATATGATCGAATTCAAAAATCTCATTTCACGGCATCAAATTACAATTTCCTCGGCAATAAATAATATAGTTTTCGAAAGTTTTTTTTTGTTTTTAGATCCGTATATCTACGCAGAGATCTCTCGATCATATTCCCCGATGATCGGTGAGCAACCTACGGCCACGTGCTTTCTTATAATTTATGTATTCAATAACATTGGGAAATTCCAAACCTAAAATAAAGTATCATTTTCAAAAACAGACAAAATCCAGCGCCATACAGTGGGGCAAATATGTTTTCTAGACAAACAAAAAAAATATACACAATGTTGTTAGTTTAACGAAACACGAGTTGGAACCACTGAAAATCTTTTAACAATATAATTGGATGGACTACAGATCGACTTCTCAGTTCAGTTTTATTTTAACTGGGCTAGGTTAGTGTAAGTTGAAGTGGTTATTAGCAAGAGCAGACATAAACTACATTTTCGACAGCAGTCTTGAAAGTCATTTGTCTTTGTTAAATAACGTGCTTGAGCACAAATCCTCATTTGTTAGTCCTTCATGTGAGCGCTCGCCTGAAAATGACTAACCGGCTTGCAGGGTTAATATCGGCCAATTATTTAAACTTATGTATCAATCGTACGTCGCGTCGTGATCCATTGGTATGACGAAAATACACTTAGTTGCTGCATGGGCTATTAATTCCTGGGATACATGGAGCGACTAAGTGACACTCGTATGTCGTATAGGTATATCTTCCGTTTCACAGTCGATTTACAATATTCACTCCTAATTTCGTTTTGCAATATTTAATAATTTATTTTATTTGGTTGTGGACAACAAATGACCCGAAATGAAATTATTTTGTTTAATTAAATTATTAGTAAAATGCAAAAAAAAATTAACTTGTCAAACCTTTGACAACTGAGTAACTTGCTACCTCTCAAAGATACGAGAAGGAACTAATAGAAACGCAAACAAATTGTGTGCATATGCCGAACTTAAACTACCTGTAAATAATATTAATTATTATTCTTTTTAATCCCACAAAAATCATGTCTGTCCCATTGTGCATCTAAAACGTTTTGCGGTGTACGGTATACCGCAATAAAATAGTCGCCCTGAAGTAAACCGTCGTCGTCCACTGTTGAAATCAAATAGTTATAATCGATCGATGGCGGCAGCGACTGTGGCGCGATGATCGCTCATTGCCATAAATTATCAACTTAAATGCAAATGTATATTTCATCCTGATATCTATAATAAGCAATTTCTAAGCAGACAGTTAGTATAACTTATACAGGGATATTGCATGTCAATGCTAATTTTTATTTGCAATATACCAAGTCGAGGTTTATTTTTTTATTATTATTTATAGGGGGACTTAAATTTTGTTTTATGCTGACGCGAAAGTGGGCGTTTAGCGCGATATCGGTGTTGGCATCTTAATCTGGTTTCTTTTTGTTTAATGAAATGGAAGTGATAAATATGGTAATGTCAGGGTGCGCTTAGTTTGTTTTAACGGTCTTACATATCTTGTTTGACATTAATTGCTGAAAGCAATATGTAGTTATATTTTTCTCTTTATACGTAAGTGCATATTATCGACACAACACAATGACTTGTTTATCTTTTGATTTTTATGGGATTTTTATTTTTGAATTGAAGTAGCTTGTTGAAAACATTATTTGAAATCAGCTTTTTTATTGGAAACAAATATATTGCGGGAAGTGTAAAGTAGGTAGGTTTTAAGTATGTTTGGGTAATTTGGGATAAGTCATGCATCTCAACTTTAAGAGAGACTTAAAAAATAGTAATCTAAAATTCTTGTCAGTTTCCGACAGATTTTACGAGCTAGTGTGGTAGGTATATACACTGTCAGAAATTGGAAAACCTGCCTTGTACAAGTTCAAAGCTATTATGTTTATTTCTGATTATGTTAAAGATTTGCGTTTTTAATTTGACATAGTGTGAGTTCATAAATGTAAAAATGCTGCATGCCTGCAAATTCCGCGTTCATTATTGTAAAAGTACTGCATTATCATTGCAGGAGTTTGGTAGCACCTGCGTTCATAAAAGAAAATTGACAGTCAGCATGCTGTCAATTGTGCATGTGTTTTTGTTTTGTTGCCGAGCTGCAGAGAAATGGCGGGAGAGAACGAGTAAGTAATTTTTTTTGCAAATTATTTAATTTTTCACTCAGATATATGTATAAATAACTATTTATTTCGCATTTAAAACATTAATGAATCATTTTTCTTATATAGGAATACACAAGAGCAAAAAATCTGGTCGGATGACGATACAAAATTGCTTGTATCATTTCGACTTGCAATGGAAGCCGAATTTATATCTGGGCGAAGGAAGAAGTCGGTGCTCTGGGGAAAACTTTTATCGGAGATAAAGACGCTTTTTCCATTATTTCCGTATGACAAGAATGAAATTGTCCGCAAATTTCAAAATTTAAAGATTTCCTATCAGCGAATTAAGAAGAGAAACAAACAGAGCGGGAGGGACGTCTCTTCGTGGGATTATTTTGACGAATTTGACCGGGTTTATGGAACTCGTCATAACATCGAACCACCAGACGAGCTTGTGGCAGAAGTCTTTGGACAGAGTGATGAAAGTGACAACGACGGTGAGGACGTGCAAGAGACTCCTACGAAGAAAATAAAAAAAAAATCCAAAATGTCGAACAGCGATATAATGACATTTTTGGAAAAGGAAGCTGAGGAAGATGAGCGGCGCCACAAAGAAATTATTTGCGTCGAACGCGAAAAAATTAAGGTTGAGAAACAGCGTTTAGATGTTCTCTTATCTCTAAAAGATGCTTTGGAAAAAATGTCCAATTGAGCTGCCAGTTTCTTCAAAAAATGGATTGTGATTTTTAGTTTGTGATTTATTACCCATTAAGTGATTTTTTTTATGTTTTAATCCTTCTTAAATTGTACTAAATGAGCTGTAATATACGTAATAGTACAAATAATGAAATAAAATAAAATGTGCATATCATTAAAATACCAAATTGTCAAAAGTAACTCATATTTTATTGCTTTGCATTTCAGGTTTGAACATCGAAAGGTAAGCTACTGACTTATTAAGACGAAAACAACATTGCGATTCGATTTCCCTTCTCTTTAGCTTCATTAGCAGCATGAACTTGTTGATGTTCCTCCCAAGTGTTGGTTGTATTATCACTTTCTATGTCTCGTGACTGAACAGCCGAGTGAGGTTCAAGATCCTTCTCCTGTTCTATGATGACATTGTGAAGAACAACACAAGCAAATGTTATGTATTTTGCGTAAACCAAATTTTTGATGTCAATCAATTTGAGAATTCGAAACATAGATTTTAATCTTCCAAAAGATTGTTCTATACAAACTCTCGTTGAACTGTGTATGTAATTGTAATTTTTTTGAGTGGTGGTGAGATGTCCGTGGTCCCGATATGGCACCATAAGATAACCATTCAATGGATAGGCAGAATCGCCTAAGATATGATCATCCTGGATTACTCTTTTGGAACCGTTCTTGAATGCTTTTCCAATTGAACTGCGCTCCCAAACAGAAGCATCGTGACAACTACCAGGATAGCCAAAACATATGTCAATAAACTTTTGACTATGGTCACATATAGCCTAGGAAAAAGCAAAGAATTTAATATGTATAAAATTTGTATACATACTTATAAAATGTAGGACATCTACCTGCATATTAATAGAAAATGATTATAATAGCTCGTGGGGTCTATTTTGGGTGCTATTATGGGAATTTGTGTACCATCTACACATCCAAGAACGTTTGGAAACGGATTATTTCTTAAGCTTGCGAATTTGTCCATTATTTGTTTTTGCTCATTGGTTGAATCAGGCCATTTTATATGTCTCTTTCTTAACTTGAAAAGCAATTTCGTTATTTCAATGAAATATTTGAAAGCTGCTCCTTTAGCAATATTAAACAAATTACTGATTTCCCTAAACGAACAGTTATTGGCAAGCTTCCAAATAGTTAGGTATAGTGCTAGCCTCAAACCCGTTTTAGGCCGGCCGAAATTACTTTTTTTCCAAAATGGATTTAGTTCATTCTCCACAACCTAATAGAATTAATTTTTAAACTTAAAAATTAAATATTTAATTAAGGTACCTTAAATGTTGACCTGTACATACGGAAATGATGTCGAAAAACATCATCGGGAAATTCATAAATTGTTTTGTAAAAGGTCCTGTTTTTTGGAATATGTCTGGCCATCACTCTCCAATTCTTAGTAGACAACAAATATATCTTCCTTTTTTTGCGGATTTTTCTTTCCGCCAGTTTTTTTTGGATGCTTTCCAAGTTTATGCCATCCAAGAGATTTAAAATGAGTCTTAATATCATTTTTTTATCAGCCATGTTGAGCGATGGTGTATCTAAAACTTACTTAAAACTATTTGATGTACGAGTTGTCATTGACAAAATGGTTTTTAATTGTCATTTATGACTTTGTTTACATATGCAATTATGAACTCACTTTTGTCAATGCATGATGACCGCATTCATGCAGCTGCGTTTGCGTTCATAAATGTGTTCATGAATATTTGTTGCATGGTTTGGGCAACATTGTTTGCAATTATGAACTCACCCATAAGTTAAGTTGAGATACAATTGTATAGTACATAATATGTATAGTTCAAAGAGAAGTTTGTTCGGGGCTCTTCACTATGTTCTAGTTCGTGTCAACAAGACTTATGTATACCTTCCATTAGCTCTACATCTTTATTATATAACTATGTACGTACTAATATAATTAAAAACCAATCTACCAAGGATACCTTCATCCGCCTTCTCTAATTCCCAGTGGTTTAGACGAAGTTTATGTTCCCAATGGTTAGTTAGACCTAAGGCAGTAGTCCAATTGACTCTGTAATAAGGTCCATCGTGTTGTCGAGGACAATTCCGAGATATTTGACTTCATTGGAGTAACTCAAGGTAGTGCCGTTTACGGTTATAGTGTTAAGATTAACCAATCTCTTCCTTGTAAAAGGCAATAGAATGGTTTTATTGGACAACGATACTGAGATACCATTCGCCAGGCAAACTTTCTTTCTACCAAAGCTCGGCTGGCCTTTTGTTAGGTGCAGCACCCTTTTTGGAGTTGATTTCAGATATTGCTATCTTGCTACTACGGGTGATTAAATAAGCACACATTGTCATCTATAAAACAAAGTGGAAAAAACTGTATGTCTCTCTGTCGCCCGTAATTTTCAACCAACTGAGTTGATTTTTTTTTAAATGTCGGTAATCACGGTGATCGGGCGATAGACCAAATAAATTCAAAATCGGACGACAAAGGGGCGTGGCACCGCCTATACAAAAAAAAACATTCAAAATCATATATCTCGAAAACCACAAAATTAATTGAGCTCAAACTTACAGGTAATATTAATATTACGTATTGGACGTGGAGTGCTACTGTGAATATTGGTCAAAATCAAACACAGAGGCGTGGCACCTCCCATACAAAAAAAGAAAACATTCAGAATCTTATACCTACTTAAGACTTGTGCGCTGCTAAATTCTCTTTTCAAAATTTACAAAACAATTTTTATACCGATATTAGAAGTCACCTTCTTTTAAAAGCTATAACGGGAAATATTGTGAGAATAGACTCCCGCCCTACAACTTTTTGTTCGGTGGAACTTTAGCAAACTTCCCTTAAAGGATTATACTCCTTAACTATGGGATACCCTCTTGTATATAAAACAAAGTGGAACAAACTGTATGTTTCCCTCTGTCTCCCGTAATTTTCAACATAATTTAGTTGATTATTTTTTTAATGTCGGTAATTACGATGATCAATTGATAGACCAAAGAAATTACATAATACAAAAATTTAAAAAAAGCAAAAAAAGGCCTGGCGAAGCCGGCGGGTGTTCAGCTAGTTGATGTATATATGAGATAGTTGCGACAACCTGACAGCAAACGCTTTACCATCGACATTCTATTGCAACATCAAATCTCCTCGATGGCATCACAGGTTGCTCGTATTGTTTGTTACCTTAATCACCATTGTCATTGTACAAACACGGAATTCGTAATCACATCGCATTTTAAAAACAACTCTCCACATCAGTTTCTAAAATTTATAGCACCCATATTGCCGTATATGGGAAACCTTGAATCGCAACCAGCAATTAGAGACGCCAAATAATGTCAAATCACCACTTAACTAATATCTCTTCACAATTTTCTGCCTAACGCCATTTAAATCACGCCATACCCATTAAAAGCCCACTTTCCGTACTATTTAGGTGGAACATAAAATTAACCTAACAACATCATTAAATAATGGCGCGCATATTAAAAAATACGAAACCTGTCACACCGTCGATTGTTCACGGGAGAGAATTTATTGCCACCGCTAGCATTTACACAATGCGCGTTCACCTGTCAGCCAAGATTGCCATAACATTATGGCAAGTGACAGCCGACAACAGACAGATAGATAGAGATTTCTTTTTATTTTTTTTTTCATTTTGGTATCTAAGTGGTTTGAGTGTTGCTCTATTGTTTAAACGCAGCAACACAATAGGTATATCGTATATATACCATTAAATGTCGCCGTTTATAAAATGTCAAAATGCGGGCGGTGACGGAGGCGGGCGAATCAACTGTCTTAAGAAGCGATTGGAGCGCAGCGTAAGATAGCTGTCAATAAATTAGACTCTACACAGATGCGATTATAAGCATATAGGAATTTAAACATTTTTCTCTTTGAATTTTTTTTTTTAAATTGGGCATTCATTTTCGTCAGTTTTTGAAATATATATTTATTTATTTTTTCAACTATAAACACAAGTTGTAAAGCGTCACAAAAATGTCCAATGTCGTGTTAGTAGTCCTTGGGGCAAAAGCGAGGTTTTTTTTTTTTTGTTAAAAATCGTCTCTGCGTGTTTTGGAACAAATTTGGAACGCATAGCAGAGGGCTTAGTGCGATAATTCACTTTGTCGAAAGATTTATACGAAATAAATTCACAACGACGACGATAGTGATGGTGGTGGTGGGAGTGGGAGGAATCATAAAAAGAGCTATTTTCGTAAATTAATGGCAGGCTATTAGGCCTCGTTATAGAGAGATTGGTGATGTAGGTGAGGTTATTCCTGGGGCCACTTTCCATTCGCGCAGTTGATTCATCGCTGGTAGTATCATAATTATAACGACGAGGTTATTTTGGGTCTGATGTTTGATGATGATAAAATAGTTTAATGGGGTGATAAAGAATTAATTTTTACTTGGAAGGAAGTGCTAGAGTAGGAAATATAGTTTATTATTTTTTATGACATAATTTGGGGTAATTTTTGTTTTATTTTTCGGAAAGTTTCGTCAGATAAGATATTGAATTTTATTTCGAGTTCTGTTTTGTTTGAAAACAACGCGAGTCATGAATCATGGGTAGTGGCATGGAACATCAAAAATGACAGATGATTTATTTGAATGGGCGGCTGTTTAGTTAAATGTGAATCTATAAACACCTTGCGTCGCAAATGGGATTGGAGATATTATTCAAAGTGGTATAGCTGTCTGTTGGGACGATGTCGCTCAAGACCTTAGGCAAGAAAACGATGTCTGGTTTAAATAGCGATGTCACCTTTAGTGGTCCATCTGCGTCTATACGAAAATGTATGACTTCTGCGTTCTGCCTAAGAAACCATAATACTTTAGTAATGTGTAAAGACTGGTTTAGCGAACTCAGACAATCCCAGCTTCTACACGGTAACTTGCCTTAGATACGTTTGTACACACTACAGAATACCATTGAAGAGTACAACGTGTGGTTTTTTGAAAAATGTTAAAGCGCTCAGGAGACCTTTACGAACGCATTTACATACCCACCCGTGAGTTATCTATCGGCGCACTTGGTGATTTTTTACATCGTATATACAGCAGGTACTGGAAAAAGAAGTCTCTTGTTATATTGTGGGCCTCCAATTAACCTCAGCGTCAGTAGCCTAGGCTAACTCTGCAACGCCTATAATTAGACTTCTATTACAATAGATAGGCGCAGCATAACGTCAAAATGTAAGAAGTATTCCATCTTGGAGCTCGGGATGACTTAAAAATTAAGCTTAACCCTTCGACAACGACAAGGCCTAAAGCTCATAAAAAGTTACCCGTACTGAAGATATAATGGGCCTCCGCCATTTATATTATATATATAAACCCCTTTTCATTGTGTAGTATTATTTTTACAATTGAAATATTTTGAAAGTTGTGTATGTATTAGTTTTATGCCTCGTTCAACCGCTCGAACTCGGCAGAACATTTTATTTCGTTTATTTCCCCTCACTTCAGTCCCCTCGCCAACAAAATCGGTTTTATGTCGGCAGAATTAGTCTCGTGTAAGGAGGCCCAATGTACTTTGAGAGTCTTCTAAAGTAGCTCAAATTTCAAAACATAGACCATATTATTTGGTCCATTGTGATACCACTTAGAGGGGTACGAGTGGGGGGAAGTGACCAGAGAAAACTATGTGCCGATCATTACAGTGGGAACTCTATTGGTACTTGCGAATTTTGATGTCTCACCTCGTTAAGAGGTTTTAATGGTGACTGGGGCAGTCAAATGTTATACACCTCGTACCTCATGGTTGCGGCTTAGTCTTCGGGTCAGGTGACCGTAACAGCCTGCCTCTTGCCTCTGATAGACCATCACTAAGGGAACTGGTGCGTGGCAGAAGTGGGTGATTGAACCAGTCCGCTTTGCCGCTTGACCAAAAGTCAGTTGATGGATTGGCTGTTGAAAAAGAATAGGAGTATAACCGTAGCAGTCTGCCTCCCGTTTATTTCCTTTTCACAAACGTCCACAGGACAGAGACTGGAGCTGAGCAGAATAGCTTGATTTAAGCACTCCTTCCTACTGCTTAGTATCGAAAAGAGAGATCGCGACTTTTCTTCGGTGAAAAGGCGATGGGTTACCGAAACAGTATAACCCCCCGTCTATTGCCTCTGACGGGGCCCTAGAATTCTCGAGATGAAGTTGATTAATATAGTCAGCTATATTACTACAGGTGGTGGGTAGTCTTCGGGGAGGGCATAGGGGTGCAAGGTGAAATTAACAGACGTAGTCAGCTCTTCCCGTTGGTGGTAAGTCTTCAGAAACAGACAAAGTTTGACTGAAACAGTCTAACCCCCACCGTTCGCTTGCAAGAAGTTTGGCTAGTGCAAAACGGAGACGAATCTGCTCCACTGTTTGACGTCGTTAAGTTTGACAAGTTATGTCAAAGACGGACGGTAACCGAAATAGTACACCCCCCTCCCCCCTATTTCCTTTGGCGATTAGTATGTTAGGAGAGAGAGACTGGGTTTCGAGCAGAGGCGGGTGATCGAAGCAATCTACCCTACTGCTTGATACCGAAGAGGGTGACGGTTGGTGTCTATTCAATAGGTAAAATTGCATGTTGATATTTCAATGAAGCCAGTTCGGCTTTGTAACGAACTTGCTGATGGTGCGAATATCGGTCCGGGACAGGTCGCTCAAGTCTTTAAAGAAATAACCCCCTAAGGTATAGCCATACGTAAGGTGGGAAGAGCTGCACAGGAGCAGATGAGGTGAATGGTGGTTTCCTCTTCCTCCTCGTCCATGCAGCTCCCACAGAAATCGTTTAGGGAACTCCCATTCTGCGGGCATGCCTGCCTATCCAGACAGTGTCCCCTTAATATTCCCACGATGCGACGGAGTTAATTTTGTTTCTATTAATACAAATTAGGTTTCTAGTTCTTCCGGACGTTTAATTTCGGCGAAATTTGTCTGGGATGCTGTCAGTACGTACACGGATTAATTTCATGCTCAAAACAAGGATATTTTTTAGTAAAACTAAGTACCTAACAGTTTTAATGACCAAATCTTATCGGTAAACAGAGACACACCTCAAGGAGGCGTGATCTTACCTCTCTTATAGATTATGGTATAGTTACTTGTTAAGATCCTGTCAAGACTTCTTGACAGTGACGACATCAAATTTACTGAGTATGTGGATAACGTCATTAGGCGTATTTTTTTGAGAATCTTTAGCTAGCTCACTTTTACTTTTACATGCAAAACTTTTATAATCACTTTTGGTTTTGTTATACTCACTTTCCCAAAAAATACCCCAATTGTAATGTATCGGGATTGTTTCCTAAAGTGTTTAGTGAATTAATGGTAAGTGATTCTTAGTATTCTTCCTATGGATCTGCATTCAAAAACCATTAAAGCGTATTGTAGTGTTCAAATTGAAGGAATCCGAATGATGGTCGGTAAGACCCAATAAACACAGCACCAGCCAGACCGCGATGAATGCAACCAAGGTCATACAAATAACATAGGCAAGAGACTAGAGACTCGATTCTGATAGCAACAGATAGTGCAGAGTTACCTCTCCCTACAAAGTAGTCTTTCAAAGTATTGTACTTGAATCCACAATTGTTGGCCAACAACAATCGTAAAATATTCGCCGACTATCAACCCAGCAATCCGCTTCGTATTGCATCATTGTATACGAAATTAACAAAATATGGTCACGAGAAACCACGAATTTTGCTTTTAAATGCAATTTGGTAAACACAAGGCATAACAACAACTGACAAACTGAAAACAAAACAAAACCTAGGAACACCGCAGTAAGTGCAATACAAACAAAACAAAAACCGCCATCAGCCAGCAATAAACGTTAATATCGTGGGCATTAAATATCGCCATATTTTGTCTGGGTTTTAGTGAAACGACACAAGAGGGAGTTAAAGGACAAGCACCAAGAAATAAATAGGATGACACAAACTACCAGAGTGAAGGGGGGTAAATAATAAAAGACGACATGAATGAAAATTGCTTCTTCTCCGATAAGGATCATGGTTCCGTACGTGTGCTCAGCTCATATACCTATGTAGGAATATGTGGCTCGCTTCCGACGACGAAGGGTATTGTTTTGCCTTTCGGGACTTTATTTATTAATGCGATCCTGATAAGAGACACAAAGAAGCATGAGTTGTCCGCGCCACGATCAGCGTGAACTTGAACCAAAGCGCACGACATTACACTCATATCTGTCGGTTGGTATCTATGTGGTGGCCAACTGCGGAACCATCACATTGCAGAATGAAAAAATCGCATGCGGGAGGTGAAGTAGATTCACATTCGAAATATCGCCAACCCTGGCCGGGGTGATGATGCACATTATAGATTTATTGCCAATGGAAGATGACAAATATGTGCTGCAGTGGTAAGCCGCATTTCAATTGCGTTATACGTACTCACTTAAAGTGGCGCTACAGTCCGGGGTGGACTTGGGCCTCAACAACAAAAATCGGCGTACTACTGACGCATCGGCCGTGATTACAGATGAGGCTGTCAAATATGCTGTTGCATCTTTTTATGGCATCAACTCGCGTGGTACTAACTGAGCATATGCAACTTTGATGCAACTTGTATGGCGCAAGCATATACATTTTGCTTTATCAATGGTAAAAGGCGTCACTATCCAGATGAAAAACTGCAAAGAACCTTCTTTGGGTACACCATGTTAATTCGAGAACATCCAAGGCACTCCCACAACATTCTGGCAGAGTAAGGGTGCTTTTGGTAAGAAATGGGCGGATTATCTTCGAAAATAGGTATGAAAGATTTCATCTGACTTAGGCATCGGTTGTTTTGTAGATAGGATTTTCAGTAATTTTGCCGCTGATGCCTTCAATACAAGTACTCCAAAAACCTGCCCGAAATACGTTTAACTCTGCTCTAGATACTCTGATGTACCTTTTTTGACTCTTTTCATGGCCTGAAGGTACTATCAAAGGAACCTACCTTCTTAGAAGGGGAATCATAGCACTGGCGTTTACATGTTTTTACGAGGCACCTGGTTCTATGTAGGTATATGTCATCTGATGCAGAGACACCGAAACTTCAGCTGCTTTGCAAATTTAGACTCGACTTTTCTATGGCCGCAGTCGAATCTTCACGTATCTATGGCTCCAAATTCCAAAATAAGTCAAGGGCTCAGTGCTGGTGTTTTCGTTAAGATTGACAACACTAGACTTCACCACTCGTTCGGCAAGGATATGCCTTTGCTTTAAAAGCAGAAATCTATGCTATCCTATGAATGCCGGGAGAGTATGTATTTGTATCGGTAAGGATAGTTACTGCGTTTAGGACCTTGCATATCATTGTAAACCATTCCATTCATAATTCTGAAATGCAAGAATTTTCTCTAATCGGTCGCAACTCGCAAAAGCTAAACCCTTTGCCTCTTGTTTGGACAAAAAAAAAACTTTTTCGACGAAATTGACCATAATGTACTCGTACGTGATACCTAGTAACCTGATATTTTTGAATTGAAGACCCCAATTCCCTGAATCTGCTAATAGAGTAGGTAAGAGCTAGCAACGTTTTTTCTCAAGTCATTTTAGCAAGGCTGTAGCTTTGTGAGTTTAGTTCGTGCTGACTACTGTACAGGAAAATATATTTCTGGCAGCGCTGCGTTAGTTTATATAGGAATTCCATAACCTCAAAAGTGCAAAAAATTAAAGAAATTTAACTCATTTTAGCAAACTTAAGATTTTGGTATATGCTAATTTATGACCGATATAGACAGAAAATGCAATTGCCAGAAAAGTTTGCCGGTTTTAAAGTTGCACCAGACGTCCATAAAAGTGCAATAAAAAGGCAAAATTTAAGTCATAATATGAAAGACAAATTTGTGATATTATGTTAGGAACATTTTTACAATACTATTTCCTGAAAGCCAAACCAAAACTCCGGTTTCAACCCCCAGCCAGAAGCCCTAGAAGTTCTAACATAACAATTTAGTTTCTTGCATTTTTTTTCTTGTTTTCACATAAATTAAGCCATGTTTGTAGTTATGTATTGTATTATTTGAGTGTCAACTACACATACATGGCTTACACTACGCCCCTTCCAGGATAAACCTTAAAAATAGATTGGTTAATTTTTAGTTTTTTTGCTTTTAGTGCAGTACCTACTTCTAAAAGCGTTTTTTAGTTTTTTAAACTATTATTTTTTTTTTTAATAATTAATTAGGATCTCCCTGAGTAATTATTTACAACTGCCAGACCCAAAATCTTGGGTCTAACATACTGCCAGACGCAAGCTAAGATTGCATGCCGTTTGTTAAACATTTTGGAACTTCTGAGCGACTTTATCAATTGAGGTCATTTTCGCACAATATACATATTTGTGCCAGAAAGGTGCAGGGAAATAAGTCCCCCGGAACTACGTCCACTGAGGAACTTAGTGGGAAATAAAACCACTTTTGTGAAGTGGACTTAGTTCCCATGTAAGGTGTGATATAACTTGCGAAAACTCTGAGTGGTTTTATTCCCATTCAATACACCCAATTTCGCACATACTGCAAATCTGACAGTAAACCCAAGCAGGGGGTTGCATACGTATTAAACTGTTAAATGAGTACTAAGTGAATCAATTCACAGACAGACTGGAAACTTGAAATTAACGGAGGCCTACTTAGGTCATTTTCCTCCTGATTCAATGCCATGCAACAAGCTTTTGGGTTTCGCAATTTAAGTCGCAGACTCTGAATTTCCATACTCAAAAAAATTCTGACAAAACCTGTTCTTTGCCAGACTTGAAATATACCAAATTTATGACCCCACAGTCCCTATTCGGAAATATCCAGAAAATCCACCTACCACCAACTATGTATTTGATGTTGTCGATTTCCGACCGACGCGACGCCGGCCGACCGATCGACGGCTTTGCGCTGTTTACCAGGAAATAAATCCAATAAAAATCAGCATCGCGGCACATATTAGTGAAACCCTGCACCACATATCCCACACGCCACACATATCTTCCGCCAGCCGTGCGGTTCCTGGAAGATGTTGCGCCATTCCATACTGTCCCATAATGGATTCACTCTCTGTATCTCTTATACAAACACAGATTCACGATCGACATCGTCGATGCGTATTCGTATAGTTTAGAAGCCATTTCGCGAAAATAAATTTATTCCCCAGCGCTGCAAAACAACAGACAATGGTCAAGTTGTCCTTTTGTCTTTGGGATTTCTTCTCACGAAGGATAATTTATCGTTTATTGTATCCATCGTGACATTAAGACCAAGATACTAATCTACAATCGCGCAACATAAAACCCAAACCCTGCTCGAGTATCCGTGAGCGCGTATTTTATGGGCAACCATTTTCGGAGAAACACACGCTGGTTTGTGTTACCGAGCGCAGCGATTGCATTGCAAATGTAATTTATTTCAATGGAACTTGTGTGATCCAAGTGACATCTTTCGGGAGGGAGCCGGTTGGGGATCAATTAACTTGTCATAAGACAGACACATGAGAAAGATATTCATCTTATTTGGGTTGACATCTCCTCCTCAACAGCACTTTGCATGAAGTGCGAGTGCACAGTAGATACACACGAGTGCGGTTTTCTCCCGCATGTTGCAGTTGTCGTCCCAGCGTTGTTGGCGTGATTAATCAAATTCTGAGATGAATTTTAAAATGAGTCTCGACCCCACTCCCATCTTTGTAACAAACTTGGGAATTATATGCTCACTCTTTCGACGGAAGGGTTGGCTAGAGACAGCATAACGAACGACATGCAACGATGACAACAGAGAAGACGACTACTCCGCTCCGCTGTACGCAATATCCTGAGAACGCAAATCTGTCATAACTTAATTTGATATCTGGTATTTCTGCATTCTCATTTCCTGTTCATGACAGCGCAGTGTCATAAATAAGGAAGGAGGATGTTTAGATATTACGCTGGCTGTTTCTCTAGTAGCAGTTGTCGTCGTTGTCTTTGAGTTGGGATCAAATTGTGTGACAGTTCGTTAGTGTCTACCCCCTGCTCTGTATGATATATGTAGTAGTATCCAATAGATAGGCTATTAAAAGTTTGATGTGTAATGAAATGATGATAGACCACCAAAAGTACGTATATCTGTGATCAGCGGAAAATTCTGTCTTCGGATCTGAACATGTCCTATAGGGACGTGCACTTCCAAATAAAGCTCCTATGAGGAAAAGAGCCGAGGGGAATTTGACAAGCGTGTGACCGGAAAAATTAAAAGATGATTCTCCAGGTGCAGTCTTACCAAAAAGTAAAATAAAGGTGTCAGTAAAGATAACTTGTTAAAGAGCATGCCCCAACTCATTTGATGAGATAAATGCCTGTCTAATAAATAGAATCTCAGCATATTGTGCCCGGTGCTAGAGGAGATACCTTCTCAACTGTGACAACTACAGAGGTAACAGTCTCCTAAATATCGCATACAAGATCCTATCTGTCATATAGGAGCGTGGACGCCTAAAACCCTTCCTACATATAACCAGATTGGGACGTATCAGTGGCGTTTAAGGCCATGAAGGTCCACCACCGATCACATACTGAAGTTGCCCAAATCGCATCCACCATCTTTTCTTATATAGAGATATAGAGCCATGTATTATTCTACCATCCCTTCAAAACTCGTTCGTCGATAGAGAAAGCTCGTTTCTGCGCCAAGTTCGGTAATGACTTTAGCCAAACCTTTGCTGTCAAAAGAGGAGTTTTCATACCTGAAAGAATTGTTTTAATAACGAGAAGGATTCTTTAACAGAATGTCGCAGCCAGCCTTAAGCGGGGCACACATACCTATATAGAAGAACACTTCAACCGTTTTGGAGTGTGGTGCAAACGGAAGCAGTTAGCAAAGAACTGGCCTTGTTAGTTAAGGCCTCGGTTCACTCCCCGAACTGTAGAACCGCCTTAGGATACGTTAGGTTAGGTTTGTGGGCTGGCGATGATTTCTCCGTGCCACACTCAGGTCAATACTGACCCATTGTGATGCCCGTGGGGGAAAAAGGTTGCCCCTCGGGAAAGAGGTTGTCCCCTACCCATTGTAACCCTGTATTCAAATTACTTACTATGCTGCTACATACAAACAATCTTGTTGATTTTACGAAGTTCATTATCTTGTCTATTGATGTGCTGGAAAGCTCGTCTAGGTCGTTGAAGAAGTGACTCCCTAGGAATTTATACCTGGTGCATTGGAGACCTGGGCAGTGACAAAGGAAGTGAGTGGTTTGTATCCTCTAGAGCTACCTCATCACCGCAAGTGCTTAAGGTGGGCCATCTAGCGTTTGCCTCTCTTGTGGCCTTTCTCTCTGCTTCAAGCTTGAGTGTGCAAGGCGGAATCAGCTTGTTCTGAAACATCTGTCGAACCTTGTCTTGCTTGTTCGTCTGCTTTCTCATTGCCTGGAAAGCCTACATGTCCCGGAACCCAGCAGAGCGATAACCTTGTACTGTGTGCAAAGATCCTTTAATTCTTCGCGACAGCACTTCACAAGATTCGATTTTATTTCTGGTGCAGTTATTGCTTTTATTGCTGCCTGGCTGTCGATATAGAATGTAATACCTCCAGTTGGTATTGCCCTTACCACAGACTGGCGGGGCTGCTGTTGCCACTGCCAGGACCTCTGCTTGGAAGACGCTGCTATGGTCGGGGAGGCGTATCGGTTTTGATATAGGTACCCCACGACTCAGAGAAGACACCTGACCCTACCCCAGTGTCTATTTTTGATCCATCTGTAAATACGGCTGTGAGCTAGGTATAGGTCCATCTCTCCATTCTTCCCTGCTCGGATAGGCCCTAGATAGGGGTCTTGTAAACTCTATGTAAGGCGTGATGTAGTCCATGACAGGTACATTTCTGTAGGATCATCGAATGACCCGTTTCGTTCAACTTCCAGTTTACTGATTGGCTGATTTAGATTACCTTCTTGTAAAAGGTTTTTCTTTTCTCAATCGCTTTGCTAAAAAGGTCCCAGTCAGCTTTTCTAGGATTTCTGTGTGACTAAGGAGGGATGCACCAATTTCCTACAAGAAATTCGATCAGTCTGTGATCTCAGTAGGACTGCTCCCTCAAGACGTTCCATTTGTCAATAGTAAGTGTGCTGGAGCTATTGAATAGCGTTATGTCTATAACCTCCTGCCTATTCCTAACTACAAATGTTGGTTCATCACCTCTATTAGCTATTATTTCAATAATGTATTTGATTATTCGTTCGCGTTGCCAGAACTTCAGGCGTAATTGTTTAGGCGTTATTTCCAGGCTGAAAAGAATTCGATAGTCTAAAATTTCCGAGCGAAATAAAAACGCGTGCGTTCCTTAGATTACGACTTCATTTATTGAAAAAAGAAAAAGAGAATAGAGCGAGAGATGAAAGAAAAGAAAAAATATTACAATTAGTTTACAGACATTAGTTCAGCGCACAAGTGACCACTGAAGGTGGAAACGCAAGGTTTAGGGTGATGCATCGGCGAACATACTCCCGCCGTTGAAAGCTCCTTTCAACATGTATCGATGAGTAGTGGGCAAAGCTTCGTAATAGGACGTTTAAACTCTCCCTTTGTTGTAGTGACTGATGCAACGCGTGTCAGACCATCTCGTCCGGGGTACGTTTTGGTAATTCTGCCAATGAGCCATCGACAGGGTGGCTGATTTTCGTCCTTCAGGACGACTACATCGTTGGGTTGAATGTTCTTCGACTTTTCCAACCATTTCGGCCGCTTCCGAAGTTGAGCCAGGTAGTCTTGAGACCATTTTTGCCAAAATCCCTGGACCAACCGTTGAAGATACTGCCATCTATCTCGCAGCGATGTACCCATAGTTAAGATGCTTGGATCAGGCACAGTCGTTAGTGGTCGGGAAATGAGGAAATGTGCCGGCGTTATCGGATCCACGTCCCCTTCGAAGCGGGCGCACAATGGACGGGAGTTAGCACATGCTTCGATTTGGCACAAAACGGTCGAAAACTCCTCGTAGGTTAGAGATGCCTGGCCTAACACTCTACGTAGATGAAACTTGGTAGTTTTGACCGCAGCCTCCCATAAACCGCCGAAATGGGGTGCGTGGGGGGGTGAGAAACACCAGTTGATTCCGTTTGAAGTAAGCTCGTTGGATACATCCTCTTGAAAATTTGCTGAGTTTAATAGGTTCGCCCAATCTCGTAGCTGTTGATTGGCGCCAACGAAATTTGTGCCATTATCGCTGAAAATCGAGTGGCATTTGCCACGCCTTGCAACGAAGCGACGCAATGCAGCTATAAAGGCTGCCGACGAGAGATCCGAAACGAGTTCCAGGTGCAACGCCTTTGTAGCCATGCACACGAATACGGAGACATAAACCTTATGCTGTTTGGCGCCTCGTCCTTTCCATGACCGGACCAAAAAGGGGCCCGCGTAGTCAACGCCAGTGTTGCCAAATGTTACTCCTGGTTCCAATCTCGGCTTCGGCAGACAAGCCATTTGCTGTTGGTAGGGAACGGCACGTTGCCGCATACATGTTGGGCATTGATAAATGCATCGTTTAATGACGTGATGAACACCAATGACAAAATAGTTGAGAGAAATTAGATATGTCATTTGCCGCATTCCGGCATGCATGTTGGTCAGGTGAAAATTCTTAACGATTAAACGAGTTAGGGGATGATCCTTATGCAAAATGATGGGATGCTTCTGGTCAAAGGGTATGCATGCATTTTCGAGTCTGCCTCCCACCCGCAGAACACCATCCTGATCGATGAAGGGGTGCATTGAAGAATATTTGCTTTTTCTTGAAACGGCTTGTCCTCTGGTCAACGAGGAAATTTCATCATGGAACGTATACTGCTGCGAAAGCTTGACTAATGCGAGTTTAGCGAGCCGTATATATTCGGGGGATAAAAAGTGTGATTGGCTAGAGCCACGGGTAGTCGATCGAGTTCGGGCTAGACGAATGCAGCGAGCAATGACCCGAAAAAGACGATTAAGGCTCGAAAACCTTCCGAAGATACGAGTATCCCATTCATCAGTGTTCGTTGCGGTGACTAAACATGCGATCTCCTCTTCGACATTAACATCATTGATGTGGGGCAATCGGGAAAAAGTTATCACCATATCGCGAAGAAAATCAGGACCGTACCACCACAAGTCCAGGTCTGCTAAGCGCTTCGGTAGCATGCCGCGAGTGGCACAGTCTGCAGGATTCTCAGCCGAGCGCACATGGTGCCATATAGATACTGGAAATCGAGCGACGATTTGAGATACCCTGTTATCGACGAAGACGTTTCGCTGCCGCGGATATCCCTGTATCCAGTGCAGGACCGGTGTAGAATCGGTATATGCAAAACACTCCAGGTCCGGAATAGCAAGGGCTTCTTTCACCTTGCTAAGCAAGTTGGTTAGCAGTAAAGAGCCACATAATTCCAGACGTGGAATCGAAAGCGAAGGTTTAGCTGGAGCAATTCTGGTCTTGGCACAGATTAGCGTAGTTTGCACGCCATTGACTCCCACCACCCTAGAATAGACTACAGCAGCATAAGCTGACTCCGACGCATCAGCAAAGCCGTGCAGTTCGATTACATCCCTATGACTATATTGAAGCCACCTCGGGATGCTTAATGTTTGTAGGGAACTCAGGTCTGTTCTAAAGCTCGACCACTCTTGGTAGAGGTCCGTGGGAATGAACTCGTCCCAACCGACTCCCTTGATCCAAAGGCGCTTCATGAAGATCTTCATTTTGACGACGGCCGGTGAAAGCCATCCTAATGGATCAAATATCCGTGCTATATCCGATAGCACTTCCCTCTTGGTGGCATGTTGCCCGATGACCGGAATTGTAGAGGCAAATTTGAAGTAGTCGTGTTTCGTGTCCCACAGCAGACCCAAAGTTTTGACTCCGGTTTCACCAATGAACAACTCGGTTGCCAACTCTCGATGCTCGGGAGGAACGGTGCTTAGGAAGTCAGACGAATTGGAGGACCACTTTCGAAGATCCATTCCTGCGTTGGTGAGGACATGTATCAAATCGTTTTTTAAGTCTACAGCTTCATTTATGCTTTCGAACGTTGACATAAAATCGTCCACGTAGAAATCGTTAATAAGGCTATTCGAAGCCCGCGGAAAGGTATTCATATTGTTAACGCCGATTTGCTTGAGGACCCGAGTTGCTAGAAACGAAGCGGAAGCGGTTCCGTACGTTACGGTCAGAAGTACATAGTCACGTGGGTCTTCGGTTACTTCTTCCCTCCAGACGATACGTTGGAACTGAACATCATTTGCATTAACTAAAATCTGGCGATACATTTTGGCTATATCAGCCTTAACCGCGATTTTATGCTTCCGAAATCGGATTATGCACGTAAAAAGATCGTTTTGGATTGTAGGTCCTACAAGTAAATAGTCATTTAATGACAAACCGTTAGTGGATTTACGCGACGCGTTGAAAACGACCCTCAGCTTTGTCGTTGCGCTGGTGGGCTTAAATACCGCGTGATGAGGTAAGTAGAACGATGGGCGATCGAGATCGTTGAGAGGCACGATTGCCATATGCCCTAGCCGCTCGTACTCACGCATAAACTCCGCATACTGTTGTTTTAAGATCGCGTCCTTAGCGAATCGTCGCTCCATAGCATGTAGTAGCTTTAACGCTGCACCACGTGAGTCTCCGAACTCCACGGGCGTTTTGCTAAAAGGTAGACTAACTACAAACCGACCGTCGCGATTGACGAAATGCGTCGAGGAAAAATGATTTTCGATAGCTTCACTTACCTCGCACTCGCTGCGACATCCATCTGCAAACTCTTCGGGCTCAAAAAATCGTTTTAATAACACGTCGAGATCAACAGTGGAATGATAAACACTTAATGCTGCTTCTTGTCTCAAGGAAATGTTTCCCGCGATCACCCAGCCGAAGATGGTATTCTGGGCGACAGGTGAGCCCGACGGATGCACAATTTTTCCTTCCACGACAATATCAAAAAACACGTCTGCTCCCAATAAAACATCGATTTTATTTGGGCGATAACACTTGGGGTCTGCTAAAGAAAGGTTGTTGAAATATGACAAACTAGCACTTGAAAACTCAGCACTCGGTAGATCGTTTATTAATGTCGCGAGAACGAAGGCATGAACCGAAATGAATAAACTTGAGTTCACCGTCGACGACACAACGAGATTTACTTTACCGCGGGTGCCTTGAGTACCTTTGCACTGGCCTAAGCCTACTATAGGGACCTTGGCATGCGAGCGCTTTAGGCCTAGCCGTTGAACACATGACTCCGAAATTAGAGTTGCTTGTGACCCGGAATCAAGCAGAGCTCTGCACGGTTGAAGCTCACCATTCACGTCCTGGATCATAACCATTGCCGTTGGCAACATCGTTAAACACTCACGATACGATGGGATGGCGCGCACGGAGACAGCGGATACGAAACCATTCGAGGTGCTAGGTTGACTTGACGGAGGGACCGCGGGCACAAATGGCGGAGGAATTACATCTAAATGTAACATAGTGTTGTGTTTCGAACTACACGCTTTGCAATTAGAGTATTTGCATTCCGACACTGCATGTTTCGCACGAAGACAGTTACAGCAAATTCCGTTTGCTTTGACGAATTCACAGCGAGCAGGCACCGCGAGATCTCGAAACTGCGCGCACTGATACAGCATATGCTTTTGTTTACATTTAGGACACGATTGAATTGTCACATTTAAAACACGTCTACCCGATTCTTTAGTTTTATGCGTACTTGACATATTGCGCCCAGTATGCCAATTCGAGAGGTTTAAGCTTTCGAGTTCATTAATCCGTTCTTTTAAGAATTTAGTAAAATCCGAATACGTTTGCTTATTGTTGTCCTTGCTAGCGCGAATCCACAGCATCTTATTTTCGGAGTCTAATTTACGCGTCAGAATATAAACGATCAATATGTCCCACGAATCGATTGGGAGCTTTAAAGCAGCAAGAGCGTTCATGTTCTCGATTGTGGTGCTGAATAATCGCTTAATTTCGGCTAGCGAACCACTTTTGACCACCGGTTGGTCGAATATATTGTCTAGATGCGCTACCATGATAAACTTCGGCTTATCATAATGCTCGTTCAATAATTTCCAAGCAATGTCGAAATTGTCGTTACTATGAGGGAGATGGTTTACTAGTGACAACGCATCTCCTTTCAAACGCGTTTGGAGAAATTCCAATTTTTCGATACCCGTAACTGATTTTTTCGATATCACTAGTGCAGTAAACAAATCGCGAAATCTAACCCATTCGTCGAATTTCCCGCCACTGCAGGGAGACCCGATGGCATTTGCTGATTTGTTATGCTAATTGATCGTCGCGAAGAATCAACAAGACCTTTAACTATTTCGTTTAATGAACACTGATTTTCGGTTAGCGTCTTAATAACTTTACTGAGCTCAATATCCGAGTCAGATCGCGAATCACCACTACCACACTTTTCTATAACTTCGGATAATTTTGCGTGGGCACTGTAAAATGTGGATTCAAACTCCGCGCGATATTGTGTTTCTTCGGATAATTGTACACTGTCTTCAATCGATGCTTCAATTTCACTTTGCAACCGCTCGAAATCTTGCATATGTTGCTCTAATTTTGTTTGTCGAAGCTTACTCTCAGCCAGTGGAGCACCCGGTGACTCACTGAATGTAACGATCCGCGTTACCTGGCCTTTGATAGCCGCTCGTTTTCGCTTTAGAGCTTCCATAATATCGATGGGAAGGGAAATCTTCACAATCAATTAAGACGTGGTTGCGTTTTAATAAAAACGTTTTGTTTATTGTTTATTGATTAAAAATAACCAAAATAACCGTACGCACAACCAATAGAGACAATGCTTTTTTTTTTCGAAATAGCGGCAGCAGCGACCAGCGAGTGCAACTACCGTACCCAACACGTATGTACTTTTGTCAAGGTGCACCGTTTTGTTAAGCACAGCAGAAGTGCGATGTTTCACAACTGCTTTTTTTTATGAATGCACAGCACTTATGTATACATATACGACGATATGCACCGCGAGGGGATTGCACTTGATAGCAACTGAGTGGGCAGATTGCGTAGCACCCACTTGATTACCGTTTTACCGCTCGATTAATTTCGTTGCGCGTACATGCACTGACGTTTCTTGCTATTTTTTATAGTTGTAAGGAATTGTTAAGAAGAATAACCGATTAGGATAAATGACAATTTAGTTGCTGAAACCGCACGTTAAAGTTTAATTGCGAATGCGAATGGAAATCCTAATACACCCGAATAATCCGTGCTCGATAGGACCAAATGATTATTCGTTCGCGTTGCCAGAACTTCAGGCGTAATTGTTTAGGCGTTATTTCCAGGCTGAAAAGAATTCGATAGTCTAAAATTTCCGAGCGAAATAAAAACGCGTGCGTTCCTTAGATTACGACTTCATTTATTGAAAAAAGAAAAAGAGAATAGAGCGAGAGATGAAAGAAAAGAAAAAATATTACAATTAGTTTACAGACATTAGTTCAGCGCACAAGTGACCACTGAAGGTGGAAACGCAAGGTTTAGGGTGATGCATCGGCGAACAGTATTGAAAAACTGACTCACCTCGTGGGTTGATATCTCCACTGCCCCATTGTGAATGATGGGCATTTGCATCACATCCCATTATCAGATACCATTCTTCCTATTCCGCTTTTTGGACTAAGGCGTGGATGATTGGAGCTGACGGTCCTTCTTCATGCCTTACCACGGCCTGGCCTAAATTGCTGTAGGTAGATAGAAGTAATAAAGTTAATATGTTTCCTACTCCTCGCATTTAGCGGCTTGATGCAGTAGGTTACTAGATCTTTATGATATGATTTAGCCCACATATTTTGCCATGGGATATCCATGGCTTTTGCACCAAGGCGATGTCTATGTTTCTATCATCTAAGAGATAGACGAGTTTGGCTTAGAGTTAGCTGCTATGGTGTGGTGTAGGTTTATTTGAACAATTTTCATATTGGTCTTACCTAATTCGAACCGCCTTAAGTAAGTAGAAATTTTTATTTCCAAAAGTTTCAATTTTTTTTTATAAATAAAACTCGGCATGGGCTTTTATACAAGTTTCTAACTACAGCTATATGTATATCTATATGGGTAAAATGATAACTATGGGGGGGTTGGTGATGAAATCTCCTTTTCCAAAATCCCCTGTTCCATAATGCCCTGTGCTGGAATCCCTTACTCCAAAAGAAAAGACCCTGAGAGAAAATCCTCACGGGACAAAATCTCCCATTCTAAGATTTGGTGTTATTAATTATGTCTCGTGACAGAAGTGAGATACGTATGGGGGGGAATGCTACCCCCCTGCAACCCCCCTGCTTGTAGTCTCTGTAGGATTTGGAGAAGGTGCGAGGTTGGGTATGTGCAAATTTTATATAATGTGTTTGCTTAATTTTACTGCCAAAACTACGCGTTTAAAAACGAATAAATTCTAAATTGTGCGAACAGGGGATTTTAATGAGGGTTTTAATAAATATATGTATGTAGGTGGGAGATTTTGGCATAGGGGATTTCGTCCCGAGAGATTTTGAAAAAAGAGATAAAAAAATGTGCACGACTGGGTCGCACGAAACTTTCTCATTTATTGCGAATCTCGCAGAATCTCAGAGTAATTTCAACAAATTTTATGTTTAAATTTATTTCCACTCGTACATCTTACGTAGGTTTAGTAACTGAACACTTGTTAACTAAACACGTAATACATACTACATAGACATTATGTACGCATTAAGTGCAACACTTTATTACTTACTTTCAAATCCCAACTGACATTTGAAGAGAGCAAGGAGGCGATGAATTTCGAATTCTCATTTTTGATTATTATTTAAAAAAAAGTGGTCTCACTCAATGGTCGGGATTTGGGTAGTAATTTTTGAGAAATATTCATAAAACGGCAATATTTGAGTTTTCTGCGAAAAACTAAGTACGTGATCATGTTTAGAATACTTATGTTGTATTAAATATGTATTTTGATCAAAATCGTTAGAGCGGTTTTTTGTAAAATTAAGCTGACAAATGTTACAATTCGGATTCGAAAAACACTGTTATTAAACTGTTTAGCTGAAAACTAAGTACGATGTATTCTTCAGGATATAAACATTACCTAGCAGTTACATTTTTAAACAAATCGAAAATGGCGTTTTCGAGATATGTGTAGTACCGCTTTTAGCGATTGGGGTGGAAATCGAAGGACGCATTCATGGTTCAAAAAACACTGTTTTTCAACTGTTTAGCTCAAAACTGAGCAACTGTTATTACAATGGATTCAAGCATTACCTAACAGTAACTTTTTTATCATAATCGAAGATGGCGTTTTTGAGATATGAGCAGTTTTTTAAAGTACTATTATTATGGATTTGGGTGGATATTAAAGGACGCAGTCTTTTTAGGGAAAAACTGAGTTTGCTATCGGGTTAAGAATGACAGTAGTACCTTAAAAATACGGTTTTTTTTAAATCGTTTTTACCGTTTTCGAGAAAAAGCCAATTTTCAAAACTGCCGTTGCCGGACTTTTTAGCGAAAAACTGGGTATGCAGTCATATTGAGCATGCCCACATTAACTCAACGATCAATTTTAGTTCAAATCGTTAGAGCCGTTTTCGAAAAAATCTAAATTTAGGCATATTTCGTCATATTTCGTAAAATTTTTATATGGGAGGTACCGTTAATATTAGGGCTAGCTTAAAAAAAAAAAAAAACGTCCCGAGCGGGAAGCCTACAAACGCTAAATACGAAGTTTGAAGCAAATTCGTCTAAGCGTTTAGATTCCCCAGGGGTGGGACAGACAGACATACGGACGGACAGAATTGCGAGACCCATTTTTTTGAGTTCCCCTATCATCGTAATATCAGAATTTATCAAAATCTCGAGTTCGAAATTTTGTACGAAAACAATATCTTTCTCTTAGATACTATACGTATACGAGAATTATGTCCAATAAGGGATTTTGGAAAAAGAGATAATGTGGAGATCCCAACTATGGGTATACTGAAATATTGTCTGGTGGTTTCTCTGCTTAAAGTTTTATAACCACAAAGCATCACAAACAACTCTCTTTTACTTATAAGAGCCGTGAATTTACGCAAATAAAAAAGAGCTGCCGAAAAACTGCTCTTAGCTTAAATATGCCTATATACAACTCAACATTTTAGGAATCTGATTATTGCGTTTCCCAGAAATATTCTAAGCCAAACAGAACTGTATACAGTATACTAATTGCATGGTTCATGTTGGTTGAGAGTCTAAAATTAATTAAAAACGAAAATTTTCCTGCAACTGGTTACCTATAGTGAAGGAATCACCAGGACTACAACTGCGTAAAATCTAGGCAGTCCAATACCAGCATTATGAAAGCAAACATGAGCACGATTCAATTGTGCCGAAGATGAAGAATGTTTACTTTTAACAGACTTCATACAGGTTTATAGGCAATTTTCAAATGCTCCTCCTTGTTTTTGGTTTAGAAAATACGCTTGAAATATTTATCCTTTCAAGAGACGTATTGGATTTAATAAAACTCAGTCTAGCAGGACTTCACAAATATTAGCTATTGAAAGTTCAACACAAAAAGGCTTTCATCAGTTCAAATCCGGAATTCATCCTGAGTCTTCTGTTCAACTTTTCGAAAAATTAATTAAAAATTCTTAAGTGTATGTATAGACAACCAGGCAGCCAATACAGTATTATTTCAAATTTGATTTGGTTCAGATGCACACTCATCTATCACATTCCTTGTTAGCAAGATGAAGTAGCCATTGTTATAAGGAAGACCTACAGTTACCTATATGAAACTCGATTCACTTTGGAAATTTTCAATATTTCGTTCACATATCGTGTACAAAGTCTTGTCCTTGGTCACAGCCAATTGCTTCTCATCACTCGGTGCATGAGGTGAGATAGAGAAGGAGGGCATCTGGCTGGGCTTCCCGCATGGAGGAGTATCATCCACTCTTACTACACAATGCCCTAGTGGCATGATATTTCATATGTGGCAGAGCTGCAACAGTGCATACCTTCCATTCATAACTCTCTATGAAATATGCATCAGCAGGAGCAGCTACAATTCCTATTCCACTTCCACTCCACCATGCCATCCAAGAGATGATTCAATGCTGTGCCCTGATTTATGACCGCATCTTGTGTTCATCTATCTCGTTCATAATTTAAATAAAACTCCTGTTGTAATGGTTGACTTAGACTCTCGCAGACATTTCATTTGTTATTTATGAGTGAATTCCCATTTGCAGTGAGTTGAGTTGCGTCGGCATATCGGTGCGAAGGATGAGGGCGGCCATTGGAACATGATCCTCTGCCGCTTGTATGTTACTACTTTTGCTGGGATACAATGTTGCCTTTGCCTATCTATCGTTCTTGCACCGCAGTGCCAGTCATGTGCACATTTATTTTGTGTCCAATTCAGGTTCACCAGGAGAAGTATATATCGTTGCTGGAGATGTTAGATGGATGGTTCTAGTTGGACTGAAACGGGGCTGCCCTCCTCATGATGGGCTGATGATAATATGCTGGTGTCATGGTGGCCCTATATCCTCCGTTTATTCTCTGTTCGCCTGTCTGTCTCTTTGTTGTTTGCGAAAATTGGGGCGGCTTAGATCTATTGAATGGAGATGGAAGGATAAATCATATCCAGATCCAGAGAATTGTGTGTCATTCGCAGTGTGAACGTAGGTAGTACTCAGCTAGGAAGAAGTATTTCATATGTCATTGTATGAGTTTAGACTATGACATGGGAATATGATTGTGATGTCTATTGTTACACTGAAAAAAACAAGAAATTATATAAAAATTCATAGTGCATGAGTGTTTTTTAGTTAAAAACGAGATGGAGAACAATTCAAAATTCACTTTATATGAGATAGGCCAAATCAATTTGAAAATAACGCCCAAAAATTTCGTTTGTTTGTTGTTGCAAAACTGTTCGTAATTTTCGGTGTTATTTCCTCGGTAGGGTTCGTTTTTATAACAAGTAATAAAACCCACAATAATATAACTGGAAATCCATAAGGAGTGGAATAAAATTATATGCTGCCCGGAGCAGTATTGCCTAAAAACCATTTTAATCTTATTTGGATTGACTTAATTTTATAAATACTATTATACTATTAGCTTACCCGGCAGAAGTTGTCCTGTCCAGTTTCCTTTCCAGCCGTATCCGCCTCCCGGGCCAATACGTACGATTTTCTGAAATTTTGGATGTTTCTTTTTCTATGGGAGGTGTTACGCCCCTTTTTCAGTGGGTATCTACACAGCTAGTGGAATGAACCCTCAAAATTGCATGACTCTACGATTTGTCCTGTGCCTTGTCTGTCATTCGGAGGCATGCTGTCAAGTGTCAGGTAGAGCCGAGAAAGCTTCTTACCACATAATATTTTGTATTATTTACATGCCTTTGTTAACCTTTTTATATGATTTTCATTTACACAAATTCACCCTTATTGTCTGTTTGTCACTATAGACAGATATAATATTCAGGTGGTTAAGAACTTTGTCTAAACCTAGGCTCCGCTATGAACGACTCAGGCAATGACACAAGCGCTGAGATTAAACGAAGAAACTCTTAAACTCTTGCCAATCGCTGTTTCTTTGGGCTAAGAAAGCAAGTCAGTAGCAAATTCATCTCTCGAACAACTAAAGTGACCCTTTATAAGACCTTAATCATCCCAGTGCTATACTTTATGGTGCAGAGGCATGGACTCTATCAAAAGCGGATGAGGTTACTCTTGGTTGCTGCGAGCGGAAAATTCTTCGAGTAATTTTCGGTTCTGTCTGCATAGACTGTGAATGGAGGAGGAGATATAACGACGAACTGTACGGGCGACATCGACCTAGCCAGAAGAGTAAAGGTCTAACGACTGCGGTGGCTGGGTCATGTAGAGCGAATGGACGTGAATGTTCCGGCCCGGAAAATCTTGGAATCCACACCCGAGGGACGACGCAGTAGAGGAAGACTTAGCGTGCGAAACTGGAGACAGCTGGCCAAAGATCGCGCTGGCTGGAGACGCGTTCGGATTGCTTCCAGACGGTTCTGGACAACCAATCGAAAACGACATAAATATAAATTCGTCGACTGAATGACTGAAATGTCAAACCACATGTGTGATAGTTTGTGAAATGTATCTGGAATGTGAGAGTTCGGCGAGTCGAGGCGTGTCAGATACGCAATACCAAATTCCAAATGACAAAAATGTCGCTAGTCGTTTGCTACAGATTAGACGACAATGACAATAGGAGTGGACATAGCTTTCACTTTTAGTTTTAGTATACCTAAATCATGACAGCTGAATTTCCGAAATGTTTGTCGGACTTTCGCAAGATAGTATAGAACAAATTTTTAATACACATTTCGGGGAGCTGAAATATAGATCTCTTGCCATTATTTGCAATCACTACTTGGATGTTGTAAAAATAAACCTTCGCGTCGCCCAATTTGTCCCCTAAAGATTCTAAAAGTAATAGTTTTCAGTAGATTACTTCACTCACTATCTATGCCGTTAGTAATGTGGTATCAATGGCCATGCAAACGATACAAGGTTTTATTTGGAGACGAGGAAATATTGCCGTAAGATATCGATGGATATCAAATCGATATTATCGATAACTGCAGCAGTATATCAGCGGCCTTCACAACCGGGATGCAATGAAGACTCTAAACATGTCTTATTTAACTGCAAAAGATGCCTTGAAGCAAATCGAATATTCATTCAAAATTTATTTAAAGTGGAGACCTAACAGCTATAGGTAGCAAGCCAGGGATCAACTTGAGTATTTTTGGGACATTTGTCCTAAAAGCGCAGAAAATGTCGGTGCACTTACTTTAATCCCCAGAGACATAGAATTGAAGACGCTTCCATTCGTCCCAAAATTCACACTATATACAGATGATATTATTTTACTGAAAAGTTATTTACTTTTAAATGATTCTTTTCTCTAAGTGCACTTTGAATGCAACTTTCATCGTCCGAATGAAATTACTATACATGCACATTCCGACAAATGAAAACAGCTCAAATGCCTGTCTTGCCAAGGCCACTACCACTACCCCGCAGAATGTTGTTTGTAAGCCCATGAAAATGTCGTAATTCTTAACTAACAACAAGGATCACAAGAAGATAGGAGATGGGCGGTTGGCCAACATGCAGCCAGGAAGACAAACAGATAGACAGACATCCGACGAACAGAAATAGCGACACATCGGGGAGGTCTTCTTCTGGGGGCTTCATCTGCATATCCATCCATCCACGTCTAAAGTCAACAACACCAGCAATACAATACCCACAGTGAAGACAACGCGCAACAAAAAATTTAGCCTAATGACAACTCCAATATGCATATGAATTCAAAGCGTCACACTCGCCATGTTCCATAGAGGAATCCATCTCATTCGCACTGGCAAGGGCAGGCTCCTGCTGCGTACTGAATTCAGAATGAACATGGGAATATTCGCAGCAATTAACCGCGTGACAGCTGCTGTATTGCTAGCCATTCGTGGAAGCGCCTCGAAATTGATTTTCACTTCAACCTTATAGTATGTAGTTACCGCACCTCCAACTCCAATGGCCGCGCACATGACAGGGTCTGCGCGTTTGTTCCCTGATGACCTATCATCAGGTACACCGCGCCACTGACATTTTCATGGAAAAATTAATTTATCATCTAGCCATGACGTGGCTCGTTTTCGTTGAAGAAAGGGAAAAGTTGTGACGGTTCTTCTGAAGGCGAATCAAGTGAAAAGAAAAAGAGGCCGATGCGAGCGAATTCACCGCCAACAGACGAACAGACAATAAACAACTATGGTCGACAAACAGACAAGCCAACACAACAGACATGCAGACAGAAAAGGAAATCGCTGACAGAAGTTATGCCGATGACAAATGGCAACCTCGTCTGTCATATAGCTGTTGGGTTTCGGTGGAAAGCCGTGATGGAACTTATTCACTGCAGAGGGACAGTGTATGAAGAAAGTTAGGGTATAGCTGGAAAAGATTTAAAGTTGATTGCGTTTGTGATGCTATGCTATACCAAAAATGTCAGTACAGTGGTACTCTATAATGCTAGCTTCAGTATCCAAATCAAGCTAAAAAGTCTGATTTCTTTCTTATTCGGCGGCTTATCCACTTATTATTAGAAAATACGTATAAGTTCAACAGTTATCGAATAACTCTTTCAAGAAACTTTCTAAATCAGGTAAGTATACCCCAGACTCTTGCTGATGTGTTAATCAGAATCAGATTGGTGAGATGGACAGGCATATGCGGTCTTGCATTAACTCGACTACAAGAAAATATAAAATTTAAAGCGTTCCGCTACCTTTACTGAGGAGATTCCCTCGAATATTATGAACTAGTTACAGACATCGATTATACCACAAATTAAAATGGGCAAGCAACCCATTAAAAAATAAATAAATAAATAAATAGGTGGCGCAACAGGCGGGTGACACCCTAGGCCTAGCTTCTCGCAACCATTCGTTTGTGTGAGTTTCTATTTTTGGGACGAATGGAAGGGGCCTACAATTTTATGCCGAGTTCGAACGGATGAATTGAGAAGCTTTTTCAGGACAGTAATACTCGGATGTCTGTCAGACGTTCGCGAGAGGTGGCGCAGTAGAAAAAACATTAAGATGTAATTTGTGTTTTTTCTGGGGATCGAACCTGGGATCCATCGCACAGCAGTCCAGCACACTACCCACTGCGCTATTGCGCCCAAGCAACCCATTCATCACAAGGAATACATGCACGATGCATACTTTCTTAGAGTTTGTTACGAATGTCTACAAACCATATTGTTTCTAAGAAATATTTATTTTTAACAACACCTAACGAACGATCCCATTTACCTACATATGGAATTCCACATTACAAGTGTACTAAAACTTAGAAAGGGAATAAGGAAGCAAAGTATACGAATCAGGAAGTAAAGACAAATACAAAGAAGGCTAAGCTTTGACACTCATTAGCCGAATCGAGTTCATTCTTTTCCATCGTGGCTCTCAAAGGATCGAGAAGTGATCTGGCTATTCGTAGTAGTACGCGCATATATTCTAAGTACAAGTTTTATAGTCGATTTTATTTAAATCAGATTTAAACTAGTTTTGTGTGAATCATTACTGATAAACCTGTCAAAAACTATAAATTTAAATATAGTTAACAGAGGTAGGTACGCATATAAGAGCTAATTTTGGGTGTAGAAAGTGTAAAACTTAATTTATCACCAGTAGGCATACCACACCAATTTACTTCAGTGGGGGGAGATAGATTAGAGACGAAGAAATCTATTAGAATCTCGCGGATTTTCTCTTCGATTACTTCCCCCTCACAATCCTTCACCGCATAAAATCCGCAATTAAGGGAATTATCGACAAAAAGTGAAGAGATCGACAGACCATCCAAGAACGAGAGTAATTGCCTGATCTACTCCTCCACCAGTGGTACACACCACCTACCACCCCGCATCATCGACCATTCAGCCCATACTACACTATACTAGCCACCATTAGAGAGAATCTTTCCAGTTCGCCGCGGCCAACAGTGTACCATAGACCAGACTCTCTTATCACCTCAGAGTCATCCTGCTCTATATCACTGTTCTTCAGCAACCCACCAGACGAAATTCCCCCAGTCATAACGCTAACACGACCATCGCATGCGGCGACCAACACTTTGTTTTTGAGCGCCTAATTGTGTTTAGCTGAAAAAGGGCACTCTTCAGGTACCGCACTTGGAAGCTTGGGAGAAACATTTTGCTCAGTAAGGTATTACAGCTACCTCCAAGTGATAACCAGCGATAGCAGAACCTTCGATTCAGCTCGATCAAATCTGCCATAGTGTAGCGTGCGTGGAGCAGTGCAGCGAGAAAAATCGCCAGTAACGCGATACCCTCCGCCACGTGCATTGACCTTCAAATTGGATTACCAGTGAAGTAGTAGTGTATAGTTTGAATATTCTATAATTTATCTATTGTTTATAATTGTAAAAGTGTTTTATTGTTTTGTGTACATTTTGCTAAGAAAAAAAAAATTAATAATTCTATGGTGAAGAAAACTAACCTAATATTGCACTATTAAATAATTGATTATCCTACTTAAAACTAATGACTAGAGAGTGTATAAATGATATCACAGTTAATTTTTTTTTTGTGTTCAAAAGACTAAAGTCATCTTTTCTTTTTTTTTGAAAGTGAGTTCGAGGATATTGTGCACAATCTCCAGCGACGTTGTGGGAGGAGGGGACCAATGAAGTTTAATTTGGATTTTTTTTTGCAGATCATCGAATCCTTAAAAGGATATAAGCAAGTAAGTGATATCGTTTGTTCTATTATATTATTATTGATTTGAAGAGTATCCTAAATTTCTGAGTAACGAAGGTAAACAATTTGAATTTTGAATTTTAAATTAATTTGCAATTAAAGGTAACAGTGCATTGTTAGTTTTTTTTTATATATACACAAGAACTACGAATTTTTTGAATAGTATCCTCCGATTAAAATAGTTTAACTGTTAAAATCATACTATTAACTATCAAAACCATTAATTGGAGAATTATAGATCGTTAAACAAAGTCATTTAAACTTCACCACGAATTAATGATTCGTTATTCATAAGATCCAAAATGTATTTTAGGTTTAGTTTTGTTTATTAAATTATTGAATTATACAACATGATTTGGTAAATTTATTTTCTGAGGGGTTGAGCATGGTTCGTTTTCACACATAATGTGAATAAAATAAGGGTAGTCTGACTACCCATCTTTGTTTAGGGACAGCACTATATTATAGGTACTTGTGTTGTCAAGGCGTTCTTTATTTAAGAATTAAGGGAGGGAGCCGTGTACCTCTGCAACTTAACACCATCGTTGCATGCTTAAGTGATTCAAGTTATTAGTAGTTAGGGTTCAATAGTGATTGTGTCGTTATGTCTTGGCATGAAGTAGGTTTTTATTTTCGTTGTTGTTTCGGCTATTGTAAAGGCAAGAACCTAACCCAAACCGGCGAGCGTAGCTGAGCCTTGTCGCAAGCATGCCAAGCACAGCCTTTAAATAGCCCTGGGATATATGAGTGACAGATATCTAGTCCCAAAACCTAGAACAACCAACAGCGCAACAAGTTGCTGTGAATTAGGGAATCACATTCCAGAACCACTTACTTAATATCGTAAGATCAACGTCCGCGAAGTTCAGTTTTCCATTTAGAGCAAATAGGTACTTCCAACTCGAAACAACTCCCCCTTTATCTATAAAAGTATAAAGCACCAGGCCTAGATAATTGATCATATATATGGTGCTCGCAACCAAAACATTCAAGGACATCACTTTTTCAAAACTTTTTTGGCTACAAAACAATTAAACCTTGACCGCTCCGATACTTTTTGAGAAATACTTCTCTATAGTTGGTTTGCATATCATACAGCCGTAAGATATATAAGGATGTTATAATATCTACAATGGCTGCAAAAGTATGAAGATGTTAAACTCGCTTGAGGCATTTCCAACTGATAGGTAAGGTAGTTCAAATGTCGACTACTCGCAATGTCTCAGAACATAATAAAGCTTTTACGTGGTATCAATTTTCGTTATGTCACTGTTCCCTCACTTGACGTTTATACTGTAATTGTCCACTATAAATACACGCTGTCGTCTTGCGTACACTCATCATAATAATACCAGCAGGTAGGGTAGGGTATACGATAGGATAGTTGTAGACCTCGTTGCAAAATTATTGGACTTTCTCCCATCGTAGGAACAGTCTACTGGTTCTCTCGCTGGGGGCTATCGTTTTAATATTCTCAAAGCGATTAATTACTTGGCATTTCCGCTCCTTTGGGAGCCCTCATAACCCTCATACTCATCAACAACGTCGCATTCATCATCATCATCATCTGCATATACACATAACATATATACGCTCATTGCATATAGGCTGTTTGTGTACAAGGTGAACGGGGCCAGGCGTGAGGATCACCTCCTTCCCAATGGGATTATCCGTACTAGCGACGACGACAACGACTATACGAACGACAACAACCCGACGGCATATGGTAAGAGGATTTATTAATTTTGCATAAAATATGATGGCGCTGCAATTTAAATGTTTTAATGGCATACCCAGCTATTGGGTAGCGAAGAGCCGCTTTTGATGTATTATTCACCAGTGCATATTTGAATTTTTCACCAACGAACGCCGATTGGTGGGGGGTTGGTTATTGCAAGTTCCAGACAGTGGGGTCACTTTTATAAAGAGGGTATGTAATTTTTTATTAAACCATTTTTTTATGAAAGAGGACATTTTTATTATTATTGGGTGTTTTCTCAATTTGTTTTTAATAATTAAAAACGTTAGTTTGAAGCAGGTTGACATTAGAATTAACACTTTGCAGACTTGAACGCTCAAAACTTACTTACTTATAGCTATCGCTACAGTCCGGGTGTATTTAAGCCTCATACAAAAAGCTTATAGAGTGGTCTTCGGCTGACTGGCAGCACCCGCTGCGCTCCTTCTCTCCTTAGGTTGGAGTCAAAGACTCTTCAAGCCGGAGCGATGTTTCAATTCGCTAAAATCTGTCAATGATTCCAAGATATATGAAATATTGTGCCACTGGTGTTGGGTACCGATCTGAAATCTTGGATTTTGTCCAGGATCTATGAATATGTGTTTGTTTAGGTGGTACGTTCTAAAACCGCAAAGGTATTAGGCAATCAGTTCTTTAAAAACTGGATTTAGGTGTTTATCAAGTATGACAGGCAAGATTTGGTATGGGATAAGAATACTGGTATGTAAGGTAGACTGAAGTGTCTTTAATTGCGCAGCTTAGAGGATATCCTTGTGGAAAACCGATTCTGAGGCTCCAGTTCCATTCAACTGCCGTACTTTTTCCGACAAAATCTTCAAGATAAATTGGTGTATTCCAAATCGAAATCCTGTCTTTCTGCCTTAAATAGGTCCGCTCACTAGCGCGTCAGCTATTGATATCGGGCAATTTGATGCTTAGTGCGGATTGTCATAATTCGGTCACTAACGTGTAGATAGCTTATTACTTCTTGCATAAATATACGGCGTATGACAAATCCACATCCAAATTTTCTCTGAAATATGGCCTGAGTGCAGTAGAAAATATCTGCAAATATCAAAGTACAATTCCACCTCCAATTATGTTTCAACATATGCCCTGCTGACAAGTGAGACACCAGGTACCCTATACAAATCCATATGATATAATCAAATACATATTAAAGTTCTCATGAAATTATGCATTATTCGGCTCTATTGGAAACATTAAATGCAGAGTTCGTGGTAGACCCCACTGTTCATCAGACTGAACTATGACAGTAAACAAAGCGAGAAACGCAGGAGCACTTAACAAGTTGAGTCCTTGTGCGATGGGAATAATTGAATTTTAGATTTGTTGCTGTCGTAACACGGATGCTGATGGACGATGTGATGTACTCTCTGTGATGCGAATCTGTCTGTTATGAGTGCACTCATATGAAATGGGAATTTAAATTTGAATACGGATGATAATTACTTTCGTGAAATGTCTTATTTTAAATGGCGTTCTATACGGTGATGTAAGATGTAAGTTAAGGACGTACGAGGTAGGTAGTAGTTGGATAAATATTTTGATTTTAAATTGGTCAGATATATGATAATATATTATTATACCCTCCACAGGAAGGTATATTCACTTTGCCATTACGTTTGTAACGCCAAGAAGGATTCACCGGAGACCCTATAAAGTATATATATTCTGAATCAGGATCACATTCTGAATCGATTTAGCCATGTCCGTCTGTCTGTCTGTCTGTCTGTCTGTCTGTCTGTCTGTCTGTCTGTCTGTCTGTCTGTCTGTCTGTCTGTCTGTCTGTCTGTCTGTCTGTCTGTCTGTCTGTCTGTCTGTCTGTCTGTCTGTCTGTCTGTCTGTCTGTCTGTCTGTCTGTCTGTCTGTCTGTCTGTCTGTCTGTCTGTCTGTCTGTCTGTCTGTCTGTCCGTCTGTCTGTCTGTCTGTCTGTTGAAAGCACGATAGCGTCCAAACGAATTGACCTGGGCGATTGAAATTTGGTGAGAGGACTTCTTTTTACCGTCGTCAGGTTGGTATTGAAAATGGGCTATGTCGGTCAAGTAGTTCTGGTACCTCCCATACAAAACCATTAGTAGACCCATGTGTCTCTCCGCCTGTTGAAATCACGATAGCGTCCAAACGAATCGACCTAGGCGACTGAAATTGAATGACAGGTCTTATTTTTACGGTTGTCAGGTTGGTATTAAAAATGATCCATGTCGGTCAAGTAGTTCTGGTACCTCCCATACAAAACCACTATTAGACCCACGTCCCTCTCTGTCTGTTGAAATCACGATAGCGTCCGAACGAATCGACATAGGCAACTGAAATTTTATGAGAGGTCTTATATTTATGGTCTTCAAGTTTGTGTTAAAAATTGTCCATGTCGATCAAGTAGTTCTGTTACCTCCCATACAAAGCCAATATTTTACCCATATATCTCTGTCTGTTGAAAGCACGATAGCGTCCAAACGAATCGACTTAGGTGAATGAAATTTTGTGAGAGGACTTTTTTTAACCGTCGTCAGGTTGGTATTGAAAATTGTCTATGTCGGTAAAGTAGTTCTGCTACCTACCAACCATACAAAACTAATATTAGACACATACTAACTCGCATGGCAAACATTTTGCATGACTTTTATGCAGTGGAGGGTATCAAAGCATCGGCCAGGCCGATGATAACACTTTTACTTGTTTTTTAATCCCAATGCAACCCAAAACACTTTTTTCAAAAGGATACGAAAATAGTAAAAAACTGTTTTCTATGAAAATGTTAAGATCGATGAGGGGGTTAACATAACTCTCTAGGTAAGGTATATGCATATAGGGCGTAATGGCTCAGTCCTGGGACGACCTGGGCTTCAACCATCACTTCTCTCCAGTTTGGCTAACCGCTTCCAGTTGCGCACTTCAAGTTGGTTGAGGTCACCTTCCCCTTGTGCGCGTCACATAAGGCAATATCTTCCTCGACGGACCTTTTACGTCCATTCGCTCTGCATATCCTAGCCATCTTAGTCGAGTGATATGTACTTTCTGGCCAAGTCGATGTCGCTATACGTACAACTTGTAGACTTCGCTAAACAGCCAAAACCCACTAACGCGAACGGGACAGAAATTCTCTAGAAGAATTTTGCGTTCAAAACGACCAAGACAAGGTCAGTCAGCTACCTTCTTAAGCTAAAGAAACAGCGGTTGGCAAGTGTAACTCTTCGTTTGATCTCTGCTGTGTTGTCATTATCAGAGTTTACGGCGGAGCCGAGATAAACAAAGTTCCTAACCACCTCAAGGTTATGGGTGTGTAGTGGATTGTGATATTCTATTCTATTCATCGATATTGTGTGTTCCTTCTTGTTGACAGCATGTATTTGGTTTTGCCCTCATTCATCACTAAACTCATTTTTGCCCCTTTTATGCTAATACTTGCAAACGTACCTGTGACAGCTCGCTGCGTTCTGGGCTCTGCCAATAATGTCAATGTCGTCAGCATATGCAAGTAGTTGCGCAGACTTTTGGAACTTTTCGCAAGCCCCTGGTGTTGGCTTGCGTAATTCGCACAATTTTTTCAGTCACATGACAGCGAATCACCTTGTCTAAGTCCTTTTTTGACATCAAAGGTCTCGACGTGACATTTACATTTATGTGTGTTAGAAGCCAATGATATAATGTAGTAACAAATTTTAAAGTGATACTTTAGAATCATAAACTTAACATATAGATAGTTACTTACTTACTTTAGATGGCGCTCACAGTCCGGGTGGACCATGGCCTCAATCAACAAGCCCCTCCAGCCAGCTCGGTCCCTAGCTAGCTGCTCTCCAATTGTGCGCGCCACCTGAGGTGGGGTCTTCCTCTGCTTCGTTGTCCCTCAGGGGTGGACTCAAAGACTCGTCGGGCTGGTGTGTTGTTGTCCATATGCTCCCCGTTACCCAGCCATCTCAGCCGCTGTATTTTGAGCTTTTTGACTAGGTCAACGTCGCTATATAGCCCGTAAAGTTCTTCGTTGAATCTCCTCCTCCACACTCCGTCGATACAAACTGGACCGAAAATAACTCGCAGAATCTTTCTCTCAAAGCGTGCCAAGAGGTTTTCATCAGCTTTCGGTAAGATCCATGCTCCTGCAACGCATACAACATGACCGGGGTAATTAAGGTCTTGTACAATATCTCCTTCGTTCTGCGAGAGATGGCTTTACTTCTTAGATGCCTTCTTAGCCCGAAGAAACAGCGATTGGCAAGAGTGATTCTTCGTTTGATTTCTACGCCGATGTCGTTTTGCGGGGTAATTGTAGAGCCTAGGGAGAGAAAGTCGCTTTAACTACTCCGAACTTATATCTGTCAACCGTGACGTTTTGTCCGAGTCGCCGATGTTGAGAGTCCTTTCTCGATGACAGCATATACTTCGTTTTGTCCTCATTAACAGCCAGACCCATCTTCGCCGCCTCCGTTTCAATAATTGCAAACGCGCCGTTGACGGCTCGCTGGGTTCTCCCGATAATGTCAATATCATCTGCATATGCAAGCAGGGCTGACTTTATGCGACTAAAGTTGCATTTTGCCCCTTTTTTTCTTTCTATCCCCAATGAGACGAATTTTCCGAAATTGTCCATATTTGCCCCTTTTCTGTATTTCGTTGATAGTTCTTCCCATTTTGGAAAAAAAAACACCCTTTTGTATGAAATACGAAATGTGACATAATAAATGCTTTACGAAACTACTTCACAATTAATTGGGATCTGAATGCGTCCTTTTTCTATCAGCCAGTGGTATCAGCTATTAGCTATTTATGTCCTATTGTCATAAGTTTAGGCATTAACAATTTAGCTATAACCATGTTCAATGCAACAATAAGATAGAACGAGATTAAAATATGCGTAAGCCACTTAACTTTAGTGAACTCCCTCGTGTTTTTCTGACACTTGTCGGCAAATTAGTATTGCCCCTTTTTCTACGCAATTCCCCTTTTTTTTGCGACTTTTTCAAAATCTTTGAAGTCAGCACTGTATGCAAGTAGTTGAAAAGACTTTTGAAAAATTTTACCTCTGATCTTGGCTTGCGAGTCACGTACAATTGCTTCAAGAATGATGTTAAAAAAGTTACATGATAGCGCGTCGCCTTGTCTTAAACCTTTTTCGACATCAAAGCATTCCGTGGTGTTCTTTCCCATTTTGACGAAGCAGCGAGATTTCTCCATCGTCATTCGGCATTTCCAGGGATGCCGAAATTTAACATGGCTTTGTATAATGCGTCCCTTCATACGCTATCATAGACGACATATAGATACTACAATGTATTTAAGAAATCAATTGAACATTTACAGGGATGTACTGTTTGTCAAGTTCCATTTATGCAATAACAACTCTATTGACGCAAACTTCCGCGTCGTCAATATTTTTTAATCGTCGTCCGCCGCCAAAGTCCAATACACTTAAACATTTTGATTCCATTAAATACTCATCATCTATATAATTGCACTTCCTCGAAAAACACATAAAAAAACGAGAAACTGATCGCTCTTCAAAACGTGAAACATCACCTTAATGAATATCTCATGTTGTTGTGGCCATCACAGCGACAGCCACTCAACTCATTCAATCGGTATAATTTACGACCAATCACTGTTCACAAACAGTCAAAACTCATTAGTGGTAAATAATTTATGTTAATTGCGTGAAAAAGTGTCAGGCGTCCCGTGCGTCACCCCGCCACAACAACCCACCTGACCTATACCTAATCTGATATTTTATTGCCCCGCCTGCGGTGTATATTGCATTTAAAAAAAAAACACAGAAAGACATATATTAATTTATTGCAGAAATTAAATTCCGAAAAGAAAAATTGTCTCGATAAGAATCAGTTAAAAACGATATAAAACGAAACACAATTAACAATTCGGATTCGAATTCGAATTCGAATTCACACAGCCAGGGCTGGATTAAAACATTCCATCCAATTTGTCACTGGAGTTTCTTTTATTTTAAATTAATAAACTCGGCAGCGCGATAGGGATCAACAGATGAAACCACAAACGTTATAACGCATACCAACGGCAGACGCGTATAAATATTCATAAATATAATTTTATTGTTGTCAGCAGATATATAGATATCTACGTTGTTTTTTAAAAGGAGAATGGAACTTTTTTCTGATTTTATTGGTGCACTTGTGAATGTGGAAACACTCAGGGTTGTCGTCTAGCTGTGGTCTTGTTTACGACTTCTGATAAATGACGACGAATGTATAATTTATTGCGGAAGTGACTTGTCTTAGTCAGCCAGCCGCAGCAGACTCATAGCTTGTAACAGATACTGGCAGATGCCTCGAAAACAACTGTATAAATACATGAGAATTATAAAATTGTAGGCACGTTGCATAAAAATTCGTGAAAAACTATTACGATTGACTTAGATAGGTGCATTTTTTGCACACAGTCCACCCTTAGAAATACATTCTTGAGAAAGGAAGCAGTCCGTCACGTCACTGGTATCACTGACAGAAAACTTAAATTTTTTTTATATTACGTGGTGCCATCTGGAGAGTATGAGTACCTTACCTATTGTTTGTGCGGTCATTTCCTAGAACAGTGTAAAATCGTGTCAATCAAGACATGCATGACACACTAGAAAATCGTGCAGTGTCACATGTAGAAAGTTCGTGTTGTGCTGTCGAAAAAATCGGTTATTCAGGCTGCATGACAGGCGATCATACAGAATGATCACTTTGGGACAAATTCTGACTCCATAGTGACTTCAGTCACTCGTGTTGTCAATATTCAAGATGGCAGATACCTTGAGATACCTCTCTCTGACAAACATCGGAGAGTATAACTGTCCCGAAAAAGTTTCTCAATTCAGCCGTTCGGACTCGGCATAAAATTGTAGGTTCCTTCCATTCGTCCCAAAAATAGAAACTCACACAAACGAATGGTTGCGAAAAGCTAGGCCTAGGCTGTCTACCCGCCTGTTATTTTTTTTTTTTTAGATACTTTAAGTAAGCTATACTCTATTATATTCGGAGCGAAGGTCACTAAGGATTCTTTGGGACTAGTCAGGATGCTGAAAAGACGTAGTGGTGGCTAATGAAGCCTTAGAGCATTGCTGACACCGCTATATCCTTTTGATTTCGTCAATGGTGTTGAATGAAGGCTACTATCGCAGGAGACCGATAGAACTTTTGCCGATCGCGTTTCCCTTAGCCCCTCAATAAGCACATCGCCAAGATCAGTAGGAACAATGCCAACATGCCATCAGAAGTGCCATCACCGATGTGCTGTATTGTGATCTCAACGAAGACTCTGGTTCAATGAGATTTTCCAGATTTTTTCAACACTACAGACCAAAACCAGTACTGCAGACAGAGAGAGCTTATATCTACGAGCTTATAATTTACGGACAAAAAAAAAGAAGGAGGATCGACTTCTTAGAAGATAAAGGGAGAGCACCGCATGCAGATGGTCAAATCCATTGAGGAATACTACTGCAATGGTTGGAATTTTTACCGGAAGATAAAACTCGTCCGTCTGTAAAGAATGACGAAGGACAACATCGCACCAGCGTCTACCCCTGAGGAACTTACAGGCAATGAAGCAGAGAAAGACCCCACATCAGCTGGCTTGCACAATTGGAGAGCAACATCAACAAACAGTGGCCGAGCTAGCTCCGAACTGTAGGCCACCGCTTAAGTAAGGAAGTATATAGACATCCCTTAAAATCTAGAACTTTCATATTATATTAGAAAGCCAGAGTGCAATGGTACCTCGTATAGCTTATTACCATCCTTGGGTTTGTTGCATTTGCATCCATATTCTCAATAGATACTTTCACTCATTCATTCATTTTCAATGTCCCGCACCTTTATTCCGAATTGATATATATACTATTAACACTATGTATCTAGTTTTCAAATTGGATAGCTGTTCAAAAATCCAAATTGGCCAACTCCCGTTTTAACATTTCAATCAAAAATCGGTAGCCAACGCGGGTGTCCCCTTTCGCCATAAAACATGTAATTCAAGTAGTGCATTCCAATTATCTAGCGCGCAAACTAACTTCACACTTACGCAACTAGGTACCAATGGTTTCATGTTTGCCGCAGGATACGAATCCACCTATGTGCGCAGTTTTCAAGCCCGCTTACTATCCAGATATAGGTGCCAAAACTAACAGCCTGGAAAATTAACTATTCTCACCTTCGGGCATCAGACACAGCCAACAACCCAGTCAAGTCAGATAGAAATGCAATCGACCGCGCACAAGTTCCTATCTAACACGACAACAAACCACTCAACCACATGCCACAATGATGCCTGTCTGCTTGTCGTAATAGATCATTGTTCCTGGGCTGTTGTTGACTTTAAATTGACAGGGAATGTTCCCGCGTCGAGAGTACATCAAGCATCGTTAATCATTTGTATGAAAATGTTTTCCAGATTTTTTTGTATTCTTATTTTGCTGTTTGTCGTTGTCCCACTTCCCCACTCTACATCTGCTGCAGTCAATCGCTTTAGCAGTTAGACTGGTCTGATCGGACATCATTCTCCATGTCCATTACGTATCTGTCTGTCTCAATAACCGGCTACACAATCGCTAAGCGTCAAATGATTAATTCATTCGCTCGCTCAACATGAGATGCAGAGTGTTGTTGTTGTTATTGCACACCAAGACGCAAGTTCTTGCAATTCGAAGCATCGCACTGTGATCTTGAGCAACGATGCCGACCAAGACGACGACGACGACGATACCATCGATCGAATGTGTAGCACGTTTAGGCAACTAATGGCCAACGAAATGGTAATAGTAATAATGACAACAACCACAGAGCATGTGTCACCTTATGTTCTCAACGACCATAATTAAATGCACCAACGGCCAAACGGACAAGTTGTAATAGACTGGCGGTAATTTATAGAGCGGTTTCGTGCACTTTTGTGGAGTAATAAACGAACGTACACTGACAGAATTTTCTCGCGGCAAATTGCAATTGGATTTAAAACGAGTAAAAGTTTAAAAGCGAGACATTAGACCGTGATCACAGATCTGCAAGCAAGGTGTTCTGGCCGACCATCCGCCGTCTTAAAAGAAAGGAAGTGGAACATTATTAAAGGAGTCACATCCAAAGATGGTACACTTCTTTCTAATGAGGAGGACATCCTGCGCAGATGGAGCGAGCACTTTTCTGAATTGCTCAATTCACTCCAGGGCATTGAGGATGACAGATCCATCGCCTTGAGCAGGGCGGAAAATAGTTCCACGGTAGAGGAAGTCACTTTTGCGATCAAATCCCTAAAAGCTGGCAAATCTGCCAGAGTGGATGAAATCAGGCCGGAAATGCTCAAGGCCTTAGATGAAGAGGGAGTTAAATGGCTCTCTCGTGTCATTAAAGTGGCCTGGGAATGCGGCGAAACTTCCAGCGATTGGCAGATTGGGGTGATTGTACCCCTTTTCAAGAAAGGGGATAAAAGGGATTGCTCCAATTACAGGGGTATATCCCTTTTAAGTCTCCCGGGAAAATGTTTGCCATCTCCAGTACGGTGGTAATCCATTTTCAATACGAGTTTTGTGATTCCTTTCCATAACACGCACCTTTGATATACCATTAATTGGCATGTTCAGCTCCCTAATCTCGTTTTTGACAAGCTCCAGGATCCTTCTGTGTCCATAGATGGCACCCCTATTGTGCCATTTCGTATCTCGATGCAGACGAAGTGCTGTTAGGGCCGCTGTTTTCTTAATAAATTACACCTTGATAAGGTGGTATTTACTATTTCCATGCACTCGGATTTGGCAAACGGCTTTTGAAAAAGTTTCTTCTTCCTTTATTTTGCCAACTTCACTTGCCTCTTGTTGGCCGGAGACTCTTCTGGTGTAGATCCTGAATATCTCGTCAGCCCGAATAGGAATCATATGGGAATCATACCAAAACCAGATACTGACGAAAGGCCTTTCGCCCGAAAAGGTTAAAACCTACGCTGATCGTGTTTAAGGCGCTGAGACTATATACGCTCGGACGACAGCTTTCTTCCTTCATCGCAAGTGGATCAGACCAAACCGGGGCAGCATAAATGAGAATTAGGCTGATAGTAGAATCCACACAGGTCCAATAATGTTGTTTAAGTGGCCGAGAAAGTCCTGCCTGTAGTAAAGTAACGACTTATTAATCAAGTACTCAACGTGCGCCGGTTACATTCGTATCATTCGTAGGTATTTTATACCTTCTTTTAATCGGATTGTTTATTATAAATCCGAAAGCTCGCGTATTGCACTTTCTTCCGACTGGTCATTAGGATAGCCTCCATTTTGTGGTAAGCTAGTTCTAGAATCTAGACTATAGCTAGTCTTTGATACGTACGAATGTTTTATTCGTGACTGACTCTATATCCATAAGAATAAGAAAGGGTCGCGAACCGATTCTAGTGGTACGCTCGGAAAAACGGTGTAGTATTTTAAACCTAAGTCAATTTTATACCCCAGCTCTTTTTTCAAGAAGGGGTGCTACCATCCTTCGCAAGTAAAACGGTATGTCTATTCTGGCTGCACCGATCTTTTAATGAACGATCGTCTAATTTAAAATTACACCCGAAATCGTCATGTCCTATAGAGATAACGCACTACCGCCCATTGCAATGTTCCTCGACTGTTAACGCATGCTTATAAAACTTTTTTTTTCATTTTGCATAAGGATTTTAAAGTCCGCCTTCGAGTTGCGTTGATCCCTGCGTGTGTTAGTAATCTTGTTCTTTTCGATGAACACCTCTTGAGCCTTAGTAGACATTCTGGTGCCATGGTGATGTTGTTCTGCTTGTCTGTCCCATGCGCCTGATCGCTGCCTGGTTGCCCACAGATACAAGGATATTTTTTCTTAGCCTGACTTTTTATTATGCAATGCATGTAGAAAAGTAATCGTCTAAGACTCTGTATTTTCTCGGTCTAACGTTACGGACTAGTTCTAGTTCTTCTATGTATCTTTCTTTTCTGCCATTCATGTCTACACATCACTATTTCACCAGTCCTTTTTTACTAAAATTGCTATCCCATCCATAGGCACATTCTGTTCCCTAAACTCGTCTGTGACAAGTGCCATGATCTTCCTATGTCATGGTAACAAGAAAGTGCAAATAATCATCTTTGGTGCATTAGGGCCAATGTTTTCTTTAAATAAGTCTCTGTGTCCGAGATCACTTCCAATGCTCATGTTGATTTTGTATTGCACCTGGAAGTGTCAATGTTTTAAGTTTAGAGTGCACATTAAGAGCCAGTAAGCTAGAATAAGATAAAAGTTAGTTTTAATTTATATTTAATCATTTTTGTCTAGTACGTAAGTTAAAGAAAGAATGAATTTAAAAGTCAAGTGTCAAGGACTGAAATTCCAGATTTCCTCCCCTGTAAGTAAAAATAGGGCTTCCGGGGAGCGCTGTCTACTTTTCTCATTATGTCAAGCTACTAGTTCAGTTGAGAAACCCATGACAAGTTAGATTGTGGTTGATAGAGAACTTCATTTCGCCGTGTTCCCGCAATGTTTTTCATCAGTCTTCGCATTCCCTTGATTTCCAAATCCTGCTTACAGCATCGTCTTCTGACTTCTGATGCCACATTACCTCTGGCACGTCAGATAACATTAACATTACTCCGAAACTACAACGACAGCCAAAGAATTTCTTTCACTGTACCCATTCCAAGTTCGCAATCGATATACCTCAAGCGCATATAAACTGAGGTTTAGTACGCACAGCACAAGATGAATTCGCCCGTCTAAACACGTCCATTGACTGATTTATTGACATAACATGATTTTTAATTAGTTGTCACTTTTTTCTTCGAACTAGTCCCGCAGACGCAGTGCAGCGGCGGCGACGGCAGCAGCGCGCACGAATTAAACGTTTTACGCAACACGACCGCTATTAACCTGGTATATGCGAACGGCCGGAGCGGCGTTACCCCTACAACTGTGCGCGAAACACCATTAAGATATTGTTTCTGGAAAATTATAAATAATTTATCATCGATGCTAATAATTATTAACGATCAATGTTTGTGCGGCGTAGGCTGGTAGCCGGCAGCCAAGGTATCTGTTGTTCGCTACCATAGAGACCGTCTCGCGTTCACATTATGGATTCAGTGATGAATGGAGCAGAACAAAAAGCCAAAGAAATTCAATAAAAATGCATGCTTCTCTGAAGAGGCCATCAGGAGGCGCAACAAGCCAATTCCTAATCACGGCATCCAAAGGTGATTTATAATAATTTTTCCCAAGTCTAACCCGTCCCGACCACCGTTGCCGCGGTTAGTTAAGATATGTATGGTAAGGCTTTGGTAATATCTCGCGCGCAGCATGGATTAATAACTTAAGTAGGTAGGGGTTAGTCGGGTGGATTGCTGATTGTGTCGATATTTTTCTTAACGTGTTCAACGACGGCAGATCAATTTATTATCGCTTTATCGGTCGCGTTTGCGCCGACTTTGCGCCAAAATGGTGCGCGTCGTTAATTCATTCATAAATTGCTAGTTGTCGCTCATTAATATTGGTTAAGCTGTCAGATTTACTTTATTCATGGTGTCATGTTAATTCTTAATTATGTCGAAGTATCGCTTTTTCTTAATCGAACACTGCCTGTCCGAGTATGCTCGGTATACTTGTAATCATTCTCTGTATAGAGAGAAATGGTTGTCGATTTAGTTCACACGAAGATTTATTGCAAATTTAAAGGCCAGCTAATTGTTTACATTATTCAGACTGTTGACTGTTGGACTGTAATTTATCGTTTAGTTTAGAATGTGGTTTTTAATTGGTATCTTTCCACGAAATAAATATAAAGATTAGAAGTGATTTTCTTTAATTTATATGCTAATGTGGTTGGATGGGTGTGGTAATTTAGGGTTTGCCAAGATGAGTTATGGCGCTGTTAACGTTGACAAGGTCTCTAGAGAGATAGTTCTTCGCTTGTTCCAGTTTCAGCTAGTTGTTGCTAATTATATACCTATTTCTTATGATTAGTGTTTTTGTTTTTATTTCCGCAATTAATTACATAAAGTGTCGTTTCTTTTGGCTAAAATGGATTTGTAATTAGGCATGACAGAGGTTGGGACGTAAAAGTATATGGCAAACAGAGGCGTAACTATATGGTTATCGGGCAATAAATAGTGGATTAGAATGCGTAATTAAACGTGAATAGAAATAGTGTATCCGTGTATAAGAGGGATTAGAGTGTCTGGCGCCCAAGTGGCAGTTCCAATAATACTAGCCATAAATATAAAAATTTAATAATTAGTGGCTACAAGCAGATCCGGTAAATCGAACATAATATGTTTCAGATAATCTTTTATCGAAGTCTAAATTATTACCGTCTACAGATGTGAATATGGAATCCAATGCTTTAGTTGACTTTGAAGGGCTGCCTTCATTAAGATAACTGACCCAAGAGTTGAATATATCAGCTTAAGGATTAAGTATGCATTCTGAATGTTTTATGAAAAATATACGCAAAGCAAAGCAGGGTTACAAAACGCAACGCAGCTTAATACACTTTCTAATGAGTAATTCCTATTTTTATTATTGTCCAGTTTTCCTTTTTTACTTACTTGACCTTCTCATTACTAGAAAACACTTTATAAGCATCCTTACATATAATTTTTGCATTCTCTGCTTTTTGTTTTGAAGGATCACTGAAAGGAGAAACCATCGAAGGATATTGCAGAATTATGTATTAAATATTACTAGCTGAACCCTCGGCAGCTTCGCCAGGCCTTTTGTTGCTTTTTTATTTTTTATTTTATTTTATTTTTTTTTCGGGCGACAATGTTTTAATTTCTTTGTATTGGAGGTGCCATGCCCCTTTATCCAACTTTGACAAATCTTCACAGAAGCACTCTAGGGCCAATACCTAAAATTATCTGTATAAGTTTGATCGCAATCTATTCGGTGATTTTCGAGATATACGACTTTGAATGTTCTTTTATGAACGCCCCTTTGTCTGATTTTGAATGTTTTTTTTTTTATGTGCGGTGCCACGCCCCTTTTTCCGATTTTGACCTATCTTCACAGGAACATAGAGAAGAGACATATTTAAAATTTATTTGACACAGTTTGCTTTAGGTGAAGAGGGAGTAAAATGGCTCTTTCGTGTAATTAAAGTGGCCTGGGAACGCGGCGAAACTCCCAGCGATTGGCAGATGGGGTGATTGTGCCCCTTTTCAAGAAAGGGGATCAAACTTTTAAGTCTCCCCGGAAAAGTTTTTGCCAAGGTGCTGGAAACGCGTTGCAGAGCTGTGGTCGAGGCACGGTTAGGAGATGAGCAGAGCGGCTTTCGTCCAGGCAGAAGCACAACCGACCAGTTATTCAATCTCAGAATGGTACTTGAGAAGGCTTCGGAGTATGCTACACCTGTTTACACATGCTTCGTACATTTGGAGAAAGCATATGACCGAGTCCCTCGAGGTAAACTCTGAAGTGTATTACAGGAGTATGGAGTTGACGGTTCTCTCTTGAGAGTAATTTAATCTCTTTACACAAACAGTAAAAGCAGTATTTGGGTAAACGGCGTTAAATCAATACCTTTCACCGTATGACTGGATGTTACAGCGCAGTCTTGGCGAGGATCGTTTCGAATTGAGAGATCTGGGGATAAGTCATTTGCTCTTCGCTGATGACTTGGTCATCCTTGGATCCTCTCAGACTGAGAAGTGATGGTCGTCTCCAGAACGCCTTTTCACTGCACTCTGCATGTTAGTGGAATCAGTGGAGAAGTTTAAGTATCTCAGGTCGTATTCACAAGTGATGGAAGGAGCAATGCCAAGTTTTCCTGTAGGATTGGTCAGGCTGGGTCAATTTTAAGACAGCTTGGTCATTCTGTTATTAGGAGGACTGAACTAAGCTAAATTGTCAAAGCTAAGTTGTCAGTCTTTAACTCGGTGTTTGTTTCAACTCTTACCTATGGTCATGAGGTTTGGGTAATGACCGAAAGAATAAGACCGCGGTTACAAGCTGCCGAAATGAGATTTCTCCGTAGTATTGCTGGTGTGACCCGTAAAGATCGCATCAGAAATACCAGAATACATGAGGAACTCAATGTCGAGCAGCTACGGAGCGATCCATGCTTCGGTGGTTTGGTTATGTTAAACGCATGTCCCCGACAAGGATTCCACGACGTGCTATGGAATCCGTACCATCGGGCAGGCGTTCCCTAGGTAGACCAAGGATGAGATGGTTAGATCAAGCCCACAATCTCTCCTATATACCCGCATGGGCATTGCAATTGATGATGGAAGGTCCACTTGAGCAACCTACACCCGCGACCCACTTAATGGACAAGCGGACCATTGAAAATGATGATGATAATGATGAGTTTGCATTTAAATAAATTTTTACAATATGTACATATTTTTTTACTTAATTTTTATAATTTATAAACATTTCGTAAAATTTTAAATTTCATTTATGAAAGAATATTTTTTTGCTATTAGATTTTACTAACAACGTTGAATCGTCTTCGCTTTTTAATACGTCAATCGACACTGACTACCAACACTTTGGCTTTCTTTCTTATAAACTATTCATTAAAATTATATTCAGCAGTGGACAGGTTTCACGCCACTTAAGTGGACAAATTTTAATTTTCGTACAATGCAGGTCCTACCGCACTACCAAATTTCAACATTCTACGACAATCGGAAGTGGCCCAAATAATATTAATAACCGATTTTACCACGCCTCCGGAAAGGAAAATCTCAAGTTTTGGAAGTGCTTCATAATTTTGGGGATCATCTAAGTGAGTGAGTGAGCCAGTTACGGTTTTTGCGAATTTTGAAGTCCCGTATGTTGAGAACTACTAATGCTATAGAGACGAAATTTGGTGAGATGGAGCTTGGTATATGTTTCAAGTTTGAAGTCTCTGGCTCAATTGGTTCCGAAGTTAGAGGGGGGTCGAAAACAGCCTGAGTTTGTTCCTATAAAAAGGGGAAGTGCCTTTACTAGACAACTTGGCTGGGGCACTACCGTGCACTTTGATCCATTATATGATTGCCTTACATACTGCCTCTTTGTAGCGATTTTGACTGCCAGGGTAAGATTTTCTTTCTTCTTTATAGTCTCGTTTCATTGAAATCTTTCCAATATTTTGTAAAAAGATGATTTTTATGTTAATTTTTTCATCGTTATTGACATTTACGTACTAGAATGGCGTAAAAAAAGGACCAAAACTAACCAAAAATCGAGTCTAAAAATGTGGCCTACTTTTCGATCGGATATTCTGTAATCGTATCCCAGCCCAGCTTTCGAAAATTGCTTCTACGTAGCCCCGTTGAGCCCTGTTCTGGACTAGAAATCAATTGTTATATGGGTCGCGGTCAGTAAGTTCAGGAAAATCGCAATTGAGACAATACGAAGAACTGCAGTCCTTCGGCTCATCAGATCAGAGACTAGTTACCTGAGGTAGTGAGAACTTCAATCTTGCAATCCTGATTAAGTTTTCCGCGCAAACATGGACATATTTTTACGACTTAGGGATTGGGGACACCGGAATCTTAGTTCTTGGATGGAGCAAAGCCATAGACTTTAAATGCATCTTTGACTTTTGTCCTCATCTCAAAAAGGTGCGATTAGGAGTGGCTAGCTCGTTCTTCTGATGGCCCCATGAGTTTTTTTTTTTTCGAAGGGTTTTTCGCAATCCCTCTTTTAAGCTTAACATCTCAGGGGTCCTACCATCATTCGGCAAAAATTGCATGCATACCCGCTGCTATGCTAGTAAGTAAGGGTCATGTCGGACAAACGCCAGAAATTGGCTTATTTAAAGTATGGGCAGGGACCAATGCCAGATCAATGCAGACGCTTAACAACTTGATCGCCATATTTTAGAGATGTTGCTAATTTTCTACTACGAATAAAGCAGCAATACATAGACTGAAATACATCATTGAACTTATGGAATATTTTTGAACGCTTCATTCCCTGTCCAAAGAAGACAACACAAATTCCGAAAGAAATCAAACTTCACACCGACGAAATTCCTCTTAAAAACTGAACAAAAACCAACCGAAAAACCGTGGTGTGTTGCCGCCTAAAACACCACCCCCAACCCCCATATCACAGAAGTCATTTCAAAACGATGTTCCATAATAAATTTTATTTTGCTGTTGACACACACACACACCTCCTGCAAATTGTGTCAGCTATATTTTGTTCGCTGCCAACCAAACGACATGACAGAATGGCACATCGGCTGTCATAAATTCAGGGTGTTCGTTTCGTCGTCGTCGAAAACAAAATGTCACTTGGTTCGTATTGAAAAGTCAACCTCACTGTACAATGTGCACACATACGTACCGTACATGCACGCGTCACATAACACCTTTCAATCACACGAAAACGCCTGCAGACACAATCAGGCCATGTGAAACAGTGGGAATGCTAAAGTGCACAACACCTCGTCGAACACTCTTTGTCACCCTGAGGGGCTATGCCAAACTAAACAATGTACAGAGCCGGAGAATGCGAACAATGGCGTATATAGATCCCACAATAGAATAGGTACATCAAAACGGAGTACCGGCTTCGCTGGATGTCGTTGTTGTGCTGTTGGTGTTTGCGTCGGACCGTGCTATTATTCACGTGTCTATGACACACAAGCACAAGTTGTCAATTTCGTGTGAATGCTATCCATCATAAAAATGTCAATAAAGGAACAATAGGCCGTAGTTGTGGGTGGGGTGTTCGTTGAATCTAGGAGACGAAAAGCTCCACATACACAATGTGGTGGCATCGTGACGGCTGTATGAAAAGGACATACATATTATTACATTTAGAATGCGGCTACAGCTTTTGTGGGGGGTTGTTGAATTAGAGGTGACATATGTTAAATACCATAAATGCCTTTGGTACGTGATGCATGTCTGCAATTTTTATACAATCTATATTATTCAGAGCTATATTGTTACGTGGGCGCAGTAGCGCAGTGGTTAGTGTGTTGGACTACTGTGCGAGGGATCCCAGGTTCGATCCCCGGAAAAACCCAAATTACATCTTAAAGTTTTTTCTACTGCGCCACCTCTCGCGAACGTCTGACAAACATCCGAGAGTATGACTGTCATGAAAAGGCTTCTCAATTCAGCCGTTCGGACTCGGCATAAAATTGTAGGTCCCTTCCATTCGTCCCAAAAATAGAAACTCACACAAAACGAATGGTTGTGAGAAGCTAGGCCTTGGGTGTCACCCGCCTGTTGCGCCACCTATTTATTTATTTATTTATTTATATTGTTACTAAATCGGTTTAATGTCGTCATCTGAATCATACATTGTCGTATCCTTTTTTTTATAAATTTAGGATTTTACTTTACTTTAGATGGCGCTTAATGTCCGAGGTGGACCGCGACACCTTAACCAAGCTGCCTCCAGTTACTTACAGCAAGTAGAGGTCAATCTTTGATTGCTTGTCTTGTCCCTCAGGGATGGACAAGAAATTCGTTAAGCATATATGTTTTGTTGTTCATTTGATTAGCTTAAGTCCGCTTCCGGAGATGTTGTGCTCCAGGCTGTGCTTTTGGAATGTATAGGCAAAGATAGAGGGCATCTGGGGATTGTAGTGTAAAAGTCGCTAACAATAATTTTGACGTGTCGTACTGTAAGAGCGAGCTCGCAGATCAGCGTTATGTTTTTAAATTTTCCCAGAATGCAGACTGTGACCAGCTAAGAATCAGAAATCCGCAGGAAAATCGGCGCTGAGCCTGCTCCATGCAGCAGTGGTATTTTACATATCTAGTTCTTCACTTTTCTTAAGCTTTTAACAATCTCTTTTCACGTCACAACCCCCAACCTGGAGGGTAAGGTAATTTTTTAAGCCCAGTGGACAAAAGGGGCCGCTATTTCCGATGCAAGAAACCCAATTCCGAGAAGTGAGAGATGCCCATAAATGGTTCATCCACTACCAACACTCTGACTAGTCCTGAAAAATCATCACTGATTTTCCAAATATGTCGGCGTAGCTCAAGTAAGGTATCTTCCATATTGATTGTTAAAGACACCATTTATTAAATCTAGTGAATTCATCCGCCGTACGTTGTCTTTGTGAGAGTCTTATGATATTCTGAGGCTCATTCAGCAAGTTATAAGTCCAGGAAGTTTAAGCCAAATGGCAAATAACAATACCAAGTAGCTATACCACGAAGAGGTAAAGTGAGTACATATCTATATATGTACAATTAAGATACTTGCGATAAATGAATGTATGAAACATCATTCATACAACCCCCAACCATCATTTTGTTGGGGCCGCATCTGCAATATTTCTAGCTTTTGTATAACAAATTCCTAAGAGACACTACCATCAGTGTTGCGCTCAAAAATATCCCCCATAACTTAGATCTGAATTCCTACTTTTAGACCTCTTCTAAGCCTGGTCTCCAACTACAATGGAACAATAAGATTTCACAAGTCCTATTATTTTACTACCCACTTGCCAAATAACCGCCCTCGTTAGAGATTTCCTACAAATCAATTAAATTCCCTGACCAACTTAAAAGGCGTCAGCCAAATGTCACCTGTCATCATGTTCAATATGTTAAAATTGAGAAAACGGCAAAAACTTACCGCTACTTTACGTGCTGCCACCACAACCCCAACAACTGTCAACTGTCAGAAGAGGTAATTTCCGTCCATATAGCTACCAAAACGGCCCACGACCACGATATTCGCGCATACACCCATACTCGCACAAGCAAATTCATTCCAACAATTGTGTCACGGTTCGATTTTCCACACAAGAGTCCTAAAATGTGCTGTACAGTGCACACTACACGTAACGTATATGGCTGTCATCCGCACCAAAAGTTGAACGCCGAAAGCCATTTTGATTAGGTTATTCGCAATTTTCAATTCGAAATCAATGACATTTCGATTACTCTCGGAAATACATTTGTTCGCTGCGTCTCTGTCCCGGCCCTGATTCTCCGCTAACATATTAATGGAGTCTCTCGTGTTTATTACCATAAATAATCGTGCGCCCCCATCCTTTTGACAAGCTGCAGGAGTCGAGGGGGCTCCTTGCCGCCGCTGCCGCTCCATTGCATTCACCATACACATACACAGCATAATATACAAACTACTCGTCGTTGGCCATTATTTATCTGCGGAGCTACACGAAATAGCGCCTTCGGACAAACAACCATAAAATGTTGACATAAATTCAATTTGATTTATGATTGCATTTAAAACGCAATCAATGAGATAAAAGTCCTCAAGAATGCAAATGAATAATGTGTGTCTCTCTCCCTCTCTCTGTGTCTCTGCTACGTTGGAGCTCGGTCAGGCAGATACAGACAGTCAGCCAGCATGCCCACGTCCGTCGTCCGGCAAGAGATAAAAACGTTCAAACTTAAGAAAGTAGTCACCCAGAGAGGTGACTGTGTGCAACGACAACGCGATGTGGCACGCCATGGTGCAGCAGCATAGCAAGTTGGCAAGTTGCAACGGCAGCGATCGATTTAGTAAGTGCGCCAGATCTGCGGATACACGATGGTGGTAGTGAAATGCTGGACAGTGCGCACATGCAACCAAAGTGGTGGACATGGAATGAAGCGAAAAGTGTGACAGGCTAAAAGGATCATGGGCTTGCAAAGAGGTCTTTGTTTAACTCGGCATTGCATGCTGTTGACATGTAGGTCCAACGGGTTGAACCTTGGAATCTGTTTTACATGCTCCAATTGGCTTCCGCTGATAGGTTGTGCTTAGAGTGGTTTCGCTTCGAGATTTTTAACAGATAGCACTTTTTAATAAAAATGTTGGTTACACTCTTGCGGCTTCAACATTTTGCGGATTGATGTGGTTCTGAAGTTATACTGGATGTCCTTCAAGATGGCATATATGACATTTTCTTTTCTTTTGCAGGGTTATGGGGCCTAATTTGATTAGTTATTAAACATAAATTAAAAATTTGTTCACTCTGTCGAATACGTAACATTTTTTCTCTTTTTATTAAAAATCTTTCTCACTGGCAGATGAGTTATGACGGTGTTTTGCTTATTATGGTGAAGATTATTGGTTTGAAAATATGCTAATTTCGTAATAAATTTGGCAAGCAGTTGTTAATACAGAGTGGGCCATGTTAAATTTACTACTGCACGTTAAATTTAAAACAAACATTAAACAAATAAAATCGTTTCAATGAGCTGTGTTTTTTTGGTAAGTATTTACTGGCTTAGGTGGCGCTTTAGCCCGGTATGGACCTAGGCTCAACCAATACGCCTTTTAAGAAGACTGCATACTTCAGGCGTGCGAACCATTACATGAGTTTTACTAAACAAAAACTATATCACAAACATGCAACTATGACTTATTAAAGGGCTACAAAAATAAGAAAAACTCGTACGCCTAGAACGCTAGGCGATAGAAATAAAACTTTATGAAGCTCGATAAATACCTACCCCTATACACAAATAATGATGATGATGATGCTGATGGTGTTGATATGCATGTAACTTAACTTGTTCAATTTCCACTTATCCACGACACACCTTTACCGCTTATAACCTCATTTTTCTGTGATCCACTCCATGTCAGCTGCCTTTTCGTTTCTCTCCCATCATCGCTCCTATTTCCTGTCACTTTTTTGTTTCATAAGATTTCGAAACTACAGCCCCAAGAGAAAAGTTGTACATCTAAATAAAAAACGGTTTACAATTGCTCAAGACAAAAATCATCCTTTACTTCTAAAGACAAACATTTTGGAAATATGCCCTTTGGATTTCAGGGACCTTTTGGTAATAAAGTTAAATTTAAGAAGCTTTTAGTAAGACATTCTTGAAGATTGGAATACATTTTATTTGTACAGTGAAATGTAAGTGAAATGAAAGCTCGGAAAAGTTGATCAAAATGTCCCAGAGCTTGTCAACTTTTCTGGACACTTCAATATCTGTAGAAAATTAGTAGGTATTTTGTTCCATTGTGCCATTCTTTTGCCAAAATTTAGTTAATTACCGGACAGTAATAATTTAAATCAGCTGTAACTGGCACGCTGCTGCCATGGAAACATACATTTCTTCGAAATATGTTGCTGTTGTGTTATGTATTTTACATCGTTTATTTAAATTTGACAAACAACCGAATGTAAGTAAAACAAAGAGTCGCGCTCTAAAAAGTTGACCAAAAGTCAACCAAAAGTTGATCAAAAGTCAACTTTATAAGGTAACGTATGGTAGCTAAAATTTGGTCAACTTTTCTGCATAGTAAACTTTTCTGAGAGCTTACTTTTCTGAACTTCTACTGTATTTACTTTCTGAAGGATATTTTGGGATCAATGTCATATTTTGCGACTTCAAGGACCTCACAGGGTGCATGAAATTCATTATTTCCAGAACATTCTTGTAATATAACATTTTTAATGATTTCAATCACCTTTTGGTACTAATCAAATTTACAAGGATCGCTGGAGAAACATCCTTGAAAATTAAAAAAAAGTTTAAGGGCATTTTATTAAATTGTTTGCCTACAAATGGGTGACAAATTAATGGAAGTATGTATGTATGTATTATCGAGGAGTTCGGCTTAGCAGATCCCATTAGTATTGCTGTTAAAGTAGCACCTCGAAGTAATGGTTGTAGTACAAGTCTACCTCCATTAGCAGTGGATCCAACTTCCATAACCATAATAGAGTGTGTTGCTGCTCTTCTAAATATATAGTTACATAGCTACCTCTATAACTTTTCTTAATCTATTACGTTGTCAAGCGATTTGTGAGAAGGCAGAAATCTAGTCATATATGAAACTCCCAGCGGACATATGAAGAGCGAAACCTTACTCTTGCCAATCAAAGAATTTTGGTTATTTTATTGTTTGAATTGTTTGTAACAGTTATCAGAATAATGTTTCCTGCAGATGCACTTTGAGTCATTAGGTCTTATCGTCCAAAACCATAACGCCCAAATTGCAAAATGTCATAACGCCCAAAAAATTGCTGGGCAATTTGTTGTTGGCAAAATTCACGTAAATTTGGGTGATCTGACATTGATTATTTTTGATAAAATTTAAAATAGCGTTGGGTCGCCCAAGATTAAGAAATCCAAGTAAATAAATGTCACAACGTCCAAAATCCGTCACACCGCCCAAAATATTGAGAAAGAAAACGTCACAAAGCCCAAATGTCTTGACAAATCGCCCAAAAAATTTGCTGAAAAATGTCGACTTTTAAGAAAATTACGTAAAGCCCAAATTTTATTTATCTAAATTCGAAACATTTTTTACCAAAAAAAAAATTTGAACTGTGTCCACAATAACTTCCCTGCAACAATGACAGATGCAGTAATATTCATTGTTTGCTACAGCCTGTGCCTGCAACTTTATATAGCATTCGTTGCACATTCTTAAATGTAAAACACGGTAGCCCTTGTATGTTTGGTGGTATATCCTGGCAAATAACGCACAAAGTAGCTAAAGGAATTTGGACTTTCTCCAGTATTTCACCTTCCTCGCAGAATCGTTAGCAAAAAGAGTCTTCAAAAATGTCGTCAGTGGGTTCCATTTGTGTACATATATAATTTTTTGGGAAAACTAACCTATTTATGTAGGTATATACTGGTATTTTTCCATTGTCGAGATTCTTAGTCGCTTGCTGGATTTGGTCATTTCTATCGCTGCTGATTTTCCGTCTTTTGTTACTACCAAAAGTACCTCCGCTTTCTGAAAGCATGTTAAATTGTTGGCTTTTTCAAATTCCTATTTGTTTAAAGCAAGCACAAATTTAAAAAAAAATCCCATTTGCCATGAGCCTTCCCAAAACTCCATTATAAGCTACGACTGCTGAGGTAGTACGAAACGACTCATAATACACACTAAAATGTTATGGTTTAATCTAAAAATTAAATTAAATTAGAATACTATAAATTTAAATATTTGTAGTTAACACTAATACCTTTTGAAGCCACTGCTTCTCAAAATATTCAAAAAATTTAAGAAATATCCGTCCTTGTCAACGCGTTGGAGCTTATTTTGAATTTTTTTATAAACTTCCTTTATAGCGTAAGCTGGCAAAAGTGGAAGAGCCAATATTTTGTGATAATTTAAAGATATTTGTTCATTGTTGTGAATAGCTGTCATTACCAATTTGCATTTGATAGTTATTGTCCGCCGAATAACCTGGCAATAATAAAACCTGGCATAAATAAATAATAAAAACCAGCATCCTTTCAAGCTGGCCTGAGGAAAACAAAGTTGTAAGGCTTTTGCCAAACCAGTTTCGTAGTCCAACAAAAAGAACTTTGGCTCGAATTTAAAAATGGATTCATTTATATATTTCAATATATAAGAGTAACATTTTTCGAATTTGTTTGTGGTCAAAACAAAAAATACCGTAAACACCTGAAATAATATAGAAAAGTGGAAAAAATATTATATTATTAAACTAATTTTCCTGAAACAGGAAAATTAATATTACCTGATCTTCTAAATACTGAACATAAATTACTAAAAGTTGCGAAAAGCATCCAACTGGTACAACTTTAAAAGTGCCATCAATCATATACTATAGCATTTAGCCAGCGGATATATTTTCAGCGATTCCTTGCATTTTTAAGTCTGAGCCAAGGACACATATGAAAATTTTGGCTCTGAAATAAAAAAAATAAATAGCTGGGGCAATAGGCAGGTGACACCCAAGGCCTAGCTTCTCGCAACCATTAGTTTTGTGTGAGTTTCTATTTTTGGGACGAATTGAAGGGACCTACAATTTTATGCCGAGTCCGAACGGCTAAATTGAGAAACTTTTTCATGACAGTCATACTCTTGGATGTTTGTCAGACGTTCGCGCGAGGTGGCGCAGTAGAAAAAACTGGCTGTAATTTGTGTTTTTCCGGGGATCGAACCTGGGATCCCTCGCACAGTCCAGCACACTAACCACTGCGCTACTGCGCTCAACAAACCTCTGAAATACAAACTTTATAAAAAGGCCGTGGGTATTCACCGTGCTTAGACAGTCCATTTGTTTTCCATATGTACTCGTGTTGGAATGCCTCAATTATATCTAAAGGTGATCGCGGGGATTTTAAAAATATGTTGGATGATAGCCTCTCCAGGCTTCGTCGCATTTTTGAGTAGACCAAACTTCTTGAAGCCTTCTGACTGCTATAAGCGAATAAACAAGAATAACATATTAGCAAAATATACTTGCCCGCAGCTAACCGCTACCGCTAGCCTTGCACCCGCCTTTACCTTTTTAACCCTTAGAGGTCGAATTTACAAAAATCCCTTCTTAATTAGCATCTTAAGCGCACAACGAACCTACATGCGGACTTTAAAATTTTAAAAGCAATGTGAGTTACAGAGACTCTTCGCAGTCAAATCCCATCTTTTTTCATACAGCCTCTATAAGTTGGCTTAAAATATTGCATCAATAAACTATCAGGCCAATACAATAACTTGCCAACTGTACTGTTTGAACCATTTGGGTAAAAATTAATTACCCTTCCATTCAAGATCTATGACCATACTATACCCACGAGTCTATGCTGGCATTTGAGTTCCGGTACATTCACACATCTCTGAGTGGGATTTATTGCACCTAGTGCCAAAGTTTAGCCCAATGCGCCCGCATCTGTTTAACTGTCGTTTCCTTGCAAAGGGTAGGCGCGAACCTTCTCGTCGACATGCACATTGGAGTGGTTTGCGAAGGCAATGTAACTAGTTTTGTTTTTTTTAGGCCTTTCTAACAAAACTATTTGGTATTGAATTGCAACTTGCAAATGGCCGTACTTAACGACGGGAGATGGCTGTCCCGCATTACATTCCTACGGTCTGCATGCATCCACCCCCTCGTACGTGGACTGTCAGTCGTATTTTTTACGTAATGCGTTCCTGTCGGCCACTTGTTGGTCGATTAATTTATGACCCGTCACTGGCGTAAATTAAATGTTGGCCATAATTTTTGTCGTTGTCTCTCCCTCTCTTTCTGTTTCATCTGCTGTCCGGTTTAGTTTCGTTTCAGTTGTGTGCGCGCTGATCTTTTTTTTCGGTTGTCGGAGGAGGCAAACGGCAAGCGTGTTAAACATTGATACTTTGCGCTTGTGGTCCTGCAAGATTAATTAATAAGTTTCAACGCAGCAGCGAGTTCACGAAATTTGCCTCCAGTCGCAGGCGGTGGACATTTATCACACTCGTCGTTGGTCGTTGTCGTTGTAGCTATAGCTAGGCAGTAGGCAGCGCACAGTGCTGCTGTAGACTTGGCAATGGTCGGTGTTGGTGGGAAACGATACAAATTGCGTTCTGTGGCATTCGGCATATGTTCTGCAATTCGAAATTGTATCGATTGCACACTTATCGTGGCAGTATCGTGGCAGTATCGTGTCGGGCCTCTTTACACCGCCCATTGACAGAGTGCAATTGCACAGATGGCGTTGATAGGCGTTTAAAATGGAAATTGTGTTGTGTGCGCTGTCGAACGTTGTCGACGTCTCGAGGTAGTGCAGCCGCCTAAAGGTATGTTCTTGGAATAGTATAAATGAATTGCCTTGCGCATAATGATATATTAATTACTACAGCAATTTGGACGTGTAAATTTGGACTCGGAGCACTCAATGTGGCTGTGTGTTCGATAGAAAGAATTGTAAAAATAGTTCTGCTGTTGAATTGCTGGTCAGTGTGTGTCCAAATAGGAAACTTGACGAACTTGGCATGCATGTGGCTAAGAATTTGATTAATTTGTCTATTGACGTTGGAATGCGTTGGAAACGGAAATGGCTGCAAGGGTGAAATCGTTTCAGGTTGGTTTTAGTTTTTGTATCTTGTACTGATGGGAAGTGGGTTCCGTTTCCGTGAATAACAAATGCAATATCGATTTTCAAATGACACAGGTGAATAGACAGACAGGAGTTCAATTATTCTCTGCTGGGTTCCAGGTCCCTCTGATATTTCGGACCACTCTAAGTGGTTAGTTGCCACCTAAACATAACTGACATCAGTGAGGAACCGCTAAATGCTCCACCTACACAACAAATCAATAAAATTGTTCTTCCTTCTCGAAGAAGCTTTAAAAATCTCTAAGAAGGGGAGGTATAGTACGTATTTATTAACAACTGTATAACATCCAGAGAAGTTTGGCCTATACAACGATTTCTGAAGAAGCTTAAGATCTGAGCGACCTGTCTGCTGTATAAGCAAATTCGTTACAGAATCTAAATACAAATGTTCAATGAATATACTATGAATGAACTGTAAGGAAGCTCACTGCGGACACTTAACTTGTGGGCAAAACATTGTGGCCTTGGGGTGAACCCCCAGACGTCCGAACTTGTGCTGTTTACAAACAGAAGAACCATACCGCACTTTGAACCACCAGCTATTGAGGGTATGCCCTGCAGGTAGCAGCGAGCGCGAAATATCTGGGAATAATTCTCGACAGAAAACTTTATTGGAAATTAAATGTCAATGAATGACCTAACCCGAAAATAATTCTGTTGATGTATACGGCAATCGTCCTCCAATACTCACATATGGCAACATAGTTTGGTGGCAAGCCACAAACAAGGTAACCAATTTTAAGGCAATGACAAAAATACAAAGACTGGCATGTATAGGAGCAACTATAGTGCATTGAGAACAACACCGACTGCTGTGTTGGAAACGCTTCTAAACCTGCTACCATTGGATATATACATGCAAGAATCGGTTGCCAAAAGTGCCTGAGGATAAGCCAGCTGGATCCCCAGTCTATTTGGGCATGAGCGAATCCTCAAGGAACACATAGGGAGTGACATCAATTCTGACTACATGTCATCTTACCTAGACTTCGATAAACCATCTTGCTGGTTTCAGAGCAGGGAACAGGGATAGGAGCAAACCCACGGATACGATATCGATAGTCATATACACTAACGGATCAAAGATGGAATGTGGAACTGGCGCCGGACTATTCTCAGAGGAAATCAACATACATAGTTCAATTAGCCTCCCTGACTACTGTAGTGTTTTCCAAGCTGACCGCCAGTACGGTCGCGGAAGTGTCAATAATGGCAGTACCACGGAATGATATTACCATATTTATTGACAGCCAGCCGGCTATCAAGGCAATCTCTAATAATAAAGATAAAATCCAAACTAGTTCGCCGATGTCGCGAAGAGCTCAAGGCTCTTGGCTCGCAGCATAGTACGAATCTCTGCTGGGTTCCTGGACACAGGGACATAATCGGCAATGAGAGGGCTGACGAACTGGCAAGAAAAAGTTCTGCAATGGACCTAGACCAGGCACTTCAGTCGATCAAACCACCAATCTGCAGTCTCAGAGAACGAGTGGAATACAAGATCCGAATGAAAGCCAACATCAGGTGGAAAACACTAACCACCTGTGACATATCACGGAAGATGTGGCCAGAGTACAACAAAAGCAGGACCAACAAACTTCTGCGATATGAAAGAATATCGCTGTCTAAGATTGTTGGCGCCCTCAGTGGTCACAACCTTCTAAGAAGCCATACAATGAAACTAAATCTCAAGAATGACGACTTTTGTAGAGGCTGCTTTGATGAAGAAGCGCACGAGGACACCCCCCACTTTCTCTGTCACTGCCCAAGTCTTTGGCACTTGAGGAATAGAACACTTAGATATTACTACTTCCAGGATATCCAAGAACTCTCTAACGCCTCAATATGTAATCTTTACAGGTTTCTGAGAACTACGAGATGGTTGGACAAAGTCGAGTAACCACGGGAAGGATGAAATAAAGCCAGTGCAACACGGCTAACCCCATCGAAGCGTATCACAATGGGTCCACGAGGAACTAAGTGGGGTGAAGAGGATAATGATTATACTAACTATAACATATAGTACCTTTCGGTATATATCCACCGGTCAACACTTTGGACTTGTGACTCACCTCTCATCGTTTCGGAAAAAAACATTAGAAACCCCACCACTTCGTCAGTCCCTATACGCTAGCTGTCAGCTCGTTAAACTAAGATAATCTACTGGCTGCTAGTACCTATAGCTCTTGTAGCAGTATCATCACACCTTATTTCTAAAGACAAGAACAACACAAGAATAAGAGAGGGGACACTGTTGCTCAGACTTTCCTCGAATTTAATTGTCAGAAGGTATCATGTCAAAAGCAACAACCACTTTGTCCTATATAAACACCATTGATTCTATAGCCCAATAATGACTCGAATTTGTCACTCTTTAGTACAAAACAATTACAAATTCAAGGTATAACTTCGTTCCGTACATTCTCACAAGCAAAGAAGGATATTCTTATAATTGCCACTCTGAAACAGGACGCCGCTTTCAATGGAGACATGTGTACAATGGGACAGAAAGGCTGATCATCTACCCTTCAAGAAACAACTTCTCCGCTCTGACGAAAAAACAAATGGTAAAGTCATGGAAAAATAAACACTCCCCATCATCGCCCATCGTTAGAGTTGTCAAGTGTTGGCTACAAATCAAGAAAAGAAATAGGACCTCTTTGTTACAGAGCAGCACCCCAACCCTCACTTTGTCTGAGCTGGTCGAAGGCTCTGACATACAGACCAAGAAAAAGAGTTATGTTCCCCCTGACAACTAGCACTGTGTTGTGCTGCTGAAATGCCAACAAAAGGATACAAATATCCTGCTCTCAAGCAAACAAATTGCTTTGAATTTATATCGCCCAGATAGTTTGCCAAACGGAGGGCACCAGAGAACACAACATGCACGTTCGTCCTCTTCTCAAGGAGCAACTTTCTCGCCGCGCCGCCTATATACGTAGTACACGTATAGCATGGTCTTTGTCTCACTTTGATGGCATGAATTCTAGTCTCAGTCCTAGTTCCAATTCCCAGGCAGAGGGAGCAGTGTCATTTTTCACTGAAAACAACCCACTGCCAGATGTATTGTTTGCTTGCCATGTTATTGATATCCATCTTAGCCATTTTCATTACAATGTCGTTGCTGTATTTCTCTCATTTGTTATTTCGCTGCTTCTGCTAGCTGGGTCTGGGTGGCTGCCGCAGCAGGACGAAGAAGGATTGCAAGGACATTGCTGGGGCGCGAACGAGCGGAAACAGGGTTGAGTACTGGAGAAGAATGAAAAGAAGGAAAACGGACGAACGGAAATCTTTGACACGGAACAATCAATTCACATCTTGTTCACTGGGTTTTTTTCTTTTTTTTTTTTGTTCACTCCTTTCTGTAGTTGTTGGGAAATGTTCAAAAAGAACGGATGTCCTTGTAATGTGCTGTCATTAATCACAACACTTGTTTTTTCTCATTTCTTTGTGTCGAAATGAAGAGGAATGGGGTTTGTTGCCCCTTTTTTTGTCTTCAAAAGTCATGACGTTCTTATAATGTAGCATAGTTCATGAAAAGAAAGTCATGTGGGGGTAGATCGTTTTTTACCATTCGAGTTTATTGCACTTTTCTGCTAATGTATGCGGTAATTCAATCTTTCTACCATCGAAGTCAATTTTTAAGATCTCAAGCAAGTACGATTCTTTAGCTTGATCAATGCCAGTTGGACAAAGTACGTCTTACAGACACTCACCTTCTTATTTGTGCCTGAAAGAGGCTGCTTTCCCTTTTATATTCGAATCGAAATCTGCACGATTTTCAATTGCATTTGACGAAAATGTTTACTAACTGTGCTAATTCCGCATCAAGACGGCCGATCACAAATCTTGACTTCTTAAATTTCACGACTCGTCCCAACTCGTTAAATGAAGGTCCACGCCAGATTCAGATATTGCAGTGGATACCATTGGGAGGGAGAGATCTTAAAGCTTGAGCTTGAAAGATGAACATTAGCTCAAGTTTAGGCTTAGGTATGCTTTGATTCTGAAGTTGGAGTAGACCGCTTTCTTATATTCACTTAATGTATAGACTTTGAAAAGTTTAGGTGCAGATATGAATACCTCTAATGGGTGCATTCGGGTTCGGGTGAACGCGAACGGCTTGGGTGCGAACACCTTCCAGAGAGGTGCAAAGAGGGGCTGAAGTTTTCGCACTGACTTTCCCACGACGATTATCAAAAATACCCTTTTTGCCCACGCCGTTGTTAGTAAAAACCCCACGATATTCCCCACGAAAATATACATATATAAAACTACTAAGCACAAAAATTGTTTTTTTGTGAAAACATTTTGCTTATTTGTTGCGTTTCCTTGATTGATTTTAGATTTGTTATATGTTTGGATCCCATACTATGGCGTAACAATTCGCTCTTTCCACACAAAAAGGATGTGCCACATGCTTTACATGATGCCTTGAAGTCATCATTTGGCAGCGGCCTCAGCCAAGCCGCAAATTTTGGATCATCAAGCCAGCTCGCCTGGAATCGTTTTTTGCTTCCTTTTTCCGTAGACATTGTACTACAATAGATAATCAAATATGTAGGTCAACACAACCACTAAATGTTAGCACAAACTTTTTAATAAATTATTATTTACCTATCTGGTGGGCGCGGTAGCGCAGTGGTTAGTGTGTTGGACTGCTGTGCGAGGGATCTCAGGTTCGATCCCCGGAAAAACACAAATTACATCTTAAGGTTTTTTCTACTGCGCCACCTCTCGCGAACGTCTGACAAACATCCGAGAGTATAACTGTCATGAAAAAGCTTCTCAATTTTGGCGGTTCGGACTCGGCATAAAATTGTAGGTCCCTTCCATTCGTCCCAAAATTAGAAACTCACACAAAAACGAATGGTTGCGAGAAGCTAGGCCTAGGGTGTCTACACGCCTGTTGCGCCACCTATTTATTTATTTTTTTTTTTTTTTTACCTATCTACTATCTGGCGAAAATAACAAATTAAAATAGACAAGTGCGCAAGGTATTGAAAACTATTGACTTATTATATATGGCCTGCTAGTGAAATGTCAGTCCATACAAATTTTGCCCAGAAAATGCCGCCAACATAAACTAGTGCTCTTGGTTCGGAGCGGAAAATAAGTGAAACAAAATGACAAACCATCTTGGATTTTTCCATAGAATGCTAGAGAAACCTATTGGGCGTCAGAGAAATTACGAGGTAAAACGGTTCAAATTCAAATTGTTGCGTTACTGTTTACAGTATATGGCATTGGGAAACGGAGCCAAAGTGACAACCATCTTTGATTTCTCCATAAATTTCTAGAGACACCTATTGGGCGTTAGTGAATTTGGCAAGTAAAACGGTTGAAATTCAAATTGTTGAGTGCATTCATTGAATGAATCTAAGTGGGTTGCTTCAGAGTATGCATTATTTAATGATTGCATTCAGATATTAAAATAATTTAATAAAATGAATATTGCTAAGAGATTAGATGAAGTATTTCAAATACCCTTTTTTTGTTCTGAGAGATATAAAAATGCCCTTTCGCCCTTTTAGCTAATTTTGAAATGCAAAATGCCCACGAAATGGGTAATTACCCACGATCTGGCATCACTGGGCTGAACCATAGTTGCAAAAAGGCTTACTATTGTACTGAATTCAGTACAATTTGACTTTCCCGAGTACGCAAGTACCACTTCTCAATTTTCAGTACTATTTTTAATTTTTGAAAGTTTATTTTTATATCTTTCAAATCAGACATTATATAAGGATTAAACAAAAATAAGCTGAACGCACTCCTTTGTTTTAAAATTCTGAATGCATTCATTACTCACCGTACTTCGTTAAAAATAATTTTTTGAAATTTGCTGCATTTCTCGAAGATGTGGAAAACGATTTGATTTCGGAGACATTTTTTTGAACTCATTGCAAAATTTTTCACAAAGTTCCATTTGGACGATCAAGTAAATCCAATCGTCCAATTTGTCTTAAGGTTTTTTTCAATCATGAATATCTGACTACGATAGAAATAGGTACATACTCCTTTTCTGAGTTTTGAGCTGAAATAGGCCTTATGCAAAATGAATGCAACGAGTTCATATTTTCAGATCCTACACCGCATTGTCCAGGGTGCTTTTTGTATTTCTTCTTATTCTTCCGCAAACGTTTAAAGAATGTTTTCTTATCAAAGTAGCTATTATCAAAAAAAAAAAAAAGCTAAAGAATCGAATGCAGGCGTAATGTCTGCACTATTAGAACCTTAACATCTTATTAAAAATTAAGGCTGCCCCAGTTCTTTGAATAAAACAGATCTTTACAAAATAAACTTGAAAATGAAGAACTTGTATGGTAGATTGTTATCTTAATGTGGTACAGTCGTGTTCAAATCACTTGGACAATGGTAGATTTTCTGTACAAAGTCTACAGTTTACTCAATCGACCGTTGGACAAGTGATTTTGAGCACGACTATACAAAGATTAGTCTTAATCTGTTTATATGTATGTACATGGATTAAAGTTTCTATCCGGCGTCTATAAGACTTATATTACCTTGAGCTTGGTACGCTGCTCGTGCTAAATTTTAGCTCACATACAAAATTGTCTCCAAAATTTAGCTGAGCTAAATTTAAGCGAATCCATTTAGCCGAGCGGTGTGCTGCTACAGCTAAAAAATTAAATTTTCATTTCAGACTGTACTGCATGTATGTCACAATTTACCGCGGCCATTAATGGTTCGGCACATTTTTTTTAGCTAAATTTTTACAGATAATGTTTCTTTTTCTTCTGTTATTTTGTGTTGCGGAAAAGTAAATAAGGATAAGGTTTTTCAATGAATACCTTACCTTACCTACCTACCTTCTGTCAAAGTGATAAATTTGATATCAAGGAATAGCAAAAAAGAAAGTGCAACGAAAATATAACACATTTTCGCGTCGATGAATTTTTGAAGGAAGTTATTTTCAACGGACAGCTGTTTTCTGTGACACTTATATTCACAGCGCACTCTATGTCAAAATTTAGCTAGGATTTTATTTAAGGCTGGGTGTTCGAGGGTATATGATTTTTCGCCCCGATGGGGCTTGCAGGGCTTAAGAGATAATTGATTGCAGTAAACGGCTTTCGACAGTAAATAAATAGACGCTGTTAGTGACCGTCTTAGAATTTTTATTTTTTGACTTTTATGTACCATAAAGTCCCAAAAACGTCATTTTTTGGGTGTTTTTTTTTTCGCCCCGGTGGGGCAATATCTAAATGGAACTTTTTTATTTTTTTTATGATTTTATTTTATAGTTAATGGGTTAAATTAGTTAGTGACCGTCTTCGAATTTTGATTTTTTGAGTTTAACTATTATAATCTGCAAATTAAGATGACCAAAAGGAAACAGTGTTTGTAGAGCAACCAGAACTTATTTTTGTCAGCTTTTCAAAACAGAATAACATTCAAACATTTATGTATCCGTTCATTGAATACAAATTAAAGATTTGGTTCATAAAATAGTTAAAATTGCATTTTGAAAAGTTAACAATTTAACAGCAGTTTCATTTTTGTTTCAGAACTCACGCTCACATATGCAATGTAGTTCACAAAATATCCGACACAGCGCTAATCGTTTTCTCTATAATTTTGCTCTCTCGCGAGAGTCTGTAATTTGCAGATTGTTGTTTTGCCACATTCGTTGCCACTGGGATATGGAGAAAACAAGTTTGGATCCTTTTTTTGGTTTTCTGATAGATAGGTACATACTAATTACTTAATAATATTATTGTTGTTGTTTGAAGTCCATCGAGCATTGTGAGGCATAGAGGCAGATTGGATAAATATCATCGTAGACGTTACCTACAAAACGGTACACGTACGTAACATAATTATGAATATGATAGGGAAATCAAATCAAAATGAAAAATTATATTGAGAGCGGAATATTTTTAAGGGATGATGAATGATGATTGATATGGATTGAGAGGGCTTGAGAAGATTTGAGAATATGTATGGGAGTGGGAGATGGGAGGTGAATGATGATTTTTTTTATTATGAGTTGAGTTCAAATCAAACTACCTAAATGCAATTTTGGGTCATCGTAAATAAAATACCTACTGTATGAGGAAAGGGGTTGATTGCTTTGCTGTTCCCTATTTTCGGCCGAACTTTTCAAAATAGATTAGTGGTTGTGTGTTTTAATATTTTGAAAATTATTGTGTGTAGTATAAGTATATATACACAACATCCGCTTTTATTGGTGATAGGTATTGAAATGGTCATCTTTTCATAAATCATAATGATTGGTCAATGTTTTGCATGACTAGTCAAGTGAGTCAGACGTATTGTGTTAAGATCGCAGTTCGTATATGATTGCAAGGGCGCTTGGCGAGTTCGCGCAGTGCACATTAAATTTAGTTATTAATACATACTCAATATCTATCTACGTACTAGCATGACAGTCACACCCGGCTTCGTTCATGTTATTTTTATACCCTCCACAGGAAGGTACATTATCACTTTGTCATTACATTTGTAACGCCGAGAAGGATTCACCGGAGACCCTATAAAGTATATATTATTCTGAATCAGGATCACATTCTGAATCGATTTAGCCATGTCCGTCTGTCTGTCTGTTGAAAACACAATAGCGTCCAAACGAATCGACATAGGCGAATGAAATTTTGTGAGAAGACTTCTTTTTACTGTCGTCAGGTTGGTATTGAAAATGGGCTATGTCGGTCAAGTAGTTCTGGTACCTCCCATACAAAACCATTATTAGACACATGCGTGTACATATACAGTACATACAGTGGAGGGTATCAAAGCATTGGCCAGGCCGATGATAACACTTTTACTTGTTTTTTTTCCGCATGATGCTGCCGTATATCTACAAAATTGATCTCATTATAGTCATATCCTCGGTCATATCTCTGTAGAGTGAAGATAATTACAATAAGTAATTTTTCTCTTCTAAAGGGTGGAGGGGGATAATTAAAAAAAAATGCCAAAAAAGCCAAAAACTATTATTAATTTTTTTAAACAATATTTGGGAGTAGTATCTACAATATATGTAGGTACATATAGGACATACATGTATATACATCCATCAATCGGATATATAAACTATGATGAAACTTTGAGTTTTCTGGCTCTTACCATTTGGGCTAGGCGTCCCCAATCAGTCAGGACAAACTTTTTATTAAGTTAGATAATCCATACCTACATCCATAAATGGTGCGAGCAGGGCTGCAGCCGTTTGTTTTTGGATAGGATTTATATCCTATATAAATACCTATATAATATAATAAAAAGGAACCCAAACCCACAAAACAAAGCAATAATAACAAACTAGCCCTAACAGGTTTTTATAAACAGCCAGCATAGAATGCCAAAAAATAAAAGCTAAGGTCAGGAATGAAAATTTGTATACATATTATGGATTTTGGATATTATTATTAAAATATTTCGATTTGTGCTTACGATTGCGATTGTACGTCGCTATGATGACGAAGGCGATATTCATAAGTGTGCGTTAGGAAATTCTATATCACACACACTTTTGGTTTCAGTGTATTAGATAAACAACGTTTGCAGCAACAGGAGCAATAGCAACAGCAAGCACAGCTTGTCCCTTTCCCTTCCCTTTGGTTGTTTTGATTTATTGTGTTGTGCAGACAATTTTGTATTATTTTTATTAATTGAGCTGAGCGAGTCTGCACTCTGCAGTCACAATTGTGATCTTGGTAAGGGAGGGTGTGCTCGGCTATTTTTAATTCTGTGCACTAATACATGTAAACACGTTTACTTGAGCACAGAGTTCGTAGCTGAGGGAGACCCACCCTTAATGTTTGAAGAGAAAAATTGGAGAGCAGCTAAAATTTAGATTCGCTCAAACTGCGTACTAAGCTTTAGATTCAATTAAATGCGCCTTTATAACACCCTCCACTGGAAGTTATAAGTATTCACTTACATTTTGTAACACCAAGACGAATTCACCCTATACCTCATAAGCCATAAATATTCTGAATCGGGATGCAATTCTGAAACGATTTAGCCATGTACGTCTATCCGCCCGTCGGTCTATCTGTCTTTTAAAAACACAACAGGTCTTGAATGCTGGGGAGGTTATAAAAACTGGCCGATGATAGCACTGATAGGTACCTACTCGTTTTTTTTTTTTAATAAAATATTCATTTTTTATGTTTTCCTTTGGTTCTATAAATTTAAGAAATTTGAGTACTATTCAGTACAATTTTGTTTTAGTTTTCAGTACAATTGAGAAAAGTCGATTTTCATCACTGGCTGAACTCTTAACTGGCATTAAGGTGTACATTCACTTGGGGATTTAGCTTCTCGAAACCTGTACATGGAAGTGCGAACAATTTACAAATTGGCTTTTAAATAAATAACAATCTTGGAATGAGCTAAGGGAAGAGTATAAGATCGTTATCACAAATCTGAAAGCAAAGTATTGTGGCAGACTTTCCGCCATCTTAGAGGAAGGAAGTGGGTTATCATTGAAGGGATCAAAGTGAAGGACATATTGCGCAGATAAAAGTAGTAGATCTAATTTGCTCAATCCAAAACAGGGCATTGAGGTTTAAAGATCCATCGCCCTGAGCATTGCGTAAAATAGTCCCACGTTAAAGGAATAAGCCACGTTAGCAAATCTGGTGGATTCGATAAAAGCCGGTCAGAAATGCTCAAGGCTCTAACTGAAGTGAGAGTTAAATAGCTCCCTGGAACTGCGGCGAAAAACCGGCGATTGACAAACTAGGGTATAAAAGAGATTCCTCCAATTATAGGGGTATATCAGTCTTAACACATATTTTGCCAACAAGTAAAGGCCACAATTTTGGAAACCTGTCAGAAAGGAAGGCCTGATATGGCGCCTACAGTCGTAAGTAGTTTACTGACTCTGATGTAGATAAAAAGATAGATAAATAAATAAAATTCTTAAATAAAAAAAATAAAAAATAGGTGGCGCAACAGGCGGTATATACCCTAGGCCTAGCTTCTCGCAACCATTCGTTTGTGTGAGTTTCTATTTTTGGGATGAATGGAAGTGACCTACAATTTTATGCCGAGTCCGAACGGCTGAATTGAGAAGCTTTTTCAGGACAGTCATACTCTCGGATGTTTCTCAGACGCTCGCGAGAGGTGGCACAGTAGAAAAAACATTAAGATGTAATTTGTGTTTTTCCGGGGATCGAACCTGGGATCCCTCGCACAGTAGTCCAACACACTAACCACTGCGCTACTGCGCCCACATATTTTTATTTATTAGGACATAGGTTTACAATTATTCAATTTTAAAGAAAAATAAAAGCTTTGGCTAAAAGCCGTCTGCCATAGATTGAAGTTAATCCAATCCTTTATTTCAGATTGGATTTACAATCCTTATTTGAGAAAAGTTAGTTAAAGTATAGTCTTTATCTATGTATACAAAAATGGATCCTGATTTGTGTTCGGATACGTATAACTTGAAAACCATCGACTCGATTGAGCTGGAATTTACAGACAATCTTACGTAGGTATTGGGCCAGGAGTGCTCCTCTGGCGATTGGTTAAAATTTAACAACGGAATGTGGCACCGCCCAGACAAACAAAAATTCAAAATGGTATATCTCACAAGAACATCGACACCCGGATTTGAACACCCTGAGGTCAAACCTGACAACGATGCATACTATACGAGTATGAATCTGAGACAACAATCACAATTTATGTAAATCTATATTAAAAAAAAAATCAATGTAGACCGTTGCGTTGGGCCCCTGTGCCTGTTGAGCCAACACATAAAATATTAATTAGATATTCATTAGCACTTTGTAAACTAGCCTTAAGTCAAATTGTATATATATAAAATTTAATAAAAATTAATGTAATGTAATGTAATCGTATATCTCGAAAACGACCAAGCTCAAACTTGGTCAAAATTGGACAAAGGACCTCCCATACAAAAAAAAAAAAAAAAACATTCAAAATCTTATGCCTCTATACCTATGAGGTGAAACTCGATGACGTTATATCTCGATACTCGCTGGGCCGATTTTCATGAGTCTTTTTTTGGTTTGGTCGTATTGCTGGTATTTCAAGTTTAGGCAGAAAGAAAGTTCCAGCAAATCGATTTATTCTCATTTTTCGCATTTTACGAAAGAACATTATTATCTAAAGGTGCTAGTACACGATATGTATAGCACGCCTCATATATATGTAGCACTGACGTCATTTTGACGTCAGCGAATGATCCCAATGGGTACATGCCCTGTACAAGCTCTCTTTGTGCACTCTCTGTTGACGTCACAGCCACATATATATGAGGCGTCCACCTTAGCGCAGCATAATTTTTCTTCCTATTATAGAAATACGTTACCCTACCCTAGTACAAAGCAGCCTTTAAACTTGGATGAACTCTCAAAAAAACCCCTTACTTATACCCTATAGTCTACCACCTCAACCATAAGCCCCAAAGCCAAAACCATTAAAAAGTGACGCGGACCGTTCAATTTTCGCTTCCACACATAAACATATTACGAATACCATCCTCCATCAGCCACGACCTATTTATGTACATACCAACAACATCATCGCACAGGTAACCGGTACACATTACCTGTCCTTCCATATACCGAAAAATGTACAGGTGCCGAGTATATCTTCATTTAATTGCATCAACACCAAAGGTTATCCTTGCTAACATTGCAAAATGTGATCTACAAATGCATGTCCTTTTCAGTGGCTTTGTCTTCAGGTTTGCATCCACATCACACCACAATACCGCCTTATGTCTCCGCATATGGGAAAAGTTCATGAGTTCACAAATAAACCACACATGACACAAAGAGTTGTAGAACAGATAAAGTCGGTTATGTCCGATGGCAATAAGGACGAAATAAGAAAATATTAACCCCGACCCATTTAACATAGTGCCACTTTTGCGGTGTGTGAGTGTTTAGTTATTTCAACCACACACATGTCCCCCTCTCTTGGTGACCATGATGTCCTTCTCCAAAATGGCACATGCCCGACCTATGCCCCCATTAAATGACATTTTACCTACTACAAGTGAATGGGAGTGGTTGGTTGAAAGAAACCGTATATTGCACACAAACACACACACGTGTTGTCCTGTCCGTTTGCTGGAAAGAAATATGTACTCGTATGTGTCGCCTACGTATATATATATGTATATGTTTTCAGTGAGATGGATAAATTGCATATGGTGGTGAACTTATTCTCTGCTCCTGCATGCTCTGCTGGCCAAACGTTTAATGTTACATCTTCCACTTCCTGACTTTCCGCCGCACTTCGTCCACATGCCATCCACTTTCATCTATGGGACAGAAGTTTGGGTGTATAATCGTAAAGTTTCCTGGGAGAGAAATCCTTTTATTGCAGACATCCGTTAAATTAGACCAAGCACGTAGCTGTAAGTACTCCGATCTCCGAGCACAGAGCATGGCACAGCCTTTCGTTCGCTTTCCTCCTGGGCTGTGCTGTGATTATCCTGTGTGTTTATGTTCTTGTTGATAGTTGGTTGGGACTTTTTGTCGTCAGTCGGTTGGTCGGTCGTTCATCTGGTTCTAAGTAATGGCAATTTTATCTATGGGTAACTTATGTCCTGAAACAAGAGGGGACTTCTTTCCTTCTTTCCTTCTTTTAGCAATTGATGCTCAACGCAATGGGATATGGTTCAATTTATATATGGCAAAGTGCTGGGTTGTGGGTTGAGCGGAATGCGTTTTTAAGCTGGTTTATTGGAAATCATTTCTGTTGCCTTTGTCGATTGTAATGAAGACATTTGTGCTGATACCCGAGGTTTAGTTGATTTGCTTTTATTGCTGTGACGCTATTGGTTACGGCTTATTGTAACTCAATGGAAGTTCTGATATTATGCTTCCGGGAATGTTGTTTGCTTAGAAAAATGTTAACGCTGATTCTCGATAGATGTATACTTTCTATCTTCTGATGTACCTTAGGACCTAAGAGGTAATCGATGGGATCCACAACGGCTTCAATAGGAACTCCCCTGTCTGTAGAACTTTCTTCGCTACCTTTTGATTTTTGTAATTTTCTTGACCCAGATCACGGAGGAAGAGTTCTTGGCTGTCATGAGTAGTGTTTGCCTACTTTCTATTAATGTCCATCAGTGAACTATACGTCTACACAACGCTGCAGAGACTTTTGCTGACTCAACATGAAGATAGTAGAAAGTGCTTCTCGTTGAACCAGTTTGAGCTTCTGAAGAACGCTTAGATCTTTGTAGTAGATGGCTCCCAGATACAGGTGTGAATTTGCTGCTGTTGATGCTGCCATTTGCCTATCAAAAATGTCAATGGGTGTCATATAAAACAGAATGTCAGATGCAGCGGAACGAATGGACCGAAGTGACTCACTAATTCACATGCAAGCTGTTACCGGAACTTTTTTATTAATTTTATCATCATTTATCTAAAGCAGAAGTATTGGACTTCGACCGACATGTATAGTCTAGTCAGCCTGTGACACGGTATTGAAGGCCTAATTTATTGCTTAATAGCTTCTGTCAAAAGAAAAGTCCAACAGCAGCATTTTAACTAGTTTTTGTATGTTAGTCTTTCGGCTTAACTTTCTGTCTAAAATAAGACCCAATTTGCATTAGAAAAGGCAAGCTCGTCTCAGTAGCAATAGACTTGCAGCCAAACGTTTTAAATGATCTTGCATCAGCAGTTAAAGGACCCAAAAGCTCCGTATGTAGAAGGGGAGATAGGATGCCATATTATGTCCCACCCAGTTTCGTGCCAATGCTTCGGCGTACAGTTTTTAGAAGGAATGATAAAAGACTAATAGGACTCAGCTCTCAGATCTTTCACACTTATGTACATAAAAGCATTTGCCGACCTTTGGTATGAAACCGCTTATAATTTTCTCCATATCAGACCAATGTATAAACCAGGTCTAGACGAATCCTCATGGACTATCTCTGATAGTAGGTATAGCCCTGTACGAATGACTACATCGATTAATTGACGCAATTTATAAAGACCTATGCGCTTCCATGATAAACCTTATCTTGGGTTCATACTTATTTACAAAAGCAATAATTCTGTGACCTGCTCTGGCGCTGCAGAGATACTTTCACCTCCCAATAGAATTCTCACAAGAAAGTGCACACAATGTCGATTGAAGTATTATTGCAGGATAACATAAATTTTGTGTTAATGTACTCTAGATCCAAAGGAAACCAGGAAAGCCAGGGAACTATACTACTTCCGCTCACACACTCACACACACACCACACAAAATGTGAAGACATATTATAGTCACTTAATTTATTTGAGAGAATTTTCGGGTCAACCTCAACCCAAAGAAGAACCTTTTGCACACACACACATATCTCCCGTATTAGCACACGTTTCACAAATACCATCTGTTAATCGGATTCATTAGATTTGCGGCGGTATCCTTGGTGTCTAGGGTTAAATTCCGCTCCACTTCACATAAAAGCCACAAATACAGAATCAATTGTTGTTTCTGATAGCTATACACAGCTATAGTCGTACGAAGAACACCGAATTGAATCCAAAATGATAACCAAATTGTTTCAGTCGTAAATAATGTACGAGATTGTATTATAGGTCGTTACAGTGTGTGTCCTTATTATTATCGTGTATCTCAGGTAGGATAAGAAGGATTTCAGTTCACTGAGCTGGTTACATTTGTGCTTGCGGTTAAGGCGGTGGAGTTGGTGGAGTTGTTGCACAAAAAGCAAACACATTCGTTTGGATATAATATAATTCGGCCTACCGCTTAGGACGATAATGATGTCCTGTGCGATAACTTTGGGTAAAGTTAATAACCTCTAACTTGTGTGTATCAGGAGAATAGGCGTTAATCGAGGTTGAAAATATTTGGCAATGTTCGTTTTTACGATCAGAAGCATGCAAAATGATTTGTGGATTTATAGAAAGAATATATATTAAAGCTACACATTTCTACACAGGTGTTTCTACAGGGGTTACGAATGGCAATGCAGTTCGTGATGACGATAATGTCACGATGTATCTTCAAGAAGTCTTCAGAACCGAAAAGATTGGTACGAGCTCCTTAAAGTGGTAATGAACTTTCGACTTCCAGTAAACTATTAGAGCACGATTGAGATCACACAAACGATTCTGAGGATCCATTTAGCTGTCTTCGTTCTTCCTTCCCACCAAGTCTTGGAGGTGATCGATCTTCACCAGGTCATCTTCCGATCTTCACAGCAGCTTTATTGGATTTGAGTTAGGTATTGCTTTCCTCACTTAATGTTGATTGGGTGGATGGAAGTTGTGACTTTGTGAGGGTCGTTGTCAGATGTGGCGATTTATCGCCAAACGGGCGATTTGAAATTTCATTTGGCGACACGAAAATCGGTTTGGTGACGCACCCCCAAAAAGGTGATATTTTTAGATTTTGGTGATTTAATTTTTTTTAACCAAAATCCTCATATTTTTTCTTTTTTATAATTTTTACTCAAACCTTAGTACCATTTGTGATGACTGTGATGAAATATTAAAATTAGTAACGAATGAAGACAACTTTAAAGCTTGGAAAGATATTAATTTAGGGTCGGATTTTGAACGAATCGCGATAAAAAACAGTGGAAGCACAGAGCATGTGAATAAAGTCAGCCAGAGTTCCAGGGGCTTGGGCAATTTGCATTAAGTTTTTTTACGTAAAAATTACGAGATCATTTGATTTTTATGGTTTTCGAATGTGGAAAGTGGAAAATTTTGAAATTTGGCGGTTTTTTGGCGGTTTATATTTTACGTGTGGCGATTCCGGTTTTTAAAACCTGACAACCCTCGTATTCGCCGTTTAACCATTTCATATCTTCAACTGTGACTCTATTACAAAGTTTCCTTACTCATCACTACAGGTCTCTTGACGCGTTGTTTTTAATTTTTTTAAAACTACCAAACATTGTCCCAGCAGTAGCACCATTTGCTCGACGCCCGCTTCTAACCATCAAGAATACTGTAGGAGTGCCTTGTATCGATCGGAACATGATCAATTGGACACTAAATGTCCTCTATTCTTGGGTGTTACGGATTTTTCGATCCATTACTTTCCTGGTTTAAATCCTATCTCTTTGGTAGAAAACAATTCGTCTGTACCGGATTTATTTTCTGTAGCTATCAATGATTATGTCTGATGTGCCGGAACCCCGGAGGGAAGTCATCTTTGACCGATCATTTTTTTCTTTTTTATCAATAGGTGTGTGTTTTTGCTTTCTATATAGGCTTAAAAAAAAACAATTTCTTAGCACGGTGCCTTATGACATTTCTCTTTTTTTATTTGTTCGTAAACCTTCTGGCTTCAAAAAAGGTGTTATTTTGTTCAATTAAATTTATTTAAAAGAATAACAAAAATCTACCCATCTCGCCCGACACTACTTTCATGGGAAGGCATGTGTGGCTCAGCACAGTGTGTCCTTGCAATATTGCAACGGCGGCACAACTTAATGTGTAATAGTTCTCATTTTATTTTGAATTTTGAAATGAAGGAGGAACCAACAAAAAAATACAAATATTTTAAGCAATTGGAAGCATTGCATTATTTAAATGCTGATTTAAGTTGTAACACCAAATAATAATTCAATAGCATTTAAATCAATAGTAAAAAGCCATTTTTTACATTTTTTAGGAATGAATGAAAGTTGCGATTTGTTCTTATATAAAACGGAAGTTTATTGAAAAGCTTCGGTGAAGTCACAATATAAAAGTTTATAAAAAATGATTTGTGAGCAAATCCTGGATCCGGCGAGCAAAACCTCGGCCTCAGAAAAAGCACATCACAAAATAAATAAATCTAAATCTCAATATATCCTAATGCAAGTGGCGTACCTCACCAGCACCAACTGCTATGTATATATACTGATTATTGCGCTATGGCACCTATACCAAAGCATCTGAAATCACAATTATGCGATATTTCGTTTTTAGAAACTCTTGCTTTACTCTCCACTTCTAATGAACACCTATGGAAAAGGGTGCAATTTTGAAAATCATACCCATTCGTATACGAGACTTTCACCAGAGACCCTATAAATAACGAATTTCCAACCTAATTCGAGTCAAATACCCGTTGCCCACAGCTTGCTCAAATTGAAAACACGTATGCGTGTTAAATTTCAATATTTAACACCATTGCTCTGGTGGTTCCATCCTCCTTTGCATCCACCATACCACCATAATCACCAACAGCACTAACCGCGTGCGCGTATCAGACTAATGGTGTAATTTCCAGCTGCAGGAATAACCATTAAATTCTTCATCACAAGGTGGACACGTCTCCAAGCAAAGACCATGAGTCCGTCCAATTCTGCAACGGCCATACGAAATTATGATTAAATTGATATGTTCCTCCAAATTGGCACTGTGCACTGATGGACATGGTCGGCTGATTAGTGTTGCCACTCGACGCTGGTGGACCTTCTGCCTGATCGTGTTCCTTCTATAATATGCTCACTCACGCGAGTTGAGAGTGGATTAAGCAGCAGAGGCAGAGCAGCTTGCGTGCGTGCACCGCTCAAGAATAGCCACCGCAGTCTTGCCACTCGCATCGGTGTTGTCATCGTCCATCTAATGGACCGAGCCATTTAATCCGCCGCGTTCCCATTTATTATTTCTATTAACGCCGCAATTTATCGCTATCCGTTCCTTTGACAGCTACTTTCGAGAGTGGGCTGCCGATCGGATAAGAGTCGACACTATACACGGTCCCGAGAACTGTGAGTAATTTGACGCGCGTATCATAGATGCGAACCACTGATTCAAATAAAATTTTAACACGAACTGCTTAACCGCAGCAAATGATAAAAATATTAATCGACGATATAATTGACATGTCGTCGGTTAGCGGAAGCGCTAAGCGACACCTATCTACGTGGTGTTATGCTGCTGTTGCAGTTGGCATGGCAGCGACATGGCGGCGATGCTGTCATAGTCATAGTCATCGACATCAGCACCAGCACCAGCATCAGCGTTAGCGTCAGCGTCATTGGTGTCATTGTAATTGGAGATCCTGATCTCGTCGCCGGAGATGGCAGAAAGTTGGTATAAGATGGAGGTATGTTGCGTTACCACTGTGTATGGTAATATTCTGACAGCACATAGGGAATGTGGTGTGTGTGCAACACGCAATATTTTATTTGACATACGAATGAGAGCACAAGCGCACGCAACGCGTTTCAGTGCCTTGCGGTGGCTGAGGTTACCATGAGATTGTACGATCTGTAAAGTGAGCGAAGTCTTGTTATTCTGCTGATCATATGTGTAATAAGGTAACGACTTTGTGTTCGGTCATGTGTGAGCAGGCAAATTATGGAAACGAACAGAGGTTAAGTTAGCATTTTTTTGCTATTTTATTTTAATAAATGATACATAACATTGTGAACCTTGACCATGCACATAGAGATTGACGTCGACAAAATCTGATGTCAAATCGGCATGCCAGAAATTGCCACGATTTCTGAAATATGTAATAGTAGCTTATTATTCTATTAGAAAGTCTTATTATAAACCTTACCCTATCATGTGAGGGGATAAATGACGAGCAAGCTGCAACGATTAGGGTGGGATTCGGAAGGGTTTTTTTTAGAAAGGCCATCTAAAGCCTGAACATTAAAGCTCTCATTCGAAAATAGAAGAGAAGGCCATCCTGACGATTGAATGAGTCGACAGACGGGCAAAATGGCTTAGCGAGACTAGTCGTATTATACTATACACCAGTTGCACTGCGCCCGTGTCCAGGAATTGTACTGCTTATGTTCTCGTCTATCATACAATGCATATCAATGTTCAAAATGTTACAGCTACAATATTTTTGTTGTATGGGAGGTGCCACGCCCATTTGTCGAATGTTAACCAGCAAAGGATAAAGGAAAGGAATACTTCCGGGATAATACGTAAGAATGTCTAAAAATTATTGCTCAATCGGTTCAGTGGTTTTCGGAATATGAGATTGTGAAGGGTTTTTGTATGGGAGGTGCCACGCCCCTTTGGTACCATGAGCCCGCCCACCTTAAGTAACCTTTGTTATCACAAATACAACGCTCAAGAAATTTTTAAAATTGGCCTTCTCCCCCTTTACCCATCCGATTTCCAATCGATTTGTGAATCTATAGTTTTATGCAAACCTGGTCAGCTTAATAATCTATTCTTGCAACCACTAAATATGTTTTTTTTTTTTGAAAATGTGTGCTCAGTAATTAGGGGTCTCACTTTCTATCACCAGAAAAACTCAAATTACATCTTAAGGTTTTTTTCACACACCACCTTTCGCGAACGTCTGACAATCATCAGAGATAACTATAACTGCCTTGGAAAAGCTTTTTAATTTAGCCATTCGGAATCGGCATAAAATTGTGCGTCCCTTCAACTCGTCCAAATAAGACCTCAACCCGGTCAAACCTATGATTCGCCAGCTGTTTGACAGCGAAGAATGTCTACATCGAACTTGGGTGTCTGCAGACGACGATAGAATAACAATAGATGCGGTAGCATATTGTCGCGGTCGTTACCTAAGTATCGATAGTTTAGAGTGAATCAAGTTGTCAAGTTTCTTTATTTAGCTTCGGTCTTAACAAACTGCCTCTGCTGGGTTTGGTCTATTCAGTGTGTTATTTTTAAATACTTCTCCCGGGAAAGGCACCCGAGATGCTTGCAGATGTATAATGTTAGTTCTGTACTTAAATTGCTGCAAATTGTAGTCTTCTGGAAATATATCCCCAGGAAGCGAATTCCAAAGTTTGATTGTCCTGTAACAGAAGGAGTTTTGGAAAATTTATTGTAGGTACTGTATGGTCATGAGCATTAGCTGCCTGACGTGTGGGGATGCGCCCAAAAGTTGCATTTCGAGGGATAATTTCTTTGAGTTCCTCAGAACATCTACCACGGAATTGCCTATAGGACAAGCAAAGGTAAGCGTAAGCGACTTGTCTTCTGTGCACCAACCTCGGCACCAACGGTTGTAGATTCGAAATGAGTGTAGGATCTCCAATAAGTCGAATTGCTCGTCTCTGTATGCTGTCAAGTAGGTTAGGTGAATGTTTTGGGGCCGAGCTCCATACATTAGAACAATATTTCAGGTCTGGTCTAACCTGTGCTTTGTAGAGAAGGAGAAGTTGCTTGGGGCTAAAGTACCTCTTTGCTCTAAATATGTAGCTTAACTTAGCGGACGCCGATCTTGCGATATAGGATATGTGGTCCTGCCATGTGATTCCTGAATTGACAGTGACTCCTAGAAGGTGCATTGACTCCTTGGGGTGGATTAGATGGTCATTCATTTGGATCTGAAGAACTGTTAATGCATTTTTCCTGGAAAATGTTGTGAGCTGTGTCTTGTTTGCATTAAATACAACCAAGTTGTCTTTTCCCCGCTTTAAGATTTTGTCCAGATCATTATTTAGAGAACTAATTAGCTCACAACTCTTACTGTGTGATGTAGCCGTATTCACAGGCCCACTGTTCGAGATGGAGGATATAAGAGTGCTTCATCATCAGCAAAGCTATAGATATTATTATTTTGTGGATCCAAGCAAATCGTTGATGTAAAGAAGAAATAGAGCTGGAGAAAGAATAGATCCTTGAGGCACTCCTGCATTTATAGCAAACGAATTAGATGATACACCATCTACAGCAACTTGGATCTATCTTCCTAGAAGACAATTTTCATTCCATCCGCAGAGTTGTTGTGGTAATCCATAAGATAGGTTAGGTTAGGTTAGGTAATTGGATGCTCTTGTGGCGGTTGCCACAGCTTCACATAGACCATCCGTTGGGTCCATTGTGTCCAGTCACGGGAACCTTCTATTGCATACCTGTTGGAGACAAAGAAATTACCGCTTTATTTTGGATCGCCTAGATTTAGTAGTAATCACAGGTGTTCCTAGCTCATGTATCCAGATTCCCAAGTTTGTTCTAAGAGTAACTGAAGGATGCGAAGTTTGTTCACCTATTGGAACCACCCCGATTTAAGTATGAATCTCAGGAGTTCTTTAAGATCAACATTCTCCAGATCTTCTAGTTCATCGAAGAAGAAACTATTGAGAGTCCTCTGTCTACTGTTTTTAAGGGCTGGGCATTCGCAAAGCAGATGGCGGACGGATTCTATTTCTTCTACGTCTCTGCAGCTTCTGCAAAAGTCATTATGCAGTATGCCCAGCCTTCCTGCGTGTACGCCTATCGCACAGTGTCCAGTAATGACCCCCGTGAGTATGCGAATATCCTTGCGGTTCAGTCCGATCAAGAATTTGGATCTCTTTTTGTTTACTTCTGGCCATAATTCCTTTGCATGCCTGCAGGTGCTGAGATTGTTCCAACGTAGGTTTGTTCTACTCAAGGCTTCAATATCAACCTTCCTAGAAAGCGTGCTTAGCGGAGTTCTTACAGATTCTAGGGCCATTGATGCGTGCATTTTTGACCCGTTTCTTGCAATCTCATCCGCCTGTTCATTTCCCGGAATATCCATATGCCCTGGTACCCAGCATAGGGTCACCGTGTTGGCTTGTGATATTTCGTCCAGGTATTTCTTGCATTGACTTACTGCCCTTGACTTCACCACGACTGACTCCATGGCTTTTATGGCCGCTTGGCTGTCAGAGTATATAGTGATCTGTTTGTTGGCAATGTGTCGTCTCTTTAGGTCATTTGCCGCTAGGGTTATAGCAGCAATTTCCGCTTGAAACACACTACAGTCATCGTTGATTCGAAATGATTCTCGCAGGTTAAGTGTTTCACTGAAGATACCCGCTCCTGTGCCGACATCCATCTTTGAACCGTCGGTATATAGGGCTATCTCCTCTACTTCTGTAACTGCTTTGTGCTCCCATTCGCTTCTGTCCGGAATTCTGGTTGTGAATCTCCTTTCAAAAACGAGAGTGGGCGGCATATAGTCTGTGGTTCTCTTCTCCTTCGCCGCGCTCCATTGGGTTTCGATGGAGGCGTGTCCATAGGGTTTGGATGACCATATTCCAGACTCTCTTAATCTGATTGCGCTTTTTACCGCCTTACTGCTGCAGTAAATATCCAAAGGGGTGAGGTTTAGCATCACCTCCATCGCTGCGGTGGGTGTTGTTCGTAGTGAACCTGTTATCCCAATGCATGCCGCCCTTTGGACTTTAGTGAGGCTTGCGAGATGGTACTTTTTCTCCGTGGCCTTCCACCACACGATTGCACCATACGTCAGGATGGGCCGCACTATTGCTGTGTACAGCCAGTGTACCACGTGCGGCCTGAAACCCCATGTGTTGCCGAATGCTCTTCTACAGGCATATAGTGCCACGTATGCTTTTTTGATGCGGTCCTCTATGTTTTCCTTCCAGCTGAGCTTGGAATCCAGGATTATGCCCAGATATCTCGCTGTTTTTGATATTTTTAGATCCACCCCACCCATCCTTGGTGGATTAAAGGCATGGATCACCCTTCTTCTCGTAAACAGCATGATTTCTGTCTTCGATGGATTCACGCCCAGTCCGCGCCCCTCGACCCAGTTGTTAACTAATAAGAGCGCGTAACTAAGTCGTTCGCTGAGGACTGGAGTGAACTTACCTGGGACTAGAATTACTACATCGTCTGCGTATGCGCTCACAATGAAGCCTTCCTTTTCTAGTATTTTCAGCAGTTCGTCTACTACGAGGAGCCAGATGAGCGGTGAGAGAACCCCACCTTGTGGTGTTCCCCTACTCACCTTTCGTTCAATACTCACGTCCCCTAGTTGCGCCTTGATCCGTCGTGTACCTAGCATGAGTCCAATCCAGCCACATAGGCTGCTATTTAGGTGGGCTTTCCTCAAGCTGCGCAGAATTGCGTCCGCTTTTATGTTATTGAATGCCCCCTCAATGTCTAAGAACGCGCTCAGTGTATATTCCTTGTGTTGTAAGGATTCTTCCACTACCGATACTACCTTGTGTATCGCCGTGTCTACAGATCTGCTCTTTATGTACGCATGTTGCGATTTTGATAGATAGTTATCGCCAATCGCTTGCCTTACATACAGATCGATCAGTCGTTCCAGTGTTTTCAGCATGAAAGATGACAGACTTATTGGTCTGTAGTCCTTGGATGTGGTGTGGCTAGCCTTCCCTGCTTTTGGGATGAAAATCACTCTCACCTCACGCCATGCCTTAGGAACATAACAAAGCCTCAAACAGCACGTGTAGATGCGACTTAGCCATGGAATTATAGCTTCCTCTGACTTCTGAAGCATTATGGGTCGAATATTATCTATTCCGGGTGCTTTAAACGGGGCAAAAGTGTTGATTGCCCAGGCTATTTTTTTGTCAGTTATTATTTCTTTTACTGTTTCTACCTCCATTTCTTCCCTCGTTCCTGGTGTAGTTCTGCCGTGGCCATCCGGCATGTCAGTGCACCCTGGGAAGTGTGTTTCCGTTAGTATCTCCAGCGTCTCTTTGTGAGATTCAGTCCAGCTACCGTCTGCTCTTCTTAGCAAAGACATCGGTGTCGGCGCCTTTGAGAGGACTTTTCTTAACCTAAACGCTTCATTCGTAGAATCAATTGACTCGCAAAAGGACCTCCATGAGGTTTTCTTTGCGAATCTGATCTCTTTTTTCAGGATTTTAACGCTCTCCCTGTAGGTCGTCCATTCAATGAGTCCCTCTTTGGCGAGGTTCCATCTAGATCTTGAGCTACGCAGAAGCTCCGCGATCCTGGGACTCCACCAAGGGGGCGTTTCTTTCCTCTTGTTCCACTTTTTGGACATGATTTTTCAAAAGATCTGGAGAGTACTCCTGTTAAAGCTTCGACTGCGCCGTCGATCTCTTCCTCGGAGGTGAGATCTCTTTTCGGACAGAGGTTGTTGTGGTTCTGCACTTCCTCGCTAAACTTTTCCCAGTTCGCTCTTTTGGGATTCCTGAACTGTTTCCTACCTTGACAAATCATTTGTAATTCAAAGAAAATCCAGCAGTGGTCTGATAGCGACGCTCTGCTGGATACCCTCCAATTAGCAACTTGGACAGAATTATTTTGGGATGCAAGTGTTACATCTAAGACTTCCTTTCTGCTCGCCGTAACGAAAGTGGGATCATTTCCCCGATTACAGATGAGCAGATTGGTACTTATAAGAAAATCAAACAAAGCCTCACCTCTAGCGTTAATATCAGAGCTACCCCATATAGTATGATGGGCGTTAGCATCACAGCCTAAGACTAAGTTTTTCTTACCTTGTTCTGACGCCGTTACAAGCGCCTTTACCGGTTCGGGAGGTACTGTTGTGTCGCCATCGTCTGGCATGTACGCCGACGCCACTCTGCAGCTATCGCCCTTGCCCTCTAACTCCACCACCGTCAGATCGCCTGTGCTGAAATGAAGTAGTATTAGTGCGTGAAGTTCTTTCTTTGCTTTGATGCTAAGATGCTAACTTGCCTAATAGGGCTCTATGCCAGACGCGAGATAATTAGTGGCTCTAGTTGTGCCGAATCTAGGGTGAAATTCTCTGAAAACATGCTAGTGAAAAGATCTGTTGTTGCTAGCGTGCCGTCTTCTTTTACTAGAGGTGGAAAGAAGGAGCAACTAAAGTTATTACTGATTGCCATGGACTAAAATGCGCGGGAGCCGTTAGGACATCCAATTACTTTCTTAGTGACTCTTTCGTTGAAATTGTCTTCGCTGATTCAATAATTAGGTTGCATCTATTTCGAAGAATTATAAATTCAGATCTTTTTTGCTCCAAAGTGTTTGACCGCCATTCACGGACAGCCTTGTTTTTCGCTGCGGTAATTCGCTTGCATTCTTTGTTAAACCAGGGTTTATTTGAAGCTGGTTTTTTGATGCAATGTGGAATATAAAGTTCCATACCGAGTCAAATCATTTCGGTTACGGCTTTTGCGCACATATTGACATCGGTATCTCTAAAGCACATATCAGCCCATGGCAACGAAGCGAAGAAATTATGCAGCTCGTCCCAGTTAGATTTACTATAATTCCAAATCGAACGATGGCGATCCTGGTTCTCTCCTATTGGTGTCGGTATAGAGAGGATAGCAGATATTAGATATAAATTACCAATCTATTGCCTTACTTCGTGTTAAAGGATCAACATTATATGTGTTCTCTTCTCAGGCTAGTATCTGCCTTGTTGCCGACAGACAGACTTCTCCAATTCGACGTCGAAATTTCGGCAAAGGTAAAATTGCATTTATAATAATCTATTCAAATTTGAAACCCCAACCTTTCAGTACAATACCCAAGTTGGTGGTGTTCCGGTCTAACATTATGTGGGTCAATAGTTCTCTACTTTTCAAAAAAGAACATCCCTTAGATACCTACATCTAAAACTAAAACCCTTATTCAAGACCGCTTTCAATGTTTCCGCCTGCATGCCCGGTATATGAAAACCTCGCACATCATTCTGCATTCAGCTGAGTGAAATTTTATTTTTCGGACAGTTAGTATAATAATTACATATTAGCGTTTTCAATTTCCGATACGCAAGGTAATAATTTTGTACCATGCATTCCCGCTTATTACTATCTGCCAACACTAACGTTTTGCCCATTTTTATGGTAAGTAGGCAATTCAAGTCACTTAATTGTGTGTACAAACAAAGTGCATAACTAAACCATAGGCGCATCCACTTTCAGTTTCATGAAAATTCACCAAGTCACGAAGCTCTGAAATTATAATGAATCGCTCTGGGACATGCGATCATCGAGAGTCGAGTGCATCTTATCATTGCCATCCAATAATGCCAACATTATAATTTGCATCCCCTCTACCGTGTGCAACATATGAAAATAACTCATTTCAGGACTCGTCACAGCAGTAATTCCAGTTACAGAATGTTCCCTTATATAGGAAAAGCAGACCTAAAAAGCAAAAAAAATAAAACAAAAAACAATTTGTACTGAGAAACGGTCTTCTATCCAAAGTGTAACCCCTATATTCACCTGCCTCAATCATGGTCATTAATTTCAATGAAGGCCCCAGCTGGGCTCTGCCCGAGCTCTCCGCAATCATTATAATGTAAATGTTGAGCGATAACGAAATTATGAAGCCATTAATTCCACTAATTGAATGGTAGCGTAGCGAGGCAGAAGCAGAGGTCGTCCGCGTCTGTCCAACTGAACGGTCGCGGTCGTTGGTCCATCCGCGATTACCGTATACATAAGACAAAGTCAGAGTATAATCGGGTTCCTTTTGCGCGCGCGGTACATGCATAAAAATTAATTTAATAATTATATACAGCAGCAGCAGAGAGGAGGAAATCGAATGCAATGCCGGATGAATGTTGCGCTTTTGGCCAAGAGGATGCAGCACTGGTCAGCGGCCAGAGTATGTGGTTTAAAATTAATTTATAGTGAGTACCTCTTAAATAAAATTACAATTGGAATACTCGTTAGGCAGTGTTGAGATGAGTATATATTGCCAACACGCCGAATTGCTATAGTGCGGGATACCGGAAATGCTGTGGATTCATGTACACGCTAATCGATGAAGATCGGTTTGATGAAAATTTTCATATCCGGAAAACCGAACCGCGGGAGATAGCCAATTATAATTCATATGATCCAATATCCAGACAGAGAAATTCAAACCAGTACACCTTAGATTTACATCTTTTTATCGTTATTGTCTATTCACTCTACGCATATCCTAGTCCTCTTAGACCAGACGGCTGATTAGCACTTTTCAAACTAGGTTAAAATAACTTCTCCAAAGTCCGTTGACGCAACGCGAGAGAAAATCACTTAAAGTATTGAAATTTTAACAATGAACAAAATTGTCTGTACCACCAAGACATAAGTAAACAATCGTCTTAACAATTGTAGGTATATACAAACTCTAACAAGTTGGAAATTTGATGAATTCTCGTCTTCTGTACCACAAAACGACAATTGCTACAATTGATTGTTAAGTTGTTGCAAAATTCTAACTGATGAAGTGATGAATACAAAATTGTTAGCTCGTAACAAATTATATTTTTGGAATACCTTAGCTGTACCCGCCCGGCTTTACCCGTGCACAGAAATTGTAATGCTCTTTCGTAAGATTCTCTGTAAATTCGAGCTCAATCAGTTCCGTTGTTTTTGAGATATAAGATTTAATTTATTTTTGTATGGGCGGTGCCAGGCCCCTTTGTCCAATTTCGACCGATCTTCACGGGAACGCTCATAGGCCAATACCTAAGATTCAGGGCCGTAGCCAGGATTTTGGTTCGGAGGGGACTAGCTTCCAAGTCTTACGAAACAGAAAACTATTCCAATTCATTGATTCCTATTAGTCACATTTTTTCAAAGCTGAAGACGTCTTGATTTTATTTTTTTTGATATGAGATCAATCACGTTATCCACAATAATGTCCGAATGAACAGATATCATAGCAAGTCAACTTAACCTTGAATTCTCCATAACGCTTCGGGACATTGTTTTAATCTTTTTCATAGCTGAAAGGGTTCTTTCAACACTAGCTGTGGTCACTGGAAGCGTTGCTAAAACCGTAAGCAAGAAATGTATAAGTCTAAAGTAAGTCTTGTCACATATATCAAGCAATTTCAAAACTTCGGTAGAAAGGTCACTCGACGATTTTTTTTCGCACCGAAGAATGTACTCAGCTTTCACAGCTGATAACGAAATTGCATTATCAAAGTAAAGTGGTAACTTTTCCAACTATTCTATCAGGCTCAACTACAGCAAAACTTGGGAGAAGAGCTTGAAACGATGCATGGTAGAACTTCTTCGTTGACCATGAATCTGTCCGTAAGATTTTATATTAACGAATCTATGCAAGAAATCAGTATCGGCACTCTAAAATAGGCTTCAGAAGGAGATGTTTCTGGATTGGAACGCGTTGTTTGTTTCAATGAAGTTCGTCAAATAAGTCCTCGGAAAGTTAGGATGCGGATTGAAAAGCCTCTCTGAAAAAATCTTCGGCATTTTCTCTGATGTCCTTAAGAGAATTCAGAACTTCTTTTGTGCGGTCGATTGCAGAAACGAAATCTAAGGGAAACTGATACAATGAGGCTTACTAGGCAATGACTTTTTTGGACCGCTGCCAAAAGTGTTGACACTTTCGAAGACATCACCCACGTTCTGCTCGTTATTTTTTCAATACTTATTGAAATGCATTTGAAGAGCTTTACAAAGGAATTAACACTGTCATGCCTTCCAATGAATTTTGTTTTACAAAGGCGTAGAAGTCGAGTTTTTCGGCTCTCTGGTGCGTGTTTTTTAATGACAGTTTTGAAAGTTACATAATATGCATTTGAAAGGTTGCGGAAGAAATTAGCTTTTTCACTAACTACACTAAGACAATTGCGAATTGCAGGAGTTGACATGGCAGAGCAAGTTTAAAGCTATGGCTTGCACAGTGTACATACCTAGCGTTTGAATACTGTATACCTACCGGGAAGTCTCCCTATTTTTATAGATATGATTTATATTAAGCCCCATTACAGTCATTTCAGTTTCAGTTGCAAACAAGACACAGTTCACAACATTTTCTAGGAAAAAATGCTTCAACAGTTCCTCAGATCCACATGGATGACCTATCAGGATCACATATCCTATATCGCACGATCGGCGTCCGCTAAGTTGAGCTACCTATTTAGAGCAAAGAGGTACTTTAGCCCCAAGCAACTTCTCCTACTGTACAAAGCACAGGTTAGACCAGGCTCCCATATATTGCTCCCATATATGAAGCTCGGCCTCAAAACATTCACATAATCTACCTTGTATAATTTTTCGATTAATTATTTTATTGAAAAGTACCAAAACTGTCCGCTATGCCAACGATCTAAAATGTTTGTTAACTCAAGCTAATTAGATTTTATAGTGCGGAAATGACGTATATTATGTTTTTGTAAACCAATTTTATGAATTACTTATTAACGGGCAGTGGCGAGTTTTAAACAAACGTTGCATTCAGGTCGAATTTTGCCACCAAACATTGAATTGTCGACTGGGAGGCACGACCATGTAAGCCGTAAAATAGACGCAACGCACGCATCGTTTATAGCAAAACCATGCGATTCGCATTTCGACCCGGCGAATTCCCCAAACATTTCTAGAAATTGTATGCAAATTGAAAAACCGCATCTAAATCTTTGGGGCTTGTTTTGGTAGTTAAGCAAGCATGCAAGAAAGCTTTATATTTTCTGTAAAATTTTTAATATTTATGGAAAATACTTGCGTTTACAAAAATTGCTCCTGGGTCACACATAAACAATCTTCTATTATGATGACGTCCACTAACTGACCTTTCTGCAGGAGTATCTTCGCCTATCAAAACGGTATTCCATGTTAGAAGTTTCTTGGTATCGTACTAATTCTGATAACTTAAAGAAATAAACCATAGGTTTAAAAAAAACGCAAAGATAGCTTGTTTGTCTTTTGCAATTTTACCTGTTTTTAAATCTTCTACGCTTACTCATACTCTTTCATATTAAACGATGATCTTTACTTATCTTTTACTTCTAGCTCATAATACACGCTCGTCCTTACAGTGCCACTTTGTAGGCGAGCTATTCTGTTGCATGCACTTGCAGGCAGCCTTTATCAAACCAGCCTTCGCAGGGTAGTTGATTGATCAGTTTTAGCGTTTCTGATGGCTTCTTTAATGCCACTTTCCTTTACGCATATTGAAGTGACAAAGCCGTGTGATGACTACAGTAGCGTTACCTTCCACATCAGAGCCAACTTTGGTTAACAAATCATTTGGCGAAGTAGACAAAACTTTTGCGAAATCACCTTCAGAGCTTTTTTCGCCATAGAAGAGGCCATCCAGATAAACTGCAACAACATTGGATATTAAAAAAAAAAAAAATACACATTCGAGATATGAAAAAGTTGTAATAAATTGTTTCCTGTTCAACATACGGTCTACTCGACTCCCACACACTCAGATACGACATACTACATATGTACACTCAGTTGAAGACACACATAAAGTACACACGAAGTTGAACCACGATACCGCGCCGCCCTCAGTGGATAATAAATAACATTTTTTCGCATAAAATATGTTATCCGATTTTCATGGCATGCCGAATAGCTGTAATATTTCATTTTTTATTACCTTTACCACCTAGCTTCCACACATATACCCCAACAGACGTATGCAGGTATGAGTTTCAGTCTGTCTGATAGGATTAAAGAATGGCCCCAAACCTACCCCCTTTATATCCATAAAATGCCATAGATATGTTAACTTTCTCTGTTATGAAGTTATCCATCCCTTGACGATGGTACTTCATCTCTCTACACACACCCACACTTCCCCATAAATAAATGGTAACAAATCATTTTGGCTTCTCTACTGTCTAGCTAGTATATAATATATAGTGTCCTGAAACGATACGACAACATGGAGTTCGTTTTCTATCGAATCAAGTCGTGTCTGTGTCTTCTCAGTTGCTGATCACAATTGACACTTGAATCGCTTTTAATTTGTGCCGTCTATCCCTTTTAATCCTGGTTAAAAATGTCCAACCTTATTTTTTTGGGTCTGTGTGTGGTTGTGGATTTTTTCCATTTTATACACACATATATTTTCTTCACCTTCTCTCGAATGTAGGAGAAAGGTCCTTAATCTGGTGAAGGGTGTCAGTTTACATTAAACCCGCTACTGTTTGATTTAGTTCGGCTGCGGTCGGAGAAACTGAATTAATACTGTTGAAATGACTTTTTTTCCAATGCTATGTGCTGTTGATTCAACTTGACGTTCGTTTCTGGTCGCTTCACATGTATGGTGCTATCATCATCTTATCCTCTCCACTGGTTATCGGGGGACTCATGTTTCAAAACCACTTTACCTTCGGCACGATACCGCATGTACGAACTGAACTCAACTCACCTGAATGCCGGATTTTATCGAGTTGAACGAAGCGAAAAGGATATCTGTCAGGCCGGAAGGGATAGCAAAACTGTTGGCTTGTGTATCAAGGATTTTCGGTTAGAAAATTCATGGTTTCTTCATTTATGAAAAAAAATCATTCTTCGTAGCAGTGAGTAATTTGATTTCGCTCAATGAATTTGAAAGGTTACTTGCTGAGGAGTATTACACGTTGCATTCATTGAATGAGACATTTTTGACATGCAGAATGTGATGCGAAGGACGTGTGTGTTTTGTAAGTTGGTTTCGGAGCGTAGTTAGTGAATAGGCTCATCACCAGCATTTTGTGTTATGAATTTACATGGCGCCTATTATATAAGACGGGAATATATATCTGAAAGATATTGCCTGAGCAAAGTAAGTTCAATGAATTAAACAACGATTACACACACATAGGTATGTCATGAAACGTGTCAATTTTCGATATGCTGGCGCAAAAAAATTGATCCGTCGTGTCATTTATTTATTTATTTATTTGTTTATTGGTTTATTGATTTATTTATTTATTTATTAACATTTATTTATCTATTACTTACTATTTCGTTGATAATTATTTACCCATTACAATGTACCTGCTTAGCTTAAATCTGTTATTTATAATTTATTTACTACAATGTACCTGGTTAGTTTTTAAGGTTTTCCCTTTTCCTTTTTAAATACTATTTGTATTGAAGGTTTTTAACGTATTTTTCCTTTAAAGTATATCATTCCATAATATTATTTATTTTAGTCATGATTTAAAATTAATTGTTCAGTAGAAAGATATAATATAAATATCAAATCTCTGTATGTAAACTGCGCCCACCGCCCACCGCGCAAACCAAATAATACGAAAATAAATTATCTATATATCTAAGTGTCATTTGTGACCGATCACACAGTGTTAATCGTGAGGTTATGCGCCAGTCATTGTGTCTCAAAATCCATGACATGCTCACTTTGTCATGCTGTAACAGAGCTGAATGACAGAGGTGACCGTTGTCCATTGGTTATTCAGTCCTAACACCATTGACATGGCAATCACACAGTCATACAAATCAGTCATTTGGTCATGATATTCAAGTCATATCAATCGCGCTGCGCTCCAGGCGATCACACAAATTGACCATACTTTAAGTTGACGTAAGAGCTACATACGTATGTGACTTTCTACATGTCATGTACTACCGGGCTATGAGTAAAAATGAGAATCCAGTGCATTGAAAAGTCATTCGACTCTGTTTGGCATGATGATCTGATATACAAAATGATAAGTTTAAATTTTCCTCCTTTTATCTGTAAAATAGTCCAAAGCTTCCTGTTCAGTCGTCGTTTCAAAGTCCACATCAATAGTAGCGTTTCCAATCTAATATATTTTCAATCAAGTGTTCCCCAAGGCTCAGTTCTTGCCCCAATACTATATAACATTTACACATCTGATATTCCAAAATGACCGCATTGTGATATAGCTGGTTTTGCAGATGACACCGCAATATTTTCATCTCATAAACTTGCTCTCAATATTGAGAGTAACCTTCAAAATGGAATGGAAATAATAATAAAATATTATCACAAATGGAAAATAAAACTAAATGAAGGGAAAACACAAGCTATTTTTTCACCCGAAAAAGAAAGTCTTGTATTCTTTCCAGTAGTCAGCTTCGGCTAAATGGAAGTTACATTGATTGGGAACCCTCGGTTAATTTAGGTATCTATTTAGATATCATGCTTACATTCAAGGATCATATTAATAAAACCATAATGAAAATTGGTATAGCGATAAAGATACCTGTACCCTTTCATTAATAGAAAATCAATACTTTCCATTGAGAACAAAATTATATTGCACAAAGTAATTTTCCAGGCATTTTGCTATATGGCTGCCAGGTATGGGGTGACTGCGCAACTTGCCATTTAAACATATTGAATATTTATATTACTTATTATTTATTATTTATTAATTATTATCTATTTATACTCATTATTTATTACTTATTGTGTTATATGTTATTTATTATTTATTATTATAATTTATTAATTATTTTTTTCGTTCTTTGTTATTCATTATTTATTACTTGTCTTATATGTTATTTATTATTTGTTATTTATTATTATAATTGATTACATAGTTATTTATTATTTATTACTTACCTATTATACATTTTTTTTTTTTTCATTATTTATTTTATTTATTTGCTTTTTATTAATTTCTGTATTCGTACATATACACTGCTGATCAAAAAAATAGGTGTGAGGAGTTTTGTTGCAATTATTTTGCCAACAAGACTTGCAACAAAATACATTTTTATTAAGAAATGTTTAGTTCCGTTAGTATGACGTCAAGGTTATTGCATTTACTAAGTGCACTGTTAAGTATTTTATTAATTTTCGTTGCAATACAATTTTGTACATTTTAAAAGTTAGACATAAAAATAGTTGTGCTTAATTAAATTGTTTAAATTTGTCGATTTGTTTCAAAAGTGTATTTTAATCACTTTATCACAATTTTTGTTTAAGTTTTTTATTAAATCATATTTTAAGATGGGTCGAAAAGTCCACTGCTCAACGAAAGAAAGGCGACTAGTTCAGCGGTTAAGGGGTGAGAGTAAAACCTATAAATTTATAGCAGATGCCCTAGGAAGGTCACAGAACTTCGTAACCAATGCTCTTAAGCCAACATTAGAGATAGAAAATGAGGAAGGCCGAAAAAAACCACAGTTACTACTGACCGCCGCATTTTACTTCTAGCGAAGTCAAATCCGTTTGTTTCGTCACGGACTATAGGCGCAGAAATTGGGGATGGAATCAGTGCACGCATAATCCGCAGAAGACTACAGAACTTTAATCTCGCAGGAACAGTCGCCAGAAAAGTTCCACTCCTAAGAGCTAGGAACGTAAGGTCCCAAAAAGAATTTGTCTTAAGCCATAGAAGTTGGAACGGACCTGAAAGAGTGAAAAAAAATTGTTCTCCTCGGATTGTGGGCGTAAGGCGACCAAAAGGAAAAGAATACCATCCTCGCTATACACTGAAGACTGTTAAACATGGTGGAGGAAATATAATGGTATGGGGTTGTTTTTCCTGGTATGGTGTCTGTCATATATTTCGTGTCAATAACAATGACAAAATATGGATATAGGGCCATCTCAGGTTACTAGAGTAAGATAAAAAAAAAACAAAAAAAAAATTTTTTAAATCTATTATTAATGATTATTTAGGAACACACCTATTTTATTGTCCAAGCGGAAAACAGAGCTCCAAAGATTTTTGTTATTTTTTTTTTTTAATTATTTGAAAAATAAACAGATAACTATATTCCATATATCTTAAATAATGTAAATTTTATTAATATAATTGTAAAAACAGAAAACAAATTGAAAAAATATAAAAAAATTCAGTTTTTTTTTAAACATGTTCCCATACCTATTTTTTGTCCAGCCGTGTATACCCTTTTGTTTACATATAAATGTAAGTACTTGTACTTTTTTTCACGCTTATACTTAAGGTTTTTTTCGTATTTTCCTTCAAAATTCATAATTTTTTCTTCTCCTTAAATTTTATATATTGTAATAAAGAAAAATATTTCAATAGAAAGATAAAATCCCCAAAATCAAATCTCCGTAAAATGTACAATAACAATAATTCTGTAAATAAAATTTTTTATGCGAAATAAAAATATCTATCAATCTATCTCAGTGCACTAACCCATGATGCCCCCTTTAACACTCATGGCTAAGTAGGGAAGCGAGGAGTGACAACGATTCTCGCTTGTTTAGGATTGACCCTGACAATTTCTGTTGGGAAATTATGTCGAATTTCAGTCTATGAATTATTGTTTGAGAGAATTACATTAAGAACAACTCGTAGACACAGTCACTTTGGTAGAAATTATAGCTATTTTGAACTACACCACTAATTCATCATCAGACTCCTTTTAAGTGATTGTTTGAATAGTTTGAATTCTGACATATATATAATCCACTTGTGAAGACATTTCTGCTTTTCCCTGTCAGGAATTGAAGCAGTTGTAGCGAGCTTGTGCTAGATATTGGTGTTTGTTATCATTTATCACCCACAAGTGGTGTACATATGCGTACTTACCTATGCGTACTTGCCTATTGCCCTTTACCAATATCCTAAAAAAGTAACGTTAGAACAAATCATGTGGTAAATGCCATCTAATTTCCAACAATTGCACCCATACAACACAACAAGCCAAAGGGAAATTTAATTTTCTTTTCCAAACGAAATGCACCATCTCGTGTGCAACAAAAAATAATACATTTCACAAAATCACAAACCAATTTGAAATGTGTAATTCACTGCCTGTTACTTTCAATAAATTGCAATTTCAACAACAAAAATAAACAAACAACTGACAGCCATAAAAACGCTCACCACACTCAGACATCACAGCAAAACAAGACCCACAAAAAAAAATCAATCCGTAAGCCCGCCAAAACAAGATACCATCCAAATCAATAAATCCTCCAGCTACGGAGCAGCAAAAGAATAAAAAAGCAAAAAACCTTTCCGACAAATTAAATTTGACAGCCGGCAAAATATTTCGAGTGTAAGCTGTAAAACTCTGACAGCAACCACTAGATAATCCGCCCGTCAATCCAAAACGACTTTGTTATTAACTTTTCGTTATATGTATAGGTACATATGCGACTGTTGCGTGGTGTGTTGCAGTTGTAATAGCCATTGCAGCAGTCGACTCTGTTTTTGAGGGAGATTCACCGATGCTTCTAATCTCTGATCAGCCATCCTTTCCTTTCAGCGGGAAATCGAACATTCGTCGGATCTACCTGGTCGATTTCGTATATGCTATATATGCCCATGCCCACCAACCATGCGTGTGCAAGTTGTATCCTTTTTTGCGAAAAATCTATCATACAAACATCGTGTATATTGAACTGCCTTGGTTATACCCAAAAGTCGATGATGTGCGAAATTGCGGTCCGGAATTAGTGTCGGCTTTTGTGTTGATACACAAAACCTACCGACTCGATGGTGGTCTCTCCTCTAATTATGTGATGGTGCTAGAACTAAATGAAATGAAATATCCTTAATCGCTTCCCAATTGGCGGTCCATTTTTGTGTGGCTGGCAGTAGCAATTGAGAATTTCGGAGAAAAACAAGCCAAAGGTAATGGTTTTGAATTGGTAGTCGCTTTGATCCGCAAACAAGATTTAATCATGGTTCAGTTAATTCGGTTGATTGCGTCTGTCATAGGGATTTGGCGTGATTACATTAGATCGTTGATACGGGTGGCACAGGGATTTCAAGCTGACCGAAAGCTGAGAGCGATGAGTAGAATGTAAACCTGTGTTGTGTTGTTTTTACGCAGAAAACCACTTTCGCTTTTCAAAAACGAAAGAAATCATGCGAAACCGAAAATTTTATTATTTAAAATCTGAGGTGGCCTTCTGTAAAATACTAAACGAAAAACGCTTTCGTTTTCACTAAACCTGTCTCTATCATATCTGTGGCAATAGACAGAGACTGCTATTGTCGAAACGATATCTTTCGATCGTTTTCAATTTATATAATCTGACCCCTACCGTTGTTTTCCTTTCGCACGAAACGAAAATGCCCTTCGTTTTTAAAGTATAACATAAAGCAAAACGTTCGTGCAAGCGAAAACGATTGAACGTTTTCATATTATAGAATCCCTCCCCAGATTTCTTCCAAGGGAGAAGGGCGAAGTAGGTTGTTACACATCAGCGCTATGTACACAAGAAAATGTTTCCTGTCTCTTGTCCCCCTGTCAAAACCAGGAAACCAGAAATCTTTGCCATCGACGAAATATGCAATATGCATTCCTTCATTAATTTAAACGTCTGCACATTCAGAGGTGCCAGCATCGATTCTGACCACCACTAGCCGAGGCACACTTGTGGATATGTCCAATAGTTTTAATAAAAAAAAGTTATAGGTTCACAAAAAGGGTTTGCAGTTCGCATTTCCCTCAACCTCGCAAGAGTCCGGTGACGCGAAAGATGATATCAACGCTAAAGATGAGATCAAGCAATGAATTGTTCTTGGCAATCGTATTTTGATGGGCTTAGGGGCTATTGAGTATAACAAAGCCCTCTCACTCTCACAAGTAACTGAGCGGACGTTGCAAAAGACAACTTTCATACCGTCCTGCTATATGGCAACGAATCTTTGACATTGACAACGACGGATGAACGGACACAATTGTTGTTTTGATCTCCGTGTGATGTTCAGTCCTCTATATATCGAAGGGGTTTGTTGATGAATGTGCAATGAAGAACTGTAGGACCTGTATAGATACAGACGATTTAAATTAAAATTAATTTAAATTAATCGGCTGGAAGGTACATTTAAAACAGACCAGCTGTTTTGGCACTTAGCGAGACACAGGTGGATAAAAATTCGATTCCCTTGAATTTTGATTTACCAGGACATCGCTTAGTGCCATAATTCTTAATACATCGCGGGCTCGCCATTTACGTCCGTGATGATATTGCTTACGAAATACCACCACAATATAACCATTGCTCCAATGCGGAATTTAATTACATATGGTTAAAATTCAATGCACGTAAGCAAATAATACACTATTGTTTTATTTATAGAAGTCCAAGCATTGACTGTTCATCTACTTTTACTTTTAACGAGTTTGATGAGCTGTCTAACTCCATCTTAGGAATTGTTTCCCAGTATCCTCATGCTGAAGTTGTCATTGCGGGCGATTTCAATATACACAATTCCGATTGGCTTCGCCATTCTGGACAGACAACACCCGAAGGAAGGTATGTTAGGATTTTCGCTGAGATTAACAGCTTAACTCAGCTTGTAAACGAGCCTACACGGATTCCGGATGCTGCAGATCATGCCGCTAACACATTGGACCTCTCATCCAGGTAAATACTCTATTGACGTAAGGTCGCCTCTAGGTTCGTCGGACCATTGTGTCATTTCAGCTAAATTCTCATACACTAACCACACAGTTAAAGAACAAGCTCCCAAAAAAAACAGTATGGCATTATGAGAAAGCCAATTGGGACGGCCTTAACCTCTTTTTTGTGAGCTTTAACTGGTCACTATGCTTCCTCGATAGTGACGTGGATGCCGCCGCTGAAATGATAACAAACAGCATTCTCCTGGGCATGAGATCCTTTATTCCCAACAGAAGAAAGAGTATTATGCCTAAGGAGAATGCTTGGTGCGACTCGAGCTGCACAGAGGCTATCAGGTTGAGAGAGTTGAGTCTTCGGGCTTAAAAAGCAAACCCAACCGAGGAAAACCGAAAAAAGTTTCGACGAGTCCGAAATGACTGCAACTCCGTGATACGACGTGCAAAATGTTCTCATGACCAAAACTTACCACAAAAAATACTTCACTGTCCCAGTGGTAGTAAACAGTTTTGGTCTTTCGTGAAAAATATTAAGAACTCCAGCGCGTCGTCAATTCCTACACTCGTTTACAATGACACTCCAGCTGTCAGCTCTTTGGACAAAGCCAATCTGCTGGCTTCGCAATTCGCCGCAAGCTCCAACATTCCAGAGTGCACCATGTCTCCACCTGTGCTCGAGAGCGTCGAATGCTTCATGGAATAAATACATTTTCGCACTCGCACAGTAGCAAGAGTATTAAAAGATCTTAACATTCACAAATCCGCTGGTCCAGATGGTATATCCCCCATAATTCTGAAGAACTTCAACGCTGGCAAAACCACTGCGTAAGCTTTTCCACTTGTCCTACTCTTCTGGACTCTTTCCAAGTAGATGGAGAATTGCATTTGTCCAGCCCGTTCCTAAAAAAGGCGATTCTTCTTCACCCACCAACTACCGACCCATTGCACTTACGTCCATTCTTTCCAAGGTCATGGAAACGCTGATAAACCGTCAGCTTATGAAATATCTTGAATCACGAAAACTTCTCAATGACCGCCAATACGGTTTTCGTGGCAGCAGGTCCACTGGTGATTTGATGACTTATCTCACCAAAAAGTGGAGCCAATCTCTCGACCACTCTGGTGAAACGAAGATTGTTGCGCTTGATATTTCGAAAGCATTTGACAGAGTTTGGCACCAAGCTCTTTTGTCGAAAATGCGTGCATATGGGATCGATACGTCTCTTCTTCAATAGATTAGAAACTACCTTTCTGGCCGTTCAATTCAAGTTGTTTTAGACGGTTTCAAGTCTGCAATTCACCATATAAATGCTGGTGTTCCCCAAGGCTCTGTTTTGTCTCCGACACTCTTTCTAATATTCATTAATGATCTCTTGTCTGTTACTTCTAATCCAATACATTCTTTCGCTGATGATAGCACCCTCAGTTTTTCATATTCGTTCCCTGACTCACGTCCCTGCTCTTCGGGCGTGGCGGCGCGCGAAATAAAAATAAAAAAAAGATATACACATCAAGCACGAGCACGAGAAGCGCGCGATCGAGGAAATAGAGAGATGCTACAGCAGGAATGAGGTTCGGAAGTTTTACCAAAGGGTAAAAAGAACCTGCCAAGGCTACAGAGCCCGAACCGAAGCCTGCAAGGACGAACAAGGGAACATCGTAGTAGAATCGCAGTCGATGCTGAGGATATGGAAGAACTACTTCTGCAGACTGTTTAACGGCGATGACGAACTAAATCCCGCTGTCAGGCAGAATGAACCATTCAACCTGGACGATGAAGACCAACAATTCCGTCCACCCGACCTGGACGAAGTGAAGATAGCGATATCTAAGCTTAAGTCCAACAAAGCCGCTGGGGCAGATGGCCTAACCGCCGAGCTATTCAAAGCAGCAGGCGATGACTTGGTTAGGAGCATGCACCAACTCATCTGTAAAATATGGTCGGAGGAAAGTATGCCCGATGAATGGAACCTTAGCATTGTTTGCCCGATCCTCAAGAAAGGAGATCCTCTGAACTGCGCCAACTACAGAGGTATTAGTCTTCTTAACATCGCCTACAAGATCTTATCTGCCGTGTTGTGTGAACGCCTGAAGCCTTTCGTCAACAACCTGATTGGTCCCTATCAGTGTGGCTTCAGGCCAGGAAAGTCTACCATCGACCAAATATTCACACTGCGGCAGATCTTGGAGAAAACCCAGGAAGTTCAAATCGATACCCACCATCTTTTCATCGATTTTAAGGCCGCCTACGACAGCATTTATAGAGACGAGCTATACAGAGCAATGTCTAGTTTTGGCATCCCTGCCAAACTCGTTCGTTTATGTAGGATGACAATGGAGAATGCACGCTGCTCCATCAAGGTCGGTAAAGAACTCACCGAGACCTTCGATGTCAAAAAAGGATTTAGACAAGGCGATGCGCTGTCATGTGACTTCTTCAACATCGTTCTTGAAAGAATAGTGCAAAACTCAAACGCTAACACCAGAGGCACTATCTTTCAAAAGTCCGTCCATCTACTCGCCTACGCCGACGACATTGACATAATCGGGAGAACGCAGCGTGATGTCACTGGCGCTTTTGTGGGCATTGAGACGGAGGCGGCGAAGATGGGTTTGGCGGTCAATGAGGGCAAGACAAAGTATATGCTGTCATCAAGAAAAGACACCCAACACCGACGTCTTGGACAGAATGTCACTATAGATAGATATAACTTTGAGGTGGTAAAGGACTTTGTCTACCTAGGCTCCGCTATGAACTCAGACAATGACACCAGCGCTGAGATTAAACGAAGAATAACTCTTGCCAATCGCTGTTTCTTTGGGTTAAGAAAGCAATTGAGTAGCAAAGCCCTCTCTCGAACAACTAAAGTGACCCTTTATAAGACCTTAATCATCCCAGTCCTACTTTATGGTGCAGAGGCATGGACTCTATCAAAAGCGGATGAGCTTACTCTTGGTTACTTCGAGAGGAAAATTCTTCGAATAATTTTCGGTCCCGTCTGCATAGACGGTGAATGGAGGAGGAGATACAACGACGAACTGTACGGGCTGTACAGCGACATTGACTTAGCCAGAAGAGTGAAGGTCCAACGGCTGCGGTGGCTGGGTCATGTAGAGCGAATGGAAGTGAATGCTCCGGCCCGGAAGATCTTCGAATCCACACCGGAGGGACGGCGCAGTAGAGGAAGACCGCGACTCAGGTGGCGCACGCAAGTGGAAAGGGACCTTAACCAACTTAGCGTGCAAAACTGGAGACAGCTGGCCAAAGATCGTGCTGGCTGGAGACGCTTGTTGGTTGAGGCCCAGGTCCACCCCGGACTGTAGCGCCACTTTAAGTAAGTAAGTATATACACATCAAGGTTTCGTCCCGGAAATGGATTCGTCCTTCCATTTGCATTTTAATTTATATACCTACATGTGAAAATGAGACTACATTAGTAGACTAAACAATTTCGAAGGCAAATCCCGCATACATACCTATTTCAGTTTCCAATTAGTGCACAACATTTTACAAAATCAGACGATGTCAGAGATATACCATTAATTTTTTCAAAGACAATTTTCACACTATAAACAATCTCCTTGATATAAAAACCGCCGCGCCAGCCGCCACCATTCTTTTAACCCTAAAATATGATACAACAAATATCGCCCAAGGCTCTATTCCAAACGAAAGACTCTATAAAAAGTCTGAGATAAAACCTGCCCTCATTTATCACCGAACCAAGTACCTCTACCTATAGTGCGGCGAAAACTTTCACATACCATTTGAATGTGCGGCTAAATTAAACGCCGCCGCCGCCACCATATCGCCAACTCCATCTAATTAATAAAATTGTTTATCAACAACGTCGCAGCGGTTGTCGTACGCCGTCGGTTGTTTTTGTTGGAATTCGCGATTATATTCACAGAGACACTTAGGACCACATTGACGTCCTATTAATTCCAGCGCATGTCACCTCCTCACACTTCACCGCATATAATGCAAAACTACACAATTTAACCTCAAACAACTTTGCATTAATAATCCTGCACATTTCTCACCATCAGTCTGCGGGCCAACCACCGCGCCTCCGCGCGCCATGCCATAGCAAAGCGGCAACAGCCATTCGAATCCTAGAAACGCCATAAATTAACAACATTTCCGTTCGCGCAAACGCAGTCATCTCAGGGACCTTTGTGGCGCAACGGATAGTTGGCATGACGGTTGGCTGCTGTTGCTGTTGCTGCTGAGGCGGCTTGTTCGAACACCGCTCTCATGTTCTACGCTTTTTTGTAAATTTATCTACCATTCAATCTTAAATCTCTTAATAATGAGATCTCAGTCGAGATATAACATATGCAGTATAGAGACTCTCTGGCCATGGATAGTGTAGATAGATAGACAAAATCTAGTTTGCTGGCGCGCGTGACTCCATGTTATATCCAACTAAGGAAACCCCAAGAGAAACTCTTTCTGTCAGTCGGACAAGTTGCAGGCGGTTTCAACAACTACTGACAGTAAGACATTGGAACAGTTGAGGTTGAGAGAAGGCGCGCCTGCCGCTGTCACTTCGCGAAATTCCCCCAATCCCTCTAAACATTTATTCGCGAGTCGACATCACAACACTCACTGACAGTTCGTGTTGGACATGTAACAAGCGATCAAAATTTATGGCAACTAATGATCGTAATTAATATGTCAAAATTGCCAAACACGACTCCAGTAATTCGCGATTGCGGTGAATAACGATACGAGTTTTTTTTTTGCAGCGAATTAAAACACTTGTTTCTTACTTTTAAAATTAAACAATATTTATTTGGAACTATGTCCTTTATTATTGAAATACTTTTTACTAATTCTAAAAGGAGCTTAAGGCTACTATGTAGTTACAATAAGACTATCGATAAATTCATCATACAGTCGTATTTATATATTTTTCTTATCTATCTACAAGGAGACCCAAGCGTACAATCGTCTTGCTTGATAATGAAGAAGAGATAATATTCCAACATTGTATACAAACGATATTATCTCTTGTACATATGTTATCATTGTAGCGTTGTGTGCAAGACTGTACTAGAGGCTAAAGATATCATTGAATACAAATAATGTTATCTTTTTTCTCAATATGTTTTGCTATGGATACTTAACTCCCCCCCTTGTTAAACGAAATCGTCCCGATTTTTCGACGCTATTTTTAACATTTCTCTTTCATAAGTTTTGTTATATGCGTCAATCTTTTTTTGTTTTTGACGATCTGTTATACATTGTATAGTTTTTATCATTACGTACGTAAATGCTAGAATAACAATCAGTGTTACAATTGTGTATATAGTTGATAATATCGGTTTTTCTTCAAAAGGAATAATTAGTTTTTTTAAAGTATCTATGTTATCGAATTTGTACATTGTATCTTCTTTAATTATTTGGTCGATGTAAGACTCTGAATTATGATTTCTTAATATAACTTCTTTAATTTGCTTATGCATGTTTTTGTATATTTTATCGTCTAGATTTATAGTATTTTCATAAGTAACTAAGTTTATACCATTAATTGTTTGATTATTTAACTTATGCTTACCGCTTAATAACATAACACCGGATTCAATTTCTAAGTCGTAATCGTATTCTTGTTTAATGTTGCATTTTGAAGTTATATTCTTTAAAAGTGGAATAAGACAATTTTCTTCTTCAAAGTTAATTTCACAAATGTTTTTACTTAGATGATTTTGACAATTTCTTGTTCTTAAATAAGTTTGGTTACATAAGGCAATTGTTTTATCTGTAATGATTTTTCCATGTTTTGAATTTAAAGGTGTTACTTTATACAATTTACATGATTTAATTAGAACTGGATATTTATATATTGTGATGAAGAATTCATCAGTTCTAGCTAAAAATATTTTAGAGTACTCAAGTATATTTATTATGGGTACTTGAATTATTTCATGTTGAATAATATTTTTAATGTCATCTAAGTCTAGGCTTTCTGATAAATATTCATTATTTTTTGCTGCATTAATTGTTCTGGTCAATAATAATAATTGTTCGTACAGTCTGTTTCGAGTTTCGATTTCCCGAAGGATTGTATATTTAGAATACTTATCTACTGTTACAAGGAAAGTATACTTGTCGTTGAAGTATATGTCCATATGAATGTGTGTTCCCACATGTGTTGGTATTTCTGAATTATTCAGAGGTTCTCTGATAGGTTTTCTTTCATATTTTCCAAATAGACATGCTATGCATTTTTTGTTGAAACTCTTTGCTTGTTTATTTAGATCGGGCCAGTAATATTTCTCTGAGATTTCTTGTATATTGTTACGTAACCCTCGGTGTGCTCTTTCATGAGTTACCCTTACAAGTTTTAGTTGTTCCTCCAAATTTGTCACGTCTTGAAGTTTTCTTGGTGTGAATATAAATCTTACTAGTGGGAATTCTTTTTTTATGTTTTCACCATATTTGTATATGTTTTCAAATTTCGTATGCAAAGCTACAATCTTTTGGGGTTGTATAACTTCTTTCATCTGCCTTAGTAAAGAGTCTTTGTCCTTAAACTTTATTATGAGTCTTATTTTGTTACCAAAATAGATTTGTGTTTCGATATTATTTGTTATATCTTCAATAAGTTCGAACTGTGCAGTGTATGCATTAAAAGGCTGATTCACAGTTTTTATTATATCATTAGAAGAACTTTCAGCTGAATGTGCTGTTTCTATGGTAGAAGTATTTATGCGTTGACGTGATAATGCGTCAGCTACAAGATTTAGGTTTCCTGGTTTATAAACTAATTTTGCTCCAAAGTCTTCAATGATTCCCTTCCAACGTTTCAGCTTTGTGTTGGGATTTTTTTCTGATACAGAATATATAAGGCTCTGGTGATCGGTATATATGGTTAAGTCTGCTATACCATATATGTAGTTTCTGAGTTTTTGTAAGGACCATATGATCGCTAATAGCTCTTTCTCGTTTGTGCTATAGTTCTCTTCTGTCTTACTCAGTGTTCTTGACAAGAAGTGTATAGGTTGCTTATTCTGACTTAGTACGGCTCCAATAGCTATGTTGGATGCATCAGTAGTAAGCTCGAATGGTTTACTATAATCCGGTTGAAAAAGTTCGACTTGTTCTTTCAAATAATTTTTTAAAATTCTAATCGCTTCTAATGCTGAATCATTCAGATTTAACTTAATATTTTTACTTTGTTTTTTGTTTACTTTACCGTTATCTCCTCGTAAATATAATGTCAGGGGCTTGGCTATGCTTGCGTATCCCTTTATAAACTTACGATAGTAACCTGTAAGACCTAAAAATCCTCTCAAATCCTTTACCGTTTGTGGGACTGGAAAATTTTCTATAGCTGCTATTTTCTCAGGGTTCGTAGTGATTCTACCATGTCTGATTATGTGACCTAAGTATTCTACTTCTTCTTGAAAAAACTTACTTTTCTCATCAGATATTTTTAATGTGGCTTTATTGAGTACGTCGAATACTTGACTTATGTGCTGTATATGTTCTTCCTCAGATGAAGAATATATCAATACGTCATCAATGTAAACGTGTACGAATTTACCTACAAAGTCTCTCAAAATGTCGTCCACGCATCTCTGAAATATGCTTGGTGCATTTTTGAGCCCGAAAGGCATTCGTTTAAATTGATATTTTGCGCCATTTATAGCAAAAGCTGTTTTTTCTTTATCATCTGTTTTGATTTTAATTTGGTGGAAACCTGACTCCAAATCTAACGTTGTAAAGTACTTGGCTTTACCTAAATTTTGAATTGTCATGTTGACATCCGGAATGGGGTATCTGTCTGTTACAGTGTGAGCGTTAAGTTTTTGGAAATCAACAACCATGCGCCGTTTTGGTTTTCCTTTTTCGTCCAAACCTTTTTTAGGTACTGTCCATATGGGACTGTTATAAGGACTATGGCTTTTTTCTATTATATCGTCATGTAAGAGTTTCTGTATTTCTTTGTTTACGAATTCGTTATCTGCTATGGGATATGGATATTGTTTAACATAAACCGGATTATCATTGGTCGTCCTAATGCTTGCTTCTATAGTATCTGTAAAGGGTAACGGTCCTATGCTGTTATTAATCTTCATCAGTCTATCTATGTCTGCTTTATAAATATTATTTTCCCCAATTATGTAATTAATTTTCTGAATAGATTCGACACTGCTTATGGTAGTTAGAGTCATATTACTGAAATTTATTTCCGCGTTTAGAACTTTAAGTCCTTCATATCCTAATATCATATCAAAAGACTGAATATCCTCTAATTCAAAAAATGTTATATTTTTCTTTAATATCCTAACTACTTTCTTTGTATCTACCATAGAATAACCATGCATTGTTTTTATTTTTATAGGTTTAATTTTAATTTTTTCGCTAGAATCGCATTTTCTATTAATGTAATTATGGGTTGCACCAGTATCAATAAGAATTTTGTAAATTTTCTTATGAATAGTACTAGTTAAATTTAAGCAGGGCAACCCGTCTACTAGTTTAAATGATCTATTCTTATGTTATTATTTACCATACATTCCGTTTCATCTGCTTCTGCATATGTACTGCTGGCATCGTCTCTGCGTTGTTGTCGGGAGTTATTTACTCTCTGCTGCTTGAAGTTCTGCTGATAAGATCGTTGCGGTCTGTTGTGTGTGTTGAAACTCCCGCTGTGTTCACGTTTCGCTGGTGGATTATATACATCGGGTTTGCATTGATTCCAATTTTGTCGCTGTGCATGTACAATTTGTCTCGAGTTTATCTCCATCGGCTGTGGTCCTTGATTGTGTTGCTGCATATTATCGTATTGCTTCTGGGGTTGATAATTCGTTGTTTGGCTCGAATAATTTGGTCTTCTTTCGTTTCTGCGTTCATGTGGCATATTTTTGTGGTGCTTATCTTGAGTGAGATGTAAATGCCTGTGCACATTATCATGTTCTATTCTGCGAGCAATTGCGAATGCGTGTTCTAGATCATTTATTGTAGCTGAATATAATGATCCTCTTGTAAAGTTGTCACTCATACCATCAATGAATATACGAACTGCGTCGTCGTTAGCATTTTTAATTAGTCTGTCGATTATATTCGGCGGATCACCTGACATAGTGATTTTTGATATTATTAAATTGAGATTTTTATTTATCTCGTCGTGGTATTCAGACAGTGTGCTTCTTTTTTGCGTGATGGCTTTCATCATGTCTTGTAGCACGTATAGAGGTTCTTGATTAGAGTACGTATAATCTAATCTGTTACGTATCGCCTCAAAATTAAAAATTGTGTTATAATTAGTTAACACATTCGCGGCTGCATCCTGTATTTTACTTTTTACTATAGTCAATGCTGCTGCGTACTTACTGTGTGTTTTGAAGTTTTTAATGCTGTCCATTAATCTGGATGCTTCTTCGCGCCACGACCGATAATTTGATTGATCGCCGTTGAAAATAGGTAGGCTTTTAAATGCGTCTAACTGTATTTCACTACCATCTGTATATGTGGTTCTTATTTCCTCTAGCACAGGTATGTTTGGTACTATGCCTAATCCAGATTTTACTTCATTTAGTTTTGTTTCTAAATTAGTGTTTATTTGATTTTGGTTAGTTATTATTGCTGCTAACCTTGCATTCTCTGTGCGTGTGTGCTCTAGGGTTTGTGTTACTGTGTTGCACCTGGTTTCTAAAGCTTCTAATCTTGCCATTAATACTGCGAGTTGTTCCATTTTGAACTCGTGTCTGTTGTCGTCGAATTTGTGTGTTTTTTTCCTCCACATATACACTTTCACTGAATTGCTTAGCTGCTTCGTATGAAGAAGCTATATTTGTACCTGCTATGCTAGGTAATTCTTGTAACCGGTAACGCGAGTGTTCTGTTTATACTAGATTTCACTACTTGTTCCCGAGGTCCGCTCGATTGAAGTTAAAAAGTATATTTAACCTCCTGGCAGGATCGCCAATTAAAACACTTGTTTCTTACTTTTAAAATTAAACAATATTTATTTGGAACTATGTCCTTTATTATTGAAATACTTTTTACTAATTCTAAAAGGAGCTTAAGGCTACTATGTAGTTACAATAAGACTATCGATAAATTCATCATACAGTCGTATTTATATATTTTTCTTATCTATCTACAAGGAGACCCAAGCGTACAATCGTCTTGCTTGATAATGAAGAAGAGATAATATTCCAACATTGTATACAAACGATATTATCTCTTGTACATATGTTATCATTGTAGCGTTGTGTGCAAGACTGTACTAGAGGCTAAAGATATCATTGAATACAAATAATGTTATCTTTTTTCTCAATATGTTTTGCTATGGATACTTAACTAGCGCTCTCAGTGAATGGGTGTTTAGTCAACCAATTTATAGCAGCGAAGAGAAAGAAAACCAGTCGAGATGAATCCACCTCGGTTGCTGTATGAAGAGTGCGTACCCTATTATTGAAAGTGGATGCAACCTTTAAGCTTTTGCGTTCGATTTTGCGTGCAGTTATAGTCACTCAGAAAAAAACGCGAAGTTTAGTGCACTGCGTTATGCCCAGTTGTACAGTCAGAGTTTAAACTCTCGTTTTGGTTTAAACCTTCGTTCAACAAATTTTCGGTTTTACTGTATTCGTTTAAACCCAAAGTGGAGTTCAACTCTCGGTTTAAGTTAAACGCCTGCATTCTGCCGTTTAAACTTTCGTTTCGCATTTTGAGGTTTATTTTGACAGCTGCTATTTCATACAGAGAGATAGAGAGAGAGAACAGAAATGGGAAATTGTTTGGGTGCTGCACTTCTTGAATTTATATGAGTGAAAAGTAGAGCTATGATTAGTTCCAGCATTACTGCGGTAAACCCACTGTCATCAGAAAATTTCAATAGATTTTCAACCAATATAATGTACTTTTCAATGAAAACGCCTATTTTCAAGTGAACATCAGGTAGATCTTAGCCCATAAATAATGTAGACAAGCGTAAATTGTATTGAGGTTTTTTCAATACAAATTATTTCTTTTCGTGTGTGGAAATGACGATTATTTTTTTGTAATGTACTAATGATTTCTTTAGATTCTTCGCGAACAAAATATATTTCTATACATACTCAAATCTTTCACATTTTGTTTTGGCTGAAACAAGACACTACCCACTCTATTCTTTTTACAATGCAATTTGTTTGTCCGATTTTGAACACACTTCTCGGGACATTGCCTGTTCAGTTCAAAGGTTTCGGAGTTCATACCATTTTTGTATACAGATCTGGATTACCTACATTTTTTGTTTAAAAAAAAAAGTAAAACCAGAACAAGATAGCGCAGATTTTCGTGGAAACACCAGCAAAAAACTTTGCGCCTACCTATTACCAGACAATGACCCTAATTAGAGGCTCATAAAATCCTTTCAATATTTTACTGGCGACGGGTGATTGGATGTGGTAAAAACCCAGCGAGTTACAAAGAAGCAGTACCTGTGATCGCATCCGTCTGAATGCCACATACATTTCAACAACTAGATATGTATTATTATGAAAAAAAAAAAGAAATAATAATTACTGCAATAATTAATTGGTGAAAGTAGATGACAGTTCAAACATGTGTCGAAAATAAATCAATTCACTTCGTTAATATCAAAGTACACAATGTAATAATATTGCACACATTTTCTTTTATTTACAAATGGTAAAATAGATAAAGTAGAGAAAAGCAATAACCATTTACTTGGTCAAAAGTGCGCTGGTAGAAAAATATCCCCTTAAGGGAAATTGTTCTGCGCTTCCACAACTGCGTTTAGTTAACTGTCAGATTATTTTGTACTGTGAAACTGAACGAGTTAAACCAAAAGTTTAAACTCTCGGTCAGGTTTAGTTAAACTTCAGTTTAAACTCTGACTATACAACTGGGCATTAGTGTTTCCCCTTATTAAACCTTGGTGAGGATATTATCCTTTTTTAGAGTCCCCCTATTTCCGAAGATTTGACACCTTAGAGAGGTGGGATGGCTTAAATAGAGTTGCAGGAGGCTTGGCCAGGGAAGTGTTTCCAATTCCTCTGGCTGAGATATAAATGTGAATCGAAAACTAAAATCCAAACTAACCCTTAACTCTAAACTCACACGTCTGCCATGCCGAGGAAGCAATCATTCTTTCAATTATGGACTAAACTTAAAGAAAAAACTGGGACAAACAAGGACCATCGCCCTGAAGTATGTGTCAAGAGGTTATGCCGTACCGGGAAAAATACAGGCCGATTTAACTGAACCATCATCAAAGAAAAACAGTGTCAGCAATGATGCCTAAATATTTGCAATGAAATGATTGAATGTAGCTCTGATACAAGAGCCTTGAATCATTTGGGAAAATGTATAGTTGATGTCTCCGCAACAAAGCAAAATGGCCTTAAAACGTAGCACGTTTAATATCTACTCAGCCGGAAATGGTGATATTCATAATCCCGGACTGGCGGTCAGATTTGGTTGGATTGCATTAGGAGGGAGTGTTGCGATCCTAAAGCTAAAGCTTAAATAGACAACCTCTAGAGTCGGAGTCAACATCTGAAATCGGAGTACGCAGCTTTTTTAAAGTAAGTTCTTTGCTTTTTATCTGGTGAGAATAAAAGTACTGTTCCAAGCCGTATTGTGAAAGAACCCATACGTTGACACTATTGATAGCTCGTTAGCAACAAATTGGTAGTCACGTCGGCCATTCTTTGCGAATGTGGAGCTAGCTAGTGCATATTCCAAGGCAATATAACACCTTGACGAGGAGAAATGCTACTTGGGTGAAACATTTTTTTGAGGTGGCGTATCGTAAATTCTCCAATAGGTACCTACTCAATGGAATGTGCGATTGAAGCAAAAGTGAACTATCACCACTGCTCCCAGTGCCCATTCCTATAGGTTTGAGCTGGAGGCAGCTCTCATAGGTTCACGAGTTGCTAAGGTGATCATAAAAGATTATGGGTTTTTGATCGACAGACATTTTTTTTACACCGTCGAAGACCCGATTGCAATGGTCGACTGGGTTGACCTTACTGGGTCTATCGAAACAAATAGGTAAGGGTTATTATTATTATATCGATTTATATCGCAGACAATTTAGCCACCTATGCAATTCCAACGTATACAAAGAGCAAGAATGTCTTAAGTCTTATCCCTACATTATAATGTTGCCATTGCTGTATAAATAAAGCGGTTTTCAGGACTCCTCAAACGACAAAACTGCCCCCGCCTCGGCCTCCACTTGGACCATTTCGAAGGCTGTTCCCGTTCGTCAGGGTCGACTACTTTAGCTCAATATTGTTTGTGGAGGTTAAGAGTCAAGGTAAAGCGATGCTGGTGCTATTTATATACCTGCCTAATTTGAATTGGCGTTTTTTTATTGTTGACAGATTTTTGTATTTTAAAGACCCAACGTTTCATCAAGGAAAGGAACACCGCCTTAGAGTTTTTCGGACAGTAACTCTAATTTCGGTGGTGCGGAAAGGAGTTACTAGAACAGTTCCGGCTGATAATCAACAAGGATGTACCTGCCAGGTCGTAAATTTACATTGTTGCTGATGTGTTGGAAGGTACCTTAGGAAGAATCACCGTTGTGCTGGTCGTTTTGAACTTCAGACTCTTAAAGTTATTTTTGATCCCGTTTGCGTTGACGGAATGTAGTTCTGGTACCTTCCATATAGAAAACCACTATTAGACCCATGTGTCTACCTGCCTGTTGAAATTACGATAGCGTCCAAACGAAACGTCTTAGGCAACTGAAATTTTGTGAAAGGTCTTATTTTTACGGTCGTCAGGTTGGTTGGACCCTCCATAGCTCTCGATCCTCGGCCATCGACTCCAAATCATCAAGGGCAATCCCCATGCGGGTAGAGGAGAGATTACGAATTTGATCTAACCATCTCATCCTGGGTCTACCTAGGCCTGCCCGATGGTACGGATTCCATACCTCACATATAAAAGCCAATATTCGACCCACGTATCTCTTTGTCTCTTGAAAATGCCTTAGCGTCCAAATGAATCGACTTAGGTGAATGAAATTTTGTGAGAGGACTTGTTTCTACCGTTGTTAGGTTGGTATTCAAAATTGTCCACCTATGTCGTTCAAGTAGTTCTGGTACCTCCCATACAAAACCAATATTAGACACATGCGTGTACCTGTACAGTACATACAGTAGAGGGTATCAAAGTATCTGCTATGCGGATGATAACACTTTTACCTGTTTTTTTTTCTGTATGTACTATATTTATATTGAAATTTCAATGTTTGTGCTCGAGTTTAGACCATTGCGGAACTTAGTACGAAGTTTAGTTTCTATTTTAGTACATACACATATTAATTCCAAATAAATAGCGGTCATAGTTTTCGAAATATTCAGAACTTCTGCCTTGGACAGCTATAATTACCTACTTAAAGCCTTTGTCAGGTACTTTGATTATTTATATGCAATCTTTCACTTTTTTTAAGGGTTGTCCACTTCTACATAAAGCCCTGTTTAGTACATCATCGAACAACCACTGCAATCACACAATACCCTACTAACTCCAAAAGCCACAAGTCGCAACAATTAAAAAAAAAAAAGGGAAGAAAACCATTCTGTCCAACAACAGGCTACATAAATTCACTTAACTGCTGCCACGGTGTACATATTTATGATTGATAGCAGTTTATGTGCCGCACGTCATAAACGCGAACCCTGGCTGCCCGGTAATGGAGTGGGCAATGGTGCAGTTGTCAACCAACAACATTTCCCCATCTCACTTAGCCTCACCGTTCGCCGCCAGCCGCCATCCTTCCGTCAGTCCACCATTACCACTATCCACTGCTGCAGGCCAACTTTGAGTGAGTGGACGACAATAATGGCGATAACGTGGCCAACCATATTGCCATTATGTGATTTTCATAAACTTTTCAAGCCAACTGGGTAATTTATTGGCCTGTCAGTGGGTTTCGCGTTGTGCGTTCGCCTCGCATTTGCAATTGATTGCTGCTGCAAGCGCAACACACAGTCCAGTGCATGTGTTGAGGAGGACCGCTATATAACTACCTGCCTGAGTGGTTCATGGCTCATATAGCAGCCCGCAAGGAAGGAGCGACATGTCAAGTTGACATAAAGAAATTAAATTCAGTTAATATACATGATTCTGACAGAGTTGTCGGTGGTGACGTGGCTTTGTGTATTGTGTATATCAGTATATCATTTGAGACGGACAGATTATTATTAATGGTCAATGTTTAATTACAAACAACAATACAGGCGTGCGCCCCAGCGGTTGGTTAACTTTGTTGTAGTTAATTAGTCCATTTTTGAAGCGAGTGTCATTAATAAATCATAGCGTAGTCCTAGTCACTCCAGTCGATTGGGTGACATTTTGTCGTGGGCATACATTTTGGTAAGACTACTCACACAGCTCGCATGAAAACTAGTACACGTTGACAGCTTATTGATTATTGTGATTGGCAGCTGCTCAAAGTAGGCAACAGTTAATTGATTGTAAGTTTATACGGACATTTAAAATTCAAAAAAGTTTTAAATCAATGAAAACTTGCGTGATAGTTTTGACATTTTATGTCAACATTAATGATGATTTATTTTTAATGGCAACTCTACATCAAAACACAAGTAAACACAAATAGCCGAGAAAGGACTGATAAATGAATTCATATTCATATAAAATGCGATTTCTCTAGTCTGACTCTCTGTCAATCACAAATCCTAATTGGGCCAAATTACATTCGTAAATCAACACTTTTTGTGGAAAGAATGTATCTACCTACAACACATATAGCGACATCGCAAAAAGACTGCCACTTGTCTTCTGCGCAGACGTACATCTATTCCTCTATAAATGGTCCGTCGTGCAATTTACCTCATATGGTAACTGACACATTATTCAAACGAAATTCAACACCTGTCCATGGTGTCCATGCATATGTCTCTGTCCGGAGAGTTGATCGAAATTATGGCAGAAACTCGTGCGTTTTCTGTCATTGTTTTTGACGTTTACCAAGTATAGGGGCTTGCAATCGCATAATAAATATGTAGCACATTAGTTGGACTAAGTGTCTGTGAGTATAACACTGAAAGGGTGTTCAATAAAATAATTAGGGGTATCGCGAATAAATGTCGATGGAATTTTTTCCCTTGTCAGCAATGTAAATCAAATTGCTGAATGGGGAACATTCCGGGGGAAATATTATTCGCGATAGTGGTGAATGCCTACTCGGCATAAAATTGTAGATCCCTTCCATTCGTCCTTAAAATAGAAACTCACACAAAACGAATGGTTGCGAGAAGCTAGGCAGGGTGTCTACCCGCCTGTTGTGCCACTTTTTTATTTTTATTTTTTTAATTATTTTCAAAGCCCTGACTGGCAAAGACAAAAGTCTGGTATATACATAACTAATTGTGAGATTTGCACTTATCTACCATAAAAACCTGTTCAAAGAACCAGTAGCTATTCTTACCTATACTGTATCTAAAAGACTTATCTTCATGGACAATCGTAATGATTGTCATTTTTCCATAACCTAAGCTACTAATGCGGGCTTTAAGAGTACAGCGATGACTTACAGTAATCATCATAAGAAGCAGTTATGAAGCAGATCTAAAGAGTCTTTATCAAGGCGAACTCAGTGTAAATCCCTCAAAAACTACCATAATTGAAAATACCCCCAGATATTAAACACAGTCACTTTGTTAGGAATGGTAGCCATTTCGAACTAAGCAAATAATTCATCAGCACTCCTCCTCACAGCACAGACTCCTTTTAAGTGATTGTTTAAATAGTTTGAATTCTGACAGTCAATTCTTCCTATATAATCCACTTAAGAATAGACATTTCTGCTTTCCCCTGTCAGGATATGAACTTGCATTTCGATTTTGTCACCTTGACCAAGTGCCTTCCAATTGCGCCAACTGAGCGATGAGTACAAGTCTGCCAACTGGTCATTAGAACGGAGGAGAAGATCAAACAATAATTCATAGACTGAAATTCGACAAAATTTCCCAACAGAAATTGTCAGGGTCAATCCCAACTAGCGAGAATCGTTGTTACTCCTCGCTTCCCCACTGTCTATCTTTATGTCAATCATTAGTTGTTAGTGTGGTAAGAAAGGGCAAATCAAACCCTAATTCTAAAAGCACTTCAAAGAGTACAAAGAACGGCGCGCATTAGGACCACAAATATCAAGTGCCCCTGCCATTCGAATTAAGAAGACCTTAGCTATTAACCTTCACCTCGCCAAAAATTAAAACCATGTGATGGCAAAGGTCTAAGGAGCGTATAAGATCAATTAAAGTAATGTCAAACCCCTCGATTCAAGTGACGACTGATACCTAACCTATACCATTCGAATAGAACAACGTATTCTAGCTATTAATCTCTTAAACTTAAACTATTAATTAAAAATTTAACTACAAAAATAAATAGCCTATTCATTTATTTCCGAATATAATAGTTAATCTTGGTGGTTTTTCATTTTTCGTCAACTCTTTAATCGATTTTGATCAACTTTAACACGATAGCTACAAAGCTGTCCTCTTGGTAACGTTAATATCCGATAGCTATGTAATGATGATGATTAAATCATCACTTAAAGAAGCTTGCTCTATAATACGTAGGGGAAAGTAGTGTACCTCGGAGCTTTTTCCACAAAATCAAGATCTACTCTTTACTTCCTCATTATGGGCATGGAGTATGGAAACTTTTAAGTACTTATTGCCGTTAATAAAATAATAATAGATGCCTGTTAGTCTGACAAAAAGAGGGCAGATTTATTCGTCCAAGGTACAGTTTGTAAGTGTGCCATAGTGTAGATACTCGGCTGACGTGGAGCAGCTTTTGGATAGTGCCTTATCGCCTCTGCTTGCATAAACATACCTGTAATGTTAAATCGCAAAAAAAATAATAGAAATAGTCACGGGTGGAAAATGTATAAAAGCTTAACTTGGACCGGTCCATGGTACACTACTGAAAGTGTTGGACACCATATCCACTTTATTTAATTTCAATGGTTGTAACTGTTTTGATGTTAATCACTGATACTTTTACGTTAGTTAAGATGAAGAGATAAGTTACAAATTTTTTTATAACAAAAGTCCGCAGCTCAGTTAAACATCTAATTTGTCCGCAATAGACTTCACAAAAATGTTAAGAATTTTACTTTTGCATGGGAAAAAGCAAATTACTCACTATACACTCAGAAAAAAACGAGTTAAAATCAAGAATATCAGTGCTATTTTAAGCCTATTCATTGACGAAAGTATGGTAAACTCGGAAAATCCCAAGTACAAGAATCTTATTTTTTAGTATGTTCGTTCAGCACAAAGGCTACCTTTTGGAGCATTGTCAACTTAAATTAAGCTCGAAAACGCCGTGAATGAGAATAAAGCCATCTTAAAATGGAATGAAATTCTACAAGACCAAAAAATCTACTTTTGAGATTGTTTTTACTAAGCTTAAGCTGCTTGATTCAATACTGTTGCGGGATTACTTTAAGAATGTGGTTCTTAAATTATGAAACAAATTTGTTTTAAGTATTGAAGATCTACTAAACCGTAGATCACTGTAAGTATATTAGGATTTTATTTTTTTCATATCTGTACTTTCAGTCTTTATGGAAATTAAACAGGAAATACTTTCAACAAATCTTATAAAATACCTACTAAGAGAACAAAGGAAGCAATACAGTTCAGTCAGCAATAAAAGAAATAATGTTTTATTTTATATACCATTTATTTCAAACTTATTTTACTTATCAAATAATTACATTGTAAACACAAATTATTATATTAATTATTCCCTAAATAAAGTGCTCTCGAGCAAAGGTTTTTCCAAAAATTGAAGTCGAACCCAGTTGTTGGTCATGCATCATCTTCTTCTTCTTGGGAGCTGATTTCACGAATTTGGTTGCATTGAATGGTGGAACACATCTTTTTTTTATAATATAAAAGTGAACTCATTGATCATAAACGCCCAGCCCAAACCCTTTGCTTTAGAAAGCTAAAATTTTGCAAACAGGTTCCCCTTATGATATAGGTATACAAGGAATAAGAAAGGATATTTCGAAATTCAATTTTATTGGTAGCTGTCAATTTTTCAATCAATTGGAATTTCGGTGTTGATAAGGACGAATGCTTAAGAGAAATGGAAGTATTTTTAAAATTGTTGAAGATCAACATTTTTAATTGTTATTTTTTAAGGGGTAAAATAGTTTGCAATAAAAGGCAACTTAATCGATTTGTCGAGGATTTATTTCCAAAACTGGTGCGCAGGCGAAGTGGGAACAATTTGCGATAGAGCTAAATAGCTTAGGACCACCTGAACAAGATTGGCAGAAATAGCAAAGGGTACATTGTACAATATTTCCAATAACTTTATGATCAATTTGAATTTCTGCATTTGTATAGGTGCGGATCGACCTAAACTGCAAGACAAAAAAGAAAAAGGTTGAAAATAAAGTCGAAATATCTGCGACTGATGGTGGCCCAAACCGATGTTACCAGTTTAATGATATCGAAAGAGGCTGTGATTCGTATTCTTCAATACATGCGTGCATTAAGACTATAAAAGGCTTTTCTATTATAATAAAGGTGGCAAACCTCTTTTTTGAGACCAACGATTTTAATGTGTTTCCCATCCAAGCATCCTATTAGATTTGGAATTACACTTTTCTGAAGAAAAAAAACTGAAAACTGAAAAAAAACTACAATGGAGCGCAGAATAAGCCAAATTTCATTCCTTGGAAATTAAATTAGTTACCTTCGGTTGCGTCTCGCACACTCCTCCGTATAGCAGCCAATTCCGCATAATTTGTCTCGCCTTCGTCATCATCAAAAAATAATTCCACTAATGACATGTTTTTCAATAAATTCCACAATCGCAGATCGTAATTTTGTATATTGTTTAAATAATTTGTTTGAAAGTCGTAACATCACTCTTCAAATCAAATATATTTTTTAGAACTGTCAAAATTGAGTTTTCATTCACAATAACTTTATTTTTTGCGTTATGTTCACAATAGCTTATATTTTTATCAATTATATTTCGCAATACCAACATCAATTGCAATTGATAAATTTTGTCAACCGTCAACCGATTGATAGTTGATCTTCGCAATAGGGCTATAGATTTTAACTTTTTTCTCCGAGTGTAGATCAACACCTACTACTTGTTGCGACATGTCAAGTGAACTGTAAAGGGACTTTTTGCCTGAAGAACATGAATGCAAGAGAAAACACTTCCGGACCGAGTTACACTTAGGGTGCCGTGACATAATGCCATATTCGACCGTATGGCCTTATATCACTTTGCAAAAGCGTGATAACACCATATTTTTTGCGACATATGGCCGTATTTCCTTCATGCCCTGAGGGTCTTATTTTGCTCCGTTCAAGTTAAATTTTGAACGATTTGAATCTGAAGTCCACAATAATTAAACATTGGAATAAATATGGGGGGGGGTATGCTGCCCCCCTGCAACCCCCCCTGCTTGTATTAACTGCCCGGTTACGGTATAGGTGCGCGGTTGGGTACATGCTAAGTTTTTTTTTAAATCCACGCGAAACATTGCTAAAATGAAACTTTGCATACACCCAACCTGAAAATTACTTGAAAGTGCCATAAGGCGCCTTATGACGCATTATCAAAGCCATGTGTGCCATATGGCTTTATATTGCTTTCCGAAAGCGTCATAGGGCCATATTTCGAAATATAGCCTTATGTCGCATGGCCTTATGTCACGGCACCTACACTTAGTCCAAGTTACACTACCTTCCCCTATATATTTTGTATACGTTTTTATTCAATTATGAAGACAAGTCTATCCATAAATCTGATTCCATATATAAACTAATTGGCTTTCGAGTCATTTCAAATATTAATCATTTTGCTTGTGTGTCTTTGAACTTTCGATTGTAAATCCTTCTGTCAATTGCGCAGCAAAACTCTAATATCTCAATTATAGCTCCTTTAAAAAACCTAATTGCACTTGCACATTGCCATCATAAACCCGAGTTGTTAGATTAATAAATTACCACCAAGCAATGCCCGCGCACGTTCATCGATAGTACACGCATCCAGCAAATTGTTCAATTAAATTCAGCATCGTCGGGTATCTATCGACGCACGATTCGAAGCACAGCGTGGACCAATGCGGCGGCTGCATCATTTAATTTCACCTTAAGTGTACAGCATACAACATACTTAGCAGCTACTGATTTCACTTGCTTGACCTCAACTCACGGAGAAGTGAGGCGCTCGGCCGGGGGAATAGTCGACGAAAACGTCTATTTCTGCATTCGATTAGTACCAGATTACCACCATCAGTACCAACCAGATGCCAATGGCCGGAGACGAGGCGCAAACGCGAAACCCTTTGCTGCTGTAAATGATGCATTTCGTAAATTGCAACCGGCTGCGCAGTGCGCATGCTGTTCGTGCTAATGCACGTCGAAGTGGTGACATGGAACGTCGACGTCGGCGAATACGCGGTGGATATCCTAGCTCCACTCCACAGTCCACACTCTAAACTCACAACACAAACGTATAACATTGCCGATGGTAGTTGGCTGCATGCTTGTAAGTTGGCTTATTGATCTATTGGCACGTCTATCGATCGTCATCCATCTGCGCTGTCGATTTATGATCTTCGCCTTATTGAGTGATTAACACTTGTTCAAGATTACGCTAGGCGATGAGTGCACTGCTTGTGGATACACAACGTGCACATTAATTGTGCAAGTGCCATGTTTGGCAATCTGATTGCATATTGAAACTTTTTAATTAGGACACGAATATGAATCTGGATTTAATTTTTGGTTGGTTCTTTCTATGGTAGAGTAATCGATTGGAAGCGACACCTTATAGATAGAGCTAAAGAGTGAAAGCAGTGTGAAATCTTTATGCTTTTTCTACATGGAAATTGAACTTATCAGAAACAACGCTTTTTTCCACTTTTTTGACAAACAAAATAAATGTTATGGGTTTCATATGAACTTACAGTTTTATTTGTTCTGACATGTAGTATGTTACAGCCAGGGCCGGACCAACCATATGTGCAAGATGTGCAAATGCACAGGGCGCCAAGTTCTGGGGGCGCATTGCAAGATAATATTAATTTTTCTTAAGCCTACTGTCCACGTAGCTGCGCTTCATACGCACGATTTTCGTCATTTGCAGCTTGTTGTACGCTTGCTTGCAGATTGCATATAAACCAACGAAGCTCTGTCCACGGAGCGGCAAAGTCGCATGTGCGACTAAGAAATGAAGCGCAGCTACGCGGACAGTAACAGTAAGCCTAAGAAAAATTAATTTTATCTTGCGCGAACTAAAAATGTCATTTGCATTTTAAACAAAAAGCTTGTTCAAAAAAATTTCAAAATAACAACATCCACCACACCTGTGCTCAATTATTTCTTGCACATTAACTCACATTACTTGCAATGTTGCAACTTCAGGGAGAATCTAACTCAAAATATCGCAAAATAAAAAATCCCACTAAACCTATTCAAGTTCATTTCTTACATACCTTATCTCAAAATATTCCACCCAGTTCGTGTAAATATATTTCTTGCACATCCACTTACATTTTACAAAAAAACCTAGTTCAAAAATTTCAAAACAAAAAAAGTTCCACCCCGTATGTGCAGGTTTTATTTCTTGCACAGTCACTCGCAAAATTTTCATAGGAAAATATTTCAAACAAAAAAATTCATTCTAGGGAATTGTTTGTGTAGAACGTGCAGGTTTTTGATTCTGCACATATGGATGGGATTTCTCATCTACGAAAAAGAGTAACAAATTTCTCTTACAAGTAGCTTTGCATAATATGAATTATGAAAATATAGTATTCTCTTCTCTTCCACTTCAGACTCTCCAGCGTTGCCATTTTGACTGCTTTCCAGTCAGATCTGACTGGATTAATATGCGTTTAGCTGGAACATTTTAAAATCCAGGCAGCTTTTTTTTAGCTAGATACGAATTTTGTTTGACTGTTTTTAAATGTTTCGTGTAATTTCTTTTCTATAAGTAGGTATACTTTTTAAAAGTGGCAATAGAAAAAAAAATAAAAAGAAGACCAAATATTGCTTGAATCTAATTTTTTTAAAGTTCATTTATGAGTTAATACATTTTGTATACTCACTTTCATTACATTTGTAACGTCAGGAAGGAGTCACCGGATTTGATCAGGATCAAATTCCGAATAAATACTGCCATGTCCGTCTGTCTCTCTTTCTGTTGAAAACACGATGGCGTCCAAACAAATCGACGTAGGCGAATGAAATTTTGTGAGATGACTTATTTTTACGGTCGTCAGGTTGGTATTGAAAATGCTCAATATCGGTAAAGTAGTTTGGTTACCTCCCACTCCCATACAAAGCCGACATTAGATATCTCAATAAAAAAACGAATTGTAAGTCTACTTCCTGAGTGATGTGAAAAAGACTTATGTATGCATGTGTGCATATAAGAAAAAAGGGCGCTTTCTGTAAATCTTGCACAGGGCGCTAGTTTGGCTGGGGCCGGGCCTGGTTACAGCAGCTGCTGTCCTTCAGAATACGTTTATCCGCTAAAACTACCGTGACCATCCGTCCCGTATTTCCCGGGACAGTTCCGTATTTCAATCGATTGCCCCAATTTGTTTTTAAAGATGTACGGGACGTACAAATGTCCCGTATTTAGTTTATAGTCCCGCATTGCATTACCCCCGTATTTCCAATATGTATAATCTTTTTAAATTATTATTCAAACATTTTATTAATTTAAAAAAAAAAAGATGCATTTACATTTAACTAAGGTCACTTTTCAGCATTTAATGCACAATGGCACTATTTCAGTGACAGTTCGCACATGACACAATTAATGTAGGTATGCAGCATGTCTACGAAATGTTCCCGCAATAGTCCAAATAACGTTTTTACAAAAGAATGTGCATGTATCCTGTTTCCCTTGAGATGTAAAAATTAAGCTAAAAGGAAATCGATATTAGGGCCTTGTACTGGGTGCAATTCCGAAATGCACATCACTATTAGGGTTGCGGATCGCATAGTTTCTGTATTCATATTATCTGAGAAATTATACTGAAAGGGTATTTGGTGTCTTCTTTTTTCTTAGCTTGATTAAAGAGAAATACTGTTGAAGGACACGTCTTATTTAAAAAATCGAGAAGTAACTGAAGAACAGTTTTCAAGTTGGATTTCACCGGTGCGAAGCATTTGTCTTAGACATGTGTACGACAAATGTGTGCAACATGTTTGTGCCCATTGTGTTGTTTTTACGTCATGACTCATGAATGCGTCTTGGGTTAAGTTTATAGATTATGTTTTCCCTTGAACATCTAATAATTTATGGAATAATCCAATACAAGAATTTTGTATATTTTTCTGTTTGTTGCTATCATTTTCATATTTCTTTTTGTTCCGGGTTTCGCTTCTAAAAATGTGGTCACCGTAGCTATAACCGTATAGCCTTATCTGGTTTTCTAAAAGCAGGTGGGAAAGGATAGTTTTTTTCACAACTTCAACTTGGCACACAAATTATAAGATTATACATAATATATGAGATGAGATCTGTCTCATCCATTGATTTTCAACTGAGTGATGTTCCAAGATCTTCATTCTTCCGGCATGATCTGTGAACGCTTTTTTGATGTCGGTCAATTTAATTGCTATATATCCACATTGTTCCACGGTTTACCATTTTCTCAAGTGATCATCTGTCACCAAGGACACCAACGCCTTTCATTGCCGTCCATCCACATATTGTGTCACTGTGATATGTCAACGAAATACGGTTCCAGTTTTAATATGATTTCAGTAATTTAATTCTTCTTCTATATCTACGACCCAGAATCAGAAGAAAGGTAGACTCTTAAAACATGCTAAAATGTACTTTTTTTTACTTTTCCACAGCAAATCACAATTTGCACAACTAAAAAAAAATAAATAAATAAATAAATAGGTGGCGCAACAGGCGGGTGACACCCAAGGCCTAGCTTCTCGCAACCATTCGTTTTGTGTGAGTTTCTATTTTTGGGACGAATGGAAATGGAATTTGCACAACTAGTATTCTTAAAAGTTAACAACTTTTCTTTCGTACAAAAATAGTACGTATACGCCCCGAAAATATATTGATTTTTTTTAACTATTGCATGGTTTTATATTCGGACAAAAATTTGTTTTTAATTAATTTTTATTGGACAAACGAATCTATTCTTTTATGTATTTTAATTTCAATACCCCTTAGACAGTTGTTGTTGCAGAAATAATAGCTACGTTCGTTCTGATAAAAAATTAAAAATGTCAAATCTCAAAAAGCGAAATGGGAATCTTTCAAATTTAAGAAAAGTAAAGTAAGTGAAGTTTTCTCACAAAATGAAAATAAAAGAATGTACCTAGTTGGCATAATGCTCAGTCAAAACACACGTGCAGAACTGCAAGTGGCGATGCAAATGGAAATACGCTGCATTCACTGCAGCACTGCAACATTATGTCTCTATTTCTAAATTCACTGCATAGCAACGCAGTGAATTAAATTTAATAGACTTGGCAGCATCGAATTTTTAAATTCAGCTACTGATGCATACGAGAAAAAGAGAGACGGGAATTATTTTGTCATCTGTATTTTACTCTCGTATTTTTGAATTGAAAGAAAGAATTCAAACTGAATCGAAGGCTGATCACTTTTTAATTGATTGAAATAGAATTGAGTTATAGGTACAGAATAGAACCACACATTTCATGCATTTCTTGTCACCATTATTGCAATTAATTTTTTTTTGTTCCCTCCACATAAATCTAAATCCCCCATCAGCCAAAAAAAAATCACAAGCAAATGAAGAGAGAACGACAAAAAAGAATACACTCTCTTTTAATGTGCGTTTACATAATAATTTTCAATCCGATCAGACAAATCAGATTGACTGAATTCGATTTCGATCCGATCAGTGTTTACATGTGATTCAGTTCGAATTGAATCCAGATTGAATCGGTCATGTTACCGTAGTAATTGACAGCAACCGGATTTTGTGAATCAAAAATACAACCCAAGCCGATTCCTGTTAAGTATGTTATTTATTTTTACATCAACTATTTTCTGAAAGAAACGTTTAAACCGTACGTTGGGCAAGTGGTTAACGATAACAACGATGGGACTGAACTAATATCTGACGATTCAACACTCGCAAGTGCAACGCTAAGAGAACTAAAAGATGAAATCGAGGATCTTAAACCTAAGAAAGCCCCGGGCTATGATTTGATCACGGGAGAAGTTCTAAAAGCTCTTCCTAGAAAAGCACTAATCAAGCTTCTCCATATTCTAAATGCTGCGCTCAGATTAAGACACGTGCCGAGCCAATGGAAAGTTGCGGAAGTCATAATGGTTCTAAAACCAGGAAAACCGCCAAATGAGATAAAATCATACAGACCAATTTCGCTTCTTCCAATCATATCCAAAGTTTTCGAGAGGATACTACTAAGGCGTCTACAACCGGTTATAGAAGTCAATAATCTTATCCCTGACCATCAGTTTGGGTTTAGAAGTAAGCATTCGACGATTGACCAGGTTCATAGAATTACTGACGTAATCGAAAAAGCACTAGAAGAACGAAAAATATGTTCCAGCATATTCCTTGATGTCTCACAAGCCTTTGATAAGGTGTGGCACGAAGGCTTAAAACTAAAATTACGACAAGTTCTTCCCGTACGTCTATACGATATTCTCGTATCATATCTCGGCAATAGACTTTTCCGTGTAAGACATGGAAGCGAATACTCGGATCTAAAAGAAATATCGGCTGGTGTACCGCAAGGAAGCGTTCTTGGGCCGCTTCTCTACCTGTTATATACTCGTGATATACCAAAGGAAGATGACACTATTCTTGCTACGTTCGCCGACGACACAGCTATTCTAGCAGTTGGCAAAACAGTCGAAGAAACGACTGCAAAACTGCAAACCGCGTTAAATAAAGTAAATGAATGGGCGAGGGTCTGGCGAATCGCCCTCAATGAAACTAAATCTGTTCACGTGAACTTCACATATAAAAAAACGAATGACTTGCCAATTTTTCTAAACTCGGCCAGAATACCTTTTGCGAACGAAGCCAAATACCTGGGAATGACACTCGACGCAAAGCTGAAATGGAATTCACACGTGAAAATGAAACGCAAAGAGCTTGAACTCAAATATAGAGAAATGTACTGGTTACTTGGAAAACATTCCCAGCTCAGTACCGAGAACAAACTGCTTTTATACAAGCAAGTGCTAAAGCCGGTGTGGACCTACGGTATACAACTTTGGGGTTGGACCAAGAAAACAAATGCCAATATTATACAATCTTTTCAAAATAAAGTGCTTCGAGAAATTGTAAAAGCACCGTGGTATATTAGAAACGACGATATCCACAGCGATCTCGGAATACCTACAATCGAAGCTGAAACGAGAAGCTTTGCGCGAAAGCATAGAAACCGACTAACCGGACACACCAACAATACAGTCCTACAAATTTTGGATGATAGCAATTTATTGCGCCGACTACAAAGAACAAAACCTTTCGACTTGGCGATATAGGGATTAACCGCGTCTAAATTGCGGAACATGCAGGATCTTTCATTGGAGAGTAACCTGCCAAAAGTTTTCATTTCGTGATAGAAAAATTGCTTGATAAGTTATATCTTAGTTGCAGTATCTACAATTTATATCGAAGGGTGGTGTTTTTAGTCAGTAAGAATCTGACACTACTATGAGCACGCGTTGTTCTCATAGTGTCTATGCAAGATTTTCACCTACCCTCGGAAAAAAAAAAAAAAAAAAAAAAAAAAAAAAAACTATTTTCTACATCAAACACACTCCGCGTTTCAAAGTACATATTTGTTAAACCTTATTACACCCTACAAAATATTGGTTGTAATTATAGATCTGTGGCCTATTTCACCAAAATACAATTATAATTACAAATTTGTATTTGTTGATTACATTTTCAAATTTGGTAACTGATTTTCTGTTTCACAAACTACAAACTTAATTCCAACAAATTTGTTAGAAAGAGAAAAAAATGAAGGGAAATTGTATTTGTTATTTACAAATAGAAAAACAAACCGTTTCACCGTATATTTTTCAGAGTTGTAAACAACAACTGTTTTTCATAATTTTGTAATTCTTCTAACAATCTTACTGATAACATCAAAGAACAAAATTAACAGAAACAACATTTTTATGAATGGTGGGCGCAGTGGTTAGTGTGCTGGACTACTGTGCTGCGAAGGGTCCCAGCCCCAAGTTCGATCCCCGGAAAACCACAAATTACATCTTACTGCGTCACCTCTCGCGAACGTCTGACAAACATCTGAGAGTATAACTGTCCTGAAAAATCATCTCAATTCAGCCGTTCAGACTCGGCATAAAATTGTGGGTCTCTTCCATTAGTCCCAAAAATAAAACTCTCAAAAACGAATGGTTGTGAGAAGCTAGTGTATATACGGCTGTTGCGCCAACTATTTCTAACCTGTTAGAAATTGATGTATAAGTATGTTCATATCGGTGTCAGTGAAAAGTTTATTTTCAGACTGATTTGCAATCCGACGTCCAATTTGTCTTAAGGACTATTCACATGAGAGCGACCAATTACCTACAAACGAACGAATATTCGCGAGTTTTGACGGTTCGTTTACATAACCAGAAATTTCTCTAGCCGTTTAAAAATGTGGATTGCGAATAAATTTCTGAAATTTTGTAGTTTTTTCTTCCTCTATTTAGCACAAACTTATATAACTATCGGTACTATTATGCCTTCGACGTTCCATCCTTTGAAAAATTACAAATTGTTACTAAATCGTCTAGTGTAAGAAATTTTAAATAAGTGAACAAATTTGTAAGACTTTTTGATTTGGTGAAACACAAACTTGAAAAAAAATATGAATTTTAACATATTTGTACTTGTAAGCAACAAAGAAAATTAACTTTTGGTGAAACGGAAATAATGAAATTTCTACAAATTTCCCTTTGTAAATAACAAAAACAATTTTGTAATACAAAATTTTTGTGGAACAGAAAAAATCGATTTTTGAACAAATTTGTTTAAAAAATGCCTGTAAACAACAATTTGTAAGTTGGTGGAATAGGCCACTGATCGTTTTCTTTTAAACCTTACGATTTTAACTCAATGTCGTTCCTTAAGCCGTTCCACTGAGAATCTTACTAGTTTTACCTGCCTATAAGCATTTTTTTACATTTAAAAAAAAATAAAAAATAAAACTTAAAATAAAAAGAACACATTAAAAAACAATGGCAACACTTACAAAAAAGTACTATAGCATTTTTTTTTAAAGCCGGGAATCTGTTCTGATTTGGCTTCATATACCTAATGCAAATCAGCAAAATTTTGTCTATAATGCGAAATTTTAGGCCATAGACTGTTGCTAAATAATGTTGTTGAAAATTGGGTAAACTAATTTAATTGAAATAAAGATTGCATATACCTACTCAAACTCACATCCACCCCATAATCCAACAGTGACCCCAAGCAAGGGGGTTGAAGCATGTCCCCCCACACACATTTCAAATTACAAAGGTATGAATTCGCGCGCAGACGCAGACGTAAGTGCTGTTGTCCAAGAAATTTTCTCAAAAACTAGAATCAGATTGATTAGATTTTCAGTGTTCGATTAAGAATTGATTTGGACAGTAAAAACTGCAAACAAATTAAGTATCTATTTTCTCAAAATTTAAAAAATCAGCATAAAACTTTTTTTTTTCTAATTTTTTTCCTTACAACCGGTCTTGCTCTGTTTATGTCATAGGAACAATGGTGCTTAAATGGAGTAAAAACGCGTATGTCCTGGAAAACAATAATCTTCCGTGGTTGCCGAAGATATTTTGGAAAAGTTCCTTCTGGATTTCAATGACTTTTTGGGAAAAATTAAATTTTGCAGGACGTCGGGACAAAACTTCCTAAAGAAATTTTTTTAGGATATTTTACAAAGATATACCCTTATAAGGATTTCAAGGACCTATTGTCAGAAAATACATCCAAATATCTAACTTAAATGAAACAAATCGCTCCACGCATTCGAAAATATTTTTGCAAATTGAGTGAATTATAGAAACTGATTTAAACCTTGTAAAAATCTGCTTAAACCGGTCGTCGAAGTGGTTTATCTGGCAATAGGTTTAAAAAATGACGTTTTAAGGGTTTAACTTGAGAGAATAATACGGAAAAATGTTTATGGTTTAAAAAGATTTAAACCACGGTCTTAATTAAACCACATTTTAAACCGAGTAAATAATACAGCCGTTATTGATATAAATATAAAATACGGCCGTGGGCGCAGTAGCGCAGTGGTTAGTGTGCTGGACTACTGTCCGAGGGATCCCATTCCCAGGTTCGATCCCCGGAAAAACACAAATTACATCTTAAAGTTTTTTCTACTGCGCCACCTCTCGCGAACGTCTGACAAACATCCGAGAGTATGACTATCATGAAAAAGCTTCTCAATTCAGCCGTTCGGACTCGGCATAAAATTGTAGGCCCCTTCCATTCGTCGCAAAAATAGAAACTCACACAATACACAAAACGAATGTTTGCGAGAAGCTAGGCCTTGGGTGTCACCCGCCTGTTGCGCCACCAATTTATTTATTTATTTTTAAAATACGGCCGTAGCTGCTATTTCGGTAGAAATATCAGAATGTTAGGTACCTACCGTTTACTTTTAAAATATATGCATGGATTCTGTACCACTCATAGATGGCGCAGTAGTCAGTAGGAAAAACGTCATTGCGCTATCCGCTGTAGAATGTCAAATTGTTTAAATACAAACAAAAAAAAGCTGCAATTTCACAACAAAGTTGTAGTTAACTCGAACAAGTTTTTGCGTGATAAATCCCATTTTTGTTTTATTTTTGTTTCACAATGGCATTAAATAAAGTTAGTTTCAAAGAAAAAATGGTCCATCAAATTCTTAAAAAATATCTGTCTGCTTCTCAGGAATCAACGGTGATTATCGTAGATGTTGGAACTGGAGCCGAGGAATTAACCAAAAAAGCGGGACAATGTACATTAGAAGTGATTAAGAATAAGGTTTGTGCAATGAAATGTCCTACCTACCTTCACTTTAGAACAATTCTTCCAGATTTACAATTATAAAGTGGATATGCTGTCGTTCTTGCTTCTACGTACCGCAGACACGGAGAATGTCGGAAATAGAGAAGAACCCGAACAATATCTCCACATTTCTCAGGTTCTACCTGGATCACAGGTGCCCACATGGCATATGGCTAAGGAGTTTGCAACCTCTTTGGAATGTAAAAAGAGCAAAAAAGGAGATTGGGTAGATGCACTTATTGTAGCGATCGGAATCATTACTGAAGACGCAGCGTAAGTATAGTGATATTTGATAACAATCAATCGATAATCGTCATTCCTTTAGCCTCCATAAGGCGCGTCTTTCAAAAATAGTACTGTTTCATAACTTCGATGCAATGCCATCTTCATTAGATGATGATATCGTCGCCAAACTGAACGAAATGGACCTTAAACTGATTATTGTGTAAGTGATGTGTGTCCACTAGAATAGCATGCAAGTAATGTACATTTGCCATTCTAGGAGCAATAACATTCACTACATTCCGGATTGTGACGGCAATCTAAGGCCCCAATTCAAACCCGTGGTCGGTAAAAGCGCCGTACAGACAAAGAATGAAGAGCTTGCCATGCAGCTTCTTAAAGTTTACCCATGTACAACACTTTGCAACTTCAACGACGCCCTACCAATCATCCTACGTAAGGAGTTGACACGTCCTTGGTCATGGAATGCCACCTTGGCCATTGGCTCCCGCATTACCATTCAAATTTCCGCAGTAATTGCTATCAAAATAGACTCCAACACTCCGACGTTCCAAAAGAAGTCCAAAGATCCAAACGAAGTCATTAGTCGCGAGAAAAAGTACTACTCTGGGGTCGATGAGCTAAATGCTGATCCTACGCAGAAGGACCTAATCACCGGCTACATGCTCGGTAGTACTCCAATGCCTTATGATCCAAGTTTGGGCCAGGCTGCGCAAGTGGACACCAAGAAGGGTCTCTACTTTATCGGCTTTGTTTCGGCTGAAAACATCCCTCAAGAGCACTTCAGTGGCACATCGACCTACGTTGTCTTTCCCGCCAAGGGCAAAGTGGTGTCGGCAAAGATGATGGACTCTCTTGTTAGAGTTATGTTGGACAGTAACTTAAACATTCTTGCCTGGAAGGTCTACAACAATCGCATGAAGCCAAAGTTAGTTGTTTTGCTGCCGACTCTGGAACATCAGGTGGCTGGTTTGTCGATGATAGAGTTGTCGTATCACTCGCAGCATCGCTTTTGGGACTTTCCCAAACTCGCCACCAAAAAGAATCAACCAACACCTGACCAATTGTCAGCAGTGGATGAACTAATGGCTGCCTTGGAGCTTTCCCCCAAATCCAGTGAAGATCAAAAACCTTGTGACACCCTCAATAAGGATTATCTTCCATTCGATCTGCTGCCCAACGTTCGCGAACAGCATTTGATTGACTTCCTAGCAAGTTCATTGCTAAAACAATCGTGCAGCTCGAAAAATTTAGTCAAAATCCCCGAAATTCTCCAGCCTAAGGCATCAGCTGCTGCAGATAAGATTAAGACGCTTTTCTCATTAGCAAAAACCGAGACCACTACAAAGGACAAGTTAAAACAACATTTCATAGCACAAGAGGATCCTGTGTCCAGCGGTAGTCCCACCACAAGCACCACAGCCCTAGCAGACGATTTCAAGCTGACACACGTCGGAACTGTAACCCCTGCCGAGGACTTTACAGCTCTTATCTCGCATGTAATCAATCGAATGCCCAATGGACCAGAACGCTCGGCTAAATTTCATCAGTACGCTTGTCAAATGCGATCGGTCATCGCCGACCTCCTTTTCAAATCGATTACAAAGCAAAACGAGAAAATAGAGAAAGCACTGGTGGCTTACAGAAAGCTGACGATTGCTGCCAACAGCCCGTACGACTATAACGATTGGATGAGGGATATCCGCATTAAAATTGTGGAGCGAAAAATGTTCGACTTCTGGGAGGAAGTGATTGTAAAGCAGAAACTTGGTCTTTGTATGGAAGATGATGCACAGGTTGAGAAGGACTTTTACGATATTTCAAGGGAGACGGCTGCAGCCACCAACGTGAACGCATTGTTCGAGGATGACGAATCCGTTGAGGATTTGTTTGGAAATATGTGAAAAGCGTTGTTATTGTTAAGTTTTTTCTATAATCTTTGATTTATGTTTTTGTACTCATAAAATTTATGTTTATTTAACAAGTGAGTCTTTATTTACTGCAAGGTGCAATATAAGCACGCGAGAATCAACATAATTATTTCTTTACCGACCGTCTTGTCAACAACTGGGCTCCAGCGTTTGAATGAGTGGCATACGTATTCATCGCATGCTGATACCATTCAATTGATCTCCGACTAGCTACATATTGAGATGACTCAGTACTACGCTATAAAGTGTAAAATAAAAATAAAAAAGCAGTCTTAGTAATGATGGGAACATCAGTCTAACCAATATTGCATCTAGATGGAAACTAGAAATGCATTATTAGCAATAGCGATTTCTTAAGGAAACTCTCCAGTACAACTGTATAATGTATCCCATGAAAATTACGTCATGTCAGGTGTCCGTTGAAACGCAGTCTGTACTAAATTCACTTAGGAAGTGCCTATGTAGTATGTACAATAACAATTTTAAATGATTTTAAAAGCCCATTTCGAACACAGTTGAGGTTATCTCACGTAATGTCCATATTGACCCCCCCCCCCCAACCAAATTCAACAAAAGACAATTTTGTAAACAAAACTACATATTTATTAAATCATTTCGGGTGAAGAATATATGAGTACATAGCTATAAAAATATAAACATTTAATTGCTCCACTGAATATCTGGATCAGATTCTTTCAATTTGTAGAACTGAGCTGGCTCTGGATCGTCCATATCGTCAAAGTAATCCGAATCTCGTGCCCAGATCAGGCCCAGTTCCTTTTTTTTAAACGCATTTTGCCATAAATCAGACATTTCCCGTTTTATAATCTCTTGTTTCACTGTGCGTATCCAATCGTTGTAGACAAACGGATTCAGGAATGCCGCATCTGGACGTTCAACCACTAACAATGCAACAGCTTTTTCTTGCGTTTCTTTTGTTGCCTTTGGTCCAAATAAAAGATTCCAAATGTGTTTATAAAATGTATCAAAAACTTTATTCCTTTCGTCGGAGTCCTCAATATCCAGCAATTGGTCGGACCAGTTCTTTTCGTAGTCCTTTGGTGAAAAATCAGGTGAGAGTTTAAAATTCTCACTCACCTTTTCGGATGGATCGCCTGACATTTTACTTTTTTGATAAATAGCTAAATTCTGATTCTTTATAGGAACAATAATTTTACAAATAACAGACCGGCATCACTTGCAAATCAAAAATAATACAATAGGTACTGATATGAATCATACATGAAATGATTGTTTCTATTTTTGCAATCTACTGTTTGTGAAAAGGTGACAGTTCACAAAACCAGTTTATTCTCCATGATGGGGAGAAGAGACATCTGAATTTTAATTAACGAAACAAGTGGTTTAAGTCTTTGCTAACAGTATGAGGTACGCTACCTTTAATGTGGTATTCGATTGGTATTCTCAGATTGGTCTAAGATTTGAAGATTTCTCGCGTCCAATCTCCAGAGTCCACCAGCTTCTCGTTTATCGCATACCTTTCCAGCGAGTTTTGATTGATTATGATTTTGGGTACTCGTTACAAGCGTTGCCTTCACTGGTGACGATCAGAGTTAATAAAGAGCTTTAAATGCAGTTTTCTTTCTTTAGCAATCTTCATCATAAGTAAGGGACTACCACATTTTAATTAGATTTAAATTTATTTGTGCATTTTGAAATTCGTTACAAAATAAAGTTTACAAATTAAATTAGTTTGCATGACACAATTGTAGTCTGCCTGATTGGCAATATATTTATATAATGTATGCAAATAAAGAGTATCTTGCAGCAAAATAAAATGAATTAATATTTATCAAAAGTTGCCTGATAATAATTATCGCCGGAGATTGTAGTGCGATTTTACAATATTTGAATAAACTAGGAACGTTTACATCGTTGAGGAGTGTCATGGCTTGATTATCGCTTCCCAAGATGTTCCTTCTCGTTTCTTTTAATATTGGATACCTGCCAATAAAATGATGTGTATCTTTATCCTCCCTTTGGTAGTATATTCATCTCTGCATTCATCTCTAAAATAATTTTTCTGCAACAAATTGCGGTTTAAGCGGCTGTAGATAGTTCTGTGTAACGATCCCACAGCTTCCTCTAAGTACCGTGACCTAGCTTGTTTATCGGTATCTTCAATGATTTTGTAAGGGTTCTTCAAACACCTTACATCATTGTGATTAATATCTAGAGGTGAAATATTCTTTTGAGGTAAAATCTTAGCAGTTTCTCTACAGTTTCGTATTTTTTACATCCCCATACTTGTGCTGCGTAGAAGAGAATGGACACCCACACGCCTCGAAAACTTTTTATTTAGTACTTATTATTAAATCATCTCCTCCATGGTAAGGGACTTTTTGGGATTTTTTGTCCCAATGAAAAACCACAAACACTCTTTCGATTAATTTTTGAAGGTACAGTCAAAATCGGTTATAACGACCTTCAAGGGCCTAGCGAATTTGGTCGTTATAAGCCATAGGTCGCTCTAACCGATATCAAGGTACACATGTAAATAAATCTGTTTTTAAGTGCCTACCACTTGTTACACAGAAAAATTTCCGCTAAGTAATTTTCCATCATACACAGGCACATCGCATCTACAGATGCATAACCAGCGATGCCAACTCAAAAATGTGATTTAGAGCCAGAAATGTGATTTCAGGGCTAGTTCAGGGCCAGACCAAACGACTTAAGTATATTCTACACTGTTTTGACGTTTTTAACGTACAAAATACTGAAACAAAATGTTAGTTTTATATAATTAACTAAATTTTCACAGAAAAACAGTTTTAAAGCAATAAATTAATGCGTACCTATTGCTTGAAAATATAAATTAAACACAGTGCTAAAAGGTCAATTTACAGTGCTAGATCGAATGAAACAGTGCTAGAATTTCACAATTGGGCTAGGTTTGGCATCGCTGTGCATAACTAGTTTACAGTTTTAGAAAAAAATGCAGTCGCACCAACAGCTGCGTCGATTTTAGTAACCAATATTTTATTTGAAAAAAAAAAGGAAAAAATCGATCGTTTTAGGCGATATGTCGCTGTAAACGATTTGTTATTCAATGGGATTAGATATAATTTATAATGGAGCTCAGTAGGGACCTAAGGATTTGGTCGTTATAACCGATGTCGTTATAAGCGATTTTGACTGTAGTTATTTTCAAAGAACAGCTTTTTTTGTGTGACACTTATATCCACAAAGCACTCCATGTCTAAATTCAGCTAATGTTTGTAGAAAAACGTATTAAAATATGTAAGTACCTAATGTTTTATTAAAATTACGAAAGTAAAGGCGTTTTTAAAACTATTTCAATTGAAATTCAAGTGAAATTCGACAAATCTCTGTTTAAAGATCGAAGTTTGATAATCATCTTCTTTCAACACTTTCATAATAAAAAAAAAATTTTTCAAAGTAGCTACGTAAGTACATACACCAAATTGCAACAGGCCAAAACCTATAATTTACACAGTAGCTACAAACAGATCCGATAGATCCGAAAAAGAAACAAAAATAAGAAAAACCACAACACGAAGACCGATGACAATTCATTCAAACATACAGTAGACTAGGTTATTATCAAATACATGTAGTACATACCTACCTACGACGACCTTCAAATTCAACAGCCAAAAACAAATTTATAAACTTGCATACCTATTTATTAAAATACTTTGGATAAACAATATACATACATACAGATACATAAATCTAATTCCTCCACTCAATATCTGGATCCGATTCTTTCAATTTGTAGAACTGAGCTGGCTTTGGATCGTCCAAATCATCAAAGTAATCCGAATCTCGTGCCCAGAGAAGGCCCAGTTCCTTTGTTACGAATTCCTTTTGCCATAAATCAGACATTCCCCTTTTAATAATCTCTTGCTTCACTGTGCGTATCCAATTGTTGTAGGCAAACGGATTCAAGAATGCCGCATCTGGCCGTTCAACTACTAACAATCCAATAGCTTGATTTTGTGTTTCATTGGTTGCCTGCGGTCCAAATAAAAGATTCCAAATGTGTTTATAAAATGTATCGAAAACTTCATTCATTTCTTCGTTGTCTTCCAGTCCCATTAAATGGTAGGACCAGTTTTTTTCGTAGTCCTTTGGTGAAAAATCAGATGTGAGTTCCAAATTCACAGTCACATTTTCGGATGTATCGCCTGACATTTTACTTTTATTGATAAATAAATTGAGATTCTTTGTAGGGGAAATAAAACACAAAACAGACAGACCATCTGCTAATGTTTAGATTGGAAAACAAAAATAGATATGACAAATGATTATGAATCATAAAGATTACGCTTCTTTTATTGCAAAAATGCAAACTCCAAGCTCAAATATTTTGTGAAATAGTGAACTGACAGACAGATCAAATTTATTCTCCGTGGTGAGAGAAGAGACATCTGAACTTCAACTATGGAAACGTATTGGCTAACTGTATAGATGCTGTATAGGGTACATGCATAATGCATATTCGCATTGTCGATTTAAAAAGACCAGTAGAGTCATTATGTACCTAGTTGAAATGGCGGACGAGCTTTGTTGTTCTGGGACAAAAGGTAAACCAAATTAATTAATAACAATTAAAAAATACCCATATGACAGCTATTATGCTTAAGTGTGTTTCATAAACAAATCAAAACGCTCTAAGCACGCTCGGTTCAGAGCGCGCTCATAATGCCCGAGCTCTGTTCAGAGCTCAGCTCTAAACTAAAAAAGACGGACGCCTATTAATGTCAGAAATAAACTCACTGAGACCTCTGTTATTGACAAATTTGCAAGTTGGCCTGCGATATCTGGTGGCGAAGAAAAGAACCCTATCAGACATACAGCAATCTGTCACCGTTAAGCGGTACGTGTATTTTTGTACAGATAATTTATTTATTATAAACTAGCGTAGACCGTGCACACTTCGTAGTGCAAAATATTTTTTTTTTTTTTCAAAAATCGTATTGGCTAGACAATATTATTGACTTTCATTATTTATATCAATATAATAAATTTTAAAAACGTTGGCTTCCAATTCCAAGACTGTCAAAGAAGCTGTACCCGCCTGGGGCCAGATTCCGTAAAATGAAAACGATCGAACGATATCGTTTGACAATAGCAGTCTCTGTCTATTGCCCCAGGTTTAGTGAAAACGATATCGTTCGATCGTTTTCATTTTACGGAATCTGGGCCCTGGCTTTGCCCGTGCACCGGAATTGTATTGCTTAGGTCTTAGGTAATATTGTTCTTTCGTAAAATGCGAGAAATGATAATAAATCGACTTGGTGGAATTTTCTTTCTGCCTTAACCTGAATACAGCAATACGAACAAAACAAAAGAAAAATAATAAAAATCGGCCCAGCGGTTATCGAGATATAACGTCATCTAGTTTCACCATAGAAGATGTTTTTTGTATAGGAGGTATAAGATTTTGAATATTTTTTTGTATGTGAAGTGCCACTCCCCTTTGACCAAATTTGACCAATCTTCACAGGAGCACTCCAAGGCCAATAACTAAGATTATCTGTAAGTTTGAGCTCAATCGAATTGGTGGTTTTGGAGATATGTATAAGATTTTGAATGTTTTTGTTTGTATCGGCAGTGCCACGCCCCTTTGTCCAATTTTAACCAAACTTCACTGAACCACTTCAGGAACAATAACTAAGATCATCTGTAAGTTTGAGCTCAATCGATTTGGTGGTTTTCGAGATACACGATTGTAAATAATTTTTTGTATGGGCGGTACCACGCCCCTTTGCCCAATTTTGACCAATATTCACAGGAGCACTTCAGGGCCAATAACTAAGATTATCTGTAAGTTTGAGCTTAATCGATTTTGTGGTTTTCGAGATATACGATTTTAAATGTTTTTTTTGTATGGGCGGTGCCATGCCCCTTTGTCCAAATTTGCAAATTTGCTTCAATTAGGCTCTTTTTTAACTGTTTAATTTTGTTCGTTTCATTAGTTTCCATTAGTGTAAACTAGTGAGGAATTTATTTTTATGTTTTTACTCACATACAAAATGTATTTATTTTTCACAATATTTAATTATCGCTTATTAATTTAATATTAATTATTAATATCGCTTAGCTTCCTTTCCGTATATTTTTTCACTGATCTGTCAAATTTGTATGTCTAGTAGGGTTCACATTATAGCCGCTAGGGTACACCCTCCATTTCTCAATATAACTTCCTTAATATCAGACTTTGAAAGAAATGTGTCAAACTCAACACAGCGAGCTGTCACAGGTGTGCGTTTAGTAGTATAGAAAATGGAGCGGTCAAAATTGTTTTAGCAGTAGGGAGGGAAATACCAAATATAAATGATGTCAACAAAGAAGGAATACTTAACATCTACGAATAGGAATATCACAATTAACAGCTTGGGGGCTGTTTGTACTTCGGCTTTGTTATAAACTCTGATAAAAGCATCTTTACAACAGACAATTAACGAAGAATGTGTATGTCGGAATGCCACACCAGTGTCAGTACATCGGTGCAGACACAAGTGTAGTGTCTATGGTCCGCTTAAGCGATGAACTATACGAGCTGTACAGTAATAACAACCTAGTCAAATAAAATCGCATAAGTCATCTTAGATACCTAGGACATGTATAGCCACTGGAGCGCTTCCCAAGTAGTCATCCACTCCAACACAGAGGGACAAAGAAAGAAAAATTATCGAACAAACTAAATACCATATTGCAGGAGCTATCAAATTCGGAAATAATGATTTTACTTTAAACCAACAACAATAATAACGCTTTTCGTTCGCTGTTAACTCGAGAATTAACTTTAGCTTTCGGTGTAAAAATTGGCCGATAATGCGACTCATATCAGAAGAACAATCAATGAATCAATTATCAATTAAGCATTCAACAAGATGTGGAAGTGAAAACTATATAAAAAATTACAAATGCGCCTGAAGTGAAATCCTTTAAATCACTTTACCATGGTATGGAGAAACTGGTCGCAACACGCTGCCGCCCTCTATCTTTCAGACCACACGAAGCTTTTCTGATTGTTGGCGCAACTGAAAATCTTTAACAATCCTGTTTAAACCCAAACAGCTGACAGAAACGTCAAGCGCACACCGATTACCGCAATCGCACCAAAGCAAAAAAAGAGCCAAAAATACTTCTTCAGTTTTGTTAACGTGATTCTATGAGGGGTGAGAAAAGCTGCTCTTCTACAAACGCGGTGTTGTAATGAAACCCCAATAAGTGCTGCTACAAAACGTTAAAATTAAATTAAACCTCAGTCATCCGTGTTTTGTTCGTGCACTGTTTCTTTATTAAACAGTGGCCAACACCTATAGCGCGCGCTTGACATGAATTTTCAATCCACGATAAAACACTTCTTGTTTCCGGAGTCAGTCATCCAGCTCTAGTCATTAGTTTAGTTCAATTTAGCTCTCGCTTGTGTGATAATGAACAGCCAAACGGCATTAGTAAATTTATTTGGTAATTTTAAGTAAAATAAAATTATTTGCCATTCGGTAAAAAGAAAAGTTCAAGGAGCCACATAGAAAAAAAAAATAGAATTTCATAAAAGCTTTCCGCTCATCTTGTCCTGCTTCCACTTCCACCTATTGCTTCGTTTTTACCGCGTCGCGCGCGCCTTCACAACAAATCAAACAAGAAATATAAAACTAGAAAAATGCTAAATATTCCGCGTTTACGAAACGTTCTCAAGAAGCTAGAGACAAGCAGCGATCTCGCAAAGTTTTTAATACAACGAGCAACTGCTGTTGCTGGCACCATCAACAAAGAGTATGGTGCCGCGGCTGCTGCTCTTGTTGAAAATCCCCCCAATGTGACATCATCACCTGGTATTGTGACGTCACTATCAAAATCTGTGCCCCCTCCAACGACAATGCCAACTCACACATTCGCAAAGGAGCAGAACAGCAGCAGTACCGAAGCAGCAACCAAATCCGATTCGATGTACAACACTGAGCCAAAAACAATCACAGCAGCGATAGCTAGTGTCAGTCTATTTTCGAGTACAGAGAGCAACGGTGGTGCCGCCAAAGCGTTACTTGTTGGTAATAGTAATTTACGGGAACAATCCAGTGCATTGCAGAACAACTTAAATCAAAACCACGGAGACGATAGTCAAACAGCAGCAAAACAAAATCAAAGGGGTTACAAAATGTCAGACGCCAAGGTGAAAGAGGTTGATGAAGCAGCCGTCCAACAGCAACAGCAGCAGCACCAAGGCGAAAAATCCATCTGCAATGGTGCGTCGTGTGGATCTGGATCAGATAATAGTGTCAAAGAGAAGACATGCTTTAACACCGGGCTGGGAGATATATTACATTTCATGGAACTCGTTGGCAGCCTAAAGGTGAGTCTTGTGGCTCCGTTCAAAGTAGTTTCCATATTTCGCCTATATTGATTTTCCATCCTTGAACTGAAACTGAAGTGATTTCGAGAGAGAAAGACTGCTCCTCACTCTTTCATCCGTTCTTCGTTTTATGATTATTTTTGTATTTTGGCTTATGTAAGGCTTTCTGTATTGTTTTCTATTTTGCTCGCACATTTCACGTGAGCTGTGCAGTTAAATAATCAAGTTTATCATGTTCATAATTCTTTACAGCTCCGACTGAAATATCTGATTTCCGATTACGATATATATACAACAAAATACAATGTTAGTGTTTGTTATACATATTACTCATCGTCATAACTAGATTCTCTTTTGTTCCAAATATCCAACTGCTCGATATTATTCCAAGGTCAAGATCTGGGCCGATAGAAGAGCACAAAGCAAAATTAAACAAATTGCGAAAAATAAGAAAAATATTTAACATTATGTAGGTATTTGCATAATATAACTATACGAACGATCTGTTTTGCGTTACTTCTCAGCTTTTCCATGAATTGATTGACAGAGGATACTAATAGAATTTGTGCTAGTGCATATAAGCGATCTTTGTACCGAAGAGACCAATATACAAAACAAGGTTCTCATAAACATAATGCATTATTGGCGTTTGACAAGAAATGGATACTTGTTATAAACTTAACATGCGTAGTAATGCAAACGCAAAACAATTGAATCCTTCCATAATTTAGTCAGTGTTGGGTCACGTGTTTGTTTGTGAGCCGGGTCCCAATTTCTATAATATTGGTTTGTTAGAAATTCTCGTATCACAAAATAATTTTCAAAGAGTATTTTGTTTTTGAAGAGCTTGGATTGAAAGCAAAAATGTAAAGCAATATCTGATGAAAATTCTTTGCAGGAAACTCCAAGTAGGAAACCATCAATCGGGACTTAATTCTAGAGGTTGTTGGACCGACGAAGTCTTAGTTTACCTCTAATATAGTCGATATCTTAGAGCTTTGGCAAAACGGATAGATAATGTGGCCTTCTATTAAACCATTCATAATCCAGGTGGTTCTTTTTTACCAAAAAAGAATATTGTTCCAAATTGTGCACTATGACTTTTAATGTATCAATTATTGGCCAAGGTATCTGCTGCTTCCTCTAAATATTTAAATAAAACATGTGCTGAACCTCTAAGAATTATTATGCCCTGTAAAGAACACATGCAGGAAAATCTGGAAGATAAAATGTGGATATCTTCAAACATCATGCACTGTCAAGACACTTAACTTATGTACCTTTGTACTTAGATGGGGCTACAGTATGGGTGAATCTGGGTCTTAGCCAATGCGGCTCTACAGTTAGCTCGGACTTTAGAATTTTAATTGCGGCCTCCAAGTTGATTAGGGTCCTCTACGTAGAATTCGCAGTTAAATCTGCTTCTCCAAAACAACTTAATGTAAATATGACGATAGAAAAGTTACACGACAACTCATCAACTTGTAAAATCCTTCTTTGACATTAAAGTTCTCGGTGAGATTGTTTCCCACATAAATGGAGCAGCGAGTGTTCTCCATCGTCATTAGCTTTGCATGCTAAAACTAGACATGTCGGTATACAACTATCCTCTATAGATGCATCATAGTCATATTATGCTCCCTTAAAATCCATAACCAAATGTGCTTTCTCCAGAATGTGCTGTTGTGTTGTGGATATACCAGGTAAGCACAGTGGCTCAATGATTAGTTTGCTGGACTGTTGAGCGATGGATCTCAGGTTCGATCACCTGAAAAACACAAATTGCGTTCAATATTTTTTTCAATGCGCAAACTGTCCTGAACAAGCGTCTCAGTTTAGCCGCTAGAACTCGTCATGAAATTTTGCGTCCCTTTCATTCATCTCAAAAAATAAAATTCACACAAGCGAATAGTTGTGAGAAGCCTAGGTAATGCATCTTATTTTCTCATGTCCTCAACACCGTCTATGGCTCTAATATCAGGTCTCCTTGCTCTACTACAGGTCTTTGTTTAGGTCTGTTGCATTGACAAGTCTGTTTTACCTTTTGCTAAAACTTCCTGTTTGTTGCGATTGAACCCGTCGTTAAATCTATCCACAGTATTTTTGGGTTGTTGTGGCGTCCGAGATATTCGCATTTGAACCTTGGCTACAACCTGGTAGTGGTCTTAATATATAATATATATATATATATGTATATTGGCAGCACAGAAGTTCAGACATCTAGACTACTTGAGGAGTGCTTTGCGTCGATCGATACATTGTCAATTTGGCGGACGTTTGTTTGATGGTAAATCCTTCCTTTTATTAACAAGGTGTATTGCATGAACTTTCTATTAAAATCAATCACGAACAATGCTTGTGCGACAACGATTTACTTCCAAGGACGACTTAACGGACTGAGAGAAATGAAACGTCAACAAACAAAAAGTGTGTTTGAACAAGTCACATATGTGTGACCAATCTTTGGTTGAATCATTTTTCTGATCGTGGGCCTCGAGATAATAAAATGTTCTCTAACGTGTCGAAAGCTCCAGACTTCTTGCTTTAGTCCACCAAGTATGACAAATATACATGGCGAAGTTTACTGATCCTCTAAAGATATATATTGAAACGTGCCATTCAGTCAAAAGATTCTAAGCACATAAGTACTACAGTTGCGATTTGTGAATGCATCCATCGTGTATAGTTAGTGGATCTTTGCCTAAAAGCGTTGGGTTCTTTAACCGATCAAAAATCACAAACCCGATCTAGTCGCAGTGATAGATAGAACTTACATTGGTCTTATCGCACTGCCTTTTCGGTAAATATACGACAGTGCAACGGTGTCCGTCGCTTGAGGTCGGGGTTTTTACATGCCAGCATAATGAACAGCGTTGAACCACATATAAATAAACTCATAAAACACAAGAACTCTATCCATTTCATTGCTATTACAGAATCGTAATTTCTTTTGTTAACACTAAGAATAGGTAGTACTTAGACCTATAAATTGATTTCGGAAAACGGATATTAATTCCTAAGTACATAATGTCATAATATCCCTTGAAGTTTTGTTTATATGATACCAATACGCCATACACGTAGTTTTCGATCTAATTAGCTCTATTGGGCACTAGTTCATTTCAAAATATCAACATTAGGCTGCCAGTCAGTGCCACCATATCGGAGCGTGAATGCCAGACATATGGATTAATTAAAAGGCACCAGTATGAGATAATGTACGGATGACTAATTAATTAACAAATAACACACACTGGTAACTTTTCTCTTTCTAAATATTAAAACTGAATGACGTACACCGACCATGTATCTATACGTATTTGGGACATGCATCAATTGACAGGGTAGATAAAAACGAATGATAAAAAATTAAATTCTGCTTTTCGATTTATATTTTGTTTTTTTTTTCGCAATTGGGGAAAACTTTCATGCAAAAGTAAGTATATCTTTGTCTGATTACTCAAATCCGGAGATTCGGTCAGTTCTAATTGTAAGGGGACTGAACACATAATGTGGATGAAACCTGATCTTTTGTTTGGCCCGTCTGTGGCTGGCAAAACTGGCTTTTGTATTACTCGGGGTCAAATATTTGTATTTATTGCTAGAAACGATTAACCACACAAATGAAACAACTTGCCCGGTCAAACACAAATGGAAACTTGCCCGGTCAAACACAAATGGAAAGTTAATGTTAACACACCACAATTTAATATTTAGGTCCATCATTTTATACATCATTGTCAATCACCCAATCAAACGATAAGTTTTTCAAAGGCAACAGCCCATCAAGTCCTACATATTTGACCCAAATCTATAATTATTATACCTAACTTTTCAAATTCCGCAAATAATGGTAGGTTGTTCATTTGGTTTCATTATACAACCACCCACCATATGATTAAACAAAGCTTCATAAAAAAACAGCCAACACGCGCACCTATAGCCACTCGTAATCTACTACAACATGCTTCCACTCTATCTCTTCTCTTGCCATTAAAACGCGCAAGCACGTGGTGCTGGCGGTGGATCGTATACTTTTCAGTTTGCAATATATTCCTAAAGTGAATTTTTGCCGCCACACCACGCTAATTAATAATTGTCTGTAATCAACCAAAAATTAATATCAAGCACGTATAAAATAGTAAAACGCAGCCGAGGCTAAAGCGCTGCAATAAGCAATATTGATAAGTAAATTAAATTAAGGAACAAAAAGCGATATATACTCGCGCTACATGGATAACTCCTGAATCGATATGCTAAGTTGGAAACCCATTTCAGTGATAAATCGATCAAAGTGGAACCTTGTTAATCCACAGGGTGGCCAAACATTGTCAATTTGATTTAATTTCGAAAATTATTTGTTGTTGTTTGAACTTGGTGTCAAAGCTAAGTTGTCAGTCTTTAATTTAACTCTCACCTATGGTCATGAGGTTTGGGTAATGACCGAAAGAATAAGATCGCGGATACGAGCTGCCGAAATGAGATTTCTCCGTAGTATTGCTGGTGTGACCCGTAGAGATCGCATCAGAAATACCAGAATACGTGAGGAACTCAATGTCGAGCAGCTACTTCTCCGGACGGATCGATCCATGCTTCGGTGGTTTGGTCATGTTAAACGCATGTCCCCGACCAGGATTCCACGACGTGCTATGGAATCCGTACCATCGGGTAGGCGTCCTCTAGGTAGACCAAGGATGAGATGGTTAGATCAAGTCCATAATCTCTCCTATACCCGTATGGGGATTGCCCTTGATGATTTATAGTCGATGGCGGAGGATCGAGAGCTATGGGGGGTCCACTTGAGCAACCTACACCCGCGACCCACTTAATGGACAAGCGGACCATTGAAAATGGATGAATGAATGAATGAATTATTTGTTCGATTTACGAATTCTCACAAAATAATATTGAAGTAAGTTCGCGATGTCAGTGCAAATATATCAGGATGACTGTTAATTTAAAGCTATACTAAAGACAGGTCGCTATTGTCGTAAAAATAATCCTTTCAGAAGAAATTATTCAACGTAGATCTAGAAGGGCACCGATTTATAACCAACAACAGGTACCTTCTTCTTTCTTCTGTCGAGCTATGTAAACCACTTACTAACGCAGTCAATCGGAGAACATGGCAGATTGGAGAGCCATAGGCTTGACCATCTCAAGGGCTTTCGATCTGGTCTGGCATAGAACCCTACTAAGGAAATTACCCTCCTATAAATCGTCTGTACAAACCAAAATTAACAGCCAAACCATCTATCACAAGTCTTCTATGCACCTTCTTGCAGTGGAAGTTAATTCGTGACTAAGATGCTAGGACTACTTATGCAATATGCTAAGATTATTGTCCTCAACGCTAAATCTTATTTTTTTATATATATATATATAAAACTGGTGTGAGAAGTGTATTGTATAGTAATTCATCAATTGATGGACCGATTTGGCTCAAGGAAAAGGTTTTTACGAAAGGAAATTTTGAGAAAACCCTCCGGAAAAGTCTGTAACTTGAAAAAATCGAAAATTGAATTTTGTGTACAATTGTTCCGGAATGGCTTTTCGAATGGAAAACATTCTTAGTGGAAAACTCGGGAAAATTCCGGAAACACGCGCAAAATGAAATTTTTTTTCGACGAAATTTTGCATTTTATCGCATGATTTGATGATTTTGGACGATATAAAGGTGGAAAATTCGTTGTAAAGCTTGGAAAATTTCGGATAATTGTTATTGTGAAATTCATTGTGATAAAAGGCAAATTCAAAGAAGAGAAAGTCCTTATCCCACGAATTCCGATTATTTCAATTCCAACTGATCTTCCATTCCAATTCAAGCGGATTTAGTTCCCCGTTCGATTGGCTTTTGCGATGACAATCAATAAATCGCAATGCGAATCGTTGGAAGTCTTCTCGAATTTTTCTGTTTTTCGCACGGTCAGCTGTACGTTGCCTGTTCGCATCTTGGCAAACCGTCTTTGTTGTTTGTATTTGCGCCGGAAAACAAATCTACTGAGCGAGACGAAGTTCGCCGGGTCCTCTATAGTTATCTATATAGGGCAAGGAGGTCTTAGCAACTCCTTCTTCTTTATAAAAACCAGGCTAAAATATTGCTCTACTAATTCAATGAAGCTACAGGGCAAGCAAACCCATTCCCTGTAGGTAGACATATTTCCCGAGGAGTAGAACTTTAAGTGCAGAAGCAGAACTAACACCTATGCAAACGCCTCCCGTCGCTGATGAATTGTTATACTCGCAGGGTCGCGTTTCCAAAGAGTGGTGTTCAAAAAACAAAACGTTGGTTAGACGAAATTGAGTGCTTTGTGCAGTGGAGCTGAATGACTTGAACGGGATATGTGACCAAACAGCGGGCTTAAAACTGTGATCAGTCATTGCTTTATACTCGTTAACAATTCTCTTATTAGATCACCATTTGTGTCTTCCAAAATATGTAGCCTTGCGACCTTTTAGCCAAAACACTAAACCAAACTTACTTTATACTTTCGATAGCGCTTACAGTCTGAGTAGACGGTGGGCCACGGTCTCAACAAACAAGCCACATCAGCCAGCTTGATCTCTAGCTTTCTGCCTTTAATAAGTAAATCATGTTGTCTCAAGTCGCACTGCACCGAGGGTGGGCTCTTCCTCTCATCCATTGTCACTCAGGGTTGCACTCAAAGACTCACACTCAACGGGCTTTGAATGCACACATTTGAAATATGTACGCACTCAAATCCTGGCGGAATTGTTAATTTGCTTGTTGACGAATCCATTTATGTCATCTCTTGTTACTGGCTACATTGAATTCTTTTTGGAAAATATCACTCCTTAAAATACTCTGCAATGTCGTGCGAGCACTTACTGTGCAATATCGAAGAGTGCTCGACAAAAGATATCTCATGAAGCTCCGAACTTAGGTCTCATAATTGGTCAACATTAAAATTATTTCGAAATTCTCGTTGTGTCCTAACAATTGAGGACTGAGGAGTTGTGACGAGTGCGAAATTTGCTCAGTACTCGTATATAAAAATGGAAATTACGATTCACTGATCAACCCTTTGCCCTAGAAAGCTGAAATTTTGCACATAATAAGGAAGGATATTTCGAAATTCAACCCGTAAAAATGGAACGTCAAAGTTTTTATTTCTAATCCGATCGACTTCAAACTCGGTTTGTGTACTCAAAGAAATAAAGAAAACCAATTTCCACGATTTTGAAAATTTTGCTTGTGTCGAGTTATTGGCGATGACCTCTTTTAAAGGGGTCTTTTTCATAACCTTACTTTATTCAACTTTCCATAATAATTAATAATCGTAAATCTAAATCAATACAAACAAAATTTGAAACCATTTTAAGGCAATATGATGTACTTCCAAATGCCAGCGCTGCACTTACAAATTGATCATATACTTTTTGACCAATTTTTTTCCCAATAGAGTGTTAACCATATTTTTCAGAGATACTAACTGCTTCTTATGTACATAGGAAACTAACTGACTGTGAAAAGGAATCTCTGTGTGCCGAATCCTGAGGGCTGCGCGAGCAAAGTCGCGGGCAAAAACTAGTCGGAATAAAAAATCTAAAAGATTTTTTTTTAAATATTGATTCTTTATCAAGTTATGAATTTAGAAAATCTTCTTAATATTTTTTTGCGCCACCCTCTGTCTTTTGCCAAATAATTATAAACAAAAAATACAAAATAAACGATCATTGCTTGTACACAGTACTTACAAAATTGCGTGCCTTGATACTTAATTATTGTAATCCAAAATTAGCTACAATTACATTCTTTCAATGGGAAAGTTAAACAATTATACGCAAACATTTTTATTTGTTTAAAATGAAAAGGAAAGAGACTAGAACCGTATCAAACAAAGGCAAATGTCGTTTTCACTTTCGTTTGTAAACAAAAATAGAGACAGATTAAATTTTTGTTCGTTGTGAGTTTTATACGTATACTATTAAAGTCAGTCAGTCACAATGCGCTATCGATGAAAAAGCTTGGACGAGTTTTGAGAAGAAGGCTAGTGTATTTCTAGATTTGTTTTTCAAAATGTTTTCATACATATTTGAAAGGCGAACCTATAACGCTTGAGCTTCTTGCAGAAAGAAGTTGTTAATTTTGCGTCTAAATTGTTGTAAGTTGTAGTCCCGTGGAAATATGTCCCCATAAAGGGGTTCTGAAGCCTATATATTTGTCCTATAGCCAAAAGAGTTTTGAAACAGTAATACATGCTCTTACTTACTAACATATCGGGCTCCCGACCCGTGTAGAGTCTCTGCCGGAGACTTTTAACTACATGCTCTAGGGGTAGTTAAAAGTATACTGATAGTCATAGTATAATATAGTCATAGGTCAGCGACTAGTCTTCCGTGCGGCAGCGGTTTTTGATTTGATCTTAGTGTGGGATCTCCGAGGTCGAACTCCATACATAAAAGAGCAATATTATAGACCAGTCTAGCCCTAACCTATGCTTTATAGAGAAAGAGGGGTTGTTTGGAGCTAAAATACTTTCTTCCTATAAATAGGTAACTTAACTTCTTCTTAGTTCTGCCATGTTATTCTCGATAGTGACTCCAAAAAGGTGCATGCATTTCTTGGTATGAATGGGTTAATCGTTCTTTTTATTCTGCGGTAAGCCGAAGCATTCTTTTTTGTAAAGGTGGTGGTTAAGTGTTTTGTATCTCACTTAAAGTCGTGGTCCTGCTTTTGTAAAGAGTCACATGCCCACCATGGAAGCAAGCAACCGCATCTCCAAGATCAATGACATTGCGCAATTATTATTATCGACATCGTCGCACCTTCACATAACTCGTAACGCAATCAATAGTGCAAATATGTAATAGTTTCATATTGTGTTCTTATGTATTACGAGAATGTGGTGATGTGAAAGTGGCTTGTGTGGTCATTGCTTTGAATTTTTGCGTAAGCGAAATGATGAATAGCGGATAAATGTAAAAGTGGTGGTTTTATAAAAATAAATCAAATCACAAACAGTTTTCAATTATGAACTAAACATTATTCAAACAATTATCAAATCGAAGACAGTTGGGTTGGTTATTGCAATTGCAATGTCTTTTTGATTACAATTACAATGATCATAATGCGATTGCTAGTTTGTAGGGATTTACTCGTAAGATCCAAGTGCCATCATTTGGAAATAACCCGTCTATCCTTGCAGAAGTTGCATGTAGAAGTGGGCCCTCCGAAGATCTCGATCTTTCGCCAATGACTTTAAATCATCAGGAGATAGAGAAGGGACCTCATCCTTGCCATCCTTCATCCAATTTGGTTAGTTTAGGTTAGGTTTGTGGACTGGCGAGGATTTCTCCGTGCCACACTCAGGTCAAAACTGACCCATTTGTGATGCCCGTAGGGGAAAGAGGTTGTCCCTTACCCATTATAATCCTGTATTCAAATTACTTACTGTGCTGCTACATACAGACCATCTTGTTGATTTGACGAAGTTCATTATCTTGTATATTAATGTGCTGGAAAGCTCGTCTAGGTCGTTGAAGAAGTGACTCCCTAGGAATTTATACCTGGTGTGTTGGAGACCTGGGCAGTGAAGTGGGTTGTATCCTACAGAGTTCCCTTATCACCGCAGCCTCTACAGAGTTCTTCTTACGTTAAGCTCATTTTCTTCAGATACTTCATCCAATTTGGTTAAATCCGTTTAATGTGACCAAAGCATGGAGCGCTCCGACATTCAGTACCTGATTCAGTAATAGAATAAAATGCCTTTTCTGATACTTGTATCCGCGATCAAAGTACCAAATCAAGGAAAAGTTGTTATGGAGAATAGTTTTTCTACAATTTGAACGATGATGTAGTGAGCGTCAAAAGTGAGTAAACGATGCTTCTTTGACTATTCTTTAGATTCTGGAAAAAGGTCTAAAAAACCAACAAGTTGTAAAAATCTTGATTACAAATTAACAATAATTAAACATATTTCATGCCGACAGCAAAAAATACTTTATAAATATTTAAAAAAAATGTATCCAAACTCCAAAGCCAAATGAAAACCGCATTGGTGTTCGCTTACTGTACATTTTTAGAGTGGCCGCAGTGGCTCAGTGGTTAGTGTGTTGGACTACTGAAGGTTCCAGGACAAAAACACCATATGAAGCGAAAATCTGACAAACATACAAGAGCATGACTGCGCTAAGAAAACATCTCAATCAAGTGCTTTGGATAAGGCGTGAGATTGAAAGTGTCTTCTATTTCAATCAGAGTAAACAAATACATCTCACAAACAAATGCTACCAATGTTCACTGCTCACTAAACATCAATGAAGAAACGAACTGAAACTGGTGAGCAACGCCTGTTTTATAGGTGATGAACTAAAGCCATAATGTACTTGCCATTCGCCACTTTTTTGGACGCATTGATTCAAGCAGGACATACTAGAGTTGCCAAGTTACCCAAACTTTCAGTCACAGTTTGAATGCATTGCGTTAATTAATAATAATTTTTAGTGTCCAGGTTAAGTTTTAGGATCTCATTTTTTCCATATAAAATGATCTATTGCGATCTTCAACAACATCGCAACAACATTAAACTGAAGATTAACAATAATTATTAGTAAGGCCCATTGACTACAGGGGTATACGTGTAGTTGTAGTCGCCTATAGGCATATGAGGTTTTTTAGAAGATACAAACAATCCGGTCGCTCTTTCCTTTTCGTGAGATGACAGGACTTAATTAGTAACCAAGCTATAGACACGGGGAAGTGTGTTTCACTATCAAATTAACAATGTGCTGTGCACAATGACCTCACCCACAATTATTAACTCGCATTATGTCGACAATTCGATGGCCTTGTTATTGGTTTAGTAATTAGTATCTATCACAAAGTATCACAAAGAAAAGTTATCTCTTTCAAAAACAAAAATGTGTGAAATTCCATTCATATCATGTTCCTCGTCTTATCTTGATGATAGACGAGCTGCACCCATCCAATATAATATTTCCATGTTAATAATATAAACAAATTAGTCCTGACGCGACTGATAATAATAATAATAATACATATATGAAGATCTAAGAAGGTTCACCTAAAAGAAAAAGTAATTCTGAAATCTAATTAGTAATTTTAAAATGTATATTGTATATAGATACTAATGAACTAGGTATATTGTGGCTAATGCCATAAACCACTTGTTTGGCGGTGCAATAACAAAGTGGTCACATAATACGTCCACCAGAGGTACTTATGAATGAATAATTGTTATTCAATTGTTTTATAATATTTGATATATTTGTTTTGGTTTTATGCGGAAAGCGGCTGACATTTTTGTGGTGAAACAATGTCGTTGCAATATTGCTGTTATCCAGTATAGAGCATCACGTAACGAGTTTTATTTATTGTTTTGTTTTTGTCATTGTCAGGGCTGGAAAAGGTATTAAAATGATTGGCACGTAAGGTTATTTCACACATAATGCTTATTTTAGAGTTACTTGAGCAGATATGGAAGCACTTGAACTGAAATGGTTTCTATTCAATTGTTTCCTTGCAGGAATTACACATTTTGTTATCTAATTTGCATAAATGCGTAATTTCGATGATAGTACAAAAATGATCTGACAATTAGAACAAGTTTGCATTGCATTAGCCTAAGAAAATTCTTCAGATCAGTGGTGTTTGAAGAGTTTACTCAAAAATATGAGATGTGTGCTTTCTCGTTCCAGAAAAACAACAAGTTCTAACGGGTTTTTCAATAAGAGCGCTACAAAAGTTTTTTTTTTTTAAATAAAACAAAAACGGTTTTGGATATCAATGAAATTCTTTATTCCTGTGAAAGTACGTTCGATGCCATTATGTATGGAACTCGATTTCTTTTGCATGGTCACCACGGGCACGCTTGCAGAAGTCCAGACGCTGAACCCAATTTTCGACGGTTTTCAAGCATAAATCGGCCGATACTGCTGCAATTTCACGTTCGATTTTCGTTCGAAGTTCATCAATCGTCGCTGGCTTGTTGGCATAGACCATAGACTTGACGTAGCCCCACAGGAAATAGTCTAACGGCGTCAAATCGCACGACTGTGCCTGTGGATTCAAATTTTTCCACTAGACGCTCAATTGTTGATCTGCTAGGACGATTATGACGACCATAAATTGGACGTAGCGCTCTTAACGTTGAGGCCACTGACTCCTAATTTCAGTAGTGAATTTTAATAATTTCGACTCGTTGTTGGCTCGTATATCTTTCCATCATGAAATGGCAAACCTTACTGAAGAGAAATGTCAAAAGAGCGGCAAACAATTCGGCGTCGTTTGCTGTCCCTGTCGCTCTACTTTTGTAGCGTCCCTATTGAAAAACCCTTTAAGTAGAATCTCCCACTATAGCTTTGTAAATTGTTTATTTTTTTTTATATCGAAAAATCGTGTTACGCGACAAGGCTCACTAAGCTCAATAGTTTCGTGGACAAGCAATTGGCAACTGGCGTATCTAGAGTTAGTTAAATCCACAAACCAGACTTAAGACATTCAATTCCGCCCACCCACACAAGTGCCTTGTTTGAAGTGGTCCCAACACTAGTGGCATCATTAGAATGGCCAACATCAGTAATTATTTTTGTTCGAAAATGTAGTTCAAATTGATCCGAATGATATGTGGTTCAATTTGGAAGGCCTTAGGGTACCTTCACACTTAATGAATCCGAATTAAAGCGAGTCTCATTTGTGGTTTTCATGTCTTCCCACCAGTTGAAGCCGTATCAAAACCTCATAAATCGCACTACATACTTTCATAATTAAAAGATATGCATATATGGTCGAAATGTTAATTTCCGACAGTAGCAGATGGAATCGGGCCAGATTGAAGCGGATTTGGTTTTATTGCGAAAACGGCAACTAAGTCTCTGCACATTCATTAGGCTTGCATTGTTGCCGAATCAGATAGGTGCTCCTGCAACAATTACATAAGACCTTACAACTTACAACAAGGAAAACAACGACTTAAATGGAGGTGATTATAACTATGCCACAGATTTAGCCATGTCATAATCAGAGCTCTTAATTGTTTAATTATTTGACAGCCTGATTAAAAGTGTAAATTGTGGCACCTCATTTGCACATTCCGCACCCACTCTTAATTAAAAGCGCATGGTTTCTAAATGCTCCTCCTGAAATTTCCCCTTTAGCTGCAGTTAATTCTGCCAATTTCCCAATTTAAAACGATTTTTACACTCTAAAGCCATTAAATATTTAAATCACTGACAATTGTCTGTTCTCTGTTTTTGTATTTTTCCTTCATTAGCACACAAAACGAACCGGCTGGGTGTTACGCGATGTCAACGACTGTGAATCAATTTCTGGTCACATGTACCGCATGAGCATGATGACATTCCTACTCGATGGCAGCGAGGGTCTAAATCAAATCCGCTGCATGGAACTGGCATTGGTGCATGATTTAGCGGAGAGTCTTGTCGGTGATCTCACCCCATTTTGTGGTGTAGCCAAGGAGGATAAGAAAGCAATGGAACTCAAAGCTATGGAGGATATATGCAAATTAATAGAGCCACGAGGCAAACGCATTATGGAATTATTTGAGGTGAGTACCTTACCTAATATATAATTCATCGTTTGTTACCTTTTTTTCAATCGATCGATTGGTTGTGTTCGCTTTAATTTTTATTTATAATTTAATTATTTTTAGGTTCTCAAGAAAAAATATATTTTGTTCTTGCATTTGAAAATTCATAACGTGAACTATCGTCGAAATAGATTTGGACACAAATAATACGTATTGGCTTTAGATCCTATTATTATCGATGCATATATTTGAACTTTACAAATTTGCATTTTTAACACTAGTAACATAAAACAAGTGATATCCGTTCCAGTATTCGATGCATTTTACAATCTATTAGAAAATTATTACTAAAGGCTGTTCTCGACCCCTTTTTGTTTTTTTATAATTCACTACCGCTCAAGGGGTTTTTGTTCCCTTAAAATGCTAATGCACAGCACGAGTGAAAGGGTTAATAGGGAGGATAGAGAAGAGGTACTGGTGCACAATTATGGGTTGTAATGAGAGGGGAAAACCGCGTGAGGCAATACATTCCACATGCGTGTTGTTCGACTTATAAAAGAATCTCTATATTTTACAGTACCTCCGAAGGTAAGCTTAACTGATGCGCGAATTGTTGAAGAAGCGAAATACAGTTAGCTATTTCATCAGAGCATTGGTGGTGAAAATATCGATAAAATAAGGAAAGGCAAGAAACATTTCATACTCCGCTATGTTTCTATTACCTGTAAGTTTTATCGCGCGAGTAATAGGAAATAAAACTAAATTCCCTTTTATTGGGTTTTTATTAAGTAACAGCCAACTGAAAACTGCCTCAGCTTACAAAAATTCCAAAAAATGAAACTTAAAATTAACTGGAGTTATACTCCACAAGAAACAGTATAATACATAATAGATGAGATGGAAGTGATCAATTACATAAATGTGTATTATTTGTAATGTAATGATAATGGTACCATCTCTCCCGCTATCAGCACACATCTTGGTTTGAGTATACATATGTATATAGGTACATGGTTGCAGAGGTGACAACTGGTTGTGGTTGTTGCTAGGCCATGATTGCTTACAAGCCGTGATTGTTTACTAGCCGTGGTTGTTTACAAGCCGCGGTTGTTGCCAAGCCAGAGTTGTTGTTGACGAATTCTACTGTTGTTTATGTTGATCATGCTGATTCGTTATCATGTCGTCTTTGCATGTAACTGGCGCTTCTATCAAGTAGGTACAATGAAGTTGTTGGTCCACCTGACCAGGCCTTGCATATTGAAGCTAAGTCGGGCGGTGTAAAGTACTTGTTGAATTTGGAGTAGGAGAGAAGTTGGATACTATACAAAATTCCTTTAAATCCATACGAAACTTTCTCATATTGGGATTTAGTTCAATATGTAGTTGGGTCTTAAAAAAAATAAATAGGTGGCGCAACAGGCGGTAGACACCCTAGGCCTAGCTTCTCGCAACCATTCGTTTGTGTGAGTTTCTATTTTTGGGACGAATGGAATGGAAGTAGTCTTAGGGTCTTAGTTCCTGAAAAACGTGGGAGTTATTTCATATGAACTATATCCCAAATTATGTGGGAGTTGGTACGTGGGAGTACGTCCCATGTGTGAGTCACTTCGTAGAGCACTTTGCCGTGATAACTCAAAATTTCTTAGAAAATGCAAAAATACTGTAGCACACTGTCGAGGCATGGCGTTTTTAATAATATACGTCGGGTTGTTACTCCAGACATTTTGAGTCTGTTCCGGTGCCGAGCCTAAATTAGAACATTTCTTTCGATCAATTTCTCATAATCATTTTTTATAAGGCTGAGATCAGGAAATTGAGCTGGCCACATGGCTGTAATTAGTTGGCTTTTTACTTCTCGATACGCCGCCGTCAACCACTCTTCGCCAAATCCTTCTGGATAAGATCTCTAGATTTAACTTATTTTTAATTGATCAGAATGTTTTTTGATTGTCTTTAATTTTTGAAACGAGAAGTAAATCTTCTTCAAATGGATTTTCTTTTAACAGTAGAAGATACCTACTCTCTGAAGTCAGTACCCTATACCTTTACTGCAATTTTATGTCGAGTTTGACTCACAACTTAACAGATTTAATAGAAACATTCAAGTTTTTGAAGAACTCTTCCATTGTGATCCTTTAATTTGTAGAACAACACGTCCAGTAATCGACGCAGGGCTGTTTTTTTTTCATAACTTTTATATAAGGACGCAGGCATTTTCCAAAAAAAAAACTAGGACATCTGTCAAAATTATTCTTCTCCTTTAGAAGATCAATTCCATAGTTTGGAATTGTTTAAATTGTGGAAGTTTGGAATATGCTGATGCTTAACTGATCTCAGTAGAGTTCCGACTGCTTCTTTAGATACTATGTACAGCTTTCTGACATCTAGCCTTTTCCAGCAATGCTTCCGGACTTTAGGTAATCCTGTCCAACGCCAGTCACGTCTCATACATCGATTAACTGTCCTATATCCGAAATGTTATTACTTTCAATCTGAACTATCGGCTTAGTAGGCCAACTTGCGGGTCTAATCAGGGGATAAATCAAATAAAACTGTTCATTAATAAATAGAGTGTATTCCAAGAGTTACAAAATATGTATAAATGTATAGGCACGCCGTTTGCCAAAACTATGGCAAGCATCATTGCATCAAGTCGAAACACTCGAAAATAACTAAGTTTTTTTTATTTTTAGGAATACGAAGAGGGTCAGAGTCCCGAATCAAAGTTCGTCAAAGATCTTGATCGACTCGACATGGTTATGCAAGCGTTTGAATATGAAAAACGTGACAACTGTCTAATGAAGCATCAGGAATTCTTCGATTCAACGGAGGGCAAATTCCAACATCCGTTCGTTAAGAAACTCGTCAAGGAGATTTACGATCAGCGAAAAGCGTTAACCGAGGCTAAAATCGTTGCCAATGGCAATCTAAAGTTAAAGACTGTCACACCTAATTGTCCGCCATGCCTAGAGCACAAGAATGAAAGAAGCTGATGAGGAGAGTAGCGGAGCAAGGCGTTTAAAATCACCCTCATCATGCATACACCCACCGACTAAACGGCGGACAAAATTAATTAAAAACAAAAACTAAACTTTCTTTCATTCATTTTCTAAATAATTACTAACAAATGCAAAATAGCGTAAACAATCGACGGGTAGGAGATACATAAGCTGTGCGCAGCAGAGAGGACACATTCAAGGTGTTTTTAAACGATTTTTAATTTTGACTTTGATTTCTGTAGTTCATTCAACACTTCGAAACACAAAAACACTAACAAGAGACAACACGGAAATTGTTATAACGCACTTGCGTATGCTGTAATTCTTTGTTCTAATTATTACCCTACCTCAAGTAAATCGCGGCTGTGTTGTATTCTATACTTTTTTTTGTTTCGTTTTTCATGTCGTCCAAAAAAGAAAAACTAAAACTGGTGAGATTTAGAGATTAATGCGGGATACATTTGTTTACCTAGCTAGTTGTAGATTGTTCGGTCTTTTTCGTCTTATCTATTTGTTGTAATTGAATTATAGCGTCTAGAATAATTAAGCTCATGAAAGACAGCTTTTTTTATTATTGAAAAGCTTGTTTGAGACACCTCGTGCGCGCTTGCATAAACAAAAATAATTAAATCAATTGTAGCTAATTCTATTTATAAATAAATTTAAAATGACAGTTTGTAAACACACACACACATAATGGTATGTGCATCGCAGGATAACATTTACGAATAGAACAATTTTATTTATTTTTATTTTTAAATTCCAATTGAACACAAAATACACAATATATAAAATAAAACAAATATTTAAAAAAAAACGAGTGCGAGGTGATGCGTTATTTATTTTTACATTTACTTATTGCAATGATGCTATAAAACGATGGAGATATGTACCAGGTTAGTTACCAGGGGACCAGGTGAGGGAGTTGAGGTATGTTCCTAGCCTACAAATCCATTGAAAACTGAAATGAATAGGTAAGGTAAATTCTACGGCCCTAACGATTTTTGAAGTCGAGTCTACATAATGGATATGAGAATAATGGTAAACAACATACATATATTTATTGATATACTGGGTTCTTTAACAGTTTCTAGGAAAAGTGACGGTGTGGAGAAGAAGTTGCAGTTAGAAGAAGACATAACAGAAATTTTTGATTGTGGGAACATCAACACAAGGTACACTTTACAATAAACGGTGAATTTAATCAAGAACCAAACACCAACCGTAATAATTGGTAAAGATTATGTAAGAAAAACCAGCTTAGAATACTCAACTTAGTGATTGGTTTACACACAATCCAAAATGTTAAGCGAATCGAGTCAGTCGCAATAGGGTGGCCTATATGAATTAAACAAACATTCGCTTTACATCGAACTTGGTATTTATTCACTAGCAGTAGTTTTTGGCGGACAAGGTCAATATCATTCCGATATAACACAAACCACCAAAACGTCTTTCAGATTTATTTAAATGCATCCACGTAAACAATGTAAAATAATATTGAAAACGAATAGACTTTCGGGCTACACGGACATTCAATTCTTTTGCAAACTATATGTAAATATAAACATTTTTCAGTTTATAAATAGATTAAACAAATAAGTGAGTCTACATCATTTCTAAGAAATCCTAAAGTTAAATTTAGTTACCATATGTCGACTAAAAACCAATTCCCCCATCCATCCTCTAACAGTCACTCACGACAGTCATAGTACACATGCTAACGTAAGTGCAATCGCATTCAATGTCAACGCGAATGCTGAAAAGAAATAGACGAAAAACACTAGATAGCAGCACGACTGTGCCTCTGCAGCAAATTAGAATAGAACGAAGAGAAAACAATACAAAGAAACAAAAAATCATATAATAAACGGAAGTCCTTGAACTTGCAACAGCGCTATTAACCCCATATGCTATATGATACTGCCCCATCCAACCTTCGAAACACGTATAGTGTTTGGTGTCGGTGGAACTGCACCCCAAAGTGTTTCCGCGTTTTTGGCACCTCACCATTATTTTATGACGATGCATTGTTGTTATATCGTTTGTTCTCTGTTACAAAACTATGTTTATTGATTTAAATTTCTAAAAATACCCTACAACAAGAACAGGAGCACGAAAAGAAGGAGCAATAGAAATGAGCTTTCATGCTGATGGGCTGACTGTTTTCGTTTTGGTAAGTATAATGTTTTGATCACGAGTTCTGTTTAGTCTTCTTTTTTATATTGATTAATGGTTGAAGGCAAATTTTTAGATTTTGAACAGCGTTAGTTCTACTTTACATTTTCTCAAATATGTAACTATAAAGTCATAGCCGCGTGTGAATATTGAGAACAGTAAATGCTTAAATTGATTCCAGAAATCATATAGAATTCTATAGATGAAGTCAAAATACCTTCTGCTATCATGCAAAACAGTAAATGCAATTTGTTACGTATACGCCCCGTAGTCCTTGGAGACATAATGTACAACCTTACTTTTTAATAGCTGCTATACTCTGAGGGTAGTCATAATGTCTTCTGCAATTATGGAAAAAAATAACTTTTACAAAGTAGACATAAAGGTGCTAGTACACGGCATGTTGCAAGCCACATACGTATGTCAGCGAATGGTCCCAATGGGTAAATGCAGTGTACTAGCTCTCTTTGTGCACTCTCTGTTGACGTCAGAGCTACATACGTATGTAGCTTGTTTCATGCCGTGTCTACACCTTAAATGACATACAAGAAGTCTGATGGTATGTGCCGGATGATAAGCTGTGAGATCAATTACGAAAATTGCTATAAACAACAAGGACAAAGCTTATTTGGATGTGGATTTGTCACACGCGATCGTCTTAGGCAAAAGAAAGGTAAAAACAAATTGTCAAGGCAACAAACGGCAAAAATGATCGAAAGTCCACTGCCAGTTAGCACGAATCATTAATCTAACGATGAAAGCCATTACTTTCGTCCACCAGACCAAATTGAAGTGAGGATAGTAATATCTTAACCCAAGTCCAAAACCGCTGCTCGATCGTCTACTGGTCTACTGGTTGCCGACACGATGGTACTATTTGAGAAAGCAGGAGATAACCAGTCTTAAAAACGGTGCTCGATCGTGTGCTGGGTTGCTGACAATACTATAGAGATAGGAGATAACTTGGCGGAGAGAAAATATCTTGATGAATGGAGTCTCAGCATCGTTTGTCGGATCTATAACTTCGAATACAAGATCCTGTCTACCTTGTTGTGGGAACGCCTGAAATCATTTGTCCAAATTGGCCAATGTGAGTTGCGCCTTTACTCAGCTTGAAGAATTCGTGTAGATATCGAATAATTCTTTGGGAAGAACCGACAATTCCATACTTCTGCAGTACGTTTTAGAGTATGTATATCTCTCCAAACATGTGTAGACCGGTATAGAATACATACTTCCTTCCGTCCCTAGAGGCCCGGATGGAATCTGCATTGCTCAAAGATTATAAAAGAGTTTTATCTCTTCAACTATGTATATTTAATTGAGTAGATTAGGTTGTGTAGACTGTAGACACCACGATAAATCTTCTTTACATTAAACACTTTACATGCGGTCTTCTTTTCTGTATTTAAGAATCATTGTTAAGTTATTGTTTGCTTAGTTATTTAAGAAAATAATTTTTGTATATAAACCGCTTACTTTCTTATTTTTTCCATTAAATACATTCCAAGATTGAAATTTAAGAATAATAATACAAGAACTTATGTTTTCAACTCTAATTGCAGACATGTTCATTTTCGTGTTCATTAATAAAAAAATGATAATCTTAAATAAATAAAAAATATATTTAACGTATAATTGGTAACGATAACTACTAAACGGTTTGAATCTCATTCCACACGTTGCTCTTTTCCGGTGGCTTCTGCAGAGGTAGGGTAACATTTTGACATTCGTTGAGGAATTCCTTAATACCCTGGTAGTATCTGAGAAGAGATGCGAATCAATATTATTGATTGGTCGAAAATATAAATAAAGTTTCTTACCCATCCACTACCCAGGTGTCGTTGTGTGAACCCCCGATAAATTCTAAAATTCGTTTCTTATCACTGCCGCATTGTGTGTACAATGTTCGCATCATGCGTGGTGGTACTAAGTTATCGGCAAGACCTGATAAAAACAGGCACGGCGATGTGCATTTACGAATTTTCGTTAGAGAATGAAACTGCAAAAGGAACATTTTCAAAACAAGGTTAAATACATTAAAATAATAGTATGTATAAATATTAGGACTGCAGGTTCTACACCTTAAGATTATTTAAAACTTCGGATGTCGACGGGAATAAAAGATACGAGTTTAGAAACTAATATCAACTTATTTAAACTTAAGCCGATTCTTTATATGAAGCACTGTAGGTAACAAAAAAGAAACAAAACAAACAAGATAGTGCTATTTCAAGATAACAACCGTCAATCAAATCACGTAGCTGCGAAACACCCACGACATCAGTTACACCCGAAACTACACATATTTACCTTATTTTTGTAAAAGATATTCGGTATATATCTCACAGACGGATGGACTAATTCGATGGCCATTTCGGGTATACTCGTAAACGTGTTTTCCACAATGGCACACATAATCTTCCCACTATAGTTGGCGTCCGCTGCCACGTCAATAGCAACAGCTCCACCAAGTGATCGTCCAAATACAACAATCTGGCCATGATCCAAGTCATGTCGTGTAAACAAATAGTCTACTGCCGCTCTTCCATCTATTGATAGACCCTTCTCTGATGGTGCACCAGTCGACAGGCCATATCCTCGATACTCTACCATAAGTATGTTACAGTGCAGATTATAGAATATCCCCCAAACATTCTGCATTCGATGACCCATATTTCCAGCGTTGCCATGGAAATACACAAATGTGGGCACACACTTGCTCCTCTCCTGTGGTTGACTGACCCAAAAGGCGTGCAACGTCACTTTGTCTGGTGTGTGGATACTCACAGTTTCATGTGGCAGATTGTGCATTGTAGGAATTGGGATATAAATGCGAGAGTTGGCTGGCAAATCTGGATGATACAGAAGTATATCTTGGGCATAGTACAGAATACCTAAACGAGTAAAAACAAAGTACATATTTTAATTTAATTTAAAACTAAATCGGTTCAATCTTACCAACGGCAAGGCAACTGAATAGCCCTAGGGTTAGAAAACCACCATAAAAGAAGTAAAACACAAAACATACGATAAAGGCACCACCGGAGGCGGCCCAAATACTGCGCGGAGGCACAATTGGCATGCCCTTCACTACATTGTAGTCAGTATTGTGAGACATTTTAGCAAAATTAAAATTTAGAACCACTTTTGTGCAGCGCTGCGTCGAATATTCTCCATTTAAGATAATGTTTTGCCTTGGACTATAATATTTTCTTCGTCGTTTAAGATTAAATAATTATATTATTATTATTGATCGTAGCCGGTTATTATGCTGACTCCAAATTTAATTCGATGAACAGTTTTATAGGTGCAATCTCGCTCGACTTAGCTAATTAAATTTTCTAACTATTTGCGAATATGTTCAATTTTACGAACATGTTTTTTGCGGTGGTAATATAAATATTTAAGATAATTCAACTATTATTTACCTTTTTGGTTTTTTTCATTTTGACGTTTAACCGAGTGGTACAATTGTCAAATCTAGACAGCTGCTGCTATACAGCGGTTCTTTTACCGCACTTTATGGCAGCTTTTACCTACTGTCTTTTATTTTTATACAATGTGGGAAAAAAATTATAGGGACATGATACAACAAGACAATTATGTAGATATTTCCTTTACTTTTAATTTTTAATAATTCTTTCAAATTTTTCTCAATTTTGCTGGATTTACATTACCACTCCACGCAATTTTGCATGACTTTAGAGAGAGAGAGATCCGTTTGCTACAGACAAGGCTAATGATCTGTAAGAGTGAGACCACACTCCATAAAAAAGTTACGGCGGCCTAAATTCAATTGTTTAGGGTCGTGATCTCAATCTTACACATCAGTAGCCTTGACTGAGTGTGGAAAATCGGATCTCACTCTCTGAAGTCATGCATAATTGCATGGCTTGGTAAGGTAATGTAAATCCAGCATAGTTCCCTAACTTGAAAAAGTCGTAAAAAAGTGGCTTCTTCTTGCAGTAAGAAGTGTAAACCTTTTCAATTAAACAAATATTCCTTTTAGAATTAAAACACCACGTGTTCTTTCGAGCACAAAATCTTTAATGAATCTTTTTCGTCCAGTTTTTACATCGAAACAACCAACCACCACGCCCTTTCATCTGAAGTTGGTTGTGTTTTATAATATATATATTAAATGCCATCTATCTGCCGATAGATGGCGGTTTGATATAGAGTGTTGCCTAAAGGGCATATTACATTGTGTTTGTCTTACAGCTTCGGTCAATATACATAACAAAATCGACCTCGATTTTTTTTTTTTTTTTTTCCGACGGATCTTATCTACTCTAAACCCTAGCATTGCTTTCACTTTCGTCCCCGGTTTCATCATCCGTCTCATCATCGTTTCTATTTTCAATCCATCTCCGCATTCTCGCGGCTTCAATAACATTGTCATATGGGCGCTGCGTTATCTGGCAGTTCTCGACATCTCGAACCACATACCGATCGTTTCCTAGAACTCTATGAATGACATACGGACCACGATATTTGGGGATCAATTTTTTATTTGTTCCTGGCGTGACATCCACATTTCGAATGACAACAAACTCTCCCACTGCGTAACTCTTTGCCGGAGAACACTTCTTGGCCAAATAAGCGGCATTATAAGCCTGAGACTTCTTAATTGCTTCGTGTGCACTCGCTCGCATAGTTGCCAAGTCATAACTAACTGTCGGGTTGAAGTTCGCATCCAAATATTCGGAAAGCTGATCAATAATTTTGCCACGTTGTACCACTCCAAACAATAACTCACTAGCAGAATGCTTTGTCGAACTATGCTTCGAGTTGTTTAGTGCGAACTCTACCTGCGGAAGCATCTGAACCCAATTAGCGTGGTCAATCGGTTCACACAACTTTCCAAGCATTGTCTTTAGTGTTCTATTTACACGCTCCACTTGGCCATTTGCCTGTGGTGAACCTACGGCAACCTTAACATGGTTTACATTATGTTTCATAAGAAAACCAGTAAACTCTAAACTTGTAAAACACGAGCCTTGATCAGTTATAATACGACGTGGCCTACTGTAATACGAAAAATACTTCTCGAGGCAAGCTAAAACCTCCTTCGTACTTGTCGAATTGACGGCGTATATCTTATTAAATTTGGTAAATGCATCCGTTACCAACAGTATGTGTTTTCTTTTTGAGGTTAATGACGGAAGTGGTCCGAAGTGATCTAAATGCAACGTATCAAATGGCTCGGGTTTCTTTTCAATACTGTATAAGGTTCGCTCAGATGAACGAACAGGAGCAGCGTACATGATACAGCGGATACAGTTACGAATAAAGTTACACACCTTGTCTCTCATACCAGGAAACCAATAGTGTCTACACAAACCCTCGAAAGTTTTATCAGCTCCTAAATGACCCAACTTCTCGTGTATCAGCTGGATCACATTCCGCTCCATCTCACTTGCCACACACAATAATTGCCTACCCTTTTCATCAGTTTTGAATACCAAACCATTCTTCATCTCGAAACCAATCAGTGGCCCTTCCTCCAACTGATCGCGTATCCTCACAATTCGTTCGTCACGACTTTGCGTAAGTTGGATTCGGAAACAGATGTCGTTTTCATCGACTGCGTGAATAGTGCGACACAATGCATCCGGGCTCACTTCGTCTTCCGAATCGCATGGCTCAACAACAGCAACACAATTTTTTGAACCATTTGGCCCACTATCGCTAACCGAAACCTCCTTGGCCTTAGGGTGAAGACGACTCAAAGCGTCAACATGACCCATTGAAATACCATGACGATGCTGTAAGGTATAATCATATGATTGAAGTTCAAGAGCCCACCTAGCAATTCTGGCATTCATTTGTTTTCGTTCTAAAGTCAGCTTGAGCGAGTTACAATCTGTCACAATCTTAAAGGTCAGTCCCTGCAGATAGACCCGATACCGTCTAAGAGCGTACACAATAGCCAACGATTCTAATTCAAAACTATGATAACGCTGCTCAGCAGGGGACGCTGTTTTTGAGAAATATGACACAGGGTGAAATTTCCCATCGCTCTATCGCTGCATTAATGCTGCCCCAAAACCTAAAGAACTAGCATCACAATGCAATTCTGTTTCCCTGGATGGGTCATAAATCGCCAGAACTGGACTATTTATCAATTTACTCTTTAATACATTAAAAGCATCTTCTCGTGTGGCTGTCATAGCAAACGTCACTCCCTCACGAGTCAACTCTGTCAATGGCTTAGCCAATTTGCTGTGCCCTTCAATAAACATTCTGAAATAACTGAACATCCCCAAAGCTGTGCGCATCTCTTTAAGGTTCCGTGGTAATTGCAACTTTTTTATTGCTTCAATATGGTCGTCATTAGGGCGTATACCCTTTGAAGTGACCGAATAACCAAGATACTCAATCCGCTCATAGGCGAATTTACACTTAGACAAACGTAAAACCAAACCCTTTTCAGTCATGCGACGTAAAACACTCTTCAATAGTCTTACATGTTCATCAAGAGTCACGGTAGCCAGAACGATATCATCAATATAGACTGAAATCTGTCCCGAAGATATAAAATCTGCAAAAATCTCGCATATGTAGCGTTGAAAGACAGCAGGGGCATTTTTCAACCCAAATGGCATACGTATGTACTCAAACTGCCCGTGTGGAACCACAAACGAAGTATATTGGATTGATTCAGGTGCCATAGCCACGTGGAAAAATCCATCCTTCAAGTCTAAAGTGGAAAAGTATTTTTTACCCCCGAGATATCCTAAACAATCTTCTATCAGTGGCAAAGGATAATTATCCCTGGCCGTGACCTTATTTAAATTTCTAAAATCAATACACATACGTAGTTCTCCTGATTTTTTCTTAACTAAAACTACAGCAGATGCATATGGAGATTGACTTGGCCTAATGACTTTCTCTTCGAGTAATTTATCTAATATTTTCTGTACCTCTATCCTTTCAAAATAAGAGAGACGTCGCGGAGACGTATGGAATGGTGTTTGATTGGTAAGCCTAAGATGCATTTCCGAATCATGCGGTCTTACTTTAATATTAAACGGACACAAATATTGCTCATGAATAGTACGTTCAATAATCGCTACACTCTCCCTTGCCAATGATTTATTTACATCTAACAGCATTCTAGTCTCCGAGTTTTCACTTAAATGAATCGTATGCACCCCTGATGGACGAGGCGAAACAGAGCTATCAGAATCCCTTCCAGAAACATTCAACACATCGGCACCCCCAGACAACGCAGTCCCATTTCTCTTGGCCATAGCTGGCTCTTTTCCGTCTATAACTTTTTCTAACGATGATGGACAGAAAACAGCGGATGAACCCTCTTCCCCACCGACGATGCAAAAATACGAATTATGTTTAAGTTCTTCTTTATTGGCCATACCACTGTTTACATTTATAACATCCTTATTCATTTGATATAAAACGATATTACATTTATACAGAAAGTCTCTACCTAAAATAAGTGGAATATTCATCTCCTCATTGGGAAGAATTATCAATTGGTGTTGAAGACACGTATTCTTAAATTTAATTACGCAGTTGATACGGCCAAATGTTGACAGGGGTTGATTTCCCAGACCTCTAAATGATGTCTTTTGTTTCTCTTTAAAAGAGCAGTGGTTGACTGATGAATATCGAACAAAACTAACCGGACTACCGGTATCAAACAGAGAAAAAAGTTTCGTAAATTTGCAATCGTCGGTAATATTAAAATTGAAAGCAACACTTACATAGTTAGTATGTCCTAAAACTCCTACATCATAATTTGCAGCGGCTTCTTCATTGGTGTAGTCGTCATCATCAACAGCAGCAATCAGATTTCGACGCGTCATCAGCTTCGGTGGATTAGGACAATGTCGGTGATCATGGCCTAACTTCCAGCATCTAAAACACGAGCCAGGTGCGCGTACCTCGTATGGACACTTACTTTGATAGTGTCCCATCTGACTGCAATTAAAACATCGGATTTGCTCAAGGTCTCCGACCTTTTTGTCCAGAGCAGCAGCAGTGCCCGAAGTAGTAGGTCTCGATGGTGGCCGAGAACGTGCAGCAGATAGTCGTTTGATGTGTTCCAAAATACGCTCACGATGCATCCCAACAGCAGTTTTCAATTGAGCTATTGTAGACGTTCCGCTTAGCAACAGAACGGCATCCTCAGATGGCAACCGCATTCCGTCGACAATTATGCTGACTACTTCGTGTTCTCTTAACTGACTATTCTTGGCTAGTCCGTTCATAATAAGGACATAATGGTAAATGTCTTCAGTATCTCTGTTCCATTGACGTTTACGGAGACGATTTATGATTTCAACGTAGCTCAGCACCAGATCAAACTCTTCTAACAAAATCGCCTTCAAGCTTTGATAGTCACGTATGTCACTCTGACTTACACAATCGGCAGCAGCCCCCACTAGCAAACTACGCAGACAGATGTATTTGAACGCATCATCACAGCGATACGTTCTACAAATTTGCTCCAAATCATTTATAAAGCATCTTACGTGATACCCCGACATGCGATCACCACTAAATTTTGGCACCACTCGAACAATATCATCCACTCTCACACGACTCACGGGTTCCGGAGACATCAGATGAAGTTGACGTGTTAGCTGGAGAAGTTCTTGCTTCTTTCTCATAATGTTTAGCTGTTGTTCCAATACAGCCAGCTCCTGGTCAGCATTCGGTGTCGACTCGTGCGAGGTAGCAGCACTTATTGGGGCAGAGGCCGAAGTTGCAACAGCGGTAATAGCGGCAGGGGCAGAAACCAAACCACCAGACGGTGGGGCAGCAGCAATTAATTCGGCAGCAGCAGATGGGGCAGCAGCAAAAACAGCAGCAAACGGGGCATCAGTTGAGGCAGCAGAAGAAATCGGTATGGCAGCAGCAGATGAGACATCATTTGGGGCAGCAGTAGAAACCGAAACAAAGACAGCAGCCGATGGGGCAGCAGAAATCAGATCAGCAACAGCAGATGGGGCGGCAGTTGGGGCATCGTGTTCGACTGTGGCAGCAGTACCGGATGCGGCGTTGAAGAATATGTCCTCTTCGCAATCAGACACGATGACCTCTATCGACGACGCCTCATCGCTAAGCATTTCCCCAACTGGGGCAGCACACTCACGCGACGAAATATCCTGATCCACAGCCACACTTCCTGATACATCCCTCAAGAGTGTTCGCAGTTGCGCGACTGTGGCCGATGCCGGGAAATCAGTTTGCATTTCGCGCAATGCTGATATTAATTCAGCTTTCTTCAATTTTTGCAGATCACCCCACATCTGAGAATTGTAAACCTTTTCAATTAAACAAATATTCCTTTTAGAATTAAAACACCACGTGTTCTTTCGAGCACAAAATCTTTAATGAATCTTTTTCGTCCAGTTTTTACATCGAAACAACCAACCACCACGCCCTTTCATCTGAAGTTGGTTGTGTTTTATAATATATATATTAAATGCCATCTATCTGCCGATAGATGGCGGTTTGATATAGAGTGTTGCCTAAAGGGCATATTACATTGTGTTTGTCTTACAGAAGTATTGAAAAAAATGTCGCCTATCAATTGTCTGTTCGTATCAGACGGCGGGAAAATAATGTAGTTTTTTTCTCTTTCCTTTCCGAATGTTTGTAGTTCAGTCAGTAACAAATTTTCCACATACAATGATTTATAGTAACAGTAGGTACACCTATTTTAAAGTATTGCGCATCTGCAATGGCGGCCTATTGTGACCGTGACAATGCGTATGGAAATAGTAGGTCTGTTCCTTTACTTTTGTAGTAAAAATGGACTATTATAGTGGATGAATAGAGGGGGCTAGGAGACAGGAAGCAAGGATGTGGACGGGACCTTATACCGTCCGTCTCCATGAGCAATTTTCCATAGAACGCCATATAGTATGCTATGAAAATTGCTCTTGGAGGCCACATATAGTATTCTATGAAAAATGGTGTTCTATCTATGGCTCAGCTCATAGCTTGCTATCGATAGTATTCTATGGGGTGTACTTTTTTGTTGTGACGCGTGTGTGTTCGTGGGATGGCTATGGAAATAGTAAGCTATGAAATGCCCACCTTACATTTTATTGCATGCCATCATTATTTCTTTCTATGAGAAATGACAGATGGCAAGCTATGAAATATTGCTCGTGGAGACCCGGTGTAACATAGCTTGCCATCTGTCATTTCTCATAGAAAGAAATAATGATAATATGCAATAAAATGTAGGGTGGGCATTTCATAGCTTACTATCGTTTTCAGTTTACGGAATCTGGGCCCTGAGCAATAGATAGAATACCATTTTTCATAGAATACTATTTGTGGTCTCCACGAGCAATTCTCATAGAATGCTATATGGAATTCTATGAAAAATTGCTCATGGAAACGAGGTGTTAGGCTTAGGATGGGATTGGAATAGAACGAGTGCCGAGTTTGAGGAGCGTGGCATGCTTATTTAGCACGGCTATGTTCGACTACATTGGCTCGGCCACATCGAGTGAATGGACTATAATGCTTCAGCCAAGAGGATCTTCGAATCCCAGCCCCCAGTTCGAGAAGACAAGGAAGAGCGAACCTCCGTTTCAAAGACCAAGCCATCGCGGATGCCAGAGCGCTTGGTTTCGGCAACTGGAAGCAGCGTACCCGAGATCGTAGAGGATGGAAGTATTGCAGTGTCTCAGGCAGAGACTCTTCACGGGTTGGGAGGCGAATCTAGATTTTTTCAGAGTCGCTCGAAATTTACCAATACACTTACATATGATTTGCCATTTGGTAGCTGGCGTTAGTTTATGAAGTCGGTCGAAAAAGTTAGAGCTACTGAAAAACCATATCAAAATAAATAATTTAAACCAAAATTTGATAAATATGGAACAAATAATAGAGGTGTAAATTTCATCTTCATCATGTGGCATATCTTCATCGTCGTCGTCGTCCTATTCGAATAATACTGGCTCGTCTTCGTCATACGAGCAATTTATGCAGTTGCAGTATTTGTTCTTTGTAAGGGAGAAAAAGCATTTTGGACGTGGGCCGTGGTGAACATACCATGACTCTACGAAAAAAAAATGTTCACAACAAAAAAGGTAAACAACTTTTGGCAGGTACACCACCAACACCAACAAAGATCAGCTCAGTATACTTTTTTTTGTTCGATTGGCCACACGAACGAAATCTAAAAAAATCTCAGATTGCCAATCGAAATTAGCATTATTACATTCCGACTTCCATATGCAGGTATGAAATGAAGTAGTTATGGCAAGCAAAAATTATTATTAATCGGTTAATTGATCATTATGACTAATCGAAGAGAGTGATTATTAATTGCCACAAAATTATAATCTGTTAATCAGTGTTTTCAGCTAACATTTAAAATGATAATGAAAAAGTTTAATCGAAAGGCAAAATACAATTAAATCGTTAACCGAAAAAAAAACAGATTACTTAATACAAAATGTTCGGTTAATAGTACCATCACTAGTGATCACTAATACGAAGGTTGTCCTTTATAGTTGTTTCGCAACTATTTATTTTTACCCCTAGGACCACGCCACGTCCACGTTACAGTCGCTCAAAATTTGGAACTTCAAATGTTAATTTATTCAACAACAGCATTTAGGTAAGTAAATAGCTATATACTGTTGAGTTCTTTATTTTCGGTAAAATCTGTTCATTGAGTCGATCACATATTTGGTGATGAGTGACTTTTCACTAAGCATCTCTTCCACGATAGTGAAATGATCATATCCGGGAAATACTTTGTAGAAGCTTGGTACCTTCTCTAAAGCAAGCTTCTTAAAGAAAGCTTCAGATTGCCCTCGAAATGTGCAGCTGTCATGTTCCGCTACTATGACATGGATTTGAATTTTCTTCGCCGATTCTGGAATAGTGTATAAAATGGGTGATACTACTTTAGCTGACTCCTCATCTATAGATAAAACGTTTTCAGGATTTGCAACTTCAGTGTTTCTTAATTCACGGAGATCGTAAACTCCCGAAATAAGGAATGCTTCTTTGATTAGATCTGCATGCGGTAGATTTAAGCACTCGGATTGAAGTAGAGTTGCAATTAGATGTCCACCGGCTGAGTGGCCGCATAGTGATACTTTGCTAAAACAAAAAAAAAATCTGTTGAGAAAATTTCAAGAATGCGCTAATGGGGTGCGATTAGTTTTGCACACACTAACATAAAATCACGGAAACTGAACCAAAAAATTTCACATTTAAATACTAAACGGAAGTAAAATCAGAATATTTCCGCATTTTGCAATTACTACCCACAAAATTGGTTACTCTTAAAGTAAATGAGACATCATGAGTAACTAGTGTGGTTTTCCATTGGGCAAAAAATCAAACTTTTTTTTGATCCGGATCAATTTTTGCAGATCTTGATATTTTTCCAGATTTACACATATTCTAACTCATACCAATGTACTTTGCACAGCTGTTTCGGAATTTGTTTTCAAAATAAAATCCTCGTGAGAAGCACTCATTCAGAAAAAAAAAAAACGTAAATAATGGATATGGACTTCATTTTTGAGCAATTAGTATCATCTTCTTCTTCATCTTCATATGTGAATTTCGATTCGTCGTCGATATGATTATCCATATTAAGTTCGTAAGTTTCATCCATACATCGAAAAATGAAACCAATTTGATGTATTGTCTAATAACGCACTAATACATTTACAAAAACAGATCAACCTGCTTTTATGTTCCATATGTCACGAAAAATCTGAGATCTGAATTACAAATCGGATGTGCCCAATGGAAGTCACATAAGTATGATATACAAAATAATTACAAGCTCAACACCAGCCAGCTACTCTGAACCGAACCCGACTACTTAAAATTGAAAATCTTAGCTCTTCTTAACATCAAACTTACCCAGCATTCGTCTCCGCAGCATACTTAAGCAAGAATTTGTGAAATTTTCTAATCTGTTGAATCAATTCTTCTAATGACACATTGGGACACAGATTATAGTCCAGTATGATAACGCGATAGCCCTGTTCAACTAATGGCGCCACACAAACTGCAGAATTGCTCTTGTCCCCCATTACCCAGTAGCCTCCATGGACAAACACAAAAATTGGTGTATCTAAATTGAAAATAATAATTAATATTTAGCTGAGAATGAGATTTATAATATAACTCATACGCATCATACATACATCTCCACCACTTTGGAGATCATAATGTCGTTTTTTTTTTATTCTGAAATAAGCTTTCAAATCTCTCCTAGATCTGTTTAGCACTTACTGGTTGAGTGCAAAAGCTTTTGAAATTACGATGTAACCCGCAAAATTCATTATGTAAGATGCGAGTTCAACGTTATAATTTCTTACCGGATTCAACATCTTTGAAATAGATATCCATAGACTCCATATTGCTATCACCATAAGACACATTTCGTCTGTTGTAAACCTTGCCCACACGTTCTGTCTCTGCTCACATAATATAAAACAAAATAACGTTTGTGAAAGACAAATTATATTGTATCCCAGAACATACCTTCAGTAAGAATTTTGAAATATTGATTAAGTATCTCATTTGGATCATCCCTGTTGCTGCTAACCATAGGAGAATACTCCCTTTCTAAGTCGATCGGATTAACTTCGCTGTTATTTGTTGCTGAAGCCGCATACATTGTGCGTGTGTCTCGGTTTGCAGCCAAACGAGTAGTGAGGCTTTACAGCTTTGTCTACTAACTAAACATACTAATTTATTATAGACACAAAAGATAATGATCACATTCGCTCTTTCTTAATCACGTATCTGTCTCATTATTAATTATCAAGTAGGAGCCATACCAAACACATGGGAAAATATGGTTTTCTTATCGTTAGAGTATTGTTTTAGAGGCTATCAACAATTCATGTCGATGACGTCATACAGTGAGTTTGAATAAAAATTAGTTTTGTGAGTGCAACAATTACTGTAGCTGAATGTGATTCAGTCCATGAATGTCCGGCACTACATTGGTTAAGGCGCATTTTCCTCAAACAAATACATTCCGCTGGTGCTCTAAGGAGCTCTGCGACTTAGTACTAACCTTCGCAAAGGATTGGGTAAGTTCTTTAACACAAAGTTACCCAATGGTACAGATCTTTTAGGTCAGCTATTTGATCGAGGTTTGATTATACAATTTTCGACACCCATTTCAAGTTTGGGTGAGCAAATCTAGCATCTAATCTCTATGACCTAGAGCTTGTTACATCTCAAGAGATTCTATACAATACATTTGTTGTTAAAGTGCTTGACCAATTTGACCAACGGCACTCGCATACATTTCAGTTAATAAATAAATACAAAAGCATATCATATGAACATAGAAAACCATTTTATTCATCTAATAGTATATCCACAAAGTAGATATCCACTGTTACCATTCATATTCACTTCGGGATGCGTTCGATTTGGAAGAATCTGATACATCCTCAACCAGTTCGATGTTAAGTGTAAATTCGTTACCTCTGTTGTTGACTTCAGCTCGACATACATTTCCATCAACACCTCCTTGCATTGGCTAAAGATAACAATTGGTCGTGAAGGCTTTAAAAATGGCAACAACGCTTTGGTGATATTTAAAGGATGCTCCTTCACTGCTATAACAAGAGAGTCAAATTTTTCCTTCATCAATTCGCATGCACGCTTATTTTCGAGTTGCCACTTTTGCAGTGGTTTTGTGGCCAAAGTTTGAGCAGCAGTCTCATGACACTCCTCTAGTCTTGGTTTTTTGCTTGGATTCTCGTCAGTTGGCGTCTTGACCAGTTCCTCAAAAACTTCATCTTGCTCTGACGGGGAACCCTGATAGAACTCCCTTAGAACCGAGTAAATGTTCACAGACACGCAGCGCTTTGTCTGTTCCTCTGGCATATTCAGTGCCAGTATCGCCTGCTTTTGAGGAACATTACCTGGATGCAGGTGCACAAGATTCGACTCGGTATTAGCACCTATGGCATTAAGAAATGCCGCCGGCAGCAGACCATTTGTCCCAGACTCATAGAGAAGATAATTACCAAAAGCACTTACCCCTGAGTATGAAATTATCTGTGACAGAGTATCCATGCGAATGCCCATAATTTTTTCAGCATCCTGACGGTAGTAGATTTCTGTCAGCATTCTTATCGATGGTTGCCGAATTTGAACAAACTCGAAATATTTCTTTTCCTTCTTCTTGAGGTACTTCTCTTGGGAGTAGCCTGTTTTCGAATTAAATGTTTTTGAGTTTTCTACAATTTTCTCAATAATTTTCGAGGATTCGTTGCATTCCTCGCGGAGTTTGGAAATATCTTCAGGGCGTAAATTCTGTGATTCGCCATCGTCAATGATGTTTCTGTTGTCCACACCACTTTCAGAGCCACCTAAAACTTCACAGATGTTGCGCATTTCGCTTTCGGAACATAGCTGTAGTGTGCATGTCCTTTGACGTCCTTTACCTTCCTTTGGAACCATCTTAAATGTCGAATAATAAGGGTGCCCGTCTATTGCCCGTAGCTCTAGGTTATCCTTACCTAGCATTGCAGTGGAATCTAAATTCCCAAATTTATGGAGTTTGGTATACTTTTGTCGCTGAAGTATGACATAGTCACCGGCTTTTATTTGCGGTGAGTTATCTAGCATTTTTCTTACTATTGTTAAGGAAAATGCCTTAAAATTCAAGTTTAGGTGGGCGATTTTCAAGAAATGCAAAACAACAACCAACACGTGACGCGGTTTGTCAAAAAGTGGGCATCCAAGAGCTGTTTGTTTTGTTCTTACAGTTTAAATTCAAACCTGATATTACGAATATTCGCGTACTTTTCCGAACAAGAAACTAAAGATCTGTCAAATTAAAAAAAATTTAGAGTAATGCTATGTTTCCACCGAACGCTAATCCCAAGATTAAGTGCAAGTGCAAGAGGTTTAAATTTAATTTAAAATGCTCTCAGAGATCGAAAAATGTATACAGTTTGCCAAGAACACGCATTTCCATTCCACACTCACACATTAGCTTTAGCAGAACTCGGGACAATATAATTCAAACTTTTTTGGGACACTAATACCCTATTCACACCAAGCCGAAAACTGGGTTTTCTCGAAAACAGTCGAAAACAGAAGTTTTCCCATACAAACTGCAGTTTTCAAAACGAGTTGTTTAAGGTCGTTTTCCATGAAAACGCCACGAAAATAAGTACAATCGTTGGGTTGTTGAAGCAGACACACCTTTTGCAACATTCAGCGAGCTCAGCAAAACTGCTGACAGGATGTGAGAGACTGAGTGAGAGTGAGAGTTTTTTTGTTATCTTTGCATTGCACCATAAAGAGCAAACTAGGTACCTGCCACAACTAAATGGTATTTTCACATGTTTTGATTTTGAATGTTGCTTTGGTTAATTTATGCATTTAACCATAAGTAAACGATTATCAAGTAGCTTAAATAATTTTGTTTTTATATTATGTCAATACGAGCGAAGTAACTAAAATAAAAGTCTAGTCGCCACAAATATTTCAAATATTTCATAGCTAGTTTCACAGCTAATTGAAACGTCAAACGAAAACGAGTTGGTGTTCGGTGTGAATGCATCTACGAGTTTTCTAAAGTTTTTTGACGAAAACTCGGTTTTCGGCTTGGTGTGAATAGGCTTCTGAAAGCGTTCGATTGACACTCAACTGACAGTTCTTCTACTGAAAAGAAGAGAAATTTGCTTCTTGATTTGAATTCAGAATCGCGGAGAGTTCTTCCGGACGGTTCTGGACGACCAACCGAAAACGAAATTAGTTTTCATTTTTCACATCTCAAGCTGTGCTTAACCGGACTTTTAACTGTCACTCATATTTTGTTTTTACTAAATTTTCAAAATTATTGGATAGTGTTTTTTTATAATTTATCAAACGTATACACTCAATCAGTGTATACAAACAGGTCTTCCCGTACAGCGGTTATAGGTTTGTTTTTTTTAACCAAATTTGATAAATCTGACATTTGTCATTCATCGCTAAAAATTTTGTTTATCAACGTTTTATTATTTTAATATTAATTTATATAAAATAAAGTCATGGCCAAACATCATCCAGATTTAATTTTCTGTCGAAAACAACCAGGAGTTGGTAATTATCATTAGTAAATCATTGTATTCAGATTTTAAAAACTAACCCTTCCTCAAGCCATTGGGCGACTCTGTGAGAAATGTGATGGCAAATGTGTGATTTGTGACTCCTATGTCCGGCCATGCACATTAGTTCGAATTTGTGACGAATGCAATTACGGTTCATATCAAGGAAGATGTGTAATATGCGGTGGACCTGGTGTTTCTGATGCTTACTACTGTAAGGAGTGTACTATTCAAGAGAAGGACGTAAGTTTATTAAAATCTGCCACCATCATACCTTTCATTTTATTAAAATTCTCTGTTTAAGCGCGATGGATGTCCAAAGATTGTGAACCTTGGTAGCTCAAAGACGGATCTCTTTTACGAAAGAAAAAAATATGGCTTCAAACAAAGGTAAGTGCAGAATATGTGCAAACAATAATTTCATTTGACAATAAATATATTTCTTTATTCTATTTCCAGTTACTAGCAGTAGGCACATTTGAAAATTGTCTGTTATTTATCAGTTCTTTTAAGTTATTAGGATATAAGAGCTTCATTGAGCTATTATTTGATAAAGAACAACTTTGGAAATGTAAGTGAAGTTCGTTTTTTTTTTCTTGTATGCGATGAATTTTTATTGAAATTATTGGCCTGAATTTGGTGACAAGATTTTTACTGAAAATTCCACAACAAAATGGAATTGGTCGAAAAGTAACAGTAGAAAAGAGTAATTTACGAACAGAAGATAGAAGGAAATGATACCCGACTTGGGGAATACTATTGATGGACAATTAACTGAACAATAAAAGGACAAAGGCAACTTATTTAATGATCTTGATGCAGGGAATAGTTTATGCATAATATGCATATATATATCCTGTTAGTCTTACTTCTTTGACCCTGTTTTGAAGGCATTTTTAGAGAGAGTATAATAGTGCTACGTACCTGCGTGAGCTACTAAACAAAATGGATATTAAGTTGCTGTTGTTGTTGCAAAGATTCTGGGAAACTATGTACATATAGAAATGATGGTTGGCGTTATGAAAAACTAACGCTAATCGCAAAAACTTTATGCAAGATGCGTAACAAAAGGGATAGGCGCACGGCCGAATTCCGAATACGACGGATTCTGTGATCACCCAGATTATCTTAGATCATCTTCCGTCGGACGAACCACATCGTCATCGAAGATGCCTATCAAGACTAAAAACAATAATTGTAGGATAATTGTGTCTTCTTGGTAAAACGCAGGGAACTCATATCAATGTTGATGTCAGAAGATAATTGCTGCAGTTCGCATATATCTTAAGTTGCTTAACTACAAGAAGACGTTCAAAAGTACTCCCACTGCAATTACGGAAAATAATTCGTATCGCCGGTAACCTTTGTGGGATATATTGAAATCAAGCAACGCCTCGTTGCGTGTCTGCACTCATCTATTTCACAAACGGTTGCAGGTTTCGTTCAAAGTATTGTCGCCATCATGCAGAAACGATTTCTAGTTGATAAGCAATTAGGCCAGATAAGCGAAAAATGTTTTCTAACTACAATCCGCCTTAAAACAATCGATAACCGAGAAAGCTAATTGTACTAACTAATTGATATACAGAAGCTTGACATACGTAACGATCACATGCCTATGACGTCTCTCGTCAACTATATAAAAGCAACTGACCATCACTGCAAAAAGACATTCAACCAGAGACGAAAGACGAAAGTTAACATCAACGTTTCTTTTTAATTCCTCGCACTAAATTATTGAATGGCATTCACACAGAATAATCGATCTTGATCCGCTTGGTTTTCTATGTTTTATCAACATTTCCGTGTTGTATTTCAGTTATGTATACTTCAAACAAAAATTAAAGATAAACTAGGAAAGTAGTTGTTGTTGTTGTTGTTGGGAGGCGGCGCTGTGTGTTAATTGCATATTAAGTATTTTTGTTTGCTAAACATTTATACGGGTGCCTTCTCGACCAGCTTGAACCAATGACCACATTCGCAACGTTTGGATGTTCCCTTTTGCAGCCACATCCATTGGACATAGGTTTGATCTTCATTGCCTACAATTGGGAAGACAAACACTCGTTAGTATTGCATTGAAATAAAGAGACAACATTCAGAGCCAAACAAACTTACAAATACATCCAACAATACGTGCATCAAAGGCAGATGGAATTAGATTTGGGGTCTCTTTGGTACCAGCCCCACGTTTGAAGACTTTCATGTCGAAGGGATTATCGTTACCGGCAGCCTTTGCCAATAGTTCACGCTTTTCAAGACCAGTAGCGTGTTCCAATGGATCGTTCATCACTGTAAAAGAGAGGAAACAAAGAGAAATCTATTTTTGAGATCATTGTTTTGCATACACCATCCCAACGCCAGCTCGGTTACATAAACAAAGTTTGGTGCCAATTAGTCAGCGGAGCCAAATAATTCCATTTTCCATCCAAATGTTATGAAATATCTATGTAAATTTATAAAAGTGACCTGTGTTTCACAGTTTCCAGGAAATTCAAGGTGTCTTTGGATGTTTGATTAGGGTTAATTTTTTCGCACTTATCTAGATTACATAACATCAGCTAGTAGGTGGAAGATAAATCGGCAAGCATATTGGGACATGATTTCATTGAAAATTTAGACAGTTTCTATTGTTTTCGGTAAGGAAAAACCATATCATTACGTAATGATCGGGCTGCACCACTAGCTCTAGTGGATGGACAAATGTCAGACGCCGAACCTCGTTTTTTTTTTCTTTGCGGAAGGTTACATTTTTTTTTGCTTGAAAACTTACTCTTGCAGAATCGAACTGGAGTGTAGGTGACATTTTGACGAGCAGCTGCACGAACGGCAATACGACCACAAAGCGATGCCATTTTTCGTTAGATTTTATTTAATTAGAAAATTTTCACCTATTGACAAGACGAATACTATTTTACACTCGAAGGAGATGAAGAAAATTCTTCAGTGCTATCGTATCGACCAAGAATTGACAGTCGTTAGAAGTGAAGTTGGTTGTGTTGGAAATTTTACCAGGGTTGGCTGTGAAAGTGCAATGAAGATGGCGAGTAGAGCCAGGTGGCGCTGAATGCAGTTGGGAGATAAGAGACTATTAATTTATTTATTTAGGATAGGTAGGTAGGGGTAGCTATTTAATCATGTATTCCACAATAGCGACGCGACGTCACAAAATAAGTACAAGTTACATAATATGTTTTTACACCAAATCATGTCTACTTCATTCCACAATCGAAAAAAAAGGAAAAGCGTAGGTATATTAGCGGATATCAGTATCGGATATCAGTATATCAGGTGTAGCTCAGATTGTAGAGGTTAAAATGCTATAGTTTAGCAGGTAGAGATTTCATACGTCGCGGTAGCTCTAAAGAATGAAAACGCTTGTTCGTTAAAGTGAAACCTGTGACAAATGATAGAAATTAAACAATTTCTACTTTTGAAATTAAAAGTAAAAACAAAATATGAGTGGCAGTAATCTACAAATCTTACGTGGGCAAGTTGCACCACTTGTCTAGCGACAAAACAAATTTGGCTTAAGCAATACTTAAAACGCTCTAAGAAATTGATCTCTCTCAACAGATTGCATATCGGCACTAAAATAAGTGTTATTACTGGACACTGCCTGTTCGCAAACGACTTCTGTAGGAAGAGGAGGAAACTATACCTCACTTTCTTTGTTCCTGCCCAGCTCTCTCCCGTAGAAGGAAGCTTCACTTAGGATTAGGAGCCTTCCATTAAAACGATCCGGACGATCTGACAAACAGACATCAGAAGCCTCTTACGCGTTATAAAGTGCTCAAAATGGTTCAACTAGTAGGGAGATCTTATATGATATTTTTCGTGGTATCAAAATGGACCTATGCTGGTCTAGGTGTGCTTGCGTTTCCTAGCTGGCAGCCTCTTTCAACCAACCAACCAACCAATCTACAAATATCCATTATTACCGCATTATTTTGTCCTTAAAACTAATAATGTATGAACGTTTTAACGGTTGCATTGGCAAGAAGTCGCGATTAGGTTTAGGTACCGAAACCAAAAAGAATTTTTTTCTGCTCTGTTTGTAGCATTAGGTAAGGTACCTACCTTCCATACAATTTGTGTTCGATTGAGTAGCATAAATCTAAAATCTTAGATCAAACAAACCCAACCCAAAACGAATATTTTGGACGATTCGTGACTTTATCAGTATGAAAATGTAGCACTTTATGCTTAGTGATTCTATGAGAGTACATTTTAGCTTGCAGACAAAGGACTGTAATTTTCTTTAAAGATACGGGCATCAGTATACCTTGCCTCTGAAAGTAATAAATGAATGAAACTAATAAAGTAACATTCGGCTCTAGCGATGTATCCGTCGGACCGGAAAATTCTCAGATTTCATACGAATCGGAGGATTATTGCTGCGAGATATACTTCAATAGACAGAGATACACATGGGTCTAATAGTGGTTTTATACCAGAACTGCTTGACCGACATAGCCCATTTTCAATAGCAACCTGACGACGCGACGGTAAAAAGAAGTCCTCTCACAAAATTTCATTCGCCTGGGTTAATTCATTTGGGCGCTATCGTGCTTTCAACAGACAGACAGACGGACATGGCTAAATCGATTCAGAATGTGATCCTGATTCAGAATATAATACTTTATGGGGTCTAGGTGACTCCTTCTCGGCGTTACAAATGTAATAATGGCAAAGTGAATATACCTTCCCGTGGAGGGTATAAAAACAAGTACTAGGAAAACCCCGATGTACCACGAAACAAGATCATCTCAAATCAATGCTTTGTCGCCTATTAAATCTGAAATCTGCAAATCCAGAGGATGCGAACGACTAGAGGTCAACGAAACATTTTTTATTTTGGTTTCCAAGGATATAATAACCTGCCAAATAGCATAAAAAATATAAGCAACTTTAATGCATTTAAGAGGAGCTTGATTGAATACGCTAGATGTAACTATTAATAATAAATAAGAAATATGTAAATTGTAACATTCGTAAGTTGTATATCATATGTACAATATATAGTAAACTATGTAAACTATATTATAAAATGGCTTTAATAAGCTAAATAAACCACAAACTAACTAACTAACTATTAATTATTCTTTCCGAATGCGTCTCGGAATTGCGGAGAATTTTCCGTTCTGACGGATACATCGCTATAATTGCAGTAAATTATTACTTTAAATATATGAAAAGAGTTCAGACACAACATTTGCGGGTGAAATCGGGTAGATGCGCCCAATCATCTATTTAGAAGATGATGATCGTTGATATTAGTTAATATAATAACTTTGTATGAGTTTTATTAATGTGACATTTTTTAAAAGTGGCATTTACTTCCCTCAGAACCACCCTATGGAACATAATATAATTATACTTTTATGTTCACAATGCTAGATGTCACTGCCATCATTAGAAAATAACTTAACATGCCTTTTTAAAATTTACGTTACGTAGAAAAATCGTTACCTAGGGCAACGAAAAATTGTAAACAAAAACTTGCAACCAAAATTAGTATTCTGCTTAGGAAAAAAAATTAGGTACAAACTAAACTTCTGACTGAAAATAAAACCACAAAAATGTCTAAGGGACTAATTTCATTTGATGTATCCAAAAACGAAAGATTCCAACTGTCAGACAATTATAAAATGTTGCACCGTAAAATCAAAATGAATTGGAAAGTCGAACAGTGAGTAACGCAATTGAGCATGGAAATCTATTGGAGATATTTTTACTTTCTGTTTTGAAGGAATGACGGAGAACTTACAAAAGAGAAGTTAGCAAGAATCAATATTTTTATTTTGGCTGGTCCTCAGGATAAATTTACTGAAGACGAATTTATTGTCATGAAGGTAGGTCAATATGAAATCTGACAAGCTAGGCTTATGGTTCTATAAGAAACTGTTGCGCTTAGCTAATGAGTATCTACGACTAAATCTTTTTGTTGAAACGATACATTTCAGGAGTTTGTTGAAAATGGAGGAAAAGTAATTGTTCTCTTGGGGGAAGGTGGCGAAAATGATTACAATACGAATGTGAACTTTTTCTTAGAGGACTACGGAATGTATATAAACAGTGGTTAGTATAGTCATTTACTATTAGAACATACATATATAAAGTAACAGAACAGTCTAGTACTCTAGTCTATATAGTCTGTTTACCCTTAATACAGACAGTCACAGTACATAAATGCTTAATAGCTGCATTTTTTAAGATTTGAAAAGATTTCGGTTCTTTCGGGATCTCGAACCGAGAATTATTTCATAGATCAGGGATGAAAAATGAGTTTTTTCGATTGTATTTTTATAACTTAACACAAATTACTGTACTTATATGGGTCCGATTATTGTACATACTCTTTTTTGGAGGTAGATATGAGCTCCAAAAAAAAAAGCTATTGATAGCAAATTAGGATTTCAGACTCGAATTACATAATTGGCTCTATGTATCTGTCACTAGACCTATACTACTTACATAATGGCATTGTCATGTGGTGGACCTTGAAAAAGATATTCACTACACTCACTTTTGTCGTGTTCAAAGAACGGCATGACTACATCAGTGGAGCACTTAGGACCACTCCAACAGCGGCTATAGACTCATATTGTTCCACATGCTACCGCTAGAAATTTACTGTAAGCAAGTGGCAGCAAACGCAGCCACTCATCTTTAAGTAGAGTTCATTTTCGGATGCGTTCGTAGATGCAGTCATAATTAGTAATAATATAGGCGAGTAGAAAAATATATTAAATTTTGTAGAATGGTATAATTGTGTAATTGTAATCAATTGTACCGAAAAAAGTACAATTGTACGTCATTTTTCATTCCTGGCTCAGATAGCTCATTACAAGTTTTATTTTATTTGTACAGTCTTATGTCGTTTTCGATTGGTCGTCCAGAACCGTCCGGAAGAACTCTCCGCGATTCTAAATTCAAATCCAGAAGCAAATTTCTCTTCTTTTCAGTAGAAGAACTGTCAGTTGAGTGCCAATCGAACGCTTTCAGAGGCGTTCGGATTGCTTCTGGACGACCAACCGAAATTAGTGCTCAATACTGGCCACCAAAACATGACTTTGACGTTTGTTTGAGTTACAATCGATGGATAAAATTTGTTTTAATATCTGTAGAATCCGATTTAAGTCTCAAGTTTCTCTCTGTACAATTTTGAAGTCTCTAAAGTCCGAATGGCTCTATTAGTTGTGTTAGGTATATTATTACCAAGAATGACAACACTGTTAGCGTACTCGAGATATGCGATCACGATCACTGATCACACGCACACCTCCGCGAATACGAATAGTTAGTTGTCTGTCCTCTCTCGGTCTCGGTATTTTAAGCTGTATAAGCCTTAAAGTAAATATACGCTCTTTAATTTTGTTCAAAAAACATAAGTTCACGAGTAGCGGTGGTTGCGACCGACAACCAGCGCACAAGGCCAAGCCATCCATCCAACAACAATAACACGAGCGGTCGATATTCAGAGCAGTAGGCGACACTTTATTACGGCACCATAAAATCAACACAAACGGGCAGCCAGATGGTCCGTAATAAAATCGCAACAAAAAACCCAAACGAGCAACATAACGCAGAGCAGCGAAGGAGCAGAGGAAGAGGAGCAGCCGATTACCCTATCATCATACGAGACGATGCAACGGGGCCTGCGACCGAGATCGGTGATATATGCAGGCACACGGCAGCTACATATATAGCAACGAGAGTGCAACATTTCGTCATTCTAAGTGCAGAATGCAAACGATACAGTCCACCCTTAATAAAAATACATTTTTTCAACCAATAATTGTGCGGTATTATTTTCTTCTTTCATTTCTAACATTTGGTCCAATCGAGCCAAATTGAGCCAGTGCCGGTAGAAAAGCAATACGTGCAATAAATTTGTGCATTGATAATAATCTTATCTAAAAACAATTGACAGCCATAGTGCGGCAACAATTTTGTGCAGTGCTAAAAACATTTTAAACATTACAAAGCCACGTGCGGCAACAATAAATTTGTGCAGTGCTAACATCATTTAATAAACATTTATAAAGCCATATGTGCGGCAACAATTTTGTGCAGTGCTAAAAATATTTGCAAAAAACATTACAAGGTCATATGTGTGATAATTTTGTGCATCAACAATTACATATATTGGAAAGTTTGCAAAGCCATACGTGCGGCAATAAATCTGTGCAGTGCTAACATTCTCTAACAAACATTTGCTAAGCCATACGTGCGGCAACAAATCCGCGCAGTGCTAACATTATCCCACAAACATTTGTGAAATAATCTTGTGCAGTGCTAAAGCTAAAGTGCAGCTCAATTCTGTGCACGATTACTGCGATTTCCGAGGGGTCGACCCGAGTTGTAGTTGTTGTGTACGGTCTCACGGTAAGAGCAACTGGTTAGTGCAATCAAGAGCAAATCAAAGTCGCATTTTGTGCAATGGGGGACGTAGCGCGCAGGGACGTGTTCCGTTCATCGCTCATGCGTATCGTCAAATACGTGAAGGAGCCTGACTTCAGCACCGCCGACGAAGCCATGCTAAGCGCAAAACTAGCAGGGGCAGAGAGCGCCTACAATAGGCTATTAGAGCAGCATCTGTCACTGGTCGAAGCAGCACGCTCGGAAGAAGAGCTCGCCGCGCACAACCAGTATCTGGCAGGTGTGGAGGACGCCTTTTACGACGCCACGGCGAAACTGCGCTCGCGTATAGCAGCAATAGCACGGCAGCAGGACGCAGCCAATGCAACGGCTGACGCATCGAGAGCGAGCGTGATCCAGGTTCGGCAAGAGCGCCCGACTAGACTGGTGACGTTCAGGGGCGACCTCACTAAATGGAGGGAGTTTCGTGATATGTTTATCACGGAAGTCCATGATAACGAGCACATGGCAAACGTGACAAAACTAAAGGAGCTCAAACAAGCGCTTGAGGAAGCTCCCGCCAGGCTCATCAACCGCTGGCAGGTGACCGATGCCAATTACACCGAGGCCTGGAAAAAACTCAATGAGGTATACGACAATCCTCAGAGCATCGTTGACGCGCATCTGAACGCCCTACACGCCATCCCGAGCATTGGCAGGGGCGCTACGATATCACGGGACATCAGGGACCTCATCAATGAGACGAACGCGCACCTCACATCATTGGGTCCTCTCGGGGTAGATACCACATCCTGGGATCCCATGATTGTCAACATGCTGCGAGCACGGTTGGATCCCGAAACCAACCAAGCATGGCAGATGGCAAGGGAAGACGTGCGAAAGATTGTCAAACTCAACGAATTCCTAAAATTCTTGGAGAAGCGAGCGAGCGCTTTGGATTCTACATTCCTCGACCGTGCAGAGCATCCCAAGGAAGAGCAAAGGAAGACAAAATCCATCAGCGCAACTGGAGGGAACAGAGCGGCACCCATCCATCGATGTCCACTGTGCAGGACAGAGCACGCGCTATACCGGTGCCAAGACTTTCTGGCACTTTCAGTCCAGGGAAGGTCTGACAAAGTGCGTCAGTGGAAGTTATGCGCCAATTGTTTGAAGAGCGGGCACACCGCCACCAACTGCCAAGCCGGCAGCTGTCGCAGGTGCAATAGAAAGCACAACAGCGTCCTGTGCCCAGAGGCAAGAACCCCCCGAGCCAACGTCGCAGCAGCAGTTGTTCAGGAGCGCGAGCAACCCGCCGTTCCCCAGGAGCAGACCGGTCAAGCAGAGGCGTAGCAATCAACACCCCAACCAAATACCCAGCACCCGAGGAGCATCGAGGAGGCTGGTACCACAGCGCTAGAGGGAGCATTGCTGGCCACGGCAAGAATTGACGTCAGCAGCGGAACTGGGCGGACACTAGAGGCACGAGCGCTTCTCGACAGTGGGAGCCAAATAAATTTGGTGACCGAGCAATTCATCCGAAAGATGGGCATTAAGATCCATAAGCCAGACATTCAGGCATCAGGCATCGGCGCGAGTGCCAATGTGCGGCTATCTGGAGTCGTCCATCTATGCATCCGTTCCAGGGCGGAACCAACCTTTACCCTACGATGCAGATGTTATACAATGGAGCAGATAATATCTGAATTACCGGACAACGACCTCATGCCAGACGAAATGGCAGATCTCAACGAGCTGAGCTTGGCGGATTCGAGCTTTAATAGGGTGTCCGGCATTGACATTCTATTAGGTGTCCAGGTCTGGGCTGATATTATCCAGAGCAGGATAATAAACTACGAGTCCGGACTAACAGCGCAATACACCCACCTCGGATGGATCGTCTTCGGGCAGCTACAACCATCAGCTCGTGCAGCAAGAGTGATGGTCGTAACCGAAGAACCATCAAACAAGGAGCTGAGCGACCTCCTCCGAAGATTTTGGGAGATCCGCGAGGAAGAAGGAGAAATTTCTATGTCTGCGGACGACCAGTGGACGGAGGACAACTTCCGGAGCACTCATCGCCGAGATTCGACCGGTAGGTATGTGGTGACCATACCCTTGGGTCCACTGATCCAGAGCTTGGGTAGTACGAGAGCGGCGGCCCTACAGCGATTCTTCCAGCTGGAGAAAAGGCTGCAATCAAACGCAGAGCTACGGGCAAAATACGTGCAGTTCATGAGCGAGTACCGAGAGCTGGGCCACATGACTCCGGTCACACCAGAGCACAATTCAGAAGGACCTGTCTACCACATTCCACACCATTGCGTCACCAGGAAGTTCCGCGTGGTGTTCGACGCGTCCTGCAAGAGCGACAGCGGAATTTCGCTTAACGATGCACAGTTTGCTGGTGCAAAACTCCAAATGGATCTAGCTGACATAATCACACGCTTCAGGTGCTTCAAGGTGTCAGTGACGGCGGACGTCAAAAAGATGTTCCGCCAGGTGAAAATAGATCCAGAGCAATGGGACCTTCAAAGGATTTTCTGGAGAGAGCACCCAGACGAGCAGCTGCAGGAATATTGGCTGACCGTCGTGACATACGGCATGACATCCAGCGGCTTTAACGCAGTAAGAGCGATGCAGCAATGTGCGCGCGACCACAAGGAGCCGTACCCCAGAGCATACGAAGCCATACTCCGCAACTTCTATGTAGACGACATGCTCACTGGAGCAGAGAGCGAAGAGCAAGCCATATCATTAGCCAGAGAAATCATCACATCCCTCAAGGCGGGCGGCTTTGAGTTGGACAAATTCATGTCTTCGAGCGAGCAAGTACGGTCAGAGCTATGCGGTAGAAGGAACAGTCAGACCGAGGTCACTCTTTCCAAGGAGCATGAGACATCTATACTGGGCCTGGGCTGGGACCCAGTCACGGATGAGATCTTCTTCAAGGTAGATCACGAGAGGAGCAACCGCAAATTCACCAAGCGCGCCGTAGTCAGTGCCGCGGCTAAACTATACGATCCAAATGGATATCTCGCCCCAGTCATTGTCCAAGTCAAGCTTCTGATTCAGGACTTATGGCGTTCTGGAGTTCAATGGGACGAGAAGATACCCTCCGACTTTGTGCCCATATGGATCGATTTCCACGAGCAGTTAACACACTTAACGTCCATTCGAGTGCCGAGATGGATAGGTTATGAGAGCAGTGCGACAATGCAACTACACGGATTTTCGGATGCATCCGCCAGAGCATACGCGGCAGTGGTATATCTGCGATCAACACTGCCCAATGGAGAGACAAGGTGCGTCATAGTTGCATCGAAGACGAGGGTAGCGCCACTCAAAACAATCACCATCCCGAGGCTAGAGCTGTGCGCGGCGCATTTATTGTGCAAATTAATGAACCAGGTGACGAGCGCTACAGAGCTTCAAAACGTGCCAAGGACTTACCACACGGATTCCATGATTGTGCTGTATTGGCGCAAGAAGGCGCCGTCTGAGCTAAAAACATTCGTGGCGAACAGGGTGAGCGCCATCCAAGGGCTTTCAGGAGACCATCCTTGGAGGCACGTTGCTTCCGGGGACAATCCGGCGGACCTGGGATCAAGAGGGGTTACCGCAGCGCAGATTCGCGAATCATCATTGTGGTGGCATGGACCGCGATGGTTAAGCGGACCGGAGGAGCAATGGCCAATCCAACAGCCCACCTTAAATGCAACGGAAAGGCTACGAGCAGCCACGGCTATGAAATCGACGATAGTCGCAAATGCGAGAATTTCAAGACGACGTGAGCTGTGCATAGACAACGTAAGTCTCCTGGAGCGTAAATCAACACTTCAAAGCATACTGCGGACCACCGCCTACGTCATCAAATTCCTTCGATTGGGCAAGAAGGGAGGGCAGAAGAGCAAACCTGGTTACACGACAGCGATGGAGCGTAAGGATGCGTTAGAATACTGGGCTAAGATAACGCAACGAGCAGCATACGAGCAAGAGATATCGCGTATAGTGGAAAAGCGACCAAGGGACAATTCAAGCAGTATCGCCACTTTGAATCCCTTTTTAGACCCGAATGGGGTACTCAGGGTCTATGGACGTTTGCAAGAATCATCGCTGGAATATGATAGCATGCATCCAATCATCCTACCGGCGAAGAGCAGATTGACCGAGCTTCTAATAAGAGAAGCGCACTTCCGAACGCTACATGGTGGGGTACAACTCTGCATGCAATACATCAGGCAGAGATTCTGGATCCCATCGCTTCGACGCATTTTAAAGTCATCCATTGCGAGATGCAAGGAGTGCTTCCGTCAAAGACAGGAAGTGGCAGAGCAGATGATGGGTAATCTTCCGAGGGACCGTGTGCGGCCAGCGAGAGCTTTCAAGCATAGCGGCGTAGACTATGCTGGCCCAGTGCAGATAAAGGCTAGAGCAGGAAGATCCAAAATCATCGAAAAGGGCTACATTGCGGTGTTTGTGTGCATGGTGACGCGCGCAATACACCTGGAGCTTGTCACCAACCAGAGCACAGACGCCTTCCTGGCAGCATTCCAGAGATTTACTGGACGACGCGGCGCCTGTTCAGTCTTGTGGAGCGATAATGCTACAACCTTCGTCGGCGCTGACAAGGAGCTGAAGGCATGGGCAGAGCAATGGAGGACAATTCTTCCAGTGGAGCAAATCAGCGCGATGGGCACCGAATGGAAATTCATTGCCCCAGGAGCACCACATACAGGCGGCATTTGGGAAGCCGGTGTGAAGTCGATGAAGCATCATCTGCGCAGGATCTTGGGCAGACAAATCTTCACATTTGAAGCACTGGCTACCACACTCGTGCTAATTGAAGCATGCCTGAATTCAAGGCCGCTAACTGCCTTGACAGATGACCCGGACGACTTAAGCGCTCTAACACCGGGACACTTCCTCATCGGCGAGCAAATTGTGCAGCCACTCACCGCAGACTTCAGCGAGGTGCCAGAAAATCGTCTGAAGCTATGGAGCGCAATCTCCCAGATGCAGCAGCACTTCTGGAAGAGATGGAGCAAGGAGTATGTGAACACCCTACAACAACGTTTCAAGTGGAATCAAGAGCGCGAGAACATCAAGGTCGGTAACTTGGTGCTCATCAAACAGGAGAACCTGCCACCTACGCTATGGCTTCTGGGACGAATATCGGCAGTCCATCTTGGCAAGGACGGATTAGTGCGAAGCGCCGAAATAAAAACTGAGCACTCAACACTGGTGCGACCCATCCAGAAGCTGTGCGTTCTTCCCATGGATCAGAGCGATTCCGACAATTGAAGATCACTCTTCAATTGGGGGGGGGGAATGTTCAAAAAACATAAGTTCACGAGTAGCGGTGGTTGCGACCGACAACCAGCGCACAAGGCCAAGCCATCCATCCAACAACAATAACACGAGCGGTCGATATTCAGAGCAGTAGGCGACACTTTATTACGGCACCATAAAATCAACACAAACGGGCAGCCAGATGGTCCGTAATAAAATCGCAACAAAAAACCCAAACGAGCAACATAACGCAGAGCAGCGAAGGAGCAGAGGAAGAGGAGCAGCCGATTACCCTATCATCATACGAGACGATGCAACGGGGCCTGCGACCGAGATCGGTGATATATGCAGGCACACGGCAGCTACATATATAGCAACGAGAGTGCAACATTTCGTCATTCTAAGTGCAGAATGCAAACGATACAGTCCACCCTTAATAAAAATACATTTTTTCAACCAATAATTGTGCGGTATTATTTTCTTCTTTCATTTCTAACAAATTTACAATAAATGTAACGCTTTCCCTTAACTCTCGGTTATCACACTCTAGAAAACGGTTTCTCTCAAACACTACGCAGAGATATCGTTAAGTAGGTAAACTTGCATAAACGAATAGCTCTTTTTCTTGCGATTTTTGAGAATAATTCAATAATTGAACACTAACTAATGGGAGTACCTATAGTATTGAAGGCGCACGACCATCCGAATGGATTTGGACAACCTCTGGTTCCTACAGGATGGCGCGCTATGCTATAATCGATCTTTTGCGCACTAAATTCCCAAATCGTGTTATCAGCCGTCTTGGCGATGTCAATTGGCCGCCTCGGAGCTGCGATTTGACTCCTTTGGACTTTTTTTTGTGGGGAACCGCGAAGGACCGATGTTATGCCAACAATCCGAAAACGATTCAAGGACTTAAGGAGAATATCATTACAGCACGAAACCATCAACAAGGTCTTGAAAAATTGAAGTGGCAGAATGCGCTACTGCGAAGCCAGAATCTGCATCCCTTTGAGCCACACTTGACATCTTATAGCAACTTAATTTTAATTAAATCTCCCGTGATAGCAATTTTCCAAGCTTCTTATCGTTGGCGTATATTTTTCCGGTAGAGCAGCTAACCAATTCTTCATGAATCATGATTCATGTACATTTTTTAGTCTTCTACATTCATTCATGAACTCAACCGCAGTTTCAGTTATAGTTGTCAAAATTATATAATCGAACACTCTCATTTCCAGACACAGTTGTCCGCCCGCATTACTATAAAAACTTTCACCCCAAGGAGTGTGTAATTGGTGGTGGAGTGGTCTGCGAATCAATGTGGCGACACCTTCTCAAAGAGGATATCGAAATCGTTGACTATGACTTCACCGATGAGAAATACCGTGTGCACTTTCAATACCCCTACGGTGCCACTCTAAATGTCACCGATCCAGCTAATATCCTTATGACAACCGGACCAGTTGTCTACCCTTTTAATCGACCCCTAGTCGGTTACTATTGCAACGATCGAAATGGTAAAATTCTCGCCATCGGCTCAGGATACATCTGGCATGATAAGTATCTGACGGATAAGACTAATGACGCCATTCTCGAGTATTTTCTCAATCTCCTATCGAATGACGAAATGCGGTTCACACATTTGGACTTTAACGATGTTGAGGTGAGTAAATCACCATACGAACAAACACCCATAGAAATTCTCCATCTCATATGGTTTGTGGTTGTGTCCTATCTATCACTTTAGATAAATGATACCAAGGTATTTACGGATATTTCATTCCTGGCCCACTTGCCTCGGCCGTGCCTGGTGGACTCAATTGGCTCTGAAACTCCATCGGATTTTAGGCAAATGTTCGACATGACACTGTTTTCGCTTAGCAATCGCCTGTTGAAGGATGTCATAGATACGTATCGGCAATTAAACGTTAAATATGAACCGCTTAAGATAATTAAACCGCAGTTTGAGATATCATTACCACCGTTGCAGCTTGCGGTGAGTACATATACACCTACCTTACCTAGTAGTACTTTGGGAATTGAATTTCATTAAAAATCTTTTTTCTCTCCATTCGACTATACGGTGTAGGCTTTTCCGCCGATTTTCAGTGAACCACCGGCGCCACCACTGGAACTATACAATCTGGATGAGGTATTCAGTTCGTCACGGTCGCAGCTGACACAGATGACAGGCAAATGTTTGTCCTCGATTCAGGCGAAAGATCCACGTAAGCCTATCAATGGCAAGGAGCTGGAGAATTATATTAAGGAATGCGCCAGAATAACTGGAGTATATCCAAGTGATGGACGCGAGATGCCAGCAAAGGAAATCCTCAATGTAATCGCTGTTAGCATTTGCAGTTTTAAGCCTTATTCGGATGATTAAAATAAGTAACGATGTACTATAATGAATATTGATGTGATGTTTTTATTTGGAGTGCATGAAAAATTGACAATTTTGAAATTGAATAGCTTGAGCTTGGGCGGTCAGTTACATTTTTTGTTTACCTACTTTATTTAAATGCTAGAGTAATTGTATGTGTATGAAAGGAACGTAGAGAGTTGAAGGCTGTTTAATGTTTGAGCTGGGGTGAGTCCAGGTCCAGGGCCGGTTCGTTACAGTTCTCCCAACAAGGCCACTCTTGTATTTCTCTGCTTATGTGATTTAGCTCTTCCTTATAGCTTTCCTCTAGTGTGAGTTTCTGTTCACGGTTTTATCTTCTGAATAAGTTGATATGTCCATCTACCCTTTTCTGAAGTGTCCGATCGCTGTTGTCTTACTTCGCCATCGAATGCCTTTTTATTTCCTCTGCGTCGATGTTCTGTTCCGGGCTCTTCTGTCTCAAATCGATTCTTCTTTACGCTTAATGCATGCGTGATGCGTACGCATAGACTGGGCATGACAACCTTAGCCAATCGTAATCTTTTGCTGCTTCTTGACCCTCCAAGCTTACCCAGCGATAACAATAGTATACCTACTTTGGAACTTTCTGCGAAATATTGTCCACATGGCTTCCAAAATGTAGTCCATAATCTATACTGAGGTATTTGATACATTTGTATTTGGATTGTATCAACTTAAGCTTAGACGATATGTAGAATAAGCATGCGTAGGTATGCTGAAAATTGTGTTCCAATCACAACATATCGTGCATACTTGTTGACAGAATTTTTTTACACGATAGTGGATAGCTTCACATTCTAGTCTCATTATAATTGTATCAAGGAGTCATATTGGATAATGGTTCGTCGGTACTTTTTCCTGCTTTTTTGATTACCAGAAGATACCAAAAAGGCTAATTTGTTTGTTATTCAAATGGAGGGGAACTACTGTGCGAAGTTCGATCCCCGGAAAACACAAATTACATCTTAAGGTTTTTTCTACTGCGCCACCTCTCGCGAACGTCTGATACTGGCCATCTGAAAAATCTCTGCGCTTTTCTCCTGGCTTAATGAAAACACTTGGCTCGAAGTTCAACTATATTATTGAAATTCTTCGATTTCATTGCTCTTGACATAGCATCATACAATCTCTCTTTATTATTATTCACTAGTCCTCACGAATCTACAATTTCGCCTACAGTATACTCCCTCAGGATAAATTTATTCCGACAGAAAAGATAACTCGAATCTACCTTCGCCTTACAGAATTTTAACAATTTCCCACAATAACCATTTCCCTAAACTAATTTCAGTCATTGCACGGACGGTATAAAGTTCTCAAAATTCAAATGCAATTTTTCATTTCTAAATCGATATTTTCCCAAAGTACAAATTCAAATCAGCACCCACCCTAGATTACGTCGCGCACTCGATAGCAATTCATTAGGAGGATGCATCCACTAATAGAGGGAGAAACAAGAAGGCCACCGATTGTACCTACATAAATCTGAGAGACAGACGCATACAAATACCTACATTAACTACACAGAAGGCCACATCAGAAACTCTCAAGGAAACAGCTTGTTTGAGGATATTTTCTTTGCATCTTCGGACAAAAAAGACTAAACAAACAAGCTAGGATGATGTCTCATGGGAGATAGTATATCTCTTTGTTTGCGGCTAGACGCGACATGGTAGTTTTTTTTTTTGTTATTCTATTACATAAAACAATTTACCGGGTAGCGCCCGGAAGTATCTGTGGGATACTGTTGCATAGTCTTGCACTAATTCGTCCCAGTGGAGGCTAATTGATCGGTCGTATTTTCTTAATGTTTTTTGTATCTCTCTTTTTATTTTAGTAAAAGATTAAATTACCTGAGGTACGAGTACTGTTGCAATGAGGTTGACATTGAATTTGTGTTAACGAAGCTCATCTGTTTTAAGCCGTCACGAAATTGAAAATAACAAAAAAAAAAAAACAACAATAAATATCGAGAGCGGTGAACCAAAATCATTTGGGTATTAAAAATAAAATGCGTTACAAACTCGCGTGTGAATGTATAGTGAATGAAAATATCGGTGTCGACATATAATACATACCTACTACGTATACTTAAATAGCGAAAAAATGCAAATGATCTGAACAGCTGAAAATCAAAGATTCAAATAGGTAACACAGGTGTCTAATATTGGGCTCTTAAGTTTTATAATCAAAAATGGCAGTATGAAACCAGGAACCGACCCTTGAGTGAAATTTGAGGGAGAATGGTCACTGTGTAACTGTGCATAACTGTTTTTTTTTTTTTTTTTTGGTTGCGCCAATGGATGTGGTAATCTTCTAAAGATGCGGTAGCCCGTGCTACCAACATGCACGATTCGCAAACCCGAATAATCGATGCCAGGAGTGCGCCTGACGTACTAATCCACACCCTATATCTCCTTCAACCACTCTCCCCGCGGGACTGCCGTTAGGTATTACTTCGCGGGGCTGGTTAGCAACTCATGCTAAATCCTCCGGGTCCGCCATTTCGGCCCTTCTAAGTCTTTCAAGTCTCCTTAGTTCTTCGTGTACACTCGTTATAAAGGAGCATACCTCCAGCCAGTCATCTTCTGACCTTAACATATGGCTTATTAGACTTCGAGGGTTTGGTAAGTTCGCTCTTCCCCCTGCAAAGCGCCTACAATGGAACATTGCGTGCTCCGTATCTTCTTCTTCGTCTGGGCATTCGGGACAGAAAGGCGAGCTATCGTGACCAAATCTGTGAAGATATTTCCGAAAGCCGCCGTGGCCCGATAAGAACTGCGTAAGGTGGTAGTTGCAGTCCCCGTTTGTTCTTTTTGTCCAGACCTCGATAGTGGGGATCAGTTTGTGGGTCCATCTGCCTTTTGCCGTGTTATCCCACCTGGCTTGCCATAGTGCCATCGATGTTTCCCTCTCTTCTAGTTTGACCCTTCCATTAGGGACCTCTTGCCGGTTGGCTGTTTGCCTAAGGTAAATCCTTTGCATCTCGCTGGCAAGAATGTCGATGGGGATCATTCCCGATATAACGCAGGCTGCTTCATCCGAGATTGTTCGAAATCCCCTTATTGTTCGTATTGTGCATAGCCTGTATGCTGACGAGAGCTTTCTCCTGGTTTCGTTTGTTTTTAGAGCCCCCGCCCATACCGGTGCAGCGTATAGAAGTATTGAGCTGACCACTCTGGATAGTAGAATCCTTATTATATATCCAGGTCCACCGATGTTTGGCAGCATTCGGGAAAGAGCTGCTTGCATTTGTGAGGCCTTCCTGCCGGCGTACTGGATGTGTGTTTTAAAGTTTAGCCTGTTGTCGAGCATTACTCCTAGGTACATAAGAGACTCCTTAGACCTGATGGTTTGATTCCCAACCCGGAAATTTGCAAATTCCACAGACTTTCGGCTGGTTATCAAGACAGCCTCAGTCTTGTGGTCAGCTAGTTCTAAGCCGGCGGATTCCAGCCATTTTATGATTTTGGTAACTGCTTCATCCGTAACGGACTCTATCTCGTGGATGTGTTTGGCCACCGTTACTACGGCGATATCGTCAGCAAAACCGATCACCTTAACCCCTTGAGGCAGCGTTAGTCGCAGGACCCCGTCATACATTATATTCCACAATAGAGGTCCAAGAACGGAGCCTTGTGGTACTCCCGCGGTGACTTTGTAGTACTTAACTCCATTATCAGTCTGATACCTTAACTTTCTATCGGTAAAGTAATTTGCAATTATGTTCCGCAGGTACACCGGCGCTTCCATTTTGGCCAGCGACCTCCTAATGCATGACCAGTTCGCCGAGTTAAAGGCATTTTTAACGTCCAGCGTCACAACCGCGCAGTGCATAACTGTTATTGTTAGGTGATTGTATGTTCTATAAATAGGCGGTGCCCATAGTTTTCGCGTATTTATAAACATCAATTGTGTGTATTTATTTTACCACCCCGTCCGTGCTAGGCGCCATTATATCTACCTACATTCGAACTTGGCGAAAAAAATTGCAATAATGCTCTGTCGGAATTGACTGGCTGAATGAGTCTCAGAAGTCTAACACATGAGCTCCTTAGAAGAAGGACTCGTGGTTGATATGCGCCATGCGCCCTCAGAGGGAAAATATGATAATACCACTAAATGTATCAACTAGCTCCTCGACTAAATATATGAGCAATGTCCTAAGTATTACCTTAAAATCGTGCTCTATCGAAAAGCATAGTCAGATAGCCTACATAACATGACGTCTGGAAACGAACTTATGCTAATTGACTTTGCAGTGGGGCGTAAGAGTAAAACCGTTACTCAAATTAATTATGTTGCGATCGACATACGACACTCTTGCGTTATTTTAGATATCCGAATGTTCCGAGCTGCGAACATAGCCTCGGGCAACTAATTGTAGCCAAGGCGTGAATGCGGATATCTCAGCCGCCATAAACAACAGAGAAATATTGTTAAAAGATTCAGGGCCAGTTTCAAGACTAGCTGATAAAGTCTCGGATATAGACTATCCGAAACTTATCTGTCAGCTAAACTTCAACTTTTGTTTTCAAAGGTTTTGGATAGTGATATCTGACAGATATAGGCTCGGATAGAGTATCAGCCGGTTCAAGTGGCTGTTAAAACCTATAACCGGAAGATAAACAAAATATTTATTTGAAGTGGCTGGAAAAAATATAGTTTCGGATCATTTCTTCGTTGACGAGCGTATATAGATTGCCCCGTATAGGAACAGAGTATTTCGCCCAAGGCCCAAAGCGACTTCAAAAGCAAAATGTTATTCACTTTTCTCCTAAACCTTTCTACCACGAAAAGGCGGTCACCTTGCCGTTGCGCCCTTTTCTGTACGTTTGTGCTGTGGAGGTGGCTATCGGCGGCTTTAGTCGCCAGTAGGGTCACACATTCGGCGGTGGCCATGGTGTAGTGGTTAGAGTCATTGCTTGTGACCCGAGCGGCGTTGGTTCGAGCCCCGGCGGGGGAGCAATACTCTGCCACCGACCATAAAGAGAAACGAATAATATCAGAGTTTCTTCACCACTACACCAAAAAAGGGGTTTCTGCTTGGTAGTACAATGGACCGAGATTCGTCTGAGTGCTGCAGGATTTGGAATCCCCCTGTCACACATGACAGGCAGGCTGTTTTGATGAACAACGAACTAAGAACTACCCAAAAACTGTTAGTTAGAGTTGTCACCAACCGGCTGAACTGCATTTAGAGTGAACGCGCCCATCGTCTACAAATGCAATGGCACCGGTTTGGTAGCACTTATATATTTCTTAGTTGGCAGAATTGTATCTGCGTATCTCTGTCATTTTATTTGGTAATGAATTTGGAAAGGTGCAGACGCGACCAAAAAGTGAGAAATTTATTTTATTAATTATTCAGTAGGTATTTATTTTATCGTATTATATTTGTATATTTAGATATAAAACTCTCTCAAAACCCAACCAAGATAATAAACTTTGGAAAGGAGAAGAAGTGTTTTTATTCTGGAAGTGAGTGAGAGGCACTCAAATTCAGCCGCCATTTGCTGCCGTCACGCAGTCGCCGCCGTCTACAACAAGAGTGCTCGATAAGACTGGAGTGCTTATCTACTTTCCCCCTCTTCTACTACTTCTATCCACAAGTCACAATTCTCTCTACTTATTTCTTATCCTAACCTATACCCCTTTCCTCTGGGCTGGACGAAGGTGTCACAAGAGCCGTGCTCATAATCAGCCTGGTTGGGGGCCCAGTTTTAAGAATAGCTCAGCCACAAACGGAATATCCGGATACCTGCTCCAGCTCCTCTGTTTGTTATAATACTTTTTTTGGATTTTGGTTTTGTTGGTTTTTAAATTTTTTCTTCCGTTAATTTTTCAAGGACTTTTTTCTCTTGAGTTACCTAAAACAAAAAAAAAATATTAGAAAACACAAAACAAAAAAAAATACAAAACAAATGACATGTGTTGTGCGAAACAAATTTAGCGGCTGATACATTTTTTCGCAAGTTTATCAGAGACTTTGACAATGAAAAAGCAAAAAAAAAAAAAATCAGCAGCTTTTATCTGGTGGAAGGCGTTATTGTGTCGACTAAGGGCCAGTTTCAAATGTTCCGGATAAAGTTTCGGATAGTTAGCCGACACATAACGCTTTCCACCAGATAAAAGTAGCTGATATTTTTTTTCTGTTTCATCGTCAAAGTCTCTGATAAACTATCCGGTAGAAAAATTTATCAGGCACTAATTGTTTGACAGGAATGGAAATGATGTTTTTTATTATTTATCACATTTTTAAGTGAATTGTGTTGTTCTAGTTTTTTTAATTTAGCATGGATAAATTCATTCATTCACTCATTTTCGATACCCCGCTTATACCTTAAGTGGGTCGCGGGTGTTGCGCAAGTCCAAGTGCACCGTCTCGATTCTAGGCCATCGACTATAAATCATAAAGGGCAATACCCATACGGGTAGGGGAGATATTATGGATTTGGTCTAACCATCTCATCCTGGGTCTACCTAGAGGACGCCTGCCCGATTGTACGGATTCCATAGCACGTCGCGTCGTAAGATCATGGTTGGGGACATGCGTTTTAAAATGACGAATCCACCGCTGCGTCCGGAGCAGTAGCTGCTCGACATTGAGTCCCTCACGTATTCTGGTGTTTCCACCATCTCTACGGGTCACACCAGTAATACAACTGAGGAATCTCATTTCGGTGGCTTGTATCCGGGATCTTATTCTTTCGGTCATTACCCAAATAGGTAAGAGTTGGAATAAACTCCGAATTAACGACTGACAACTTGACAATTTAGCTTTGACACCAAGTTCGGGCTTCTTATAATAACAGAATAACCGAGCTTCTTCAGGCGTTCTGGAGACGACCATCACTTCAGATTTGTTTGCGTTTACTTTCATCTCAGCTTCCATACAAGCGTCTACAAACGGATAGAGTGCGCATTGAAGTTCTGTCTAAGAGGACCAAAGAATGACCAAGTCATCAGCGAAGAGCAAACGACTTATCCTCGGATGTTCCAATTCGAAACGTTCTTCGCCAAGACTGCGCTGTAACATCCAGTCCATATAAGTAATGAAAAGGAGAGGAGACAAAATGCACCCCCGGCAAAGTCCAACGCCCACGGTGAAAGGTATTGACTGGGCATGGATATAATTAAACAAAAAAGTGAGAATTCAGAAACCTTCTAAAAATAATTTGAAATACTCTGTTCCTACGGGGCCCTGTAATATGGTTGTAATATTCATCTAATTCGACATTTAAGAATTCAAATAAATGCATGATATAACACTTCTGACTGCTGTCTACACCCGTCAACGAAAGGATGCTCTGAAACTATATTTTTTCCAGCCACATCAAATAAATATTTTGTTTAAATCTTCCGGATAGAAACTTTAACAGCCGGTTGAACTGGCTGATAGACTATCCGAGACTTTATCTGTCAGCTATTACTATCCGAAACCTTTGAAACCGAAATATTACGTTTATCTGACATATAAATTCCGGATAGGCTATCCGAGACTTTATCAGCTAGTCCTGAAACAGGCCCTAACTGTCCGAAACTTTATCCGGAACCTTTGAAACCTTAAAGGTTTAAACTTTAAACGACTGTAGTCCCTTCAGAGACTTTGCCGATGACGTTACAAGGTTTGCTCATTTCTGCATCTCTCCTTGCATAGACTCGTTCCTTTTAGCTTTTGGTAAAACCTTCGAATAGATTCTTCCTAGAGTGTTATTACTTTATTTCCTCGATTTCACGCTTTTCGTACTCTTTCCTTTCCTGCATCAGAGATGTTGGTTCAAATCCCCTTCTCTTTGCTAGTAGAGCTTACGACCGCCACCGTTTTTGCCGATAGGTACTAATCACAAACTAAGGGTTTGCTGCGGTTTTGATAGCTTTTTGGCATCAATGACACTAGGATACTGGAACATTGTTTTTCATCGTTCGTAACATAATCAATTAGGTATAGTTACCTCCCGCAACGAAGTCAATTACCTTAAGTGCGTTTCCAGACATGTGTCGTAAAAATGTTCCCTGAATCAAAGCACCCACTTACATAGGAGATCCCAAAACAGCACTCTGCACAGATTGTTTTCTTTCATCCACTAGTGTATCCTTCAAATCAAAATCTGTACCAATTTGAATAAGCTGAATTGCGATTATGGTTCCAGGTTCGGTTGAGTTGATGTATGGAATTATACTCTCAAAATGATTGGTTGTGGTCATTCAAAACGTCTCGCTTTTCAATTAGACGCAGGCATAGTTTCATCTAATTGCTTCCTTGTTGCGAGATACCAGATAATCTGTTTGTATTCAAACGAATGACAAATAAATGCTGTTAAAATCTTTGAAACTAACCCGTTTCACGAGATGAACACCTCGATATTGAAAATAATAATGTATCTCACCTGTATTGGACCAGTAAACAGTGACATATACCAAAATTAAAGACACAAATACAGCAATAAAAGCGACACCAGAAGAGACATAACATGACAAATATTATGATTCGAACAAACACATTTACAGCGAGAGGACAAGAGGCGCATCTTTAAATGGACATATACCCGCAGCATTTATCTATCCGCTTCAGATCTATCAGGAGAAGAAGCACATCCTTTCCTCGGAGCCTTCCCCATTTGCGGACAGATTAAATTAGAGACACTCTAGCTATGGCAACTAGCTGGTGCATATTTAAATGTCCAAGGAGTCGATTGTGAAGCAGAGACCTACGCTACGGGTGAAGTGGAGAACGGTAGTATGCCATTGCCATGCACCATTGCATCAGGTCGGTTTCGGACTATAATTTGTTTCGGGTGACAAAATATCTGCGATTTAACAAACCAAACGATTAAACGCGGACAGACACGATTTGGGTACGCTTGTCGCTCTACGACTGCTGACCAGTTCCAGGTTGTGTGTTTTAATGTTCAGGTTACCAAAGCAGTCAGCATCAGCATCAGTAATTTCTGCGTCTCTGCCTTTTAAGTTGATTTGGTTAGGTTGCCTGGTTTGGTTGGCTCGCTGGTTAACTTCTGGTTTGGTGCACCACACTTCACCGTCGGATACGACGACGAGTATTTTTGTATTCTGTATTCTGTGTGTGGAGGAGATAAGGATCGTGTTCAACAAGGTGTATTACTTGCGTATATCTCTCAGATATTTATTGATTCTCGATAATTTGTTGACTACCTCAATGGGTGGACAATACTACTTAAAGGCACGAGATAGATATTAATGATGGTATTTGATGTTGGTCGTTTTTCGAACGACTTCTATTTGCGTTTAGAGTTGGTGTAGGTAAATTTATTTTTAATTTGATTAATTTGCGAATAACTTTTGCACTAATTGAACGCTTGAATTAATTTCGAATAATTTAATTAATTGGGAGTCAGTTGGCCTCTTAGAGTCGTAGGAGGATTCAAGTAATTGCTTTATATGTTAGTGCAGGAATGCCAGGCGACTGGGTGCTTTACTTGGAATGGTTATTTGGGTTTAGATTTGCAACTTCGTTCAGCTCTAAGCTGGCAGATATTACGGATAGATAAGCTATCGTTGAACACACAAAATATTGTTTAAAGGCCTTAACGTTCTCTTCCACCTAAAGATCATAATACAAGTTGTGTGGCCAATTATTGCAATACAATTAAACCATGACTGGTTAGATAAATTTTAATGATAGCTCTTTACCGGGCGCCCCATTGACAGTGACATTTTGATTTTTCTTAATTTTTGAAAAAAATAGGTCCCGCCAATAAACCGCGTGTATTTTTAGAGGCTTATCGATGAGTGATGACCGCAGACTATTAAACGCCGAAGACGGACCGAATTCCTCTGTCGGACAGAACGAACCATTCAAAATAAAGCCGACCAACAGACTAAAATGAGACGAGGATACCAATATTTAAACGCAAGCCCAATGAGGCTACTGGACCAGATGGTCAACCGAATGAATAATTTATGGCAGGAGGACTCGACTTAGACCTTACACCAAGTTAATTGTAATACTTCGAATAGGAGGATATTGTGCCTGATAAATGGAGCCTCGGCATCATTCACTCGATAAGAGATCCTTTAGGATGTCAGATATAGAGGCATCAGTTTCAGCAAAGAATGAGATTGTAGGTACCTACAGTCTATGTACACATTTGCTATTAAAAAAGTCTGATATTTCTGTTTAAGTTTTTTGATTTGCGGCATACCTCGCGGCATTTCTCGCAATTTTTGCAGATTCAGTATCTCATCTACTAAAGTTTTTTCAGCCATCATTTTTAGCAAAATATTACTTTTATATTTAATTGCCTGTTTCACAATCTTTTTAGTAAGACCCATATTCATGAAAAATTTAAGCGTGACCGATCACTAAAGCATATTTATAAAACTCACTTAGGTAGAATTTTTAAAAAGTAACAATTACCACCTCTGTAACGTCTATGATAAAAATTTATGTGTTGCGATAACTGACGAGGGTAAGACAAATGCCCAGTTGCACAGTGCCCACTTAAGTATCCATTCTCCCTCAAATTCAACTCAAGATTCGATTTCTGTTTCATAGCGTCATATTTGATTATAAAACTAAAGTGCCCAATATCGGACACTTAAGTGTCACACGAGACAGGTGGCAAGCTATCCATCTGTCAACGATTTGACAAGTTCATTTGTTTTTTTTTTCACAAAATAATTATTTTTCTTGCTAAAGTTAGGGATTTTTTGTCATTTAACAACCCATTTGGAAAATCAAATAAATTATTAAATATTGCGAAACAACAATTTTTCTAAGTTTTTTTGTACCATTTGAGGTGAGTATTGTGAATCGACTGTGAAACGCAAAATATGCATGAGTGACACTTATCTGTTCGTCTCTACTCTGCACTGTGCTACTGGGCAAAAGAATTTTGCCAATAATGTCACTATAGACAGGTATAACTTTGAAGTGGTTAAGGACTTTGTCTAGGCTCCGCTATGAACTTACACAATGACACCAGCAGCGCCGAAATTAAACGAAGAATAACTCATGCCAATCGCTGTTTGTTTGGACTAAGAAAGCAACTGAGTAGTAAAGCCCTCTCTTGAACAACTAAAGTGACTCTTTATAAGACCCTAACCCGGCGTCTCCACGAGCAATTTTTCATAGAATGCCATATAGCATTCTATAAGAATTGCTCGTGGAGACCACAAATAGTATTCTATGAAAAATGTTATTCTATCTATTGCTCAGCTTATAGCTTGCTATCGATAGTATTCTATGGTGTGTACTTTTTTGTTGTGACACATGTGTTTTCGTGGGATGGCTATGGAAATAGTAAGCTGTGAAATGCCCACCCTACATTTTATTGCATACTATCATTATTTCTTTCTATGAGAAATGACAGATGGCAAGCTATGAAATATTGCTAGTGGAGACGCGGTGTAATAGTCCCAGTTGTTATCTACGACGCAGAGGCATGCACTCTATCAAAAGCGGAAGATATTACCTTACCCTTTGGTTCGTTGGAGAGGAAAATGAATGGAGGAGGAGATACAACGACGAACTGTAAGAGCTGTACAGCGACATGAATCTAGTCAGAAGAGTGAAGGCCCAACGACTGAGGTGGCTGGGTGATGTAGAACGAATGCTAAGGCCTGGAAGATCTTCGAATTCTGAGAACGCACGTAAGTGGAAGGGGACTCTAGCCAACTTAGCGTGCGAAACTGAAAGCAGCTTGTTGGAAGACGCTTGTTGGTTGAGGCCCAGGTCCACCCAGACTGTAGCGCCACCTTAAGTAAGTAAGATAAATGAGGAGTTGCGCCATTCGATAGTTGCGTTAATCAAGAACGTTTACTGTACTGCTGAAATCTGAAAAAATTGCAGGCGGAATTATAAGCGCCATGGATGAGCTTCGAACCTCATCTCAAAGTTACTTTCCTTCGATTTCAGTTGTTGAATATGAATTACGTCGCAATATACAAAATTTACCAACAACAGACAAACAGTATGTTTTACAGCTTTCTGTCAAAAATGTGCAATTAGCTTGAAAGCTATTCAAATTTTTTTAAACTTTGACTCTTCATGGTTGAATGCATTTTAGTTCTCAGCATTGACCGAAATCAAGTCCAAAAAGCGAGAAAGTATTTTCATATCGACCTATGAATCCAATTTTGTTTTAATTTGTTCAAGAAAGCAAGCTCAACCCTCTCACAGAGTAAATTTTGTAAATACATATGTATGTACCTATATATTTTTTTTGTTTATACAATTATGTAATTTTTTTATATTTAGGCGTGCCTCAAATAATTCTAAATACTTTTAGTGAGCCGTCAATGGCCTTCGGCCATTGTAAAACAAACTTAAATAATAGATATACCTCTTTATAGCCTAGCTACGTTTTATTCTACTCTTGTGCTTACGCACCAACCATCTGCGCAAAGCAGCTGGACTTAACGAAAACTAGCAACAATCCCAGACCAATCTATGTACAAATAAAATCCAAAACAATATAACCACAGTCCAGACCGTAATCATGGCATCTCAATCTAATTTTACTATCAAAACGTCCAGAGCAACCAGCAACCAATTTTCTCGGAAATCCGTCCGCACCATAACACACATCATAAAATATACATAATTAAATTACCGCACCATAACAATAATTCTATTTCTCACAATAAAAGGTCAATGAAAATCTCCATCCAAAGACTGGCCATGATGGGCACAAACTGCCTCACAAGCAAACGACCAAAAAAGGGACCTCTGGAAACGTTACAATCAATTAACAAGGCAAAGATTTAACGATATAACCAAAAGACCATTATATCGCACCACGAGCTCACATTTATTACGGTGACAATTTGGGGACCAGAATTCACCTGGTGGCGACGACGCATACGGCACGGTGCAACGACGAATGGTAGGAGGACACTGCAGCAGCACACACAAACAGAAGAGTGATAGTAATAATAATAATCACTTTACGTTTGTTTGTTTCACAATAAAAGAAATAATAAAAGTTTGTCCAAGTCCATCGAAATAAAAACAAAGAGAAGGAAACAAGAAGAACAAGAGAGGCGCGAGCAACAAGACATTATCACCACACAACACATGTACTTCCATATGCCACGATACGATACGATGGGGGATGCGGATGACGACAGAGACGGTGGAGCAGACACAAGGTGTGACCTTTGAGAAGATGCAGACTCTCGGCTAAGTCTATTCACCGAGTGATCCTGTCGCGCGCTTATCTTATCTTAGGAGGATCTTAAACGCTTAAGAACGAATGCCACCTCAGAGAGTTGTATCTGGCTGCGGTGGAGGCATCGCGTACGAATTGACAAGGAACGTAATTTTTTATGCCCACGAACAACACACTAAATCGCTGTTGAAATGCATGCAAATCCCTATTAGGGATTCGCGATAATAGTCGCCGTAAAAAGGAGACCGCTGCGTTGTGGGTCCCCGGAGTGAGTGTTGGATCTGACAGGGCGGGCGCAGACGACATGCAGCGCAAGATTTGTCACCTGGCTGACAAATCTTTTCTTCTTTTTCTGTCGAAGAAGTAGCCGTGACAAAGGGGAACTGGTTACCCTTATAATGATACAAATTTATGGCAATTAATCCGTCAAACTATTCATTGCTGCCCACACACCTGTCCTCACATTTATATAATATAAATACCAATACGTTCCACATCCCAATTAATTTCGAATCAATTCATTTATTGTCCGATTATAAACTTTATTGTTAACTCCAGAAGAATGCATGAGGAGGAATTCCACAGCCACAGGTTCGTGTGCATCTTCATTTTGATTTATGACCAACTAAGCGCCATATGAATGGCGATGGACCCAACACAAAAGACACACAAAACAAGTGAGGAGAGGTGCGATTATAGCAACTTCGTGATGCGAATGCGATGCGCAGCAGCCAACCTTAAGCACCCATTTTCTTCAGGAGAACACGAGAAATCGAAAACAAACCAAAATAAAGGAACAAAACAAATAAAAAGCAAATAATCGCGCGGAGTAAATCCACATAAATAAAATAAAGACCCCAAACACAGAAAAATCTTCGAAAAGATTTAGGGTCTGAGATTTTCATCTCGTATTCTTCTCTCCGACATTTATGGATCTTTTTTCATTGCATTCGGGGGGGATCGAGATCGAGATCGAGTCGTGTCGAGACCGGCCACCTTCTCTCTTTGGTTGGCATATCCTTGGTCTTCTTCGTTGTTGATGCTGCTTGGGTTTGTGTTGTGTGTCTTCTCTGAGTATGTGTATCTGACGGGAAGGCATTGTGGAAATGATTTTCAATTTATCTTTCCATGATAGTTCACATCTAGGGTGTGTTTGCTATTGTTTGTGATTTAGTCAGTTTTTTTTTATCGAAAACTTGTACTATATGAACGCAGATATCTACTCCTTTTATATGCGCTATAAATCTTAGAGCCATTTGAACAGTCCACTATTCCTTCATCTATTTTTGGCCCATTTCTACAGCTACCAAAAAAATACAACTCTCCCACCAAACCCAAAACTGATAGGCTTTCTGGCCAAGAGTTTGACATAAAAGCTGCATTTAATACCAAAGCAGCAGCATATAAACGTATACAAGAAACAATGAAGCAGAAGGCCATGACCATGTTGGTAAGAAATAAGTAGCAATCGATCCTAGCAAGTATAGTAATGCAGAAGCTGAAGGGTGACCTCACACACGTCTGCAACTTTTCCATAAAATGTCACAGTTGTTTCTGTATTTGGTCCTGAAAGCAAAAATGATGAATTAGACATAGCAAAGAGAAATCCAATTTCTATTGGCACATTGGAATGGGTTTGCGAGCTTGCTTGCAGTGAGATTTGTGAACAAAAGACCATTGGGTAGACTGCATCCCCATTATTGGTAAAAAGTAGCCATTAAATGGCACTCGGGTATTTTTGAGGGCATCTTTGCTTGAAAATCATCTTTTGGTCATAAATTATAATTCTGATCTATCGAAGGACTTTGTCAACCTAGGCTCCGCTATGAATTCAGACAATGACACCAGCGCTGAGATTAAACAAAGAAAACTCTTGCCAATCGTTGTTTCTTTGGGCTAAGAATGCAATTGAGTATCAAAGCCCTCTCTCGAACAACTAAAGTGACTCTTTATAAGACCTTAATCATCAAATTCCTTCTTTATGGTGCAGAGGCATGGACACAAACCAGTAAGAAATAGACCGTCGACTCCTCCCACATAACGGACTTTGCCTACAAGCTGTTGGCACCATAGGATTTATTTATGTGTTGGGCCTGTATAAATCAAAGGGAAGAAATTACGGCACACGCATACTTAGTAAAATCCTATGGCAGTTGCACCTGGCAGTGGTTTATGGCAGTAGGGCTGTGTTCTGAAGGTTTCTTCTTTTTTTCCAGTTACACTTCGTTCACATCACAGTTTAGTTTTAGGAAATATTAAATTGTTCAAACTGTTGATATCAATTAAAATTGGCGATGTAAAGGAATATTCACATGATAATGAACAAACGAATTGATAATAATATGCGAACGAACCACTTTTGATGCATTCATATAACAAAAATTTGCTCATTTTACTATTGCAAGATTACCTACAATAATAAATTACTGCATCAAAATATGGGGAAAACTAGTTTGAAAAGAGTTTAAACAACGAAATTTCGAACTAAAAATGTTTGCCTCGAAGGAAAACACCCTTGGTGCGAATTTTCACAAGTTTATTCAAAATTCAGACATTAAAACCCGCTCCACAAACTATCAAATACAAAATTCGTTCGAACTTATGTAAACTTTAATCAAAGATTGTTAAGTAGTAGAAATTGATGTTTGAACTTGGCGAACTGTTGCGAAAAATAAAAGTGTTCATGCGAATGGACTGTCAAAACATGTGATAATATTCTTTTCACTTATACCTACCATGTTCCCACCAACGTGATTTAGCTAAATTCATTTGATTTAGCCAAAATCATGTTATTAATTTCGTGATCTATTACTATTATATATTTTCATAACTGCAAAAAAACAAAATTGGTCCGGAAAAGACTTGCTCCTGGAACTTTGGAATGAAGCTTCAGGAATTGACAGTCAAAACAAAGTGTCAAAATGAAACTCTTTTCGTGATTTATTTTTTACTTTAGTTTATTCACGTGGTTATCCTTTATTTGTTATTTTGATTTTGTTATTAGACCTGTTTTATTGCACATCTATCTCAGTGAAGTAAAGAAAAGTAGAAATTTTAACACGCAATTACAACAACTACACACTGCTTGACACGTTTTCATGCAACGTCGTAAGTTTACCATTCGCGTTAAGAGAAAATTGCACATTTTACTATTCCTAGTATAGAATAATTAGTTATTCTATCAAATTGTATTAAGAAAACAAGTTTTAAAAGGGTTTACATAACGAAATTTCCAATTCCAAACTTTTTGCCGTGAACGAAAACATACTTTGATTGGAATTGAAAATTTCGTTATTTAAACTCTTTTAAAACTTGTTTTCTTAATACAATTTGATGGATTAATAATTTATCCTACACTTGGAATAGTAAAATATGCAATTTCTATTTATAAAAACATCAAAAGTATTATAAATGCATGCAAAGTATTTTTTTCCTGATTTCGCGCCTTTATTTCAAGCGTAACATTGTGGAATTTTCTGTTTATAAATGCATAAAAAGTGGTTTATTCGCGTTTCATCAATTCGTTCGATCGCTCCCATGTGAATGGACCTTTAGTTGGTAGCAATTTAACAAATTCGCTGGAACGTAAAATAAATCGCCAGCGATTTTTTTTTTCATTCACTAATCCCTAGGTACCTCTTTTTTATTCGCGGGTGATTTGTTGTTGCGACGAGTTTCTTGTGAATTGAAAAAAGTATTAGTTTTCGAACGAGCGAACAAAATATTATCAACGATATAGATTATATTTTCGCTCAAAATTAAGTTTAAATCATTCCAACCAGCCGTCTAGCTACTTGCAATATGATTTTATCTAAAATGTAAACAGTACCTAAACTTAGTTCCCAACATTTCTTAACACATCCCAATAAATGGCCACTCTTATGTTTTATTTACATTCCCGCCATTAATTTTGACATTTACACGTATTCACAGACAGGGTAATTTTTTCCGGGGAGAATCGGGTAGGTGTACGGAAAGTCGGCGGTCTAGTTCTCTGTGGTTTGTGGGCATGGACTCTATCAAAAGCGGATGAGGTTACTCTTGGTCGCTTTGAGTGGAAAATTCGTCGAGTAATTTTCGGTCCGGTCTGCATAGACGGTGAATGGAGGAGGAGATACAACGACGAACTGTACGGGCTGTACAGCGACATCGACCTAGACAGAAGAGTGAAGGTCCAACGACTGCGGTGGCTGGGTCATGTAGAGCGAATGGACGTGAATGCTCCGGCCCGGAAGATCTTTGAATCCACACACCACACCCGAGGGATGGCGCAGTAGAAGAAGACCGCGACTCAGGTGGTGCACGCAAGTGGAAAGGGACCTTAACCAACTTAGCGTGCGAAACTGGAGACAGCTGGCCAAAGATCGTGTTGGCTGGAGACGCTTGTTGGTTGAGGCCCAGGTTCACCCCGGACTGTAGCGCCACCTTAAGTAAGTAAGTATCTATCGAATTATTATATTGTTGTACTAAAACCCATTTTATAAATTATCAAGTTGAACTCTGGCCAATAAAGATTACACTAAACTGTTTACGGAAGTTACTATATACTTGTATATTTTTGAAATATGTTGTAAACAACGCTTTTTACTTTCTACTTTTGCAAACTCTGCAACACGGATGACAGTTTGATTAGTAAAAGTTCTGTTTCCGTTTTTTATTTTGCAACGTGGCATTTTTAATATGCATCTATGACATGCTGTCACTGTCAGAAGCGGCCATACTTGAGACCATGGGCGCACCAGTTTACAACATAAGCAAATACATTATCTACATATACTCACATAAAACTACATGACACCGTTCCATCAGTAAATGTCAAAAAAACAATGAAAAACCGTCAATTTTAAAATGTGATGTCATTATAGGGTAGCCTACAAAATACCACAATCCACTGTCTCCACTGTACAGTTTTTATTTATAATCTTCCATATCACCAAACGCTCATAGTCCCATACGCTCTATGCACTGTGTTAGTGGAATAGATCTATGTATCGAGAAGATCTCCTCGTTGAGCCCAAGAAGTGGTAATTGAGTGAAAATCCTAACTGACACATTTTATTGGCATCGTGATTATCTACGATATTTGTCACAAAGTGTCTGGTGGATTTGAATTTTTATGGTTCTGTCATTGGGGATAGTAAATCTTTGTCTGTTCATCGATGTTTATTTTTTTTTGTTCTCTCTCTCTCCCATTGCCTTGTCAGTCTGACATTTGATTTGGTTTATTGGTAATGTAATTTTAATGTAATTGTTTTACGGGTGGTCAGTAGATGGTTATTCGATTGGACAGATATTTGAAACTATCGCGACATTCGCGCCAGTAGATCGATGTAAACATGATTGATATCGATCGATTGATTTCGATGTTACATTGTATCGAAAGATGTTTATCTTTCGGAATCGTTTCGAGTTAAGATTATTATTCATGTATCTACTAATATTACTTGATTTGGGGGATCAATTTAATGGCGTTTCCAGAGATATCAAAGACTGACAGATGCGTTAAGCATTTCTTTGCTATCTTATCTTGTGAGGTCTTGGTCGATGAAAGAAGTAATTTAATGCTGATGGCGATATACACTTAAAATAGATAGATATAGCCGTCCGACCTAATTAAATTTAATACGTCACATCGGTCCTATAACTCCTCTCGCCATTATTGATATTATCACACGTATTGCTTATCTCACCGGAGTCAAGTAATAAAAAGTACTGAAACGAACGTCTAACAAACGTCCGAGAGTCATGAAAAAGCTTCTCAATTCAGGCGTTCGGACTCGGCATAAAATTATAGGTCTCTTCCATTCGTTCCAATAAAAACTCACACAAGACGAATGGTTGTGAAAAGCTAGGCCTAGGGTGCCTAACGGTCCTGTTGCGCCAACTTTATATGTATTTATGTTTTTTTTAGGCATAGTAGTTGTAGCTCGACTAAGATGGCTAGGACATGTAGAGCGAATGAACACCAACGCTCCGGCCCGAAGAGTCTTCGATTCCAACCCGGAGGGACAACGCAGTAGAGAAAGACCTCGCCTTAGGTGGCGCGCACAAGTGGAAGGGGACCTTAACCAACTGGGAGTGCGCAACTGGAGGCAGTTAGCCAAAGATCGTGCTAACTGGAGAGGCGTGTTGATTGAGGCCCAGGTCCACCCCGGACTGTAGCGCCATCTAAGTAAGTAAGTTGTAGCTCAACTGAACCAATACAACACGTCTAAGCTAATATGGCAAAAGGTAATATACCATTAAAGATCCACCGGACTTCTAAGAAACAAGAGGGGTATCATTGTCATAATAACAAACGTCATAACCGCGGTGCAATCGGTCGACATGCCCAGGGTCTTTCCTACAACGATTTCTGCAGGAGCTGCAGAGATGAGGAAAAGGAGTAGACAATAGTGCACTTCTTGTGAATTTGAGTATCTTAACGATGCCAGTGGTTCGACCATTTACCTCCTCAATTCAACAAATTGGACGAAAACAAACAGGCCAAGCTACAAGGGACGATCTTTCAAAACTCTGTTCAGTTACTTTGATACGCCAATGACATTCTTTATCGTTATTCTTCGTGTAGTTTTCGGTCCCATAAGCGATGACTAGCGTAGCGACATGTCAAATAGGTAATAACAACCATTTCTGATTCTGATAACTGTCAATTTTTTAATATGTTTTTTTCCATGTATCGGACAATGAGGCGTGCGTTATCAACTAAGTATTTGCATCGTAAAAGTGATAACATGAAGGGTTGCTTGCATCATAACGTTTTTTTAAGGTTCGAAGTTCGAAGAAGTACCCGCAGTTAGCCACCACACTTTAATTAATCCACTTTCTCTCTTGCCTTATGGCTATCCTTTTCTGTGCACTCTTACTCCTTCCTAAACTGGAATAAAATTCCAAGCAATATGCACCTATACATGAAATTCGAAACGAGGAAGTTACCTTGAGTAAACTTTCTATCCTTATCCTTCGATTTTCGATAATTCCCGCATATATGACCGATGATGGACACTTTTCCTTTTTGCCTCTGACTGTGACAGTCACTGGTGTGTACATAATTGCAAGGACAAAGATCACTCGAATGGAAACAAATATCGTGCGCACCAAGAATTTTCATCCTTTTTTCCAATGAAATGGAAGAGGTCGCCAAATGGTAGAGGACACACAACAACAGCATTTTTGTATCCATTTCGTTAGTGACAGGAGTCTTGATATATTTACACAGAAGCCAGAGTTGCATGGAGTCAACCCCAAAACCGAAGCCGTTTAATTAACGAAACCAAGTCCTGGATTTTTCACCATTCTGCAGTGCATACTGCACCGGAAGCGCTGTCTCACTTATCCCCGCTGTATTGACAAACTTGGAAAATCTCAGCTGCTTGTGGCAGCCCTAACAAATATTTGTTTAACTTTTTGACAAAACAAATACATAATTCAAAGACAAAAAGGATCATCAACCATTTTTGGGAAATCATCAGGCGAATTTCCCAGTTTCGTCTGTGAGAGAGGTTTTGTGTTTTCCTTTTCTCGGTGAGCATATGATTGTCAAGGAGCGGTCCATTAGGGAAAACAAAACACAGAAATGTCAAAAGGCTGCGCGACGTTGTTTTAATTGCGGAGGAGAACGACCGGCCATTGTTGTTTTTCTATCCACAGCGGGGTTAATGTGATTTTAATGAAATTAACTTTTGGAGTGGGTGTGGTGAACACAATAATCGAGGGTGGCAAAATAAGTGGTTGTGGCGAAACTTTCCATATGTTTGTAACCCGGTGTACACAAATATTTGGAAAGGCATTAGGCGATTGTCCTAACAATTGCACAGGTCTTTAACATGAGCCATCTGAAATTATAGTTTCTAAGCACAATTTATAAGAGTGTTGGTTAAGTACGTATACACTTATCGTATGGACTTCTTCACTTCTTTCATGAGCTGACCAATCGAAATCATCCGGCCGGAGATGCAATGTACTAATAGCGTTTTCTATGGATGGTTTTACTGATCTCATTAAATCATGGATAGCAAAACAATATAGGGAGGTGTAGGTAAGTATTTTTTATATAGGTACGGGAAAAAATCCTCTCACATCAAAGGACAAATTTTCTTATAAAAACTTTAGAAATGCTGATAGACTTGAAGAGGCTTTCAATAATATGGTAAAGGAATCTATAACTATCGCACTTGAAGCCAAACGATTGACGTAAGGCTGAGTCACTGGATCAACTGATGGGTTAATAATTAAGAGCTTAAGTGTTGCAAGCTGAGAAGGTCAGTTCAACGTGGTACTGTACAGGGCGAAGTATTTTCACCGCAGCTATGGGCTCCTAATAATTAAAGAAACACCTGTGACCTTGCAGAAACACAACCGCAAAGTTAAAGCATATGCTTACGACATCGGCAGTTTATATAAGTACAAAGTACCGGAAAATATTTTAAAACCGGTATAAACCCGGTTAAATCAGAGGTAGTGCTATTTACAATGAAGCACAGAGCTTCTTAAATCGATCCACCTAAATTAAAAGGAATCTGGCATCTGCTCTGACAGTGGCGTTAGCTCTGGTCCTGAATAAGAAGCTGAGCTGAAAAGGATTTCTTTAGACTTTCCACTTTCTTCTGATATATCTTATCGAAGGCACCTTCAATGTCCATTATTATTGTAGATACAGCTATGTATTTGTATATATATCCCAGCAAATACCTAAGGATGTTAAGCTGACCGGTCTAAAATACTTCGCTTTCTACTTTTTTAGAAAATGGATCCACCCATTGGGGTTATCAATATCCTGTTCACTACTTGCACCCTTGGAGCCCGGGGCTGATCTCATTACAGCTTCCTGAAAAGTCTACTCCAACAGGACCTCGTTTGTGCGTTCCAGAGTGTTTCTATTATCGCCCCTATTTTAATACGAATACTCCCAATCCTCGAGCAATATAGTCCCCTCACGACTCTCTATTTTCTTTCTTTTTCGCATTTTGGCTGTGGGATGAATTTTATGGGCTATACAGTGAAGCTTAAAATACAACAGCATCAAACGTGGTCACATGGAGCGACAATAACGCACCAGACCAGCCCGACGCACGCAACCAAAGGCTCTTATTAAAGCTTGTATCTGGCTGGAAATGGAAGGGGATGTTTGCTTGAGATACTGCCATACTGGTCCGCCCATTCCGTTGCGTCATCAATTAGTTATTACTAGCTGAATACCTGATACTTTGCATCAAAAACATTCTAGGTCCATGCCTCGCTCCTTAATAATCGTCATGCCCCACCGGATGGGAACCACTGATAGAAGATTGCATACAGAGCACAGAACTGGTTGTTACATAATTTAGAAGGGATATAGTTAAACAAGGACGAATCATTTTAAAATAAAATTTATAGATTATTGTCTGCGAAACTTAGAGTCAAATCTATAGCAAATACTCGTACATTTATTACAGATAAGATACTCCTACAATTTCCCTGCATTTTGATCCAATTTCGTAGACTCATCTGCACACAGTTTTATTTAAATATTGTTTGCCTTCCATTCGATGACAACTTGTCACCTATAGATATACAAACTAAGTCGTATTGCTTTCAAGAAAAGTTGTATGAAGTAACGCTTCGCTAAACCGCAAAACTATATAGACAGAGACACCAAAAAGCCGAGAAGCTAGACAAGTACCTATAGCTACAGAAAAAAAAAAGAAATACAAAAAACTAGATTGACAATTTATGACATTCTATTATCGTATTTCAATATTTCACCATACCATGTCAGAATGAGTACCTATGCACGTGTGTGTGTGCATGCGGATGCAAATCACTGTACCGAAGAGGCTTCAAACAGAGCAGATATCTCTTTTTTGAAGGCAACAAGCCCAGTACCAAAACCAACATCATCATCATCAATGAGCTACCTTATCCAAGCCATACACATATAGATATCTCTTATGCTTCAGCATTTCAGGCCTGTAACTGTCATTCAAATGGAAATATTGTGCATTTTAGAATTTCAGGTTGACACGCTTGCTGAATCTGCGGTTTTTAGATCACAAACGGTAATCTTAGATCTGTGAGATGGCATTCGCGTGACTGCTGATTTCTTCCACTTCTCTTTTATGATGGGATCCAAAGATGTACATGCAACATTATGAATAAGAAGCACATTCCATAAAAGGTGTTAAGAAAAAAACTGTAGCAGACACGAGGAAGCAAAAAAAAAAAAAAAATTGCGAAAGTAGACAAAACCTCAAAGATAACAACTGTGCGGCGGTTAACGATTTTATTTGAAGGAGTATCGGAAAGAGATGATGAACAAAATAGCATGAAATAAAAAATTCGACTAGGATTGAAAGGATTCCAATTTCCAACTCTCATAATGGTAAGTGCGGTGTGGAATATTAGATATGCCTATACAGTAGGCTGAAGCTGGTTGATGCTTCTCTTGGTGTAGCTCCTGCACAAACTCTCCCTGAATGAGTCCAAGTGTTTATGGGACAAAGTGAATAGTAACCGATTTTGTGACTACGACTGCACTTGCGCCACGTTGTGGAATTCTTTGATCTTTGCTGCGACATTCTTGCCAACATCAAAAGTCAAATTTGCATCTGACATAGATCTTATTAAAAACAAACAAGGTGAAAAGCATGGACACGAAATATACAAACTCTCTAAACGGGCTTGAGGTTGAGGAACATTAAAATGCGTGGCAAAGAGTAGGTATTTATATGACATTTAAATATATAAAAACTTCTGTAGGATGTCGTCGTCTAGAGGAATGCTGAACACTACATGATCTTGGCACCACCAGTAATACAGTCTGGCTTCGCAATCATTCCCATGGAACTAGCGTCCAGCGAGATAGTTAGATTTTGAATTAGTATCAAAGAGAACGGTTTTCCTTAATTTCTTAAGAAGTCCTATGCCGCCAGATTAAAGTTCACAATACCAATGGAAGCGTATTCAAGAAGCCGTAAGATGTACAGGCTCTGATGAGCTAGGTTTCACCATTAAGTTGTTGTAATGGAAGGCTCCCAAGTAAAGCTTCCTTCTACGAAAGAGAGATGGGAAGGAACAAAGAAGGTGAGGAATAGTTTCCTCCTCTTCTACATCCATACAGCTTCTGCAAAAATCGTTTGCAATAAGGCCTAGTCTTACGGCATGCTTTCCTATCAGGCAGTGCCCATGTAATGACGCACTTATTGCAGTGCCGATACGCAATCTGTTGAGGATAATCAAATTCCTAGGGCGTTTCAAACTCAGCTTAGGCCAAATTTGTTTTGTCGCTAGACATCTAGTGCCACATGTCCACCTAAGATTTGTACTCTCGATATAGCATCCAGCTTTAATATTTGTTTACAAGCAGCGATTGGTATGCCTTTTTCCGACAGGATCAGTATTGTCGTTCCTATTCTGGCGAGTAGTCTCTATGCCCAGGTACCCAAAAAGGTGAATGTTAAACTGTTTGACCATCTCCGTAAGAGATCATCTGCATGTATAGGGGTACTAGGTAGAATCCAAAAGTATTTGATAGCTGCTTGGCTGTTCGAAAATATGCAGATATCTAACGGACTTCACGTTGTTCTTGAGCCAAGATAAGACCTTCTGAAACACGCTACAGTATAGTTTGGTAGATAGAAGGAGAGGGCTTGAGTGGTGCAGTTAGTGTTTTCGATTGAGATTTTGATATTCTTCAGAATGGAAGGTTAGGTTAGGTTAGGTATGAGGGAAGTGCACAGCTTTAAGAGTGCTGTGCTACCACGGGGGCCTTTTGGTCCATTGTGATCCCTTGGTTTTTGGTCGTGGATTAAAAATTTTCATTTTATTGGACAACACAAAAAACATGCATAAACACTTTACCTGGTTTCTTTGAGTTGTTCCTTGGCGGGGCTGGACTACTAAGTGAACCATCCTGTACTTTTAACAAACCTGATTGTATTCGTCAGTGGTACCTGCACTATGTCCTCTAGGTCTGCGAAGAATCTGTCTCCCATGTATCGGAGTCGACTGGTTTGGAGGTTTGGGCATTCGCAGAGCAGGTGCTTGATGGTCTCCGTTTCTTCTATGTCTTGACAGCTCCTGCAGTAGTCTGGTGAGTTAATGCCCAGTCTTGTGGCCATGGTACCAATGGTACAGTGGCCTGTCAGTACACCTGTTAAGATTCGAATATCTCGTTTATTCATTTTCAAAAAACACCTTGTTCTTTTTTCGTCAATTCTTGGCCAAAGGCTACGGGATATAACACAGTCGTGTCTGTTAGACCAGGTGGTGTTAATTTTTTCCCTTGATTTTTGGTCAATATTTCTTTTTGCTACACTAATTGGGATGTCTATTGATGCAATGATATTTACTGCATCAAGCTCCGACCCAGCTCTTGCTAGCTCGTCTGCTTTTTCATTTCCATCAATGTCACTATGTCCGGGAACCCAGCAGAGCGTGACCATGTGTTTCTCGCCTATTTTGTTTAGGGCTCTTTGACAGTCCTTGACTGTCTTTGCTTTGATAGTTGCGCTGTCTAGTGCTTTAATGGCCGCCTGACTGTCTACGAAGATTGTAATCTTGGAAGAGTCGAGATTCTTTGTAGATACGGTACTTGCTGCCTTGTCGATGGCGACTATTTCAGCTTGGAAGACACTGCATTCATCTGGGAGTTTGTCACTTATACCTAGGGACTCGCAGAATACTCCAGCACCTTCAGAATGGAAGCGAGGCCATATTTTTTCTTTGACCACTGCGAGGTATAGCTTTAAGGCAAATGGCAACAACCGCAACCATTTGCTTGCTAAATATATCAAAAGGTAATACATAAAACAGTGTGTCCAGTCCTGCATATAGTGTACTGTTTATGCACATACAAGCTGTGCGCTGGATCTTTCTTAGACAGACGTGATTTATAGATTTTTCCATACTTCTTTTTTTTAAATACTTCTCCCGGAAAGGGCGAACCTATAACAACAAACCAACCGCCGAACCAACTAACATACATCTGCAAGCATCTCAACAGCGCCCCGAGATGCTTGCACATGTATGTTAGTTCTGCACTTAAATTGCTGCAAATTGTAGTCTTCTGGAAATATATCCCCAAGAAGCGAGTTCCAAAGTTTGCTTGTCCTGTAACATAACGAGTTTTGGAAAATTGATGTCCTCGCGTACTGTATGTTAATGAGCATTAGCTGATGCCTGTCTTGTGGGGCGCCCAAAAGTTGCATTTCGAGGAATAAGATCTTTGAGTTCCTCGGAACATCTACCATGGAAGTACCTATAGAACAAGCAAAGGTCAGTTATTCGAAGTTGCAGGCCTAATTTATTTCCAATAATAGCTTTTTTGCAAGAGAAAAGTGTTACTATAGCCTTCTTGATTCTTTTTGTTGATGTTGAGTTTCTGAGCTTTCTATCTAGGATAAGACTTGGGTCTTATATATTTTGCTTTATCCGAGAAAGTTAATATGGTATCCCATTGAGAATGTTATGTTTCCAATTGAGTTTGGGATCTATGATTTTGCTGGTCAAAAGCTCAGTTTTACTCGGGTTGACGATAGGACTACACAAAAAGGCCCCATAAACCGTTTAGAGATCACACGATAGAGCCTTTCAATAGGTCATAAAAAGACAGGTCTTCAATTGCCCTACCAATATTGTACAAATACAAAAAAATTGGCTTTTCAAATTGCAGACCATTGGCAGAAACTGTAGATTCAAATAACGTAAATGCACTTTGAAACTTCAAATTATTTCTAGTAGTTTTTGATTTTATTATGTACAGCTATATATTTTTAAATTCAAAATATTTTCTAAAGTCACAACAAAAGCACAGACCATAAAATTTTTAACTATCCATTGGGGACCACATTGGAACCTTACCATATAATAGCCAAAGACAAAGAGAATGTATTCCGAATTCCTGCAATTGGGAATATTTGAAGTCGATGATACACCTAACCTTACGAATTGAAAAGCTGCATGAAGCGTTGGTGATAATATGTGTATACCCTAGGTAAGTCAGTAGAAAATATATTTAAGTATTATCTATACTCTATAGTATATATATACCAATGTATTTGAGAAAAAATTGATTCCCTTAACCAATTTAATTTGTTGCCTTTTCTTAAAACTATATTTGAGTTGACTACTATAGTCCATGAAATCTACATACCTACAACATTTTTCAGCTGATTGATCTCCTCTCAGGTGTCAAAATTAATAACCATCAACCAAACCATTCGACTATAAATATATTGGGAATATTTTCTTGGTCACCGGGTCCTGCTTTCTCCTTTATCTCGAAAAATGCCTTCGTTACTTCCTGCAAACGTGTATAAGAAGAATACCATCATAACCAAATGTCGCGCCAGACCATTTTTTTGTTCGTTTGAACCCAGACAACATCGTCCACAAAAAATTGCTAAATTAGCCAAGAAAATCACTGAGTGTTCCAACAAGGATGATTGCTTTGCGATACATAAAGGTAAAGGCCCTTGCATATCCTCTCCTCTCCGAGGATGTAACCATGTGCCAGTGCCAAAGATGTCTATATATAGGTATATGCCAACTTTATGTTATGCTTACGAATTATGAATGTTGTGTGCGCGATGATGTCTCGCCGGTTATCGTAGTGATACCAAGAAAATCCCTTTTTATGATGTCAGGTCTCCTTTCTTGAATTCGCTCTAGTCAACCATAATATAAAATGCAAAACAAATTTTTTTGGAAAATATTTAGCAACATCTTTCAGAAGAAATTTTCTACACAAACCGTTATATAATTTTAAGGGACATTAGTTTCTCTTGACTAAACATGTCAGATGATGTTAGTCTTCTGGAAACTAATATAGGAGTAATATACGAAATTTGACAAAGGATGTGCAGCTAGGAACATATTGCTATGAGCAAGATGACTATAGTGCGAGGAGAGGACTACCTGCTATAAGGGTAGTTAAAGGTATGAGTTTAGTTTTTAGATAGAGGAAGCACAATTACAGTGAGACAATGCACAGTTCAGATCTTTCAAATTTTAATTAGAAGTACTACATAGGTTAACGTTAAACCAAGGATATTACGCCAACAGAACTCGCTGACCATTATTTTGCTAACTCTATCGACATTTAATGAAGGTAATGAAAGAGTATCTGTGTCGGTGGCTCCATCTGTTGACCAGCTATCGGTACGTATAGTCCTATGACGACCATATTTGTTTATTATATACAGTGAAAATTCTACATAAATTGGATTAGGATAGAAAATATTTCAAGTCAGTAGAGTCAGTTATTTATAAGAAAAGCTTAGGTACAATAGTACCAACCCAGGGTTTTTGTTATTTCTTCGGGAGGCAGAGAGTTCAAGTACTTAGCTTAGCAACATGAATTTAGACGGCTTAAATTATTCTTACTAAATATGGTTAACAAATTTTTGAATGGCATTGAGTTCTGCATCAAACACAATCGGGCCTTTGCCGATTAATCCTGAGACATTGTGGTTTGGTGGTGCCGTGACATAAGGCCATGCGACGTAAGGCCATATTTCGAAATATGGCCCTACGACGCTTTCGGAAAGTAGTCATTTTCAGGTTTGGTTTATGCAAAGTTTCTTTTTATCAATGTTTCGCGCATGTACTCAACCGTGCACCTATCTCGTAACCTAGTAGTGAACCCAGGCAGGGGGTTGCAGGGGGCAGCATGCCACCCCATATTTATTCCATATTGTGGACTTAAGATTCAAATCGTTAAAAAATTTAACTTGAACTGAGAAAAATAAGGCCCTTAGGGCATGATGGGTATATGGCCCTATGTCCCAAAAAAATATGCGGTCTTATGACGCTTTTGCAAAGTGACATAAGGCCATACGTTCGAATATGGCTAAATGTAGCTTTCCGAAATCATCATAGAGCCATATTTCGAAATATGACCTTATGTCGTATGGCCTTATGTCACGGCACCTGGTTTGGTTAGTAAATAAATACCCAAATTCATAACCATCCGTACAACGATTTAGGTCGCGTATATGTATTTGAAAATTCGAGGGTTATTATTAGACCCTCGCTCTATTGGGATCGCTATTGAGAACAAGTTGGTAAGGCAGAGTGATTTTTTAAAATCGGTATATATAGCTGCCAAGCTCAGGATGCATAGAGAACAGTAGGTACCTACCACTATTGTAGTTACTACGACGGACGGCGACGTATCTAGTTTTTTTTTTTGCTCCATACTTGCTTTACAAATACAGATATAATTAATCCGGGGTGGACGGCGCGTTTAAGCTCACGAACCTTAAAACTGTGACAAACCTATAACCATTACTTAATTTGGCGCTTGTTGTTGGCCTTACACAGTGGCATTAAATAAATTTGAAGGAGAGGTGAGAGCATAATGTCCCCATATCTCAGAGGTCTCAGAAGGCGGCCGCAGTAATGACTTGGATAAAACAGAAATTTGGCGCTATATAAGGTTACACTTCTGAGCGTATAAGTTGCACGTCTGCGTATATCGTACTAACTTGCTCGCCTAAGATGCACCTCCTCAAGAATGACCATATCAAGCGATTGCCAGTTAGGTACTAAGAGTACTAAAATAGGTTTGTGACAACTTTTATAAACGTGGAACTAGACCTAACCATACTACGAAGTTACATTTCTGTTTGATTTAGATGTTAATGACTTGTAAGTAATTTATAACCTACCTATACATAACATACATACATATTAAGCGAGGCCAGATTCAGTTTACCATGCTATGATCAACCCTGCACATTTTGAGCCCAAAATGCCGTTAATATAAATAGTTGGCTCTATAAAACTTCCGTCAGTAAAGCATGCTTACTTTAGTATAGTTCTTAGTTTTTTTCCTGATTTCTTTCAGTAGGTACATCTCGTTCCAAATTTGTGGCCTACTCTTCCTCTGTCCGCCATCAGTATACTACAGCACAAAATCTCTTGAACAAAACATTAAGTAGCTTGGCTTCATTGGTGGTCCATAAATATCTTTAGCAAATGAGACGAAAATCCGTCATCTTTGGTTAGTGACATCGATCGATTCATAAATCGGCCAGCCGATGTCGTTGTCGTCGTTGTCGTCGTCCGTCCAATGTGGGCACGGTCCATGTTCGCTTTCCTTTTGATTTTTTGTTTTGCATTTTATGCCACTCAGTACAGGTTTCAGTTCTTTTATAACGTTTTTTACCGGCTAAAGTCGAAGTCGGTCGCCTCCATCACGAAGGAAGGCACCACCGCACAAGGTGAACAGCATTTTAAAAATTTGTCATTAAACTTCACAATCACCTTGCATGTAAGTGCTCTGCTTATAACATGTGCGGTTGCAAATGAGGAGGGGGACACTACCTATACTTCGACTCCAATTCATCTCTGTTCGATTTTTATGAATGAAGGGTATTTCCGGATGTCCAGCTCAATCGGATTTTAGTAAGTCGCTCCGTGTCGCAACTTCGGTTTCAATGAACAAGTGGAATAACTTTCTGGATACAAAGTAAGGATGACATACTGCGGTACATGCGAATAGCATGGATTGGGTATGATGTGGAAGAAGGTGTATCCTTTGGGAAGCTTTATATTCTGCATTGCGCATGGTACAAATTGAAAAAAAAGGAAACAAAAGTAATCCAAGGCTACGTATAGGTATCCACCCACGAAGCACAAATACATGCAAGGACAACAATTTATTGCTCAAGTGAGTTGTATAGTTGGAGTTGCTCGTTTCGAAAGAAGAATTTCAAAATGGCTGTTCAAATAGTTGTTGCGAGAGGGGAAAAGGATAATGAAGACGTTCATGTATACGATACCCTAATTTTATAGATTTGTAGAGTACATAATATCAAATTGTCCTAGTTTGATCAAGATTCTGTCTAAAATCTGACATTCATCAAAATCGATATTTATAAACTTTAGTTAACTATTTGATGTTCTCACATCGTGCTTGAATTGAGTGTGTGCTTTTTAAAATTGTTAAGAACTGCACCAGCCCAGACATCAGAGTAACCATAGGTAGTTGATTTATTTCGAGTCGATTTTCTATCGCCCACTGGTACCAAACCAAGCATGCTAGAGACTTAATTTTTTTTAATTAAAGTTCATTTAATTGTTGTGATTTGACCAGAAGGAAGATTTAAAACTAAAGCTTTAAGTATTAACAACAAATTGTTAACTAAAAACACAGAAAAATGAGGGGTCCTAATTTTGCGCCACTTGGAAAGAACATGCGTTTAGTTTGACCGTTATCTTTGGCACGTGGACTCATATTTTTTTTTAATCGATTTTTTTGTTAATTTCGACTATTTATGTAGTTAAAAACAAAATAAAGTGGGTGGAGAAAAAACCTTAACCGGGCGGAAAAATGACAAATCAAAGCTTAATGGACGCCTGCCTATTTATTGCCAAATTAGCTAAGAAAATTGAGAGGAGCCGACACTTTATATCCATATTTTTAAGTAATTAGTCTAACTATGGACAAAAACATGAAAGGCCTCAAACAGCCATACACAGTGTGCTTAGCCTACTACTGCGAAAAGGCGAATTATATTAAAAAAAGATCAAATTCTCAAGACTATTTTCCAAAAATCAGAAAATAAAGTGGTATCAAAGCAAGTCTCACAACTATTCGTCGTATTATTTCGAATTTGCTAAGTATATAAAAGGGCGCAGTAGCGCAGTGGTTCGTGTGCTGGACTTATGTGGTTCTCAGGTTCGATCCCCGGAAAAACACAAATTACACCTTAAGGTTTTTTCTACTGTGCCACCTCTCGCGAACGTCTGACAAACATCCGAGAGTATGACTGTCATGAAAAAGCTTCTCAATTCAGCCGTTCGGACTCGGCATAAAATTGTAGGTCCCTTCCATTCGTTCCAAAAATAGAAACTCACACAAAACGAATGGTTGCAAGAAGCTATGCCTAGAGGGTGTCTACCCGCCTGTTGCGCCACCTATTTATTTATTTATTTTTTATTTATATAAAAATACTAAAAATCAAGAAGAAGTAACCCCTTATCCCGGTGGACTTATTGCACTTTAGAAATTGCAATAAGTCCAAAACGATTTTTGGACTTTATTTCATTTTCAAAAGTGAGTTTTGGACCTTTTTGCATAGGACTTTATTTCATGGCACCGTGATGGTGTGGTGGGCCGTTTCGTATTATGGCACCGGCAAATTAAAATTTTTGTAAACCACAATGAATGCGTTGTCTTATAGTGGCATATTGAAACAGGTCTTTCCATACTTTCATAACCTTTTCAGACCTCTGGCTTGGATTTATCAACATGATTTAGGTATAATACGCCAATACATACAGCCCGGGTTTTTACAACATATATATAACCGAAATGTGGAGCTATTCAGCTGACCACCCTACTCACCGAATTTGAATAGGTATCATCGAAAATGTTTGGGGATGGTTGACACGTCAAATCTATGGATCGGGATAACAATATTCGACTACATCTAAACTCATCCAAGCCATGGAATTAGCTTGGAGCTAGATTTCGATAAATTATTTGGCCAATTTGTATGCATCCCTTCCAAACAGAGGAGTAGTGAATTTTGTAGCAGGAAGTTGGGTCAAAACACGATTGATTTTTTTTATCCAAAATACTCCAACCAGCGTTGCCGCATAAAATATTTTATCCGTGCCACCACTCACAGAAAAAGGTGCCATATTGATATATTGCGTGCCACCATAGTACAATATATTAAAAGCGATGGAGTTTTCTTCGAAACTTTTATAAATTTGGTCATAACAAACCTTCAAGAATTGTAACACAAAATTTTAAGTTAGTTCTGACTTCTGACTTATTAAAAAATATTGCATTCTTTCCCTATGAATGTAAATTCTGTATGTAGGTAAATGCAAATGATGTCTGGTGAACTTATAAGAAATGTTTTTTCTGTTTAGAATATTTAATCTTATTAGACCAAAATCAAAGTGCCACAAGAAATGTTTTCGTGTCACAGTGCCATTTTAATAAAAAATGTGCCATAAGTCCACGATCGTGCCACATCGGTAACGCTGACTCCAACTATGTACTTTTAATTTAGGTAAATTTAAGCAGAATACCTACTTGAAAATAATGTTTTTTTTTATTTATTTCATTTTTTTTTTTCGTTTAAGTTTTCTATTCAAGTGGCGCAAAATTAGGACCCCAGATTTTGGTAATACTTACCTAAAGCTTTAGTTTAAAAAAATAATAAAGTCTCTAGCACGCTTGGTTTGGGGCGAGTGGGCGATAGAAAATCGATAGGAGGTGTGCTATTCAAGTGGCGTGGAGTGTATTGTTGCGTACAGTAATCTGACGTTTGATTAAGTTAAATATTTTGAAACGACTTTTGTCTAAAAGAGTAGTGACGCGTGAGAGTAGGGTCAACAGGTCCATATAGGTTAACCAATGAATTTTGCTATTTAGAGCAAGAGTCTACAAATCGCCGGGTTGCCCACGATTCGGCGATACAATCCGATGTGGACCTGTACCTCAACCAACATATATCGATATATATTGTACTTGGTTTTGCCGTAGCGCACATCTCTATTTCCTCGATCACGTGTCAATAGTGCTTAAACATTTCTCTTCCCATTTTCTCACAGAGCTTAAGAGCCGCTCTCATCCGTTTCTATACAGTTACAGGTTACAGTGTCGCTATGTCGGCTAGTTACTTTACTGTAAACCAAAGCTTTTTCAGCAAACGTTCACTAACACGTCAATAGCTCAAGATTTCCTACCAAAGTCTGCCACCACAAATCCACGTCCAAATTAGAGCTCTCTGCATCAATCATTGTAGAAAGGGCCCTGTTTTCTATCCGACCCATCCCATCCTGGATTGCAGGTACATAATGTCTTATTTGTTGCAGTCTCCGCTAATTGTTCGGCTGCAAACTGTTCGAATACTCGACGTGTAGATCCGAATGTCATTGTTCTTTTCCGTTCTCACAGTAAGTAGGTACTTACATCATTATCCAAAGCTTTTGGTTGCTTCGTAACCGCTGTTTGTTTGAATGTGGAACCATACCCTTGCTTCACCCTAGGGGCCAGGACAGCTGGTTCAGTTTCTTGATCCAAAAGCCGTGGTTAGCGTTCATCCGCCAACATTTTTCTTTCAGCAACCTGACTATAGTCCTAAAAAAAATTCTCACTGACCTCACCCCCAAATATGTCAGTACTTAGACGAGCTTATCTAAGGTATTTGTCATTTTGAAGACTCTGTTGATTTAATCCTGTGAATTCACCCCCGTAGGTCCTCTTTCTGAGCAGCTATTCTTCTGAGAACTGAGACTCGTTCAGCCAGTTAATTCCGAAAGACCATAATAGTGTTGCTATCTTAGTTTCTTTTCAAGACTCGCGATCGTGGATAAGTACATTAAATCGAGTGGGTACAGGTGAATAAGGCAGGACCAGTAGGACCTATATTACAATTGTTGTAAATGAGACAGTTTTTAACTATTCATACACACACAACCACCAAATGTGATAAAATGTAAACAAAATTCGCTCATCTCCTTTGTTCACCGATTTAAGGCCACAATCTAATGGTTTAAGTTTCATTCCAAAGGCACTCTAGGCCCATTGACAAGTCGTAGATAATATGTACAAAAAAGTACCTTAAACAAGTGTAAATCGCATAACAATTTTGTACAATACCCGAAATTCTTCCACCTCCTCTACACGTATACTAGGATAGGTAGGTACATACACCACCAACCAACGCGCAGATTTTATATCAGCTCGGCGTCGGCACCAGCACTCACGTCGCAAGAGATCCACACTTTAATGAATGAAATTCACTCAATACCGCTGCAATGGGTTAGGTAGTGTACGTAGTTGCCGTACGCCCTTCTCAAGGTATACCCCATCCCCTTGATTAAATATAATCTCATTCTCATATATAGTGGAATAAAATACATCATTCAATACAATCACAATCACAAACTGCTTTGCTAGCAAACTTCAACGCCCTGAAACAAATACAAAAATACCAAGTGCATAGGCAGGCAGGCACAGGAGGGCGCAACGCAAAAACAAGATCATTGTCATACAAAGCTCCACGACTCGACTGTAGAGGTAGACTATTGCCAGTCAGTCACTCAATCGTGCAGTTGCGTACGCCTCCACTAATGCCACTTACCACCAGCTAGATAGATTTAGCTTCAGCATCAGAATCGAGATCCTACATACGCCCAATTGACGGCGACCGCTTCCGACAATACCAGTGACTGACCACAGCTCTCCGAGTTTCTGTTCTGTTCAGTGACTCGTATTACCCGGCGAGGGTTGACATTTGACAAGCTCACATGCGAATTGCCATCATCGGGTGCCACAGATTGTTTCCGCCGTTTGTGCTCAATTGTTTCGGGTTGGTTCCGCTGCAGAGTTTAAATTTGCGCTGCATAGACCGCGTGGTGTTTTGTGTTTTTTTTTTATTGTTTCCCTTTTCATGATTAATTCATCCCCGAGGAGTGTGGAATAATTTTATTTCTTTCTTTTATAATCGTTGTGCATGTCAACAATATTAGCGGAATTAATAATAATAATAAAAAAAAACATTTACAATGATACACTTGTTCCTTGGACGAGCGAGGAGAATAATTAATTGATGACACGCCGAGTCGCTAACAAATTGAGTGCTGCATATCAGAATACCACGGATCATTTTTCAAACAGAAAACGGAATAAAAAAAAAACGTGCCGAAGTTTAACCGTCAAAGTGGGTCAGTTCTTTGACGTAACAGTCAGATCAGAGTCGTATGCGTTTTTGTTTCGGAAGTGCACTATTACGTAAGCCTGAATTATATTGTTCCGAAAACGTTTTCCTAATAAGCTGACGAATTGCATGTTTTGCCGACGGGAAATTTTTGTTTAAGGATATGTACCTACTCACGTTCGTATAGTTGGAATTGAAAATGTCGGAAAGCGATTTGTATTCTGCCGTTGTAATGTGTTAGTGGAAAAGTGATTATTTTTTTGATTTAGTCTTCAAGTGTACTTTTGCAAAAAGGAAATTAATATTCGGATATAGCTTAGTGCAATTGGAAATATCCAGGATTGACGTAGTCGGGAGGTCCACGTTGGCAGTGTAATATGTTGTATAATGTACCCTCTTTTAACAACTTTTCAACGCTGGATTACTACAAGGTTTGTTTGTTTTAAGATTAATGTAACTTAGCTATTTTGAAGCATTTTGTTAGACGGAAATGGTTATTGAAAAATGTATCATGCCTACTTATAACATGGCGCCTTTAATAGTAGGTAGGTAAACATTTTTTTATTTGAAACTTATGGCTGAAACTAAAAATGAGTACAGCAATCTCCGCACATATACGAGATGCATGTGTTCCAGAAGTCATGGCACTTTTGCTACATTTCAATCGAAAGCATTCCCAGCATCATCTTCATCACAATCTGGGCATAATGGTCTACAAACTGCGTTAATCGTGATCGTTTTTCGATAGACCAGGGGCTGAATTCTCCAAGCGTGTGTTTTTCGGTCTGTGTACACACTAAGGCCCTTATTGTGATTGTCGATCAGCGATCGTCACGACAATTGTCGATTGCGTCGATTGATTTTAGCTATTTGTACGCACAAAATTTCTTCATTTACAAGAGAAAGCATCGATTAGACATTTGTAATCGACTACAAGCGACTATGTCAAATCGACAAATGTCGATCGCAATCAACAATCACAGTTCTCGATCAACGATTAACTATCGACACTCACAATAGGGGCCGTAAACAAAATATATACACTCATTACCCAAACCCGTACCCCAATTCCAGTTTATGCGTTTTGTGTTTTTCCGGGAATCGAAGATGGGATCCCTCGCACAGTAGTCCAGCACACTAACCACTGCGCTACTGTACTGCGCCCATGATGATAGTATTACAAGGGCAGCGAGAGTAGAGTATCGAGCCAGGAAAAGGGAGGAAAAGAAGATCCTGTGTAGAAAGAAGAGGGCTTACAAAGTTTCCCAGCTCCAGGAGATCGAAGATGTTTTATAAAAAAGTCAAACAACTGGCTGGGTGGCTGCTGGCTACAAAACCGGAACGCAGGCTCTTTGAGACAGCGAAGGAAACCTAGTCACCGAAGCACAGGGAATAGTTAATGTGTTTAAGCAGCAGCTGCTTAAGTCAGCTCTCACATTGAGGCAACATTCAACAAGCAACTGGCAATAATAAACACCCAATTTTATTGTTCACAATTATTTTACTTTGAATTAAATTAGAGGTCTCACATCAAAGCAACTAAATATCGCTCGAACGAAAAATGTTGCTGATGGCTTATTGGCAGTTGCTAGTTGCTTATTGCTTGTTGCCTCAATCTGAGAGCCGCCTAATGGGCATTATGTAGAGAGAGTGATATGACAACAAGGGAACCCACGTCCAGTCAATGAAGTACTAGTCCCACCACCTAGTATAGAAGAAGTTAGCCTAGTTATAGAAAATCTTAAGAAAAACAAGGCCGCAGGTTTTGATGGTTTGCCAGCGGTGGTGATGTTTTTATAGGAAGTATGCACTGAATCGGTGGGCGCAGTAGCGCAGTGGCGCAGTGGTTAGTGTGCTGGACTACTGTGCGAGGGATCCCAGGTTCGATCCCCGGAAAAACCCAAATTACATCTTAAAAAGTTTTTTCTACTGCGCCAGCTCTCGCGAACGTCTGACAAACATCCGAGAGTATGACTGTCATGAAAAAGCTTCTCAATTCAGCCGTTCGGACTCGGCATAAAATTGTAGGTCCCTTCCATTCGTCCCAAAAATATAGAAACTCACACAAAAACGAATGGTTGCGAGAAGCTAGGCCTTGGATGTCACCCGCCTGTTGCGCCACCTATTTATTTATTTTTTTTATGCACTGAATCGTCAATTAAGTATGGGTGGAAGAAAACATACCCGATCCCGATGACTGCACTATCAGCTCCATGTGCCACATCCCACATCTACAAAAAAGGCGATCCTATGTCTTGCAAGAACTATCGAAGCATATTCCTGCTTAATGTCGCATACAATATCATATCCAACGTAGTGTGTGAACGTCTAAAACCGTTCTGCAACACACTAATCGGCACGTACCGGTGTGGCTTCCGGCCCGCAGATCGACTATATACGTAGACCAAATTTTCACACTGAGGCAAATCCTGGAAAAGATCAACAAATTTCAAGTGAAACTCACCACCTATTCATCGACGTCAAAGCCGCGTATGATAGCATATATATACATCGTCAGGAGCTCTATATGGCGATGGCCGAATTCGGAATTCCGGCAAAACTGATTCAGCTGTGTCGCGTGACGCTGCAACGTGCAATTTGGAAGCAGCTCCTTCGATCTATTTCAAACTTGGACCGGATTTCGGCAAGGAGACGCGCTATCATGCGACTTTTTCAATTTCATACTGGAGCAGATAGAGCGCAGGGCAGGTGTCAATACGGAAAGCAATATCTTCAACAGATCCGTCCAGCTGCTGGGCTGCGAACGATATTGAAATCATCGGTCGCTCCCCAGCGTGCCGTGATAGAAGCGTTCACGGCGATTGAAAAACAGGCGAAATCCGTTGGCCTTTTGAATTAAATGAGGACAAAACTAAGTATACATGCTATCAACAAACAAGCAAGCATCTGTCAACCGCCTAGGACAAAACGTCACGATTGATAGCAACAATTTCGAGGTAGTAGTAAACATGAACTCCACGAATGACACCCCGGTGAAGAATTACCCTAGGAAACTATTGCTACTTCGGTTTGCCAAAACAACTGGCTTCAGAACTCCCTGACTCGAAGTACAAAATGTGTGCTCTACAAAAACCCTTATCCTGCAAGTTCTGATTTATGGCGCCGAGTGCTGAACGATAAGCAATAAACAATTAACAGCAGTTATGAAGTTGTGATTTCATTCGAAAGTGGGTACATACATACATATATTAAACCCCGTCTCGGCGGTTTACCAAAATTGCTTCTTCTAAAGCGACAAAGCCTACTTCTACCTAAATCGGAACGTTAATTAATTTGGAATTTTCTGTTTATAAATGCATAAAAAGTGGTTTATTCGCATTTCATCAATTAGTTCGTTTGCTCCCATGTGAATGGTCCTTAAGTGAGTAAGGGCCCTATTTTTAGGAAAATTCCATAGAAGAATCATGGTAACGGATTATTTTTACCCATATGGCTCGTCACACACGTGGTTTCAACAAAATGGGAAACTCCCCATTAAGCAAGAATGAAACACGATGGACATGGACCGTTTCCAACATTATGTTGTGTGCGACATGCGACTAAATGGACAGCATTTGGATGATTTAATTTTCAAGAAAATTTGTATATGTATCTATAGGTATATGTATAATTCGCTTTTAGACATAATTAACTAGCTGTTGTCCAGCAGCTCCGTCTATGAATGTGGGATGTCTGTCGGTAAATTTGTAACCTTTGGCATATTGTTGTTGATATTTTCTACATAGATTCTATTATTTAAATATTCAATGGACCTTACCAATAATAACCCTGAATACTAATTCATATTCAAAATTTCCACATGGTATACAGTGCTGTCAACTTTTTTGTACCATTTTTAGTCAGCACATATTGTGAACCGACTGTGAAACGCAAAATATACATGACAAGTGTCAGATTTGTCTGTTTGTCTATACTCAAACTTAAATTGCACTTAAGGCTGCATCTGCACTTTGAATCATGACATTCGTCTTGAAACAGATTTACAAATTGTATGGCCAAATTATTCTAAAGTAAGAAATGCAGACCCGTCCTTTTCCCAAAGAAAAATCACGATTTCATTAAATTGTAATTTTCTAGTAAATTGCAGTTTTATTAAAAATACCCACACAAATATAAAATTGAATAAGAATCTTTTGCAAGTATTTCCATTCATCGTTTCAATAAATCTCATTGTCCCATCTATAGATAAAATCGTGCCTTAAAACTGCAAATGGCATACAAGCAGATACACCTTCCCTTGCACAATAAGGTTACTTGCAACAATTTACCATCGGTCTGAATGAAATATTTGTTGGGAAAACCGTTCGTGACTAGTATTCGGCAGGACTTGTGAAATTCCCACCAAACAAAAAAAAAATATTCTTTTCTATTTGGAAGGAAACAACCTGGAATCACGATGAAGTGCAAAAGAATTCATCATACCTTTCAAGAGAGCTGAAGTCCTCTTCAACAACAATAGATACTTCTGGCTGAGCTATTCGTGAAGGGGCGCTCACACGCAAGTCAAGGTGCGCGCAATTGTGATTGTAATCGACGCATTAATCTCAACAACTACTTCATCTCTCATCAAGGGGAGCGGTTGCTGCTGAACCATTATGTCCTCGTTTAATAGCTGTTGACTGATCTGATGAATGTTTATATTACCATGATGAAAAATTTGTCATCTCATCGCTATCTAGATGCAAGGCTTATGTGACGACCGATTTATTGGTGTGTGTGTGTTTGATGGTGGTCATATGACCACTTGACAAAACAAGTGCGCTTTCTTGGCGAGATGGATGCATCGTTTGGCTGATTGAACTGTTGGAATAGGTTTAATTCAAATTTCAATGAAAATTGTTGGCTAATTGGAGAATCTTTTTATGCATTTGCCATTGCCAGTCGTATTTGTCCCTTCGCGAGTAGAAGTCCTCGCAAAGCCACTCAAAAGAAAAACGATATTCCAGTACAACATGCAAACTCGCCCGACAACAGGCTCAGTCAATTAAAGTTTATTGCTGAATGAAAACAAACCCTTGTGGTATAGGTATGTAGGTACTAAGATCGCAACAGTGCTCATCAAAGTTATGTTAAGAAGACCTAGTAGTGTTCAACGTGTTTTTTTTTAAGTCGTCGGTTAATCGATTGTTCTTCTTCGCCTTTCATTCAGTTTCTTTAAATTTTTTTTTAGTTCGTTTGCTTAGGGACTTTATCCTCAAAGCATTCCTGCGCACTGGTCTTACAGTGGACATGGACTATGAGCTGCTATCTTGACTACGTGGAGCTGTTGGAGTATGCATAATGTGACAGGAAATCATATTTGCGGATGAGCTGTTCTGTTCAGTATGCTTCGTGTTTTTTTGCTTTTTTTCAACATTTCGAATTCGACAGACATTAACAACAATATGAAGCCGTAGAAAGGTTTCATTAAAAAATCAACGCAAGAGAATAGTTGAACAGGCTCAGAGAAAGGACTAGCCATAAATAAGATACATATAGGTAGGTGTATCGTGCTGTATGTAGTGAAGAATAATAATAATAATAAGTAGCGAATCTGTTTGTTGGTTGCTAATTTTACCACATGTTTTCTGGTTTTATTTTTTTTTTAATCTGCCGTTGAGCTAACATGTGCAACGGTGATGATCTAAAACCTACCTATTGTACTTCTGTACATATATACATAATATAGGTGGGAATTGAGGAGAGAGAAGTCATTAGATTCTGATGCATATATATGAGACTTTAAATGTTTTAAATTGACCATGTTTCAGCGATATTCTTATTCGGCATCATCTTTGTGTTTCACCGATAATTTCTCTCATCGGTCTTCTTGTCATTCTTTAAGGCACTGATTCAGGAAACTAAAGGTCGGTTATTGCTGCATTTTGAGCTTAAATTTCTTCAGGAATAATATAATAGGTATCAGTCTATATAACGTGGAAAATATTCTCTGTCTCTTTGTAAATATACAAAATCGATTCGATACAAATACGATTCTACAAAAATCGTTTGAAAATATACGTCATGCCTTGTTCCATGCTTGCCTTTAAAACAGTGTCCAGTGGATGACGCACCTATTCTTTCAAATTCAAATTCTTGGAACAACTTCAGCTTTTCAGTACAGGTGTGGTCAAATCTATTTTGTTGATAGACATGTTGTACCTCTTGTCCAGCTAAGGTTGGTTCTTTAGATAGTATTTTAGCTTTGACATAAGCTTGCCAGTGGCGATCGGAAGACCTGGCTACATTTGTCCGACATAGTAGATAGTGCAGTCTGGCGAGTTCATCATCCCGTTATGTTTGTATGCCCTGACAGCCAGTAAGTAGGTGTGGAACTACTTCGTCATCTCCTTAAAAGATGAGCGATACTATAGAGATACCAGGTATAGAGTTCGTATCGTAGATATACTGATTTTAAACACTTCCAATTTTTTGATAGAATCTTTTTCAGCCTCGTTGCGGCTATAATTGTAGCCATACTTTGACTTTATTCAGTAATAAAATTCGTATATATGTACTAATTAAGTAATGGCTACAATTTTTTCGTCTACAAATAAATAGTGTTGTCTGAAACAATTTTTAAAACGTCTGAAAACAGATAGTAATCGTCTGAAAAAGGTGTTCCTTCTACCAACAATGGAGTAGAAGGAAAGAATAAGTACATAAAAAAAACATAGATGAATTTTGAGAATTGGCGCTGCGGTCTTTAATTCTTTAAAATAAATATTTTTAGATGATTTTTATATTTTTCAGACAATTACTATTTGTTTTCAGAGGAAAATGGTTTAACCATTATGTAATTATACATATGCAAGACAACCGATTGTCAAGTTGGGTTGGGACACACACCTCCAGATATGCATCGTCGATAGCCGTCTGCAAATGGGACATCCTGATATATTTTCTACATTTTTAGATCTAAAGAAATAGAACCTCGTGGGATTATCAATTCATCATAATGACTGTTCCAGAAAAAATCCGGAAAGAGAAACTAGGCCTTACAAATTTTAACGCTCAAGGAAACGGATTATGCTCAACATTTTTTTAAACTACTATTTCTACGTTTTATTAGGCCGCGCTAAATAATTAATTTCTACTAATTTTTTGACTTATGAAGTGTTGAAAAGAGAAGTTCACCAAACTCAAATCTTAAAACGGAGATTTATCGAATGTAACGGTATTAATTTATTGAAATTCAGTGTCTTATTTGCTTTTGAATATTCTACTTAACTTAAGCAAAATAAAATGTCAAAAACTAATTTATTATCTTGCTCTCGGAGCAGGATAATCTGCTGACAGCTGAAAATTCGTGTTATCCCAGTTAACACATGACCAAATAGTTTATAATTTACATACTAGCGGACCCGGCGAACTTCGTCTGGCCCCAATTTAACGCCTTCAGATAAACTCCAGAGTGATAATAAAACACAGATAGTAAATAGCGCATTTGCGCAATAGAAAATGACAATGCGAAAAGGACACCTATCAAACTGCTCACAGCCTAAGTCAACGTATAACGCCATCTATCGGGTTGTGGCATACATACTATACATTGATCGCAGCACAGCGCCATCCGCCATATATTATTTATCTTGTTAACTTCTCTTTACTGACTTTTCCGGAGGGTTTTCCCAAAATTTTCTTTCGAAAGAACCTTCTCCTGGCAATTACGAACAACTGAAAAAAATGTTTAGCCAAATCGTCCCAGCCGTTCTCAATTCATAAATTACAATACATTCTTTATATTGAGTATAAGAGCATACTTATATGATCAAAGTTTAACGGTACTGCGATGTCATATTTTAGAATTGTTAAAGTCCCTAAGATCGAGAATAAAATTGACTAGTTTAAGAAGACTTGTAAATTAGTTCGATCTATATAATAAATTTATAAACGATGAAATATAAAAATTTCTTGCAACATTTACTCTTTCCTTGTTCTAGTACTTTTTCTTTCCAACAAACTAAAAGAACGCTGCTTATACTTAACCATCGCAATAATTACATGCAACTGGTTTGTCTGCCATAACACAAACCCCTGTGCATTGTCCTCATCACCAGCATACAAAACTTATGCAGGCATTTGCTATTATACCTATTGTTTGTTATGAAAACCATATTTTTTAATCGGGGATTAAGGGTTTTGCTGGCCTCAATTCATTACACAATTTTCCAGACCGCCCACATACTGCGGCCGAAAAATAAAATCCAAAAAAACCAAATGCGCAGCATGCAGTTGCTCACTTGCACCATAATGCCTGCATGTGGCTGCGACCACATCCTTGACTTCATCTTCACATTTTTAATATTTTTTTTTTTCGAGAGCATCCTTTTCAAGGATTACTGGATTTTTTTTTTGTTTTCAAAAAATAAAACCACAACAACGAGGTAAAATTGTACTCATTGAGCCGGAAGAGGATCATGCCTCCTCTTTGTGCTACTGTTGTGTGTGTATTAGAACTTACCTTTTGCAAATCTGTTCAACTGTCATCGGGGCGACAGCGACATTTGAAGATCATCCTAATGGCATTTCGATGTTCTCGGACAGGGGTTTTGCAATTATCACTGCAACCCACGATAGTTTAATTGAGAGATTTTAGCTTTTCTGGGTCATAGCAACCTCAGCCACCATTAATTTGATTGACAGTTCTCAATTCTTACGATGGAATCCGTCCATCTTTGCATCAATTAAGATCGTCATTTCGATTTGAAGGTCTGCGGGCTGTTCTATAATGATGCCCAAAAGTTGTTGGAATTCAGCGAATTCATTATACGGAAACAAACAAACCCCGAGACTGAGCATCAGCATTCCTTTTAAGGATAATCCCCGTTTGTGTATAGTGAATCGTTGCAAGGAGTGTATCAGCGTCTATACAAACTGAATGCTAAGGGCTGACAGCTTTTGTTTGTTATTTCGCAAAAAGGAGCTCATGTTTCACAGTGAAGCGCGCAATCAAAAACGGTTACCTAGGCAGCGCATCCATTCGCTGGCTGTTTGCTGTATGGTATGCGGAATGGATGTCCTGGGTTTCCTTTACGAGCATGCAGGGGGTGTATTGGAATCACAAGAGCAACAGCAATGGATGGGGAATGAAAGCACGTTTTCAATTCAATTATATAGTTGGCATGGGTACGTGGAAGGGGGTGTTGTTGTATGTTGAAAATGGATCCGTAAACTCATTACTTTGTCGTGAAACAAATGCTTTCTCTCTGTGACGCGAAATTGCTTTTGGCAGATAAAATTGGCGAAGGTAGCTCTTTTAATTTGTGCTCTTCTTGTTATCTGGGGTAAAAGGGTGAAAGACATAATAAAGGCAATGGGTTTAATTGAATTTTTAATTTGACTCCCTTTCCTATATGACACATCGAAGCCTTCTGTATGAACGTTACTTGCGACTATTTTCGAAAGAGCCATGATCTACGACACCATTAGAACAAAGTGCATTCATTTATAGAAGAGAAAATTCCTTATTCCTAATAGCTCTATTCAAATTGGCTGAGTTTTCCAGAGAGAGAAGGGCACAGCCTTACCACTCGTATATGGCTACTCAGAAGAAGAAGTTCTCACCATTTTTTGAAGAATCTAAACATCAGAAATCTGAGCCGTGGTACGTTAGGCAACATTCTCATAAACAAAAGTTCCTCTTCGTCTTCCCAGCTTCTGCATATTTATATCGTTGCTTTATAGACATTGACGAGCATGGTTTGTGATTATCCCTGGTGAATTCTTCTAAAAAACGCTTAAGAAGTCGGGTACTCTCTACGACTTTTTATGTATATTCCTGCTCCCGTACCGGTCAGCACTTTGGATCTATCGGCGATTTCATGGTAGCTGAAATTTTTGCTTTAAAGTCGTAGTAGGGAGTAGTATAGTCATTTTTGGCTTTGATGCTCTCGGAACCATGTTTATTCCCAGTTCTTCGACGTATTCTATAATCTATAGTATAGTTGCTTGCCTATTTGTTTCTGGTGTGTTGGTGATCTGGGCCAGTTACGAAGTAGGTTGTGTTCTCAAGAACTATCTTATCTCCGCAGTCTCTGTTCAGTTCTTCTACGTATTTTTTTTTTTGCATTTGAAGCTGCAAAGTATTGTGCTGCGATATAATTCTTATACGAGAGTGGATAATGAATCTTTCAGTCTTTGTGCATGAGTATTTCGCTACTGACTTTGATATTTGACCAAGGGAGAACGCAACCTTTATAAATTTTAATTCAAGTTTTATTATTAGATACATGAAGATGTTTATCGTTAGGGCTTGATTCGTCAAGTCAAGTCCAACGGGTCATATCACTTACATATGTCAGTGGTCGCAAGTTAATTATATGTTCCGCCTCCGTGAGCAATGTATTTAACTGTTCAGTGTTTATCTTGGCCTTCCAAATATTGACCTTCAGCACGTTCTTTACACTTTTTACCAAGCGCGGGGGATTTAAAGAAGTTTGAGATTTAAAAGACTTGATTACCTTGGAATCGGTTTACCAGCCTGCAAAGACAAAATCTCATTAATAAAAAATGAATTTTGAAATTTTTATATTTAATTTATATTTTTGAAGCACAGCAGTGGCTCATTTCGTTCCGTTGATATACTCGTACACGTATACTAGCCTCCTCAAGACCAGATATGTAACAAAAGCTGCGTTTTTTTCGTCCCCGTCACGGCTATAGGATAAGCAAAATAAAAAAATCCCTTGTTAAATACAACAAACACTTAGCCTGGATAATTATCGGCGTTAACGGCTTCGCGGGGATAGAGAAAAGTGTAGCCAACAAAGATTTGTGTACGTTATCGATAACTTGTATGGGAATGTCATAAATGATATTTGACATGTTGACAGAAACTAAAAAAAAAATAAACAAGACAGAACAAATCAGAAACAATCTTGGCATATTTAAAACGCAGACTTTGTGCAAATAAAATATTTTTTTCTGATTTTCTGATTGGGCTGGACAACGCCCTGTGGTAAGTGGTAAGTGAATTGCGTAGTAACTTAAAAGTGTACCAATTACTTCTGTACGCTTTCAGAAATAGACGTCAGCTTCTCTGAAATCTTATCCCATAAAGAAAATATGGCACAGCTCAGCCGGAGAATGAACAAACGAAAAAAAGAAGGACCCGAAGAACAGTATTCAAAGGAGGATCTCTGCTATGACTATCGGTATCGAGTACTTGGGTCAGAAATTTGTCGGAGATCTCTTAGCAGATGGAAAGATCAAATCTCAAGAAACTGAAGTAATATTTGTGACTCCCAGTGCCTGGGCCATGCATTGCAAGCGAATAATTAATCCAGACAAGAAGTCTGGCTGCGGCTGGGCTTCCGTTAATTTTCAACTGTCTACTGTTAACATTTCCAATTGGAATCTTATTTTAACTCGATATCAAGAAGAATAAAAGCAACCAAATGTGAACGTGAACCTTGTTCTTTATTGAACTACATACTTTCATTTACAAATAATTCCCATCTTTGGACTAGAGACACCGGTCTCATCAGTAATTTATTCTCGCAACAATGGTGGGAAATCGATTTCACGTGGAAGGATCTCTTCCTGGTTCTGCTTGGTAATTCTATAGTACATATTCCGCTTCTTCGTCCTTGGGAATAAGCCGTTAATCAGTCTTTTATGTGGTACTAAACAGAAGCACTGGTTTGAGTTGGGTAACTCCGCGGAATGTGCGCTCTATGATGATGAGAACTTCCTAAAATGCTTATCTCATTAGAAAAAGCAGAGAGATGTTGTTTTGAATAGCTTACTTCGTTTGGAACAGCTCCGACTTTAGGAATTCTCATGAACGATGGTTCTAAACAGCGCTCACACATTCTGCGCACAACGACACGACCGACACCAACGTTTTTCAAATTGCCGAGAATTTCCCACACGATTTTGCCACGGAAATCATGACATAATAAGGGAAAACTGCACACTTTACTATTTTTAGCGTAGGGTAATTAATTAAACCATCAAATTGTACTAAAAAAAACAAGTTTTAATAGAGTTTAAATAACGAAATTTCCAATTCCAAACTTTTTGCCGCGAACGAAAACACCCTTTGTATGGCATTGAAATTGGAAATTTTGTTATTTAAACTCTTTTAAAACTTGTTTTCTTAATACAATTTTATGGATTACTTACCTATACACTTGGAATAGTAAAATGTTCAGCTTTTTAGTTATGAATGCCTCCATAGTACATATTTAATTTGAATTTTCCACTGATAATTTTTTTTAATTAAAATTGGTCTGTTATTCTGTCAATGTAAATTTTTCTATCAGATTGATGCGTTGCCAACTCATGTTTTCATTCTTTGATGTTCGTTTTTTTCGGCAATCCTTGATAGTGACGCTGATAGGGACGAAAGAAACGCAGCTAAAGAAACCGATTTCTCCCTTACTTGAGTTTCACTCGGCCATTCCCATTCTCTTGTGGCAAGCCGTGATTTACACAGGTCGATCAGCGTATTCTGAAACATCTGCTGAAACTTTTCTTGCTAATTCATACACTTTTCATGTCCTGAAATGCCTTTATATCATTAGGAACCCAATATAGCTCTTCGCTAAAACTTTTCACAAGCTTCGATTTTATTTCTGGCGCAGTTATTGCTTTATTGTTTCTCAATTCAGCCGATCAGAATTGCCATACATTTTTAGGTCCCAGTAATTCGTCTCATAAAAAAAAACACGCAAACGAATGTTTGTGAGAAGCCAGGCCAAAGGTGTCTTTTTATTTTGATAACTGCTGTTATGGATGTCGGGCAGTTGAGTTGATAAAAAAAAAGATAGGGTTTGTGGCCACTCTCAGGTCCATACTGACCCATTATAAAACTGCTGCTGACAGTTATAGATTCAAGCTTCTCATTCAACTGCTTCGTATAGTCCTTTAACTCTTTGAAGTTTAGGTGTCTCTATGGAATTGATGTAGAGAACTTTTAGATCACATTTAAGTCGTATCTGTCCATCGTTTTACCCGAGTTCTTTGTTTTATCATCCATCCATCTTCGGCAACAGCTTCTTAATACTTGCAAACGCGCATCTGTCAATATCGTGCGTGTTTACGAGAAGTATAATTGAACGGAATTCTGAAGAATCGACAACGTATCTTAAACCTTTTTCGACATTATGTAGGTGGTGTTTTGCGGACATTGTTGCAGCGGCGATGTATCACCATTCTGAACCTACGAACACGTTTGGAAACTTGATATCGTATTTAAAAACATCGATAAAATTTGGTGTGTATTCATCGTGTGTTTTTTCTAGAATTTGCCGAAGTGTGAAAAATTGGTCGAATGACATTTCTAACTTTAAAAAAGTCCTTACGTGCGTCGTGTTGGTTAATCGGAAGGACGTTTTAGGTATATTCGTATAGTTTAAACAGATTATTTTACCTGAAAGCAGACTGATGGCTGTCTCCGCTGTCTGTTTAAAGGCACTTGTCATATACGTCTTCTCTGAAAGATAGTAGAATGCTGATTTGTCCCCTTGTGGGTCACGCCTAGTTGTGGTACTAAGCCCCACCAAGTTTGATAGCACCCAAAGTCTATTATTACAACAGGCTATTTGTTATAATCTTAATTTTATCTTTCTCTTTGCATTTTACCCGATTAGGGAACATACTCCTACCTCAAGGGCTTGTCAATGAAGCTGCATCCTTAACATCTTATTGAATCTTATAAATAAATACAAAGAAGTGCAAGTACATTCTGGTGCAATGAATTTTTATCAATATTTGCAATCGAAATCATTTCTAAAGCAAACATAGATAACCATCACTTGTCATCCGACACCAATCTCATTCACAAGAAAATGTCCTCAACTGTAGCTAGGTACACCGTACACATTAGGAATATACTCTCCCTTTTTAAAACGAAATTCCATCCTAATCACATAATCACCAAACGATTTCCTTTTCGATCATGAGCCAAATTAGGTCAACTCGCAGTGTACTCCCCTCTCCGATACCTGGAAGTGTATAAACACATCCCGCTTCATCCTACCTCACAATTCTCTATCAGGATGCTCTTTTATGCATAATTGAATGGAATTTCCTCGATGTCACATCCCGATAAATGCCTAATGATGGTGTGTCACACAAACACAGACACACATAGTGTTTATCCAAAACTGGATGAAAATCCCGGCTTGACTCCTTCTCTTAAGCGGATGCCAAAGTGGCATACTTTCTATTCCGAGTCTCTCCTTGGTATTGTCCTTCGTAGTCTTTACTGTTGTTTATACGAGGGAAAAACAAACATTTCATGTTTTGGGTTGAAAGCGTTGAAATATCCGGATTAAGATAGGGGTTTGAGGATGTCCAGATTTAATCCCTAAAAAGGGCCCAGTGAACAAATAAGAAAAAAATCGTTTCACTTATCGCATACTTGAACCTTCCAAGATCACTGTCTGACTTAAGCTAAGATTTGGTATACAGTGTACACACGCGGGACTGTTCGCGTTCTAATCCTATGTTTAAGGACATTCTTTGTCTGATATTACGTTAATGCTCATGAGTAAGGAAACGCTTAAGTTGTTTGAAGAGAATTTGGACCTAATGTAACATAAGACGGTACAAGCTTATAGGCATCGGAGTTGCTTTATTTTGACGAGTGGCAGAACTATTTGACGTTACACCTCTGCAATTGAATGGGTTTGCCTACAGGGTCATTAACGTACCTATATTTGATGTGTTTACTGTTTAGACATTTTGTTCGTGAGCTCAATATGTTTGAAGGCAATATCATCATCGAGGGTTATAGTTCGTTAGTTTTAAGTGGGTCTGATGGTTGGGAAAGAAATTGAGCCTGTTGATCGGATGGATACCTGAATATCTCTCATGCAAACGACTTTTGCCCCTACCTATAAAGCTATAGGAATGTTAGCAGTGCTATAGTATTACCAAGATCATTGATATCGTTAACAAAATAGTTTCCTGGATGAGCTTTCCTGAAATAGACAAGTGCAGGTTCAGAAAAGTAGATCACTTCCCCTCCTTGTCTGCGCAGAATTCGTTGTTGGGTAAATCCTTTTTTTAAATCCGCGGGTCTGCCTAAGATAAAAATAAATAAATACGTGGCGCAACAGGCGTGTAGACACCCTAAGCCTAGCTTCTCGCAACCATTCGTTTTGTGTGAGTTTCTATTTTTGGTCCCTTCCAACCTACAATTTTATGCCGAGTCCGAACGGCTGAATTGAGAAGCTTTTTCAGGACAGTCATACTCTCGGATGTTTGTCAGACGTTCGCGAGAGGTGGCGCAGTAGAAAAAACCTTAAGATGTAATTTGTATTTTTCCGGGGATCGAACCGGGGATCTCTCGCACAGTAGTCCAGCACACTAACCACTGCGCTACTTCGCCCACCTAAGATGCACTGTTCTATATAATTAAAGACCTTCGAGATGTTGAGTTTTTATTCGTAGGAGTTCCTTGAATCTTTTTGTATCCAGAATTGGCCTAGTGAGATAATGTCATACCCAAGATGGTTCCATCTATCTATGGTTTGCTTTTCCTACTGGGACAGGACGGTTTAGGACAGTAGAGCATGTAAATTGTATAAGCTTGCTCCTAAACGCCAATAACTGAGCCAGGACAGTGAAAGCCAAAAATTTGTGAAAATCCAACCTTAAAATTCAAAAGCCTTCTCATTAGCCCATGTTTATTAGCTAACCGCTCTTATTTGAACCACCGAGCCACCATTACCGCACCATCACCACCATGTTATACATATTTCCGTCCCTTTCATATGGACTCTCTGCTTATTAGACTTCCAAAATACACACCGAAATGAGCATTAACCGATCACACGCGGTTCGAGTAATCATGGGATGCATTCGAGGAAGTAGAAAAGTGCAACCATAACTTTAACTGCCAGGTCATGCCAAATGTAAGGTTGTTCCATTGTTGTCCTTTTTTTTCTCCATTCCATTCCGAACACAGTTTACTAAGGACGTTCTCTCATCAAACAATACTGAATATCTATCCCATCAGTAAAACCATATCAACAGAGAGTCCTTTTTACGATGCTGTGATCATGAGTTTGATGATGATGACGGCGGGGAACACACATTTCTGTGGTCTCAAATTACATAAATTCGTCCTCTTTTCGCCTGCCAGCAGCGACAACAATAACGACGGTATATGGCTTTGGCAATCCGACTGAATTAAGCAGACGACGGGACGGCAGCAGAAAAGGTTTACCTTATATGTATGTGTATCTAAGCAGTGAATATGGATCGTTACTGGGACGACAATGAAAATCCTAATGAATAAGGGATTTTGATTTGTGTATGCCTCTGTGCAGCATCACAGTTCGTATCGTATCTGTTTGGTAAAATATTTTAAAAATTCGCTACTGGAATTAAGGTTTGTTTCGTTGGTGGCATCCAATGAAATAGAGACGGACGCGTAGTGGTGGTGTTTATAAAACGAAATGATGATGTGAGATGAGATATTTCTGCATGTGCACACATAATGAAGATATTCAGTCAGTCTGATCGATTTTTTTTTGTGTAATAATAAAGAAAAGGCCAATAAACATTAAAAATATAATGACACCCATTTAAGAAATTGATCATGAGGTCAACAATAAAAGACGATAACTCAAGGTTTGAATCAAATTCTGATGAACGATAGCACAAACGAGGAGACTTCCTAAATGGTGAGCTCTTCCTTTTTTAATTTTGCTAAACGCACAAGACTAATTACTATGCGAAATCAGTCCAATCAAAGGGCATTTAACACCGCGAGCTGTTCTTACAGAGCATTCTGCAATTATCTACTTAAGTTGAAAACACAACGAAGTCAGCTAAGTTCAGAAAAATCTTGGTAAAGAACTTATTGCCTTGGGCGATGATTCTGTCGTAATGTCATGAGACTCTCGCGACTACCTTCTTCACACTCACTTCCCGGGTTGTACCCCAAATGAAAATAACGACCTCAGTTACAGAAAACATTGCTCCTGAGAAACCGATAAGTTATGGGGCAATCAACTCTTTATCGCCAAATAAATCTCCTAAAATTGAGGGCATCTTCCCTTGGATGCTATACACGAATTCGAAGAAATTATAGCTTCGCATTTGGAAAATACATTCCCAAGTGTCATCCTATAACTAGGGTCCGACCTTTTATTCCTTCTCTGGGCTACTAGCCTTAAGTCTATGACAAAGATTATAAAATACCAATGAGAACAAACCTCATAGCAAGGTAGATCTACCTTCCGGGTTATATACTAAATCTTAGACTTCTAGACCTTTTCGTAAAGGAATCTCCTGGCAAATAATGACCTGGCAAATAATGCCCTTCGGCTAAGCAAAAAAAAAAAACTAAGCATGACGCGTCACGTGTAATTCGTAAGTAAATAGGCGGGAAATAATGCATGCACTACACAACTCCCCATATTTGTCAATTGTCACCTTGTTTCCCCAATAGGGGTAAATTGGGAATAAATCCAAAGGATATAGGTACCTACCGGATCGACTTAACCTTCCCATCTGCACAGATAAATTCAAATATGAACATGGGTATTGGCGGAGGATTTTACTCCGAAATCCTTGAACTATCTAGTTTAATCAGACTTCCTGATTACTGCAGTGTGTCACTTTTCCATTGGAAGCCTAATATAGCGGTAATAAAAACGATTTCTTCCGTAGAGATCAAATCGAGGTTGTCCCGAAGAGCTAAGGTTTCTTGATGCATTGCTGAAAGTGCTGGGGTTTCCTGAAACATAGGAGTGTCTGGAGTGGAAAAAAGCTATAATGAGATAACAAAAAGGAAGGGATCTTACTTCTATTGGCAATTGGGAACAAAATACTATAGCAGCGATAAATGAAAGATAGAACAATATCGAATCGTGTGTCATAATAGAAAACTAAGAGAATCCTTCAAGTGAACAAAAAATTGCTGTTACTTTTTGAAAAGATGGAACAAACAACAAACCAAACCCATCGAGTTACTAGTCAGTTTTAGGTCCTATAAATTTTCTCAGATTAGCCTTGGCGCTAAGCTTTAAACATTTTTCGTTAAGAAATCTGTTGAAAAAAAATGTTAGTTTAAGTCTTCCTCTTAAGTGTCATCTGTGGCAGTTGTTTGAACTCTGGATGAAAAGGCAGACATTTTTCAAATTTCCTACCACTGCCCATTGCCCAAAAGATTAGAATTCGAATAAAAAAGATCTCCAGCCGCATATATTTTGCGAATATAAACTGAAATTATATAATTACAAACAAAAATTCTGGCAATTTTTCGCAATAACAGCAACTACCTTCTTAGGCCGTGTGTCAATTGCGCTAAATAATTATTAGCTTCGGGTAATATTCTGACACATATCTACCACATAGGTAAGACAAGAAATTAATAAAACTCCAACCTTAAAAGATGTTTCTAATATCACGTTTTTAATAAAAAGAAATTCTGTGTTTAATTTCCTTTTCAACTATTTAGCAAAACCTAAGCAAAAGAAAGCGTCAAAAATTAGTCTAGGTTATGTATTAGGATAATTTATTATCTTGCTCTTAGAGAATGACAGCTGAAAAACTCATTTTCCACCACGATAGTGTCAAAAAAATTAGCCGACGATAACTATTTAGCGCAACTGTCACTCGCCCTTAAAGTCAGTTGTACCCTATGTAAGATCAAATGTGTTTTTACTATAACATTTTGTCTTACATAAACCTACCTATTATAGTTATGCTTATGCGTCTTTTTTACATCCACTAAATGTCAAACATTGAAATTTAATCTAAATATTTATTCATATTCAACATAATACATTAACCATAATAATCCATAATATTTTCCTATTAAATGTTTTTATTTTCGTATTGTAGTAATCTGAATTTTCCACTCACTCAATTTTCACTCAAATCAAAAAGTATGGTTGTGTGAGATGGATGTATGGGAAAGGGCTCTAGATGTGGTGAAGATAATTCAAGCACAATGGTATTGTTGGTTAACAAGAGACACAAACACAATCAAAGATAAAACTGGATTTTCCGCTTCTTCACCATTAACTAGTATGGCGTTGTGAGGAACGATGGGCTGGGATGTTATTCGATCCGCCCATTTTCCTGCAACAGAAGGAAGCATGTGTTTTTGTTTTTTGTTTTTGGGTAATTAAAGGTATGAAATAATTGCAAGGATAATAGACAATATGAAGTATAACAATGTTTGCTTGTGTTTGACTATAATCATAATGATTTAAATCTAAATCTATAATTTCATTAGGAAATGTATAAGCTTAAGCACCCATGCATTTTTGGCAGTTCTATTTCTTCTATACGGATAAACTGTTTATTTATGTAGATACGCTCACCTCGTTCTCGCTTTAAAATCGTCTGGCAATTTACAATGAGCTGTAATGCCTCAGCAAGTTTTTTTTTGACAGCGAATAGAGGGACGACTGAAACTACAAGCTATAATATTTGTTACGAAATTTGCTAATCTCCCTTCCCTTTTCACGCTACCGTTATGACCCCATCTCGTTGGATGGGGGGGTTCTTGTTGTCGGTAACACTGGACGGCTCGTTCCGCATATATACCTATCTATACATGCCGAAATTTAGGAGCTTCAAATAAAAAACGGATAAACTGTTTATTTATGTAGATACGCTCACCTCGTTCTCGCTTTAAAATCGTCTGGCAATTTACAATGAGCTGTAATGCCTCAGCAAGTTTTTTTTTGACAGCGAATAGAGGGACGACTGAAACTACAAGCTATAATATTTGTTACGAAATTTGCTAATCTCCCTTCCCTTTTCACGCTACCGTTATGACCCCATCTCGTCGGATGGGGGGGGTTCTTGTTGTCGGTAACACTGGACGGCTCGTTCCGCATATATACCTATCTATACATGCCGAAATTTAGGAGCTTCAAATAAAAAAAAGGAGGTCTAAATGTCTTTATAGAATTTCGTTTGTTTTCTGTGGTGGAGAGAGCGATTGATGGTAGTGCTCTATCAGGAATACCACCGCTTGTATCACACCAATACCCTAAATGGTGTGGTACACCATGGCTACCCAGGTCCAGGGATATTTATGGCAGTCCCAATCAATGCATCTTCATTGAGCCGCACCAAAATTAAATGTAAATAATATTGTAGAATGTAAACTATCAATTATCAAACTTATTTTCTATCAAAAATATAATGACAACAACCGCTGCCCGTGGGAATTTTGAATTTTGATGACCTTTAAATTTGGAAATAAAATTAATTATATAATTTAGCTTTGGCGGATTCTTACATATGTATGAAATATATACATTATTATATGTATCCATTTTGAATAAAGGGAAAACACGAATTTAAAAAAAAAAATTTCATAAACTTTTTGTCGAAAACTCAGTTAACCCTAGAAGGGTAATCTTTGTCGATTCGACAAACATCAATTTAATTTTTTCGATTTTCTCTTCGATCTTTATTCCGATCGCATCTTCTCTCGGTGTCATACCAGCCATCTCTAAGGTCTTCTAGTTTGTGGAATTTCGTCGAAAAATCAGTTCGGGTAAGTCTTGTTTTTATCAAAAAATGGCGCCAATGTTCATCGTAAATTTTAGTGTCGATTCGACCTAACATTAAAAAAAAAATTCCACCAAAATTAACGAACAAATAAGAGAGGACAGTGTCGCTATCGGTATTTATCGAGTCGATTAATGCCTATTTTACAATGCAGCGTGAGAGCGAGGAAAGAGCGAGATCGAGTATAGTGCAAGTTGTCAAATAATTTCCATTAAAATAGTGCAAGTTGTCAAATAATTTCCATTAAAAGAAAATATGTAGCAAAACACAAATTCGCGAGACTCGTCACCTCGCAACGAAAAAATCTAACTCGAGACAACCATGACATTTACCCTCAATGGCATAGAACTTTGCTGTTACTTATAGCCTATTCTCACACCACACTTTTAACCTTAGAAAGGTAATCATATTTTTTAGTACATTAAAGGTAATCATTCGTCGAACCGACGAAGTAATATTGGACTCCGATTTTTAAGAAAAGTGTGCACAAAATGCTTGTTAATTTTAATAGTTGATATAACAGACCATTTCCTTTTTTAAGCAAAAAATCAAAAGAAATTTTTTTTAAAAACTTTTTCCTTTATATTGAAAAATATGTTGGAACCCCTGTTTTTTGAGATCAGCTCATACTTTTTTTTATAGAAAATAGAAAAATAAGAAAATAAAATCATAAGAACTTTTTATTATAATATTTATAATATTTTTATAATAGATGATATCGATATCAGTTCATGTTTAACTTAAAACAAACTTCGCACAACTAAATTACTAACTTACTTAGATGGCGCTACTGTCCGGGGTGCACCTGGGCCTCAACCAACAGACCATTTCCTTTTTTAAGCAAAAAATCAAAAGAAATTTTTTTTAAAAACTTTTGCCTTTATATTGACAAATGTGTTGGAACCCCTGTTTTTTGAGATTAGCTCATACTTTTTTTTATAGAAAATAGAAAAATAAGAAAATAAAATCATAAGAACTTTTTATCATAATATTTATAATATTTTTATAATAGATGATATCGATATCAGGCCCCCTCATGTAGCTGACCTCCCCGTGGTGGGGGGCGGGCAACATGTCTAGGTTCACCTAGACATGGCTAACGAAGCACACACCCAATGATGACAAAGCGAAGAAAGCGAGCCTCGGATATTGCCAAGCCTGTCAAAATAGGGCGCCCTTTGGAGCCAGGCCTGAAGGGTGGCAGTTTGCGAGCGTCTGGTGGTCGGCTTGTCACGCTCGGCAGTCGGCCGGGTTTAACCCGAAACGGCTACGAGCTTCCTGTCAATGGTCTCGCAAACCATTATGGGGGTCAGAGGGTGGATGCGCTATGCACCAATAGGGGCATAAGTGGACTTACGGTTACTCGACAACGGCATCGACTTAGGATAGGCACGTGGAACATCTCTTCGCTCACGGGAAAAGACCTGGAGCTTGTTGGGGAGGCTGTTAAATATCGACTAGATATAGTTGGTGTTTCCTCAACAAAGCAAAGGGGTTCTAGAACTGTGGACCTTGCAGATGGGTGGAAACTCTTCATGTCGGGAGTAGCACCTTCAATGTCTGCTCAGGCGGGAGTGGGGATACTCACAAGTCCCAGGCTGTCAGGCAGAGTATTGGAGTGGATTCCGTTAGGAGGGAGAGTTGCGATCTTAAAGCTTAAGCTTGAAAGATCAACTCTGGCTCTAGTGCAGGTGTATGCACCGAATTTGGAGTCAGGGTACGCAGCTTTCTTAGATGAAGTTGATGCAGCCCTTGAAAAGGTTGCAGATATGGATTCTTATATCCTGATGGGTGATTTCAATGCTCACGTGGGTGCGGATTTCTCGACATGGGGCAGCGCGATTGGGAAACACGGTGACCCCGATCAGAACGCGAACGGAGAGAAGTTGTTGGACTTTTGTTGTTCAAATGGAATGTCCATTATGAACACTTTCTTTCCACACAAAGATATCCATAAATACACATGGTACCGTCGAAGTCTTCAGCAGAAATCGCTGATAGATTTCTTTGTGGTACCATCGTGTATTAAAAGGATGGTTTGTGATGTTCGTGTGTTGAGAGGGGCTGAACTGTCAACTGATCACCACCTGGTGTTGTGCAAATTGTATCTCAACGATCAAATACCTATCCTGCCAAAGCGTAAACCAAGAATGGTTACGCGCATACGGTGGGAGGGGCTACAGAACGATGAGATACGGGAGGAATTTGCACGGCAGGTATCTGAAAGGTTTGAACAAATTCCAAATGTTCCATTGAATGTAGAGGAAGAATGGCAGTTGTTTTCAACAGCAGTTATTGCTGTTCTTCCCACGGTAGAGGAAGTCACTTTTGCGATCAAATCGCTAAAAGCTGGCAAATCTGCCGGAGTGGATGAAATCCGGCCAGAAATGCTAAAGGCCTTAGGTGAAGAGGGAGTCAAATGGCTCTCTCGTGTCATTAAAGTGGCCTGGGAATGCGGCGAAACACCCAGCGATTGGCAGATTGGGGTGATTGTGCCCCTTTTCAAGAAAGGGGATAAAAGGGATTGCTCCAATTACAGGGGTATATCACTTTTAAGTCTCCCCGGAAAAGTCTTTGCCAAGGTGCTGGAAACGCGTTGCAGAGCTGTGGTCGAGGCACGATTAGGAGATGAGCAGTGCGGCTTTCGTCCCGGCAGAAGCACAACCGACCAGTTATTCACTCTCAGAATGGTACTTGAGAAGGCTTGGGAGTATGCTACACCTGTTTACGCTTGCTTCGTAGATTTGGAGAAAGCATATGACCGAGTCCCTCGAGGGAAACTCTGGAGTGTATTACAGCAGTATGGAATTGATGGTTCTCTCTTGAGAGCCATTCAATCTCTTTACACAAACTGTAAAAGCTGTGTTCGGGTAAACGGCGTTAAATCAATACCTTTCACCGTGGGCGTTGGACTTCGCCAGGGGTGCGTCTTGTCGCCTCTCCTTTTCATTACTTATATGGACTGGATGTTACAGCGCAGTCTTGGCGAAGAACGTTTCGAATTGGGAGATCTGAGGATAAGTCATTTGCTCTTCGCTGATGACTTGGTCATCCTTGGGTCCTCTCAGACTGAACTTCAACGCGCACTCGATCGGTTTGTAGCCGTTTGTGTTGAAGCTGAGATGAAAGTAAATGTGAACAAATCTGAAGTGATGGTCGTCTCCAGAACGCCTGTTCAATGCACTCTGCATGTTAGTGGAGTCCCATTGAAACAGGTAGAGAAGTTTAAGTATCTCGGGGTCTTATTCACGAGTGATGGAAGGAGCAATGCTGAGTTTTCCTGTAGGATTGGTCAGGCTGGATCGATTTTGAGACAGCTTGGTCATTCTGTTATCAGGAGGACTGAACTTGGTGTCAAAGCTAAGTTGTCAGTCTTTAATTCGGTGTTTGTTCCAACTCTTACCTATGGTCATGAGGTTTGGGTAATGAGCGAAAGAATAAGATCGCGAATACAAGCTGCCGAAATGAGATTTCTCTGTTGTATTGCTGGTGTGACCCGTAGAGATCGCATTAGAAATACTAGAATACGTGAGGAACTCAATGTCGAGCAGCTACTTCTCCGGACGGAGCGATCCATGCTTCGGTGGTTTGGGCATGTTAAACGCATGTCCCCGACCAGGATTCCACGACGTGCTATGGAATCCGTACCATCGGGCAGGCGTCCCCTAGGTAGACCCAGGATGAGATGGTTAGATCAAATTCATAATCTCTCCTCTACCCGTATGGGGATTGCCCTTGATGATTTAGAGTCGATGGCGGAGGATCGAGAGCTATGGAGGGTCCACTTGAGCAACCTACACCCGCGACCCACTTAATGGACAAGCGGACCATTGAAAATGAATGAATGAATGAATGAATCGATATCAGTTCATGTTTAACCTAAAACAAACTTCGCACAACTAAATTACTAACTTACTTAGATGGCGCTACTGTCCGGGGTGCACCTGGACCTCAACCAACACGCCTCTCCCAGTTAGCAGATCTTTGGCTAACTGCCTCCAGTTGCGAACTCCAAGTTGGTTAAGGTCCTCTTCCACTTGTGCGCGCCACCTAAGGCGAGGTCTTCCTCTACTGCGTTGTCCCTCCGGGTTGGAATCGAAGACTCTTTGGGCCGGAGCGTTGGTGTTCATTCGCTCTACATGTCCTAGCCATCTTAGTCGACTGATACGTACTTTTCTGACCAGGTCGATGTCGCTGTACAGTTCGTAGAGTTCGCTGTTAAATCTCCTCCTCAAAGCCCGTCAACGCAAACGGGACCGAAAATCACTCGAAGAATTTTGCGTTCGAAGCAACCAGGGAGATCTTCACCCGCCTTTTATAACGTCCATGATTCTGCGCCATAAAGCAGGACTGGGATGATGAGGGTCTTATATAATGTCTCCTTGGTGTCTCTCGACAATGCCTTACTAATCAATTGCCTTCTTAGGCCAAAGTAACAGCGGTTGGCAAGTGTAATTCTTCGCTTGATTTCTAATGTGATGTGATTTTCAGAGTTATTAGCGGAGTAGAGGTAGACAAAGTCTCGAACTACCTCAAAGTTATAGCTGTCTATCGTGACTTTCTGTCCGATTCGTCGATGTTGTGTGTCCCTTCTTGTTGACAGCATATATATTTTGTTTTGCCCTCATTCACCACTAAACCCATTTTTGCCGCCTCTGTACTGATACTTGCAAACGCACCAGTGACAGCTCGCTGTGTTCTGCCAATGATGTCGATGTCGTCAGCGTATGCACAGACTTTCGGAAAATTGTGCCCCTCATGCTGGCTTGCGTTTCGCACAATTTTCTCAAGAATGATGTTGAAAAAGTCACATGACAGCGCATCACCTTGTCTAAATCCTTTTTTGACATCAAAGGTCTCGGTGAAATTTTTTCCGATCTTTACGGAGCAGCAAGCGTTCTCCATTGTCATTCTGCACAATCTGACAAGTTTGGCAGGGATGCTAAAACTAGACATGGCTCTGTATAGCTCGTCTCTATAAATGATGAGTATCGATTTGGACTTCTTGTGTTTTTTCCACTATCTGCCGTAGTGTGAATGTTTGGTCGGTTGTGGACTTGCCGGGCCTAAAACTATTGATAGGGTCCAATCAGTTCATTGACAAATGGTTTCAACTAAATACATAATAATTACTCCTTATATACATTTTTTTTACACTCAAAGCACGCTGCTTTAATGTAACGTTCTCCCGCCTCCTTGTTGCCTTAAATTCTGTGACTGAATATAAATCCCGATTTTTGAAAGAGTCATATCTTCGATTCCCAAAACAGCTGCACACATGCCAATCTGAAGAAAAGGATTAACTTGAATTAACCCCAAAGTCTTGTAAAATGAACACATCTGCCTTCGTTACCCCTTTCGCTTTTAACTTCCTTAATACCTATTTCAATATAACTTACACACATTTATTTTAAATTTCTTAATTAAAATCGGGAAATTCTCACATTTTTCCATCCGACAACGTCAACCCTTTTCCTTCAAAAACTCCTCAGAAGTCACAAAAAAGAAAAAAAGAATATCTTTAGACAAAAGGTCATTGCAATTTGCCAATAGTTCATCCGTTTACCCTCGACCTTTGACAGTCGCATATTTATGTATTTACATCCGCACCGCAACAACCCCTCGATGGTCTAGGTAGGTATTTTTTTGCAACAGAATACTCAAACTTGCAACGGTTGTTTCTTGTGAATACAATGGCCATCCTCGACCTCATCCCCAACACCGAGTGTAGGTATGGCTTCGCCTAGTACGTTGTAGCTGAAGCAAAAAAGTATCGCATTTCAACTGCGCAGCATAATTTTTCATCAGTTAAACGTAGAAATTTCATAAAATTAATGATAGTTTTTTTCAGATTTATTTTATGAATTGATTTTCCCAAAATGCACAACAGAAATCTCCTGCCAATGGCCATTTGCGTCCCATGGCTGTACTTTGTCTAGTTTATCTCTGCAACATCGACTCATTTAAGTGTAACGATCCGTCAATGAGTAGACAATTTCTGTTGGATTTTTGAAATTCGATCCGTCCTACCCTATACCGCACTATCGATTGATTTGTCGTTGTGTATATGTGTAGCTTAAATGGCAGACTGAGGTGCTACCGATGATGGATGCTGTATGTTAGCTGGTGCATGAGCGAATGCTTCGTAGAGAGATGAACTTTTCCAATGGCCGCAATGCAACTAGATATAGATATACACATGCTATTCAATTGTAGGCAGAGCAGCTCTCCAACGCGGGAACTTAATACGTTTCCGAAAGATCGATTACACATTTTGAACTAGTTTTTGGTGTGTGTTGAAACTTTCAGGGTTGCACTCGCACTACCTATATGTAGAGAGTATCTATTACGGTCTTTTGTGCTCCATAGAGGCTATCATATAGAGATATGGGCGAATCAGAGAGAGAGAGAGTTGGAAATGGATCTATATACCTACTTTCTTGTTTTGAATTGGGTTGAAACATCTGTGGTCGAAACACTTTCAGGGAATCTACAAATCCATATATCCACCTGTTAGGGATATTTGTATCCCTTTGTTTACGAAGGTCTTGAAATTCCGTCTTACATTTCATATAATTGAGTTGGAATCAAACATGCCCACCGAATGCGAATAGGGTTAACAATTCGTCAATCAAAAATGAACGAAGGGTCGTTTCAAACATTTTTACTTTTTCGAATGAAAAACTGAGAAATTCAATGAAAAAAAAGTAGGAAAGGGTTAACTTTTGCATTAACCTATTTCTGTTCAAAATTATAGTTTTTTGAGAAATTTATGAGAAAATGTGTCTCGTTTTCGAAGAAAGGGTTATCCAGGGAAAGGGTTAATTGTAGAATGGGTTTTGGTTCCATTGCAATCAGGAAATTCTGCATTTTTAACTTTTCTGAACTTGAGACAGTTTGACGTGAAATCTGAATTGTTGTGTTTGTGTCCTCATGTAACATTTATTTTCTCACGTACCTACGCGTTTTCAAATACAATTTAATTTGACGAAGTTCAGGCAGTTACATAACTCTTAAACGAATTAATGAAAAAGAAAAAATGCAATGTTCTTAGCGTAATTTTTTGCCAGAAGAATTTTCGTCTTTATTTTTATTATCCATAAATACGCGTTTATTTTTGAATTAATGAAAAATGTCACACTCACACATGAAAGCAGTGGCTAGTGTGCTGGGCTACTGAGCCTTACAAGGTTCAACCTCCGGCAAAGTACGAATTAAGAACCGTGTTCGAGGGTCATCTTAAGCTTAGCAACAGAACATCCAAATTAGGGCACATTCGCCCACTCAAATTTCGTTTATGCAGCTGAGAATGAGTACCGATTCCATGATTGGGTTATCCTTCTCTGTGGTATGTGCTATACTTGCCCAGATATTTAATCCCCCTTATTTCCCCCACTATCTATCTCAGAATACGGTCTTGAGTCTTGGGACTCTCGGTGCAGAATCTGGAGATATCCTCGTCTGTCATACTTATTTTTCTTATAGGAGTTCTTTTAGTCAGTACGGTTAGGTTGATCTTTTTTTAAAACGATATACTACATGGTTGTAGTTACTGTTCCCTTAAAATTTCTAAGCATTTCGCATTCTTCTTTGTCGGAGGTTGCTATAGTCCATTGTACTTTTTTTTTTCTTTAAACATGGTTGGAGGTTTTGAAAGATTGCCTCTCTATTCTTTAGATGCCTTACCTTAACGGAGAATCCGCTGCCTCGTCGCCCATGATGCCTACGTGGCTCGGTATCCAACAGAGTTCGTCTGTCTGTCACATAACTTTAGACTGTCTGTGACACAACTTTCTATAGTTTTTCTCGAGAATTTCAGCTTGAAAGATGCTGGTTTATTTGCCTATATAGATTCGTAGTATTTAATTCCTCGTTCAAACACTCTTCCACCAGTTCCTTCGCCCGTTCTCGATCTATCTGTAGTGTACCACTTTGTAGTGTGGTTGTTCAATCCATAGATCGTGGATTTATTGCTCCAATTTTTCTTATTGCTGGAGCTTCGTAGCGTGAAATTTGTTTCACCTGAGGTCATCCTTAGGTCGTCCTGTACCTCTACCGCATTGTCCCTCATTAGAATAGTTAAAGACTCTCCGGGCCGAAGCATTGCAGACAGAATCGTCGTTAAGGAGGCTTCTGTAATTTAATTTATTGGGACCGGCAGTGCCGGATTTATATTTTTTATGAGTGTAGGCCACTTTATTTCCGCCGCCCCATGTACCTTTATAAAATAACTAGCTGACCCGTGTTCGCCTTGCGCCACTCGCCTTTACTTATATTTGGTCCATTTAAGATTACACTTTAAGTGTTCATTGGAATCTGTCCAGTAAGTTTCGCGCGTTTAGGAGACAAAGAAAATTACTACAGGTTTATTATAAATATAGATACCGATTTAATGTGCACCCTCTATCGCCCTCCATGATCTTGCCACTTGTTTGTAGTATGTACTGCATTTCATTTGTGTATAAACGACATATAGCCTATAGCAGTCTCACAGTCTTAAGGAACATTTTAAAAAAAAGTTTCATCGAAATCTGTCCAATAGTTTTCGAGTTTTTAACAGCCAAAGAAAATTCCTACAGTTTTATCATATGTATAGATAATTTTCCATTTGTAATAAGGAAGGCACTAAAGTTAAATAAACGAATGAATTAGTCATTAAGAAAAGAGCGTAAAAAATAAACAAGAACTAAAATTTTTCACGCGACTTTTTAGTAGCAAAATCATCTATAATATCATCATAATTTATGTGGTTCATTATCTCTGCTTCTATGGAGAGAAGAGCTAAAGAAAATCGTCCTCTCTAACTCATTGGTATAATATTTCACGAGAGACTGGAAGACTGAAAATTGTTCTTTAAACTTTAAGTAAGCATTATGCCGTATGATGACCAAAAGGATGACAAGGATGGGATGACCAAAAAGGTGTTCACTCTGAAATAATCTCTGGAGCCGGAGGGTTTCAGGTTCTTCATTCGATGTTTCATCCGCCGTGATTTTTTTTCTTTTAGGTTCTTTCTTTTCAGTTCTCACATTGAGGCAACATTCAATAAGCAACTGGCAGAAGGAAACACGCCAGATTATCGCTCACAATTATTTTACTTTGAATTAAATTAGAGGTCTCAGGTCTCACATCAAAGCAACTAAATATCGCTCGAACGAAAAATGTTGCTGATGGTTATTGGCAGTTGCTTATTGCTTGTTGCCCCAATCTGAGAGCCGCCTAAGTGCGCTCATCTCAATTGCTTTTTCTTCGAAATATTCAAATAAATAAACATAGCAAATGGTGCTTGTTCTTGAATTTTAGCTTGTAAACCACTGGTAAATCCCTCAAATGTTAGAGCCATTATCATAGGACTGACCAACGGCAATCTTTGAGATTAATGCTTAACTTTTAATGGCATCAAACAATTCTTAAGCCTTGTCTTCTACAGAAGGTAATAATTTGAGAAATCTCTCACATGGTCCTCTGTTATCTAAAACATATCGAATCATAAGTGTTATCTAATCGAGTTGCAGCAACCTTAATATCAATATCTTTCGTTCGTTTTCTTACTGAGTTGCAACTTGCAAGCCGAGTGGGCTAACTCGGTTTGCTTCAATTTTAAACCGGTTTAAATCGGTTTGCCACATCCCTACTCGCATCCATCACTCACGCAGTAATATAGATAAAATAGGTATCTACAATAAGAGTAGGTACCTAGGATTGATAATTTTCGATAGGATAGGAACGATAGAGTTTCTATAGGGAATTAACGTATTAGTATAACAAACCATGTGAAAACCAGTGAACTTGTTTGACGTTCATTCTCTGAAATCTAGTGAGCGTCCTCTAAAATCTGCCGCCCCTAGGCCGATTGACAAATGACGCTGAGATTTCAATCGTCGGGCATACTTTCATATTAAAAAATTTTACAGATTAGATCAAGGTGCAAAACGTCATAAGACAGTCTTTGCCACTGTGACAACAAAAATGTGTATAGAAATAATAATATGCGCGCGCATGTGTCAATCAGCATGACTAATGACTGACAACCTTTATGGTAAAGAAAGATGCACAAACAGAAGGAAAAAATGTTCGCTATATACAAATGTATATTATAATGTAATGCATTTCTATATATGTACCTTGATCCGAATGACATTAGCTAGTCAATAATATAGAGAACTTTCAAGTTTCAATATAATGTAATGTAATGCTGAAACCAACAAATCAAGCCCTACCATATCGAGTATAAAAAAAATAGCAACGCAACAAGAACTTTTCCAGACGCTGAAGTGACTCATCGCAACCAAGGCGAAATTATTATTGTTGCCAATTTAATTTACAAATCAGCTACTTTCTTCCCACACCAATAAATTTGAAAACTTTTGCTTTTTCACGGGCGAAAAGAATTCGACTGTTCAGCTCATTATCGCAATAATTTCTAGGTCAACATAAATAACTGCTGTCTGAGTCAGATAGTCGAACAAAAACAAAACTCATCAAACGTCCTGAACACCGATATTGCGGCATTTAATGCGCTGGTGGCATTTTCAACACTACCTCCCGTGCTGACAGTATAGATACTGTGTCTATCTATCGCGCGCCGACAACAGTTTCTTTATCCGTTTTTTATTTGCTCTGCTCCGTGATTAATGGTCTTGCTATTTGTGCTAAGCGTGAACAAAAAAAAAAAAAACAAAAACAAATTAATCAGACAACTCCCCCATATCAGCGGTTTTACTTTAGCTACCACCCAAACTACAAGCCCAACAACAAAGAGTCAATCTTTCGGAACAACCGCGAAGTAATTACACGGAATTGTATTTTTATCGTTCGATCGAAGAGACGAAGCGCGCTCCGAATCGATCGGAGTTGGATGTAGGGGCCACAGCCACCAGCCAGCGGTCAGCTTTGGCAATCAAAGGAACGTGCTTCGCGGACTTTCACAGATCGCTACCCTACGCATGCAATCATATCATAACAAGCAACATTAGCAGACGTCATGTGCTCATGTGTTCGGTTCATGTGCCGGGCCGGGCGTCCCTCTTTTTGTCTGAAGGGACAAAACGAACATAATGGCATCATGCAAACTCGCATCGGAAGCATCAACAAATTAGCCAACATTGCGCGCTGTGTGAAGCAACGCCAGACCACTGAGATGCGGGGACCGGCAGCGGTGCACCGGACATTGTGGAATGTTTTGTAGACGCAAAGGAGATAAGAAACCTCCGCGCAGAAGCTGAATGTTTTGATTTTTCCTTCTTTGTATTGGGACCATCAAAGTATAATCTGCTGATGGGGCAGCTAAGTGTTTGTTGCTCCTTCACTTGGCTGCGTGGCTTGTACGCTCATAATGTTTTGACTCTGACAATTCGGAAGCTTAAATAAATATTCGCCGATGGAGGAGCTTTGTTTATCTGAGAGCGAAATCAGGGTTACACATTGTTGTGATCATATTGAAGCAAAAGTATACGCAATGAAGGCAGCTTCCTCCTGCCATTGACCTCGTTTCGTGAGTGTTTACTGTTTATGTCTAGTCGTGTTTGTTAGTATTTCGAAGACTCAAAATATTGAACTTCCTTTATGTATCAGTATTTTTTATATTGATAGCTTCAATGTGTGGGCGCAGTAGCGCAGTGGTTAGTGTGTTGGACTACTGTGCGAGGGATCCCAGGTTCGATCCCCGGAAAAACCCAAATTACGTCTTAAAGTTTTTTTCTACTGCGCCACCTCTCGCGAATGTCTGACAAACATCCGAGAGTATGCCTGTCATGAAAAAGCTTCTCAATTGAGCCGTTCGGACTCGGCATAAAATTGTAGGTCCCTTCCATTCGTCCCAAAAATAGAAACTCACACAAAACGAATGGTTGCGAGAAGCTAGGCCTTGGCTGTCACCCGCCTGTTGCGCCACCTATTTATTTTTTTTTATTAGCTTCAATGTTGCGACTTACAAGAACGAATAACTTGTCATAACTATTTCTTGTTGTAGATACTTCTAAAAAAGTTTGTCTGGACTGATGAGGGGTCAATAACCAGCACGCGCCAATCATCCTAGTCATTAAGAAGCTACTATTACACATGTCAAAAATCGTGTACATTTTTGATACGCTGGACGTCATTGACGACGTTAAATTCTGTCCTAAATTTGTCTTTAAGCAAAATATGACGTCATATTGAGATGATTGCTTTTGACATGTGTGATAGTATCTTAACATATTGTGAGTGTATTCCACTAACTGTGTGATGGTGCGGACTAAGAATATTTTTAGGACATCAGGCTTGTTTCAGCATGGTGTATAGGCAGTTCACATTATTGACGTTCTAGTTCCCGAATGTTGAAGAAATCAGTAGCTATTGTCAGTGAGCCTATAGTTCAACCCCGGAGCTCCTTATATGACCTTGTGTCTATCTGTCAAATTCTGCAATTCAGGCCAAGCTACCAGCAAAAAGTTTAGACAAGAAAAAACATTTTTCAATAATTATGATCGAGGTTCTATATAGATATCCAAGATCCAAATCGATCCCATTGATGCTCTGAAAACATATTCGTCGCCTTGGTATAACCATCTTAGCTTCAGCTACAGCTACACTCTTCTGGAATTTCGCAATGTCAATACTATGTGTGCGCCAACATAGCGTGTACACTGTCCATGTTTTATCTTGTTCCTTGGTTAGCAGCGCATAAAATGTTCCAAAGATTTGTACGAATGTTGGCATTCTTCCTCGTCGGACTGTGCGCGCGTAGAGCAACATTTGTTTGCTGTACGAGTACCTTAGTGGTGCGGTGCTGCTATATATGTTGTCGTTGTCATGTCCGACGACACCAATCGACGTGACTCTTTTCCCCATGTGCTTATGCTGTGCGCACTGTGCATCCATTCCATACCAACGAAACCAGTCTGTGGAGAAAGAATTCTTGCACTTCAACTGGCTATGGGGATGGGGAGGCGACATGTAGGAATGAATGCTCCAAAGTGCAACCGCAGCCGTTGTGGTCGTTGATCGTCGTCATCATCATTGCTTTGCCATTACAGACAGAGCGGAACTCCGAATGCGTGCTTAAATGCGGGAGTGAAACTCTGAGAATGTGCCATGCGACCGGACTCAGCCAGCGGTGGCCGGCGCAAAATGAGGCGCGTTAAGATTTACGATCGATTTGATCTTCGTAGACCTCCCGAGTGCTTGGAGTTTATTTAACGATCAACGTTACGTTTTCTTCGAAATATAACATGCGCACAGCGCACACACCCTTTGAATGGAATGAATGGGTCGCTCAGTCGGTCATGCTATAAGGTGTGTGGACAATTGGAATCGATAGTGTGTCAGGAAAAAGTGTTCATAATTTAATTACCATAGTAGGTAATTTAAATGGCACCCTTTATGGAGTCGGTGACACTTTGTCCAGGAAGTGATTTAAAATAGATCAAACGTCACGTATGTGCAACTAATTATTTTGTTAAGTTGAAGTAATGATTTAAAACAAATTACATTTTGACGCAAAATTGTAACACATTGAAGTTTATTTCAAGCGCGCTAAAATGTCAAACCAGTGTCACATTCGATCTGTTCCCGTATTTGTTTTGTAGTGACGATGTCACTTGTTTGAATTTAAAATTCTAGATTCACTTTCCTTTACATTATTCTCCTTGCGCTATCGACATTAGTCGCTTCTTACGATAAGCGCGAGTGACCTTGAAAGTCAACATTTTCTACTGATCACAGACCACCTCGAGTCCACTTCTCAATATTGTATAAAACGTGTTAACGAATTCACACCCAACTACCATTATTCCATAACCAAGAGATTGTGACAAATTTAGACATCAAAGCGATGTCAGGCGATTCTGTTAATTGGTGTGTCCGTTACACTAATAATTCTGAAATGTCTTTCTCGTAAAATTGTACACGCAATTCCAACCTGTCATAATTTCTTGACATTTCGAAAATGGCTCAATTTTGTTTTATTTTTTTTTTGATTTGTTTTCTTAGGAAAGCCACACAGAATTATTTCAAAACACTTTTTCTTATTTTATTTTTTCCATTTGGGAAAAGTTTTCGAAGAAATATTTTCAAAATACGACAAAAGATTGGAGTGTCGTACGTATGCATATAGACGGATACGGGAAAATCATTTATCTCTGATGCAAAACATTCGGTTTGACAGACATAGTGACGGATGCTCTTGTGTAGCGCGTCACTTGTTGTTGAACTATGACTACTGTCAAGAGTGTGAGGGAGTTTTGCGGTGAGTTTTCTTTGATTTTATCAATGTAGCCACCGCATTAGTTACACACAAATAAAATCTGTCAAGCACTTTACATAGTGACAGCACTAGTGTTGTCGGAGGTCAGAGATTTGGCTTTAGTTTTTTCTTCTTCGGAGAAGAGTCAAGTGAAAACAAATTTTAAAAGTCAAGAGGTTTCGTTTAAGGATGTGGCACACACTTTTGACACATGGCTGCGAGAGGGTGGATGCGTATAAGAGTGCATGATGCTCCTTAAATTTTTTCATTTTTGTTCTGTCAAATGTGAAGTGAGAACGATGGGGTATTTAGTGGAGCGGTTCTTTTGAATTGAACAATTGTGCGTTATGGTTTGAAGTTTGAATAGAAGCAATCCTTTTTGTGAAATTTAATAAATTATTGTAAATGGACTGTTTGGAACTTAAATTGTTAAATTGTTGTTGCCTAAGAATTTATTGTAACAACAATTGGCATGTACCTACTTAAGATTTTAAAATCAATTTTAAGCCTTCAAAACATTGTCACGTCTGCACAGATTGTCATTCTAATTTCATTGACGTCTGAAGCATAATAATTTTATTTACGCAAACTACAAAGCACATACGCCTCCTTAACATCGCATGCGAAATAATATTATTTTGATTCTAAAATTTGCCGATGCTTATAGCTTGACCATATGGTTACCAATGAAGTTTTCGGAAGGTCTATCTAGCCAAATATCAATACTGTGACAGATTTCAAATCTAATATGTAAATAATAGATATATCTACAACTACATATATATAATTTTTATTTTTAATGTACATATTCAACAATGAAGTTTGTTTGTAAGGATAACGAGATCAAATGATGCCCTTATAAGATTTACGGCGAATACTCGCTATGGGAAATTACTTAAAATTAGATCTCTGACAGAAAAGATGAAATTTGGTTTCATTTGTTTCTTTTCTTATAATCTGGTGGCTTCTGTTAAAATCCTAGCAAAGGGGTTACAAATAAGGAAGAGTTTTTTTTTCGACTCTGATTTAGTAACCCATAGAAACCATTTTCAGATAAGCCCATCGAACTGTAATGCACATTCCTCACCACTCGCCCTACATTAAATGTATACCTAAGCTGGTAGCGACGCACGTTTAACCATCCACCTGAACAACACGTGTCCATGTTATTAAATTAATTAAAATGATTACACACTACTGTCGAAATGATAAAGGTGAAACAAACAGGATTATCAACAGTCCACAACAACAGCAAATCTCCGTGACGGAGTGTGACGTTCATCAATCGAAACCCATAGTTGCGTAGAACTTAATTTGGCGTTATTATCTCCCTTTTCTTGCTTCTAATTGAATTACTTCCGCCACGCCACAGCATCACAAATCATATGTTTCATTGTAATTCTCTAGAGTAAACAACAACGCCAACCATGGTATATACTTGTATACTTGTATCTGTATTCAAGCATCTATCATGAAGGGTGGTGCTTTCGTCCTTCAACATTGTAACGCTTATTCTCGTCGACAGGCAAGAGGGTGGATTGTACCTAACACTTTAACAAATTCAATCATATCGCGTATAAAGTTGTTTATCCGGCTTCCAGATCGGCTTCGGGTAATGGATGGGTGGAGAATGTCCTTTTTTTTATACAGACTAGCATCCCCCTTTCAGAGAGAGAGCGAGAACAAATGTCACAATCGTTTGCACAAATTTCATGTTCACTATAGAGTCACAATTCATCCGAAAGTCTCTCGGGATCAAATTAACGCCCGAAAGTGGCTTTTTATCACTTTCAAGTAATCTTGTGATTTGAAACACCACCGCCAATGAATTTGAGTTGGGTTATATTTATATGCGCTGTGTCTCGTGCTGCCCGGCCCCCAGTGTGGTGTTGATGGTTATCTATTGCCGTATCAAATCCAATTAGGAATATCGCCTATAAAATTTGTGTTGCGAGTGGTATAATAGTATTTGGGGAATTTTCGAGACCGCATTTTTGACATAAATTCGTTTGTTTTTGTGATGCGATAAAGTTACAATGGAACAAACATATGGTTGCATTTTTATATAGCGAAAAGGGGTAGTGATTGTGGAATGAGGAAATTTGTGTTGATATTCGTATTTTTAAAGGACGGAAACAAATTTGTTATAAGCTTTTAAGCACTTACATCTGAAAAATAAATATGGTTCATCAGGTTCCAGCTATAGCTGGATATAGCTTTCATAATCCATTTGTGTATTAAGTTTATTTTTGGGAATACGAGTGGTAGTTACCTAACTTTTTATTAAAAGTATCTAATCTGTTGCTAAATACCTTCGGAAACGTTTTTATGACGACATTTTCGATATGTTAAAATATTTTTCTGGAACAAAAAATTGTTTAATAAATTTTTGTAAAAATATAAATAGATACTCGTTGTTAAGAAATTCCAAGCTGAAGCCGTGATACCTGGATATTATGTTAAAAATATTACAGAAAAGAATTGTCCTTATAATGGCGTAGCTGGATATGGCAAATAGTTCTGGACCCCTAATATGAACTTCATAAATTTAATTTAATTTCATGTTTTAATTTTGGTGGGTACAAAATGTCCCCATTTATTAGGCTTAGTACAAGCTAGAAATACAAACTTACAATACTAGAACTAAAAAATAAGACTTAAAGCTAGGGTTTAGAGTTAAGTAGGCTGAGCTTAATGGAAGGGAGTGCTGCGGTTGAAATCAGAAATGGAAATGTTTGAGTTTACCTTCCATAGCATACGGAAAATTGGTTCGTTGTAGCCGTAGGACGTGCGGTGGGTTGGTAGATAGAAGAGGCGGGGGTGTCTTAAATTACGAGAGTTTGTATTGAAGAAGATGGAGTTGTTAAGAGACGGGCAGTCGTTAGAGCCTGATAGGAGTCGATGAATGAAGAGAATGTCTGCAGTATCCCTGCGATCCTCAAGGCTATTCAAGTCAATGAGTTTGAGGCGGTCTTGATAGGGGGGAAGAATAAGGTGATCGTTCCAAGAAAGACCGCGGAGTGCAAATCGAAGAAAACCTCCTTGTATGCTTTCGATTCTGCCTATATGAACTTGCTAAAAGGGTGACCACGTTTGGCTGGCGTATTCTAGGAGTGGGCGGACAAAAGTGGTGTAGAGAGATCTGGTCACGTAGTGGTCGGAGAATTCCTTTGACCATCGTTTAATGATTCCAAGGGATGAATTGTCTTTACGTATTATCTCTTCGATATGCGAACGGAAATTAAGCTCGCAGTCGTACAATATGCCAAGGTCGCGAAGAGACTGTACGATGGATATAGGGTGATTATTAAGTAGGTCTAGACGGGGAGGGGATTTGTTGTGCTTACGTGATAAGGTGATAGATTGGCATTTGGGAATATTAAGTTCTAAGCAGTTTTGACACACCAGATAGAAAAACTATCTAGATCTTGTTGCAGCAAACAGGAGTCTTGTGATGAAAATATGTGTTTGAAAAATTTGGTATCGTCGGCATAGAGAGAGATAGAGGAGTGTTTAATGACCCTTTCAAGATCGTTTATAGTTAAGATAAAGAGAAGGGGACCTAGGTGACTGTCTTGTGGTACACCAGAGTTTGACAGAAAAGGGGCGGATAAGATGGACCGGAAGCAAACACTATAAAAACGGTTTTCCAAATAAGATGATAACCATTTCAGCAGTATTGGTTCGAAGCCGAGGGCAGACAATTTGAAAATAATTTATTTATGCGGTATCTTATCAAAAGCTTTACTAAAATCGGTTGCAATAACATCAACTTCTTTACCACTTTCTATGGCCGATAGGGCTGAGGACACGAATTCAACGAGGTTATAGTGGTTGTTGATCTACCTTTAAAAAGGCCATGTTGGTTTGTAAAGACTTGAATTAGAAGCTTAAGGATTCGTACAAAATACTTCAGAGGAGTTTGGGTAAATGAGAAAGATTGGCTATCGGGCGATAATTACTAACTTCGCTCTTTGATCCCTTTTTATGAATCGGTGTTATGAAGGAGGACTTCCATATCTGAGGAAAGTCGTCTTGGGAAAGACAGTGCTGAAAGAAGTGTGAAAGGGGATAGGAGAGAACAAGGGAACTGTTGGGATGCCGATGGCGATGCTCCAAAAATGGTTAGGTCAATAGAAAAAAAAGAGAACACGTAATGTTGCTAATTTCATATAAGTTTCGTTTATTATAAAAATGGGTCTTACCTCGATGAGGGTTAGTAAAGAAAAGAGGTAGTAAGTATACAGGAAATTGCTGAGGATGGCTGAAAGATGGAGGATCCTTTGTAACTCCTATCTTACACTAGAGACATCTGTGCTTTCTTAACTTAAAATATGCTTAAGGTAATATTACAAGTTACTTTAGTTATTTATGCAGCGTTTGGCTTCAACAGGAACACTTCTTGGGAAATATAGCGGGAATACCATTTGGGCCAGGTGAATATTCATCACTAAGTTGTTGTAATTTATTTTCAATTACAGTAGGTTCAAAAGTTTGAGAGAGGGAGGTGCCAATGGAATAGTTGAGTAGGTAATTGAAATAAGAAAGATCTGGTGCAAAGGAGTTGTCGCAAAAAATTGTTTAAAAAAGGTGGCAAAAAAATTAGCAATGATGTGTGGATCACTTGAAGCTGTATTTTCGTCAGAGAGAGGGATGGAGGGTAAACGTCCGATTTTTTCTTGTAGTTAACGAATCGGAAAACAAATTTTGGATCGCTTAGGTATAAGTTTCGCTTGCGCATCGCCATAATGTGTTTCTCTTGTTACGTAACGATCGGATCTTACGACGATCTTTTTTGTATTCATTGAAAAAGTGGAATCTAAGCAAGTCTCATGAAATCATCAAGTGCAATCCCCATACGCATAGATTCAAGATATGATCTAGCCATCTCAAACTTGACATTTTTAGGGCATCTACGCCTACACAATGGTACGCATTTCATGTCGACAGTAAGTACCTCTCGTATTCTATACTGGTTCTTATGCGACTCTCCGAGCAATACAACAAAGGAATGTCATTTTGGGCAGCTTGTATTCGCGACCTAATTCGCTAGAGGAGTGTCTAAGTCTCATCAGTCATCAGCATCACAGTTTGAACGAAAAACGAATTAAAGACCGACAACTTAGCGTGGACACCAAGTACGGTCCTCGTGACAACAGCATGATATAGCTATCTAAAACTTGATCAATTCTATAAAGATAAACTCGGCTTTCTACTACTAACGCTCCTTAGACACATCTCCACCTGTTTGAATGGGAGCACACTAACACGCAGAGTGTATGTAAATAAGCGTTTTGGGGATGACCATAACTTCAAATTTGTTTAAGTTTACCTTCATCCAAAAAGCAACTGACTTATTTGTACTTAAGTCAAAAGTTCTTCGCAAATGTTGCGGTGTTACATTTAGTCCATATAAATATTTAAAATGAGATAAGATAAAAACACCGCTGACGATTTCCAACAACTTTATACGACACAACATTTCGACGTGCGCATATGTTTTGTTGTTAGTGATGGTGCTCGCTTATAAATGAGATTCATATACTTAAACTATTATGCCTGCGCTACTATATTTGTCAAAAGAGAAAGGTTTATAGTTTTACGATTGGTCAATGGTTTCTAAAGTCCTATGACCCCAGCAGGGCACTGACACCTTTCGTATTACAGATTTACCGAGCATTTATCTGCACGGTATAGAGAGAAGTATATACGCTAAAATGTATAGCAACAATGTTTTAAACGTTACAATACATTTTGCCCGATATCACATAAATCATAGAGAAAAGGGTTCACCAAATAGTTCTAGTTTGATTTTTTTCCTTCAAAGAATTTAATTTTTGCAATGAAAAATATGTCCTTTTATTATAAGCAACGAACCATAACGTCTTGGGTCAACCTAATGATGACACAATAGGTTAACCTTCGACACATATGTCAGGTAGATACATTTTCTTGATTGGGAAATATTTTTTTTTGTAAGAAAAGTTGTATAATTTGCCAGACATAAGGATCTATACCTAACTGCACGTTTTTGGTGAGAACTTATTTTGTGAAAAATTAATATGTTGAATAGGGGCGCAAGGAGTGGCATACACAATACTCGTCTCTGTATTCTGTCAAGTATAGGTTAAGTGAATGTTTTGGGACCGAGCTTCATATATGGGAACAGTATTCCAGGGCTGGTCTAACCTGTGCTTTGTAGAGAAGGAGAAGTTGCTTGGGGCTAAAGTACCTCTTTGCTCTAAATAGGTAGCTCAATAGATGTGGTCCTGCCATGTGATTCCTGAATTGACAGTGACTCCTAGAAGGTGCATTGAGTCCTTGGGATGGATTGGATGGTCATCAATTTGGATCTGAAGAACTGTTGATGCATTTTTCCTAGAAAATGTTGTGAGCTGTGTCTTGTTTGCATTAAATACAACCGAGTTGTCTTTTCCCCACTTCAAGATTTTGTTCAGGTCATCATTTAGAGAACTAATTTGTTCACATCAGTGACTGTTTGATGTAGCCGCATTCACAGGCCCACTGTTCGAGATGGAGGATATAAGAAAGAGTGCTGTCATTAGCAAAGCTGTAGATATTATTATTTGTTGATCCAAGCAAATCGTTGATGTGGAGAAGAAATAGAGTTGGGGAAAGAATAGATCCTTAGGGCAGTCCTGCCATAAGCGCGTCACGTAGCTTAACAGGTCTCCCAGTGGACGACCCCGAAATCCGTATTGTCTATCGCTTATTAATCGATGGCCTTCTAAATATTTGATATAATATCAAGAAGGTACATATATTTTTAAATAACTGATATGTATATCTACTATAGCCATAATTTTTTTGATTTTTTTTTGTGAATACCCCGTATGTCTAGATTTGCGCACAGTTGATTTACGTTCGTCCAAGTTGCGATTTTGCATAGTGTAGTCCGCATGAGTGTTCTTCAAAAATATTGATGCCGTACCTATTTATTAGCCCCACTTTTATCTGCAACTTGACTTGACTATTGACTATTTAGAATTTGAAGCCAAGGAATATGTAACTCCGTATAAACAAAAATTGTTTCCAGTACAAATTTTGATACCCCCACCCAAAAGTGATGCCCTCTAAAACGGGCTATTGGGCTGATATTAAAACATCCTGAAATACGTGTTCATATTTATATACTATTCTTAATTACCTTGTAAAATTGCATCGCATTGATAAGTTACAAGGAAGTTATAGTCCTTAAACAAATATATACCCTCTTAAAGGCGTCATTTTGACAAAAATGCCGAAACATCTGCCTAGTCATCTTAACTTTTCAACCTAAAAAATTAAAAAAAAAAACCCTCTTAACAGATGCAGGGGGGGGGGGATCTCATCAGATATCTCAGATTCAGGAGAGTAACACATCAATTTGTTAATGTCTGAAGATGGGCGCACAAAAACAAAACCCATCACCCGCTGATTGGTGTGAAATAGACATCAACATTAGTTATGTAGATCCAAAGATACTAATAAAAATTTTTTGAATATTGTAACCGGTTAAAATAAGGAACATATTTTTTCCTCTTTATTGCAATCAACAAATTATGAATAACATTAAAATTTTTGTTTGTGTTTGTCCCTTCCCATTCTCAATTCGTTTTTTAAACAAAAGGCATTTATCAAACTGTTTGTTATTTTTGCTCCGCAATTAATTAGTGAAACAGATATTTTAATCATTTAAATTTAAAAATCAAATAACATAATGTTATACGTCAAAATCGATTCCATATTATTCATACACGACCAATAAGCATTTTTATTTTCAATGTCGCTTTTGAAACAAAATTTGCTACAATTAGCATAATATTAGCATCACGAGCACGAGCCTTTGTCAAGATTAATAACAATTTGTATCTAAGTTTTATATAGATAAGGTACCTAACATACTTTTGACATGACAAAAACGAATTTGCATTTATTTTCCTCATATACATATAATAAAAAGGCTACGCTTTTCTTCCGACATTACCATACCCATTACCAGTGGCGAATTAAATTTCAAAACAACAACTCAATTTAACGAGGGTTCAAATTTGTATCCCATGTTAAGTCTGTTTGGAGAAAATTGATTTTAATTGACGCACTTTATGAGTGTATGTCGATTCCAAACTAAATGTGTGTACCTATCTATTAATATTCAAAATTTATATCCGAACGCACTCATACACGAACATGGATACTATGGAGCCACAGACATAATGTGGATGGGTAGGGTATAGAATTTCAGACATCATAAAATCAATAATTGTACGACAGTAACTCATATTTATCTTTAGTTTTTTTTTTTTGTAGTACAACATAATTTTGTGGCAACATTCTGTCAGAAGGAATTTACATTTAATTTGTGCATACCTACAAAATGTTAAATAATCTTGTCGCTCGCCCGACGGGGTATCCGTATCGGTAACACTATGTCACGAGATGGATGTGTCATATCAAACACTTGTTAGAATTTACATGCTTGAGTATCTACATTATACAAGCTATTGAATTGGTGAGATATTGTTACTGCTTCAATGGAAAATGTAACAGATACTGTCAGTTGTTTTATCGATTATGGAGAAATGGTCAATTTAAATTGTATTGACGGTCAAGTCAGAGAATCGTTTTAAGGAAATGTGTCAAGTTGTCTGCCACCTGCACCTACCTATTTATATCTGTTATTTTATATTATATATTTTATTGTTTTATTATATACATATATAAATGTCCTAGGAGTTGCGCTTATCATAAGTCGAACTGATTGTCTTTGAAGGTATTATGGCGTTAATAAGTTAAACGTATGTATGTGATACCTGTATATTCACTCAAGATACCTAACATTTTGCATGACTTGTATGCAGTGGAGGGTATCAAAGCATCGGCCAAGCCGATGATAACATATTTACTTCTTTTTATACCCTCCATAGGAAGGTATATTCACTTTGCCATTACATTTGTAACGCCAAGAAGGAGTCACCGGAGACTCCATAAAGTATATAAAGTATATTCTGAATCAGGATGACATTCTAAATCAATTAAGCCATGTCCGTTCTGTCTGTCTGTTGAAAACACGATAGCGTCCAAACGAATCGACTTACATACTTACTTAAGGTGGCGGTACAGTCCGGGGTGGTTCTGGGCCTCAAACAACAAGCGTCTCCAGCCAGCACGATCTATGGCCAGCTGTCTCCAGTTTCGCACGCTAAGTTGGCTAGAGTCCCCTTTCACTTACGTGCGTTCTCAGGTGTGAATTCGAAGATCTTTCGGGCCGGAGCATTCACGTCCATTCGGTCTACATGACCCAGCCACCGCCGTCGTTGGACCTTTACTCTTCTGGCTAGGTCAATGTCGCTGTACAGCCCGTACAGTTCGTCGTTGTATCTCCTCCTCCATTCACCGCCTATGCAGACAGGACAGAAAATTACTCGAAGAATTTTCCTCTCGAAGCAACCAAGAGTAAGCTCATCCGCTTTTGATAGAGTCAATGCCCCTGTACCATAAAGCAGGACTGGGATGATTAAGGTCTTATAAAGGGTCACTTTAGTTGTTCGAGAGAGGGCTTTGCTACTCAATTGCTTTCTTAGCCCAAAGATATAGCAATTGGCAAGAGTTATTCTTCGCTTAATCTCAGCGCTGGTGTCATTGTCTGAGTTCATAGCGGAGCCTAGGTAGACAAAGTCCTTTACCACCTCAAAGTTATATCTGTACAACGAATCGACCTAGGTAATTTAAATTTTGTGAAAAGTCTTCATTTTACCATCGTCAGGTTGGTATTGAAAATGTTCTATGTCGGTAAAGTAGTTCTGATACCTTACATACAAAACTGGCATTAGACCCACGCCTGTATACGTACAGTACATCTCGCATGGCAAACATTTATGCAGTAGAAGGTATCAAAGCATCAGCCAGGCTACACTTTTACTTGTTTATGTTGTTATAATGCGCATCAGGATTATTGTAAAATTGATCGAAAGCTTTAGTTTCCGTTTTATCTAAAATTGTGATTACACACTATGACGCTATGTACAGTTCGTTTTGTGTCAAGCATTTGCCCCCTTTCTTGGAAAACGGTTAAATGCATTCATCTTATAGCCAGGACAGGATATAAAGTCCCTTTGGAGTACGACATGCTGAAGAGCTAATATTTAAAATGTGTCCCACATGAAAATAACTCACATTTTTCATTTTTGTTAAGCTTTTAAGCCATATGTACTAATTTCTAAACGTATACATTTATTAAATTAAACATTTTTCAATAAATTCAATAATGTGTCGATCCTCCATTGTTAAGAATGACCTCATACATTCGATTGGGAAGCGACTCGCACAATTTTCCAATATAGTCAAGAGAAATGGCTGACAAAGCCCTCTTAATACCTTCAATTAGTTCCGTTTTCTGGAATATTGTTTTCCAGACTCGTAAACTTTACGAACCAGCCGTCCCCACACATGAATGGTAAATTCTATTATATTGATGTCGGGTGAATAGGGCGGCCCCTGCATTAAACTTACATTTTGGCCTTCAATCCATGACTAACCACCCGGGCAGTGTGGATCGGAGCATTGTCTTGTTGAAAATGCCACGGTAAGTTACCAAACAAACAATTTTGTTGGGGGGAAAGACGTTTACCGTACATTTTTGTAAGTGTTTGAATTCATGTTTGCTGTCAAAAACTGTAACTCGCACGTACCATAGTAGGAAATGATTCCCCGCACCAGTCCCCCTCCCACCCGACCATTCCTCCTTGCGAAGATCATGGAAGTAATAATTGTATCCGTCTGGACCTTCCAAATTAAATTATAGACAACGTAGTGGCAAATCAGAAATCATCATGCGAAATTCAAGCGCATTTCCTTTCGAGCCACGTTAAATAATCTGATGACGCGCAGTGTATACTTATTAGGAAGGTGGCAGCTAGATGTGCTAACAAGCTGCATCTAGAATATAAGTGAAACCAGCTGGCCATGTGGGACACCTGAAAATACTTAACTCAATCCCAAACATGGACATGCGGTTCCATTACCGATTTTATGGTTAGGAAATACAGTTTTGGGAAATTATTTGAGGTAGAAATACTGGACCGTACAAAATGGGCCAACGGTGGACCCAAAAAGCATTGTTTTGGCACACCGATGAAAAATGGAATCTGGAGTTGGTGCCTGAAACCTTATTGCAGGGTCAATTGGGCTATTTGGGTGTAATTAACGATTGAGAACAGCAACTTCATCAAAACCACTGGGAAAATGTTCTGGGTTTAAGACAATCCAAAAGATTAATTAAACCTCAGTCCCACAAGGAAATCCTCAACTTAAATAAAGCTGGTGGGTTTTCTCACAGGGCTTTATGGCCTGAGATAGGTATCATCTTAACAAAATGAATCTGTGCACGGAGACAGAATGCAGGTTCTGCCTTGAGAGTGAAAAATCCTCCGGACACATTATCTGTGATTGCCCGGCATTTTATTTGTTAAGAAAACATACAGGGAGACACGTACACCAGCAGAGCTTAGGAACTCTGCTACTTTATTGGCCTTCCTTAGGGAGATCGTCCGTCTCTTAGAATAACTATAATCCCTCTTCGATACAATAGATCTTTTTAGGTTGCAGTGTCAGCCAAATGGACAAGGAACTGTTTAAAAAAAACAATGTTGGGACTTACTTAATTTTGGCTAGTTGAAGTTAGTTCTACATGGGACTTATTTCGTAGGGCCTCTAAAATTCGACTTTGTTACCAGAGTAAGTTAGGGTAATATGGAATACTGTTTTTTTATTGTGAAATTACACCCACATTTTTTTGACCAAAGTTCCCATAAGCGTTTTAAAATTACATATGTCTATCCAGGTACCTATGTTAAACTTTGCAGAAAATTAACACTTACCAATTTTGAGCTATGGATTTTTATGTAAAAAATGTAGATATCTTAATTCCACAAAATGTGCGGGTTATATGGAATATTCCATATTACCGAGATTTAGGTGAATATGAAATATCCCATATTAGCCATATTCGATAATTGTTCCTTTTTCCAATTTATTTTAATTATTTATTTTTAATTATATGAATGTATTTTCACAATATTTACAAAGATATTCCGTTTTGAACCACTTTTTGTTCGAACACATGCTGGATTGAATGCTTTAGGATTTGTCGTAACCAGGGCTAGGATTCTCATGCAAATGCATGTTTTTTTTTAGATACTTTGGAAGAAAGGGACTTTAATATCTTTACGAATCATGAAATTTCCTTAAAACTGACATTCAATCGTTAGTGCATATTTTTGCATATTTTACTATAAATGCATGTTTTGCATATTTTTAAAATAAATGCATATTTTTTGTGCATATTTTCAAAATACATGGGTTCCAATAAATTGCGCACGCACCTTTAAACTTTTTTTCAATTGCAATCACTGTAAATTGACATTTGTGAAACATAACATAACATAGAACGATCGTTTTCTATGTATAACGGTCATATTATTCACTCCGGGTGTAAATCAGGTTTAAGTTAATTTTACACCCGATCATTAACCCGACAATTTAAACCCATGTCCATAATATTCACTCAAAAACACGCATTAAACCCGCTGGATCAAAAACGGATTTAAAACAGTTTAAACCGATTTTAACCCGTTTTAAACCAATGTAATTTTCAATTTCACATAAAATGACATTTGTTTTTGCTGTTTTTGACTAATTGATTTGATTTGTTGTGACATCAACATTTTGTCCACATCGCTAATTATTGTGTCCAATGTGAAATGAGTGAATTAGTGTACAATAATATTAATACATTTATTGTTTAATAGAACAAAAAAAATGTTAGATACTATAAAGTTAATTCCAAAATTTGCATGTGGTGCCATAACCGTTGTCAAAACTTATAAAATTGTTCTTATATTCTTGCTTTTTATTATATTTTCACTTTCATTTAATTTCTGCGAGAAATGTCAAAAATGTGACATAAAAAGAATAGTCAATAGTATGAAATTGAGTTCTAATCCGGGTCAAAGTACTTAAATTAGTCTACGAAGTGCAGTTTATATTCAATCGGACTAAACACCGAAACGTTTAAGAAAAAAATTATTATCGGGTTTACTGAATATTATGGACTATTTAACCGGAGTCCATAATATTCAGTAGTTAAACCCGGGTTTTGGGCTAACCTTACTTAAACCCGGGTATAAACTTTAGTTCGGATTAAAGTGAGTGAATAATATGGCCGTAAGACATTCCAAAGACCGAAATGCCAAAGTTGTACCTTCGAAAACTTAAAAAAAATTGCATAATTTCGAAATAAAGCATATGAAAATTAGTTTATTTCTTAGTTTAAATAAAACAATATTTAAAAATTGAATTTACTGGATAAAAAGTGTTTGATTTTTAAGGGCAAATATAGCTACAACATAAAATTTAATAGTTTTATGTGCATTTAAGTGCATATTTTTCATTTTTAGGTGCATATTTTATGCGCATATTTTGAATTTTTTAGTGCATATTTTTCATTTTTGGGTGCATATTTTATGCGCATGTTTTGAATTTTTTAGTGCATATAAATCCGAGCCCTGGTCATAACAAAGAAAAAAAAGTGATGGCAATATGGAATAGATACTATTCCATATTACCAACATTAGGTATTCCATATTACCTCATTTTCGCATATTTTTGAAAAATAGTAAAAGGTCACATACCACTTATAATTCTTTTAAACAAAAAGCAATATATGGACGTCCAATATAACTGAGCACAAATTTTTATATCCAATTTCTTATTAAAAATATTTTTTTTTTATTTACGAACATCACAGCATGAAAAGTTTTTGGTTGCAGCGGTTTTTAAAATTTAATTTCTTTTTGTCAGTTTGACAGATATTTGAGTACAAGATTGCTAACATTTCGTACAAAATCTAAATTTTGAGTGTGAAAAAAGAGATGTCGGTGTAGTAAATACAGAGAAACGGGGGTATACCATATTACCCTAACTTACTCTACCTATGGCCCTTTTAATCAGTGTCGATAGCTGATCATTAGCGCAGTAGCGCAGTGGTTAGTGTGCTGGACTACTGTGCGAGGGATCCCAGGTTCGATCCCCGGAAAAACCAAAATTACATCTTAAAGTTTTTTTCTACTGCGCCACCTCTCGCGAACGTCTGACAAACATCCGAGAGTATGACTGTCATGAAAAAAGTTCTCAATTCAGCCGTTCGGACTCGGCATAAAATTGTAGGTCCCTTCCATTCGTCCCAAAAATAGAAACTCACACAAAACGAATGGTTGCGAGAAGCTAGGCCTTGGGTGTCACCCGCCTGTTGCGCCACCTATTTATTTTTTTTTATTTATAGCTGATCGTTGATCGACAACTGCGATTGATATTTTTCGATTTGACAAGTCGCTTATAGTCGATTACAAATGTCATGGTCGATGCTTTCTCAGTTATAGCTATCAGTAAAATGAATCGCTAAAAAAATTGTTTCACTTTTTTGGAGCATTTAAACTTAATCGTTGAACTCAATCTTGGTCTTAAATAGTTGCTTTTGAATTATAAAACTAATTCGTCAAAAAAGTGAGGAACTCAATGTCGAGCAGCTACTTCTCCGGACGGAGCGATGCATGCTTCGGTGGTCTGGGCATGTTAAACGCATGTCTCCGACCAGGATTCCACGACGTGCTATGGAATCCGTACCATCGGGTAGGCGTCCTCTAGGTAGACCAAGGATGAGATGGTTAGATCAAGTCCATAATCTCCCCTATACCCGTATGGGGATTGCCCTTGATGATTTAGAGTCGATGGCGGAGGATCGAGAGCTATGGAGGGTCCACTTGAGCAACCTACACCCGCGACCCTCTTAATGGACAAGCGGACCATTGAAAATGATGATGATGATGATGATGATTCGTCAAAAAAATTAAGCATTTGATCTTTAAGTTTTCTAAAAAAAGAATTTCTTTATTTTTCCGTACGAACAACTTTTTTTGTTCAACTTCTCAACCAGTTTCACGAAGTATTCTACTGAATTCCTATGATATGCTATGGTTAAATGTTTCAGTTTTGTTCTGTTTCGAAAACAAAGAAAAATTATTAGTGACATCTGAATATAGGGGATTTCATAAACTAAATTAACCCAACACAGTATCCACTTCAGATACATTCATTTGACTCGTTCAAATGACACTCACAACTGAATCCATAGGAAGAACATACCTAGTAGATACATACCTACAATAGTGAATCGAAGAATTTTCAATTCCATCGAATCTCAAAATTAGAGTGAACAAACAATATTTAATTACAATTTACCTACCCGGTCTTAGTCAGCCTAATTTGTATAACATCTCAAAAAATCGCCAAATGCAAAATTTAACATCTAAGTAGGCACCTGTTTCTTTTGACCTATATCTATATGTGTAGGTACCTACATATGTAAAATGATACATAAATTAGTCACCCAAAAAAATTGTTTGGGTGACTAATTTCGACAATCTTAAGAGAGCCATCCAATTCAAAAAGTAGTGCTTTTAACCCACCCATCCGCTGTCTACCTATCTTACCAATGGCCCCTATGGATATTTACATATAGGTACCTATATAGGTCTAAGGACAATGCTTCTAAGAGCTTAAGTGTAGACAGATGTATGTATATTCGTTTGTCAAACTTTGCTGGCTAGACGATGATACTGAGAAAGTTACTAAACTTAACACCTGCATACCGACAAGTCATCTTTCTGCAACTATAGATACTTTCAATATTTTGAAAATTGATACCACATCTCATCACTCTAATCATAAATAATTTTATTTAGGTACATATGTACCTAAAATTTTTTTAGTTAAAGCATAATTTCGCCTCCGTTCTTCAGCCCTAGTTTTATTTGACAGATTTTGAGTGACTTTCAAGTTTCACTCAGTTCAACTAACGCTGGCTCAACTTATCCCATCCACCAACCACATTCCAATTTTCAACTAATACATCTCTACCTAGTAGCTGAAAATAGACCCTTAAACACCCCACCCACCTTAGACAATGAGTCTACCGTCTCGCGTCGCAACAAGGTATACCTGGAAAAGTGAAATGGCAGCAGAGCTCAAAACTGGATTCCCTGTACAGAGCGCATGCACCATGATGTCACAGAGTGAATAATTGTAGTATCAAAAAAGGGGCGGTACCCAAATCTATATTTGTCAATGCACACACTGATGCCATGAAACAAGTTTTTCCCGTTTGTGTTCATCTCATGCACACATCCAAACACCAAATCCAATCTGTAGTCGACGGTGTACGACAAAAAGGAAAAAAAATTCAATCAGAACGAGATACACACACTCTTCGCACACATCCTTCTCGATACCTCTGTGTGCATCTTTTTTGAATTGAAATCTTCTGCTTGAGAGTTTGAGCCCCAGTTCGATTTAGAACCTCACATCGGTTATTTCGTGGTACAAAAAAAAATTCGTCTTGTATTTCGTGTGCGGATGACAGGCGACTTTAATAATCCGACTGACCGACGGAGTTTTCCGATTGTTGTTTTATTTTGTGTTGAAAAAACGTACCTATAGAAAAATTTATTTTATTTAATTGTGATACAAGTGCGAATGTTTGAAGTGAGACCAAAGAATTGAAAAAGAAATACAAAATATTTCTAACGCGTGATCATTTTTTTTTCTTGTGTAAGTTCATTAATTTAATTTTTAAAAATTCAAAACAAACTTGCCCTTAACTTTTTTTTTTATTGTTTATTTGAGTTGAATTATTTTGTTGTTTGTTTTGATTTTAAATTAATCGTTATAAAAAAAGAAGAAGAGAAAAAAAAATTAAAGTAAACAATCTGTTGAGATACTCAAAGTATGGTCACTTTAATGCCATTCAGCTATTCTGCACCAAGATGTGGATTAATAGATAAAATGATTGAACCAAAGGTATCTATAGTGTTTTCTGTTTTAAATTAAAATAAAACTTTTCTTTATAAATTCTGGTAGATACATCTAAAGGTATGTATATACCTTATCTTAATTAATTTTGAAACTACATATATATTTCTATATATGTAATGTACATATGTATGTATATATTATCTTCTCAGTGATTAAAATTAAATTTATGATTTCATAATAGGTATCCGTGTCTAGATATAGCTGCACAACTGGAAATTTATCTTCATTTGCATTATTGTGATATTAAATTGAATATAGTTTCAATTTTGACACCTGGTGATTACTGAATTAACAAACAGTAGTTACTACTAATGGTTTTGAAAATGGGAATGTTTGCTCGAATAAAATATCACACTACAAATCGTCATCTTTTTACAATGAACTTCACCATTACCAGCATTTAGCAGTAGATACATATATGTATTGACAAAAATTAGTATCTACCGTCGTTGGTTAAGAAGTGAGACCAGAGTTAGAAATACATATTGATAAAAGACAATAACAAAATAAAAGTAAATACAAGAATAAGAAGAATTCATTTCAACATTATATAAAGCTTGCATATTCCACTTCCAAAAATGAGTACATAAGTCTATATCGTTCTTTAAAAAAGCTTGTATAACCTTCTTCGGTATATAAATTCGCAAAGCTTCCTGTAAATGTTCGCATAGATAGTCGCTGTGATGTGACATCAACCAATTCACACGAAACATGTATCGCTGTGAATTTTCAGATGAACTCGACAGCGAACAATTCGCAAATTGTGGGATTGAATTACCGCATCCGTGAACGAGCAGTATCTATGTGAATGTGATTGCTTAACAAACATAAACAAACTCAACTCAGTCAGGTTGTCTTGTTCATGGAAGCGGTAATTCGGATTGCGAGCTTTATACAAAAAAAAAAAAAAAATACGAGGCAGTGGAAATATGGTCAAATATACTCCCAACTTTTTGTTCAAATGGGGGTGCGTGCAATGTTTTTTATTGCTCTTATTCAAAAAGTTACAAAGCGAGATAAAAATTATTAAATTACCAAAAACTGCAAAGAAACAAGCAACCGTCATTTCAGCATTGTTATTGAAAGAGGATCAATATGATGCAACAGCGTGACTCGTGTACGGTGTACTTTTGTATCTAGAAGTGTAATTCACCCATTGAGCCAAATGAGGATCGAGGTACGATAAGTTTTTCAAGTTTTCAAAATAAGTTCGAATGATGCGAAAGCGTTCTTTTTAATATTACATAGTCCATTGGTGATAATAACCAAATAATACTAAGCATAAATGTGAAATGCCAAATAACCAGCAGCACGGTTTGAAAGTTATCCCTGTTGGAAAATAGGCCCATAACAAAAAACACCCTAACGCATGTCTGTAACACCAGAGTTGTAAGTTCAACAGGCACCTTGTAACACTTGCTGGTGTTATACTTATACCAAAGGGACATAGCCATGGGACGTAGATATAACACAAAACATAAAAAAAAAACAAGTTGACAAACTCCAAGCCATCTTTATCGCGTCGACATATCGGATTATCTTTATATCGTAATAACAAGTTACTTTGTGTCTAGAGTCTACCTTAATAATTTGTAAGATGAAATTAGGCTGTTCGAAGTAATTGGCAGATCTTCACAAGTCTCTTTTCTAGGCCCATTTTTAAACGATAAATCCTACGCCTACTAATTTCGAGAGAAGACTTCACATTAACCAATAGTTTCAACTTATCAATCACTAAACTGAAGCTGAAGCCCTTGTTATAAACAAGTTCGCGACCTTATGACCATGAGGGATGACGTTTATACTCAAGTTAATTCAGGTATTGTTGTCAAACGCTTAAAGCATCTTAGTGTGAGCTTTGATTATGGTTCGAAGATTCTAAAGTGTGCATGCAAAAAAAAAAAACATTAAAAACTCTATTAGGGCACTTTCAAGACTGACGACCAACTTCGAAATTCCGAAGTAAAATTATAATCAAACAAAAATTATAAAGCTACTATTACAGCATGTCAATAATCGTGTCAATTTTTGATATCCTGACTTCAATATGACGTCAGATTTTGTCTATACTCACAACTATAGGACAAAATCTGACGATTAAAATATAGATTTAAATACCATCGTCACTTATGGACCACCCCGTATTATATAATTTACCTAATAATAATTCTTAGGAATATAATTTAGCGTAGCTGTAAAAGTGCGAAAGTATACATTCAGTCTCCAGTTTCAGAATTCCAAGAAAATGATGATATTTTTCAGCGTAAAAGTGATTTTCGCATTAATAGGTGGTAGGTATAACGATATCAAATACTGTAACAGTTTGATATTTTCCTGCAGAGTGTCTGCACTCTTGCTATATTGCAAATCCATGTTTATATCATTTTTATAAAACGTGACTATGACTAATCTCTTCTTTCAGCATGTTTACTTGGATTTCGCAGTGATATAAATTTGTGCGCATCTGGATACGATGGTTTTTAGAGAAATAACGTAGTGTTCGGTTAGGCTTACCAAAATTCAAAGGAATTTGTATATACCTACTCAATATATATATGCTCGGGATTTTATAGAATTTCTATAATGACTTCTCAAATGTAATATGCTTGAGAAGTCATAATGTGTTTTATGAGTGCATTTAGACTAATAAAAATATAGGTACCATAAAACTAGTCATATGCAGTCTATTCGTCCCAGATGGGCACAATGGACTAAATTGATGGTCTATGACTGCTGCAAGAGAACCCATTTACCTACCTTACCTATATAAATAGTGCTCTGTTCTAGTCGAGCTGAATTTAGCACCCCAGCAATAGCAGAAAAATGTCTCTATGTATATAATTTTAAATGTTCTTCATTTATAAAACTGCTAATAGGGCGATGTGTATACTGTTCTCAATGTCCTAATCAGTTTCACTTTGTGTTACCACAAGCATTAAGGCATTGTTCGCTACAATTACGTTTAGTAATGTGAATATCTCGAGTTCTCTGCTCTTGCATCCATAGTCCCGCTGCCTCGACCTCATTCGTCGTCTCCACAAGACCACCGAAATTTGTAAACGCCTGCCCTGATGTTTCACCAATTACGGCCTTGAACTGCTTGCTGTTTTCACGCCAACCCTTAATAGCTCGCACTATGACTTTGTGCATTACTTTTCTGTTTTGAAATTGTGATGCGAAGACTTTGCTTCTCTTTTAATCAGTAAAAAAATTAAAAAAAATTGATCGTGCTATATTATTCGCTAGCTAAAGTCTTATCAAAACCTCTTGTAATGTGAGGTAAAAATCAATTAAATTTTGATTCAACTGCAAATACTGCCTTGGATTCATTTTTGCAATGGGTCATTGAAGATCTGTGACTATCCAGAAAATATTCCGGCATCTAAGGAGAGACACTATTCATCGAGCTATTTTTTAACATAGAGTCTCGAACTAATCGCAAATGCACTGCAAAATTGTATTGACAGGATGTGCTATATACCAAAATCTGAAGGCACTCAGACTTGAAAGCCTGTTCCCTGTTGCACTACTAAGCACAAACGCTTTTTTAGTGTAGTGGTGAAAAAACTCTTTCAATTCAAATAGATTTTGTCGAATGAGGCGCTATTATTCGTTTGACTGCATTTCGAATAGTAATTAGCATTAGTGCGTATACGACCCCTTGCATTTTTTCTAACACCTGTTGAGAGCATAACATATATGAAATAGGACAATCTTAAGTGTTTATTTAATATTTAATTTTTACCATTAGTAGTATATACAAAATGTATGTATATCTATTAGAGAAAGATATAAATTATATTGGCCCTAATCTAAAAAAAAAAAACCTTTTTAATTGGCAAGAGTTTATACATTTATGTATTATAGTATACCTCTTCTTCCAACTTCCCACTTTACAGTTTATACATAACAACAATTAACTGCAGAGACAATGGAGTACTTCAAGCAGTGTTCTATAATACTGTCGAAAACACCCACAACCGTTGGGAGCATATTGAGCAGCTTCGCTTCCGCTCGTCATTGTCGCATTCGGGCAAGTTGACCATCTTTTGACCCACATCTTGTGGGGCGGAGAATGGCTTTGTGTTTATTTTTTTATCAACTATTAAAAAAAAAAAAGATTAACCAACAAAATTAGTCAGTCACCGTCCCAAGCTACTTTTAGTTTGTTGTTTCAGGTGTCTCTAAAAAAAAATGTACGAAGCTGCAAAATTAAAGAAAATCCGCGGTACTACTCTTATCTTAGACTAATTTTTGTGAGTTTTTAAATCTGAATTTGAGATTTGTGTTGTCATTAAATATAGAAAATCTAATTTTGTTGCCATCATACGAGGCATATTTCCCCGGTAAAGCGAAAATTGGTGCATTTTCTACCAAAAGCCGAATTTTCCACTCAAAAACTTCAATATATTATCAAAAACTGTCAATTAATGAATTCCTCGCAGTTCTCTGCCCAGCAGCCATCTTTGTAATCCGGAGTCTTTCCTGTGGTTAATTTGTTAAGGCCCGTTGGTACCAAACACCAATCAAAATTGCATATACCCTGTGTTTTTAATACAAACTACTGGCTTATTTTGAGATAAGGTAGTACTTACTTTATCTTTTATCCAGCCTATTGTAGGCACTTTGTTACGAACAGTCAGAGGCCACCATGTCTGAGACAGGCAAAAGACGTTTGATTGTGTCTTGTCCGTACTTATTAAGGTGCTAGTACACGGTATGTAGCACGCCACATATATATGTGGCTCTGACGTAATTTTGACGTCAGCGTATGGTCCCAATGGGTACCGTGTACAAGCTCTCTTTGTGCGCTCTCTGTTGACGTCAGAGCCACATATATATGTGGCGTGCTACATAGCGTGTACTAGCACTGGCAAGGCCACGTACATATACAGCAGTACGTTATATGAACTATCATTAGTCATATTTAGTTTCTATCCAGGTTAAATTTTACAAACTCACAATGGTGAAATTTTCTTACAAAAATGGTCTATTGTGATCTACAAAATATGTTAGGCGAAGGTTAGGCTTAATAATGATTATTAGTTTGGCCCAATGAGTTTTGAAACTAAAAAGTTCAGAATGTCTTTTAACTTGCTCCCTCAACTGTTCCACATGTATTGTTCAAATGACAGGAATCATTCATTATTCCTCATGTCGAAAATCGTGACATGCTGACATCAATATGACGTTAGATTTTGTCTACACACAACTTTGGGATAGAATTTAGAATTTGACATCATATTGACTTCAGATTGTCAAAATCTGACTCGATTTTCGACGTATATAATAGTAGTTTTTACGCCATCGGTCATGAAGTTCGTGCCGCTGACGATGTGATTTTGAAAATTCTACAGTAGGTACTAAGAAGATGGCATGTGTTATGTTAACATTATGTAGGTACTCAACCTAAAGCTGATAGACTAAAGATAGCCTTTAATGATATTTTAAAGTTTTGGAGTGAATAATGTGGGGTTTTGCGGTAATATTTATGGAATGCTTTCCCTGCCGACTATCTATCTTTCACAAACCTCAATATGTTCTCAAAAATAACTTGATTGTTATATATAACATTGCATTTAACACGAGTGATTCATCTACAATAGCTGTCTACAAATTTCTATATATCTACTACAATGATACAAAAAAACCTCCCTCCCTAGCAAAGATGATTGAAAAAAGGCGTTCAGCGCTCCTGTGGAGTGCATTTCCGTATTTGGTGCATTATAGCATCAACCGCACCAACGTTCCGACCATTAGCAGTAAAGTTTATGGATTTCCATAGAAATTGCCAGCGCAAATTAGTCACACGTCTTAATGTTTTGGTCGTGAGTACACGCTTATAGCCCCATTGCACCACCTCTGTGGTTAGAGGCAATGTACACCACCATGTGTACTCGTATACTCCTGAAGTGCATTTTTCGTTCTTTAATTGCGAATCTTGGCATCTCGGGTAAATGACCAACATTTAGGTTAGGTTATTCGCTGCGAAATGCATGTTCCGTGGTTACGCTAATTAAATTTAACTAAATGCGATCGTTAAACGGTGCACTGAATGAAGTACCCGAGCTATGAGGGAAAGTTTATGATTTTCCCTTATAAATCTGACGCACGATCTATCAATACACACATTTTCATATCTTTACATATAATAAAACTGTAGGCATTTTCTTTGTCAGCTAAAAACTCGAAAACTACTGGACAGATTTCGATGAAACTTTTTTTAAATGTTCCTTAAGACTGTGAGACTGCTATAGGCTATGTCGTTTATAGCCACGTCCTTAGGAATAGTTTTTAGCCAAAATGTATTTTTGAAGTGAAAATATATACATACACATATACCTTGCTACGAATGGATGTTTATACTTTTGCGATCGTCAAACAAACACATTCGATAAGAGTTGATTTGTTTTCGCAGTGAGTGCTATGGTCAGTTGTATATTATGTAGGTATGTATATTATGATTGTATGTCCGATGAAGGATGGGGATGGGGTGAGTCGTGCGTGCTGCAGAATGGCATGGGGTATATTAATAATCTTCATAAGAGAAGAGACGTATAATACAAAACAGGTTTCATTTCAGAATTTCATTCGATATGTGGTATGGTAACTGTGTTGGGTTGGGGTAGGTAGTTGTTTGGATTCTATAGGAAGAGGGAAGCAAAGGAAAGGAAAGGAAATGCAGTATATTAAACAAGTAGCAAGATCAATGAGAGGGAGGGCGATGCAGAGGGTGCACATTATATATCCAATGCATTACATCCATTATCGCATATCGCCACGCAACGCAGTAGGAATTTTATTCTGATATGACGTAACAGGGTAGGGTTGGGGTAGTTGTTTGGATTCCATAGTTCTACTTTGAGGTTGTTGTCGCACATCGAAAGCAATTTTTCTTGAACAGATAGGTACTGTGTTCAGCGCGAAAACTTCTGGAAAGATTTTAATGAAACACTCAAAGTGTAATTTTAAATGAACCAAATATAATTTTTTGCGAGCGGGCAAGGCGAGCACGGGTCCAGCTAGTTTTATATAAGGCGCACACTTTTCTGGTCATATTTACAATTTTTTGTTTGTATTTTGGAACACACGCATCCTTCCACAAACACATCTTGTACATATTTAGTCTAATTGCCCATTCCACCTCTGATTGTCTGTAAACACAACTTTTTGCAATAAACAAATCCATAAAAATCCTTATAAGAATAATTTTTAAATAAACAAGAAACAAAAATTAAATCGATGGGAAAATCTCAGATGGAACAACTAATTTATGGCGCAATCCCAACTGACAGTGTCACACACAAACACCACTCTCTGAGGTAACCTTTCATTGCGTCAATCGTTGTCGTTGATCCTCTGCGGGATTTTCTGGATACCGAATTCTGGATTCACGAGATAAGATCGACGTACACAGGGGGAAAGGTGAGCATATAGCGCGCAGTGAGAAATGTTGTTGCCGATTGAAATTAGTTACCGCATGAGCGTGAGCGCACACACGAAGATCTTCGCTGGTTGTCTTCATAATATACCAATATACCAAAGGTAATCCTTAGCCTTGCTTCTCTCACTTGTTGTAGCTGGGTGACACTTTACTCTGTCGCTGATGCCTGTTACAACGTACACAAAGATGCTTGTTGTTGTTGTTGTTTTCTTATAAAATAATTACCACAAGATCTCTGATCAGAGAAATCAAGAATTTATAGGATTCTCCTTTGCGCTTTATTGGTGGAACGTGAATGTGGTGAGATAATAAGTCTTCTTCTTTTTTAACATCGGATGGTCGGAGATCTTCCAAGATCGGCAGCGAGCTGATAAATTCCTTTTGTTTGATATTAATTCGATACATAAAATTTAATAAATTGTAGGGAGCTGAACTGAGTGTGTTTTTTTTCTGGAATTTATTAGGATTCCTGATGGAAATTAAGTTGAGCCAATGCATATGATTAACAAGTGATTATTTGACAGTTTGTTGTAGCTAGAAACTAGAGGGAATTTTTCTTCAATGCTCTTACGTGGGTAGGCAAATGATTTTGGCTACTGCTATCTACTACTCGTCATACTTATTTGCAGACGTTCGCAAGGAAGTGGAACAGTGGGGCTGAATTAAAAACGGTATTCCAATACACTAAACAGTGAGCCATTGCAGCCAACCAACTTTTGACTCAGTAGATCAAAACTAAGTTTAAGATAGTGGGGACGAATATAAGACTGGATCGATAGATGTTGCGATACTGATCGGAAATATGTGTCTCTATCGAAAAAGATCGAATTTAAACAAGAAACAGAGGAGTGCTTGGCGTAACACGCTCACTTCCACAATACTATGCTGAAGGCTCGGAAACCCATCTTCTTCTCAGAAGACCTTAATATTAACCAGTCTCATTATGGGTTGGTTTCCAAGGCGCTGGATCATGCTTGCAATGCTACTTGGCTAGTAGCAGTCTTCTCTTGTATTTTACAGTTTGTTGGTTATGCAGCCGTGTAAACTGTGAATACTCTAGGTCGCGTTTACTTTTCGGCAGTATTTCTTAGAATCAACGCCGCAGCGTGGCGTTTTGGGTAATATGCTGGTCTTGTGAGCTGGGAGTGTTAAGTTCGACCACCGAAAAAGTACAGTTAAAATAGGTTTAAGGTCCAGTCAAAGAGTATATAATTGTCTTGAGAAAGCTAGATCCCTTTTAGACCCGAAAATTAGAAAAAGACACAAACAAGCCTATGGTCAAACGTGGATCTGTTGCGGCAACAATTTTTTTTGCGTCACCCAGTGGATGCTCTGGATGCAACTGACCCTAGGTGCTCTTTTGCCCCCAATTTTACTGAATAGCGCTCAAAACTCCTGCCAACATCAAAGAGGGAATTAAATAAATGATTGTTTAATACATTCCTTTAATTGGGCGATCATCTCTTTATGTTAAGAGAATATATCTATAACCACATTTTGCAAAAAAAGATGCAGACGGTTCTGAGGTTCTTTCACCAACCATACATAGGCTTTGCCTCTTGGGTTTTTGTGCGCTTTTCTTTTGATTGACTAGTATTCTTATGGACGGCCCTACGAACTAAGTCCCAACTGGAACTAACTCCCACTAACCAAATGAGCTAAGTCCCACCTAATATGCAGTGGGATTTAGTTCATTATGTTTGGGAGATAGCTCGTAGTTCATTATGAACAAATTCCCAATGAATTAATCCCCAATTTGAGAGAAGTGGGAGTTAGTTGATTTAACTTGTTTTGACGAAAAAATAAATCGTATATACACCTAACCTCACACTTAATCCAAATCCAGCAGTGACCCGAAGCAGGGGGGTTGCACGGGGGCAGCATGCCCCCCCCATATTCGAATATCTTCTCGCAGTTGGAAACCTTTCCTGAAGTTGACCGTAAAATTGCTATAGCTTGTTAGCTTCATCGATCCGTTGCATGCACTTCTCTACATCAAAAAGTATAATTTCGTATGCATATAGGCATACCTACTTGGCTATTCCTTTTCGCTTCCGATTTTTGTCAACATTTGAAATATGCAAATACAGCAACGACCTTCTGTTGATTTAAGCACGCCCTTGCCTTCATAATACAAAATAAATTCCAACTTTGGATAGCCCACATTTTTTATCAACAAATCTTAATGAATTACCTAATGACCCCCCCTGCAACATCAATCGTAAATTTAAAGATCTAATCAACTTGCATAGGCCTTTGGGGATATTCTCTAGAACGCTTCCCATATACTCGTATGTAAACATTGATTTAAATAATTCCACCTTAAAACCCATTTTCCTCTGTGACAGTTTGTTAACATCGCATAAAACACGATACAACTTGATCTACTACCTATATCCATTGAATCTGTATTTTATGGAAATTTCCATCGATACGCTATACCAACAAGATCGATATTACCCCTTGAACAACCAATAAAAATACAAAAAAAAAACCACACACGAACATTTACATTTAATGCTCTTTCAAAGTTTGTCTAAACAAATTAACATTAACATTAAGATTTGTATCTGAACACATGAAAATGTTTATCATATATACCAACTAGACATATAGTCTGAAGGCTATAATAAAAAAAAAAACAATTGTTCGTTCCACTCTGAAAGTGCAACTCGCTGGAATTCATTTTTCACACGGGGATCCGTTGGATCTACATCAAACCATATAACACAGCTACGTAGACGAACTTATGAATAAGTGTGCAAGACGCCCTCTTCCTGATAATAAGCAGATTTTTTGGTTTGCATTTTTAATACAAAAAAAAACCCTCATGGCCTGACGACCGACGACTCTGACGTTTGGCTGTTTATCGAAATATGATTCCCCCGAGTGGGCACCGAGGTCTCTTGTTATCTTTTTCATGCTTAATGTACATTTGTCTGTCTTTAGCTTTTCTAAAAGCACAAACACGAATTTGTGCTGATTTTATAAAAATTGAAATAAAAAGAAAATTCCAATCTAGAAGGCAACACTTCCTCCATGTTGCATTTTTATGTGACTTTTCCTTCTCAGCCAATTTATCATGACTTTAGAACGTGATCAAGAGAAATTCTAATTTTTTGTTTTGTTGTTGTTATTCCAGGTCAAACGTCCCAAGACAGAGCATTCGGATTCCAATGACAGAAGCAGGTAAATAAAAATTTCGTTTTATATTTAAATTAAAAACAATATTATACTGACCACAATTTATGTAGGCATTATATTTTATATAAATGAATATAAATAAATGTGTTTATATAAATATGCATTCGTTAAAAGGTACCTACTCGTTAAATTATAAAAGAAATATATATACAAAATAAAAGCAAAACAATTTGAAAATATCTTAACAACCAATTAATTGATTTAAACGTATGGCTATAGGGCGATAAAAACCACATCCGCAATTGGAATTTTCTTCGGATTTTATTGATTCTTATTGGGATCGTAAAAAATGTCGTGAATCTTGTTTACCAATGGAAGGGTGCGTAACCAAATGGATCCATTTCGCTTTGTTATTGAGATAGCAAGTGGACGATAGAAATTGTTCGTCTTAAATAAGTTGTTTTGATTCGTGTTACAGCTATTCCTATGGATACAGGGGCATGATTTCTTTATCAAGAAGAAGGAGATGGTAATGCTTCGAGAACAGTTTATTTACTTTGCGATTTCCGTATAGAGATCATGGGGTGAAATCGGCTGGTGATTTGTGAGACTACTATTACACATGTCAAAAATTGTGTCAATCGTTGATATGCTGACGTCAAATTCTATCCTATAGTAAGTGTGTAGACAGAATCTGACGTCATATTCAAAAAAAAAAAAATTACATGAGTTTTTACACGTGTAATAGTAGTCTTAGTAACGTTCATTAAGGTTCCTAGCGTTGCCACTTTGCTGGAATTGCAGTAGATCTACTGCATTTTTTTCAAAATTTAAATCTACTGCCACCAAATTAAATCTACTGCATTTTTGTAAAAGCTTAAATGATGAAGTCAAATCCAAAAATCATAGTATAATACAAATAGAAATACAAGTCAATTTGGAAAACTGAGTTGTCCTGGTTAAATTCGTCGAAGGAAACTGTTTTCTTCAAAATATGCTTTAAGTGCTAAACACAATTTATTATTTTTATTGATGGATACAATTCTAACTTATACAACTTCAGGACGCAGATTCTAAACAAATATTTTCTAGCTTGAAGGGGGTTTTCGTTCGATTTTACAGATGAACAATATTCCATGTTAATTAATATTAACGCATTTTTCTGTTTTGTTTAAATACTAGTTATACCCGGTACTTTGACATTCCACTATATATATTATTGATCAGCATCATTTTCTCAGTCGATTTAGCGATGTCCGTCTGTCTGATGTCTGCCCGTCTGTCTGTCCGCCTGTCAGTCCGTCTGTCAGTCCGTCTGTCCGCACGATTACGGCCGTAATTTAAGAGCTATCGACTTGAAATTTGGTACGTAAGCTTTTATCCACCAAACTGAGGCTAAGTTCAAAGATGAGCAAGATCGGATGAAAAGTACTACTACCTCCCATACAAAATATATAGCTATTTTATGTTAAAAATTAAATTTAAACAGCTACAGTAAAGATAGCAAGTTTAAATTTTGCACATATTGTTTTAATAATATTTAAAATTTTTTGACAAAAAATGAGCTTGGTCGAATAAAAACTACCCATACCTCCCATACAAATATATAATTTTTTAATACTAAAATATTTACCGGGTATTTGAGCTTCGGCATAGTCGAAGGTAATTGTCTTACTAGTTTGTAATTTACTTTAGTTTTGTTTGAAATCAAAATTTACTGCAAAAAAATGCAATCTACTGCATTTTGTTAGAGAATCTACTGCGAAAAAATAGTCAAACAGTGGCAACGCTATTCTGATCTGATGGCGGTTTTTATCACAATTTTATCTTGATTCCGGTGATCGTTTTTTTGCTGTTACTTAAATACAAAAGAAATATATAATACTACATTAATTTTGGATTTTCTATATGAAAACAAAAATATTGTTAAAACAATTTCGTTAGTCATTAATTTTTACCAAAAGTTATTTGGTTCAGAGACCTACAAAATTGCAACTGAAATTGTTTGGATAATTTACTAAAATCTAGAGGATTGAACCACGTAATCCCCTCATTGTATTTATGCTTATAATTATGTAACTTTGTAAACATTTGTAGACATAATTAGAAGCACTACTTCCCAACTATTAGGCACCTAATTTCAGGTAACAAATCTATTTATGTCAATACAAAAATACCCCCTGAAAGAACAACAACCTAAAATATACTCTACACTCAAATACTCTTGTAAGGTGTAAAGCTACAACCAGATGGCCATCCAAACGTGACATGGGCAATTGTGTCAGCTGTCAGATCGTCATCTTATCTCGATCACAAAGTGTCATTTGCGTGTCATTTTTGTCCCAAAATCGATGCTCGCTTGGTCATCCAATAAGAAATGTCAAAAAAAGAGATCCAGATGCCAATTTCATCGGTTTATAATCATCATCTACCGACGGCTACCTTAACGACAATTCGCTGCCAGCACGAATGCACAATGATGTCTTTGCAAGAAAGTGGTTCATGCGTCTCGTCGTGAAAAGAAATGGTTATTTATTTATAGGATTTAGAGCCGAAAGCCTCCGCAGCTAGTGCTCATCAAATTATGTTAACTTATATATTTTACCTACTGTGCGAGGGATACCAGGTTCGATCCCCGGAGAAACACAAATTACATCTTAAGGTTTTTTCTACTGCGCCACCTCTCGCGAACGTCTGACAAACATCCGAGAGTATGACTGTCCTGAAAAAGCTTCTCAATTCAGCCGTTTGGACTCGGCATAAAAATGTAGGTCCCTTCCATTCGTCCCAAAAATAGGAACTCACACAAAACGAATGGTTGCGAGAAGCTAGGCCTGGGGTGTCTACCGCCTGTTGCGCCACATATTTATTTTTTTATGTTAATAAATTATAATAATAATAATATTTATAGGATTTACCTTAACATTTTTTTGCGTATATGTACATATGTCAGCTGATCACCTGCACCAACCTTACAATTTACGACTGAATTAAGACCGTTCCCGGGAACACCAGCATTAATAATTTTATGTGTTTACACTTTTTGTATAAGCGGATTTACTAATAGCCAGCAAATAATCAAACAGTTGTCATTCGGTGACATGCTGTTAAAAAAAGTCGGTCATCTAGTCCGATCACACACTGTCATCCACATCAGTAATCTGCATGACTCAAAATGTTGTATTAGTTGTTGTCAATCGGCGTGTCATCCCGATGGCAGGCGATCACATAGGATGATCACTTTAGTACAAATTCTAATGTCATAGTGACTCCAGCTTATGAGTTCGACCTATTTTCAACAGTAACATAGAAAACACATTCATTTATAAAATTTTTATTTTCTAACCAATACTGATGTGAGCATGAAAAAATTTACAGTTAACGATAGCTGCTACTTAGCTTTATGGTAATACAAATGTAGCTACTCTTACAAAAAAAAAATCAAATGATTATTATTATTAGCCTTATACTGCCATTTCAAATAAATGTGTTTTAGCCAAACGTACGTACAATCACATTCGATTACCACAGGCCATGTGAATGGCCCTTTAGTCATGGACCATTCACATGGGAGCGAACGAACGAATTGATGAAATGCTAACAAACCACTTTTAATGGCATTTATAAACAGAAAATTGCACATTTTATTATTCCAAGATATCCTCCTCTTGGAATAAGGTTAAGTTCGAACGAATTTTTTATTCGCTACTTTGTGGAACGCGATTTAAATGATGTGGATTGCGAATAGACTGACAATTCGCGCCAGTGTGTTTTCGTTCGCGGCAAAAAGTTTGGAATTTCGTTATTTAAACTGTTCATAAACTTGTTTTCTTAACACATTTTGATTGGATAATTAATTATTAATAGTAAAATGTGGAATTTTCAGTTCATAAATGCATCAAAAGAGGTTTGTTCGCATTTCATTAATTCGTTCTTTCGCTCTCATATGAATGGTCCTTAAGACAAAAAAAAAGCCATCAGGGCTCATCCCAAAATAATGATCCAAATATTGTCAGAGTATCCTTAGGTTATTAACCCAAATCGGGTGCATATGGCGTCATCAACATATTTTGTCTGCTATCTTGTTCGAAGTTCTTCATCGCTATTCAGCTCTATCAATAAACACGTAGATTTTTAAGGAGGGGATAATAAATAAGATAAAATTCTGGTCACAAGAGTGATTATTTTTGATTGTACGTGCGGAGATCAATGAAAGGGATATTATAACAGTATTGTCGTGAATAATATCAGACTTTACAACGTGTATGCACCACTTTCCTACGTTAAGTAAATAATTCACGCGGACGCATCAAGCAGAGCAGGGTTCAGATGGAAACATCTATGATACTGCGATACTGCTAGGCTCACCATAGCCAGCTCTGGACACAAAAGGATCCAAGGAGTTTCTTCAACTTAAAAAATCCAGCATCTCAAATGTCGTTAATGTCATCTCCGGGCACTGCATATTAGGCAAACACGCGCAAAGGATCGGGTTGCCATACAATGACTTCTGCAAAAGCTGCAGAGATGAGGAGGAGAACGAGCCCGTCACTAACTTAATGTGCAGCTGTCCTGCCCTGGCCAAACTGAGAAAGCCCCACTACTTAGGAAACCATGTTCTCAAAGATCTCAGCGAACTAGGTAATACCAGCGCCAGCGCCGCTAACATTCTTAGCTTTACAACCGGTAGCAAATGGTTTACATGAGTATAGCCAGTAAAGGAAAAGCTCTCGAAATCCCAGTGGTAAGCACAATGAGCCGCCAAAGGCCTAATCCATTAAATCCCTCGTTAAAATCCCCTGTTCCACAATTTAGAATTCATCCGTTTTTCAAACACGTAGTTTTGGCAGTAACATTAAGCAAACAACATATACATATACCCAAGCTTGCACTTTCTCCAAATCCTACAGTGACCACAAGCAGAGGGGTTGGATTTTGGAAAAAAGGGATTTGGAAACGGAGATTTCATCACCAACCCAATCTATGCCGCCGTACCTACAGCTATAAGTTCGTCGTTCAGTCTATTTCTCAAAAGCCAGTTAATGGGACCGTCATTTTAAGCCATAAAGCAGGACCGAGATGATCAAAGTATTATACGTAACCTCCTTAGTTGCTGGGGATAAGGCTCTACTAGTCAATTGCCTTCTCAGCCCGCAATAGAGATTTGGAAGATGTTTTCTTCGTTTAGATATTTTTTTCCTTCGGCTGAGATATTATTAATCAGCGAGTGTTTTCCATCGTCTAAAAGCTCCACATATGTATAATGCAGTCCAAATGCCAAAAGCTATAACTATCTACTAATTAAAATGCAAGACTGAATTCATTGAACTTAACTAAGAACAGAACTATGTATATCTCCGTTTCAGTTGATAGAAGGAATATACATTTGACATTCCAAGCTCAAATATAGCTCTTGAACTTTGCCTAGACAACTTGTTTCTATATATACGAAATCGCATACATGTTTATCAACAGTTTCATACTCCTCAGTTTTGGTTAAGCACTGAACTAAAATCCGCCTACTTATTCGGTTGTAATCGTTCATACGACCCCAAGTCATTTACATACCCAACAATTTTATATCACATGTCCCACTTAATCTCAAAAAAAAGTTAAAAAAAACAACAGAACAACAACAAACCACTGTCTAAAATTTGTCAAAGTCAACTTCTGAATGAAGCTATCATCTTACGAACGAAAAAAAAAACACAAGAACCCTTCTGCTCGGTAATTGACGTCATAATTCAAGCAAAAAAAGAAAACAACATACCAAAAAGAAAATAAGCCTAAGAATGCACCTCTAGCCAACACCTCGTGCCTATAAATCATCCAATCACTCCTTCTCTATTCCTCCCCACATGCACTTACACACGCATTCCAAACAAATCGCTTAATTATTCCACAAAAAAAATACGAACGAACTGTCTCCTATGTTGTGTAACCTAATCGTTTTATGACTTTTAATTGAGTGTCCCATTGCTGGAGCAACCATCGCATCGCGCATCGCAGCCCGTGACATGGGAAACCCCCAACCGAAATGACGCATATTGAGCTAGCGCCTTCGGGTGTATATAAATCAAAATAATGTACAACAAACAGACAGACGAACTCATAAAGCCGCATAAATGAAATTTGACATTATTTACTTTGATTTGACACCAAAATAATCCCAGCCATCATGTCCGTTCACACATGAAGTCGTGTCCCGTGTACGGTGTCGCTGCGTGCGCGTATTTATCTACGCACGATGATAAATCAATGGGCAATTGAAGATCATTTTTCTCGTCCTCCACACCAAGTTGGTTTTATTGGATTTAATTTGTTTTTTTTTTTTAATAAATGGAAAGTGGTCACCATGTCGAGGTCCTTACTGTAGGGGAGGAAAGCGAAATCTTTCTTAGAAGATGTAACAAAGAAAGTGTCCCTCCTTCGTAAAAATCGTCTCTATGATTTATTTGAGAATGCAATAGAAAATAAAATCGAAAATCCTCACTTTTTTTTTTTTAAGGAGCAAAAGCAAATCGTAAGCAGATTAACCTCTTGAAATGTGTTAAGTAGAATAAAAGATTTGTGTGGATGTACCAGAGCATGAACATATGCATATGAGAATGAATGTATCTGAATATTGTTCCGGGACACATGTTCGGTTGGAGTATCCTTTTTTTTGTGTAGAAAATTATTCAAACTACATATTTCTACTTTTTTTGTTCACATTATTCTGAGATAGGCTGTGGCGGTAAGGTCTTTAGGATAGAGGGAAATAATGACTTTGGTTCGCAGTGGTAGGCGTGTGACTAACATTTAGTGAGGCACATGCTGAATGTCTATTTTTGGACGAGCGGATTATTATTTGTACCAAATGTTGTTTTTTAGTGTTCAAAGTTTGCTCGCTTGTGTGTGGATGGAATCTTGCAACAAGTGTTCGGAACAGTGAGTGTCTCTGCTTATTTTTGCATGCGAGTAGTTTTACACGTTCTCATAACAAAAAGTTGTCGTTGCTAATGACGTTGCTTACTTTGAAATTGAATTTACCCACAGTTTGATTTTATTTTTTATATATCTAATTAAAAAAACTGGATTTTGGCTCACACACATTATGTCACTCATTTGTAGGTATTGCTTAGTAATTTTTCTTAAAATTAAAAAAAAAAACTATACGTGTTCCTAGCTAGTGGATTTTAATGCAGTTTTTTTTCTAACGGAGCTATCAATACATGGCTCTTATCTCTGACAGGAAGTTAGGTCCAACGATCAGCTCAACGTAGTCTACAGCGCAGGGCATTTTGTTTCATTTGACACCCAAGAGGTATAGGTGGATGTGTTTTCTCTGATAGATTTAATCTCAGCCTCTCCTTCCATATTCCCAATCAACTTGGCGTGCTTAAGACGGATTTACTGGCGATTAAAGAACTGTTTTATTGGTTCAATAAAAACGTGATATCCACTAAAGATCTGCAGCTTTTCCAGATAGCCAAATACTTATTATCGGATTTGGCCAAGGCTTGTTTGAAACAATCTAAAAATTGTATCATCATTACCTTACTAGGTGGAAAAAGTTCATGCCGCGAGCTCTGTCTCTCGAATTCCATCTCAATATGGCTAGTTCTCATAGTTGTTTTACACGTTCTCATAACAAAAAGTTGTCGTTGGTAATGCTATAATGATGCGCATAATTTCAAATCACTGCTGAGCGTGGCGCATGAGATTAGTTATGTTTTTATGAAACCTCCCCAGCCAGTGGTTGCCAGTAGTTGCCAGTTGAGGCACATTTCGATTTCACATGCTAATTAAAACAACAATCTGCTGGCAACAACTCTTGATTTTCTCCCCAGCCGGAGAGCTGCTGGCTGGCAGTTCAAGTTCAATTCACAACACAATGAACAAACAGGTGGCGCTGAAAGCAACAAGTGGCTTAGAATTTCCGTACAATTTGCTTAAATCATAATGGGGTTCTTATCTCATGCACACAACATTCCAGAGAAAAATGTCTGAATTTATCTAATATTTCTGCCAAATGCATAATTTTATACGAAATGCTGGTATCTACTATGGCTTTTAGGCTTTTTGCCTAAATTCATTTGGCTGACTTCATATTGCTGGCAATTGTGCTGCCAACTGTCCAAATGAAAGGCTGGCTGGCGAGGTTTCAAAAAAACATGCCTATTGTGAGTTTGAGAGAGATTGGATAATGTAGGATTCAGGGAAAGTCACACTCCATTTAAGATGCGCTTAGTGAAGTGATCGTAAATGTGAACCTAGCAGATTTTTAAAAGCCGGGCGCGAAAATAGACATTTTGGTGATTTCTTCCAAACAAAAAATTGCTACAGGTTATCTCGAAAAGTGTTTCGCCTGAAAGTCTATTATGTTGTCAACAGTGAGGTTCACTTTTAGGACGATTTCCTTGTTTAGCTTCTTCGCTGTAGTTGCTGGAGCTATTTTTAGCGATGAACCATCTTCCATCGTTGTAGCAAGTTGGCAGCTCTTCACCTTGCCGCCATAGTAATTGTGAACGACTGATGCCATGCGTAGAAGGGTTCAGTCATTTCCAGCGACCGACGGGACTGAAGCGGTATGGGGACCTCATTATACAAGAGGAAAAAAAAAAACTATGTTCAATTTTAAAGAATTGAGCTACTCTTATCCATTTCAAACGAGAGCTCTACATTCGAAAACAAATGCTTATAATCAATAGACTGTATATGATTGTATTTTTACCGGCTATACACCAAGCTCTCTTCCCCAAAAAGACCGCTTATTTGTCGCTAGAAAGTCTTAACTTAGGTACTCTATTATTTGAATTATTCGTTGAACGTTTGCGCTATAAATGCTTAAGATCGTTGAGTTTGCGCACATTATATGCTACAATTTTCGGTATACTAAAGCATGTAATTTACGACATTGTTGGCAACTCCTCAAATCGGTCCCGCCGGCCGATACTCCCGATTTCGAACTGTGGAAGATGAATAAACACGTGTTTTACGTTTTCCGAAATGGTAAGGCAATGTGGGTATTTTGGGATGGTTTCACTTAAGCGTTTAAAAAGATATGCTCTGTAACGGTGATAACTGAGTCGGACAGAAGTTAGTTTTGTAAGGTCTTTTAATTCATGCATCGATAATTGGTATGAAACTGAAACGACGAGTGCATTTTTTCCCTTAACGATTCGTTTCGTTGTTGGTGCTAGATTGTGGTTTGCGGTACCGGTATTTTTTTGTTTTTGTTTCTTTTTTCGTCGTCTTCCCTGTCATTTCGGACTCACTCGGTTCCAAGTGTTTTATAGTTTCTTCAGCAAGCGAATCGATATCGATGATCGAAGCCACGACGACGTCATGGTCATAGCATGATATTCAGTAGTACGGACTGTCGTAAGATTCTATCGTGGAAGGAGTCATTCATATTGGGACGGTCGCAGAGACTGTCAGTCGTGTCGTAAGGTTCGTAGAGATTTTCAACGGACCATACGACCACCTCGACGCGCAAGATCTGATTATGCATCGTTCGAAGCAGTTCGAAGTGACCAGGTGACCCTTAAAGCGATAAGGCGTTGGAATGAAAATAACTCGCAGCACATGAGACTTCTCTTTCAAGAGACATGCGGTTTGAACCGGCAGCTCCTTCAAGTACGTTACTCTGTTTGGGGCCACAGTCCTGAAAGTGCTTAAACAGTTTTCGACAAATATTTGTTTTGCTCTAGAATGTATTTAAAGCTTAGGTATCTATTTAATAAATGGCTGCGAAATCCATTTATGCACTTGTCTCTAAACATTACCTGGATCTCACTCAATTAGGAAGCGCTACAGTCCGGGTGGACATGGACACTTCTTCAGGTAGCACTTCAAAGACTCTTCGGCCCGAAACATTAAGTGTCTTTCCTCTACATGTCCAAACTATTTTCGACGACTGATTCGCACTTTTCTGCTCAAGTCGATGTCACTGATGATGAAAAATTTTATTCTTCCAATTGTCCAAATGTTTTTATAATCCATCAACCTGTTTTCACGATAAGATAAAAAAGCACCGCTTCTAGAAATACAGCTCCAAATAAATCCGCCACTAATAGGCACATCAGTGTAAACGATCTATAGTCAAGAATGTCTCTTCTAAAGATGGGTCCCCTACATACATACATATATGGTCTCTTTTATTTTGAGGATAATAATGATACCGAGAAATTTCCCTAGAAACGTGTCAAACCCAAATCTCAAAGGAAGTTGCTGGACAAATTGTTGTTGAAATTTTTTGCGCATCCTATTTGTTATTTCGTTTGACAGATATGAACATCGTTCGAACGACAAAAGGCATAGATCCAGAATAAAGGAGAGAAGGAGAATATGAATGTGCCAGCCTCTAAATGGCACACTTAGGCCTGAGGATGAGGCATATGACGGAACTGATGCTGGTGTTGCAACATTTGCTGAACACATGGGTCCTGTTCTTCTAATTTGATTTTTATAGTCTTTTCCTTTTTGTTTTCATCGAGTGCACTTGACTTTTATTTGATTCTATTTATGCATGTGAATTATTCGGTCCCTCACACGTTTCACTTGATTTTTATTTATTTTTTTGTCACCGGACCCAAAAAGCAGGCTAATGTCCACTGCTATTGAAAATTTCTGGAATTGTGTGACGGAGATTTGTTGAATTCTTTTATTTTTCTTTTGTTGTTGTTGTTCTTTGACCTCACTCTAGAATTTATACCCGTTAGTGGATTGCGGGAGACCTTTTTTTTTGTTCAGTCTCTTCTCTTCTCGTCATACCGAAGATGAAGCATCGTGGTGTTGGTTATGGAGCGAGAAACAGAAGATGGTATCTTTCTTGTGCTTAGATGAGAAGTCGATTAATTTAATTTCTTTGGCACATTTCTAATCCTTGAGATCTCTTGAAAGATTTGGAGGGGGGCAGAAATTCCACTGCATATAAGAGGAGACATTTATATGACATTTGTGTTTGATGGTTTGGTCTTTGGAAGATAAGATGTCACGATGTGTGACAATTTTTGTGTCACTGAGAAGTGTTAATTGAGCAGATAAAAAATATATGCCATAGTTTATTAGGCAATTATTTGGGATTGGGACAGAGTAACACAAGCCTTGCGTTGTTTGGCTGAAAACTACGCCTTTTTCCAGTATAGAAAGTTGTGCAGTGCGAGGTGCATGCATGAAATAGACAAACACTTCAGTGTCATGGTGAGGTCTATACTCCGTTCTGACCTTCACAAATTGCTTCCAAGAGTCGTTTAAAATTGCTTATCATCTCATGAAACTCGATACAATACTCATATTTCTAACATTTCTAATATTTCTCCATTTATCTGTTCTATTTCCAGACAATGCAACACCACATCCTCCATTAACTCCGGTCAATGTAGCCCTCTAGCGGTGCCTCAGAGTCTGCAAGCGACAGCATTGAACAGCAACAGCTGCAGCGGCGCACCATCCAGCCTAGTGCACCCTACCTCCACATTGGCTTTGTCTGCGACTGCTGCTGTGTCTACCTTTGCACAATCGAGTCCCATCTCATCGGCAATCCTACCACCGCATCATCATCATCTCCATCAGCAGCAACAGCAGCAACAGCTGCTAGCGTCATCAGTTGGAGCGCACAATCTTGGACACACGACATCTCACATACCCACCTCTCATGTAGCGAACAGCTCAAGTTCCCCACTAGGCACGAGCAGTAGCAGCACCGGTACAGGTGGTCTCCATTTGCCATCGAATACAGTCGATGCTACCTCCTCAAGTTTGTCTCTGCATACGACAAGCTTAAATCTGACATCTGCCTCAACATCAACATCGGGACAAGGTCGTGTCGCACACCCAGACTTGGGCATGTCCCATTGGCTAGCAGCCGCTGCCGCCGAATCGAACATCAGTGCAACCGTGAAATCGGAGAATCGCAGCCCGGGCTTAGACGCAGTTGGGTCGGGTGGCTTATTGCCACCGATTGCGAGTAGTCATCTGTCAGAGAGTACAGCTTCGTTGTTCTGTTCGAATCCTAGTTCGGCTGATTTTCGATTGGACTCCAGTGGAAGTTCGAGTGGAGTTCAGACGGGCAACTCCTCAACAACGGCCAGCGTGTACGAACCAAAGCAGGAGTACTACAACTACTACAACAGCATGCAGCAATACACCCCACCGTTCTATCCGACTTATGGCTCGCCATATACAACGCGGGCGCCGACTAAGATCGCCTCGCCCAATGCCTACTTGACATCGAGCTATGCTGCTGCTGCAGCGAATAACAATACCACATCGCAATTGTACCCCACATATGGCTACAACAACTTCCCCCAATTTGGGACCGCCGCTCAACAGGACTACACTGGCTACTACAACGATCAGTACAGCAATTACTACAATCATGCAGCGGCGGCTAATTACTCACCGTATGCGGTAAGTTCGCCCGGATCCAGTGCCAGTCATGGATTCCATGTGGCCGCATCAAATCTTTCCGAAAGTCCCTCGGATGGACACTCGTCGACGCCAATTCTTACACACGCCCATTCACCGCACTCACCACTGCCGATATCACCGAATGCCCCTATGCCGAAGACGACACCGCCAACTGGAAAGAGTGGCAGCGGTCGGGCGCGTGGTCGACGACACGCACAGCCGAGTCCGACGCGGAGTACCACGTCGGAAACCCCCAACGCGGACAGTGTGAAACCACCGGAACGCGTCTTCATTTGGGACCTCGACGAGACGATAATCATCTTCCACACCCTACTATCTGGCTCATATGCGAATCGTTATACCAAAGATCATAGCACACTGATGACAATTGCCTTTCGGATGGAGGAGATGGTCTTCAATATGGCCGACACGCACTTTTTCTTCAACGAAATCGAGGAATGTGATCAGGTGCACATCGACGATGTGTCCTCCGACGACAATGGACAGGACTTGAGTAACTATAACTTTGCGACGGATGGATTCCATACGGGTGCACCAGCGGGAGCGCCGCCAAATTTATGCCTGCCCACAGGGGTGCGCGGCGGAGTGGATTGGATGCGAAAGCTGGCCTTTCGATATCGTAAAATCAAGGAGATCTATAACACCTATCGGGGAAAGTGAGTATCAGTTTTTACTTATATGTATTTGTGGAAACTATTCATTTATGACGATTACACTGTTTGACGTGGCTGTCACATGACAACCCATCGCCTTGTCTAAATCCTTTTTTGACATCGAACCTACTTTGATCAGCTTGCATTATCCATTCTCATCCTAGACAAATGAATGAGCTTGACAGGGATGTAACAACTAGACATTGCTCTGTTTAGGTCGCCTTTATAAATGCTGTCATAGGCGCCCTTAAATTCGATGAAAAGGTGGCGGGTATAGACTTCAACTTCCTGGGTTTTCTACTTTATATAGATAATACTATCATTTTCTTAGAAGACGTTTTTCTAAATTCCTCATCATTAATAAGAAGACAGTATTGACCTACCAGCGGGTTTCCTATTGATTTAGATTAGGTTAGGTTAACGGGTTGACAGAGCAGGGTATATCATGCTGTGCTTAGGTCCTTGTGGACCCATTGTGATGCCCTTTTTTGATGGGGGTTAACTTGTGATATTGGGATGGTTAGCCTCGTGTCCCTTCTTCTAGCGAATACTCGATGTTGTCGAGTATCCTGATATCCTCAAAAACCTGTAAAGATCAAAAAGTGAGACATCAGAAAGTTCTTGTAGGTCATGGAAGTAATGACTTTCAAGTGTTCTGGTCCTCAAGTGACAGAGGCTCGGGCAGTGACAGAGGAAGTGGGGTGTGTCCTCATGAACCTCTTCGTCTCTGCAGCCTCTACATAATATCGTCATCTTTGAGATTTAGTTTCTTTGTATGATTTCTTAGAAAGTTATGACCCGTTAGAGCCCCTACCAATTTAGACAGCGATGACCTGTCGAACTGTAGAAGTCCGGCCACTGTCGTATTTTGGCCAAAGCTTCCGTGATACTTCGCAGGTAGTTAGTTGATTCAGATTACAGACTCATATCTTACCATGTGTTTAAGTGATCCGTGGAGAAAATTTATGTGGTCCCAAAATATTAGCCTTTATTGTTTTCAATTTTTATTGTCAACATATCCGTGTCAGTCCACCATCACCACCCGAAAATAATCGCTGACCTGTTCTTGTTTGCATTTTACTTTACTTCATTTGAAACAGCACTTAATATAGACCAAGTCGGGTTAATTATTTACTTATTTAATATAGTTCATTTAGTTACAGCAACATTAAGCTATGTGGTAGGTACTGTAGCTAGCTACTATATTTTTTCAGGCGCTGTGCAGTTTCAAATGCTTCACAGTCCTCTCCCTCCATACAAGTGCCTTCCTTATCTCTATAAAGCCACCGCCAGAATATACACCACTCGGCACGAACATTACCCGAGGAACAGAGATGTTGAGACCATATTTATTTATATATGCATTGATAGATATTTCTTCTGTCAAAATTGACACTTATTCTAACGACCTATTTATTCATTTTTATTCTTTCTAGTGTCGGTGGCCTATTAGGACAACCAAAACGTGATACATGGCTTCAAATACGCTCAGACATCGAAATGGCAACAGACAATTGGGCGAGTTTGGCGACCAAATGCCTAAACATGATCGCCCAACGTGAAAACTGTGTCAACGTTCTGGTGACATCAACACAACTAGCACCTGCACTCGCCAAAGTCCTACTCTTTGGACTGGGACAAATTTTCTCTATCGAGAACATTTACAGCGCACATAAAATTGGTAAGACAATGCACTTGCCATACTTCGACAATTCCAAAACTAACATTATGAACATCTCTTATCTTTATTTTAGGTCAAGAAACCTGCTACGAGCGAATAACGACCAGATTCGGTCGAAAAAGTACCTATGTTGTGATTGGCGATGGCACTGAAGAGGAGGCCGCAGCTAAAGCAATGAACTTCCCATTCTGGCGGATATCAAGTCATAGTGACATTAGAGCTCTGTACACCGCCCTCGATATGGGATTCTTATGAAATCTTAAACAAATGAAAAAATTGTATTTCTTTTGTTTGCATTTTTATTAAAAATTTATATTATACTCACCACGCATTTAAAACAAAAAAAAAAAAATATTATATATTATATAACGCGCACGAATGACATAATGAGAAGACTATATAAACTTTATATAATTTAAAACCGATAAAAGATATTTGTACAAAAAAAGTGTTGATGTTAATTTTACTTAGTAAAATAACAAACAAATTCCTAGAATAATCGTTAATACAAAAAAGAAAAACGAAAAAAATCACCAACTTACATTTTATTTTGTAATTTTAAAACACGAATAATAAAATAAAAAAAATAATTTAATTATTTTTAAGCATTGCACAGAGTTTTAAGATTTAGAAATTGTATCTATATAGTTTGAACCTCTGGAAAGATTTCTTGTGAATTTTAAGCCAGTGAGAGACGATGTTAAAAAAAAATAAAATTTTTAATAGTTACGTACTTGAAAACCAGGTTAAGTTATTGTGTAAGAGAATTACTATAAAAAATATATGAGTAGAAATGTAGTACATAATTCTAACTAAAAAAGTATTGAAAAAAAGGAAAAGCACTCGAACAAAAATATATATAAAAATTAAATATACAAAATTAGTTGTATTCTTTTTTTTATACCCTCCAGCGGAAGATTCACTTTGCCATTACATTTGTAACGCCAATAAGGAGTCACCGGAGACCTCATAAAGTACATACCTATATTTTGAATCAGGGTGATATTCTGAATCGATTTAGCCATGTCCGTATGTCTATCTGTCTGTCTGTTGAAAACACGATACGATAGCGTCCAGAAGAATTGACTTATAGCCTATTCACACCGCACTGAAGACTGAGTTTTTGGCAAAAAGTTTACGAAAACTCTTCGATGCATTCACACCAAACAACAGCTCGTTTTCGTTTGACGTTTCAATTAGCTGGGAAACTAGCTATGAAATGTTTGGGGCGACTAGACTTTTATTAAACTCCGCTCGTATTGACATAATATAAAAACAAATGAATTAAGCTACTTGATAGTTTGTAATTTATGGATAAATGCATAAAATAATTAAAATAAGCGACAATCAAAATCAAAACATATGAAAATATCTACCATCTAGAAAAACTAAATAATTTGCTGTTTATAGTGCAAAGATAACCAGAGATTCCACATTTGTAAAAAAACAATCTAGATGAAACGACAGCACTGAGTGAGAACTATTCTGTGTGAATCAGTGTTGTTATGAACTTTTTCTGAAAATCTTGTTTTTGGGGTTGTGAAAATCGTAATTATCGTAATTTGTAAAAATGTGTACAATTCTAATGAATACTATAAGCGGACACATGCAATTGCTAGGCATGCCCAAAGACTGGCTCTGAGTATACGTATACCTATACTCTTTTTGCAGAAGTCCAGGCGCAAGCAGTGTAAACGGGTGCCGGTCTTTTCGACAAAATTCATTTCGCAAATTTTATTTCGCATTTATCAACTCGCATTTAGTTTATCTCGCAATACTTGTTTCTCAAATTCTCATTCCGTCTTTGAATTATGTTCTTTAAAGTGCACCTCGTCGAGGACCACAAAAACAAACCGCAGCTTTTAGTACCTACCTAAAAACTTGGTTTATATTACTTGGGTGCGAACCTTTTAAAGTATACTATACAGTATTCTTACAAATTTCAACAACAGTAATGGTACTGAGGCAACTACACTTGCCCTAAATGTTCAAACTTAGTCCCAAAATTGCGAATGTCATTAGCGTTCTTGGACTCGATACGCAAACGACCAGCAATTTAAAAACTGTGTTAATCCCACTTCCCCCATTCAAGGCGGTTATTTCCAGCAAGCATATTTTTTTGTGAATTTTTAGAACAATTTAATAAGAACTTCTTCGAGAGTGCGCCTACGAGCATGTTTAACAGTATGCAAAACTTCAGGACTTGGGCCTTAATAATAATCATTTTAAACTCTTACCTTAAATATTCTCTAATTCTCAAGATATTTGGAAATTTTCGCAATTTTGAGTTCGTAATATGGACACTAAAAATATTATTAGAACTACACCCCACCGCTACGCTACTAAAAAAACACAATTCGTCTTATTTTGGTTAACAGTTTAAGATGTGTCTACACGGCTGCGTACCGCGTTTTTTCAATACCTTGGAAGCGGTAATGACTAGTTCTACTACTAAGTAGTAAAAGAAAGCAGAATCCAAGCGATTTTTTTCTTCTTTTATAGTACTATCTGCGACACAAAATACAAACACTGCGCGATGGTTAATAACCCTGATAAACATGAAAAACGCTTGTAAATTGGTAATGCATTATAGGTATGCTGCTTTTTTAACGGATAACGCACTGGTTTCCGTAAAATGGTAAATATAGCTACTCTTTGAATAGAGTCTTCTTGCAGAATAGAATTTAAGAATAAAATTGTGTAATGTAGTGAAAACGCTAAAAGATGAAGAAGTAGAATTGCAGCAACTTGCAACATAACGATCAATAACCTGAAGCAGTTCTTATTACACTATGACGTTTAGAGTCGGAGGGCTTAATTTTGATACTGGTCTATATTTGGAAACAGAAGACACACCCAAACAAATACAGAAAACCAAAACAAAATATGAGCAATATGAGCAATATCGAAAGTCAATTCCTTATAGCGACAGTAAGTTGATTAAAAATAATTAATTAAAAAAGGGATTCCAATTCCTGGAGCGCTAACACTCAAATTCCATTCCATTATCCTATAAAGCAGAAACCAGTTTTTTTTGTTGGTAAAATGGTAAAAATGCCAACGAAAATTTAACAAAACTTAAAAACATGTAATAATTTTCATAACAGTTATCTATAATAACAAATAACTAAGCAATTAATCTAGCACTAAACCACGGGAGCCGGCCGAAGTAGCGACCATCGGGACCAAATTCAAGATTTTAACCTTTCTGTAGGCATATATTCTGAGGAACTTAGTTATTCCTCGACATGTGGTATATGTATTTGAGACATTGTAACATATGAGACAACTAATGCACTTCTCCTGAAACCTTGACAATCGCGAGGAAAGCATAAAACAAGCAAACTTTGTAACTAGCATCCTGAAAACATATTTGCAGAAGACTACAACTTACAACATATTAAGTGAAAAACTAATGCTTATCAGATTCTGTTGTCCTTTCCTGTTTCGAAGTTTTCTTGATTTGCACATTTCATTTGGTCTTAAAGTTGTTTGATTTGTTTGTACGTAGTTCCAAAATTCGGTAGGAAGTAGTTGATCTTACACCAAGGTTTGTAATTTGTAATTTGGTAGAAGTCGTATTTGACTGCTTCTAAAATCGTAAATATCGGAACTATAAATCAGCAAATCGTAGAAATCAGGCCAAATCAAGCAAAAATCGGAGCGTCGTATTTGCTTTCCAAAATCGTCACAAATACGATATTTACGACCGTATAACAACGCTGGTCTGAATGTTGCAAAAGGGGTGTCTGCTTCAACAACCCAACGATTGGAAGTCGTTTTCGTGGAAACTCGTTTTGGAAACTCCAATGTGTATGGGAAAACTTCTGGGGGTCTAGCACGTAACTTGATACAATCGAGTTCAGTCGATACAATCGAGCTCTGGCAGCACCTACTTTGTCTCAATCGATTATTCTCGATTGATTATCCTCAATTGAGACAAATTAGGTGCTGCCAGAGCTCGATTGTATCGACTGAACTCGATTGTATCAAGTTACGTGCTAGACCCCCTGTTTTCAGTGAAGTTTTTGAGTGTTTTCGCGAAATTCGGGTTTTCGACTCAGTGCAAATAGGGTATTAGGCGAAATTTAGAGAGAGATATTCTTATTAGACTGTCGTCAGGTTGGTCATGTTGGTCAAGTAGTTCTGGTACCTCCCATACAAAACCGATATTAGAACCATGCGTGTACACTGTACATACTAAATAATTCCCATGCCAAACATTTTGTATGATTTGTATGCAGTCGCAGTGGAGCGTGGCAATTTTTCACGACCTTCGATTATATTGAACTATATATGAAGGAATTAAAAGCTGCCTGATTGCCGATATAAATAACGATATCTTTGTGCAATATCAAAGGGAACGGTAGTGCCCCCAGCCAAGTTCTCTAGTAAAGACACTTACCCTTTTTACATCAGGAACAAACTCACTGTTTCGACTGTTTTCGACCCCCGCCCCGGTTCAACTTCTGAACCAATTAAGCCAAAAACTTTAAACTTTTAACTTGAAATATTTGCCATGATTATTAAAAAGGTCCACCTCACCAAATTTCATCTCTATAGCGTTATTGGTTCTCAACATACAGGACTTCAAAAATCGCAAAAACAGTAACTGATGATCATCAAAATTATGACGCACTTCCGGCCATCCTAGAATCGTGAAATTTAGCAGAATGCTAGATCCTGTGGTGCATATACTGGGAAAGTCCAAAACTTGAGATTTTCCATTCAGGTGCGTGGTATACGCCCACTTTGGAAAATTGATTATTATTTATTTAGGCCACTTTCCATTACCTTAGAATGTTGAACTTTGGTAGAGCGCAGCGGTGGGACTTGCAGTGTACAGAAAGTAAAAAAATTAAAATTTTGCATATCCGCCCACTTTTGAAAATCGGTTATTATTTATTTGGGCCACGTCCGATTGCCGTACAATGTTGAAATTTAGTATAGAGGGGTATAGGACCTGCATTGTAGAAAAGGAGAAATACACTCGGCGTCACTTGAATAGCACCCCTTTAAAGTCGGTTTTCTATCGCCCACTGGTCCCAAACCAAGCATGCTAGAGACTTAATTTTTTTTAAGTTCATTTAATTGTTGTAATTTGACCGGAAGAAAGATTTAAAACTAAAGCTTTAAGTATAAACAAAAATTGTTTTACTAAAAACCGGCAAAATTTGGGGTATTAATTTTGCGTCACTTGAATAGAACACTTAAACATTTAGAGAATTCTGCTTCTTTTTAACGCAAACATTAGTTAAATTTAAGGTAATTGGAGTATTTTAGATTTTAAAAAAATTGTTCAATTGTGTTTTGAGCAATCTTTCTGCTCCAAAATGCACACATCCGGCGAAATCGAGCTCCAAGCTAATTCGATGGCTTAGGTTAGTTTAGATACAGTCCAATCTTGTTGTTCAGATCCATAAACTTAAACACTAAAGACGTGTCAAACATTGTCAAACTTTTTCGATGATATTCAAAACCGGTGAGTAGGCCTGTCAGCTTAATAGCTCTACAAATTCGCTCTATAAATACGTTTTAACAACCCGGGTTTTATGCATTGGCCCATTATCATGTTGTTAGATACACGGCAGAGGTCCAAAAAGGTTATGAAAGTATGGAAAGCCCTCTTTTAATATACCATTATAAGACAACGCATTCATTGTGGTTGACAAAAATTGTAATTTTCAGGTGCCATTAATACGAAACGGCTGCCACACCATCACAACTATGGTGTTGGCCAGTTTTTCGTCTATAACATCATTATATTGTACAATATGTTAGAATTTGAAGACTTGACCAGTGAAGCTACCATTTTGTTTTTAACATTGAACCTTCTTAAACTATGAACTTGGCGTACATTTAGATCTCATTACATTTCGTGTCTGACTAGTTACACACTTCTTTTTGTTTTCTATATTAAAGAACTTGGCTGTTTACATTTATGATTTTGGGTGATCATACTTATCGTATACGTATCCGCGGCTTGTCGAATGACGGCCTGAAAGACGCTGGATCTTTCAAAAAGACACCAGCATAGACTCCATTATTCTACTCGTACTATACTCTTTGATCTGTACGGCACCTACGTCCTACAGTGTTTACAAGTTAATTTCCCCTAAGAGTGGGCAATGATAACGACTAACGAGAAGCTTGGAATTTGTGAATTTTATTGTAAAAAGAGCCAGCTCAACCTTGGTCGGTTTAACGTTAAGATAAAAACTATCTGTTCACATACCACTGTTTTAAAGTGGGTAGATCCTTTAGAGCTCTATTATAGTTGGATTATTCTAGTCATCATCATCTCTAGCGAAAGAGTCCAGAGTGATGCTTTCCATTTCCCCGGATAACTTAACTCGCCGAATTCGCATAGAGATCACTTTTTTCGACGGCTTACGGCTACACATTATGTATCTACACATATTTCCAATACACGAATCCCTGTACGCGAGAAAATTTAAATCTGAAAAAGAATTTAAGGGAGAATCTAAGAATCCCAATCCCAAGCGAATATTACATAATAAGCTCACGCTGGTTGTGCTACACCTACACAAACACAATAGTCTCTGACTTTTAGTCAATGTCTTCAGATTTAAAGTTCTCCGCCTTTAAAAAAATACCCCTTACATAATGTCACAAACATACCTAAATTTAAAATCTTGACGTCGTAGTGGTGGCATCCGTTTGTCGGGTTTTGCATATCGAAAATTTAAGAAATACAAATTAATATAGAGTGACACTATTTTTTTGTCAGAGAGTGTATTTTGTTAGTTCAAATTTATTCTTAAAGATGGCGCGTAAATCTAGCAAATACATAAACCGTTACTTCTGGGGGTGTGTATTTGATTGGAATCGCTGCCATCTGGAGGTCAGACGTTTCAACTATCCAATACATGACCCCTGTGGTGAAATATTGGCAGTTAGATATCTACGACTTGATTTGAACAGATATCATGAAAGGCTATAAGTACATTTTTTGTTATTCTATTTTTCTGTTTATTTCCTGATTAACTTTTATGGATTGTGAGCAGTACTCATTATATTTATGGAGACTTAACAGGATACTGCTTTCAAACTTTTAACCTAATTAAGTACTTGTATTACTAGTCTTGGAGGCTTATCTATCGTTTCGACGAAAGTTGTTTGTAAAGTTATGTGATTGTGGTCCAGTTGGTCTCTCATGTGTTTTAATAAATACCTTATGACTTACAAGACGGAAAAGCGATTTAGAGCTCTGCCATGTGTATAAGTCATTTATAATCATAATCTATATAATTCGCTGCACTTGAACTATATACCTAACTGCTCTATATAAATCTTGTTCTTGTATCAATTAGATTCACCCAATTATCCTGATTTAAATTGCTGCGCACTAACCCTGCCACAATATGCACCACCATTCATTTTCACTACACCAAAGCAGTCAGCGTTTATACTCCTTTATCGATTATCTACACTTTGATTTAATCCAAAATAATTATCAATAATGACGAGAATAAGAAAAAGAAAACTAAATCTAGAATAAGGACGCTACTCGCAGACAACGCACCACAGAAGCGATTAAGTTTAATGCAAACGAATTTCAGCGTTGAATTGTTGCACATTGTGCGATTTACACCAGCTATAGATACACACGCTACACCTGCACACAATGGAGCGGCGATGAAAGAGTGGAATGTCTATAATGGTATCTGAGGATTTTGGCCAAAAGGATTATCTGTTCTGTACGTATCTTCATCTTTTCGTTGATGTGCTGCTGGTTGCTGGATGATGATGATTGAATCGAATTGTTATCGCCAACAATAGATGCTTAAATGTTGGGGATGATAATGACGCACATACAGGTGCAGGTGAATTGAACTGAATTGTAAATTGACGGCCTTCATAATTACGTTTTGCACTGTCTTTGTCTATAAATAGAATCCTGGCGCAAATCAAAGTTTTTGATTGAATGCACATCTTGACATATGGATTGGGTTGGTGCGGTGGAAAAAACGATGGGCAAATGGGAATGTCATTAAATGGGATTAAAGACTCGCAGACTTTGCGCATCGCCATTAAAGGCGCACAGAGTTTATACTAATGATGCCGAACAGGGCCGTAGCCAGGATTTTGGTTCGGGGGGGGGCTAGCTTCCAAATCTTACGAAACAGAAAACTATTCCAATTCATTTATTCCTATTAGTCACATTTTTTCAAAGCAGAAGACGTCTTGATTTTTTTTGATATGAGATCAATCAACTTATCTGGATCCACAATAATACCCGAATAAACAGATATCATAGCAAGTGAACTTAACCTTGAATTCTCCATAACGCTTCGGGACATTCTTTTAATCTTTTTCATAGCTGAAAGGGTTCTTTCAACACTAGCTGTGGTCACTGGAAGCGTTGCTAAAACCGTAAGCAAGAAATTTATAAGTCTAAAGTAAGTCTTGTCACATATATCAAGCAATTTCAAAACTTCGGTAGATGAGTCACTCGACGATTTTTTTTTCGCACCAAAGAATGTACTCAGCTTTCACAGCTGATAACGAAATTGCATTATCAAAGTAAAGTGTTAACTTTTCCAACTTTTCCCTCTGCAGCAAAATCTGGGAGAAGAGCTTGAAACGATGGTAGAACTTCTTCGTTGACCATGAATCTGTCCGTAAGATTTTGTATTAACGAATCTATGCAAGAAATCATTACCAGCACTATAAAATAGGCTTCAGAAGGAGAGGTTTCTGGATTGGAACGCGTTGTTTGTTTCAATGAAGTTCGTCAAATAAGTCCTCGGCAAGTTAGGATGCGGATTGAAAAGCCTCTCTGAAAAAATCTTCGGCACTTTCTCTGATGTGCTTAAGAGAATTCAGAACTTCTTTTGTGTGGACGATTGCAGAAACGAAATCTAAGGATTTGTTCTGTAGGGAAACTGATAAGGGCAGCGGTAAACTGAATAGTTTTTCGTATACAATGAGGCTTACTAGGCAATCACTTTTTTGGACCGCTGCGAAAAGTGTTGATACTTTTGAAGACATCACCCACGTTCTGCTTGTAATTTTTTCAATACTTATTGAGATGCATTTGAAGAGCTCTACAAAGGAACTAACACTGTCATGCCTTTCAATGAATTTTGTTTTACAAAGGCGTAGAAGTCGAGTTTTTCGGCTCTCTAGTGCGTGTATTTTAATGACAGTTTTGAAAGTTACATAATATGCATTTGAAAGGTTGCGGAATAAATTAGCTATTTCACTAACTACACTAAGGCAATTGCGAATTGCAGGAGTTGACATGGCAGAGCAAGGTTAAAGCTATGGCTTGCACAGTGTACATACCTAGCGTTTGAAAACTGTATACCTACCGGGATAGTCTATTTATTTTTATAGATTTGATTTATATTAAGCCCCATTACGGTCATTTCAGTTTCAGTTGCAAACAAGACACACTTCACAACATTTTCCAGGAAAAAATGCTTCAACAGTTCCTCAGATCCAAATGGATGACCTATCAGGATCACATACCCTATATCGTACGATCGGCGTCCGCTAAGTTGAGCTACCTACATATTTAGAGCAAAGATGTACTTTAGCCCCAAGCAACTTCTGCTTCTCTACAAAGCACAGGTTAGACCAGGCCTGGAATATTGCTCCAATATATGGAGCTCGGCCCCAAAACATTCACTTAACCTACTTGACAGCATACAGAGACGAGCAGTTCGACATATTGGAGACTCTACACTCACATCGAATCTGCAACCGTTGGTGCACCGAAGACAAGTCGCTGACCTATACGCTTGTTCTATAGGTACTTCCATGGTAGATGTTCCAAGAAACTCAAGGGCATTATCCCTCGAAATGCAACTTTTGGGCGCCCCACAAGACAGGCTGCTAATGCTCATGACCATACAGTACACTTGACAAACGCGAGGACATCATCTTTCCAAAACTCCTTCTGTTACAGGACAAGCAAACTTTGGAACTCGCTTCCCGGAAATATATTTCCAGAAGACTACAATTTGAAGCAATTAAAGTGCAGAACTAACAGACATCTGCAAACATCTCGGGGCGCTGCTGAAGCTTTATAGGCTCGCCTTTCCCAGGAGAAGTATTTATAAAAAAGAGTTAAGCTATCAGTTAGAAAATTTTAGTCAGCCTCTCGTTCTGTGTGATCGCCAATTTTGGAATAACATTTTCGGCGTCATTTAAATGACTAGGAAAATGGTGTACTAAATGACATGAATTTTGTGCCATTAAAATGACGGAAAAAATGGCCGTGTGATCGCACTTTAATGACGCCTAGGACAAATGACTAAACTTTTTTGCTGTTGCGTCATTTAAATGGCAGCCTCAAAAAAACGACAAGGCACGAAATTCATACCATGCCATTTTTCTACGCAAATAACAAATGACTCAGCATTTAATACGTATCTGTGCTTTCATTTGGATTTTTGTCTCGTGGCGAAAGGACGTGTAAATAATTTAGAAACTGGTTTCTATTTTTTTTTTTGTTTTGGTTGTGTTAAGTGTTGTTCGGTACCTATTGAGAGAAATGGAATACGAACCGTCGCTGACAATTTGGACTATTGTTGCAAAAGCAACGGGCGCTTGGGATAGCTCAGTTCCAAAATACAAACTTCATCAGCATGTCAAAACCAATTCTTGGGAAATTGTTATACTAGAGCTGGCCATCGACGCAGTTGATTTAATCGAAGGATAACTGATTTTTATTCGTAAGAGCAAGTTTTTTGTTAATATTTTTGTTGCTTTCCTGTTGTATAAAATACTAGCTTTTCCCGTGTATTCGCTCGCGCAGTCCTCAGGATTTGGTACACAGAGAGTCAGTTGGATTTTTCTTTTATATTTATATATCTCGCTGGAAACCTACCTAAGAAAGTACCCAAGAAACAATTAGTATCTCTGGAAAATATATGTTTATTGCTGGCAATAATGCATCGATATGATCTTTAGATCTTTAGGCTAAGGCCCCTATTGTGAGTGTCGATTGTTAATCGTTGATCGACAACTGTGATTGTCGATTACGATCGATATTTGCCGATTTGACAGTCGCTTGTAGTCGATTACAAAAAATGTATGATCGATGTTTTCTTTTGGAAGTGAAAATATGTTGTGCGTACGAATAGCTAAAATCAATCGACGCAATCGACAATTGTCGTGACGATCGCTGATCTACAATCACAATAAGGGCCCAACTCTTACCCTACAACATACTATGCAACATATGCAACCAAAAAGATCGTGAGGATGTGTACCACTTTCTAGCAGTATTATTTTATTCTTACAGAATCCCGCCTGAATATCTTTGGAGTACATACGCTGGAGTTGGATTAAGCGATAAGCATATTCAACGGCAACAGGACACATTACAAAGTTTCAAACTGATACGACGAACGGTTCGTGAGTTAAGAAAAGTGCCCCCTTAAAAGCGGTAATCGCCAATAACTCGGGTTCCAAGCAAAATTTCCAAAATCGAACAAATTAATTACCTACCCTTTTACCCCTTTAGGGATTGAATTTCGAAAAATCCTTCCTTAGTGCTTGTATACATCATAAAGAGAACCTCTGTGCAAAATTTCAGCTTTCTAGAGCAAAGGGTTTGATGATCTGTCAGTGGAAAACTTCATTTTTAAATATATATTGATATGTATGTGTACTTGGGGCACAAACCAGAGAGAATAGACCACCAGCTTCGGCCAAAAATGAGAGTTTCATAGAGCCCGTTTTGAAATAAGAAGCTCCGCCTCTTTTTCTATCTGTGAATACGTGTGAATAAGGAAAAAAATAAGAAATGAGACAATTGAATCTGAGATGGCTTTGAAATAATTCAAATAATTTAAATAATTGACCACTATTGGGACGTGTTAAGCAAATGGTGTGTATGGTGTGGTGAATTAATTACCAACTTATATTTCATTAAAAAGCATAATAATGTAATATTCTATTTGGGTGATTAAAATACCTATAATTTTAAGCTGCAGAACTAAATTGCAAGCACGATGTAATCAGCTAAACGCGATTCTTTGAAATTTTGTTGACATACATTTTGAGCTCTTTCTTCTTATATTTTAATGAAATTTAACTTTATTTTCGATTGGTGTGTCTGTTATTAAAGTGTTATTAATATTTAGGAATAAATAATTATAAAACTTAAACGAAAACTATTTTGTTCATCTATAATAGGTATGTTTATTGTTTTATTTTTCTATGAGGAGAATATGATAAATTATTTTGAATTAGGTATTATAAAGAATTGGCTGTTCAAAAAAATTAAAAATTAACAGTTGTCACTTAAAACATGGACTGCTTGTCATTTTTATACAAAACCTGCTAGAAAACGTGTTTTAAAACTGTATAGGCGATACGGAATGCACAGCGTAGCGTATACGCGTCAAATTTAAATGAAAAAGTGGCATTTTTGATTTTTCCAGAAAAACAAAAGTTCGTTTCCATAGTAACGCGTAAACTAAAGCGAAAAGTAAACTGTAGGTACTGAAAAGTGTAGTTACGTAATATTTTAATTTAAAACACGTAATTATCTTATTTGTTATGTTATTATAGTTTTTCTTTTTGTGTAGGTTTCTTTTGTTTTTCACAATGAAATTATAACATAATTTAATAATCCATAAATTTCTAACAACATTCGCGGTTTTTTCTATTTTGTTTCTATGCAGTTTTAACATTCAAAAATTGTGGAAAATTAGAGAATTAACTAATACGAAAACATACAGGCAGTTTTAAAAAATTTGCATTAAAAAATATTTCCTGAAATTCGCATATTTGCCCTAGCGAAAGCGTAATAATTATATGTTAATAAATTCTTATTTACACCTGATGCAGATTCCTTGTGTTATAAGCCGATATATGATATGACAATGCACACTTACGATTTGGTCTTATATGTGCCCAAAACGTATTTTTTCTTAAATTCCGATGACCAATTTATTTGTTGGTTAAAATAAATTCATCACATTTTTCTTGTAGATGTAAATAAAACAATAAACATATTAAGCCGGACAAAACAAATGTCCTCATTCCTTTTTTTTAATTATTTATTCCAAAACTCAGTACGTACAATTTAATAAAACAAACAATCAAAGAAGATTAAATAAATTTTCTTATAAATATAGGTCCAAATATCAGCAAAACTAAAAAATCATGTTTGATGATTTTTTTATCATCCATTTTAGCTTTGCAGCTTAAACTAATATATTTTTTTCGTAATAATGTCAAAGGAGTTCCATTATGACAGTAACTACCCATTTATATTTGTATGCTTTTTAATGAAATATAAGTTGGTAATAATTTCCCCACACCGAACAAACAATTTGCTTAACACGTTCCAATAACAGCCAATTTATTTGAATTATTTGAATTTTGTCAAAGTTACCACCGAATAACTGTAAATGTTACTATGTGCCAGTGTATGCGTGACCAAATTCACCCTCCGTTTACTTTAACATTGCACGCATACTTAACCACGCAGTAACTTTTTGAAACTGGCTCTATGAAACTCTCATTTTTGGCCGAAGCTGGTGGTCTATTCTCTCTGGTTTGTGCTATTCTCTCTGGTTTGTGATATTGCTTCCGGGTAGAAATATTTGTCATTATTGACATATTTGCGCATACTACGTTTGGAAAAAGGAAAACATATGTCGGACGTTCCTGATTTCAACATAAAATTCGTAGAAATCGTGGAAAAATATCCCTGCACCCTGCATCTACGATTATACAATAAAGGATTATTGCAGAAGGGATGCCATTGAAAAGGATTGGAAAGCCATTTCAGCTGAAGTAAAACTTCCAGGTAAGTTATCTTGTATTTAGATTTAAATAGTAGATATATTATTTTGTCAAGGTAATGCATTTTCAGGTTTTACAAAATATGATTTTAGGTAATCCCTTAATTCATGCGCTTATCGTTATCAAGACTTTTCTGAGGACATGATCGCATAAGAATTCTTTTCAGAGCTTAAAAGCTTAATCTCCTACAAAGTAAAATGGGAAATCAACGTTGTCATTGGGCATCACTGTTGATTCTCCTATACATCAATTGTTGTAAACAGAAAAAAACAACTAAATTAAATCAAATCGAAGATAGCTGTTATCAAGAAATAATATAATTTAATATTTTTATTTTTCATTGCGATACAATCCTTGGAAGTCAACGGACCTTCACTTAATTTTTTAGTTCCCAGCAACCAGTGTTCTCAAGAAATTCTTAAACAATTTTCAATATTAATTTTTTTTATATAATAAACTTTATTAGGAAATTTATCATTAATAACATCAATAGTTATAAAAAATTCATCGGCATCTGAACGCGCCATTAAAACTAGACTGAGAATAAACTTTTATAGTTGTAGTGCAGTGAACCACTTCTATAAAATTTGTTACCTAATTCGACAGTGTTTGCCGTCTATTGCCCCCATGCAGTTTAGGAAGGTCCCATAATTCATAGAAACGATTTGTTATCGACCTCCACTTTCCCTCTGTTGGTGCAGGCATATATATGGGTTGAAGGATACGCCATATAACGGTAGCAGACTCTTTTACAATTATCCCTATAGTATTGTTTCCTCTCATGAAGATATGGGATAAAGCCATAAATATCCGGTGGCAAACATTTCTGTAAAAACATATTGTATTATAAATATAAATTAGTTTACTAATATAGTATTATTATAAAGTAAATTATGAATATAAATTCGTATTTATAATTAAATTTCCTGTTAGAACTGTTTTATTTGCTATTTCAGTTGTTCAATGTAAGGAGAAGTGGAAAAATGTGCGCACATCTTTTAATAGCAGCATGAAAACACCACGTTCTGAAAGTGGGACAACTAAAAAAACATGCTATTTGAAGGATGTTATGCAATTTGTTTTGCCCTTCATAAAGTCAAAAAAGCAAAGTGGTAATTTACCACAACTGACAGAAACAGAGCTCCTAAATGGCAACAGTAACGAGATTTCAGAAGCAGAGGTACATTTAGATCGACCCGAGGATTGTCCAAATACCTTTTTGATACAGATTCGAAAATGTCCAAAAATTAGTTCTCTCTCCAATAGAAACTAAGAAAACTACCGAAATGCTAAGTAAAAATACGAAAAAAAGATCATCAGTTACAACAAATGAAGCTGATAAATGTTTTATTGAATTATGTTAATTGGAAAAAAGCCAAAACTAAAACATCAGAAAACAGCGATCATAAACTGGATTTTCTAAAAAAGCTTCCTTTCCTGATTTGGATAAAATGGATGATTACAAACTACGTCAATTTAAAAAGCGTACATTAGACACCGCATTGATTCTATTCTCCGCAGTCTACGCAAATCTTATCCAGGCCTGGTAGTACCTTGTCAGTCCGGTCATATACAATGGAGCATAATCCATCAAGAAATGCAACCAGAAGAAATGTATACAGAAATAAATCAAAGACCTTTAAAAAGCTATCTCCTGAATTTTACAGCTCAACTTCCTGATAAATATACTCCGTAATGTTAATATAGATTTAAATAATGCATCCAGGGGCGGAGCGAGGGGGGCGTGGGGGGTGCGACACGCTTTTCAAGAGTCGGCAAATCAACGAGCAATTTTCAAAAATTAGGTCTTAGGTTTGGATTTTCATTAGTTAGAGGTTTTAAACTTGTAAATGTATACCTACAAGTCGGTATTTTGAAAGGTTCCACATGAACTCCTTAAAATTTAGCGAGTTTAGATTCAATTTTAAAAAGGACGGTCGGCATCGGTGAATTTGCCGACTGAAATCCTTAACATTTTGCGAGTAGATTAAATTTTTGTAGATTGGACGGGCGGCATCGGTGAATTTGCTGACTGAAATCCTTAAAATTTAGCGAGTTTAGATTCGATTTTAAAAAGGAAGGTCGACATCGGTGAATATTCTGAAAGAAATCATTAAAATTTAGCGAGTAGATTCAATTTTTTTAGATTCGACGGTCAGCACTGCAGACGACGACTGAAATCCTTCAAATTTAGCAAGTTTCGATTCAAATTTAAAAAGATTGGGCGGCATTTCTAATTTGAGGTTAAATTCAAGGGAATATGTTACTATTTGCTAATTTGTTGAACTCGGCTTATTGATGTGGATTGAACTTTGACAATTTGCGGCAAAGGTGTTTTCGTTCGCGGCCAAAAAGTTAGGAGAAACGAAATTTCGTTATTTAAACTGTTTATAAACTTGTTTTCTTAATACAGTTGATGGCTGAAATTTGCGAATTGCCGCGACTGATAAAAGTGTTAATGTGAACGGACTGTCAAAACTTGCGAATATTCGTTCGTTCGTAGATAGTTGGTCGCTCTCATGTGTATGGTCCTTTAGGTATTTGCCCAGGTTTGTTCCTTTCTTACGTCTCCCACAAACAAAAACAATCAAAGTCTTATATCCCCAAGACCACAGAATCGATTGAGCTCAAATTTACAGGTGATCTTAGGTATAGGCCCGGGATATTTCCTGTGAAAATTGGTCAAAATTGTACAAAGGGGTGTGTGACCTCCCATACAAAAAACATCTTCTATGATGTGAAATTCGATGACGTTAGATATGTGTAGAAAGTAGAACTTGCAGACCTGTTGCGACTATTTATTAGTATTGTTGGAATCTACAATAACTGTAACATAAACATTGATAACCAAGCGTTCAATTATTTTTCTGCTTTTGCTTTTCTGTTATTTAATATTATGCTGTTTTCTGATTCAATAAAACTCTCATTGTTCCCATAAGTATTCATGCCGAAAATTGGCCAATTTTTTTTTAATGGGGCAATTCGTCAGATTCGTCCTCCTAGTAAATTACATGTAATCTACTTTCTCTACAGATGATACAGAAAGAGCGAAACCCACATCTAATCTATTTATCAGATATCTCATTCCTTTTTTATGTTCCTATCACCGTTTAGACTAAACGAGAGTATAATCTCTAACCTATATGACTAACTCGAATCAGTGTATCCCTGTAGTAATCAACAGGGACGTAGACGTGGTCGAATCGAGAACATAAATTAGGACTTGGCCTCAGCGAAGATGCATATTTTTTTTGTTTGCATATCGCATGTCGCACCCCAAATTCTTTCAATCTCAGTGCACTGCATGCTACAAATGGGTTTTATAGGCAGAACCACGGGTAGAGTATTAAGCATCACTTTAAGCGCTTTAGCCAGACTTGCCCGTAGGTTACCCGTGGTTCTAATTCCAGCTGTTCTTTGGACTCGTGAGCGAGCTTAAAGTCAAGAAAGTAAATGAGTCTGTCTTGGGTTTATTTTCTAAAATTTGACGTTGGTCGATGCGGCACTTTCCTGGCCTAAGACTACACTGATATGGGCCGATCAGGTTATTGGCAAAGGATTTTAGCAGACAATTTAGTGCATGCATACTGCTCGTACTAATTAGTCTTGAGTTGCTTTGCAAAGCTCAACCGATACGCCAATGGCACCCTTATTGGGATTTAAATTTCGATATCGCTCGTATGACAAAAGACATCGTTTCTGACAAAGGTTTATTGGCGTCTAACAGCCTGCAAAAGTATTTTTTATCAAATCTTCAGCACGGACTGTAAATCTATAATATTCCTCTGATCAGGCCTTATATGTGTACACACTTAAGATCTGCAGCATTGATTGAAACGCCTCGTTTTTTGATCTATGCCCCAACCGGCAACACTCATTGAACCAAAGTTTTGGTTGTGGTCCTGGCACTTCTGATGTTATGATGGCATTGTCGAAACCGGTCCAACACCTGATGCTGTCCATATGCTTGCTGAGAGGATTAAGTAACGTTAACGCTGTCTGCAAACGTATAATGGCTATGTAAATCGCAATTAGTCGAAGGATCTGTCGCGATCGCTGATTCATTCGGTATTCCTAGATTTTCTACCTTTCGTTTCACATTTTAGACAACTTCCCAAAATATTTGATGAATTAATTTGGTTTTTTCGTTTATTATTAGCTCTAAACTTCTAGTCTTTGTGGAACGACGATATGCGTTTTACTATTGTTTTCCCCAAACTATTTTGAAATTGGACATTTCATTTCCCATGCGCTCTTTTCGCTTAACAATGGACGCATTAACCGAGCTCCATTATTTGTTAATATTATTGACATTTAAAACACACAGGAAATTAATCAAATTAATTTAAATGAACTTATTTATCCCACAACCAAGGACCATTCCCATTCTCTGGATATATTTTGGAATGCAAATGTAATTTCCTTGCTTTTGTCCACTTAGCATTATAATGCTGGACTTTTAGGGTTTCCACCGCACTATGACCTCCGATGCTGATGATAAGTATATACTCCACAAAATAATTGCCATATAAAATGAATATCCGCACTTAATTTTGATATGCGAGTCTGTAGCATGTGCTGGAAAAAGCCATCGCACACTCAATGACAATAAGCCCAAAAGTCAAGCCAAACATATTGATTTTGCATTACAATTCATTAAAATGCAAATTCAATTCAAATAGAAAGAGCCACTAATCCCAGTCGAATATGATGGCAAAGTTAAATCCTTGTTAAACCATTATTCCTGACATCCTATACTAATGCATTGGTAATTATCACGAACGATTGTGGAATACCAATGGGGATTTGAAGGAGATTGTAATTATACGAGTTACGACACGAGGTTGCGGCTACGGTTGCTTCCTCAATCGCCCTCTCGACACTCATAGCGGCACGTACAATTTGTCTGTCATTATGGATTGGTCTAAAGTAACATCCCGGGAATAGTGCACTCGTTTTAGGGAAGATTTACGTAATCAAGGGGCCATTAAGGGAATAATAGCTGTTGCTACGTGTTAAGCACTTTTCGTGTGCCTAATGTGGTAATTCAAAATGATTTGAGATTGACATTTGGATAAGAGACACTTTGGGAGCCTGAGGTACAGCAAGCCGACGAGGTGTTTATGAGGCAAAATATGTAAAGTGTTTTCCATCTTATTTTGATATTTGTGCTGGGAGCTGAAGCTTGAACTTTTCGCTACTGCTTGACAAGTTTCGAATAAATTTACAGGGCACTCATCTGTTGATTTTATAGCCGCTTTTGATAATCAATGGAAATGATAATATCTTTCCGTGGTATATCGTCATCATTTAGGCTTGATTGGCGGCTATCGTCAGTAGGCGTATTTTTTTGGGAATCTATAGCTAGCTCACTTTTACTTTTACATGCAAAACTTTTATACTCACTTTTGGTTTTGTTATACTCACTTTTGGTTTTACATGCAAAATTGTTATACTCACTTTTGGTTTTCTTATACTCACTTCCCAAAAAAATACGCCAAGTGATAGAACCCTCGCTTGGAAAACACTTCTGATTGAGCTCTTGACCGCTTTCGGGAAAAATCCCAGCTCATAGTATGTACCTATGCAGAAGGATAAGGATTTATATACCTAGTTTCTAATATATTTTTTTATATCTGATTCTTCTCTACTTGGAAAATTCGAGTCGAGATTTATGTATCCAGACCCACTGTTGGAGTTACAGTTGGTAGTGTTGCTGACTAGCCAATTATGCCAATTGAAGTATGCACAGTAGACAGAGTAGCATAACTGACAGTGATATGATTCCAATATTTTTCAATGTTTGAAAATTCCGAACGGCCAAACATCGTAGATACAAGGACCGAACGATGACAGGGAGAATTATCCGCTCAAAATCTACAACGGCAAAAAATCCATCCATTCGACAAACAACTGAAAATAGCATTATTCAAACTTATGTACGAAATGGGTGCTGGATAACGGATGGCTGTAATGGCAGTCTTTTTTTTAAAGCGGGAGATGACTTTTTTAGGTGGATACATCAACTTCATCATCATCATCATCATTTTCAATGGTCCGCTTAGCCATTAAGTCGCGGGTGTAGGTTGCTCAGGTGGACCATCCATAGCTCTCGATTCTCCGCCATCGACTCTATATCATCCAGGGCAATCCCCATACGGGTATAGGAGAGATTATGGACTTGATCTAAGCATCTCATCCTTGGTCTACCTAGAGGACGCCTACCTGATGGTACGGATTCCATAGCTCGTCGTGGAATCCTGGTCGGGGACATACGTTTAACATGACCAAACCACCGAAGCATGGATCGCTCCGTCCGGAGAAGTAGCTGCTCGACATTGAGTTCCTTACGTATTCTGGTATTTCTGATGCGATCTCTACGGGTCACACCACAATACACCAACTTATATAAGATATGTAAATAAATACTGAATGTCAATAACCTGTGCGTCTAGCACGTAACTTGATACAATCGATTTCAGTCGATACAAACGAGGATAATCAATCGAGAATAATCGATTGAGACAAATTAGGTACTGCCAGAGCTCGATTGTATCGACTGAACTCGATTGTATCAAGTTACGTGCTAGACCCCCTGATTGGCCAGGTTCGTACCAGAGCAGTTTTAGGCCAGAGAAGTCAACTGTATCTTCACGATCCTGCAAATCTTAGAAATCGGTATACACGTTATCGACTTTAAGGTGTGCATGGTTTAAAAAAAATTGTTCGGACAGCAGCAGCGAATAGGCACCCCGAATCCCAGCGGTTAAATTCAAAAGCTTTCTCAGAACAGTCTTCGATATTTTAGTAGACGTTTGCTGGAGGTTGGGCTATAAAAAACTTTTTTACGTCAGCGTATATGGTTCCAGTGGCTTCATGCCATGTACAAGCTCGCGTTGTACACTCTCTGTTGACGTCAGAGCTACACACGTATGTGGACTGCTACATGCCTTGTACTAGCACCTTTAAGATATAATTTGTGTTTTCCGGGGATCTAACCTGAGTCATATCATAAGCCACAACGCCCACATTACTACGATGGAGAAAATTTCGCTACTACATTAAAGTTGGCAAGAACACCACCAACTATTTTGATGTAAAAAAGGTTAAGACAAGGCGACGAGCTATAAAATAGAACTTCTTTACAACTTGCGATCTAACAGTTTTTCAAAAAGGCCCTGCAAAAGGATTGTAGCCATGGCAGAACTTTGACAGCCGACAGTTGACATAATTGAATAATTATGTACTTTGCTATCATCGTGTTCTGTCATCGTTTCCATTTTACTCCATAGACCATAAGTCACTGAAAGAAATAATAACCGATCCCAATATTTGAAGTTTGGACGGGGCCGTAACCCACCCCAAACTGTAAGCGCCTGAAGTAATTTGTTTATTAATTCATTAACTTTCAATGGCCCGATTATCCCTTAAGAGTGCTTAAGTGGAGCTCTCGTGGGACACGGGTACACGAGAGATTATCCACCCTTATTCCCGTTGGATGGCGTTTGTCGTATACGACTCATGTGTCGTGTCGTTGTAAAAACGATATTCCGATTTTTTTTTCGAACTTTTGTTAAGGACTTTGCTTCATTTTCAGTGTGTTTACTGTAATTTCAAAAAGTTTTTATCAAAAAAGTTACAAACACTGACCTAAAATCGGAATAAAATCTTAGGCGTTTACGACAAACGCCAACGGGAATAGGGATGATTAACTTCATCTAATCATCTCATACCGGCTCTTCATAGAGGACGCTCACCTGATGGTACGGATTCCATTGCATGTCTTGGACCGCTCCGTCCGGAGAAGGAGGTGCTCGACATTGAGTTGCTAACGGTGCTTCTGGTGTTCCTTTTACGATATCTGCGAGTCAGTAATATGGGATAAATCTCCCTTCGGTACCTTATATCCAAATTAGTAATTTGTTTCTTAATTTTGTTCTAGGTATAGGTATGTACTTTTATGCACAAAAAAAAAACTCCAATCTACAGTTTAGTCTCACATAAATTTTATTTTTGAGTAAAATACTTTGTTTCTATATTTAAGCTTATACACTCATTATTAAATAGAATTCTTAAGTGTTTCATATTTTGTTGTTATATTTAAATAATTTGCATATCTACTAGGTACATATTTATAAATGCTAAGAAAACAAAAAAGAAAAGGATTTCACTCAATTATTTCATTTGCTTCTTAGTTCCTACACATCACACGTAATTTCAATAATTTTAAGCATAGTTAGTCATGCATTAATCTACCATATTTATGAATATATTTTACATGATATTATTGTTTGAAAAATATTACATGAATAAATGTACATTATTTTAGTTATTAATTTAATTAATGTCTATCTAATGCATAAATGCAATATTGTTTACACATTATTTATACAATTTTGTATGTGCATTATTTGTTGCTTTTTACTATAAATAGTTTCAGAATTTTCCGCTTTGTTTAATGCTAATTACATATTGTAATATGCTTCTTATTATAATTTAATTTATTATGTTTTTATTGTACACATATTGGTTGGTGTACATATTTACAAAATAATATTGAATTGCATTTCATTGAATTTTTTATTTTGTGTTACATTTTGGAGCTATGTAATTATGTAGGAGCTATTTTTGTTTTGTTTGACTATAGCTAAAATGCTTATTTCTATTAGTATTTAATTTTGTAGAGGGAATGTAACAAAATAGGTAGTTTTCTTTTATGTAAATATTGTAGTATTGATTGTATAGATGTTGAGAAGACATTAATTGTATTTAAAATTGTACCATAAATAATCGTGTAGAGAACGTAACCTGTAGTTTCCGTGATTGAATAGTAATTTTTTATTAATGGATAACGTGTGTAATAAAGTACGTATTAAAATAGTTTGTGTTTTTATTTATAGATAGTTTGCCCTTAGTAGTGTACTTAGGTAGACTGTAAAACTTTAAAACATAGCCTTTTCATAGATTATTTTTTTTTGACGTGAAACCGTGAAATTATCAACAGTTCTCAAAATTATTTCACTTTGAAAACTAAGACTCTACATGAGAAGGCATTTAATATCGAATAGTTAAACTAGACACTAGAGCTATTTATAAGCTGATGTGGAATTGGATTTGGCATTTTTTTTAAAGGGAGTTGACACATATCGATGATTCTCTGTTCAAATAATTGCATACTTAATTGATAAAAAGTTCGCAACTTATAAAAGCTAAGAAAGTACATGACTATTTTTTAAACTGGGTTGGATATATTTTACTGCTAGTAAATAAAAGATTTGACAATATTTTATTATTGCTCCTAAAATATTATGTACTCAAGACGGACAAAAAGCACTGGTCATGAGAGTGCCAACGCTATTCTCAAGTAGGTAGGTAGGTATCGAAAACGACTAAACAGGGAATAAAATAGAAGCTTAAGTTGAGTCAAATATTTTCCAAACAGTTTTTAGACGTCTTAGGGTATGTATTTCAGCTTACGGCCTAGAGAGCGGTGTCAATCGTGGTAGATTTGACCCGATCACAAAAATGTAAGTTTTTTTTAAAAAGTGTATGTAAAGTAGTCAGAGCAAAGTATGCCTGATGAATGGAGCTTCAGCATTGTTTGCCCGATCCATAAGAAAGGAGACCCTCTAAACTGCGCCAACTATAGAGGCATCAGTCTCCTTAACATCGCTTACAAGATCTTGTCTATTGTACTATGTGAACGCCTGAAACCATTCGTCAACGAACTGATTGGAACCTATCAGTGCGGTTTTAGGCCCAGCAAGTCCACAACCGACCAAATGTTCACACTACGGCAGATTCTGGAGAAAGCCCAAGAAGTCCAAATTGATACTCACCACCTATTTATCGATTTTAAAGCCGCACATGACAGCATTTATAGAGACGAGCTATACATCCCTGCCAAACTTGTCAGATTGTGCAGAATGACGATAGAGAACGTTCGCTGCTCCGTAAAGGTCAGACACAATCTCACCGAGACCTTTGATGTCAAAAAAGGGTTTAAAAGTCATGCGCTGTCATGTGACTTTTTCAACATCATTCTTGAGAAAATTGTGCAAAACTCGCAAGCCAACACCAGGGGCACAATTTTCCAAAAGCCTGTGCAACTACTTGCATACGCTGACGACATCGACATCATTGGCAGAACACAGCGAGCTGTCACTGGTGCGTTTGCAAGTATCAGTACAGAGGCGGCAATGGGTTTAGTGGTGAATGAGGGCAAAACAAAATATATGCTGTCAACAAGAAGGGACACACAACATCGACGAATCGGACAGAACGTCACGATAGACAGCTACAACTTTGAGGTAGTTCGGGACTTTGTCTACCTCGGCTCCGCTATTAATTCTGAAAATGACATCACATCAGAAATCAAGCGAAGAATTACACTTGCCAACCGCTGTTACTTTGGCCTAAGAAGGCAATTGATTATTAAGGTCTTGTCGAGAAACACCAAGGAGACTCTATATAAGACCCTCATTATCCCAGTCCTGCTTTATGGCGCAGAATCATGGACGTTATGGTTATTAAAGGCGGATGAAGATCTCCTTGGTCGCTTCGAACGCAAAATTCTTCTCCCGTTTGCGTTGACGGGCTTTTGAGGAGGAGATTTAAAAGCGAACTCTACGAGCAGTACAGCGACATCGACCTGGTCAGAAAAGTACGTATTAGTCGACTAAGATGGCTAGGACATGTAGAGCGAATGAACACCAACACTCCGGCCCGAAGAGTCTTCGATTCCAACGCGGTGGAAACACAGTAGTGGAAGACCTCGCCTTAGGTGGCTCGCACAAGTGGAAGGGGACCTCAACCAACTGGGAGGCAGTTAGCACGATCTTTGGCTAACTGCCTCCAGTTGCGCGTAGAGTCGTGTTGGTTGAGGCCCAGGTCCACCCCGGACTGTAGCGCCATCTAAGTAAGTAAGTATGCAAAGTAGTTTGTATTTCGAAATTATTTCTGCTCCTTTTTTTTAAATATTTTTGTAACAAACCATCATTTATTATAAGCTGTAAGAAAACTAAAATAAACAGCATGATCGGGCTCGGGCGCTCGAAATAATTTTAGATTCAGGAAGCAAAATGCAGTCCCTAAGACAAGAACGAATTTTTCCCGCGACTTTGAAGCTCGTGTGACATTGGCCTAATACTCCCGCTCTCGGATGTTTGTTATAGGTTTTTTTCCAGGTAGGTACTAAATCTAGACCATTTTACTAAACCACTGTCTGCACTAGGCAAATGAATAAATAGATGCAATTTAGTCTAAAAAAAATTTTCAAGATCTAGATAAAAAAACCGTTGAAATAATTTAGTTTTTTTTATAAATTTTTTTCCAAAAAGTAATTTTTTCTTGTTTTTTTTTAACAATTATTACATATTTTATACATTATACACAAATTTTAATATTCTTAGAGTTTTATAAATAGTTTTGAAGGTACTTTGACACTGTTGAATGCGTTCCACAAATATAGTTCCAATATTTGGTATATATAAGAATATTATCTAAATAGATTTTTTTTCTCCTCGATCACAAAAACGACATTTTTCATTTTATTTGTAAATGTATACTCGTATAAAAATGTACAAATAATCACTAACTGATTGTTTTGTCTTTTTTTTATAGTAAATTGTACAAAGTCATACTGCTCAAATAGTGCAAGTAAAAGTTCTTGTTTTCTTTTTAATTTAATTATTGTTATTCTGTGTATGTATATATTTTTTGTTTTTTTTTAAAGGCTTATTTACATGCTCTTTTGTTACATTTAAAAATGTGTTTACAAGTAACGAAATATTTAAGTTGTTATTTTTTATTTTCAACAGTTCAAATGTTTTGAACTAACTATGTATAGCTCTAGCAGAAGTATGTATATAATTTTATTTGTTTTTTAATTGATTTTTACAACGATATGTTTAGTGGCTTATTTATTTATCAAAAGGAACACAAAGGAAGAGGAGGGACCTATTATTTATAACACAATATAAATAAATGCAAAACAAAGAAATGCGCAAATGGAATAAGTATACTGTCACAGAGAAGGTCAAATATATAGAATATAGTTGGCTTCTGTCATTTGGAACGGAATGGTCTTCGGGAAAATGTCAAGAACTGCAGTGACAGGCATTTTAAATTATACGTCAAATGTGATTGCCAGCCAGGGAAATAGTGATATACAATTTTCAAGATACCTATATGAGTATTAGATACATATATTAAAAAATAAATAGATAAACTGAGACTTCACCTTGCTGAGAACAGTGCCATAGTGATGTGTGACATTTCTTGCCAAGAAAATGAATTTATAATACATTTAGAGAGACAGAAAACAATTTTGTTGTACATGTAGCAACACATTAAAAAAGTAATGAGAACCGTAAAAGGATTATATAAAAGTAATCCAGCTTAAATCCAGCCTTCCTGGTGCTTATATTATAATTCGTAAGCAGCTTGTGCTGTTTGACAGAACTTTAAGCAATTTTGGACACTATCATGCTTGGCCTTTTGAGTTATTCACATTCCGTTGTTCCATTTTCTGCAACACCTTATTCCATTTCCGCGCTAACTCCACTCTAAGCTTTATCACCAAAAGATCAATAAAAATTAATTGTATGCCTTACCCTACTAAGGAAACTTACTTGAATCTCAAGATCACAAACAAATGAACAAAACCATATTCTAAGTCTATAGCGTAGAACTAAAAACTGCTCCGCGACCGCCCGTTTTTAGGATCACAAGGATTTAACTCGACAACAGATGAAGGCGAGCACGGCCGGATGCGTTCAATAAGCTTCCCCAAATGTCACGCATAGCTTTGAGCTGTCTGTGGCATATTATCTGTTAAACCGCCAATACCTGTTGGATCCATGACACTACCCCGTTCGACCCAGTGTTTGAGACGTCCTCGCAACTCCTCCAAACTCTTCGACTTTGCCTTGTTAATACGTTTGTATTTGACATCTTTTGGTTTCGTGACGGAACGGTGATTTGACATCACACGATTGAAATTCGTCACTTGAGACTGTTTGACACCGTTAACATTGTAGGGGGACGCGGATGACGAATCATTTGGATCGTTATTTCTTAATTTTGGTGTTGAACTGCTATCTTTGGTGTTGTGAGCCTTGCTCTCATCTAATTGACCTTCGAGCGAACTGACAAGAACAGCCTTTTCGGAGCGGTTTTTGAATTTGTCCCGTTTTTCGGCGACATCAGTTTGTTGCGGTTCGGGATCCTCTTCGACACTGTAGACGGTTTCAAGGATATCGGGACGTCGCAGGAAACAGTTGGTACGTCTAGCGCCGCCATATTTATTCATGTTTGTTTCAATGGCATCGGATATGGACCGGACTACAGTGACATCACCACAACCACCACCACTTTTCCTTCGCATCGAAAAAGATGAATTACAATCAGAATCGATATCTTCTAGCACCACCGCCGAATCGGAGTCATTCAGAGAGTCAAAGTCGGTATAACTTGGATCTAGGGTATCAAGGCCATGATCCACCAAACGGCTGGATAGGGTGTCGATGATTTTTTGTTGACGCATTATCGTCAACTCTCGGTGACAGATGATGCCGGCGATTTGTTTTTGCTTTCGTTTCAGGCGCGATTCGAGTAACAGCAGTTGGCTAGTTAGACCGTTCATTTGTTCGGTTTTCTCCTTTTGATATCGATAGTGTTGTTGGATCTGTAAAGGGAGTGTATGAGGTTGTGAAATTACACATTTGGGTTTGACTCTGTGCTTACCTGAATGGCGTACGCCTTTTTCCATTTCATGATATGCTCCGCTTGAAAGCGACATTTCGCTCGCAGTTCATCTATGATCAGCTGAGCGGATTGCAGATCTTTCGGGTCCTGATCCATCATTGCGAGGTGTATGGTGTTGTTATTGTTGCACATTGCCTGTACACCACAGGACATGACACGACTGAGTCTTCTGCGTTTTCGTCTCAGCAAATGGAAAATGGTTTCGAGGAATCAGTCTTTGTTTCGAAATTTCATTTGGGAATATTTATTGGGGTTATTCCACAGGCGATGAATTGACACAAATGATGTTCACTGAAAAGATAAACAAAAGTGATATTGAAATAAAATTCAGAAAATCTTTATATGTATATATAAAAATGTTATGTTGCTTTGTGCATGCTTCAAAAACTCGAAAAGTTTTGCATCGAGGGGCATATCACTGCCCATACAAAAATTATTTAAAATCTTATATACATTATCTGTAAAAGAACAGAATCGATTGAGTTTGAATTTCCAAATAATTTTAGGTATGGGCCAATGAGTGTTCCTGTGAAGATTGGTCGAAATTGGACGAAGGGACGTGACACCTCCCATACTAAAAATAGCATTCAAAATCGTATACATATCTCGAAAACTACCGAATCGATTAAGTTCAAATTTACAAAAAAAACTTAGGTATTGGTCCAGGAATGCACCAGTAAAGATTGGTTAAAATTGGACAAAGGGGCGTAGCACCGCCCATACAAAAAAAAAAACATCAAAATCTTATATCTCGAAAACCGCCGAATCGATTGAGTTAAAATGTACAGACAATATTAGGTATAGGCTAAGAAGTGCCCCTCTGATGGCTTTTGTTTTTTTTGTATTGCTATATTTCGGGTTAAAAAAAAATAAATAGGTGGCGCAACAGGCGGTAGACACCCTAGGCCTAGCTTCTCGCAACCATTCGTTTTGTGTGAGTTTCTATTTTTGGGACGAATGGAAGCGACCTACAATTTTATGCCGAGTCCGAACGGCTGAATTGAGAATCTTTTTCAGGACAGTCACACTCTAGGATGTTTGTCAGACGTACCTACGCTAGAGGTGGCGCAGTAGAAAAAACCTTAAGATGTAATTTGTGTTTTCCGGGGATCGAACCTGGGATCCCTCGCGCAGTAGTCCGACGCACTAACCGCACTGCGCTACTGCGCCCGCATTTCAGATTAAGGCAGAAAAAAATTGCAAAAAATCGATTTATTCTCATTTTTCGCATTTTATGAATCAAAAATATTATCTAAGACCTACGCAATACAATTCCGGTGCATAAGAAAAGCCAGGCGGGCACAGCCAGTACTTCATAAAAAAAAAAACTTAGAATTGAGTTGGTTTGCGTTGATTATTTAAGTAGTTTGTCAAAAAATTATTTCAGGAATAGTTTTGTGAACGTTTCGCTTTCTAATGAGAAAATTGAAATCCCTTCTCGGACCGTGGTGTTTCCGTATGTGCACAAAAGTTTTCAAAAATAGTAAAGGTAAATTAATACTTTTTACCAATTAATTCTTTAAAATCAACACCATCAAACATTTTAACGAAATCGTTGGAGTAGCTTTTACGAAATTTTAAAATAGAATTAAATAAGTTAAGCCACATATTGGGAAAATGCCTTTTTATGGCGTCTTGAAGAATAAAGTCCAATTTTTTAAAACCAGGTTAATATGGAGGTTAGTACCATTATTTGAAATTATTTCCGAAGATCTAGCTGCGATATTAGATATGTCAACATAATCTTTAAACATGCCTACGTGGGCGTCGACTTGTACATTGTAAGCAGCATACCTATAGGTTAGGTTGGGTTAGAGGGGCAGTTTGCAATTTATGCAATTTTCACCCAGAAGCCATTGAGGCCCATTGTGATTGCCCTTTTGTAGTACGTGATAGGACATGCATCTAACAAAACCATTCGGATCTGTTGATTAAAGCTGTAAAAAATCACAGTCTTTTGAGTATTGCATTAAATTGATTGAAAATACAAATTTTGGAATCTTTAGACTTCACTTAAGTTACTTAACTTCAAAATCGAAATCCCAGTATTTTTTGAAGTCTTAAATAATGCAATCACCTAAAGCAGTCAAAATACTTGAAGTCAAAACACTGCAAGTCTTTTTGAAGTCTTTTTTATTCTTCGCATTCTTTTAGTCATTTGAATGCATTCAATGTTTTGAAGTCTTTTGACTGCTTGAAGTATTTTTATTGATTTGACTTCAATACAAATACTTTTCAATACCAACCTGACGACGGTTAAAAAAAAGTCCTCTCACAAAATTTCATTCACCTAAGTTAAGTCGTTTGGACGCTATCGTGCTTTAACAGACAGAGAGAGACGTGTGTTCAATAGTGGTTTTGTATGGGAGGTAACAGAACTGCTTGACCGACATGGACCATTTTTAATACAAACTTGAAGGCCATAAATATAAGACCTCTCATAAAATTTCAGTTGCCTAAGTCGATTCGTTCGGGCGCTATCGTGATTTCAACAGACAGAGAGAGACGTGGGTCTAATAGTGGTTTTGTATGGGAGGTACCAGAACTACTTGACCGACATAGCTCATTTTCAATACCAACCTGACGACGGTAAAAAGAAGTCGTCTCACAAAATTTCATTCGCCTAGGTCAATTCCTTTGGACGCTATCGTGCTTTCAACAGACAGACAGACAGACGGACAGACAGACAGACAGACAGACAGACAGACAGACAGACGGACATGGCTAAATCGATTCAGAATGTGATCCTGATTCAGAATATATATACTTTATAGGGTCTCCGGTGAATCCTTCTTGGCGTTACAAACGTAATGGCAAAGTGAATATACCTTCCTGTGGAGGGTATAAAAACGACTGCAATGGAACTCGATTGATTGTGGAAGAGCCTGGACGAAATTTGATAAGAGCATGAATTACCACAATGATTCCATTTCCGATAAATTCTAGCATACGCTATAATAATAAACAAGGCTCAAGACCAGTCATTTGATTACGTTGGCATGCATTTGAAGACCGGAGTATTTTCACACGGCCAACTGTATGTGGCTTTATCACAATCAAGAGTTGCAAGACAAAAGAAGGTGTATATTGAATCTAATCCACAGCAAGGAAGATTTTTAATTAACCAGAGACAATTTACACGCAATGTAGTTTTCAAAGAAGTTCTTTAAATAAAATCAATTTGTTTATCAAATATTACTTTGCATACCCAGCGAAGCGGGTACAACCAACTAGTTATCCATATTGAGAAAACGTTTTTATAATATGTGAATCTTGAGTTCGTAAACTTGTTTTCTTATTTCGTTTGTTTAAAATTTACTGAAACTAATTTTTGATTTTATATGACGTGAGAAAAGTAGATAGCATAGAAAATGCGCAGAAAATCCATTTTCCGAAATAATTCTGGCATGGCCTGGGCAGGTTCTTTTTCATACCATTGTGCTTTCGATATAAACCTGCACTTGATATTTGCATTGATAGAGTGAGGGCGGCGTCAAAAACGGTCGTCGGCTTCGGATTTACTATAAAATTTGTTTGTGTTTCCTATTTCAATATGCTTTTACCTGTCAAATTTTATTTCATTGCAATGACGCTTCGTTTTTGTTAGTAGCCAAGTCGTTAATGGAAATGAAAGTCATGGGAAGACGTGTACCTATGGCTAAATAATTATTTTCGGATAATTTTCTGAAACTTGAAAAGAGTAGTTCACCAAACTCTAATCTGAGATTTATCGAATTTCGCACTTTTAATTGAAATGCATATTGTTTAATTTCCTCTTCAACATTCTAGCAAAAGATAACGTAAAAAAATTAGCCTATACCTAAGATAATTTATTATCCTGCTCCCGAAAGAGAGTTCAATGTGTTCTTTTGTAAATGTCCCAATATTCGCAGCAAATTTGTTTCTGTTTGAGTTTGGGAGCGTGTTCGTAATGTATGGCAAAGTTTTATTCAAATTACCTATAGGAATCTATCTTTATTTATAGCCAGTAGATAAATTTTATTTTTCCAGCCCAAAAAGCGTTTTTCGGTTAAAGACATTTTTCGTTCCGGTCAAAAAACAGTTAGACCGGATTTTAAAATTTTCTCCGGTCAGAGTAAATAGATTTCGGTCAGAATGGCATCACTGCAACCAACATGACTTAAGCATTCCACTCCATTTCCAGCGGCAGAGATCCTCTTTAACATCAATCACTTCACTCATGCCTACGCATTTTACTTCATTGTCGACATTGGGACTCATATTAATAATATGTAATCGTTTTCAACCTTCACCTTCAATTCTTTGTAGGTCACAGCACAGTACATCATTTTATATAGAAAATTTGGCCATTATGAGGGTTTTGACCTGATGAACACTTAACATTGCTAATGGTGCCGCGCATTGAAAGTGCAAGTTAAAGAATATTGAATCAACTCAGCTATTGAACTCGTATCGAGTGGTGCAGATATTTTATTTTATTTAAAAACCTCACTGCCCAAATTTTATCGAAATACAAGTACTAAGTATGTATGTATTTAAGATGTAGTAAAAACTTCAAATAAATTGTGTGTTCTAAAAAAATTAAAAAAATACCTATACAGGCTACAGTGTTGTTATGGGCTTTTTCTGAAAATCGTGTTTTTGGGGTTGTGAAAATCGTAATTATCGTATTTTGTAAAAATGTGTATATAAGTTAGTATAGGGTAGGATACTTACTTATAAGGGTGCTTAGAAAGATGTACAATTCTAATGAATACTATAAGCGGACACATGCAATTGCTAGGCATGCCCAAAGACTGGCTCTGAGTATACGTATACCTATACTCTTTTTGCAGAAGTCCAGGCGCAAACAGTGTAAACGGGTGCCGGTCTTTTCGACAAAATTCATTTCGCAAATTTTATTTCGCATTTATCAACTCGCATTAAGTTTATCTCGCAATACTTGTTTCGCAAATTCTCATTCCGTCTTTGAATTATGTTGCTACGTGTTTATTTCGCCATAGTATCTACTTGTTTCGCAAATTTGAATTGGATTCAGAACAAAAAGAGGAATTTTAATTTTTTAATTATAGTATTATGTACTCTCGCGATCGTCTGACAAACATCCGAGAGTATGACTGTCATGAAAAAGCTTCTCAATTCAGCCGTTCGGACTCGGCATAAAATTGTAGGTCTCTTCCATTCGTCCCAAAAATAGAAACTCACACAAAACGAATGGTTACGAGAAGCTAGGCCTTGGGTGTCACCCGCCTGTTGCGCCACCTATTTATTTATTTATTTTTTTATTATGTAGTTCATTTTGCTATTTCGCATTGTATTATTTCGCGAAATGTTTTGTTTTATAATCTATTACATGATAATAAATTTCGCCGAGAAATTTCTTATCATTTGCGAAATGAAAATGCGAAATGATGTTTTGATTACAAAGTGAAATGAAAGATTGCCTAACAAAAATTGCGATTTGATGAAATGCGAAATAAATTAAAAGCAACACAACAAATTGCGAAATGATTATGGCGAAATAATAAATTGCCAAAAATAATCCGCGAGATAACCCCTACCCAGTGTAAACACCTGTACTTTTCAATGGAAGCACAATGGACCTATTCTTCTTTAAAGTGCACCTCGTCGAGGACCACAAAAACAAACCGCAGCTTTTAGTACCTACCTAAAAACTTGGTTTATATTACTTGGGTGCGAACCTTTTGAAGTATACTATACAGTATTCTTACAAATTTCAACAACAGTAATGGTACTGAGGCAACTACACTTGCCCTAAATGTTCAAACTTAGTCCCAAAATTGCGAAATTGATATTTTTTGATATCGAATTCGAATGTCATCAGCGTTCTTGGACTCGATACGCAAACGACCAGCAATTTAAAAACTGTGTTAATCCCACTTCCCCCATTCAAGGCGGTTATGTCCAGCAAGCATCTTTTTTTGTGAATTTTTAGAACAATTTAATAATAACTTCTTCGAGAGTGCGCCTACGAGCATGTTTAACAGTAACCTTAAATATTCTCTAATTCTTAAGATATTTGGAAATTTCTCAATTTTGAGTTCGTAATATGAACACTAAAAATATTATTAGAACTATACCCCACCGCTACGCTACTAAAAAAACACAATTCGTCTTATTTTGGTTAACAGTTTAAGAAGTATAACACCAGTTGCATCAACTTGCAACATAACGATCAATAACCTAAAGCAGTTCTTATTACACTATGACGTTTAGAGTCAGAGGGCTTAATTTTGATACTGGTCTATATTTGGAAACAGAAGACATACCCAAACAAATACAGAAAACCAAAACAAAATATGAGCAATATGAGCAATATCGAAAGTCAATTCCTTATAGCGACAGTAAGTTGATTAAAAATAATTAGTTAAAAAAGGGATTCCAATTCCTGGAGCGCTAACACTCAAATTCCATTCCATTATCCTATAAAGCAGAAACCAGTTTTTTGTTGGTAAAATGGTAAAAACGCCAACAAAAATTTAACAAAACTTAAAAACATGTAATCATTTTCCTAACAGTTATCTATAATAACAAATAACTAAGCAATTAAGGTAGATATAATATACATATTTTTTGCAGGGAATATTTTTTTAAGATAATAATCTAGCACTAAACCACGAGAGCCGGCCGAAGTAGGGACCATTGGGACCTAATTCAAGATTTCAACCTTTCTGTAGGCATATATTCTGAGGAACCTAGTTATTCCTCGACATGTGATATAATGTATTTGAGACATTGTAACATATGAGACAACTAATGCACTTCTCCTGAAACCTTGACAATCGCGAGAAAAGCATAAAACAAGCAAACTTTGTAACTAGCATCCTGAAGACATATTTGCAGAAGACTACAACTTACAACATATTAAGTGAAAAACTAATGCTTATCAGATTCTGTTGTCCTTTCCTGTTTCGAAGTTTTCTTGATTTGCACATTTCATTTGGTCTTAAAGTTGTTTGATTTGTTTGTACGTAACGTAGTTCCAAAATTCGGTAGGAAGTAGTTGATCTTACACCAAGGTTTGTAATTTGTAATTTGGTAGAAGTCGTATTTGACTGCTTCTAAAATCGTAAATATCGGACCTAAAAATCAGCAAATCGTAGAAATCAGGCCAAATCAAGCAAAAATCGGAGCGTCGTATTTGCTTTCCAAAATCGTCACAAATACGATATTTACGACCGTATAACAACGCTGACAGGCTATGACCTGGCCATGTTGTAGCGTCTTTCAATGGTATAGGCATATCGATTAGTTTAACTGACACTGCCCCATCTATGCACTTGCATCCGCATACATATTCCTAACTGTGTCTGTTTTTTGCAATAACATAGAGCAAATATTTATCTTGATACCAATGCCGACAAGAATCACAGTATGCTTACTACAGTACATGGGATAGGTCAAAATTTTACAATTAAAATGTGCAAACATCAAGAGAGTAACATATACCATGGCATGGTTATGGGAGGTTTATGTGTCTATCTGTTTTGTATATCTATACCAAGTACCAGGGCGAATACATCAGCACTAGCCATGAGGTGTATACCGTGGCACACAAACTGTATACGAGATGATACAGTTAGATAATTAGCCAAGCATTCACACCCAAAGCGGTCGGACAACTAAATTAAATTAATGATGCATACGTTAGCTTGGCAACTAAATTTCCCTGTTTCGCTTTTAATGTGGCTCTGGAACGGATTTAAATAATCTTCGCGCGCCCATTGGAAACTGAAACCCGTCCATACATTAACCAGATAACCAAGGTCACGAAATGGGGAAATGGAAATTTATGCACTGGCAGATATTTATATGTATGCGCGGGCTCGGGTGCATCTATGCAAATGAAAAACCGCAAAAATACGTGCATGGGAAACTTGCAGAGGACGGCATTAAATTGCAATTTGGTTGGATGAAGGGAGTGCTTTTTGTTGTCATAAATAAGGGAAGTGATAGGGAGGAATCGCTTTTGTGGTTGAATGCGATATTCTTCATAAACTGAGAAAAAGACAAATAAACCATTTTAATACCCTACCACAAATGACAGTTGGCAAGTCATCTTATAGCACATTTCGCTATCTACTTCAATAATAATGTATCTACGTCTACCTATATGCTGACGGCATTTCCGGAGATGATGCTATTCTGCAGTGACCATGAATTGTCACCTGAATGACACTTGACATCTGAGTTGGTGTCAACCGTATTACATTCAGTAATCGCCAAAGCAAATCATGTTTTCAAAGATAAATCAAAATAAATTGCGTGATAAGAATCTCGCCCACCCAACGCAAAGTTGAGTTTTCAACTTTCAATATTCCCACTTCGCCATCTATTTCATAACTTATTTGATATCCGGTTTCTTAAATTGAAACACGACAACAACAATAGCCCCAAGAACATAATATTGACGCACAGATAGGATAACAATCTGCTTTTGGAATAAACTGGGCCAAATAGAATACAATCAGAAAGACAGTATACCAAATAATGACTTTATTGACTTGTCTCAAGTTTATTGAATTTTCAATTATCTGTTGTGCAGGATAGAGTCGTCACTTTCATTTTGAATCGGCCGGAGAGATGTTTTGTTAACAATCTGGACTTGTTATATGAGTATGTTGGGCTGATTGAATTAAGGAACTTACAAGATTGTCTAATGAACTGGGCTTAATTCGACTTAAAAGGAGATGCTGGGAGAATTTCTTATCGGTAGATTGAAAGTCGTTCGTTTTCCATGAAATTCAATACAAAGTTGACGTTTTTGGAATAGCTTCTGTTCTTTTAACAGTTGGATTATCAAATATGAAATACAAGTAGTCTACACCCGTAAGCTCTAAACTTATCTATTTGGCTTGGAGTCTTACCAATAATGCGATAATGTAATGGCCTAGCTTCTCGTAACCATTCGTTTGTGTGAGTTTCTATTTTTGGGACGAATAGAAGGGGCCTACATTTTTATGCCGAGTCCGAACGACTGAATTGAGAAGCTTTTTCAGGACAGTCATACTCTCTGGCGTTTGTTAGACGTTCGCGAGAGGTGGCGCAGTAGAAAAAACCTTAAGATGTAATTTGTGTTTTTCCGGGGATCGAACCTGGGATCCCTCGCGCAGTAGTCCAGCACACTAACCACTGCGCTACTGCGCCCACAATGCGATAATGTGGAAATCGTTAAAAAAGTCGAATTATGGATACCTACCTACATAGAAGCGAAATAAAATTTATTGTTAAAGTGACCACTTCAGTCCACTCTTGTGTTACTATTACACATGTCACGAAACGTGTCAATTTTTGACACGATGTCAATACAAAAAAATTCTCATTAAATCGACATGTAAATGTCATCCGTAAGGTTGTCAACCCCAATTGATACTTGATCACACAGTGTTAATAATTGTGCGGTCATGCACACACGTGTCCCAAAATCTACGACATGCTCGTTTTGTCATTCAGTGACAGAAATCAATGACAAAGGAGAGCTACCGCCGAATGAAAGGCAATAACACAGCGTGACACAGGGACACGATTGGCAATGATATGGATGGCGCGAATGTGGTAAATGTCATTTCATCTTTTGCTGTCGGTGGGAATAGTTCGAAAAATAAAGAGAAATAAAAAGAATCTGTCAAGTCAACCGCTCGGAAAGTAGAAAGTCTACAACCATCTTTTCGTCCTAAAAAAAAACCACGCACAAAAACCAATAGTTGGGAGAAAGCTGCGCCTTTGTCTTAATGGATATTGTCACTAAAAGTCGGTTATTCAGTTCCAACGGCATTAACAAGGCGATCCCGATCACATTGATCTCTAATTTAGGGCTAATTGGGAAAGACTATGGCCCCTATTGTGAATGTCGATAGTTAATCGTTAATCGACAACTGTCGATCGATCGAGAACTGTGATTGTCAATTGCGATCGATATTTGTCGATTTGATAGTCGCTTGTAGTCGATTACAAATGTCTGATCGATGCTTTCTCTTGGAAGTGAAAAAATTTTGTGCGTACGAATAGCTAAAATCAATCGATGCAATCGACAATAGTCATGACGATCGCTGATGGACAATCACAATAAGGGCCTATATGTAAATTTTCAAAAACTAAATAAGTAATGAAAAGGATAGGCGAAGGGCACATGAACATTCTTAGAAAAATAGGGAAGCTATTAAGAAAAGTTTACAATTGGTTTCAGATATTAATTTATTATGTCTTTGTCCATTAATAATGAGAGTAGGCCCGCCATTTTTCGGCATTATCTCTATAAGACGGTTTTGATTTGAATCATACATTTTTTTTAAACATATTCAAGCGAAATCTCAGTCCCAGGCAACATTGATAGCTTTTGATTTGAATCATACATGTCTTTTTCTTCAAATTGTGCTAGGTGCTAGTAGACGGTATGCCGCACGCCACATATATATGTAGCAGTGACGTAATTTTTACGTCAGCGAATGGTCCCTATGGGTACATGCCGTGTACAAGCTCTCTTTGTGCACTCTCTGTATAGAAATTAGACCGTGATCTCAGATCTTCAAGCAAGGTGTTCTGGCAGACCAATCGCCGTCTTAAAGGATGGAAGTGGAACATTATTGAAGGACTCAAATCTAAAGTTTGGTACACATCGAACACTGAACAGTCCCAATTGAAAAACTAGTATTTAATTTTGATGCGTTCTTGTACTAATAATAGTTTTTTTTTTAGTTTTGGCGCAGTGGATCACTGGTTTGTGCTGAACTACTGTGCGAGGGGTCCAACGTTCAATCGATCCCCGGAAAAATAAATCATCTTAGGGTTTCTTTCACTGCCCCACCTCTCGCGAATGCCTGACAAATATCCCAGTGTATAACTCTCCTGAAAGAGCTTCTCAATTCAGCCATTCGGTGTCGAACTCGGAATAAAATTGTATGTCCCTTTCATTAGGTCCAAAAATAAAAATCCACACAGAGGAGTGGTTGTTAGACTCTAGGCCTAGGGTGTGTGCACGCCTGTTGCGCCAACTTTTTATTTATTTATGTTTTTTATACCCTCCACAGGAAGGTATATTAAAGCATCAGCCAGGCTGGTGATAACATTTTTACTTGTTTTTCATTCAATAAAAAATATGTATTGAGAAAATTTGAGCCGTTTAGATTTATTTCATTTATTTAAATAGTAAGTCGGGTATAGGGTTACCATCACAAACAATCAAAAAGCCGGACAAGTAGGAGAGAAAAGCCTGATTATGGAGCAAAAAGCCTGACACTGGATTTTTTTAACTAAGGCATATTTTTATATTTTACAGTTGCATATATTTGATTTAAAACGTCAAGTTTCTCCAAAATATGTATAAGGACTGTATACGAGAAAAAATCCGGAAGCATTTGCGCTGCCTGACAATACTGAAATATGACATCGCAGTACCGTTAAATTTTAATCACATGCTTTTACTTATACCTACTCATACATAAATAAATAAATTATAAGTTATTTGATCTTAAGGCCGTTTGTTAACTGGGATAAATTATATGATTTTCGAATAATTTTCTATAGCGGTGGAAAACGAATTTTTGGTTGTCAACAGTTTATCCTGCTCCGGGAGTAAGACAAAAAGATATCTTATATGCAAATTTTTGACATTTTCTTTTGCTTGATTTTTGCTAGAATATTCAAGAGGAAATAAAACACTGAGTTTCAACAAATTATTAATACCGTGACATCCGATAAATCTCTGTTTTAAGAATTGAATTTGGGAACTCTTTATAAGTGTCAGAAATTAGCCGAAGATAATTTATTTAGCGCGGCCTTACAATTTTTTTTTATTTCCGTAGGATTGATTTTGCAATTTTCAAAATATTAAGCTTAAATATTCACCCAAATCATGGAATCCGCCGGAGGGAATTGTTTGCGGAAAAGAATATTTTGGTATCGTCGAATCCGCAAATTGAACGGTTATTATGTCATATAGGTAGGTATATACATAATATTAACACATACTATTGGTAGGGTGTGTCTTTTTTTCCAGATTTCTGTTCACTTTTCGGATTCGACGATACCAAAATATTCTTTTCCGCGAACAATTCCCTCCGGCGGATTCCATGATTGGGGTGATTGTATATCCAATGATTAAAAAAAATACTATCTTGTTGACTTGTTGACTGGCAATTTTTTTCGAATTTGGTACATTGGTAAAACAAATAGGAATCATTTAGTGTTATATTGTATTCTTTTACAAATGCTAATCTTTCAAATACAGAATCAAAAGAATCCATATCCTTTAAAATGTTCATCCACAAAAAAGGTTAAAGCATTTGAGAAATACTGACCATTGTTTTGTGACTTACGTAAGGTTACCAACAACGCCTCAGATCAAATAGTAGGTAGTAGTAGGTTGTGTATATAAATAAATTGGGGATTGAATTGCCGCATATGTGACTGCTGTCATTTCGTTAATAGTATTGTCTCTTTTACTGAACGAATATAAATGAAACCATTCCAAATGATCTAGTTGCATTTGCATCCATATTTTGATGCATTCAGCAACAATTTAAATTTTTTTTTCGTTAAAATTGAATTGATGTAAATAGTAAATCAACAAAAAATTAAAAAGCCTGACAAAGCGTGAGGCCTGGCCTGAGCCTGACAGAGACCTTAAAAGCCTGACGCGTCAGGCTAAATCCTGACGTCTGGTAACCCTAGTCGGGTAGGATAATGCGGGAAACACAAAGCGAGTTCAGGTGACCTGTAGTACGATTATTTGGATAGATCCCAATCCCAGTAGTAACCTGTCACTTGAGGTTTCACAATTGAGTTTTTAGATTTCAAATAGAAAAAGCTATGTTCGTTAGGTTATTTTCTTGTTTGGTGTGCATTTGATTCTTTTGATGAAAAGATATTTGGTAATAAACTGGGATTTCGGTCAAATTAAGTCAAAAAGAATTGTATTTTCGGTCAAAAAGCATTTGACCGTGATCTGTTGTGTGATCCGCATTGACCTCCCGTAGCTCTATCTATCTATCTAACTATCTTTCGCCAAGAGTCACTTAAAGCTAAATATGTATATTCATCGTGGGTAAAGTAGAAAAATGTCCAAAGCTTGATGCAATTGGTTGCGGGGGAGATTCTTTTCCTTAACCATTTCCTTGAAGTACATCTCCATCGGACAGCTGTCTGGGCTTATTCACTTTCTAATTAAAGCTATTGTTAATTTGCATACACTTTTTGTACCCATATACGCCTGCCCACTATATCTATCTGCAACATCAATGCAGCTTCTTTCCAATGTTTAACCAACGCAACCGTTCGCATATCCTTCAACTTTTAATTACGCTCGTAATAATCATTGCTTTTCGCATTCATAGCCATAAAATGCGGCTTCAACTGCACTCTGCCAGCGCTTCTTTTTTGTTTAGTATCTCCTACAGTTTTATGGAATGAGATGAGATGCATGCCACACAGTTGTGGCCATAGTTAAATGGAAGCATCTTATTCTCTATGTAGTTGTAAGGTGGGGTTTTGTCTATACAAGAAGAAAATAACTATACAAAAGGATCCCCTGACTGGTAATAAAATCCTCATTCAGCATTTATTTCAAACTGAGGTTTGTCGGTCTTTCCCGTGCGAAGCATTGAATTGCTTTCTAATTTATATTGAAGCATTTTTCACTTCAGTTTAGAAGAATAAGAAAATAAAATATTTGTTCCAGTGCGTATGTATGTACAACCCTACTGTGTGTTTGATTGCATGCGTTCCATTTGTCTCTTTGTTGTGTCCCAAAGGGGAGAGTGATGAATCCATAATTTCGAAAGAAGCTCTCTATGTGGTTGGATTAAGTGTGAACAATTTCTCTTTGATTTAACACACCACATAAAGCAATAATTTTTCTCTTTTTCTGTGAAAATTCCAATGAAATGAATTTCAGAGGAATTTCTCGTATCCTTGAGGTCCTTTAACCTTGATGTCTATGTTTGGATTTATTGAATTTCATGTAATGAAATTGTTTCGCCCGATTTCTGAGAAGAGTTTTCCAACAGCCCTGGCTGTAGTGTGCACGGGCACACACAGTGCATATCCAATTTTGTCTTACCCGACCATGGTTCTAAGTTTAAGAAGTCGACTGGATATTAAGCTGTCAATCGCAGGGTTTAAGAATCACGACTGCCACCCTAAGGCTGTTATTAAGGCGCACAACTGTACTTAAAATTGTTGCAGCATCATCAGCATCACTAGAATGATTTTAGCAGCCGCTTGAGTTGCCCGCACATTTTTATTGCCCTAACATTGTGGTGCTATATAAAAATCCACACGGTCAAAGATAATTAAGGTCAACAATGATGAGCCTCGGCTATTACCAGTAATTGCACTTACGTAACTACCCGGGGAATTATTATACCTTCATCGAAATCCTAGATTTTTTTTCCCGCGCCTATGTCAGTGTCGGTATTCACACATGCCGCGCATGGACATGGACGACCTTTGGATACCAATCGGATATTAACCATCCACCCTCTCCCTATGTAGCACTTCAGTCGGCCACTTATTAGAAGGCCATATACACTCGTCGTACTATAGACACGATATGAGCTTACGTCGACTACATGGCATGGTCATGTTGTTATTTGAATTTTCCCACACGTATAGTGCGAAACCTTGCCGGTGCGGTTCTAAGAACGAATTCCAGAGCCAAGTGAAAAATAAAGATAGGTTCTCATAGACTGACGGTGACTTTTCCTTTTGAACTCGTGCGCATACACACAAACACACAGTGCAGATCCAATTCCCTCCATTGTGTGTGTCGTTCCCTGATTGAATTACAAACATATATGAGATGAGGGAATGGGGGTTCCTTGCCTTGCCTGACATTAGAGACTAAATTCAGACGTGTGGGTTATGGTATGATGGAAACCTGTACACTGCACATTGCACACCTAATGCGCGTTCAATGTAAACAGCAAGTGCGGGGGACCTATACCTATAGTAGGCTTTCACCACGGATAACCAATACAGTAGACGGAACAGACCGTATTACTTGTATATCACGAGCGCTGATTCTAATGTCATAAGCATAACCTTGCATTGGATGCCACTTGGAATGTGGGTCCGTACTTCGCACGGCACCAGTATAGAAAGAGATTCAGTGGGGTTTAGCCTTCAGGCAGGAAAATACTAAAACTAGATGAATAGTGCAAGTATTCACACACAAAAAACTCACGGAAACCCGTCTCTGAAAGATGAAGAGGAAATCAATTGTTCGCTGTGCAGCATTGCTTCTGTTCACGTTTTGCAATTGTGCGCACTACAACTACACAAAGGCGAATACGATGAGGATGATGATTGTGGTGGCGGCTCTAGCTCTCCATCATCTGCAGGATTCGCAGATTTGTGATACTTTTCAACACACTTGAGAAGGCTTTTCCGTCGCCCCTCAAGGATTTGATATAGGTATCTTTTTATTCTCTGCGCTTTATTGAATGAGTTGCATTTTGACAGATCCACAAAGCTTCTTTGTCAAGTCCATTTGCCCAAAGATATTTTATTATTAAATTTGTTTGTTTGTCTTGAAGGTGGGAAAATTCGCACTTGTTGACGAATGGAGTAGAGGTGCGCAGACGGTGGGTTGTTATAGATTTTAATTTGTCAATTTGATCATGGTATTGACAGCTCAATTTGTTTGTCGGGATGAAGAACGATTATCTGAGAATGGAAACATTTTATTTGAAACTAATTTGCCTCAACTTTTCAGGGCAACGGGGTTTGGGTAGGTACATTTTGACCGAGGTTATAGTGGGATCGTCAATTGGAGTCTGCTTTGATTCCGGCTGCTTAATAAGAGCCCCGGATTTGGGAAAGCAGCCAACAAATACGAAGATAAAAATGTCGATTCTGAATCCCTATTCGACATTTTATACTAGATGCCAAAACGAAAAACTAACAAAACAGTTTTATTGCACGAAAAATCACGGTTAAAAATGCTCAAAAATACTCAAAAATTTGTTGAAATTTATTTTTTAACACAGCGAACTATACATATATTGAGCATACATATTTCAGCCGACAGAAAAAGCTGAAATGACTCTTATCACATCCGTGCAACCCACATCATTGGCAAATCATGTCACTTTGCCGCGCTGTGTAATCGCCTTTTAGTCGGCCGGTCAGTTGCTTCTGTCATTCAGAGCCCACACAACATGGCGATTGACGAAGCGAACTTGTCATAGATTTTGGGACAAGATGACATCCGCATTACCGCATGATTGGCATTGTATGATCGGGTGTTAATTGGGATTGACACACTCGTGAATGACATTTACATGACGATCTAATAAGCCACATTTTGTGACATCAGCATGTCAAAAATTGTCTCGATTTTTGACATCTCTAAAGTACTATGTACTACTTAAGAACTACTTGACCGATATAGCTCATTTTCAATACTAACCTGACGACGCGACGGTAAAAAGAAGCCATTCATTCGCCTAGGACGATTCGTTTGGACGCTATCGTGTTTTCAACAGACAGACGGACATGGCTAAATCGATTCAGAATGTGATTCTGATTCAGAATATAATACACTTTATAGGGTCTCCGGTGAATCCTTCTTGGCGTTACAAACGTAATGACAAAGTGAATATACCTTCCTGTAGAGGGTACACAAATGTTTTTGTGAAATGTGATTGTAAAAGAAACATTGAATTTATTTAACTCGAACATGAATATCATAATAGCTTTCGGCGTACTTTTCCCCTTGTGTATAAATTTTATTTTATTTTGTGAGACGCAATTTGTCTTAAGTTACCTACATTTACATTTAAAACAAAAATGTTTGCCTAATTTATTGTTCGTATACACCAGAGACTTATGATACGCATTATGTACCTTCAAATAATTTTACCCCTTAATGCTGTATTCACTTTGTTTGATATTCCCCAAAGGTCCAAATCAAATTCAATTGGCATAATCGAGACATTTTCTTACTTTGATACAGTTTAAGCCGTCGTGGTAGGACATTTTCACTAAAAACACACCAAGCGACCTTTAGATATATTTAATCTTCTTTAATGGGCAGGACACTTTCCATTTCCATTTCACTACCACTCAGAAGTGCGGAATTATGATTGCTGAAGGCAGATAATCTGCTTTTTTGTTTGTTCTAAACAAAACCATGTTTTTAACCCCCGGAAAAACAAAGTTTCCCCCAAGTTATTTGAATGTCCGAGATTATAAACTGTCCTGAGAGAGCTTCTTAATTCAGCATGAAATTGAATGTCCTTTTTAATTCTTTGCAAATACAAACTCAAAATAATTATTCTAAGAAGCTAGGCCGAGCCAATGTAGTCAATGTGTTTTTTTTGTACAGCTCATATAATTCGCTGTATCTTATTATCCATTCGTACTCATCGCACAGGACTAAAAATCGATCGAAAATAAATTATTTCAAAAGATCCCAGAGTTACCTATCATCCTGCTTATAGTCCAAACAGTCCGGACACTCTTTGAAATTCTACGGATGTTTGATGTTTACACGGAGAAGTACTTGCTATCGATATAGTGACCTTTAAAGATCAACCAACATCACATGTTCTTCTATCACAGTGAATGGTTTTAATTTTTTTTTTTTAAATACTTCTCCCGGGAAAGGCAAACCTATAACGCTTCATCAGCGCCCCGATATGCTTGCAGATGTATGTTAGTTCTTAGTTCTGCACTTAAATTGCTGCAGATTGTAGTCTTCTGGAAATAAATCCCCAGGAAGCGAGTTCCAAAGTTTGCTTGTCCTGTAACAGAAGAAGTTTTGGAAAGATGATGTCCTCGCGGTTGTCAAGTGTACTGTATGGTCATGAGCATTAGCAGCCTGTTGTGTGGGGCGCCCAAAAGTTGCATTTCGAGGGATAATGTCCTTGAGTTCCTCGGAACATCTACCATGGAAGTACCTATAGAACAAGCATAGGTCAGCGACTTGTCTTCTGTGCACCAACGGTTGCAGATTCGATGTGAGTGAAGGGTCTCCAATAAGTCGAACTGCTCGTCTCTGCATGCTGTCAAGTAGGTTAAGTGAATGTTTTGGGGCCGAGCTCCATATATGGGAGCAATATTCCAGGCCTGGTCTAACCTGTGCTTTGTAGAGAAGGAGAAGTTGCTTGTGGCTAAAGTACCTCTTTGCTCTAAATAGGTAGCTCAACTTAGCGGACGCCGATCTTGCGATATAGAATATACGGTCCCATTATCGAAGTGGCGTATCGTACCAATATCATCCACATATTCGATTACCTGGGCGGATCTGTTAAAGATAATGACTACGTGAAGGCATTAAAGAAATCCGAAAACTACCTCCACAGATGCACAGTGTATTGCATGTTTTAGAGCGTCATGCGACGCCATATAGGTAAAGCTCTTGACGATGAATGCTATTTATGACGTTGATGTCGATGATGTTTGTCATTTTGACGTCAGCGAATGGTCCCAATGGGTACATGCCGTGTACAAGCTCTCTTTGTGCACTCTCTGTTGACGTCAGAGCCACATATATATGAGACGTGCTACATTTCGTGTACTGGCACCTTTATGGTCATGCTGGACCGAAAACCACAAGTTAGATTAAGGCCTTTCGCACACGGCTCGTACCGTCATCGGAGCGTATGCGTGTCGTCGCAGCATGCATGCTACATGACGACTATCGTCAAGCCATGATGAAATAAGTATAAGGTGGAGGTGGTCTCGTCGCAAAAAGTAGTCCGTTGACTATGCTTATAATAAGTACGAGTGAAAGCGTTCAGCGTAGTAAGTGTGAGTGAAATGACAATAGAGTGTGTTGATTAACCCTTGGAAGGCTGCATTCCAGAGATTGCTCCCACAGTGTTCTCCTCACTAAACATTTCGGTGCATTCATAAATTTTACACATTGCACGTGCTTGCGGCAAAAACCACAAAATGTCATTTTTCTTTTTCACAAAGGTTCAAAATTTGGAAAAAAAATTCGTCCGCACACAACATTGTATGTTGGATAGGATCCTATACCTACTGTATTAAGCAAGTATATTCTTGCAAGGCCTACCTTTATTGTAGATATATGGAGCTGATAATAATGCAACCCTCAGCCATTCTTGCCCCATATTTATGGGGTGTTTTGTTCTATGAGCTCTACCAAAATATCACTTCCGTAAGCTGTGAAAAGCTGTGCTGCTAAACGTTTAATGCCTGCTATCATGTTGTTCTTAAGCATTTTCATAGGAAAGCTCTTCTATATTGGGTCGTGGAACTGGGTTCTTCATTGCCCGGACATAGGCTCCCTTTTTTCTCTACCACTCGCTCTGCATTTACCACATTTGTTACTCCTCACTTCTCCACTCAGTGAATTGCTTTTGGTTTGTCCGCGTAAACCAACATCATAGGATATTCACACAAAGAAATAGTCCATCAGAGGGTCAAATATCATGATCGTAGTGACCAATATAAATCTGCCATCGAATATTTTCTTCAATTACTCGGTTGCTCTGGAAATATGGCACGCCGCACCATCCTGTTGAAACCAAATATCTTGCAGATTATTTTCATGCACCCAGGTCTGTAGCCGCAGCCGGTCCTATGGATGAACAGTGACATTTAGATTCTCTTCATTTTTAAAAAAGTACCGATGATACTGCACCAAACAGTACATTTTTTGGGGTGTATCATTGTATAGCTAATGTGGATTTCTCTGGTTTCAAATGGGACAATTTTGCTAATTAAGAAAAAAGACAGAATTTGAGTCTCATCATTGATTAACATTTCAAAAAGAAAAAAACTTCAAACTGCTTAAGCGCTTCTTCTGAGCGATTCAGAGATTCTTCTCTTCATCTTTTTGGCCATGAACTGTGCCAATTTGGTTGGTCGTTCCCATGTGTTGACATTCTCATTCGGACGACATAAAAATTCTCCTTGATAGGGTCAGGCATACAACTTGCTTCTATTTGTTACAAACTTTACATTTGTAGCGACATACCCTATGCAAATACCAATGAAATCTAAAACACTCCACAGCATCCTGGGGGGAAAATTTCGTAAAGATGATTGTTTATTGATTCGACATGGACAACAATACTAAATTGATACCAAAACAATCAGAAACACATACAAAAAGGCCGCGGGTTCACTCAATTGTGTTTGCAGAACGTGTTATAATAAAAATTTAAATCAAATAACAATAAAACCGAACCAGATGGACGCAAATGCCGATAATACCCACATCGTATTAAACCGGATAATCTCGCACTGATAGGGCCAGCCAGGATGTTCATTAGGCTGATCATCATTTCGGTTGCATCCGCGGCGACACTCGGCATGGGCTGCCATCCCCCAAATGGGAAGAAAATTTCCGTTTCCTCCCAGGAAAACGCACCAACACTTGCGATTCCATCAACCATCATTCACCCGCCCTGTGTTGGTTGTAATGCGCGCGGGGCAAACCATTAGAAAACAATTTCCAAGGGTATACCTATACACAGCATTGTCGATTCGGTGAAATCCCTCGCTGATTGCTTTGAGTTATGTTGACAGGATAAAATTTATTCCCACTAAACCGTGGGTTAATAATTCATTCCGCTGTTGGTTGTAGATCATTGTTCATGGGAGCGTGTTGCTGCCGGTGGCCCCAAGGATTATCTATTAGCCAATGATTCCTGTTGTGTGTGTGTGCTCTTTGACAGCAACGGCTGTATGGAGGAGAATTGCAGTTGCATTATGTGGTATCATCGTAGGAGGGTATAACATGCAGTAGGCTATATTCTTTGTTAACGAATATAATGGGATTATTGGTTGACATTAATTTATCTCTCTAACAATGAGCGGCTATAAATCCAAAGAGAATGCTGACATTAGATGTGGCTAACTTCATTCATGCCTGCTATTATAGAAAATGGAAAGGAGAAGGGGTATCGTCCTCGTCTGATGTACTATCTATAGGCACCATCAGTCTAAAACTTTTGCAAAACACCCCAAAAGCCGATTTCCAAATCAAACCCGTGAACTCAATCAAATCCATTCGCAAAGCATAACAATACGTATAAATATTTGCCAAATGAATTAGAAATGTAACAACGCCAGATTGCGGCTGGGGAATATCCTAAAAGGTTTACTGAAGGAACAAGTTTTCAGCGCGCTGGAATGAGATGAAAATACAGCATAATAACATTTACATTATGTTCTTATACTTGGGGTTGGTAAAACATTTTCATTGAAACTCACACTGCCGCGAGGGTATGCGTATGAGGAAGATTTTACACAGCTCAGCATATAATAAAAACAAATTTCAAAATGTTTTCACAAGCTAAAGCAGTAGGTTTTAAGAGCAAGCTTAAGGGGTGCATTCGCGTATACCTTCAGTAGTTAAGTATGAATGTTTTTCTATACCAGAAGATATAGTCGGTGGCGTGTGTTGAGTAAGGTTACAAATAGAGTTTGTACTAGGTATATCGAATTAGAAAAAATAATTTATAGTTATAGAGTTTATATTTTGTAGGTTTTTAATAAGTTAAGTGGAAACTCTGAATTTTAGTTCTGGTTTGGCATTGATATTTCTGGCGGGCTACACGTCTTTTCTGTACGCGCTCGGCCTTACCAGTGCCCGGCTATTAATAGCATTGCTTAATTCTTGTTCTCGTTCAAATGTTACAACTTTAGCTCCAATGAGTGTCGAGCGAAAAGCGTTTGCACTAATTTTTTGTATGGGAGGGGGAGGGGGAGGGGCCACGCTCATTTGCCTAATCCTGTCCCCACACTTAAACTGCGTCTAAAAGGCAATATACATCCAATTACGAACTGTCGAGTGCTTCGCTTGTTTCAAATTTTATTCGGTTTAAGGTAGAGAAGGTAAAAAATTCAAATTGTAAATTATTCATCTGAATTTTAGCAGCCGTCATTTCAGGATCCGTTTGGATACCATGTCTGGTTAGGATGTGTCCTAAAAACTTGACCTCCTCGCAGCAAAGTCGTCACTTCTGACGGTAAATACTAATACATACTCACTAAGTCTGCGGAATAGTCCCCCTATCGTGGGATCCGCCGGGGGGAATTACTCACGGAAAATAATATTTTGGTATCGTCGCATCCGCAAAGTGAACAGTTCTGAGGAGTTCTGAAATGAGCGCTTCTTACCAATAAATACGTCTGCTGTTTCTCCTGGTTTCTGTCTGGTGTCGAAATCAATTGGAATAGCACATGGGCGTTGCGTTTTGGTTTGTTTACGCTGAAGCTCCAGAGCGTATTTCCATGTCGTAGCTTCGTTTTCGACGCCTCTTCACCAGAGCATTGCGAAATCTCGAAACAGCAGTGGGAGTTCAGTAAATTTTTCCAGTTTCGTTCCATCGGGCTGACCATTAAATCGTTCAGTATATTCTGACAGACCGACATCCTTCCTGAACAGACCCATTAGTTGTCGCTGCGTCAGTTGGATTAAGTCTGAAGAAGTGTCATTAATGGCACTACGGTTATGCGTGGGGTTTTTTCTTTCAGGATCGTCATATATGGTAGTAGAATGACGCCGCGTGTCGTCATTACTGGAAGGAGCGTCCATAGCTGCGGCAGCTATTGTCAGGACTGCGTCAGGACCGTTGTTAGACCTTAGTGACGTTGAAAGTGATCCTCTTATATGTAGACCGTGGTTTGCGTTCGGTCTCGAAGTTGGGTGCCAAATGTAAGGAGGGAGTAGGCGAATTACTTGCCGGTCGGAACCCATCGGGCCTTAGCTGAAAAATGGATGGATTACTGGCCTGGCGGGACGCTTAGCTCAGTAGGTTCCAAATAATATGGAATGTAGGGAAAACTGAAGGAAAACAGACACTATTTAATTAATTTAATTTAATAGTAGGTATAAGTTTTTTTACACCAGTCGATAGGTAATCATATTAAATATTTATAGTTGTCTTATGAGAATTTGCTCAGTAAAGCTACGATTACACGGTCATTTGTTTGAGTCATTTAAATTTCGCTGTGACGTCAGGAAAAAATGTCGCAGTAGAGTGACATTTAAGCTACCATTCGTCATTGGAAAAATGGCGATCACACGAAATGACTATCATCGTCATTTGTGTCCCAAAATCAAATTACTAACGCTGCGAGTTATTTAGAGTTTTCCGTTGGGGTGCCATTTAAATGACGCAACAGCCAAAAAGCGATCACACGGCCATTTTTTTCGCCATTTAAATGGCACTAAATACATGTCATTTGGTCCGACATTCGCCTAGTCATTTAAATGACGCCGAAAATGTTGTCCCAAAAATGGCGATCACACAGAACGACATTTAAATGACTGCTTTGTGACGCGATTTTTACGCCAAAGCGCCATTTAAATAACTCGAAAAAATGGCCGTGTAATCGTAGCTTAAGTGAGTGTGACTTTTAGGAACAATTTGAAATCGAAGTTATTCATTTTAAAAAATATTCAATTAGGGTGGTAGTTTGCTAAAATATTAATTTTTCTTAAGTCGTACCGATTATGGGGTTATTTTAAAACAAAATTTTATGAAATATGAACCAAATGAAATGTGAATTTCCCCAGCTGATCTTCCGCATGTATTTGTTTGTCCTGAAAAAATAACAAATCACAGAATAATAAAATAGAACTAACAAAATCATCAAACGCCAACTGATAAATGTCATTCATACAGAAATGGCAGCCAAATTCGACCTGCAACATAAAAACCAATTTGTAAAATAAAAATAAATTTAAAATTTTTCTGTTCACTTTTAGTGGTAAGTGTATTTCACGTTAAGAACAAGGGCAAAGTTTTCTTACTCAACGGATCTCCTCGAAATGAGTTTACTTATAGCGGAAAATCTGTAGAATGTATGTATTGTTACATTTCGTTCCTCGTCGTCGCTCGTCATCCTCGTGTGTAGAAACTTTTTCTGTTAACTCAGACTAATGTCGTAAAGAAAAGGAACTTAAAATTGTTTTTCATTAACAAGTTTTTTTTTTTTGAGCAGAATTTTATGCGCTTTAGTAGTTATACGGATCTTTTTTTATTGAAGAAGTTTACACAATTGAAATTGCGAACAGGAGCAAATAAGAATAGTATCGAAGGATGTCAAAAGAAAAAGCGACCCAGAGGAATTTCGGAGGAATTATTTTGAATAGAATACAAATTGTGCAATTCCTTAAAAAAATTGTTGAAGGATACCCATAACATGCCAAGGATTTACATTTACTATGATGGAACTCGCGTACATCGATAAAATATCTCTGGAGACATTGTAGTTATGTCGATAGATGTGAGGAATTTCTTTGAAGTGAACAAAATGTAAATTCCATGTGCATAAGTGTTTTTAATCAGGGCGAATGGAATGTATTGCTGGAATGTTTGCATAGCTAGGTACAGGGAGATGTTGGGAAGAAGGTATTAGAATTATGGCTGGGATGAAAAGTAGGTTATGATTGTTACTTTTTTTTTTAGAAATGGACTTTGAAAATATATGCAATACAAAACTGAATTGGAAGATGAACATTAACGAATGAAGAAAAAAATAGTTGCAAGTCATAGCCTTTTACTAATGCAGCAGACTTTTTGGAATAACTTGGGAAGCAACTCTCAAAATTAAACATTGACCTACACTGACCTTCTATCGTAGTTTCATATGGTGGCCAGCAGCCAAAATGACATCGTCATACAATCAACGTCACCCATTACTGATCAGATCATCCATGAGAACTGAACTAAAAATTTAACGAAACGGGTCATTCGACTTTTAATACTTTCACCATGTACCTACCACGGATTACATGGATCACGCCATAATTTAAAATACCTTCTCGCCTATATCCCAGCAGGGAAGAATGGAGGATTAGATTCATATCCATCATACGTGCAGTGCATATGCTACTGCAATATTTACGGACGGATCAAAATGGACCCTAAGGTAGACTCGGAGGCATCTTCTCCTAATCGCTGGGAATACAAAAATCGGTACCTACGTTTCCTGGACTATAACAATGTCTTCCAAGCGGAGGTTCTGGCAGTAAATGTTTGCTGGGTCTCGGTTGAGGAAATGAGAAAGCTGAATTAGCAGGATAAAGTTCAGCAGCTGTTGCTGTTGGTCGTGTGACGTTCAGGCTTGACGCAGGGAAAAAAGCCACGAAAGAGGCGAACGCTAGAAAGTCTACCCTGGAAACTTCTTCTACAACAAGAAGGCCGTCCTTTCCAGGAAACATAGACCGACAGACTGATACCGAAGGATGAAAAATATCTTTTCACCCTGATAGTAATCATAACAGGGCGGTAGCACATGCGAAAAATGCACCTGACGGAAGAAGAACTTTGGAGATGCTGCCCAACCCACTTCCTGTATTATTTCGCTTAGGTCTCCAATACACCAGGTATAAGTTTCTTGCGAAGTACATACTTCTTTGAAAACCTAGACGAGCTTATCAGACAAAATAATTAACTTTCTCAAATCCTCAGGAAGATTTGATTATTGCACGAAGTACGTACTCCTCGCCGGACCACAAACCTAACCAAACCTAATTTATGGCCCACCTAACGCTTCCCTGTTGATATTTTTCGATTAGTCTAAATTGCAGAAGAGTTGAACCAAAATCCGAACATAATTTGTAAATATTTTCTTAATTTTGAAAGACCACTCCGGATAAAGTTGATCCTTCGCTCATGTACTCATTTATTTTATACATACCTGAAGTTCCAATAATTGTAAATGGAATGTTGAAAATGATAGATGAAACAATACTATGAAAGTTAGGTCTTTTCTGAACATAAGTGCTCATAGCAAGCCTATTATACTCGAATACTTTAACAATTTCAACAGAAATACATGAATATAAGCCCTCCAAATTATTTTAATTAACAGTTCAAAGTACAAACTGCTATCCTTAGATCACAGTTTACGTTGTCACACAAAATATCACTTCATAAGGAAAATATTTCCAGTCACCAATCAAAGGACAAAGAAAATTATTTTTCAATGAATTAAAAATGTTTTCAGAACTTTAGTCTTCAACATTATAATATAAAATTAAAATGCAGACAAGCGTTGAAAAGAAACACCCTTTCCATATTTGGAACCTTTTTTTTACCTAACGCGTATTTAATTGAGAATGAAACTGACAACCAACGAACTGTTGTTAATATTGTTGTGTAGATTGATTGATGAAAGCTTTAACCTTCATGAATAGTGAATGTGTAAACAGTGAAAAAGGATTTGCCACCGCTCACATGATTGAACTTCCCCTCTCTTTTTTGCTATTGAAATTGATATATAAATCATTATTCCTGTCCCATCTTCTATAGCCGATGATGAAAATGAAATACCCCGGCAAAAGTTTAAGTAATATTAATGAGTTTTTTTTTGTGTGTAACTTAGTTACAAATTAATCCCGCACAAAACAGGTAAGCCAAAGGATTTGTCGAGTCAGCTGAATGTAAACAATAATTGCTGTCAATTTAATTGAAGATAGGTGGTAATTTAACCTTTTGGCGTAGATTAGCCTGGCAATTCTATAATAAGCTGTGTGCACATGATTGTGCAGTATATACGTTTTAATTAAATATCACAATAAATGCGGTTTAATAAATTTATTAAATAATAACCGTGCTGTGCGGTTTAGCATTTGTATGTGAAGGTGTAAATGTGGTACCGAGATTTGGGCGAGGTTGTTCTATGATTTCATTTTAATTAGGAGCATTTATAAGCCGCACATTGTAGTATGTGCTCATTGAATTAAATAGGAAAAGTTTTATTTATGTTTTGGAACATTAAAGTAATGACAGATGACATTAAAATTGAGTAACGTGTGCATATGTGTACTTAGCTATATCTACTTGTACATTGCGCGATACGAATAATAATTTTCAGTGTCCATAATTGCAAATTCCCAGATATGAAAGTGAGAGATCAGGTATCCTATAAATCGTGGAAAAACACCATAAAGAAAAAGAAACCTATCATTATGAAACCGCCGTATCAGTCCTGTATGCAACATAATGGCTGGCAAACAGTTTCGCGAGTCAAAGCTATATCTTCGCCGATTTCCCAGCATCAGAGAGAAAGCCCTGCATACGGTAGCTCGAGGACCAATCCTGGATCATAGAAATGAGAAGAAATTGGATTGCAGTTCCGATTGAAAATTGGACTGGCTTTGACACTAGGAGTGAACATACATATAACACGGACAATTTTTTTACGGAAGCAGCAGATGCAATCGGATTCTCTTGCCAGGTCTCACAGATCGGCAATTAAAGTTCAAGCAGACCTAGAAAATGCAGTGAAATATTATTGAACGAGGGAAATGCACCGATGGCGTACAGAATATTAATTGTATTGGTATAATGGATTCACTATAAAATCTGCACCACAATTAGGCCTTATATTACTGAACTTTTAATCAACCGAGGTTGAACAGTCAGAACTTGGCAGTCAACGGTTCTATCGGACGAAGAGAGACCAGAATTTGGAAATCCGATCGTCCGAATAGTTTGGCACATACTTATTATCTCTAATCTCTATATAATAAGGGCTAGCAGACTCGGACACTTGCAGATTCTGCAATGACCTGCAAGCCGAAGAGAACATAACACGTATACTGTGCGAATGTGAGGCAATATGTCGTAGTAGAAGAAAATTTTTGGGCAGGTACTTCTTCCAACATTTAGGGGAGATAGACAATACCAACTTCAAGGGACTACTTGGTTTTTGCAGGGAAATTGGGGCTTTCTCAAGGGCAAGTGTTTAGGTGTTTTCCCATTGTAGGTCACTGCAATTGGCTCCCCCTAGGGATCGCGATGGGCCCTTATGGTGCCTAGTGTTGTATGAGACATCTCATACCTCTTTTTAACCTAACCTAACCTAACCTATTATCTCTAATCAAAATGGACTTATGCTTGTTACAGATTGCAAGAAACCAAAACATGAAGAAATTTAAAGTCTTTGTGCCTGACAAATAAGACTATCTTTTTCACAGCTCTGGTATACAAAAATGGTCCAAGGCGGATGTCGAGTCAAGGTCGGGCGATGAGCAGTGCAGCTTTTGTATAACAGAAACAAAACTGATTAGCTTGTCCGCCACTCTCCGAATGGTAATAGAGTCCTTCAATGTAAATAGTGGAATATGTAGCTACTACAGAAGTATAAAATGTGCAGTTTTCCTTTTGGCTTGGTTAATTTAAGTCATCATTAAGACATCTAGGTCAATCCGGTAACAACTCCTACCTATGGTCATCATGATCATGACTCACGAGATTTAGGTATACTGACCGATAGAATTAGATCGCGAATAAAGGATGTACCAAATCCAATTTTTGGTTTGATCATGAAATACCCTTGTCTCCAACCCTGTTTTAAAGATATTCCATGGAACGCCAATGATGACATGTTTAAATCAAGCTAATAGGAAATTGACTTTTAGAGTATAGTCCTGCCGAAGGCTTGAGAAGGAACTGAAAATTCTCCAAAATCCGGACAACATCATTACATAGTATTACGCAAATGTGAAGTCATTAGTAAATGATACTATAGTTCGTAGGTATATGGACCTCAATAAATATTTCAACGCCCTGGAGTAATTCAATAAGCCGTGGTTAGACTCTCCTGAAGAAGCAGAAGGTTTAATCAGTTCTTAATCTGACACAAAGAAAGTGAGTGCACTTTCACAGTACATTATGTGTCAAAGAAATGATATGTAGTTTTGGACTTAGTGCAACTCCGGTTATGGTACACCACCAGCGATAGTGTTACTCATTTAAGATATTGTTAAGTAAATTTAAGCTTTTAGATCGTACTCCCATTCCCGATTCAACTTACTGGTATATCATCTGGCTTGTAAGTACCATACATTATGTCATCTACTCTGGTGCCTGGGTAGAGTGACCAGTGATGCCATCAGAGGCATAATTCCGATGTTTGAGGCATTGAGGAATAGTTTTAAGAAAAAAGGCATAATAATGAAGTTTTTTATAGGCGTCGCCTTCGGTCATAGCCATCAGATAAGTCCATCTGTAAAAACACGAAACAGAACAAAACTGACACATTTAACCATAGCATATCATATGAATTCAGTGGAATACTTCGTGAAACTGGTTGAGAAGTTGAACTGAAAAGTTGTTCGTACGGAAAAATTAATAAATTAGTTTTCTAGAAAAGTTGTAGATCAATTGCTTATTTTTTTTAGATGAACTGACTTTATAATTCCAAAGCAACAGGTTGCATTTTACTGAGAGCTATACTCCCTAAACCTAAACAAGAAATGTGATATGGTTATGGTATGGAAATGCATTAGGGCGGCCGCACATTGGATACGAATTTGTATCGTACGTAAACGTATGAATTCTGGTCGTACAAATTATGTGCGAACACCGAATATAATTTTCTCTTTAAATAGGCAGTGTCCCGGTACAAATTAATATATGTACCTACATGTTTTCAATGTTTCATTTCAACGCACAAAAGTGTTTAAGAATTCCAACAAGTTCGGATTGTTTTCGAACGTCGCATCGGAGCTACACGTACGTATACGTACGACTATAACTAGCATCCAAGTGGGGTGGGCTCCCATAGTACCTACTTAGAAAGTCGGAATCGTTCGTCCGTTTTCACCTGAATGCACGAGTCAAATTCGTACGAAAACGCCTCCAATTTACGGCCGACCTTAAAGTTTGTTTTCGTTGCTGGTAAAAAATAAATTTAAAAAAAGTTTGGAATAGTTTATTTTAAAGATGAGTTCAAGTTCAACTGATCGCGATGAGTTTGGTGCAGATCCATCGAATAAGCACTGTCTTACGTGAAGTTGGTTTTTGTTTTTCATAATTTTAGTTACAAATACTACACATATTTATGTCTTAATTATTGTTTTTTTCTTAACTATATGCGCCTACTAATAAAAGTTAAACACATAAATTGAAACTTTCTTCGTTATTTATCTTTTTTACCAAAAAGGCATAATTTTTTTCGGAATGAGGCATAAAAACTTTGATTCAGGTTGGCAACACAGGTAGTGACTGAAATAGCTATAGGTGACAGGTCGATCCAAAAAATGTTTAATACAAGCTCGTGTTTAGCGTTGGAAATGTGTATATGTGCCAAAATATATTAGTCGGACTTTTCTAACGACATCTTAATCCATTCGTCTGTTGAGTTGTTTGATGCAAACCAAATGCAATCCAAATCAGTGCGATTAGAAGTAACTTTCGAGATGGTGAAATGTCCACTGCGGTTTTAAGACCACTGAGAGAAGGCCTAAACTCGAGTTGTAGCTCTTTCGGAAGACATTTAGGCTGAAAACACACCGGATAAAGCAAAACGTTTTTGATTCTTAAATCAAGAAAACGTTTTTTATTTGAACACACACCGAGCGAAACAGAATGTAACATAACAAAACGTTTTGTTTTCTTGTTTCGTTTGGTGTGCGTTGAAATAAAACAAAACGGAATTTCCGATGCTTTTAGTGCTTTTTCAGTTGCTATTTCTTTCCACAGCTTATCAATAGTAAGTTTATTGGCATGTTCCTTATCCTTATAATTAGATAGGGCTTCTTGCCTCAATTAAAAAAATCAATTTTTCTCCATCTACGTCCATATTTGTTAAAATTTGCGCACGGAGTAAACATAGAAGCAAATAAAGGTGAAAAGTGCAACGAAAGAAGAAAATAAAAACAACGGATTTTAAATTTTGTTTCGCAAAAACAACAGGTCAGCTATCGGCAACGAAACATGTTTTTCTGATTTGCTTTGGTTTTTATGTTTCGTTTCATTTGGTGTGTGTTGCGCCATAAGAAAGTATGCAATTATCAACAACGACGCTGATTCGAAACAGTTTTGTTGTATTCGGTGTGTGTTGCTCGTATGCAATGGCATGTATTTTCGACAACCACAACCAAAACGCTTCAAAACAAAAACGTGTGTTTTGTTTCGTTTGATTTGGTGTGTTTTGTCTCATAAGAAACCATGTTATCTTGTTTCACGAAACAAAAAAACACGTTTTGCTTTATCCGGTGTGTTTTCAGCCTTATCCGGTGTGTTTTCAGCCTTACAAGAAAAACACAAGTCGACTTCTGTTCATGCGTTCGAGCAATAAAACCGAAAAACATCCGAATAATTACGAGCAGCTATATAACTATGGTTATGTATTTAAATGTACCTGTTGCATTCATGATATACATATATATTTTTATTTTCTCTTAAACAGTTAACTTTTAACCATCAAATAAAAAGTGTTGGTAATGGGATCAAGATCAAGACATAAAAACAACATATAATTTCCGAACCGGAACGCACTCTACAAAAGGTACCTATGGCATATCGTTATCTTCTATACCCACATTCCACATGTCCTTACAAAATTTCCCTTCGAATTTAAATAATACGTTCAAATTATGTTCATCACGTAGTCGCTTAAAAAGAGACTCCCCACCCCACTGAAAACATTTCACTCGATTTTTCGTCATACTAAAACGAGACACGGAGTTGTAGAATGCTCAAACACTACGCCTCAGGATCATAAACAAATTGCTGCAGTGAAAAATAAAAAAAAAGGTTTTCGTGTTTTTTTATTTTGTTAGAATTCCCCACCAAAAACCTTACAATATGTATGTACAAGCAGTTCCCCGCATCGCATCGCAATGTTATTTTTATAGCTCTGTAATTTGTTTACCAGTAACAAGATGCTGATGTTTGTCGCATACACGACCATTCCGCAATCCACCCTCTCCGATCTAAAACAGAAAAAAAATGTAACACATAAGAGACGTAAAAAACGCAAACATGACAACCATCAAGCAAGAATTTTTTTGGTTTTTGTAAACGAATCAATATTATTTTTAGTCTGCTCTATTTAGGGTGTATTGTGAGATATTTTTGAAGAAATGGGATAGCTATTTGCAAGCAAATGCGATAAATCGGAAATCCTTTTTAGTTTCGTCGACGACGGAATGACTGACTTTATTTTTAACACTTATACCAAATCTCAAATAGCCAAGAAACTCAAAGGGTGCACTCCTCTAACTGTTTAGATTCCATCTGTTCTTTGGGGTGGATATTTTTATAATTGTTAGAAACGTAATCCGCGGTACTAATAATCGTTTTTATGCTGGATTTACATTCCCATGCCACGCTCACAATGGCGAAAAATTCCATATAAAATTATTTATTGTCACCGTCAGAATATTTAAAAAAGGTTAAAAATTATAATTAAATGATAAAAGGCCCAATGGGTTTTACTAATAACTCTTTTTTAGCATATACCCTAATGATAATGTAGGCACCTATAGGTAGTAGACTAAGAGCTAGCAACGTTTTTTCTCAAGTCATTTTAGCAAGGCTGTAACTTTGTGAGCTTAGTTCGGGGTGACTACAGAACACGAAAATATATTTCTGGCAGCGCTGCGTTGATTTATATATAAATGCCATAACCTCAAAAGGGCAAAAAATTTAGGTACCTCATTTTAGCAAACTTAAGATTTTCGTATTGTGTTAATTTACGACCGATGTAGACAGAAAATGCAATTGGCATATCAGTTTGCCGGTTTTAAAGTTCAAAAAGGCAACATTTAAGTGATAATAGCAAAGTCAAATTTTTGATATTTTGTTAGAGATACTATCACTATACTAATACCTCAAAGCTAAACCAAAACTCCGGTTTCATCATATACCAGAATCTTAAGTTTGCTGAAATGAGGTAAATTTCTTTCACTTTTGAGGTTATGTCATTCCAATATAAACCAACGCAGCGCTGCCAGAAATGTATTTTCGTCTTCAGTAGTCACCACGAACTAAGCCACAAAGTTACAGCCTTGCTAAAATGACTTGAGAAAAAACGTTGCCAGCTCTTACTCTATAGGTACCTACGGTATACAGCGCAATCAATTATAAAATCGTTAGTCGTAGAAGTAAAAATTAAAAAAAAAAACCGTATTTTAAAAATATAAGGGTGGGTAAGTCTAAAAAATACATTCGTTTTTTATAGGACTAACACAGAAACCGCTTAACATATCAACGCAAAATTGGACTTCTGAAACGAGGTGTCTCAGGTTAGACCCCTAGAAAAAACACATCGTCTGACAAACATCCGAGACATAAATGCCCTAGCACAGCTTCTCATTTTGGCAGTTCGGCTTTGGACACGGCATAAAATTGTGGGCCCCTTCATTTATGCCAACGGGATTTTATGTCTGTTTGCGGTTGACGTGAACACTGCCGGGTAGATGATTTGGAATGGTTCTGGAGACTTTGTCCATTAGCTGTCGAAGCAGCTATAACCAGTAAAGTAATATGAAAGTTGTCCAAATCAACCTTAACCATTTTGCTGTTGCTCAGTGCTTGTTGGGACAACTGACTATAGGGAACAAAAAGTAGATATTCTCCTAATTAGCGAGCCACAAAATCTGTGAATGGTTGCAGCTGGATATACGATAGATCAAAGTAGGCAGCGATATGGACCTGTGGAGACCATGCTAAAATGTTGGTATGCACCCACTAGTCTTAAATAGAGATAATATCTGAAGCTGCTGACGTAGTAGCTGACTGTTGTTTGACGAACGAGAAAATCGTTCAATGGCAGGCTATTTAAGTCATGGGCTACAGATACACAATGGGGCAGCGGGACCAATAATGCAAATTTTAGTGCCTGTTTGGTGAACGACGATGTAAAAAAAAAACACATTCGGGAAAGCAGGTCTATCACAGATATCACCTATATGAGTAGCTTAGGCAGCGACCCCAAACTAACGACAAAGTTGTTCGAGAAATTGATGAATACCGACGTTACATTTAGCAGCAAGGACCTTGTCCCATTAACTGACGCAAATAATTACTATAGCGTGCGATGCTAAGAGAGAATAAAAGGGATGGACCTGGTGGAAGGACAAAGTCATAACGCTCAAAGAAAAATGTCTCCAGGCCCGACGCAGATCCGAGTAATTCAGACGAAAGTCAATTTAAGGAATAGCTATACAAAAAGAGCAAGGCAAGAACCATTGGAAAACTCTGCGAAGGAGCAGAGCAAGGGAGGGCTTACCTATAGGATCGTTATGAATAAGCTGAAAAAAAAACTGATGGCATTCTTAATACAGGACTCGAAAGCGGCCGTTCGAAAACGACCGGATCATTTTATGGTAACGATGTTCCCATGATGTGTCTTGAGGAGGTAGTGAGAACTCCAACATATAATTTTGATGCCAAATGAATTAGAACCACCAGAAGTGTCATCTTCATATCGGCCACTATGATATGATTGATAGTTGCAAAGGAGGAAATTATAGAACAAGGCAACTTGCACTTAGGTACTCTCCCGAAACCTATAGTCCTGATCTAAGAATTTCTCAAAAGCAGATGAACATATCCTTGGCAGTTGTGAGATAAAAATTCTCCGTAAATTTTCTTTTTCGCACTCAACAGGCGAGTGTTTTGTAAATTGAAGGATGTGCAATGTGCATAGCTAGCGGTGGCCATTAAGCAACTGTCATGTGTATGGCTTCCTTGAATGATGAATATTTAACAGCGCATTAATAGCCTCCTTGAAGATCAAATGGACAAGTAAAATGAATAAAATGGCCCTTACGAGTAATTGCAATCACTATATACGGCTCGTTTGTACATATTATCGCAGTCTACAAACCTAGGGTAAGGCTGGATTAATTGTCAAGGCTTTACAGTAACCCCATGTGTTTATTTCCCAACATTTTTCCTATCAAATAGAACCAATGCGAGCAATTTTCCATGCTGCTACCCATCCTATACCATCTCAATTTGAAAGGACATGCTCTATATATACAAACATATATAGGTATACGAGAATATTCCAGGGTTTTATAGTGAAATGATGTAAGAAAGCACAGCGGTTTGCTGGTAGACATCGGTCTCTCTTCGGTATCCCCTCAGCCCCTAACCGAATGAAATATTTACAAATCACAAAATACGTGTCCGTAAAAACGCTCACCGAACCGTGCCGAGCTATACACAAACGCAGCAGAAAATTCCTCTTTTGCCTTGAAAGAGAACCATGGAAATAATTTAAAGGATTGTGTGTGTTGCCGGGATTGTTGGGACGGGACATGCGAGGGTTAACACTGGCGTTGGCCTTGTCTTGGCCAAATACGTTTACCTCAGATCAAGCGTAAATAAAGGGTCTATTAAATATTCACACATGATTTCATGTGTGTGTACGGAAAGTTGAGTTGAAGTTTTTTTTTTCCCCCTGTATATGAACCACGTTTCCACAATCACGCTTTTCCATTTCTCTCTTCACTACTACACTAGTAGTGTTAATAAGGCGGAAGTTGATTTTTCGTTCTGAAAAGGTGTTTCTCGAGGTAGAACAATGCAGGGGCGCTTTAAGATTGTAGTGTACGATTTCATGCTTCCCAAGGCGCGCGTCAATGGAAGTTATACAAAAAAAAAACCTTCTTCTCCTTGAGAGTTGAGAGTCTGTAAAACTTTAATCAGTAGTACCGCCTACGGGGCTTATTTTTAGCCTCAAGTTGTTCGCTATGACGTTGCCATGAGTTTCAGTCTTTCGTTGATGACATCTAATTTAAAAGTTACGCTTCGAACATCTTTTAGGGAATTTAAAATTAAATTCTTCGTGGAAGTAAAATGGAAAATGTGTGTTTTCTGATGTGTCGGTTAAATTCGGAGAACAAACGATTTTGGCATCACTCTGTCGAAACTTTAAACTCAACTCTTGGGGATACTTGTTTGGAAAGTTTTCCTGATGGAATATCCATGGGAATATTTTGGCAAGGAATAACATTTTAATAAGTTGTATAGTAGGGCTTAAATGCTTTTAAACTGATATGTGGATCTGTCAAAGTGTCAGTTTTTTCTGGTTCGGTTTATGTTGGTAAACAAGCGATATGTCAATAATATGACGTTTCGTTCGATGGAATGATTAAAAGGTTTTCCATTATCAATGTTGTTTGGGGAAGTTGTTTTTGGAGGGTGATAAGGTGAGTTTCTGAAGCGGGTTTGTTTGTTAAATGGACAGTGAGTGGTTCTGAAGTGGTTGCGTTGGGATTTCGTAACTCATATTTTAGATTTATCCAGAGGCATACGATATTGTTCCTTGCGTGAGAGGAAGTTGCCAAAAAATGTTTTACATTCTCATATACGCGGTCTCAACGTGTGCAATAAATTTATATACATAATACATTACAATATGGCACATTGCTTGTAGGCCAGATTTTTAACTGGATTCTCACTTACCTACCTACGAATCAACAGTTTCTTAAAAGTCGCTTGACTTGAGCTAATACTGCTTCTAATGAAGACGAATTAAAATGTATCTGTCTATAATTTTCCTTGCCTTCTGCGTCATGAATTGGTTTTTTGAAAAGAGACAGTGGAAGCGGAATCTGTACGTTTTACAAATCTTCACTATTAACACCAGTGAATCTTATTTCAACAAATGCATCCATTACCTGGAATGTCACAGTGCCTCAAAATTGTAGCTATATGGGTGAGGTTGTAATGTCTAGCTATTCCGTTGGAATATACGCAGCGCTAGAAAACATTATGATGCGTGCTATGGATTTAGAGGTATTGTGTTAATTGAAATCTGCGTCTGGAAAAGTTGAGGTGGTATTCACTTCGATGCAATTTTATATAGGCAGATAGACAGTAATTTTTGTGAAATAGCGTATCTGAAAAGATGTACATTGTATAGTACAGCATGATCTGTCTGTAGAGTGCGTTTGTCTATCCTGAGCCTAATTGCTGCGTTGCGAACTCTTTCGGAATTGACTGGCCGAAGGATTCTGACAAGTCTAACATCAGACAGACCTAGCGCACCTAGGCAAGAAGTCTTGAGCTTCCGATTCCGATACGTGAATGAGCAGTGTATTATAACAATCCGCATCAAGGTTAAACTCGCTAACATCAGCCTGATATACGCTTATGCCATCATAGAGGAAAAATGTGATGCTATAAAGACGAATTGGAAAACATGTTCACAAGTGTAGAAACCTAATTACTGTTTGCTGTGATGTACTAGATATCGAAACTGATTAAATAGACTCGGACCACTACCTTGTTTGTAGCTAAGGTAGCTAAGGTATGGATAGATCAAATGTATCATGTATCATGTATCAAATATAGGTATCAACGAAACCGATACGACACTCCATTTTGTATATTCAACCAGCTTTTGCCCGCGGGTTCACTCGCGCAGTCCTCAGGATTTGGTACACAAATATTCCTTCACAGTCAGTTAGTTCCCTCTTTTATATTTATATATCGCGCAGAAAACCTATACCTAAGAAAGTACCTAAGAAAGTACCTAAGGAGAAGTTAGTATCTATAAAAAATGTGTTTAATGCCCTATTGGAGAAAACAGTTCTAAGATTATATGATCAATATTTTTGTTAGTGAAGCGCTGGCATCTCAACACAGATCATACTATAGCAGATTGAGTCGCAATCTATGGGACAAAACATATTTCTTTGCTGGCAAATACAGCGATATGATAAGCACCATCTTTACAATAGGGGGAGCTTTTACCTTCATTATATTCCACACCTCCCAGATCTTATTACACTCTTGCAAACAGAAAGATGCACCACTTTCTAGCAATATGACCCCATTCGTACAGAATTCCGCTTGAATATCTTTGGAGTACGTACGCTGGAGTTAGATGAAAGAAAGATTTTGGGACGCATTACAAAGTTTAAAGTTGATACGACGAACGGTTCGTGACTTAAAAAAGGGCCACAAACTTAGTTTAACGTAGATCGGATAAAAATAAACTTTGACCCCCCCTCTAACCATTTAAGGGTAGAATTTCCAAAATCGAAGAAAACATTTTCTTTATTTCTCATAGAGATTATACAAACCGAGTTTAAAGTCGATCTGATAAAAATTAAAAATTTTCCATACAAACTTTGACCCCGCTTTTACCCCGTTAAGGGTAGAATTTCAAAAAATCCTTCCTTAGTGGTTGTGTACATCATAAAAAAACCTCTGTGCAAAATTTCAGCTTTCTAGAGCAAATGGTTTAGGCTGGGCGTTGATCATCTGTCAGTCGGAATCTTCATTTTTATATATATAGAAGACCGCGCTAACTCGAAATGACTATTGAATCCAGCCCACGTACAATGCATACTGTAGCCCTAACTAAATTAGTAAGTAACGGGGTTTCCTATCAAGCTCAGCAATTTTTTTTTCTTAGTGTCCAGCACACTAACCACTGAGCCACTAACTTAAGGTTTTTTTTCCACTACGTCACATCTCGCGAACTTCTGACATGTAGCTATCAGTGAGTATAAATAATATCATCTAAAATCTTTTCCATTCGCCCCAAAAATAAAAACCCATACAAACGAATGGTTGTGAGAAGCTATGGTGCCTATACGGACCTGTTGCGCCAACTTCTTAGTTTATTCTTTAAGTTACTATATTATTCCAATATTTGTTTTCGAAGAAAAAACTATCCTGTAATCTATACTGTATTCGGAAAAATAAATCCTGTGAAAAGTAAAATTGTCTTTGATTTTTCCTGTTTTTCCTTAAAAAATAAATGGCATGCTTACCCATTACGTATAGAACAGTTTAAAGACAATACTCAACCGCAAGTTTCCACGCATTTTCACCATCCCCAACGGCATAGTTCACCCTTTTTAGTAGGAATGTAATTTATAGTGTTATTAATCTACTATGTGAACAGGCAGACTGATGAACTATGTGCTATCCTTTCCCCAAGGGTGATTCTCAAAACTCAATATGATCCACTGCCAGTCAGGCTACTAGAATATTCTTCACGAAATTTTAATCCAAAATAATTAATTAATGCTATTATTTTTATCACTTATATTCCTTTGCAGCAGTTAATTGCCAAACTAACGAGCAGCAATACTCGCCTCCGTCAGCAACCCCAGGCGGTACCTATACTGTTCTCTTCTCAGATACTATAGTGTATCTATTGCCAGTTTACCCACCACCTCCTGGTTGAGCAAATCCTTTCTTCAATGAAGAAAGCACTCCTTGTCTGTAGAATAATCTCGTTAAAGTCTTCCAACAATGTCGAGGTATGGCAACGATGCCAGGCAGCTTACTGCCTCAAGGGATGCTTGTTTGTATTGTAAACACTTATCCCTCTACTTATAACTGACTTTTAGATTTCTCACAATGTGAAGGTATTTCAAGTAAATTTTAACCGTAAAACAGTCGTCAAATTGTTAATTGGATTGTGAAATTCTATATAGTCAGCAGGCAGCAGCAGATGTACTACATTATTTGTGAAGGAGTTGGTTGTGATCATGTGTTTCGAGAAGCGGAATAAATTAAGATACCACGCCCGTGGCTGTGACTGTGAGACGATATGAATTGGATAGAAATAGAGATACCTTGTGAGGCATATTTCCACTTCAAATTATTAACAATAATTTGGAAGAATTCCAAGTGCCAAGGCAAACTCATAGACCAATGTTTCGTGTCCTTGTTATTGTGCCATTGTTTTCCCAGAGAAAAGTAATTTCCGTTTATTTGTTCAGGGGAATGTATTTTTTTTTTTGGTTTAATTTCGCTTCAACAATTCTGGCCCTTATAGTATGTCCACGGGTAATACGTGTACGGCTCACTTAACTATGTCAAAATGAAGGCTCAAATTAAATAATTTTCCATAGATTTGTCATTCCAATGAACCCTCCACACACACACAACACTGACAGCACCCACAACATCATCATCAAACCACTTGTACCGCACAAAATCACAGCAATTTCTGGTTGTTTATACTAATTACCTCGTACATGGTGCCGAGGGCGGTCATGTGAAAAAGAGGTAACTGGGGGTAATTTATGCGGCCCTGAAAATAAGCCACATATAAGGGAGAATGGGCCAAACACATATATACTCGTATATCAGCACACAAATAGCTCGTACAGTGGTTTTGTTTAGCATCAGCAGAAATGTTGGTGTTCAAGTTGATTTTGTCCTTATTTGGGGGTGGTCTTTCAGTCCAACAGTGGAAAACTAGTAACTTTATGACACGCACAAAATAATCCTATTAACTGTAGTAGTGTCGATGGCGAAGCCATAGCACAATTCACTTTTCATCGTGGAAGGACCTTGGTTTGTACAGAAAAAAATGAAGGACAATCAATATAAGCCTAGCCGAGAGCCGACGACAACGACGGCGACGACTGTGCTAAATACATACCATTTGCTTTGAATTATTAGCCAGAATGTAGCCATGCGATGCCAATCCGATTTCAATGTACAGGCTCTGTATATATGTAGATGCTTTCACTTTTTTTTCGTTCATTTTGTTTACTACACTCGTTCACCGCATCACACTCCATGTCCATGGTAAATGCCTACTCCATTTGACAATTTATTCACTCGATGGAGTTCTTTTCGTTTTCATCTTTTGTTGTTCAAATATGGGATTTCAAGGGAAGTTGGTCAGCCGCAGCCAGATGGACGGACGTGTTTTGTGGTCAAATACAAAAGCAAAACACGCACAAGTTCTCCAGACTATCCTCTCGTTCTTGTGGTAAACAAAAGCAAGGACATTCCCCTGAAAAGGAGCGGTGGGAGGGAGAATTTCCTGTTGAATGATACTATGTCAACTGGAATATGTATTGACAGGAAATAAGCGATGAATAAATTATTTGTCACATAAACAAACAATACATTCTCAAAACTTACCTACGAGTGTTCGTATGTACGTGTACTGCTCCACTCTGGACGTGAGTTTTGTAAAATACTTTCATGCTGTTGGCATTGTGGTGTTACGAATCAAATTAAAGTTGAATTAGCAGTAAGTGCCATTTAGATTAATGTCAGCATATTTCGACCCAAACACAAGGGCATACAAATTTTCAACTTGACAATGGCACAAGCATATTGTAATAGAATAGATACGGTTGAATTGTATACCAATTTAGGAGGGCCAAGGATGAAATGAAAAATACTTGCCACGTCAGTGGGATAATGAAATAAGGCATATTTTATAATTCTCATTCTGGCGTTGCCCTACCTACCTATTCATCAAAGTCAGTCTATGATCCATCAGCATGAGAACCGAATTAGAAAGGTAGCTATAGAGATTTTATCTGGGCAACAGCTGCTGTAAAGTGAAATTGACTAAACCTTCCTTTCATCTTTAATGTGGAAATTTGCATAAATTTCCCTTAAATACTAATTATGAGAAAATTAAAAAAAAAATAAATAATCCTTTGAACTGATAAACAAATTAATAAACTATTTGCTAGCAAAAAGCTTCAAGACAGTTTCCTCATCGGTGGGCATAAAAATCGGCTTGTGTAGACCCTTGATCATAGCTGCTTCTTCCCCAGTAATCCAGGCGATTCGCATTCCGTTCGCTTCGGAAGAAATTTCATTCGCTGGCGAGTTTATCATATAATCCTAGGCGATATACATGTAAGATGTAACGTTTAAAATAGTTGATGTCACAGCGGATTTCGATGTCTGAATCGCCGACAATTCATCAAAACCCACGCGAAAGAACAAATTACGAACATATAGCGTTAGTTTGTGCGAATTGTATAACGATACTAGCGTAGCCCGTGCACACTTTGTAGTGCAAAATAGTTAAATAGATAAAATGTTTTTATTGTAATGCCGCAGAGCATTTTTTGTTTTTTTCAGAAATCATATTGCCTAGACAATATTATTGACTTTCATTATTTATATCAATGTAATACATTTTAAAAACGTTGGCTTCCAATTCCAAGACTGTCGAAGATGCTATACCCGCCCGGGTTTGCCCCTGCACAGGAATTGTATTGTTTAGGTCTTAGGTAATAATGTTCTTTCGTAAAATGCGAGAAATGATAATAAATCGACTTGGTGGAATTTTCTTTCTGCATAAACCTGAAATACAGCAATACGAACAAAACAAAAGAAGAATACTGAAAATCGGCCCAGGGGTTATCGAGATATAACTTCATCGAGTTTCACCCCAGAAGATGTTTTTTGTATAGGAAGTATAAGATTTTGAATATTTTTTTTGTATGTAAAGTGCCGCTCCCCTTTGACCAATTTTGACCAATTTTGACCAATCTTCACAGGACCACTCCAGGGACAATAACTAAGATCTTCTGTAAGTTTGAGCTCAATCGATTTGATGGATTTCGAGGTATACAACTTTGAATTTTATTTTTGTATGGACGGCGCCACTCCCATTTTTGTCCAATTTTTACCAAACTTCACAGGACTACTCCAGGGACAATAACTAAGATCTTCTGTAAGTTTGAGCTCAATCTATTTGATGGATTTCGAGATATACGATTTTAAATGTTTTTTTTTTTTTGTATTGGCGGTACCACGCCTCTTGGTACAATTTTGACCAAACTTCACAGGACCACTCCAAGGACAATAGCTAAGATCTGCTTGAGCTCAATCGATTTAGTGGTTTTCTAGATATACGATTTTGAATGTTTTTTTGTATGGGCGGTGCCACGCCCCTTTGTCCAATTTTGACCAAACAGAAACCGTATATATGGACCAATATCAAAGATGTGTGAAAGTTTGGTTAAAATCGGTAAATGCGTTAAGGCGTGAATCGACGATAATCATTTAAGGGCTCAATTTTTATATATATAGAGATGCAAGTTTATGGGGTGGTGCTGGTGGTGCTAGTCAAAGAAGAATATTCGACATTTTTCTGTAGAGTTATTAATATTGAAATACTTATTAACCAGCTTTATTTACAAGAACTGCTTCTCGGTCACACATACAGAGAGCGTCAAAAGTGACGCTCTTTTAAATGTTCTTTAGGGTCTTGAAAAAGTTCTTAAAAACTAGCTATGTGTAAAACGTTTGATAACGAAATGCCAATAACAAAACGTATCTCATTTTCACTGTACGTTTTCCTGTTCTACCTATAGATACGCTATAGAGGGCATCTATTGAATGACGAAGCAGTTGTAGAGTCTAAAAGTCTATAGATTAAGTAACCATAGGGTGCTCTTTGCGATCCTTAAATAAACCTCTAAGTTCAAAAACATAAATCACTCCATATTGTCAGATAAGTATCTTCCGATATAATTTCATCTACTCCGATAAATCAATTGACATTCATAGAGTAGACAAATAATTTCCTCGGCAACAATCATCATAATGCCTTCACGTCCGTTTACCCTTATCTTATAGCTTACTTCCTCATCAGAAGGTAATGGCTTATAAGTATTCCCGTCGCTGTTCTTACCTTTGATTGACGGAGTTTTATTATTTATTCGATTTTTCCCGATCTTACCCCCAGGTCACAAGACCTTTGATTTCAATCCCTGCCATTTTTGAGTTTAACTCAGAATGTTGAATGTTTCTATTGAGGACAATTCTTTTAGCTACGACCACTGGTAGTCTTCGGCTTTTAATAATATCATTCGATGATAGCTCTGCTCCTTTTTTTGTCTTAGTGATGTAAGACTCTAACGCCGAGTTCATATTGGATATTGATCCCATCTCAAGCAGTTTCTCAACGTTGAATGCGGCAATAACCTCTTTCTGAAACACAACTATGCCCTACAACGCTGCTTTTAAAATACAAAAAAATATATATATATATAAATAAATAGGTGGCGCAACAGGCGGGTAGACAGACACCCTAGGCCTGGCTTCACGCAACCATTCGTTTGTGTGAGTTTCTATTTTTGGGACGAATGGAAGGCACCTACAATTTTATGCCGAGTCCGAACCGAGAACGGCTGAAGTGAGAAAGCTTTTTCAGGACAGTTATACTCTCGCATTTTTGTCAAACGTTCGCGAGAGGTGGCGCGGTAGAAAAAAACATTAAGATGTTATTCCGGGGATCGAACCTGGGACGTCGCACAGTAGTCCAGCACACTTTTATTTGTCAGTCCAGTGGTAAAGTATTTATAAACGGTTCAAGTGCAGCTATGGGTGAAGTACGTAGAGCACCAGCGATGGTAATGCATCCTGTTCTTTGCACCCTGGTAAACATATTTCGTCTTCCAGCAAACAAGAGCCAGATAGGTAAAAATAGGTCTGACTATGTATGGAATATAGGCAATGCATCATTGCTCGTTTAAAGTCCCTTTTCACCGTTGTTCTCATGGGAATGAATAGATCTTGAGATTTGTTTAGGTTTGTTTCCAGTTTCAAGAGGGAAAGTTCAACTGCACCAATGCAATTTGAAAGGTGCTGTCTTCTTTTTACTACTAAAGACAAGATACCAGTTGTATATTGAGGTCAAATAATTCAGTCCACTTTTCGAGCTTATTACGGACTGATTCCATAGTTTCGTTCAGTGTATTTAAGAATTTAATTTGAACTAGAATCGCTACATCATCTGCATAAGTACATCGTCGATAACAGAAGGAACGAGATAAGTGGGAGTGTGCTTCTAGTAACGAGCATCTTGCGAAGCCAATTGGTATAGTATACTCGATATATTTAATTTATCCTTGTCGAGGTAAGTCTCATAATACCCCTTCAGTTTGGAAAAAAAGCAGCTATCTACCCAGCATTTTTGTCACAATCCAAAGTTACTTATAGCTAAGAAGTTAGCATACGCTGAACTTTTTGTTTATTTGATTTATTGGAACTGTTTCGTATTATTGGCTCGAATTCGAACACCTAACCTTCTACTCAAAACATGAGCGCTTTACCGGCCTAATCTGAGTTATTGATCAAGCTAGGCATACCAATCGCTTATTGCAAACAAAAATTGAAGCTGAATGCTATCGAGAGCACAAATCTTAGGTGGACAAATGGCACCACTTGTCTAGCGACAAAACAAATTTGGCCTAAGCTGGATTTGAAACGCTCTAAGAAATTGATCTCTCTCAACAGATTGCATGTCGGCACTACAATATAGGTAATATAGGTAATAATACTGGACACTGTCTGATAGGTAAGTATGCCGCAAGGCTAGGCCTTTTCGGAAACCACTTTTGCAGAAGCTGTATGGATGAGGAAGAGGAGGAAACTATCATTCACCTTCTTTGTTCCTGCCCAGCTCTCTCCCGTAGAAGGCAGCTTCACTTAGGAGCCTTCCATTACTGCATTACATCGACTTTTGCGACCTGACAAACACAGATATCAGAAGCCTCTTACGCTTTAAAAAGAGCTCAAAATGGTTCAACTGTAGTAGGGAGATTTTACATTATCCTTTTCGTGGTATAACAATAATGGACCAATGCTGGTCTAAGTGTGTTGGCGTTTTCAGCTGACAGCCACTTTCAACCAACCAACGTCAACAGAGAGTGCACAAAGAGAGCTTGTACACGGCATGTATCCTACCCATTGGGACCATTCGCTGACGTAAAAATTACGTCAGTGCTACATAACATGTGTCCGTGTCTGTTAAACCTAATCTCATAGAGTGCTTCCTTATTGCTTTAGTAATTCTACAGACCAACCATCTTTGATCTGCCCTATTTTTAATTTTCTCGAGAATGATTCTCTTGGCCACGGCTATTGGTGGTCTTATGCCCTCAATAATTTCATTAAGTGGAAGCTCTGCTCCGGTTTTGGCCAGAACATCAGCCCTTTCGTTACCCTCAATATCACAGTGTCCGGGTACCCAACATAATCTGACTTGCTCTGAGCATTGTGCGGCAGCTCATGACTAGTTCAGATTTGATGATGAAGGACTCTAGCGCCTTTAGCGCAGCCTGACTATCAATGTGCATAGATAGCGATATTCTTGTTGGATATTGATCCCACATCAAGTAGATCCACAGCTTTGAGCACGGCCAGAACCTCTGCCTGGAACACACTGCATGTTTTCGGAAGTCTTAATGACACGTGTAGGTCTATATCCCTAGAGTATATACCTGACCCTGTACCCTCCTTAGTTTTGAAACCATCCGTATAAATCTTAATTTCATTATCATTCGAAACCTCATTCTTTTGTTAGTCCTTCCTATCTGGGTATTGTACTTCGTACGGTGTGTCGAAGTCAATTTCGCCCAAACTTTCATTCGTTTTATATGGAATGTTGGAGAAGGATTCCATTAGTATGGAGCTATGTCCTACCTGTCTGGTTTTGACTAAGCCGAAGCGCCGTTATTGGTGCGACAAACAAATGAATGAATATTTATATAATGATGATGAAGATTATTGCTAGGCTTACGTAGGTAGCTTTATATAAGTTATCAACAATTCCATCATAACACCAACCAATCAGCTTAAGTAACTGTAGTCACACCACACAAACGACAAATACTTCTTGCGTAATATCTGTTCAGGATTTAAGCTTCACATACTATGCCAATTTAATTAGGCAAAATAATCCTTTCTACGACGCCAATTATAATATTCCCGTCACGTAATAATATCACTCTTTATTGTTTCCATTTGATGCCGTCCAATTATTCGAAAAGAATAAAGGAATTTGGGACTTTTCTTCTCCTTCTTATTTCATAACCTGTAGCTGTAGCTCCTTGTGACGTACACAAAATCTTTGCACAAAAAGCCTCATTTCTTCATCTCATGTCGCCACTTAAATACATGCTACCCACTAAATTGTATTATCATCTGCCTGAGAGAAAACCATTAGAAAGGATGTATCCCCATCGCATACAAAAGGAATTGTAAACAATAAAAAAAATATCAGTATGTAAAAACGGCTTGTCGGCTTAAAACCCATATTCGCTCTCGTGCAGAGCAGATAGAAGCACCAGTTGGTGTTTCTGTATGCATCAGTCATGTTTTTAGGTCGAATACAAATTCCACTTTTTTTACCATATTTACTCCACCACTACCTCTTTCCATTTTGAATTCACTCTCACGTGTTATACATATATGCATATTCATCTACATTTAAGAATGTCCTTTAGAAAATGAATGCGATATACGTAGATACCATTATACCCTCTCAAGGCCTTAACGAGTCAAGGTGGGGACCGACCGGGAAACTGTCACACACTGGAAGCTGTTAAAACCGGCATCAATGAAACTGTTTTACACACATTTTATTAGCTGGTACACATACGTGGTATACATATGTACATATGCACTCACTCTTAAAAAGACGAACGAAACGACTCGAGAAATAATATTCACGGCGAAGGACATTGGGGTGATTGCCTGCAGGGGCAGTGTCACATACAAAAAAAAAACTAAAACTCTTCGCCGCTGAGGCATCAAAAGGCTATAAGTACATATTGTCTAGTTTTAAAGTGGCGCATTGTCAGTGTGCCACTTAACAATTAACTCATTGAAGGCTAGTGGAATTGAACAGCCAAACGAAGGAAGTTGACAGTTTTTGAAGAGTTATTCCATAGACGACAAAATGCCACCTACAAGCAGCGCCACTTTAGTGGTGCTCTTCAATACATACTCGTAGATTCAAGGGCTATTCACGGACCATCGGAAAGTTCACAGAGTTTGCGTGGCTGGGCGTGAACTTAAATGAGCGCACCCTGAATTGTATAGTGCGAAGTCCTTCTGTTAAAAATTGATCTATTACCAATTAATTAAATTGATATTAACGAATCTTTTTGAGTCATCTGCTCACAAAGGGACTCATTACATTCCATTTCAGCCTCTATACTAAAATGCAAAACTCCTCTTCTGAGGGTGGTATTAAAGTAGGTTAACGAGTTCTTATGGCCCTACCTTGCCTGCGCACTTACGGTTAGATGCGAAAGCTGTCATCATGGAAATTGTTTTAGTCCCCTAGAAAAACAAAACAAAAAATCCATTTTACTTACCTTCTTCAAAAAGATGAGAAAAATTAATCTATTTCGGATCTGCAAAAAAAAAAAGAGAGAAGAGGCAATGTTAATCATGGAATAAAAGTAAAAGATGCAAATAAGATGTCCCCGGCAGCACAATTACTTGAGACAACAAAAAATTCGACAACTATACGAATACATGCTTAGGGTTACGGAATAAGTCAAGTGAATTACATTTACAAGGTCTTTTGAGGACAACCTTCTCAAGTCTACTATCAGTCCCATCCTTTTCAGTTTTCTTTTTTTTAATTATTTTTCAAGGATGATTTTAGAATTGCTTAATCTAGTCTGTTGTTCATGCATGAGTGTCTGTACTCTGCACTCACTATGATATTAATTTGGGGATGTTATTTAGAAATCGTTGACCTAGAAGGTACCTGCCAAAAGTATTTGTACATCAGTATAAGGATAATTACTTACTGCTTGGCAAAGACCATCCGAGCCGAGTGGTTCTTAATTAAATTCAGATATTTGTTTGGAGGGTGTAGAGATTCTTTGTTATATTAAGAAGAGGATAATTTATACCATGGTAGCAGAAAACTACAACAGGACAACCGGTATTGAGAGGAATAGGAGCTTCATACCTTGCAGATGATAATTTGAATGAACAAAACTCCACAAATGGGTCATGTGATGGAAATAATACGGCTTTCTTGTAAGGCATGCAAATTGTTGTTAACATTAAACGTGTTTGTACCTTAGTCAAAAGTTATTGGACAATGTACATACAAACTACGCTGTGCTTAAAAATTAAGGGAGTTTAGAGAAGTAGGATTTTCATTTCCGATACAATTTCAATCTATGCAATGTAATGACGAAGGTGTTATCTTAATAATTTAAAAACGTTACGTGCTCAACCAACATGGTTCGCCTGTTGCTCACAAATATATAAAACAAGACGATGCTTTCTTCTAGGTTAGGTTAGGTTAGGTTGAATAGGGTGTGAGTTCATCACATTGGACTAGGCACCATATTGGACCCATCGCCATACCTGCGGGGAACCTTAACGGTCAAATAACCGAAACCGCTTCGCCCAAACAATTAATTTCCCTACAGAACCTGAAAATTGCCTCAACTTTGTTCGCGAGGCCAACCTCATCCAAATTGTCGAAGAAGTCCCTACCAAGATATTTCCTCCTGTACAGAGCAATAGCTTGACATTCACAGAGGAGATGAGTTATATCCTCTGTGGCCTGTAAGTCTTCGCAATACCTGCACATGTCTGTATCTGTGAGACCTAATTTCATAGCGTGCTTCCTTAGAAGACAGTGCCCGGAGAGTATCCCTATTGCCATTCTTAGCCTAGATCTGCTGAGCTTTAGTAATTCTACAGATTTTTTTCCTATCTAGCTTAGGCCACAGAGCCTTTGAGACCCTGTGCCCTACTATATTCAACCATCTCTTATCTGCCCTATTTCTGATATCCTCGAGAATAATTCTCTTGGCCACGACTATTGGTGGTCTTATGCCCTCAATTGTTTCATTAGGTGGAAGCTCAGCTCCGGTTTTCGCCAGAACATCAGCCCGTTCGTTACCCTCAATATCGTAGTGTCCGGGTACCCAACACAATCTGACCGGTTCTGCGCGCATAGTGCTCTGAGCATTGTGCTGGAGCGCATGACTAGTTCAGATTTGATGATGAAGGACTCTAGCGCCTTTAGCGCAGCCTGACTATCAATGTGCATAGATAGTGATATTCTTGTTGGATATTGATCCCATATCAAGTAGATCTGCAGCTTTGAGCACGGCCAGACCCTCTGCCTGGAACACACTGCATGTATCCGGAAGTCGTAATGACACGTGTAGGTCTATATTCCTAGAGTAAATACCTGATCCTGTACCCTCCTTAGTTTTGGAGCCGTCCGTATAAATCGGGATTTTTTCTACAGTGTCCCTGAAATCTTGTTATCATAGCTTTTTTTGGTTTTGGATTTGTTTTAGTAAGGCAGGAGTTGTGACACAAAACCGCTTAACACAAACGCACCAGTGACAACTCTCTGATTGTAGATACAATTCAGATCCTCACAGTTCTTTCAGCATGACAAAATGTCAGCACTTCGCCTTGTCGAAAACATTTCTTGACGTCAACGGTTAGGTTGTTACCGACCTTCATAAAGAAGCGAACTTTCATCCCTTGATAGTTATGCCAAAACTAGACGTAATGACATCGGCGAAAATATTAAGCTTAAAATAACTCTTGGCAATTGGCGTTTCTCGGGACTAAAATGACATCTATGATGTAGTATAGCCCTCTCTCGTACAACCAAGAGATATTATATTAACAAATGTCATGGGCTCTGTCGAAAGGGAATGAGGACTCCTTCTCCTTGTGATCTATTTCGGAGAAAGATTCTTGGGTTCAGTTTGTATCTGTTTGTTGATGGTACGCACAATTGGAGAACGACATCAACCTACACTTGATTTGGATAACTGGAGGCATCTAGTCATAGGTACCGAACCGAGCTAGTTTGTTGGTTTAGGCATTGTGCCATTTAAGTTAAAGTACGACTTAGCTATTCGTTTTTAAAACTTCCCTTTACCGTATAGAAAACAATTTCATCCCTACAATAAAAATAAATGGCGAAACAGGCCCCACGCCTAGATTTTCAGGACCGTTCGATTGTGTGAGTTTTTATTTTATGGGACGAATGGAAGAGACCTACAGGACTGAATTTGAGAAACTTAATTCCCATGCTGACGCAAAATGAAATTTTATTTGTGTTACGCATCTGAAAGCATAATTTAATATCTAATCAATTTCTCCTGCTGTTCCAATACATATCTGAATATTTTCCATTGTCTAAAATTCGCTTTTGTTTTCTTTACGGAACCAAAACTCAAAATAACGCCCTCACGTATTCCATTAATTAATTCAATTCGCAAAGCAAACAGTCCGAATTTTCTCAATGACCTTATTAAATGCCCTGGATCCAAGAAATCATTCAGAATTTTGCTTATTCATTGAACGTCAATCTATTGGATACTAGTGTCAGGAATCGTACATATGTCTGTAGCCTAAACTAGTTGTATTTATTCGTCATGGATATGCAAACGATTTCGAATAAATCGTTTTCGATTTAAATTTTATATTAAGTTGGGGTAGATATCGGTGTACTATACGATTACAGTACGGAATGGACAACGGCTGCAAATAAATATCTACTGAATGTATTCCACTCAGCTAACGTGGGTGTATGCTAATTCGAATGGAACACAACAAGAACCATGTTTATGGGTTTTGTCAATAAATACAATATCATCGAAGGTTTGAAAGTAGAACATATTTTTTTTTCTTGCAAATATGCAGATGTCAACTCCTTTCACTCAAGAATAAAGCTGAATCAATTAGAATAAAATATTAGTGTTTACATTGAATGCCGCTGTCAATCGAGAGAAAGTCATATTGAGTTGAAATGTATTCTTGGTTAAAGAATACTGAAATAACAAATGAAACGTCTGGTAAGCAAGTTGATAAGTAAACAGAGCTAGCTGTCGGAGACCTAGGTCATGGACATGTTGCCTCCTCTTCCTCTATATATTTATTTTGTTTATGTCAGTATATACTGTGTCAAACTGGTGTATTTGAAAAAATCTCAGAAGGCTGTACGGAAGTTTTCAGTGGCACAGAACTTTTTTCTGCTGGATCCCAAACTCAAAAGTTGTATAAGAATTAGCAAAAAGTTGGAAAAGCGGTCCAGAGATTTTCAAAAGCTAAAGAGCATTATAAAGGCCATCTGAGTTACCAATCATCATGGGATGATGCTATAGTCTTTCGTCACTTTCTTTTCGAGTGTCCTTACAATGCACGCGGAGAATAAAATATACGATTTGTTTGAAAAGCAAACAGTATTTCAACGACTGATATTAAATAGCCGATTGTAGTGCTTCTATGTTTCTAAGATCATAAATTATAGAAAATGTATACACAGCTTCCTGCCATTGGCTAAATTCATTAGCAAATTCGAAGCAATCAGCTCAATTGCCAGTGTGTCATACTGATATGTGCATTATTTTAATGCTCGCTGAAGGAAAATATTGTACCTGTTCTTAAAAGTCGAAGTAAGTCGAAAGTTGTTTGTTTTTTTTAACTTTAAAAAGAAATGTGTTATGTATTTCTAAAACGAAAGTCGCAAAAGTGCTATTTACGATTCACTTAAGACGAAAATCTTAAGCGTCACAGTTCATATTAACGACTCACCGAATCGGTAATCTATCGCAGTTCGAAATGGATTCCAGTTTCTGTAATTTTTTGTTAAAATATCTTAAGCGAAAAAATCTGGTTGTATGTAGTACTAGAAAATTGTATTGTTTAGATATGTTCTTGTCTATCAGGACAATGTACCTAATGTTTGTTTTTTGTATGGATAGTACCACGCCCTTTGTTGAACACCGCCCTCATTTATTTGCGATTTTACAATTTTTCTTTATTTTTATTATTTTTTTGTAATGGGAATTCGCTGGAAGGAAAAATCATCGAAAGACATTGCAGAGCTATTACGCAAGGGATGCTTCTGCAATAGTGAGGGACTTTAACCCGATCTAAAGTTGGGAGTTTCCCAAGGGGACTGACTTTCGTCATCCCGAATTGATTGCACCTAGTCGTTCGACTAATCGGCAATTTATTTTTGATTCATTTTAAAAAAAAATTAGAGGATAAATCCGACGTTTGCCGAATTTCTATACTTTTTTAGTTGAAAGTATTACCTACTTTCTTGGTCTTAGCTAAGATCAAGAGGTTTTACCCGCCTTAATCTCCTGATAACATTGTCAGTATTTAAAAGTTCTGATATTTCTGTGTTAACATGGTTAAGAAGTCTACTTTTATGCCTTCGGGCAACTTTTCTAACCTCTTCCTCAACCATTTCAATGTTAAGATCTCTATGTAGATCAGCTTTGAGTATGTACCAAGGTGCATTGACTATGTTCCTTAGTACTTTATTTTGGAAAACCTGAATTTTTTGCAAATTTGTTTGGCATGTACATGCCCACAACTGGATCCCGTAGGTCCATACTGGTTTTAGAACTTGCTTGTATAGCAATAACTTATTGTAATTTGACAGAGATGAATATCTCCCAATAAGCCAATACATTTTGCTGTATCGCATGTTCAACTCGTCTCTTTTTTTCTTTACATGCGCATTTTTCTTTATAATTTTTAAAATTTACAAACATTTACTAAAAAACTGCCAAATCAATCCTGCCGTTCTCAAGTGATGCCCTTACATGCGAACAGCGAGATTTTGAAGTATGGTATACCTACCGGACAAAATAAAAAAAAAATACGTATCACCAAAACCGGATAAATAATTCTTGAATTATTGAGGAAAGCGTCGCCATTACAATAAATAAGGTGAACGAATGTTTAAAATTGGGACCGGGCGAGTAGTTAAGAGATAGCTCTACCCCCCAACATCAGCCAGATTTATCTTGATGCTTTTACCGGACAGTTAAAAGCATGTCAGGAGCAATTATAGGCTTCTTTTTCCCAGAAGACAAACCGGAACCCCTTTTTCGGTACCAAGCAGTAGGGTGGATTGCTTCAATCAAGCTTTTCTGCACGCACCAATCACATAGACTTTTGGTGCCAAGCAGCAAAGAGGATTGATCCATTCACTCACCGGTCTCTCTCCTTGCCGATGTCAATAGGCAGGGGCAGACTGTTACGGTCACCCTCCGTACTTCCCTAAAGATACACGGCTACCAAGAGGTGGTAACTTTATTAATTTTAATCAATTGAAGTAACTGCTTCAGTCACCACCAAAACCTCTTAACGAGGAAAGATACACAGATCTCTATCTCAAAAGAAATCCACACGTAGCAATAGAGTTCCTAATTGCAATGTCTGGCCCGTACATTTTCCTGGCGACTTTCCCCTTCCCTTCCCCGCCCCCTTTTTACGACGACGGTAGTATACTGATCCGGAGTTTGTCGCCATTACAACGTTAACATATTTTGTTTAAATCAGCCGCGTATATAGTTGCACGCAGATAGACCCTACCAGTCTATCAACCACCCATTTACCCTTCCCCATTCATTACCCTACGTAACCTGTACTGTTTCGGAGGATGTCGATATAACAATATTAAAATAATTTCTAAGATCGGCTGAGTAGTTCCAGAGAGCCCATTCATCCTTTATCCCCTCCCCCATACTCTAAGACTTAAATGGAGAACAAATCTATAAATTAGGAAAAAATGATGAAATTCGTATTAACGATTCTCGAGTTATGGAAGGACAAACAGACAGACGTTACATTATTTATACATATATAAAGAGATATTTTTGAACGTGGGACGATACAATGGCAGAATGAGTGGCAGTCACTAATTTACTAGAATATGAGTCTCATTTCACTCTGCTTCATATTCCATACGAGAAGCATAAGAACTTACTAAAATCCCATAGTGACTGTCAACCAAGACATCCACGCAAAAGGACGAACTTATTGTTGAAAACTGTGTCAGCGAAGATGCATTTTGTTATTAGCTTTAACTGCGAATCTTATAACATAAGTTATCCAAATATCACATAATAGTATAGACAGTCAAACGACCTAAACACCAAACTGCAGCTTTCAACCTTATTATGGTGGGTGGTCTGATCCACATTGACACCTACTCATTGTAGTATAAATTAGTTATTACATTTTGCGTCTACACTTAAGTCTCTGTCGCACAAATGGTATCTAAAGTGTCAATGTGTCAATCCGGTAAAAAAAGCCAGCACTTCCTGATTAATACCTTGCAAGCCCAAATCCAAATACGCAGACATTTTCTCCATTTGCTTACACAAACTAATCCTCCTGTGCTTCCAACTTTTCGACCTCCGCTCGCAATCATTATAAGGATAGTCTGCTAATCCCCTTACATGACCTCCATGTAATTTTCATGCTGAGTAAAGTCAACTTACAATCGACAACCACTGTGTGTGGGCCATTTCCCCCCTTGTGAACGAAAGCAAAAATTAATAGGACTTAAACAGGATCCCCTGGAGTGCTCAGTTTACAACCATGCTACATTTTTTGCAATCTTTCCCAGCAAAAGCAGATTAAAAGCTGATGATGTCTTGGGTATACGCAACAGGAAAAGCTGTTCCGCTAACAACAAACAGCTAATCCATTTAATACACTCTTAGTGGCAAAGTTACTGGAATCCATAGAGATTAATTCACCCAATCAAACCGTCTTCAGTAAGTCCCGTTTATAAATAGCCTTCCTTAACAGTACCAACTCTGCTAATAAAGACCACACACACACAAAAATTAATCAATTACGTATCAAATGAATTTCCCCAAGGACAAGATTCAACGCACAAAAGCTTTTCTGATTCGAGTGTTAATGCGCAAACTAATATGAACTTCATAGCTAGATGTACGGGTTCAAAGGATCCCCCTGGCTGGTTCTGTAATTAGGACGTACCTATAAATATTTGAACTCATTTGCTTTCAAATGCAGGGAATCGCTTTTTGTAACATTCATGTGTGCTTAATTAATGGATAAAGTTGGTAATGAATCAGAGTCGTCGGAAGATTAGAAGGTGATTCGGTAAACATTTCGTTAAAGGATTTCACATAATCTGACAAGCATAAGTAAGGAGGGACACTCTCAGCTAGCTATTATAGAGCAGTGAGTGGAAATGCTGACAAGAGAGACGAATGCATGCTTAACCTTTTGATTTTAAAGGAATACAAGTCAAATGAGATTAGACGCCTTGTTGAATTACGTATACTATTCTAATCTACATATTTGCTGAGTGGTTCTATTCTAAGCCATCGAGGATTTTTTTTATTCAATGTTAATCGCCATGGCACGCGGCGCTTTGCTAAGATGGTATCTTCCTATAAGTATATTTTCAGCCAAGCGCAAGCGAATTCATCTTAAGCGGATTACGGTAATGTATTTTGACCATAAACTGACCACTCTTTGTGATCCATTTTAAATCGGATTAATGTTTGTCCCAATGAGGATATAAAAGACTTTCGTTCTTTCTGCTGCTTGTCCTTGTAAATATAAATAGCAAATTGAAGCTTCGTATAGACGTATCTGTATATACAGTGCGGTTCACTTGTTTAGTCGCAAAAGAGTTATGTTTTATTTCTTGTTTTTTTCGTATTATGTGGAACAAAGAGAAACAAACACTTATTTGGAAGAATGGTATATTCATACACTATAAAACAAACATAATTTAAAACTTGATGATAGACTCATAACGGTAGTTTTATTAATTTTTTTTCTATACCATGCAAAAACGTATGCATTCTTTTGGTTCACTTGATTAGACGCACCTGCAAAAAAGTCGAAAAACAATAAAACACCAAATTTGTTTGCGATATTTTTATTTATTATTAATCAATTTCTGTTATTTTAATAATGTGTGAGGCAGCACCATTGGATATAATCTCAAAAATGCTGTTTTAAAAGAGCCATATGAACTTTTAAGGTCATTCAAGGATATATTCCCTCAAGAAGCTACATATAATCGCCGCAATCAGCTCCTGATTGTGTTGATACTGATTGTTGCCTCAATAAATTCCTCGGGCAACATTTTCAATAATATTAACATCAGGCGAATGTGGTGGACGGTGCAAATATTTTAATATTTTTACTGGCAATTATTAATTTGACAAGTCGTGAATTGTGTATAGGCTCAGGCACGTTATCCTTCTGGAACGTCTATTGAATAGATCCACAAAGGTCCTTTATTGTGGGAAAAGCTGCTTCCAAAAAAGTTTTGCAAGAAATAGTAGTAATTTTATTAAAAACGATTTCCAGTTTAAAAAGCGCCGAAGAATGAAATTGCACCCCATACCATAACTACCCCTAATTTAGAATAATAACGGTTCAAAACATATTTCCTTTCCGGAAATCATAAAAGTAATAGCTGTTGTTGCTTGGATGATCCTCCAAGTTAAAATCCTTTTTGTTCGATAAATCGACTTTGCTCTAATTTCTGAAGACCGCTTAAATTCATATGAACAGATTCATATCCCATGCCATGTGAGACCTTATGCAAATTCAAGGTGTGGGTTGCTTGCGTGCTTGACTAGGTGGTGTTTTTTTTTGTTGTAGTTTTGTAAATGTTGGGTGTAAAGCATAGAAAATAACACAACTCGATTGGATTTGCTATAAAAAAAAACACAGCCAATTCCATAAGACACTAGTCTTTGAATTTTAGCTCAGTGTAAGAACCTTTAGAATCCTATTTTTGTATTTGTTTCCATAAGATACCCTATTTTTTTTTACAAAGTTTCATATCAAGTGTTCACTTCGAGCAATTTTATGAACCATTTCACGCATTGAAAAGCTTTCCGAGAGGTTCTTTATCCGAGTACTTGTTGTTAACTAACCAATTTAACCTGTGCGTCTAATCAAGTGAATCAAAAAAATTCATACGTTTTTGCATGGTATAAAAAAACCGTTATGAGTCGTATCATCAAGTATTAAATTATGTATGTTTTATAGTGTAAGTGTATGAATGTACTTACCTTTCTGCCAAAAAAGTTTTTGTTTCTCTTTGTTCCACATATTACGAAATAAAACGTGACTCTTGTGCGTCTAAACAAGTGAACCGCACTGTATGTTGAGGGTAACAGTATAGACTGTTTTATTTCGAAGGTATTTTATTCAAACGCTTGTTGGTATAGGAATAAAATGGTAAGTTGTGACAGTTGGTATTAATTTAGTTTTTTCGACTGACTCTGAATATTTTATTTTGACGATCATTTTAAATCTAAATATCATCAATCAGACAGAACTTCACAGACGACTGATAAAACTTTGAGGTGATTAGGGACTTTGCCTATCTCGGCTCCGCTAAAAACTCTGACAAAGACACAACAGCAGGAATTAAACGAAGAGTTACACTCGCCAACCGCGGTTTCTTTGGCCTAAGGAGGCAACTGACTAGTAAGGCTTTGTCAAGAAACACTAAGGAGCCTTTATATAAAACCGTCATTATCCCAGTCATGCTGTATGGTGCAGAAGCGTGGACGTTCGCAAAGGCAGAAGAAGATCTTATTGGTCGCTTCGAACGAAAAATTCTTCAAGTGATTTTCGGTTTCATTTGCGTTGACGGGTTTTGGAGGAGAATATTTAACAGCGAACTCTACGACCTGTACAGCTACATCGATTTGGTCAGAAAAGTACCTACGTGTCAATTGACTAAGACGGCTAGAATATGCAGAGCGAATTGACACCAACGCTCCGGCCCGAAGAGTCTTTGATTCCAACCCGGAAGGACAACGCAATAGAGACAAAAAAGGTCTTTAGATTAGGTAAAGCATTTTAAACTTTGTAATCAGACGAAAAGGCAGAATACCAAGTAATCTTAGCACCAGCCTACAAATGCTTGAGATACAGGAATATTCTCTAAATAGGTAACTTAACTTAATTTTGACGACGCTGATCTTGTATACCGTAAAAGTCATTCTTCCATGTAACTCCCGAAATGAGTGGGACTCCAAAGTCGTTAATGGCTTAGGGGCTGTCTAGTTAGATTTTCTAGAGTATATTCTTTTTTACTTTAGATGATTTTCTGAAAGTTTCGTTACCATTTTTAGGAAAAGTCGTCTAGGGGTTATTAATTTTTGCAGGGTCTATTTTTGTATTTATTTGAATAGATTGGCGATGTTGGGACTACCACTAGGTGCCTATGATTGGAAGCAAATCTTTACAAAGATACATCGCACCTCACTACTTTATAAATATTTATTTTTGTTTTCTCAATCCACAGAATATTCCGCCATTTTTTCACTCATTCAGGTCCGTTCCAACTTCTATGGCTTAAGGCAAATTCTTTTCGGGGCCTTACGTTCCTAGCTCTTAGGAGTGGAACTTTTCTGGCTACTCTTCTTGAAGATTGAAGTTCTGTAGTCTCCTGTGGAGGGTATAATAATAGCTCGGTAATTCGAATTTTTCTGGAACAAGGTAAAACCTATGAATTTAACAAAAATTCAGTAAAAATGTAGATACAGCGCTCATTTACGGCAAACTCAGTCGCTTATAAGTAGATAAGCAAATGTAAGACATTTTATTATCATAGTCATAAATAAAATCTTATTTATAAAAAAAAATACATATTGAACGATTTTTCATTCAGCAACCACCTAGGCGTATGTGTACTATTTTTTCTCTTATTTACATTTGAATCTCTAGTTTATAGAAATGTGGCAATAGGGGATAACAAACCAAGAACTACACTCACCAGTTGCTGTATTTTCATTTTGTTTTCCCAAAACCACTTACTTAGGTTTAAATTCCTGCATAATATAACAAACTTCAAATTCTGCAAACCCAAGATCGAGGCCATTAAATCACTAAAGCAGGGTATACCCTCACAGTAATTTATTTTAAACATGTCGTTCACTTCCTGTTCAATGACTCATTTCATCTGAAGTCGCCTGCTATTCCTACAACTCACCATGACACCATGTATGTCCTAAGGTGAGGGCTTCCAACTCCACCTCACCTCCACCACTGTATCCATGTCCGCAACAATATATTTCTGTCTAAATTCACAATGCCAAATCTGTCCCTGATAATGATTACAATTTGTTCGTTTATTATCCAATTTCTGATAAAAACCGAAGCTCCATCGAAACTGAATTGATTTTGGTATTGATTTTCGACTCTTGTGTCTCAGTCGTAGTCCCAGATAAAGAACAAAACCACCTATCATTCTATCTGTGCCCCCATCGGTTGATTTTCAAATTCAAACATCCTTATCCTGGGGCTACATTTTCCGTTCTCCACATAATATTTTTTTATGGCCGTCATATTTTTACGAAAAATAATATTTCAAATCTGTCGCTTTATCGGCGTAGAATAAAAAAAAAAACCAAAAGAGTTTCCCCGGCGACCACCACACGTGATGACAACAATTCGCAAGTGTAGGTATATATTTGCTGCAGCACACTTAAAACCCTCGACGATTGTCATCAATTTTCCCAGAGCTCTGTTACAATGGATATAGTTGGCCTTTGGATCATACATTTACACAGCTGAACAGAAGGGGGGTATTGATGGTGATAAATCACGACACACAACACAAGCTTCGATTGCCTTATGCAGATTATATTGAGAATACCCAAGAGTGTAGCTATTCACCTTTTACCTGCTATTGGGTTGTTGTTATTGTTGCGTTATTGTTTGCATTAAGTTGGTTTGCCCGAAATTCGAGATCAAAAATCAAGCCACCGTGAAAAGGTATATGAAACGAAAGGTAATAATTTTTGTAGGGAAAACTCAATTTAGCTTCCAGACAGAAGAACCCTTGCTCACGTTAATGGATGGGAGTTTTTAGGTTATGGACACTAACATCATTGATGGTAATGACTTCTTAATCGACTCATACATAATTCATTTGCTCATAATTTGCGGTTGGAATTCAAATTCATTGAGCTCAGTAGGCAAAACAATATGCTAATTATTAGGTATGAAAGAGCAATTTGCCAAAGGAAGTTTGTCTTTAAAATTTTTAACAGACTTGTCATATCTTCAACACTTTAGGAAGATACCTTCCGTTGTTTTAAATGAACATTTTATGCAAAATTAACGCAGAATAAAGCTTTACGAGTAGATATGCTTATTAAAGATGAACTAGTGAGAAACATGTGTTTTTGTTTTCTTTTTGAAAAATTTGGAAAATCCGGATTTAAACGTTGTCTTGTTAACTTTTCCTTTTATATTTTAGATTTTGTCCGGACTAACTTACTGACTTATCAATGCATAGCCGAATCCGCTTCCTTTAATGGCGGTTTTCATAATTTCTTAAAACACAATAACTAGAAATAGGTTGTATTAATTTAAGACTTTGCAAGTTGAATTAAAAAATATTAGACTGTGGGCGCAGTAGCGCAGTGGTTAGTGTGCTGGACTGCTGTGCGAGGAATCCCAGGTTCGATCCCAGAAAAAACACGAACATCTGACAAACATCCGAGAGTATGACTGTCCCTGTCCTGAAAAAGCTCCTCCAATTCAGCCGTTCGGAGTCGGCATGAAATTGTAGGTCCCATTCATTCCTCCCAAAAATAGATACTCACACAAAAGAATGTTTATTTTTTTTAGACTGGGGTTTCAATATCCTTTATCCTCAGGATCATTATAGTTATGTACATTTTTAAGGTCTATAAATTCATACCCGCTAATCATAACAATGCGCCATTTTTATCAACTTTCCAAAACTCCTTCTGTACAGGCCAAGCCAACTTTGGAACTTGCTTCCTGGGAATATATTTCCAGAAGACTACAATTTGCAGCAATTTAAGTGCAGAACTAACATACATCCGCAAGCATCTCGGGCGCTGTTGAAGCGTTATAGGTTCGCCTTTCCCGGGAGGAATATTTAAAAAAAAAATAGACCATTTCTGGAGACATTTTTATTTTAGCCCAATGGCACGTTTTAGGGGATACATTTTTTTCACATTCATTCATTCATATATTTTCAATGGACCACGACCGCTTACCCAAACTTCAAGACCATAGGTAAGAGTTAGGACAAACACCGAATTAAAAACTTACGACTTAGCTTTGACACCAAGTGCAATGGGTACTTTTAATAACAGAATGAAAAACTGTCTTAAAATTGCCCCAGATTGACCAACCCTACAAGGAAACTCAGAATTGTTCCTTCATTCACTCGTGACCACGAGTTACTTAAACTTCTCTACCTGTTTTAATCAATCAATCAATTTGTTAAAACCAAAACTTCCTACATTTGGAAATTTTCCATTGCAACGATCTTATGCTTCATTAGAAGCTCAAAGCTTCATGTTGGGTCACAAGGGACCTTATAATGGGCTTATTGTGTTCTTGTTCTTCTTCGTGCGAATGATTGGTTTTAGTTTTGTTAACTTTGTAGTAAAATCAGTGACTCAGTGTGTAGCTACACTAATAGTGTATAGCCGATTATAGTTATGATGATTTGGAATCGAAGATAGTGAACCTCAAAAGGAATGGCTTCCACCAATGGAGGAAAAATTGCTATCCTGTTTTAAGAACCATACACATGGGAGCGAACGAACGAATTGATGAAATGCGAACAAACCACTTTTTATGCATTCATTAATAGAAAATTCCACATTTTATTATTCCAAGATATCCTCCTCTTGGAATAAGGTTAAGTTCGAACGAATTTTTTATTCGCTAGTTGTGGAACGCGATTTAAATGATGTGGATTGTGAATAGACTGACAATTCGCGCGAGGGTGTTTTCGTTCGCGGCAAAAAATTTTGATTTCGAAATTTCGTTATTTAAACTGTTAATAAACTTATTTTCTTAATAAATGTTGATGGAATAATTAATTATCCTCATCTTGGAGTAGTAAAATGTTCAATTTTCTGTTTATAAATGCATACAAAGTGGTTTGTTCGCATTTCATCAATTCGTTCGTTCGCTCCCATGTGAATGGTCCTTTACCGCCAAATGGAGTCTGCTTTGATTGCGGCTGTTCATAAAGAGCCGTGCATTTAGAATAGCAAACGGAAGGATTACAAAATTCCGAATGCCAAAATTGATTGTTGAAAACAGGTGGCAGCTGAACTCAATACGGATGGGGTTGACGACCGACGCGACGTGTCGGGCCGAATCATCTTCGAAGAAATTTTTAACCCTCGTTTGGACTAACAAATTAATATTTCAGAATTTTTTTAGACATTTTAATCTGAACAAGCAACGCCCGCCGGTTTATTTTCTTTTAAATAAAATGAAAATTTATTTGAATTATTATTGTACGTTTGTTTATATTTTTCCCTCTTTTTTAAGCTTTCATTGGATGGACCAGAAAGATGAATGTGAGTTTAAAATATCGCTGAAGTATTGCCTAACAATTAAAAGGATTTCTTGAGTTAACCTACATAGATTTATGAGTATAATGGCAAGTTCAGCGTAGTAAAGTCGAGTACTTACCCCCTTTTTTTCAACCCTTATAGAACGAATTTTCGAAAAAGATGAATGAGGAATGTTAAAATATCGATTTATGTATCAACATACAAGTTTTCAAGTTCATATGGCTAACGGTTCGTGAGACCCCCCTTACTTCCGGTTCCGGCGACCCCTTTAATCCTCTACAATTCTCACCTATCTCACCTACGGCCAAATTTGGCCACACATCTATAAATCAGAGAAAAAAATTGTGAAAATCGGACGAATGGTTCTCGATTCAGGAAGGACGAACAGACGGACGTTGCCTTTTATAAAGTAGTATGGAAGTATGGATAACAAAACGAAAGACAAAGGAAAAATTGAAAAATGAACAAATATTGCCAAATTAATAAAAATTAATAAATAGCTACCGTAACAGCTATTATGGGCAAAGGCACCTTAGGCCTAGCTTCTCAAAACCCTTCGTTTGTGTGATTTTTTTTTAGTTTTGGGACAATTAACGAACCTAAATTTTATGCTAAAACCGATCAGCTGATCGAAATAAGAACTAACAAATTAGTTATCTTTATTTTTCGAACTATTCTGGTTTATGGAATGACATTTACCACATCCACCCCACCCATATCATTGTCAATCCTATTAATCGTGTCACTGCGTTATCGCCTTTCGTGCGCCGCCGCCGGCCACTCGCGCTTATCATTCAGCTCTGTCACAGCATGACAAAGCGAGTATGTCATGAATTTTGGGACACAATGATAAGAGCATTTCCGAATGATTAACACGTTGTGCTAGGGTGTCAATTGGCGTTTACACAATATCATATGACATTTACACGACGATTTGTTGGGTGAATTTTGTGACGCCGCCAGCATGTCACGTTTCAAAACATTTGTAATTGTGAACTCATAATTTTTTTGATTTATTACAGCTTATGTAACAACAGTGAAACTCTTTCTGAACCGCATAATGTTTCCAACATCAGAACTAATTGCATAACATTCGTATTATAAAATTTGCATTTCTTCATCAATTAAACAATTAAAATCAATTGACCTAGATTTGCATCTCTAAATCTGTATTACCTTATAATAATACACTTCAATGGTAATAGCAGCCCTGAGGGCGCCGCCGCACGATTATTTTTGATAGACCTCTTAACAATTTTAACACTGCCTCTGGGCCAGCAACAATAACAATAATTACCCGATAATGCGATTAAAAAAAATTCGTGTACAATAAAAGAATCAGAAAGGTCCACGAAAAGATGGAATGATAAAAATATCAAAAATAATCCCACAACAATTTGACAGTGCATACACTGACTGACTGACACAATATTTAATGAGCAGCGGAAAAGGAAAAGGAAAAGTAAACAATTGGCGATGATGGAGGACAATGGCATATTATTATTGACGTTGATACCTACTTTTAGCCGAGTTTTTTTTTCGATTTTATAAATTTGGAGCATTTAATGAGATATAACTTTCATTTCGCACTTAACAATTGAAGAAGAAAAATAAGTTTGAATTTCGCGTGTACAAGAGCCGATGTCTCGTCTCAATATACTCAGTGAGGTTAGTTTTTCTAATAGTTTCGCATTCGAAATTATATATAAACAATTTGGCAATTGTTTTGAATTGTGGAGCAATTCTTCGTTTATTTCAATTGTGTTGTGTTGAATAAAAACACAAACACAAAGAAGTAATGAAAGTGTGGACTGTGGGGCTTAGTTATAGGCTCTATGGAAATTCAATCAAACAACGTAACGACCAGTCTGAGAGTCGCGGTACCTACTACTTTAAATTTACAAATTTTTAATTTACAAAATTTGTCCAAAATATTTAAGACTTAAGCACATTGCCTTAGCAATAGCTCTAACTGGATTATCCTCGTAACGAAATATTTTAAAGAATGATGAATCAAATGTTGGAGCTTGCGCTAAAAATAAATCAACAGACTCAAAAAATAAATAAATAGGTGGCGCAAAAGGCGGGTAGACACCCTAGTCCTAGCTTCGTTTGTGTGCGTTTCTATTTTTGGGACGAATGGAATGGAACAACAATTTTCTCTGAGTCCGAATGGCTGAATTTGAGAAGCATTTTCACAGTCATACTCTCGGATGTTTGTCAGACGTGGCGCAGTAGAAAAAAACCTTAAGCTGTAATTTGTGTTTTCCGGGGTTCGAACCTAGGATCCCTCACACAGTAGTCCAGCACACTAACCACTGGGCTACTGCGCCCCAGACTCACCATCTTATATATTCCCTTTTGAAAGTTGAAGATACAAGATAATGTTTTTTGTAACTTGTAAGACACTCCATTGTAGCAGGAGGAGGCTTTATTGCAGATTTGTGTACGTCTTACCTCAAGTACAGGACGCAAAAAGTAAAAATTGGGAACATTTTTGGCGGCTCTGAGAAAATTAACCTCGGCGTTCCTCAAGGATCTATCCTTGGTCCCTTGTTGTTTTTAATTTATGTAAACTCAGTCTTCAGTCTTCCTTTTGTAAATAGGCTGAAAGCTTTTGCTGATGACTTCGCGTTTGCATACAGCTCAAAGAATTTCTTCAACTTACATGCTGATATCAGCCACGATGTACATCTATTAAGGCTATGGTTTGTGCAACATAGGTTATTAAGCAGTAAGATGAAGCTCATGTTCTTCAACCTTACCGCCAAGGGATCTCCGAATGTTGATATTGTGTTTCATGCAGATAGTTGTCGTAGATTTAGCTTGCTATGTTGTGGATGCAGTATCGTATATACTGAAAATGTCGACTGTTTTTCTATTGAAATAGTGAAGAACTATAAATACTTAGGTGTAATTATTGAACAAAACCTAAGCTAGTGTGATCATATCGCTATTTTAAAACATATTTGCTGGTGTGATCATATTTGCTATCCACTCTGCGAAGCTTCTACAAGCTTCAAAAGTACCTCTCTACAGGAATCTTAAAAAATATTTACAAAATATCCATTCTAGATTACAATATGGAATAAGCTGCTGGGGTGGTACGCACGTAAATAAAATCTCTTTTTAATAAACTGACAATTCTGCCAGTTAGACATTTTTGTTCTTTTTGAAAGTTTTAAGTTTTTTATACCCTCTACAGGAAGGTACCTATATTCACTTTGTCATTACGTTTGTAACGCCAAGAAGGATTCACCGGAGACCATATAAAGTATATTTATTCTGAATCAGGATCACATTCTGAATCGATTTTGCCATGTCCGTCTGTCTGTCTGTCTGTTGAAAACACCTTACCGTCCAAACAAATCGACTTAGGTGAATGAAATTTTGTAAGAGGGCTTTTTATACCGTCGTTAAGTTGGTATTAAAAACTGTCTATGTCGGTCAAGTAGTTCTGGTACTTCCCATACAAAACCAATATTATAGTGGAGGGTATCAAATCATCGGCCAGGCCGATGATAACTCTTTTACTTGTTTTTATTAGAGGTGGGTACTTACAGAGTCCCATCAATGATAACCACAACCTTCGAAGCAATTTAAGCTCCATGGTCAGCATACTAACTTTTCGCACTTCTAATTTAACAAGCTTTTACACAATTATATCTTGTAAATTATTTAACACACTCCCTCCAGACATTCGAATGATTGGAACTTTGAGAATCTTTTTATCTAAAATAAAACTGTGGCATTTGAATATTAACCATAATAAAATCGAAATCTTGTTGCACATAATCAACTCTAAAACTTATATCACCTTAAAATTGTTTCACTATATCTCCTGTTTGTAATTTTTCCCTCTTTTTTTCTTGTTTAATAATTGCATTCAAAAATAAAGACCAATAAGCCCAAACTGATCACTACACAAGAAAAACGAACTTGATCAACAGAACAAAATTTCAATTGTAAAGGGTCCGCCAAATAATTTTTTTTTTTTTGAAAATGCTATAAAAAAAAACTACTGAATATTTTCTCAAATTTCTTTTTTATTTGAAAGTACAAGCCTTCCGGTTAATAATGGAAAATAATTTCATTCAAATGGGTGCCTCGGCTGGCCATGCAGTAGCCTACACGATCGGTCCAATTTGTAAGCACATTATCTATTGTGTGCAGCTGTATTTCACCAATGGCTTCACGAATATTGTCCTTTCAAGCGTCAATTGTCTCTGGCATGTCGGCGTAACACTTATCTTTTACGGCACCCCACAAATAATAGTCCAACGGTGTCAAATCGCGGCTCCGCGGTGGCCAAACGACATCAGCTCTGCGGCTGATAATGCGATCTTCAAAAACAGGGCGCAAAACATCGAGTGTAGCTTCGGCTGTGTGGCACGTAGCGCCGTCCTGTTGAAACCAAATGTTGCCAATATCCTCCTCTTCAATTTTTGTGAACAAAAATTCGTTCAACATGGCCCGATAACGATCGCCATTGACTGTAACGGCCACTCGCTCATTTTCGAAGAAAAATGGCCCAATTATGCTTCACGCACACTTTCTGCCACAGCAGCAATTTTCTCGGGTGTACGCACTGTTTTTGGCTTTTCACGCTTTGGTTTATCGATGAGGATGCCAGTTTCTTTCACTTTTTTCACAAGATAACGAACATACGGAGCTGACGGTGCTTCTCTTCTTCCAAAATCCGTACGCAATGTCGCAATATTTCCCAGCGTTGTTCAGGCGTATACACAACCATATTCGTTCAGCGGAAGGATAAAACTAATTATCTGTCAAATCAGACATGGGCTAAGTGTTACCATTCGCGAAATAAGCACTAGTTGAAAAAAAAAAAAAAAACGTTAGATGGCGGACCCTTTACTTTACTGTTCACCCCACTAAAGTAATTTAAATAATGTAGTAACAATACCTCTATTTTTTTCATTAAATATAATATGTCACTAACTATTCTCTCAATTTATGTTTAGATAAATTTGAATTTGAAATAATAACATTCACTATTTTATACTGAATTTTGAGAATAAAGAAATTATAAAAAAAAAAATTCAGAAAATCTACAAGAAGGTAAAACGAACTTTCCAAGAATACAAGGCCCGAGCAGAAGCATAAAGAGGCGACCATGGAAATACGTAGGTATAGATTCACAGTCGGTGCTGAGAATTTATTGGACATAACATTTCTCCATATAATTAAATGGCTGGGAGAACCCACAAGCCACAATGCGAATGACTGATGTGCATAGGTCAGGTGGAGCATATGAATAACATAACGAACCAGCCCGAAGAGTCTTTGAGTCCACCCCTGGTGGAAGCTCACGCCTTAACCAACTTGGTGTATGAAGCTGACTGAAGGCAGCTAGCTAGGTACCAAACTGGCTAGAGGGGCTGGTTGATTGAGGTAGTCCACTTTAAATGCCATCATAAGAGTATCGATCGCTTGGCCTTTTTTGGGGCTAGGTTGATCTTCCACTTTGAGCTGGACTATTTGTGATTCGAACCCAAACTGAAATTATTGATCAACCAGTTCGTAGGTCTTTTTGTTATATTTTTGAAGCCCCCGTGTCCGTGGATACATACATATTTAAATTTGCTCACATTTCTAGAGGGAAACTCTGGAGTGTATTACAGGAGTATGGAATTGATGGTTCTCTCTTGAGAGCCATTCAATCTCTTTACACAAACTGTAAAAGCTGTGTTCGGGTAAACGGCGTTAAATCAATACCTTTCACCGTGGGCGTTGGACTTCGCCAGGGGTGCGTCTTGTCCCCTCTCCTTTTCATTACTTATATGGACTGGATGTTACAGCGCAGTCTTGGCGAAGAACGTTTAGAATTGGGAGATCTGAGGATAAGTCATTTGCTCTTCGCTGATGACTTACTTGGTCATCCTTGGGTCCTATCAGACTGAACTTCAGCGCGCACTCGATCGGTTTGTAGCCGCTTGTGTTGAAGCTGAGATGAAAGTAAACGTGAACAAATCTGAAGTGATGGTCATCTCCATAACGCCTGTTCAGTGCACTCTGCATGTTAGTGGAGTCCCATTGAAACAGGTGGAGAAGTTTAAGTATCTCGGGGTCTTATTCACGAGTGATGGAAGGAGCAATGCTGAGTTTTCTTGTAGGATTGGTCAGGCTGGATCGATTTTGAGACAGCTTGGTCATTCTGTTATCAGGAGGACTGAACTTGGTGTCAAAGCTAAGTTGTCAGTCTTTAATTCGGTGTTTGTTCCAACTCTTACCTATGGTCATGAGGTTTGGGTAATGAGCGAAAGAATAAGATCGCGAATACAAGCTGTCGAAATGAGATTTCTCCGTTGTATTGCTGGTGTGACTCGTAGATATCGCATTAGAAATACCAGAATACGTGAGGAACTCAATGTCGAACAGCTACTATTCCGGACGGAGCGGTCCATGCTTCGGTGGTTTGGTCATATTAAACGTATGTCCCCGGCCAGGATCCCAAGACGTGCCATGGAATCCGTACCATCGGGCAGGCGTCCCCTAGGTAGACCCAGGATGAGATGGTTAGATCAAATTTATAATCTCTCCACTACCCGTATGGGGATTGCCCTTGATGATTTGGAGTCGATGGCGGAGGATCGAGTGCTATGGAAGGTGCCAAAGTTACGAATTTTAAAAGCAACATTCAATCGTGGACCTCAAAAATTAGCAACTCAGCGGTAAAATCACTAATTTGAGAGCAGAATCTATTTTAGTTTGCGCGAATAGAGCAAAAATAACCAATATTGAAAAAAAAGTTAAGTACAGTATAAAGCCCGTAGGTATAATTTATGTATTAGTATTTTTCTTAATAAGAAAGATAGGAACAGTTGAAAAAACGTTTAGCTGTATAAATTATACATTACCGGGGGTCGACCCTCAAACCATTCGCTCTCTTTTCGAGCACACTAACTAGTGGACCCAAAAAAGTCACAAAATTTCAGTCGAGTCTATTTTAAATAAACTACCAATTATCGTCCTTATTCTCGGAAATACAACTCAAATTAATAACCACTTTAATACAATTTAGAGAACTATTAATAATATGTTAATGATACACTCTGCGAACGTAACGACGATGACAAGATGACAGGCACATTGCTGACCCAAATTGCAAATTTGGAGGTCATCCAAATATGGCCTTAGGCCGGTCGATTCCAAAGAAGTCTCTGTTGTAAGGAAAATTATTGAAAAGGCGATATGACTTCAAGAGTCTCTTGAATTCGTCATACCTATCCTAGGGATATTTAAAAGCATATAGCCATCCACTAATCTATGGAAAGTGGATGCTGATCACATCCGAAGGCGAAGAACTACACGTATACAGGTGCGACCACGCAGTAAATTTTCTTTGAGTGCCTACAGACGGTGAATCTATATAGGCATACGTGATGGTAATAAAAGTGTGTTTCTGCCTTGTAGAACGTGCTATAGGCACTCCAGATAAATAAAAAAAAATTCAGACAAATAATAGATTTCAAATCTCAATCTCATTTCCCTACGAGTGTCTACTTACTCACCAATCACCACCCTATGTCAACATGATTGTACACCGGTTTATAACCTACAACAGCTTTCGTGAAGTGTGACACCCACTCGATTACGACAAAATTGTTATAGTAAAAATGAGTCTTCACCTTCATCCAGCGGTTACAGATACAATATACGTAGATCTATATGTGTCTACTTTTAACTAAAAACATTGTTTTAAATTACCGCTTTGTGTCAGTAATCAGGTTCATTTGTGCCTTATGTCGCCCAGATTGGGTGTCAAGTTTCCATAACAGAGAACTTTCAACTGTGCAAATGCTCACATTAAAACGACCGCGCGGCGTACCTAACTAAACGTACATGTTGCGCTCAAACACAAGGAGAAAGGACAAATTAGACGTGATAATGGTTGAAATTTTTGATGTGGAATCAGAGAAGACTAATAGGCGCACATTTAAGGCAAACCATTATTAACCGCTTTGCGCTGTGTGCATTTTACGTCATAACTCGATTGAGTAACTTTTTAACCATGCTGAACGCTGAACGCAAATATAGCATCAGCATACCCAATCAGGCAATCACGATTTTGTTTGAAACTTTGTTGTGGCGGTAGTTGGTAGGTTTTCGCAAATAATTTTTATTTTATTTTATTTTTTTTTTTTTTTTTTCAGGAGAAAAGATTTATTGTGAAATTTGTTATGCTAGTGCAGTTGAATTGGCGTTATGTAGGTTATTTTATTTTTGCTTACAAAGTTTACCTAAAATGGTCTTAACGCTGGCCAATTGCTTTAAGAGGTTTGTATTGTTAGTTCAAACCGTTTGGGAGTCTGGTTGGCTTCTCAATCATTCTGATTGATTGCTGTAACTTCGAGAAGAAAATAAATGGGAAAAGTTTGAATTTATCAATCTATAAGGTTGTAGACATATTTTGAACATCACCGTTCACTAAGTAGGATTGATTTCATTTTATGGGACCTGTTATCATGCCTTTATAAAAAAGTATTAGTGATAGTAGATAGATCTGCAAATAGCAGACAAAGATTGGTGATTTCAAGGGGTTCACGACTTTCAATAATTTTCGTTTTGTTTTGAAGTACATACTATGATACTATGGGAACATAATGTACCTAAGTAGACCAAACTTACAAAAGTAAACTTTCCTAACAACAAGATCGTTATTTCCTGGAAAAACCAATTCTATTCTATAGACTGCAAGCTCATGGAAATCCAAAATTCGTTAGCATGATCTAAAGAATATCTTGTTATTCTCAAACGAAGTCAATTATCTACAACTTTTAATCCGAAATAATGTACAAATAGTACTAGTGAAGGAAACCTTGTAAGTAAGTGGTACAATTTTGTACGTCTGGTTATTCTTAGTGGATCAGTGGTTAGTAACCTGGGCTAACGACTGAGCAAGTGGTCTCCGGAAAACACACATTACAAACATACAACAAAAAGTCTTTTTTTTTAGAAACGCTCTTCTAGAGCTGTGAGTCGCAACTGGTCCAATGTACCAACCATGACACAAAATACAGTATATACATTTTACTGGAATTTCTTTAAGGGAGAAAGCGGAGAATCTGCAACCTGATCCGAGCAAGGCAGGACATTAATAGATGAAATGATCCGAATTATCGAAAGCATGCGTTTATAGTCTGCCTACATCTTGGAGAGCACTGTTCGTAATAAACCCATTCGTCAATGGGTGCCCTGGCAGGTTCAAGTCGCGAGAAATTATCCTCTACCACTTGCTTAGCAATCTTATCGGATATTTAATTTACTGCAATCTCACCATTGTGACCTGTGACCCAGACGGGAGTCAAAGAGTTCAGTTCTTATATTCCCGAAGTATTACAAGATTGAGCAAAGCCTTATGCGCAGCCTGACTGTCTCTATAGACGCAAATACTCCAATCCCGCAACCTATTATTCTAAGCAATATATTCGGGAGAAGTGGGAAAATCATAGATCTCCGCTTGAAAACAGACGCATGCTTGCTTAACGAGTAGTCAAGTCTACTGTTGTCGGTTATCACGAATAAACACGCATCGGACCATTGACTACTGATAATTTCAGTTAAGAATAAGATTTGTCTATATACCAGTCCAGACTCAGACTTTGGTTAAGACAATAGTGAACACAAGGAAAGTCGACTCTAAATTTGCACGGCAGCCAAAGTGTCATTGCATCAGACGGCATACCCATATGGAACCAGGGTAGTATAATAAGTTCCGCGTAAGGTTATCCAAACTCCAGTGCGGATGATACCAAAAGCTACCCCGCTTAAGACATTAGTTTGCTTTGATCAAGGTTTTAAATGGAGGTAAATCAATCAGAGGGTGGAACCTCAGTGCAGACCTATGCACATGAATCTCGTCCAGTCTCTCCAAGCTTCTGAGCTTGGACTTATAGCTCTGAAACTCTTAGAAAGGGAGTGGATATTCAATCCGGGAATATCCAACGAATGCCGCAAATATTCAATCGCAAAGCACTGACGCCTTGTCCAGCGTAGATACCAGAAATGCGGTGCGTGCGTTGAAGTGCGGGTAACGCGGGCAGATTACAAAATCAAACCTACGTTGGGAAATATAGATGTCCAACGTAGCCACGAGTTTGCGTTAAATTCGTGCATTGCGATGTCCCCGCATCGCACACATTGTTTGAAAATCAAACTGGTTTGATTTTGCCCGCATTATCGTGCGGAAATAATGATGGAAGTTTTTATTTTATAAAAGACAGAAGGAGTGCGGAAAAGGATTGGTACAAAGTTTTCTGAAATGAATTAGAATGATTTTATCTGTAATATTGCGCTAGTTGTGTCGCGTTTCTTTTTTAGATTTTCTAACATTTTTATTTTTAATAAGCTATTTTCTATTAAAAAATCGTTCTTTCCGAAATAGGAGCCATTTTACACAGAATGACAGCAGTTTATTAAAGCCATCCGTATGAACGCACTATCGTGTTCTATTGGACACTTTCCGAGTTCCCCGCAAATAAATTGTAACGTGCAGCTGGTTCTAAGTTTTACAATATTTTTAATAAAATCATTCTGCCCAAAAAAATAAAAAAATAAAATGTGTTTCCACCCCAAATCAAAAAAAGTATAACCAGGGCCCTAAAGTTTTCGTCAAGTGTCCGATTTCCTTCTTTTTATACCATTCGACCATTAAAACGATCGCTGCTACAAACAATTTCCGTGTACTCGTGCTCTTTCCATTTTGAGCTTCGATCGAGCAAGGTATTCTGCCGAGCTAAGGTAATACAATAGTTCTCTGTAAACTATTTTATAACGAATTTTATTTCATTAAACCTTATCAGCAATCATTGATCCGAAGCCAAGGAACTCTTAAGAGAAGAGCATTATACGCATACAAAGTTACAAAGTGAGAAAAATTCTCCTTTGCCTCAGGTAACTGCTGTAAGATTTTTTTTTATCGGGTTAGTGTCTAATAGGTTTGTGTTTTCTTCATCCAGCTGCTGCTATTTGCTAAAAACGCGAGGAGTGACCAAAGTAAGCTGCTGATATCAGAAATTGATCGGCATTATCTTTACTCCGCGCCCTGCAATTAGCACCTAGTGTTTGGCATTAAAGGGAACAGATAAAACCACTGCTTTAAAGAACGAAGAAAGATAGTCATCCCGCCAGAATAGCGACCCATCTCCCTTCATTCGTTGCCGTGAAAAGCATTGCTTTGCATTAGCACCAGGGCGACCGCTCCTCTTCGTCCCCATCTAATCAGCGAGAAAAAAAAAAATATCCGCACGATCGACACCGAGTACTGAACGCAGCGTCCCGCAACAACTCCTGCTTTCTTCCCCGTCCCAGCATACATATATACACCACAGCAAATTCCACTAGAATCATACTTCCCCGGCTAAAGCGAAGAAACCCATTAGACAGTGCTAGTCCGGCCCCAGGAAAAGCCAGGGCACGTCATCAATTGTGATCGCCGAAAATCCACCTCTCGCGACACACAGCACAAGTGCAGTCTGAATGTCTACCTGCTCAGCCTAAACCGAAGTAAAACCGTATGTATGTATGACAAATAGTTTTAAATTCTTTTTGTGTGGTGAATTAAGTTTTTTTGATTGCGATCATCTTATCAAGTAGTTGCATAATATTGCACAAAAGTGATCGAATTTATTTATTGGTGAACAATTGATTAAGACAGAAAGCTAAAAGATAAAGAAAGATATAAGAACATATTACAAATAGTAAAAGAATTACTGAATTGAAACTATAATCGTTAAAACTTAAAAATAAAATTTCATACCTATCCTAAAACTAATTTACACTTATATAAAAAAAAATAAATCTATTTATCTACGTAAACTTAAAATTGAAGAACAGAAAGAAAAGAAGCAATAAATTAAAAGAGAGTATCTCGATAGTTGAATTTTGAAGTCATTTTGCAAGTCAATAGAATAGAAATTTTTTTGTTTTGTAATCCGAGTGGGGTTTATGTGCACATCAACGTCGAGGAAATTAATTGAATTATTTTGTGTAGGGCGTACTAGTTAAGTATAGGTACGTGAAAGAAGTACAACCAAAATTATTACTATAGAGATGCTAGAATTATGTACAAAGTTATCCAAATGAATTAAAGAATATTGAAATGAAGTGTAAACTAGCATGTGTATTAACTGATATGGAGATTGAAGCGGTGATGATGTTTTAAGTGAACAATAGGTGAGATCAATGGTGAGTGGATGAGGTGAAGCGGGATAATCATGAAGGGGTTATCAGCTAATTTTTTGTATGACGGCAAGCAGATAACGCGGTGTGACGTTCCCAAAGAATGTCATACGGGGTGGGGTAAGCCGGTAAGATGGACTTTACATCGGGGCCATCAAGATGATAGGGGTGTATGAAACTATAACCCTCGTAGGTTATGTATTTGGGCGGCAGATGCAAATCAGGCATTTAAGAGAAGGTGAGAAAGCATACAATACGCTATTTATATTATATTCGTGGTTATATATACATATTTGTGTCTATATATATTTTTTTATTTTGCGTTCTTTCCGCATTACTTTTTTTGTATGGCACGATTTAATTTTGTTTTGAGTGAGAGAAGTAGGTAGCAAGACCCTCGACCAGTACGGCGAGCTAAGCCGAGCCTACGCCTGCGTGCCAACCAGCTACCAAAACCAAAGGACTTACCACCACTATGCTAATGCATAGCCAGTCCAGGCTCTCATTACAAACATGGCGCCCAACGAATATTGGCCATATCAGTCTTAGGACTGATATTCCAACTTTTATTTTAAATTTAATTCTATTTCATTACTAATCATTCCAATTTCAAATGACATCCTCGTCAATTTTTCTTCTTTCTTTCTTTTTGTTTTTCTCACTTTTCTAACTTTATGTTAGAATTCTGTATGCTTTTTGCAACCTTTTTATTTCAAAATCCAGTGGCAGTTCTCGCAAGGAAGATCACATTATTTGCGTAGGGATACCAGATCCGATAGATATAGTGACTCTTTGTAGAAGACACCAGCACGTATTCGACTAACTAAAAGCATCACTTAAGCTTCCTGTAGATTAAACTTCCTCACTTAAGTGTGCGAACCAGTTGAACTAGGTAGATGTTTTTTTTAGGTGGGTTTCTTTGTCACTCACGTGCAATGGAAATTGTAAGGGGATTATGAGTCAATCGATGTTTTGTAATACCGCCGGTAGTTGGACTCAATTTGCCATAGTCCTTTCGCCTAACCCATACATTATTTTGGATAGCATTTAAGTTTCGTTAAAGATATTTGTTTTTGAAGAAACAACTTGCTTTTTTTTACTTTGAGTATAGTCCTATCGTCATATAGTTTGTAACAGCGTTTCACCTTCGTCTACGATTATTGATCTCACCTAAACATTAATGATAAATTTCTTTACTTTTGGCTATTATCTAATAATTAAGTGTCTTAATTATTGACCGATATAAAATATTCACATTAAATTACATTTTTATTAGTTCATCTATGATGAGTGAACATAAAGGAGCAATTCCTAAAGAAAAAAGAAAAACTACTTTTGGTAGTACTCATAGAAGTATGGTAACGCGATCAGGAGTTAATAGACAACTTGTGTTAGATATGTCGCGAGAGTCGAGTCATATAAATACTTCGAGACAACCAATCGTCCATTCACCTCCGAGTAGGACACATCAAATGGCGACGCCGACTTTAAATATGAATGATGACGTGTCGAATTCGCAAAACGCACAGGGAGCTGATGCCTCTCTACCCGACAGTGGTCCTCTTTTGATACCATCACTAAGTCCAAACGACAGGACAACTACAACAACAAGCTTTCCACAACCGATACACTTAAGTAGTCAGGATACTCGTTCACAGAATGATATCAATTTAGACCATAATTCTGCCTCGGCAGCAAACCCAGTTCTCATTAATCTTAATAAATCAGCTTTAGGGGCGCATATGAAAAACATAAGGGACGCTAGTATCGGCGCAAGCCAAACATTTATGCTAAAATCGATGTTAGACTCGATGAAGCAGTGCGTTCAGGACTCGGTCAGGCAAGCCCTTGCTTCTAATCAATCAAATAACCAGGGAGAGGGCAACAATCATAACCAGAACCTAAGAGATACTCACTCGCGACTTCAGAATACCAGTGAACAAAGTCAGCTAAATCATCATCGTTACGCTATGCCAAGGAATCATAACGATATACACTTTCAACAAAATGATTTTAATCACAATTTAAGCAACGATTATAGATCACATTCCAGCGCTAGGCATATGTCTCGAGACAATGACAGCTTTTCAAATGCGAGTAATCGAAGGTATCCAGATAATTCTCAAGTCCGACATAGGTCTCCATCAACTGGTCATCGTAAGTTCGATATCGATCGATGGGGAATTAGATATGATGGCTCACCGAAATCTATGTCGGTGCAAGATTTTATCTTCAGAATCGAAGTGCTGAAACAAAATTATGACTGTCCTTGGACAGATATTTTGAAGAACTTTCACGTTTTACTGTCTGGTATTGCACAGGAATGGTACTGGCAATACCTTCGTACCAGTCCAAGACCAGACTGGTTGCGACTAAAAGACGCTTTGTATAAGCAATTTAAAACACATGATAGCGATCATGAAATAATTCAGCAAATCACTGAACGTCGTCAACATCCTCAGGAAAGTTTCGATGAGTATTATAATTTCATCATTCACCTAAAGAATCAGCTTAGAAGACCAATGGCCGAGCGTCAGTTGCTTCACATTATGAAGGCGAAAGTCAACAATAGGCTTCTTAATATGGTGTATCCTATGGCAATATACTCACTCGAACAATTCCGAGATGAGTGTCGTAGAGCCGAGAAGTTATTTCAATCACGCGACCATTCTAGATACATTAGACAACCTCATGTCAATGAAATAGGCTATGACGAGTTTGTAGTCATCGGAGATGATTACCAGGCTGACCTTTCAGCAATGAGAACCGCTGAGACGAACAACCTGAGAGGTGCGGCCAGAAAAGATTTTAGCAGCTATCGTTGTTTTAATTGTAAGCAGATAGGACACAGCTTTATTAATTGCCCTTCACCTGTGAGGAATTTATTCTGTTATAAGTGTGGCGCCGACAATGTCACCACTCCTCACTGCTTAAAATGCAATCCAATGGGAAACCAAAACTCGAGCGGGATGAGATTCGGGGACTCCCGTTCGACCCAGACGAACCCCGAAAATTAGACAAATCGACCACTACAGATAATACAACCGAAGAATCTTACGATAATAAGTATGAAATAAAGATACTTCTCCCAGATATGACCGATGTTAATAAACCCTCACAGCCTATACCAAAAACAATATTACCCCCGTATGAGACGCGCTTAAAAAGATACAATGAAATTCGAGCTAAAATTTTCCAATTAGACGCGTTGAAATTAGGTGGCAATAAACTAAAGTCAGTAAAAGCTAGGATTAGGAATAGAAAAAGAAAATTATATCAGCAGATGGTCGAATCGTCAACCGTCCAAGTAGAAAACGATCCAAGACCCTATGCCAAGATTTCCATCCAAGAAAAAGAGATTATGGGATTGCTCGATAGTGGGGCCACAATCACCTGCCTTGGAAATGGTTGCTTAGATTTGATAAAGGAACTTAAGCTTGACGTGCTTAAATTTTCAACTTGCCTTAAAACTGCTGATGGCAAAGAACAACCAATTGTAGGACGCATCCGAGTTCCAATTACCTACCTCTCGGTTACTAAGGAGATGGATATATACCTCGTACCGAGTCTTTCGCAATCGATGTATCTCGGCATCGATTTTTGGCTTTTGTTTGAAATATCGCCATCGATAGTTAGTGAGATAGTTACTACAGATGTTGAGATGAAACCAAAACACGATCTCAGTTCAGAACAAGCTCTTGCGTTAGAAGAGGTAGTACAACAATTTCCGTCATTTAGCAAGCTTGGGCTAGGAAAGACAACATTAGAGACACATCGGATTGACACTGGGGATGCTGACCCGGTTAAACAGCGTCATTACCCTGTGTCTCCGGTAATACAGCAGCTTATTTTTGAGGAACTCGATCGCATGCTTTCGTTGGGAGTAATCGAAGAGAGTCATAGTGCGTGGAGCTCGCCAATCGTTCTTATTCGGAAACCCGGTAAGAATCGTCTATGCCTTGACTTTCGGAAAGTCAATCTACTCTCAGCGAAAGATGCGTATCCGTTGCCTCACATAGAGGGTTTGTTGAGCCGTCTGCGAGATACACATTACATTAGCAGTGTGGATCTCAAAGACGCGTTCTGGCAAATCCCTCTAGAGCCGACATCAAGAGAAAGAACAGCATTTACGGTGCCTGCTGAGCTTCGTGAATGCGTGTTTGTATATCTTGATGACCTGCTCGTAATATCCAGAGATTTCAATGAACACCTGGAAACTCTGAAGAAGGTTGCGGACTGTCTTAAAAGAGCCAATCTAACCATCAACATTGAGAAATCAAATTTTTGTTTCAAAGAGCTCAGGTATTTGGGATATGTGGTAGGACAAGGGCACTTAAAGCCCGACCCGAGTAAAATTTCCGCCATTCAAGACTTTCCTGTACCGAAGTCGCAAAAACAGGTGCGAAGGTTCCTTGGAATGTGCGGCTGGTACCGGAGGTTTATCCGAAACTTCGCGGCTATATCCGCACCCTTGTCCGACACTCTGCGTAAGTCCAAACAGTTTGTTATATCGAGTGAAGCTCTTACCGCATTTCATGCTTTAAAGACAGCCCTTATTTCCGCTCCGCTTTTAAGTAATCCTAACTTTGATGATCGTTTTTTCATACAGTGTGATGCATCGAGTCACGGCGTTGGGGGAGTCCTTTTTCAATATGATGAAGATCAAAACGAAAAACCCATCGCGTTCTTTTCGCAGAAACTTAATTCTTGTCAGCGAAATTACAGTGTCACTGAGCAAGAATGCCTAGCAGCTGTACTCGCGGTAAAGAAGTTTCGGCCTTATATAGAAGGACTGCCATTTACCATCATTACAGACCACGCTAGCCTTAAATGGCTGATGGGGCTGAAAGATCTCAGCGGCAGGCTAGCTAGGTGGTCCTTAAAATTGCAGGCTTTTCAATTTGAGATTCAGCATAGGAAGGGCTCTCAAAACGTCGTACCCGATGCATTATCGCGAATTTTCATGGAGGAACTAACCAATGACATCAGCACCAATCCTATTGTTGATATGAAAAGTAAAGAGTTTACGTCGACAGAGTATCTGGATTTGATAGAAACGATAAATAATAACAGAGAGTCCCTTCCAGACCTGAAGATAGTAGATATGTTGGTTTTTAAACGTGCTTTGGTTAATGAGCCTGAACGGTACAACCCAAATGCCGAGTGGAAACTCTGGATTCCTGCTGGACTCACAGAGGCCCTGATACAATCAGCTCACGATCCACCCAACGCTTCTCACGGGGGCATCCTAAAAACACTAGCTCGACTAAGAGAACTTTATTACTGGCCAAACATGACAATACAAACCAGAGAATATGTTCGAAATTGCGAAAAATGTAAAATAAATAAAGCGCCTAATATAACTCTGAGACCACCAATGGGAAAGCAATTGGATATCGCAAGGCCATTTCAGAAGCTTTACATAGATTTCATGGGGCCGTACATTCGTTCAAAGAACGGAAACATGTATCTCTTTGTGGTACTAGACCACATGTCTAAGTTCGTTTTCCTGAAGCCGATGCGGAAAGCCTGTACGAAATCTGTGGTTGAGTTTCTGGAAAAGGAGGTTCTCCACAAATTTGGAGTACCAGAGTTCATCGTATCCGATAATGGGAAACAATTTGTGTCGAAGGAGTTCCAAAAATTTGCGGCTAGTTTAGGTATAAAACACATTAGGACGGCTCTATACTCACCCCAAGCAAATGCTGCGGAGCGAGTAAACCGTTCGATACTTGCTTCTATCAGGATGTATTTAAAGGCCGACCAAAGAGAATGGGATGCGAGAATTTCAGAGATTCAAATGGCTCTGTGTACTTCCACGAATCAATCGGAACCAATCCGTATTTCTGTATCTTTGGTTGTAATATGGTGACGCACGGGAGTGCTTACAAACTGCTGCGTACATTGAACACTCTCAATGACAGCGAATTTCCTACTTTGCGACTCTCGGATCGTTTGGAGATTATTCGAAAAACAATCAAAGAGAATCTCGCCAATGCTTTCAAACGCAACGAGAAAACGTACAATCTACGAAGTAATGAAAAATCCTTCCAACCTGGCGATGAAGTTTTCCGGCGTAACTTCATACTAAGCGATGCCAGTAAAAGGTTGAATGCTAAATTATGTGCGAAGTTCGTCAAGTGCAGAATACTTCGACCGGTCGGAAAGTGCATGTACGAAGTTGAGAATATTCAAGGCAAGAGAATAGGTATCTTTCATGCGAAAGATTTGAAATATTAGCCCGGCTAGATAGCATTACGTTCATCATTAATCTCAGGGTCATGAGTCGAGGCCACACGCTGTAAAGACCTACCGCAAATCACGAAATATTTGCCCCAGCTTGCTGCGTATTCAATGGACTTTTGCTTAATAGATACACCAGTAAATATACACAAAACCCATTGCGTTGTAACGTGCAGCTGGTTCTAAGTTTTACAATATTTTTAATAAAATCATTCTGCCCAAAAAAATAAAAAAATAAAATGTGTTTCCACCCCAAATCAAAAAAAGTATAACCAGGGCCCTAAAGTTTTCGTCAAGTGTCCGATTTCCTTCTTTTTATACCATTCGACCATTAAAACGATCGCTGCTACAAACAATTTCCGTGTACTCGTGCTCTTTCCATTTTGAGCTTCGATCGAGCAAGGTATTCTGCCGAGCTAAGGTAATACAATAGTTCTCTGTAAACTATTTTATAACGAATTTTATTTCATTAAACCTTATCAGCAATCATTGATCCGAAGCCAAGGAACTCTTAAGAGAAGAGCATTATACGCATACAAAGTTACAAAGTGAGAAAAATTCTCCTTTGCCTCAGGTAACTGCTGTAAGATTTTTTTTTATCGGGTTAGTGTCTAATAGGTTTGTGTTTTCTTCATCCAGCTGCTGCTATTTGCTAAAAACGCGAGGAGTGACCAAAGTAAGCTGCTGATATCAGAAATTGATCGGCATTATCTTTACTCCGCGCCCTGCAATTAGCACCTAGTGTTTGGCATTAAAGGGAACAGATAAAACCACTGCTTTAAAGAACGAAGAAAGATAGTCATCCCGCCAGAATAGCGACCCATCTCCCTTCATTCGTTGCCGTGAAAAGCATTGCTTTGCATTAGCACCAGGGCGACCGCTCCTCTTCGTCCCCATCTAATCAGCGAGAAAAAAAAAAATATCCGCACGATCGACACCGAGTACTGAACGCAGCGTCCCGCAACAACTCCTGCTTTCTTCCCCGTCCCAGCATACATATATACACCACAGCAAATTCCACTAGAATCATACTTCCCCGGCTAAAGCGAAGAAACCCATTAGACAGTGCTAGTCCGGCCCCAGGAAAAGCCAGGGCACGTCATCAATTGTGATCGCCGAAAATCCACCTCTCGCGACACACAGCACAAGTGCAGTCTGAATGTCTACCTGCTCAGCCTAAACCGAAGTAAAACCGTATGTATGTATGACAAATAGTTTTAAATTCTTTTTGTGTGGTGAATTAAGTTTTTTTGATTGCGATCATCTTATCAAGTAGTTGCATAATATTGCACAAAAGTGATCGAATTTATTTATTGGTGAACAATTGATTAAGACAGAAAGCTAAAAGATAAAGAAAGATATAAGAACATATTACAAATAGTAAAAGAATTACTGAATTGAAACTATAATCGTTAAAACTTAAAAATAAAATTTCATACCTATCCTAAAACTAATTTACACTTATATAAAAAAAAATAAATCTATTTATCTACGTAAACTTAAAATTGAAGAACAGAAAGAAAAGAAGCAATAAATTAAAAGAGAGTATCTCGATAGTTGAATTTTGAAGTCATTTTGCAAGTCAATAGAATAGAAATTTTTTTGTTTTGTAATCCGAGTGGGGTTTATGTGCACATCAACGTCGAGGAAATTAATTGAATTATTTTGTGTAGGGCGTACTAGTTAAGTATAGGTACGTGAAAGAAGTACAACCAAAATTATTACTATAGAGATGCTAGAATTATGTACAAAGTTATCCAAATGAATTAAAGAATATTGAAATGAAGTGTAAACTAGCATGTGTATTAACTGATATGGAGATTGAAGCGGTGATGATGTTTTAAGTGAACAATAGGTGAGATCAATGGTGAGTGGATGAGGTGAAGCGGGATAATCATGAAGGGGTTATCAGCTAATTTTTTGTATGACGGCAAGCAGATAACGCGGTGTGACGTTCCCAAAGAATGTCATACGGGGTGGGGTAAGCCGGTAAGATGGACTTTACATCGGGGCCATCAAGATGATAGGGGTGTATGAAACTATAACCCTCGTAGGTTATGTATTTGGGCGGCAGATGCAAATCAGGCATTTAAGAGAAGGTGAGAAAGCATACAATACGCTATTTATATTATATTCGTGGTTATATATACATATTTGTGTCTATATATATTTTTTTATTTTGCGTTCTTTCCGCATTACTTTTTTTGTATGGCACGATTTAATTTTGTTTTGAGTGAGAGAAGTAGGTAGCAAGACCCTCGACCAGTACGGCGAGCTAAGCCGAGCCTACGCCTGCGTGCCAACCAGCTACCAAAACCAAAGGACTTACCACCACTATGCTAATGCATAGCCAGTCCAGGCTCTCATTACAAAATACGGTGCGTTAAGCAACGCACCACCCGCAAAATCGTGCCCGTGTCTACGCTGGACACGGCGTGACTATAAGCAAACAGAAGTTTTGTTAATTTTTGAAATGTGAATTGATTTTTTAAATTGTCACCTTTAACAAAGACAGAGAGATTACAATTTTACAAATATTTGAGTAGAATACCAGTTGGCTGACTACTTCTGAATATAGAAGCTTGTAGCGCGTAGCGTAGCTGCCGCAGATTTACATACGCGATGTTGTTGACAGCTTAGCAAAGCTCCACGAGCGGAGTTCAAAGCCAAAATATTTCGTATGACCAAAACTTACCTGCCTATAGCAACATAACCTGGTGACAAGTCACAAACAAGTTAACCAATTAAAAGTCGTTGGTTGAAGGCTATTCTCTATTTGCTAATTGCTATCCTTGCAATATATGCGCGAATCGGCTGTCAAAAGTGTCTTTTGGATTTGGATCAGCAACACAAACAAACATCAACTTAACATTCAATTTTACAAGGTAAAATCGGAGTCCTCGTTCTGGTGAGCTTATCCATGAATAGTTCTGTGGAGTGTAATTGAACAAAACATTTAAGGTGATATGGCCAGTTCCGGACTGAAAGTGTTTTTATCTGCGTATTTATTTCATAAACAAATTTTGAAGGTTTCGTGCCCTAGGCCAGATCCCCGTATACATTATATTTTCACAATAACAGACAATTCTTAAGCCCTGGCTTTGTATCGTAGATTAAAAAATCCAAAACCAAATGAATCTATTGCTATTTCAATGGCCTTTGTAGCCAAAGTTGTGCAGCCATGCACTATCCCATCATTCTGACCCAGTATGAGCAGCAACTTTGACAAGACCTTTCTCCACCTACACCATTGTGCTAAATGCTCCCACTGAAAGTGCACTTCTCATAGCATAGTTCACACAAACAAATCGCTGCCTTATCAAATCCCAATCTGCATTCAATCATAATCCTCTTTTGAGCTAGCCCATGATATCGATTCTTTTGAACTAAGCAATGAAAAGAATAAAATGCAGAGAGTGTTAAGTTGCTGCCCGAGGTGGCGGCGGCTGCTGCGGCAATGGTCCCAGGGGGCACAATTCATAACACAAAACAAAGTGTAGATCATTTGAATCATATCTCTACTCCTTCACTCTCTGGTGTGGACGAGAATCACGATTTTGTACTTTCTAATTGTGTTCCGCAGTATATAGTCTTATTATACCAACCACGATGGACGAAGGAGAAGAGTGCCATAAAGATTACCCGTGATGCCGCCACCGTTAAACAGCCATGCAGCGATCTGACCTAATTCCATGATCTGGCAAAACCTCCTCCGAAGCGATAGATACAGCTCTTTCCTATATAGGAAACAAAAAGGCATCAAATAGCCCATTGTGCCATTGTGTAGTCATTGTGTGTTATACCCTGACATTTGGAGTGTAGTATACACTTAGATAATTGTTGTTGTTGTTGGATAGATGCGAGTGAAGGGGTGGAGGCAAATGAACACGAGATGGTATCACTGAAAATCAAAAGACTTGTAGCTATATTGGTTAATATCTCTACGTATTTACCATGCTTGGAGGTAATACCTCATAAATCATTTGAATAGTGAAAGGAGCATTTTAGGATTTTATATTCAAGTGGTGACTGAGCTTTAATATCTGGAACGGCTGACATGACTTTTCATTTTCCCCTATTTAGTATTAGTGCCTACTCTTGCACACTTCGTAGTGCAAAATAGAAAAATAAAAAAATCAGTTTCAAATTCATTTAAATCAGTTTTTATTGTAATGCTCCGTGGTACATATTTTTTGTTTTTCCAGGAATCGTATTGCGTAGAAAGTATTCTTGTCTATCTGACAATGCATAGCTATCAATGTTACAAATTTTACAGACTTTGGCTCCCATGACCGTCGAAAAATAGCGCCACACCCCTTTATATACATAATATTATCTGTCAATTTGAGCTCAATCGTTTCGGTGGTTTTCGAAATATACGATTTTGAATGTATTTTTTGTATGGGCGGTGCCACACCCCTTTGTCCAATTTTGACCAATCTTCACAGGAATACTTCTGGCTCAATACCTAAGATTGTGTGTAAATTTGAACTCAATCGATTTGGTGGTTTTGAAATATACGATTTTTTAATGATTTTGTTGTATGGGTGGTGCCACGCCGCTTGGTCCAACTTTGACCAATCTTCACAGGAATACTCCTGGCCCAATAACTAATGAACCAATACACCTACAAAGACCGTATATACTTACAAACTATGGTATTAACGTCACCTTTCATGGGAAATTTCCAGAATCAAAATCGGTTCACGCATTACAGAGAACATTGGCGACAAACACAATACAACTTATTTTTATATATAGATGAAAAGATATGCGCATTTTGCAAACCTAGTCAATCGTCGTTTAATAATGTTCTGTAAAATGATTGTTTTGCAAAATTATCTTTAATAGAATTCCCCTTATTTAGCGCTACATCTGAAAATCGAACAAAAGTTGCACTGGATATTTCACTGTATGTTAAAACGGTCAATGTTCTATTTAAGCATCAGACTTGAAAACCCCATATAAGACGATAAACAAATTTCTTGGTGGTAATAAAGAAAGACGAGGCTGATATGTATTTAAGCAAGAAATCTTAAAATGTTGGATGTATTTGGAGTTATTATTTCGTTATTTCGAATTCAGCGCACTCAACTTTAATGTACGACTGATTCAACTCTGTCCAATCAACTCGTTGAAGATGTTTGAAAATCATTGGATAGCTCAACAAGTCTACAGCCTCCATGTGTACGAGCTGGCTTTTGGTATTACATATCTGCATATTACCTTCTCAAAAAGTAGCTCAACTCCTTTTATAGTCCGCTAGCTTAAATACTGAGTTGTGTTAAGCAGGATTGCCAGAATTTTGTTTGCTTTAAGCGCCCAAAACTTAAAGAAATGTAGCCCAATATCGTTGCCCAGAAAGAAGCCCAAAAATTGTTGAAAATAATTCGGTTCTTGTATTTTATTATAAAACAGGTACACATGTATGGACTTGGTGCTCCGCCCCAAAAATGCAAGTGCTTCGCGGAAAGATGAGCCTAAAATATGAAAATTCCATCAGACTAGCTAATTTTGCCCTTCTGTAACTTTGTCATTTTGTTCGCAACAATGTAATTTGTGAATTGATTACACAGTACAAAAATGGGTAAAAATAAATCGTGTACTCCAGAACTTCCTAGCTATCAAAATGGAAACGAAGCAATGGCGTTGATAGCGAAAAGATTTGTTTTTCTGTGCGAGAGGTCACAGGTTCAATCCCCGAAAAAACACAAATTAGGTACGTCTTAAGGTTTTTTCCACTGCGGCACCTCTCGCGACTCTATGATGTCCTGAAAAGTTTTTTAAATCAGCCATTCGGACTCGGCCTAAAAATTTAAAGTCCCTTGGTTTCGTCCCTAAAAAAAAAACTTAAAAAAAAAAAAAACAAATGGCTGTGAGAAGCTTGGCATAGGGTGCCTATATGACCTGTTGCGCCAAATATGTCGGATTTTTGTGGAATATCTACAGAAAAGATTGACTGCCCTTTTAAAAAAATTAAGGCTATTCCAGTAAATATCGGTAATTTTTATTATTTTTTTTTGGAAACTGTAATTTTGAAGTCTTTGTTTTTCTGTGGCCAACTCGAAAATGAGTTTAAAAATATTTCTGATTTTTTTTAAATATCTACATACTAGTTTAAATATTTTATAAAATGCTTAAAGTCACAATACGTTACTTATTTCTTCAATTTAATCAAGTTAATAAGAAAACAACTAAAATATGTATAGATGGTGTTTTCTATAACTACGAAAATTGGGATACTGACAGCGAAGTGCTCCGCGATGAATTTCTCTCCAGAAAAGTACTCCGCGACCAAAAAAGATTGGGAACCGCTGTTCTACAGCATTGCTCACTGGAAGTGTTAGCAATTGGGTTGCATGCATGATACAAATACTACAGATAGCGCAATGGTGATGTTCAGTTTCTTTCGTTCTGCGCACCTACGTCATTTGAGCGCAGAATGCAGAAGTGAAGTTTTGTTTTCATTTGTTTTGTGTTAATTATGAATGGATTTGATTCAAGAAGTGTATCAGCCTTATTATGAAAACGAAACAAAATATTTTCTTCATTTTGTATGCAGATTACAAACTCAAAACTCTTGCAGTTTTTGGGTTTAATGGGAGTTCGAGAATGAGTGCAGTTTTGGGTTTAGTACTGCACAGTTTTTTGCTTTGAAAAGCTATGAAAGCTGGTGTCCAATGGTTTTTTTTCTGTACTGGTATTACACTTACTCACATAGCACAAACAACCATTTTAATTAATGTTTATATTTAATTATTTTTTTAATATTAATTGAAACAATTAAAAACCCAAACTAAACAAACTACACAAATTCTACGCCCAAATTACGTCACGTTCAAAATGGAGAACATGCGCAATGCGTAGTCTATAGTAATTGAATCATGGGTTGCATGCAAATAAACTTAACTCCTTCAAATTTGCTCCATTCGGTCCATTTCTTACGTTAGATAACACGTAAACCCAAAAACGTTCGGGATTTTGGCTCGTTTCAAATAAAAAGGCCTGCAAAATAAATTAGAGTGCGTGCAAGTTGAAAAACTGTTTGATGTTACTTGACTGTAAGAGTGCTGCCCGTGCTGCCATGTTTTAAAAGTGAGGGTTTGTCCAAAATATTTATTTTTTTAGTTTTATGAAAGAGTAAAACAAACAAAATTTTTAAAACTGTATATAGCCCAACATTGTGTTGGGCGCTCATGGAAGAAATTTATATCTTTTTTTAAGCAAAAAGATAAAACAAAATACGACAAAGCGCCCAATCGGGCAACCGTGGTGTTAAGGTGAAGCACTGCATTGATCAACTAACACCTAGGGTTCCCCTGTTACTATGTTGCTCCTTGTGTATTGCGTTTTCGCTAACGCTTTTACCTCTGCTGCTGGCTTGGTTGTGGTTCCTCTCGCTCTCGATGACACCATTCTGGCTCCCTCCCTGCTACCTACGATGCTAAACGTCCGATACGTGGTGGGCGTGCTTCAACACATAACAGATTGGTTTGTCAAATCTCATAAGCTGATCAACTACGAGGTAATTCAACAATTGAATGAGTTGATCAACTTTCTAGACAGAGGTTAGGTTAGGTATATCCAGCGTCCAGGGTTCGCAATGCGCTCATGTTAATATTTTACATGGCTATCCTTTTGCTATTGAAAAATTGGATCAATCAATCAATATTGAATACGACCAGGGGCCAGCATAATTGTATGTCAATGTGTTTCATCACTTCAACTACAGTGGTATTGGGACAGTTTATTAGGTTAGTTAGAGCGTCAGGGTGTAGGTAAGCAATTTTCCGATAAATTGCATCCTTGACACCCAGATACCCTTTTCAATCGAAACGGTGGCTTATAAATTTCGCTGAATAACTGCCGTTGCACACCCTTGAATTACAAAAAAACAATTCCTCAGGTTTCTGCTGATATTTCTCTCTTTGAAGCATAGTTCCCTTTTCATAGTCACCATCACCACATCACCGCTGAGCTACCAGCACAGCAGCTCAGTATAAACAAAAGCGTACGATTTAATTACATTAACGTCGCCGCGTCGTCGTCGAATACACCTACACCAGTGTGCAACTTCGAAAACATAATTCAACTCTTGTGACAAAGCTACACAAGGAATCTAATTAAAACTTGTTCGACAGCACTGTACTACTGGGCGACGACGACGACGACACATGGTGATGCAGTTTGGGAGTATTTCACCGAAGGTCACAACTCACAAATATCAAATCCAATTCCATTTCGAGACTTTCAAACTCAAGAGTTACAAAAGCGTATACAAAACCGAGTATCTACAGATACACAATACACATATGCATGGGACGAACTAAGCCAAGCAAAAAAACTAAACATCAGTGAACATGCGGTCTATTGCCAACAAACTGTGCGCGCTAATGCAATGGTCGTGTAGATCTCTTTATGGGCTAAGCGAGCTGCAACGGTCAGAGGCTGAAATACGGGTGCACTAGTGCACTGAAACTACTCCACCGTCCACCCCTCAATCATCATGTATGCATCATAGACATAGCAGACTGGAGCGCTCCGTAATCTCAACTCTCAAGCGGGTTTCGTATTCTTTGTTCGCGAATCTGTGTTTGTGAATCTGTGTCTAGTCGCACGGCCAACCAATTCTCTGTCTCATGGTGGCCATAATAGCAGCGGGAGCTTGTCCCAGCAGCTGTCTATACAGCATCTTGCCAAAGATACCAGAGATGATGATGCCGTACTACGAGAGTATCTGTTTACAGCCAAAGCGAACGGTAATGTTTGCTTTATGACGCTTGGTGGCTAATACATTGCCAACCTACATGCATATATAGGTCTCTGGCTAAAACTCAAAACAAATTCTTGTGAGCGACGCGGCTGAGACGGGTGGCAGGCAGCAAGCTCTTACTGCCATTTATAGCATCAGGTTTTTAAAACATGGAAGCAAGTCGTAGAGTTGCCGTTTGTCGATTGTCGTTCCCATTACCTCACTCTCCCGCTGGTTTGATATTACCACAGAGAGCACAGACAGTATAGATATAAATATAACAGTTAAAATGCAACGAATGGGTATCAGTACTCGCGGTAGTCGCTGTAGCGGGCCTTGGTCATTAGCGGAGAGCTCTTGTTCTATTGCGATTGCAATGGCCGGCGCGCGGAGTGGTGTGTCATTCGATTCTCCTTTTTGCTGCTTATTTGTTGACGCGCTTAATCTATCCCATTTGTGGTGCTACGGCTGCCTAACCTATACGAAGGCGCAGAAAACTGCGACTGCCATTAATATTCTCATTTCACACCGCATCGATCGCGCATAACGGGAGCTGCTCTACTACAGTGTGTATAAACTGTGCCTTGACTGTTTTTCGCTAGCTACAACTACAACTTGGTTTGGTTGTACAGATGAAAAGAGATTGCGCTGGGCTGTATTATGTAATTATATGATTGGTTGTGTCTGGACACAGAAGGCTTTACATATATTGAGATCGGCTTTGGGGATTTAATTTGTTTACGTAATGGCTTGGTTTGGTATCGCGTTCTTGGGAATGATAATGCAGCTTTGGTCTGTGCCTCAAAGTTTAAATAGTAAATTGAGCAAGCTGTGTCTAGTTGTTCTTACAACTATATAGACTTTTGAGTATTGGGGTTAGATGTCATTCAAATTGTAGCATTTACAGCATTTGTAGCAATCGCAATACACTACACCATGAGACGGTTGCGTACTGCTTTAGTTTGGAAGATCGTTGATGGCAGCAGGCGATATGTGTAGGAGTTTTGGACCACTTCAATAAGCTACGTAGTTTTTTTTTTTTTGCTTTTTAATACGCTCTTAATAAATTAACAGCAGCACTCGTATTCAGAAAGTAGGTTGCTGACACCGGAGGAGAAAGGTATGTAGGTATTACCTTGACCTAGGTTTATTTTCAACACTTACTACCAGGAATAAAACAAAAATATTGTGGATTCTCAGCCATGAGGGAATTGAAGGAAGGTAATGAAAAAACTGATGAACAAGCCAGAAGAGGCTCGCAAACCCCCTTTATAGGACCTAGACCTTTCTGTGCAATCCCGATATCAGATGTAAAATCGGCTACACAACAAGTGTATTTCATATTGAGAGAACATCCAAAGTCTTAGACTGGCCAAGAAACCTTGTCAGCCTTTTAAAAATGATTCCAAAAATATACTCAGTATACGCAGGCACGATATCTACTAAAAATTTAGAAGGCTACCAACAGAGCACCACGGTTTGAAATACATATCACCTAAATAAAATACATTAACACGACTCATCGGCACTGTTGCCAGATTTGGGCTATCTTTTTGCTTGAAAAACAATAGAAATTTCTTCCATGAGCGCCCAACACAATTTTGGGCTATATATAGTTTTAAAAATTTTGTTTTACTCTTTCATAAAACTAAAAAAATAAATATTTTGGACAAACCCTCACTTTTAAAACATGGCAGCACTCTTGCAGTCAAGTAACATCAAACAGTCGTTCAACTTGCACGCACTTTAATTTATTTTGCAGGCCTTTTTATTTGACACGAGCCAAAATCCCGAACATTTTTGGGCTTACGTGTTATCTAACGTAAGAAATGGATCGAATGAACCAAAAGGAGTTAAGTTTATTTGCATGCAATCCAATTGCTAACACTTCCAGTGAGCAATGCTGTAGAACAGCGGTTCCCAATCTTTTTTGGTCGCGGAGCACTTTTCTGGAGAGAAATTCCTCGCGGAGCACTTCGCTGTCAGTATCCCAATTTTCGCAGTTATAGAAAACACCATAACATTTTTAGTTGTTTTCTTATTAATTTTATTAAATTGAAGAAATAAGCAACGTTTTATGACTTTTAGCATTTTATAAAATATTTAAACTAATAGATATTTAAAAACAAAAAAAAATTAAGAAACTCATTTTCGAATTGACCACAGAAAAACAAAGACTTGAAAATTGCAGTTTACAAACAAAAAAATAATAAAAATTATCAATATTTATTGGAATACCCTTTATTTTTTTAAAAGGGCAGTCAATCTTTTCTGAAGATATTCCACTAAAATCCGACCGTAGGCCAAGCTTCTCGCAACCTTGTTTTTTTTTAAGTTTTTTTAGCGACAAATACAAGGGACTTTCAATTTTTAGACCGAGTCCGAGTAGCTGATTTAAAAAGCTTTTCAGGACAGTTTCAGGACATAGAGTCTCGGATGTTTGTCGGACGTTCGCGAGAGGTGCCGCAATGGAAAAAACCTTAAGACGTACCTAATTTGTGTTGAACATGTGACCTCTCGCACAGTAGTCGGATCCAAATAAATTAAACTTGGGTTTGGCACCCCAAAATACTTTTTTCCAAAATTGCATATGTTTTTTTAAGAGAAGTCTTTCGAAATTCCGGCTCTTGCTTAGGTTTTTGTTTGAATATGTTTTTTGTTGAATATGTATCCACGAAGATTTTTTTCTACGACACAGCGCCCTGAGTTCTGGATGGAGTTTAAGTGCAACAATCTCCTTAATTTTAATAGACATTAAAAATGGATTGGGCGCAGTAGCGCAGTGGTTAGTGTGCTGGACTACTGTGCGAGGGATCCCAGGTTCGATCGAATTACATCTTAAGGTTTTTTCTACTGCGCCACCTCTTGCGACTGACAAACATCCGAGAGTATGACTGTCCTGAAAAAGCTTCTCAATTCAGCCGTTCGGAGTCGGCATCAAATTGCAGGTCCCTTCCATTCGTCTCAAAAATAGAAACTCACACAAACGAATGGTTGCGAGAAGCTAGGCCAAGGGTGTCTGTCTACCGCCTGTTGCGCCACCTATTTATTTTTTAAAAATGGATTGACTCTACTTGTCCGGCAAATCTTTTTTTGGAGTAGCTTTGCGTCCACTCTCATTTCTTTTGCGGTTCTCAAAACTTCCGGTCTTCTTAGAAACTTGTATTTCCTCGAAAACAAGCTTCGTAGAAAAACAAATCTTTTCGCTATCAACGCCATTAATTCGTTTCCATTTTGATAGCTAGGAAGTTCTGGAGTACACGATTTATTTTTACCCATTTTTGTACGGTGTAATCAATACACAAATTACATTGTTGCGAACAAAATGACAAAGTTACAGAAGCACAAAATTAGCTAGTCTGATGGAATTTTCATATTTTGCGCTCATCTTTCCGCGGAGAACTTGAAATTTTTGGCGGAGCACCAAGTCCATACATGTCTACCTGTTTTATAATAAAATACAAGAACCGAATTATTTTCAACGATGTTTGGGCTTCTTTCTGGGCAACGATATTGGGTTACATTTCTTTAAGTTTTGGGCGCTTAAAGCAAACAAAATTCTGGCAACCCTGCTCATCGGTGGGCCACCTATGTCTTGAGGAGCCGATATCCGATAACCATACCTATCCGTACGGATGGTGTGGGTTTCCACTCCAAACGTCGCGGTCTACACAGTTCAATCAGACTTCCTGACTACAGCAGCGTATTCTAAGCTGAGGTACCTACTGGCAGTGATAACAGCTGCTAAACATTTTTAATTTTTCTTGAACTAAACCAGGCTGACACCACCGTAATGATTCCCCCAAAAATCTGATAATCTTTCCGACAGGTCCGTTAATGACCTAGATAAAAACATAAATTTATTTCGAAGATAGAAGCCGATATTGTCACCGCTCTCAAAGTTCGTTGCATCCCGGAGATTCAGGGTATTATGCGAACACCCAAATGTGGTCGTGCTCGATTACAGTTCTTTAAAGCCAAACGAAAAATAAATACGGAGTAGAATTGGGATGCGGTAAGGACATTAGTAATCCGCATACAACCGAACTCAGACTGAAGTAATGCCAAAAAAGAATGGTATCAAATGCAGACAATTTATGTCGTTCTCCATTGGTAAGTGCTTTTTGAGTGGATTTTAAATTGAAATCGAGAATCGAAATCCCCTTCTAAGAATCACCAGAAGGAATATTTTTTGTTGCAAGAAGCTCTCGAGTTTTTGTTTTTGCAAAATGGAAAACGACAGTAGTGAATAGAAATATCGATAAATACCACACTCCCATATAGACAAAAGTGCCTATAGACGGTTCTCCTCAGTTGGCACAAGAAAAAAAGGATGACCACGTAATGCTGATGTGATCAAGATATCCCCAAGCACATATATCGCATCCTGTCATTGTGCGAGCGGCTGTTACTTCGAAGCTACTATCCATACTTTTAAAATACTCAAGAGCTTCTAAATCTAATTTTTATAGGTTTTTAAGCACATCAGGATAGCTGAAAAGCGCAAACGCATGGATGAGGTACGTGAGGCTACACTTAATGCGAGTTATCCCTATACTGAAGGGCATCATAACGGGTCTAATAGAGCCTAGCCTCCTTTACAAATCCATAAACGAAAACCTAGTTTAAACTTTTACACAAATTACAATAAAATTATCTCAACGAAATAAACTTCTAAGCCGTTTTTTAACATTTGATATTTTTATTGGCTACTATGGACCACCTCATATGCGTAAACATTTAATTTGATAATGTCTCGGATATGAAACCCTTTGACTTCGATACCTACTCAAATATTGTCTCCATGCACACAGCATTATAATACACAACTACCTACCTCATCGCAGACCACCAGACCAGTGGTCATTATGCTGCCGTCAAGTATCCGATATCGCATCATAATAATCGTTAACCTTGTAATGTGCCTGATGGCTAAACCGTAAGATGCTCCATGTTGTATATCCACGCAGTTGTATCATTCGCCTCGAATCTAGTATCTAGTATCACATTTCCGGACATTTCCCGTATTTCTGGTTCGATATTCTCCCCTGCTACCGCTCCAACATTTTCCCACACATTACATGAGCGTCATTATCAGCATAAAACCACAACGCACCCGACACCCCATCCCCATCGTATCGCCGACTCTATAATTTACATTAGTGCCAACCGATTCGACATTTACGGTCGCCCCATACAAACAAAAATAAAAACATTATAGCCACTGCCACATGCAGCCATTAAAACTGACTGCGCTGCTGTTGCGTTGCCGCACGTAATAGCCATGAATCCTCAATCGTTCAACTAAATAGTCAACTATTCAACTTGTGTAATTTTCACTTTGACCCATATTTTCTTTGCCCGCACCAACTACTAAAGACGACGACGCACGATGCGGAGAAGGAAGAGCCATACGCCATACCAATATCAACACGAAGAAGAGCCACATTCAAGTGGCAATATTGACGTTTGGGTTGTTTATTTATGTGCGTACGAACGAACGACCGACGCTGACGATGACAACTAATTACTTACGGAAAAGTTGCAATTACGCTATCTTTCACATTAATCGGATTATATCATTTGAATAGCGATACGGAAACGGTTGCATCGCCAAAGATACACCACTGCACGGGCTTGACAGTTCCAATTTGATGGAATAATTATATTCGTTTGACACTTTGAGGGTCCGATTTTATAATTGATATGGCGGGGAATGCGGACTTGTTTAGTATTTCTTACGCAACACGTCGCGACGGCAAAACAGTTGCCAAAAATTGTATGCATAGCCTGAAGATAAACTCGTTAATTTGGGAAGGTGTTTTTAGCCCCTAGATACAAAGAGTTTATGGGTGAACCGGAATTCGCAAATACAAACCGGAATGACAACGTCAATAAAATGGTTTAATTGGGCGCCCATGAACAAATTACTTGATGGGCCGGCTTCAGGCCGATTGCTAATGATGCCAGAAGCCGATTAAAATGTTCGGAAGAATAAGCAAAGTGCGGCAAGGCATAATAATGACTGACGTGCGAATAGTTTTGATGGGGCGTACTTTACGACTTTTCGCCATATAGGTGGTCTTTTGAAAAGTATTCGATGATTAATTACATTTTTGTCGGTAGCTGGTGGATATTTCTGTGCTTTTTCATGTGTGTGCGATATAGTTGGAAATACCCATTTTCCAATTAAGGTCAGCCTATACTGATATTCGGCCTATGTATCAGATACTGAGGCATTGACCTTTGATTCATATAAGTTTGTTCAGACAACTGCTCGCAATTGGGTGGTTTGTATTGACACATGGTCAAAAATGTATCCTTTGTTGAAGACCTGATACAAAACGTTAAAACCGACGCACGACGAGAGTATATCTGACTTTCTTAAAAAGTCTAGAATCTTTTATAAACTCCTCCACAAAACAAGGTCCAATAAGTACGACAATAAAAGCTTCCTGGGTGATTTCAACGAGCGTAGACAAGGTGAATATCTTTATTCGCTGGCAATACTATTGGGAAGCATATCCAGGTCTGGAAATGCACCTAGGCTTATTGACTCAGCTGCGGAGCGTAACGTTACTATAGGCAGCACATGGATTCATCACCTCAATATTCATAGAGAAGACCAATAGTTTCAATGACAAGAACCCATCAGATACGCCGCAACTGATGTGTTAGGTTTCATCCGACCGGCCGGCCCCAAGAAACTGTGGTGTAAATGGTGACGACAAGCCTACGCAGCTTAACAACTTGACTTCAAAAATGCAGAGCCGCTCGTAATCATCATTGTATACAAAATAAGAGGGAAAAACATCGACTTCTCAGGGCGAAAAATAAAGAGAACAAGATCACTCGCTCGAAGAAATGGCGAGGTGATACTTCCAAGACGGGTATGTTCGGAAGTTTTAACAGTGATTTTGTAGTGGAGTCATAGTCGGTGTAGCCAACTTAGACTGTTGAAGGGCAAAGGCGATTGAAATTCCAAAATCAACTGAGAATAGAAATATCTAAGCTCTAACAAGGGCGAGTCTCCTTAAAATCGTATACAAAATTCTTAAGAAAGCTACAACAAAATCTTAAAAAATTAGTATGTATACCAACAATTAATAACCGACCGACGTACCATGCAATTGTAGCTGAGTATCAGGAAACCACAGGACATTTTTTAGAAATATGATACGAATGGGCCAATTCTGGCACCCACAGTTCTCATACCATTTTTAACCTAGCCTAACCTAACCTAATCAAGATATAGATATGCATTATGTATAATTAAAATAATACCCTTTCAACATCGGGGTTTTTTTTTGCCAAACGCTAACTATTTGTTCTGTCAGCGAAATGGTATAAAAAATAAAACAAAGGACAATTAAAACTAATTTACAAAAAGTGCTTAACGTTTACAAAGCTCTTAAATTTGCAACTGAAAACATTACCCTCATGTGCGGGCACTTCAACAGGTGTATTTAATAAACGCCTACTGCAACAAATGGCTTGAATGTCCTTTAATTGTTTAATTAGATTACCAACCATAATAAGGGAAACCACAGTCCATAGGGTGAGATTGACCTAAATAATGATTACTTTGCAAGTAAAGCCCCATTACCTGCCAATAAAAAAAAACTGCTAAAAGTGCCCAGAGGTCAAAACATTAATGAATAGGAACAACAATATTTCCCATGATCATCTGACCTCGGAAGATAGACAGAAAAAGAAATAAATACCAAGAAGGTATATCAAGCAGCTATTGCATTTTGAGGATATCTCTTTTATCTTAACCCACATCCGTAGTACAGCTTTAACTGCCCAGAATGCAGGGCACATTAGCATATCCATATATACATCAGAAAGAAACACTAGAGCAACACATCACGTGTAATGTGGAACTTGGGAAAATATATGACTTGAGCATTTTATTCTTCGTTTGCTCCTGTTTTTAGAATACAGTGTAGGCCAAAAGTTTTGGACGAAACTTTATATTTTATTTATGTATGTACATATTTATTTATTCATTGTAAGCCAAGCGGAATTACTTAAAAATTTGACTTTGATTAAGTGTACCTATTATAGAGCACACAAAAGCTCAGAAAATGTACGGCACAGAATGAGCTAATACTAGATTGGTTGAAAAAGAAAAGAGAAAAAAAATCTTTAGAAATGAGGACCAATTGTTTTTTTCCAGAGCCATTCATTTGTAGGGGAATGTGGAATAGAGAACCTGATGTTGATCGAAAATTGGACCAAGAAGGGTGAACACTGGAACAGGTGGTCAGAATCAGAAGTGAAAAATTCAGAATCCAAAATAGGAAATTCTAAGAATGAATCATGGTCAAAGTAGAAAGTATAGTGATTTTCAAGATGTAAAGACGGCTCAGAGGCACGGATGCTGTACCAACGCCAAGCAATTGTCCACTTGCCAGCATACTACAGTGCTGCCAGTGTTTTGTCATAAGAATTCCTACGTAGGTGTCAAAAAAAATCCCTTTTTTCCCTCGCCTGGCTCGAAAAAGTACCTCAGATTTTCCCACACATGTTTTACAAAGCAAAACAAAAAATCAACGAAACAAAAAAAAACTGTTTCAAAACTATGGGGAAAAACCCTAGTGTATTCCGCTATACTCAAGAATGAGCCAACTACATCAAAAAAATTAGCATCAAAGCCCTTCACATCTATATATTTCCGGACAGTCAAGCAGCTCACCTATCATTAGATCCAAATCAGTATTACACTATGACTATTTCAACACCCTTCAAAGGCTTACGGTCAGCTTCAAAGGTTCCAAAAAAGTTTCGGATAATATTATCCGACACATAACCCTATACGACAGATAAAGGAGTGCGGCAATAAAATCCCTGTGATACTAGTTTCTAAGATTCTTGTCTGTCAATATTTATATACAACTTGTTTGGCATAGTGTTTATGTATTATGAATATTTATTAGTGTTCATGATAAGACTATTCCAACTACTTTTCACATAGAGACTGATATAGAAATTTGTTTTCTAAAAATTCAAATAAATCCATGTTGCAATCTACGCTCGTCAACGAAAAAATGAATTCAATTTTTTCCAGCCACTTCAAATAAATATTAGCTTTAAGGGTTTTAACAGCAGCACTTGAACCGCCTGATAGGCTATTCTGTACCTAGATTTTATCTGTTAGATATCACTATTCGAGACCTTTAAAACCAAAAGCTGATGATCATCTGGCAAATAAGTTCCTGATGTCTATTCGAGGCTTTATTAGCTAGTCTTGAAACTAGCCTTAGCCTCGGGAACAGAACCAAATTTGGTGGGCTCCTGTCCATGAAGGCTTCGAAGGAGACAAAAAGCAGACGAATTGGCCAGAATAGGTTCCGAAACCCCTTTCATGGGACCGGAACCCCCAAATTGGCTAAAAAAAGCTGGGAACATACAAAATATATCTCATATTGGGAGAATATCCCCAGGTTTAACAATGCTCATAGCAGACATGATATCAGAAACCTTGTATAGGATTCCTTTATAGGGCATCATGTGTTACAATACTACCTAAGCTAAATAAATCCAACCAACTCAGCGGAGAGCAGGATATGTATGGAAGAAGACGAAACAACATTAGATATATGCGTGGGATTCTGTAAAATACGAAACGGAAACCGCTTTTGTGTTTACTAAACAGTAAACATGGTTCTATCATATCTGTGGCAATAGACAGAGACGATATCGTTCGGTAGTTTTCATTTTACGTTATTTGAACCCAGGTCTCCTTTATTTTTGTGTCAATACAAGCGCTTGTTTATGAAAGCAGTCAGGTGTATAAAATAAATTGTCTTCCTGAAGTTGAATAATACAATAAAAGTAAAGTTTCAAAGAACAAAAATTCCCTTTTGTTTGTTCTGGAGAACAGAAAGTTTCCCTTTTTCCCTTTTAGCTCATTTCGAGTAGAAAAATTCCCTCAAAAAGGGAAATTTCCCACAGTCTGCCAGTACTGCATACAAGTAAGATTTACATACATACATACATACATACATACATTTTCAATGGCCCGCTTATCCATTAAGTGGGTCGCGGGTGTAGGTTACCTAAGTGGACCCCCCATAGCTCTCGATCCTCCGCCATCGACTCCAAATCATCAAGGGCAATCCCCATACGGGTAGAGGAGAGATTATAAATTTGATCTAACCATCTCATCCTGGGTCTACCTACAGGGGACGCCTGCCCGATGGTACGGATTCCATAGCGCGTCGTGGGATCCTGGTCGGGGACATACGTTTAACATGACCAAACCACCGAAGCATGGACCGCTCCGTCCGGAGAAGTAGCTGCTCGACATTGAGTTCCTCACGTATTCTGGTATTTCTAATGCGATCTCTACGAGTCACACCAGCAATACCACGGAGAAATCTCATTTCGGCAGCTTGTATCCGCGATCTTATTCTTTCGGTCAGTACCCAAACCGCATGACCATAGGTAAGAGTTGGAACAAACACAGTTTGTGTAAAGAGATTGAATGGCTCTCAAAAGAGAACCATCAATTCCATACTGCTGTAATACACTCCAGAGTTTCCCTCGAAGGACTCGGTCGTATGCTTTCTCCAAATCTACGAAGCAAGCGTAAACAGGTGTAGCATACACCCATGCCTTCTCAAGTACCATTCTGAGAGTGAATGACTGGTCGGTTGTGCTTCTGCCGGGACGAAAGCCGCACTGCTCATCTCCTAATCGTGCCTCGACCACAGCTCTGCAACGCGTTTCCAGCACCTTGGCAAAGGTGCTCCTCATTAGAAAGAAGTGTACCATCTTTGGATTTGACTCCTTCGATAATGTTCCACTTCCTTCCTCTAAGACGGCGGATGGTCTGCCAGAACACCTTGCTTGCAGATCCGTGATCGCGGTCCAATTTTTCGCCGAACTCCTTCCAAGACTGTTCTTTGGCTGCTTTAACAGCCAATTTGCAAGTTCTTCGCGCTTCAATGTACCGGTTTCGAGAAGGAGAGTCCCCCACGTGAATCCACACCTTGAAAGCCTTCTTCTTCTCTCTGATAGCTTCTTGAACTCCGGGGGTTTTAAACCACGCAGTTCTTTTCTCACCACCAGCCGCCACACCGAGCCGCTTCACTCCGCAAACATGTCCTGCAGAGGCAATAACTGCTGTTGAAAACAACTGCCATTCTTCCTCTACATTCAATGGAACATTTGGAATTTGTAGAAGTAAGATTTTTCGGTTTAATTTGAGAAACACCCAGATCCTCACCATAGCAACAATATGAGAGACTGCATCAGGGAAGATAAACTATAGGCTGACAGATAAGTATTGACGGGAGCGGGTCGAAATTCTGCTTTGCAAAATTCTGACTTTTAACACAAAAATGTTGCTTTTCAAAACTCTGCTTTTTAAAATTCTGACAGGCAATATTTTAAACAAATAAATTCGGCTAATTCTGTTTTCTTTCCAATTTACGAATTTAAAGAAAACCAATAATTTTCAACTTTGTCGACAAATTACAATATATTTCAGGTGGGTACCAGGAAACCAACCAACACAACTACCAAAAACCGACGGATGAAAGTAAAACTACTTCGATAAGCAGTACCTATTGAAATTAGGAACTCCAATGATACGAAAACGCGACTGGTTTTGGCACTGAGCAGCTATCCCCATTTTGGGTTCCAGAATCACATACATAATATTTGCATCTGTCATGTCCTAAATATGGTCCAGTGCTTGTGTCTCAAAGATAGCCACTATACATATAGCTTTTTGTAAAGTAGTGAACAAAGTGGAAGTCAGATGATATTCACCATTCATTGGTTTCATTTAGGTTTTTTAATGCCAGTACAGTAATGTTCAAGATTTCATGTAGTTGTTATTACATAGTATTTTAGCAGCTTTATAAATCGATAGTTTAATAATTTACCATCCCAGCCGAAGCCGGGGCTTATTTAACCTGCTTTTAAAAGTCTACCAATCCATATATAGTTTTAACGCGCAAAGTCAGTTTTGTATGTTCTCACGTACTTCTTAAGATAGCTTACCAAGGACGGATAGGCATAACACTATACTATACCTATCTATACTCTTCCCTGCAACAAACCAAAAAATAATGAATTCCATAGCACGATATTGTGATAAAACTTTTGGCCGCCACTGTATCCACTGTGCATCAGATGGAAATTATTGCCCTAAACTTCACACAGAATACACAAATCTTCTTTGTGCTTGCATAACACAAAGTCATATCTTTGCCGAAGAATCACATTTGTTTCACCTGCCATGTGGGTATTGTGTAGCCTGGCTACCGGCGCTTTAAATACAATGGGGCCTGGGAACCAGGTGAGCGTGTTATGTCTGTTTATGTGTACCCATATTCCATGTGATGGCACCAGCTAACAGTTACTTGGCAGATACCATCCTCCTCCTTCCTCTGGTGACATATGTAAACGTCAAAGATCTACGATGTCGATTACAACCAAAGAGCACCAGTCTTTAGATAGCTACTATGATACAGAGTGTCATATACAAAGGTGGCATAATAAGATATATGCGATGAACATTACTCATGCCGTGCGTCATGCAAGACCTACATACAGAAAGGTATGTGAACAGAAAAAAAAACAATACGGCAGATGGTGGAGTTTCAATTAAAACGTAAAACCTGGTGCAACATCAGGTGTAACTTGAAGGTAATTCACCTGACATACCGAACGACATCAATGAGAGCACATGTGCAGCCAAGCAAGACTATACCGCTGCACACTCGCGTTTACCCCAAGAAAGGTGTGTAGCATAGCTATAGCTAACCTAGCCTAACTGCGTCATGCGAGCCATTATGCATAGTCTGGGTTTAATTCGGCTACGCTCTGCTGAGTTGTCATGTTCGCTCGGTCAATTATATTTGCGTGTTTTGTTGGTGTGTTTTCGATTTAAAACATACAACAGCTGGTAACTTACTGGATGGCCTAAGAATGAAGAGAAATAAATTATTGAAGTTACGATACAATGCTCTATGACGAGCTTGAAAATCAGTTACCTTGACGGCGGGGCGTAGAATGCAAATAATGCAGCAGCTTGAATACTTTGTCAAGAGACCACATAGAAAGCTAGACAGCGGAAAGAAATCCGAGAAAAGAATGCATAACAGTTACTAAGCTATCAGAATAAATATATTGCATCTAAGATGGTTCTCAGTGTTCTGTAGATATACGATATCTGATAGTAGGGATATGAACCCTTTCACCAGAATAAATTTAGAAAAACCACAGAATTTGTGACTGACTGATTTGGATATTTTCATTCTTTGAGATAATGCTTGAATTAAGTCACGCATCCGAATAGAAAGAACTACAGCGGAAGTACTAATTATGTTAGCTTGAACTTTCTCGCAACTATTCCTTGGTATGTTTTCATAGGATGGTAAAATTCACAAGAATTGGTACAAACAACGACTGGAATGCAGAATGGCAGGGAAAACGAAAACTATACATACGTACGAATACATAATACTGTTATCATTAGCTGGCTTAGAATAGGTTAGATAAGTGGGTTGAAGATAGAGGAGAAACCTGTACCCACCATAAGTAGATGAATGTAGCTATAGATCAAATTGGATATACCGTTGGGGTTTATGCCTTCCACACTATGCAAACCTTTGAATTTAAGTAGCCGTTGGATCCTGTCGGAAAGTTCTTCTAAGCCCTCTGAAAAGAATCTTCCAAGCATTCTGCTTCTGATGTGACGGAGTGTTGGGCAGAAAGTTTAGAGTGCCCTAACATCATCTGCACAGGTCATAATGATCCTCGTTTTCAGCATGTGTAGTGATAACGCCCACAAGAGAGGTCAACGATGTTTTTTTGTTCATTTGTAGGATTCTGGTTATGACACAGGAGTCCATATTTTAGTCCATATCTTTAATTTATCGCTACTAGTTTCTATCGCTTGTCTGAGATTACAGAGGGGGTCCATACACCATACTGCAGCATCGGCCTGATTCAAGGGAAGATCTTTTTCTTGCCAGGTTATCGACTTTTTCATTTTCAGCCAAACCCCTCAGTCAGAGAACGGCGGGCACCCAATATAGTCCAATGTTTTGTTGTGCGCCAAAAACCCGTAGCGTCTTCGCGACAACGACTTTTAAGGTTCCATTTTATCTCCAAGTCAGAGATCGCTTTTATTGCCTACGGACCAAAAACATTTCACGGACCAAACAAAGTGCATTTCACAGAGCCTCATGTCGTTTAAGAATGGCTACCCAAACATTCCAGCAGCTATTATAGATGTCCTACGCTAATTTTCACTTGAGTCATCTTACACTACCTTAACTACCTACCTACCATTGCTAAATTTTAGAAACGAAATTACGGAGATTGGGGTGGACATGAGGGATTTGAAGATACCGAAAAGATACCTTAGACATGTCAGAATTCTTCTGGAAACGGCAACAAATTCAGGTTTAAAAAGCGCGGAATGCCAAATGTGTAGTCTCACAAGAAGTGACTAAACGCTAAACTGCTTAAGAAAATGCTTTCATTATAACAAACCTATCGAATGCATTTTCCTTTCACAGTCACCTTTGTAGATAATGTGTGTATATATCACCACCACTTGACACTATGAGTCCAAATATTTTTTCAGAATGCTTCATAGCAAAGGGCAAACATCTACACGTGAATATCATACAAAAACTCAAGCTGCTTTATAACGTTCTAGTGGAAATATCCTTTCCCATTACCCCCCGTTGATACTGAGAAATAAATAAATGTTAACTCGTTTGCGCGGCAGCCTACCGCCCACCTACTGTCTAGATCTTTAACTCACCGTACCACATGGATACCGTCAATCGAAATATTGATAGTGCAAAAAAAAAAACCTTTGCACAGCGTGAAAGCGACACGATATCGCGGCGCTGATGACAACCAGTCAGATAGAAGTCGCATGTATCTCTTGTGACTGTCAAAACACCTTGTTACCGCAAGTCTACCGCCGGGCATCGTCGCTAAAAGTCTGCCTAAAGTTTCTTTCTTCCTAGCTCTCCTTAGTCGATCAGTCGTGTCAATAAAACACGTGAAGATTTATTACCCAGCGGCATCCTCTCATGCACCAGCATCATGATGCCGACACGCCGACCAACCGTGGGCACATAAAGAATGAGATCATTGCAGTATATGTAGTTACAAAAAGCCTGACTGGCTACATATAGTATACATTGAACAAGCTGCAGCTGAAAGGCAAATAAAATTCGACGCCCTTGGACTTATTACCCCTGTTTGGATGCCGTAGATATTTGTAGTATGGAGTGGGTAAGGTACCGCCATGAAAAATTTAAAATTTTCATTTTTATTTGTACACCAAGTTAAAGTAAATTAGCCAAGCTGTATATAATTCCCGTTGTGTGAAAAGGTGCTACTGCTACTGCTGCTGACAATTAAACTCATAATCTATAGAGACCCTTGTCAGCATTCCCCGCCCGTTGCGCGCTTTCGTTCAACGGATGTGGCGAAGAATCCTCAGCCTTTGGCGCAATCCCTGACTCACAGTAGCATGCAAGGTGAAGTGGCGCTTTGGCCGTATTTTATACCTCCTCTTTTGTTGAGTGTTCTCTGGGTAGGGTATAGAGGGTAAGGGTAGGCGAGGTTAAAGCATTGGAACCGTTTATTTGTTTAGTATGCTCTGTCGCAAAATGGAAAACGAAGGTGAAAGGCTAAGGCAGCCCGTACCGCAAACAATACGCGAAATTAAACAAAAAGTGAATTAAGAGCGAATTTTCCATAGAACAAGGAGCTCCGAAGAAACAAGGGATCTTCATAAATTTTTAAATATACCTCCTTGTTTATTACACTTATCGCCTGTGGTGGCCATAATTCGTTAATTTTTATGCAGATTAGTAAATTGAGAATTATGTACATACTAATAAGTTAGAAATAAGTTGAAAGGTGCTATGAATCAAAAATCATGAATTGGAATCATATTCTCAGAAACACAGCTGTTCCGTACGTAATGTGAGTTCTATGAGCATGGAATGAGTATAGATGAGTTGTATGAAAGTGATCTATACCCGACCGCAACCCTATAGGCTGCACAAACAGTAACAAAAGCGGTTTTGTGTCATATGTGGGGTAGCATAAAAAAAAAAAAATATAGGTGGCGAAACAGACGGGTGACACACCTAAGGCATCTCTTCATTGTGGGGTGGCATCCTTAAGTTTATCTCCAAAATCCGAAATCTTTATATGACATTTATTTCATTGTTATCGAAATAATAAGAATGCCGAAACAATCAACCTTAGGATAGCAACACACTTTTCCATACGCGGATAGCAACAGGGGTGACCTGCCACCTCAATGTATTTAACTAAAATAAATAATAAGGAATTAACTCAAAATTTTACTTTTAATTCCGAAAAGATTTTATTGAACTCATAACAAAAATTTATTTAATTAAAAATTTTGGGAAAATTTCCAAAAAGATACCTTCTTATTTTTAAAATTAAAAACAGCTTTTCACTGCGGTGTTCTGGAGACATTGGCAACCCTCATTTTGGCCAAAATGTTTCTTGTTTCTTGGACAAATGGCACATCTTAATAGGTACTAATCGATCGAAAACTATTTTGAACAATACAAAACCTACAAAAAAAAAATAGAAACATAAATAATAGCAACTGCCATGCCCCTAAAACAAAAAGTACGACCTACTGCAGCCAAGGCCAACTGTGACCCGGAACTGTAGGTGTCAATCTGAGAAGAGAAAAGAAGAGATGCGATTGTATGTTATGGCGCGAATGTGTGAAATGAAGAGCTTTTATTATTATTATTATTATTTATTAAACAGTAAAAATAAATTACAATTTAACTTAGTAATTTTACAGCACTAGCTACATAGGCCTTCGGCTCAAGTTGAAGAGCTTTTTGTTTCGTTAGGGTGCTGTATCACCCCTGTTGGTAGACTAAGGTTAAAAGATGACATTGAAACACAAATAAAGGACAAAACAATCTTAATTCAAGCTTTTTCATGATTCAAACAAGCGCAAAAATACTTAAAGCGCATGCATGCATTTTGATTTCTATTCGTTCCTAAAATTAACACTCATTTACTGAGTGAATTCTTACTGTTAGATATTATTATTCATTTTATAAATAAATAAATATTAATTTAATCGTAAACTGTGGGCGCAGTAGCGCAGTGTTTAGTGTGCTGGACTACTGTGCGAGGGATCCCAGGTTCGATCCCCGGAAAAACAGAAATTACATCTTAAAGTTTTTTCTACTGCGCCACCTCTGGCGATCGTCTGACAAACATCCGAGAGTATGACTGTCATGAAAAAGCTTCTCAATTCAGCCGTTCGGACTCGGCATAAAGTTGTAGGTCCCTTCCATTCGTCCCAAAAATAGAAACTCACACAAAACGAATGGTTGCGAGAAGCTAGGCCTTGGGTGTGACCCGCCTGTTGCGCCACCTATTTATTTATTTTTTTTTTAATCATAAACTATTGTTGATATCACTTCGTTACTTTATTTTCAGCGAAAAAAGCCTCCCCTAATAAAAGTTTTGCCTAAAGTTTCCCACTGTTCTCTATCTCTTGAGACATGAACAAAATCTGGGCAAAATGATTTTATTTCGTCTCTCCATCGCTTCTCTTGTCTTCCTACTTTTCTGTAATTACCATATGGTGTCCACTCCGTAATCAGTTTTGTCCATATGTCGTCATTTAACCTGCAGACATGAACGGTCCAGTTCCACTTTAGTGTTTTTGCTCTGACTATTACATCTTGAAAGTTTGTAAGACTTCTTATCTCACTTGAGCGTGTATGGCTCAGCCTTGATATTTTTAACAACGTCCTTTCCATTGACCTTGACAAACAAGCAGCTTTTGAAATGATGTTTTCCGATTTCGCCATGTCTGGCATCCGTATGTGAGGACAGGAAGGACAGCTGAGTCGAAGATGTATTTTCTCGTGCTATTTGAGATGTTTAGGTTGAATAGTTTCAACATTTTTTCCACGTGTTTGTTATTCTTCGGTTGATGTCTTCATCGATGTTTTTGAAAGAGACAGTTTGTCTAAGGTACACATAGCTATCAACGAAGTCAAGTGGCACGTTGTTTATGTGGATTTGAGAATGGGAGCTGTTTGTTTTTTTTTTCTCATTGTTAGCTTCGTGGGACTAGAATTGGCATTCTTTCATCAATTCGTCTAGCATAGTTTAAATTTCTTCTGGTGTTTTTGCTATAAGAACAATATCATCGGCGAATCTAAGGTTCGTAAGATTGCTTCCATTGATATTTATGTCATGTCCACTCCAGTCTAGCTTAGAGAAAATCTTTTCCAGCATCACAGAGAATTAAGGAGGAGATAACGGGTCTCCTTGTTTCGCCCCTCTATTAAGTTTGAATTTCACCCTTTTCTTTCAGTGGATATAAAAGGCAGTACTGTTGTCGTAAATGTTCTTGAGAATCTGGATGTATTGGGTTTGGATACCATAAGTTTTAAGTGCAAGTGTGTAAGTTTCAAGAGTCGAAAGCCTTTTTTAAAATCAATGAATCCTAGATAAACAGGAATTTGGTAGGTATTCATTACATTTTTCAATTAGTTGTATCAGACTTTGTAGATGGTCAGATGCTGAAAAACCACTTCTAAACTTCTTCTTGTGTATTAGAGTGATGTTTGAGGTTGGGATGACTTTGCTTATTAGAGTTTAATTGAATATTGATGTGAGCCAACCAGCGAGAACATCAATACCGTATTTGAGCAGTTCAGCTTGTATTCCATCGCTCCCACCACTTTTTTCATTAGCCACTGAGTTTATATGGCATGTATAAGCATGCCTTTTATTTTTCAAGGAAAAATAGGAAAAATCAGAGAAAATTTTGTATTTTACAGGATTTATTTTTCCGAATACTGTAAAGATTACAGGATAGTTTTTTCTTCGAAATCTTATATAAGAATAATTTAGTAACTTAAAAAATAAAATAAATAGTAGCGCAACAGTTCCGTATAGGCACCCTAGCTTCTTACAACCATTGGTTTGTGTAAGTTTTTATTTTTGGGATGAATGGAAGAACCTACAACTTTATGCCGAGTCGAGACGACTGAATTGAAAAGCTTTTACCTACATGATATTATTTATACTCTCCGGTATTTGTCAGAAGTTGGTGAGATGTGACGTAGTGGAAAACACCTTAAGTTCGTGGATCTGACTTGGTTCCCCTTGCACATTGGTTAAGCACACTAACCACTGAGCCACTGCCCCCACATATAGTAAGAGTAACTATTACATTGTAAATATGAATGAATGAATATTTTAATATTTTAAATTTAAAGAGTCAATGGTTTCGTTGTCTAATTCGTTTTCAGATCGACCAATTGTTTGATCAAGAGTTTAACCCTAGAAGGCTAATGCTCGTGGCTACCCCTAATAAGGTAAACTTTTGTCGAAACAACGAACACGCACCCAGGGCTGACTTCGAAGATTTTGAAAAAGTCGCAATAAAAAGGGGATTTGCATACATAAAGGATCAATACTATAATCTGCCTAAAAATGGCAGAACAAAAAAAACGCAAAACGAGTTAAATTCGATAAAAATGGCTTACGCATATTCACGTCTCGTTCTACCTTATTGTTGCATTGAACATGGAAGTTATGGCTAAATGGCTATAATGGCTAAACTTATGACAATATGACAATAGCTAAAAGAAAAAAGACGCATACAGATCCCAATTGTGAGCTAGTTTCTTGAAGTATTTATTATGTTACATTTCGTGTTTCATACAAAAACGTGTTTTTCTTCAAAATGGGAAAATTATCAACGAAATACAGAAAAGGGGCAAATATGGACAATTTTGGAAAAGTGGTCTCATTGGGGATAGAAAGAAGAAAATGGGAAAAATGCAACTTTAGTCGCATAAAGTCAGCCCTGCACGCACCGCACTATTAAAAAATTAAAAAAAGCCACGGACACCAATTTTCAAAGGGGAAAAGGATTTCGTTCTCTTTTAAACGGACAAAATTCTTTTTCGAATTGATGTTGCGCTGTATGATCGGCTTCAATTTTATTGAACTTTATCTCAGGCCTAAAAATGAGTTTCAACGTTTTAACATAATTGCGAACACTCGTTCAACAGATAAAACAGGATAATTACAGGATATTTACAGAGTTTTTCTGAAAAACACAGGAGTCATTTTTCTACAGGATTTTCGTTGAAAATACAGGGGTATCCTGTACAATACAGGATAAATGGAATGGTTAGGCATGAGTGACTTCTGATAATAGAAATTCTGGAACCTCATCATCGTTATTCTGGGTTTTTGGTGTCCAGTTTTTGGAATGGTTTGAGTTGGAAAGATCTTCGCCAAGTCTGCGTATTTCTTAGATTCCCAGGATATCCCATTTAATTTTGGTCAAAGCATGTTGTAAGAGAGTTAGGTTAGATTCGTTTATTATAGGCCAACATTAAAAATTTAATATTTATTACCTATCTACCTACTACAATCTACTGATGTAAATGAATGATGTGATATATTATAAGATGGTAGGTACATAAGATCATAAGATAAGAAGGTTTAGATCTTAAATACCCAAAATAAATTTGTTTCAGGCATAATGCAAGAACCACATTCGTAAAATAATCGCGAAGTAAGGATTGAAGTAAGATTTTTAAGCTTACTAAAAATGTAGAAATAAGTTTTTTTGGTCTTGTTTTAAGAATTTTCGAGCTTAATTTAAGTTGACAAGTGTCCGAAACGTTCTTTAAATAAGAACGACTATTTTTAAAATAATCCCGAAACAGGATTGAAGTAAGATTTTTAAGCTTACTGAAAATCTAAAAAGAAGATTTTTTGGTCTTGAAAAAACGAGCTCAAAATAAGATTTTTTTACTTGGAATAGGATTTTCCGCGATTACCATACTTTCGTCAACAAACAGGCTTGAAATCACACTGATATTTTTTATTTTGGCTAGTTCTTTTTTCTAAGTGTATATAAGAACCTATGGATGGGAGAAGGATTAGAATTCTATACGATTATGTTATTTTTGGTTACTGTACGACTGGGGGAGAAGATACAACCGTGATATACATAAATGTATATCTATCTATAAGCTGTATCAACATGTGAACACGGGCCGAAACACATCGAACATTATCTAGTTGTCAACACTAGAAAATTCAATACCATTGAGGGTATAAAGTTTTTGACAATCCTCTCCTTCCACTCAGTCACTATTGCAATTACTTTCCTTAGATGAAACTATTATAACACCAAGGATAAACTTTCGTGCACCTCATTTGGGATGCATGAGCTTTCATTTTTCATACTAATTTAATGATGAACTTCATAACGTAACAACACTCAAGACAATATTGTCCCCCATTAACTAAACTAATCTCCCTATTCATCGGCAGCAGCCAAGCGACCGACTCAAATACAAAACCTCGTAAACGCTTGACTACCTAAGCAAATGTTATTTTTCTTAGAACCCCATTTCAGACCATTCACAACAAATAACAAAGACTCTCCAGAACGTAGTAGTAGAGGTAACACAGCATACTGCCACCACTGTGCAATGTTACTAATGGCTACCCCTTTCAACTAATGGTCAGTCGATTCTGGGTAAAATTATGTTGGCCCCCTCACGTTTGGCTGGCTTCATATAGTGAAGTGAAGTGATCACTCTACCGGAACATAATTATGCTACTTCGGAGTTATTTTTTTCAGTATTGTACCCCCGCCAACACAACTCGTGTACATGGGTGTTCCGGAAAGCAAGAACGACCACGTTGGGCTGGACAAAAATGTATAGCAGTCCAAACAAGTGGCTCAAACATAAATTCACGTTTTCGTTCACTTCCTCTTTTCGGTTGTGTGTGTTTGTGTATGTGTGGTTTGTTATTATTTTCCTTCACCCATTCATCGTATCAATAATTTTTCGCTCTTCACTGCAGCCAAGTGTGGTATCGGCGGGTGCCATAATACACCGCAGACTTTATTACCCAATCCCAACAAATTCCAGTGGCGGCTGCTTTGGATGGTGGCTTTGATGGACGCGCTCTCTTACGGGCAGTTCTCAGAAGGACTCAGTTTAGTGGGCACTCGCTATCTAAGTTTATGACTTTATTAGGAGCATTTTGCATATTGACATCGATTCCCATTCACCACCGAATAAGAACGTCATCGATATGGGTGCACTTCCATATAAGTGAAGACTCCCCCCCTCGTGGAAATGCAGGAGAACGTAGTCTTTCGCCCAAGTTGGAGGTTGAGAGGTCTTTGGTTTATGTGACTTGAAACTTGCTTCCCTATTACCTTTTTATTGTCATGGCAGCGTGCAGGTTATACAGCTCCGCGACCGCGAGTTGTAAGGATGTTGAAGGGCTTCTGCGGTTTTGCATTAATTCATTGCAAAGCAACAACGATGATGAGGAGGATTTGGTATCGGAAACCGTAGTCAGAAACAAGCTGTTGCTGTTTACTGGCAGATAATCGTGTACAATAGTTTGTTAACCCGGGTTAGGTATAGTAGGTAGGTTAGATACTACTTCTGCATAAACAAAAACCTTCGTTTGCGGTGTACCTAAAGGAAAATTATCTCTGTATGTCTCCGCATCGCTCTCGGGCGAAGTTTTAGTGGTAAGGAGCGCGGGTGTATACACGGCGCTGTGCTGAACCCATGGCAATTGAATTCAGCTCTTGTGGTTGTGATGTTTGCAAATTAATTTAACGAGCCGAATCCATGCAACACAAAGCGGGAAGTGGGCAGCTCACTCTCTACGAACAATACGGCGAGACGAATTGGAATTGAAGAGGAGTATCCATTTAATGAGAATCCATTGGAGTTAACCTGATTTGCATGAGCATGATATACAATAGGAGACTGGAGCCCGAGCAATCGCTTGCCAATGAGTTCAATGTTGAGGAATGAGAAATCACTTTCGAATAGATTTCCTTTAAAAAGTTTAATTAATTGTTGGAAATAACGTTAAAAGATTGCTTTTGATTCAAACCATGATAGGGGCTACTTGAGCCAACATAATGTGGGCGTGTTCGTGAATCGTGAATTTTTCCTTGAATCATCTGAAAGAATAATAGATGATATGATGACTTGCGTATAGCGTTCAACTGTATCAAACAGTCTTTATAATAAACGAACTCGTATACAATGATTCCGTCATACTATGTCGAAAGGTATTTTTGAGCTTAGGCTGCCCTTCCTTTAGTTACATTAACAAAGTTTGTAGTTTTACGGTCAAATTTTTTAAAAAGAACGAATTTCCGGATGACCTTTTGTGAAATTCTAGAGGCTTTTGATAGCTTTGGGTGCTAAAAGTTGAGGTACTTATTTAGAGCAAACAGATACTTGAGTCCGAAGCAACGTCTCCTTCCCTAATTATTTTTGAGGATTGCAGATTCATCAGTAAAGAAAAAGCATATTATATGTAAAGAATAAATAATGTTTTTTAGTTAAATGTTTAACATACTTTGTCGAGGCTATATGGGTTTTATTACGAAGCCTCCTTTCAGCAGACAGTGCTTATTTATCTATTTATTTATTTCAATCAAATGAGTACATCTACTGTTCTCGCTAGATTAGATACTTAATACAAAAATTATACTTAAAAATTACCACCAAAGCCTAACAACAGGAGTCATTTATTCCTAAATGAATCTCTACTAAAATGAAAATCAATAACATCACAATATTTATTCGATTCTCTAAGGCATCTAGAAATTGGTTCATTGTAACCATAGTTAACCCTATGATAGGGTATATGAAATAAAAAGCGATTTCTCAGAACTCTCGCAGGAGCATAAAATCCAACTAATGATAATAGAAAAGGGCAATCGATATGACCATCTATCAAATCGCGAATAAACATAATGGAGAAATATTGCCTCCGTCTGAAAAGAGGTAAGATACCAAATAATTTGCATCTGGTCTCGTAAGATGGCTTTTCAATATTCCATCGTAGTCTACGAACAGCTACTCTAGTCAGACGCTTTTGGATCTTCTCAATTCTAAAAGAATGTACTTCGTAAAATGGATTCCATACTATACTACAGTATTCGAGATGTGATCTGACAAATGCAAAAAATAAACATTTCAGAGTATGCGGATCTTGAAAGTCTTTCGAATTCCTCAATAAGAAACCTAGCATCTGATTACCTTTGGCAACCACAAACTCAATGTGCTTGCAAAAGCTAAGTTTAATGTCAAAAATAACTCCAAGATCTTTTTTGGAGCAGATAGTGGACAATGGGGTATTATCGATTACATACGTAAAGGGAATTGGAGAGAGGTGGCGATAAAAAGAAAGGCTTTGACATTTAGAGACATTGAGATGAAGGTCATTGTCATTACACCACACAGAAAGACGTTTAAGGTCTTCTTGTAGAAGAAGACAATCTTGAACTGAACGTATTGCTCGGAATATCTTCAAATCGTCAGCAAACATAAGACACTGGGAACTCAAAAACAAGTCAGGAATGTCATTAATAAACAAAAGGAAGAGCAGAGGGCCCAGATGACTACCTTGAGGTACTCCAGACGTAACATAAATTGATGACGAGAGCATTTCGTTTATGCGAACATACTGGATACGATCGGTTAAGTAGGAATGAATCCACTTTAGGATATTGGAGTGAAATCCTAAGGTAGTCAGTTTGGAAATTAGTGTACTGTGATTGACGCGATCGAATGCCTTTGCAAAATCTGTATAAATTACATCACATTGCATTCCTTTCTCAAGGTAATTCAAGGCAGTATTACAAAAAATTGAGAGATTTGTAGTAGTGGATCTGCCTGTAACGAAGCCATGCTGAGACGGAGAGATAAATCTTTTTAAGAGAGGTGTAAGTTTGTCACAAACTAGTTTTTCAAAGAGCTTAGGGATAGAAGAAATTTTACAGATTGGATAGTTAGTAATATCATGCCTCGATCCAGATTTATATATGGGCGTTAAAAACGACCTCTTCCAATCATTCAAAAAAATTCCAGACTGCAGAGATAAATTAAAAATTAACCACAAAGGTACAGAAAACGCGGATGAGCACTTTTGAAGTAAAATTGGCGGGATGCCATCCATACCCGGATTTTTTTCAAGTTTTAATGAAGAAAGAGCTATTTGGACTTCAGTGATCGAACACTCTAAGTTGCCGATATTTACAAACTCAAAGGGCGTTGAGTAGTTACATGACACTCTAGGTATGTTTGTACCACAAGAATAAACAGATTGGAAGTGGTTAGCGAACATGTTACAAATGGTTGACAGATCAGATGAGGATACACTATTAAGGCGCATACAGTTAGGAATACCATTAGATTGTTTTTTGCTATTAATAAAGCTCCAAAAGCGTCTACTATTAGTTTTTAAATTAGATTCGACAGATAGAACAAGTTTATTCTGGGCTGATAATGCAGAAATATTTTCAAGCTGTATCTCTGATATTTTAGTTAAAGCTACACTAGTTCGGGTTATTTTATATAATTTGCTCTTCTAATACGCTATATGCATGTCACAAAATGTTAGGAGGTACTCATGACGTTCTTTGAAAAAAAAACTCGACTTGGATACTGTTCATAAAAGTTAACTCTCCTCAATAAGAACCAGTCATTAACTTCCACCCCCTAACCTATCGGACTATCCTATAGTACCTGCCACGTACCTTGGTTTGGTGGAATAATTGGCGCCTTTTTTCAGAGCATGTCGGTATAGATGTCCCTGAAGAAAAATACCATAACTTGATTGATAACGTTTTGACACAAGAATTGGATGCCTTAAGTTTGGTTAACGTGACAAAGTACAAATTCATAAAAATACAGCAAATGTTAGAATGGAATGGAAGATGGATTTAACATCTCCGACTTTTTTTTATATTTGGGGACAAGTTTCAAGCAAACAAACCAGAAATAGGAAAATGTGTGATATTGATAGAAAACGTTCTAAAAATTGCCCATATTTGTGAGGCTAACAATGGCTTCTATACCTTACTCCGAACATTCTATGAGTTTACCAACTTAAACCATTTGGCTCCCATTTTTCATAAACTTATGTGTACAAAAATAAATTAGTTAACCTTCCTGACAAATACCCTCTATATAGACTGAATAAAAATAGTAAACAACTCAATCAGTCTGTCAGTAGTACAGTACCCAACTCAGTGCAGCGGGTTAAGTAAATTAATTCGTTTTGGCTATACGAGGATATGGATAATTTAACCTGATACATTCTTGCCTTTGCATTACAAATACCCATAACACTTTTAGGTCGCTTGCGATATTTGGAAGAAAGATGTCTTGTCTATTTTGTAACTGTGTATTTAAAAATTGTTCAATAGGGTACATTTTATTTTCGTACCGAATTCCCCGTTATTTCAAAGCCGAATTTTATGAAATATAGACCAAATGAAAGGTGCATGATTTTCCGCGGATAATTTTTTTTTATCACAAGCAATTTAACCGAAAAGAGTTGCTGATTCATAATTATGGGTATAGATATATGCACGTACTTTCAATTGAAACAAAAGATAGCGTTGCGTATTTATGGGTTAATTTGGAAAAATATTATTTAGTAGTATCTAGTGGTGTTTAAAGTAGTATTTAATGGCGTGATTAAAAAAATAATTCTAATTGGCTACAATTTTTTCGTCTACAAATAAATAAATAGTATTTGTCAGAAAAAAAATTGGAAACGTCGGCAAAAATTGAAAAAACGTCTGAAATTTAATAGAAATCATCAGAAAATCAGATAAATGTTTTCAGACGGTTTTTATATTTTTCAGACATTACTATTTGTTTTCAGACGAAAATGTTTTAACCAATTCTAATTATGAAGAATTTTTTCATTTCAGTGAGAGTGGTTTCTAATACAGAACAAATTTTTGATTGCCAGATTTTCAGGAATCTCCTCTTAAAGGTTTACACACAACTCACAACGGGAACACCATGTATATATGCAGTAATGCAACCATAAGATACTTTTGACATTTTAATCGAAACTATGGAGCTTAGAACTAAGTGCCTTATAGCTATACGATGATTTGCAGTCGATGGCGGAGGATCGAGAGCTATGGACCCACTTAATGGATAAGCGGGATATTGAAAATGAATGAATGAATGAATGAATAGCTATACGAATATTCAAAACTACCTTTAGAAAATCAACTACAAAAATACTTTAATCAACGCACCATGTGCAACAGGCAAGCTTGAACAGAAATATAACTCGCTAAGTAACTATGACCAATCATCCTTTTTAATCCTGCAGTATAAAACAGTTTCCACAAAGTAAGCAAACATAAAAATAATAAATAGACAGGAATTGGAAACTTTTGCGGTTTCTTTGTTTCTTTTTTTTCTGATGCACAGCGGTGGTATAACTCTGCGAAGTTCTGCAATTTTCGTAATTAATTTGTATACTGAAACATTAAATAGAAAACAGTATTTTATGAGAATTATTGTTTACTTTTGTTGAGAAATTTATTTAAATAAATATAATTTATTTGTGAAGCAAAAAGATTCGTATAATTAAAATAGAGTGCCTTAAAGTGATGTGGGTTTTTTTAATTAGTCCTTATTATAATAAGTCCCCCCCCCCCCTAAAGACATTAATTTAATCGGATATGTACGTAGATACCCATAAACAAATATTAGGTATTTTTATTCACTGAATTTTCACAATTAAAATATCCCTTCAAGCAATTTCAGATATGTGCCGTTTTCAACGCGAATACAGGCGTTTATAATAAAATAATTGGCGTACACAAAATAGTACAAAATAAGTGCATAACAAGCGTTTCTGCATATAAAATATCGAAATATCCATGAATTTGTTCTAAGTTCTTCCTCCGTCTAAGCAATATATGCAAATTCGGGAAGCACAGAGTGATAGTTGATTCAACTGAAGCATACACCGGATTCGTATAAATGCCCAAGGGGTGGCCATTCAATCGTCTAACATAACATCGCATTCATGTGCGGGATTACTGTGCGAACTTCTGAAGGAAATCCTTTCTGGTATTTGCATATACATTAAACATTTTATTGCTATTGCTCTAAAACAAAAACGAATAAAATTGTAAGGAGCCAGATAGTTCTTATCCAGCTATTTGCATTTTTATTTTCTTCCTGAGCAAATACGGACCTAATTAAATTAACTTAGATACAGAAATGTAATTGGCCAGACAAGACGAGACCAGGGACTGTGGATATCCAGATGAAATTGATGATTTGTTGTTATAAAACCACATCAATAACAGACTATACTACATCATTCAGTTCCTAAGTACCTACCGAAGACATTTATAGTTCAAATAAATCTGCGGACCACTAACTTTCAATCGATTTTCCATTGCAAACTTTCTCAAATATGATTGTATTTTTGCAATAGAAAAAGTTTGTCGCACAATATTATTATAGATGCAGTAAAAAAAGAAGAGGACATTCTTCATTCCAAAAGAACTTTGTTAACAACTACTATGAATCATATTTCACACTCATACATCGTGTGTAGCATACTAAAACCCGTAGTAAACTTGATTGTTAAAATATGTATCTGCTGCTATAAGCCGCAAATTTAAAGGTCGATGGAATTTAAATTATTTATGAATGTTGATTCGTTTTCTTAATTTTATTAAAATGTTGTATTTGTTTATAGTTCGGTTGTGTCTACTGTTGTTATATCATCTTCCATATTTCCATTTAAATTTGATTCAGATATCCTGTTTTTTAATTAAATTTCTAACTATACCTTAACCTATCTATACTAAAGCTATAAAGTCGAATAAGAGCGAACGAAAAATAACATGTGAAACCACTTTTCTAATTGAGTCGATTTTGTATCTCTGTCCAGGACGGGGGCGTACTTGCAACTGACATTGATTGCAGTTTTATTGATTTTTTGTTAGCAACTTTTTGTTGTTTACTTAAAGGCTATGAGCAGAACAGGGCATTTTGTTTGATTTCGTTCGTTTTGTTTTTTATTTTATTTTTATTTAATGATGTTCACCTTGGACAACTTTTTGAAATTACATCCCTTTTACTAAGAAAGTAGAATATTAAATGGATGGTAGTAGTAGGGTAGTTATGTATATATAAGGTATTATTATGATGGTGTTGTTAGAATTCGAATTTTTCAAGGAGACATGATTCCTCGTTAGGTGAATATAAATATGTCGGCCTTTCAAATCGTATACCACCCTAATGGATATACGATATACCCTATGTTGTAAGGAACTGGTGTATGAGGTCAAATATCTTTGCCTGGAGGAAAAGGCAAGCATCAATCTGTGAACCTTTGTTAAGACAACAACACAAGAACTCTCTAAATGTCTTCAACAGATTAAATTCACTTAGTTTTGTTTGGCTCAACAGATCACACTGAAATCAGGGAAAATGATATCACTGTTAAGCTTGCTCAAAAAGACTTGGAAGAAGATTTCTCAGGACCTAAACATAAGTTAGGTCTATCGGTATCTCCTGTTAAGTCATCCATTGAAGAGTGTATTTCGGACAGATTGTATTAACTCTTTGGTCCGCAGACAGACCCGACCGACGGTTCTCCAAGCTTTTGGAAGACATCTTTAACGTGATCAAATTCGTCACCTAATTCTATTTAAAATTTCTTACATTTCTTCGTCTATTCTTACATTATATTAAAATTGATTCGTGAAATGCATTTTTTTGTGATAATATGTTGGTGTATTCCCATATAAGAAATATTTGTCATAGAATGCGTAGAGGCTTTCAATAGGTAGATCTTTTGCTTTCCTAGATACGTGCAGAATGGAATAAAACGATTCGGCTTCTAAGGAAACCAGATAGAAAAGGTACAACGAAGAAGCTGTAGGTAATCGATATAAATATACTATATAAATACTAAGCTGCAACAAAATAAGCCGATTTCTAAAAAGGGATCCACAAACTTCAATGAAGAGTGTACCTACAGGATCAGTACAAATATCACGGTAGATATTTAGCAAAGCTGTCCAACTTTCAGAAAAGTAAACTATTAGTAACCAAGGAAACTCTGGCAGCATATCGTTTTTAAACACCTTCATAAACCCATTTACAAAGGAAGCTTCAAAGAGGTTTGTAACTCTTGACTCAATAACCGGTTTGGAACCAACTAGCCCACACTGCGTAGCATTTTTAAGTTGACCAAAACAACTCTTCATAACACTGTCTTTTAGAGACAGGACCAGTATTTATCACCAGGCCGACTGGGACCTATAAAACGTTATTCAAAGAAATATAAAGACCCTTAGGAATACCACCAACATATATATAAAAATAATAATACTATACGGTTAATCTTTGACCAAAGACTCGTATTAGGTTATGGTTCACAGTCACTTTGTGATTGTTTTTCCATATAGTCTCGGTAAACATCGAGCAAATAGTGCGTCTAGGCAGATGTAGTGGTTCGTCTATTGATGAGCCCACCCACCACATCGGGGCGAAACGCATTTGGAGTTGAGGCCACTTAAATGTTTTTATAATTTGTTACTCTACTCTCGCACAGGCACAACCTATTTTGTAATAGGTAAAGAGTATCCCATAATTCTCACAATTTGAATTTTGCGCACAGTTATAACAACGAAAAATAAGATAAAAATGTGACAGCTGACTGTTCCAACAACGCATTTTCACTGTTGAGCAATAATTTAAAAACAACAAGTGGATGCTGATTTTTCGAACAAAATCATCTTCGCTCATTTTGATCTTGATGGCTTTGTTAATGCGTCCAATCGTCGCATTTGGGATTCAGAAAACCCACGAGTATTTGTTGAGAAACAAATGCATTCACAGCCCGGTTACTGTTTGGTCCGGATTTTGGGCTGGAGACATTATCGGACCATTGTTCTTCGAAAATGCGGCTGGTCAGATAGTAACAATTAATGGTGTTCGTTATCGTGACATGATAACCCAATTTTTAGTGCCTAAATTACACTAATGCCACTGCCACATGCCATACAGCCAGAGAAACAATTCAATTACTGCATGTGTCATTTCCGAATCGTGTAATCAATCGGCCGTTTTTGCGATCAGAATTGGCCATGGCCATCCAGATCTTGCGATTTAACGCCATTGAGCTTTTTCTTTATGGTTTTTTGAAGTCAAAGGTCTATGCAAACAAGTCCACGACAACCAGAACCAACGCCTTGAAAGAGCAAATTGGGAAGTGTATTAATGAAATTAAGCCACATTTATGCGAAAGGGTCATAGAAAACTTCAATAAAAGAGTACGAACTTGCCAGCAAAGCCGTGGCGGCCATTTATCCGATGTATGCTAATCCACACATAACCCCAATCTGTATACTCTATGAGTCTATGAATTAATAAAAAATGTAAGCTTTTACGTGAATCATGGAACACCCTTTACTATAGTCCTGTTTGGTGTCCGATTTACCAATATGGAATCTAAAGGATTGAAATCATTCAAAAGCAGTTTCGTGATTTACCCCGTAAGACGTATTAAAGGATTATCCGGTATACATTTTAAAACGATCCGTTATACCGTTTATCTTGAAAATTGTCAAGACTCTTTCACTGGAAAAACATTCACAGGCATTCATTTTACCCCCTCCGTATTTCACTCGGCCCTTTTGGCGTCCGTATACTATCCGAAAGCCATCAGATCCCTTCAAATTAGATTTAGCTTTCAGCAATAAATGGCTTTTTCACTGGCTCGATACAGAACGCTTGACGCTTAAGATCTAAAGTTTTAATATTTTTAGCTTTAGCTTTGGCCGCTACTGTAGACCAATTTTATCTCTTAAACATTTTAATATTTCGGTTCTATTGGTAAAATCAGTTAAGTTTTTCTGCATCAAATGACCTATGGCTATCAGCTATAAATTTCAGAAAAGTCCTAAAAATGTATAAAATTGTCACATGTCAACTTTCATGAAATTGTGCTCCTAGACCTAGGCTAACTTTATTGTTAACCACTTTTATTTAATTTTAATCATCTCATAAGTCATAATAATATAAAACAGTTTTTTCTCCTCATTAATTGGTAATACATATACTAATAAGTGACCAACTTCCACTCCTATCGGTCAGAGCTAGGAAGCCGAACTTATAAAACAAACTAGATAGATACCTTTATGGCCAAAGTGAGTACTAATAAGCGATGTGGGCAAATTCGGACTCCAAAATAAGGTGGTCCAAATTTGTATGGGAACATTCTTATTTTTTATTTGATCGACTTCAAACTGGGTTTGTGTAGATAACAATTTTGGGCATTCGTTTGTGTGAGTTTCTATTTTTGGGACGAATGGAAGGGGTGGGCCTACAATTTTATGCCGAGTCCGAACGGCTGAATTGAGAAGCTTTTTCAGGACAGTAAAAGTAATACACTAGGATGTTTGTCCGACGTTCGCGAGAGGTGGCGCAATAGAATAAAACTTAAGATGTAATTTGTGTTTTTCCGGGGATCGAACCTGGGATCCCTCGCACTATTACCACCTGCAATGGTCTGCTTGCCTTGCAGATATTTAAAACTTTGCAAGAAGTGCATTACTGCATTTAGGGCTATTTGAAGATACGTTAGGAAAAAAAGGAAACCCACCATAATAACGTTTTATTTGTGATGTCTTGAGTGATATGCATTATCTCGAATGAATTAGAAAAATGAAAAAGTGTCCCTAAACTGATAATATTGCAATCAGTGACTGATTATTAATTCAAACGTTATAAACAAGTTTTTCTTATGGAAAAATAGCGTTTGGCCTTATGTCTCAAAATAATTTGGCTTCATCTTGCTTTGCAGAATGTTACAATTTGGTCTTATGTCGCTTTCCAAAGCGTCTGAAAGCCAAATTTAAAAATTTGGCATTATGTCACGGCGCCTATTTATGCTACCAAGAAAATTGTGGACTTATATCTTATTTTTGAAAAATAAATTATGGACTTATATCCCACTTCGGTGAGACATAAGTCCATAATGGCCTTATGACCCACTTCGGTGGGACATAATTCCATATTTTGATTATGGACTTATGTCCCTGCGCCCCACTGCGCTACTGCGTCTACTTTTTTGAATTTTTTTGAATATTTTCCCCGGTCTCAAACAAAAAATGTTTTGTTGCAAAAGTTTCTCCAAACAATTCTTATAGTGAAAAAAATTTTTAAAAATCTCTTCGCTAATATTTTTTATGATTTTTTGAATACATATTGCTAAAAATTACTATTTTAGCCACTTTTTCCTCCTTTTCATACAACATTTTTCTGAGATCAGAGGATGAAGAGATTTGTAAAAAAAATTTCCAGCTACTTTTAGAATTCTTTGGAGAAACTTTTTGCAACAAAACATTTTTGGTCAAATGAGGAAAAATGTCAAAGAAGTAGACTTCCACAAAAATTCGCAATTTTCAATAGGTACCTACTTAATGGGTTAAGGAAAGTTTTGTAGATTCATTCAAACGGAATTAAAATTACCTTTCCATTGATGCCAAAATTTACATGAAGTAAGTTCAAATTATGAGTAGAATTAACTTTAGTTTTGTCAAAATACTTATGCCCACCATTGTATATTTTATATAAGAAATACCTAATATCTCTGATTTTAGAAATTTTGCTTAGGGTCGAGTTATTGATAAGTTAATTTAGTAGATACTTGTGCATATAGGTAGGTAGGTATAAGCATAATTTAATTACCTGCTTCTGTAAAGGGTAGAAGCTAGTCTTTGAATAAAAACAAAACATATTCAACATCGGCCTAGAAAAAAGCTAACCTGTGGTAGTTACTCCATTTAAAACACAACGAACATCATACAAAAAAAAAATAAATAAAAAAGTCAACTCACGTTATTCCGAATTTCATGTATCCAAATTCCAAATCCAATGTGATGTAAATAAAATGAAAGACAAAAAAAAAAAAAAACACTAATCGTACACTGCTCCAATAGAAAGGGAATTGGCGAATGTTGTTCCCACCACAATTTGGTCGCTTGTTTCACTTGTCATTAGTTAAATTTATGTGCTCTCAGAGGATAATAGAATTGTATATCTGATGGTTTTAAATATTTTTTTTTTGTTTCTCCTTTTCTTTTCAAAAAGCCGCACTCGCAAATTCACTACACGACTACACGAAATGTGCAACTTTGAAGTTGTACCCCCAGCAGTGTTGTAGCTGTAGGTTAGGTACCAGCAGTACCACCAACACGGTTCGCTAAGAAACCCTCCTCTTGCGCCAGCAAACACATTCAACTTTATTAATCCATGAATCTTTTCCTTTCTCCACGATTAGTTAGTTTTTTTTGTTTGCATTTTTTTTTGTTGCTCGATCCTCTCGTATACAGGTAAATGTCAATTGTTTGTCTGATTCGATTTTATTTGTACCTCCAAGCCGAGTTTAAATATCAGGAAGGCGGTTTTTTTTGTTAGCCACTAGGTAGGTATATAAAAAAACAATCGAATCGTCAAATTTTATCGCAGGTTGTTGTCGCGAAGGAAATCATTTCCTTTCGTTACAACTACTTTTTTGTCACCAATCATGGAATTCAATTGAACAGAAAACATTTTTTGTTTTGTTTCTCACACAACGAACTGAATAAACTGAAATAAATTTGTATAACATCACAACAAGAAGTACAAAAAAAAATTGAGATATATGGCAGAGACAAGACAACAAAACTAACTGGGAAACACGTTTCTAGTCGATGAATAAATTTTTTAATTAAGCAACTTTGTTTTGGAATCAGATTTCCTTATTCACAGACACTCGACACATGTAGTGTTATAAATTGGATATCTCTATGATATTTTTGTCGATGGGAAAACTTGTGAAAATTGAAAAACCGACACACACATAGGGCGTAGAAATAAATGCTCGAGTCATAAATAGACACAGGACTCTCAAAACCTACGTGCAAAATAAGTAAAGAAAAAAAAAATAAATCGCTGCTAACAACACCAGCAACAGGATAAATAGCAAAACGGTAGCCCAACATAGGTATATCTCCCAGCACACAACAGTATCCTCGCTTGAAGTCAGTAGGAGATGCAGTGTTTTCCATTCCAATCACATCATCGCCATCCCATCCTCGTCCACCATCATTGTCATTGTGAAAAACAAGAACTCGCGTTGATGCTGGTGCAAACCGATGCCTATGCCCAAATATGGGACACACGACTCCGTTTGATTTTTGCTATTTTACCAGTTGTTGTTGTTGTTGCGGTTACGCGAATTTGTATCTCTGCGAATCTTTTCTTTTCGTTATTAGGGTGAGAAAACACGGGCTTCTTGTACCTACGTAAATAATGCAAGATACAAGATCCTATGCAAGAAGGACCATTGCGCGTCCTATCCAATCTATTTCCCGAAATCTCAAAAGGTTTACCACGAATATGTGCAAACAAAGAGAGCCATCAGCAACGAACGAACGAAACCCGACGTATCTCGCGCGGTGTTTTCTTTTCAAATCTTTTGCGCTAGAATCGGTATGGTATCGCGTTAACAAAGTTACTCGAACAACAGACCGAACATGACGAGCCGTAAAAATCAACTGTTGTCCATGCCTGGGCACAATTGATGCGGCACCCCGACATCGCACTGGAGCTAAAGTATCTATAATTCTATATACGCTGCTATACACACACCACCGTCTGCCGGAGCACCTCACCTGAGATAGCAGCTGCAGCGTTACCAGATTTAGCAGTTTCCTGCGATTTTAGCAGGATTTGATCATAAATTTCACATGCAGCAGATTTTTTAGCATTTTTGTAAATATCAGCAGTTTTTAGCAGTTTTTAAAAATATTCATAAAACATTTTGAAAAAAACACTTTTTGTCAACATTTAGCAACATTTCATACATTGGCTACCTCTTGATTGATAAAACAATTTCAAGACATGAATGAAGCTTTTTAAAATGCAGGCCTGTGTTGTGGACTAACAGAAATCAGCTCAAATTATATTCGGTGTATCCGTTTTCGAAAAAGAATAATTTAAATGCGATGACGCATTGATATGATATGACATGATAGAGTACGGGTTTTAAAAGGTAAATTTGCTAAAAACCGTAATAGATTTAGTATAACGAAAATGTTGCATTAATTTTGCAAGTACCTACTGCAGGCGTTTCTGTAAGTGGAAGCTGTTACAACTTTATTCCAACAAATAAAATGTTGACTTTAATAAATTCGAATGTTCTTTATAAAGATTCAGAATAATTGCATTTTTATTAATTTTGTAAGCAGTACATTTAAATGCAGAAAATATAATCTTTTACATGATGACTATATATATCGTTATCGTTATAACAATAAGGTTAATAACAAAAAATGTGGTTGAACTTCCATAAGTCCAACTCTCAAAATGACAGAAAATAAACTCGAGTTATAGAAACTTCGAGTAATGAAGGCCAAAAGTTGAAAAGTTTGACGTACACAAATACGATTTTTTTGTAAATGTAAAATAATTTACTAGAATTTACATTAAAAAGTAAAAAATTCAATTATTATTCGTGAAAAATCGATCGCAGTTTTTTCAGCATTTTTTAGGATTTTGTTTAGCAGTTTTTGAAGTTTTCCGCCCCAGCTTTAGCATTTTTGGAAAAAATAATCTGGTAACGCTGAGCAGCTGCTATGCTACGGCTACGGCTACCACAATAAACAGAGAAGAAAAGCCAACCAGGCCAAATCGTTTTACAAAAACAAAATCCGATGATGGAGCATGGCGTGGAGTATGAACGTATGGACTTGGAGTGGAGCTCGCCGCCGCGCACGCAGAGCAGCAACGGGAACGGGCCAACAACGAGTTTAGCTGTTGTTGTTGCTGCTTTTTTGCGCCTTCCAATTCCAATCCAAATCCAAGTTAATAAGAATTTTATTCGGAAACAGATTCGAGCAGGTACTCCTCCATTCCAGTGGTTTTTGTGCGATTTTGCAGACTGGCACGACACAGGAGTGAGGAGACTGGCGAGCTGGAGAGTGTATTGCATAAAAGCTTTTCCACCACATCGTACAGAACGGAATACACTTGTTACATCATTTTCCTTATAGGAAAATGTTTCCCCTACGAGCTACGATACGACAACGAACGACTGTGGTGTGGACTGTGGAGTGTGGTATATTCTTCTTCTTCCAGTTGGAAAATGAGAGCGCGAGAGCAGACTTTTCAGCAGCATCCACAGATCCACTCCACATCCACCATGTACCAGTTGAATTCCATACACCATACGATGTCGAAAGATGAAATATTTGGATAGAGCATAGAAGAACTTGGCCTATGGGACTGCTCTGCAATATTGTTTTAGAATGTTGCTGGGTGAAACGAAACATCTGTTGTGCTATCCGCAATCCGCATTGCCTTGCCTGTTGAATTGATTCGTTTGATAAGGTTTGATACAATCGGTTGAATTTGGTTTGATACAGTCAAGTCTTCGAAAATGTGTTCGAAGAAGGCATGAGGCAAGAAGGCAACAGAAACCTAATATGTACCTACTATAGCTTGTTTTTTCAGATATTATTATTATTATTATTATTATTATTTATTTATTTCATTCAACATAGCAATTCGATTAGAATACAGATACATAATATAGGTAATATAACGATAATACATATGATATAAAGTGTATACAATTGTTTAAATATTTTAATTCTTTTAAATAATCTTAATATAAAGCTCATTGTGATGCTAGATACAATTTTTAATATTACCGACATTTATATATATATTTAATATTGATATAAAATAATTACAGAGCATGGTAATGCTAATTCACTAGATAACAGTGAAATGGTATCTAAAATATTTTCAGCCAATTTTCACTATTCTGACCATGCAGAATGCAGATTCATTTATAAAACGTATTTTTTAGTTCAGGTTTTCGCGATCTGTTATATTATAAATGACGAGCTTGGAAAACGCTTCCATTAAAGTATCGCTAATGGCGACAGCCAAGCATCCGTTCGATAGGAATAGGATCCATTTGGATTTTTTCCATTTTGCAGTAAGACCTGCTTGGTTATAGTTGATGCTTAGCAAATACTTTGTGGTAAAAATTATGACGTCAACTAATTTATCATGTCTTTTTGTTAAGCTAAGAGAAATATTTGTGGTTTTTGGATACGCAAAATGCATAGATACGGATAATGGTCCCCTATTAAGTGCGTCTCTTTTTAAAAAATACTGCTTCTCTAAAAAACTGGAATACAAACCAACTCCGCCTTAGATACGCCATAGCCAAAGTAATGGGTTGGCTGAACGAGGAGTTCAAACTCCGAAGTCAACATTGGGAAAGCTTGATTTAGAAAAGCAAAGTAGCTCGAATTTAGAAAACAACATTTTGAATTTTTAATGGTGTACCTATAATAACACTCCGTGTACCATTACTGGTAAATCACCCTCCGAGCTCATACTATCTTTTAATCCTAAAGTTAACTTTGAAGGGAGATTAAGGGAAGATTTTCCGTCTATGTAGTTGAAGTAAAGTGGGAATTAAAAGAGAATATTCTAAAAATGTAATGGAAACTGCAAAAATTGTTACTCAATTTAAGAATTTCTTTTGTGGGGGAGAGAGTTTTATATAAAAGTGAGTTAAAAAATGTAATTCGGTGGGTTCCAGCAGTTGTTAAGAAAATAGTTAGCAGTTTAACAAATCTCGTTGAATTGAATTTTAAAATTCGATATGTTCATCAAAATAAGCTAAGGAAACGTTCTTGTGAAAGGTTTCAAACTCGTCCTAATGCTATTCCAAAGGAAAATAGTATAAAGTTAAGAAGTAATAAGCCTAGACCAGCTAAACATAAACCAGAGCGTTTCCCTAGAGTTTCTGATGTGGCGATAAGTAATATAAATTTACCTATAGCCTTAAGGAAAGGAACTGAGAAAATCAGGTTGCTGCAACGCTAATGCAAATTTATAATCAAAGCAATTTTTATGTAAGGATTGTTTCAATTTGAGTGGGGGACAGTGCTGTGTATAAGTTAAAGTAGAATTTAGTGATATCTGGTAACATTTTCTGACGTACATAAAAGAGAAAACCTATGATGTGGAGACAGCTATTTTCGGTCACTCAAGTTGAAGTCAACTTACAGGTCAGACGTGTATCGAACATTAATTAATTATTAAGATCTTTTTGTTGAATTAAAATATCCTGAATTAAACAACGCGTGCAGTCTTTTTATTACATACGCAACAATAGCTTAATGCATTTATTATTTATTATTACCAGCTATAGCTACCCGGCTTTGCTCGTACTCAGGAATGGCATAGGTATGACGACAATAACGTTTGCAGTTTTTTGTTGGAAGTGCCCCTTTTCTCGATCCCCTCCCCATCCATAGTTTTTTTTAATGCTTTCTAAAACGACCGATTAGGTACCTACTAATCGGAAAAAAGCATTTGCAATGTTTTTGGATGGAAGGTGCCACGCCCCTTTATCCAATTTTTACCAAACTTCACAGAAAAAAAAAACTCCCGGATGGTCTGAAAATTTTAGTTAAATTGGTTCGGTTGTTTTTGAGATACATATACCTAAGATTTTGTATGTTTTTTTTTTATGGGAGGTGCCACGCCTCTTTGTCGAATTTTTTCCCATATTTTCTTCTTTGGGCCAATACAAATCCATCAAGCTTAAAATCGTGAACGATGCGTTCTCGAGTTATGATAGCACACACGGACGGCAGCCTCTTTTACATAAGTATTATACTCCATTTCTCAACCATACTTTAAACGAACAGTGAACTAGTCAATTTGGCCCCAACCCTTGTCCACCCAGATCTTCTGACCTATCACCCATGGATTTCTTTCGTCTGGGGTGCTACGAAAGGAAAACCTTATTTTTGAGAAATATCGAGTCTCTTTGACCATTTTTGTCTGACAAAAACGGCTTTTACTACAACTGCTGTTTATCGTACGTAAAAGGTATAGCTTAACATGAAAGCATTTCACAAAAAAATAAAAATTTATTAAATACTAAACATTTTGGGAAAAAAACAACAACAAATTTTCAAATTGTGGATTGAGTTCAACTATTAAGTTTAAGTGTCCAAAAAGACAAACAACTAGTTTTCGGTTGCATTTTACGGATAGGTATCTATATCTAACACTGTTTTGTTTTGTAGAAACATTTTTTTTATGCAATTAAAATCAAATATCTAAAGCAGACTATTTACGTTGAGACGACCGTCTACAAATGGTCGTAAAGTTCTATATAAGTTCCTCGCGTTGAGTCTTGAGACGACCACAGGTACTTTCGATCGTACCCCAAGGTATGTCCATCGACGGACATTACGACCCTCAAAGTAATTGGCCTGCTTTAGTCATTCTCGTCGGTCGTCTTGAAAAAAAAAATTGTTAATACAATTAATCGAAGATACTATAAAAGATTTATATCTTAATGTACCACAAAGTATTATTATAATAAATTGAAATTGAAATTAATATTTAGGGGACCCACTATTTCACTCAACTTACTACTAGTTTTCTTTTTGGAGAAACATGATGTTCCATGAATTTATTGGTCCTTCGATAATAATTTAAAGAAGTATGACACTATAGGAAGTGCATTAACGCCCCAAAATGAAAAAATACCCGAAACGTATGGGGGCATGCTAATACATATATACATTTCTTTGTTGGAAAATTAGTCCGTTCTGGTCGATTGTTTTTATAATAAGTTCGACATACTATATAAAGACTGCCTGACACTGGATTTTGGCTGCCAGTTTTCAAATTGGTTGTCACTAGAAAATGTGACTCCAATTTGAAAGCCAAACGCCCTATGGGATGGCATGCAAGTTCTCGACATATAAAATTGTGGTTCCATGCAAGGTCGTCAGGTCAGGTCAGGTCAGGTCACTGCCACTTTCGTAAGATGTCGACTTTCTTTGCCATGCTCGTTTTCCGCTGATATTCTCCTGCTTACAGCCTGTTAGCATAATAACTAGTGTTGCCAGGCGAAAATGTTAAAATCCAGTCAAATTTGACTGTTTGACTGGATTTTTTCTCTCCGAATCAAGTCAAAAGAAACAGTCAAACATTAAAAACAAAAAATTCCAGTCAAAAAAACAGTCGAAAATGTAAAGAGCTATTTTTTCGAAAACAATAATAGGTGGGTCATCGTGGTTTCTTTTTAAATCATAGGTAATTTCAACACTGACACCTGCTTCCAGCTCGAAATCTTTACAGAAAGCCAGTATCATACCTGCGCGTAACGAAGTGAGTGACAGTGACAGTTTGGATCATTTTTCTCCGAAAACGAAACTGAGAACAACGTTTCGGTCAACGGCGGCCGTTACAGAGCCATGTTAACCGACTTTTTTTTTACTGGAATTTAAGACATGGATTTAGACGTCCTCTGATTCATGCAGGATTGAACGCCATGCCACACAGCCCACGCCACAATCGATCTTTTGCGCACCAACTCCCCAAAACGTGTTATCAGCCGTCTCGGCGATGTCAATTGGCCTCCTTGGAGCTGAGATTTGACAATCCGCCCTCCGCACTCAAGACCAACATCATCCAAGCAATCCGTGAGCTAAAGCCCGAAACCACCAACAATGGCTTGGACAATTGGAGTAACAGAATACGCTACTGCGAAGCCAGCCGAGGCAGCAACTTGAACGACGTTGTATTCCGTAATTAATGGGAATGTTTGCTCTTACTAATAAAGCCATAATACATGGGAACAATTTTATTTTGTTCATTTTATTGCATTTTTAAAAAGAAACTTGTATTTGGCCCACCCTTTATATTTTGATCTATAGTATTCTTTACAACTTTTTGTATAACTTCTTCAAGTATTTCAAAATTTATACAAAATTTTTTTTTATCTCGAAAATTAGGTATTTCTAATGGTCAAAATAGAGTTGTGTTTATTTTTTGTTTCTAAAATCTGGAACAAACAGCAGTCATAACTCAAAACATAAACAACATACAACAAACCGAATTAAATGCAAAGGAAATCATTCAAAATTCTCAAGAAACGCTGCGCAAACTGCAAGAAATACTAGATTCAATTTGACTTTCAGCGGCTTGCGGAAAATGGGTGTGTTCATTTCATTGCACTGCGCTCTGCGCGAATCTCATATACGCTAGGTTTACATTGAAGGTGCAATTTTTTTTTAGAAAAAAATTCCAGTCAAAAAAACAGTCGGCTGGATTTGATTTTTTTTTCCAGTCAAAACCGAAAAAATCCAGTCAAATTTGACTGGAAAACAGTCAAACTGGCAACACTGATAATAACCCATCAAATAGTTCCCTCTAAAGCGTGATTACTTCTAAACACATTAAACATCTCCTCAATGATTGACTCTTGCTTCTAAGCTTGAATTTCCTCTTTAACCTCGACATTCGAAACCTCCATCCATCTGCAATCGGCCAACATTATTGCATGTGACTGCCATTTACTGCGTGATTGGCGATTAACGTCATTTCCCTGTGACGAACTTCCGCATGCGATGTCATTCTCGTCTCGTCTGTGGTTGCCTCGTAAAAAAAAAACTTTACGATCTCATCGCTATAAACGGTCCTCCTTCTCCGATGGCAATTTCAATTATCGCTTGTCATAACGATCATGTTAATCTTTCACCTGGGTCCTTCGCCGTTGCGGTAATCGTATTCTTTGTCCTCCTCCTGCTGAAGTGCATTTGCCTCTCGCATTAGCATTCTCACGCACACACTTGGTCTTCCTGATAGGATCTCGCGCGCTTAGCTCATACGTCTTGTACGTCTCACTGTACGAAGCAAGCGTGTCAGGCGCTTAGCTCGTTCTCTAGTTTTGATCTATTTATGCACACGTACTCGTGCGTTGGTTCTTCTCGCGCAAGGAGGAGGTGGATTATAAATTTCACACCACGCAGATCCCGACCGCTTGGAAGTTGGAACACGCCTGCTTGTTTGCATTTACTGCTGCCGTTTGTGCAGAGCAATTTGCTTCATGGATGGAGTGGGTGGGTGTGGGTGGGTGTTTCACTTCAACTGTGGACAATAAATTTAAGGGCTTTTCAACGATGACGCCATTGTGGAGTATACGCAGCGGGATTATTGCGTAATGTTTGTAAATAGTGGACCCTGGCCTCGCGGCGGCGGTGGCTATGAAGAGTGTTTGCGTGCACAACCCGTTGTCGACAGAGGGTAGAGTATTGTTGTGCGGAGTTTAGAGGTCATAAAACGCGATGGGACGATGATGGCGGGTGAATAAATTACTTCCGTGAGAGATGGCAGTCATTTGATTATGTTTCGGTCTGGCAGTCTTCTTCGTTTTGGTCACAATGTTGCTCATTTGGATTGGATTATATTGTCTGCGCATAGACGTAGTTTTCGTGCACAATGTCGAATACTCTAGGGAAATGAGGCAAAATATAGTTTGCTTGTGCTTCGCATTGAAATTTCCAAGTCACCTCTGTCACAGAGTAATGGGTGACTATAAGTATACTAAAGAGCTGCGGCGTGGGTAATTTATGTTTAATGTTCTAGACTGTCCGGCAAAGTTGACACGAGTTAGCTGCTATTGTTAAGCAATAATAATATGAACTGGCATGTGGTTCAAGGACAATCTAGCCGTATTTTATAATATGAAAAAAAAAACTATTCCGAATTTGCATTAGCTTCTCTGGGTGCTATTGTGCGTTTCGTTGGGTTAGGCTACGCATCCATTGTCATGTTCGAAGTTGTTATAGAATGGGTAGAGTAAGTTGATAAAGGAATATTGCTGTACCAGAAAAGAGACAAATAACAAGTAACAAGAATTATCCCTCATATCGAACTCAAAAGTCAAGACTCTCCTTAATTATAAAAGTGATTGAGGAACTAGAAATAAGTCAGTCTCCCAATTCTGGCCGGAGATGAAGAGGAGGGGACTCTTGTTTACATCATTGCCTCTTGAGTTCTCATTGCCGCATTTGTGAGTATGTAAGTAGACACTGAGCAATGAAGTCGCCTTTAGTAGAGCGTAAAGTCGCAATAATGAACAAATAGGGTTTTGAGGTCGTGCAGGAGGTTCTTCTTTGAACTCTAGGAATTGGATAATAATAATTGGCTACTCTATAAAAAATGCGTTTCGCCCCGATCTGTTGGGTATGGGCTCATCAGTAGATGGACACCAAATCCTATTTAGATTTTAGATGCGCTGTTCGCTCGACGTTTACAGAGACTCATCCCGCACTCATGTTTTCACAAACAAAAACTGACTGTACATCATAGCCCTTAAGACGAATCTCCGGTTATAGACTACTTACTCTTCAAAGGATTTATTTTGTCAGTGGCCTGACTGCTCCCAGGGAGGGTTAGGTGTTTAAAAATCCTTTGAAGCAGAGTTTGGCACGCTTGCGGATCGCCGGGCTGATACTCGTCGGAGTATCAAAATAAATTATCGTGCCAATTATCCAGATTGGAATAAAGAAAGATAAGAATTTATGTCGTCAGCCTGTCCTTGTATTAGTTATGAAAGATAGAGATAAGATAACAGAGATTCTAATAAACAGGAGAGAGTATAGGTATTCTAATGAAACCACACTCAAACCATAACAGACAAAAAAAAAGAAAAAAAAAAGAAGGAGAATAAGTAAAAAAAAAGAAGAAGAAGAAGAGAAATGTCACCCGCAACAGCTGATTGGGTCAGCTGCTCCTCCTTGCTCCTTGATCAAATTCGTTCCACGTGGTGGGTGTTTTTAAGAAGCGATCGCAGGTTAGACGTCACACAGGAATTCCGCCTGGAGCGCAAACGTGGTTTCACTGGCAAAATGCGAGTTTTGGGATCGATCTTTTTTTTTTTTTTGTTAGCGCAGGATTGATTTGATCCGATGCTCTGGCTATTTTCTTGGTGATGGTCGTTGCTTTTAGAGTTGGTGTCTTGAGAATCGTGAAGCAAAGCACGTGCAAACCTGGGTTACAATGCTCTCCCACCATATATTGGGGACTGGGAGGATTGAATCTTGTTCCGTGACAGCGAGTGGGTGGTGGGCTTTTGTTTTTCGGAGCGCTGCGCAATTGATAGGGGATAGCAGCAGATATAAATCATGCGCCAACGGTCGTAGGGTAATTTTTACTAATTATCCCAAGAAGCACTGTATAACTAAGACGAATTTAGGGAATTCTTACCTTTCGTGCGTTTGTGTAGTATTTTTATTTTGTTCACTCGTATAGGTAGGTCTATTGAGTTTTGAAAAAAAATTTAAGCAAAATAATATACATACTTTGCTACTAGCAAAAAAATGATTTTTGTCGTACACTTAAAATTGCTGGTTACCGCACTCACTGTCACAAAGGAATAGAAAGATCGTTCGAGATAGCACATGCTTATATGCTTATACATATCCAACCTATCTGACATTTTATTCACGATCTATTTCCTTCGTTCAGTGAAGTTAAGAAGGAGTGCAGTCGCAGTGGCCTGGAAATGCGTGGGTGCCATGTCAGGTTAAAATTTAAATTTGTCGGTTAATTTTGTTTTCCTGATGACAAAACAAAATAATAAATAAATGAATGAACATCATAAGAGGATATGCTACAAAACTGGAAGAATTAGATGGCATTCTCTCAGAGATTCGATATTCTGTTTTAAAATTTCAAAATAATAACAAATCCCGGGCGTGGACGAATAACTGGCCCCAGTGGCGCGGTTGTTACGTGGTTTGGTTAAAGTGCTGGACTACTTATCGAGAGATCTCAGTTTCAGCCCCCAGAAATCACAAATAACAAATTCCACTTTTTTTTATTTCATCTCATTTCAGTTACAGGTTAAAGTGCAACACCTCAGATTTAAAGTTGTAAGCTATTATAGCAGGAAAACGGAAGTATTACAGTTTAGGAAACCAATTTAATGGTGCAAATCACTTTGGACAGCAATAACCTGCTCACCACCACTACTGTGTCTGTGTGCTCCAGGGCCCTACAGGAGTTGGAATTGGAATCGCATTAAAAACAATAAACCAAATGTTAAAAGTGATAATAGGTACCACTTACTACCTGCGGGCATTTTTAATCCCCTTCACAGGAAGGTATGTATACCTATTCCCTTCGCCATTACATTTGTAATGCCATGAAGGAGTCACCGGACACCCCATAAAGTGTGTCTGAATCGATTTAGCCATGTCCGTCTGTCTCCTCGTCTGTCTGTTGAAAATACGGTAGTATCCAAACGAAACGACCTAAGCGAATGAAATTTTGTGATAGGACTTCTTTTTACAGTCGTTAGATAGGTATTAAAAATGGGCTATGTCGGTCAAGTATAGTTCTGGTACCTCCCATACAAAATCAATATAAGGCCCATTCGTGTACATGTATAGGTATAGGACTAACGCACATGGCAACCATTTTCCATGACTTGTATGAAGTAGAGGGTATCAAAGCATCGGCCAAGCCGATTATAACACTTTTACTTGTTAAGTTCTATGTTTTACTTAAATTGTTCCAAATTTTGTTTGAGTTTGAGTTTTGGATCGAGTCATGTGACGATTAACAAAAAATTGTACGAAATTTGGTAGATCTAACTATGAATATCTTATCCAATACAAAATATGTAGTAGGTAGGTACACAGGTCAACCAAAGAAATAGATCCAATCTGAGACAATGAAAGGTGTTCAAGTATTGGTTTTGGTTCTCTTCTCATTCCAAAACAACTCTGCATTCTCCAATTGAAAAGTTTCATGCAACAAAGTAACTGTAGCTAATTAATGAATTCAACGACTAACAACACGTAACAGCGAGAACCGAGTTTAACAGTGCATCAAGTTCATTAATATTTCTTTCTCACTTCGATGTCATGATAATCATTGGTCCAATTGTAGAATCCACAAAACATCACCTTGGCATACCCACGGCACAGTGGTACATTCACTTCTTTTTCTTTTTCTCCAATTAAAATGAAATTTTGGCATGACATGGAACAAAAACCTACGACATACGTGCGACAGCACGCAGATCATCAGAATGTTACCAATATAAACAGTTACAAAACTTTTCTTTTTTTATGTTGTATTTGGTCAAGCATCCGCTTAAAAACTACATGTCTGATGTCCCTTACTCAGTCCAGTTGAAAGGATGAACGTTGTCATTTGTGGTTACCTTTACCTACCTTCATGCGTGACAGATGTGTGCGCGGTTGAAATACAAAAACCTGCCTGACAAATTATTTAATTGCAATCGTTTATCTGGCCAAAAGGCGGTCCGCAAATTCCTCGATACGTGGATTATTATAAACTCCTTTGAGCGGCAACAATTTTAAAGTACTAACCAGGAAGTGGGGTGGAAATCCCTTTGCACACATGTTGACTTGTAACGCTCATCTCATTACTCGCCTTATCATGTGTATGAAAGCATACCTAATAATCCTACACTAGGTATATGGCAACGAAGTCTGTATAATAATATGAAGTCGTATATCTAGAAGTTCCTTCTTTCAGGAAGAAGGCAACAAAAAAGAAAAACATTATCTATCGTTGTCAGTTGGCGTGAAATTAAAACGTGCATAGAAGATGTTCCCTTTGAGGCTGCAGAAGTGATCCTCTTTGTGGGAGGACGACAGACGGCACACATGCGATGGATGAAGGAGGAAACGAAGACGACTAAGACGATGCCGACGCCGCCGACGGTGTTGTCATAGGGTTTATGACACATTTTGCCTGCCAACACACCATTATGAAAGATATTTAACGTTGCTATGGTGTGCGATTATAATCGTGGTAAAAGGATTTTGATTGCGTTGTGTTTATCACTTTCTTGTTGTGCTTTGAATAATTAAAAACGAAATGTGTGCATAGTGTATAGTATTGTGTTAACCGGAAGGATGCATAATTTCGTACGTGTTACTTTCGAAGGATGTTGAAAGGAGAACTTATCTGTGCTTTTGGGATCAATGCTGTATTAAGCAGAATAATGGCAAACTTAGAAGACCAAAGGCAAATCTGCGTAGAATTTTGATCGCAATCACGCATTATATGCATCTGTGGTGCGGATCTGGGCCGATGGGCTCAACCAATCAATAAATATACAGAAGGCAAATGGAAGCGGTGGCAAGCTCCTACCGAACAGTGTCCAGACCCAGATGTTTTTGTTGTCGCCGGAGTAATCTCAATCGATCTACTAACGAAAAAAGAAAATACGTAGGACATATGAGAGAAAAGAGGAGGTTGGGAAGTAAACGGCAACAGCGGTAAAGGGATAACCGAAGAACGCAGGGAGAAAATGGGCTGCAAGACTGATCGAGATCATCGCGGTCGGGTTGGAGATAGTTTGTAGAATGGGATCCCTACGTTATCTCCTTTTCCAAAATCTCTTATTGGACATAATCTCTTATTTTTTTTATTCCCTTTTTTCAAAATCTCCCGGGATGAAATCGCCTATGCCAAAATCTCCAACAAGCAAACTAAACCTTGCATATACCTGTAGTATGCTCGATAAATGACATCTGTCTGGTTCTGTAGTCTCATATAAAGTAAGTTTCATTTTATTAAATCTGACATTTTATACAGTGTGAGCATTCACTAAAATTCTGACAATTTATACAGTATTTCAAGATACTACAATACCCAACCTTGCACCTACTCCAAATCCTACAACAGCCCCAAGCAGGGTGATTGGAGGGCAGCATGCCTGCCCCCATATGTATCTCACTTTTTAACACCATTTTTAGGTGTCGCGGCGACAGAATTAATAACAGAAAAAATAACAATCTAAAAATGGGCGATTTTGCCCTGGGGATTTTCTCTTGGGGTCTTTTGGAGTAATGGATTTTAGCACAGGGGATTTTGGGAAAGGGATTTTGGAAAATTAGATTTCATCACCAACCCATGTACGATGATATAAATTTTTACCGCATTTAATTCTAGACAAGGGTGCTTCAACGACTATCTGCATAAAATGGACGAACCTTGACAGACATTCAAGACAACGCTAAAGACGCATTCCTCGAGTGCCGCAGATGGATAGAAACGGAGGTAAAGTCGAAATCATACTGCATTATTTTTTTTATGCATCCGAGGGTGTAAGCGTTTAAAGATACCAAACCAATAGTCCGCACTATTGGCATGCTTGATTCGCGGGATATGTTCTGAAGGCTTGGCAAGTTCGCTTTTCTTCCTATAAAAAGCGCTTACAATAGGGCATTGTGTGATCCATATCTTCTTCTTTATCCGGGCATACGGGCCCGAAAGGCGAGGTATCGTTTTCAAGTCTGTGAAGATATTTTCAATAGCTACCGCGCCCCGACAGGAACTGCGTAAGGTGGTAGTCTCAGTCCCTGATGAGTGTTATCGTTGTCCAGACTTCGATTGTGGGTCCATCTGGCTTTTGCCGTATTACCTCACCTGGCTTGTCCTATTGTTATGCTAAATAAAGGGTGTTTTTTTTAGGATAGTAGAACTTTGAAATGGAATTAAACCAAAGATGATTTTTTAAATTGACATGAAATTCACTCTATTCGAAACATAATCTTCTGGCATTATAATTTAAATATGATGACCGATGACCGCCACGGGCGGCTCGGACTTAGTCTTATCTTGAGGTCCAATTGAGGTCCAATTTGCAATGACTTTTTCCAACATTTGTGCCCGTATATCGCCAATAACGCGGCGAATGTTGTCCTCCAAGTGGTCAATCGTTTCGGGCTTATCGGCGTAGACTAGCGACTTCACATATCCCCACAGAAATTAGTCAAGCGGCGTTAAATCGCACGATCTTGGAGGCCAATTCACGGGTCCGCAACGTGAAACCATGCGGTTACCAAACGTTTCCTTTAATAAAACAATTCTGGCACAAGCTGTGTGACATGTTGCGCCGTCTTGTGGAAACCACAGCTATTGCACATCATGATTGTTCAATTGATGAACGAAAAAGTCAGTAATCATGGCTCTATACCGGTCACCATTGACTGTAACGTTCTGGCCAGCATCGTTTTTAAAGAAGTACGGACCAATTATTTCACCAACCCCACACCAAACAGTCAGTTTTTGTGGATGTAATGTAACGGTGTCTCAACATACACTTGAGGATTATCATAACTGCAAATACTGGAGTTTTGTTTATTGACGTATCCATTCAACCAAAAGTGAGCTTCATCGCTAAACAAAATTCGCTTATCGAAATTGGAATCAACGGCAATACGTATTTCGAACAGAACCATGATTTTCAAAATAAATTTGCACAATTTGGAAGCACTGTTCAGGCGTCAGTCTATTTACGTTTAAATGCCAAATTAATCTAAAAATAAATCACTTAACAGCTGACAAAATGGCCTCCAGTTAAAATAGTGTTGCCAACTTAAAGTTCTAGACCTCTAAAAAACACCCTTTATGTTGCCCTTTCCTTTTTTTACCCCTCTGGAAACGAAGACCTCGTGCCTGTTTGCTGTTTACCTAAGGTAGATCACTTGTCTCACTCTGGGGAGAACGTCAATGGGGATCATTCCGGGTATAACGTAAGCTGTTTTATAAGAAATTGTTCGGTATCCGCTATTTCTTAATTCATGTGTGCTAAGCATGAATTAGATATTGCTAAGCACCCTTAGATATTGTTTCTTCGAGCCCCCTTCCAGACTCCATCTTCCTAATATATCCATGGCCTCCGACATTTGCCAGCATCCGTTAATGACTTATTGGACGCAATGGTTTGGTACTTTACTCTGAAAATGTTCATATTCTATAAAATTTTTGAACGTGTTATCAAGACCGCCTAGGTCCTATGCTCAGCCGGTATACCCTAGCCAATTTTTGATTCTGGCGAGGCGATTACTTCGTTCTTGGCTAACTCTGTCGCGTTGATGTGCAAGGCCACAGTAACCACGTCAAAGCGCCACCACCTTAGCTCACTGTATAAGGCAACGTTAGAAGCAAAAATTCGTCATACATCATGTTCAACTTCTTATCGGTGAAGAAGTTTGTAATGTAGCTATATTCAGCAGGTATTGCGCTGTTTCTATTCTGACCATGGCTCTCCTTCTTCAATCCAATAGAGTTCGTAGAAAAAGAAAGAACAATGTGAAGTTCCCATTGGGAACCAAACATTCTCCTATAATATAGAAAAGACATATGTAATTCCCCCAAGACCATAGAACATTAAAGCCTAGGTAATACAAAAGCAGTTTCGGATAACAAAAGATTTGTAAGATAGGAGTTCGAAACTCTGGGGAACCCTGACGATGAATCACCCATTTATATCTTAACAAAAAAAAAACATCTCAATCATCGAAAATCAAAATTGATGAACATCTGTAGACCAAAGTCTTATCGTTATCATACTACTACACGAGAAAGTTAAAAATTAAAGATATCTTGGCTAAAAGCATTTTTGTGTATATATTTAGGTGCCTACGTAAAGCATTTTTTTTGTTTATTTTTTTTTATGTATACCTATAAATTGAATTATTAATTCATCTAAAAACAAATACAATTTATACAGATTTGGTCAAATCCTTTGTGGGTGGCAGTGAAAAATATATCAAAGTGCCTCCAGTTTGATTGCAGCTATTGTTTCGTGTTGTACTATATTTACAAATGCACAGTAAAATAATTGATATTCTATTTCTAAGCTTATTTCAATGTACACGCACACAAGCAAAATTTTGGAGATTCATGCAACGCAACTCAACGCAACATAGGTATATCGTATATGTTTTTTGATTAGCTTTTATTTATAGTACAAAAGGGACTCGATGTCCTGCATACGAAATACTGAGTATTTCAATTTTGATACGTGACTTTTGGTACCAATTGTTCAGCCGTTGTTCTTATTATTTAGATGTGAATCATATTCTATTCAGATACCGTGTTAATATTAGGCTTCTGCGAAGAAATTCAATAAATATAGAGTGTATCATCGAAGTCGTGTGATGGTGGTCCTTTAGTCCTCTCATAGGAGAAAAAAAAAAGAATTTATATTGGAAAAGGCTGGGTCATTGTGCCGTCCTTGAGGTTGACGATTTTCCTATGATTAAGACAACATTACAAGGAATTTGGTAGCTGCATTCACACATTGAATTTGAATAGAAGGCAATCATTGATAAAGCGTATACATTTTCGAAAGCATCCTTTTATTGAGTTGAAACAATGGACTACCTTTACATGGACCTTATTGTATAGGATCGGCAAAATTCTGTATGATGAATAAAAGTGATTTCCGAGTTGAGAATGAGTTTCGTCGTCGTGACGTCTGATTTAAATCTCGGTATTCCTGGATTAGAATGCAAATTATTTTGACAGGAGTCGAAAGGAATGGAAAAGATGTTTTAGATTCTATACAAGAGTGGATATGTTAGAAATTAATTTTAAGAATTACTTTAAGAGGAAATTGAACTGGTAAAGAAAAGTAAAAAAAAAAAAACGCTGTAATTTGGGAAGCTATTTCTTTGCTGGCTACTTATGTCAACCATTTGCTGCCGGTTATAAAGCTATTGTTAGCGGAGCGCGCTGGTGTTACCTAGATCATTGAGAAAATAGTTTCTTAGGTGCAAAGAAAGTGAGTGACGGACTCTTCCTTCTCTTCATCTCTGCAGCTTCTGCTTACAAAAAAGGTTAAAGAAAAATAAAGGGCAGTATATTGTGGCAAGCTGGATAATACTGAGGGAGCTTTGCAGCGGGTATAATGCGAATATACCAAGCCCGCGAAGTAAAACCTTACGGCAGACCCACGGGCAATGGGCGGGATCATAGAATAGTACGTATGTAAGTACAGTGTAGTACGTAGGTAGACGCTTTATATTGGAGAAGCATTTTACGCAAATCCTGCATGCCATACCTAAGACTAGTGCGCACTACTGCGGTATCTAAAGATTAAAAACCTTAACGCATCCTTAATACAACGAAAAACAATTGTCTCAGGAACTCGAAATTTAGTGATCTGTAAACATAAATGTAAAAATTTATTATTTAAAAGTGAATGCAATAAGTCAGTTTGTCTTGTGTAAGTTTCCAAAATTTCGATCCGATCTTACATAATTATATCTATGTACCGCACGGAACATTTCTGGATTTTAATAGCAAAGCACTTTACGAAATGTGTTCGGGTTTTGAAAACAGTTATTTTAAAAGTACTTTATTTCGATAATAATGACAGGTTTTAGCCTCGAAATTCGCTAAATGAACATATATATAAATTTTCGAGAGATATTCGAACCAGACCACCATTCGTCTCCCTACCACTATAAACCTTACCCAGAGAGACTCTCTGGATATATTCAGAGTGCCTCCCTGAGTTCGATTCATAGTGTTAACGCTAGCATCTGTTTGTGTGAGATCTGTTTCATCCGCAATTGGTCTCGATCCAATGTTTTCCCGAGATCCTCATTCTTCTACTAGCCAAAGCTGAACATTGACACAATATATGTGCCGCTGTATCAGATTCCTCCAGGCTTAGCTTACAAGTATCATCCTCTTTAAGGCCCATCTTCCTTAGATGATACCCATGACCTGTAGTTAACGCCACCACCCATTTCAATGTTCCTCGACTCATGCTTAGAACCTTTCTTTGAGTGGAGCAGGTCGGCCATTGTATTGCCATTTTAGCTTGTCTACATTGTTCCACGGTTGACCACGGTTTGTGAATCAGCTGTTCTACCATTCCTCTACCAATTGAAGAGAATAGTTCTGGTCCCAGCAACTTTTCAGTTGACCCCTGTTTTGCAAGGGAGTCCGCCCTTTCGTTCGATCCCTATGGGTCCTCGTACTTAAGTCAGTGTTACCTGATTTTTAGGTGAACACTTATTGAGCTTGAAGACACATTCCAGTGCCATCAGTGATGTTGTTATGGTTGTCCGCTCCATGCATCTAATTACCGCCTGGTTGTCCAGTGCTATTAGGATATTTCTTCCTTCCACCTGACTCTCAAGCAAGTAATCCAACGCATGCAGCAAAGCAATCATCTCAGCCTGGTATACTGAAGTGTGTTTCCGAGGCTAATGTGACGGGCTAGTTCCAGATCTTCTGAAAAGATTCCGGTCCCCGCTCCGCCATCCATTATGGATGAATCTGTGAAAATCAGGATTTCACCATTCCTCTTTTTTTTGGAAGTAATCCATTCTCAATACGAGATTTGTGATGCATGTTGGTGTTGTGCGTATTTCACCTGTAATTCCTATACATGCTAAACGCTGGACCCTATTCAGGTGCTTCTTAGCAGTCTTCTGGGAGGCTTTCGCCCACCATACAACCGAAGCGTATGTGATAATGGGTCTAGTAAAGTAATCATCGTATATATCCAGTATGCTGACCTAGGAGAGAGTCCCCACCTCTGTCCACATACACGTTTGCCTTTGCACTGATGTAGTACCCTTTTTGCCTTTTGTACCTTCTCCTCAACATGGTAATTCCAAGTAAGTCCAGTATCTAGGTATACTCCCAGATACTTAACCTTGTCGTTGTTAGTTCCGATCCGAAAAGTGTTAAGGACTGAAATTCCAGATTTTTCCTCTTCCTAGTGAAGATTATTAGATCTTCCACTTTGAGGGCACTCCTCATGACATCCGCTGTGACGTCTATGAATTTGCCCTTTCCATTATTTCTATGTCGTCGGCATATCCCACTGTGTGAATGCCAGTTGCCTCAAGTCTGTCGAGAAGAGAGTCTACAGTGATATTCCATAGTGTAGGTGAAAGAAGACCTCCTTCTGACTCTTCCTCGGAGTTTTGAGGTTCCCGTCTGGATATTTATCGCCCTTGTATTTAGCATATTGTCCACCCATCTTACCACCAGTAGATTAACCCTACGTTTTTCCAAGGCTTGTTTCAGACTTTCAAAGCATATCTTATCAAAGGCACCTTCAATGTCCATTATAATGGTCAACGCAATGCCCTGGTATTTAGCTCTGCTAAATGAACTAGGAATAGTATACTGTTTGGTTCTTTTGGCCTAAGCTAAATTCTAAATCTGTAGAATTACTAAAGCTCAGCGGAATAGGGATAGGTACTCACGGACACATGCAGGTACTGCGAAGACTTACATATCGCAGAGGATATAACTAATCTCCTCTGTGAATGTCAAACTATTGCCCGGTACAGGAGGAAATACCTTGGAAGGTACTTCTTCGACAATTTGGATTAGATTGGCCTCGCAAACAAAATTGAAACAGTTTTCAAGTTTTGTAGGGAAATTAATTGTTTGGGCGAAGTGGTTTAGGTTTTTTGACCGTTAAGGTTCTCCAGGGGTAGCTATGGGCCCAATATGGTTCCTAGTCCGATGTGATAAACTCACACCCTACTCAACCTAACCTAACCTAACCTAACCTTGGTTCCATATAGGACTCTAGGACCATTTTGTTTGTGTGACATAATACAGATCGCTTGTCACCGTAATAGATATAGGTATCTAACCAATTATATTTGAGGACTATCCACACACTTAGTTAGATTCAAAATTAGATCTCCGATGCTCTATTTTGGAAATTAGATCTACTTCGAATGGAGCTGAACTTTTATTACAAAAATTACTTCCAACTGCCAATTAAACACCAACACGAACAGGAAGGAACGGCTAAGCAGAAGTCGTTTATATCCAACGCATTCCGATAATTCATCTACCGACATGCGGGTCAATTTTGAGCGATTGCCTAATGAGGTAGGATTTAAGAAGAAGCAATGAGAATAATATTATTAAAAGTTGGAGAATATTTTAAAATTATCAAGATCATACACATATAAATAGATCATACACTTGAAGCGAGAGAACATTTTACACCCTAACTTTCTCAATCCCATTACCGCCATTAACGCGCAGAAAAGTCCATAATGACTTCAATCTACAGATGTAAATGAAAATTGTTTTGTAAGGTATTCGGTCTATTATCAAGCCCAACAGCAGAATAAAAAATGTCGATGTTTGTCTAGCACTCAATATTTCTACATATTAAATGCATCTTCTAACGTCATTGCAATTATAGTCAAGTCGTCAACCTCAATGACATACAATATCCCTTTTTGAACTCCGAAAAACCTACAAGCGAACCCAAGATTGTAGTTGTATTAACACAAGAAAGCTACTGCAGTCCTTCGACGAAGCTAGGATAAAGATACTCATGGAAATATAGAAATAGAAAATACCTTTTCACCCTCTCGTACAAATTATAACTGGGTACAAAGGGAGTGATACAGCCTCTTCCCTCTACGTACTGAATACCATGTATATGAAGCTGAAGCCCCGAATGGAATTACTGAAGACATCAAAAGAGCAGCAAATCTTTTCGAGAATCATAATGGAAGGGATTATAATATTAAATACAAGTGCAGACCAAACATCTCAAGGCACTTTTGAAACGTTATAGCCTCTCCATTCCCAAGAGAAGTGTTTATTAAAGAAGAAAAACAGGCGGATGCAATTAAACAAAATATTGATCAGCATCTGTCTAAAGTTTTATTTTATTAGTTCTCCATGTGTATAAGAAGATAGCATAATTAAGAAAATATAATTTCCTAGGCCATCAGTCAGGTTAATTGCACCCAGCAAAAGAGTGTCGGTTAAACAATTGCCACCATAGCTATCTATATTTAGCAGTCCAAAAGAAAAACAAGATACCAAACCACCTGAATGAATACTCACTATTTCTTTAGACTGATTTATGACTTAATATTAAAATAAGCAGCAGCTCTATTCCATTCCCATTAACAGGCTGCTTACTAATTAAGATGAAAATCTCCAGAACTGATGCTGCTGCTGCATAATCTATTCTTAACTTTGCTTGGCACTATTTGCAGGACGATGGATTGGATACTTGTATCGCAACCAGACAAATGAATCATTGTACGAAGTAGGTGTAGCATGGGAGTGGGCTATTAGGTGGTTCATGTTACTGCCCAGTTAGTGAGCTCTTGTGTACTATAATGATTTATGAAAAGTTTATAGGAGCGTAATGATGATCGACATTTAGGTGGTTTAATTATGAACGATTTTTAATGTACATATGGATCAGGCTAATGGTGATGGACGAAATAATATGAAACGTAAGATTCTAACAGGAAGAATTTGTTATTTTACTTACTTTCCAGTTTTTTAGAATATAAACGACAAAATGTGTCATCCAAACAATAATGATTATCTCTCTAACCAGGAAATTCTTCAATTCCGCAGCTGATATCCGGATTCAGAAAGTCCTGTACACAATTATACATACACCATGCTTTTTGAACTGCGGAAGTATCCATCTTCCTTGACATTCATCCGCTGTTTGAATTGTGCCTACTCCGTCGCCTTCTTTCTGCGAAGAAAGCATTAAAAAATAAAGTCCTTTTCGAGAAGCCTATAAACGAAAATACGTCAACCATAAAATCCAGAGCGCACGTTTTTTCCATTCCCATCACTAAACGAATAGATGAACACAACCTTTAAAGTGGCAGTCACGTTTTCACGATGGCTCCCTTGGAGATGTCTATTCAAAGGACAACGCCACAAATCCTATGTGTTGTCGCATCCTCTCTTGAGTAACGATTACGCCAGCAATCCTTTGCAGAATGAGGAAAGTCAAATGAAGTAAAATGGATGATTGTCATTTACCAAGAAGGAAATCAAATTGTACGTTTCGAATATTCCAGATTAATTGAAGAACGTTATGGGCGTGGGGTGTATCGGCTTAGTATAGCTACTGAGCATGAATCCTTGTTACGATTAGACTCTCGGTAAATACCCAGTGATATTTTTGGAAATTGAAATCTTTTTCCACAGGAAGCGTTCACTTAAGAACTTAAGTAATTTCGAAATTGTTGAACGTTTCGAAGTGATATAGGTAGAGAGAAGACGATGGTATGTGGAAGATACTGTGATGCTGATTTCATGCAAATCATTTCCCATTAGTGAAATAGATATCGGATTAGTTTTGCAGTGGTGTTCTGTATACCTAGATATTTTGATTAAGAAATTTGTGTAGCTAATGCATTTTGCTCCCAGACGAGTGCAAAGGTCAACGTAACTACCTGTACATATATTGAGAGTTAGTACCTATAATTTTTGAATTTGTATGGCATCTTTGGTTTGAAAGCTTATAAAAGGACTATGTGCATTGTGCATGTGCATCCTATAGCTATAGGGCATGCCAATTTTAAATAAGTAAACTAAGGTATGGCTCTGGGAATCAAAGGATATGCAGAATGTATGAGCTCACCTACTTGCTTTCAAAGGAAGTAAAATATGAGTATCGACTCCGACTATTTAGTTATTAATTGCGAATTTCGATACAGCTGACGAAATTTGTTATAATTTATAAAAATCGTTATGACTTTATAATACCAAAAAATACTGATTTACAGTGACTAGACAAACAGCCGAGAGTTTAACTGTCCTTAAAGGCAGCTCCTTAATTCACCGTTTGAGGTAGGTATCTAACCTACCGACTAACTCCAATTTTCTGATGATCTCATCAAAATTAGTTCATGATTTCAATTTTTTGTCTGGCTACATGCGGTGTACTAGCTCTCTATGGGAGACTCATATACGTATGCATGTGCACGATATGCGGCACTTCTGACACATGCGCATATGTAGCTTTTTGACATTCCGCTTACTACCCGCGTACTACATGAGATTTGTGGCAATATGCCACATATTGTCGAGTGGTTGAATACGTATGTCAGCCAGATACGTTGAATACGTATGTCAGCCAGATACGTATTCAACCACATATGTAGTTTTTTATTTCAGCCTTCAGTTGTAACGAAACGTCCCCGTTCGTCACATTTTTATGGCCCCACTTTAGACACTTTGTATGGCCACTACTGTGCGCAGCCAACCGCAGAGACACCACCCGCTGCTATTGCACAAATAACCTAGACTGTCCAATCAACCAACATTTGTGACAGGAAATTTTCATTCGACACTTATAAGTCACACTGACTAATTCGATGAATTTTCATGAGTACCAGAATAAAATTGGCATACTAATTTACTTGTTGTTTGTACCAATCTAGTGTACTTGTACCAGATAAGAATCGCTCAAAGAAATTGACTTCGGTCAGTTTTCTGAATTTTTGGTGGCTAAGTTTCCTTTGGCAGTGTCAGCCACTTTGGCTATCCTGCTTAGGGTCGGAGCCACGCTTGTCGTTGGGCCGCAGATTGGAGCCGCGCTTGTCGCTGGGCCGCATACGAGCCACACTTGTCGTTGGGTCGCATCCTGTAATACGGAGCCACGCTTGTCGTTGGGCCGCTTCTTGAGTTCTTGCAATACGGAGCCACGCTTCTCGTTGGGCCGCATACTGTATAAGCGTATAGCCTCAACTTAGGAATCTAATAATTGTTAAGTCAATCATAAGACAGAAGTTTATAAGTTTGTTACTGAAATAAAGAGGAGCTCTTAACCAAAGTTTGGTGTTTCTTTAGGCAAATCCTGGATCCGACGAGCAAAACCTCGGCCTCAAAAAAAGCACATCACGCAGTTGGTGATTCGATTTTAAAAATTACGGTCGACATTCTGTGAATTCGCCGACTGAAAACCATAAATTTATGTAGCTCGTAAATGTATAAATTTTTTGTATCCCTCAAAAATGTCATTGCGTAAATCCACTTTCAAGTAATTAAGATTAGATATTTTGCTACTTAAATTCTTACCGTGCGTTGTTATGAGATCTTCCTTAAAAAAAGACTAATAAACTCTGGAAACAAACAAACAAATCATACGACTGTCTGGCTTTTACGAGTTTAAGTGAATATGTAATCCTATTATGAAAAAATGTATATGTGCAATCTCAAACTTTTAAAATTCAAAATTTAAATTCAAAATCTTATATCTCGAAGACTCGATTGAGCTCAAATTTACAGGTGATCTTAGGTAGTGGCCCAGGAGTTCCTTTGTCAAAATTATACGAAGGGGCGTGGCACATTCCATACAAAAAAACATCTTCTATGGAGTGAAATTCGATGACGTTATAACTAGATAAACGCTGGGCCGATTTTAATGATTTTTATACACTCGGCAAGTTCCTAAAATAAGTCGGCAGCATTTTAAAGAATAGCCGTTTTTTATTATCAGCTGTGATCCATATAGATCATCGATTTACATGCACTTACAACAACAACATGTGATCCTGCTTTTCATCGAGATCACGAAATATGATCTAAAAATTAATTCAACTATTTCCCGTTGTTGTTTCGTGGCGTTCTTTATTTCATTCAATAAATGTTGGTGCCCCTGTAAATTGTAGCCACACAGTAATGTTGCCAGACCAAAATATGAAACACAATTAACGACACATAAAATCAATTGGCATTTTCTCAAATTCGAATAAGTTACTATTCCGACTTTCGAGATGTTTTGTTTCGCTATATAGCACAGAAATATAAATGGAAATATTAGCAGTACAATACGGTTAATTATGATGCATATTTGAACATAACATTTGAACATAGTTTCCCACAAAAAAATATTGAATGCCAAATGTATGCAGATTTGTTTTCATATGGTAACAACCCCCACACAACAAGCGAAATGTCAAACTCAAATATGAGCAAGTGCAATAGAGAAATCATCGCGTTGCGACGTCACATTGTACCGTGTGGCTGCAATATGGCGGCCAAATTTGTCATAATTGGTACTGGATTTGATATGTGAAAAACTACTGTTGCCACAACTTAAATATAAAGTCTTTCAATGATCCAGTTTGTTTTATTTTCATGATCTGATCCGGATCAGATCACGCTGATAATAAAAAACGGCTAATGTCAAAGCCCCACCGCTCGAAACTTCGCTACGCCCTTGGGTAGATTTATTATTTAATGTCGATATAGCAGTATTGCAAGAAGCACCGTCCTGTTGGAAAATATAGTCTCCTCACTTTATTGAAGCCGAGGTATTGATGGAAGGAGCTCTTCTTCCAAAATGTCTTGGTACGTGGCAGCATTGTCCAGTCCATTGACAAAATGTAAATTACCCAAGCCCATGCGACGCCCAAACAGAGATGCTGGTAACTTGACTGTTGCTTCAGGCAGTCTTTGTGAAAGGCTTCTTTGAATTTCTTACCAGACGTATGCGTTCGTCACCAACGCAAACTTCAAAAACTGAACTCATCACTCCAAATAACAGACCGCCATTGACTTAAAGTCCAGTTTTTTCGTTGTTTGACCCACTCAAGTTGTTTTTTTCTTCTGCTTAGGTGTCAATAGTGGTTTTTCTTTTGCCTGTGTTTTTAATGAATTGAGTAGCTTTATTTTCTGTAAAATTCAACAAATCTTGTAAAATGTATATCCCATTTTTTTCATCGCCCGCTTACTTTTTTGAATTTGTTCTCTCCATTGGACAGTTATTGCTGCAGCAGTTTTGCCCCGATTTCCTATTATTATTTTTTAAAACCCGGCAATCACAAGATTTTTCTATCGGTGGGCGCGCAGTTTTCTTACTTGTCTCAACATTTCCCAATTTTTTAAATTTTGTAATAATGTTCTGTACTGCGCTCATCAGTAAATTAAAGTTCTGATCAATTTTATAACAACATTCTTTAGGACTCGTTATAATGCAAAAAAGATTAATCTGTTAATTGAAAAATAGACCAACTATTTTGCGCTTGGGACGTATGTCCGTCTACAAATATTCAGTCAAAATTGACTTTAAATACAGATACAATCAACTTTTCCCACGCGTCCAACCCAAAAACCTTAATGATTCATCATTTCACTCTTGGCTAAAGTTACACCTGCGGCATCGGGCAAAGCAAATTACGAAATTAAAAATCAAGAAGGAACAACTAATAATTTCACAGCGCAGGACAGATTGCCCGGTCGCGGTCCATCAGAGTGTGAACAAATTCACGCGACATCACTTAAAAACACATTATGGTAATGTTCTTTAGTAGATGACTAAAGAAATTAATTTGCTGGAGAAGGCGTCTCAGCATTAAGTGAATTGATGATTCACTTGAGAATTAATAAAAAACGACACAATAGAATTTCGTACACGTTATAAATTCTTTATTCGTTGGTAACTGCCAAATTCGAATTGAATTTGAACTGATCGTGCAACTCATTGGGAAGCCTCGGTGTCCTTATGTACACAATCAGCTGTGATCTTAAATGGTCATTGCCCTTGACATTGAATTTCTTACATTTGTATTAGTTTACATTTTAAATATTACATTTAAACGTTCACATTAACAATTAATTGACTAATACACCCTTAATTATACCATTTACATCTCTACTCCTATGCGAGAGTGAGATGGCAAGATACTTGATGAGCTCTGCTTTCTGCTCCCACACTGCTTAAATCTCGGTGCGACTAGTTCGGATGAATTCGCTTTCGTGGACTTCGTCTGCAGGTAGAGGGGACCGACTATAGGCTCGTAGCTGTGTCGTCGATTATTTGACAGTTCGGCTTGGATTTGTGTCCTTTACTTGGTCGCGTCGGTCGGTTTATTTGTTGGCTCGGGTTTGTGCGGTGTAATTTATGTAATTTAACCCTTCATTATTGTTTAAAATGCGTTTTCGTGTGTTCCGTGCATATGTCCTAGTGATTGAGAATATTGTTGACTTTCAAGGAAGTCGATTGATCATATTCCAATCACTAGTCACATGCACGAACAACGCCTCCATCATTCTTCTTTGATCGCGAGCTCCTGTTGTGTTTTTTGCGGTTTTGTTGGGAACCAACATGCTCCCGGCCTCCGGTTTGGTGCTTCGTGATGTCTGGAATTGGATTTCATTCTGTGGTGCCTTGTTTCTGTGTCCTTGATTGAGTTTGCCAGCTCCTCTCAGCCAAATTGCCTCATCCATGTTTGAGGTTATGTACATGTGTCCATGAAACATACAAAAAAATGCATTAGTGTTTTGTTATTAAAATGCAGTGGCAAAGCAAAGTTATTTAATTTAAATTTAACTAAACAGAGTGTTTATAAGGTGAGTTGGGCTCTTTTTTGGGTTTTGGGTGTGATTTCACTTGGGACTATGCAAATAGGTATGTATTTATTTCTGTTCAAAGGGGTAGTTTTTGTTGTTGTTTAAAGCAGATAGTTATGGGGTGAGTTCATAATAGTTTTGTTTCTTAATGTTTGATTAATTTGATAATGGTAAAGGGGATATTTTTGCGATTGGTCGCTTGAGTATCGTATTTTGTGTTCTTATGGTCACTACGCGCGTTAGACCGTCCGACCCGGGGTGTAGATCGATGATTCGCGCAAGTAGCCATTCGGATGGGGGCAGGTTGTCTTCCTTGACGAGGACAATATCTCCCATCCTTATGTTGGGTTGCTCCTGCAGCCACTTTGGACGCTGTTGAAGCAAGTGCAGGTAGTTTGTACTCCACTGCTTCCAGAATTCCTGCGTGAGTCGTTGCAGGTATCTCCATCTGTCTAAATTGTTGATCTTTCTTTCAGTAAAGTTCCTGTCTGGCAGCACTCGTAATGGCGCTCCAATTAGGAAGTGTCCCGGCGTCAACACAGTCAGATCGTTATGGTCTGACGTCATTGGACACAGTGGTCGAGAATTAAGGCATGCTTCGATCTGTGTCAGCAGTGTAGCAAATTCCTCGAATGTTAACTTGGCTGATCCAATCGTCCTCTTCAAGTGATGTTTTATTGATTTGACACCTGCCTCCCACAGACCTCCAAAGTGTGGTGATGATGGAGGGTTGAAGTGCCATATAGTTTGGTAGGACGCGAGATTTGCTGCTACTTCTGATGACCATTCTGCGGTGATGAATTTGCTGTCTTTCCTAAGCTCGTTGTTTGCACCTTTGAAATTGGTGCCACAGTCGCTAAACATATTCATGCAGATTCCTCGTCTGGCCACAAATCGTTTAAATGCTGCAATAAATGCCGCTGCACTCAAGTCGCTTACCAGCTCAATATGAATTGCCTTTGTTGCAAGACAGATGAACACGGCGATGTATCCCTTGACCGTTCTATTGCATCTCCCTTTCCACTTTTTGATTTCCACCGGTCCAGCATAGTCGACACCGGTGTTGGAGAATGGTCTTGAAATGCTCACACGTGCCTGCGGAAGATTTCCCATCAGCTGCTCCTGCATTTTTGCGTTGTAGCGATGACACCGAACACATTTGTGAATTGTTGATTTCACAAGTCTTTTCAGATTTGTTATCCAATACTTGTTTCGGATTTCGGCTATCATCAGTTGCTGACCACCATGAAGCGTTTCGTTGTGTGTGTCTCTTATGAGCAATTTTGAGAAGTGGTGGGATTCTTTGAGTATGATTGGGTGACGTTGATCAAATGGGAGTAGGGCATTTGATAGTCTGCCCCCTACTCTAAGAATCTCTCCTTCATCGAGGAACGGGTTGAGGTTTCGAATGGAGCTTGTCTTCGGTATGGATCGTCTCTCCTTTAGCTCTTCAATTTCCTCTTTAAATAGTTCCCTCTGTACTATTTTGATGAGGTGATGGTGAGATGACATCAGTTCACCTGCAGTAATTGGATGAGTATCCAGTGGCCTCCTAGCTGACGTATCTCTTAAGTTGTCGAAATACCGTCGCCAAATCGCTGTGATGCGCACTAGACGTTTAAGGGTTGAAAAGGTTTGAAAGAACGAGTCTTCTATTGTAACGCGTAGGCATTTCCTTGCTTCCCTTTTTGTTTCCTCATCAGTTTCTAGAGGATTTGTTGTTGGTTGATCGCGTGGCAAAAAACCTTGTAGAAAATGTGGACCATTCCACCATAGTTGGTTCTCTATTAACTCTTCGGGGGACAGTCCTCGAGAACCAATATCCGCTGGGTTATCCTTGGTGCCTACATGGCGCCAGATAGCCACTCTTGTTAGCGCCTGGATTTCTGTAACTCTGTTGGCTACAAATGTGGTGCGAATGGATGGGTTTCCTTTTATCCACGCCAGGACTATCATGGAATCGGACCATGCAAACATCTCCACTTGTTCCAGCTGCATGGCCCTTGCTATTCTATGCAGAAGTTTTGCCAGTAGTACTGCAGCACAGAGCTCTAGTCGTGGCAAAGATATGCTTTTTATTGGGGCCACTCTAGTCTTTGACGCCAGCAGGTAAATTCTCTCCTGGCCGTTTGATGTGACTCTTGCGTATACGACCGCCGCGTATGCCTTCTCCGATGCGTCACTGAAACCGTGTAGTTGGATGAGTGTTGTTCCTTCACTTGTTATCCACCGTGGGATCTCTACTTTCTCTAGTTTGTGAAGTCCAGCACGCAGTTCTGTCCACGGTACCTCTATTTCTGGAGTGATGGTGTCATCCCAAGATAATGACTTGGCCCAAAGCTGTTGCAATATCAGTTTGGCCTTGATTACGCACGGAGAAATCCACCCCAGAGGATCAAAGAGACGTGCGATATCGGCGAGTATTGATCTCTTTGTGTGTTTGCTCACAACAGGTATGTTGATCTTGAATGTGAAAGTATCTTTTGCAGGATGCCATTGGATGCCTAACATCTTAATAGCGTCCTGTGTGTCAAATTCTAAAGGAAGATTCACTTCTCTGTCCTTTTCAGGTATTCTTTCTAATATTGTGGGAGAGTTGCTGGCCCATTTGCGCAGCGGAAATCCAGCTGAGCTCAACGTCGCTATCACATCCGTTTGTACCTTGATGGCATCTTCTTCGTTGTCAGCTCCATATATGAAGTCATCAACATAAAACCCTTCGCTGATAGCCTTGGTTACATGCGGTTGGGAGTTTTCGATGTCCATCGCTAATTGTTGCAGAGTTCGTACAGCTAAATATGGGGCTGATGCTGTGCCGAATGTGACGGTATTGAGTGCATACGTCTTAATGGGCTCATCGCATTTTGACCTCCAGAGAATGAGTTGATATGACGTGTCCTCTTGTGCCATCCATATCTGTCGGTACATCATGCTAATGTCCGCTGCAAATGCCACCTTAAATTTTCTCCACTGTGCTATCAGGTCAATTATGTCCACTTGAAGCCGTGGTCCAACCATCAGAAAATCATTGAGCGCTGCTCCGCTCGAAGTTTTGCATGAAGCATCAAACACTACTCGAAGTTTGGTTGTCGAGCTCGATTCTTTGAATACCGCATGGTGAGGAAGGAAATAATGCCTTTCCTTCTCCAGTTCGACATCCGTTGAAACTTCCTTCATGTGTCCTAGTGACCGGTATTCGTTGATGCACGATGTGTATGCTTCTCGAAGTTTTTCGTTAGCGTTGAGGCGTTTTTCGATTTGAAAAAATCTTGCCATTGCTGCCGCTTTAGAGTTGCCAAGGTTGGGGCGCTTATTTTCTTTAAACGGTAGTTTCACCTCATATCTACCATCTGCTCTTCTCCTTGTGGTGTTTTGATAGTGTAGTTGACACTTCTCTTCTTCTTGTGTTAGTTTGCGTGTGTCCATGTCTTCTTCTATCTCCCAAAACTTCTTGAGCTGTGTATCCAATGTCGTGTGGTGGCTTCGCACTGTAACTGAAGCCATTGGAGGATTTATGCTCGCATTTCCGGTTAATATCCATCCTAGTTCTGTTTTTTGTGCGACTGGGGATCCATTTTGCCCTGGAATGAGTCCTTCAAGAATGATTGCCGCATAAATATCGGCACCTAACAGCATGTCGATCTTTCCAGGACGATTATAGGTGGGGTCCGCTAATGGCAAATTCGACAAATGACTCCAATTTGTTGTGTTAATGTGGTGTGTTGGCAAGATAGAGGTTAATTGGGAAAAGACGAAAGCTCTAACATCAAGACAGAAACAGGGGTTGGTGAATGAAAACATAGTTAGGTTGACAATAGAATTGGAGGTACCCGTTGAGATTTGCCCTAAACCTTTGACCTCCGCAAATGCTCTTTGTTTTCTTAAGTTAAGAAGCTGTGCTACATTTTCGGTTACGAATGTGGCTTCTGAACCCGGATCTATTAATGCCCTAACTACGTGTTGAGTTCCATTTGCAGCTACGACCTTGACCAGTGCTGTTGCTAGTAAGACCTTTGATCGAATTTGGCAGTTACCAACGAATAAAGAATTTATAACGTGTACGAAATTCTATTGTGTCGTTTTTTATTAATTCTCAAGTGAATCATCAATTCACTTAATGCTGAGACGCCTTCTCCAGCAAATTAATTTCTTTAGTCATCTACTAAAGAACATGGTTGCCGTGTCCGTTGGATACGGGATTCCTCTTCTCGTTGGGTACTGTGGCCGATAGACTGCCCGTCGATGATCGGGCTGCTATTTTTGGATTCTTACCAATTTCGCACTAATCCACAGTACACTTTTAATGTTCTTTTGTTTAGTTCACTTTTTGTACACTGGTGATACTTTTGTTTAAGTAAACTTTGATTTATAATGTCAATTGCACTTTTCGATATTACAAAGAAAAATTCGCGGTTTCCTATTAAAGGACTCGAAGGACCATGTTCTTTAGTAGATGACTAAAGAAATTAATTTGCTGGAGAAGGCGTCTCAGCATTAAGTGAATTGATGATTCACTTGAGAATTAATAAAAAACGACACAATAGAATTTCGTACACGTTATAAATTCTTTATTCGTTGGTAACTGCCAAATTCGAATTGAATTTGAACTGATCGTGCAACTCATTGGGAAGCCTCGGTGTCCTTATGTACACAATCAGCTGTGATCTTAAATGGTCATTGCCCTTGACATTGAATTTCTTACATTTGTATTAGTTTACATTTTAAATATTACATTTAAACGTTCACATTAACAATTAATTGACTAATACACCCTTAATTATACCATTTACATCTCTACTCCTATGCGAGAGTGAGATGGCAAGATACTTGATGAGCTCTGCTTTCTGCTCCCACACTGCTTAAATCTCGGTGCGACTAGTTCGGATGAATTCGCTTTCGTGGACTTCGTCTGCAGGTAGAGGGGACCGACTATAGGCTCGTAGCTGTGTCGTCGATTATTTGACAGTTCGGCTTGGATTTGTGTCCTTTACTTGGTCGCGTCGGTCGGTTTATTTGTTGGCTCGGGTTTGTGCGGTGTAATTTATGTAATTTAACCCTTCATTATTGTTTAAAATGCGTTTTCGTGTGTTCCGTGCATATGTCCTAGTGATTGAGAATATTGTTGACTTTCAAGGAAGTCGATTGATCATATTCCAATCACTAGTCACATGCACGAACAACGCCTCCATCATTCTTCTTTGATCGCGAGCTCCTGTTGTGTTTTTTGCGGTTTTGTTGGGAACCAACAGGTAATTTAATCAGGACGCGCGCAACAACGCAGAATTATGTAAGTAAGCAAAAGTTAAAAGCAAAAACGAATCTGGACAAAGGGAAAGGCGAACAAACAAAACAAAAAAAAAATCCAGGGAACGTCCCCTCAACGCCCAGGAGTGGCACATTGCTCACCAATTCACCATCATCAACGCCATACAAAATTATACCGTCTGCTTCTGGGAGAGACGTTTTTGCCTTTCCATTACCACAGTCATTTTCGTCACCACCACCATATTACTGTCGCGTCCGCATCATCATCATCATCATCATCATCATCACCATCAGCAGCAGCGTCACATCTCTTTGATTTGGACGCACCTCCTTCCATCCATTTCATGCAAAGTTATTTTTATCTATACCAAAGCAAGGATGTTAGTATAGTGGCCTCTATACCAGTACCTGGTACATACCACCCTACATGGGTCTTGGTACCTTGCACGTCTCGGAGAGGTAAACAAATTTTTCTTTTTTTTTTTTCTTCCGTTGGAGTATTTGCTTACGTTAATGACATTCAACCACCTGTGTCCTTCAAGTTGGAATCTCCCAATCTCCTAAGTGTTGACTGATAGTGTAGAAGAAAATGTTATCCTACACCTTAAATAGGGTGGGGGCCGTAGCATGTGCTGTATAAATGGTGTCGTCGTGCTGTGATTGTGGTTCATTAGCAAGTGGGTCATATTTATTCATTAGGCTGGCCTAAGGGCTGTTAGGAGTACGATATGAATTCATATTTTTCGCCCCGAAGCAACATCATTTTATAGAAATGCGCAAACATACAAAATTTAAAAATTTACTCCTATCCCATAATTTGATTCAAAAACGTTAGATTTCAGCTTTAGCTTTTAAATGCTGTCTGGATATGCCTTGCCTATACATAATTCATTACTTTACGTTTCAAAGTGACTTAATTTGGACTGAAATAGTACAGGATGGAGTAGCAATGGCTTTCATTAAAAATGTATAATGTATTAACTTTGGCGTGGGTCATAAATCTAACCTTAGAGGAGTGTTGATTCGAGTATTTTTTGGGAGTGGATTAAGGTCGAAATACGCCCTTAGCATAGAAATTTCCTAACACGAATGAACTGCAGGGGGATTAATTATGCTTGATACAAGATTCTGTAGATGTGGTTTGTGTGGAAAATAAATTGAAGCACTGTCAACGCGCCGGCCGTCAGAAGTGACAGGCTACCTTAACGATTTTGATTAGGATTCCTGGCTGTCCCCGAGAACACAGCCTATCAATAAATGATGCAGGCCAAAATCAGGATTAGAGGTGCAATTTTAATTTTTCATACTTGCATATGATGACGATATTAACATCAACGGAAGAACTCAGAAGTCAGAAAAGTAAAGTAAATGGTTACTTCCGCGACTCGGGCAAAATGTCACAAGGACAGATCACAGGTATAAGTTCCCCAGTAATGACGGAATTTGTATACCTAACACGACCGTAGACCGATATTCGAAGACTCTATCTACTTATAAAACTAACTTTTCGCTTGATTATGAAGTTTGAAGTTAACCTGACAATTACCCTCTCCTAACCTATGACCGAGAAGTATGCTCATCCTTTTATAACAAGGAGAAACAATCTTGCTTTCTAGGCGACCTATTCATCTTGACTCCAGGATGTTTAATCATAAATATTCCCGTACCTACGTATACTCCTGAACAAGTGTAACTTTTGCCTGCCTGAAACAAATATAGCCAAATACCTAGACAAGTTTGCCAAATTAAATCCAAAACTTCTCTAAATAGTTACGATAACGATTGTCATAAACACAAGGCCCCCAGAGTAGATCAATCTTCGAACCATCACGTAGACATAACTTAATTATCCGCGATTAATAGCCGTTAGCCAACTATATACCATGGCACACATTTAACCTATAAAAGTTTTGATTGAAGGTAATCCCCTGAGTGAGACGCTTGAAGTCTTGATTTTCGCATTCTCCTCTCCAAAGTTATTTGAAGTTTGTTGAAGGATACGCTTTAAATTTTAACGACTTCCCAGATAGGTTAGTAGGAAAATAGTATACATGGACAAAATCAGTACATCAACGAGGAGTGTATATGATGGTAACTATCTATGGTAACTTAAAAATAGATTATGTGGGAGCGAGACACACTGGCAATCTGTCAAACATTAGATATATAATAGTGTCCAAACAGAAGGCTGCCGAACTGCTTTCAATTTCAATCGAGAGGAAAACCACACCTTTGTATTTCCTCTCCAGTTGGTTATATAATTGGATAATCCAAAGCCAAACTCGAATCGAATGTGTATTTATAGATACTTCGCTATGCAGTGTTCGCAGAATGCTATCGTGCAAATAATCGCCAATATAGTGTTGGCACCTTCAACATTTAAAACTGCACGAGATGTACATTCACTTGGGCTGGGACTGGGAGCTGCTGCAGTGGCCTAAAATAGACTGTTTAGCCATTTAACTTGTGTTTCGTGGAATGGAAATGTGTGTAAAATTGAGCCACAATTGCACGACTTTCGAATCGACTAGATATGGTTTGTTGCAACGATCCGACCAGTCCCATTGTGTATGTCCTTTGTTGGAAATAGTTTGGTTAAGTGTATGCTGTCGAGCTTGCAGTGCAGTACAAATTACTGGGTTAAGGTGGTTGGTACATAATATTTTCAGAATTTATTCTTCTATTGAGGTATCTACTGTGGGAAATAGGCAGTAAGGTCTGGCTAGCTGAGTCCCACCGACTTTTATTTTCCTTAGTGTGTGAATGGGTACCCCAATTTATTGCAACATTTTCAAAATCAGTTTCAAATTGAAGAGTGTACTATATTACTGCTATACAGTGATATCTTAAGTCCCATAAGTACTGTCATCGAAGAGCTTTTGCAAAACATGTGAACTGTGAACCACCCTCTATTGAGTCTACTTTGCATGGCGATCAGATAAACGCATCACGATGAAACCCCAAAGGAATAAGTCTAAGAATGAAAATGGCAAATATCTACAACCAATTTAGCTTCGCATATATAATGCCATGATACACATCATGTATGTATATATATTGTCATGGCGGTCACAAATTGTCACCCTTTTGTTTTGTACCAACCACACTTCTTACAAGCGAACCGTCAGAAGACTCAGAAGCTACAAGCGGGGGTTAGACTGACCGTTAATGTTTTTCCACTGGGCCACATCTCGCGAACTTCTGAGTTCTCACAGATATCGGAGAGTATAATTGTCCTCAGCTAGCTTCTCAATACAGCCGTTCAGATTAGACATATGGTTGTAAGAAGCTCTTGCCTACATGCGACATGCCATATGATGCCTATACTATAGACATGTTGCACCAACTTAGGTCTTAAGAATGACGTTAACTCCTTTTGGGTAAACTAATTTTTAGCTGTTTCTATTTAGTGTTAGGCAAGAAACTTTGTTGTTGCTGTTGAGAATATACAAAATTTGAACGCCAAAATTGTTGTTGTTGGTCCTCCGAGAATTTTTTCTTCTAATAGGAGCAACCATCAACCTACTGCCCACCAAGGCAACCAAACTCACTTTCATTGCTATCTTAAATACATTTTATTTTGTGATTACATTTTCCCTTCTTTTGATGTTTTGTTGGTTTTTGGCCGGGTATACAATATCTGTTTTTCCTAAGCAAATAGCCATCTCAATTCCGGTTTCAACGGGCTAACTACTACCATGCCGACTAAAGCTAGCCCATTCTGGGGGGAGGTCTACGTCACGACACAGTGACAGCGGCAGAAATCGTAGGTAGACCCACTTTCCTCTTGCGTCTTGGGTTCAATTAACTTTCGGTTCACCGCACTCATAATTAGACCTGGCCAGACCAATGTAATCAGTCGGTGCGGTAGCATCTGCGTGGTGGCGATGGCGGCAAAACGGATGGACACGAAGCGATTAATTAAAAAAGTTAATTAATTTACTATTCTTAGAAGGAAAACAAGAACTGCCCATTATGGTGGGTAGATATCTTCAAAAACTCGTGAAAATTGTTAATTAAGTACACTAAATCAGCAAAAATGAATCTTCACGACTTTGGCTGAATGAATATTACATGTGTAGCAGCTACAAGGAGTTTCCCCTACGTATTTTACAGCAAAAGGGGTGGTAGCTACTTCCACTTTGTTAACTGTCAGTTGGAGTTCCCTAAACTACACGTTCACATGCGCCGAGCATTTCTTTGATTTATTAGATCTTAACGAAATCTATTACTCATCATTTTGCGCACTCGAAAACTACACACAACTGCTTATGGAGCTGTTAAACTTTTGCCATTCTCTTTCATCTTTTTAATTTCAACTATAGGATTGGATATACAAATTGGGATGGAATTATTCGAATTATTTTCCAAATGGATTACCGGAATAATTGATGTAGGTACTTATGTGTAGCTAACTACATAGTTAAGGTTAAGATGAAAAATCATTGAGTGAATCAACGAACTCTTGCTTCGCGTAATAAAATTAAAAATGTTGGTTATTATGTCAGATTGAGGGTTGTTGCTTTAAAGATGAAACTAATTTGAGTATGAGTGATATTAGCTTGTTTTTCTTGGTGTGATAGAGGCAGGCATGGCAGTTGGTTGAACTTCTACACGTTCTTAAAAACTACTGAAGGTTTTATCGTATCTGTATCTTTAAAGCGATAAAATTGGTACTAATTGAGAATTATAAATTTTTTGGTTTTATATTGTTACTAGCTGACCCGGGCTCGCCTTTAGCAAAAAAAACCAACTTATATTATTTGGTCCATTTTAGATTACACTTTGAGTGTTTCATTGAAATCTGTCCAGTAGGTTTCGCGCTTTTAGGAGACAAAGAAAATTCCTAAAGGACTAAGGCTATAAACGCGACATAGCCTATAGCAGTCTTACAGTCTTAAGGAACATTTTAAAAAATGTGTCATCGAAATCTGTCCAGTAGTTTTCGAGTTTTTAACAGCCAAAGAAAATTCCTACAGTTTTATTATATGTATAGATTTGGTAAATATTATGTTATGCGGGATCGCCTTAATTATTGTTGGAATGGACTGCTTCAAATTCAGTCAAATTCCTTGGTTTCGTTTTGTACACCTCTTGCTTGACATAACCTTATAAAAAAAGTGGTACAGTCAGGTCAGGTGACCATCAGCGGGTCAGCGGAAAGTGGAGTTTCTGGATATTAATTTGCAAAAAAAATTTTTGGCAAAATTATAATAACCTGACAAATAATAATTACTCACACAGAAAACCGAATGCACTACATCTGCTGCTTATTATTTCAGCAATGTCTTTTAAACCACCAGTAAGATTCGCGCGCTCTAGTCCTACACGTTGTTATCCCTTAATATAGAGTTTGCATGAATTCTCCCGATTAGGACCTATCACCTATCGCATGCGTATGTTGATAATGACGAGAAAACAGCCTCGCAATCGGCAAGCCGTTCTCGTTGGCAGTGTCTTTCGTCTCTTACTGAGTATTCAGGTTGCATAATTTTAACTAAATTGATTATTTCTGGCAACCAATTCTTGGACCCATAATCGATGAGTGATTTTTGAAAAAGATTTGGATCAGCAATGCCGCCATATTGCGGGAAATTTCCCAATTTGAGGGAATATTTGTACTCGAAATGAGCTTTGCTGTTTTTTATAACAAAGGAAATGGAATTGTGGTTCTTTGAAATTTAACTTTAATTGCTTGTCCAAGTTCAAGAAAACTTTTTTTTTAGCTCAGCTACATACATTTTATTGAACGAGTCTATTTATTTTATACACCTGAATCCGTCCATGAACAAGCGCTTATAAAAAGAAAGGAGACCTGGGGCCAGTACCACGAAACAACAAGTATACATATTGTTAAACAGTAGCAATTTATCGGAGCAATGATCACTAGGATGAGGCCATACATTTTGCAATCGATTTTCACTCTTTATACCTGTTGAAAATTTTGTACCCGGAAAATAAAATTAAAGGTTAAAAAAAACTACGGCTGGAATTTCCCAAGATCAAACAATGAACTACCTGAAAACTGTATAAGAAGATGCGCCACTAGGATGAGCCCAGCTGCAAAATATTCGAAAGAAAGCAAAAAATTAATAAAATGTTTACATTTTATGGTTTTAAAACACTTATTTATTATGTTTTTCTACATTAATAATGAGTATGCCGGGCATTTTTCGATATGACCTCTATAAGACTGTTTGGAATAGAATCATATCTAGAGTTTTTTTTTTTTTAATAATTATTTATTTATTTATATATATATTTATTTATTTATTTATGTACTTATTTATTTATTTATTTATTTATTTATTTATTTATTTATTTATTTATTTATTTATTTATTTATTTATTTATTTATTTATTTATTTATTTATTTATTTATTTATTTATTTATTTATTTATTTATTTATTTATTCATTTATTTATTTATTTATTTATTTATTTATTTATTTATTTATTTATTTATTTATTTATTTATTTATTTATTTATCTATTTATTTATTTATCTATTTTTTATTTATTTATTTATTTACTTATTTATTTATTTACTAATTTTTTTTTAATTTACCTAGTCATTTTATTCTATTTATTTTATTTTATTACTCTAGTCATAACTATAGAGTGGCTTTTTTCCTTTTGTTCTTTCAAATTGAGGTTTTTTCTTTCGTTGTTTCCTCAGGTTCTATTTTGTAAACTTATAGCATCACTTCATAATATATAAATAATTTTTCAGAAGAAAGATATACATTTTGTAAATCATATCTCTGTGCGAATAATGTAAATTGTGCGATAGCAAACTATACTTTATTAACGAAATAAATATATCTATCTATCTATTAATAATTAGGAGAAATTTGGGCCCAGGCCCACGAATAGCTTCGATTAAGGCGCTCTCAGATTCAGGCAACAAGCAATAAGCAATCAGCAACATTTTTCGTTTGAGCGATATTTAGTTGCTTTGATGTGAGACCTCTAATAAGTTGCTTATTGAATGTTGCCTCAATATGAGGACCGACTAAAGTCTCCTTGTCTTCAAATTGTCTGCCGCCTTCATACACTTTACGAGATAACCATGCCCAAATATTTTCGATTATGTTTAAGTCCGGTAAATAGGGCGGCCATGGCAAAAGTTCCACGTCTTCTGTTTGAATCCAACTTCTAACAATCCTGGAAATGTGGATAGGGGCATTGTCTTGTTGGAATAACCAAGGCAGGGGTTCGAAAATGCGTTTCACTTTTGACCATTCCATTAAAAATTTGTAGTTGTTTCCGTTCATTGTTGTGGACAAAAACTCCAACTCAATTGTGCCATAGTAGGTAACAGCTCCCCACCCACACCATAACACCTGATGTACGTTTGTGATGTCTTGCTAAAATAAGCAAGGCCCTGTAACCATTAGGGCCGTCAAGGTTAAACTTTTTTTCATCCGAAAACACAACGCATTTCCATTCATTGCTCCAAGAGATATGTTCTCTTGCAAAATTCATTCGATGCTCCTTGTGTTCTTGCCTCAAAACAGGTTTCTTTTTAAGTTTTCTTCTCTGTATAGAACCACTTTTTCGTATTATTCTTCGGACCGTTGCTATGCCGGCTGATACTCCACTATTGACCCTTATTTTAGTCGCTGGTAGAGTAAAATTTGAGGCAAGCCGTAGAATTAACCGCTTTTCTAGCAATGTTGTTGCTTCTGCCTTGAGTCCTTTTTGATTTTTCCCATAGTGTTGTGGATCCGCAAGATAACTGTTTACAACAGTCTTACTTCTATTTAGCCTCCTTGCAATTTCTCGGCCTGAGAGTCCTAACTCCTTGAAAGCATCTATTTTTCCTCTTTCTGTCGCTGTCAAAGTCTTTCCGGAACCCATTTTTTTAACTAAACAAAAACAGTTCTTTTCAACGCTTTTTCAAATATTCTTAACAAAACTTTGAAAAAATTGTACCTATGTTAAAATGCTCCCATTGCACAATACCCCTCGTATTTTGCAATAACTGACTGACCTATAGGCGATTAAGATCTATTGTTCCATACATTAGAAAAAGGAGGTTTAGGGTAGAAGGTTCTCCATTTTTTTTACAAAGTTTATGATACTGCTGCAGAGGATTTTTCCCATCTATGCTAGCATGCACTCTGCTGAATTGGCTAGATTCTATTTTCTTAGATAGTATCGTAACTCATGTTGAGGAATCCTATACCTAGGTTTCTCCTTTCATAGCTGCTATTGGCATTGCATTTTAATAGCAAGATAGCTCGTTTGGCCTGTCGCTGTTTTAAACCTGGGATACTCTCTTAATAAGAGATATACATTTTGTGTGTTCCCAGCTTTTTATGGCTAAGTTTATAGCTGATTTAGGGGTATAGCAGATAGGTTCCAGTCCAGTGAAAGGCGTTTCTGAGCCTATTCCGGCCAATCCGTCGGCTTTTCGTTTCCTTCAAAGCCAAAGCCCTTATGGCCAGGAACCCACTATGGATTTGGTTCTGTTCCCGAGGCTAAGATGTTGAGACAGTAAGTTAAAGGTGAGCTAAAGGTATTTTTAGCTGTTTCGACTGTTCGGAAATATTTTCATGTGAACGCCTATGATGCTAGTTTTTTGTATGTGATGGGCGCATTCTTGTATGAGGTGGAGCTTTTCCTGAAATACACTAGTTGCTTTTCCCATAGTTATACTGAGCATGGAAATTCTTAGTCGGACGCTGGTATCTAATAGAATAGACCACCAAATTGATAAAGTCCCATTCGCCTCCCCCAGGTCGTTGTTGCTGTTCTTTACATGCAAAGGCTGGCGATTAAGTGCGTTCGGCTGCAATAAGATTCAAATCAGCGATGTAAAATATTGAGAAATCGTAACGCGTCGTTCTTATTGCCAACCGGTTTAAGGTCATCCATGTTCTTAATAGCGCAGATCTTTTCAATAATGCCTTGAAGCATCCTCCCCAATTTGAGCGCAGCGTTTCTAACAGTCAGTTAGCGTCTGAAAGCCTATAAGATACATATTAGCTTTAACTTACCGGCACGTATTGAAGTTATGGAGTAATAACTCCGATCCAATACGAGTATGATGAGCAGTCCTTGTTATTTACAACACAGGTTCGCTGGTAAAAATTATGTCTTAACTTGTGCCTGGAGTGTTGAAAACGTCGCAGAACTATAGACATAGTCGTACTCGTCGGCTGAGCTTCTCTCTATAAGATTGTGGTCCATTTGACGGAATATTGCTTCCAAGGCCGCATATTGTTGTCTTCTTTGGCGAGACTTTATTAACTATTTTTGTCGAGGCAAGCATTTGAGAAATGACTTAGCAATTGTTGCAATTTCCGCTAAGACAACAGACTATTTTTGACAGTCTGCTATTGTGATTTATAATTATCAAATTAAACGCTTAATTGCTGTCAACAGCCATAAAAACGGCTGTCATCGGCATCGAATTTCCTACCCCCCAAATGGAACACATTAAAAGTTTCCGAGCCACATTTTGCATGTCCTCAACGTTGAAAACTTCTCCAATTTCAATGCTATCTTGTACTTTATTTTCGGCTACCTCATCAGGTGGCCCAGAGTCTACACCTGCACGATACAACGACCCAATAAGTCACATTCACTTCCTAAACGATGCTGGTGCTGTTATTGTTATCTTTATAAAAATATCCCATTACAAGGACCCTGTTTATCTACTGAATTATGACATCCATTCCCTTAGATGAGAGTGTTAATAAAAGTTGGCCCACCGAAATTGTGAGATGAGGACCAACCGCATTTTGGCTTATTTTCCGTGAGTATGCGATAGAATCTTATGGCTGACTGAATCACATGAAGATGTCGGCCAGCATCTCAGATTTCCTAACAAGAGGTGTGCCAGGTGTTGGTATACTGTTGATATTTAAGGTTAAACTTTTCTCATGTACGCACTCGTAGACATGTATAATTAAGTTCGTATTACTGCGAAGGATACTGTTTAAAAATGCATCATATACGAGTACCTAACCTACAATAATGGTGGAAGTCTTAGCAATTTAAGTCTACCGCAGAGACACATTCACGTGATCGTTTAAGTGCGGATATAGTGGAACATTAAACAACTTTCCAATGAGAGTATGAATATATGAAGCCACAATTATGTACTATATTTAAAGTTCAAAAACAATAGATTATTTAATATTTTTTGATTAAGTCCTTGAAGCAATCTACATAAGATAGTAGCGGGAAGTCATTCTTGTGAGATGGGAGAAAAAGTTTTCCAATTACCATTTGAAATCGACGCGGAAGATATTCTAAACTTGGAAGAAGGACTTGGAAACATTATCTACAAAACCACTGCAACTAAACAGACAGACTTTTATAACCGGATTTAAGACTTGGGCGGTGTATTACCATATCTAAACGGAACTGCCGTTTGAAGCCAACCCACAACTCTCAATTAATATACCCGCCGAACGATATTTTCCTTTCGATTTATAAATTGACAAAAGGAAAACCCCAAGGAAAGCCACAATCTTTTCAAGGTTGTGGCAAATTGTCAAATCATTGATAACGATGATATCCATCAATTAAATCAAGAATTTGACAACCTGTTGATAAAAACGAATCGAAATGTGGAAGCTACATATAGTTTACAATACGATTACGATATATTAAACAGGGAACACCCAGCTTTACCCAAATCATGACTCTCGTCATCAACCTTCCATACAAATAAATACCTGTAAGAATGTAAGGCGTGAAAAGGTTATCCAAATACAATTCTCAGACTATCAATAAGGTTCGTTAATGGATCTGCCTATATCTACCTACTTGAGAAGAAGAAGTCATCTATAGTAGATACCGAAAAGGCCATTAATATTTATTTAACTTTTTTATATCTGGACATGCACTTTTGAAAACCACTGTTCGGATGGAATTTACGGCATAATTTGATGGAAGTTCGAATGAAAGAATTTTTGGCGGATGAGCCTTTAGCTTTCATCGCTATTTAACCGTATTATTGTAGCATTTATTATATGTATAATGTATATTATATAATGTACCATACTCAACTCAAAGTTTATATTTTATAAGCTGCAGTAAATTCGTATTTCTTCTCAATGACATTGCAATAAGATAAACATTAAATACTGCTCCACTAATGTTATGTTTGAGAAATCTATACCGACTGGGTGAGTAGTTTGAATGTGGTACCAAACGGCGTTAATGCCACATCCAAACAGAGAAATAAATTTATTATTATATGCACACTTGGTAGCGCAATATAGAAAAACAAAAAATGTGCACGACTGGGTCGCACGTAACTTTCTCGTTTATTGCGAATCTCGCAGAATCTCAAAGTCATTTCAGCAAATTTCACGTTTAAAATTATACCCAGCCCACTCAAGGTGTAATTAATAACGTAATAGTTACATACCTGGGCGCAGTAGCGCAGTGGTTAGTGTGTTGGACTACTGTGCGAGGGATCCCAGGTTTGATCCCCGGAAAAACCCAAATTACATCTTAAAGTTTTTTCTACTGCGCCACCTCTCGCGAACGTCTGACAAACATCCGAGAGTATGACTGTCATGAAAAAGCTTCTCAATTCAGCCGTTCGGACTCGGCATAAAATTATAGGTCCCTTCCATTCGTCCCAAAAATAGAAACTCACACAAAACGAATGGTTGCGAGAAGCTAGGCCTTGGGTGTCACCCGCCTGTTGCGCCACCTATTTATTTATTTTTTTTTTAGTTACATACCTACTACATAAACATACGTATTAACTACAACACTTTATTACTTTAAAATTTCATCCCCAACTGACACTATTGAATTAGACAAGTAGGCGATGAATTTCGAATTATTTTGCCATTCAGGATCAGGATATAAACATTACCTAGCAGTTACATTTTCATCCAAATCGAAAATGGCGTTTTCGAGATATGAACAGTTTTTTTAAGTACTAGGTATATATGTATTAGGGGTTTGGGTGGATATCAAAGGACGCAGTCGTTTTAGGGAAAAACTGAGTTTTCTATCAAATTGAGAATGACGATAGTATCTTAAAAACACATTTTTTTTAAATTATTTGTACCGTGTTCGTTTCGTTTTCGAGAAAAGAAAATTTTCAAAAGTGCCGTTTTAACTCAACTATTAATATTTTCAAATCGTTAGAGACGTTTTCGACAAGGGGCGTGGCACAGCCCATACAAAAAAAACAAACTTTCAAAATCTTATATCTCAAAAACGCTCAAATTTATAGATAATCTTAGGTATTGGCCTAGGAAGGAGTGCACCTAAAAAGATTGCTCAAAATTGGACAAATGAGCGTGGCACCTCCCATTCAAAAAACATCTTCTATGTGGTAAAACTCGATTAAGTTATAACTCGATAACCACTGGGCCGATTCTCATGATTCCTTATATGTTTTGTTCGTATTGCTGTAATTCAAGTTTACGCAGAAAGAAAATTCCAGAAAATCGATTTATTCTCATTTTTCGAATTTTATGATTATAAGAAATACCATTCCTGATGTGCACACTGCACAGGCTGAGCCGGGAGGGTACAACTATATTATATAAAATCGTTGGTGCGTATGTAAGTCCGATAATGGCCGCTGGTCCACTGAAGCGATCCGCCATCATTCCTATTAAAAAAATAATTGATCAAAAATATCAAAATAAATCTTGAAATATTTAAAAGAACTATTTTATACAGGACAACGTTTGCCGGATCAGTTATTTAGGGCCCTATTATCGTTCGCGAGTCGAATAAAAAAACAGTGACTGTTTGGTATTGTGATTTGCGAATGTGAAAAATAATATTCGCCTGAATTGTCAAAAAGTTGGCGAATGTAAACTCACCGTATTGCGGTTAGCGAATTTAGTGAAAGTCGTTCGCCTCAAACATCAAAATCTGGCGAACAAAAATGTTGTGTGACTAGTAAGACGACTTTAGTTGATTGTGATAAATTGTCTGTTTTTGAAATCTAGAATTAGTGAAAATAAGAGGAAATAATGAAAAAGGGTGGTGTAAAATATTAGAAAATATAAAAGCATTGTTTTTCATATTTTTATCATTTTATTTTAAACGAAAATCGGTAGTAAAATTTTTGCGTCGATTGGAAACGAATGCTTTTTCTTTTTGTTGGAAGGGCAAGAATCATTTATGTGCGGGTTAATAGAATTTAACACAAATGCAATGTTTTATCCGAAATATAATTGTGCAAAAGTGAAAAAGTAGATTTCTGATAGCTTTTTAAATGTTTTTTCATCCGTTCGGCCAACCGTGGAGCTTTAAAAATATCTTCTTGGTTTTCCGTAGTGTGTACGTAAAGCCATTATATCCCTGGCTATTATTGTCGTTGCAAAATAAAACATTTCAACACATCTAAACATTGTTTTCCTCACATTTCCACCAATGTATCGGAATTTTTGATGAAATTTTTTCCATATTTTGTGAACTTTGACGTTTGTCATTCGAGTTTTTCGTTGTGCCTGAACTGGTTTCGAGGCGAACATTCAAATTCGCTAACCATAATACTAATAGGCGATTTGTTCGCCAAGCAAGTCGACTTGGGCGAATTATTCGACTCGCTAACTGCAATAGGGCCCTTAATGTCATAAATTTGAAAAACGTTGGCTTCCATGACTATCGAATAATAGCGATTCCAATGTCTTTTTTTTGTATAGGAGGCGCTACGTGGCGTAGTCCCATTATCCAATTTTTCCGATATTCACAGAGACACTCCCGGGCCAATACCTAAGATTGTGTGAAAATTTGAGCACAATCGGTTCAGTAGTTTTCGAGATATAAGATTTCGAATGTTTTTTTTTTATGTGAATGGGAGGTGCCACGCCCCTTTGTCTAATTTTCGTATGAACAGGGGCAATTCTGGGCCAATGCCTAAGATTGTCTGTAAATTTGAACTCAATCGGTGCAAAACTTTTCGAGGTTTTAAAGCGTACACAAACCAACATAACATGTTTATATAGTATTATTAGATTTAAAATTAAGGCCCCAGTTAAAGCTATCATTGAAATGCATCATTTCATTTCATGGAATACAGCAATACGAACCAAATAAAAAAAGAATCATAAGAATCGGCCCAGCGGTTATAGAGTTATAACGTCATCCAGTTTCACCCCATAGAAGATGTTTTTTTGAATGGGGGTGCCACGCCCCTTAGTCCATTTTGAACAATGATCACTTCAGGGGCAAAACCTAAAGTTGGTCTTCAAGTTATAAGTATCCGAATATAAATCAGGATCCATTTATATATATATAGATTCAACATAGCTACCTTACTGACTTTTTATTTTTTTAAATATTCTTTAAAAATCTTGGCCAAAAAAGAATTTTATATGTAACCTCGGTCTTAAAGAATGTGTTTCCACCTTCAAACTCAGTCCATTTCCCGAACATTTCAGGACCTTTCACAAGGGAGCGGACGAGCGAATTGGTGAAATGCGGACAAACCAGTTTTTATGCATTTATACCATAAACAGAAAATTGCGCATTGTATTATTCCAAGAGGAAGATAATTAATTATCCCATTACTTACTAATTTGTACACTTCTGTATATAATTATGGGAAGATACAGTAAGCTGAGACCTGAGACTAATGTAGACTTCATAGATTACATTTTATTGCTGTCGAAACAGTTATAAAGGATTACGGAGAGCTCGAATAGCTAATAGAGAACAATTGATTTTAAATCCAAGCTTGCTAGCATTCTTCACGTAATGCAAATGAGTGTTTTCAGGCGAACATGAAAATCCTAATGGATTTAAGATCATTTGTTCGCATAGAAGTCCATTTTGAGACCCCATTTATGAATCACCGATAAGTCTTTATTCACTCGGCATAATACATTTTAAATAAGGACAATCGATTTAAAGAATTAAAGAATTAAATAGAAATACTTTTGAAAAGTCTTAAATATGTATAAAGGTACACCAGCCTGTTGGCCGGTGTTTTCACCTGAGGACTTCCAACCCAAATACCCTGTATGTTGTGTGTTGAGATGTGGCAACTGAACTATTAGATTACCGTACCGATGTCAAGCCTTCCAGCGTCTGTTCGTTTTTCGTACAGAGTTGTAACATTATTTATTTCTCTGCAATATTTCAGACAGTTACCCGCTTTAAATCTGCGTATAATAATTTATTAGTGGCTGGATATATTATATCATGAATACTTTGGTTGCCCTTTTTGGATACAAAAGCTGGTTACCCGCCATAATGTATGTGGTTATTTTTTTATATTCACAACAAATGACCATAGATCATTAAATCAATCAATTTATTAGGCACTTCTTGCATATCTCATTTGATTTGATCGTATTCCACCGATCAACTTAATGATCACCAATCCCATTCAAAAAAACGATCAGTTCGCATTTAAAATACAATTTCCCATGGAAATTGAAGAGACGTTTCCGTTCGCCACCCATAGTTGCCACAGATCCCAGCCCTCTATTTTCATTCTCCACCTCACTGCCTATGTGATCGTTAAATTAATCTCGATCATGATTTCGTGCTGTGAAGCTGTCGAAAAGATCAATCGCATCGCGGGTAAACTTGAATGTTAAACACGACCCGGCCGGTCACTGATGACGTTCTGGCAATTATTATGTGTATGCCCTTTTGATGATCAATAAACATGGTCGAGCCGGTTGCTTTCATTCGCCGTACCGTAGACCGGTAAGATGTAGACAATTAAGGTGTTCCCGGTGTGATCGGATGCTTAGACTGGAACGCCACACTGTATTCGCCGACCGACTGACGTTGTTGTCCTCATTTGTTGTCGTTTTCATTATCATGTCAGATAGTTTGCTCATCGAATATATTGCTATAGATGTTGCAGGGGTTGGCAAATGGTACCATGAATTGTGACTGAGCGGTTATGTTTTTTTTTTTGACAGTAGTTCTCATCCTTGGTCCTCTCAGACTGAACTTCAGCGCGCACTCGATCGGTTTGTAGCCGTTTGTGTTGGAGCTGAGATGAAAGTGCACTCTGAATGTTAGTGGAGTCCCATTGAAGCAGGTGGAGAAGTTTAAGTATCTCGGGGTCTTATTCAGAAGTGATGGAAGAAGCAATCCTGAGTTTTCCTGTGGTCAGGCTGGGTCAATTTTGAGTCAATTTTATTTTGTTATTAGGAGGATTGAACTTGGTGTCAAAGCTAAGTTGTCAGTCTTTAATTCGGTGTTTGTTCCAACTCTTACCTATGGTCATGAGGTTTGGGTAATGACCGAAAGAATAAAATCGCGAATACAAGCTGCCGAAATGAGATTCCTCCGTAGTATTGCTGGTGTGACACGTATAGAGATCGCATTAGAAATACCATAATACGTGAGGAACTCAATGTCGAGCACATTGACATACTATTCATGGACTGCTAGTGAAATGTCAGTTTCATGCAAACCTGCGAAGAAAAATGAAGCAAACATAAGCACTAGCCCTTTTGGTTCAGTGCGGCGAAAGTAGGAAAGAGATTTCAACCTCTGCGTGGCTTTGCTAATTTTTTTTACATAGAACACAGTGCCATCCATTGTAGAAACATTGCAACTGCGCAAAAATAACGACTTATTCAAATTATTTTAAACGATCTATAACAGGTGGCAGTATGACACACTCAGCACACAAACCTCGACACAAACCAAATCGCACGAATTGCTCGATGACATTTGAGTGTTTTCGTTTCTCTCCGCCGTGAACCAAAAGAGCTAGTGCTTATTTTTGCTTCAACGAAAAATTGGCTTCTAGCAGTCCATGTATAGTAGGTATGTCAATGGTCGAGCAGCTACTTCTGCGGACGGAGCGATCCATGCTTCGGTGGTTTGGTCATGTTAAACGCATGTCCCCGAACAGAATTTCACGACGTGCTATGGAATCCGTACCAAAAGGCAGGTGTCCTCTGTGTAGACCAAGGATGAGATGGTTAGATCAAGTCAATAATCTTTCCTATACCCGTATGGGGATTGCCGATATTGATGATTTGGAGTCGTTGGCGGAGGATCGAGAGCAATGGAGGGTCCACTTGAGCAACCTACACAACATGATAACAAAAATTTGATTTGAGAAACGATTATGTCAAAATTCTTACCTATTCATTTTGACACATATAAGCCTGACAATATCGGAGTCTTCGGACTTAATTAAAAAATGTAATTTCATTATTTTTCTCAATTGTCATGTTACTATTTGTGGCTGCCTTCTGCAGTGATCACAATGTACTGTACATATTATAAACTGCGCTCATACAAATATTGTTCTTAAGTTAAGTGTCTTGACCTCATCCTCTATTACCTTCTAGAAGAACCACTGATCTCAGCCTGGAGTTGATAGGTCTCACTCTCAGGCACGATTTATTGACAAACTAAAATGTATTGTGGAATGACAATTATTTAACCTTACCACATCCCATCCGCGATACACAGATTGCAAACCCCTGACCCACATTAATTCCGTACGATGAATTCTTTGTGTCCACAATGTATTCTCCGTCTGTCTATGAGAGATCAATCTCTATCTTGGAGGTCGTGAAAATATGGATGCTTAAAAAATTATGATGGCATCGTTTAGCATAAATGATTGTTCGCTCCCTTCACCTTAGATTAAGTACGATTTGATTCATTGGTCTGACTGAAGATCATTACGTCGATATTACATGCAATTCATTCTCATTAAATACAGCAAACGATTGTCAGTTCGGAAAGTGACGTTCACAATCAAAGTTATAGCTATTTCCTTTTTGAAGAACGGAAGTTACATTAAAATAAAGGCTCTAATCTTTCTAACAAATGTATGAGTTTAGGTATTTCCTGGTGTAATGACATCACTTGATAGGAACCACTCAAGGGTCATTGGTCTCTGAGAGGCTCTTTCATCCTCCTAATGCCATTCTATGGACGGTGTCATCGAACTGTGTTTGTGTTTATTCTCACTTAATTCATCCTCAAGGGTAAACACACTCACACGATAGACACCATTGGTAGGTATAGGTACTCGGCCGCCGAAGTGTGATGGTGATGATGATGATGATGATGAATGAATGCAATCTCTGAACACACTTGTGAAACGCATATTATTTGATTTCCCTTTAGAAGATTTCCGGACGTTCTTGAACGCAACAAGTCTTGGCCATTAGACCAGGGTATAGTATCACACGACTTCGCAACATCAAGTGCCATAAATTATTATTATTCGACTTCGAATGGACTCTGGTCATATAAGGACTGCGTTCGAGGAAAACGAAATTTTACTGCTCTTCCTATCAGCAGTAATCAGTTGTTGAATTATGAACTACGGCATTATCATTGATTGCGTTTGGTATAATAAAAATAGCTGGCATCAGAGGATCCTCAGCACTCCCCAGAAAGCAAGGCTTAACTGCGCTATAAACAAACAGACAGAACGAGAAGATACAATTTGTTTGTAAATTAAAATCTAGATGAAGCACCGCACCTTCTTCATCTCTGGTGCTCTATGGTACCCATGTACCTAGTACCTACTCTTTTATAACTTAATACGACTTAATTCACCTCAAGGCTTTGTGGATATTGTAATCAGCACGCAATCTGTAGTGTGGCATCAATAAAGTGTTCATAATGTAAAGAACCAATGTGGTGGTGCATCCATAGATCACTTGCTATCGACTTGCGCCGCCAAGGCGAATGATTAACATCTTAATTGTCCAGACAGAGTATATCAATAGATTCAATTTTGGGTTGGTCCTGGTGCCCAATTACATAGTTGGTCGGTTTATTTATCTGCTCAAGGTTTAACTATTAATCTGGCCATAGTCCTGGAAGTATCTATTGGTATTTGCCCTGTGGCAGGTGATAAATATAATATTGTTGTGTTTGTTGAGTGATTTTGTTGTTGTGTGGGTGTCCACAAGGAAGTTCATAAAAATACTTGTGGAAACTCCAATGCTGAAGGCTTCGCGCTGATACAGTGCAACTGGAAGGTGTGCTTTGGCCTGTTATGGCTTACATTTATCTCTAGGTCTAAATTTCTGCATTAAAGTTTTTGGGAAGAGTACGATAGCAAATACAAGCAAAATAAGGCTTAGGTGGGAGGAAGAAACATAGACACAATTGGAAGACACAATTTCAAACTTGAAATTTAAGGACAAAAATTGGGTGTACGATAACTTTCGCGATGAAAACTAATGACAATTTTATGTAGAGGGGGTAAAAACAAACATTGTTTAACTATGGGAGGGTAGGGCCAATCTTACTTCGTTTAGTCGGGAGGAGTAATTTAAAATGGAAATATAATATTAAAAAGACAATGGCAACACTTAAACAAAGTATTATAGCATTTTTGAAAGCCAGGAATATGGGTTTAACTTGTTTAATGGAAATCAGGAAAATTTTGTCTATAATGTTCAATTTCAGGCCGTAGACGTAGTAGCGCAGTGGTTATTGTACTGGACTACTATGCGAGGAGTCTTAGGTTCGATCCCCGGAATAACACATATTATATCTTAAGGTTTTTTCTACTGCGCCACCTATCGCGAACGTCTGACAAACATGCGAGAGTATAACTGTCCTGAAAAAGCTTCTCAATTCAGCCGTTCGGACTCTGCATAAAATTGTAGGTCCCTTTCATTCGTCCCAAAAATTAAAACCCACACAAAACGAATGGTGGTGAGAAGCTAGGTCTAGCGCCTCCTAGGGTGTCTAACTCCACACGCCTGCTGTGCCAACTACTTATTTATTTATTTATTATTTATTATTATTATAATTTTTTTTCAGGCCAGAGACTGTAGCTGAAGAATGTTGTTGAATTGGGTAAACTAATATAATTTAAAGAAAATTTGCATATACTCAACCTTGCACCCATTCCATAATCCAACAGTGACCCCAACAAGGGGGTTGCAGGGGGGCAGGGTAGCAAGGGTAGCAATTCGCGAGGGGTCAGTGCTGTTTTCTAAGAAATTTGTACTCTAAGCGGAGCAACATTTAAAAGCTATTTTCCATTTTCTCAAAAACTAGAAAAACTAAAAAAGAACAGATTACTGGCTTCCAAAAATCCTAGTCCTTTTCCTTTATGCTTTTCAAAAAAAAATTTTTTTTTTATTTTAAGTAAAGGGTCCGCCATCTAACGTTTTTTTTTGTCAACTAGTGCTTATTTCGCGAATGGTAACACTTAGCTCATGTCTGATTTGACAGATAATTAGTTTTATCCTTCCGCTGAACGAAAATGGTTGTGTATACGCTTAAACAACGCTGGGAAATATTGGGACATTACTTTGAAAATCATGGTAATGTTGCAGAATTTGTGCGAAAATTGCGTACGGATTTTGGAAGCTCCCTATGTTAGTTATCTTGTGAAAAAAGTGAAAGAAACTGGCATCCTCATCGATAAACCAAAGCATGAAAAGCCAAAAACAGTGCGTACACCACCCGAGAAAAAACTGTTTGGTGCGGATTTTGGTCCAGAGGCATAATTGGGCCATTTTTCTTCGAAAATGAGCAAGGAGTGTCCATTTGAATGAAATTATTTTCCATTATTAACCGGAAGGATTGTACTTTCAAATAAAAAAAGAAATTTGAGAAAATATTCAGTAGTTTTTTTTTATAGCATTTTCAAAAAGAAAAAAAGTTATTTGGCGGACCCTTTACTATTTTTCAAATTACCCCTCTTGCCTAAACGAAGCGATATAGACCCCCGTCCCATAGTAAAAAAATGCTTGTATTTAACCCCTCTACAAAATACCGTTATACATTTTTTGCCAATAGATATAGGTAGATATCAGCTATTTAAAGATACAGTAAGGAAAATTCCCACTATAGTATTTCCATACATCATAATGGTATTAGTGTGGCCTTTCTATTCGTGAAATTGCCAAAAAAATTGGAAGATCAAACACAGTTACTTCTCCACAACTTTTTAAGATTAGGCGAAAATTATGGAAGGGGACCATGGCTAGGTTACCAATCCCATGAACGTCGTGTCCAGAAAGGCAAGTTTTTGATTGATTGAGTAGAAAGGAGAAAGGTAGATGGACAGTGAATAGAAAAGAAAATGTATTTTCTATGTAATATACCCTTTTTTTTCAACTAGCCTAAAAATCTACCCGTCTGGCCCGTTTTCGAATTTAAGTAAAAATAATTCTCATAGTGGGAGAGCCAACAAAACAAATTACAAATATCTCAAGCAATTAGAAGCGTTGCCCGAGCAGTGATCCCAGACTTTTGAAGCAGGTTATCCCACAGTCATACCAAAAATATCCCTTTTATCCCTCGCCAACATTTAAAAAATCCCACATTTATCCCATGAAATAATAGACAAAAAAAAACATGTATTTTATTAAATTCAGTCTTTTTTTACTATGAACAAATACAAGTTACATTAACATTAACTATGCAAGTTAACAAAAATAAGCATATTAAGATAGGTACGTTTGTATATAATACAAAAATAAAAATATGGGTACATCTTACACATTGTTAAAACGTTAAAAAAGGGAACATAAAACTGCATTCGGCATTAAAATGAAAATAATATTCAACATAAGGTAGGCTAGGAACCATTTCAACGATGGCAGTCTTATAAAAACTGAGACAGTTTTTTTTAACCTCCAATTTACCATCAGCATCTAACTCTGTCAAGGAGTCTTTACATTCTTGACCCAAAAATAGACTATCTAAATTATTCATAAAATGTGTGTTAGAATCTCTAAAAATTTTAACTTGGGCATCCCATGGAAGTTCAAAAAAGTCTGCTTGAACAAACAGGCGACACATTTTCAAAACCAATATCTTGCTCTCCCGCACAATGCAGTGATCTAAAACCTTTCCGTTTTGAAAAAGTGAGTTGAACTGATTAAATAAAGCAAATATGTACATGTTTTAAGAAATAGAAATAAGTTCTATAATTTTATTGTTCTTAATGAAACTAGCAAATTAAGAACAAAAATTGACCAAAAAGTTAAATCCCTTTTTTTTTTGTACTATGAGATGAAAAATCCCTTTGACCCTTTTAGTTTATTTTAAGTGAGAAAATCCCTCAAAAAGGGATAAATCCCCCGATCTGGTGTCACTGTGCCCGAGTTCAAAAGCTGGTTATGCAAAGATTTTATTCTTCAAAAAAAGAGATTTTTTGGTTTTTTAAATGGGGAAAATAATTTTGGTGTTTTTTTTTAAACCTGGGACACTGAATTCTGCTGAACTGAAAGCCACTATTAGATGGACATTTTCCGCTTAAAAATGTCACTAAGATAATTTTGCAAAAAGAGGAAATTTAGTAATATGGACTGATTTAAAATATGAAAATCATTACGGTTTACTTCCAAGTTCCATTATTGCTTTTATTGATGATCTACCATTTTAATTCATTAATTTTAAAAATTATTGTTGCGTGTTGTGTTGGTTGAGTGAAATTTTGTGGAACACCTACCGGTCACCGGATCCGATTGTGAATCTGTTCGTGTATCAGCCCGCTTTTGGTCGTTCCGAGGGACTGTATTGCCTAATCTATATAATATAAAAATAAGTTGTATTGTGTTTGTCGCCAATGTTCTCTGTAATACCGATTTTGATTCTGGAAATTTCCCATGAAAGGTGACGTTAATACCATGGTTTGTAAGTATATACGGTCTTTCTAGGTGTATTGGTTCATGAGTTATAGGGGCGTGGCACCGGCCCATACAAAAAAAACATTAAAAATCTTATATTTCGAAAACCACCGAATCGATTGAGCTCAAATTTACGTACAATCTTAGGTATTGGCCCAGGAGTATTCCTGTGAAGATTTGTCGAAATTGAACAAAGAGGCGTGGCACCGCCCATACAAATAAAAAAACATTAAAAATCTTATATTTCGAAAACAACCGAATCGATTGAGTTCAAATTTACACACAATCTTAGGTATTGGCCCAGGCGTATTCCTGTGAAGATTTGTCAAAATTGGACAAAGGGGCGTGGCACGGCCCATACAAAAAACATTCAAAATCGTATATTTCGAAAACCACCGAAACGATTGAGCTCAAATTGACAGATAATTTTAGGTATATAAGGGGTATGGCGCTATTTTTCATCAGTCATGGGAGCCAAAGTTTGTAAAATGTGTAACATTGATAGCTATGCATTGTCCTGATAGACAAGAATACTTCCTACGCAATACGATTCCTGGAAAAACAAAAAATATGTACCTACCACGGAGCATTACAATAAAAACTGTTTATCACTGATTTAAATGAATTATTTGAAACTGATTTTTTTATTTTTCTATTTTGCACTACGGAGGGTTTACAGGGGTTCGCTAGTAAATAATATTCTTATCTATTAGGACAATTTAATTTATATCTATTAATAAGCCAAATTTTACAAACTTTGGCTCCTTTATAGGCGAAGTATAGAGCTTGCAATGTTTTATTTTTTTTTTATTTTATGGGAGGGGCTTGTTTTAACTAATATTCACAGAAACTTTCCCGAACATCATTTCATTTTATCTCTTTCTCACAATGAATTGTAATTATCTTTTCCACATTTCCACAATAGCTAGGTACATTTCAAAATGTTGGTATTTCTCATTTTTGTTCTATAAGTAACGGCGTTTTCCAGAGGCAATACAATTCCTGAGCGCTGGCACAGTCGGGCGGGTAAAAACTAGTGATGCATAGAATACAACAAAAAATAAACATCACGAACACACTTCAGAAATAAATGCGACAGTTTCAAGGGATTCTGCAAAAAATGTTGCCACAGGTTTTTTTTAAAGTGTAACAAATACAATGGTGGCCATAAGTATTTTGACAAAACTAAAGTTAATAATTTGAAACTTACTTCATGTAAATTTAGCATCAATGGAAATTCAATTCAAATTCTGTTTGAATGATACAAAACTTTCCTTAACCCATTAAGTACCCATTGAAAATTTAGAACTTTTGTAAAAGTCTACTTTTTTAACTTTTTTCCTTTTTTGATGCAAAAAGTTTCTTCATACAATTCTAATAGTGACAGCAAAAAAAATTTTTTCAAAAATATATTCGCTAATATTTTTTATGATTTTTTGAATGGGATTATCTCAGAAAAATTTTGTATGAAAAAGAGGAAAAAGTGGCATTTTTAGCAATTTTCAAAAAATCATAAAAAATATTAGCGGAGAGATTTTTGAAAAATTTTTTTTTGCAGTCACCATTAGAATTGTTTTGAGAAACTTTTTGCATCAAAAAAAATTTTTTTTGGAATTCCCAAATTTATGCCGCGAATGGAAACACCATCGGCGGCGCGAATTGTCAAAGTTTATTCGCAATCCACATTTTTAAACGGCTAGAGAAATTTCTGGTAGGAGCTGAAATTTGTGAACTGCCGCCACCATGAAAAGTGTTTATGTGAACGAACCATAAAAACTCGCGAATATTCGTTCGTTTGTAGGTAGTTGGTCGCTCTCATGTGAATAGTCCTTAAGACAAATTGGACTTCGGATTGCAAATCAGTCTGAAAATAAACTTTTCACTAACAGGTTAGAAAATGTGCCGAAAAAAAAATATTTTGCTTAAATAAAAATAAATAAATAGTTGGCGCAACAGCCGTATATACCTACACTAGCTTCTCACAACCATTCGTTTTTGAGAGTTTTTTTTTTGGGACTAATGGAAGAGAAGAGACCCACAGTTTTGAGCCGAGCCCGAACCAGGGTTCCCAGGTTTTAAGAAAAGAAATCCCCTTTTTTTAACACCAACATGATATTTTTTCCCCTTTAGAAAACAAAAAAAAATCCCTTTTTTTCCCCGAAGAACAAATCTTATAGCATACTTAACCAACTCGTGCAATGCTCCCAATTGCTTAAGATATTTGTATTTTTTTGTTGGTCCCTCCTTCATTCAAAATCCAAAATAAAATGAGAACTATTAGACATTAAGTTGTGCCGCCGTTGTCTAGAAATTCGCGTAATATTTTGAATTAAGGCATAGTGCAAGGACACACTATGTGCTGAGCCACACACATGCCTTCCCATGAAAGTCGTGTCGGGCGAGACGGGTAGATTTTTAGGTTATCTAGTTGAGAAAAGAAGCATTACACTGAAGATCCATTCTCTTTTCTACTCACCTAAAATCGACCTGTCTCGCCCGAAACGACATTCAGTGGCATAACTTTCATTCACACAAACGACTTTGCTATACACAAAAACAAACCCTCATTGCTCAGATGTTTGTCAGACGTTCGCGAGAGGTGACGCAGTAAGATGTAATTTGTGTTTTTCCGGGGATCGAACCTGGAGCTGGGACCCTTCGCAGTTCGCACAGTCCATCACACACTGCGCCCACCATTTTTCCAACATTTTTCTTATCGCGAATAAAACCTATAAAAAAGTTGTTTCTGTTAATTTTGTTCTTTGATGTTATCAGTAAGATTGTTAGAAGTGTTACAAAATTATGAAAAACAGTTGCTGTTTACTACTCTGAAAAATATACGGTGAAACGGTTTGTTTTTCTATTTGTAAATAACAAATATAATTTCCCTTTATTTTTTTTTTCTTTCTTACAAATTTGTTGGAATTAGGTTTGTAGTTTGTGAACAAATTTCAAAATGTAATCTAATACAAATTTGTTATTATAATAGTAATTTGGTGAAATAGGCCACTGATGATTCAAATATTGTTTTTCTCTCTATCTACCCTAAAAACATGAAAAAAATGTTGGATGGTATACAGTACCATCTATACTCGAATCCGTTAAAAAGTGCTGAAATGTCCGACATAGTCAATACCTAAACCTAGTACTCCGACGCTTCGTTCCTGTGCTCAACACCAGATGTCCTTGGCAGTAGTAAGAGGTTAAATAGAAAAATAATGCCCCCAGTTGGAGTTTAAATTTAAATACTGAATACATACCTATTTCTACTTTTTCTTCTTTATTAAGTTTTATTGGTCGTGAATACCTATTTGATGATTCTTAGATCTGAGAACGAAATCTATCAGACAATTTGTGTCATAGGTATTTAATCGGAATGCTTGCAGTTACTGCTAATGACTTCTGTCGCAGTTGCATGGATTATGAGGAGGAGGAAACTCCGTCCCACCTACTATGTAACTGCCCGCCGCTATTTTCGATCAGAAAGCAAACTCTAGGAGAGTAGGCACTTCTTTGGGGAGCTTTCTGAAATTGCCTAAACGGATATCAGCAAAATACGGAGACTTCACCAAAATTCGTAGTGGAAATAACCGACTCTGTTTGTGGTATCACAATGGACCTTAGCGGGTCTAAGTGAATTACTCAGTATTAATGGATAATTGCCACCTAACCTAACCTAATCAGAATGCTAGAGATATTTCAAAAAAAATTGACCCTGTTTCATTCAACAGCCAAACAATTTTATTTGTTCTTGTTAGATCGAAGCGCAACTTATAAACCGTCTCCGCATAGGGATAAATTCAGCGTTAAATTCCAGCAAGTTACTCAGTACCTTGGTGTTTGTAGCTATTCCATAAAAGCCAGATTCTCAACATAATGAACTCCGCTAAGTCAGGTCAGTTCGTATGGCATTAGATTTGTGACCACATTATGTGGCCCATATCAAAAAGAAAAAATCAGCAGATTATGCCGATGTTTGGCACTCTCTAAGAGAGCAACATTTTGGGCAACATCCACATCTGTATACGTTACCTTACCAGTTGTATGGTATGTCTTCCTCCATTAGCTTTCTACGCATGCCAAAGAACAGAGTATCAGCTCTGATTAGTTAGTTGTGAGAACCACAAGATGTTATTTGATGTAAAAATAAAATATAGGTAGGAACTTTGTTAGCGTCTTTAATAGAAGTTCAAAGAACGGCCGAGAGTAGCATTTTAAAAGCAACGATTGTGGTATTTTACACTAATAATAAATTATGTATTTTGAATGGATCTGGGACTGCGACTAGGTCTAGGTGACAACATTACGCTGTGACACATACGGTGCCATTTTGTTTTCTAATTCCTGAGAGCAACTCCTGCTTACGAATTATTGACCAACAATCACATCGCAAATTTCTTTTGAAGAGTCGGCCTGCATTTCAGGTCGAAAGGGCGTGTCAATTGTGTAGTATTAAAAATCAACTCTAATTCGACAATATGTAGATATCTTGTAATTTTATCTATCTTTATTCTTATTTAGATAACAATACACATTTTGTAGACTTAGTTCTTCCATTTGTTGGCGGTGTAGTCCCATTTGGATGAGATGCCAGTGACTGGATTTATTTCCAAATCGAGCATACGTTTCAATTGTGCCTTTTGGTGTTCCTCGTCGAATGTGATTGGGAGTTCATCGTACACTGCAAATTAAGGACAGAAAAGCAAAATCAGATTCAGGTGCTGCAGAATGCAGTGTCAAGTACCCACCGAACAAGTTCATCAGAATGCACACCCAAATGCCAACAGATGCGGCCAATAGACCAATGCCAATGTGCATCTTCCACTCACCAGTGCCAGCCTTCATTTCAGAGAAAGTCTGACAGAAGGATGCACGATATAAGGCTTTCTTTTCCTGATCGGATAATTTCCTCCAATCTTGCTGCTCCTTGGTACGGAGGTTTAAGATTTCGTTGGTTGGCTCCCTGAAGCGGACAGCTGGCATTGGGTAGTCCACACGATCAGCATATGATGCAGTACCGTTCCAGCCATAGCCGACAATCTCACGTTTGCCGATTTTGTCCAAGGTGTGGATGGATGCAATGCTACCCAATTGGGCATTCTTTGGCATTTTCAATGCGGCATTTCGCACGGCAAGGGCGACCAACCTAAGAGACATCTTGTTTTCCTTTTGAGGCTTCTAATTAAAGAGGAATGGCTGTAAAGATACAAAAATTGGGTTAGTTCTTTTGTTTAGGAATTTTATCAGCTGTCTGAAGCACGACGTCACTTTTTCTTTCCGTGTTACATAACCAAAGAACCAAAGAGTATTTTCACATTCTTTTAGAGTTCTTAAATAAATTGTAAGGTTAATCTTGTTATGATTGCATAAGAATCTAATTTCACCATAATTTCCATCATCTGCATTCACTTATATCGATTTTTTTGATTTATTTTAGAAATTGCCATGCGATTTGAGGAGTTTGCCCTTGAATTGGACAACCAAAATTACCGGTGTGCTTTTTGCGTTAATCAAAATTAATATTTTCAATTTGTTTTGGAGATTTTTTGGCGTTTTTTTAAGTATAAATTGTTTATGTAACACGAAGAAAATTAATCGAAAAATGCACGAACAAAACCCACCTTCGTTGCTTTTACAGCTGCGAAACGAAAACGAACGATGAAGAAAATTTTCTCGAAATACTTGACTGGAAATGAAGTGACAGCTGACGTTTAGTGCTAGAATTGCGCGTGACTGCGACATGGCAATGATCTAAGGTAATGGTTTGAAACTAGAGAGGGCGCTGAATTTGGAATAAATTTAAAATTAAGTAATATTTCGATAAAGATATTTTTAAATGTTTGTACTTTATACAGCAGTAAATAAATGGAAAACATAATAAGGGTATTCACTTAAACACGTTAAAGCCTCGTAAATTTCAGAAATTTACCACCTCGTAAATGAACTGTCAGATTTTGTATGGAGAATAGTTTACGCAGACCTCATAATATTTTCCGCGACGATTTGAGCTCGGAAAACAACCGCGGAAAGTTAACGCAAATCACAAATGCCAAACTTTGACAAACAGTTGTATGAATTGTTTGTTTGATTCCAGATTTACAGTCGATTTACGAGATTTACACAATGACATTGTGCTTTTGTTGATGATGTATTAAAAATAGACACATTGGGCCTTACCAATAACGATTATAAATAAAACTTATATGTATAAATTGTACATGTGTTGGGAGTTCATACAATTTAACCTGGACAAAAAGCATGGACACACAATTAAAACAACTATACACTGTTTGCCAATTGGCACTTTCAAGACTCTATATAGTTGTTGTACCTAATTGCGTGCTGAAGAGATTCGGCTTTACTTAACGCCACTGAGATACAGTGCGGTTCACGCACAAGAGTTACGTTTTATTTCTTGTTTTTTTTTGTTTTTGTTTTAAGTGGAATAAAGAGAAAAAAACTTGGTTATGAAAATCGGATGTATTTTTATCAATGAACTGGCATCACTGGTTTGTTTTGTTCGTGCTCGACCGAATGTCATCTTTCTTTTTGTATTCATTCAATTATAATCCATTTACCAAGTTAGTTGTGTTTTTTACTTTTGCTTCATTGCCATCAGGTTATGGGCCCAGCTCTAGTATACCATAACTAAACTAACATTAAAAAATGTCGCTCACAAGTTTGCCATTCATCGAGAAGCTAAAGATCCGAGAGAATAACGACACATGAAAGTTTGCCGTTCGTACCTCGAGCATGAGGAGCTCTGGGACTGTGTTGCATGCGAAACTTCACCGGACTCTAAGAAGGATACTAAGGCTAGGGTGAAAATCATTCTACTGACAGAATCCGTTAATTTCGTCCATGTGCAATACGCTAAGACGGCTAAGGAAGCGTTGACCAATTTAGAAACGGCTTTCTAGGACAATAGACTGACACGCAGTTGATTACCACGAGGATGGAGGATAGTTCGTCTGTCGAGGAGTATGTTAATCAAATAGTAACGACAGCACACAAACTGAATGGTGTTGGCCTAAATGTGAGCGAGGAATGGATTGGGACTCTTTTGTCAGCTGGATTGTCGGAGGAGTATAAACCAATGATTGTGGGCATCGACAGCTCGGGTGTTCCTATCACTGGTGATGCAATAAAAACGAAAATTTTTCAGGACGTCAAAATGGATGAACATAAAACCAAAGTTGCATTTTACGGCGGAAAGGGACAGCGTAATTGGACTTCGAGTAAGAAAAGTAATTCGAACAGCAGTACTAGTGGGAGCAGTAAAGGGCAAGGTTCTGACTGCAAAAATTATGGACATATTGCACGAAATTGTCCCTCTAAACAGTGCAGTAGCACCAGTAGCAAGGGTGCCTCAGCAAATACAAAAGGAGTGTTGTACACGTCATTTGCGGTCATCTTCATCGCAGTACAGCGTAGTGGGTGGTATATTGACTCTGGTGCTTCGGCGCATATGTGTAGTAGTGAAGATATGCTGTCAGATGTTAGGCAAGCTGAACAAAAGGAGGTCATCATAGCCAACAACATGAGCACAAACCAGTAAGAATAGACCGCCGACTTCCCGTACACCTACCCGATTCCCCCCGGAAAAAATTACCCCGTCTGTGAATACGTGTAAATGTCAAAATTAATGGCGGCAATGATTTTCCATGCTATACCATGGGCCTAGGATTTTTCAAGTATGCGTGTGTTAATGGCGCTCCTCTGATTTTGTACAGCACCAATACATGGAAAATCCTGGGCCCGCCGGCAGCTTGTAGGCAAAGTCCGTTATGTGGGAGCAGTCGACTGTCTATTCTTACTGGGGTGGAATCGGCTAAGGTGATTTGTGATAAGTGATAGTCACAATCAACAAATTTGGTCTGCGTAAGGTGATTGTCACCGGTGACAATCACATTTTTGTGATAATTTCTTGTGACAGCATTTTAGTTGTCACTTGCATGTTGATTTTAGTAAGGTTTTTTTTCTTTTGATGTTTTAAGCGAAAATGGACGTGTATGCACCTCTGCAATTATTTTTAGGATCTAGAAGTGAATAAGAGCAAAATAAAAATAACAATAGGGGCATTTTTTTGTCCGACGTTTAAATCTCCAAAATAAGCTTAACATACTGGAGCTGTAAAATTCAAATGTTCATACAATGCTAATTGCTATTTCCAAATTTAAAAAATTCTTAAAAAATGTTCGACTAAGAAAGGATATTAGCTGTTTTTGTAGTAGGTACCTATATCCTACCCCTACGGCAATTGCATTTGCCAGCTGGACACATATCACTCTACTCTCCAGTTAGCTACAAGAAGTTGTTAATGACTAATTCAGCACCAATAGTCCAAGATACTCTGTGTTGGTTGACCCCGGGAACACTTAAACTCTGTCCAATAAATGAGTGGCTCTGGCTCATTCACATGGAATCGAATAGATAATATCTACTGTTAGACATTTTCGTTGTTAAAATGGTTATTTTTATTATTATTATTACTTTGTGTTTTCTAAAAGTGCATTATCTACTCAAATGCTTTTAATCAAATCGAAAACAATACAAAAAAACCAATAATGACACATGTCAGTGTCAAGTGATGCCAAATTTTACCAAATTTTTGGTGATCACCTTACGCAGACGGATAATTTTATTTGATCACAAGTGATTGTCACATTTGTGATAATCACAAATCACCTTAGCCGATTCCACCCCTGGTTTGTGAACATGAGGTTGGAGGTGAGATGTACCTATGTATGGGCAATGCACATTTACCGGTTGCTGGTGGAAATAGCACTGACGTTACTGTAAAGGAAGTGCTTTGCATTCCTAAGCTATGCACAAATCTTCTTTCAGTGAGCCAAATGGTTCGTAAAAGGAAATACAGTTGTTTTCAATACGAGTGGCTGTAGAATCTACAATTGTGCAAAAGAATTGGTAGCATCCTATACCATCCAAAAACGTATGCATTTTTTTGGTTCACTTGAATAGACACACCTGTAAAAAAGTCGAAAAACAACAAAACACCAAATTTGTTTGCGATGTTTTTATTTTTTTATTTATTTTAATCAATTTTATGTTATTTTAATAAAGTGTGAGGCAGCACCATTGGATTAATCTCAAAAATTGTATTCTTCAAAGAGCTAGCTATATGAACTTTTAAGGTTATTCAAGGATATATTCCCTCAAGAAGCTTTAATCGCCGCAATCAGCTCTTGATTGTGTTGATACTGATTGTTGCCTCAATAAATTTTACGAAGACAAGATTTTCAATATGTAATATTAAAGTCAGGCGAATGTGGCGGACAGTGCAATATGCATTTTAATATTTTTTCTGGCAATTCATTCTTAAACAAGGCGTTAATTGTGTATACTGTATATGCACATGTTATCCTTTTGGAATATCCATGGAATAGGTCCACAAAGGTCCTTTATTGCGGGTAAATCTACTTCTGAAAAAGTTTTTCAATAAATACAGTGAATGAAATTGTACCCAATACAATAACTCCCCCTAATTTCGAATGCTAACGGTTCAAAATATTTTTTTTCATGAAAGTAGGTAATAGTTGTAGTTGCAGGAGCATCCAAGTTTAACTCCTTTTTGTTAAAAATGTCGGCTTTGCTTCAATTTCTGGAGACCATTTAATCTTCATATCCCATGCCATATGAACCCTTGCAAATTCAAGTTTGCTTCATTAGACGGTGGTTTTTCTGTAGTTTTTTTTTTAAATGTGAGTGTAAAGCATAGACAATAACACAACTCGAGTGGATTTGCTACAGCAAAGACAGTAAACTGATTCGAAATATTACTCCCATATAATCCTGTTATGGATTTTAAGTACATTATCTTACATTACTTACACTGCGACCGCACATTAGCTCTAAAATATTTTCAAACTAATTCTACTTCACATTCTGATAAGGTCATGGCATCGGTTAACTAGTTTTAACAAGAATTCCTTGGTTCTCTTGCCAAAACGCTTTCTCTCCACCGCCGACATACCATATAGAATCTAACGTCCTAACCAGAAACAGACATCGCAGATCCTCCGCATAAAGCACGGAATCGCGTCACCACGCACACAAGCGCTTTCAGCGATGCAATCATTCATTGCCAGATTACAAATGCGACTTATCCATCAGTCGGAATGATTTCTCGTCGTCACTGACCGTCCACCCGTTAGACTAGGTTTTAAACCTAAAAACCCGCTCCAGCTATGCCAAATATTAATATGCCAGTATGGTACCACTTAACCTTCTCTGTATAATAAACCTGCCGGCTGCATATTACCAACCCAGAAGCAGTTGCTAAACAGCCTTATGTGGTGATTAAGTGCCTCCGTGCACGCATCTCTGATGCAGCTAGAGGAATGTCACTGGAAATGCGTTGTCGACTCGACGACGTTTGAACCGGTCACTCGGTAGATGCAAGAAGAACTATAGACTATACCCCATAGATATTGGGACATAGTCAATCGGACTGCTGCAGATAGGAAGCCACCTTGGAGCAGATAGAGATCTCGATCTGTTTGATGAGATGCTACCACCGCACTATTGTATGAGTAGTGGATCGTTGCGATCTAGTGGATTGATGACTAGCCTGTTGATATGCGCGCTGCTGACACTGGACATTTTTAACGAGCTTGTCATACACAGATGCCATAGTCAACTGATATTGTTTGGAAATGGAAATTATGTTTTCCAGAGAATGGGTACATCGTACATGTATAAACAATTGAATTGACGAATTGCCTTTTCAGAGCCAAGGGTTCTTCGGATATACGGTTGCGAAAGAATTAACATAAAACGCATTGGTGTGCTTTGCACCTGAGCGAGCGTTTGATGTTTTAGAATAAAATTGCAAGGAATCTGTTTCCCAACTTTTGGGGGCACAAATCTCGCTGGATACTTCTTCTTCTTCAATGATGCTGACAAAAGTCACTGCGTCCACTGCAGAAATCATTTGCAGGGGGACCCAGCCTGAGGGCTAGTGTAAATTGACTGTTTGAGTGCTTGAGATCTAGCATGTGCCAAATCGGTTTGTGATGGGGCACGTGGTGCGCAGTGTCGTTTCTCGCATTTTGTTTGATTAAAGGGTTTGCAAGCACCGAGAAGTATATCGACAAAATTCTTACAGTTTACATCCCCTTCGAGACCGTATGCATGATTCTCCCAGTAGGTAAATTGGTTTTAAGATATTCGTTGCATTCGTTGCAGCTGGAAAAAGGTTGTGAGCATCAGAGTCTTTTTGGATCCATTGGGGTTTATTTAGATTGGACAAGTGACCGGTTTGCCGACTGGACAAGAGAATTGCTTTCAATATGTGGATAGTTCTACACCCGTTTAATGCAGTTAGAGGATGGCCTTATCTTTCACTGTTGACAATCGGATTTAAGCGTGAAAACAGAACCCAGCAGTGAATCCCACAGTGGGAGGGCTCCCTATATAATCCTGACCATAACCTCGCCTATCAAAATGGAAGAAGAAGATGAAGAATCATGTATGCGGTGTTGAGGAGACTTTAGGCCGCGTTTCCATTTGCAAGTAAACTCGCGGAAGTCTTGCAGAAGTTTCTTGCAGTAGCGTTTACATTGTCACATGAATTCTTACAATTTCTTCTGCAATAAATATCTGGCAAGTAACTCGCGCATCACATTGTCGCAATTTATTGCAGAGGTGTTTACACAGGAGAGCCATTAATGTCGGAAGAAATTTGGTAATTTACTGAAATCATAGCGATAAGACGTCAACGTTTAGCAGATGCAAATACCATTTTATTGTTTAAAAAGAAAAAAAGATGAACTTGCGGGTTCCCAATTGGATTTTAAGAAGACAGGAAGCTGGTGCCTTCTGTAATTTATTAAACGAACTAAATATATTTCTCGATGTTTTTCGAGATTTACACATACTCTCACTAATACCAATTATATTTGAAATTTGAATTTGTTTTCAAAACGAAATTACAAAAAGCAATTAGCTATTCAGAACAAAAACGTAAATAATGGACATGGACTTCATTTTGGAACAATTGCTATCATCTTCGTCATATTCTTCTTCTTCTGCGTCATCTGTGGATTTCGATTCTTCTTCGATGTGATTTGATTATGCATATGAAGTTCGTATGTTTTCACCGACAAACGAAAACAATTTGCACGGCTGAAGTACTGTCAAATAAAGCATTAATTCATTTACAAAAGCAGATCAATCTGCTTTCATGTTCCATTTGCCACGACCCACGAAAAGTCTGAGATCTGAAATTAAAATCTGATGTGCCCATTAGTTAACGACAGTATAATGCATGCAGCAGGTTGACTCTTTGACAATCATTATTTTATTTTATTTTTTTTTAGGAGACTCCCATAGTAATGTATAATATGTCGTAATCGAACTTGCATAGCTGTTTCCACTTGCAAGTTACTGTCGGACAGACTGTCAGACAACTCTGCAGAAGTTTTCTTGCAAATGGAAACGCGGCCTTAGTCTAGTTGGCGTACAGCAAAGGATCTCCTTTCTTCAAGACCGGGCAATATGTGCTAAGATTCAAATTTCACCTGGAAAAACAGATGAGCTTGTGGATGCTCCCTATCAAATCATCTCCTCCAAGGTCAGTGGACAAGCTGTAAGTTACCACGGTTTATTTAATTTATGTTTTGAGCCGAAAGCCTCTGCAGCTATCGCTCGTAAAATTTAAGTTTTTAACAGTGCATTTTTTACATACATTGTTAAAAATAATAATAATTAATTTAAGTTTTGATATGGCTACCCTCAGTTTATTTTGGTCAGGCTGAGGGAAATATTGTCTATCAGTATTAATGTTGAATGGGTTGTATTGCCTTTGTGACGAAATTTTGACCTCCTTCGTCATTTATAGCTATCGCTATAATGTTCTGTTGCTTATCTTTACAGTCTTCGGTTCAGGCGTTGAAGCCTTGGCATATCCTTTTTAACTTTTTTTTTTATACATTGAATTAAATGCCGTCAACAGTCTTCCGTACATATATCGTTGCCTTCCGACGTCGAACTTTCTCATAGTTATACATATTTCGTTGCTAGACTGTATGAGTTATAATGCAAACGTACCTCGGCTCCGCGGCTACTATGAACTGGTAGAGTCGACGTGCCATAACTGCACCAGAAATAAAATCGAAGCTTGTGAAGTGCTGTCGCGAAGAACTCAATGCTCTTGGTACACAGCACAAGGTATCACTCTGCTGGGTTCCGGGACATGAAGGCATTTCAGGCAATGAGAAAGCAGACGAATTAGCAAGACAAGGTTCGACAGCTGTTTCAGAACAAGCTGATCCCTCTGTGGATATCCCGCCTTGCACATTAAAACTTGAAGCAGGGAGGAAAGCCACAAGAGAGGCGAACGCAAGATGGTCCACCTTAAACACTTGTAACACCACAAGAATGCTATGGCCGTCCTTCAACGAATCCAAAACCGAGAAGATAATGCGGAAGGACAGGAAATCCCTGTCCACCCTCGTAGGTATCATATAACAGGACACCAACACCCTGCGGTACCATATGAAGAAAATGGGCTTAACGGAAGACGAACTTGGCAGAGGCTGCGGTGATGAGGAAGCTCTTGATGATACAACCCACTTCCTATGTCACTGCCCAAGTCCCCAACACACCAGGTACAAATTCCTAGGGAGTCACTTCTTCAACGACCTGGACGAGCTTTCCAGCACATCAATTGACAAGATAATGAACTTCGTCAAATCAACAAGATGGTTTGTATGTAGCAGCATAGTAAGTAATTTGAATACAGGGTTATAATGGATAAGGGACAACCTCTTTCCCCCTATGGGAATCACAATGGGTCAGTATTAACCTGAGTGTGGCACGGAGAAATCCTCGCCAGTCCACAAACCTAATCTAACCTATGGACAATAGACATCTAAAATATTCGGGTCAACCTGGCTTTACGTATTTTGATCAGCGGAGAAGCACTTTTCTTTCTGAATTGCGAGGTGTGGGAAATGCGCAGGATGTTTCGTCGATCCGTGTCGCTAAGTTAATTAACCTTTGTACGTTTCCGGATGTGGTGCCGTGGTTATGCATACCAACCATACCAAAGTTGCCCTCATTTCCTATTCTGGCAATTGCCAATTACTATTCTTATTTCATATTTAATTTCTCATAGATACCTATAGGTAATGAAAATATTCTTATTCTTTGCCACCGTGTTTATTTTTGTTAGCGAAATTAGGCTCCTTCCGGATTGTCACTATGCGTTCGCTTACATGGGCTCAGCTCAAGACTATGTCTACATATTACAAATGACATTCCGCATCTAAAGGTCACAGTTCATAATATGTACTCTTCTTGTCCGGTTCATTGCAGGTACATACCTACAAATATTTCTTTTAACCTGATTTCTCATTTGAGGCAATTTCTTCTCCTCAAAAAGTACCTATCTCCGCTAATCTCAACGGTGCATTCTTTTTCTTGTCACTTGAAAAAATCCAGATACGGCTGATATGGTGCCATGTTTTCAAGCTTCAAGTTAATTGATTAAATGCAACAAATTAATTCCTCACGCCGAACGCTCAAGGCGGCTTCGCTATGCGCACAATTGACATCGGCAGTGGCTCTGTTTGCCTTTCTGTGCCACAAAAGTCATTCGCTGTCATGTTCGATTAATTTTTCATAAAGTAGAACTTCTAGTTAGCGATTGCATGTTATGTTTATGGTTGAATATTGGAGAAAAAGATGGACAACGAACAGCCCACATGTCGACGACGACGACGACGACTTCCTTATTGATTGTTTTTGCGTAATAAAGACTATCAAACTGATTGGCTTTATATCCCTGACAGGTTATTAATCGCCTGATTTCTTTGTGCCCGGCCCGGCGGGTGTGAGAGGGGCTCAAGAACAAAGCGCAATGGCACATAGTAGGTACAGGCGACGAGTAAAGGTACTCGTATGGCCAAGCCCCAACCGACTGAAGATGATAATTTATTCCGATCAAGTCTGCTTGATTTGTACATTTTTTGCTAAGCGTTTACTGTTGGGTCTTGCCATTTTCTGCGGTTCATGTTTTTTCTTTGAATCATGAATTTCTTTGAAGGAAGAAGGAGTGCGGGTGAAGTAGGTGCTTTCATTCTTGGTAGGACTTGGATTTAGACTGGCAAAGAGGAGATCATCTAAAGATGTGATTATTTTGACGCGACTCTGCGATTAGCGTCTGCGAGCATTGATCGCGATCGAAGGGGAGAGTGACATTTTTCTTAGCTCTTATACAAACGTTAAGTCAGAACTTCTTTAGGTCCATGGTATGTTGTCAAGTGACATCATCGCAACTCAAATGAATGTCTTCACCCATATCAAACTAAAGCTAAAGATCGGTAACATATATGCGAATACATTATCCATACAGTGACGGTGACGTGCAATAAGGCCCAACGAAATAAGACAAACAATGTAAAATCTGACCTTATTTCGCTTTGAAAATAGACATAAGGCCAAATTGACTTTAATTCCATTTCTAAATCGAAATAAGGCAAAATTTGATTTGGAAATAAGGCGAAATTAGAAATTAAAAAAAAAACAGTAAGACAATTATCTTCGACTATGCCGAAGCTCAAATACCCGGTACTGTATTATTGTAAAAAAATATATATTTGTATCGGACAATATGTGCAAAGTTTAAACTTGCTATCTTTATTGTAGCTATTTAAATTTAATTTTTAACATCAAAAAGCTATATAAATCCGATATTTTTGTATGGGATGTAGTAGTAGTTTTCATCCGATCTTGCTCATCTTCGAACTTAGCCTCAGTTTGGTGGATAAAAGCTTACGTACCAAATTTCAAGTCGATAGCTCTTAAATTACGGCCGTAATCGTGCGGACGGACAGACGGACAGACGGACATCGCTAGATCGACTAAGAAAGTGATGCTGATCAATAATATATATAGTTTGTCATACCTACAACGCCTCCTTATGTGCGTTACAAATGGAATGCCAAAGTGAATATACCCTCACCACAGTGTGGTACCGGGTATAAAAAAACAGAGAAAGCTAAATAGAGTAATTCGCAGGAGTAGGTGCGAGGCTGGGTGTGTCTTTATATCCATACGTTTCGCTTGTTTCGCAGTGAAATATTTATTAGGGGGAATAGTGCCCCCCTGCAACCCCCCTGCTTGAGGTAACTGTTACCGATTTAGAGAATTTAAGCAAGGTTGGTTCGCTGACGTGAAAAAAGGCCAGTTTTTGTAACTGCAAAATGAATGAAAGTGAAATTGGTCTTATTTCGTTGTCTAAATCGCAAATTTGCCGTTATTTCCAGGTTAAAACGAAATTTCCATATTTTTAATATTTGGATTTAATTTGTTGGGCCTAATTTCACGTCACCTACAGTGACAACTAGTACTTCTGCATAATCTATCGTCAAGAGGACACCTTGTTCAAGTGTGGGAGAGTCTAGCAGCCAACTGCGGCTTGAATCTTAATCAACATATGATTATGATACTCGAAGAAACAAGCCGCACGATGTTCCATAAATTTAAGTGCGAAGCGGAAGAGTCGCAATATAGAAGACTGCATTATTGCAGAAAGCGTGTTGTAGAAGGATATTTTTAAAATACTCACTTAAATGTATTTACACATCATATATAAAGCGTTTTGTAAATAACGATAATTTAATTTATTTGAATTCAATAGTCTTATTTTAAATAGTATACCTATTATAAAGTTACTTTCATTCTGGTAGACGGCCACAGGCTAAACCAAATCAGACATAATAATTATGTTTGTAATGAAATAAAGGTCTTTAAAAAACTAACTACTAACTACAGTGACAACCACTCTTTTCCCGCTCAACTGAATAGGTTCAATATCCCAAATTGCCGATTTTAATGAAATCAATTTTCTTATATAGAATAATCAATTGTTAATGAAACACGAAAGTTGCGGTCTCTATAAATATATTTCTCACGTATTATATATTTATTATTATTTTTTGAAAAACATATCAAAAAATGCCGATTCATTTTGGTCCATCAGAATAGGTTGAAGGGCAATGACTTTAGTTTGTGATCTACAGCGATTATGTAACGACGTCAATTCTTTTGCTTTCTTTTAAATTGAAAGTAATTACCGCCGTTTTTTTCTAAAACTGGTCGCGGAAAGCAATTGTCGAAGTCAAAATGTGGTTGGTAATTTTATTTGGAATGAATTAGACTATAATATCAATATGAAAGGAGGGGCTCGACATGCGACAACACCATCATCAGAACCGCTTCCAATTCCCAACGTTCTGCTGCTAGAATCAGGGAAGAATGCGGTGCTAATGAAAGTCTGGCATGGAAAACGCATTATTCGGAGTGCCAAGCGTTTGAAGAGACTGAACGTAAAAAAAAACACATCTCAATGATGTGCGCAAAGCTGCACGACTTGTGTTTGCTCGAGAGCATTATGACGTGGAACAAGGAGTGGCAGACTGTCGCGTTTTCCAATGACAAGAAGTTGAACCTGGATGGACCGAATGGCTAAAACTATTACATTCACGACGTACTAAAGAATCAAAGTGTTTTATATAGTCACCACACCTGTGCAGGGGGCATAACGGTGTTCCGCACATATCATATTATGGGACTTGTGAGCTGCAGTTTGTTACATCGAAAATGAACGCGAATCCTATACAAAACTGTACTACAAAATGCTTCTCCAAAATTTTCGAATATTTTTCAACGGATTCCATATGGACAACGGCTCCATTCATAACTACTGCCAGGATTGTGGATAAAGGACCAGTGAATAAAGGACCAAAATGTGAAATTGCTCGAGTGGTTGCCATACTCCCCAGACATAAATATTATTGAAATATAGTTTGGGGACTATTGTCCAAGAAAGTATATGAGGACAGGAGACAATTTGATGATCCTGCAAGCCTAATTGGCGCCATTAAAAAAGCCCGTTTAACAATTTCACTTGGAATTATTGATGAATCTTATAAGTATCTTACAAATCGTATGTATGAAGTTCTATTGAACAAATGAGGTAGCCCTACATACTAAATTGTACTTAAATATGTAGCTAAATGTTAAAACTAACCAAAGCTGTGAGTTAATACTTAACATATATTTTTTTAATTTTCAATTTTGAACCTATTCAGTTGAGCCAAAATAAATGGTAATTTTTCGATTTGTTTTTAGAAAAATAATCATAAAAATATAAATACGTGTGTTAGAGACCGCAAACTTTCGTGTTTCACTAACAATTGATTATTCTATCGTTATTTTACTTTTTAAATAATGTCGAACCCATTCAGTTGAGAGGGGATGTATATCTGATCAGCAGAAGTGTTTGTCGCCATATTGGCTTGGCGAATGTGTTAAAAGAACTGTTGACAAATGATCAATAGGTCTCTGGGAATTGAATAGACTGAAATAAATTTCATGTACATAATAGTATGTAGGTATGCCACTTCATTTACACCCTTTTTGGGTCTACTGATGGGTGACATGAAATACCTATTAATTTATTTTTAATTGAAAGCTAATCATAACAGACGAATTGCTTCATAAATGACCATGTTCGCAAAAACAACAACGGAACTTGTTGTCGAGCCGTTTCGGTTTTTTTATTTTTAATTTTAAATGTAATTACATACTAAAGTTGAATTTTCCAATCCAGCTAATTGAATTGAATTGAATTTAATGTAATAGTCTTCAAGGGGTGTGATCCCACCTGAACTCGTGCGGCAATTATTTGCCCGAACTCTTCATTATAAGTTGCTCATTGCAGTTATCTCTTTTTCGCAATTGCATTTGTAAATCGAGCAAATTCTAATAAACGTCATTTTGTGCACGTTGCCGGCCGGGTGGATGGCCAATTAACTTCTTCTTCTTTCGATTTACTTTATTTAAAGAAAAGGTTTGCTCTTTATATTAAAAATTATTATTCGCGTTTAATATGTAATTATCTATTTTCATAATTAGAAGGGCACGTTTGTAATCGCCGCACGAGAGTTTGGATTTAAGGGGAAAGTTGTCGGGAATGTAAGTCCTTTGTCTTTGCAGTATGTACATATGTATAATTAATATGATTTTCTACAGCAAATAAAATCAACCAAGTATCGGAATTGATCTTTATTTTCCGCAACGCAATTTTTCTCTACCAACTTCAGCGATACAACATCATTTTATTTGATTCTGGTGGTGCCGGCAATTCGAGAACTCCTTTGGTCGTAAGCAGAGAGATCAACCATTTTGTTCGTGGTTAGTTCTCGAACGTGCAAAAATTCTGAATTTGTAATATACGCTTTATAATGGAACATAGTTGTGCTTTCAAGGCTTGTAAGAAAGCTGATGATGACGACATGGTGTCTTGTGATCGGTGTAAGAGATGGTGGCACTATGCTTGTGCCAAATTCGAGCCCGATAAGTACTAGACTGCTACTCCATGGTTTTGTGAGGAAGCAAGCTGTGAATCTCAGGCTGTTGACCTGTTGCTCAGGTCATGTCTGCAGGCGATGACGGTGGGGGAATTTCGGTCGACCTTCTTATTGAAGCGGCTTCTGTAGCGCAGGCGACGGTGGCACAGAGAGACAGCGAGCTTCTGGCTCTTCGAAAGGAGATGGAGGAAATGAGGTTGCAGTTGGCCAAAGCCACGTCAGTTCCTGAACAATCAGCGGAACCTGTTCCAAAGGAAACGCAATTTTTCTCTACCAACTTCAGCGATACAACAGAACTTGTTGTCAACCACAATGGCGCCTGGCTTAGTTTCGTTTTGTTTTGATCCACTTGCCAAAGAGTGAAAACTGACAATCGAACAGTAATCTGTTTAGTGATGATGTGACAATGACAGCCGTAGCCATACAGATACAACTATCATTGACTACTTAAGCAGTTGACAGCTTAGCACAGAATTATGACATTTGCTGTTATGGTCTTGGACTGGCGTTCGCGTGTATTTTTACATTATTATTTTTTTTTTATAAAGTCAGGTGTGGGCGCATTGATTTAGTCATTAGTGTACAGCCAATCGGACTCGGCAGAGAGTGCCTCTGCCTATACGCACATGTTGCGCCAACTATTTTAGATTATAACTGGCAACAGGTTTGCTTTCCAACATCGTAATAAAATGTGTCCCTATTAGACGACTGGTTGGGTAAATTAATGAAAACTCCTCCCCTTGTATTAGCACTACTATGGCAATATACCTACAGTTCGGTAGTGATTGGTAACCAACAAGCTTTCTAATTAGCCCAGTTCTTAGCTAAGTCATATTCATATGCTAGTAGCACACTTTAAGTCGGTGGAGGTCCGTTTCTAATACTGCATTATATTTTCGAGTTGAGGTCGTAGTTTTTGCAAGATGAAATTGTCATGTTAACCTACACGCTTTAACTAATTTAAAGATACAGCTGAGCTGTCTATTGTTACGATTACGATGTGTTACAGTCATAGGTTGTGTGTTGGATTTCTTAGCCGTATAAATAAAAAAAAACAAATTCTTTCAAACACCTGAAAAAAATCGCACAGCCATGAGAATATTTCCGAAACCAAAAAATTCTAAGCACTATCTAAAATCAGAGGGAGGACCTCACATAACTAGTGAACTTACTATTGCGAAAAATTCCGTTGCGCAAAAAAAGGACACATTGTAAAAAAAAGAATTCAACTATGCAACAACAACAACAAGTTGGTCTTACTGGCTACTGCATATGGGAATGGGGCTTACAGTCCGGACTACGCCCTCGAACATAACATTTGGGATAAGTTTGAGAAACAAAAAAGTTATTGAGTGAGCGCTGGTTTTAAACTCCTCACATACGAATGATGTAGAGTAGGTACGTGTCATTATAGGTCAGAATCAGAAGGGTTCAAAAACTCACATTTTTTTTAAATGCGTTATTCATCGCATCTCTATGAAACGTCTATGCTTATTTTATTGCTGCTCTATTTTTTTGTCTATCTCTTACTGTTCCTAAGATATTTAATGTACCGAGATTCTAAAACTACATGTTTTCGGTTTGAGATGCAGTTAAAAGGTTCTAACAGATCTATACCGAGAAAGCCCATATTATTTTACAAATAGAACAATTTTTGAAACTTTTGTTTCAAAAAGAGCTTTGTAGTTATGGCTAGGGATCGATATGAACTTGTTGCGTCCAGCACTTACATAGCTATACAAACTTATTGTGATGCTCTGCCCGATTTATCGATTTTGGGTCTTCCTTCCTGTTGATAGCATAGACTTAGACTTTTAAGAGTCGGCAAATTAAGGAAGTAACATTTTAACTTGAGCAGCTCAAAAAAAAATTATAAAAATTTCCAAAAAAATTAAAAAAATTTTAAAATTTTACTCGGAACAAAATCTTAAAAAATAAGAACTGAGTTTGGATTTTCATTAGGTATATGTTTTCAAACTCGTAAATGTATACAATACGGCATTTTCAAAGGTTCCACCTTTCGGAAATGCGAATTTATATTTTTTTGTCTGTATGTACCTTTTCCGAGTTTCGATTTTAAAAATGACGGTCAACATCGGTGAATTTGCCGACTGAACACATTAAAATTTAGCGAGTTTCTATTCGATTTAAAAAAAGACTGTCGGCATCGCTTGGATAAATTGCTGCAATATTAACATTATTTTATTTATTTCATTGTTATAAATTATTTATTATAAATAAATGCACCACTGTAATAAAAATGTCTCATATCGTCTTTAATGAAAATGGATCGTGGTTTGTGTTCGGATGCGTAAAACTTGAAAACGACTTGACCAAATTGGATACTTTCTTCTGCTGGTTTGTTCGTAAATGCCACGCGAAGGTTTAGGAAAAAAAAAGTCGGAAAATTCTCAACAGGTGGCGCTGTAGCCCCACATTATATATCTCGATTCTCGAAGACCACCAAATCGATTGAGCTCCAATTTACAGGTAGTATTAGGTATTGGCCCAAGAGTATTCGTGTTAAGATTGATCAAAATTGGACAAAGGGGCGTGGCGCCTCCCATACAAAAAAAAAAACATTTAAAATCCTATATCTCGAAAACCGCTGAACTATGATTGGTCTCAAATTTTGAGGCAATTTTAGGTCAGGGATTGTTCCTGTGAAAATTGGTCAAAATTGGACAAAGGGGCGTGGCACCTCCCATACAAAAAACATCTTCTATGGGGTGAAACTCAATGACGTTATAACTCGATAACCGCTGGCCCGATACAGTCGGCAAGTTCCTGAAATAAGTCGGCATTTCAATGAAAGTCACCCCCCCACGGCTCGAACCCTCGCTCCGCCCCTGCTTAGTTTCAATGAACCCTTTACCGCTAAGCCTCTCTATACCTTCATTTAGAAATGCATAATAGTTATAGTGACTTACCTACTCTTTCAAAGTACAGATGTGGGAACGATCGTAATTAATGACGATGATAACACATTTTTGAAATCCGAACTTGTGTACTTATGTATAGTCCTCCATTGCATATTCCTGCTCAAATGTTTAAGAATGACCCTACTGTCAAAGAATTCATATCTCACCTCATCTACTGTGACTCCAAGCGAAAATGAGGGCGACACAGTGAACCTCTATCCTATCCAGCAGCTTCTCAATGCCTTAACAATAATAATTCCCAAGCTGCCACCGGTACCCTGTACGTGTTAGATGGAAATAACATAAAAAAGGATGAACCAGGATAGCGGACTCCCATCTGCACACGTAAAACACGGTCAAAAGTGCAATTTGTCGCAATAATTCCCAGTATGGAACCGCTTTCGAAATTGCACTACACTAGTGTAGTCAACAGATACCGATCACGATGCGAATATTAAAGCCGCGCTCTCACTTCACCGACAGGAGAACAGAAACCACGACGCTGCACCGCGTGTTGACGATGCCGATAATGATGATTACTACGATTATTCCCCCGTATTGCACCCAGTGCCTAGCTAAGAGGTACATCACGAGACCACGACGACCACCACGCGAGTGTATCAAAACCAAACCAAAAACCGGTCAACGGCAAGCTCCTCCATTGGGAATTCGTACAGCGCGCATGCGCATCTGCATCTCGATGACAACAACTAGGAAGACTCTGCAAAAGAGGTCCATTGTTGTTCGTATCGTGATTCTCTGCTCCCTTGAAAGAAATGAGCGCAAGCGTACGCAGCACATAGTATGTATATGTATATGTATATGTACTTTCTGCGCGGACACTTTAATTCACACCTCATGCGGGGTAATCAACGCGTCGAAGTGGCGCTGATCGTAAATCAATCGACCGATCGATCGCTGTGGCTGATTGTGCCCCTGGGTGTGCTCCACAGTAAACTTGAACTTGATTTTGGGCTCTAAAGATTTTATCTTCGAAGGCGTGCACAGAGATGAACGGCTGACTGGTTTTAACAGTCGCTTCGTAGATGATCGTGACCGTGTTCGCAAATTGAACTACTGAAAATGGTTGCTATGGATGATCTCAGGATATGCTCATGCTCGCCATGTTTATACTTCTTGTAAAGAAAAGATGCCAGACCATGATCAGGAAGTGCCATATAATCCAGCATATAATATTTGGAAAGTGTGAACATCGTGTTTGGTGTCGTCCCATTTCTATAACGTTCAATGTCTGTACATGGTTCAAATTCAAATCGCTCCATCGTTAGCCACCACGATGGGAGCATGCTAATGAGTCCCCCCAACTTCCAAGGCACACTACGTCTACGAATATGTATAACTCGCCGCAGTGTCTCGTTGTTGCGTTGTCATACTGTCGTCGTGGTCGTCGTGAGCATGTGTACCTAGCTATCATCGATCGAATGCAAATTAAATGGTCTTCTGGGACATTGTCGCGAGAAGCATCGGTGGTTTTGTTTCTGTGGAAGCGCAAATCTATTCATTAATGGAATATTGGTTTATTGGCGGAGGATATCATCATTGGAATATGTTAGTAGACGGTTTCCTGGAAACCATGACAATGCTATCAGTTTCATGACGCTGTTGTTGAGGTGACTTGGGTATGAATGGCCGAATCGTGTTCTGAGCTGATAAATGGAACAAGGGAAATACCAATAGTGGGCTTGTGGATTTATTTGTTTTGAATTCAAATGTTAGTGTCCAGCACAAGCCATCCGCACGGCCAAGAGCACTATAGCATTCCGGTTGAAACATTCCAGATAACCCGCACAAGATCCATAAACCAACTCCTCCAACTATGGCTACTACAACCAGGTATACCTACTTGAAATATTTGGCATCTTCCTATATGACCGTATATTGAGTTGGACATGGCACAAAGCAATTTCCATGGAGGAAAACTGAAAACTCCTCCCAACGACTACAATGGTCCGCTTTTGGTTATCTCTTGCCCGTTTCGGTTCCGTGGAAAGCAATTTACGATCATATCACACGGAATAAGGCACCCAGAGGAGAAGCCAGAGCCAGCCACAATGTTAAGCATCGTTATACGTAGTGGCATGCAACTAGACAGAAAAAGAGGACTCGCTTCGGTGATCACTGCAGCGCCAGGTGTAAGACTTGATCAGAATTGACTATGGCCCGGCCAATGGAATTAATTATGTTATTCCAGCAATGGTGAGTGCAGCCGACTAAGAAGTCGTGCATTAAATTGGTATTGCACTGCGATAACCTTCACGAGAATCCATCAAAATAATTGCTTGAGGTGGCGTTACCGCTTCATTTATGTGTACTCAAGCGATTTGTACGTTAATCTATCCATTAGTTGAGTTGTTCATCACAATTCCCAATCCCAAGTGAGATAACACAGAGGATATAAACTGATAGAGTTTTAAGGAATTGCTAACGGAACATTGAGATTTAGGAATGTGCTCCTAAAACTCAATGGTCAAGACACAATAAAGTAGCAATACCTAACCATGGAACCGCGGCATAACTTTCTGATCACCTTACCTACATATCGGACATGAGCTGTATTGTAGCGCTGATCGATGGAAAATGTAAGCGACTTATATTAAGACCAATGACAACGCTGACATCCCAGTTGGTTTTAGCATGGTCTTAAAAATGTAGCAAAGCCGATTTAATTAGAGTCGATGTTACATGAATATTGCCTTATAAAGGATGTTTTTTTACAGGTTTGGTTGTTAAACTGGCCACACTGTTTTTACAGATTGTCAATTTGACAGTTGAAAGTTGATTTGTGGTTAGTACGTTTTGTCATTCGATGAATAGATTAACGCTAGATAGAACAACGCGTGCAGATTGTACAAATTTAAGCTAAGTAGAAACACACTTTTGTCACTGACAACCGTGTGAAGACAACAACGTTGTCAGAAAAGTAATTGTCAGACCATTGTCACACTTTCATCAATCTTAGAACTGGGTGAACGGACAATTTTGTATTGTATAAGGTAGTTGGCTATTGTAAGCTCATTGTCAGTAAAAAGATTTTTAATGAATTTAAGATAAGATAAGATCTGACAATCGTGTGTATTTAGCTTTAAAGACTTTGTCGAGGCGCCCTTAAATTCATTAAAAAAATTTTTAATGGGGATGCCTGCCAGAATGCAACCCCCAATGTAGACTTCTTCATTCCACAGTTAAATGGCATTGACGTGACAGAGCTTTGATTTCAACAAGATGGTGCAACATGCCACACGGCGCGAGTCATCAATTTATTCCACGAAATATTTGCTGAGCGCATAATTTCGCTTAATGGACCTGTGAACTGGCCTCCACGATCTTGTGATCTCACACCTTCAGATTACTTTCTTTGGAGGTATGTAAAGTCACTAGTCTATGCCGATAAACCAGAGATGTTGGACGATATGGAAGTCAACATTCGCCGTATTATTGCTGATATACGGCCGCAGTTGCTCTATAAAGTTGTCGCAAATTGGACTTCACGATAGCGCTTCATTTGAGCTAGTCGTGGCGCGCATATGCCGAAATCATTTTTAAATAGTAATGGCATAAAATTATCTATTAAATAAAGCTAATATCAAGACATTAGCATTAGCTTCAAGTTTCTTATTTCATATTGAATTTGTATTCCTCTAAAAAAAACACTCTTTATGACGAGTAACACCGCTGCTATCTTAAGAAAGAATCTTCCACCTCGGTGCTTTGAACGTTACCATTTTTAATTCGGAAAAATCTTCGCTCTATAAAGAAAACAGTTTTTTTTATAATTTCGCTTCATTCTGCTTTATTTATTTGATTTTATTTTATTAAATATATAATAATAATCAATCAATATCAATTCAATAATAATAACTATAAATGTTTACGTCCTATGAATAAAATATCTTTTTTTAATTTATTATTGTAATGTTGTTTCATCAGCGATAATATAGTTGTTGTTTTTGGAAAAAAATAAAATAAAAATATATATAGGTAGGTATGCTATAGAAGGAATTATATAAATATAATATCTGCGCAGAGGGTTATTTTATTTATTTAGCTATTGTTTGTTTTTTGATGCTTACGTCGTTTTTTGTTTTGTTTATAAATAAGGAAAATTCTTTTACTTGGCAAATTGTTTTTTAATAGCATAAAATTACTAATTACATTATTTTTGTGTGTTTGTTTACACGTATATGTTGTTTTTGTTTTACCAAAACAGAGGATTTATTGTTAAACATATAAATATTTTTATTTATACGCACTGTATAAAAAAAACATATAATTGTTTGTTAGTAAAACTTATTTCTTAGGTTTTTCTTTTGTTTTGTTTTTTAATATATTATTTACAACGATTATTATTTGTTTTTAAGTTTTAGTTTAATTTTTGATTTTGTTTACATTTAGTTTGTATATGTTTTGCTTTTAGATCTTAATATAGTATAGTCGTATCAAAAAATTATTTGTTTTACGTTTGCAACAGTTATATAAGCGACGAATAATAATAATTATTATTTGTTTTACTAAAAGGTGTATATTTGTTTTTTTTTTTGTTTTTATTATACATACATGTATTTTGTTTTTGTTTAACTTAACTTTTATTTGGCTTTTTACATTGGAAATATCAAACCAGAGCGGATTTTTATCTTTACAATTTAATGATAGGACAAATAAAAAAAATAATAAAGATAAATTTTAGTTTAGTGGAGGGGACTACACACATTTGCATTTTCTAACAAGTGCTAAGTGGTGCAATATATTTTAGTTTTTCTTTTTTTGATGTCTGAATTCAGTTTGACTGGACGTACAATGAGAATGGTGTATTCGAGATACTTCTATCTAAAGACTAAAACTCATCCGAAACCAATCACAGGATATGTATTTTTGGGACTTTGATTGGGGCAATATTATTCATATAGAGACTCTTGTTGATTGGTATAAGTAAAAACCTCATTCGTTAAAGATTCGCTTACGCAATTCTGTCCAAGTTTTTCGGAAGTAACGAAAATTTTTTCCTACGACTGCATTGTTCAAAAACTCGAATTTATGTCCATAATTGTTCATTGGATGAGACTTTAGTGTTATAGGTTTCATCGCACATACTGCCTTTACACTAGTACAGCTCTTTAAAAATGTATCTTAATCGTCAATCCACAAAATTGGTTGCTATACGCACAAGTTCTCCGTGACCTCCCTTACTGATTGATATGTATTAAGTCAGTTTACTCTGTCTTAGAAGAGCCTGGTCGTAATCGCACACTCAATTTAAGATAGCGCACACAAGTTGTTGAAACTTGTGCGTTGTGAGTTATTTTATGTTCTTGCATGTGCGTTTTAACAACTTTGAGAATAGAGTTCGGCGGTGCAATTTTGTGTTTGCAAATTGCTCCCATTATTCTACAGAAACCATTACCACATAAGTAAATTGATATTGCTAGCTATTTCTTGCAATTATCTGTCTCTTAAAAATTACAAAGGTGATTCTTTTCGACAAATACAATAATAATGATATATTTTTTTATTATTTTTCACATGGTAGAAAATTTAGACGAAATTTACAAAAAAAATTCAAGAAGCGATATTATGTTGTTATTGTATTGCCTACTTCGAGCTCCACAGATATATTTAAAAATTAGTTGGCGCAACAGGCGTGTAGACACCTCAGGCATAGCTTCTCACAACCATTTGTTTTGTGTGAGTTTTTATTTTTGGGACCTACAATTTTATGCCGAGTCCGAACGGCTCAATTTAGAAGCTTTTTCAGGACGTTCGCGAGAGGTGGCTCTGTAGAAAAAGCCTTAAGATGCAATTTGTGTTTTTCCGGGGATCGAACAAAGGACCCCTCGAACAGTAGTCCAGCACACTAACCACTGCGCTACTGTGCCTATCCACCGATAGTCCTCGATTCTTTAATTAAAATGTCATCGGTTTGCTATGCTGTTGTGGTTACAATTACGATGATCATTGATGCGCACAGGGGCAGTAGTAAATACGCGGCAATGTATTGCTGAGAACGAGCCATTTGATAAAGCCGTTGACCAAGCGTATGGTTTATGGCTATCGGCCGCTGAAATTGTGTTTATTTGGCTAAACTAACTTTGCAGTTAATTTTGTATTTCTCAATTATTATTTTGAAACATGTATTGGTATAAAATAATTATAGACTTGTTATCAAAGGGTCCTCTCCTAAAATAGTACCTACAATAATTGTTTGTGCGTGTGACATCAACCAACACCCTATCGATACCTAATCAAACCAAATTCATGACCGATTCGTTAAGAAAAACCCGTGCAAATAATTATTTCTTAAAACTTCTTTCATTGCAAACAAAAGGATTTCGAAAGTAGTTAAAGAAAACTTTTTTTTTTGTTGTTGTCGTTATAAAATAAAACAAAATTAAAACTTGACTGTGTACAGTGCAAAAAATTTAAACAATAACAATAGTTCCAATGCACAAAAGTCATTCTCCGCACAAAACTGTTCTTCATTTGAATAGCGTTGCGTTTCTTAAGCAACGCACACAAAACTTTCCGGAAAGGCATCGAAAAAGAAAGTTAGGTATGCCTTCCTTTTGGAATTGGAATTCCTCTTTTAATTGTTTCTCTTCGACAGAACAACAGAAACAGACCGTGCGGAGTATTTTTGCGCATCGGTGCAAGGGCCAAATAAGATTTAATTGGTTTTTATTTAAAAAATAATTAATTAAATCTGAACTTGGTCCTTTTTTTTCTCTCTATCCATGTGGAAGATAAAAATCCGCTCATAAGCATTGTTATAACTTTTATTCTTTTTATGGAAAAAAATTCCCTAAAGAAATATTTTTGCTTGCTTACCAATTCTTATTACGTCTTCATCAGCGTTTTTGAATAATTAATCAATTGCACACAAACATATAGTGAAAAAAAAAATTATCCCAAAAAGTATCTTTTGTTCTTTGATATTGAAAACATGCGGGTATCTGATGTGGGGGGGTCGAGGGCGATTTGTGATGATGAGTTATTTGCAATGATTGAATAGGTTGACTGTATTGGGATCCACGAGTTTTTTACTCGGCACCCGCTGAGCTGTCTGGTGTAATATTAGAATCCAAACTGGCGCAGTCGGATTCTTGTTCTTGAGTTTCGGAATAATTTGCAGCCTCCTGTAGTCGCATGAGCATGTTGAGCTATAATTGAAAATAGAAATAATGATGAGTTTTCAATTTTAGATATTTGAATAAGATTATAAAAGCAGTACAAGGACTTTTGGTGGTCATTATGTGATTATGTAGTATATCAGAGGGGATAGAAAGAACGCTGCTCTAAAAAGGAAATCGAATTGTGTTTTTTTTATTAAGAAAAAAATATGTATAAGGTAGATATATATGTATTGGCAATGTGGGACAAAATATAATAAAATTCAATCTATAAGGACGTCTATAGAACCAACACTGATATGAGGGGGCTAAAAGCAAGACTCTAAGACGTTTTTGGTTTTTAAAGGAACTATGTATAAGCAAGTATTGTTAAATAATAAACAATTTTGGAATTTGGCTTAAATATTTAACAATTTGTTAGATAATTTTGGCACGTATACCGTCGTATATAATGTACAATGATCAGTATATTAGTCAATTAGGTTATTATCAGTAGACTAACGCTTGAAGATTGCTAACAAATTTAATTTGAAAATAATTCTTCGATCTTCATCGTGCCTCAAGGCCGGCGACCGACGCACGGACTCAAGTTCTCAAGTGTCCGTTGCTTCGATGGGTATATCAATGTTAACGTAATTCGCATACTAATGGGGGTCATTACTGGATTACGGCCATTCTGCATAATGACTTTTGCAAAAGCTGCAGACACGTTGAAGAAATAGAATCTGTTCGCCATCCGCTTTGTGAATGCCCGGCCGACAGAAGATTCTCAACAACTTCTTCTTCGATGAATTAGAAGATCTGGAGAGTGTTGATCTCAAGGAACTCCTGAGATTCATACTTAAATCTGGGTGGTTTCAGTAGTTAGACAATCTTCACACCCTTCGATTACTCTTGGACAAGTTGGAATTTTGGATACAAGAGCTTAGATTAATTACTAAATCTATGTGACTCAATAATAGCGGTACATTTTTGTCTCTAACAGGTGTGCAATGGAAGGTTCCCGTGACTGGACACAATGGTCCCAAATGATGGTCTAAGTGAACCTGTGGCAACTGCCACAAGATCACCCAATTACCTACCTACCTAACGTAAGGAAAAATCAACGAAATGAATAGTCCTAAAAACTTCGTCGCACAAAGTTTTTTTCATTGAACTGTCATAGGCGCACATCCAAAATGACAAAAGTCAAAAGTTCTTGATATGAATCAATCGATAAAGGCTCTGACAGTCTCTTGTCATAGCAGATATTATCGTAGTACATTCTACGGCCATAGCTAATGGACATATTTGGGTTATACTTAATGCAATCTGTTCCATGGCACATTGATCGAGAGTCGGAACTACTAGAGAAGTAGAGCCATTTCTAAAGATTGAGGCATATACCTGCTTAGCAAGTGTACTTTGTCGGAATAGAACATCAATTAAAGTTCATATTTTTATTATGCCCAGATAGCAGTGCAATATTGCTATTGTACGATAATAATAAGCTCGGTAAGTCTTCAATCTTTTCGCGTAACTGAAACGCCTAAGGAGTAACTATAAAATGGACAACATTTATTAACAGAAATTGGTCAGGGGCTGCTCCCCAATTTAAGCGAGAAACGTTGTTACTCCTCGCTTGCTTTCCCCCATTCAAGTTACTTTATAAGGCGGCTTATATCCTTGGACTGAATTATTTGTGATTGTCGCTCATTTGTTTTGAACATTTTTTTTTAGCACTCCAAGATAGGTGTTGTTTCTGTAGTTTTCGACAGTTCAATTGAAGCCACCAGATCCAGAGTGGCCCAAGTGACAATTTTGTGATTTTGAGTTTATTGCAACAATCCCTATAAAAAATTTATATTTTTAAAGCCAGAATGGCGCAACATTGGTTTTCTCATTATTATCACAAATGGCGCCATTAAAATAGTTTTGGCATTGTACTTTTTTATGAAATATTAGTAGGTAGACTACAGTGGCCCAAGTCACTTGAGTCTGATGTCATTTTGCCAGTTTGCTTTAATTTATGGCTCATGTGATTTGGGCCACTCTGACTTTACAAATTTTAATTTTTAAATAAATTCCTCTCTCGCGCGCTCTCAGTTTTTCTATATATGTAGTATAGCATAGCCCATAGTGGCTACATTTTTTAACTATGTTGACAAAGTTTACAACGGTTTTGCAAGTGTCCATTTACTTTAAATATTGCCACAAATCAATACCCTTACATATTACGATTCTGCAGAAAATGCATATTTTTCGCTCTAAGCTGACGGTGCATTTCTTAAATTTTCTATGCACGATTCTCCATGTTCTTCAAATACTGCAACATTTCAGAAGCTCTTTTTACAGAAGCCAATTTTAGCAAGAGGATATCTCAAGACAGTTTCAACTTTAAGTTTGAGATTTTATACCCAGATGGGAGAAAAATCAGCCCGCTTGTGGCTGGGGACCCACCATAAACTGGGTTTGTTCCTGGTACTAAGTGTTTCAAGGGAATTGAAGCAGCGTAGTACTGATTTGGAGTCAAGTGGATGCGATAAGGGCTTTTATGAGCTGAATGACTGTCCGCCAAGCCGCTAATCAGCATTATACCCGAAGCTATGACGTAGAAACCACCACGACCTACTCTACAGAGCGGACCTTTTTATTTTTCTACAGAACACACCTTCTTCTTCTGTCAAACCTCACAAAACGTCAAGCAACCACATGGATTAGCACAGAAGAGCTGTCAAGAAAAAAAAAAGCGCCAGAAAGAAGTCAGAAAAAAAAGATCCTCTCGGGAACCACAAGAACAAAACTTTAAGTTAAGGAAATAAAGTCTCCAATTAAATTAAAAATTGTGCATTTTAATCAACATTTTCTCATTTTTGTAGCAAAGGTTGGCTAACAATCTTCCCCACAGAACAAAAAAAAACGCAACAATATGGATGTTTGCGCCTTTTATACCTGAGTATTCATTCATTAGCGAAGAATGTCAGTCATCAAACGATTTTTCGGTTATTTCGAGTTCCCCAGAAGAAGATTTCGTTTTCCAGCGAGTTCATCTGAGAATCCTTTGGGATACATAGATGGCTTACGTCGCGGCGATTGTGTTCTGTGACTGTTCGAATGCACTGACGATTGCGTCGTCTCTTGCTTTCCTTATTTATAAGTTACATTTTAGTCAGCAAAAATACGTAGTTGTTTGTATTGGTCACATTTTTTATTGCTTAGTTTTAATTTTAAATTACATTTTATGTCCTAAATATCAATCAGTCGCTACAGGAAAGCACTTGGGCCGCAATTTAATTCGTGTAAATAGCCTGCTTACAGCTTACAAGCTTGATTCCTAAAAATCAAACAAACAGAATAGTATTTAGAGGGAGAACGCCTTTTCGAAGAGATGCCATAAGACACAGACACAAGATGTGTTGAAGTTTCTTCTCCGTTGCAACCTTTAGGTATAGCCAACTTTAGCTAAAAAGTTCTTCTAACTAGATTAGGAGGGTCACTACAGGGGCGAATATTATTTTTTTATAGGGTCTAGCTCTATGTTTGAATGGATAACACTGTCAATCTTATAACTAGCACACAAAGTCAGATATTAAAAGGACATCACCCAGAAGCCAAAAGTCGACCATAATTAAAATCGGATCATCTAAAGTGAAAGTGTTATCTCCTACTGTGTACGATTACTGTAAGCAATATACTCTTACGTTCGTTATAGACATTAATGGCATCCATGTTCTTACTAAAGAATGAAAATGATTAGTTCTGTTATCCGATAAGAGTTGGAAGTATAATTGAAAAGGACTTGGGGAATACGACATCAATAGTCACATGCTGTTAGTTATTTAAAACTCACCAAAGGATCTTGAGCATCGCCATTGGTGACTGGCATTCCTTCCAGTCCGACGTCCTCGGCATTGATTTGCCTTAGCGGCGGCACTGAATCCGGTCCATATGGCCAAGGATATGAATTGCGTATAAAAGCGGACGGATCATTCCAAGCACCACCACGACGTCCATAGAGCTGAACGCCTTCACGTACTGCTTCGACTAGATACGGCGACAGGTGATAGTTCCAAATGTCAGTGAACCAAACTTGAGAGTCCTTCAGATCGAGTGGACACGATAGAAACAGCCTCGGACCAATGGTTACATCAGATGAACTGTGAATCTCCAAGAACCGATTAATATGTTGCCACACTGTTGGAAGCCAAGCCAGCACAGAAGCCAACTCTGGTTGATGATTCAAAGTCTGAAGTTCCAATTGGAAGAGACGACGACGAAGAAATCGTCCAAGGAAACCCTTTACCGGTTCCATGTGATTTGCCGTAAGAACCTGTAGAAAGATTTGGGGGTTATTATACAACAATAAATAAAGACTTTCAGTTCTCCTTACCCATCGAAAATTATGATGCAGCTGCAGATTGGTGGTGTTGCATGTTGCCTGTGACATTGTGCCAATAATGCATGGCAACTTGGCCGCTGGGCCGGCACTGAGCAGACAGGAGAAGACCTCACCGAGAGCGGAGGCATGGTGTAAATTGTCTAAAATGATCACAGATGGTAGGTCGGCAGCGCCATTAGCAATAGATGCTTGCTCGGCTATATGACCGAGGTATTGTCGAAGTTCCTTCGAGGACTTATGGTCCACACTGAAATGGATGGTATTATAAATAAAAATATTTTGTGTTAGAAAGTTGTAACTTACTTAAAAGTCGCAATAGCCTCTGAGGGATTCCCGCGGGCTGATCGAGCTACCAAAAACTCTGCCAAACGCCTTGCCAGGTAGGACTTACCCGTTCCGCTTGGACCACACAGAATTAATCGTCGATGTTCGGTCAATAGGCTGATATAACGATGCACTATGCTCCTAGGAATCAAGCTGTCAAATGCCAAAGAGCCTACTCCCTGCAGGCAAATGTACAAAGACCGGACATTGCCTACAATGTAGCCGCATGGAAGCAATTCAGGGAATCCCATCTCAGGGCCTCGTTTTGCCTCGCCCAAGTGGTACGACGTTATCGAGTCTGTGTTTAGACCCAAATTTGTGCCGGGGTCAATCCTCGAGACGTAATCCTTGAATGTTTTCCTCACAATGTAGTCCAGATTCTGCCATGTGGTCTTTCCCGAAATGTACGTGTAAGCGATGACGAACTCATTTAATGTGGCACTGGGAAAGGACTTTCTCTCCTCGAAGCCATTCTCACTGCACTCACCGTTCTCACTATTGCGATAAAAGTCATCCGTTTCTAGGATCTCTTCGTAGTATTTCGGAAACGATTCTGGCTGTCCGAGGTAGCACGCGATGGCAAGCTTTTTCCCATCAGTGATGTCTGGGACGTCCTCAACGCCGGTTGGCAGGTGGGCAGGACTCGGAATCGGTTCAATGGCAGGTGGTGGTGGTGTCAAATCGATATGAGTCGTGGGACTGATTGGTGGAGGTGGAGGCTCTGGCGCAGGAGCTGGTGGAATGTTCTCTTCTTCGACTTCTTCTTCAAGTCTCTTTGGCAGTTCCATTGGTGGCCGCGAGTTACCATCGGCCAAGCTGTAGCGTCTTGATTCGCCTATCGATCCACTCGGACTGATGGCATTACCCAAGGAAGCTTCACTCCCCGCCAGGGATCTACTGGTTACGAGCTTCTGAAGTCGTTCATTGTTCTGCTTCAAACTTATCATCTCAGCACGCATCTTCATCACGGTGTCCTTCAGATTCTCGAGCTGCGAAGCAGAACTCAGTGCCTCCAAACGAATGTCAGTCAAGACAAGATCCTTCTCACGGAGTTGCTTCTTTAGTTCTTCGACCACCTGATGCTCCTCGTGTTCAATAGCGTCTATCGGTTTGGCGTTTTCAATCAAAGTGACCGTTTTTTGTGGGCTATTTTTGGTTGGCGACGATGGAGTCGCACTTGATGTCGAGTCATTTGACGCCAGACCATTCACCTGATGTTGCTGATGATGGCCGTGGTGATGGTGATGATGATGATGAGACTGATTGCTTCCAGTTGACTGTTGATCAATATTGCCGGCGCCTCCAATGTGACGGTTCGTCTTGGAGATTTTCGCATTCCTCGAGAATGCCTTCGTAAAGGAGCTTCGCAGCCAGCCTTTCTTCTTCTTTTTGTCATGTGCCGAGCAGCCTGAGCTGATGGAATTCAACGAACACATTGAATCTGAGCTATGGTGTCGTTGCATTGAGCCGGGAATTCCAGAGTTGACACCATTTGTCGCTGACTGAGGTCTGGGGTGTAGATTTGATACCGGCGCTGGTGTCTTAAATAGGGGATCTCCAATCGCTCCATTGGGGCACATTTGGTTGGTGGTTGTTTGGACGCCCATGCTTTGCATATGAGCGGTGGTCAGACCCGCCTGAATCGATTGCTTTCGAAGGAGTTCGATCGTTTGACGCATGTCGGTTAGCTCGCCATCTTTTCGTTCGGCTGTTGCGGTTAACTGATGCAGGCGTTGTGTCATATTCGATAGACTCTGCTCGAAGGCGGCTACCACGTGCGCCTGAAATGAAAGAAAATAAAAGATTGGTTAAATAATGGGCTTTAATGAATTGAAGAAATCGTTGATGAGAAAGCTTTCTACTTAAAGATATGATTGACAACTTTGAGGACAATTTATTACTGCTGCGGGAATGTAGCTTTGTTAGGTTTGAAGACGAGGGACTGGCTGCCTAATACCTTTAAGATGGTTCTTAAAACCACTCCAACAACTAACCACTTGAAGTTTATTCAACAAACATGAACCGATCGGCAGTTCTACTCAGCAAATAAAAAAAACCCCATCACTGCCGTATTTCCTAAATTAGTCATAGTCCAACACTCCAACTCTTCCCGTTTCGTGGAGTGCATTTCAATCAAAAACGAAGCACAGCCCAGACACACAAGGAAATAACTCTTCAAAGGTAAAGTCACAGCTGTGTGTGACTTCTGGAAGGCGCGCTGACTCATTACTCAATTCACAAAGACAAAGGAGCTGTGTCCCGGTCCCCAACAGTGCGCCTGCCCATCCTATACGAACACGAAATGACTATAAAACAAACAATTTAATCATAGCAGACCCTAAAGACCGGTTTAAAGGTTCTCCGTCTAACGTTTGTTCCTCCTCGTATCCGATTTCACCTTGACGGACGAGTATTTAAGCCGCGCGATGACTCGAGAGGGAACAGGTGCTGAATATGTAATTAGGCATACTACGGTACGGATGCATTATATCCGAGAAAAGGAAATTTGTATGCACTTCGAGAAGATACATATGGGGTATAGTCTTCCATCGTTCTTCTGAGTATCCTACGGTATACCGATGCGATGTCGTTGATAGTGGAATCAAAATCTATATGTGTGTACAGATACTAGGGGTTTAAATATGATTTATGTCTGGCGTTTCTGATGAAGTTTTTAACGGGTAAGTGCCCCCGCTATTGCAGCAGCAGCACCAAAACTTGGAATCACTAATCCAACAGCGAGGATGATGACGATGGCGACGACGACGACGACAACGATGGTGATGTTAATGATGAGGATGACTATGGCTACGGGCGGCTTCTGTTTGGAGGATGAAAAGGGTCTGGGGTGAATGTCATCGTTGATGTTTGAATAGATGGGAGTGGAATAATTAAATCGATTGGGTGGGTGAGGTAAAAAAAAGAGAAAATCAATGAATGTGGAATTGCTATTTGGAATGGAGATTGATTTGAAAAAAAGAGATTTATGGTACAGTACAAGAAGAAGGTCATTTTAATAATTGGAATATTAAATATTTAAATTTGAATAGAAAGGATTCATACATATAGCTTTCGCATAAAGATACTAAACAAAAAAAAAATGTGACCAAAGCTCGATCCGGGATAACCACTGGGCTCTTCTTAAATATCTACGTATAAATAAATATAAATTCATATCTGTATATCAAAAGCTGCAAATCTATAAAACTCAAGGATAATGGTTCAAAAACCGAAAAAAATCTTAAAAATCATAACCGCAAGCTCAATGTTAAGTTGTAAATTCGAAGTTACCATGGGTGACAGTTTGACCAAGATTAAATCAAGTTTAGTTTTTCAAAAATACAGCGAATTAGACTCCACAACAAGTATGCTTCACGAATAATCGCAAAGGAATTCTTCACCAAATCAATTTCCACTGCGAAACGGTTGTTATTCTCCAAATCAGTTTTGAGAAAGATGGTATCAACATTCCGGACCAACGACCTGCGTATATACTCAGCGCTATTGGTCCACTCGGCATTAAGCGAGTGAATATAGTTCATGGCAAAACTAGCATTTTTTGAGTGGCTTTGCTACGCGCTGGATAGAGTGAAAAAAAGGTGCCATAAAATAAAGTCTTATGCAAAAAGATCCAAAACGTAATTTTTGACTTTTTTGGAAAGTTCAGAACTTTTTGAAAGTGCAATAAAGTGATTGGACATTATTGCACTCAGCTATTTAAAAGGAAGATGAGCATGCTGACCCCCTGCAACCCCCCTACTTGGGGTCAATGTAGGATTTATAGCCGGTTTTACAGTGCAAGTTTAAACTCCGCTTAACCAGATATCAAATTATTTTATTACAGTGCTAGTTTAAACTTAATCGAGAGTTTAAACCGAGTTTAACTTAACCGGCCTTGGATGAGGGTTTAAACTGAGTTTATTAGTAGTATTATCTCCCTCCCGGTTTATGACAAAACGACATTGCATTATTGTTATATTTGTGCAACCAATTAGTTTGCAGGTACAAGCCCCTATCTATGATTGTACGCCAATGTTTCTAGAAAATGCTTGTATACCGTCTAAAAACGAGCAAAGCAGCTGGAGCCTATGGGCTCCAAGGAACTTTTTAAAAACGCTGGAGAGGTCAGTCAACTCATTGTGGTCGGAGGAAAGTAGGTATGCTCGAAGAATCTCTGCCCGATCAACAAAAAAGGAGATCGCAGCAAGCAGAATGGGACTGACTATAAAGGAGGACAAACCGAAGTAAATGCTTTCACCAGCAAAAGCTCAACCCCACTACCGACTTGATCAGAACGTGACAATTGATTGGTATAACTTCGAGGTAGTCAATAAAATGCGGAAAAAAACATCTGCGCGACCATGTAGAGCGGATGAACATCGATACTCCAGCGCGTAAAGTCTTCGACGCCATACCAGAGGGAAGGAAACACCAAAGAAGACCTCATCTTCGATAGCGACCAGGTAGAAGGAGACATCCGACTGCTTGGAGTGCCGGTTGTAGCCGGCTGAAGGGGCATTAGTAAACCCCAAGAGCACCACGCTTTGTAGCGCCATCAAAAGTAAAAGTAAAGCAACTAGCAATTTCACTTTTTTAAATTGTTAAACTGACACAATAAATAAAACTGATGAAAATTTCAAATACACATGAGTTTTACGTTTACAGTGGCGTACAAAACAGGCGAGAAAAGTTAAACCGAAGTTTACCTAAACGTTAGTTCAAATTTCACTGTAATACCTACACTCACGGTTTAAGTACTTGGTTTAAACTTGCTTGCAAGTTTAACTAAACCGGAGTTTAAACTTGCACTGTAAAACCGGCTATTAGAGTCGGTGCGAAGTTTTTAGTATGTAAAGTTCAGAACTTCACATTTTTTCAATTCTCTCCATAAAATTGTTGTTTGGATTTTATTTCCACTTCGATTTGGACTTTATTGCACTTTTGAAAATGAAATATCGTTTTGGACTTTATTGCAAATTCAGAAGTGCAATAAAGTTCAAAATTACGTTTTGGACCTTTTTGCATAAGACTTTATTTCAAGGCACCGAAAAAAAGTCCCCAAACAAACGGAATCCCGCCTTTTCCGTCGCTAGAAACTCGGAGCCTAAGCAACATTTTTAAAATCAGAGAAATTGTTTTGTATGTATTTTATAGAGCATGTAGGGTAGGTATATATGTAGGTAGGTACACAGAATAGTTTTGTCGATCGGAATAAAAATAAGAATTTTCCCATCACACAAACTTTGACCCACTTGAAGAGTTTAAACTTCCCCAAATCTCTTCTTAATGCTCCCTTACCATAAAAGAAAATTTGTTTCAAAATTTGCGCTGTTGAGTGGCTCCATATTCTGTAACTTTCCAGGGATTGAACCTGGAATCTCTAACACTAACCACTGAATTGCATCCTATGACGTCAGGTTTTAATTTTTAAAGCTTCTCACAATAAATAATTCTATTGTGTGAGGTTTCATTTCTGGAACGAATGGGACGTTCCATTTTAACGTCTAGTGTTTTTCAGCATGGTTTTATAGTAATAGACTTATGAGCAGATTGTAGGCTTTTTCGTTGATATTAAAGCCACATTCATTCAGATCAACCGGAAGTCGACAGAATCTTATAGGCCCCTATCATTTGCCTCTGAAAAATAAAAACTCACACGAACCAATGAATCTGAGGAGTTAAGTCTAAGGCCCTACAACCAACGACCTGTTGTGCTAACTACATTATGTATTTGACAAAGTCTTCCCCACAAGCTTTATGCTTTACAATATTGTGTGAAAAATAATTTAATATAAATAATTTTTCGCACAATAATTTAAACAGAATTATAAAATAAATCGAAATTCTAGTCGCGGAATTTATACCTGGAAATTAATTTCCTTGTATACAGGTCTCAGGCGTTACGATATATCGCTGAGAGAGAGAGATTGCTTTGATTTGGAGACTTAAATCGTTTTATAGCGCACATTAAGTGCTCATATAAATTTCACATCCACGGATCATTAATCTATGTCCTTAAGAGGTGTGGTCTGGAAATTTGTACAAACGACCATGCGGTGACCTCAGTAGAGTATCGTTAGTTACTTGAAGTTCTACTATAAGACCGGTTGGTGAATTAAATGTGTGGTTTTTGAATTTAATTTGTTAAATGATGTTAAATGACAGCGGAGCCCAACTATTCAGAAATTTCTTCGAAATCTTGGGTTCAGCGAATGTGTTACCTACTTGTTACTTTCTGTTTGGGTCTTAAAACTAACCATTCCCCGTGAAGCACATTATTACCACAATGGGAAGGTGGAACAAGCTTTTTACGCACAACTAATTTGCGTTAAATTGTATCGATACAAAAATTACTGCGTCGATTCCACTTTCGATTGGAAATCCTTCAGAATTTGAGTCTCACTTAACAGTGTCCGTATCATAATGGCGAAACAAAAGATGTCGTGCCAATTACCTAAAGATGTATCTGCGATAGTTTCTCATGCACCCTTATATAAAATTTCACTGGACTAAGGACTGTTCATGCCGAGTGATACCCCCTGCTTGATTTAATCCTAAAAATGTATTTTATTTAACGAGTCACGAAATAGTCACGCAACTGAATACATACCAAAAAAATGCCTAAGAAATCTGAAAAAGGCTAAAAGGCCCACTCCGACATCTCCTCCAACTCTTTGAAAAAACAAACTTAGCATGCACACGTGAAAGAATCACAAAACGAAAAGAACACAAATAGAAGAACAACAGCCAATACCTTGCTGGCGAAACCCCTCTAAGCATTAAAGCACTTTTAACCGCATTAACATAAGCACTTTGGTCACCTTTCGACATATACGCTCAACTTGATGCCATTTGCGTTAATCGCCTTAACTCGAAAGACAAAGAGTCAAAGAAAAACTATACAAAGTGAAAAAAGGACAGACAAGACAACTATAAAAGAAAACATTGACAATGTCACGCACAGTCAGACTTAGAGTCGTTGATGGAATTGCCAAAGGATTGCACTCCCTCTGGCCCAGACATATACAGCCTCTCCTACCGCTGTGATCAATCGGCCCCCTTTAGTGTGGATGGGGAAAACAAAATTTATAAAACTAGATGACAAAGGTAAAGGCTGTGATATAGGTACATTAACATATTCCACGGCGGCATGTTGAATAGTAGTACCCTTGTGGATATTTCGCCCTAAAACGAGGTACATGCTGTTTATTTATTATAGTTTCGCAACAACCACCGACAGGGTGTGCCTTATATATCTGTCTCATATGGGGCGACAATTTATGAGGCATGCGGTGAGAGATGATGAAATGATATCATAATTAGAATTGTTAGCGTGTACACGAGAGATTTATAATCATTTTTTGGGAAATATTGAGCGCACCAGGTACCTACGTGTTGACGACTAGTTTAATTAAACAAATTTAAACAAGGTTAGGGAAACTTATTGCGCGGTAGGTTCTACTAATAATCATTTTTAATGTTTAGTCTAAATTTGACGAACTCATGAACTCACAATAGCGAAATGTTCCAATATAAAATTATTATATTGGACCTACAAAATATTTAAGATTGAGATCGTGTAAGAGATAAGATACTTAGAAGAGATTTTATCCTCAATGGAGGCGGTGAATGAGGACGCAGAAAGATCCAATGCAGATCCAGGTTCCGAGAAGTTATTCACTGATCCTTTATATCGGAGATCTCATTTTCTGCAATCCGAGTATGACCTAGGGCTAGGAGCCATTCGACAAGTGAAAAAAATATCAGTTTTGCGATCGAGTTCAAAAAGGTAGCTCTGAAGCGATTATAGTTAAAGAACCTCCGTTTTCGATGTTACGAGCTGCTCCAAAAAAAGTTTTGGCCTTTGCAGTGCATTTGAATCTATTTATTGCATTTCCAAACTATTTTGGAACGGGTCGCAGGATATTCCGACCTAGCAACCAAAAACAGAGGCATGTTTGCCGAACGAGTAGTCAAGTCTAATGTTGTCGGTTTCCATACGATCCTTGGGCCTTGACTAGTTTTATAGCCACCTAGTGAAGATTCGACTACATACCAATCCCTTCAACGCATAAGAACAGCCAACTCGAAATTTACACAACAGCTGAAGTACTGATGTTATTGCATGAGACGGCATAAGACAAGTGTCGGTCATCGAATTTCCAATGCAGATGATACCAAAAAGCCCTCTGGAATGCTTTGATGGTAAAGCTCCTGGTAGAGGTATCAAGAGAAGGAAGGTAAAGAAAGCAAAACATTCTACAGCAGTTACGTGTACCTATTAAAGAAAAATCTAATGTTTTGGATCAAATCTTAAAATATATTTTTTTTAAGTTAAAACCCGCAGTCGTAAGGTCAGACATGGTATAAAGGAGCAAGTTATTTGCGATCTATTCGTGCGCAATTTTTGCTCAGTAGGTAACATTACCCACATTCGTAACAGAAAAAAAAGATACAAAATAAAAACTCATAAGTATCTACATTATGTTAAACTATAATTAAGGTATGAATATAGCTTAAGTCTTTGACCATAGAGACAATATAGTAATGCATAGCGTTGAATTCTAGTTTGAATAGTAACTATATTCATTCGCCTTCCTATGAATCCGTTTTATATAAATCAAAGTCATTGTTCTCTAGATCAAATCTCGGTTTATATTCTTTTTGGAGTTCCCTATCCCTAGAATATTCTTCATTCTTGCTCCAAACAACATATGTATGTAATAGCTAGTTGAAGTATTTCCCTCTTAAGAAGAAGTCGCTCTCGAGTGGAAAATAAAATGCAGTCCCATATCGCGCATTCCCATAGCCGTATCATTTAACCCTATCTAATTCATGTTTTGCATCAAATAGCACCCTTTTTATTTATTCTTGTTCTTTTCTCGTTTTTTTTTTTTGCATTCAATTCTTTGCTGTTGGTCTCAGGCAACATACTGTATCCCCGAAGACTGATCATGGCGTGAAGCATGAAATCTCCCCTTTTTGATAGAAATTGCAACAGAGTCCTTGTGTTGGTTGTATCTTGTATGCAAGTGCAGAAACAATACTTAAGTAAAATGGAAGTGAACCACTCTGCGAATGAATGTAAAAACATTCTCACGATTTTAAAGATAGTACCTAGACGTAGGTTTTTTTTTGTTTTAATTTTTGCCATTTTTCACTTCCACACATCTGTCTTTGGCGCTTCAGTTATTTTATTTTTGAAAAGCGCTGCTATGGCAATATGCACAATGCAGAAACCATTTCAAGTTCAATGGTGTGTCAAAATGAATGAAGAGGTTCTGCACTTCGTTATGTGTAATTTGAGTTGGGGCGCCTGATATTTAACTTGTATACCTACTTGTACCTCAGGCATGAATACAATTATTGGTTTCCGTTGCAATTTAGGGTTTGTGGACTTTGGGTGACATTACATTTAAGTATACGCAACGTACACGTTACACCTACGTGGACATGTCAGTTACTGCTTCAGGGAGTATCAAGGGAATGAGTTAGTAGGTTTTCTTTCATTTATAAAAAATATAATATTAAGCCAAGTAGCGTTTGACAAGTAGTAGCAGTTCGTGAATACAAAACTTTGGGTCAATCACCAAAGTGACGAACGATGCGGATATTTACCCATTAAGATTGAGGTGCATGGTCTGGGCAGCCTCTGTTAACTTGCATAGCGCCTTCTATAACTGTAATTAACACCTTTTTCTTCGACTTTTTTTTTTTTTACAAAGATAAGCGCGAACCTTAAGCTTTTGAATTCCTTATATAAGATCAACCGGATGGTAAGATACATTTTTATTCTGTTGATGCATGGAGGTTAAAACTATGCAGCAGAAATTTGTGAATACTTTTTTTCAATCAAATTTAAACTTTAGGGCCACCAATAACAAATTGTAATATACATATTATATATATAAAAATTGAGCCCTAAAATGTTTGTCGTCGATTCACGCCTTAACGCATCTACAGATTTTAACCAAACTTTCACACGTCTTTGGTATTGGTCCATATACGGTTTCTGTGAAATTTGGTCAAAATTCGACAAAGGGGCGTGGTACCGCCCCTACAAAAAAAAACATTCAAAATCGTATATCTAGAAAACCACCAAATCGAACCGCTCAAACTTACAGATGATCTTAGTTATTGACCCTGGAGTGGTCCTATGAAATTCGGTCAAGACAAAGGGCGTGGCACCGCCCATACAAAAAAAAAACGCAAAGTTTTATACATACATATCTCGGAAACCACCAAATTTATTGAGCTCGAACTTACAGATAATATTAATTATTGGCCCTGGAGATTGGTCAAAGGGGAGCGGCACTTCACATACAAAAAAAAATATTTAAAATCTTGTACCTTCTATACAAAAAACATCTTCTATGGGGTGAAACTCGATGACGTTATATCGTTATACCGATTTTCATTATTATTTTTTTGTTTTGTTCGTATTGCTGTATTTTAGGTTTAGGCAAAAAGAAAAATCCACCAAGTCGATTTATTATCATTTCTGCCATTTTACGAAAGAACATTATTACCTAAGACCTAAGCAATACAATTGCTGTGCACGGGCAAAGCCGGGCGGGTACAGCTTCTTCGACAGTCTTGGAATTGGAAGCCAAAGTTTTTAAAATTTATAACATTGATATAAATAATGAAAGTCAATAATATTGTCTAGGCAATACGATTTCTGAAAAAACAAAAAATGTTGTGTACCACAAAACATTACAATAAAAACAATTTATCTATTTAACTATTTTGCACTACGAAGTGTGCATGGGCTACGCTAGTTATGTATATACATAAGCAGCTTTAAGCTTTGACAGTCAAAAGCGGGTAGGTATTTCATCTAAAAAATTTGACAAAGGGCCTTATAGTTTCATTAGAAAATGCTTTTCAGAAGTAGGTACGTCATCAAATGGCATGCATACTAACATGCGGCATCTGACAAAATCTGAAAGACCAATTGAACGAGTCGAATCGTTTAAAGCTGCTTTAGATGGAAAACAAAAAAAGGTGTATGAATTTTTAATCCAACCAAAAAAAAAATTCTAAATACCTATACCTTCCAAATGATGGCTTCTGAAAATGTAGAAATGCTGTTTACTTTCAGACGCAGCTTAGTGTTTAGTGTAGGTACTGGACTACTGAGCCAGGGGTTTCTTTCAGGTGATAAATTTAATTTAAAGTTTTTTTTTTCCACTGCGCCACAAATCTGAAAAGTATTCGAAGGTATAACGATCCTAAGAAAGCTCTCCAATTCAGAGCAATGCAATTCCAAATTATAAGAACTTACACAAACGAATGGTGCGAGAAAGTGAAAAGCTAAATCTCGTCTAGAGGCTTATACCTACGGACCTATGTTGCGCCAACTATTCATTTAATTATTTGGTTTATGTTTAAAAATGTTTCTAAGGCTACGGACAGAGTGAACGCGAGAAGCGAAGCGAAAGCTAAAGCCAGGGTTTGACAGGTCAAAGCTAATAAACTCCGCCCATACATTTTAATCAAACTGGCCATAGTAGATTCGATGCTAAGATACATGCTAAGCGAAACTTGGCGCTAAAAGCGAATAAACTCTTTTGCTCAGTTTTTTAGCAAGAAATTCAAGCTAAAGCGCAGCTGTCAATAGATTTGGGTATATAATCGAATACTTTTATTGACATTCAAACGTATTCAGCAATTTTTGTCAGGATGTCTTTGTAAATCTTTGTAAAGATGATAATATTCGTCATATTAATTAGCTGATTTTTTATTCTCTTGAACGGACTGTCCTTTTCCAACAATGAATGGCTAAGAATTAATTATTTAATGGAAAGTCCTCTTCTTCTGACCATTTCCATTTCCATTTCCATAATTCAAGGATTTTGTTTATTTTGATGGACTTCCGGAGCGGTAATGTTCGCGTTCATTATGGACACCATTCGCTTTGCGTATAGCTTAGAATCTTTAGCTTTAGCTTTCGCTTAGCTTTTCGCGTTCACTCTGTCCGTATAGCCTAACAATGTTGATGGAAAACTTTAGATATATTGAGGTGAAGTTAATGGTTTTCATTCTCAGTGTTTCGTTTTTGAGTAAGTAAAGGTTTTTCTAACCGCTCTTATGCTTAGGCGTTACTCATAAGATGGCGTACGCGCGTACAGTTTTTTGGCAAAATATTGTAAAATGATAGTACATATATGTATGTAGGTACATTCCACAACGCTTCGAATTTTATTTCAATTTATTATATGCATCGACTTGGAATGGTGGGTTACCATCGCATGGGTCAAAGCAAAAAAATACAACACTCCACGATCTTAAAGAACGTTATAGCCCCAACAGAGTACGGGAATTGTACAAAACAATTTTCAGACTCATTGGCAGTTATAAGCCTTAAAAAATACTGATCTTGCATTAAACTGTTCATCAAATGCATACTGAAAGTTATAAAATCAACACCTTTTGTAGCAATAGCAATGAAAAGACAACCGCTCAGTTGAAGTAACTCTTTATTACTGAATGCTAATTGAGTGACAATTGACTATTGAGTAATTTAGTCTTATATACTTAACTTATACTATGGTTCTCTTCTACATCTCCCCCTTATAATCTAAAATTCTTTATTTATCTATTTCAGATCAAGTATAGCAAAATTACATTTACATGATATACTAATTCACTTATGGTAATTCAAAGATATCTTATAATATACATGCTATTAGTTATATTTATGCATATTCTATAAATTCATTATAATATACCTAGTTAGCGAATAAGAGTATGAGTGAATTTAACTGAATATTATGTATGCTGTGATTTATTGAATGTTTATGTAATTGTTTAATTGTTCGACTCAGGCCCAGGTTTCGATCTTATAAAACTGCTATTTCTTCTATACATGTTTCCGTTTCCATCTTGTACGATATAGGATCGCGGTGTGTTCGATTCTCTTATAACTTTTCCTGGAATCCATTTATTTTCTTTTTGAATAAATATTTGTTGATCGTCGCGAAATTCTTTTTTATTTTTAACATTTCTATTGTAGTATTTGGTATATTGCTTAATTTTGGCAGCATGTTGTTCTTGCACGTTTATATTCAATTGTGGTGTTAGGAGTTTGTTACATATAGGTATCTTTGTTCGTAAGCGACGATTATTTAAGAGTTGAGCGGGTGAATACGTCATATCTTTTGTGGGTGAGTTGCGGTACTCTAACAATGCTATGTAAAACTGTTCGGGTGATCTGGATTTCTTTAGCATTGATTTTACTATTCCAACTGCTCTCTCCGCTAATGCGTTGCCTTTCGCATAATTTGGGCTTCTTGTTTTTAGGCTGATTTCCCATGTTTGTAAAAATGTCAGCAATTCACGAGCTGGAAACGGATTGTTATCTGCTATTATTGTTTTCGGGATGCCGTATTGGGAAAACATTTCTATCCAGTGTTTTTTTATTTCGACTGCTGTTTTATTTCTTAGTTTCTTTACGTCAATCCATTTGGAGTAGTAGTCGATGGTGACTAAATAGATTTCCCGTCCGTATTCAGCGATATCACATCCAATTTTTTCCCAGGGTAATGATGGTGGTTCTTGAGCCACCATTGGTTCCTTTTGACTTTTGTTCTGATGCATTTGGCATATTTGGCAGTTTAATATTATGTTCTCAATATCACTGTTCATTCCTATCCAAAAGAGTATCTCCTTTGCTCTAGTTTTCGTTTTACTTAAACCGAAGTGACTTTCATGTAGTAGACCCAATATTTTTGATTTCATTTTCATTGGAATTATTATACGATTGTCATAGAAAAGAATACCTTCATCTGTGTGAATTGACTCTTTTATTTTAAAGTAAGGTTTTATTTCATCTGGGCATTTTTCTTTTTTACTGGGCCATCCTTCTTTACAATAAGTCATCACTTGACTTAGTTCTCTATCATTTTTGGTTTCTCGATGTAATTCATTTTCTGAGTTTTCGGTTATATCTATACTTAATACTGTCTCCGTGAAGTTTGTTTCCTCTTCATTCTCTTTATATTCCAAGAAATGCCTTGAAAGGTAATCGGCTATGTGCATAAATTTTCCCGGGATCCATTCTAATTTGATGTCATATTTCCATAGTTCCATTAACATTCGCTGTAGTTTGCATGACGGCACTTTATGTATGTCTTTTTTTATTAATGTAGCGAGGGGTTTGTGGTCATTTTGTATTGTAATTTTCTGTCCATAAATCCAGTGGTGAAACTTTTTAATAGCAAATATAATTGAAAGAAGCTCTTTTTCTATTTGCGCATATCTTTTTTCTCTGTCCGACAAAGCCCTACTAGCAAATGATACAATTCGTTTATTTTGTATTAAGCAGCATCCCATTCCATCTTGACTTGAATCACACTGTATTAATATTTCACTTTCTGGGTTGAACAATGCTAATGCCGTATTTTTACAGATCTCCCTCTTAATCTTGTTTACTACTTCAGTATGTGTCTCTGTCCATAAAAATGCCTTACCCTTTTGAAGCAATTCTCTTAGTGGGGCGCTCATCTCTGCTAAATTTGGAATGAAATTACGAACATAGTTTATAACGCCCAAAAACTTTTGTATATCACACTTACTACTCGGTATTTTCAACTTTTCTATGCTCTCTAGTCTCTCCTTATCAATCTCAACTCCATCTCCCGTAAATACCAAACCCAAGTATTTAACCCTCTTTACACAGTATTGGAATTTGCTGGGATTAAACTTAATATTTCTTTCTTTGGCTCTTTTGAAAACTCTCTCTAAATTTTGATCATGCTCTTTCTTCGAATGCCCCATTACTAGAATGTCATCGATGTAAATTTTCAATTTAATCGTTTACCTTTTGGAATAACAACTGCTCCAGAAGTGTTCCAACGAATGAATTTGCAAAACTTTGGTGACCTTCCGGGCGTTATGAAAGTACATAATTCCGCTGAACGTGGGTCTAATTTTACATGCCAAAATCCATTTTTAATGTCTAGAACGCTGAAGAATTTCGCGTTACCAATTTTAGCTGTAATATCATCAACGGTTGGAATTAAAAACTTTTCTTTTTTTATGCATTTGTTGAGTGCCATTGGATCTAAACATAATCTGATAGAACCGTCTGTTTTCTTTACTATTACTATATTAGAAACCCAATTTCTTGGTGTCGTAACCGGAGAGATAATTTGTTGTTGTATTAATTCACCTAACTTATTCTTAAGCTGTTCATGCAACTTCAACGGTACTCTTCTTGGGGATTTGATACAACCTTTAGCATCTTCTATTAATTCAATCCTATGGGTTTCTGGAAAACATCCAATACCCTTAAAAATTGTACTGTATTCCTTCAAAATGTTTTCTTTATTTATGTCTTTCTCCTGTACTGTATTCACCCGTTGTATAATATTTAAATTTAAGCATGCATTCAGTCCCAATATTGAAGTATTATCCTTATCTACTATGATAAAATGTTCAACACTTACTTTATTTCTAAACATGCATACCAAATCGCAACATCCCATAGGGTATATCTTTTCTCCTCCATATGCTTGCAATACTACATTTGTTGATTTCATTTCTTCTTGCTCCTTAATTTTCTCGAATACGCTGCTTGAAATTATATTTGAGTCCGAACCTGAGTCGAGCTTGAAGTTGACAAAACTATTCATTACTCTTATTCGCTCTGTCCATCTGGAATTATAATTATAATTTAACTTATCTGAATATATAGAAAAACAAAAACGTTCTACTTCATCACCTATTTCCTCAATAGACTGAACATTATTCAAATTTTTTAGTCTGCATGCAATCGCTATATGGTTCCTCTTTTGGCAAATGTCACATAATTTTCCATACGCGGGGCATAAGCCCCTTTTATGTGCAGAAGTGCAGTAAGTACAGTTTCTTATGTAACTTGATGTGCTTGGTTTTGACTGCCTCGTCCACTGCTGATTTATTGGTGACTGTTGTCCACTTCTGTTATACTTTTCCCGCTGATTTAAATTGCCGCTATATGAACTATTGTTCGCACCTTTGTTTCTGTTTCTTTCTTTCACTTCCCATACCTTTGCCAGCTCCTGTGTCTCCTCCATCGTTGCATTTTTTTCCGCTATTCTGACCATCATTACCGCTTTCTCGTAATCCAAATCCTCAGTTCTGATTAATTTGTCTCGCATTTTTTTGTCTGCTATGCCCATCATGACTCTGTCTCGAAGCATGTCATTCTCCTCTTTAAATTTGCATGGTTTTACCAACTTCCTTAAATCGATAAGAAAATCCTCAAACGCCTCCCCGACTTCCTGCTTTCTTTTGTAAAATATGTACCTCTCATATAACGTATTCGATTTAACTGAACAGTAGCTGTCAAATGCGCCAATCACTTTCTCATACGATTTCAGATCATCTGCTGTTAACTGGAATGTTTTAAACGTTCTTCGTGCTCCTTCCCCAATTTGATTTAGAAATACAGCTATTTTCATTTCATCGTTCTCGTCTCCCAGCCCAGCAGCAACAAGAAATATTTTAAAATTGTCTTTGAATTCTTCCCAATTTTGTGTTGGGTTATTTGTTAAGTCCAGGTCCTCCAATTTCTTAACAAAATCCATTTTATTCTTATTTTTCTTTTCACTTAAATTTTCATTTGTACTAGTAGTATCACTTTCATCAATTGGAATATTTCTTTCCGATCTTAACCACATAGTTTTTTTTTCACGGCTCCGAATCACTAAGCCGGCTGCGCCATGTAGCAATAGCAATGAAAAGACAACCGCTCAGTTGAAGTAACTCTTTATTACTGAATGCTAATTGAGTGACAATTGACTATTGAGTAATTTAGTCTTATATACTTAACTTATACTATGGTTCTCTTCTACACCTTTGATACAATAACCTAGTACGGTCTATCTTATCACAGGTTTGTCGCTACTTCTACACAATTCACAATGATAACCACTGATAGGAAGCAAGATATATCAATCACTCCACTGACGTGATATAAGACTCTTGCGAAAATTGGTCAATTCCGCTAGATAAATAAGGTGGTCATATTATCGATAAGATAAGACATGTGGTGTAAACAGGCTAACGTCACACTGCAAGTTCTATATAAACTTTTGGGCACGTAGCTCAAGCTCAACACCATTGCGTATCATTAATAGAACTGTTTATTTACTTTAAACCGCTTGTCTTATCGTGTACACTTGACTCTATGATAAGGAACAACTTACGGCACTTGGTTAGTTTCATTTGAACTTCAAAATAATTAAACATTTTTTTTAAGAAAGCGTGCGAAAATCAATTCGTTAATTCGAAGTCCATGATATCTTTCGGAGCCTTGAACTTACACATCCGTTTAATCATTCCCAAACACGACTACTCAATTATCGAGTCTAATTTTCAAGCTGATAATTTTGTTTAATGTTTACATGACTTTTAAATGCCAGCTTTTCCAATTCAAAAAGCCACAAATAACCAAATCAACTCTTCTTCCTTTGACTAATTTATTTTACAATACAAAAAAAAAAAAAAATTGTTATTGGTCTCGTCGAGAATCAATTTAATAGAATTGCATTTGGATTGTGTGCGTTCGATTGATGCTAAATGGTTTCACCCTGAAATTCGATTGGCATCGATTGGTTGAACCAGCCAAAAGAGTTATTTTGCACATTGTACACAAGTCACGCAGCAAATTTGCCGCCACAAAGCAAATTGATAAATATTTTTTTTAATATGTATCTTTTAACGGAATAACTGTTGCGGTGGTGGTGAAAAAAAACTCAACTCATATATATAAGGACGCGTGTTCGGAATTGAAAAATTTATTTGTTTTTTTTTTTTCGAATGAAATTAGGTCGAAATGTCCTCAGGCTGAGGGTGTATCGTGACAAGAAACGACATCAAAAATATGCTTTGAGCTATATTGTCATGAGTAGGAATCTGTACCTATAACCAATTTTAGTTTCTAACAACATTCTTCGAACTTTTTTAAAACACAAGGGTCACAGGACTAACTTCAAGTAGAAAAGCCAGAGAAACATGTCACTAAAGACATTTTGCTGCTTGTTAAATTTTCGAAACTACACATTATAATTCAAGGTCATTATTGTACTCCCCTTAATGTAAATAAAGTCAATAGCTCGAACCAACTATCATATTACCATCATCATCTGGCAAACGATATCACACCCATGCAACCATTTCAGTTCCAAAAGCCAAAAGAGCACAAACAAAAAATCGACAAATAAATCAAAACCCAGAAGAGTGCACAATATAGGATCATATAGGTCATTCATCTTCCTTAACATATTTTTCTTCTGTTTGGTATATGGAATCACCAGAGAATAGGAGTAATATGGACAAAAAGATACTCTCCATGCACATGTCTGGAATATTTACTTTTCCTGATTGAACGCAGATGTTTTCTATTTTTATTCTCTCCCTCTGAGATAATGTGCTGTCTGTTATTTCAGCAAAAAAATGTTTGTTTTCACTCTTGCATACATATAATAAATATAAAGGCCAGTTAGCAAAGGATGATCACATCAACCAAAAGGATAGGAGCGGGATTGAAAAAAAAAACACCATCATCTGTGTACAGTAGCACTCAGCATATTAAACATTAGTATTCCGACAGAATCCATTTATCTCAGTTGGGTTTGATAAAAAAAAAGAATAAAGATGCCGACAAGTGGTCAATAATACAAGTCTACGAGTATGTATCTTACAATCGGAGTTTTCTAATAGCGAAAGGCATAATAAAATAAAGCTTTCAACCATTGAAAATCGTACAGTTTGACAGCAAGAATTACAAATAAATGATAATGGAGTTATTTCATTAAACTTGGCAAAAGAACACAACCTTTGGTTAATATCAGCCTTTTTATTACAATAAAAATATTTCCCAAAATGTATGTACCTAACTGCTTTTTAAGAAAGATAATCTAAAAAACCTGTTTAAGGCCGTAGTTATAGTTATCATTGAAATGCATCATTGAAAACTTTATTTTCCGATTTTAAGACGATTAGTAAAACAACATTGGCTTTAGTTGGTATCAAAATAAAGGTAATCAATTGTGGAATTTTTTTACGAAAGAAATTACTTAATTCTGACTAAAACTTTTCTTCAAATTCAATTTTATTATTTCACTGATCGAAATTGATTTCAATGAACAGCTGATTCTCGTTTCTTCAATTTGGAACCCAATCCCAATCGTTTCACTGATGTGTTCGATTCTCTTCCTATTCTCAGCTGTCAGTTTTGTTTTCAATGAGCTAGCTAGAGGAAAATAAATAAAGATTTGAAAGAACGTTTTGCTTTTTTTTAAATCGACTATAAAATCAACGTCAATAATGGTAGAAGTTGCTCAGTGGTTTGTGTGTTGGATTACTGATTGAGATGTCTCCGGTTCAACCCCCAGAAAAACACAAATTACGCCTGAAAATGTTGTCCTCATAGACATTTTTTTTATTTTTTTTTATAAATCTCCAATAAATCAAATCAAATTCTATGTACTCGTATGTACACATGTACATATATCGAAAATTCACAACAACGGCAATCAGAAGACAAGCCTAAACTTAGCACTAAGGCCGCGTGCGAACTGTATTCAAATGCGAGACAATTTTTGACACTATCGTGTGTATTATATGTCTACAAAATGGGTGTCAACAACTACCTGCATAAATAATCGATGGTATACGAAAAGAACATGTATCTTAATCTTATAAGACAGGGGGTGTACAATGAGATAAATGTCAAATTGGTATTTAAGAGATCTGTCTCATTTTCTTTCCCCAATCTCATTGAAAAAAATTGTAATACTAAATTTCAGCAGCAATCCCAAATCGATCTGAATGGGAGAATAGTTCCTACTACAATGCACCGACTCTGTAATTGAAATTTACACAGATGCACCCAAAATTACCAAAGGTACGGGTTTTACCAATGGGAATAAAGGCATTGCGAGTAGCAGCATACAGACTTGCCCTGTCAGGCAGCCATAAAAGGTTTGGAGAAACCAACAAATAGATTAATATTGGTAAATTAAAAGTCTAAAAGTGGAATAGTATTAATACCATAAAATCCAGAAACCTTTGCCTGAAACTAGACGCCAATTCGGGTACCCTACAAAGATTCAGTAGGAGCTGCGGGAACTACGAGGAATAAGAAACCACTGTTTACCTCCTTTGCAAATGCACAAGTCTTGCCAGTTGCCACTTTGCGCAAGGCTACCTTAAGAGTCGAACTGAACTGACGTTATCTACATCAACAAATTCGTTACAAAGTCTTACTATGGCTTTTTACACTAGAACACCCTAAAAGTGTTCGGTGTAAAGCTACGATTACACTGCCATTTTTTTGAGTCATTTAAATGGCGCTGTGACGTCAGGAAAAAATGTCGCATTAGAGCGACATTTGCGACATTTAAGCTACGATTCGTCATTGAAAAAATTGCGATCACACGAAATGGCTATCATCGTCATTTGTGTCCCAAAATCAAATGACGGACACTGTCATTTGTCCTAGGCGTCATTGAAGAGCGATCGCAGACGGCCATTTTTTCCCGCCATTTAAATGGCACTTAATTCATGTCATTTGGTGCCCCATTTTCCTAGACACTTAAATGACGCTGCCAAAAATGGCGATCACACAGAGTGACATTTAAATAACTGCTTTGTGACGGGATCTTACGTCAGAGCGCCATTTAAATGACTCGAAAAATGGCGTACCCCCAAAATTAAATACGTAAGAAATTATTATAGGTGGGCTTCAGTCACTATTATCGAGCCACATTATCCACCACAATTTCACCATCTCCCAATTATTCTCCCAACTCAAGTTCACGAAGGACTCGATGACACAGTTTAATATGACGTGTATTAAAACATTGTTAACCGATTGATACAATTCTCTATCTCACTCAAAAGACATGTGTTATTAATTTGTTACCGGAACACTTCACAATTGGGCCCTCCGAGGCTCTAGTTGCGTCTTCATGGTGACATCATCCCTATGTTGATATTATAAATCGAAATGTCAACCATTTAAACAAAATATCGATTCGATACAAGAGTAGAGAGGGGTATTAAGCACTTCTGAATTCAGCGTTGCCATTTTGACTGCTTTCCAGTCAGATCTGACTGGATTGATATGCATTTAGCTGGAAGATTTTTTAAAATCCAGCCGGCTGGTTTTTTAGCTGGATACGAATTTTGTTTAACTGTTTTTAAATGTTTCGTGTAATATCACTTTTCTATGAATATAAATTTTTAAATTCAAACGAACAAATATTGCTTAAATTTCACAATTTTTGTTGCTCTGAGCTTGGAAGCATATCCCACTCATATAATGAACCAATTTATGCGTTTGCATTTGCACAAGTACTTGCCTTTGCCAACTTACAAACAAATTTGAAACTGAAAATTTAGCAGTTGTGTGAGGTTCAACTTTCCTATACCAGCCGAAGTAACAAAATAATTGGTTGGTACTAATATTACTTACAGAAGCAGCAATAAAATATTCGACATTATGTATGTTGATGCAAATGATGAGGAGACAATTGAAGCGCTCAGAGAGATTGCTATATAAAGTTCATTTATAAGTTAATACATTTCGTATACCCTCCACATGAAGGAATATTTCCTTTATCATTACGTTTGTAACTTCAAGTAAGAATCACCGGATTTGACCAGGATCAAGTTCTGAATCTGAATCGATTCAGCCATGTCCGTCTGCCTGTCTGTCTTTCTGATGAAAACACAATATAGCGTCAAAAGGAAAGAAATCGACCTAGGCGAATGAAATTCTGTCTGAAGACTTCTTTCTACCGTTCAGGTTGATATTGAAAATATAGGCTATATCGGTCAAGTAGTTCTGGTTCTGGTACCCCTCACCTCACACCAAACCAACATTAGACCAATGCCCAGCCCATGCCTCACATGGCTAAATTTTTGCATGACTTGTATATGTATGCAGTGGAGGGTATCAAAAGCAACGGCCAGACCATTAATAACACTTTTACTTGTATTTTTATTTTCATGACTGGATTTTTAGCTGGATTTTTGTTTGAATTTCTTTGACTGATTTTTTGACTGGATTTTAGGTTTTTGACTGATTTTTTTGACGGATTTCAAAACGGCAACCCTACTTCTGATGCCCTTCACTGTACCAATTTGTAGTCCACTTACCCTATCCACCAGCGGAAGCAAATAAATAACAAAATGCTAAGAACAGCATTCAACCAATCTACACGCAGCAGAAAATACCACTCATAAGGATTTCATTTGTTCCGAGATTTTGCGTTCAACTTTTTGTTTTCGGCGGCTTTCCCCTTTTCTTCAACCAGAATCGGCGGTAACCCAGAAACTCGAAACGGAAATGAGCTGCGATCCGAGAAACATGATTCAAATGTCGAGAATATAATATGAGTGTAGATATAGCATTTTGTTGTCGCAATTTGTTTCCTTCATTTTTCTGCACAATTCACTTTTGAGCGGTCAGAAGCAAAAGGGCCAACAAGGAAGTTGTGCAAGGCAAACAAAAAACACAAAAGCAAAAGGAAAGCGTGTTACATTAATTTATTACGGACCATTTGCAACTGCAAATTGCATTTTACTGCCAAGGAGATACCAGAACCAGATACACATTAGAGATACCGAGACGATGAAGTGAGTCATTTTCGATGGCGGCACAGTCTTGCAAAGAAACACGACAATATGTTTTGTATGTATATGTATAAGCATATTATGATTTCGATGAATGTAGGTCAGGTCAGGACCGTTTCTCTCCTACAGAACAATTTAGCTAATTAGCTATTGGTTTTTATTGATGAATGGATACGATGTTCTGTCAAAACAATTAAAATTACATTTGTGCTGTCAAAACTGTCAAATAAACTCTCAAGTGGGTTCATGGACGTCACCTTACCGCAATTACTCGAACCATTGAGTGCAAAATTGCTGAGCGCAATCAATTGATGTTTACTAAAAATAAACACTGGGGTATCATAAATCATAGCTTGAAACGTTAAAACGCGTCATTAAGCGTAATCAATTAACATATAGTCGTGCATAAATTAATTTCAAACAGCAAACATGCAGACACACGGCCGGCTGCGGTGTATACAGACTTACTTAAGACATTAGCCTACAAGTTGTCGAAGTGTCTTGTAAATCTATTCCTTTCGGTGAAAGACGTCGCACGAGTCGCGTTGAGATTTCTATTAGTGAGTTTATTTGAGGTAGTGGTGTGGTAGTCACCAGAGGTTATACATAATAGTGGTTGAGAGGTATAATGTAAGACTTGACTGATAGGTACGTTGCTAAACAAAATTTGAGATTAAACTTTCGTTCAGGTGAGGCTTTGGAGTTTCAGTTTCGTTGCTTGCATGTGATATACATTTTGTAATGGGAGCTTACTATTGGGAGCCTATGTTTTAAATAATTGTTTTATGACATTTATTATTATTGTAATTTGAAGTTTTGCTGACATGAATTTAGAATAGTTGCAAAGAGAAATTTGTAAACGCATTGTTTTGTCAGAGTGCTTCAAGATATAAGATCTTGGGAAAAGTCAATTAGATTTAATCTGCTTTTGGATCGCCTTAAAAATATTTACTTATCTACTAATCGCAGTTCATAAGAAAGCAAAGTACCTACACGAATCAAAAAGGTTGGAACAAGTGTGGTGCTCAATAATTTCTATAAGATACTCAAAATCCACAAAATGTCGATTCGAATTTTTTGATGAAAATGAAAAATGGTTTTCAAAAGTTTTCGTAACATTTTAGCTTTTTTCCACGAGAACCAGTTTTTTTTTTGTTTTTTTTTTAATACTTTTCCCGGGAAAGGCAAAAACCTATAACGCTTCATCAGCGCCCCGACATGCTTGCAGATATATGTGAGTTCTGCACTTAAATTGCTGCAAATTGTAGTCTTCTGGAAATATATCCCCAGGAAGCGAGTTCCAAAGTTTGCTTGTCCTGTAACAGAAGGAGTTTTGGAAAATTGATGTCCTCGCGGTTGTCAGGTGTAGTGTATGGTCATGAGCATTTGCAGCCTGTTTTGTGAGGCGCCTAAAACTTGCATTTCGAGGGATACTGTCTTTGAGGTCCTCGGAACATCTACCATGGAAGTACCTATAGAACAAGCATAGGTCAGCGACTAATTGTCCAATAAGTCTAACTGCTCGTCTCTGTATGCTATCACGTAGGTTAAGTGAATGTTTTGGGGCCGAGCTCCATATACGGGCACAATATTCCAGGTCTGGTCTAACCTGTACTTTGTAGAGAAGGAGAAGTTGCTTGGGGCTAAAGTACCTCTTTGCTCTAAATAGGTAGCTCAACTTAGCGGACGCCGATCTTGCGATATAGGATATTTGGTCCTGCCATGTGATACCTGAATTGACCGTGACTCCCAAAATGTGCATTGTGTCTTTGGAATGGATTAGATGGTCATTAGTTTCGGAAAAAAACAGGGAAAATTGTAATACCATGGCAGCTTTTATAGTTTTTTTTGAGAGCATCACAATAATCCAATCCTTGGGGTAGGTTCCATTTTGTCAAGTGGGCGGGAAGTCAAATTCTAACCGTGTTTGCGGAATCTGCTATCAGAAAATCTGCCAGAACGCCATCAATATTAGCTACTTTCTTTCTACGGTTCTCTTGCATATCCCTTTCCTGAAGCGTTTCCGCATTTCTAACCTCGTCCAGCGAAGAAAATAGTTTTTTGCTTAAAACCAAAATGACCGCTGAAGAACCTACCTCTGCTCCCACATCGAATGGACCATATCGAAACACAACCAATTTATAACTTACACTTAACGGTCTAAGTAATCCTACCTAGGTGTCTAGAACAAGCTCAAAGACCCTAATCGATTTAATAAAGTTTCACCGTCATCTTCACACATCGGAAATACCTGCCTTTTGGTCAAAAACACGTTTCTTTTTTAAATTGATGACTGTATACTGTTTGTATGACAGGGACACCTAGTGATCATCACAAACATCCATCAATTACATTCTGATTGTATGCAGCATGACATGATGAGCTAACTTAACACATTTACAAGCGCGACGTCTTGATGGCGATCGCCACCTTGAAGAAGATCGTGCTTTTGTACATGCGATCCGTACATCCGACAACATGAATTTTTTTTAAATAAAAGTTGCTTGCTATTTAAACAAATGATGTGTTATCGTGTTTGTTAAAAATGAAAAATAAAATGCTAATCGCCTGCATTGAACTAAACGATGGTGTTCGCATTGCACATAGGTTAATAATAATTTTCAAATTAGCAACTAATTTAATCAAAAAAATGGTTGGAAATGTAAATAATTAAATGTCCAAGAGATTCTTTAGTTGGAAATGTTTTTAAAATGGACAAAGAAATTAATAAGCAAAATGGTTTTAATGTATTTTAATTTTTACAAAACGGGATATACCAGAAAGAAACACCAACAGATGTCAGTTGATTGCTCTGCTTGCTTCCCTTATTATTAAGTTCACTAAAAAAATATAAGATGTGAACCTTATTAATGAGACGGTTTATGATGATTTTATGAATAAGTAAATACGTGAGTGAAGAGTGAAGGAAAAATATATTCCATTCATTCGTTGATATTCAATGATATATGTGACAGATATATGTGTTGACGTTTACCGAGAATTTAATAAACTGAATAAGAAATGAAGACACACACGGTTACACGAAAAACATTTGAATATCTATAAGTTGCAAAATAAATTTGATTCGATCTAAAGTCATGACATTTATCTGATAAATACAGTGACTTTGGAATATTTGAAATAGCCTTAGTATACAAAATGATTTATAGGAAACAAGTTTTTAAAAAAAATATGAACATTACTCAAATGGTCTTTAGAAATTTTAAATTAAACGAAAATAAATTGATTACCATGGACGCTCGTCGACGCTTCGAACAACTTTCAGCGGATGAATTCACTAGACTGAGTCAACGGTGTCAATATGGCGGACTTGAGCTCCTCCGACACATTTGGAGCTGAGGTCAGTGAGGATTTTCGAGGGCTGGTCAGTGTGCTGAAACGGAAATGGTGGAGGAAAAACCCACTGTAGGCATGCAGTTGCAGCAACTCTCACTCACATTTCCGATATTGATTACTGACACCTGGCAAAAGGCCTGACCCTGCAGGTTGAAAATGGTGAGTCAGGCAGTGTTGCCATGAAAATATTTCGAAATAGTACAGTGTACAGGTGCAAACTGATGAAATACACCCTTTGGTCGACTTCGACACTCCGTACGAAGTGTCATACCCGGAAAGATATGAATGGCAAAGGGATAAAGTAATTAAGCACTGCGAAATAGCGGTCTACACGGACGGCTCAAAAACAGCGGAAGGTACGGGTGCTGGAATCTACTCAGTAGATCCAGATCTAAAAGTGTCTATACGACTACTGGATACAAGCAGTGTCTTTCAATTAGAAGTTCTGGCTGTTCTGAAAGCGGCAGAGCTTATGCGGATGAGATCTATATCTGTAAAGGATATAGCCATCTACATCGATAGCCAGGCTGCACTCAAGGCACTGGAATCTACGAACATCAATTCTGAATTAGTCAGGACCTGTCGCACAATGCTTAAGGCATTATGCAGTCAGAACCGAGTGTGACTGTGCTGGGTACCAGGACACTGCGGTATAGCTGGAAATGAGCAAGCGGATGAGCTTGCGTGGATAGGCGGGGAATTGCAAGACGGAGGAGATGTGGATATTAAACCACCTCCTTGTATCATAAAAAGCGATATTAGGAATAAAATAAATAAGGAAGCCGACCGGAGGTGGGAGGTACTCATCGGTCACGCAGTATCTAAGGCACTTTGGCCGCAATACGACCGTAAAAGATGTAGGGAAATCCTCAAACTAGGCAGGGAACAGCTTAAGACACTGATCGGCATATTATCAGGGCACTGTCTTCTTAGAAAACATGCCAAAAGACTTGGGCTAGCAGACTCGGACACTTGCAGATTCTGCAATGACCTGCAAGCCGAAGAGGACATAACACATATACTGTGCGAATGTGAGGCCATATGTCGCAGTAGAAGAACATTTTTGGGCAGGTACTTCTTCCAACATTTAGGGGAGATAGACAATACCAACTTCAAGGGACTACTTGGTTTTTGCAGGGAAATTGGGGCTTTCGCAAGGGCAAGTGTTTAGGTGTTTTTCCATTGTAGGTCACTGCAATTGGCTCCCCCTATAGGGATCGCGATGGGCCCTTATGGTGCCTTGTGTTGTATGATACATTTCATACCCCTTTTTAACCTAACCTAACCTAACCTAACCTAGTATCTGCAATTTCGATGAAAAAAATCTACAATACAGATTTTGGCATCTGCAGCTGGGTGAAATTCTACAAAATGCAGACAGACGACAAGTCTCGGATATGGATGATCCAAATGTTGCAAATGCAAAATGAGCTTTAGACCTGCTAGTGGAATGTTCGGACCTTAAACATACAGCTTCCAGGCGAGGAATTGGAAGAGATCCTGTATAACTACAAGGCCGATGTGACAACCATCCGGGAAGTGAAATAGGATGGAGAAGGTCAAAGAAAAGTGTTGTGTATATGGATGGTAATGAAAAGCAACGTATTTAAACTTCAATTACAATTTATTTCATTTAGGAATATAATGATAGTTACAAGAGTGACTGGTCGGTTTCAGCGTTAGATATAGAAGGGAGGATGACCGGAAAAGGGTGCCCAGATCATCCATTATAAGAATGGGGTATTGCCAATTGTCACATATAAATACAATCGATAACATCATTAACATCAGTGTTGACACTTACAGATTGCATGTAGTAGCGAACCTAACAAAAAGACAATAACATTCGCGAGAGATGGATCACTCGCTCAGTAGTCCAGCTCCAGAACTCTGACAGTGCTCCCGATTCTGAACTGTAGTAAAAGAAAAGCGAACATTTCCTGACGATCGTGTTGACAGTAACCCGATACACTAACGTGAAAAAAACCCTCACCTAACTCCATAGTTCCTAAACTGCTAACATCCGGTTATTCAGTATACCAATACATTGCAATGAAACCTGCCATGATCTTTTTTTAATGCCTGTCTACTAATTACGAATGTTTTTGTCAAACGCCCTAGGCTATTCTATAATGTATGTGCCAATTATATGCAATTAATGCCAAAGAAATAGAGGCACAACGTCCACACCTTAAAATTGCATGATATTTCCCTGTAATTCTATAAAATCTCTTCTCCGACTAATTGCTGATTTCTAATTGAAAAATGATTAATCACAATTACTATACAATTACTCCAACAGAAAACATATACTATATAGCCGGCATTCAATTCGCGCGCCCTAAAGGCTAAAAATGTTGTTCTAAGATAATAATTGACAAGAATTTGCTTTCTAATAAATATAGTAGGCAAGCCTATACCAACAAACTAAAAAGACAGACAAAATGTTCTTCCGTCTATATTAGTAAGCGTACGCCGAACTTTGCCGAAAGACAAGACCTTGAAACTGACTGTAGTCGTTAAAAAGGCAAATAAACATACATCTAGCTCTTGTCAGTTAAAACGCGCAAATTAAAACCAAGCTAACTGCGAGGAGCTAATAAAAAGCCCAAACAAACTTAACTGAACCCCAGCGACTTGAAGCAAAAAAAAAGAAAAGAAAACAAGTCAATTAAGATTTGGCAACCACGACGTGTCAGTGGCGGTTAAATAAATCGTAAACAAATAGCACCAGATAGGAGAGTGCAGGCAGAATTCTAAACCAGGCTAAGAGTATTGACATTGAAAATGTTTCTTATCTAAAAGCCTGACGTCTGAATATTATTAAAACGTTTTTTGATTTAAATTCTAGTGCAACACATCAACGCTTGAGGGTTCGACTGAACTTTGTACCTATTTTAAAGATAAAGCCGAAAAGATCTAAAGTGTGATACATATCTAATTAGAGATATCATCAGCGGAGGATCACCTTACTGTGAAATTTATTTGAAATATGATAATTATTTTTTTAAGTGTGGACGACGCCCACGATAACCTCATTCAGAAGCTTCCATTAGCCGGAATGAAAAGACGTAGTTTTAAATAACATAGTTTATAGATTTATGTGCTATAGTCTGACATTTTAAGCAGGCTTTTGTTTTGTTTTTGCTTTTCGGAGTGGGCCTATTAAGTATCGAAGCTTTCACCTATGCGTTGATGAGAAGTCTTAATTTCTTAGAAAGTGAGACTTTGTGTAATAATGGGTGGGCAGGTGTTCTTTTGGGGGGGTCTAGTGTGAAAGATGAAGTTATTGCTGCACATCATTTTGAGCTAACTGAAGAGACTGGATTTGATTTAAAATTACACATCAATGGATGTGAATATAGTACGCTTCAAATTAGAGGGGGATTGTTCAAGATCGAATTCGTTAACATAATATGCGTGAAACGTGTAATAATTTTACTGATTGCAGTTATTGTTATATCAATACGAAACAACTCGTGGGATACTTCAGAGCTCTGCGACAGACGATTCTGGTGAAATGAATAGCGCAAAGCAACAACGCAGACAAAATAAATTTGTATAGAAATGTCCAACGGGGTCAGTTCAGCGTCAGCGTTAAGGTACACGGTATGTAGCAAGCCACATACGTATGTAGTACAGACGTTGCCTCAAACCCTCATGCCGTGTACTAGCACGTTTATGAATATCTGCGACTGGCAGGAAGATGGTGTGGCAACCCCAAACTGCTGCTCCAATTTGACGAAAGATGATTTTTTCGAAAAAAGTAGTTTAAAAAAGCTAAAAGAAAGTGCAAAGAGCGCAATACTAATTTTAAAAGAAGAACAATCCTGAAGCAAATCCAGAAGGGAAATATTTTGATGGTATCCGTTATCCGCAAAGTATTTTCAACCTTTGATATTATATTGTCCTTTCGAAAAAAAGGTACATAATGTACGTACATAATGTTTCCAGCAGTTTCTAGGTCTAATGTTTTCATAAAAATGAATCAAGAGGAGCAAAAAGTATCTTCTGTCATAATAAAACTGTTTGGCTAGTTTGAAAGCGCTCATTGTATTTAGTTCAAATGGTTTAGCTGAGTGGCTCAGCGGCTATTATGCTGGACTCTGGTTCAACCTCAGGAACCTGGCAAAACATTCGAGTGTACAAAATTGTACGTTCCTCCCATTCATGCAAATTGATAGATTTTCTCCGAAAAGTTATGTTATGATGTATCTGTAAGTAAATGTGACTTAGTTCGATTAGTTCACGTAATACAGGGCGTGCTCACTGAGCGAGAAATGTTGAACTTGATGATAGGTCTATTTAAAAAAGAAAACTGATTTGATGTTAATTAAGCTTTCGCTCAATTGGAATGTATTCAGGCCTAAACAGTCAACAACAAGAGTTTGAATATCAAACTAATATTGGCTAATCCAGCCCAGGCGGTTTTCGAAACCTACACAAGTTCTAATTTGGCGTAAAAGTGTTAGACCCTAGTCGAAGAGGCATCACTAGATACTAGACTCGCAGATCTCTATCACTCGTAAGTATTAAGAAATGGACAACTTGTTATGCGCACACATTTTTATCGCACATCAAATGTGCGCTATTACATACTACTTGGAATACTGAATGTGAACGACATGAGGTCCGACATTATACTGGGAACAGTTAACTAATGTTTCAAATTATGGATGGCGTTTTCAGAACCATCTTTTCTAGCTTTAATGCAAATGACATGTCTCACTATCCAGATGAGTATAAATTGAAGAATAGCAAATTTGAAAATGTACCTCAAGTATCTTTTACATTGAAAGCTAGTTACGCGACTGAATAGTCGTTTGACGGAAAGCACATGTTTGCAACTAACCTAAGTGTAGGAAAGTGTTTTACAAACTCATTTTTGGGGTTCTCTTTATTTAAAAAGTGTATTTCAAAATCGTCCATATCACTGACATAGGCCGACACTGATGTTCTAATGGATGCAAATGTATACAGTAGATCCTTAAGTGTAATATTATCAGAGTTCACTGACCAAATTCATTCAAAAGCCAATGCAAAGGGGCTTTTTTCACACGACGTGTTTCAATACAGTCCGGGTCGGACAGTCAATTTGTTCACTTTATTATAATTCAACGATCCACAAGGAGCCTCTGTCCAAATTGGAACTTTTAACGAATGAAAAAACATTGTGTGAACCATGAAGAAGAATTATTTCAGAAATATCGTAGAAAAACGGTTCCCATGCCCATCGGTTTTCACCGGAAATGTTCTGAAAATCAACTGTTTTCGATTTTGTTTTGAGGGGTTTTTCTCCCCTCAGTTTTAAGTTGTTGTTGTTGTTTTTTTTACTCGATGTTCGATGACCTTTTTCAAAACGGAAAACAAAAACATACGAACAACTACTGAAGTGGATATCTAAACCTCGCTATACCTGTGCAATCAAACCCAAGTCAATGTCATCCACAGCAGGTGTGTTTTTTCAGAAATGAGAATTCCTTTCCTAATGACATGAACTCTCATAACAGAAATCCATGTCATTGTTTTGAGAGTCTCATAATTTAACCCTGGCGTACATGAATATTGTGATTTGTGACTTGTGAGTCAAACAGTTTTTTTTTTCTTTTTTGACTTTCATATCACCTGAAGCACAGGGAATGGTTTCGTTTCTGACCTACACCCACAATCCTTAATGCCGCGAAGTAGTAGATACTCGTATGTTCACCAAGCTCTTAGCTGAGGAAAATCAATTAATTGTAGTGTGCACTCAAGTTCGCTCCTGTGCGTTGCATTATTTATCCGTGAACAAATTGAATTTCACAGATACTCCCAAGTCACAGCAATAGCGCTGAAATGCAAAATTTTGTGGTTCCATGGATTATTGATGCACGAATTATGATTGCTTTATGGTTCAGATTGCATTTTGTTGGGGTAAATCTTCCGTTAGTAATTGTCGCCTCTGGCACGGCATTTTTTTTTTAGTCCTAGTGGGTGTGACGGCATGATGCATGCAAGTAAAAAAAAAACTGAAAACTAATTGAGTTTTCTCATGATGTTGGGCTATATGAAAAAGTGACGCAAACGCGTTTAATGCGATTTGTACTCCTTAATCCGTGCGGATAAAAAACTAACCGCAGAGTTGGTATCGCTTAACTTACTGAAACAAAGCTCTGCATGGGTATTTGTAATCGCAATCACAATAGCACCTTCTGTGTGGCAATGGCAACGGCAGTGTTTTGCTTTAATCGAATTGATTGACGCTTTGGTGGTAGAGTGGCATAAACAGCAATCAGTACATCGCAACCGCAGGATTATTGAGTGAAATTTGTTAGCGCATTTGTGTATATACGCAGTAAACACTGGGAGAAGGCCTCAAGTGCAATGTGCACATAAATAAATCCCATTGTTGTGTGTATCGCACTTTGATCAACATGGGCGTGAGCACAAGAGGGAGAATTAAATTAATAGACTAAATTTTGTTGTTAGGCAAATTCGATTAAACTAATGGATAGAAAAGAGAGTGACTGATAGGTTGAGGCGATTTAGAGAGTTCAGGAAAGTAGGTAGGTGCATTTTAATGTGTCCATTTAATTTTCATTAGCTCACTCTGAGTGGTTTAGATGGCAGTGATGGGAAGAGGTATACTTGACGTCTGAAAAAGATTGCAATATCCTGTAGGAAGTCGAAGAAGACTCGAGAAATTAACAATTAACAGATAAATTTTAATATTAGAAAAGTTGTCAACGAACATTTTGTGGTCCTTCGAGCCGGAATTTTTTTCAATTTTCACGAAAATGTAAAAACTTGGTAAAAACTGCCAGGGCTCCCCAATTCCCCTATTCACCTGCACTTACATTCATATTGAATTATTTGAAAACGCATACATTTTGCGCTATCACTATGAAGTGAAAAAAATTTAATTCGCACACGTATGAGTGGTCAGATTTTTATCGCACACTATATGTGCGCTATCAAATACTGCTTAAATAACTGCGTGTGATGGTGGACTTGTGAAAACTAAACACAGGAGTTGCGAAATTGTGTGCGCATTACCAATTGGTGCAACTTTAAAAAAAATTACTGCCTCTGTGACACACATTTTTGGTCGACCTCGAAATATATGACAGATTTTGCTTTTAATTGAGAAAAGTAGACCGAGATATTAAAACTAAAGTAATCACTAACTTATCTATCGAATAATAGTGAAGTAACTCCACATTGAACAAAAGATTTTCATACAGAATTTTAAAAAATAAACAAAAGAAATACATTGGCCCCAAGCTACCTATGTACATACCTACGTTATCAAAGATACCAGTCAGTTTTTCGATTTAAATACTGTCAAGAGATACTGTCAATACTGTCAGAAGTTCAACCAATAAAGATCTAGTGTATGAGAATAAAATATCAACATATACCTACTACACTTAAGATGGATCGTGTCTGATAGTAGGATAATGTCATCAGCAACACAAAGATATCGGAATTTTGAAAAATCAAATGGGCCCATCTAGGGACTATCGATTCAATTGAATGACGGTTGATTAGATATTATGTTGAAAAAATCAGAAAAAATTTCACAAGATGTTTATGCAAATGCGTTCTAAGTAGGTACATATATCTATGTATAACATTTTTATACAAAACAGCAAAAATGGATCCAATGCAGCTGTTAACAACACTCGATATGTGCGTATACACTATTTTACAATTAATGCACCTTCCTGTTCCTATATCTTACTGATCTCCATCCCATCTGCTCCTTTCCAACTAAAACGTCAGATTGCATTTATTTCGCTGAAAATAATTATCCTGTACCAACAGATAAAACTCGTTGCACACAAACAACAATATTATGGCCGACAAAGTCGCCCATCAAACTCGTATAATGACACTTAACATGACACCTGAAAATGTCGTCTGAAAGGCCGTTTTAGTGTTTGAACTTTTTTTTCGCACTTATCTGCGAACTGCAAGCACTACCATCAGATTTTCTTCACTCATTTATCATCATCGCAGAAATCTTGATGACAATCATGAATTCTGATATAATAATCATTACACATTACATAGTTATATAAATGTCGTCGAACGGATGTTGGTAGATTAAAAAAAATGGTAAAAAGGAATATTTTAGTAATTAAAAGATTTTTTGTCATGTTTTGTGATTCATTATTTTAATTTTATACAGTAGCTTAACATAGTTAATACGACTAATTAAAGGCACTGAAACTGAAACTGAATGTCGCTACTAATGATGATGACGAATGGAATTAATTAGTTGCAAGTGGTGTCAGATGGGACTTTGGGGATCGTAAAGAGTGGATATTTATTTTACGAAAGAGCGTTGTACATGTTGTGTATACAAAATCATAGTTGAATGCATTACTTGTTATTTAGAAAGTTGAATTAGATTTCGATTGAACGTTAGGTAATTGAAAGGTTACGAATTAAATATTTATTAATCGTTATGACAGTAGATATAATGAAGCAAATATAAATGATCAGCCTGGGCAACTAGGCGATAAAAGTGAAACTTCAAGAACCTTGCTAAATAGTAACAAATGCTGCACAACTGGCGGCATATTAATGTTTAGGAGGACTCCGCATGCTTATACAAAGCCAGCAATGTGCCTCGCCACTCGTGTATAAAAAACGGACACAAGATGCTCGACTCAATCACGATTCCCACCCCCTTTACCGCTGAAGGCTCTTTCCGATCGAGTTAGTGTAGTTGTAGTACACCACCACTCGCATTGCTCTTTTTCTTTCATTGCTTTTCCAATTTCACATAGGTTAATATACTGTTCGAGCTACCTCGAAAAGCGTCCTACCCCATCCCGTTTCCTGTCGCTATTACGTTTCTTTGGAGTTCTGAATTACTACAAATCACGGTGTGTAGAAAAAGTTCCACTTTAACCTGTGGCATCTTTGTTTCACCAGAGTTCGGAACTGCCAAAAGAGCCATATCATTTCAAAAACTCTGGGTAAAACTTGACAGCTAGCATTGCGAATTGGCATTGATAGAAAAAAGAATATTCGAATATTGCTTATATGACACATTTTTCATATTACTTCAGCCACAATTATAACCAGATTTTTAGTGAAGAGTGAAGAAGCATCAAGCTACATTTACACTTGCTTAGCACTTATTTAAGACAAATGAAAAGTAAAAATTTCGAGTTGTAAACGTCGGAGTAGGTATACCAAGCTTAAAGTTATGAGCGATGAATACCTACAAACGAGATTTTGTATACCTATAAATGTACTTGGAAAAGATGACATAGTTAAAATATAAGAGCATTTTTATATTTAATTTGATTGTTTTTGGCACCATTATTGCTTCATTCCGCTTCAGCTAGATTCCAACTATGAACAGGTAAGAACCTTCAAAATATTAATTTATTAACGCTCAATAAATAGCTTCCATTGCATCGCAAAGAATTGCTTAGTTCTCCGGAACCTGATCTATCTTGTAATCTGTCCCAACAAGTCAAACCGAAATTCGAATTTCAATAACCAAACAAAGCTCCTTATGTTGCAGGAACGAATGACACTCCGTACAGTGTTAAGTTAAGTGGTTTTTCAGGGTCGAGTCACATCGGCCTCTTCGGCCCAAGTAAGGAGGGCGTCTGTCTAGACAAAGTCTTTCTTCCTACCAAGTATGATATTGTAGTGTATCCACTTCACTATTCACGCTGGCTTACCATAATTTCGATAGGTATCCTTTGCATTTTTATTAATAAAAACGAATATATTTTAATCACCTTCAAATGAGTAGAGAAAATACTAGTTACCTTGCCAAGACGAACTATGTATACAAAACTTCTAAACCAGACCACACCACAACCCGCAAATCTCAGTTGGAAAACAGACACTTGGCAGACGTCGAGCATTTACGTCAATGTCACCACTACCAGCCCCATCAATTATAGTGTACACCAAGATTTAGCACACGACCTGTCACACACCAAGTTGGGGTGGAGATTGATAGATGACAGACCGCAAGCACCTACTGACCACATGGTCACACTCAAATATAGTGCAGTAACGATTCATAGTGTCTTTCAATTAGATATCCGATCCGAATCTTTCAGAAGCAGTTTCTCACGAGATTTTCCACCAATACATGGTATTACACTCAACACCATCCAGCCTAGCCTACAGCACTAATATTCTCCAGCCTACGACATTTGTTCAAAGTAATTGCACGAGCAAAAACATAGACTACAGAGCATCATATATGGCAAGACAAGACGGTTGAGATACATATTTGTAACCTTAACATACGCACATCTAATTCAATTCATCTGACTTGTCTTACCTGACCTAGATGATACACAGTGCGTAAATTGGGAATGCACTCTCCCGTATACTGTCATTCGTCTATCAATATTGGAAACCGAATAAATTTATGGAGGCGAAATAAGATACATATGGTGTCGATTGAGATACAAAAAATACTCTCACAACGACTATACTAACAAATTGAATCTATTTGGTGATTTGATATCCGCCACCTATCCAATCCACACACACATACACCCTATACATCTGATATCGCAGAGAAATGGAAAAAGCCGCAAATGGGGGTCTCTTTCAAAGGCTTCCTCAATAAAAATATGCGAGGTATTTTTTCATTTGTCAATGGGAAACTCGTTGTCCTCAATTATTATAGGTATTGCAATCTCCCATAATATGCCATCGAAAATTAAGCACATGAACAATACGTTATGCAAATTCCTAAGTTGTGAATTGCTAATTTGTATTTACCTATTTGAGGTGAAATATTTCTTCACTGGTAGGTATCTACTTCTATAGGCTACTTAGCCAAATAAAGATATTTGGATCTGGGGGTGGTGGCATGGAATTTCAAATCGTCGTATTTTGAATGCGAATTCGTTAGGTTAGAATAGATATGAATCTACAATAACACGCAGTCGATAGATCGTTATAAATTTTATGAAAAACATTTTCAGTTAACAGACAGTACAGATTCGAAGACTTGTTTTGTCGATTATGGGTGCAGTACTTGGCCAAAGATACTCGTACTTGAATTTGAGGTTTATTTTTTCTTTACTATTGTTATTTACCTTTTCGAGTGGAGTTCATTACAAAATCATTTAATTAGTCTGATTTGTTGGACGACGTAGAGTGGACTACTGGTTTACTAGTTTAGGGGATTTCTTTTGTTTGTCTCTGGGATCGTTGTCGTAGATGCCTCGGGCTATGCCATAGCGAAAGGGCATTTGTCAGTGAATGAAAATGGTTTCGCTCAAGTGGTAGCAATTATATGCAATCAAAATGTAGACGATTTCACTTTGACTTTACAAACAGATTTACGATGTAGATTTAGTTACAAACGGAAGTGGATTTGTTAAGAAATTGCAGCATTTTAAGCAGTTTGTCAATGTTCAGTGAGTCATTTTCATTCACAGACTTTTTGAGAAACATATTACAAAGTACTTGGATAGTAGAACTACGATACATACAACATGTATGTAACTACAAGTATTTCGATTCTCTCCCTGTGGATATTTTAACTATCGGTAAACGGTTTTCAGCATGTGGAACGTGGGAGATTCCTGATTTTGACAGTATATTATCATTCGGAATTAATATTGGTGCGGTAGTATCTGCGTCAAGATTTTATTTCGGAGTTTAGTCCGACATTTTCAAAAACGCTGCATATTTCTAGGTGCACATTTCATAATAGCTGTTCTCCAATAGTAATAGATAGATTTTTATTTCGTCATAATAATTACAAAGGAGAGCCATCACACAATTTAAAATAAAGAGAAATGATATATAGGGTATGTATATCTTTCAACTGAAATAATCTTAAATATTTTAAATACTATTTTATAAATTCAAATTTTTTTAAGGGAAGCAACGAGAAAACCCAACATTTAAAAAAACTCCAATAGTAATGTGCTACTAAAAACTAAATCTTTTATGTTATTTGCCGGTAGATATGTAGCCAATTATGACCGCCTGAGATGACCAAAACTGCATTTTTTAAATGTCATTTTTAAAAAGTGTCAAACATTAAGAAGCTGAAATTTAGTAGGTTATTCCCCGTCCTAAATAATAGCGGAATTCAAGATGGAAACGGTGCTTACAAATATTAGAAAATTGATAACAGCAATCACTTTTACAGTCATAAGAAGATTATGAGACTTATTTTTAAGGATTCATTTTTTTAGGGAAAGAACAAAGCCACAATTTTGAATTCTGCTTCTCGATGTCTCATGCAAAATACGGAAAGACCAAAGAACAATTGACGACTTTGTGCCTCATGGATCTGGCTGGTTCTTACGATGTACTATGCATACATCACAATAGCAGCAAAAGTATATAAATTGAGACCATAGCTCAGGGCTTTGTTAAAGAAGTATAGGTTCCTCTTCCTTACAAGAAGTAATTATGTAGTAAAAAATAAGGATGTATGGATACTGTATGTATACCTACATAATATTTGAAAAACAATTATTATCTGTCAGAATGAAGTAGTTATACTGAATAATCTAAAAAGCTGTTACTATCTGCTCTTAGAAAACAAAAAATTGGACCAACGGAGTCATCGCTATAACTATAAAGATTCCAAGGTTCAGGAAAGGAACTGAGTTTTGAGATTAAAAATTAATTCAGTCTATAAAACCGTCGGAAGTAGTTATAAGTATAAATCACAAATTACTGAAAAAAATATTCTTTCGTTCCTTCTTGTCTCACAGTTTTAAAATTGCCATTTATCATCAGATATTACCAGTAACTATCAGCGAATTATATACAAAGCACATGTAAGTATCTCTAACTTGTCGTTTGGTTGCTATAGGCATTTCCGATGAAATGACAAAAATAAAATACATATAAGCAACTTGAGCTCACCAAGAAAAGCTCTAAAATCTAAAAAAAAATGTAAAATAAAATCAAACCTTATTTCCGGTATCGCCGCCGCCGCCGCTGGTATTCCCCATCGGTGGACAGCTTTGCCTTTTGAAATCTTTGCGTATGGCCAGCTCGTACCACGGTATAATCGGCTTACTCCTCAACGTAGTTTGACAGCCTATTTTAAAATCCAACGGATCAACATATTCCGGTGCCAGAACTATACTATTCTCTGCTATGTCCAATGCCACCACGTCATACAAATTACCCGCCGATTTATTACTCCCATTCATCGAAACCATTGAGCTCGTCATTCGACCGCCCATCGTGTGACTTCGTGTGTGTCCCAAGGTGTGATATCGTCGATCTCCACTCATTAGTACTGGCATTGCTGAAGGCACAACTAAAATCTCATCCGGATCACATCCATTATCACTGGCACTGCATGGATCTGTCTCCTGAGACAAACGATGTTGCCGATGCAGCTGATAGTGACGACGACGATCCTCCAAAATTTCGGCACTCGAACTTCGATTATTCACGGCTATCATTTCGAATGGATGATAATAGTTTGTCTGAGCATTGTAATAGTGGTAACTTGTCTTTGGTTCGTTATTTGTACATTGCTCATTGGAATGTGTGCCTAACTGGGTTGTTGCTGAATTCGCTGTGGAATTCAAAAACCGCTTACTATCCACCAGAGATTGTGCTCTTTTGTACTGAATCGTAGCCGATCGCATTGCTGGCCGATGTCTTTGTTCCACAGCTGATGCGGACATGTCCTGCATTTCGAAGATGTTCCCAGGCGAATATGCCTCCAGTTCGTCAAAGGAATGTGACATGCCACCAACTCGAGATGGTATGTATTGGGGTGATTCTGGATCGGAATAGAGAAAAATATTATCTTCGGCAATATAGTCGGGGGTTTTTGGCGTGGCACTGCTCTGCAATGAGTCCAGGGAGAAGCGGGAGTTCTTCTTTACATTCTGATAGTCATTCTGGGTTCCATTGCCACCCACTGCTGATGACGAGGAAGATTCTGATGGTGGCCGGAATGTAGAACAGGGTATCAACGCATTGGGACTTGAGTATAGCGGTTCCCCGTCAATTGTTGGCGTTTCCACCTTAACACCAATTGGATGGTTAGGATGGTGGTGTTTCACACCATATTCCACATCGTTGTTGTTATTATTGTTATTGTTCGGCGCACTACTACTGCTGCAACTGCTGCTATTGCTAAAGTCACTTTTTAACGAAAAGGTTCGCGTTCGCTCAATCTGTTCGGCGGCACGACTTCTCGTCCGATAGAGACCACGTGTGCGAATTGTCGCGTATCCATCGTGTATCTGGGTTGCCTGCTGTGGTGGTCGAACCACAGACATGGCTTTGAAGTTTATTTTTTATTAGCACTGTTTTTCTTTGTTACACTGTTATAGTTCTCATTTTATTTTGTACACACTTGCAGCTATTTTCTAGAAAGGAACATTCATTTACTATAAGGGGTCACACTTACATTGTTGATCATCAGAGTTGTGGAAATTAAATTCTCATCAATCATAATAAAATTTAAATTACAGAGACGAATCTCTGCGTACAGCTGAACGTAGAAATGGTCTTGTGTGCACGAGTGGTGAGTGCAAATGCGGTCTTGGTTCAATTAATGGAAGCGGGCTATATAGTCGTCCCCTCTTTAGCTGGACAAGTAACAATGAAACATGTTTTCTATTATGTGGATTTGATCTAAGTTCGAGTCGAGTGTGTTTGTTGGGCATTTTCTCTTTGTGTGTCTTAATAGAAAAGTCATTTGGAATTTAAGCAGGTAGATAACTAGAAAAATTCAATTTCATGTGGAATAGGTACAGAAAGTCATTCAACCCAATTCAAATCAAATTGTTGATGTCTCAAAAAAGGATCCATTTTGCAAGGCTTTTCTTTGGAAGGGAATGGATGAGAATTCATATAAGGGAATACGGAGGCGTTGGTGAGTAAAAACATTTTATAAAACAGCATTCAATGTACACCATATCTCTGGCTACGAATATCGAGTCACCTAAGGCCAAGTGCGAATAGCTGACGTAGTGCAACGGCCGCCGCCATTCAAATCGATGTACATTAATTTGATAGCAATTTTGAAACCATTCGCAATACATAACTTTATTATTTGTGGAAAATTTAGAAATTAAATGCCATCTTTGAAATTTTATCAATCACTGAGAATTTTATCCTGAGGAATCGTTTAGAATAAAAGCCTATTTTCCAATGGACAGTAATTCTACATATCATGCCCAACCCTTCATGTGATTTGCACAGGCCGGCAAGATCACACCATTTAGCCACCCTTTCTATGGGGTTATGTAAAGTCACGGGCTTATGCAAAGCAGCCACAAAAACGGGCAGCTATCAAATAAAGCCTAAGCAGCGCAGAAAGGCCCGAAGTAAAAAAAATAATATTTAACAGAGACGCTTTCAAAGGAATTATAAATACCGACTTCACATCATTTTAAACAAACAATCACTAATAGCGGGCGATCCGGTAATGCCTAGTAGACCAGCTAGTTTCTCCAGTAGGTACACTCATCTATCTACATTCAGTTTTGTTGCCCTTAAGTGAAAACGGTCACAAGTGGTTTTTAAGAATCATTTACAAGCCCCAATACATCAACAAAGTGATTGAGATTATACTTAGGTACTTGTGTGTGTTTTTTTTTTGTTACCCCAATTTCGTAGAAAAAACTAAATAACGTATCTGAACCCTCTATTAGACTAAATATGTATATAGGTATTGTAGGAGTAACGAACGATAGTTCAGAACGGCTTTCCTTAAGTCCTATTTAAGAAGAATTTCCATCAGGTGACAATTTCCATTTCGGCCTATGAATTAAAACAAAACTGTTATGGGTTTCAGGCTCAAACGGCTTATTAGGCAAGAAAAATAATACCTACTGGGTACAAAAAGTTACGAATTACCTACCTACTTAACGAAATGCAGTCTTGGTCATTATAATGACCTTTTATAGTCCGAGATACATTTTGTAGTAAGACTAAAGCTGCAAGTATTTCATAGAGAAAATGTAAAGATAATAATAAGGAGAATTTTTCTCATGAGGATGTTTTGAGCAGTGTACCGGGATAACCCTTATGATGAATATCTCCTTAAAGCCTTTCAATCAGGCATCAGCATCAGCTGACGGCGATAAGAAAGAATGAACCAGCTAAGTTACTATTGTACACACGTATTGTATACAATGATAAAAATGTAGTTACCAGATTTAAAAGTTGGACCGATTATAAAAACTGCCCCGAATCGTTAACTTACATAGACTTGGTAGCTCTTAAGAGTAAACATTTCTATGCAAGAGGTACCTGCTGACAAAGATCTTAAAGGCTACGTAGACTCCCCGACTTTTTACACCATAGATACCCAGCTACAGATAAAAACTCCTGACTTAATCTCAATCTGAATCCATAATGTATTAATCAACCCGACTGCATTTCAATTACATAACCACCTCACAGACTGGCATACAGACTTCATTATCTGCACCCAAATTGACACTATAAATCTCGGCGCGAGCAACTTTGTTCATTTCACAAAAGCCCAACTTCGAAAAACAACACAATTAGAGATACATAACAAAAAAGCAGTTCTTCAGCCTCTCAGATCAAGTTCCAAAATCGATTCGCAAAAGATTACCTACTCCAACAGTCCAAACCGTTGCCAACAAAAAGATAAAAAAGCAGCACAAAAACTTGGTCGCCTACATTATTCATTTCATCTTGTCTATGGGTGCAATGCCGTTAAGGATCTATAGTATTCCGTGTCCCACATACCATAGCCTACTCCAAATTCAATAAAGTTTTGCAGTGAAGAGATTTCACCGCACAGCTCCTCCGAAATGCAAAACTCTATTGTCAATTCCATCGATCATGTCAAAGTCAAATGTCAAATGCTATCAATCTTCGAATTGGTGACAGAATTGCACACTACTGGCATGGCTGCTGTACCGCGACGATAGCTTTTTTGGAGGAGAAAAATGGATTGCAATCGCTGTCGCCTAGCCGTGCCTTATTGTCGCGCAGCGATTTCCTTAAATGCATATCCGCAACTCAGTGCGATGCTAGCTGCCGATTTGAATAACTCTCGTCTAAGGAGGTTCATTAGACGTTTGTGGAGGAGAATATTTGCACTTTGTCGCCGTGTCGTTGTCGATAGAAATCTTCTTCTTCAAAAGGAAAACTTTCACATTTTTCCCACTCTGTGTGAAAATGTGTAGGCATACAAATAAAACTCCGCACCAAAAGTAAATTGGAAAAATGATAATCATAAAAATTGACCGAAACGGTTTCTCATTTTATCGCATTGTTTTGCGGTCAGATTTTGTTGCTCAGATTTTTTTTTTTTTGCAATTTATGGTGAGAGTTTTGAATTACCTTTACTTCCACCTGATGCTAGTATAGGGTAGTTGTGGCGAACACACAATCGCTCCGTCTTGTCAGTGTGTCACGCAGCACCAAATGCAGGTTGCCTGACAGCACAAATTGCGATTAAATTACCCCACATCTAATGTTGCGCAAACAGAATAAGAGTTCTTCAGTTTTCAGATATCAGTGGGAAATTGGAGAGTCATTATGCGGATGTGAGGTTGGAATTACCGGAGAGGGATTTATTTTTGATGGGATGCGAGAAAGTCAAATGTGTATCATTCATGACATGGCTGGTTGATGTGTCCGTTATTATGATATGTATGCTACGAGATGGGAGCCGGCCCTTAAACTGTTTAAGCTTGTTTTATTATCTCTGCTTTCATTTAGTTTGTTAATCGAAGATATTTTCTGAAACCACTGGAGAACCCGTGGAGAACGAAAAATTAGCTATCGTCAAGCCGCAATCGCTACAAAGATTGGAATGCCTTCGGTATCACTTAGGCTTTAGTTAAGCTCACTTAGCTATACCTATTCATTGGAAAAGTGCAGAGAGTTCCCAAAAGGCAATATGACAGAAAGTATTGATACCAGATTTCATCGAGCCAATTTTATGTCTAAATCGATCAGAAATTATGAGAATGAGACTAATATCCCATCCAAACTGAGATGCAAGGGCTAACAGTTTTCGCTAGATTCTAAGCACATAGATGGTATGGTTCAATAGTGACTCAGTGCTGGGCGTTTTTAAATATAATTGAGACAGTTAAATGTATGTAATTCATTATGAAAGTCTCTAAGCTCTGAGCTTAGAGGAAGTAATAATAGACTTGGACGAGTTTAAAGCACACCTTAATGCAGTCTGGACCATAAACTTACTTATAAACCGAATTAAATTTTTTATGAATATTTACACTAAATCCTTAACTTAATGAGCGATGCTAGTGCAACTTGGTGAGCTGTCATGATACAATACAACTTATCTCGTGATACGCATTATTAATGTAACTATTTACATCGTTCTAGTAAAACATTCAATAAAGATCACCTATTTACAAATCGTATTCTGTTCAACTGTTAATAATATACGATTTATATCGTGATATGAATAATGAGTATAACTATTTATATCATGCAAACAAAACTTTCTATAGAAATCTTTTACTTGAAGCATATTCTAGTAACTATATGAGCGATTTCTATAATAGTAAAGAGTAACATTGGTACACTGTCATAGCATGCAATTTATATCATGATATAAAGGTTATTTTAAGTGTCCGATAGAGGTTGAAGTAGCATAACATATATCATGCTATATTTTGCGTTTATTGCTAGTAGTATTTTCTGAAAATACATTCGAAATCGAATTTTTACAACAGCTGTCTCAGCATGGACAACTGCACCCAGTGAACAAAAATGGAGAAAGATACGTTTGGCACTGACTATTAGTTCTCTCAGAGATTGCGGGGTCGTGAGCATAAGGTATCTGTAATCTGTAAACTGTCAAGTCAATTTTGATTCTGTTTATACTGTTGTGGTATAAAATAATCGTAGTTTTCGAAAGGTAGTTATCGTTATTTCATTATGACCCCATTTGAACATTTGACTAGTTGCTCAATGACTTCTGTTGAAATCCCTCAAATAATTTGTTACTGTTTGTAGGTCCAATACTTCAGATTCCCTGCTCCCGACATACTTTGCACACTTCTCAATGTAATTCAAAATGCCTAGCCCACAAAAAAAAGGAATGTGTACGTAACGTACGTATCTCACTTATATATCTCTGTGCACAATAACAATCGCCAATCCCTCAAAAATACGCCTTAAACTTCTCATATCATGGTGGTCCTGGGGGCACTTTAACCCACCACTTGCACTTGTTCTGCGACTATAATTACTATTTGCAACGAACCGAGACAAGAAACCGGTCAATTTGTGTTTATTTTTGGCCGGTCAACTGCCACATATGTATGTATGTATGTATTGGATATGCATCGAAACCAAAAGGTATTAATTAAATATTCGAATATCAACACTATGTTATGTGCTTGGGGCGCATTCAGATTCAAGTGCCAAACAGAGACAGGAGCATATCTAAGAGAGTGGCTTGGCGCCAGGCGACAACAGCAAAATGTGTCAACACGTCATACATACTCCTACGTGCGCGCTCTGGTGCACTTAACATGAGGAAATACTTGATATCGTTTGATTTTACACGTCTTGCACCATATGACGTCCTCATCGGGAAGCTCGTATATTTATGCTCACATATGCATACTGAGGACATTCAGTTGCAGTCCCCAAAGATGTGTTCATTTTGCACTAATATATTAAAAACCATACACTCTCTGACTCTGACACATAATGGACAACTTACTGAGGGGTGAGAAAATCACTGAACTTGTAAGAGGAAATTGATTGTCAAGCAAACAATTGCGTCTAGAGAGGAAATGACGAATCCAATCTCTCATTGCCCGACCTGTCTAATTAAGACCATCGTTGTTGCCGTTGTGTTTGCTCTAATGCAACATTTCCGTATTCGAAATGTAGCACCGCTTTTGTTTTTTTTTTGTCGAATGTGTCCAATTGTGCGAGTGTAATTATTCCATTTGTGCTGCTGGTCTTATCTTTATGGGCTAAACTGAAAGCAGTTGATGTCGTCGCAAGTCCTAAGGTCAAGTGGTTGCAAGACAACGCAAACAAAGAGCCACTGGAAATGGATTTTTACGAGTGGTAGCCCATTAAGTGGTAGAATACATGCCAACTTGTGTTATCGGGAAAAGGGAATGAATAACTATATGACTCACTGAAGAGATGTATATATTCTCCCACACGAAGGTTATATTGATTTATGGCCAACAGTTGAATGTAGATGGATGAGCTAAGAAATTAGCATTAGGTATAAAGAATATTCTATTCTGTTCACCCCTCAAATTGGTTGTCCTAGACGAGTAGGTAAGGGAATTGCCATAAGAAGACTTCTTCCATCGCGTTTCATGAGTACATTATGTAGAAAATGTTATAGCCCGTCTATTTAGAAATAATAGCTAAAAGTTACAAACTGTTTTAGTTCTCTTAGCTTAGTTCGGGCATCAACCATTATTCAACGTATTATATTCTCCTCGTTTTTGAAAATACAAAATGGTGGGTGATTTACAGTCAAAGGAATTCGAGATTTCATGAGGTTGATTCCTATATTAGTGCAGGAGGGAACACAAAAGCTATGATCCGTTTTAAGTTTGCTACCAAATTCCTTGATGCTGCTTTGAGAAGTTCCTAAGCTACTATTACACAATGTCAAAAATCGTGTTGGCCAGGGGTTCCCAATCTTTTTCATACTGCGAGTCCCTACGCCTAGAGAGGTTGAAGAATTTTTGCGACGCCCTACTAACTGCACTACATGCAATGTGTGTTACTGAAGGTTCACTAAAGGGTTTTTCAATAAGGATAGGGCGACGACCTTGAAGTATCGTGGTCACATATTTATGGCAATTTTTGTGTTAACATGCCTGCATTCATCCAAAAATGCGCCTAGTCGCACAAGATGATTTTTCGGTCAAAATTGGGGCCCTCATCCAAACTCTCTGAAGCCAAATCAGCGAACAAACAGCTTTGTCTATGGTCATTAACGTTGAGCTCCTGGATTAGTTGGATATTGTCGGAACGTAAGCCCAAGTCCCAATGCAAAATTCGCCAAGTTGGAATCTGCCAATGGCCGATTTCTTGTGAACGGCGAGGAATTTACTGCCTATGGTTCTCCTGTACTCTCTCATGGGGCCCGGTAATCCTCCCGACCAATCTGGCTGACAACGACCCGTGCCAATTGAAAAATCTTTATTTAGTTTTAAGTGCCAGGCAAATATATGAGTGCCAGCCACGAAGTAAATCTGACTGGAAATACCGGGAAACACAAACGCGCTTAATTTTCGACTGCAAATGTAACTGTTGGGCTTCGCTTCGACCTTGCTCTTATAGTATTCGTAAAGAGTAACGTAATGCTTTTCCTTTGTTCGGAGTCTTACAGCAGTGAAAAAATAAAAATAAAAAACGCGACGCATAGTTAGGGAACCCCTGGTGTAAGCAAAAGTAGTGTCAGGTTAAAAAGTAAAGTTGTTTCAGAAGTTTAGGAAACGAAGTTCAAAAGCTGTTGTTAGTTCAGTGGTACATTGCGTCTAGATTTAAGGTTTTTTTTTTAAAGATCTGCGTAAAAAGTAACAAACTGGAAGAACAAGTTTAAAGGATAATTTAAGGGTATCAAATCCATCAATGGATCGAAATCCTATGGCCGATCGGGTTTACATGAAAGTGGAAAGAAGTTAACACCAGAACTAACATCGCGTCTCCAGTGAGCAATAGCAAGACATTTTTTATAGAATGCTATAGTGGAGACTCCACTCCACAAGCAATTTTTCATAGAATGCCATATAACATTCTATGCGAATTGCTCGTGGGTAATAAAGAAACAATTTCCACATGTTCGCAGTCTACCATAGACTGCAGTTCTTCCTGCTACAAGTCTGCTTTGACTAGAACTGCGTTAAGTTCACGATATTCCGATTGTTTTTCTGTTAAAAGTTTATCAAAATTATTTAATAAGATCACTGGAGGACCATCAGTCCTAGAAGCTCTGGTCTTAAATCCTGAAAACTGCATATGCGATTGTGCTCCAGTTTTGGATCGCCTGCTTAATGTCGTTAAACAACCTATATTTGCGAATGGATATGGACTAGTTGGGTGGGTCTACGTGAGTCACTATATCCATTGTGGTATTCTCAAATCAGGGGTAAGAATGATGTTCGCTTTTGCAGCTATCTAAATAAAATATATTCGAATCATACTGAAACTTCACTTTAAATAGATTACATACATCTGTGGACAAGGTGTCGATGGTGTATTTTTTTTTATTAAATTATGTACAACCAACGAATATGTATGTCAATAACGAAGCGATTAAGTTCACCAATTAGTTAATCCACACCAATCAGCCTTGCACCGTTTTATAAATTTGATTTCACTATCATAACATGACAGGTATAGGGGTATCAACCCAAATCACTTGTGAAACACGATCTTGGTAACGTATATTTATCTGTAAGAGCTTCGTCGTAGGCGGTGTCTTACAATACCGCAGTTAATTTATCAATTATAACAAAATTAATATTCAGTTCTGATCTCACAAAAATATAATTATCTACATAAAAAAAAAAACATTTTTTATAGCATTCCAGTTTTTTGTGAGAGCAATCGGTCACAACGATCTTGTTGAACTTGCTATATGACATCATGTAAATCGCTGCGTTTTTTATATACTACCCATGTATACAATAATAATTTAATTATTATTACTGAACGAAATTGGGAATTATAAACTTAAAGAGAACAGAAAAAGAAAACACCTAATGCGACTTTAATTGTCAAAATGACGCTTATATCGAGTTAACCGGATTTCAGAGATTAAATCAAATCACATAGGTAAGGTACCTCTGTCAGATCTTTTGCTTAAAATTCGTATTTTATGTAGATATGTAGGGTAGGAGGTAGTAACTGAAGCTACTGAGACTGATAGAGTACTTAAAATATAAGACGTACTTATGGACTGGACATACCGCGGTTGTATTCAGTTTGATTGGTTTATCATTTTATGGACTTTTTTAAGGGATTTGAATAACATTTTTTATAAGAGAAATGATAAAACAAGTAGGTAGTTGTTATAGCGGCTTAAAATTTGTACCGAAACCAGTTTATTTTGAATTTTACAAGAGTTTCAGCACATCATAATGAAAAGATGTGTGTGGGATATTTTTAATTTAATTATTTTAATCCCTTTTTAAATATTAAATTAAACCGAAAGATGCCGAAAGAAGGCTGTACAGCGACATTGACCTAGCCAGAAGAGTGAAGATCCAACGACTGTGGTGGCTGGGTCATGTAGAGCGAATAGACATGAATGCTCCGGCCCGGAAGATTTTCGACTCCACACCGGAGGGACGGCGCAGTAGAGGAAGACCGCGACTCAGGTGGCGCACGCAAGTGGAAAGGGACCTTAACCAACTTAGCGTGCGAAACTGGAGACAGCTGGCCAAAGATCGTGTTGGCTGGAGACGCTTGTTGGTTGAGGCCCAGGTCCACCCCGGACTGTAGCGCCACCTTAAGTAAGTAAGTAAAAAAGATGCCACTATGAGAATATACTTTACAGGAGCCGCTTTGGTTTGCAATGGTTCGAAACTCAAGTGATATTGAAATCTTACTGGTTTATGAACTGACTACCTATAATCGGAAATTGAATGTAAGTCGGCTCTCACATTGAGGCAACATTCAATAAGCAACTGGCAATAGGAAACATGCAAAATTATCGCTCACAATTATTTTACTTTGAATTAAATAGAGGTCTCACATCAAAGCAACTAAATATAGCTCGAACGAAAAATGTTGCTGATTGCTTATTGGCAGTTGCTAGCTAATTGTTTATTGCTTGTTTCCTCAATCTGAGGGCTTTATGCTCATGTAAATTTATTCAAATTTATATAGGTATATACTAGCTGTAGCCACGAGCAAAGCTAGTCCCTTGTATTGCCTGAATATATTGTTGTCTATCAGGAGACTACATATCAATATTCCAAATTTTACAAACGTTGGCTCCCATGATTGCCGAAGAATAGTGTTTATGTTTTTTTGTTTGGGAAGCGACACGCCCCTTTGTCCAATTTTGACCAATCTTCACAGGAAAACTCCCGGGCAACACCGAAGACTGTCTGAAAATGTAAGCGTAATCGGTTCGATGGCTTTTGAGATGTGATTTACTCTTTTTTATGAAAGGTGACACGCCCTTTTTCCGACTAACGACTAAGTGTGCACAACTGAAGGTAGTTAGTTTAGTTAGGGCTAAGTGGAGACGTGGAAGCTAGTTAGTTGACGTCTCCAACAGTGGCGTTTTTTTCTACAAATCAGACATTAAGGTAAGTTATTTTCCCATTCGACGTGATTTAATGATTTGCATTGCTGAGTCAATTTTTAAGTAAAATTCTACACTGTACACTTCTAGGTCTGTAGTATCTTGAAATACTTTATACATTTTCTGAATTTTAGTGTGTGCTTACACTGTATAAAATGTCAGATTTAATAAAATAAAACCTACTTTATACGAGAACACGACAGATGTCATTTGTTCAGGATAGATACTACAAGATGCATTCGTCAAAACATTACAAACTGAATTTCTAAGAATAAGTACAGTACACCGAAGAATTAAGCACTTTAATCATCAAATTTTGAGTTTTTATATCTACGTCGAAATTAATGAGGAATATATTTCCAAAATATATTTCAAGTTTCAACAAGTACGTAAAGTTTGAAACTAGATGGGGAACAAGTTGGCATGTCGGTTTCTATTTGGGATAAGGGGTTTGACCTATTCTTTCGTGTAAGGAAAAAATTTCGAAACGAAATATTATTCTACGACCATCCGTTCGAGTTGGTTTTAATTTTTGGCACAAAAAATAGAAGGAACTATAATGTTTTTATATTATTTCGAGTCGCTAACATTTTTGGATAATGCAAATTGCTGACTTATTCAATCGGCTTAACCTGTGGAGGGTGGACTCAGCTAGAAGGAAATATTTACCATCTTTGTTTGCAGAATTAGAAACATCTAGATAGAGATCGAGCTGGCTGAAATGGCATGTACCTAAGTTAAGGCCCAGGTCAAATCAGAATAAAATAGAAACCTAATGATGTCCAAAATAACTTACACACTTGTACAAGTTTTTGTATGAATCTAATTTAAAAATATTTAATTAGAAATAGGTGGCCACTTATCTTGAACGCAAACATTATACGAGTGTCTTAATGCCAGAAATACCGCACCACATATCGTCAACTTAAGATGGCATTGATTATAGTTTCACTCACAGCTAAAATGTCACATCAAGAGTCAGTTTCAAATTGATAATCATTATTCATATTTTCAAGTATTTTATCAACATCAACAGATCTAATTGACTTAATTGAGTTCAATATCATGTTTGTTATTTCAAAATCTATCAGTCAAGTGTTTTTTTTTTCGGTATCGATATATGATCTCACTAGCTTTGACCTCACCATTATAATAGTGGTCCACACGAAGAAGAAATATCACGGAAACCCCCCTACCACACAAATACAATCATCATAATATAACCATTAAGGGCTCCACTTGAAAAATGTCTGACTGCCACTTATCTTTAATTAAAAGAGTCCAAATTTTGAATCACAGATGGAAAGTGAATATCTCTATTAATTGAGTTATATGTATTTTTAAAAAAAACCATAAAATTCTGATGCTAGGTTCTTAACAGAGTAGACCCATTGATCATTTGAACAGTATCTTATCTAATGTAAAGTGAGATGAATTTAATTGAAAGACAGATGTAATGAAATACTATATAATAGTGAGAAAGTATCAATGACCCATGTTTTGTGTACATGTTTTTTTCTAAGGAAAAGAAAGGCACATTGCGTCGGCGTCGGCGTTGGAGTACATGAAAAACAGACCTTCTCCGAAATCAAAACAGATAACCCGTGGTCATAATTTAGCTAGTTACAAGCATACTATAGTGTGACAGCTTTTCCTTTCTAAGATTGTGCTTATCATTTGTAAACTGCTGATGATACAGTACGGGCCTTTAGGTGGAATTATGTGCCCAAAATATGAAAATTGTACAACATTTAAAAAGAGAATTAGATAGTAATGAAATGAATAATGATGCTTATTTTAGTCCGAGAAAGATTGGGCCTTTAAATTGGAAAACTAGTGAACTCCAGTTTATTTGCATCTTATAAACCATAGATACTTCTTAAATTATTTATAATTTAGTTTAAAACGTCTGACTTGCCATAGCGAACTAATGCACGTCGACCTATAAGATCTATTGTGTAATATGTAGTTAGAAGGACTAACTTCGTGTATTCTTTTTAATGGTTAGGTAAACGCTTAATGAAGACGATTTCATAAAAATGGTGAGCGGTGATATGAAATGCTGTATTCTATGAGAGATTTGTGTCTAATTTTAGAAACAAAAAGAAACGTGGTTTGCCAACATTTTTTTAGGTAAGACAATTAAAAGAGGGCAAACACACTGAATAATTGTCATAGTGTATGCAGTATGCGCTGATATCACCACTCAATATTTTAAAAACACAAAAATGGTAGGTGTGCGAATTTTTAACTTTCTAAACTGTTTAGTCAATTATTTAATTTTTTATTTCAAATTATAATTTAATGCGTTACCAGCAAATGCCTACTTTGATCATGGGTTGGTTTTGGTTCCTTGCGATATCAAGTACATATATTTAAGTTAGCTACGTTATAAAAAACGATCATAAGTGGATCATTCTTCTTTGTGATAAAACAAGACAGTTGTATAGTGGCCGGCATAAGTATTTTGACAAAACTAAAGTTAATTCTGCTCATAATTTGAACTTACTTCATGTAAATTTTGGCATCAATGGAAAGGTAATTTAAATTCCGTTTGAATAATACAAAACTTTCCTTAACCGATTAAGTACCCATTGAAAATTTGGAACTTTTGTAAAAGTCTACTTTTTTGACTTTTTTCCTTGGTTCCAAAAAAAAAAATATTTTGATGCAAAAAGTTTCTTCAAACAATTCTAATAGTGACTGCAAATATTTTTTTCAAAAATCTCTTCGCTAATATTTTTTATGATTTTTTGAATGGGATGATCTCAGAAAAATTTTGTATGAAAAGGAGGAAAAAGTAACTAAAATAGTCATTTTTAGCAATTTTCAAAAAATCATAAAAAATACTAGCGAAGAGATTTTTGAAAAAAAATGTTTGCAGTCACTATTAGAATTGTTTGGAGAAACTTTTTGCATCAAAACATTTTTTTTTTTGATACCGAGGAAAAAAAGTCAAAAAAGTAGGTAGACCTTGACAAAAATTTTAAAATGTTTAAATGGGTACTTAAGGGTTAAGGAAAGTTTTGTATCATTCAAACGGAATTTAAATGACCTTTCCATTGATGCCAAAATTTACATGAAGTAAGTTTTAAATTCTGAGCAGAATTAACTTTAGTTTTGTCAAAATACTTATGCCGGCCACTGTATACATAAATAATTGTGAATGGTCCATCATTCCTGCAGATCCTACAAAAGATTTGTTTGGAGCATTGACATACTATACATGGACTGCTAGCAGCCAATTTTTCGTTGAAGCAAAAATAAGCACTAGCTCTTTTGGTTCACGGCGGAGAGAAATGAAAACACTCAAATGTCATCGAGCAATTCGTGCGATTTGGTTTATGTCGAGGTTTGTGTGCTGAGTGTGCCATACTGCCATCTGTTATAGATCGTTTAAAATAATTTGAAGAAGTCGTTATTTTTGCGCAGTTGCAATGTTTCTACAATGGATGGCACTGTGTTCTATGTAAAAAAAATAGCAAAGGCGCGCAGAGGTTGAAATCTCTTTCCTACTTTCGCCGCACTGAACCAAAAGGGCTAGTGCTTATGTTTGCTTAATTTTTCCTCGCAGGTTTGTATAAAACTGACATTTATTTTACTAGCAGTCCATGTATAGTATGTCAATGGTTTGGAGATACAGCATGTGCGATGCGATTTTGGCATTCATTTCATGTATATGTATGGTATACCTGTATATACAGCTCGGGTTGCAGAACACAACGAGTGCAGTAAGCTCTTTGTGATACCTCTGTATCTATAATGCTTGTTTTCGAGTTCGTCAAGATTATCTATAAAAGAATTCTCAAAGATGAGAGTTTTTTTTTAGAGCTGAGAAGGCTGGCCAGGTGCATATACAACTCTTGCTCCATGCATCTTCTTCAGAAATTGTTAGCGGGCATACCTAACCTGGCCCGCAGTGCCAGTGCCGGTAAAGGCTCTCCCGACCAATCATCTAATCTAACCTGAGGGCATATCTCTGAATGTTGAAGTGTCCTGCAATGAGAGAAAGGAATTTGTCATCACTGTACTAAAGTCGGCCTCACAATTCGATGGAATGTCAATATGACCAGGTACCAACCATATTATGGGAGCATAATAAACTGCTCTGCTCCGACTTTTGAGTTTTTTTTCCTGATTCCAGTGATTGTGATATTCGTGCAGGTTTCCGGATTATCTAACCTTAATTCAGCAATTCTTTAATTTAATGATTTTTTTAGCCATATCGGTGCGAAAATTGATAAAGTTATTTTTATCATTATTTGCTCACTCTTCGCTCGTTGGTAGTAATGTCTGAAAGTTACAAACAAAGCTGAATCTACGATGTCTGTGTTTTCGGTCAGTAACGTGATTTAGGGTCGTGTCCACAACAATTATCTTACCATTGAGAGGAGGGGTTTTGATTTTGTAGATTCTAGATGAATCAGAATACTAATTGATAGCTTAAAATATTAAGAGACGTTCTGGCTCCCTTAAGTATTTTTTTTTTTTATATTGATTACGAATTATTTCCTATTCAGATCCATAGGACCACCATAAAAAAAAAAAAAAAAAAAACAAGAAACACAAGTTTCTCAAAAACGCCTCCGAAAAGTAGTCGTGGCAATGAAAGACATAGCTTAAAACCTTCTCGCAACCTTAAGATACAATTAAAAAAAAGTATCATCGAAATCAGTTAAGTAATTTTAACGTCAACCGGTAACAAATATAAAACCCCTACAGTTTTATTATTATATATCTAATGGTCCCGTCAATATGTCACTAGGGCTAAGCTGTTGATAGCTATGTAACACTATCACATAACTATAAATCGGGCATTACAAATTAAAAATAATGTCATTACTCAAATGGGAAAAAAAATTGTCATTGGGAGCTTCCACTAGTAATGAATATGCTTTATTTTTTTTAACGAATATAAGGGATAATAATTATATCTTCATTTGGGCTCAATTTTTCATTTGACGAATTTTCACTTCCCATCATATAGTAATGACGGATTCATCTCATCAATCATTATTACTGACAATGAGCCATATAAGGTCACCTTTAAAATAACACAGAATAATAATAATAATAATAATGCAGAATTCAATGCGCAGTATGATTAGAATACACAATGTAAATTTATAAATTCTGCACCATGTCTCTATTTCTAAATCCACTGCACAGCAAAGCATTAAATTAAATTAAATATACGAAGACTTGGTCGCATCGAATTTTGGAATACAGCTAATACTGCGACCAAACAGAGACGGGAGTTATTTACTGTCACTGCATTACGCTGACTCTAGTATTTTTCCCCGCATAGACAGAAACCGGTGCAGAATAAGTTCTGCACATTTATTTAATCTGCAGTACTGCTTGCAGAATTTCTGCAGATGTGTTTTGGGCATAACAATTCACAGTAATCACAATCGGTAAATATTTTTAAATTGCTTCGAAAAAATAACATATCATTCACCTCCAAATTCCACTACTGTTCAGTGTTCAATAGAAAACCATTTGCATACTTGAAGTTTTCCAACAGAGGGTTGTGCTTCATCAAATTACATCAGCCACTCCTAACAAGCTTGGAAAGTTGTACGTTATGCATCTAATAAATATGCGCGTGTGCTTATATAGGTCATTACAAAAACAAATGCTCGTTTAAATTTATTTATGCTTAGCACTATAGCTTTGAAATAGTAAAATAACCATATTTTTAATTAAAAGCCATTCAGAATAAATAGCTACAGACAATTACCATTTAAATTTAATTTTTATTCAATTCTATATTGAAATAGATACGCGTTTAATAGTTACGCTGTTAAATTTATTTTATTTTCTACGTTCAAACTTTTTATTTGCCGTGAAGTTTCGTATGCACACACATGTTTGTTTTTCCTCGAAGGTGACCATCTGATGTCATTAACACCCCAGAACCGTTTTTATATTCATGAATGCGTATTATACTGATGTCGAGGCGACCTTTCTTGTTAACAACAAACCACATTTTCTATGCATAGAGTGAATTGCATTTAACCCATGTTTGGCTTGATGTTCTTCCTGGTTTACACTCCGGAGAGAGAGTGAATACAGATAGTTAATTGAGATTTTAATTGGAAGAAATTGTAGACAAGAATCTCTGAATATACAGATGGAAGAGAAGCGATAACAATGTTGGATTTTTCCCACTTTCAAAGTGGGTGTATGGGCATATGTATCTCCCGGCGTATCTTTGTGTGTCAAAATGTTATCTTCAGACTTTACATCTGGTTTTTATACACAAACCCTATCAAAACGAGGGAAAATAAAATTAAGAAATAAACATTCGGTATGTGAGACACATGTCCTTCTCGTGACCGCGTTTTTAAAGTCTGTCTATACCCTGCTCAAGGTGTTTGCATTTAAAATTAAAAAATTTCCCTTGCACCATCTGTCGGTGTCGTGCGCTTGTTGTGTTGTGGGGAAACTATGCAAAGTGTCCTTACCAGCTTAATTATATTTAATTGAAATAAATTGAATAAACTGCGAGAAGAAAGTGGGCCGCACATTTCAGATAACGCAATGAGGCAGGTGCAATCAGTGGTAAGACCAGTTCCCAGCAATTATCGACTGTTCACATGTCAATTGATAAGCCACGTGCCTGGGCATTCGTTTTGTAACTTAAAATTGATCGGATAAAGAGAATTTTGATTAACCTTTCTTATTCGGCTGAGCATAAACAAGTAAACGAGAGATTGTTCAAGTCGATATGAAAACGGGTCGAGTGGTTAATTCACAAGATACACAAAAAAAAAATTACGGAGCAGAATTATGTATGTATATGTCTGATGATTTAATTTTGTTATTTTATTCTTGAATGAATTACATTTAAGGTTTTAAGGACTTTTTTTTTTGTGGCCACTAGAAGAAGATTATAGCAACATGCTTCGATTTTTAATGAGGTGTGTTAAAAAATTTGAATTGCGTCATTGATTATTTTAAGAATAAGAGGAGGATTGACACTAGGCAATGAGCTGTCGACTGGGGCTATAAAAGCGGAACTTTAAGAACCCTGATTATGATAATGTTGATACCCAAACAGCCCAACATATTAATGTGAAGGTGTTAATACGATCGATCGGGTGTTGTTCCGCATAGAATACTTATGTTGAAAAAAGGTATCTTACGAATATCTGCAGACCTTGCTTAGTAGACAAACATTCCGTTTACCTAATAAATTACGAGAAAACATCCATCGGTAAAGCCGAATGTTGTGTTATTGGTAGTCCATTACGAAAAAGCACAATGAACCGACTTTGGTCCAAGTAAACGTCTGAGATCGGAGAAAATTTACGTCATTAATCAGAGTTCAAATCCTTTTACATGGCTAAAGTTAAAATTGAAGATTAATCGTGACTATTGGCAGCTGATGCAATTCGACTAAAGACAGCCAACATTGGGGGTTTCGTCCTGTCCTAACATTTGTTCAGTCAAAATGCCTGCATATGGCATCGTCTGGAAAGGAATTATACTATTTAGATACGCTACAAGGTCAATTTTATGAAGTCTATCCTACAAAACGTTTACAAAGCCCTACAAACAAACAAAAGTGATCTCGCGTAAGTATATTTCCTATAAGTAACTATCCTTCTGGCTACGTCACAGGGTTATGAATTTTAAAACTTTCCATGGGAAAACTGCAGAATTAAAGTAGCCCTTCACCTTCTCTTTTCTTTTCGTTAACTCATTTCATCAGTTTACCCATATCAGACTATACCACCAGAGTCCTCCGATGTCCAATACAATATCACCTATGCCAGGCAGTCTTTCCACCCGATAATGATTTTCTTGTTTGTTGCTTTCCAATATAAAAACCACTGAGTTAACAATTTAATTAATGAATGAGCCACTCTATCTAGACTAGTTTCCGTTTTACAAAGGTCCAAAGGCCAACCATCTGAGGAAAACCGAATAATATTCATAAGACTGCAATATGCGCTCATTTAGCATTTCGAATGGAAAGATGGGACAAATTCATTTTTGCACTCATACTATTCCAATAGTACTTTATGATTTTAACATAAATAAATCCGGTGGGCCAGACTTATATCCCCATCGTTCTGAAGAGCTGTACTTACACGCTAACAAAACCATTGCGTTATAAGTTTATCTATCCGTGATTTGTTCTATTTTTCTAGGGCCTTCCTGAGTAGGTGGGAGACATAATTTATCCAGACCGTCACCAAAAAAGACGAATCTGCCTCTTCCAACAATTTACCGACCCATACCACTTAGGCCCTAGTTATAGCTATCATTGAAATGCATCATTGGAACAAATCAGTGGAATGGTGGTTTAATTTTTTTGACAAGTCGGTTTAATAATCATTGAAAAATTCCTATCAGTGAAAGAACCTGTCAGTGACTTTTCAAAAAACGAGTTATGTTTTGAAGTTAGAGTTGATCATTGAAAGCAAAACTGACAGCTGAGAATAGGAAGAGAATCGAACCCATCATAGTGAAACGATTGGGTTCCAAATTAGAGAAACGAGAATCAGCTCTTCATTGAAATCGATTTCGATTAGTGAAATAATAAAATTGAATTTAAAGAAAAGTTTTAGAATTAAGTAATATCTTTCGTAAAAAAATTCCACAATTGATTCTTTATTTTGATACCAACTAAAGCCAATATTGTTTGATTAATCGTTTATAATCGGAAAACAAAATTTTCAATGATGCATTTCAATGATAGCTATAACTAGGGCCTTATATTGAGTTTCTTTCAAAAGTCATGGAAACGCTGATAGATCACCAGTTTATGAAATACCTTGTATTTTAATGACTGGCAGTACGTGCAGCAGATCTCCTAGTGCTTTGATGGCTTAGGTATCTAATTTAAAATTGGAAACAATCTTTTCATTATTCCGGTGAAATGTGGATTGGTCTGATTAATATTTCAACGCCATTTGACAGAATTTATCATTAACTTCTTTTCGTCAAAAATATGCGTGCTGGGCTCGATGTATTTCACGGGTTAGAAACTACATTTCTGGCCGTTCAATTCAAGTTTATTGAATGGCACTTGAACGAATGTATATAATAAGTCGCCAAGAATGCGTCGAAATGTCTAGGTCTCCGTAAACGGTGCAAGTTATGCTTCCATCTGGAAAAAAACGCTTCAAAAAATATTCCGCATTCTTACACATCCTATAGATAGGTAGATACCCCAGCAGTGCCCAGGACGAAAAAACATTCACCCAATCATAATAGTAATCACTGCGCCAGATGTTTCCGGGTGGAATAAAAAAAAAATCCATTAACCACAACACCCTGTTTTTCCTTTCGATAGGCATTCTCCGATAGCATACGGAATGCAGCCAGCCATACGCCCTTTTGGTTTTTGGAAAATTCCTCGAATTCGTTACCATTCACTGCCACCCAACATCCAGACCAGAGCTACCATACCAAATACCATACCGCATATGGCTTTGTAAAAAAAAGGAAGAGAAATAATTGTGTTGGTTACTTTTATGATATTGAAAGTATCCAATCGTGCACCGCGCACAACATTTGGAATCTGTCCATGTCCGTGCCATTAGACGGACTTAAGTCGGTCGCATACGTTTGTTGTATTCAAATTCAATATGCAAAAGATACACAAACAACACAGACTGCGGGGACTCAAACTCAGATAGAAGTATAAATGCATTGTTTGCATAATTTAAAGAGCATTACCGCGTGCCACATGGACATATCTACGAAGAGAAGAAGTAGAACGTTGTTTGTCTGTCTTCTTCATTAAGGCACACATGGGCTTAATTAACAGTCTCTGGTGGTTGTTGTTGATGCGCGACTATATACGAATACGACTGGTGACAGCACAAATTGTCTTGTGATGCAAATTTTATACTTTCTGAATCCTAAATGGCACTTTTCGCTTGCGAACAGCTGTTTGTCGTAATTACTGCAGCATGTTGTCGACAAAATTTTATAAAAAAGGAAATCATTCTTTTTCTTCGTCTGCTTCTTCTAGTTTTTGTTTTTTTTTTTCACCTGGTCATTGGCACCATCTGCAATAGGGCCCATTGTGTGTCCCTTGTGATGATGTGTAACTTATATGTTCCAATCATGCAATGTCCTATAATTCTCTATTATTCATGTTAGTTGACATCCATCCATAATACTAATAGTAAAAAGGAAATAAAAGAGGGAAAAGTAGGCCAACCAACCAGATGCTGCTGCAAACAAAAAATCGCATTTATTTTGTATCATCTTGTACAGAGAGAGGTTAGGGAACAGCTTATGTCAGGATCAGGATAGTATCTTTAGATGGAAGGAAAATAAAAGAAGCAGGCAAATTGAATTTAATTACAATCCATGGCACGAGTCGTTGAGGATATTCAACAGTAACAGGATGTTATGCAGGCTGCGTAATAGTATTTGAAATTTTATGCTGGCCTAGATGTTGTCGTTTTGTACTGTAATGATGACAGCCAGCAGCTGATATGATTATTATCTTCCAGAAGCGCGAAATTAGTGATGAAGTAAAATATAATTGCAGGGTTGGTACCTATACACAGCAATCGATTTAGTATAGTGGAATATTGTTTAATGTTAACAAACAAAATGTGGAAGGTATTATTCGATATAGGGGCGTTTGTTATCTCAGTGTACTGGATTTGACAGGGGAATTGAGAACACGTAGCCTACATACCCAATATCTGTGTTAAACATGCATCCATTGTTCTCTTTTCTCATGAGGGGGTGAATGTTGATCAAAACAGAATTAGTTGTTCCAATATTTGACTTGGGAAATTTGAGACGATTTATGTAAGTAACAAAGAGGTTTTCTATAAGTTAAACAACATCGCTCTGCAAAGGAAAAAAGCGATTGCAGAGCCTGTTTAATATTTTATGCAACCATGTGATTTTTTAAGCAGCGGCTAGCATAGCTGGACAGTGGTCACTTCACTATATTTCAAGGATTGTTCACATACGGACCGTGTTAATGTGTCAAGGTTACTATCCAATCTAGTTAAAACTTTGAAGAATTATTTGGAAATGATTAAAAGGATAGTGGAGCAAATACAACCGGCGAACTCAAATGAGCTGTCGTCTACGTTAGCTGGGCCATTTCGATCGATTGAGCAAAAATACTCGAGGAGCATCTTCAAATATCAGCGAACAAGTTCAAAATGACAATAAGGACCGAACCTTGGCTTAAAATATCAAGCCAATCGCGTATGCTAGATATCTTGATCTGGACGACTGAAAGGGTCTTGGCTAGCATCGCAGGGGATGGAAGGCTGCAGTATCTCAGGCAGAGACTCTTCACAAAGCGGAAGGCCGGATTTCTAAACTAAACTATGCAATTCGAATATGTAGTTCTCTATGAACACTAACTTCCATGGAAGCACTGGTTGCAACGTTGTAGCTTATAGCCAGGGGGCTTGTTCCCAAATGCGCGCGGATCGCTTTTCATGGCGGATTGGTATTTTTATATTTCCAAAAGCTGTCAGGTGACGGATTGCTGGCGGATTTATTGCCAGCAATCCTCACAATAGCTATCGCTTTTGAATGGATCGAATCGCTTTTGGAAATATAAAAATACCAATCCGCCATGAAAAGCGATCCGCCGCGCATTTGGGAATAAGCCCCCAGGTAACGTCGCCTTATTCGCTTTTGGAAAGTATTCTTGTTTCTATTTCCCTCTATCTTTAGAAACATTATGCTATTTTTAAAGCCGAAATAACAGCTATTCGCCAAGATTTGGCCTTAATGAGAATTAATACAGTATCACAGATATAATCATTATCCATCACACAGAATTATACAGAAGACGCGGCGATAATGCTCCTCTGACGTTAATGTTGAAAGCCTAGCCTGTAAAACATGCACCTATGCTGAACTAGTCTACCCAACTAGAATACTGCAACATAGACAGGTTCATTTGGCTAATTTTGGATACAAACGATCCTAAAAAATTCGACGACTAAAAAGACAAATTTAGAAAGTCTATAAATGCGCATGTCCATGAACGACTTATGCAGAAGCTTCAGTTATATGAGGAGAAGGAGCAATTCATGACTCATTTTCCTACAGGAAGATGTATAAGTTATAACAGTAAATACTTGCCAAATTGTTTGTTCGGTAAATCTCGACTTCGAGGTGCGGTAGGAACAGTGAATAAGAAAGTTGGAAAGACCGTATTTACTTATAGACACGAGCCATGCGGTACTTAACTATTTCTATTTAAACTTGTAATGATATTCATATGCACGTCAAAATACACTGCTGATGGTCATGTTTATGGCAGTCAGTTAATATGTTAGGCACGTCTACTACACGATTTGTTTTGTTTACTTATTTATTAAGGTGATCGTCGAATTGATAAATTAGAAAGGAAATCGTAAGTACATGCAGTTAGCCAAAACTGGTTGTTCATATTCTTCTCAAACTAATGCCCCCCCGAAAGTATGATTTATCAATTCAATCGAAATTCTATTCAACAAACAAAAACTAATCATAAATATTTAAGTCTCTGCAAAGAAAATAAATTTGTTTGGCTGCTTTTGTTCTGTTGTATTAAACGAACGAGATAAACAAGGTCATCAACGGGATACAATAACTGGGCGCCAGTTAGATATCAGATTTCTAAGAATATCGAATAGAAAAACCGAATTATGGTGGGTACCTACCTAAATTCGTTCTGAAATCAGAACAGATTTGGCTAATTAATTCGCCAAAAAATTAGCATAAATGAAGACTTTGTATCATATAAATTTATGTATAAGATGCAAAATCAATAATCTATTTGAATCAGTGATTTACGGCGCAGGCAGGAGGGGAATTCAGGTGGCCTGAAACGTTTTAAGTGCCTGTTTTTGTATAAGTCAGGCGCCTCAGATTCGAGATCGTTGGACACTTCCATATATCTAAGGTTGCTGACAGGAGATATTTACTGGTTCAAAATTTGAAATTAGTTTGCATATATGTATCTATTTCGCAAAATTATTTTCAGATTTAATTTATTCCCAATAGATTAACAACCTCAAAAACCTGCATATCCACAATAGCAATTAAAAACAAGAAAACCGCAAAAACACAACAATGCCGGCATAATAAGTGAAACTACAAACTTTTTAATCAAAATCCACAATCAAAAGAAAAGGGTTGTTGGCCGATTCACGCAGGCACAACACCACAGCCGCTTCACGCACCATTTGTGCCACCAAAGCAAGCACTATTTGAAATTGGTTGTTCATCTCACCGCCCGCGCACTCAATATACCCGTATCCACATTTTTCGCAATTAGCCGATGATCAAGCATGTAAGTAATTCATAGAGTTGCCACAGCCGATTAACTTCATAAACGGATCTTAATTGCATAGTGGCACAATAGAACAAACACAATAACAATATGTTAAGGAACTAATCGTTGCCGTTTAATAAATCAACTTTTAAATTAACCATTTAACAAAACACACTCCGACTTCGACTCCGAGACCGGGACCAAGACCGAGACTCCACTCCATCAAAGGCAATAAACGGAAAGCAACAAATTAACAATAACAATTGTTGCTTGCACAATGGGACGATAAGTTAGATTGCGTATATATCCACAAGGGGGCCGAACACTGGCAATTGTTGCCCGCCACGCGTTATGTTAATTTGAACTATAATTCACAGTTTGTTATTTAATTTTTTTTTCTGTGGAATAAAATTCCCACAATTAAGCACACAATTTCAAGTATTTATCCTGCATTTCAACACTGCCATTCGCTATCGCTAGTATCCATAAAATTATTGTTGTAGGCGGAGTGGTTTACATTCCATCCAGTGTGCGCGAAATAAATTATTCGATTAAATTGTACGTTCAACAATCAATTGTGTATTCGAATTCATGGTAAATAAACGCAAACACATAAAAGAGAAATTCTATTCGGTTTGTGCGCCGCGAAATTTAAGTTCGAAGTGTTAACAACGAGCGAGAATAATAAATTACCAAACAACTACACTTTCTGCCAATATTGAGAACGTAAACAAAAAGATGTCGAATTTCATTCGTCGTGTGTCGATCGAAACGATGGAATAGACATGCGCACGTACCATCCTATTTGAGGGATTTTTCAACACTGATCAGTTGTTTTTAAACGTTGCCTGCCGTTTGCCATCAGCATAAAGATAGACTTGACGAAGGTTTGTTATGTTTTGTTCGTTCTCTTTGAAATACACTGAACGAAATTCTCTTCAAATCAGATATTGTTTTTGTTTTGCTTTATAATCTGACTGAGACAGCGACTGACTTTGTCTGACTTGGTCTCTCTCGGACTACCACAGTCCACAGTCCACTTATTTTAAGAGAGTGGGACACAAACGCGAGTGAAATTATATTTACTGAAAATACGATCTTGCTCTATAGAGAACCAAATACGATCATTAGTACAATGAGTCACAATATTTCATTTAGAGAATTCTGTCGAATGCAACCACAATTCGTGACAACAAGAAATACCTGAATGTAGAAATATTCTTTGTAGAATGACAGGAAATACTTTCAGATATATTCAACGAAGTGCTTTTATAATTGATCGTATTTTCTAAGATCAATTTATAGAAAGGCAAAGGCTGAAACTTAAGTCCACCTGACCAAAATAAAGGGAGGATAGCTATGTCTTAGCTCAAGTCAAAATGAAGAGCATACAATGAACTTATCTCTAAGATTTGGTTAGAAGTACATAGGACTGATATGTGAAATATGGAACCAACGCATCGATTCAATGATCTACACAAAAATGAGCCCCTTTAAACTTGGGCAACTGTAAAGGCACCTCCTTCTTATTATTTGTATACAATACAATAGTCTGTCATACCGTGTGACTGTTTTGTCAACGAACTGATTGGCGGTATGAGCCCGGTAAGTGTACAACCGACCACACCAAATATCCATACTACCTACAACAGATCGTAGAGAAAATTGTAGTAGTCTATGGCCTATTTCAAGAACCTACAAATTTGTATTTAGAAGAAGAAGAACCTGCACCTTAAATAAATAGGTCACTATTGAAAATTTGGGTGGAAAATTTCGTCATTTTGAGTTCATAAAATTTAATGTGACCACTAAAAATGATTACTAGTACACGGTTTAACTCTATTTCTAATAAAGTTGTAAAAAAAATACTTTTAAACATAAATGTGTAAGTTGGTGAAATAGGCGAAAGACCGATACTTACAATCTTTTTGTCGACTTTAATGCTGCATACGAAAGTATTTATAGAGATGAGCTAAATGTTATAGAGCCCTGTCCTTTCTATGTCTAGTTTTGTCATCCCTGTCAAACCCGTCAGGGTGTAAAGAATAACGACTGAGAGCCCTTGCTGATCCATTAAGGTCCTAACAACCCACAGAGGCCGTTGATATAAAAGGATTCAGACAAGGTGATGCGGTGTCATGCAATTTTGTATCCTTAACATCACACTTGAGAAAATTGTGTGAATAACTCACAAGCCACTACTTGTGGAACATTCCATTAGCTTACAAGTTTGTATTTACAACTATTTTTCTCCAATAATTGTAGAAAAAGTGTCAGAAAAGTTTGGTTTTACCAAATTTATCATGAAACAAAACTTGTAATTTTTCTACAGATTTTGTGGAAAACTACTTGTAAATATATCTATACAAATTTTTAAGTTGGCAAAATATGCCACAGGGGCACAATTATTCACAAGTCTGTACAATTGCTTGTATTATACGTGAATATGGACAGAAACGCAAAAAATTGGCTTGGAAGTGAACATTGACGAATCGGACAGAATGTCATAAAGATATCAGCTATAATTTTGAGGTAGTTAGGAGCTTTGTCTGACATTGATATAATCTCCGAAAATTACATCACTTAAGAAATCAGGCTAAGAATTACAATCGCTGTTTGCTAAATAGGTATAATATTGGGTAGTAACCGAGGCCTTATAGGCTATATCACCAAGAACACTCTATAAGTATCTTCGGGTCTTATTTACGAACAATGGAAGAAGCACTGCTGAGATTTCCTTTTGAGGCAGGTAAATATTATTGTCATGCGACAGAATGTGGTGTCAACACTTCGGTATTTGTACCAACAACCAATATATGGAGCAACACTGGTTTAGGCTACCATGTAGCGGTCAAATATTTTTAATAATTTAAAGGCCTTATATTTTTTAAGAAATCTTGTTTGAAGACCTAATGCCGAATCGTCCCATCCATGAACGAGTAAAATATGACAAAATTGGATGTTGTTTCGTCATTTCAGGGGTGGGATTCAGTAAAATACGATACGAAAAACGCTTTCATTTTCACTAAACCTGTCTCTATCATATCTGTAGCAATAGCCAGAGACAGCTATTGTCGAAACGATATCGTTCGATCGTTTTCATTTTACATAATCTGTCCCCAGCATAACGAACGTATAGCGCGTTTTCGCATGCTAAACAAGTATAATTAAGGACCATTCACAAGGGAGCGAACGAATTAATTTATGATAATGCGAATAAACCACTTTTTATGCATTTATAAACAGAAATTTGCACAACATTACATTTTTCCAAGAGAAGGATAAATAATTATCATCATCATCATCATCATCATCACCATCAAAATGTATTAACAAAACGAGTTTATTAACGTTTTAAATAACGAAATATCGAATTCCAAACTTCTTGCCGCGAACGAAAACACCCTTGACACGAATTGTCAAAGTATATTCGCAATCCACATCATTTAATTCGCGTTCCACAAACTAGCGAATAAAACATTCGAACTAAACCCTAAACTAAACATTGCGGGTAGAAACTGATGGCTGAAATTTTCGAACTGCGCCGACCTAGAAAAAGGACCATTCACATGGGAGCGAACGAACGAATGGATGAAATGCGAACAAACCACTTTTTATGAATTTATAAACAGAAAATTGCACATTTTGCTACTCCAAGATGAGGATAATTAATTATTCCATCAAAATTTATTAAGAAAACAAGTTTATTAACAGTTTAAATAACGAAATTTCGAAATCCAATTTTTTTGCCGCGAACGAAAACACCCTGGCGCGAATTGTCAGTCTATTCACAATCCACATCATTTAAATCGCGTTTCACAAAGTAGCGAATAAAAAATTCGTTCGAACTTAACCTTATTCCAAGAGGAGGATATCTTGGAATGATAAAATGTGGTATTTTCTGTTTATAAATAAATAAAGTGGTTTATTCGCATTTCATCAATTCGTTCGTTCGCTCCCATGTGAATGGTCCTAAAGTGTTGATGTGAACGGACTGTCAAAACTTGCGGATATTCGTTCATTAGTAGACAGTTGGCCGCTCTCATGTGAATGGTCCTTTAAGCATAAGCGAGAATCATAATTATAATCGTGTTTATTTCACCTCTTGGGATGGATCTGTGTGACTGTGACTCTGTAAATATTGACGATGAATCATAGACAGTACCTACACGCAAAGTCATTTCTAACTTCTAAGTTCCATTTCCATTAAATTTAAATAAAAACGTTCTTAGGTTCGCAATAAATCCACTTAGATCTATCTACAGTCACGACTCACAATTAATGTAAGCACAAAACGATGAAACATAGGAATCGAGTCAGTTGACTTATAGGTGTTGATGTAAAAAAACAGAGTTCACTGTTTTAGTTTTAGGTATTTGGAACTCAACCAAATTCAAAATCGAACCGCACTTTACAGTAGATGAATAAAGAATAAAAATTGTCCTTTTCCAAGGATCACAATCACATTACCTACTGTTTTAAAATAATAAATTTAAATTCTCAAATCAATTCACTTCTTGAATATGAAGTTTTAAGAACTTCACACCACGCGACTCAGCTATAGACATAGGTTCACATGTTTACACTTATTTTTGTAAAACAAAATTATTAAAACGACATTTATATCGGCTACTAGATACACTTGACGAAGGCATATTGGCATGTTAGGTACATTATAAAATATTAATTTGCCAAACAGTTTATGGCAATCAAAATAAATAAAATTCATTTGGTCGTAGATACACTCAACGAAACTTTAATTAGCAACTAATCACTGAAATCACTTTTTGCTTAGATATGTACTTTGAGGCAAGGTCATCTATGGAAAAGTTTCTCCTTAACACTCCACTATTGACACAATAAAAGGTGAACCCCGTATTTTTTTAACGAAATCTATTCAAAATATGAAACGCATCGAAAACTATTTCCCGAAAATCCGATCTCTCTGTTTTCGAATTAACCACCGGCGAGGTATGCGACCAACTGATTCCTAGTCCATTTCATAAAATCAATTTTACTGACTAAAAGTTCAGTCAAACTACCCATAACGTCGTCCTTTTTAAAACTGAAATACTAGGAAATACAGAAACAACAATAGAAACACAAAAAAGGACACAAACTCAACTACAGAGCGCCATCATTCTGCTGCCAGAGAATAGTTGCTTTATTTTTCTGTGGCTCCATAAGAATACTTATGTCTGGGTCTAGGTGGAGGACGGAATAGGGCGACAAAAAAATATGATCTGGGTGGAGTAGTACTCGTTAACTCGCGCGTTTTGCTCATCCTAGATTTTGTTCACAATCCCTTCGAAGCAATGTCGCGCGCGTAAACTACACCCTTATTACACACAAGGGTGTGTGTCGCCGCCTCGCGATTTTATGTCGCACTACATATTATACCAGCTAGCTAGCGCGCCACATAGCCATACCCGTGGCGCAATAACAATTTGTACATTAGTAGTCTCTGCCTCTGCATAGAAAAATCCAAAAAACTATCAAACCCCATTCCCTAGACAGCCATTGAAAGAAGGGATGAATGATGGTGCGCCACGATCTATAATGCTCTATGCTGGCTGATTGCCCTTTTCTCCGGATATTTTCATATGTGCGGCATGTGGGTGGGGGCAAATGGGTGGTGGATCGGAACGAAACACATACTGATGGCATAGAAAGCAGGACACTTTCTTGGACACTAGTGGGTATAGTGGAGAGAACCTTGGAGGGTGTGAACACAAACCGGGGAATCTCTCCGTCTGTCTGGCGTCTGCCTTGGAATTGCACTTTTTTTTCGGTGGGGTGGTTATTTACGACCCTTTTTGGGTGGACGGAAGTTTTAAGTTTATTCATCTATTAACGTAAGTTGACCGCACCCAAGTAAGGAGTTGATTTCGAAATGTTTGCTGTCCTCGATTATGCTTCTGTGGATTTGGAAAACTTATCCTAATAGAACAACCGGAGCAAGAGGTAGTAGCTTGTTCAGAACATTATTGCAACATGTGTTTGTGTTCGAGTAACTGTGTCGTGTAGTTGAACTTGTTTTATACAACTTGACGATTATTATCTTTTTTATCTGAACTATACAGTTGTGAATAATTTTTGTTTACATTTGCGCAGATATATGGGTCTTTTGTGTTTCTCTTCTTGACTTCTTATTCTTATTCATAAAACTGTCGAGTGAGTGAGTAAAAGACGTTAACATGGCGACACACAGAACAAATATGTACATATTTGAAGTTTGTGGGTATAGGGTTGCCACGGCTCTTCATACCTACAGAATACAGCGAGTGGTACAAAATATCCTAGATTTAACAAAATCTTATAAACGGGAGTAAATTCAAGGTTAAGACTAAACATAATTATGTATTATTAGCAAAGGCCTTGGTTTTATTATTTTACAGTATAAACTACTGCGCAATGTAGTATGTACTGCATTTTGTTTTTTTTTGATACACGGTTCGGAACACAGGTACATGGTGCGCTATAAAGTATGGCCCTATAGAAAAGTGCCATTGAGTTTACAAATGGCGTCGAATGTCAATTCGGCTTTGACATTTGTGAAGCAAACAGAGTTAGAACAATTGAAAGCGGAATAATTGTCAGGACGTTTTTGATTTACAATTCGTCAGTGATTTTAGAGAAATGTGAATTTCGTGACCATTTTCCTGGCCACCCGGCTTTCGCTGGTCATTTAATGCAATAATTGGTGAATTTTGGTGAAAGACTTGAAGATGTTTTCCTATAAAGTGCAGACAGTCTTTCAGCTGGTAGGTGTTGACGGTGCCATGAAATAAAGTCTTATGCCAAAAGGTCCAAAATGTAATTTTGAACTTTATTGCACTTCTGAAATTGCAATAAAGTTCAAAACGATTTTTGGACTTTATTTCATTTTCAAAAGTGCAATAAAGTCCAAATCGAAGTGGAAATAAAATCCACAACGCATAAACAGTAGAATATATATGTATGTATACAACCCCCTGCTCTTCTTTCTTATCTTCTTATTTCATGGCACCGGTGTTGACCTTTAATCGCGTATGTATATTGTATAGCCTATGCTAAGGAGTGTGTCTCGTGAAAAACAATGCATGATTGACAAGCGAATACCTATGTGGATACTTGAACTGGCAGAATAATGGACGAAAAGCCATTACATTCATTTAAAGAGAAATATTTAGCATTTTTTCTTGTGTAGAAGGGCATAAAAACAGCCCAAATACAAGTCAACAATCCCAAAGATATAGCGTAAGAAATTTAGGACATACAGATTAGGCCTCTAAAACCATAGGCAAATGTATGCAGTCATAGGAACGGTTTGGTGATTTATCTCGGCTGAAGAGTTATAGGACCAATTTCTGTGAAAAATCAACTGTGGATTCAGTAAAGTACATGGAGTTACTATGTAGTTTCCACAAGATGGCGCTACTGAACATACAGTCAAACATATACTACGGAATTCCGCATAGTCTATGGAGGCATAGCATTTCTAGGTCGATCTCCGAACTTAACAGCTTCCGACTATGACTTTTTCCCCAGTAGATATAAAGCTTGTAATTACAATTACATATATCTACTTCATGAGAGAGTTTTACCGAAAGAATGTTGACATCCCTTATATACAAAATACATAAAATTTAAGCAATATCAAAACCCTTGACACAGGCTTCCAATATATTTCTTAATCATCTCCTCTCCTCCTCTTTATAATATCAAATTGTACTGATATGTACAAAATATTGGGAATTACTATAAAGATACAAATCTTTCCCAGGCCCGAATTCTTGATTCTTATTCGGTATGGCTATACTGAACCAGATTTTCACATGCAATCAGTCGTTTTGGTAACGTGTTGGTTGTACACCGCCGAGTTCCGATCTAGTTTTCTTTGTTTCCACCAATCATTGAATCGTTTAAGAATAATTTTGGGGGTATAGAGCTATTCGTGAAATTAAGTTCAAAGGAATAGAAAATGTATTTCAAAATTGGTTCGTTACGATGAGTGATTTGACAAGCCAACCGAGGCAGTCATTTTAATGTATTAGAATTTGCATTTCCAATAAAAACGAAATTAAAAAAATCGAACCGAAAAACATCTGGCAACCCTATTCCAAGCGCATAGCTACACGTCATCTTTTTTGATTCTCCCAAATCCATTCAGTTTTGTGTTCTTTTTATCTTTACAAATCTGATAAAGTTTCGACTTGGCAAATGGTGTGCTAGTGCCACAAACAATATTTGTTTTTGGCCAGCACAAGACAAGTGTTTTTCTTCACCTCCTTCGTGTGTCTCGATAATAGGCTTGTGCTTGTGTACATAAATGGAATAGTGTTTTGTCAAAACATTGTCGAGGGCCACTTTTGAATTTGAATATCGATTCGGAAGAGATGAAGAGATGAGGGTCAAGGAACTGCGTCTGAAAACGTTTGAGTTCTTAGACAATGTGGCGACCATCTCACACAAAAGTTAATTAAAGATGAGAGTTGCTGTCAAATTGTATAAGATTCACAATGTAATCAAATCTGTCTCATGCAGTTGGAGTCACGTATTGGCTATAAAAACGAGACGATCGAAATTACATTTTTCACTAAATGACAAGCTTTATTGCATTTTGGTGATCCAATAACTTGCTAAAGGAATCCAGAACCAAGACACGAGACCAATGCCATATCAATGATTCTATTGAAGGGCGTTGAGGTGCCTTCATCGAGAATGATTGGATTTCAATGATGTCAAAGTTTAGTTGGTTGGTTATATCATTTTTATGGTTTTCGAAGTCACATTTTATAGTCTTCTCAAATACATTGTATCTGCATTCCATATTTGATCCCTCGACCAGGTGTCTATAGTGGTATAAGGTGTGTCGGTCTATAAATAAGAAAGTAGGAAGCATTTATTTTCATTTAATTCCCAAGGCCGCATCTAGGGATCTCTGTCACATATAAAAACCTCAAAGTATTTCCAATCGTCACTTCTTGAGAATAAATAAAAAAGAGCAATGAAGAGAAATTCCATTTTTGCCCATATCCGCCGCCCCCTTTTCACAAACGTATAGAAACGACACGTCAAGAATGCGTCAATGCACCGACCGACGGTAGGTGGGTACACATCATATAGCATCGATTGATATCTGCAGCGCATCTGAGGCAATGACACCGTAAATAGTGCGTTTATATAGCATCTACTGTGTGCAATTGGAATTCCGCTCCTTAGACGTTTTGCAATGCCATCAGTTGCCCAACAATCACTTCGAGTACAATGACGACGATGATGATGATGCTCATAATACTATCGACGGCGGCGGCAGAGACCAATAGACGGATGGATAGATGGATAGATCAATGATAATAAAGACGATGGTGGTCGGATGATTTCTTCTCTTTGCCTTTATTGATTCGCAATAGAGAAAAATATGCATTGCCAACGAACCGTTATTATGCCACAACATCGCTACCCTCCAAGGTATGGACTGCCCAAGGAAAGGATGAAGCCATGGCAATTGTTACCATGCATGAGTGAATGCATGCATGGATTGAATACCATTCCTTTTGGTGTTTGAGAAAAGAATGTGTTTTCACCGTAACGAACAAATAGACTCTGCCTGCCATCGAAAACAGAGAAGAAACTATATAACTACCATAAGAATTAGTTCGGACAAGAACCTAGTGATTGTTACTTTTAGCAGAGACACCACCACTCGAATTGTATAAAAATATGAATGTGTCAAAGTTTCTCTTAAGGAGCTCATGTTAGAAAATTTATTGAAAATCAAATAACACGTGAGCTGATGTCGAATGCATGTATCTATCGAATCTAGTTCAGGGTTGAACCTTAAAAAAAAAACATGGCAATCAGGACTTGAGCAAAGTTGAGCATGCCTACAGTGAATGTGTTTTAATGATAAACGGATAAGTGTGCTAAGAAATGATAAATAAACTTAGCATGAAGTTTGAATGTCGAAAGCAGTAGCTGGGGTCCATGATCGTTAGGAGAGCTAAGCTGAGTCGAGTTCCTCATTAGTCGGCAGATAAGCTCCGCTATACCGCCTTAGAACGTAACTATTAAGATTCTAAAATCCATTTTAAGAACATTGTCTTCCTTTCTGGTGGAGTTTATATGTTCTATTCGCACTAGGGAAACTGAGATATGTCGGTGAATTTTCGTGCTGTCGGCACGATCAAAGTAGCGAAGAAATTCACTCGACTCCTCGTAAGTAATGAATTTTAAATAATACATAATTGGTATCTATTTGAGTGCATAGTAGGCAGCTATATATGTGTTATTTTAGCTGATATCATATGAGAACCATCAACGATCATTGACATGATCAATAAGTACATTTTCAACGGAAATGCTGTTTATTTTACTAAATGGAATATGCGAAGAACCACTGCAGTATTAAGAAGCACCAAACATTATTAAGATCACCTGCTGCCAAATAAAAAAAAGGTTTGACTGAAAATGAATAACTAAGTAAACACCTGTTTTCACTTCAGAATTAACATCCTGATTCTTCACAATGTTCGCTTACTGAAGCTGCACACAACTAAAAATTGTAAGTGATCACACTCCAAGCAGATGCTGTCATCGCCAAGCCCACTCTGCCTTTCAAGTGATCTGCCAAATAAGCAGAAGAATTTTAATGAAAATAATTGGATGTATTTACGTCCCCAAATGGGGAAATGCCTGCAATTTCACTTCACAACGATCCGCATCATTTGTAGTTTACAATCCCCCAGTTTGTCGGCGCTCACTCAACAATCAGCTTTTACAACAGAACACCATGCGTAGGATGACAGATAGAAATGACATTGTGCACATTAAACGATGAGATACACCAGCAGATACTGTCAACATTGTGTCCCACAAATTGTCACCAAAGCCAGCAGTTATGTCCTTAAGTATATAATGTGTCATAATTATAGACCATCATCCCGTGCAACTTAATACAATGCCATTTGACGTTCTTGGATGAATTTCCAAATGGATTAACCATGTATCGCCACACGTGTGTGGATGATGCATCGATATAGAGATAGAAGTGCGGTTTAAATGTTGACAGCTATAGGTGCCGCCAAATGGCGAATATTCGTTCATTAGACTGATGGTGGTCATACAAGTTATATGGGTGTGTTGTACACAGTTTGGCATACCTCAATCAATCTTTCGAGTGGAAATATAGAAATTATGAAGTGTCCCCTGGGAGAGGGAGACATATCTATCTGAGACCATCTTGTCATTCCAATTTCAATTCAATTTAATTGAATGGATTGTGCGTGCGTCGCGCTAGTCCCAAACCAGTATCTTGGTTCGCTAATTTGTTCCATCAAGGAAGTACTATAAACAATTTACTTGACCTCAATTGCTGTAGTTGTCCCCTTGCTTCGATATAGGGATTAGGGATGGAACTTGCAAATTATTATTATTGTGCCCAACATGAAGTCATTTAAGCTACGAAAAAAAACAACATTAAGGCGGAAGAATCAAATGAGAATAACCTACTTCAATGGGAATATCATTGAGCTTATCTGTGCTTACGGAAAAAAGTACTGACCCTTTGTAGATAACATGGCGTCCATGTAAAGAGTGCGTTATCAGGTTTTAGTGCGAAGGTGGCCTTAATTGAGCCTATGAGAGTACTTTTTTATTTATTATTTTATTTGTTTATTTTTAGATTCTTATCATAAGCTGGCATAAATCAAATTTCTTAATAGTATTAAGAAACTTTACGGGAACGTTGTGATTTTGTTTTTTTTTAAACAAATGTTCGGCTTCAAATTGTTCATACAGAATAAATTCATTTAATGCAGATCAGTTATGATTAGATAGAATAATCAAGCCAAAATAATCTGATAACAATGAATGTGTTACGAATTGCAATGACTCTTCTTAGTTGTCAGTAATTAAGTAAAAAATTCGAAATAATCGTTGTAATTGAGGATCAGTTATGGCCGAGGAATACTAAGTTCTACGCAGTTCTTATAACGTCAGTACCTTTACAGACACCTTAAAAACAGAAGGTACCTTTAAAACCTACACAAACGAATGGTTGTGAGAAACTAGGCATACCCTAAGTCTATACATCCACCTCTTGCGCCAAATACTTACTTTTTTTTATTTATAACTAGCTTTTGCCGCGGCTTCGCTGGCGCAGCCCTCAGGATTTAGTACAGCGAAATTCCTTTACAAACAGGTAGTTTCCTCTTTTATATTTACACAAGCTGTACCCGCCCGGATTTGACCCGCACTGTAATTGTATTACTTAGGGCTTAGGTAATAATGTCCTTTCGTAAAATGCGAGAAATGTGCAATACGAACAAAACAAAAAAAGAATCATGAAAATCGGCAAAGCAGTTTTCGAGATAAAACGTCATCGAGTTTCACCCCATAGAAGATGTTTTTTTAGGAGGTATTAGATTTTGAATGTTTTGTTTTTTTTTGTATGCGCGGTGCCACGACCATTTGTCCAATTTTGACCAATCTGCACAGAATAGGCTTTGTGCCAAAACTAAAGCTTTTTTCAAAATTTGAGCTCAATCGGTTTTGTGGTTTTCGATATATACCATGTTTTTTGTATGGGAGGTGCCACGCCCCTTTGTCCAACTTTTTTAACATACAAACCGGCTACAAAAGAATAACTTTTCAGAAAAAAACAATCATCAAATTCGGTGCAGACAAACTCGAGATATAAACGGACAAACATATTTAAATCTCATTTTTATATATGTATATAGATAGATTTAAGGAGCAGGATGATCATTAGTGTAATATATATAAAGGAAAACCAAACCAATTTAATGAAACGGTTCTAAACTTTACGCACACGATATTAGAGGCATGAAAACCGATGAAACGAAAAAACGACAGTTTGAAGGGAAACTCTTTATGAGTCTTTGGGCAGTAATTCCAGCTTCCGAAGCCGACGAAACGAAAAAAGCGACAGGAAATGGAACGGGGATAGCGTGCATTTTAAGGCTTCACCGCTCACCGCGGTGTTCAAACGCTGCGGTAAAACGCCCTGTTGTAAAAAATTACAGACGCGGAGCGTTGAGTGTCATTTTTCTAGTGCCAAATGGTGATATGGGTAATCAAATGTATGAAAACTTTTTTAAAGGGTGAGATATGGGAGACAATTGCAAAAGAATTAAATGATAACTGTATTCTCCGACTTATTCTCTCTTTTCATTTATGTGGTGCACCCAAATTTGTTTTTTTTTTTTTTTTTTTTTAATTTCGTAGCACTACAAATAAATTCAATAATTGTTCATCCAAGTTTCTTGACATTTTAGAGATTTTGATGATAGCTAGGTATCTGACGTCGTCTAACGCGGCGTTGAGAATATCGCGTCAAATAATCTTAACGCCGCGTAAAATAATCTCACTGCGGAGTTAATAACGTGTTTTGTTTGACGAAACCTTAAGATGGCAATCTTTATCAACATTCACGGAATTTGGCACCAATAGCATTCAAAATTTATATTGCAATTTTTAGGTTTAGATTTACATATTTTCAAATCGTATTACAGTACAGAAGTCATGTCATTTTCAATGGGGGAATAACTAAAATTCAACCATGCTTCACAAAAAAAATTAGAATATAGAGTTTGGATCGACATATACACTGTCAACTCCTTCTCCAAGTTTCCATGGAAAAAATGAAACCACTTCCACTCTTTTATTTTTCCAACTGCAATACTACATTTCACTCATTTTGGTATTCATGCGATACGATGCAGTATTTTCTATTGAAAACGTAAAAGAGCACCTCAACCCACATCTCATCTTACAAAAGAGTATAGAGTCCTTCGTCCGAAAGGAAAAATATGGAAAAGAAATCTACAAAATACACAAATACTTTACCCACTCAGACACCCTTCATTCACTCACTTTTATCGACCTCCTATACCCTATATTCCTATACGAATCATTGCTGCGCTTTTATTGTTAATCTCTAACTTTGTGTTTTCGTTTCTGTGACTCATTTTTTTTGCTGTCTACCTCCCTCACTCTTGCCAATTTTTTCTCTATATTTGTTCTCGATGTCCTTCGATCATACATACCCTTAGGGATTGTTTTCTATTTTCTTTGTTCTTTCATCAGAATTTCTTTGCTTTTGTAAGCTTCTCCTACTTAACAAACTTTAATCATAAAAAAATACATTTCAAACCAAAAACTTTCTGAAACTGTAAAGTCAAGCAAAAAAAGATTGTCTCCAAATAGGAGAGTATCATCATTTTCTGCCAAGAGTGGTGGGCTCATTTGGCCGGTGTATGATTGCAGATTCTTTTGTTAGTATGAAAAACTTCAATGGTTTTTCGCATTGACCATGAAATTGACTGCTATTTTGGCAATGAAACTGAATGAAACTTTACATCCGCAAGCTAGCCACAACCACAGGTATCCTATACCTACACAATATAAAATAGTAACCCCATAAAACTTCAAAAGTGTATGGGTAATTATTTTGGATTTCAGCCAACTGGTGGTGTGATCCTGGTTATGTAAACAAATTTTTCGTTGCGTTGATAAATTACTGAAAATAGCGTTGCATTTGCATGGGATTTCATTTACTTCTTTTTTGTGAATATTGGCAGTTGCGACCATAATTTGTAGGTAGACATTGTGGTGCTTGTGGGAGTTATGTTAAAATGCAGGATAATTTGTTACCCACGTTTACTTTCTTTTAGCTGTGCCAAATGAGTTAAATTCTGACATCCCATAAACACGAATGCTCTTTTCAGGACTTTTATATAAATTAGAGTCACACTTCTCTAGGGACCTATAAGATTCTTGAACCGCGCGATGCTTCCAGTAACACCTTATCGCGAGCGGTTTAAGTCAACGATATTTCCAGACTGAACATTATTCAGTAAAATGCGAATTAAAGGATACTTCTCCTGAATTCAATAAATGAAATATGATGTACTCTTCATCGGTGGGAATACCAAAAGATGGCGCTAATCAGTCCATTCTCCTATATTAGCTTCACCCGACCACCACCGCGAAAACCCTGGTTTGATAAAGAGTGCCGGCAAGCACATGCAGCAAAGCAACTGGCCTACAAAGCGGCGCTGCAGAGAGGAACGAGAGCAGCTCGTGAGCTCTACGAGCAAAAAAGGAGGGAAGAACACCGGCTTCTCCGGAGGAAAAAGAAAGAGCATGAGAAGTGCGCGATCGAGGAAATAGAGAGGTGTTACTCCAGGAACAATGTTCGGAAGTTTTACCAAAAGGTAACAAGAACAAGACCCGAACAGAGACCTGTAGAGACGAACAAGGAAACCTTGTAGTAGAGTCACAGTCGGTGCTGAGGACATGGAAAAACCATTTCTGCAGACTGTTAAACGGCGAAGACGACACAAATTCCGCTGTCAGGCAGAATGAACCATTCAACCTGGGCGATGAAAGCCAAGACTTCCGTCCACCTGACCAAAATGAGGTAAGGATAGCAATATCCAAGCTGAAGTCCAACAAAGCTACAGGACCGGACGGTTTATCGGCCGAGCTTTTTAAGGCAGCAGGGGATGACTTGGTAGAGAGCATATACACCAACTCGTTTCTAAAATTTGGTCAGAGGAAAGTATGCCTGATGAATGGAGCCTCAGCATTGTTTGCCCGATCCATAAGGAAGGACCCTCTAAGCTGCGCCAACTATAGATGCATCAGTCTCCTTAACATCGCTTACAAAATCCTGTCCTCCGTACTGTGTGAACAACTGAAACCATTTGTCAACGAACTGATTGGACCCTATCAGTGCGGTTTTAGGCCCGGTAAGTCCACAACCGACCAAATATTCACACTACGGCAGATTCTGGAGAAAACCCAAGAAGTCCAAATCGATACTCATCACCTATTTATCGATTTTAAAGCCGCATATGACAGCATTTATAGAGACGAGCTATACAGAGCCATGTCTAGTTTTGGCATCCCTGCCAAACTTGTCAGATTGTGCAGAATGACGATGGAGAACGCACGCTGCTCCGTAAAGGTCGGAAACAGTCGCACCGAGACCTTTGATGTCAAAAAAGGATTTAGACAAGGTGATGCGCTGTCATGTGACTTTTTCAACATCATTCTTGAGAAAATTGTGTGATTTTCGGTCCCGTTTGCGTTGATGGGCTTTGGAAGAGGAGATTTAACAGCGAACTCTACGAGCTGTACAGCGACATCGGCCTGGTCAGAAAAGTACGTATCAGTGGACTAAGATGGCTAGGACATGTAGAGCGAATGGACACCAACGCTCCGGCCCGAAGAGTCTTCGATTCCAACCCGGAGGGACAACGCAGTAGAGGAAGACCTCGCCTTAGGTGGCGCGCACAAGTGGAAGGGGACCTCAACCAACTTGGAGTGCGCAACTGGAGGCAGTTAGCCAAAGATCGTGCTAACTGGAGAGGCGTGTTGGTTGAGGTCCAGGTCCACCCCGGACTGTAGCGCCATCTAATTAGAAGTAAGTAGTTGAAATAATCCTGAATATTGAATATTTGTCAATAATTTAGGTTTGAAAGATTTGCCAAGAATAGTTCGTCACCCTCGCTCCATATATCAGTAATAATACCTATATCATACATAACAATGTTGGTTTTATGCGATTACGATTGACGGTATTTTTCTGAGACTTGACTGATTACGACTCTTCATATCTTGTCCAACGTATCCTGATAAAAAAAAATTTTAAACGCACATATATGCCAAAAATAATTATGCCAATTTATGTAACAAACACTCATGGTCATGACTAAAGAAAAACTTTCAAGGAGACAAAAGTAAATATAACCGCATTCCACATTATTTGAAATGTATAGGGTATAGCACACTACTTTACCCTAATTTCGATATGTTATACTGCTATAGTAAGCTATTACTCTGCCAACTGCGTCCATATAAGAAAATCTTATAATTAATGGTGTTCGTGTCGCCTTTTTTATTTCACTTCATTTATATTTGTCTTGAACTTTGTGCCTCTAGTGAACATAAACCTTAAATCCTTTTCTAGTTATATTAATGTGGATTATCTTGGAATCGTAAAAGTTAATAGAAATCATTAGTTTGGAAAAATGAAACGTTACTTCAATAGCTAAGGAAACTTTTAAGAGCCGGCTATAACCTGACCTGATACTTGCTAAACTTCAAAAGCTCATTGTTGACATTTGTTCAAACATTTTGTGGGCCGTAACTTGTTATTACGGTCTGGAGGATACTATGTATATAGAACAAGTAATTTTTGTCTATATATAAAAAAAATCGTAGGGCATGTAATACAATGTGGTATTTAGATTTTAAAACTTTAAACCTTAAAACTAAATTGCTTAAACTGCCTGCAGTGGCAGTGACATTGGTCAGAGTGCACCCATTTGAAGGTTTATAGTATTTATTTTTTAAATATAAAAAATAGTTGTTCAAATAGGTCAATTGCATTACCAGGCTGAATACTCTTTTTAGGCTAAGGGATAAAAAAATTCAAATACATATTACATATTAGTTTATCTTGATGGTCGGTGGTAGGGTAGTGAATTTACTAGTTTTGTTATCCCACGGGTCGTTTTTTGCCACTCGGATCAATAACACCATGCGGCAACCACCAAAATAAATCTCTACCTTAGTCGTAAAAAACTTACATACGCCTTCCATTTTGATTTATTGTGAATACCAGTTTTTAAACTGCCTTTAATTTTATTATGTTATTATGAAGTGGAGTACATTTTTATTTTTGTAAACGATTAAAGGGTTGCTATGCTATAGGAAAATAGTATAGTAGAATAGTACACCTTCCTTGAGCTGTCATTGCAAATATGTTTAAATTTATTTAGTGGCCACATACATTTATCTAAACTGGACACTGCATCACTTTAATGCGCAGCAAGACAACAGTCCTATATAACAATTAATGCCTGTCTGATTATAAAAACTATATTTGTGTATCGAATTGGGAACACTTTTCAAACGACATTTGTACTCATAAAATTTTTTTATTTCACCAAGGGTAGACTTACTTTGAACCATGAATATAGACTATACAGTACGATATATGGACCAGGCTTCTAGCTTTAATCAAACCAGATGCGGTGCCCATATGCCCGGGGTATACTTCAACAGTAATGGCATATAAGTAATTATCTTTATAATAAAGTCAATACAAAGATTTATTTAAGGTTCTGTATACGTATACCTCTAAAACACTGTTATATAGATTGACCATTCATAGGCAAAGTCGATAATAAAAATTGCCGCCTCTGATATTCGTTCATGATGAACAGTAGCTAGATACTATTTAATAAGCTGCAGAAAAGCTGAAAAATATTGGCAAATAAGATTTTCTCACTAAGGAAATTAAACAACAAACTGTACAGCGACATCGACCTTGTCAAAAAATTACAGATTAGTCGTCTAGACACTATCGTTCGGCCCGAAAATTCCTCGCCTTCAACACCGAGGGACAACGCAGTAGAAAAAGACGTATTAGGTCTAGCTAGACAGTCGAAATTTGAAACGAATTATGTATATCTTATATGGAAATTAGGTTATTTTGGGCTCTTCATTTTTAAACAAGACACTCAGTTTAATTTTGATGTACATATATGGATATTATATAATTTAAATTAAATTTGTTGGTGATTACATAGCTGGGTACTGTGTCGTATACGTACTTTTTTTCAGTTTAGGTATTGTATACGTGAGGAATACGTGAGGAACTCAATGTCGAGCAGCTACTTCTCCGGACGGAGCGATCCATGCTTCGGTGGTTTGGTCATGTTAAACGCATGTCCCCGACCAGGATTCCACGACGTGCTATGGAATCCATACCATCGGGTAGGCGTCCTCTAGGTAGACCAAGGATGAGATGGTTAGATCAAGTCCATAATCTCTCCTATAACCGTATGGGGATTGCCCTTGATGATTTGGAGTCACTGGCGGAGGATCGAGAGCTATGGAGGGTCCACTTGAGCAACCTACACCCGCGACCCACTTAATGGACAAGCGGACCATTGAAAATGAATGAATGAATGAATGAAATGTATTGTATAGAGAGAATGCAAATAAAGCTATTGAATAAATTTAAGTTTTTCTAGAGCGAAATTTGGGACAGTGAGAGTATTGCTCTGCAGCAGTAACGAACGAGTTAAAGTTTTTTTTCTGTACAAGAAACATTAAAAAATATAAAAAATATTTCAAAAACCGAAAATTGTATGTCTAAAGATTTCCGATGAAAGGCGTTTGATTGCATTGAAAGGTAAAGAATGAAAATTGGTTTGACGTACATAAATTATATGAAAAATTGGTTAAATAGTTGTTCGTAGGTTCTCGTCCAATAACCGAAAGTAAACGGTTTCAGTTGAGGTTAGTATTAGTTGGAGACCGTTTTCAATAAACTCAATACTATTTGTTTGTAACTTTTTATAATTAGGATAAGACGCACTTAGTTATGAAATTTGTTTAAAGTTATATAAGGATACAGTTTCAGGAATAATTTCGAATTACATAATAAAAAAGAATGGTTATTTTATGGCACATTGACCAAATTTGGGTCATACAATTTTAAGTGATTTTAAATTTAAGTACATAATCGAATCAAGCCAGGGAAACGGAATGTATTTTGTTGACAACTTACAGCCTTATTAATAATAGCTGCGGAACTTCGTGTTATCCATAACTAATGACTAACACATTGGTTAAACTCAAATTGCTATGAATAAACATTTTTCGAAGATACCTAAGCTTTAAGCTTTACATAACTAACTCACGGTGATGTTAGCTTTGTAAAACATGTTTCCCTTGCAAAATGTCAAAAGGTGTTTCGCGTTTAATTTCGTTTGATTGATATAAATGTGTTAAAAGGGTAATAAATAATTAAATAAATTTGAAAAAATCGTGGAGCAAAATGGCTCACAGTTTTTGGATAATTTGAATATGCTAGACGAAAAAATCCTATGAGAATATATATATACTACTAAAAAACATTCAAAAATAAATATAGATTTTCAAAAGGAAAAAAATAATTATTGCATTAATAAGAGTAAGAAAATTCTAATTGCATTAGAAGAAGAAGATGGCTGCAGAAAAAAAGGAAACATTCCTGTCAGTTTTCAGTACAATTTAGGGAAGTGTTGCCATCGCAAACAAACGATAATAGAAAACACGTCAATTAGTTAATGCATGGGTTATATTTCTTTATTAATCCTTCAACCAATGAGTTACATTTTTAAATGCCAGTTACGTAATACATGAGTGAGAGAATGATTTGAGATCTTTTATTAATACGGCTGTTAGTTGATATCTAGAGCATCTCACAAAAAGAAACAAAATAGCCAGACACATTTTTCCTTGTAATTGCCGATATTTTCGAATTGTCAACCGGCAATCTTTATGAAATAAGGCGCTGGATTTAATATTTTTGCTGCAATTTATCATCATTGATATTAAACTTAACCATTATTTAAAATTAAGGATAAATCATTTAAGTTTATTGGAAAAAAGTGGATTTAATCCATTGTCAAGTAATGTAGGTACTTACTATAGCTGTATTAGATAAATAAGACTTGTTTTCACAAAAAATTACTGTCAAAAAAAATAAATCAAATATATTGTACAATAAACATAAACTAGATGCTTTTGGAAGTCTCGTCGAATAGAAAATTACATACAAATCATACAGCACGCTATAAATGATTGTTGCATTTACCAAAAAATAAAACCACAATTAGCCGCAGTACTTTCAACTGGCTCGTTGGTCTAGGGGTATGATTTCCGCTTAGGGTGCGGGAGGTCCCGGGTTCAAATCCCGGACGAGCCCAAGAAGATGTTTTTTTTTTTTCAACTACAAATCATTTTTGAAGAATAAGCAAATCGTATGTACAGGATATGTTGCCACATAATTTCCGTCGAATTAAAAAAAAAAGTCATATTGACGTTACCGATCAAACATGAAGCATCGCAAAATTATCGCTCACAATTATTTTACTTTGAATTAAATTAGAGGTCTCACTCTCACATCAAAGCAACTAAATATCGCTCGAACGAAAATGTTGCTGATTGTTTATTGGCAGTTGCTATAGTAACTATAGTTGCTTATTGCTTGTTGCCTCAATCTGAGAGCCGCCTAAAAGATCGACGATTTTCTATTGATATGTATGTACTATAAAACGCTTTCCTAAATTGTCAATCACTTATAGAAATAGAAACAAATTTGTGTTTAAAAATAGAAATATTTAATTGGACTTACATTGGTTGACAGCTGACTGGATAAGCTCATAACTTGATCTCGGGCATCGGTTAATTCACGCTTGAGACGACGAATCTCGTTTGCTTGTCTCTCTTCTGCTGAACCATATAAGGAACTGCCACCGGACAGTAGAGATGCTGCGCTGCCATGAACTGCAAAAATACATCAAACATTTAAAAGTCTATTTTAAGTCTCAAAAAAATACGAGTACAACATACCATCGTCATTCTTCTTAGGATAGGTGAGTCTATGACAACCGGGTAGGTTGGCTGGTCCGCCGTGTGTCGGTGACAGTGGTCCACCGAATCCACGATTAATTGGTGTCGGAGATGTAGGCTGGCTCCATGCGACAGGACCAATAACACTTGCACCACCAGCTTGGTTAGGCCCCATTCCAGGACCAACTCCACCATGACCATTTGCACCAGGCGGAACAGTCCCCACTGGGAGGCAGTAATATGGTTCTATTTCAACATCCGGTCCACGGCTAAGCATCGACGGGTACATTTTTTCCGATTTTGTTGATCTGCTGACGGGAAAATATATTCAGATTTAATTGAGAGTATCATCAGCCGGTGGTATATATACGAGTACATTTATATAAAAGCGAGCAAAAATAAGGCAAAGAAAATGGAATGAGAAAACAAAAATGCAAACGAGTCGTTGAGCAGGTCCTTTGAGTGGTTTTTTGTTGATGTTGATGCATATAAAGCGTTTCAAATTAAATTGCTGTACTCAAATTAAGATGCTTTTATAGCAAAGGCGTGTGTGAATGGGGTACCTATAGTATAGAGAGACGTACCTACCTAGACCTACATGTAGAATTATAATGGAAGAGAGAAAATCAAAACATGAGAAATCCATCAATTTGTGCAATATAAATGGCAAACAGTTTTGCTATTTTGCATTGCATACTTTTAGGTTGTTTAAAATACGATTCGAACATTTCACTTTGATTGCATACTTTGAAGCTGGTGTACTACGATCGCAGCTATAGGTCGTTCCAAATCGATTAAAACCAAAATGCGTGAAAATATATTGTACCTATGTCGATGTTGATGATATGTATAGTTTTTTTAGAGGCGGTCATGCTTGGTGTCAAGAAGCATTGTTCGTTTTATTACAGAGTTATCTACATCCTTACTAATCTATATTTTTTATATCTTATATAATTCTTCTGTACGTGTGTTGTAATCGAACTCCTGTTAAACGGCTGGACCGATTTTGATAACATTTTGTGTTTGTGTATGAGTGATTCCAAGGATGGTTTATACAAAAATCGTATGTCTACAAAACTACCAAAATGATTGAACTCAAATGTTAAGAAAATATTTGGTGTTTCTGTGAAAGTTTGATCAAAATTGGACAAAGGGGCGTACTCCTTCTCGTTTAAAAAAAATACACATTTTAAATGCTACATATTCCTCGACATCCATGGGAGCTTAAGTAAAATTTTAGACATTGATGTACATTGTCCAAACAAACCGCGCGAAATGTGGGTGGGATTGGAAAACGGGCCATAGAACCACCCTTACAACAAAGTTATTAAAAACACTATATCTGAACATTGCCTGATTGAAGCATTTTACAAAACCTGGCTGGATTTGACAAAAAGGCGTGACACAGCTCATAACAAAAAAATACATTTCAAACGCTATTCTTCGACAGTCATGGGAAAAAAATATGTCTAGAAGACAATACAATTCGTGGGGAAATTCTGAGAAAATATCCGTCGAAGCACACGGAGTACAGAATCAGTCCATACACATCGGTTAAATAAAACGGCCGCAGAACAATAAATTAACGGATAATGAAAATGTACGAGCAGGATATTACATATCGTCTATCGTCTACATGTATAAAAAATGAAGTTTACCACTCACTGATCATCAACACACAGCCCAAACCCTTTGCTCTAGAAAGCTGAAAAAATTTTCCGATTTTCGAAATTGTACTTGGGGCCCGAGTTATTGGCGATGACCGCTTTTCTTAACTCACGAACCGTTCGTCGTATGAATTTGTAATGCGTTGATTATCGCTTCATCTAACTGCTGCGTGCGTACTCCAAAGATATTCAAGCAGAATTCTGTAAGAATGGGATCATAGGTACTGCTAGAAAGTAGTAGATAGATACACATCCTCACGATCTTTCTGGTTGCATATGTTGCGCCGTATGTTGCAGGGTAAGAGTTCCCCCTTAGACTAAAGATGGTGCTCAGCTCATCATATGTATTCATTTATTTGTTTGTCAACGGTGTATTTGCCAGCAAAGATGTATGTTTTGTCCCGTAGATAGTGGCTCAGTCTGCTATAGTATGATCTGTGTTGAGATGCCAGCGCTTCACCAACAAATTTTGATCATATACCTAATTTTTGAACTGTTTTCTCAAATAGAGCGTTAAACACATTTTTTAGAGGTACTAATTGCTTCTTATGTAGGTTTTTCTGCGCGATATATAAATATAAAAGAGGGAACTAACTGACTGTGAAGGAATCTCTGAGGAATGCGCGAGTGAAGCCGCGGACAAAAGCTAGTATTATTATAAATGCGAAAGTAATACCCTATTCACACCAAGCCAAAAACCGAGTTTTCGTCAAAAAAGTTTAGAAAACTCGTAGATGCATTCACACCGAACACCAACTCGTTTTCGTTTGACGTTTCAATTAACTGTGAAACTAGTTATGAAATGTTTGTGGCGACTAGACTTTCATTTTAGTTACTAAACTTCGCTCGTATTGACATAATATAAAAACAAAATTATTTAAGCTACTTGATAATCGTTAACTTATGGTTAAATGCATAAAATAAATAACATAAGCAACATTCAAAATCAAAACATCTGAAAATACCATTTAGCTGTGGCAGGTAGTTTGCTCTTTTTGGTGCAAGCAAAGATAACAAAAAAAACTCTCGCTCTCACTCAGTCTCTCACATCCTGTCACTGTTAGCAGTTTTGCTGAGCTCGCTGAATGTTGAAAAAGGTGTGTCTGCTTCAACAACCCAACGATTGTACTCGTTTTCGTGGCGTTTTCATAGAAAACGACCTCAAACAACTCGTTTTGAAAACTGCAATATGTATGGGAAACTTCTGTTTTCGAGGAAGTTTTCGACCGTTTTTGCTAAAACCTAGTTTTCGGCTTGGTGTGAATAGGGCATAAGTCTGTCTGTCTGTTTATTCCCATTTCTCGACTAAAGACCGGAAACAATCATAATGAACTTTGTCATAAGGACATTATAGGCGACTCTTTATATTGAATATTTGAGAGAAAAATAGTGGAGAAAAGATTCTGTTACTGAAGTTAAAAAAATTAAAAGAACTTTTAAAATGCAATTTCCTGTCAATTATCGGGGCCAATGTGGCGTGTCACCTCGCACACAACATCATTTTTAAAACACTGTTATTTTGAAGTTTATGGAAGCCTTAGCCTTAAAACTTCGAAAATGGATGTATATAGCCAGTTGGAAGTATTTTAGAGAATTTGAGGGATTAGACAAAGGGGCGTGACGCTTGTCATTGAAAAAAAACTTTCGACGCTCGTGGGATCTAAATTTGTACAATTTGGACCATTGATGTGCATTATATTGATAAAAAAAAATATATTTAAGCAATATATTTGGTGGGCAGTGACGGTCGGGTATACTAGTATTGTACATATTTTTAAATGGGTACCTATAATAATTTATAATTTTTTTAAATACTTCTCTCGGAAAAGCCGAACCTATACGGCTTCAATAGCGTCCCAAGATTCTTGCAGATATTAGTTCTGCACTTAAATTGTTGTAAGTTAAAATCACCCGGAAATATGTCTCCAGGAATTAGGTTCTAAAGCTGCATTGTCCTGTAGGAGTTTTAGAAAGTGATCTGTTTATTTTACCTAACTAAAAGGCCGATTAGCGCGTTCTTCGAGCTTCCCGACTACGATTCTATGGAGTCAAGTAAAATTGTAGGTAAAGGTGGAGCCCAATACAGTGAACCGTTTTGAACCGTATTTGATATGATTCTTGTAAAGTTTGGTTGAAATCGGACAAAGGGGCGTGGCACCTTCCATACAAAAAAAATGTGGACGACTGGGTCGCACGTAAATTGAATATGTATTATGTTTTTTTTGTAAAATCATGCTGACAAAAATGTTACAATTTGGATTCGAAAAGCACTGTTATTAAACTGTTTAGCTGAAAACTGAGTACGACATATTCTTCTGGATATAAACATTACCAACAGATATATTTTCATCCAAATCGAAAATGGCGTTTTCGAGATATGAGCAGTTTTTAAAGTAACGGTTTTAGCGATTGGGAAGGACGCATTCATGGTTCAAAAAACATTGTTTTTCAACTGTTTAGCTCAAAACTGAGCCAGTGGTATTACTATGGATTTAAGCATTACCTGAAAGTAACATTTTTATTATAATCGAAAATGGCGTTTTTGAGATATGAGCAGTTTTTAAAAGTACTATTATTAGGGATTTGGGTGGATATAAAAGGACGCAGTCTTTTTAAGGTAAAACTGAGTTTGCTATTAAGTTAAGAATCACAATAGTACCTTAAAAAATTTTTTTTTTTTAAATCGTTTTTAGCGTTTTCGAGAAAAAGCCAATTTTCAAAACTGCCGTTGCTGGACTTTTTAGCGAAAAACTGGGTATGCAGTCATGTTAAGCATGCTTACATTAACTCAACTATCAATTTTGGTTCAAATCGTTAGAGCCGTTTTCGAAAAAATCTAAATTTAGGCGTATTTCGTCATATTTCGTAAAATTTTTATATGGGAGGTACCGTTAATATTAGGGTTCGAGCGGGAAGCCTACAAAATCTAAATACGAAGTTTGAAGCAAATCCGTCCTAGCGTTTAGATTCCCCAGGGGTGGGACAGACAGACGTTCCCCTATCATCGTAATATCAGAATTGATCAAAATCTCGAGTTCGAAACAATATTTTTCTCTTAGATAGGTACTACGTATACGAGAAAGTTAACAAAGTTAAAAATCTTATACCTCCTATACAAAAAAACATCTTCTATGGGGTGAAACTCATTGACGTTATATCGCGATAACCGCTGGGTCGATTTGCATGATTCTTTTTTTTGTTTTGTTCGTATTACCTGAAATACAGGTTTAGGCAAAAAGAAAAGTCCAGAAAATCGATTTATTCTCATTGCTCGCATTTTACAAAAGAACATTATTATCTAAGACCCAAGCGATACAAATACAATTCCTGTGGCCGGGCAAAGCCGGGCGGGTACAGCTAGTAATTTATAAATAAGGTACTAAGCTCAATTTTGAGGGATGACTGCTTCTCCTAGATATGTCTCCAGAGGCATTTTTGTTCCAATTTTTATTTTATAATAAAATACTCGAGCGAAGGCTGGCGTATCTGTATAGAACATCTATTCCAGACAGATATAGGCTTTCGCATAAGTCCTCGTTCGTAAACTTAATATTTAAGACTTCCATGAATGCAATATCTATACCACTTTCAGTTTTTAGATTCCGAAAAGTTTTTGTTTTCAGACTAACTGACTTGAAGCATAAAAAACAAAAATCAAAACGGCAGACATAAATAAGAAAGGTTGGGAGCCCTATCTTCCAACACCAGTGACGAGTTTCTTCTGTGTGCCTGATTTGTTATGCAGGTGTTGTCCGATGGCACTTCATCATGATGTCACCTTTCAATGGAAATTCTAAAATACCAAAACTCACCCAATAAATCTTTCGATCACAATTAACACATCCCCATGAGAGAATTCCATTGCATCCTTCCGATGTAAGTCGGCTTTCGATACTCTCCTTATCGGACATGGTTGTCACCTCCAGATACAAGCAATATAACAATGTATCTCTGTCACATTTGCATATACCCCCTCTAGTGCGACAGGGAAGCCTTTCAATATACACACAAACTGTTAAAGGGAATTCCTTCACCCCTCCCGCCAGCGTGTCGTCTATTTCCATTGATTTGTTGCATTGTTCATGGATGATTTCATTTCATTCACTCATTTTACATAGAACAGGAAATTGTTGAGGGTGGGCACTATGCAGTAAATATTATCATCGGGACATAGTGCCACCCGACTTCCCCATCCTTGTGTGAAAATTATTAGAATTCCCTGCTGTAATGTTCGAAATACATTCCACAACAACCAGCCACCCTATATTCCTCTCAGCCTTCGTCCTAGGGAACGTCAACATTCACGCACATCAGAGCACACAATACGGAATGATTAATGGGTCTAACATTTTGACAGGAGGGGATTATAAAGTTTTAATGTAACGTGAATGTTTGATGTAGTGGAGTCCTTTTTGTTCTATCCATTCCATAGAGCCCTCGACAGAGAGTGAATGTCAAGGGACTCTGTGCAAGTTTGCATATAGTGGCGGCTATTCATTTTAAATTTAAAGACAATATTGGATTTTTCATTTCGCCCCCGGCCATGGTATGTCCATCCCAGGACACTTCCGGAAATTGCCTATAAGCATAACTGAATTCTCTGATTCCAAAAATCGATTAGTCTATACTCTTATTGAGTGAGAACATTCGAATTACCGCTGTCAGTTGGCAGACAATTAGATTTGAGTGGATCTGTGGGTAGAGCTCTCCTGGCATGCACCACCTCCTCACATGTGGACGGACTCTCACATTCCAAGGATAGAATGCAATTAGCGTTTTATTGTTATTTGAAACGTGCCCTGATTAGCATGCCAAGCGTACGTCCGCACGTAAGGAAATGGTATCTTCACTCATATTAGTATGTTATTGCTCCTTATGGCTGCGTATGTATAGTTGAACTTGGAAATTATGATTGTTGCCAGGCACGTTTGGGTGGGGATGATATAACTTGCGCGCTCATTATTGTCAGATTATGAACTTGGTTGAAAGGTGAAGGCTTGCACCTTATAACATGACTGAAAAATTGTGTTTGTCGGATAGACATAAACATATCACGTCTCTTTTTGGAGAACTTAATGTGCACTCAAATTTCACCAATAGTTTGCACCGAATTTCAACAACCAAGCCCGTTTAAATAAAAGATAAAATGACCAAACCACATCGGTTAATACGTTCATGTGGCGATAACATTTCAAGTAGCCGAATAGAAGACACAAAGACTGTGTTTGGGATTTTGTGAAGTACATGCAAATATTCATCTTAAAAAGTGCTGCAATATGTTTTGCACCTTTTTGTTGCGATGCTTAGGCCCGTTTGCTGATACGACTCATAACGATTTAAGCTCTACTTAAATTCGTATGGGCTACTTTTTGTAAGGCATAAACTGTCACATAAGAGTTTATGTGGAATTTAAATCTTTATATCAGCAAATGGCCCTTAGTGCGTATTTTTGAAATGCAGGTCCCTTCCATTCGCCCTTAAAATGAAAAACTCACACAAGCTAAATATTGTACGAAGCTAGGTCTAGTCCTAGTGCCCTTTATTAACCTGCCTCGCCAATTTATTTGCACATTTTGTACGTCCACAATCGTAAAAGCCTTTGTTGCCAGCAGTTTCATTTTATCAGAGTCAAGTTGTACTGAGACTGTCAACTCGCAACCTTCTTACCACTCGCTGATCCGCCAAATTTTATATATGTATGTCGAAGTCGGAGGCTTTATTCCCTATTTATATACCAACCTAACTATTCAGAGTACAGTCTAACTATGTACACATGACCTTTTGGCCCTATAATACCTTAATATCATTAATGGGTCATTGCTACCAGCGAATTTGTCTGGCTGTGGATTTACGATGCTATCGGCAATATCCCCTATCTCTTTATTAAAATCAGCATCCCATCGACCGACCGACGAATATACGTATGGGACACATGAACCCGTAATTAATTTTCGTAATAAAACATGGCATCGCATGAGCGCTGCATACAAACACCACCACCCACCATAGGTCTGACAAAAACTACGAGCAATTATCCTTGCACAACATTGTCCGTTGTCCCTGTTGACCCTGTATAGACCTACATATCATATACGTATTTGTGCCGCTGTTTGCATTTTGTAACGTGGGTAAAGCTGGATCCACCACATTCGAGTATCGCCAAACAAAGTATGTGGGATTTAGTTGCTATTTAATTGCTATTTAATTGCGGTAATTTTGATTTTTTTGCTCTTCGGGAAGTGGTAAATTCTGTGGTGGACCTAGCTTACCGGTAAAGCTGGATCCACCACATCGCCTTTTCGAAAAAAAAAAGATGAGGCATATACCGCTGATTTAATTGCTCTGGGAAAATGCAAAAATTTTTCCGATCGGACAAGCCGTTCCGCCAGAATTAACCGTTAAAGTTTTAAAACCCCAGTTCGCTACCGAACTCTTTTGTTTTTTTTGGAAAAATTAAAAAAAACGATTACCCCTTTCGAATTTTTCTGCTTTGAATATTGCAAAATAATTGTCTATGCCTAGGCTATCTTACAACTTAATCAAATAATTTGTCGCTCCTCTCTAAAAGTGTCAAACGGTGAAACAATTTTTTAAAAAGTTACTTTATACTACTTACCAAAAACCTATTACCCCGGGCGAATTTCTCCACTTTAAATATCCCAAAATAATCTTGTATTCATTGGCTACAAAGCCTCTTACTCAAATAATTTGTCGCTCTTCGATAAGTGTGTCAAAAAGTCAAAATACCATTTAGTACCAAAAAGGGCACTTTTGCCATTTTTTATGCAAATTTACAGAAAAACCCATAAAAATCATATACGCAGATCGAATATGTCCATTCCAAAAATCACAAAAGAACCGTATATTCATTGGCTATTATTCCCCATCTTCAAATAATTTGTCGCTCTTCGATAAGTTTGTCAAAATTGAAAATTTCGTCATAGTATCATAAATGGTACTATGCACATTTTATTTGAAAATTTACCAAAAAACCCCAAAAAGTCATATACCCAGATCGAATTTGTCCATTCCAAATATGACATAAGAACCGCCTATTCATTGGCTATTATCCCTCATCTTCAAATAATTTGTCGCTCTTCGATTAGTTTGTCAAAATTGAAAATTTCGTTATAGTATCATAAATGGTACTATGCACATTTTATATGGAAATTTACCAAAAAAACCCAAAAAGTCATATACCCAGATCGAATTTGTCCATTCCAAATATGACAAAAGAACCGTCTATTCATTGGCTATTATCCCCCATCTTCAAATAATTTGTCGCTCTTCGATAAGTTTGTCAAAATTGAAAATTTCGTCATAGTATCATAAATGGTACTATGCACATTTTATATGGAAATTTACCAAAAAAACCCCAAAAAGTCATATACCCAGATCGAATTTGTCCATTCCAAATATGACAAAAGAACCGTCTATTCATTGGCTATTATCCCCCATCTTCAAATAATTTGTCGCTCTTCGATAAGTTTGTCAAAATTGAAAATTTCGTCATAGTATCATAAATGGTACTATGCACATTTTATATGGAAATTTACCAAAAAAACCCCAAAAAGTCATATACCCAGATCGAATTTGTCCATTCCAAATATGACAAAAGAACCGTCTATTCATTGGCTATTATCCCCCATCTTCAAATAATTTGTCGCTCTTCGATAAGTTTGTCAAAATTGAAAATTTCGTCATAGTATCATAAATGGTACTATGCACATTTTATATGGAAATTTACCAAAAAACCCCAAAAAGTCATATACCCAGATCGAATTTGTCCATTCCAAATATGACAAAAGAACCGTCTATTCATTGGCTATTATCCCCCATCTTCAAATAATTTGTCGCTCTTCGATAAGTTTGTCAAAATTGAAAATTTCGTCATAGTATCATAAATGGTACTATGCACATTTTATATGGAAATTTACCAAAAAACCCCAAAAAGTCATATACCCAGATCGAATTTGTCCATTCCAAATATGACAAAAGAACCGTCTATTCATTGGCTATTATCCCCCATCTTCAAATAATTTGTCGCTCTTCGATAAGTTTGTCAAAATTGAAAATTTCGTCATAGTATCATAAATGGTACTATGCACATTTTATATGGAAATTTACCAAAAAAACCCCAAAAAGTCATATACCCAGATCGAATTTGTCCATTCCAAATATGACAAAAGAACCGTCTATTCATTGGCTATTATCCCCCATCTTCAAATAATTTGTCGCTCTTCGATAAGTTTGTCAAAATTGAAAATTTCGTCATAGTATCATAAATGGTACTATGCACATTTTATATGGAAATTTACCAAAAAAACCCCAAAAAGTCATATACCCAGATCGAATTTGTCCATTCCAAATATGACAAAAGAACCGTCTATTCATTGGCTATTATCCCCCATCTTCAAATAATTTGTCGCTCTTCGATAAGTTTGTCAAAATTGAAAATTTCGTCATAGTATCATAAATGGTACTATGCACATTTTATATGGAAATTTACCAAAAAACCCCAAAAAGTCATATACCCAGATCGAATTTGTCCATTCCAAATATGACAAAAGAACCGTCTATTCATTGGCTATTATCCCCCATCTTCAAATAATTTGTCGCTCTTCGATAAGTTTGTCAAAATTGAAAATTTCTTCATAGTATCATAAATGGTACTATGCACATTTTATATGGAAATTTACCAAAAAACCCCAAAAAGTCATATACCCAGATCGAATTTGTCCATTCCAAATATGACAAAAGAACCGTCTATTCATTGGCTATTATCCCCCATCTTCAAATAATTTGTCGCTCTTCGATAAGTTTGTCAAAATTGAAAATTTCGTCATAGTATCATAAATGGTACTATGCACATTTTATATGGAAATTTACCAAAAAAACCCCAAAAAGTCATATACCCAGATCGAATTTGTCCATTCCAAATATGACAAAAGAACCGTCTATTCATTGGCTATTATCCCCCATCTTCAAATAATTTGTCGCTCTTCGATAAGTTTGTCAAAATTGAAAATTTCGTCATAGTATCATAAATGGTACTATGCACATTTTATATGGAAATTTACCAAAAAAACCCCAAAAAGTCATATACCCAGATCGAATTTGTCCATTCCAAATATGACAAAAGAACCGTCTATTCATTGGCTATTATCCCCCATCTTCAAATAATTTGTCGCTCTTCGATAAGTTTGTCAAAATTGAAAATTTCGTCATAGTATCATAAATGGTACTATGCACATTTTATATGGAAATTTACCAAAAAACCCCAAAAAGTCATATACCCAGATCGAATTTGTCCATTCCAAATATGACAAAAGAACCGTCTATTCATTGGCTATTATCCCCCATCTTCAAATAATTTGTCGCTCTTCGATAAGTTTGTCAAAATTGAAAATTTCTTCATAGTATCATAAATGGTACTATGCACATTTTATATGGAAATTTACCAAAAAACCCCAAAAAGTCATATACCCAGATCGAATTTGTCCATTCCAAATATGACAAAAGAACCGTCTATTCATTGGCTATTATCCCCCATCTTCAAATAATTTGTCGCTCTTCGATAAGTTTGTCAAAATTGAAAATTTCGTCATAGTATCATAAATGGTACTATGCACATTTTATATGGAAATTTACCAAAAAAACCCCAAAAAGTCATATACCCAGATCGAATTTGTCCATTCCAAATATGACAAAAGAACCGTCTATTCATTGGCTATTATCCCCCATCTTCAAATATTTTGTCGCTCTTCGATATATTTGCCAAAACGTTAAAAGTTATTTCTTAAGGCTTAAGCGATAGCTGAGTGTTACCAAATTTGCTCCTGTGACACGCCCTAAAAGTATGCATTACTTTTTGGACCATTTGTTCAACCCTGGAAGTGCACATTACTCTGACATTAATTTACCTCACTCTCGAGAGTAGGCAGTGATCCTGGTACTCTGTATTATAGACCCTGAAGATAGTCATTTGTTTTATTATTGGAATACGCATCTACTGGGTGAGTGAAAATAAGTGTGTCAAACTTTTTGTTAGGTACCTATCGTATGTTGTTATTATGTTTAGTGTCAGTCTTCAATTGTCAAACAAACAAAATAAAAATCTATAGGACGAATTATTTTCATGGCGAAAAGCAGGTTTTGACAAAGTGGACTTTTGCTCCCGAATGTTGTTTTTTATTGTTTTTTTTTTTTGAAAGCAGCCAAAAGTATCATTTATTTATTTTAATTTACTTGGGTCGTTATGATTTTTTACGAAATTACAATGAAATTATTAAAAAGAAAACAAGTAAATATACACATAATTATTTGAAAAAAAAGTTTTGAAAGAAATCCCAGTTTTATTGTTCCACCAATGAAAAAAAAAATTATCAATTTTTAATTGTTATTTTGTAGGTGATAATTATGTCGTACCCTTACCTACTGTTAATGAATGCAATAAAAGCCATATTAGTAAGACAAAAACGTTAAAAAAATACTACCGTGAGTCCAAAAGACGCATACAAAATCCTGTTAAACAATGATGTCGTCACTTAAAATTGATTTTGAATGTGAAAGAAAGAACAAATGCCAAAAGTCAAGCAAAATTATCCAATGAGTGTAATTGCACTTCAATTATCTCATTTAACACGGCATTTTCTATGAAAAATACACAAGTTCTGACACAAGAAGACATAAGCGCAAATGAAATGAATTTGCAATTTGCTGACTTTTTATTACTGGGGTCAGATCACGTAAAATAAAAACGCATGCTGTCTCTGTCATATCTGTGGCAATAAACAGAGACAGCTATGGTCGGAGCGACGTCATTCGATCGTTTTCATTTAACATGATCAGGCCCCTGGACTTTCGCTCTTTACGAAAACTAATTTCTATATCGAAGTGCTTGGCTATGTCGCTAGTTCCACCAACAACCGACAATTTATCAAATTTAAGAAACATTATATGCTTCACCCTAGCTATATATAATTGAATTTGTATTTGAAACTACATATTTATGTATTATGAAAATATAGCGAATGATTTTCACTCCTGGAACGAAAAAACTAAGACTTGCCCAACACAGCCACCACAATCGATAATTCACCGAGATTCGATAGCCCACCTCAGCTGTCTCTTCATGTGTAGCCACTTTTTGGCGCCAATTTTTTTTGACATGTTAAGAAACGGCGGGAATTAAGTTTAGGTACTGTTTACATTTCAGATAAAATCATATTGCGAGTAGACGGTTGGTGGGAATGATTCAAATTCAATTCTGAGCGAATATGTGATTTATATCGTTGATATTATTTTGTTCAACAAATCACCGGCAAAAAAAAGTCTGTAGTGAATGTAAAAAAAATCGGTGGCGATTTCTTTTGCGTTCCAGCAAATTTGTCAGAATTGCTAGGTACCATCTAAAGGACAATGAAAATAAGACAATTCCTACTCGAATAAGATATTTCATTAAAAGGCATAGAACAACCGCAAAAAGAAATAAAAATAGGTATAATTCTTTAAGAGAATATTTCTAAAGATCCGCCGAACAAAAAATTGTGTGCAGGGGGTTTATTTTCACCATATTTCCCGTTATAGCCCTTCAAAGAAGGTGACCTCTGATTTGGAGGTGGTACCGCTTAAAACGCTATAACTTCTAAACTATTATAGGTACGAAAATTGTTTCTGTACATTTAAAAAAAAAATTGGTAGCGCATACAAGTCTTAAGCACTTTGGGTACATCTATCCAGTTACAAAAAAGTGATGGTTCCCTAAATTCAAAATTTCAAAAATTTGTTGTCACATTTTTTTACTTAAAATCCTTTTTCTCAAAATTTTTACTTATTAAATTTTTATTTTTTTTATGAAATTTTTATCCTTGAACAATTTCCTAAAAATTATGTTAAGCAACTTTTTTACGTACGATCAACAGAAGTTGTAGTAAAAGCCATTTTTGTCATGCAAAAATGGTCAAAAAAGACTAGATATGAGTTAACAACCATGGATTTTTTCTTCTGGGGTAGGTAATTGCTATCAAAGGAAAAGTTTATTTTAGAGAAATATCGAGTCTTTTTTGATAATCCATGATTTGATAATATGCAAACAAACCACTTTTCATACATTATTTTATATAAATAAAAAATGTCTCATTTTGCTATTGCAAGATTAGGTACCTAGAATAATTTATATTAATCTATCAAAACAGGGAAAAACAAGTTTGAAAAGAGCTTAAATGACGAAATTTCTAACTCCAAACATTAAACCCAGTTCCACAAACTATCAAATGAAAAATTCGCTATAAATTAAACTCAAATTAGAGATTTTTTAGTGGTAGAAATTGATGTCTGAACTCCACAATACTATGACGAAATTTTCAATTTTGACAAACTTATCGAAGAGCGACAAATTATTTGAAGATGGGGGATAATAGCCAATGAATAGACGGTTCTTTTGTCATATTTGGAATGGACAAATTCGATCTGGGTATATGACTTTTTGGGGTTTTTTTGGTAAATTTCCATATAAAATGTGCATAGTACCATTTATGATACTATGACGAAATTTTCAATTTTGACAAACTTATCGAAGAGCGACAAATTATTTGAAGATGGGGGATAATAGCCAATGAATAGACGGTTCTTTTGTCATATTTGGAATGGACAAATTCGATCTGGGTATATGACTTTTTGGGGTTTTTTTGGTAAATTTCCATATAAAATGTGCATAGTACCATTTATGATACTATGACGAAATTTTCAATTTTGACAAACTTATCGAAGAGCGACAAATTATTTGAAGATGGGGGATAATAGCCAATGAATAGACGGTTCTTTTGTCATATTTGGAATGGACAAATTCGATCTGGGTATATGACTTTTTGGGGTTTTTTTGGTAAATTTCCATATAAAATGTGCATAGTACCATTTATGATACTATGACGAAATTTTCAATTTTGACAAACTTATCGAAGAGCGACAAATTATTTGAAGATGGGGGATAATAGCCAATGAATAGACGGTTCTTTTGTCATATTTGGAATGGACAAATTCGATCTGGGTATATGACTTTTTGGGGTTTTTTGGTAAATTTCCATATAAAATGTGCATAGTACCATTTATGATACTATGACGAAATTTTCAATTTTGACAAACTTATCGAAGAGCGACAAATTATTTGAAGATGGGGGATAATAGCCAATGAATAGACGGTTCTTTTGTCATATTTGGAATGGACAAATTCGATCTGGGTATATGACTTTTTGGGGTTTTTTTGGTAAATTTCCATATAAAATGTGCATAGTACCATTTATGATACTATGACGAAATTTTCAATTTTGACAAACTTATCGAAGAGCGACAAATTATTTGAAGATGGGGGATAATAGCCAATGAATAGACGGTTCTTTTGTCATATTTGGAATGGACAAATTCGATCTGGGTATATGACTTTTTGGGGTTTTTTTGGTAAATTTCCATATAAAATGTGCATAGTACCATTTATGATACTATGACGAAATTTTCAATTTTGACAAACTTATCGAAGAGCGACAAATTATTTGAAGATGGGGGATAATAGCCAATGAATAGACGGTTCTTTTGTCATATTTGGAATGGACAAATTCGATCTGGGTATATGACTTTTTGGGTTTTTTTGGTAAATTTCCATATAAAATGTGCATAGTACCATTTATGATACTATAACGAAATTTTCAATTTTGACAAACTAATCGAAGAGCGACAAATTATTTGAAGATGAGGGATAATAGCCAATGAATAGGCGGTTCTTATGTCATATTTGGAATGGACAAATTCGATCTGGGTATATGACTTTTTGGGGTTTTTTGGTAAATTTTCAAATAAAATGTGCATAGTACCATTTATGATACTATGACGAAATTTTCAATTTTGACAAACTTATCGAAGAGCGACAAATTATTTGAAGATGGGGAATAATAGCCAATGAATATACGGTTCTTTTGTGATTTTTGGAATGGACATATTCGATCTGCGTATATGATTTTTATGGGTTTTTCTGTAAATTTGCATAAAAAATGGCAAAAGTGCCCTTTTTGGTACTAAATGGTATTTTGACTTTTTGACACACTTATCGAAGAGCGACAAATTATTTGAGTAAGAGGCTTTGTAGCCAATGAATACAAGATTATTTTGGGATATTTAAAGTGGAGAAATTCGCCCGGGGTAATAGGTTTTTGGTAAGTAGTATAAAGTAACTTTTTAAAAAATTGTTTCACCGTTTGACACTTTTAGAGAGGAGCGACAAATTATTTGATTAAGTTGTAAGATAGCCTAGGCATAGACAATTATTTTGCAATATTCAAAGCAGAAAAATTCGAAAGGGGTAATCGTTTTTTTTAATTTTTCCAAAAAAAACAAAAGAGTTCGGTAGCGAACTGGGGTTTTAAAACTTTAACGGTTAATTCTGGCGGAACGGCTTGTCCGATCGGAAAAATTTTTGCATTTTCCCAGAGCAATTAAATCAGCGGTATATGCCTCATCTTTTTTTTTTCGAAAAGGCGATGTGGTGGATCCAGCTTTACCGGTAAGCTAGGTCCACCACAGAATTTACCACTTCCCGAAGAGCAAAAAAATCAAAATTACCGCAATTAAATAGCAATTAAATAGCAACTAAATCCCACATACTTTGTTTGGCGATACTCGAATGTGGTGGATCCAGCTTTACCTACGTCATTTTGTATGCATTTTACTTTTGAACATCCTTTTTTTTTTATACATGTACGAGTATGTAATTATGTATAGATATTCTGTAGGTAACTATTTGCGCACTACTGCAGTAATACAAACAGTGGAGAGCAAAGGGTGTATACATAACACACGTGTAATTATTTATTATGTCCTGGGGAGTACTTCTTAACTGGAACGATGATGCCGTTCTATATAGAGTCCTCTTCTCTCTGTTTATTAAATGAAAGGATTTCCCAGGCCTTGTGTTCTTTATTCTGTATTCACAAACATTGGAACATCCTTGTAGAGCAAAAAGAAAGCAACTTTGTACGTGAACTTTTTGTTTATGTGAAAAGGGACCAACAAAAAAATAGGACTCAAAGAAAGACTCGAAAAAATGCTGAATTCCAGTGAATAAGTGATGTTTCGACGTCCTTCACACAGAGGAATCGTGTGATCTAAGTATATGTGTAGTGTCTGGTTACAACATTAAAAAAGAAACACTCTAGCATAATGTTTGAAAAAGCACAGAAAGCTCATTAAAGGCAACACAAATCCATCGCATACACAGACACACTATAAGAGCAAAGTAATAAAAGGAAAGCAACAAAATAAAAAAAAAAAAAAAAAAAGGACATTAGTTTTCTTTTCTGTCTGGTTATACACAATACCTTGGGTATGTCCTTTCTTTCAGATAGCTATAGAGTAAGTATATGTTTGTGTTGGTAATTAATGACGAAAACGTATTTTTTTCGCGGGTGGGGGCATTCGGGGAGAAACATTAAGAAAAAAAAAGGATTACAATGAGAAAGAAAAAAGTTGAACTTGAAATCTGTTTTTTTTTTTTTTTTTTGTTTCCGAACTTGAAAGGACTCACCTTATGCTGTTGCTTCGGTTGAGCCTTGGACTCTGGATGTATGGAGATTCTCCACCACCACGATGTATAATTTTATGATTATGACGAGTCATACCGGGCGATCCGATTTGAAGACTCTCAAGTGAATCACCCTCAGATAGACGACTGCCAGCGGTGTTACTATGTTTTAGCCACATGGCATAGGTGCTATATTCGGGCTTGACTTCCGCATAGGTTTGTGTATCGGATAGACTGCCATCGATCATTTTGCCCGATGCTCGATTGGAAATACTGGAAAAGAAGAACAAATAGAAAAGATGCGATTTAGCAACAGACGCAAAATGTGTTCTACTATACTACTATGATTTTACTATGTTTCGATGGAAAAGTAAAAGGAATCAGGAGCTGAATACAGCCCTGCACATAAGAACGACAGATACGACACGCCGACGCCCATGGAACTTAAGGTAAACACAAAGGCGAAGTACAAAAATCCAAATTCATCAGACCTTTACTAACCGAATTGGCTTGACAGTCATGATGCGAAAACTATAGGTGGTATAACCAACCCCACCCGGTAATGATGAGGCTCCCTACTAATGACCCATGACATTTAAAATGTCTTGGCTTTGTTAGGTATAGTTATAGGAAATTTTAAATAGAATAAACATAAGAAAATCCTTCAGAAATCATTGGATTTCTTTGTGTCTAAATTTTAGATTTAAAGTTGTATCCCACAAGGCTATGTATTTACTCCGCTATTAGTTTTAGTGCATAAATGTTTTTGGCTGGAAGATAGAAAGCGATAAAAAAAATAAAAAAAATGGTGCGAATTTTAAGTGAACGATATATAGAAGAAAGAGTGGCAGACTCATCGCCTTAAGGAGGACGAAAAATATAGTCCCACTCTATATCGTGGAAAGTCACTTCTGCGATCACATTGTTAAATCCGGCCAGAAATGTTCAAGGCACTAGATGAAGGGGGAGTTAAAGTGTCTTTTTTTTCTCCTCTCCTTTTCTTTAATTATATGAAATGGATGATTGGTGATAAAACTTTTCGAATTGGAAGATTTAAGAAGAAGTCGTCCTTGCACCCTCTTAGACTTAATTTCAGAGCGCAATCGACATATTTGTAGCCTTTTTGTATTGAGGCTGAGATGTAAGTAAACGCTTACAAGTCTGAAGTGATTGCCGTCTCAGGAACGTCTGATCAATGCACTCTGCCTGCTGGTAGTCTCATAGAAAAAGGTGGTGAACTTTCAAGTATGGAAGGAGCAATGATGAGCTTTCCTATAAGATTGATCAAGCTGGGTAAATTTTGAGACGACTGGGTGACTGTATTATTAGAAGGATTTTTTTTAAATACTTTTCCCGGGAAAGGCGAACCTATAACGCTTCAACAGAGCCCCGAGATACTTGCGGATGTATATTAGTTCTGCACTTAAATTGCTGCAAATTGTAGTCTTCTGGAAATATATCCCCAGGTGTATGGCCATGACTCATGAGCATTAGTAGCCTGTCTTGTGGGGCGCCCAAAAGTCGCATTTTGAGGGATAATGTCTTTGAGTTCCTCTGAATATCTACCATGGAAGTACCTATAGAACAAGCATAGGCCAGAGACTTGTCTTCTGTGTACCAACGGTTGTAGATTCGATTTGACTGTAGGGTCTCCAATAAGTCGAACTGCTTCTCTCTGTATGCTGTGAACAATATTCCAGGCCTGGTCTAACCTGTGCTTTGTAGAGAAAGAGAAGTTGCTTGGGGCTAAAGTACCTCTTTGCTCTACATAAATAGGTAGCTCAACTTAGCGGACGCCGATCTTGCAATGTAGGAATCAAAGCTAAGTTGTCGGTCTTTAATTCGGTGTCTGTTTCAGTTCGTACCTATTAGACCAAGAGCCCGCTGCAAATTTTGGGTGTGGATGATAACCAAAAAAATGACTACCCTTAAAAAGTTTGGAAATTTCTTATTTTAAAAATGAAAGTCTTGCAGCCGGTGGTGGCGGCTCAGGTGAGTAATACTATGTTAAAAACTCAATTTTTTTGAAAGTTGGGATAATTGGTATAACCACTTAAAACTAGTCTCCAGATAAAGGAAATTACTCCCTAAATGGATAACTTTAAACGCATGTTCCCAACTAGAGTTTCAAGACGTGCTATGGATTCCGTGTCATCAGGCAGGCGTTCTCTAAGTAGACGAGATGGTCAAATCAACTCCAAAATAATTCCTCTAGCCTTTGATTTATAGATCGAGACTCGAGAGTCCGCTTGAGCACCTACACCCGCGCTGATGATGAGATATGGTAGGTAATGGGTAAAAACCTTGACAAGAAAACGGACAGAACTGGCTAAAAATGGAACTCGCAAACCTAATTTTAAAAGAAAAGTCAGCAACTTGCGGATCCCGGATTTTTTTTAGAAAGAGGGACTGAAGACAATTGGTTCCAAAGAGACATGGAGTAATAGCTAATCTTTCGAATACCGAATTCATAAACAAACTGCAATAGAGCCGTCTATATAGAATTGGGCTGTATAGTCTACTAACACATATAAAGTCGCTCGGTTTTTTTTTTAACAATGAAAGTCATAACCAACTTGTTCTTTAAAGCAGCGGATTGAGACCTGAGTTTGAGTGCGTGTATTTCTAGTTTGCAAACTTCCAGGAGCAAATTAATACCACGATGGTGTGTTTACGAAATGACATTTAATTGAGGTTTTTTTTTAATGAGTAACAAGCACGACCTCACAGCTATATACAAATTAATGTCTGCAAATTCACTGCTTCTTCTATGTCCCCCTTTATCTATATGATAATTGAGTCATCCTTCTCATGAATTCAAATGCAATTTCCAACTTGCTGTGCAATCTCTCCCACATCCAAGTACAACTTTTAATTGCTTCATACCACATACAGGTAATAAACTCTCACAATATCTACTGTCTATAACTTACCGGTGCTGGAACACATGCATATCGGTGCCTGGTTTCGGCAGGCTATGTGATCCTGTTGCCAGTCGCTCTCTAATTGACTGACTTAGTTGAGTTGCTCCGGGGCCGGTTAATGAGAAACTGCGATGCTGGGTATTCGGTGGAATTTCTGTATATATAGAAAAACATAAAATTGACAAACATTAAAACCATCCTCCTCGGTGTATGTGTATGTTGTATGTGTCTACATAACAAATACTCACTTGTTTGCATGTCATTGTTGCAGGTTTGTGTTCCGCCGGAAACTTTGATTTTTCCCGACCGTGGTACAGCCGAGACATGTGCAGTCCTTCCTGACTGCTGCTGTTGTTGTTGCTGCTGACCACAAGAATTTCCACCACCACCCATCATCATGATATTCTGTTGCTCAGCCGTTGATGTGGCTGACCCGTTTGACCTTTTCACATAACCAAAACTTGGAGGAACACCTTTCGTTCGACTACTACCACCTGAGGATGACTGCTGTGCATTTTGTTGTTGCTTGGATGCTGATGTGCTACGCCTCGAATGACTAGGTGATGATTTGTCCTTTCGACCGGAAGTTGGGGATGGTGGCTGTGATAACTGTTGATGATGGTGATGCTGCTGCTGTTGTGGAATACCGACATTATTGTGACCATTAACCGGCGGATCTGGCATTTTGGACCAATTATCACGACCGTTACGGGATGATGAACGATTTGGACTGCAGTTTGTATCCATTTTCGAACCGTTCGAACTCGTCGAGGATGGGGGTGCTGTACCGATACTATCGAGACTGCCACGACTATTGCGGATTCTAAAATGAGTATAGAAAGACAGCTTGTGAGACAAAATGGTTTCGATTTTCATTTCTTGTGATAGCGATAGGTGTTATAGAATTGGCATCATTAACTGTAGGGTTTCTGAAACCTAAGAAACGATCTCTAATTACTATTTTCTGAAATCAGAGTAGCCAAAAGTAACAAATATAAACTAACACAATTTACGAACCAGAGATGGGAATTTTTACGTCAGAAGTACTTAATGAATCAGTGGTAAAGTACTATAAATGTTGGCAGAACTGACGGTTCCCCCTATATAATATCAACCTGTTCTGTTAAGCCTAAGAAGCCTTTGAGGCTGAAATTCGAAATATAAACATTAACAACCAACATTACCTTTCCCCTTCCTAAAGCCTTTGTTCAAGCTTTCGCCCGAAAGGTATGAAATATTATTTCTAGAACCAATCAAAAATTTTCATTGAACACTGGACTGGACATTAAGGGTGCATATGACTAAAAACATTTATTTTCGAAGTTGACCATAGCTTGTTGAAGGAAAAAGTATTTTTTACCAACAATTAAGTTAATCACAGCATTGAGCTCCTATTGCGGTAAAAGCATTTAAAAATCACAATGCGGCCAAATTGAGCTCCACAAGCCATCACATTCTTCTCAGTTCGAAGGACTTATGCATCTATAAACCTGGACTGGTCCATTGAGAGGACTATGATTACCCTAAGCTAGGTTGGTAGCATTAGCTTTATTCTGGTACATTTATCAACCTCCAAATGGCAGTCAGTAAGCCATAAATCCAAATCAAGGTGAATTAGTGCCAACATATATTCGGCTTCAGCAACTGGCTCACGCAATTGGAGGGGGACCAAAAAGGGGGCTGGCCAAAGATCTTGCTGGCTGGGTACGCTTATGTATTGGTTGAGGCCCAGGTCCACCCCGTACCGTAGACCCAACTTAAGTAAGTAAGTATAACATTCGGCTGGATTTTTATTAATTGTAGTGTGTGAGCTGTGAGTTTTAGCCCCACAAATTTTGGGCAGAATAGGTTCCAACAAAGTAGAGAACGAGCTCAACCAACTAGATGCGTAAATGGAGGCAGCTGGATAGGGTCCGGGCTGACTGGAGTAGCTTGTGCAGACAGAATGAACAAAAATCACAAATATTTTTACCGGGAAATCCCGAACTTAGTGTGTGCCTTTTTTTTAAATTGTTTAAGAGGAAAAGTCCGCGCAAGAAAGGTTTTAGTAGGGCTCTAATATGTCAGACACGATACAAAAACCTTTGAGATGCCCAAGTGACGTATTAAATATGTGAGTGGTGCAAACGGTGTATACTGTAGTAGGTATATCCTACCTTCTCGCAACCAGTCATTTGTGTGTATTTTTATTTTTTGGGCCAATTGGAAGGGACCTACAATTGTATGCTGAGTGCGAATCGCTGAATAAAAAACTAAAAGATGTACATAGTTTATGTTTTTTCGTGACGCATTCCTGATGATAAATGACCATTTAGATAGGTTCTTTCAAAAGAATGTTCCAAAGTAATGAAGGATTTTTGGTATAACTTTCTAATTAGACCTGCTACAATCTAGTACTTCAAAGTGCCAATCCTTGTTTGTAGCTATGTGAGGTTTGGTTGTCTTAGAAGAACATGGCTTTCGCGAAGAAGTGGTTTCCACATATATATGATGTTAAATCATTGTTTGTCCAAAAGTCGTTTGCTATACTTTAATATGCCTTATCAATTTGGTCAGTCATTGTTTTTGTTATTCACGAAAGTATTTTACTATTTTACTGTACCTAAGTTGAAATGAATATAGGTATGCATTAGTTAAGGTATTTTTAGACGCGATAAGCAGTGCACTGGGAACCTGATCTAAATGAATTATATTTGAAAAGGATATTTCTGCAGAATACATAAGACATCAAGTTGGTAAGCGTAAACGGAATTAAACACATCCTCATGACAATTGAAATGTGTTGGTGAAATCGTTTTGGGCCCAATAAAACACACGGACGTTGAAAAATAAATCAGAATAAGGTCTTCCCGAGTTTCCTTATCTTTATATTCACACGTACAGCAAAAGTTCCATTTTTCTTTTCTAATTCTAATTTGGTTCATGTGATATGTATATCCCTGAATGTGTTCCCTCCTTTATCTTTTTCTAAGCAAAAGGTTAAGTACCGACCTCAAAAAGGATTTCACTGCCTTAAGGAGACTGACGACTTCTATGGATGACACTTGGTGTGCTGCTACTTCAACTTAAATAGTTGACGAGTTTCTTGTTTTTTTTTTTTTTGTCCTTGTGTTGTGTAGATAATGTGCTCATCTTATATCTGCAGAAGGCACAACGACAACGTGTTATTGTTTTATTTTCGCACAACTTTTTCTTGTACGTGACTTTGGTGGAATTCTTAAGTGAAATACGAGTCCATGATGGGAGCAGCAGAAAATTTCGGAACGAATCCTTGGTCCTTGGTATGCGCACTGAGAGTGTTTTCGTGGTATTTCTTGTGTTCTTTTTAAACGTAAGTATCTTGTGCAATTAACTGTTGTTTTCCTCTTTGTGGTTTATTTTTTTGTATAATGGCCGAGGAGTGGACATTTCAAAAAATATAGAGGAAGTGTCAACAAAGGCTTGAGGACTTCCTATATCTGTTAGAATGGGTCTGGTTGTGGTCCGGATATTTAACTTTAAGGGATGAGTAGACTTTGTTTTTACTTTTTTTTTATTGGACTCGCAGACGCAGATGTTTGGATTTTTCTTAGCCGATAAAAGGAATATAATAATTATAGACTCAGATTCGGTATTTTTGAGAAGTACAATGGTGGCCATAAGTATTTTGACAAAACTAAAGTTAATTCTACTCATAATTTACTTCTTCATGTAAATTTTGGCAGCAATGGAAAGGTCATTTAAATTCCGTTTGAATGATACAAAACTAATAAGGCTTAATATAAATTTAAATCTATAAAAATAAGGAGACTATCCCGGTAGGTATAGAGTATCCAAACGCTAGGTATGTACACTGTGCAAGCCATAGCTTTAACCTGGCTCTGCCATGTCAACTCCTGCAATTCGCAATTGCCTTGATGTAGTAAGTCAAATAGCTAATTTCTTCGGCAACCATTTAAATGCATATATAACTTTCAAAAATGTCATTAAAAAACATGCACCAGAGAGCCGAAAAGCTCGACTCGCCTTGTGATACAAGATTCATTGAAAGGCATGACAGTATCTATTATTTCCTTTGTAGAGCTCTGCAAATGCATCTCAATAAGTCTTAAAGATATAACGAGCAGAAAGTGGGAGATTTCTTCGAAAGCATCAACACCAAAAAAGTGATTTACTAAGTGATTTCCTGGTAAGCCTCGTTGTATGACAAGAACTATTCAGTTTAACGCTGCCATTATCAGTTTTCCTACAGAACAAATTCTTAAACTTCGTTTCTGCAATCGACCGCACAAAAGAAGTTCTGGATTATCTTAAGAACATCAAAGAAAATGCCGAAGATTTTTTCAGAGAGGCTTTTCAATCCGCATCCTAACTTGCCGACGACTTGTTTGAAGAACTTCATTGAAACAAACAACGTGTTCCAATCCAGAAACCATTCCTACTATTTTAGAGTGTCGATGTCGATACTGATTACCATCGCTTCAAGCTCTTCTCCAAGGTTTTGCTGCAGTTCAGCGAGTGAACGAAATGGAAATCTTCGAGTGATCCTTCTACCGAAGTTTTGAAATTGCTTGATATATGTGACAAGACTTACTTTAGCGGTATACCTTTCTTGCTTACGGTTTTAGCAACACTTCCAGTGACCACAACTAGTGTTGAAAGAACCCTTTTAGCTATAAAAAGGATTAAAACAATTTCCCGAAGCGTTATGGAGAATGCAAGGTTAAGCTAACTTGCTATGAGATCTGTTCCTTCGGATATTATTGTGGGTTCAGGTAATGTGAATGATCTCATGTCAAAAAAAAAAATCAAGACGACTTCTGCTTTGAAAAAATGTAAATTTGTTAAGTATGTTCGTTTAAGTACATACGATTTAAAAACTAATAGGAATCAATTAATAGGAGTATATGTACATAGTTTTTTGTTTCGTAAGATTTGGAAGGAAATCCATGGTCCAAAGTGAAAAATAACTGAACAAACGCTTTTTGGTTAGCACAGATATATAATCATGAGTTAAGATACCAAACTAAAAAAGTTTTTTCCCCTTAAATTTATTTTTATAAGTGATTTGATCTGTAATACAAGCGTTCTACATCTACCAAAAGATTGCGTATGCTTTTTGGCCAACCATGGGTTCAACAAGTCATACCTCAGTTGCCGTCCAGAGTACAAACACAATATCTTAAATCTAACTTAAGTCGTCTTATCTTTATCGTGAAACTATCAATCTACCCTCATCCATATTTTCATTAATATTAAAAGAATTCGACGATACATAAATACAATACAGAAAAAAGAAGAGAGTTCGATGAATCACCTAGCCTGTCAGAGTCAGGTCAAAACAGTTTCCACTATTCCGCTTCATATCCATTAGCCTGATTTTCATTTCTGCATATAATATCCTTTCCCCCAGCAAGAAAAAAAAACCTTTCTATCTTATTACAGAAAAGGGGCATATTCGGCGCCACACTATCCTTCTCTACGGAAGCAATAAAATATACCAGCCGTGCACAGCACACACATAACTCTATGCCTGCCATATAGGGATAGTCTCCCTTTTCCCCATTTTTGCGCTTTTCGTTTGCCATTTTCACCAGAATACATATACAAGTCCACGATGAGGAAGTCCCTTCGCTTTCCCTCTTAAATTATTTAGATAATATCCTGTGACTTATATTTCCTTCCCCAATGGCGATGTATGGATGGATGGATGTACAAACATTCAAATATAAAATTTAGCCAGGGAGACTCTATGTTTGTGGATCGTTTTCTTGTTTGCTCCCTATAGTTCATCACGAATACCATTAAAGTCATCGTCCTTCCTCCTCTATGCTCTTCCAAGGAACGTATTTCTATATAATGGCAGTGGCTTATGTGCCTCATTTTTAGTGCATTAACGTCTGTTTATTGTATAATTAAAAACATCCAGGACTTTTTTTCGTCCCATCAGAGAGGAAACATTGATTGGGTAGTGGTATAGTATAATATGTGCAAAGGAGCAATGAACTAAACGAGAGTTTTCTAACCTTAAAGCTATAGAGACAGAGTTGAAAGGAACGTAAAGGGGCGGGTTGAACAGCTGTGTGTAAATGTGGCAAAAGGGAAAGTTACACTTGGGTAAATGCACCCCCATGTTACGACCAGGAGTATAAATATCCGCAAAGTGTGCAGAAAAAATAACGCATACATGGCAGTGGTAGAAGAAAATACCGTTTAACCAATGTAATTCCAGGGAACCGCACACCACATCATCGGTGAGTTTCCCACGAATGGGAAAATCGATTAGGGAAATTAGGCGAGTAAAGGATTACAACCGACACACAAAAACCCAGCTAATAGGGAGAGCTGAAAATTTGTTATTGCTTTAAGTTGAGTTCATTAGGTAGATGGTAGACTATTGGTTATCGGCAACTACGTGACTAATTTGTTTAAGTGAAGCATCGACCGGTTGATATTTTTGGATATGGTCATGCTAGAGTGTTTAATTGCTCCATAAGTAATGGGGCTAAAGTGATTGCAAGGTGGTGGTTAGAGCGTTTGGTTCTGCTTCTATGTGGTTAATTTGAGTGTTAAGAATAGTTATTTCAATCAACAACTAAAGTGTTTCTAAAGTTATACCATTTTTTTGAAAATATAATCAAAAAATGTAACATATTCTGTCGTTTTGATGAACAAATTTTAAACTCTTGTAGGTACCACAGTAGTCAGTATTCTTGGTCCTATGGAGGGTTGTCAGATGTAGCGATTTATTGCAAAACAGGCGATTTGAAATTTCATTTGGCGACACGAAAATCGCACCCCAAAAAGGAGATATTTTTAGATTTTGGCGATTTAAATTTGTTTAACCAAAATCATCATATTTTATTTTTTTTATAATTTTCAGCCAAGCCTTACATCTGTGATGATGTTGACTGTGAAGAAATATTCAAATTAGTAACGAATGCAGACAACTTTAAAGCTTGGAAGGATATTGATTTAGGGTCGGATTTTGAAAGAATGACGATAGAAAATAGTGTTAGCACAGAGCATGTGAATTAAGTTAAGAAGCAAGTTAACGATTTAATTTTTGCTTTACTAAGAGATATTTTTCACCAGGCGTTTTTTTAAGCCAACTGCGACCCCGTTTTGAAGGTCTGCTTGTAAGCTTAATTCCACCCAAAAGGTTACGACTTAGACTTAATGAGCCTCAGTCGGAAAAATTAATTGCTGTCAATTGGTCAAATGAATTTTATCTTGAAAATTTACCCGAAGAAACGTTTTGAAGTTTTGGAACAGAGTTACGGGAGCTTGGGGAATTTGCATTAAGTTTTTTACGCAAAAATTACGAGTTGCGCGAATTCATTTGATGGTTTTTGAATTTGGAGTGAATAAATTTTGAAATTTGGCGATTTTTTGGCGTTTTTAAAACCTGACAATAATTCTGGTCCTATGCTATTTTTACTGCTAGGTTACACATTTCACTTTCACTTGAAATGAAATCGGAAATGAATTTTTGTGTTCTACATTTCACTGTATTCGATTTTGATTTCAAAATTTTCGGAATTAAGACAAAGTGAAATTATTGTGATTACGAAAAAATGTTGGAGTTTTCGAATCCCTCGAAATGCAGAACACTGAAAACGAATTCACTCGATTTGCAATTTCGATTTCACTCGATTTGGAACCTAGCTGTTAGTTTATATAAATTCATTATTTAAACTTCAAATTCCAATGGAATACCAACTGAATCAACAGTTATGTCCTTCAAAATAATAAATAAAATTTTTAATAATTTAAATTTTTTCTAAATCATGCGAAGGCATAATGCTAATGATTGTAAAAAGATCTGTTTCCTGTTCATAATTGTGGAAAATGTAATTTTGTTCCTAGTTCTCCCTGTTCAAATAATTGTTTTAAAATTTAATCAGTTTATCACTATAAATACATTGGAGTATGAACTGACCATAATTTGAATTGGAAAGATCATTATACAAACCATTAAATCGCATATGTATCTGCAACATTGTTCTACAATTTAAAGTCAATTTACTACGGTCTTGGTCTAGTTGCAATATTTTATCTCAAGTTGAGGTGGTTCTTATAATAGCTCATTCAGACCACTATTAATAGCTCTGAAACATTTGATTAGGATAATTTGTAAAAAAGAACATTGTTTTAAATAGAACTAGCTGAACCCCCGCCAGCTTTCCCAGGCCTTTTTTTTAATATTTTTTTTTTTATTATTTTATTTATTTACGGGCGACAATGTTTTCATTTTCTTTCGATTCTGTGGTTTTCGAGATATACGATTTTGAATGTTCTTTTTTTTGTATGGGCGGTGCCACCCCCCTTTTTCAGATTTTGACCTATGAGCACTCTAGGCCCAATATCTAAGATTATCTGTAAGTTGCAGCTCAATCGATTCTGTGGTTTTCGAGATATACGATTTTGAATGATTTTTTTTCTGAAGTACCACGCCCCTTTGTTCGATTTCGAATTTGTTTAGCCTATCACCCAATCACCGTAATTACCGACATTTAAAAAAAAAAATCAAAAAAATCGGTTGAAAACTACGGGCGACAGAGGGAAACAGTTTTTTCGCACTTTGTTTTATATATATAGAGATTAAGTGGGGAAGCGAGTAGTAACAACGACTCTCGCTTGTTTGGGATTGACCCTGACAATTTCTGTTGTTACATATACAGTCTTCGTAGAAATACCACGCATATTGCCAATGTTTAAATCGCTTAAAAAAGCATTTTTCGAACTTTCAAACTGTTATAGCCCCCAATATCAGCTAAATACATTGGTTTGGGTTCAACCTTAGCTGCCCCTACTCTCGTTATCTTCCGACCGCGTTAATACATAAGATTCATCAAAAAACCTTGAAAGATGTGCAAAAATGCACGTGCTTTTGGTGCCATCAACCGCAAAATATGTTGCACAACAGGAACCCTCATTAACACTGAAAGAAATGGTCAATTGAAGCGGTCGATTGTCGACTTTTATCTATGTGAAACGAACACTTCCTCAAATCGACCTCATTGTCTTATCAGTTATCGCAAACCATTTGACAACGGAAATAAAAACCCCATCGCGGATCCGGCCGAGCGCATTGAAAATGTCGTTCCCTTATCAATATCCGTTGTTAACACCCAAACACTATAATGGTGGTGCTATATATTTACTCCATCTGCTTCACGATCCTTTATCTGGATTGTCGTCCGTATTCCCTTTTCTGCGACCCTTTCCTTCCGTTTCTTTCGAATTAAATTTCAACTTCGTTAGCATTCAGCATTTTACTCGTTCAATTTATTCCCAGTGCTCGGGTTGTTGAGGGCAAAATTCACTTTACTCAGTCACAGTTACTCAGCAGACACATTTGTGAGGGGTTTTCGCTCAATTGAACTCCTTCAAGCGAAATATAGTATATAGGTATACTTAACATTGCGTGATTTAACAGTTCAACTCAAGGGGTTGACAGAAAATACCGTCTGACACACATAATCCACATCATGACTCACAGTATGTCACCACATGCATAGAAACTACAATATGTATTATAAATCCAATTTAATAATTCTTCAAAGGTTTCTCCCACATTAGACAGAAATCAATCTATAATCATCATTTATGCAACTATCCACACCTCTAGCGCGCATAGAAAAAGGTTACACATTTACATGCAACTGACAAAGTGTATAAAGTATAAACCCATAAATTCAGTGGGACATAAAGTACCCTTATTTTGCCACCGTGTTGGGGTCGGAAAAAAGTTCAACAAACGATGATTGTGCTGCCATAAATGGATTCATAACCGTACATATCGATTGGGGAATATATTGAAACGAGTGTATCTGTTGTTGCCCTCTTTTTAGCTGGAAAAAAGCAAGAAATCAATACCTAGAAGTAGGCTCTAGTGAGATACTTGTATATATATGTACCTATATGGAAAACAAGGGATCACACGAAGAGGGCACTCGTCCATAAAGGACTATATGTGAAAAAAAAGGAACTCTAATGTCCCATAGTGATACTTGTAACATCGCATTAAATTTTAAGATACATTTGTGGAAAGGATGCCATCCGCACGCGTGCTGATTTAAAATTTAACGATAAATGCTTTGAGAAAACAGGGAAATTGTGGAGTACTCATTTCATAAGAATGGATAAAGGGGTTTGCTCAAATGTATTACTTATAGAAAGTGTAAGGTCATTCAAATGTTGAAGTAAAGAGAAAACCCCGAAAAACATACTTTTTCAGAATTTCTATGTGAATGAAATCGAATTTGGAAAGACGTAAACTTAGCAAAGCTATCCAAAAGAAGAAACTCTAGTAGGAAATGAATCTTAGTTCTGGAAATGGCTTGTCTGCTATAGTCAAAAATATGAAGCTAAAATCACGCTACACAAAATACTACGACGCTATAACCGGCCTCGGAACCCTCATTTCATATTACTTTATTTATTTGAACAATTGATCAGTTAATAAGTAAAAGTGAAATTTTATATCTGCCATATTTTGGCAGATATACCTACCGCTACCAAGATAAAACTCTTCAGCCAATTGGATCAAATTCAAACCAAGAGAACATTTCTCTAAACCCTTTCATTGGGCGCCATGTGAATGACTTCCAGATATGACTCAAAGTCTCAGTAATTAATATAATACACCATAACAGATGCAGAAAGCATTAAGCAAGTAGAAAGTGTGGATACAGCTTTAAATTTTGCAAGCATTAAAGTCGCAGTAGCGCAGTGATTAGTGTGTTGGACTGCTGTGCGAGGGATCCCATTTTCGATCACCGGAAAAACACAAATTACATCTTAAAGTTTTTTCTACTACGCCACCTCTCGCGAACGTCTGACAAACATCCGAGAGTATGACTGTCCTGAAAAAGCTTCTGAATTCAGGCTCGGCATAAAATTGTAGGTCCCTTCCATTCGTCACAAAAATAGAAACTCACACAAAACGAATCGTTGCGAGAAACTAGGCCTAGGGTGTCTACACGCCTGTTACGCCACCTATTTATTTATTTTTTTTTAAAGTCACTTTTTGGGCGCCAATTTTTTATGAAACGCCTGGACTTAATGTGGGATGTTTCCGAACCTCGAACAGAGAACATAATTTCGTTAGTCATTGACTGAATCACAGTCATGCAAAATCGGCTGTAAGAATACCTTTGAGCTGGGCAGACAATGCTTGCTTGTAAAGTATTTCAACGTATAGGTCTTTCTGGGAGGAGGGGACATTCTTTGACGATGAGGCGGTTCAATTCTTCACCGATGAATCGAAAACGTCCGATGGTGTATGAGGTGGTGTTTTTTCTGATAGACTAAACCTCAGTCTCTTCTTCCGTCTCCCAGATCACTTTAGCGTTTTCAGGGGGAAATAATGGCAATAAAGGAAGTCTTATCCTGGCTAAAAGAAAACGTGATATCCGCTAAAGATATCCGCATCTTCTCGGATAGTCAGGCTGCAATTAAGTGCCTGGAATCAGCCTCTATTAACTCTACTACAGCCCTAGACTGTCGCACGTCTCTCAGAGAGATGGCGGAGCAGTTCAACATTCACCTCTGCTGGGTGGCGGGGCACAGATACATTCCAGGTAACTGTAAGGCTGACGAACTTGCCAAGCTCGAAACTACACTACCTATCGTACCAAGCAGATGTACTTTAGGTATTCCAATCGCTACGCGCAAACTTATAGTAAAGCTGGATGCCATCCAAAGAACAAACCTTAGGTGAACATGTGGCACCACATGTCTAACGACAAAACAGATCTGGCCAAGTTGGATCTCAAACGTTCTAAGTATTTGATCTCTCTTGACATGAGGCATATCGGCGCCACAATAGGTGTCATTACGGGACACTGCCTTATAGGTAGGCTAGGCATGCAACAAGGCTCGGCGTACTTTCAAACGACTTTTGTAGAAGTTGCTTGGACGAAGAGGTACTCTCCGGAAAACGGAAACTCCATTTGGGAGCCTCCTACTACAATGATCTAAACGATCTAACAAACCTAGACATTCGTAGTATCCTTTGCTTCATCAGAAGCTTAAACTGGTTCAACGAGTAGGACGAAATTTTAAATAGATTCATGTGATATCACAAGGGACCTAATTGGTCTAAGTGTGTCGGCCTTTTGCCGGCAGCCACTTCAACCTAACCTAACGTATTTCAAAACATAATTCATCAACGACGGCCTAATACGTAATTATTTTTCAAGAGAGTCTAAAAATGTAGGCTTCTCAACTAAGCCAATTGGATTCGGCATAAAATTGTAGGTCCTTTCCAGTGGTTGTGGAAGCTAAGCTTAGGGTCTTATGTTAATTTACAATTGAGCTCTATCACGTTTAGTTTGTGTTGGCGGCTTAAGCGAAACCACTGGTTTGATGAAGAGTTCCGGCAAGCACATACTACAGAGAAAGACGATATCGGTTCATAAGTTCTATGAGCAAATGAGGAGGAAAGACCATCAGCTTAAAGTCGAACAAGGCTGTTGAGCTGGACTACCTGCCTTTGGCATCTCTGTCAAACGCAATCGACAACACTTGCTGTTAGTAATTTCTTCAACTTGACAAAACTTACACGCCAACTGCAAAGGTACACACTTTCAAAAGTCGGTGCATAAACGGATGGCATATTGACGTCATTGGTGGAACTCTGCGATTTCTTACTAAAGCGGAAAAAATGGGTTTATTCGTCAGAGTAAAACTAAGCATAATGCTGTCAACATCAGAGATCAAGCGAAGAATTAATCTTGTAAATCGCTGATTTTTTAGCCTAGCCCTATATAAGAGTATGGACAGAGTATGGACATTAGCAACAGCCGGTGCGTGGACGAAGATATTTGGGGTAGTCTTGAACGCAAAACTGTTTGAGGTAATTTTTGGTTCCGATTGCATTGAAGGGATTTGGAGATGGACAGTGACATCGACAATCGTGCTAATCAGTCATCTAACATGTCCAGGACATGTAGAAATAATGGATACTACTATGGCTTTGGGCCGAATATAGTTTTTTTACAATCGAACAACACACTATAGAGAAAGACCTGAAGTCAGTTACCCAAAAATCTATTTAACTGGAGAGTTGCATTGGTTGAGGGCAATAGTCTGTATAGTCTCAACATTTCTATCCCATGAATATTTTTACTAAGGCCCTAGTTATAGCTATCATTGAAATGCATCATTGGAACAAATCAGTGGAATGGTGGTTTCATTTTTTTGACAAGTCGGTTATAGCAATCATTGAAAAATTCCTGTCAGTGAAAGAACCTGTCAGTGACTTTTCAACAAACGAGTCTAGGCTTTGAGGTTAGAGTTGATCATTGAAAGCAAAACTGACAGCTGAGAATATGAAGAGAATCGAACACATCAGTGAAACGATTGGGTTCCAAATTGAAGAAACGAGAATCAGCTGTTCATTGAAATCGATTTCGATCAGTGAAATAATAAAATTGAATTTAAAGATTAGTTTTAGTCAGAATTAAGTAATTTCTTTCGTAAAAAAACTCCACAATTGATTACCTTTATTTTGATACCAACTAAAGCCAATATTGTTTGATTAATCGTCTTAAAATCGGAAAACAAAATTTTCAATGATGCATTTCAATGATAGCTATAACTAGGGCCTAAGGCAAAGAATTGGTGGTTTCCCTAAATTTAATTCATCCCTTGCATAAAGAAATGATTTCAGTTTTAAATTTTCCACCCGTTTTAAAAGAATTTTCCCCAAATTGCTTGAATGCACGAATGTATACGAAATACTAGTACGAATACAATGCAATGGTCTGAAAATTGCATTTTTCATTTCCGGCGCAACCCTTACAGGTGGGCCATTCAACTGCCACTCGCTGGAGTATTATATTGCTATATTCGGTTTGCGAATTCTGCACGTATACTTGACTGGTTTTTATTTATTTTTATATCCCTCCCAGAGAGGTGAACAATTTATTTGGCAAAGTCATGCAAAGTCCACGTTTGCATACATATACAAATGAGTGTAGTGCACTTCAGTGTAGTGCGGTGCATATGCTAATGTTTATTTCAGGCATATTCCTTTTGGTAACGATTTCAAAGTTAAATTTATACCAACGAATCCTTTTTGTGTTATATCGTCTGTGTTGTTGTTTCAATAATCCTTAGGTAAAGTGGTATGAAAAACCCTCTCTCATAATACCACATAGCATACATATATATTCGTATCTACCCAATATATTTTATGAGTGTGTGCTGTGTGGCAAAAAGGATGCCGTGTGTTAAGGTAATCAAAATAAATCCTCATCCATAAAAGCGGAACGGAAAATGTGACAACGCAACAGGCGTCAGAAAACGCTAGACCAAAAAGCTCTGTAAATTACGAAATTTGTTATACCCTCCCTTTGAATTTTATGTTTGGGCTGTTGTTTCGGAACTTGGTATTTGTTTTTGGGTGTAGAGTTGTGTTTGCTATACCTGGAAGATGAAGGTCTGAATGAGAATTGATGGTTTAGGGGAGGGATTTCATTTAAAATCCATTTCGAATTTAGATGGTAGGTATCTTCTTTTTATAGTCATTCACCTGAAAGGACAACAGTTGCAGATAAAAGTATCTATTGGATTATATGCTGCAGGCTTTTAGCAATGTAAATAAGTAAGTTTGGAGGTATTTATCTGAAAGGTTAAGATGAAAGCATGTTTAAAAGATTTATCTTTTGAAACGGAAGAAAGGGATTGACTGGGTAGGTATAGGTAGGTAGGTACTGTTTGGTACTGTTTTTTGATGTCGTTGACGCGACAGACAATTCTTGTCGTCCTTTGAAGTAAAATTCGCAAAAGTAGTTTTTAAGGTCGATAGAAGGCGGTGGCCATGGTGTAGTGGTTAGAGTCATTGCTTGTGAGCGGCGTTGGTTCGAGCCCCGGCGGGGACAGCAATACTCTGCCACCGACCATAAAGAGGAACGAATAATATCAGAGTTTCTCCACCCCTACATCAAAAAAGGGGTTTCTGCTTGGTAGTACAATGGACCGAGATTCGTCTGAGTGCTCCAGGATTTGGAATCGATAGAAAAGGCTTCTTAATAATATAGGCAACGACACAAAGTCGTATTTCTTATAGAATAATGCCAATTTTTCAAAGAAGATCGTCCTGATTGAAAATATTGAGAAGGGACATCGAAAGAAGCAAAAAACAGCATTATATAAGCTGAAAGAGATTAATTAAGGATTTGGCATGGTTGAGTTAATGTCAGAGGCCATCAGTGGCCAGGTGAAGAGGGTGCCGTGAAATAAAGTCAAACCTACTTTAATTCCATTTCAGATTGGAAATAATGTCGAAAGGGAAATAAGTCCCCACTTTTGTGAAGTGGACTTAGTTCCCATGAAAGGTCGGAACTAAGACAATTTTCTTATGGGAACTTAGTACACATTCAACAGTTCAATACGTTCAACCCCCTGCTTGGGTTTACTGTCAGATTTTCAGTATTCGCGAAATTGGTTATATTGAAAGGGAAATAAAACCACTCAGAGTTTTTTGAATTTATTTCCCACCTTACATATGGGAACTAAGTCCACTTCACAAAAGTGGTTTTAATTCCCGCACTTAATTCCCAGGGACTTATTTCCCTGCACCTATCATTTTCAGTCGCCTTTTCATTTCATCGATGTTCAGTATTTCTGACCATTCGTTTGTGTGAGTTTTGATTTTTGGGACAAATGGAAGGGACCTGCAATTTTAGGCCGAGTCCGAACGGCTGAATTGAGAGCTGAAGAATGAAAATACCTACTGGTGACAACATAAATGTTAAGAAAGCGTTTTCTAGATATAGAATATAAATAGCTGCAGAATTTTGTAGATACGTGGTAGAATTTTGTATATGCAGTAACATATTGCAAAAATATTCAGAAATTGTGATAGAAGTGACAACAGTCGATGGGACGATATAGACGAAATTCCGATAAACTTAATAAGGTGTGAAAACGATGACACCAAGTAAATTGAGACGACCTACAACAGAGTAACGAAAACAGACTATAATATAGAAGGCGTGAAATGATAGGAATATCGGAGCTACAGCAGTACCCGATTCCGAAATAATTTTCGAAGCAATAGCACATGCTGCTATAGCTGACGGTGGCCAAAGTGGAACTGAAGAATAAACATTCAAATACCGAATAATAATGATATTGGAAACTTAGGCTCCTGCTTAGCTTTCCCGATGGTGTGGATAGGTAGGTACCATGTGCTATCTGAGTTCTATTGTTTTGCGATAATAGACCGCGACAAACAACAACACCATTTTTTTTTAAAGAAAAATATATCCCACTATACAATCAAAGGCAAAAAAAGCCTTCCTAAGAAGAATTCCAAACACAAACAACCATCTTCATGCTCTCATTACGTTGTTGCTTGTGGCATCGTTAAAAACAATACAAAAGTCATCCGAGACAAGAAATCCACAAGGCCACAAGAGATTCTCATAAGGAAACAACAAAACGAAGGATTTTGTTGTTGTTGTTGTATTCCACACATCCTTGCAATGAAACCTAATGCCCCCAATTTCCTTTGCCAATCTATTGTTCCGTTTTTCTAAAATTGGGTTGACATCGCGACACAATGTCTATATAGCTCTAAGGGAGGGGGATTCTCTGTCTAAGCGATGTACACAGTTTGTTGGGCACAATTATGTCACTCGAATTTATATAAATTTTATTCTTGCATAGATATACCATTATTATAGAGGTGGAATTGAATATGCATGGAAGGCTTTTAAGCGAAATTCAATTTATCATCGAATGACGCCTATCTGTCACGGATATAAATATTTTTTAAAGGATGGTATTATTCGGGAATATGGAGTCTTCTCTGGAATATTATGATTGTTATACATATATAAATGTTGAAAAAGATACACATTTGATCTGGCATATTAAAATTGGTTTTCCATCGACACTATTTCGTACCGTCAAACATTATGTATGGGACTTCTGATGAGAGTGGTGCTAGCACTACACGAAGGGTTTTGGATTAGGAGCGTGACACCTCACATACAACAAGGTAATTTGAACAAAGTGTCATGAAATATGTTTAATCCTTTGACGAACTTCAACTTCTGAGGGTTATAATCCGCGGTACCAATAAACATTTTTAGTGTCCAGGTTAACTTTTACGAAGTCACAATGACGAAAATTTCCCTATAAAATTATCCATTGTGACCGTCAAAATATTTAAGTTGAAGATTAAAAATGATTATTGTAAGGCCCACTGTCTTCTAGCATACGTAGAAAATGAAAATGGTAAACGAGCAGAAGATAGGACCAAGAACATGCGCTTAAGCTTCGTGCAGGCGAGCGGTGTTTTACCAAATAGAACAGCTAACGTAAATGAATAATGAAAAATGTTTCATTAATTTGCTGCAAATGTATTGTCCGTTAGGTACATTTTCTTTAACATGCGCGGACAGAGCAAACAATTGTCATAAATGACCAGTAGCAGTAATAAAGGGTGTCCAATAATACAAGCAAAATATAATTTTGATAGAAAATACAGATTTTTAATTACAAAGCTTACATTTTTTACTGTCTCTCAGGAGAATCGACTGCAGACTTCTTGTGGACGTCCTTTCAGGTCACCAAGCTTTTGCCAAACACTTAAATGTGTTGGGCTTGAGCGACACCACCATCTGTCCTGCTTGTGGAGATGATGGCGATACAGCGGAGCGCTTCCTCTGTAGTTGTCCTTTGCTTTTGCTCGCATCAGGTGGCGGATCTTTGGGGCTGACGTGGTGAGTGCCGAACATCTAAGCTCTTCATCACTGAAGCTAATTCTCATCTTTCTTCGAAAGACGGGAAAATTAAGTACAGCAATGTAAGGTGTCTGTTTGGCATTACAATGGACCAGTATAGTTGTGTCTGAGTGCTCCATCGGATAGTAACAACCTCCGACACAGAAAGAAAGAAAGAAGATTCATAGAGTCTACAGATTGAGGTTATGTATGGACTCAGCACATCGGATAAATGCCCGTCATTGAAATTTTCTATTACCGTTTCGCCTAAATGTGGCTGAATTTCATTAATACACCTCCCAATTTCCCCTTTCAAGGCATTGGCGGTAGTGGACTTGTTTGCATAGACCTTTGACCCAAAGTAAAATTCCAATGGCATTAAATCGCAAGATCTGGATGGCCAATTCTGATTGCAAAAACAGTAGTAACACTAGTACATGCAGTAACTGCTTCTCTGGTTATATGGCATGTGGCACCGTCTTGTAGAAACCACATGTTGGTCACATCCATATCTTGTAATTTAGGCACTAGAAACTGGGTTATCATACCACGATAACAAACACCATTAATTGTTACTGCCTGACCAGCCGCATTTTAAAAGAAGAAAAGTCCGATAATGGTTCTAGCCCAAAATCCGCGTTATCCAAAAAGTCACGCGTTGTGGATGCATTTGTTTGTCAACAATTACTCGTGGGTTTTTTGAACCCCAAGTGGCAAAATTTTGACAATTAACGAAGCAATATGAAAATGATTTGGAGTCGATGGCGGAGGATCGAGAGCTATGGTGGAAGGTCCACTTGAGTAACCTACACCCGCGACCCACTTAATGGATAAGCGGGCCATTGAAAATGTATGTATGTATGTATGTATGAAAATTACCTTCATCACTGAAGATGATTTTGTTTGATTAATGCGGACTGTAGCTGACAAACCCCCATTATTTTTAAAATATTGCTCAAAAATCAAAATCCGTTGTTCTTTTTTCCATTTCCATTTCCATTTTTACTAACACAGAACTGTCAGCTGTCACATTAATATCTTTTTGTCCGTTGGCATCACTGTATAGTATTAAATGGCGCAAAATTCAAATTTTGAGTAAATTATTGGACACCCTTTACATTATGTACATTTTGACCCTGCAGTCTTACATATTGCCCTGACAACGATGATCTGGTCAGCGTCTAATTTTAGCTTTAAGCTGCTACTTTGAATTTTGACAAAAAGGTCAAGTTTTCATAGTAGATACTAAAGTAGATTTTTACAAAAATGTATTGGTTTGATATTTCGATTGCTTTGAAAATGCGTTCGTATTGCCATTGTCTAAAGTACCTATTATTAACTTCAATTATCTGTTTTTACCACTTCCTATACATTTCCGCAAGCAGTCACTTAACTATTTATGGCAAAAATGTTACTGTTAATAAAGTTGGTCTATTTTCAGCTTTAATGAACATACATCCTTCCTTGCTAGCGGTGTCATTCATTAGTGGCGGGAAAGTTCTACATCGTTCCACATCCTGTTTTAAGCAGGACGTTCTACATTTATATATATATATATGTATTATATAACTAAAGAGACATCCTATCCTCTGCTATTACATGACTGGAATTCCAATGTGAATTATATTTTAACCCACACATTGTTCACATTTCACCGAGAGGTGGAACAATGTCAGGCGACACGGCAAAGGAAAACAACTTTCAACTCCATCCGGCTTCTGTTATCCTGATGTGGTTGGTGTGAGTACTTCCGTTTTGCTCTGAGTAGTGAGTATGGTGCTGTAGGGATTTTATTTATTTGTTCTTATTCGACTGTAAATAAGAGCAAAATTATTATTGTACAATGCGATGGAATAAATTCGAATACAAAAGTTTGAATTTTTTTCTCGCAATGTCCTACATACATTCCAGGTATGTAGGGAGAAGTTAAATTAAAAAAAAAAAAAGGAATTCGCGGAACAAAAGCGAAATTTGCTAACTTTTTCCCTTCGATAGAAGACGGCTCATTACTTTCGAATGACTCGAGTAGATTGAAATTCTTATACGATGGTTGCCATACAACATTCTTCATTTAATCAAAAAGTTCTTATACGCACTGATGTCAGTCGAGTTAAGAAATTATTGTCAAGGGAATTTTTTGTAACCAATTCGTAATTAAAGAAGTTTAAAGAAAGAATTGATGGGGAATTTTTGAAAAGTTTTAGGAAAGTTTGAAATAAAAAAAGGTTTATACTGTCACCGATTAGTTCTTACGACGCGACGTTATTTAGTCGAATGACATGTTCTGTTCAATTTTATATTAAAAATCGATATCTAGCGAGCTATTTTCTCGTCTTGAAGAAAGTAAGCCGCATTCAAAACGTCTTGGAACACCATATCTGTTATCAGGACACTTAATTATACGTTCTAAAATAATGACAGAGTTGTTATACCAATTACCAATACCGAATTTCGAAAAAAACCTGAATTTTTAATATGTATATCTTTCTACCTAGTATTACATAGAGAATAAAAGACGCTAAAATTTTAAAATGACAACTTAAGAACTATCTAATAATACCAATAATTGTATGTTATCATACACACACAAAAATTTATGTGGGTTCTTGGTCTACTAGTATTTGTTGAACAGCTTTTTGGCATACTAGCTACCAAGTACGTTATCAAGTACGTAGTTGCCGCATTGTAAAATGGCAGACTAAAAATTTGCAACTACGAATTTAATGTGTTTAAATTGTCTAAATCTAAATATGCCATCTATATATTTGTGTAGTTTTTAGCAATTCAGTAGCAAAAGAAAAGAAAATAAGCGTAGTTTGATGTTGTTTGAAATTTCTAAAAGTTGAATAAAACAAGAAACAAGTAAAAGTGTTATCATCGGCCTGGCCGATGCTTTGATACCCTCCACTGCATAAAAGTCATGCAAAATGTTTGGCATGCGAGTTAGTATGTGCCTAATATTAATTTTGTATGGTAGGTAGCAGAACTACTTTACCGACATAGACAATTTTCAATACCAACCTGACGAAAAAAAAGTCCTCTCACAAAATTTCATTCACCTAGGTCTATTCGTTTGGACGCTATCGTGCTTTCAACAGACACAGATATATGGGTCAAATATTGGCTTTGTATGGGAGGTACTAGAACTACTTGACCGACATAGCCCATTTCCAATACCAACCTGGCGACGGTAAAAAGAAGTCGTCTCACAAAATTTCATTCGCCTTCATTAATTCCTTTGGACGCTATCGTGCTTTCAACAGACAGACAGACAGACGGACAGACAGACAGACAGACAGACAGACAGACAGACGGACATGGCTAAATCGATTCAGAATGTGATCCTGATTCAGAATATATATACTTTATAGGGTCTCCGGTGAATCCTTCTTGGCGTTACAAACGTAATGGCAAAGTGAATATACCTTCCTGTGGAGGGTATAAAAAACCACGAATGGCAGCGCCTCATTAAAAAGTAAATACAGAGAAACAGCTGTGCGCAAGATGTCATAAAACATCCAAATAAAACAGCAAGCAATGGATATAAATACAAATAAATAGCAAATGTAAAATGTCTTTTTAGGTATTAGAAACATTTTCAAGACAAACAAGAGTCTGGACGAGAGGGATGAAACAATCGCTTTCCTCCATTCCTATTTAACGTACTTCAATTACAGCTGAAGTTATGTTCGTGAAGTGTATCTTGGATTCTTAACCTGCTGGAAAATACACGAAACTGGCTAATGGTTAAAAGCGTACGGTTCAAAATATTTGCCAATGTATCTTTATGGACGAACACCCCATCAGGAAAAGGCTTCCCAAACCATAATATTACTACCACCTTGCTTGATCGTTTTGATGGTGTACTCGGGATCGTGTTCTTTATTTATTGGTCAACTAACGTACTTTTTATCATCGAACCCAAAATTTTGAACTTGGATTTATTGCTCTAGAATCCTTTTTTACAAAATTCTAATGTTTCTTTTGCATGCTTCATGGAAAATTCCATTCGAAGTTTAAATTTTTTTGTCGACACATGTGCACTGCACCCCCACAGAAATCTCTATATATATAATTTTCAACCGATTTTGTTGATTTTTTTTTTAAATGTCAGTAATTACGGTGATTGGGTGATAGGCTAAACAAATTCAAAATCGGACAAAGGGGCGTGCCACCTCCCGTACAAAAAAAAAAAAAACATTCAAAATCTTATATCTCGAAAACCACAGAATCGATTGAGCTCAAACTTGTAGATAATCTTAGGTATTGGCAGTGGAGTGCTCCTGTGAATATTGGTCAAAATTGGACAAAGGGGCGTGGCACCTCCAATACAAAAAAAAATGAAAACATTGTCGGCCGTAAATAAATAAAATAAAAAAAAAATATATAAATAAAAAAAACAAAAAAGGCCTGGCAAAGCTGGCGGGGGTTCAGCTAATGCTTCTATATAATAACCTGCTCCAGTAGACACGACATACATTTTCCATACTGGCTTTCTCTGTATACACTTTAGTCGCACCACATGCAATCTTTTTAGAGCATAGCTGACGGTATAATCCATAGAATTCTTCTCCCGGCAGTACCACTTTTGAATAATTAGCATAAATAAACATTTTTTAAGTCTATTACATTTATTACATGACATTTTCGCATTCGAAGCGAGTTAGCTGAGACTGTGATAACAAATTAATCTTAAATTAATAAATTAAGTATCTAACGCAGGAGTGCCCTAACTGTGCGTCGCGTCGTTCCATCAGTTTTGAGGTCGCTTTGAAATGACATTTCTCTTTTTATTGTTTCACAGATGTAAGAGTCCAAACAAAGAAAAGAAATTACGAAATCCAAATGCACATTATAGCCACATTGCAGTCGAATACTTTATTATCAAACCCTTCAAGGTCGCCTCTCCAAAGGTTTGGTAAACAATCAGTCAACACCCGCAAGTCAAAGAAACGCCAGATCGGCCGAGAACATTTCTGCCGTAAATATGTAGGTACAGAGAACCCGATGTAGTCAATTCCTAGCCGTATACAAGAAGTCGGCCTTTCGCAGTTTTCAACTTATTGGGCCTCCGCACACGAGATTAATTCTGCCGGCAGAAAACCGTTTAGAAGAGGACCCAATTTTGGCCGAAATATCATCTTTAGCGACGAGGAGCTTTTTTGGGTGAATGGATATCTGTGCTTTGAGAAGGGCGTCGCAAATATATTTCAACCTGTATAGGGAGTCGCAGTTTAAAAAAGATTGGGAACCCCTGATCTTTTAAATAAGGCTGTAAAATCGTATTTTTAGTACATATATAGCTACTGATTTAAGCATGCGACCAACAATTTGATAAAACAGGAGAAGCGACAGAAGAGAATTTTTCATTTCTGATCTTGAGTAATAACAATAACGATTTCATCTTGTTAAAATGTCTGCAGAAGATTATTAAAAGCAGCTGTCAAACAGATATTCTTTGTGAGGAAGATAAAAGTTTTTCAATTAATATTCTTTTGCTAAGTTTATCTAAACAAATAAGCAAAGGCAAATAGGTACCTCTACCTATAATTGTAAACATTTGTTTTGCAATTGCATTCAAAACTGTCTTTGAAACAACTCCTAGTCTGACAACCAAACTGACAAAAAATACGTCATATTTTTTTTTATTAATATCCTGGAAAAACTTTTCTATATATCTAAGTTTAAAGCACCAAAATATAAATTTAAATTATATTTAATTACTAACAAAAAGTAAAATTTGGTCTTTTTAAAAACCACTTTTTGAGCTTAGTCCTTTTTGTTACTGTTAGTTTTTATATGGAGGAACTCAACATTTTCCATCATCCCCAAGGTGTTTCGAAAGTATTGTCTAGTTCTAGTCACATTGTCACAAAAACTACTCACCAAACAAGGACATTAACAATAGACAGCGGTTACCTCATATTGAACCATCTCTATATACATATAGATGGCTACCCCATTCAATATCCAAGTAGAAATGTAGTCAACCACTTCTGTTACAATTCGCAAAAATTGTATTTCCACTATACGTACTACACTATCTCTCTGTCACGTCTTCTACCCGGAATACCCTATGGAGTTAATGTTCTGCTTGGTTTCACTTGAATCAGAACTCATTTCACCTACAACTATCCGATCCGAACTATAGTAGACATATCGTGTGGATGTGTGTAGGTATATAGGGACATCGCCAAAAATACTACGTTCAACAAATAGAATCCAATTTTAATGCATTCAGGCATCCTCTTAGGAGCATACTCGTAAAACTTGTGTGCACCCCATCCCATAGGTACCCGAACACCAAAAAAAAGTGAAGCAGTAGTTTGACTTTTTTTTACCATTCAATTATAATCCTTTAACCTCCTCCAGGGGGGAGCATACGTTCGGTTCTGCTGAAGCTTAAAGTCGACGAACAACGGTTGCATCCTTCATCCAGTGACTTTTTGGAGGACCCGATTAGATTATACCGGGTGGCTTGGCTTCCATGTATTTTTGGGTGAATGCACTTTCAGAAAAACTCACTTTTTCGAATCCAAAAGGGGATATGTAGTACATAGTTTTGACTTACGACTAATTTTGATATTTAAATTATGTGTATCACAGTTAAAATGCAGGAAGATTCAAAACATAACTAATTTAAAGCACTTGGATACATAAGCACACATGTAATTTTTTTTGTTGTAGATATTTTTAACACTAAATTTAATTTTTGCACACTTTAAAGGAATAGGTAGATATCCTCGTCAGAGCAAAGCGTAGGTATATTGTTAAAGTTATTCATCTATTAAAGCACTAGACAACACTTATATGCATGCATATACAATATATAATATTATTAGGTAAATTGTAAGAAAACTACTAGCTATAAGCACAACGAAAATTACAAAATAATAGAGGGGCACTTGGAATTTGGTCCTTTTTTAGATGATGATTAATTTTTCGTGTTAGACTTGGTCTCTCTCGTTTTTGCTGTAAGGGGTTATTCACCCTATTTTTCCAGTGGTAGGTGTGTATGTAAATTTAATTTATTACAAGATTGGTCATGGATTTTTTTAGAAGCTAATGTTATATTGTATTTTTTTATTTATTGCTAAGACCACACTGCACCGGAATAAGCGTAGAGATGAGAAATTATTTGCGACCGTACCGCCCGATCGTCAGACTACATTTTGGGGTGGTTTCCTTTCTGGAAAAAATCTGTCACAAAAAAGTTTTGTATATCCATGGTAGACTATGGTGAGTATGAGTAGTGGAAAAGAGTAACTGAGAATTAAGAGAGAAAATAAAAATGTGGATTGTAGGAGCTTTCGGCAAGCTTCGTGGACAGAGACATCTAGGTGAAAAAATCGATACCTACAAGGCGGAAATATAAATTTCCACTTTTGGTTTTCTTTGTAGACAGTGAAGTGTGAAGATTTTATTTGTTGATGAATGAGTGACACATGAAACCAGTGAAATTTTAGTAACGAAGCATCATCACTTTAAATGTTTCGCATATCCATTTGTTGTCATATATGCGATCAACCACGATGATCGAAGCACTTAATTGCCTTCTAAAAATACTGGCGCTTGTACCTACATGCAGCAAGTTGTCCTAATAGCTACAGAGAATGGGTTGCGATTCTGTTCCGGTACTAACTGTGGCTTGCAGTTCAGAAGACGAAAGGCAGCTGGACACAATTTTCTTCCTTCGAAAAACTTAGAGGACATTTTGAACAAACTGATTTGCGAAGAATTAGAAAATTGCACAATAGATCTTTTAGGTTTAAAGTTTTTAATAGAAAATGTCTACTGAATTTATAAAGATACAGGACGAGACGAGTAAAAGATACTACGTACTTAAAGTGATTGATGCAGCGATATCTTCTTACTACGCAAACAATTTTAATTCTATTTTCTACCCTTTATAAACCCAAGTTTAAAGATGTATTGGATCTTAGTTGCCAAAGAAAACTTAAATATTCTAATGAATCCAAAGCAGAATGCTTTTTGTATCTTACATGGTAAAATGTGAAGTTTTTTTATTGAGAATATTTTTCCGGCATATCCTATTTTTAGGGAAGAATCCTAAAAAAGAAATAAAGAGGTGATGGAACGAATACTTAGGCGCATTGGCTCAGTGGAAATTGTGCTGGACCACTTAGCAATGAGTCTCAGGTTTGATTCCCGGTAAATACATATGCCCCTATTATGGAACACAACTCAACTTAGTTGAGTTGAGTTGTCTTCAATTCAACCCAACTTTCACACAACCCAAACTAACTAACAACTTATAGACAACCACCGCCATATTTGTTGTGGTTTGACAGACAACTTTTCTATCAAGGTTGTGTATAACAATATGGACAATACCGAATTTTGAATGACATAAAACCAAGAGACAACTCAACTGTAGTTGTAGTTGTCTTACATAATAGGGGCAATAAATTGTTAATTATGTTTAAATTGTGTCTATTTCTGTTTAGCCAATTAATGTTCGGTTTTTTTTTACGTAAAACGTTTCCTTCTGTCTGTTTGAATAATAAGAAGTGTAGTCTAGAATGCTTGTTGGTTTTTATTTTACGCTAGTGTAGTTGCTAGTCTTAGCCTTAGCCATCTATATCTATTTTCTTAGAAATATAATAGAAAGCTTTATTTCGGCTGTAATTATGGTGCAATCTTATATTGTCAGAGAACAAAATAGGGAAGGAATTGTTTCAGGATTCCTGATTGCAAACTGTTAGATCATAGCATGGATATCTCCAGTGGCAGTTATTCAATAGGATTTCTGAAGATTAAACCGCCAACGGGAAGAGCGGACTACGTCAGTAAATTTTACCTTCACACTTCGAACTTTCAGACTCCGTCAGAGGGGATAGGCGGTAGGTTAGGCTGTTTAGGTCTCCCATCGTCGATTTCTCCTGCCGAAATCTTTCTTATCTGATCTGTACCAGCCATCCTCCTTACTAACGGAATGTCAGAGGCTACCCAGCAGGGGGTTTGACGGTCACCCTCTGTCCGTTTCTGAAGTCTAATCGCCAATGGGAAGGGCTGACCCCGTCAGTAAATTTCACCTTCACACGTCGAACTTTTATTCAGACTCCGTCAGAAGGGATAGGAAGGGGGTTAGACTGTTTCGCTCACCCTACGTCGCTCTCTCCTGCCGCTGCCGCAGTCTCTCTTATCAGATCTGACTGACCGCCAACGGGAAGACCTGACCACGTCAGTCAATTTTTACACCCACACGTAGAACTTTCAGACTCCGTCAGAATGGATAGGCAGGGGGTTAGACTGCTTCGGTCACCCCTTTGCTCTCCCCGAAGACTAACCGCCAACTGGAGGAGCTAACTACACCAATCAACCCCATATTGACAATTCGAGGACCCCTCAGAGGCAACAGACGGCGGTTTGGACTGCTACGGTCACCCCTCGCCTTTCACCGAAGACAAATCGCGACATCTACTTTCGGTACCAAGCAGCAGGTTGGAGTGCTTCAAACAAGCTTTTCTGCTCAGCAGAAGTCTTTGTCATGTGGACTAATCATCAAAAGGAAGTAAACGGGAGGCAGACTGTTACGGTTGCCCTCAGCCTCTTCCAACAGATAATCCATTCACGGACTTTTAGTCAAGCAGCAAAGCTGACTGGTTCAATCACCCACTTCTGCCACGCACCAGGCTCCCTCTGCTTTTAGTGATGACTGTATCTGTATCAGAGGCAGCAACCAGGAAATATAAAGATATATAAGATTTGACTCCTCAATCACTACAAAAAACGTCTCTATGAGCGAAGACACCCAAATGGTATTCCCACTGTAATGCCCGGCACATCGAAATCTTTATGCCCCTAAGTGCGTCTAAGTGGTCTAAGTGCGTCCCCTTTAAAAAATTGTATCAAAAAGGGGGCTTTTCGTTAAGAAGCATAAAAAGTGTTTTACTTTGATTTCTAACTTTGAAGTCCATTCCACTTTGATTTACGTTTCGAACTAACTAAGTACCTACCTACCAACCTCGCTAAAGAAGTTTCACTTAAGAAAAAATAACTATTTTTAATACCTTTACTCGAAAAATATTGAAAAAAGACTCGCACATGAAAATTCTGGAAATTTTTATTTTTACAAAAAAAAAAAAAACTTTTCATACAACCAACTTAGCATCACCTACTCCAAATCCAACAGTGACCCAAGCAGGGTAGAACACTTAACTTTTTAATATATGTATTTTAAACAAAATGTCACCCCGCCCGCTACACGGGTGAGGTAGATCCCCCCGCCCACAGTAAATACATAAGGCTTCAATTTAACCCCTCTACGGAAATTCTTTTTTATTTTTTGCCGCTTAAGTTATCGTACTGTGCCGTTGCGATTTGCGAAGAGTCGTGATCCGTTCGTTATCGTTATCCTTGTTTGATAAACGGATGACAAAAAGCCTTTGAGCATAGCTACACGAAGATGAGAAGACAACTTTAAAATGGATTTTTAATTTTCATTAAACACTTAAGATGAAAAAGAAACTAATGCAACGGACCTGTTAATCAGGTCAGGACGAGGCTATTAAATATTGAGCTTAAAAAAATTATTTGAATTGATAAACCCAGTGTTATTGAAATTCGGGATTCCAGTCGTAAATCTTTCGAAATTCGCGGAATTATGTTCATATCATGCCTAAATCCTTAATATTCTACGAAAAGTAAGCTAAAATATGTACTATATTCCGCACACAACGGTATCCACACATACAAATCACATACATATATACCTACTATCCAATTCCATGAAATCCCACACTCAGCACAAATCTCTCGCAAATCTGGTTTAACAGATTGTATTCAATTATTCCCATCATCTGTGTTTATTCTTCCATAATCAGGTTAACATAATCTCCCTCTGACTCCTTGACCTTTGACAATCATTTGAAAAATGACATGCGACATGACAATTCCAAAATATTATCCCTCACAATGTAAGGATAATTCATTCAATCAACTCTGCAGCTTTAATAAAATTCATACCATATTCACCACCAACATGCGCACAAGCACATCACTTCGTGTAAAACACCACACCACCCCTCTTGTGCTATACCACATTCACCATCTCTCACCTAAGGCAGAGAAGCAACAAATGATTTTTTCCGGTAGACGAGAAAAATCTCTTTTAAGCTTCCATATTCCAATAACAATTTCCAGAACCAAAAAGCATAAAGTATCTAACAGATACGCTAAACACTCCAATGCTCATTTAAGAGCAGAGCAAATCACTTTGCACTTATCTGCGAGGCAAGCAATGAAAACATTAAAGTTATACTACACCCCCGGCAAATGGTTCACAGTAAAAGCCTCCGGCTCTGAGTTGCGATGCGGTGCACGCAAATTGCAAATTGCACTATCAAAGAGGCTGAGTCTTGAGATTGAGAGTCGTGGTAGCCTGGAGCGCCAGCCAGCCAACACGCTGAAAACAAAAACAAGACAAGCTTGCTAGAAGCTACCGCGCGTAGGATGTGACAGAGACATGACAAACGATTTTTCGATAAAATTCTGCAACAAGTCTAGTGCTGCGTGTGTTGGAAGTAGGTATATCAGATAAATGTTGGTAATATCCATGAATGGAGGTAGGAAAATGTCAGAAAAAATTATTATTTGCCAATACGTGTTATGTGTTGGTGGTGTTATTTTTGTTTTCTTGTATAATGGGTATCGATTGCATTTTGCAAGTTGCATGCAACTATGCAGTTATTGTGATTTTATTTCGGGGACATGCTTTTAATGGCAGGATACTCTGTTTTTAGTTCTCCAAGCCGCTGCGTTCTATTAAAAATTGTTGCAGTATGTAGGCTTTAAATTATTTGGACAATTTCAAGGCCGAGAAATTCAAATTTGCAGCACTTACAGCGCCGCTGTTGCTAAAAAGGAATTCAGATTAATGATGACTTTTTGACTTTATTTTATCAGAAGGGTCGGCGTAGTCAAAATGATTCAAATGATACCATCAGTAAAATATTTACTGGCCATGGTGTAGTCGTAAGTGTGTTTGATTGCGGCCCGAACGGGGTAGGTCTATAATGAGCGAACAATGTCATAGATACAATGACACCATTATGCAAAAAAATATTTTGTTGGTACATAGTATGCAATAGACCGGAATTCAAGTGTGAGTGATTTTCTCAAAGTGACAAGGAGTTCAATATTTATTGATCATTATGATATAATTAACCAGTATCGTACCTGGATAATTGCCATGTAAGTGTCCGGTCCACATTTGAGCAGCTAACCCCGTTCTGTCCAGTCAGGTTGTATCCGAAAATAAAATGTAGGTACAGACGTCTATATTATACAGACATCGCTCAGCTTTAGCTTTACATACCTCACCACACGAAAAGAAACATGGTTACAAAGCAAACAAGAGCCCCGGATAACGAAAAATTATTTACTTGACGACTTTGCAGAACAAGGATTTGCATGTGAAATGTACCTTAAATAGGTCTCGCATCAACTGTAGACTGCTGACATAACTGCCATACAGGAAGTACGATGGAATGTGCCGGACAAAAATCGATTAAGATGTTATTGCTACCTATATAAAGAGACAGCGCCTTTTAGAAAGTAGATTTGTCATGACTTAAACGCGAGCTTTTGACACGTGCGTGAACATTTATCAAGGCAGCTGGACAAAACGGCCTGCCAACAAACACCAGCAATTAATTTCCAAAATTTGGTCGATCCGGTAAGTCCACAGGCGACCAAATACATATTCACACTACGGCAGATTACCAAAAATCTGCAAATATCCATATCTATACTTTTGGCATCTCGGCAAAACTCGTCGGCAAGGATTACAGTAGAGCAATCGCAGTCTTATTAAAGACAAAAACAATACAACCGAGATCTTTGATATGAAAAAAGTATTTAGCCGGGGTCAAGCGTTGTCGTGTATCTTCTTTGACCTCATGTCGTATGCATACTTGAAAGAATTGTGCGAAACTCAATTTCAAAAGTCCGTCCAATTATTTTCGTACGTCGGCTAGTCTAAATATATAAAAGAGAGTGGCGTTATTTACTACGCTTATAGCTCAAGAATGCCAAGAAAGATTTCGATGATTCGCACCAATTCGGACTGTTCTCCGGCCAAACAAGAAGACTATCCAATCAAAAGTGGACAAAGGGGCGTGGCATCTCTCATACATAAAAAAACATTAAAAATCTTATATCTCTAAAACCACCGAATCGATTGAACTCAAACTTACAGATAGTCTTAGTTATTGGCCGTGGAGTTCTTCTGTAAAGAGAATAAGAAGGGGCGTGGCACCGCCCATACAAAAAAACATTTAAACTCGCATGTCTTGAAAACCACCAAATCGATTGAACTTAAACTCACAGGATCTAAGGAATTGGCCATGGAGTGCATCTGTGAAGATTGGTCAACATCGAACAAAGGGCGTGGCACCTCCCATACAAAAAAAGACATTCTATATCTTAAACCTTCTATACAAAAAACATCTTCTATGTGCTGAAACTCGATGACGTTATATCTCGATAACTGCTGGGCCGATTTGCATGTTTTATTCGTATTGCTGTATTCCAGCAAATCGATTTATTCTCATTTTACGAAAGAACATTATTATCTAAGACTTAGGCAGTTCAATTTCTGTGCACGGGCAAAGACGGGCGGGTACAGCCAGTACATAATTGACATAATGCTTAGCTGTCTTTACTGCGATTGCAAATATTGGGGCAGAGTCGTCAAAAGCGGACTACCGGGTAACGAGGGAGGACCAAGTACATTTTAAGATGTATGTTGTCACAAGGAAGGGACACACAACTGCGACGTATCAGACGAAACGTCATAACAGACAGTTATAATGTTGAAGTACATATAGTTGGAAACTTTATCTGCCATTGAAACCACTATAAAATTTAAAAATTACATCACATAAAGCCAGTTAAATACAGACAGTTCCAACCCAGATTATAGCTACGTCTAAGTAAGTACATAAATATAAGTATCTACATATTATGCATTGGCATGTTAAGTGGAACTAAGACAACCCTGCCCAGTCTTATCCACACCTTTTTCCGAAATCAAATTTTAATTAATGCCACGTCCAGGACATATCATACAATCCAATTACATTTTACATGTCATGTGCGATTAATCAACGCCACTTACAAAGTTAAACAAGTGACAAATCCCTCGGGTTATAATGTCATCGCCAGCGGATGCGGGTTCAAGTGGAATACGATGAGCGCGAAAATGTCCTAGAGCAAAAAATATATTTTCAGAAATTGTTCCCACATCGCAAACTTTATATTTACCAAATAAAACTTCCGCAAATGAGCAGAGCACCGCATAACCGGAAAATTGCGGCAATAAATTTGTGTACACACACGATGGTAGAATAATTCGCAACTGCTGCAAATTACACCTTGATATGTGTGCAAATGCAATTTGTGTAATCAAAAATGGCAATTTATTGACAATTCAAGTTCGCCCACCGAATCTAAGTAGTTGCTGCACACAAGTGATTTAGTGAGATGCCCTGGCTATGTGGATAAAATTTTTTGAATGAATGGACAGCGAACGACGACGTCAAGTGACCGGCTTTACCGGCCTACCATTACAACTATCGCCATTCACCATACACCGCCCATTGCTTCGTCGTACATGGAAATGGAAAACAACTTGCACTTTTCCAAGTTGCTGCAGAAAGAGCGCCCACTTGATGGAAAACTGCCCAGCCAACGGAGCAGTCACCATAACCATACCACTCATTCTATACGCAAACCAATCATTGGAGAAGCAGATTGTATTGTAAGTAATTTAAAGCATTGAGTTTTTTAAAGTAATGCAATTGCAATGGAGGTGGATGAGGATGTGGTGGGTTTTCTCTTACAACTTACGATATCCACCAAATGAAGAGAAAAGCTACTAAATATGGTGGATGGTGCTCTTGTGCTGGTGGTTAAAAATGAAAAGTTGAGATACATTCCACAAAAGCTTTTAAAAAGGTCTGATGTAGTTGAAGGCAAATAAACACAGATGGCGGTAGAAGCATATGAAGGATTATCTTCCAACAGTGGTGACAACAAAAATGCAATGAAAAAACGATTTAATTTAAACAATAATGGTTATCTAGTCATAAATTTGTTGAAATCCTTTATTTTTCAGCCGCTAGGTGGCGAAAAGGAGATGGGATGGGATAAGCCAAGAAAAGTGAAGAACTTTTTAATCTGCCACTGCGACTGCAGCATGTACAATTGTACATGGTCAGAAAGGTCAGACTTAGGGAGAAAGTCAGCTGGTCATAATCCGTATCAGGGACGAATTTAAAAAGATCATGCTGATCTGCGCCCATGGTCGACCACAGTGAAAAATTATGATGCAACCAAGGAAGGGTTCTAGGAACTTCTCAAGAGGATGTACGGTAAATAAGAAGTCAAAATTATTGTTGCCGGCTTTAGTGCAAGAATTTTTTGCTCTACAATCGGAAAACGCAGAAAGCACCTACCTCCGGAAACGAAATCAGACAAATTGACGATACAGAAGGTGATACAACCGTCAGCCAAATTTATCACTGGAAATCGAAGTGAAGATAGCGATATCCAAACTTAAGGCCAATCATGTCACGTATGAGATCCTGCCGGCAAAGTTGTGTAAACGTCTGAAACTTTTCTCTAGTAACCTGATCCGTAACCATATCAGTGAGGTTTTATGCCAGGAAATCAACCATCGTCCAAATCCTAGAAAAACCGCAGGAATTCTAGATCGATACACACCACTTCTTCACCGACTTCAAAGTCGAAGATGATGGCATACATATTATACAAAGCCTCGTAAAGTTTCGGCACTCCTAATTTTCTTGAAATTCGCAAGCCAACATCAGATGTACAATTTTTCAAAATTTCGTTGAACTATGTAGGTACCTACTTGAGCTGTTGCTTTTGACATTATCAAGAGAACGTTGCGAGTTGTTAGTGAAGCGTTTGCAAGGATTGAAGGCGGCGCAGATAGGTCTGTCTGTCAACGAGGGTTAGGGCTGCGGTTCCGGTGAAAGCTGGTCTCAAACCAAGCATGCTAGAGACGCAATTTTTTTTTAATTGAAGTTCATTTAATTGTTGTGATATAACCAGAAGGAAGATTTAAAACTTAAGCTTATAGTATTAATACAAATTTGTTAACTAAAAACCGTCAAAACATGGGGTCCTAATTTTGCGCCACTTGAATAGAACAACTAAACGAAAAAATCATTTTAGAGAATTCTGCTTTTTTTTAACACAAACATTACTTAAATTTAAAGTAATTGGAGTATTTTAGATTTAAAAAAAAATTGCTTGTGTTTTGAGCCACCTTTCTGCTCCAAAATGCACACATCTGGTTTGGAAGGCATGCAATACATATATAAATTGGCCAAATATTTTAGCGTAATCGAGCTCCAATCTAATTCGATGGCTTCAGTTAGTTTAGATACAGTCGACCATTGTTGTCCCGTCCGGATCCATAAAGTTGACGTGTCAACCATCCCCAAACTCTTTAGATGATATTTAAATCCGGTGAGTAGGCCGGTCAACTTAATAGCTCCACATTTTGGCTCAATATTTATACGTTTTAACAACCCGGGCTGTAGGTATGTATTGGCGTATTATCATGTTGATAATTCCAAGCCAGAGGACTAAATAGTTTATGAATGTATGGAAAGGCATGTTTCAATATGCCAACGCATTCATTGTGGTTAACAAAAAAATTAACTTGCAGGTGTCATAATACGAAACGGCCCCCCATACTATCACACCTTCAACTCTGCTATGCAGCCGGTCCAAATGATGAGTTTCTTTGTAGAGAATATAGAAATAGTAGCTATAGGGGCCTTCCAAATTATTATTATTTTTTTTTTCGTCGGAAAAGACCACATGGCCACCACGGGCACTACGAAGTCCAGGCCACATGTGCGCGACAAAAACGGGTTAAGGGGTTTCTTAATTTTTAGTCTTTTTATAATCTTGGCATTCGAAATAATACGACGTTGTGAAACTTGCATTATACACATTTTTTCCTAATTTTTGAAAAAAAAAATCGTGAAAATTTGACGCCTTTTTTAATATACCTAAACCGTTTTTTCGCATTAGAAAGCACACGGTGTAGTGTTTATGCAGCAATTCATGTTTTTGTCCGTAGTTGGACTCAGTATTTAAAAATATGGATATAACATGTCGGCTCCTCCCGATTTTCTTAGCCAATTTGGCAATAAATAGGCTAGCGTCCTTTAAGCTTTCATTTGTCCTTTTTCCACCTCGGTTAAGGCGTTTTTTCTACACCCATTTTATTTTATTGTTTAACTAAATAGTCGAAATTAACAAAAAAAATTCAATCAAAGAAGAACATGAGTTCACGTGCCAAAGATAACGGTCAAATTAAATGCATGTTCTATTCAAGTGACGCAAAATTAATACCCCACATTTTGCCATTTTTAGGTTAAACAATTTTTGTTAATACTTAAAGCTTTAGTTTTAAAATTTTCCTTCTGGTCAAATCACAACAATTAAATGAATTTTAATTAAAAAAAAAATATGTCTCTACCATGCTTGGTTTAGGACCAGTGGGCGATAGAAAACCGACCTTAGGGGGTGTGCTATTCAAGAGACGCGAAGTGTACCTACATTAAATGTTGACAGTAAAAACGCACAATCAATGTGGTTAGTTAAGACGTCATTACCAAACATTGCGGAATAATATATCCTTATTTTAGAAAGAGGTTTCAAATTTATTAAGGAACATCTATCATCGTAGGTTGAAAGATTATTATTCCAGTCGAATTTTCGTAGAGCATACTTAGTAAACCTTTCCTGAATTTTCTCTATGCGAGATTCAGCATTGCGGTAAAAACGGAATCCAAACAACAACAGCAGTATTCTAATATCGAACGAATCAAGGTAGATATTTTAGAGAGCTTTAAGTGTAGGTATATGGATCATTAAAATCTTGAGAGTTTTGAAAAATTAAACCTAGCATTTGATTAGCTATGCCAACTATGTAGTCAATATGCAAAGAAAAGTTTAGTTCAGTGTCAAAAATCTTTGTCTAGTTATGCGTATAGACAATTACCTCGTAAAATGACATATGCCGGCGCAGAGATCAAGCGAAGAATCTCTTACCAATCGCTGCTTCTTTGGGCTAAGAAGGCGATCTGTTATGTTACGAATGTAGGTACTATAGATAATTCGCCTTTTTTTTAGGACGAATGCTATTGTCCACATGCTCATGAAAAGTCCAAATGGGTAGATAGAAAAGTTTACGCAATAGTTTTCTCAGCGTAAGAACACCTCTTCGAGATTATGGTGGATGGATATATATATGATATATATATATATATCTAGGAGAAATGGTGGCATACTTAAAGTACAAAATATTAAAGTTAACTTCTGATTCCAAATTTAAAAAAACTCTCATAAGCAAGTAACCGATACTATCACCGACATTCAACCCATGTTTATTCCTATCCTATATTGTTGACATTTGAAAATTTTCTCAAAATCCGTTTAAAACTTTTATGAACCCTTTGGCAAAATGCAAGTCCTCCTATCCTTCCATCCTAACCACATCAATAAGTTGAACTTGCTTATCGAATTTGTCAAATCTTCATTTTACCTTTCTCTCGTCCTCAGGCAATCGAATCTACTTCTAAAAAGATGGAAGATAAACCCTCCACTTTTCTTTATTGAATTGAAAATGGCATCACACCAAGGTACATGGATATCTACGTCGGCTAAAGTCAAACTGACAGACAGCTGTTGAATTTTCATTCCCTTGATCCGTTCCATGTGTCTTGTCTTGATATGTATTTTGTGTTATCATTTGGTCGAAGAAATCAACTCGTAGACAGTTTGCCTTTAGAGGAAATGTAAGAGTATCTAATTTAAAGCTATGCTTTTATATCTGTTATCCTTCCATCACATCTTGGGAGGGTGCGGAGTGAATCTGTACGCAACTACAAAGAGGACACTGCCCTCGTGTTATTCTTTCTATGGATGTTGAGTTCGCCTTTTTTGTGTATGGCTACTATACTCTTAAGGGGCGTTCCACTGAATTAATTTCACAGATCAACGTGACGATTAAGGATTTGTGGATGTCCTTTGATAAAATCGAAGCGCAGTTCTTATAGGAAACTGAATAGACCAAATTGGAGGATTATGGGGATGAATATATTTAATTATGCATTTCGTTGGCGTTTACTATGGCATTCGGGAAGGATTAAGGACTTCAAGTACACAAAATTCCATCCCAAGGGTTCTGTATAGCGCGCGACATATGAATCAATTATGGATTCTAGTGTTGTAATGAAATGTTCTCCTTCCTCTATCTCGAATGTGTCAGTACCTAACTACATTTCTGATCAGCGCGCGATGTAATAATTTAATAAGAGTGCAAAAGTGCTCAACGACACGTTCCAGTCACATGCCAACGGCACTCCAAGTAGCCTGTCGTCGGGACTTGTGCAATAGTCCTTTGAAAAATGAACTAACTCGCTTTACAGCCAGACATCACCTTCTGTTAGTGTCATATTTTCTTCCCCAGACGACATTGTAAGGATCTTTTCAACCGGCACACAGTGCACACATCTAATAAAGTTTTCATTTCTGCACTAAGGAGCTCACATTTTTTCGTTTCTTCTTTTTTTTCGCGCCCAATCCTTTGTAGGAAAAGGACGAGACGCATTTTAATCGCATATAGAAATAAAAAATGATTTATTCAATATAAATATCCGTTCGTCGTCGCCCCGACACGACAACGGTTTGGCAAAAGAAGGATGTGGATGTTGGGGGCGATTATTTTCGACTCGAAAACTGCAGTTTCCGATAAAGGACTAATGCGCAAAGCTTGCAATAAAAAAAAATTATCTAAACGACAATTTAAACTCACGCACACACTTTTGTGCATGTTATTTATGTCTACTGGGGTGGTGGTCGGGTTAGAAGTTGATGTGTTAAATTATGTGAAAGATGTGTGAAACGTGTAAGGCTATGATAGAAGCCATTATGAATGTTTTAGTGCTTCCCAGTAAGGATATTTATGGTGAGATAAATGCGTCACAAGGGTATTTATGGTATCTTCGTGAAGATACTTTTATAAAATTCATTGAATTTATGATATTCCGTCCATCGCCTTAACTGACCACAAAGTAATATTTTCCAGACAAGGTTCAGTAATAATATTGGGTATTTATGAGTAGCCCCTGTTCGTAAATAGGCAAGTATCTGGACACGTGTCTAGCTAGGAAATACTTTTGGCTCAAAAGGAGAAGAGGTGTACCTACAATTTTAAAGAAGAGCGCAGAGCTTTAATGGCCCTATTGTCCCTTTAATATAACTTGGGATGTAGCATTTAAAATTCAAGAGGTACAACCATCAGAGGTTGGGTATGCTGAGAAAAAGAACTTTGACAGATTGGGAGATTCTTTTGACTACAATCAAATTTTTTTTCTTTTCAAATACATATTTTTCTTTAAATTAAGAATGAATTGACAATTACCAGGTTAATATGGGAAAAATAAATCCTATCTATGACAATTTCGACTGAAAATTCGTCTTAATATTTACGATTCACAGTCACAGCCTTCTGCCAAAATTCGCAATAATATTATAAATGTGAAAGTAACTGTGTGTGTATCTATGTTTGTTTGTTACCTTTTCACGAATAAGCCTCTGAATCAATTCATTCATTTATACATTTTCAATGATCCGTTTGTCCATTAAGTGGGTCGCGGGTGTAGGTTGCTCAAGTGGACCCTCCATAGGTCTCGATCCTCCGCTATCGACTCCAAATCATCAATGGCAATCCCCATAGGCCCATAGGGATAGAGGAGAGATTATGAACTTGATCTAACCATCTCATCCTGGGTCTACCTATAGAAAACGCCTGCCCGATGCTACAAATTCCATAGCACATCGTGGGATCCTGGTCGGGGACATGCGTTTAACATGACCAAACCACCGAAGCATGGACCGCTCCGTCCGAAGAAGTAGCTGCTCGACATTGAGTTTCTCACCATTCTGGTATTTCTAATGCGATCTCTAAGGGTCACACCAGCAATACAACGGAGAAATCTCATTTCGGCAGCTTGTATCTGCGATCTTATTTTTTCGGTCATTACCCAAACCTCATGAGTCATGACCATAGGTAAGAGTTGGAACAAACACCGAATTAAAGACTGACAACTTAGCTTTGACACCAAGTTCAGTCCTCCTGATAACAGAATGACCAAGCTATATAAAAATTGATCCAGCCTGACCAATCCTACAGGAAAACTCAGCATTGCTCCTTCCATCATTCGTGAATAAGGCCTGAAACACACATGCGATTTCAATAGCGCGACTGTTTAGTCGCAAAAAATGAAGCACACACATTTCAATATGAATGCGCGCACATAAAATTCGAAATTATGTGCGCGGATTCACATTGAAATGTGTGTGTTTCATTTTTTGCGACTAAACAGTCGCGCGATTGGAATCGCATGTGTGTTTCTGGCCTAAGACACCGAGATACTTAAACTTCTCCACCTGTTTCAATGGGACTCCACTAACATGCAGAGTGCTTTGAACAGGCGTTCTGGAGACGACCATCACTTCAGATTTGTTCATGTTTACCTTTATCTCAGCTTGACCACAAACGGCTACAAACCGATCGAGTGCGCGCTAAAGTTCAGTCTGAGAGGATACAAGGATGACCAAGTCATCAGCGAAGAGCAAATGACTTATCCTCTGATCTCCGAATTCGAAACGTTCTTCGCCAAGACTGCGCTGTAACATTCAGTCCATATAAGTAATGAAAAGGAGAGGAGACATGACGCACCCCTGGCGAAGTCCAACACCCACGGTTAAAGGTATTGATTTAACGCCGCTTACCCGAACACGCAGCTGTTACAGTTTGTGTAAAGACATTGAATTGCTCTTAAGAAAGATCCGTCAATTCCATACTCCTGTAATACACTCTAGAGTTTACCTCGAGGGACTCGGTCGTATGATTTCTCCAAATCTACGAAGCATGCGTAAACAGGTGTAGCATACTCCCAAGCCTTCTCAAGGATCTACCATTCTGAGAGTAAATAACTGGTCGGTTGTGCTTTTACCGGGACGAAAGCCGCACTGCTCATCTCCTAATCGTGCCTCGACCACAGCTCTGCAACGCGTTTCCGCAGCACCTTGGCAAATACTTTTCCGTGGAGACTTAGACTTTATCGCCTTTCTTGAAAAGGGGCACAATGGGCCTCCGCACACGAGATTAATTCTGCCGGCATAAAACCGATTTAGTAGACGAGGGGCTGAAGTGAGGGGAAAAAACGGAATAAAATGTTCAGCCGAGTTTGAGCGGTTGAACAAGGTATAAAACTAATACATACACAACTTTCAAAATATTTCAATTGTGAAAATAATACTACACAATGAAAAGGGGTTCATATATATAATTTTTCTGCCGGCAGAAATCATCCCGTGTGCGCTCGAAGTATGGTATCAGTGATGAAAATCGACTTTTCTCAATTGTACTGAAAACTGAAACAAAATTGTACTGAATAGTACTCAAATTTCTTAAATGTATAAAACCAAACGAAAACATAAAAAATATAAATATTTTATTAAAAAAAAAAAAGAGTACCTATCAGTGTTAGCATCGGCCAGTTTTTATAACCTCCCCAGCATTTAAGTCTTGCAAAATGGTAAGCATTTATGTGAGTTCGTAAGTATACACAAGTACGTGGTTTTTGGTTTAAAGGTTTTGTGCTTGCAGGGAGGTACCTGAACAAAGAAGTCCTTTCACAAAATTTCATTCGCCTAGGTCGACTCGTTTGTTGGACTCTGTTGTGTTTTTAAAAGACAAGGACGGATAGACGTACATGGCTAAATCGTTTCAGAATTGCATCCTGATTGAGAATATTTATGGCTTATGGGGTCAAGGGTGACTTTTGCTTGGCGTTAGAAATGTAAGTGAATACTTATACCTTCCAGTGGAGGGTGTTATAAAGGCGCATTTAGTTGAATCTAAGTTCGAGGAAATCTAAATTTTAGCTGCTCTCCAATTTTTCTCTACAAACATTACCTAAAATCCTAGCTAAATTTTGACATAGAGTGCGCTGTGAATATAAGTGTCACAGAAAACAGCTGTTCGCTGAAAATAACTTCCTTCAAAGATTCATCGAAGCGAAAATGTGTTATATTTTCGTTGCACTTTCTTTTTTGCTATTCCTTGATATCAAATTTATCACTTTGAAAGGATTCCTCATCGAGGAATTCATTGAAAAAACCTTATCCTTATTTACTTTTCCGCAACACAAAAGAACAGAAGAAACAAAAAATATTATCTGTAAAAATGTAGCTAGAAAAAATGTGCGAACCATTAATGGGCGCGATAAATTGTGACATATACATGCAGTACAGTCTGAAATGAAAATTTAATTTTTTTAGCTGAGGCAGAATACCGCTCGGCTCGGATTCGCGTAAATTTAGCTCAGATAAATTTTGGAGACAATTTTGTATGTGAGCTAAAATTTAGCACCAGCAGCGTACTAAGCTCAAGGTAATATAAGTCTTATAGACGTCGGATAGGAACTTTAGTCCATGTACAGAATAAGACTAATCTTTGTATAGATAGTCGTGTTCAAAATCACTTGTCCAACGGTCGATTGAGCAAACTGTAGACTTTGTACAGAAAATCTACCATTGGCCAAGTGATTTGAACACGACTGTAAAACATTCAGATAACAATCTACTATACAAGTTCTTTATTTTCAAGTTTATTTTGTAAAGATCTGTTTTATTTATAGAGCTGTGGCAGCCTTAAACATAATAAGATGTTTAGGTTCTAATAGTGCAGACATTACGCCTGTATTCGATTCTTTAGCTTTTTTTATAATAGCTATTTTGATAAGAAAACATTCTTTAAACGTTTGCGGAAGAATAAGAAGCAATACAAAAAGAACCCTGGGCAATGCGGTGTAGGATTTTAAAATATAAACTCGTTGCATTCACTTGGCACAAGGCCTATTTCAGACCAAAACGCAGAAATAGAAGTATGTTCCTATTTCTATCGTAGTCAGATAGAGCTCTATATTCATGATTGATAATTTCAATACTTTTTTGTTCACCAGGAAAAAAAACTTAAGACAAATTGGACGATTGAATTTACTTGATCATCCAAATGGCAGTTTGTGAAAAATGTTGTAATGAGTTCAAAAAAATGTCTCCGAAATCAAATCGTTTTCCAACTCCTTCGAGGAATGCAGAAAATTTCAAAAGTTAATTTTTAACGAAGTACGATGAGTCATGAATGCATTCAGAATTTTAAAACAAAGGAGTGCGTTCAGCTTATTTTTGTTTAATCCTTAGTATGTCTTTCAAAGATATAAAAATAAACTTTCAAAAATTAAAAATAGTACAAATAGTACTGAAAATTGAGAAGTGGTACTTGCGTACTCGGGAAAGTCAAATTGTACTGAATTCAGTACAATAGAAAGCCTTTTTGCAACTATGTATGGTATAAAAACGGTTTTCTGCCGGCAGAATTAATCTCGTGTGCGGAGGCCCATTCACCCCAATCTGCCAATCGCTGGGAGTTTCGCCGCATTCCCAGGCCACTTTAATGACACGAGAGAGCCATTTGACTCCCTCTTCGCATAAGGCCTTGAGCATTCCTGGCTATGTGAGCTATTTTCCGCCCTGCTTAAGGCCCTTCTTACTGAATATAGAAACAACGATTTCCCTCATCCTTTTTACACTCGATTTTTATTGAGAACTAAATGTAGATCCCCACCGTTAACATGCAGATAGGGGAGCGACACATTTGACAACTAAGTAGCTGAGTGTCAGTTGCATTAAGACGGACATTTAATTTCCTCCACAAAAGGAGTTTATTTTTTTCTAAAATTACACTACCCTAGATCATCCTAATATGGAATGCATCTTTATTCAATCGCCCTACTCTACACCTATTCCCCTGAAATTTATTCCACATCATCTGGAATACATTGTTTGTGTCAAACTCATAGGCCATAAGTACTATTCCCAGAGGAGCTCCTCCAACACAACAAATAGGTTAACATCAATCATATTGTAAACTCCTCTCGCCTCTGTGCTATGATGGTGTGATGAGATGTAACTTCTCATCCTCTAGCCGCTTCATTCCATTCGGTACGCCATCACTCGCTATTGTACCAACCCCAACAGCTTCTTGTCCAAAGTGATGTTAAATATTCAATGGCAACTTATTCCATACACAAGAGCCTAAAGGCATGTAAATGAAATTCACTTCCAAATCACACATACTAAAAAGTTGGGGCCCCTCGCGTATATTGAGTTGTCGAGAATAGGTCCTGCATCGTTACCCCTTTAATCCATCATAAGATATCTCATGAGAACCACCACCATAAAGATGTAATAAAATTTCACGGACCGATTTATGCTGAAGAGTGTGCTTCAGAGATACTGCCATCATCAGATGCAGGAATGTGTCTTGTGAGTGTGTGGAAGTGACAGAACCAATTTTTAAATGTCATTAGAATGCAATGGATACAGCAGCCAGCAGCAGCGACTGCACTTTGACATTCCGCGAAGGGTGATTTGATGATGATAAGAAATTTGGTCTTACAAATGTAACATACACAATATAAAAATAGATGCACATCAGGAGAATGAATTGGAGGAGTATGAAGTAGAATGAGTTTTACAAAATGCGTTTTTCGATGGTGGCGACATGTCATAATGGAAGTTTTTGCTTAAAGGAACTGCAACTGCAGAGAGTTGAAATGCATTTAGAATATGTAGTATGTAATAAAAACATACAGATAACAAGCAGCTAATAGGCATCGCATAGGGATAAAGCATATGAAAGTGTCATAAGCAAACAATTCTGATAAGGTCCACAAATCGACGTCGAATACTTCTAGGCTCTGCGAGAAAGAAGATATCGCAACGAAAACAAAAAACAGTCTCGGTTAAGATATTGACGGCACACAAACGAAGGATCGGACGCTTTGTCCATGCGACTGCTACTGCTAAATTGTAATATAATGTAAGCTAAATATAAGATCACATGAAATTTATGTCTATGCTAGTAACATTCAGAATAACTCTGAGAAAACAGCATACAACGACAGAACTATGCGTAACTGAGATCTGCGCAGAGTTTCAAAAATCACTAATACGACAATTAACAATTTTACTGTTTCATTTATGTGAGATTCCCCTCGACACTAAAATGCCGCACCCTTTTTCTCGCATTAATAAATAAACAATTCACAAAGGACTGCATTATATAACAAACAAAAACCACTCACCGTTCCTCAATTGTCGTCGGCAACTGTGTTCTCGCCCTGATCATCGTCAGGAAGTGTTTTCCACCATGAATGCCACCGCCACCCTCCGACAGATAGCCATTGTCAATATCAGCGAACCGCGATGGCGGACCCACACGTGACCTCAGCGCATCTCCGTCACTACAATAACCCTGACCGATGTCCGATTCACAGAAATCCGCAACAAAATGATGTCCTCTCGCGCCACGTGTCGGCAGTGTTACATGATGGGTGTTATAACCACGCAAGAGTGGACGCATTGGCATCACACTGACTGGTTTCTCTTCCTCGTAAATGGTTCCCACAATTTTCGACGGTACCGTATTGAACTTCCCGCCCAGATGGTTTTGTTCAGGACTGCGAAAGTCCATCTTGCGATTGATGAGGGAGTTCTTTGAGGGCGACATGATCCGGCCACTGGTGGGCGATGTCATCATGTAGGTCTCGGAGCCCGTACGATAGATGGCATTGGGATCGTGCGGAGATTGGAGGTTCATACACTGTTGGATGCCATTCACTGATATGTTGTTGTTATTATTCTGAAGATGCTGTTGGAGTTGTTGCTGCTGTTGCATTTGTTGCTGCTGCTGTTGCATCTGCATTTGCTGCTGTTGTTGTTGTTGTTGTTGTTTTTGCTGATAAGTAAGATTCCTGCCCATCGGGCTGCCGGGTATTAATTGATCCGGCAGCAGTGCAACGGGCTTCACGATATGTGTCTTCTGTTGCGAGCTATCTGATATGGTTCCTCGATTCGATGATATGTCACTCTTTTCACGTTTCAAGCCTACTGACGCAGGCACTGGAGCAGCCTTCTTATTGTCCGTCTGTACTGGTGGGGGAATAGTTTTGCTGGTACCTTTAATTGCCGCCACAGGCTTTGGGATACTAGTTAATCCGCCCGAGGTGGTCATAAGCGCCTTATTTGGCGGCATGATGAGACTAGTCTTCGACTCGGACCGCGAGTCATTGAGCTTCGAATTAAGCGATGTTTTGGAAGACGATTTGGATGAGCCCTTCTGCTCACCACCTCTTGGTAGCGACTTCTGAGCACGTCCCATGGACGAGTGACCCTGCTTCGAGTCGGCATCGGAATTACTCCTGGCCGGACTCTTCTCCTTCTTATCCAGTTTCAGTTTGCTGGTGGCTGATGATTTCTGTGATCCTCCCACAAGCTTGGATTGCTTCGACTTTTGATCCTTGTTTCGATTGGCAGTGACCGATACCGTCGGTGGTTTAATTTGCGACAAGTGTCCATCGTTCAGACTTAAGCTGGAGTCACTTCGTTCGCTGCGGGCCGATGAGAATCCACTACTTGAGCTGGTCCTCTTTGAAACCTGTGATTTGTTCGAGGAGCTGTTACTCGATGGGGTTTTGTCCTTATTGAAGAGTTTTAGCTTGTCCAGCATTGAGTGCTTAGTAGCCGCTGTCATCGGTCCATTGGCAGTGTTATGAGGTATTGTACCGTTTGGAAGATTTGGCTGTGGACCGTGAGGGCTGGTGGGAATTTTACACTGCGGCTGTCGTAAGCTGAAAAAAAAATTGTATTATTCGCACCATGCAAAGGATATCCGGTGCTTCACACTTACCCATTATTGTTGCCAGCACCCTTGATGGTTTGAATGGTGTGATTAGATGTTGGCGGGCTTCCCGGGCGACTGCTTCCATTAAGATCACCCCCGGTCTTTGCTAATCCCGGTATGGCTGCAAAGAGAAGTAGAAATGGAATAAGTTTTTGAAATCCATGAGGATTCTGAGTGAAGGGTGATTTTCTGTTATTGTTTGCATTTTTTTCCTATTCAAAGGATACAGCTACCCCTGTGCTACATCATCAGCCCTCATATTCTTAACGTTCACTGTATAGATATACCACCGCATCTATTATTAATATTTCAATTTGAAGTTTGTGTAATGGGAGGTTGACGGTTTGACGCTACTCTGCTTGTACAGCTGATGTTTGGAAATATTCCCAGGTGGCCAGTATACGAAAAGCGGATAAAGTTCTGAGATTTAATGGGAATGGAATGTGGTTTCAGATGCTAAATGGTAAAGCAGTGTGACCTTATAAAGTTGTCAGGCTACGGTGATGAACACATGAAAACATTTTAGAATATAATGTTCGGTTATGCAAATTATCACACAAGTCTCAGTTGGTTTGAAAATCCGTTGGGGGTGCGGCTAAATGAAGTTGTTTCTTTGAAATGGCATAAACGAGTTTTTGGGGGGGCTTTCAGATGGGGATGCGATTAGTGACTCATTGGAATAATAACACTCTCGCATATGAACTTAGAAATATTTGACTTCCAAAGGAAGTGGGTATCACTGTCATAAAAAATTGTATCTAACTAAAAAATTAACTTCCCGAATGTTATGGGAAGTTACTTTTTTCTGAAGCTTACATCATGAGCAAGTTAAAAAATCTCATTCATTTTCAATATCCCGTTTATCCATTAAGTGGGTCGCGGGTGTAGGTTGCTCAAGTGGACCCTCCATAGCTCTCGATCTACGTGTGAGAAAGTTATGATTTTTAGGAGATTCAGTTTCTTTCGCTGAAAGGTAGTATCCAGTTAAAAGACTGAACTGACACCGCTCTTCATAAAATGTAAGACTTGCTACGATTATATAAAAGTTATGCAAACTCGAGTCAAATTTCAGAATCCCTGCCAAATTCATTCGATGACGGTCGAGAAATATCCCAGCTTCGTCAAAGTCGCAGAAAGTATCATCAGATCTTCTCGAGAAGACGTATTATAAAGTAAGATGTAGCGATTAGCTATTCGGAAATGGTCCCAGATGAACCGACTTTGGGACAGGACGGAACGTCATTTTTGTTAGCACACGTTTTCCACACCTTAATATACGAAAACTGCGCCAATTAAAATAAATAAATAAATAAATAGGTGGCGCAACAGGCGGGTGACACCAAAGGCCTAGCTTCTCGCAACCATTCGTTTTGTGTGAGTTTCTATTTTTGGGACGAATGGAAGGGACCTACAATTTTATGCCGAGTCCGAACGGCTCAATTGAGAAGCTTTTTCATGACAGTCATACTCTCGGATGTTTGTCAGACGTTCGCGAGAGGTGGCCAATTAAAGAAAGAAAAGTAAATATCCTGCATATCGCGTAAAATATCTTATCGGATAGGTATACTCTTGTCGCCATAAGCCCTTGGACTACGTTTGAAGATATTGTTTTTTGAATTTTTAACGACAATCATTTTATTAAGCTGTTTTTTTATTTGTCGAAGCTGAACTATGGAAGCCGCTCTCTACTCTAGCTCATAAATATAGCTCTAACCTCTCCTGCCGATTGTTGTTTCTCCGCTCTAAGAAGAAGTCTATGATGTAAAGCCCTCTATTTTATATAGACGCAAGGAGTATATATAGATTTAATCGAAAGCGAATGGAAACCTCATTCGAAGTTCTGATAGAAAGATTCATTGGGTGATATTCGGCCCACTTTGTATCGATGGAGTGTCGAGGAGAAGATTCAACGATGAAAGCTGAAAATATAAATGTTGATATTGCTAGGACACGTGGAACGTATGTGGAAAACTACGCACCAGGTGTAACGATTTTTTTTATTGTTTTGTGCTAAGCAATATAGGAGATGAGCCCATACCTTATGTACAGCTTACAATTGGAGAGCGACCTCAACTGACTTCATTATTAACAACATCGGAGCAATAGGAGGCAGCTTGAGGGCCTTGTTGGTTAAACCAGTGCTTCAACTCGAGCACAGAGAACGACAAGCATTCAATTATTGGAGAACTTTACTATCAAATAATTATGAAATGCATCGAAAAAAAATTGTAAAAGTGAGGATAGTTTTTTCACCTTAGCAGTGACTTCGAAATGATCTTTTCCACATTCCAGTCCTTACGTTGTACATAGTCTGAAACTTTGACCTCGCTATAGCTTGGCGGGTCAAGAGCTGGAAATTATGTCAAAACAAGAACTTTAACATTGAACGGGATTCAAGAATTCCGTCAAAGGAAATCACAAGTCGATTTAGTAGTAGTAGATCACCTTTAATCATCCAAATGAGTTAATAAAATAAAAGTATTTGTAATCCACTCTTAAATCTGTCGAAAAACATTATTGTTATCAATAAGATATCCATAATGTGGGCATGGGAAACCACGACAAATGTAAAAATTCACAACGAAATACATTTCAGTCAATAAATCTGCCAAAAGATACAACTTTTTTTCGAGGCTTTAACATTCTTCCGGATAAGACGAAAATTAAATACAGATTTACCGCCGCTGATGCTGCCACCAAAAGCAAACATGAAATTCCAGTCTTGCTCAAGGCAACCGAAAGAAACTCCTGTAGGGAGCCATCGTCCATATAATGCAAGGCACATTCAACAATGACAAATGAGATACATTGTGTGAGGAGAAAGGAAACAAGCCGATTCGAAAATGGCAACGACTCACTCACTGTTCCTGGTACACCAGAACAGGACCGTCACAATATAGTGTGTGAATAAATTAATATATTAAAAGCCCCCATGAGAGGAAGAGACAGTTCCTGGTTCGTCGACGTACATAACAGACATATGAGTCAGTCCGAACTTTAGAGGTAAAATATTTGGCTGGATGTGTCTGGCACAAAATGAGCATTTGTCGGGAATGCTTTGGTGCCTGAAATTTTTGTCAGAATGGAATATTCTGGAAGACATATTTAAGTTGAATGAAAGTAAGTGAATATGGTTTGCACTTAAGTTTCTCAAAATAAAGATGGTTTTTGTGAATAATCGACCACGGAGGTGTTTTTTATTATTTGAGGGAAAATTTAGACTTCATGATTAAGCACCTATTGTATACCAGCTTTAAATTTAAGACTTTTAATGCAATTCACGTGGTCATATCGATAAGTCACAGTAAAACACCTGAGGAAGCTCCAAAGGAATGGGTCAATCGAGCCATTAAATAAATGATACCTCAATGTATCTGAAATAATGGTGTCTTGCTTACGTACAAAAAGGAGTAGGAGTCGACATAAATTTAAGTAACAGTGTAGTGTGTATTTGGTACAGAAAGAGTGAGCTTAGCTTTTTAGAGATAAATTGGGTAACGAGCAAGGAGACCCCAAATAAATAATTTTGAATTGTCAAAAGTCGACTTTTGTCAAAGCGTCTTTTATCACCCAACTACTTTCTCTCTAGGCAAACATAATGACCTTTCGATAGCGCCCTGAGATGCTAGGAGATAGTTGTGATTTTTTCGAGTTATTCCCGAATTAAATGTGTCTTCAAGAAGGTGCATCTGCTGCATGTATAATATATACCTATATTCCTTTGTAATCGATGGGTAATTCATCTATTTATGGTACACTGGATGCTTTTTTCTTACAAAAGGTTGTGAGCTGTTGACCGTATAAGTTCACCTCAAGTCCTTAGACCTAACCTCATTTATTCCAAAAACATTTGAGAGGCTAATTGGTATCTACATCAAAAGTAAACTGAGCCGGATATTTTATCTCCGACAAACATGCGTAGAAACAGCACTCAGCACTCAGTAAGTGATATTGACAAAAAAGTAGGTAGATTTGAAGAAATGTTGATCAATAAAACCTCAACACTCCCTGTCCGTTGTTTTGACAAGGAATCAGCATCTAGAGATACTCTTTAAGGTTCTCCCTTCTTTGTGATAAACGAAAGAAGATGGACACAAGAATTGGCGCGAAATTGTACTACGAAAGTATTGGACTACAGTTTAGGTTAGGTTAGGTTAGGTTGAATAGGGTGTAACTAAGTTCATTACATTGGACTAGGCACCATATTGGACCCATCGCCATCCCTGGGGAACCTTAACGGTGAAATAACCTAAACCACTTCGTCCAAACAATTAATTTCCCTACAGAACCTGCAAATTGCCTCAATTTGGACTACAGTTTAGTAATCAGACTTTCCTTACCTCCAGGCTGAGGTACTTCGTACTTACTGTTCAAGCCAACAGCTGCTTGTAAGGATAGCAATACTCCATGCAGTTATAATTTTGTTTATTGACAGTCAAGTCGCAAAAGAAGTGATCACTGCAGTAGAGATGAAATCGAAGATTGTGTCGCGAGGAGCGCTATTGGCGCGCAGCACAACGTAAGACTGCTGAGCCCAGAAAATAAATGTGTGCACAGATATGAAAAAGGCAGATGAACTGGCAAGAAAGGGATCTTCACTTGAAACCAAAGCTAACCGATACTGTAAGTAATAACTCCGCCAGTTAATTCAGGCAAGCGATAAAGAACAAAATACTGGTAGCGGCAAATGGAAGATGGAGTAAGCTCAATTCGTTTGTCATAAACCGAAAAATTTGGTCATCTCTATAACAAATCCATCCATATACTACTTACCTATAAAATGCAATGTCCGTCTGTTCGTTTCTTCATAACTCGAGAGCCATTCGTCCGATTTTCATGATTTTTTCTGATTTATAGATGTGTGGCCCGTAGGGTGGGTGAGAATTGCTCAGGAGTAAAGGGGTCGCGGGGAATAAGAGGGGTTTCACGAACCGTTAGCCATATGAACTTAGAAGTTTGTATGTTGATAGATAAGTCAAAGTTATTACATGTCTCATTCATCGTTTTTCAAAATTCGTCCTATTAGGGTTGAAAAACTTTTCAAACAAACTTTTCTATTTCGACCTTACTACGCTTAACTTGCCATTATACTCACAAATCTATGTATGCCAATTTAAGATATGCTTTTAATTGTTAGGCAATATTTTACCGAGTATTTTGAGCTAACATTCGTAATTCTGGTCCATCCAGAGGGTGAGATATGTATATAAATTGAAATTAGATCTAATTTTGCCAAGTGCGAAAAAATGTCTTCATCGATTGCAGTTGTGCTTATGGGGTAGTTTTATATTTCGTTCTAAACATAGAATGATTACTCGCACGACGGGCATTCAAAATGCATATTTTTAAATGCTCATGAAATGCGCAGTTGAATTTGATGTAGGGAACGGATATGCATAAAACAAACTACGTAGCTATAAGGAGTACATATTGTACATATCTACATATACATTATAATATTTGAGATCTGCAGCTATGGAAAGTGTAACGATATGATCGCGTAGTATAAATAATCAAATCGTATCTCTGTTTTTCGAGTTTTAGTTTATCCATTGACGTATGACTTTGAAATTTAGCATACAGTCATAGTGTAGACTGTAGAGTGTAGTTGTAGCGGAGTAAAAATAAAGGGGGGAGGTAAAGGGTATATCTCGAACTACTAGGCCGGTTTTAAAAATTATTTTACCGTTGTCATGGTGACACCGTTCGGATCAGTACAGGTGTACAGGTTACGTAAGGACTAAGTTGGTGACGGGGAGAGGGGTAGGTAAAGGGGTGGTAGGGACTAACTTTGGAACTATATTTGGGCTATTTAAAAAATGTTTTCAACATTGTATTGGCTATTGGATCCTCCTAATCCAGTATAAATTACTGGGGGAGAGCAAGACGATAGGGGAGGGGGAAACGGTGGTATAGGGGCTATAGCTATATAGCTTACAAAAAGACATTGCCGTAAAATATGTTGAAAGCTTAAAAAAGAGGAAAAAATATAAACAAACGTACAATGATAACAATTTCAGTTTTATTTAAAAGAAAAGAAACCGGGCATTGCTAGTAGAAAATATACAGAATCGTACAAAATTACAAATAAATTGTGGTTTTGGGTACTATCACCGGACATCAAGAAAAAGAGAAACAGTATTGATGAGCTTGTTTATAAAGGATACGCTGGCAAGAATGTGAACGGAAGGAAATACTAGGAAATACTTTCCGATAGGTCGGCTTAATGACCTGCGTAATTTGTAAATGCCTCGAGGTGCCTTGACAATCACTTATACATAGTGTAAGGGTAATAAGCTCAAAGGGTCACACTGAATCTACAATGATCAAGTCTCACCAACCCCAGTTACCTATTCTACGCGTAATTTCTAAACAATTTCCACGAAAATGTCTGAAAAAACTAGAGCAGATTATAAATGGTGCATTTAAGTTGAGATATGTTCAAAGCATGTGGAAAGTCGCGGAGGTAATAATGATACCAAAACCAGGCAAGCCACCTAACGAGGTAACCTCATATCGCCCAATATCTATACTACCAATATTGTCAAAGTTATTCAAAAAATTGCTGATAAAACGCCTGCAAAAAATAATTGACGAAAAATCGCTAGTGCCAAATCACCAATATGGATTTAGAAATAACCACTCTACAATCGATCAGCTGCATAGAATCACAGATAAAATCGAAAAAGCATTCGAAGAGAAAAAAGTGTGCTCTACAATATTTCTTGATATAGCACAAGCTTTCGATAAAGTCTGGCACAAAGGTTTGATCCACAAACTACAAAGGCAACTGCCAAAGCAATATTCGACAATTCTGGAGTCATATATATCAGATCGATTCTTCAGAATTAAACAAGAGACAGAGTACTCAACATTAAGAGAAATTAAAGCTGGTGTACCACAAGGCAGCGTCCTAGGTCCAGTTTTATACCTTCTATTCACTAGCGATTTGCCTGAAAGTGGGTAAACCACTATAGCTACTTTTGCAGATGATACAGCCGTCCTTGCTGTGGGATCAACTGTCGAAGTAGCAACAAAAAAGCTTCAAAGGGCAATAGACAATATCTCTGATTGGACAAAAAAATCACATAAACAACAATGTAGTGGATCTTGATCTTATCTAAAACCAAGAAAGTAGGTAATACTTTCAACTAAAAAAGTATAGAAATTCGGCAAACGTCGGATTTACCCTCTAAATTTTTTAAAATGAATCAAAAATAAATTGCCGATTAGTCGAGCGACAATTTTTTTTGTTTTTAAATACTTCTCCCGGGAAAGGCAAACCTATAACGCTTCATCAGCGCCCCGAGATGCTCACAGATGTATGTTAGTTCTGCACTTAAATTGCTGCAAATTGTAGTCTTCTGGAAATATATCCCCAGGAAGGGATATATTTCCAGAGTTTGCTTGTCCTGTAACAGAAGGAGTTCTGGAAAGATGATGTCCTCGCGGTTGTGCAATCAATTCGGGATGACGGAAGTCAGTCCCCTTGTGAGTTTTTTTTTAGATCGGGTTAAAGTTCCTTATTATTGCAGAAGCATCCCTCGCGCAATAGCTCTGCAATGTCTTTCGATGATTTTTCCTTCCAGCGAATTCCCATTAAAAAAAAATCTACGCGTAATAGAAAAAGTTATTCCCAGAATTGCCAACAAATTAAAAAAAATTATATTGCCGAACGTAGAAAAAAATTTAATTTCTTAAAGTCATGTGCCCTGCTCTACAGTCTACAGTAACACCAATTGCATCTCCAAGATATAAATACTTCCTTTCCTGGACCATAATAGTATCAAACGAGAATAAAGTCCAGACTCCAGATACTTTTCATATTTTAATTTGAAACTTAAAACAAAAATATTTGAGATACTTACTTGGTGTATGATTTGGCGTCGGTGGTAATGGTCGAACTTTATCCGGTGGACATCGTCTTTGCACCAACACAGTAGCCGGCAATGGAATCGCCGTACCTCCATTCCCTTTCCCATATGCTGTTGGTATTTGTCTGTAAGGAAACAAAGAAACGAAAATGTTATTACATCCATTCCGCACTATCAATAGACAGTTATATTAAATTTCTACAAATCTATATCTCTTTCTCTATTCACATACATAACAAACAAAGAGGATGTATCATCTTGCACAGCATCCCTTTTGCCGCTTTGTCGCCCTATTATCATGTCTGCCTGATGCTGTTGCTATAGGCAACATCTGTATACGGACGGAAGGCAAATAATTGCAAACACCTGCAGAATTGTCTAATTGAATTTCAACACCACTACAAAAGTGAAAACAACATCCTAGATACATTCGAAATTGATTTATTCCAAGATAATTTCCTATCGTGCGTAGGTGTGGAAGTTCATTATACGGCTAGGCTACCCACCGCGCTGTGTCATGTCAGAGGGCAGGGAACAAACCGTTGAGGGATTTGTCAACCTCTGACATACAACAGTTTATACACATAGCAGCGAAATCCCATTAAAAATCATTCTTTACGAGCTCAAATGCATATTTTTCACGTTTAGTATTGAATTTCAAGTATGGGCACTTGAAAGGATATACATTTTCTGAACAGACTTTCAGAAGAGAAGTCACAGCCAAGAAACTCGGCGACAGAAAGTTTAGAAGAAGCTTGAAGTAGGGGAGATGCAGCGTAAGTTTTGCGTCCTTATCGCTGATGGTTTACATTGTTTTAGTTCTCGATGGCAGGGAGAAAATACTGAGCGTTGACTTTTTGAGAAGATTTTGCTGCATGCGGTTGTGTTGAAAGTTTCTAAAGTTTTTAGCCACAAAGTTATGAACGATTAAGTTAGGTACATAGATAAGACATTTTGTAGGGAAAACTTCTTTTCAAGAGTTACTATAAGAAGAGGGAGGATGTGACAGTGATAGCCAGTCTTTGGGAGGAACTTTTTTGCAAAAATTGCCTTGACTTGGTTGATGAAATGACTAATTTCACCTCATTTCATGTCAAATTCAAATTGAATGTTAAAAACACTGCACCTAAAGTGGGTGTTGTGATTGTCTACTGATGAGGGGGTCAAATTTTGCATTACAAAATTTTTGTTTTTCATCCGATCCAGTTCAAACTCGGTTTTTTGTACTCTATATAAGAAGTAAAGAAAATCGATTTCTCTGATTTAAAACATTTTACTTGGGCCTTCGAGTTATTGGCCGATGGAAATGTTTTCCTTGTCAGTAATGGAATTCAGATTGTTGAATGGGAAACAGTCCGGGGAAATTTTATTCTCGACAGGGGTGAATATATTTTGTACTATAGCATTAACCCGCGGCTTCGCACTTAAAGTATAAATTATATGGAAATTATAACAATTTCACCATCTCCATACTCGTCCTAAGCAACGCGGGAATGGTTTCAGCTATAATCTATTTGAATGGCGGGGGTTTGAAAAATTCGACCCCCAAAAGAGGGATTAGGACGATTCAGTTTGTATGGGGGAAAAGACTTGGACTTTTTTCTACCGCATATACAAAGTAGGCCCAAAACTATGTGTCTCGATAGTATCTTAGAGAAAGGTGCAAAGTAAACATTTTTAGATATGCTTCTCATCCATCTACACTGAAAGCAGGCCAGTGGTTTATCAAAAATAAGGAAATGGGGCACCTACTGAATTTTGCTTCTGATTAATTTAGATGGCCACCAAAACAACAACCCCAATTAAAATGATGATAACAATATTGATGTGCATTATTCTCTGCCCAATCACCGCTGTGAGATAAAGATGTACCGAGCCATACACCCCTATCGGGAATAATATTTCCCCCGAAATGTTTTCCTTTTTTTACAAAATAGGAATCGTGAATAATTTTCGAAAGCGAAAAAAAATTCCATCGGAAAAATAGTTATCGGGAATAAATATCCGATGGAAATATTATCGTAATTTTCCCCGAAATATTCCGCTGGCATTTCGTCTGGGAACTTTAGCTAAAGAGCAACAATAAGCGTTTTTCTTCAAAGTATTTAGAAAAACTAATGCGTATTGTCAGTTTTAATGAAGGTCAAACACAACAAATACAAAACAGAATTCCCATAAGTTTTCAGTTCAGTTGTCAGTTTTAGTAAAAATAATCGTCTAACCTTTGGCTAATCACGAGTAAATTGGAAGCTCAACTGAATATTATACTGATGTCTAAATGCACTGTAGTTGAACATCAGTTCAACTGAAAGCTTAACTGATATAGCTCAACTGAAACTGAAACTGAAATGACCATCTAAATAAGGCTCAAATTGAAGGCTTTCTATATATATCAAAGGTCTCCACTAGCAAATTCCGATGTAAATTCACGATGGGTATAGATTTAATTCCCGGGAACAAAAAATATTCGGGGGAAACATTTTTCCCTCGGAATTGCCGATAGGGGTGAAAAAGAAGCCCACTTTTGAGACACCAATGTTAAAAAAAAATTAAGGAACACCCATAAGTAGTTCTGGAAATATTGATGACACTATAGATACACAGCGGGTAAAAAAAGCGTGCAAAGCTTTCTATGCTGCAGCAGAACTTTTGGCAAAAGATGGGGCCTGCAACCAAAACTGACCCTATGGATGTACACAGCCGTAGTACGACCAATACTCACTTACGGGTCAGTAGTGTGGTGGCCGGCTCTTGGAAAAGCCTGGCCGGCTGACCAGATGGCCAGGCGAGGTTCAAGCCTTCACGGCTCACTTGCGGATTCGATCCAAATTCCAATAGGAGCAGCCAAGGCAAAAATTTCCGAAGAATACCTATCGAAAGCCAATCTCAGATGGAGGAGGCTAACAAATTGCGACATATCCAGAAGTATGTGGCCAAATTACAGCAGGGACAAAACATCCCACCTCTTAAGTAAAACACGTAAAGATATAGCCAGAATAACAGCGATTACCACGGGCCACTGGCCTCTAGGGGACCATGCGGTCAGATTAGGCATCCCACATAATACACACTGTCGCAGTTGTAACGACGCAACCGAAAAATAACCCTCGTTCACTACCTATGCACTTGTCCGGCACTAGCTAGGACTATAGACAACGAGCTCTGGGTAAACCCTTCTCCACATCCCTCGAGGAAGTCGCGAAGAATAGCATCAAGGAACTCATAACCTTTTTGAATTCCACAGGCTGGATCTAATCTACCCTTCGACATACCTAGAACAACCAGGTCAAATGAGTATGTGGTAACAAAACGGCACTCTGTGCCACTTGGGTTTTTACCAAAACCGCCACTACTACCTACCTACCATAGATACATAAGTTTGTTGTCCAATTAATTTCACATTTGTGGTACAGTTGGATGTGTCCGTTACTTGTGCGTCAACTCAGATTCACATCACTCCAATAGTCCAATGTCGTTAACTGCTAGATTAGCTTTCGTCGAGCCTAGTGTGTGCAACAGTCAGTCGGCAGAGCCAGTCAAACCAGCCAGTTAAAATAAAAATTAATCCATAATCTGAAGTGTGAATATAAGAACAACGTCGCTATAAATAATGATTTATGTCAGAGAACGTTAAAATCTTGCAAGTCTTCATTTACATTTTTATATATTTTTTACAGGCGACCTTCAATGGGAAACTGACTCAAAAAAAGTTAACGCCAATAAACGATGGCAAGATTTATTAGAAAGATTGTCGTATCGACAGAACGGAGGTAAAGCCTTTATCAATATTTAGACAGCTTTTGACGGCATGGGAGTTTCAACGAATTTCAACGACAAAGACTTTCTCCCTTGATAACAATTAAGGCTAGAAATGAAAACTTAGGATATAGAATTAATATGTAGTTCTGAAGCTGTTGATAAAGGGTTTAAAGAAAATGTATGTCCAATTAGGACCAATTTCTCATCTTTTTTTTTGGATATAGTTTTAAAAGACTCCCTTGGATTGTAGTTAGTGTCTTTCAAAAACTTGACATAACTCGAAACTCATCAGAACAACATCGGCAGAGCGTAACCGGCATGGCCCTTACTTTGTTTTTATTTTCTTATGAAGACTTGAAGTCCCACTCACTCTCATAAGCACAAATTAATTGTTTGCGTCGTTATATCGATGAAAGGTAAAAACACTCGTTGACTATATTACGTGTAAGGTCAGGTATAACAAGTGCGACCACATAATCTCCATCGGTAAACATTTTTGCCTGCTGATTGTTGGTTTGTTTCATAAGCCTAATAACATGCTGTTAGCTAATTTTAATCACAGTAGAATGACCAAGAAGTCAAAGTCTACTGTCGTACGTATTCTTGTTTCTTGCATAACCATGACTCATTATATTTCATGCACACCCAGAAACTCGATCGATTATTAAGAATTACTTTGGGCCATGTTAATTTCAGGTGTGCATGTTAATTAAAAATCACAAATAAGCCCATGCTGAGTGAGTAGTGCTAGTGCTTTGCACACTTGCACTAATTAAAAAGTGAACTATAGTAGTGTGTATATGACACCCCGATTTAAGCTCAAATATCTTCTGCCGTTTGTATCTCAACAATTTAAACGATCAATTCTACGATGCGCTTTTAAAGAAGACATTCAATTACAACGAAGAAACATTGACGAGTCTTTACCGCCCATAAAAGCTACATATAATAGCCCATACTTTTCATAAATCACAAACCACATCGTCTTTGGAATTTCACTCTGTCGACGACTGGACCTCTATTTCACTAGCAGGAGTTTGAGTACCTAGACAATTTATTGCACAGTCAGAGGAATGTTTTGTTTTCTCGTGAAATTGCCATAAACTTCATCAATAAAACAATAAATATGACAACGCCACCCTCGGCCATGAGCTACACTATGAAACCCAATTGATTGGAAATACAAAACAAAAATAAGTTAAAAAAGTGAAAATATTGCCATTGCCACACGAAGAACGATTAAAAAACCAATGCAAATAAGAGAACAAAAAAATCCTTGCTAGCTACGCTCTACGCAATTAGCATAATTATTCAATTCCGCTATATACATCCCACTATCAAATACTGTCAGTCAGAGCTCAGAGGGTATGGTGCTTGTGAGGTTTTTAAACGTAAACTGCATTAGCGCATGTAGAAGAATTTATTTTCTTTTTTTTTATCTTGTATGGCTGTGTATGAATTTTCTTTATCGGTTAGACCACAGGGTGGTGATGATTGAAAAGAAATGCAAAATCACAAAAAAATACGATCTTTAGAAATGTGACGTTTAAAAACTACGTAGACACCAAAACGGACGTCTGTAGAAAATGTGTCATTTTGACAAATATTAGCTTTCGACAGTAAAATATGGTTTTAAGGTTTATAGAAATTCTAGCATTTATCCGCGGGTTCGCTCCTGTTTCGGAAGGATGTGCGTACACTGAAAAAAATATTGGTTGTCATATTGACAATCGATAGTTGTTAACTGGAAATTGTCAAATTGACGAACAAAATCGTCGATATGATGAACATTTTTTGAAAATAACAAATACATTTAACAACCGGATAGTCAATATTAAGAACGGGCTGTTGTCAATTTTTAGTTACAAACATCATATAAAAAAAGTTGTAAGATTAACAATTGCCGTTGTCAATATATGCACTCGAAAGGATAAACAAAATTTTCTCTGTATTATTATAGATATAGGAAATATCTTCATTGCCATTTTACCATCGCTTACAACTCGGGCGCGGGCCCCAAGCAAAATTTCCCAAATCGGAGAAATCTCTGTCTCTCTGTCTTTCAAAGCGAGTTTGAAATCGATCGGATAAAAACTAAGAGTTTTCAAGTACAAATTTTGACAACCCCCCCTTCCCCCTCTCTGCCCCTTTTGGAGTTCAAATTGACCCAAATCGCTTCTTATGGCCATACAAATAAATTTGTTTTAAAATTTCAGCTGCCAAGCCCTTTCCGATTGGGCTGATGGGTGTTGATCAGCAATCGCCAATCAATAAGTGAAGACAAACTGTATATCTATGAGATGTGTTGGCCTTGGCCCCTGTTTTCAATAAAGACTCAATATGATGTGCCAAGATGGCTGTAGAGGTATAGGAGCTGGTTGGCATCAACTAAAACTTAAACTTTTAAGCGCAATTCTTGAACACGAAAAGCTTCCAGCCACACCACAATACCACAAACCACATAGAACTAGACCACCTACATTCGTCCACCTACTCGATTCTCCCAGGAATTAGTTCCCCTGTCTGTGAATTCGTGTGAAATGTCAAAATCAATGGCGGCAATGTTTTCCATGCTATACAATGGGCCTAGGATTTTTCAAGTATGCGAACGTTAATGGCGCTCCTTCGATTTTGTACAGCACCAATACATATGAAAAATCCTGGGCCCGCAGGCAGCTTGTAGGCAAAGTCCGTTATGTGGGAGGAGTCCACGACCACGGTCTAGTTCTATCTATGTGGTTTGTGACAATACTCTGTCGGTAGTGACTGGCTGAGTCAAGTCCACGCAAGTCTATATAATTCCCTCAGAAATGGAGAACGTAAGCCCAATATGCCCTTACGAACAAACAAATGCTACAAAAAATTTTACATAATACTAGCTCTTTGAGCAAACTTATCAGCGATGTCCTAAGTATGACATAAAAATCGTCTTCGGTGATTTTAACATCAGGGGGGAGCACCTTTGTTAGTAGGAACCGAAAGCATAGGCAGTAGGCAAGTATACGGTACTCCTCCGGTATTAAATATGTCTGAACGGCCAACATATGTAGACTCGGACCACTACCTTGTTGTAGCCAAGCTACGATTCCGGATATATAAACACCTCAAAAACGGGGAAATGCAAAAAAAACTGCCTAAAACTTTGCCGACCGTTAAAAAATATTAGGAAGTAATCAGAGATACCGAAACTACTGTGGGTTCTACTTCTATATACTTGATAAAGATTGCCGGCAAACACATGCAAAAAAAAAACGCCTACAAACTCGTCGTTGCAGAAAAGAATTCTTGTGGCTTAGAAAAAGAAGCAACTCAGGAGAATTTTCAGAAAATGCTCACAACTTCTTCAGAATATTAAACTGTAAAAGACGACCGAAACAGCTGTCAGGCACAACACAACGAACTATTCGATACCATTACGGAAACAAAGACTTCCGTTCACTCAACTCTAACGAAATTGCTGAACCAGGCGGCCCGAGAGCTTGAAGAAACATACACTAACTCAACTCCAAGATTTGGTTGAAAGAAAGTAGGTACAATGAAGAGTTCAGTCAATTCCAGTTCAATAACTTTAGCATGTAGCATACATTTTGAATGTAGGTTTCCTTTCATCTGTGGGCGATGTTAGCCTTTAACGCTTAAAGAGCTGTCGGTTTGTAAACATGTACCTATATGCGACAGCATCAATTTAATTAACAACAATTCACAAGAACAGAAGTGTTAAAAGCTGATCTCTATAATCTGACAGCCTCCCACACGCGTATTTAAACACAAAACTTACTTCTCATTTTAATTATTCGCGAACCCACGCCGCTACACCCTGTACAACTTTAAGTCAACCGATAATAACACGAATGCCCGCAGGCCGTAGTCATATCAGACTCCATCCGCCCACTGGCGATGGTCCCATATACTTAAAACCCGATGATGGTCGCACTCCTGTGGCCCTTGGGGCCGGCCGCCGCGCAATTTTATATCCTCGAAACAATTTATCGAATTCAATTGCAAATTGAGAAAAATTTATTCTTATCTCGTCGTTTATCGCCTTCAATAAAATTCAAAACAAAGCAAAAACCAAAAGAGAAATCATCACGTATATTTTAAATATTTCAGAGGCTCCTTCCGATCCATCTGAAAGAAAGTCCATTTTAAGACTGTACGGTCGTTATCCGCTGGTTTTTTTTTCAGCATTGCTTTTCTTCATTGTAAATTGATCGTTTCGATATAAAGTCGGTAAGTTAATTAATTTAGTGTTATGACCACAAGCCGTTACACGAGTGTTGCACTTGCACATATTGCATCAAACCGATATAAGGACAATGGAATTAAAAAGCAATTACCGTTGAGTGCCCTTAGGGAATGGAAACTATTTTTAGTTTTATCGCTTGGAGAATGGAGGGGTTCTCTGTTGTTCAAAAATCGCTTTGCGCTTTCAACACGTCACAAAGAAGAAATGGCGCCTCACCGTTATTGCAGAGTGTATGCAAATGATATATGCAAAGCGAAATGCTAATCAAGTAGAAGACAGAAACCGCACATCGATGAAGATCATGGCTTTGGATAATGTAATGTAAGCTGTTCAAAGATCAGTTCATGTTGAGGCTTGTGGATAGACAAGAGGTGACGCATGCGTATAATGTATTGTGAAGTGAAATTCTGTGGGCATGGTGTGATAGTGGATATAGCAAAATGTATGTAACTACTTAGAAATTGGGGACAAATTTGTAAGATAGCCACTAACTTGATTTTGGTCTATAACCGTTGAAAGAAGTTGAGAAGCTGATTATTAGATATCGTCAAGATGTCCTGAATTAACTACGCGACGCATTTAGAAATGAGAAGCTCTTACCATCAAAATAAGTTACCTTTTTTAAAATAAATTATTAAAAATACCTGTGATATTAAGTGAAGCAAAGTTAACAGAAGTCCCGATCCCGAAGGTTCCCATGACGATAAACTCAGTGCTATTCCAGGCAAGAAAGCTTAAAACTTGTAAGCCAGAGGGTTTACGGCCCGAGTGTTCGGCGTATGTTCGGCCGTCGAGCCCGCAGATGCTAACCACAAAGAAAAGCAATATCAGAGTTTCTCCACAAATATGTATAAAAATAAAGGCCTTATGCTTGGTAGTGAACCGGAATTCGAGTCGAATTAAGCCTTTAAAAAACACCTATGATAACATGCGCGAAGAATTATTTGACGCATGTTAGAAGGTACGCAAACGCAACAGACAACTCTAGGAATGGATTGTAGTCCCAATAGGCCCCCTTACATATAACTATTACGACCCAATATTGCTAAAAAGTTACGTGTAGGGTAGGTATCTGCAGTCTTTTCACAACGATTTTTTCTGTGGATAGAATCCTCAATAATTCTGATAGGGGAATTAGGCGGCTCTCAGATTGAGGCAACAAGCAATAAGCAACTATAGTTACTATAGCAACTGTCAATAAGCAATAGGCAACATTTTTTGTTCGAGCGATATTTGTGTATCTATCAGCAACACTTTTCGTTCGAGCCATATTTAGTTGCTTTGATGTGAGACCTCTAATTTCATTTAAAGTAAAATAACTGTGAGCGATAATGTTGCGTGTTTCCTATTACCAGTTGCTTATTGAATGTTGCCTCAATTTGAGAGCCGGCTTAAGGTTTACGAAGTAGCTAGGGCCTAGCGATTCCAAATTGAATGATCGACTTTGTATAGACGACTATCTAGTTGTGGCAAAAACGTTGAGGATCAAAACCTATATTTTAAGAAGACACTTGTAAACTGTGCGTCGATGGCTAAGCTAGCGCCGTTCTGCAACCTTGGTAAATCGAAATAAGGACAACGAGCTTCGGACCTGCATTTGAAATGTTCATACACTTAAGAGACTCTATGTGGAGAAAGGCAATTGGCAGAGGCTCGAGACTGCGGCCAATGAGTCATATCTGTCGTTGAAGAAGTACGACAAATCCGGACAAAATGCGGATGGAATACTGTAAGATATAATCACGGTGATTGGTATAAAGATACCATCATGCCCCCATAAAAGAAAAAGACTATACTACCAAAGACTGTTTCTATGTTACGAGTTCCTCACATAGTCCACCGAGCAATACCCGAAACATGGTTTTAAAGCCAAATTATGCAAGGTGAACATCTTTGATAGGAAAGTTGGTAATAGACCTTGCAAGCATGATATTTATAAGAAATCATGTCTATCTTCGTAACAAGAAATCGTCAGCCAAATTGAGACATTGCGATCGACCCAATTCACACTTATAGTATCATGAATGTCCGTACGTTTCGAACGGGCAATATTGACTCGTATCACTACCAACTTAAGAATGCGGATATCTTAAACACCGCAACAAAGAAAAAAATAGTAAATGTGAATATAAAGTTAAAAAGCTTCAATCACAAGAGACTTCCAGAATCTTCGTGATCATAGGTACACTGATGCCTCCAAAATAGTTCCACCACAGCAAAAGCTAACAGAAAGACCAGTGGGAGCCTGATTAATGCCGCGATCGATGTGCTGGGTATCACTTGACCACCGCCATGAAGGCAATTTTGTCGTAAGGTCCGAACAACTAAGGAAACTCTAGATACAAATTTAATGGACCCTTTCAAATACTGATGGAAATATCTTTGGCGGTTCGAGAGAAAAATGCTTCTTCTGCAAACGAACTACACAAGCTGTACAGTGAAATCAACCTAAGTCAATATTCCGGCAATCAATTCGACCGCAGATGGTCAACGCACTTGAGGAAGCCCCCAGGCTACTTGGACAATTAGGACACAAAAAACTCGGAGTGATTGGCTAAGAATCGGACTAACCCAAAAGGCTTTTTAGTTGCGGTTGCGGCATTGGTTGATCCCAAATTCTCGAGTAGCTTAAATAAGTCAGTATAGAAGTATTATTGGACAGTAAGTTTGAAAAAAAGTCCTTGAAAATTATTAATCTGATTAGACCTTGGATGCCTGTTAAGAGACTTATTTGAAAGTGTCGGATTCCGTTTTAGATTCCGTCCAGAAAACTCTCGTTTTATTCAATCTTCAAGATTATTTTTATATATATTGGGCTTTACCTAAATCATTTCAATATTTCTAAGTCAAAAAGCTAACTTCACACCTTGGATAGAATAAAAATGTTAATGAAACTAGATTCGACTAATGTACTTTTTCCCTAAACAAGTGAACTTCAGTGACATCCAAGCTTTCCCTGAAAACATTCCCCTAAACGGTTTCTCAAATGTAATCAACCTTATCGAACGTGCATAAAATTAATGGAATTTTAAATCCTTTTAACGAGTGTAGAACCTTTCACGCCAATCTTCATTTGACATACCCCGACATGCAACATTAAATCGAAAACATGACAATAAAAGCAGGACACTAAAAAAAAAACATTCCCCCACTTCAGCGCTATAGTACCTATACCCTTCTACCTCATTCTTCAAAAAGAGGCAAACAAATGGGAAACAAACAAACTGAATGGTAAAAACTGTGTAAACATGACTTTTCGAGCCTTTTTTTTCTGCATGCAGCCTGCCATAAATTGTCGTCGTCTCCGACTAGAGTTATGCATATGTATATTTCTCATAGATGGCAATGCATAACACTCCATCTCACCACTAAAGCATTCTACCAAAGCACAAAACAGAAGTCTCCAGCATCTCACCTCAATAGCAATTCCATCAGTCAACAAAGCGTAAAGAAAAAATGGATCTGTAAACAACACAGCGCAAAGAACGCATAAAAAAAAAAGAAACACGTTGATGATGGCCTTAAGAGCTAAAGGAGGGCAACACATACATTTCATACCTCACGCCTACGACGCCTACACTATAGTCGTACTCATACATTCTGGAGTTAAAAGAGTTCACCATCAGCAATTAGGTTGGTTATATCTACATACGTATTTAGTAACTCGGTGGGGCAGCCTCAAAATGGTCCCCTATGCCCCAAAGAGTGCATATTCTTATGTACATGATTTTGTCACAAAACGAAGAAGACGTAAAGTTGTGTCCTGGTGGAGTCGTAAAACAAACAGTCAACGACAAGAAGTTAAGTCACTATAGGTATTGGTTGTTTACACAAATAAAATCGATTGGCAAGTGGGAAAATCGTATGAAGGCAAGTTTTAAAAAATAGTTGGCGCAACAAGACATGGAAGCCAACCATTTGTTTTTATTTTTGACACAAATGGAAGGGACCTAAAATTTTATGCCGATTCCGACGGGTTAATTAAGAAATGAGAAGCCTTTTCAGGACAATTATACTCTCAGATATTCGCGAGAGGCGGCGCAGCGAAAAAATCTTAAGATGTAATTTGTGTTTTTCCGGGGATCGAAACTGGGACCCCTCGCACAGTAGTTCAGCACTCTAACCACTGAGCCACTGCGAACTGCGACCACGAAGGCAAGTTTCAGCATTGTTTTTTTTTTAGATTTACCAATTACTCAGTCTTTATACAGTTGCTCAGTTTTAAGTTTGCTGCACTACTGAGCGAGCGGTTCTAGGTTCAACCCCCGGCTTTCTTTGACCAATAGCGTTCCAAACATTATTTTATATACATAAAAGTGAATACAATATTTCTAGTTGTTTTTTTTTTTTCCGTTTCCAGAATCTTTAGCCGATCTCATATCCATAGACCGTAGAATATCTTTATGTGTTCTGGCACATATCTTTATGTGTTTTTTACACAACAGACGTTAATCCCTGAGAGTTGCCAAATTTTGGTAAATGGCCATATATTTCCTGTTAAAAACATTTTATATGGGCGGGATTGGATAACAGAGCGGGGCGCTTCTTATACAACAAAAACATTTCAAACGCCATTATGTCAGTTAAAGTTGCGGTAATTTTCAACATAAGGGAAAGTATACTAAACAACAAGGACTTCACCAAATGTGGACGGTATTGAATATTGAGCGTGGGAACTTTCATAGAGCGAAACCGAAAATAGCAGCAGATTCCTTGGGTGACCCCATCCCATGCTTAAAGAAGGAGAAGGAGTTAAACACTGAGTACATTCTGTCCTATAAGGCTCAATGTACACTAAGTAACTGGAAAAAACTAAACCAGTTGACAACTCGGGTTACAGACCAGTTACGAACTCAGCGGTGACTTTACTTCACACACGAGGAAACTCATCACCGATCAAAATCTCTAGTTCCAGTTGATAATTGTACAAAATAGGATAATTTTCAACCTCCCCGACCAGCAAGGTGTTCGCTCATCTTCGACAAACTAGAAACTGAAATCAATAGGCAACCCAACATCCAAATCAACAGACGACTGTCGAATGGTTACAAACTGGTTTTTCTGAATAGCAAACGAGTTTTCAACTAGTAGAGTCGTGTGCGTCGTCCCATTTGATTACACCGGGTATGACTCAATGCAAACTAGTTGCCAATTCGAATCGCTGATCGGTTTTTTTTTCAGTTGTTCCGTGTGCATTGGGCCAAAGACTTTTATTAAATCTTGCAGCTTCTGATGTTTCTAAAAAAAAACTCTTATGTTAGGTTAGGTTAGGTTAAAAAGGGGTATGAGGCGAAGTCTCATACGGCACAAGGCACAATAAGGGCCCATCGCGATCCCTAGGAGGAACCAATTGTAGTGACCTACAATGGAAAAACACCTAAACGCTTGCCCTTGAGAAAGCCTCATCGCTGCAAAAACCAAGTAGCCCCTTATAGTTGGTATTGTCTATCTCCTCTAAATGTTGGAAGAGGTACCTGCCCAGAAATTTCCTTTTACTGCGACATATTGCCTCACATTCGCACAGTATATGTGTTATGTTCTCTTCGGCTTGCAGGTAATTGTAAAATCTGCAAGTGTCCGAGTCTGCCAGCCTGAGCCTTTTGGCATGTTTTCTAAGAAGACAGGGCCCTGATAATATGCCGATCAGTGTCCTGAGCTGTTCCCTACCTAGTTTGAGGATTTCCCCAGATCTTTTACGGTCGTATTGAGGCCAAAGCGAGGGCCAAAGTGCCTTAGATACTGCGTGACCGGTGAGGCCCGCCCACCTCCGGTCGGCTTCCTTAGTTATTTTATTCCTAATATCGGTTTTTATGATGCAAGGCGGTGGTCTAATAACCACATCTCCTCCATCTAACAATTCCCCCCTCTTTTTGCAAGCTCACCAGCTTTCTCATTTCCAGCTATACCGCAATGTCCTCCTGGTACCCAGCACAGTCTCACTCGGTTCTGACTGCATAATGCCTTAAGCATTGTGCGACAGGTCCTGACTAATTCAGAATTGATGTTCGTAGATTCCAGTGCCTTGAGTGCGGCCTGGCTATCGATGTAGATGGCTATATCCCTTCGAGATATAGATCTCATCCGCATTAGCTCTGCCGCTTTCAGAACAGCCAGAACTTCTGATTGGAAGACACTGCTTGTATCCGGTAGTCGTATAGACACTTTTAGATCTGGATCTACGGAGTAGATAGTTTTTGAGCCGTCTGTGTAGACTGCTATTTCGCAATGTTTAATTACTTTACCCATTTGCCATTCATATCTCTCCGGGAATGATACCTCGTACGGAGTATCGAAGTCGACTAGAGGGTGAATTTCATCAGTTTACACCTGTACGCCCGAGTTATGTACGTTGTACGTTGTACACACATCACAATCATCATCTACCTAATATCGAGACCCACGGCTAGCGGTAGTCAAAAATGCACCCAGCAACAGCACTTAAGCAACACCACCACCAGCTTTTTATGTCATATTATTATTCATTGCTTGGGCAGAGAAATTAAGTTTAGTTTTAATGTAGCGTTGTAATAAAGCGCATCGCGCATTGTTTCGTTTGAATGTTTATCTGTTTTATTTTGTCTGTTGGTCGAGCAGTCGCGGCAGCTCGTAACTGGCGCAGTCGCTAGGATTCGTAGTACGACCTCGTAATCATATATGTATAGTGAATAATTCAGTAGCTAAAACAAAGAAAGAGGACTGACTGTATGTACTAATTGGCAATACATTACGAAGGCATATCGTAGTGGTGGATATTAATCCTTCAGTTGCCCCAACGAATCTTGCTTAGTTTAAGTTAAGTGATATAAAGATAATTATAGTGAATCGAGGGAATATCGGTGATTTTAAAAATATAGGAAATAAAACATTGAAATTATTCAATAACAAACACTAAGTGTCGAAGGTATATCGGTGCTAATATTTACAAAAAAAAAAAAACAAAGCTAAACATAATAGACATAATACATAATTAGTCAAAGTATAAATAAAAAAAAAATCAAAACGTTAAAGTGTGTTAAATGTGTGTACATATATGTATTTGGGTTCACGTCTCCTTATGCCAGTTTATGTACTTGAATAAAGTAAACCCTAAGATTAATGTATAGTAATATTCTGTTTAAGAAGTCCTGGTTTAGTTGCTACCTATTTTCTTTATTTATCTACCATCAATAAAAATAAATGGGGACAAATAATAACAAAAATCTTGTTCGAAGTTTATACATAAACAAACTTCTGATTTAAGAAAAATCAAACATGTCTGTTATTTATTAAAATCTTTTGCATATTGCTACATTTCATTATTGTATTTGCGTTTAATTAATCTGTTTGTTGTTGAAATTATACAAAATAAATGAAAATGTTTATTTACTATTACAAAATTAAATTGAATATAATCTTATTTTTCGCTGTTTTTCACAATTACATTTTCTTTTTGTAGAACTATGTAACATACATTAATTTATAAAGCCAGGAAAAAGACTAATTATATTAATACATTATTGACTATGATCCTGATACAATGATATGATTAAACGAACGATAAATATGGTGCTCTCTCCAAGATGTACACAATCTTTAAAAAGACAAATGAATTTCACCTACATACCTATACATATGTCATATATAAATCCACTCTTCATGGACACAAACTCCTACAATCGTTTGGTCCAAACTATTGCGGGAGGAGTTATGTACGTTGTACGTTGTACACACATCACAATCATCATCTACCTAATATCGAGACCCACGGCTAGCGGTAGTCAAAAATGCACCCAGCAACAGCACTTAAGCAACACCACCACCAGCTTTTTATGTCATATTATTATTCATTGCTTGGGCAGAGAAATTAAGTTTAGTTTTAATGTAGCGTTGTAATAAAGCGCATCGCGCATTGTTTCGTTTGAATGTTTATCTGTTTTATTTTGTCTGTTGGTCGAGCAGTCGCGGCAGCTCGTAACTCCCGCGCCCGGGAGTAGCTCTGCTAGTATTGTACAGTGCTCAAAACTGCCCTCTCTAAAGTAGCCCAAGGTTGTGAGCCGTACAAATATTCACGAAAGGCTTATGGCACCGGATATATAAAAGTATCAGTGGCCTTAAAATAGAGTTCCACAGAGGACTGTTGATACATACCTATATAATAGACAAAGATCTGACAGGTAGATATTTAATAGAACTAGGCTCGCCCAATTTTAACCTTTTTTGGGGGCTTTAGTAGTGATGTTGTTTTGCGGTGCCTTTTCGAGGGCAAACTTTTGGACATTACGCCTATGGTTATGTACCTACTGCAAAAATATTTCCATGACTAAAGGTATCTAAATTTTTTGGGGGAAAGTTGAATTCGTACATTTCGGAGGTTGGTTTTTACCAAAAAGTATTTTCAAAGAAATTGTAAACCAAAGATGTTTCGGCTCCCGATTCAGTTTAGGTAAGTTAAGAGATGTATAATTAAAATCAGGTTTGATTGGTATGAAATGAAAAAAACATGTTTGATGGGTAGAGCTACAATCGCTGTTCTTGGGTCTGACTATTATTATTTTTTATTAGATTAAATATCAATATAATTGTTTCTTTTTTGGTTTATTAATAAAAATACTCGAGCGAAAAGACGCAGACACCAGCTACGAACACTTTATGGTTGAACTAGAAGTTTTGTTCCCTCCAACTATAGGTACAACTTTTTAAAGAAAACCTAACTGACCCTACTTCTACGACTCGCAGTGGAATTAAAGTATCCAACCATCTGACTGCTGATACTGAATGCATCCTCAAAAAGCCTTCCACTCATTGCGAGTGACTTATTTGCTTTTTAAGTTTGCCTTAGAGAACTGGAAAGGATGTTGGGATTGTTAAAGTCTACAGTCATCATACTCTTGGTGGTTTGGTCTTAGCTAGAAAAACAGAACAAAAAAAATACAAGAACTAGTAAAAAATACATATAAATAAAATAAAACAGTTTTCAAAGTACCCGTACATGCTTGTTGTCGGTTTACACTTTTGTTAGGCGTGTGAATAGAAGTTGTGCTTACGCATATGATGACTCTCGCTCGCATCATGGGCGATTTTTCCACCAAAGGTTGTTATTACAAGAAGACTACTTTTAGTTCGTTCGGTTTCATTTTTTTTGCTCTTTGTTTCCTTTTATCCAATTTATGTTGCGGTGGGTATGGTGCTCGTACTTCATACCAAGTGTGATGGATGTCATTGACGTTAAATTCTATGTTCTTGTGTCATGTTCATTAAAAAACATTAAGCAATTGAGTAAAAGCAAAAAAAAAAGCTGATGTCAAAGCCAACTTGTAGCCTAAGGTTATCGACATCTCTAATCCATTGAAAAACGATATCGACGCATGTACAATTGTACACATACGAATCTATGGCATGAAGTACGAACAAGTGAATGATTGAGGGCTCTTGGCTTCTTGCACGGACGTTAAGTATCTGGCAGTAGATAACGTGCGCGTGAGAATGTTTTTAATTGGTTTGAGATGAAGCTGATTGTGAAGGGAATGGCTGCTTCTGCTGTGGTCTGTTTTACCAACATATGAACACATGGAGAATCTTTACAAATCTGGAGTTGTCGAAACGCCCTGCAATCTGTCTACCATCGTCAACATAAATGTCCATCATCAACACATTTTATTTGATCAGCTTCGCTGAGAAGCAGTTGCATAGCACACACGCAATGCACTTCAAATAAAATCGCGCTCACCCTTTGCGGCCCATGGTGGTGTTATCACACAAGAACAACAAATAAAGTCCTTTTCTCCAAGAATCTGCTCGCAGTACCGTCGCTCGTCGCCGCCTCCGCGCCGGTCATGGTTGATGGCCAAACAAACTGCAACCATGTGTTGTTCGCCGTCACCATATTAACCCGAGTTAATCATATGTCATTATCGTTGGGCATGCATAACAACATTATCCAGAGCAATGTGCACGATCGGTTGTTATGTTGGGTTTGTGTACTTTTACGTAGTGCCCTTTGTGTGACATCTGTCTATTGCACAATGCCCGACCATAAATGGTGAAAGTTGATACTCGCGGGCATGTAATGAGATTTGGTGAACAATATTTATTTCAAATGCCATCTGGGAGGGAGAATATAGTTTTTTTTTTTTTTTTTAGATTATAATGAGGTAGTATAAAAATGGTATGGAAATAATTCAAACTGAATGTGGAGCATCTTTTTCTTTGTCAATGTCTTGCTTTCGTTTTAAGCCGCGTATCGGCGTATGGTCTCCCCCATGAAAAGACTCTGATTAATGATTTGTTATGCCATTTGGCCGGACTTGCACGCCCATTCTTGATGTTGTGACATTTTGTTGGCAGAATATGGTTCAGTGGGCTTGCTTACGGCAAGGGCTTTAAGAACATGCATCATAAAGTGTTTTTTTTTTTTAGAAAGATTACGAAGGCGTACGTTACGTACTGTGTCGAATTTAATCAGACTCCATTCTCCGTCAATAGCTATAAATACGGAGAGCTTATATACTTTACTTCACAGTAGGCTTTAAGGCTTTAAATGGGAAGGTCTCGTCTCATTGGCAGGATTTTCAGAGAGTCAAATCATACAAGATATACCTAGTAGCTATATCAATATAGTAAAATATTTATAATTTTGTATATGTACTGACGTATGCCGTAGAGTTATCCTATCTATATAATCTACTAGCTGAACCCCCGCCAGCTTCGCCAGGCCTTTTTTTTTTATTTTATTTATTTACAATGTTTTAAATTTTTTTGTATTGGAGGTGCCACGCCGCTTTGTCCAATTTTCACCAATCTTCACAGGAGCACTCCACGGCCAATACCTAAGATTATCTGTAAGTTTGATCTCAATTGATTCTGTGGTTTTCGAGATATACGATTTTGAATGCTTTTTTGTATGGGCGGTGCCACGCCCCTTTGTTTGATTTTGAATTATTAGCTTTGCATAACCTATTATATTGGCCTTAAATCATAGCATTTTGTATCAGAAAAGTCATTGGCGCAAGCTTTAATAACGTTGACGAAGATTACGGCCTGTCTTCTGATCACTCGTCATTAGATATCATTCTAGAAATTATAGGATTTTATAGGCTATACAAATATTGTGCAAACAATCGGGAATACATTTATTATATTCTCTAGGTCTAGACATTATAATTAATCCTGTAGATACCGCTTTTGCACGGTCGATGGTCTTCAGATTTTGCGGCAATTTAAAAAAAAAAAAACATTTTCTTTAATTTCTAATTTTTTTTTATAATTAACACGCGTTAAAGAGGTTATGACTACTCTTATAGTGCAATGTGATTTACACAGCACGGACATTTAAGAAATTGGGATAGAGAAGATTCCGATGCACATTGGTCATAAATGTCTGTAAATTGTACTGAAGAGGAAAGACAGAGCTGGGCAAGGCATTCCACATTCGTGTTGTGTGGCTTATGAAAGAGTCTCTATATTTCATAGTGCGCCCGAAGATAGGCTGAATGGTAAACTGATGGGCATTCCTAGCAAGGCGCGTATTGCGGTTTGATTACTGAAGGGGCGGCATGCAGCTGGTAATTTCATTTGAGCACTGTTTGTTAAAAAAGCGAAAAAACCATAAAACAGTGCGAGACACGTAACGTTTCTGCGATGTTCAAGCGAATGAATAGAATTCACGATATTCGTATCTCCGATTAGTTTCAACGCACGATTTTGAATCCTATCTAATAGGTGGAATATGGTTTTCGGCGCACCAGACCAGGGCCCTATTTCACCAACCACTTTTCACTTTGCATTTTGCAATTTTGCAATTTATCTTTGCAAATTCCGTTTCACCAAACGCAAATTTGCAAAGAGGAAATTATTTCTTTGCAAAGTTGAAAATTTTTCCTCTTTGCAAAATTCGTTTCACCAAAAACAAATTTTCAAAGTGCAAAGCATGTTTTTGCAAAGTGCAAAGTTTTGCGAATTTCCAAAGAATTCGATCATTTCGTTTCACCAAACAAATTAGATTTGCACTTTACATTTAAAATCGTGAAAAGTTTGTCAATAATATGCAAAGAAAAAAAATCATTTGCAGTTGAGGTTTTATTGAACAGTTGGTGGAAATAGTTAAAAAATATTTAATAAACCGTTTCGAAACACGCTTTAAAGACAAAGAGGATAGGTACTAATAGTTTACAATGAGTCGTATTAAGGGAAACAAATTGTAAAAACCTCAAAAGTCGAAAAGTTTAATAAATGGAGATTTCCACCACCAATAATAGCGAAATTCGAAAACCACCGGACCAATTGAACTCAAATGCTGAGAAAATATTTTTATTTGTCCCAAAGGTGATTCTGTTAGGTTTAAATTAGTGTGGAAGTAATTAGAATTACTTAACCGACAATTTTCAATACAAATCTGACTACACGGTAAAAAGAAGTCTTCTGACAAAATTTCATTCGCCTAGGTCAATTCGTTTGGACGCTACGTGTTTTCAACAGGCAGACGGACCGACAGACTTTATAGAGTCTCTGGTGACTCCTTCTTATCGTTATAAATGTAATGACAAAGTGAATATATATGTATGTACCTTCCTGTGGATTAAAAAAAATTCGTGTAGGTATCTCGAAAACAACCGAAACTAAGCTAATAGTCTAAGAGCTACTGAACGTTTTGCTAACCTCATCGTTAAATGGGAAATTTATAAATATTATTGTTAATTGGAGTCTTGGGCTCGCAGAAATCGCCGTCTGGCACCCTGGAGCTGGGGCATTTGCAAGGGGCAGTGCCCCAAACATGTAAAAAAAAAGTGCACAATTACGTCATCGTTTCACGGCTAATTTTTTGTCAGGGAATGGTACTCGTACGCAGAAAACATTTTCATATAATGCCAGACGTTTTTGACGGTTCCTTAAGGCTGCCAGACGCTCATCAAAGTGCAGAAAAAATCGCCTCATTTACGTCATCGTTTCATGGAGATAATTTTTTTTATTTAATTATACAAGTGTCCCTGAGTCCTAATATATAGTTGCCAGACGAAAATTCCGGGTCTTTCGTCCTGCCAGACGCAGGGGAAAAACGCATTATCAACATTTATTCCTCTAAAGTGCTAAAAATAATAGTTTAAAATCTTAAGATTTAAATAACTTTCGACCATGAATTTTGGAGCTTTTTTAGGTAATTGGTTAAAGAAATTATTTACAGTTTCAAATTAGCTATCAGAACCTCTTATCCGCTTTAAAAAGGAAAGAAAGCGGTCCTTTTTAATATTATTTCCAAATATTTATTAATTACTTTCTGCTTTTCGCTTTTAGCTGCTATTTTTTAGGGAATTATTATACACTTATTAAAGCTAACTTTCTGATAAAATGTTAGCCCAATGTTATCCACTGCGATACAACACTATACGGCTCACAGTGGGAAAATATTATCGATTTGGCGATCAAAAATCAATTTTTTGTGTTGCGAAAATTCTTAAGCCAATTTTTTTAAATGTGAAGACTACGATGTATTTATGGTGGACAGTGTTGCACAAGTTTAAGTTCTGGAAACAATGTTGTGTAAAGTTATCGCACATTTCATTAATTTATCTATACCTTTTTATGTTAGTATGCCCAAACTAAAAATATAAGGGGAATAGTATCTGCATAGAATTAAGACCAATATAACTAAATACGTAGGTACATACAAAACGTTTCAATTACAAAGATGAGTTCAACTTTTTTTCAATGTAAGAAATTGATTTTGTACAATTAACAATAATTATGTAATTCGCTGACCAAATCTGATCTGTCTACTCGCTGCTGGGATATTCGTCAAAGTGACCGAGAATATGCTAGCACCCTTGTCGCATAGCGAACGTAGATATAAAAGGGAATTGATAAAATCCCAAAAAATAGGTACAGGTGGGGTGCGGGAGAATATTAATTGAAATAAATTATGACAATAATGAGTGTTTCAGTGTTTAACGATAAAGATGAAATGGGATGTAAAGTATGGCTATAAACCAAGCAATTTATAGCAATAACAAAGTTAACAATAATTGAAATAAATAAACAAAAATTACTAATTAACTAACTAGTTAGCAAAAAAAAATAAAATATGAACCTCGAACTAAATAAATAAGAGACGAACAGTACCGTTTGAATTTCTAAGGCCAATTGATCTCTTAGCAAATGCACACCATTTCACAACTATTTTATTACAGAACTAAATTTTCAAGAATGAGGACAAATGAAGATTTAGTTCGAATGATGCTGATATCATCATAGATCATACATACCCCTTAATATACATTGAGAAAATTACAACAAAAAAAAATGTAAAGTAAATGGCCGAAGAGTGAAGACATTCAAGAAATTTTTGAATAACAATAGTGCTATGCTTTTTTTATATGTGTAATAATTTTGTTTTGTTTTTTATAAATTTGTTTAATGAAAATACGTACTATACTTCGTATAGTGTGATGTGAACCTCGAAAATGTGAACTATTAAAAAATGTGAACCGGAAAATCGGAAAAAATTTGTTTCCAGAACTTAAACTTGTGCAACACTGTGCACCATAAATACATCGTAGTCTTCACATTTAAAAAAATTGGCTTAAGAATTTTCGCAACACAAAAAATTGATTTTTGATCGCCAAATCGACAATTTTTTCCCACTGTGAGCCGTATAGTGTTGTATCGCAGTGGATAACATTGGGCTAACATTTTATCAGAAAGTTAGCTTTAATAAGTGTATAATAATTCCCTAAAAAATAGCAGCTAAAAGCGAAAAGCAGAAAGTAATTAATAAATATTTGGAAATAATATTAAAAAGGACCGCTTTCTTTCCTTTTTAAAGCGGATAAGAGGTTCTGATAGTTAATTTGAAACTGTAAATAATTTCTTTAACCAATTACCTAAAAAAGCTCCAAAATTCATGGTCGAAAGTTATTTAAATCTTAAGATTTTAAACTATTATTTTTAGCACTTTAGAGGAATAAATGTTGATAATGCGTTTTCCCCTGCGTCTGGCAGGACGAAAGACCCGGAATTTTCGTCTGGCAACTATATATTAGTACTCAGGGACACTTGTATAATTAAATAAAAAAAATGATTTCCATGAAACGATGACGTAAATGAGGCGATTTTTTCTGCACTTTGATGCAGTGTTGTTATGGACTTTTTCTGAAAATCGTGTTTTTGGGGTTGTGAAAATCGTAATTATCGTATTTTGTAAAAATGTGTGCAATTCTAATGAATACTATAAGCGGACACATGCAATTGCTAGGCATGCCCAAATACTGGCTCTGAGTATACGTATACCTATACTCTTTTTGCAGAAGTTCAGGCGCAAGCAGTGTAAACGGGTGCCGGTCTTTTCGACAAAATTTATTTCGCAAATTTTATTTCGCATTTAGTTTATCTCGCAATACTTGTTTCGCAAATTCTCATTCCGTCTTTGAATTATGTTCTTTAAAGTGCACCTCGTCGAGGACCACAAAAACAAACCGCAGCTTTTAGTACCTACCTAAAAACTTGGTTTATATTACTTGGGTGCGAACCTTTTAAAATATACTATACAGTATTCTTACAAATTTCAACAACAGTAATGGTACTGAGGCAACTACACTTGCCCTAAATGTTCAAACTTAGTCCCAAAATTGCGAAATTGATATTTTTTGATATCGAATACGAATGATAACGAATAATAACTTCTTCGAGAGTGCGCCTACGAGCATGTTTAACAGTATGCAAAACTTCAGGACTTGGGCCTTAATAATAATCATTTTAAACTCTTACCTTAAATATTCTCTAATTCTCAAGATATTTGGAAATTTCGCAATTTTGAGTTCGTAATATGGACACTAAAAATATTATTAGAACTACACCCCACCGCTACGCTACTAAAAAAACACAATTCGTCTTATTTTGGTTAACAGTTTAAGATGTGTCTACACGGCTGCGTACCGCGTTTTTTCAATACCTTGGAAGCGGTAATGACTAGTTCTACTACTAGTAAAAGAAAGCAGAATCCAAGCGATTTTTTTCTTCTTTTATAGTACTATCTGCGACACAAAATACAAACACTGTGCGATGGTTAATAACCCTGATAAACATGAAAAACGCTTGTAAATTGGTAATGCATTATAGGTATGCTGCTTTTTTAACGGATAACGCACTGGTTTCCGTAAAATGGTAAATATAGCTACTCTTTGAATAGAGTCTTCTTACAGAATAGAATTTAAGAATAAAATTGTGTAATGTAGTGAAAACGCTAAAAGATGAAGGAGTAGAACACCAATTGCAGCAACTTGCAACATAACGATCAATAACCTGAAGCAGTTCTTATTACACTATGACGTTTAGAGTCGGAGGGCTTAATTTTGATACTGGTCTATATTTGGAAACAGAAGACATACCCAAACAAATACAGAAAACCAAAACAAAATATGAGCAATATGAGCAATATCGAAAGTCAATTCCTTATAGCCACAGTAAGTTGATTAAAAATAATTAATTAAAAAAGGGATTCCAATTCCTGGAGCGCTAACACTCAAATTCCATTCCATTATCCTATAAAGCAGAAACCAGTTTTTTTGTTGGTAAAATGGTAAAAATGCCAACGAAAATTTAACAAAATTTAAAAACATGTAATCATTTTCATAACAGTTATCTATAATAACAAATAACTAAGCAATTAATCTAGCACTAAACCACGGGAGCCGGCCGAAGTAGGGACCATTGGGACCTAATTCAAGATTTTAACCTTTCTGTGGGCATATATTCTGAGGAACTTAGTTATTCCTCGACATGTGGTATATGTATTTGACACATTGTAACATATAAGACAACTAATGCACTTCTCCTGAAACCTTGACAATCGCGAGAAAAGCATAAAAGAAGCAAACTTTGTAACTAGCATCCTGAAAACATATTTGCAGAAGACTACAACTTACAACATATTAAGTGAAAAACTAATTCTTATCAGATTCTGTTGTCCTTTCCTGTTTCGAAGTTTTCTTGATTTGCACATTTCATTTGGTCTTAAAGTTGTTTGATTTGTTTGTACGTAGTTCCAAAATTCGGTAGGAAGTAGTTGATCTTACACCAAGGTTTGTAATTTGTAATTTGGTAGAAGTCGTATTTGACTGCTTCTAAAATCGTAAATATCGGAACTAAAAATCAGCAAATCGTAGAAATCAGGCCAAATCAAGCAAAAATCGGAGCGTCGTATTTGCTTTCCAAAATCGTCACAAATACGATATTTACGACCGTATAACAACGCTGCTTTGATGAGCGTCTGGCAGCCTTAAGGAACCGTCAAAAACGTCTGGCATTATATGAAAATGTTTTCTGGGTACGAGTACCATTCCCTGACAAAAAATTAGCCGTGAAACGATGACGTAATTGGGCACTTTTTTTTTACATGTTTGGGGCACTGCCCCTTGCAAATGCCCCAGCTCCAGGGTGCCAGACGGGGATTTCTGTGAACGCAAGACTCCAATTAACAATAATATTTATAAATTTCCCATTTAACGATGAGGTTAGCAAAACGTTCAGTAGCTCTCAGTCTATAACTAAGAATAAGCTAATTTTCTGGCATTCTTATTATATTCGCCCGGTTGGTACGAAGCTCTCCGGGTCATCTAGTTGCAAATTATTTTCAACCCTAGAAAGCTTCCCTTTAACAAAGACAAATATTGAATGTGTTTTGACAAAAATTGGACATAATCTAAGGTTTAACGGACAAAGAAATAATTGCGTAAGTCCCTTGCAAAAACTTTTATACGTTGGAATGGAAATGGAGGCCAATATCATATCATGGAGTACCTGCTATGCACCGAACAGTGTAGTTCCATGACGCGTCGTTTTTAATTGTCGACATCGACACTCTGATGTCGTTAGTGTCGTTAATTGCGTCGCTAATGTCGTCAATAGGATTGCCAATGCCATTCAAAACTGTCGGAAGTGAACAATTGTACAGCTGCTTTATTGTTTAGATTTTAGATTTCAGTAGTTCATGGTCTATAAGTTCGATTGAAATTTAAAATTAATATTATTCCTTTTCCAACTTTCTTCAATAGAAGACCTAAATAATATTTCTTTAATCTTACAGCGCCTTTTGACTGAAATAATAAAAACAGCTGTTAGTGAAACATCTCTTAGCTCTACTAGTTTAGTTACTAGTAATATTAAGCGTACTCACAGGGACAGAATAGGACTGATTGAAAATGAATTTATTAATAAACTAGCGAAGCCCTTGCACACTTCGTAGTGCAAAATAGAAAAATGAACTGACTGTCTGTGAATTTGAGCTCAATGAGCCGTTGCGTTAATTATTATCCGACCGATGCCAGAGAACAGAAAAAAATGTATTTACTTTGCAATAATGTGCAAAGAATAATTATAATGCAAAGTTTTGTTTTTAGTTGGTGAAACACCTAGACTTTGCGCTTTGCAAAAAGTTGTCAAAAATCGCAAAATGCAAAGTCGTGAGAACTTTGCATTTTTAATGAAACACATCGCACTTTACTTTGCAGGAATTAAATTTTTTGAAAATTTGCAAAATGCAAAGTGAAAAGGGTTGGTGAAATAGGGCCCAGATATCAGAATTGTATCTACTCAAGTTTCGGGCGAAGGAACGCCTTATATATTGTAGCTAGATCAGAAGGGGTAAATTATTTCTTGCACCGTTTGAGAAAACCTAGACATTTCGCAGCATTCTTGGAGACTTCGTGTATATGGTTATTCCAACGAAGTAATCGTGGACGCACATACCGAGAATGGAAAGTCTTTCGGTTTCGGTGATGCAAGTGCCATTCATGGATACCTAATGGCTGTAGGTTCGAGTTTCGCTTTAGAGACAGCAGACAGCATTGTGTTTTTGAAGCATTAAATTCCACTCTATTGGCTGAACCCTATTTTAAAATGCTGTCAAGGTCGGAATTTAATGAGCTTAACATACGTTGCCGTTCCAGTTCTACGGCCAAAGAGCAGGGACGTGACACGTGAGTCCTGGAAAGAATATGAGAAGCTAAGAGTGCTGTCATCAGCGAAGGAATGAATTGGATTAGAAGTTTCAGACAAGAGATCATTATAAAAATGAGAAAGAGAGTCGGAGACAGAACGGAGCCTTGGGGAATACCAGCATTTATATGGTGAGTTTCAGACTTGAAACCATCCAAAAGAACGGCCAGAAATGTAGTTTCTAATCCATTGAATAAGAGATGACATAAGCACACATTTTCGACAAAAGAGCTTGGTGCCAAACTCTGTCAAATGTCTTTGAAATATCAAGCGCAACAATCTTCGATTCACCGAAGTGATGGAGAGATCAGTTCCACTTCTCGGTGAGATAAGTCATCAAATCACCAGTGGACCTGTTGCCAAGAAAACCGTACTGCCGGTCATTGAGCAGTTTCCGTGATTCAAGATATTTCATAAGCTGACGGTTTATCAGCGTTTCCATGACCTTAGAAAGAATGGACGAAAGTGCTATGGGTCGGTAATTGGTGGGAGAAGAAGATTCGCCTTTTTTAGGGACGGGCTGGATGGGCTGATTTCTATTGATGGGTAATGTAATATCTAAAAAATAAAAAAAAAATGTAACATCTACCAAACTTAATAATTTTGCTGTCAATAGTCAATAATTTAAAGTTTTGCCTACCATGCGTTAATATCAAATGTGTCTATAGCATGCCGTAACTTATTTTTGCTTCGAATCCTTGTCTACTGTGCATGTCATGAGTTTCTGTTTATGTTATGTCACTCTATTTTTTGAGTATATATTTTCATTTTGTTTACGTAAACAACTCAATTATTGTAACAAAAACTTCAATTAGTCACCGAACGTAATGAGTGACATCAGTCCATTGACTGCAGTGGTATAGTCCTTGTTTTAGTAACTCCACGTCATTGTTGAACGCTTCTGTGTATTTTGTTTAATTACTTACATCAAAACAAACATCAACCTCGCAGTCGTCATATAGGGCATTTTGCCAAATGCCTTGGCATTGGTTTGCGATCGGGATCGGGATCGGGCGACAGTGTGCCACACTCCAGAGCATCACTCCAGTGCAGTGCGCAGATCTAATTTTACACATTATTACAAGATTTTCTAGGATTTAGTCACCGCGATGCAATTGCACACATCATTTGTTCGAAGAACTTTGCGTTCACTTGCGGCCTGATGCATCTTCAGCACATTAGTGCGATGAACGGAACTCCATTTGGATATTGCTTTGATATCCCTCAAGGTATACACAGGGCACCACTTTACTCCAACACTAAACTAATTCGCCCATCTGCATCCATCGAATGGGGTGCGATGATATATGGTCTCTTCTCGAGGCAGGACTAAATTTAGAGTCACTGTGGCACATGCGACGACACGCAGGAAAAACATGAAGATAGGTCTCCGAAAGAAAAACATAAAACATTCAAATAATTACCCAGAAATAGATTTAAACACTAAATGGAAGCGGGAATGTTATTAATGACATTTATGAGTGGTGAACAGGCGTCTTGTTCCCTACTCTCCCGCAAAAGAATGTGTGGTCATTGATTCTGGATGTTGTTCTCGTTTATGATTTTTTTTTGATTTATCAAAAATTTTACGAATTTTCAAAAATCGTGTTGTTTTTATGTATTTTATGTCAGTGGGATTGCGACTTGTTTCGTATAGACTGTTGTGTCAAATGGGCGGATTTAAAGCGCTTTTTCATATCCAAAATTGCGTCGTAAATGTCAACGTTATGCAAATTGGTAGCTGTTTGTAGTTTATTCGGCAATATAGTATTTTCACCTAGCAATTAAGGGAACACCAGCAAAGTTTAACGGGAGGACCACTTTGACATCAAAGGAATCTTGCTGACAATGTTTGGTGGTTGTTTGAAAGCTTGTTAATTGACTTGTCAGAACAGGTTATTGGGTAACGAAATTATTTTTGTACCAATAAATTAGGGGTAAGTGGGTGGGATGTCTTGTGATTTGGTAACGTGTCAGATTGTTGAGTATATATTATTTTGAACTTCAATCGTCTACAGAGAGCCTATTATTCACACGTCATGCTGGCACGTCATGTTGAAGCAGAGTTAAGAATCACATCTGGCTGAAAAGAAAAGCTACACAGAAGAGACAAGTGAAACGATTTCTATAGACGGGGAATACGATTTCTAGTATGGAGAAGATATTTTATAACCTGTCAGTCTGTCAGATCAAGGAACTGAAAATTCCCACAATGGATCTGTTTTAAATGAAGACCTATGGCTTTAAGTTCAGAAATATTTGATTTGTACGCAATCGGCCGGCGATACTATAAATGTGCTTTTGTTTTGAAAAGGTTCTTGTATAGAATCAATCTGTAAAACGCGGATGACGGTGAAAAAACCGATGAACCGTGAACTGCTGTTAATAAACTTGACCCTGATAAGGATAACATAGATAAATACTCATTCAATCATTCGTATCCCTCAGAAGGGTCGCGGTTGTAGGAAGCTTAAGTGTGGACCCTACATGTCTCGATCCAAATAGGGATACAGGAGAGATGTCGGATCCAATCATCCCACCCTGAGCCCACCTATAGAAGGCGCCTTCCCGAAGGCATAGATTCTATATCACGTCTTATAATCCAAATTGGGGACATGCGAAGTAGCGAAGATGGACCACTCCATCCGAAGAAGGAGCTGATCGCCATTAGGCGTTTTTCCTTTTTACAGAGCCTGAACTGACGAAAAAAATTCGTGTTCCTTTTTTTAGCTCAGACACAGCAGAGCTCAGAATTTGTGTTTTTTTTTTTCGTTCAGAGAGTGATCAGAGCGCGCTCTAAAAAGTCGAGTTGAATCCAACTTCTATAACAGAGTTATCGGAGATCCTATTTGGAAAATAAGTACATATGTGCACGGTTTTTTTTTTAATACTTCTCCCGGAAAAGGCAAACCTATAACGCTCCATCAAGCCCCGAGATGCTCGCAGATATATGTTTATTCTGCACTTAAATTGCTGCAAATTGTAGTCTTCTGGAAATATATCTACGGGAAGCGAGTTCAAAAGTTTGCTTGTCCAGAACAGAAGGGGTTTTGGGAAATTAATGTCCTCGCGGTTGTCAAGTGTACTGTATGGTCATGAGCGGTGGGGTGACATAATGTCCATTGACATAATATCCATGGACGTTGTTCACACCTACACTTAACCAAGATTATTTTCAACCATGTCTAAGCTTCCGGTTTCGATACATATTTCTCGTCACAAACTACTTTTGGCTAATAGATTCCAAAAATAAGAATACATGTGGCTAATAAAATAATTACCTTCGAACATCTGGAGAATTTGGTAAGCTTCGACATTTTCGACTGCTTTTACTGCCATGTGATGACGATGAATTTCCCATGACGATTGTAATCCAATATTTACTGTACACTCTTTATTCACTTCACATCACTTGTTTTTAATTTAATTTTCACTTTCTTCATATTTTAAAAAAAATGTATTTCCTACATTTTAACACAATTACCATGGCCTATAACAAAATGAATCACCCCCATCAATGGTAAACAAGTCTCTACCAAGCAATGTCACCAATCCCATCAAAGCGAATAAATCCTCCTATTCTCATTAAATCTTCCATAACATTGGAATCAAATTAAGTTCCTTCTCTATTGTCAATTATTCGAAATGGAATCCACCAAAAGAACACAAACATTAGACAGAGGCATAGAGGACATAATAGGGAAAGAAATACAATTACCCAGATCCTTCGAGCAAATATCATTATCCTCTTTCAATTAAATATACTTCCGCGTATAAACAAACTCCTTTGGCTTGATGCTATGGTCAAAAATACTAGGCAGATGTATTTCTGCCTGTTATTGACAGTTAATTAGTGTTACGACTTCGCTGTAAAGGCGGCGCAAAATCATGTGGGGAACATTTCTCTGAATGTCCTGCAAAATCGAAAGTGGCCTGCTTCAATTCCATTAATCTAATTGAAAAACCGGTAAAGATTCTAAGCAACCAAATTGATTTTTTGAGTTGAAGTGTGATTCATAGAAGGTAGAGTACGACATAGAGTCCTTTACCAGATGCAGTCAAGAATCCGTATAGCCCAGTGAGTCAGTAGATGTATATGCAAACAAACGAGAAGGGATGTAAATAAAAATGAATGATGGACGACGTCAACGCATGCTGCCAATGGCTATGTTCTTGGCAGTATGTCATATACAAGTAGTTGAAAAATTGTCAATACTGGGTAAGCGAAATGAGTTGTGTTTCGACCACAGGGTGATGCGTATTTTTATTTTTTTTTGTTCTTTTTTTAGTTTCAGGCAAATTGAGTTTCGTAAACGCTGAATTTTTTTTTTTCATCATTTCGAATATTTTTTACAGTCTTTTTATGAAAGAGATTTTATTGTTGAATGGAAGTGGCATACATTTTTGTAAAAATTATTTAGCGTAATCAATAAAAAAAGTAAAAATTATAACAACACCCTATTCTTAGGGCCGGTTTGTTCGCAGCTGGTTAAATCTGTGGTTAGGCTATCATAGATTTAGTTTAACCCATGATTAAATAACTGTGATAACCAAAAAGCGTTTGTTCACTTATTTTTCACTTTGGTCACCAAACCACAGATTTGCGACAAAGCGTTCCTAGTTTTCCAGTTTATTTGTCAATTCAGTTGTTAGATTTAATCAATAGTTAAAATTGTCACAACCGCAGCAATGCATGCAATTTTTTCCACACTGTCTTGCATTGTATTCATTTGCCAGTTGTTGAAAATGCGTCCACACAGCAGATACGAATGCAACACACCATTTTGCTATTATTATTTATTAAATTAATTTTTATTTTTGAAAGAAAGTTGTTTTGTTTTTGACTGTTACGTCAAAGCTTGAACAAACAAAATTCCAGAATTTTCTCGGTTAATGTCGTTAATCGACCAAAATCGCCTGGTTATCGATTTCTGTGATTAACTAACCAAATCATGGATTCTCTGGTTAAAATTTGACTCAACAAACAGATTCTATGATTATCAGCTAATCACCATTGATTAGAGTTAACCAAAGATGAACAAAGCGGCCCTTTAAGAAGCCCTTAATAATTTTGGGACTTGCTACAATACTCTATACCTCCAAGGATGTGAGCTGGAGCGTGAGTGTAGTATAGATTTTCGACATTCTTTTATAGACACATTTCAAACTGTGATAAAAAAAAACTTTTCAACTCAGCCGTCCGGCATAAAATTAGAACTAAATTTAGTATAAGCTATATTCAGGAGAGGTTTAACGTTCATCTTGTAATAACGTTTTCAAACCGACCTATAAATTGAATTTATCTGCTGTCCTTTAAGCTAATCTAAGATATGGATGTTTCGGTCGCCCTCCGCCCTAGGGCTATCACTTTTAAGTAGCAAAGTCTGTTCATTTCTTTCTCCTGTCTGTCTCCTGTAATATAAATTCTAGTTCATTGGAAGAAGTTGTTTTGGGTTAAGTCTTCCATGTGCTAAATATTCCACCCAACTATTAGTCCTAAAAGATCGGCCAGCAACCATTGGACGTAGTCTAAAATATTCATTTGAGTCTCGAATTTCTGGCCAGAAAAATCTGCAATTGGCGGCGACTCATAGAAAGTTGCCAATTAAGCCCTTTTCGAATTAGGGCTACCTTATATAGACTTCAAATTACGAATAGGGAACGGCGCGCATATGGGCCTCTTACAATTTGGTGAGAATGTGGCTTTAACTTAAGATGACATCTATACCCGTTCACGCCAGGTTAGATGTAGTACGTGTCATACCATTTTCACAAAAAAAAAACCGCTCAAATTTAAGTACATATGTATTGTATAACCCTGCAACAAGGTATATATTATCTAGGTACGCTAAATACAAAAAAAAATATCCATAAAGCAAAGAAATTCTGAATAATTTACCAAGTTGCATGTTCACAGAGAAGTTGCGCAGGGAATATTTTCATAAAATCGTGACCACCCTACCCGCTTGCCATTTTGCCATTTTAAGCATAAGCATTCCGCGTGGCTGCCGCCAGCTTGCTAGCTCCTATATACGTATAGAGATGATCCCATTGTGCATTGCTTCATCTACCATATAAAGTCTGACAAACAATGCGATGCCAAACAGAATTAACATTTATCCATCAAATCAGTTACATATCTGACACTTTGATTTAATAAGCTCGTTTCATCAGCACCTATTCTTAGATACATCTATAGGTACGGGTATAGGTATACAGATACACATATACACAGTCAATTGGGTAATCAATAAAACGCGTGCGTCTTTTGAGTTTCCATTTTCATCTGAAAAACCAAGACTTGAAAGGAAATTATTGGCAGACAATAGAAACGAAAAAGGATGAAGGAAATGAATAATGTGAATGTGGTTCTTGTTTCCATTAAAATAAATTATTACGTGCCACCAGCCACCAGCCACAATGCAGCATCTCTCATGCATCAGTAACACAACTCAGGCGAGGAAGTAAGAAATTCTTTCAAGTACTCTGCCATATCGAGTACAAAGGACACGTGACTTGACATGTCTCTCTGGTAACATTAATCGCAATATATTTCCAATTATCCTGCTTAACAGTAAATTGATTATACGTCTGAATGTACAATAGTAATCGCACTCATGTTGGTGGCATTTTGCAACTACCCCGACAATTGCAGAAAAAAGAGAAGGGAACACCAATTCTACATCCATCATGAAAGATATCCTTTTACAGGGATTTTTGATTTGTTTCCTTAATTTTAATGGCCAGACGTATAGTCACGGTAGTGTGGGAGAAGAGTAAACACGTAATAAAGTTTACACAACGGCCGACCGACGCGACGCAAGCTCTTTTGTGTACCAGAATATTAAATTACAACCATGTTTGGATTGCAACTAACGCCAGAGGCTGGGTGCCATTAGGGAGATTTACACAGCACAGGGTGGTGAACAATTACTAAATTTTGTAGAGTTTAAGATGAGGAATTTAAGAAAAGTGTTTGAGTGAATGTTTTTATTATAATGGCGGTTCTTTGATTGGCAGACAAAATATAATTATTAATATCAGTCAAAAAACAAAAAGGTATAATGATCTTTAGTTGTGTAAGTAGACTTAAATGTTAACGCACCCTAAGTACGACGTTAAAATCTTCTTGGGTGATTTTAACGCCAAAATAGGAAATGAGGACATCTTTGATAGTACAATCAGCAAGTACAGCCTACACGAGACAACCTCTGGAAACGGACTTAGGCTAATCGACTTTGCTGCGGGACGTAATGTTACTATAGATAGCACACGGTTTCCTCACCTCAATATTCACAAAGGAAAATGGCGGTCACCAGACCATCAAACGGTCAATCAAATTGCCCAGTATTCTAGATGTCCGAACTTTCCGAGCGGCCAACATAGACTCGGACCACTACCTTGTTGTAGCCAAGGTACGTATGCGGATATCCCAGACATCACAACAACGAGGAAATACTGTGAGAAGATTCAACGTTGAACGGCTACAAACGCAACAAACCGCCAGAACTTTTGCCGATCGCGTCTCCCTCAACCTCTCGAGAAGTCCTGTGCAGCCAGCATCAAGTGCTGAAGACCAGTGGCATCGATGCCAAGAAGCCATCAGAAAAGCCGCAACTGATGTGCTAGGTTTCACCCGACCACCACCGCGAAACCCATGGTTTGATGAAGAGTGCCGGCAAGCACATGAAAAAAAGCAACTGGCCTACAAAGCGGCGCTGCAGAGAAGGACGAGAGCAGCTCGTGAGCTCTATGGGCAAAAACGGAGGGAAGAACACCGGCTTCTCCGGAGGAAAAAGAAAGAGCATGAGAAGCGCGCGATCGAGGAAATAGAGAGGTGTTACTCCAGGAACGTTCGGAAGTTTTACCAAAAGGTAAAAAGAACGTGTCACGGGAACAAGGCCCGAACAGAGACCTGTAGAGACGAACAAGGAAACCTGGTAGTAGAGTCACAGTCGGTGCTGAGGACATGGAAAAACCATTTCTGCAGACTGCTAAACGGCGAAGACGACACAAATTCCGCTGTCAGGCAGAATGAACCATTCAACCTGGGCGATAAGACTTCCGTCCACCTGACCAAAATGAGGTAAGGATAGCAATATCCAAGCTGAAGTCCAACAAAGCTGCAGGACCGGACGGTTTATCGGCCGAGCTTTTTAAGGCAGCAGGGGATGACTTGGTAGAGAGCATACACCAACTCGTTTCTAAACTTTGGTCAGATGAAAGTATGCCTGATGAATGGAGCCTCAGCACTGTTTGCCCGATCCATAAAAAAGGAAACCCTCTAAACTGCGCCAACTATGGAGGCAACTATGGAGGCATCTCCTTAACATCGCTGACAAGATCTTGTCTGCCGTACTGTGTGAACGCCTAAAACCATTTGTCAACGAACTGATTGGACCCTATCAGTGCGGTTCTAGGCCCGGTAAGTCCACAACCGATCAAATATTCACACTATGACAGATTCTGGAGAAAACGCAAGAAGTCCAAAATCATGGACGTTGTCAAGGTCCAGTGCCAGGTCCACCTCGCACTGTAGCGCCATCTTAGTAAGTTGCCTTAGGTTTTTTTAGCTTGCCTAATGCAATAAGTGTTTTGCAGGTTCTAGCCCTGTTTTCTTTTTCTAGTGTCCTCTCAATATTTTTGCCTCAAATGTAGCTTGAATTATATCCCGGAGGCTTGCTGTTGGTATACTTAAAAAGCCAAACTGTACAAAAGTTATACCCACGTTTGGAATACATTTCGATATATTACACTATAAGAGCGATCTGAATCCTATGTGCATACATGTCGCAAAATTCTTGGCGACTTAGTATCATGAACTTCAATCGCACTCGTCCAGTTTAGTAATCTTAACCTCAATACCACGCGTTTTGGCTTAGTGCCGAGTTCTGTCAATCAAGCTATATCAGCCTAAGCAGTTTAATGTCACCTACTACACGTAGTGCAAGCAATTAGAGTTTTTAGTATCTTACATACACAGTCTGCCCTTGGTAGAAAAACATTAGTAAGGTATATAAGGCATAGGTAGATTTTTGCGTTTAAGCAATGGGCACAGGAGAGAAAACCCTTTAATCTGCGGCTTTCTATCTGTCTAGAGCAGATAAGGTGCAACACTTTACATATTCTCATCTCAATTGTAGAAAATATATGAAAAGTTCATTAACATCGTTTTATAAGCCCACATAGAAAATTATTCAGTTTCTGACAATGACAATGAATCAAAAAAAAAAAACTCATTGACTCGTTGACATCTCAGATGATTGGTCAAAGTCCTTTCCACACCCCAAAATACACGTATAGGAACCCACATTTCAAAAACTTGCAAATGATTAACACCGCCTCATTATCATCAATAAAACGCTTCACAAGAAATTATCGGTAATTTGTCACTCCGCGGCTGACATTTGCTGTGTCAGGCCACACGAGGCATCATCAATAAATTGGCGTCCCTCCTCCATTAAGAGGTTGCCACTCTTATTTTATTGTGATCCTCTTCCTCAACTCATGCGGGGATTTCTACAGAAAATTCAACACAAAAACCTCATATTGACCGAAAAAGTTTACACCACCACTGCACGGAGTCAACATTCCTTTTCGGCTTATTTATGGATGCACCTCAGTTTTCAGATTTTCGAATTCTCTCAGATTATTCCCGCAATGATCATGACGATGGTGATGATGATGATGATGATGATGATGATGACGAAGAAGACACAAGGTGAAGTTTCCTGGAATTGGTGGTGGTTGCTGCTGCTTTTCGTATTCAATTCCTTTTATGAAATGAAATCACAAGCAAATTACAGTTTGCTGCTCCAGATTCTCCATCCAGAGCTCGTGAATTGTTTACCAAAATCGGATTTGTGTATACCGATGGTATGACGATACTCTGATGGTTGATGGTATATCGGCAAGATGAACTTTTCGATTATGTACTCAACTTTGGTATTGTTATTGTTGTCTTTATTTACACCGAAATGGAAGTTCTATTGGATGATTATTTGTCGATTGACAATCAAATCGGGCGATGCCGGTAGAATGTGTGTGGATGGCTTGTCTTGTCAGAGATGTCAGATGCATTCTATTTATATGAGAAGGTAGGATACGACGAAAAGGAAAACGAAAACACATTTTGGGCATCAAATTCAAATTGCATGTGCCTACCGGTATAATAGCAGCTGCTGGCACACTTTCTGCCTTTACTTCATTCACAGTCACACACGAGTGACTGGCTTTTGTTTGGGTATAGTTATAAAGGTTCCGGGTTTCACCTCTATTATTCAATAATATATATATTTTTTTTTTTTGGCTCTCAAAACAGACCTTTGTAATTTAGATACATTACAGATCATCAGTATTATCTGTATCCGCTGTAATATTTCGTGTCACGGTAGGATGCATTGTTCATAATATGCGTTTGTGACACTTTATGAACTTACCGGTGACTTTAGGCGATCAAATTGGAATGAACTATAATAATAACAGTTCAAAAATAATGGCATATCGGCGAGGGGAGAATTTGATATATGACAGCGGGTATATTATGCGGCGTATAAGGTTTCAATTCCGTGTTGGGAATAGAGTACAATGGAAGGGCAAAGGGCCATTTGTGTGCTGTTTGGTATTACATAATTGCATCCAATTCGAAACCTCACGCATTTTGATTGATTTGTTGTCAAAACAGTTTTAGTAGGTACATATACTTAAAGCATCAGATGTTTTTCTCGAGGTCCAACGAATACGATCAGTAAAATAATGACCGGGTAATTTTAACCTAAGAAAATGCGCTAGGTAGTTGGGTGTTGTTTTTATGCTCAAACCGATCGGTGTCAACCTGGCGATATCCCATATTACATAATCCATATGCAACTAGCTACATAATATCATACAGATTTGTATCTATCTAACAACCACTTATCCATTCGAACTTGACTGAGATGAAACACAACCAAGGCCTAAAATAAGTCTCTCAAAACTAGGACTTTTGGCGCACAACTTTGATTGGACGGTGTAGTCAACATCAACAGTATTCATGATGACAGCTATTTGACGTGAACTACTCGGAAATATTTGAAACAGAGGTCAGTGAACGTTTTTTTCAAGACTAGTCACGGTGCTAAAAAAAGATGATGCAAGATGAGCATTTCGTTAGCCAGACACAGACTTCATTTTTCCTCAGGATCAAAGCAAGTGCTTGGCTCTCTAAGTTGAGAGCAAGTTGCAAGTTCCCTTGCATGTCAACGGAAAATAATGTTATTCTAGACACTCGATGTGTCTTAGAAAATAAACCACCTTACAAGGCTGCCACACAGGGAACGTAAAGGGACTATGACTGATGAGAAGTGTTGCCACTAAAAAAAAGTGAATCCGGTCAAATCTGACCGCATGACCGGATTTTTATTTTCTAAATCCGGTTAAAAATTCCGGTCAAAAGTCAAAATCAGAGTTTTCGACCAGAAATCCGGTCAAAAATAGATTATGGTAACATAATATGTATTACTAAAAGTATAAAACAAAAGTTAACTATCATTAGCCATTTTTTTTTACATTATAAACATTATCCTTGTTGAGAAAACGTTTTTATAATATATGAATCTTGAGTTTGTAAACTTGTTTTTTATTTCGTTTGTTTAAAATTTACTGAAACTAATTTTTCATTTTATATGACGTGTTTTAAGTCCTGAAATACACTTTTAGTGCATGACCATACAACGTCTTCCAATTTCCAGCGAGGCAGGTAGATTTTTAGTGAGTAGAAAGGAGAAAGGAAGATACCATAGAAAATGCGCAGAAAATCCATTTTCAGATATAATTCTGGCATGGCCTGGGCAGAGCATAAAGGTTCTTTTTCGTTTCATTGTGCTTTCGATAGAAATCTGCATTTGATTTGCATTGATAGAGTGAGGGCGTCAAAACGGCCGTCAGCTTAGATTTTACTATAAAATTTGTTTCCGATTTCAATATTCTTTTGCCTGTCAAATTTTATTTCAAGTCGTTAATGGAAATGAAAGTCATGGAAAGACGTTAAATAATTATTCTCGGATAATTTTCAGACACTTGAAAATAGTAGTTCACCAAACTCTAATCCGAGATTTATCGAATTTCACAATTTTAATTGAAATGCATTGTTTAATTTCCTCTTCAACATTCTAGCAAAAGAAAATGTCAAAAAATTAGCCTATAAGATAATTTATTACCCTTCTCCCGAAGCAGAATTCCATGTGTTATATCCCAATATTCGCAGTAAATTGGTTTCTGTTTGAACTTCGGAGCGTGTTCGTAATGTATGGCAAAGTTTTATTCAAATTACCTATAAAAATCTATCTTTATTTATAGTCAGTAGAGCAATTTTATTTTTCCAGCCCAAAAAGCGTTTTCCGGTTAAAAACATTTTCCGTTCCGGTCAAAAAACGGTTAGACCGGATTTCAAAATTTTCTCGGGCCCTGGGGCGTCGTGGGGCTATCCTAGGGGCGTCGCAAGACGGTACGCACAGGTCGCCTGCACGCGACGTTTTATCAGCTTGAGATCGATTTGAAAAAAAATGTCGGATCGGGTTAGTTCGATGTTGTCTATTGTGTTTTGCGGTGCACAAGCAGTATGTATAAGAATTTTGCAGACTTCAACTTGGCGAATTTTGCGTCGAGACTTGGGCCTATACAAGTTCCAACTGAACTAGGAGCTCAAAGTTAATGATAATGTAATGAAGCAAAATCCTCTTCTCGTAGTCATCGGAATAGTATTTTTTTGTCCCAATAGCTCGTAGTCGTAGGGCAGCACATTCGAACTGCAATGAAACGGAAAAGTGACAGGAAACAGGTGTGAAGTGAAATTTTTTTTTGACTCTTTGTGCATTGATTGATTTCGAATTCTTGTGAAACGAAAAAGCGACACGAATAAAGAGGAGATAGAGCTCATGGTGGGGCAGCTCGGTCAGAATGAGATAAAGTTTCCTTATTCCGAGCTACGATGAAACGATAAAGCGACAGGAAGCAGGAGAGTGTTGCTAGATCCGCTATGAAGAGACTTCTTCCCTCGCTTCTTCCACCTCTTTCTGGAACAGCCAGGTGGCAGGGTCGCTTTTGCTCCAATTTTTTGCAGAGAAGCACCATCCAAGGCAATTAGATAGGCGCTATCATGTGACTTTTTCCTACTCGTTGTGGAGAAGAATGTGAGCAGTTTAGGTATATCTTTTGTGGAAATGTTCGAATCCATGTAAAAGCGGATCTCATAGCTTTTCTTATGCTGGAAAATTAAGGAGCGACATCAACGTTTTGTTCTAATAAAAACGTTCGTCGTAAAAAATCAAATCACTGAATTAGATTCAACATGAAAAAAATCAGATATAGTAGGTACGTTTCGAAACCATACACTTGAGATTGGGCATACGCAATACGCATACTTAATATTATTTTCGATTTATGCTTACCACACTTGAACAGTGATAAACTTTCGATTAAAAATCGCATGTCAAGTGCAAAGGGAGCCGCTTTCAAGTGGATTACATCAGTTCGGAGAACTTAAAATGTTCCACTTAAATTTTTGAGTCTATCTATTCAACATAAATGATGTAAAACGATTAAGACACGCATTCTTTTGGTTTTGCGTGCTTCTTATTAAACTGCCCTCCGAAGGGTACTCGAACCACTTGAAAGTCTTGCGCATGGTTTGGCTTAAATATTATCCAATTGAATCAATATAAGAAAATTACTGAAACGGAGATGCCTTTATTCAAAGGAGGCATTTAAAATCCCTAAAACATCCCTCCCTCAATTCGAAAACAAATTAAGGACTTAATGAAGCGGCAGTTTTTAGTTATTCACCAACCGAAAAGCGACGTCCTTACTTATTCCTGGAATCAACCATTAGTCACGTTCGATTGAATCGAAATGATTCAGAAGTTCAAATGACGGTTGATATGGTTTTCTTGGAAACTCTGGTAAAGTAAAGATTTAATTCGATTTTTGATCCTTTAATGCAATTTGATACTTTTATAGAGGCGAAAGATAAATGGTATCCTGTGTGATTGGTTGTTACCACGCCTAGTTATAGTTGGTTTCGGATTTGGAAAGGAAGACAGAGGTAGCATAATTGATGTTTTACAACTTCTGAAGGTACCATTTTATCGGAATTTGAATGGTAATAAATGGAAATGTACTTCAGCAGACGGTGGAAATCTGGACTATGCAGTGTCTCGAAATACACAATAGCAAAAGATTACATAAATTAACACATCGCCCCCAAAAGGAGATTAACTACCAGAATTCCTGGCTGCAATTCGATTTGAAATCGCTTTGTGAATGAAAAGCCTATCCTATTTCCACATCTACACCATCAATGTACGCCATTTCATTAAAAGGATGTGATTGACAAATATCCCTGATTCTCGACAGTGAATCGTTAAACCGTCCAATTACTACCTATCCTAGTTTTAATAAGATTTCCTATAAGAATACCTACCATCATTCATATACAGTTCATTGTCCTCTCGTTTCCTTCGTCACGATAAGAATCTTGGAAAGAGGATAAAAGATTACAATAGGACAGACAACGGGATAAAGGGTAACTATGTTATGTCTATCACTTTATCACTCAGGCGAAATCTACTTGACAAGGATAAATTCTTGACGTGTAGCTCTCGTATATCTTTCTCGCATTCAAGTTCACCCTTTCAATTTTCAAGAATAACTGTGTGCCAGCTTCAGATAACAAAAGATGAAACCCTACCAAGTCTCTGAAAGTCTAAATTGGAAGTTGTAAGGCCACTTAAAACGAAACCACACACACTCTCGAGATTATATTGACGACCAACTAAAGGACACTCGAGCTCGAGTATGAAAAGTGATTAATTAAACGCATCCTTTTATCGATGACATTGCTTGACTAGACACTCCTTAAGAACATTAAGATACCTACACAAAAAAGTGTATACCCAACCGTATAATCCAATTTTAGAATGATAATCCGGAAGAAAACCGTGTCCAGGAAATTAGCATGGATGCCTTATTTTGGTCGTAAATTAATCGTTATCTGTTAATTCGAAATTCACATAATCCTTTTTAACTGCACCAGAACTACCACAAGAGCACACGACTATTAGGATCCGCACATGCCGACCGAACAAAACACTGCGCCAACAAGCAAGTGATAAGCATCTGAGCAACCAAAACGCGTGCCACCCGAGCTAATGACCTACCACCCAATTTAACAGGCGGCAAGCATAAAATAAAAACACACACGAGACGTCAGAAGTACGAGCAGGTAGGTAGGTATATTATTCACAAATCCAAGTTTACGTACTTTTTCGCGTCACGATTTACGAAAAGAATACCGGCCACACTGCGCACAGTGACGACATACACCACGTTCGATGGCCGTACGAATACTGAAACCAACAGAAATGTTGTGAGTATCTCGAACCGTGCCGTGCCGCGTCGCGTGCGTTGTGGGTTGTGCTCGAACGCAACACTGAAACCGAATGTACCCATGTAACGTAGATACAACAGGGAAGAATGCTGGACGCTGGAGTATATAGATACAATACAAAATACAATGGTATAAAAGATTTAAACAGGAAGGGTGGATTGGATGGTGCCGTGGTGGATCTTTGGATCTGGTTAGCACAGGACCGGGAGTGTGCGTCAACTCCAGGACCCGAAAGGTGGAAGAACAAAGAAATAGATGATTTTTTTAACGCGTATGGATGCTGGACTATACACTACTTGTGGATCGAATTGGAAGGTGGTGCTAATTGTAGCGTTCGGCCGGCCGGCGCCCAGTGCAGTGTTCAAAGACCAGACAAGGGTCTATAAAGGTTGAATGAAATTAAAAGACTTAGGTCAAAGGAAATTATACGTTTCTAATTAGCGCACTTCGAGAGTAGTTATATTAGGGTGATTCGGGGGCAATTATGCTAGAGTCTTATTCAAGTTCGATAAGAATTGATAAACTGATAGGAATATATTTATATAGCTGAGTCAGATTATGGAGTTCTGAAAACCTTGAAGAAATAAACGATCTAACATTTAAAAAGCATACAAAAATCTAAGACTTTTGAGCCTTTTATAAAATATGTTCCACAAAAACGGGTATTTATGTATATCTATACTTTCGGACATTTGTCGATACATGCTTAAAACGGAGAGAGGTCTAATATTTTTAAATCTTTTTTTAAATGTTTGCTAAAAAGCCATGTAATATGTAAACACTATGTGTTCCTCACAGTAAAATGGTTGCAGATCTTAAGCACAAAATCGTATAAAGAGATGCTTTGCTTTGCTCCTCCGTTGGCGGGCTTTGGAGGGACAACGCAGTAAAGGAAGACCTTGCCTTAGGTGGCGCGCACTGTGAAGAGGATCACAAGTAGAAGGGGATCTCAACCAACTTGGCGTACGCAACTGGAGACGCGTGTTGGTTGGGCCCCAGGTCAACCCCGGACTGTAGCCGTAAGTAAGTGTAACTAAGTAAGTGACAGATACAATAAAGGCACATTTCGTAAAAACGATATCGGTCGGACGGCTTCTTTTTTTTCGATTTGGACTTTGGTGTTGAGCTTTCATGTCCTATCCCTACCTATCTTCATTATAAAGACGATTGCAATTAAATTAAGTGACTTGTGGGACTCGACATATTTAAAAAAAAAAATTGGTGCTGTTTTAGATGTTTTTTCGTGGTAGAAAAACTGGACCATTAAGGTCAATAATGTACAGGCACAGTGGGTTCAGTTTGGATTCAGTTTGGGAGTGGGAGTTTGAGTTGGATTCTTTGAACTCAATACGAAATGTCGATATCTATGAGTTGAGTATGTACCTTAATCTAGGCTGAAATGCATGCCACTGAGTTGGACATCATGTTAAACCTTGAAAAATAATGATCACCTATCTAAGCCGAACTCATTGACAGTCAGATGCTTCAATGACATCTCCAGCCAAGTCAGCCATAAAAAAAAAATAGTTGGCGCAACAGGCGCGTAGACACCCTAGGCCTAACTTCTCACAACCATTCGTTTTGTATGAGTTTTTGTTTTTAGGACGAATGGAAGGGAAGGGAACTACAATTTTATGCCGAGTCCGAACGGATGAATTGAGAAGCTTTTTCGAGACAGTTATACTCTCGGATGTTTGTCAGACGTTAGCGAGAGGTGGCGCAGTAGAAAAAACCTTAAGATGTAATTTGTGTTTTTCTGGGGATAGAACCTGGGACCACTCGCACAGTAGTCCAGCACATTAACCCCTGGCGCTACTGCGCCTACCCAAGTCAGCCATAGTAATATTAAAATCTGCAGGACACCCAGTCCAATGCTAAGCATCTATGTTATCCTGTCCAGTACTATAGGAAAAGGCTATCAGAAATGGGCAACTGCTTAACGCCTGGGAAGTGGGAACAACAACTTCGTCTTAACTACTCGCTAAATACCATTCATCAAGTTCATCAAGTACTATTAATGAAATAATGACCTCAAATAGTTATTTGCGGATGCGCAAAGAACGAATAAAGATTCCCGAACATATTTGTATTTGCTACGGAAAACACTATCCTCGGAGGAGTTAAAAAAAAAACTCTGTCCTAAGGATTATACTAAAATTCTCTATACCTTTAGATGAATGCAACAAAAGAAAATATCCTCCACACCTCAACACTATACCAGTCTACTTCACTTTCTAAAAATAAATCCTTGGGGAAAACAAAAAAGTTACTCCTACAAGTGTCGTCACAGCATACAACACTGAACATGGTCTGTTTGTCTCCCCTTTATAGACGTCAAACTCAAACCTGCTATCCAATTTAGGATATAGTTGAGAGGACAACAAACAAAAAAGGACCACCTCACTGCCTGTTGCTATAATGCCTAGGCCAACCTCCGCTCCAACTATGCAAACATTATTTCCCGACCAGACCAGACCAAACTGAGATGTCCTTTCATACGTCATCGCTTGGAGGCATATCAACTTGAAATGCCAAACGATACTTGTTCTCCCCTTTTGGGGGTTTTGTTACACTATCTGGATTGTTTTTTATGTTTTTGTTTATTTTTAATTCCAACTAAATACTTGTTCAACAAGTTCAAAGCCTTCATTGACAAAAGAAACAAAAACGAATTACGTATAGAGCTAGTAAAGCTTGATGATGGCTTGAAAACTGGTTTCTGCACACCGCAAATAGATATAGACAAATAGATTGTCGGATCGCGCAATTACTCAGTACGCTTGCATATAGATACATAGCATATTAGATAGTTAGATACAACATACAAAGCGATGCTATTGAGTGTAGCTAGAAAAAGTCGACGAGGTTGTCAGTTCAGTGTGGCGGTGTGATCACAATCATAATCACGTTTTATGAGAGAGTAAAAGTGCCAGAGTATCGATGGAGCACGATAAGTAGATCGTAGGCACTTAAGTTGTTGGTGTTTTTGTTTTTGCAGCCGACAGGATGGGGAGGAGAAGTAGGTATAGTTGCATTATAATATAATTGCCATAGAATACCGCATATTGTACCGATTTCAATGGATGAATGTCTAAACACGATTCATTATTGAATACATACGGGATTGAGGCAGCTTATGGCATTTGATGGGCTCGAGTATTTAAAATGAATTTTTGGCTTAATGAAGCACCGAAACTTGACAATGAAGGCTGACAGAGGGAAGATATGAGTACACAATTGTAGCTAAGGGCAATTTTTTTAGTTATTGGGTCGCATGTCACTATAGAGACTAGACTGACTATAGCAACTTTCAGGGCCGATAGACTATTGAGGTGGATTATAGTTGTCCGTTTTACGTGTCGAATGGCACTTAACGAGTAGGTACAACTCCAACAACCTTGAACATTGTTCTAAGAGTTAATCTGAAATTGACAGAAATTGTCAATGGAATTACATATGTGAAATCTCTGACTTCGAATCAGATGTCGGAATGCATACTTTCTAAAAATAAAATCAAAAAGTCGTAGGTATGTCTTACGTGCTATACTATAGTTCAATCGAATCGGTGTTGTCAATGGTTTTTAAAATGCTTAAACATAAAGAGTGTCAGAAGTGTGATTTTTTCAATAAAGGAGTTCTAAGGGTAATAATAATAAAGTGAAAGAAACGGATAAGAATCGGAAGTTTTACTAAAAAGTAAAAATAACTTGTACATGCGACAAGAACGGACCAAAGATCTCTCAAAAAAAAGGAAACCTTTTGTAACGACGATGACCCGAATTTCACTGTACCTACTCTTAAATCAAAAACGGTCCAAGACTTCCGTCCACCCGACTAAAATGAAGTTAGGTTAACAACATCTAAATTTAAGTCCAACCAGGCTACAGAACCGGACGGTCTCCATACCGAGCAATTTAAGGTAGAAGAAGGTGATTTCGGTGAGAGTATATACCAACTTGTGTCCAAGATTATAGCCTGCATTAAAATATTCCTGATGCATGGAACCTCAGCCTCGATCCGAAGGAAAAGGGACCCCTCAGCTAAGCCAAGGAAGTCTAGAGTCGACCATGAACTGATCTTAGAAAAAAAAAACCAGAATTCCAAATCAATATTCACCATCTTTTTAGCGATTTAAGAAACCCCCATGACAGCATCTAGGAAGCCAAGATATACAGGATCATGCTTAGTTTGCTCAGTCTGTGTAAGGTGTGTAGATGTAGCAGCAATGTGGACATTTAAATCAAAAAAAAAATTAAACAAGTCGACGCTTTGTTCTTTTAGTTCTTTAACATCATAATTGACGGAATTGTGCGAAGCTTAGAAACCAACTAAAGGTGAGCTGTCAAACTTACGAGTTTTACAGCGACTTCAACGTACCCACATCAACGCTTTGGCCCACAGAGTCTTTGATACTAGCCCCAAAGTTCAACGCGGATGAGGCCTAATGGCGCCTAAAGATGCACACACAAGTATAACTGAAAGCAAAATGAAAGCACAATGAAGTGTACATGTGGAGGCAATTGACTAGACTAGGGCCCGAGCTAACTGAAGACAATATGTCCGTATGGGCACCCTATTCTTAGGACGAGTGGTAAGAACCTACTGAGTCCGTCCGAAGGGATGTATTAAGAAATTTTCCCAGGACAGTTATACTTTTCGATGTATTGGTCGTAAGAAAATAATTGCTATTGTCAAAAAAAAAACTTGAAAAGTGTTCGTTAGGAAACTACAGTCGAATTCTATCTGTTGGTAAAAAAAATTAATAATTTCAACCATTTGGTTAGAATTATGTTTATTTTGTTCCTCAACAACCGGGCCAAAAACAGACTCCAGTATTTTTACCAGCGAAATGTATGAGATGAAATTCAACTTTTCAAGAAAGTTTCAAGGCAACTCATCTTATCTCCTAAGCAACTCCAAGATTTTCCATAATAAGGTGGGCTATTTGATCAGTTTGTATATATGCACCCAAGGCGTTTAAATACAATTTAAAGTGTTCACCCTTAAATCAGCTGCATGTGGTTATCTGCTACTTCATTTAAACATTTTTATTGATAAGTCATTGCCTTGAAGTCAAGAACTTGCCTATATCATTTACCACAGACCCAAGAAATTGAAAGAAAAAATCAGAAACAGGCAACTTCCTTCCCAAGAAGCTGTCAGTTTCACACAAGAGCACTTAATAAACTTCACATTCATTCATCCCCAGCATTTTTCCGTTTCACACACACCTCGATGACGGATGAAGTCCTCCTTTAGAGAGGAAGTTGCACAATGTACCTATATAATGTAAGTCACTATACTCCTCCCCTGAGGGTAGTAATTTCGAAGTTTTTAACAAGCAACACGACTTCGTATCAAATTATGGTACATAACTCGTAATTTTCATCTCACCCTTCAAAAAATACTCACGGTTTTGTTTGCATTACATTCGAGAGTCTTGGAGAGTAGGTACCTTACAGCGTTACCCCTGGCGACTTTTCATAGAAACTGTGGCTCGGAATTTTCCCATTTATAATAATAATAATGACGAACTAACTACTTTGGTAATTAAATCCCCCGAGAAAGGAGATCAGCAAACTTTCAAGTGGACATTGAAGAGCACCCTTGAATGTGTTCTCTCTCACCCATCCTTCTCCATTTTGGGCGAATGAATGATTGCATCCCTTACTAGACGAACAGAATCCCTTGCGTTTAACACATGCGTATGTTTGAATTTGTTCCGTTCATATATATTTCTTGGTAATATTTGCTATTCGATAATAAACCGTAGGATAATCGACAACGAAGGATGAATGACTCCCCCTCTCGGCCAGTGGCATTTTGCAACATCAAACAAATAATAAACATCCATTCGAGGAAAACCTAATAAAACGCAGGCATACTCGTTCATAGACCAATGCCAGACAAACGACGGGATGGAGACGAGGATGCCAGCAAACCGGGGGCAAATATTTTCCATATTTGCTCAGAAATAGAGGTACAGACGTGTATTGTATACATATGTATTCGTATCGTATGTATACATACATGTAGGAAGAGGAATTCTGGTTCCGGCATTGGAGTAAGGATTTTTAAAAATAAAATGCCTGCCATCGCTCTCTCAGTCAGGCGAGCATTTTCAAGGACTCGACATTGCGTTTATTGTACCCTTTTGAGATCCGGTTACATTGTCGTTTAGTGAGAGTGGCAGCGAGCGAGTATGGCTTAAATGTTCTATCAGGTCGGAATAAAGCCAGATATGGCCTATAATTATTATGAGTGTTCATCCTGTGAGGGTGACACTAAATGGGGTGGGTACTCATTTTCGACACAGCTCCGGTCTAGATTTGGTAGCAGATTTCAGTGGTTTGAACCTAGAGTATGAATAGGCGGCTAATTTGTATGATGGGGAGATGCTTGGATACGCATGAGGTGATGCAGTTAAAATAGACATCGTTAGACGACATCATATGTAGATTAGATACATAATAGTAGAGTGAGCGGGTTTAATTAAAATCTGGCAGTTTAATAGTGGGTAAGGCAAATGGTTTGTTTGGTTGTGAGTTTAAGATGGGATAAGTACCTACTCAGCACGGCAGGGACAGTGGTTTCCTAAACCGGACAATTTCTTTAGTACACTGCAGTTTTTAAAGATGTAAGTCTAGCTGACAAAACAAAATACAAAACTTTGTAATGCATTTTCTTTTAAATTTGTATTTCTTTCGAGTGAATCGACCAATTGCGAAAAAATCATATCTAAATGCTGCTCCATTAATCCCTTTAACTAAGTCTAAGAAATACGACGAACAGAAAAGCTAATCTCTTCAAATATATGGGCCAATATTTCAAAACATTAATATCTTGGACCTCGAAATGGATATTTACTAATATAATCAAATTTAATATTTTTTTTTGGTTACTCCGTATTTAAGAAACATATATCTATCTATATATATAAAAATAAGTTTTATTGTGTTTGTCGCCAATGTTCTCTGTAATGCGTGAACCGACTTTGATTCTGGAAATTTCCCATGAAATGTGACGTTAATACCATGGTTTGTAAGTATATACGGTCTTTGTAGGTATATTGGTTCATGAGTTATAGGGGCGTGGCACCTCCCATACAAAAAATGCATTCAAAATATTATATTTCGAAAACCACCGAATCGATTGAGTTCAAATTTACATAAAATCCTAGGTATTGGCACAGAAGTATACCTGTGAAGATTGGTTAAAAGTGGACAAAGGGGCGTGGCACCACCAATACAACAAAATCATTAAATAGTCTTATATTTCGAAAGCCACCGAATCGATTGAGTTTAAATTTACACACAATCTTAGGTATTGGCCCAGGATTATTTCTGTGAAGATTGGACAAAATTGGACATAGAGGCGAGGCACCGCCCATACAAAAAACACATTCAAAATCTTAATCTCGAAAACCACCGAATAGATTGAGTTCCAATTTACACACATTCTTAGGTATCAGCCCAGGAGTATTCCTGCGAAGATTGGTTAAAATTGGACAAAGGGCCGTGGCACCTCCCATACAAAAAACATTCAAAATCGTATATTTCGAAAACCACCGAAACGACTGAGCTCAAATTAACAGATAATCGTACATAAAGGGGTGTGTCGCTATTTTTCGACGGTCATGGTAGCCAAAGTTTGTAAAATTTATAACATTGATAGCTATATATTGTCCTGATTTTTTTATTGTTGTATTTTCGGGGTTCGCTAGTTATTAAATATTTCAAGCCAATGGACCAGCCAATTTAATTAATTTTAAATGATTTTTTTCACGGGAATGACAAAATCTTATCTTGCTAACGATGAGACATTTTCGGTTGTTTTATTTACACTTTTGCGAGGCTATTTGGGATAGATGGTCAGTCTCTTGCTGGCTTACCTATCGCTCAAACCAAATTTAAGAGTTATTAAATTATACTTAATAAATGAATTATATAATGTTTTCGAACAAAGGCTTTTATTTGCGGAAATATAACAAAAATATCTGTAATTACGGTGGTCAGGCGATAGGCCAAACAAATTCAAAATCGGACAAAGGGGCGTGGCACCGCCCATACAAAAAAAAAACATTCAAAATATGTAGTATATCTCGAAAACCACCGAATCTATTGAGCTCAAACTTACAGCTAATCTAAGGTATTGACCCTGGAGTGCTCCTGTAAAGATTGGTCCAAATGGTCAATGATCAATTAATAGGCCAAAAAAATAAAAAAAATTAAAATAATAAAAATCTAAAAAAGCAAGAAAAAGCCTGGCGAAGCCGGGGAGGTTCAGCTAGTTTATCTATCATATATTCATATAAAGAGAAGAAATACTGGTTTAAAACAAAACCGACCATTGTATTATGTATTGGTAAATCGTCAGGAAAAGGGTGGGAATTTTACTTGGAACCTGAGTTATAAGCTACGGGAAAAACATTTGTAAGTGGATCTATCCTCTTAGATAATTTCTCGACTTCTTCAGACTTCCTCGCTGCCATTTGATAAAATGGATAGGATACGTTCAATTAGGTACCTAAACCTACATAGCAAATATACATAAATTCGACGGAGTGTCTTTCGTCGATTCAAATTTGATCAAGTTGCTTTATAGTCGTGCCATGTAGATGATGCAAAATTGTTCTCCTGTCAGCATTGGCATTCAAATCACAACTGAGGACATTAGCAATTTGCTTGGATCGACAAATAAAATTATCTACAGCTTTGCTGATGACAGCACTCTTATATCCTCTATCTCGAACAGTGGGCCTGTGAATGCGGCTACATCACACAGTCAGAGATGTGAACAAATTAGTTCTCTAAATGGTGTTCTGGACAAAATCTTGAAGTGGGGAAAAGACAACTTGGTTGTATTTAATGCAAACAAGACACAGCTCACAACATTTTCCACGAAAAATGCATCAACAGTTCCTCAGATCCAAATGGATGACCATCCAATCCATACCAAGACTCAATGCACCTTCTAGGAGTCACAGTCAATTCAGGAATCACATGGCACGACCACATATCCTATATCGCACGATCGGCGTCCGCTAAGTTGAGCTACCTATTTAGAGCAAAGAGGTACCTTAGCCCCAAGCAACATCTCCTTCTCTACAAAGCACAGGTTAGACCAGGCCTGGAATATTGCTCCCATATATGGAGCTCGGCCCCAAAACATTCACTTAACCTACTTGACAGCATACAGGGACATCGAATCTGCAACCGTTGGTGCACAGAAGACAAGTCGCTGACCTATGCTTGTTCTATAGGTACTTCCATGGTAGATGTTCCGAGGAACTCAAGGACATTATCCCTCGAAATGCAAATTTTGGGCGCCCCACAAGACAGGCTGATAATGCTCATGACCATACAGTACATTTGACAACCGCGAGGACATCATCTTTCCAAAACTCCTTCTGTTACAGGACAAACAAACTTTGGAACTCGCTTCCTGGAGTTATATTTCCAGAAGACTACAATTTGCAGCAATTTAAGTGCAGAACTAACATACATCTGCAAGCATCTCGGGGCGCTGTTGAAGCGTTATAGGTTTACCTTTCCCGGGAGAAGTATTTAAAAAAAAAAAAATTGCGACATATTTGGATATTCTACTTTCTGAGAAAAAGATGTGACTCGGCTAGTCCTAAAATTGTCCTTCAGCCAACCCCAACATAATATTTGAATCTCAGAGACCGAAGTAGATACCGCGCTTAGTCTGGATAGCTGGAAGCAACGTAATCATGGATCAGGAGTCAGAACTGCTAGCTTTTGCATATTCATCTATGAAGTTAAATTTTTTTGGATATGAATTTGAAGTTATTATATGAAAGAAATGGAAACTGATGAACGCGTTAACTAGGCCAGTGATTTTTATACAGCGATATAATTTCCCTACTCATTCTGGATTATTGCTGTTTGTGTACAATAATAAGTTGTGATCATACGACCTATACTCGGGTAAGCTGTATGTATAACAGCATACCCGAGTTAAGCAAATGGCACTTCAAAGTAAAGGCACATTAAGATCGTATAGTTACATAAAAAAATAACACTCAGCATAATAAAAAGTTACAAAGTTTGCTGTGTGTATCTCAATTTCCTCTCAAATGGATTTTGATGGAAAATCAGACTATCCGTCGTCCTTTAACCTCTATATCAGTCATGCGTCTCCATCATCAAAACGCAGTAATCCCTTAAAAAGAAAACATTCATCCACCTAAAGACTCCTCTGCGTCTTTGAATATTCAAAATTACTATGCAAAATGCAAATTATTTCCTCAAATCCAGCAGCACGTTGCATCTATTCCCAGAGACTTTAGCCAAATTAAAAGCAACTCACATCTTTGTCATTGTGTCTCTTCAGGTTGTATTATAATGACAACGCACATCACCAGCACAGTAATAGGTGAAAACAAATTTCCATGTCCTTAGGTTGTAACACTAAAAAAAAACCAACAAAACACTCGCGTCTGCAAAACCTCTAGTCGGGTATGCTGTTGCCTCATTGTCATGGCAGTAACATCTGTTCAAAAAAGAAACAGCTCATGCTTAGTCTGGCGAATGAAGCACGCAACAACCCCTAAAGCCCAACTCCCACTCCATGGGGCAGACGGAAAGAAAACACAACATAGACCCTTTAATAAATAAATGTGTTGTGTTTGTGACAAGTTTCTCTTTCATCTCATACTAGGAAGCTGTGTGTCGACAGGGTATCGTATCGTATCGTATCGAATCGACCGGCAGCAACAGTAGCAGGTAGGCGGCAAGACACCGAACGCATGCGTTTGAAAACCAAAAAAGGACATCGAACCGAAATTTTCCCTAAAATACAATTTGCAATTTTACGCTTTAAATGTATAATTGCAATTGTTGAGAGAGGCGAGTTGGAGGAGCTACCTTGATCCTGTTGGGATATTTTTATACCCTCCACAGGAAGGTATATTCACTTTGCCATTACGTTTGTAACGCCAAGAAGGATTCACCGGAGACCCTATAAAGTATATATATTCTGAATCAGGATCACATTCTGAATCGATTTAGCCATGTGTCCGTCTGTCTGTATGTCTGTATGTCTGTCTGTCCGTCTGTCTGTCTGTCTGTCTGTTGAAAGCCCGATAGCGTCCAAAGGAATTGACCTAGGCGAATGAAATTTTGTGAGACGACTTCTTTTTACTGTCGCCAGGTCGGTATTGAAAATGGGCTATGTCGGTCAAGTAGTTCTGGTACCTCCCATACAAAACCACTATTAGACCCACGTCTCTCCCTGTCTGTTGAAATCACGATAGCGTCCGAACGAATCGACTTAGGCAACTGAAATTTTATGAGAGGTCTTATATTTATGGCCTTCAAGTTTGTATTGAAATTTGTCTATGTCGGTCAAGTAGTTCTGTTACCTCCCATACCAAAGCCAATATTTGACCCATATATCCATGTCTGTTGAAAGCACGATAGCGTCCAAACGAATCGACTTAGGTGAGTGAAATTTTGTGAAAGGACTTTTTTTAACCGTCGTCAGGTTGGTATTGAAAATTGTCTATGTCGGTAAAGTAGTTCTGCTACCTACCATACAAAACTAATATTAGACACATACTAACTCGCATGGCAAACATTTTGCATGACTTTTATGCAGTGGAGGGTATCAAAGCATCGGCCAGGCCGATGATAGCACTTTTACTTGTTACTTTGTTACTTTGTGGTTTATATCTGCTAGTGACTATACTCGTGGAGTTATGTGCAGTATTCGAGACAACATTTTCTATAGGTACATATAATGATGTCAATGAAAACGTGTTAAATGCAATGACTGGAAACCCTACTTTCGAAAGTACTGTGGAACTATAAATCTAGACGTAAAAATGCGTTCAATTCGGCAAATTGGGATCGCAGTCATTAGGTGTCTTTATCGGATTGAAATATCGAACTGAACTAGGCGTAGGCTCTTTAATAATAGAGTCCTCCTATAACATATTTCTCACATACAGGAATGAAATATAGTATTAGGTAACTGGCGCTGTGCTACACCTCCCGACCCCAGTCTTAGGCCACAAACTACATACAACTAGACCGTCGACTCCTCCCACATAACGGACTTTGCCTACAAGCTGCCTGCGGGCCCATCATTTTTCATGTATTGGTGCTGTACAAAATCAAAGGAGCGCTATTAACGCACGCATACTTGAAAAATCCTAGGCCCATGGTATAGCATGGAAAATCATTGCGGCCATTGATTTTGACATTTCACACGTATTCACAGACAGGGGAATTCATTCCGGGGAGAATCGGGTAGGTGCACGGAAGTCGGCGGTCTAGGCCCCCTTCTATGGAACGCTACGTATAACCAAGTTCTTTTCATACCGATTCCAAGAAAAGCGACAATTATCGGCTTTTCGATAAAAGAGGCGAATTAGGTATACAAAATCCATGTCTACTTTTGGCATCCCTGGAGTGTGCAACTGGAGGCAGTTAGCCCAAAGACCGAGCTAACTAGATAGGCGTAGTATCTACGGTTGGGGCCCAGGTCTACCCCCGACTATAGCGCCACTAAGTAAGTGAGTATAGGTAAATCGATAGTGATGATCCCTTTCTTCAGGCCAACGGTACCGTTATATAAGGCCCCTTTCGTGCAAGGAGTTCAGCAAAGAGCCCCGGTCTCCAGATTAAGGGTTGTGCGTCAAAGTTGCTAAAAAAAACAACTGCAAGCCTCAGATAAGGGTTATCCGAATATGAAAGATGGTAGATAGATACAATACCTACGTAAAAGAAGCCTGAATGACCTATACTAAGAGCTTTTCTTACAAACGGGAGACGACTTAGTAATCTACATGCGCCAACTTATTTGTAAAATTTTGTCTGAAGTACATAGATATATGTCATCGGAAGCCGCTAGACGCACTAAAATCGAGTGTCAAAAGTCAAAACCGACAATGGGCGAGGTGCTACGCTTTGAAAAGTGTTTTTTGCCACTTAATTTTGAGGTCTTTGTCGGAAAAGAAATAATTAATATATTAAATATAGAAATAGAAGAACAAAATTCTCTCCCTTGACATCACAGGCTTCGTCAAGGAACTAGCTTCACTGCTTACCCAAATGTCTGTAACAATAGGCAGCTTCAAGGAATACACCAAGCAACTTCTGTAACAGCTTTTACAAAAATTAATCAAAATTCCCTTCCGATGGAAGTCAAACATTTGTGGGACGCATTAAATCAGTTGCCTTGTAGACAACAGCATTTATCTCCGCATGAAGCCCTGTACTTCGCATTCTTTTGTATATACCTTTTACGCAACAATCCCCCTCTTTGAACTAATCCAATACGTATCTGTGTATCCTCCCAGACATTTTTCTTTGCATAGATCTTTAAATTCAAATCACCATAACCGCCTTATTTTTTTCGTATAACAAATGTGGGCATGTCATCTACCTATATGATATATTCGCCGTCGTCACAGTTGGGGTTCGTTTGTTTGATTCCCCCCTTGATTTCAACTACAGGAAATATGAATAACAAATCGTTAAAAATCAAGAAAACGCTTTTACACGCATCCTGCCTTAAAAACCTTGCCAGACACACTCAATTATTCGTTCTCTTAAAGATTCAACCCACAACAAGAGGATGATGTGCTCCCCCTCGCAAGAAAAGAAGTCGGATAAGTTTGTACGAATTTGGTGAAAAAGTTTCCAATTGTCAAAGCAACCCTAGACTGTTACCGGCAACCGAAAACCATAGAGATACCTATTTCAGACCATTAACTGCCAAGGCAGCTGCTCTATCCAAACTCCTTCCACCGTCAAAGGTCGAACGGTTCGGTATATGGTGGGGTTCATGGTAAAGCGAATTTTCGCAATAAATCTGAGTCCTCCACAGAAAATACAAAACAAAAGGGAAACGCAACAAAAAAAAAAAAGAAAGTGGAAATCCTTTCGAATGGCAACGCACCCGATTTAGGGGTTGCAAACGCAGACAAAAATCCATGGTTGCTCTGAACAACTCTTTGGGTAAAATAATTGAAAACTTGAAAAGGAAACCAATCTGCGATGCCAATCAGAGGATACAATCGGTTGTCATAGAGATGTCAAAATGCTTGTACATCGAACCCGTTTGAAAGGGTGTCGGTTATACTCTGACAAATGCATCCTTAAAATATTTCGACAACTCTCTGACATCAGATGAAACATGAAAGGGGATGGCGCAATGAAAACCATCTCCCCTTACAGCCGGTTTGTCGGAATTTGCTGCCGTAAATAATGGGCGGCATGTGTGTCCTCTAAACACTGGCATTGACATTTTTATATGACTTTCACTTATGGGATGCATTGTGGATGCTTCCATATGTATGAACCAGGTTGCTATTCTATATGCTCTGTGATGTATTGTACGTGCATAGGGGATGATTCAAATGTATACATATATGTTGCACGAGTTCGGTTAGTGTTCGTATTCTGGGGGTTGTTTGAGAGTCCTTAAGTGGTGACCAAATACCGGGGTACTTTACGGTTCTGACAATTTCCTCTGAATACACGTTTGAAGGGTATTTTCCTGGTGGAGCTGTGTATTTGTATTGGCGTTTTGAGGTTTTCAAGTTGTTCAAAGTAGTCATAAAATATGAAGAAAAGAAGGAGTGACCTGGGGAGATATTAAACGAATTCAAAGATTTTTTTTTTAGATATCCCTTTATGGAACACCATATTTTTTCAAGCTCCTAGTTTATGTCGCCTGAAACTATGAGCACATTTGACAGACTGGAAGAAAAATAAATTACTCTCGTTACCACATTCTGTATCTCTTTCTGTCCATTAACCCGAGTAAATCAAAAATTCTAGGTGGACCTGGACTGAGTCAGCTTTCAAGGCTGACCGTGCAAGTTTCGGGGTTTTAGATAACCTGATACACTAAAACGATACCTTTGATTATTTAGCTTGGAAAATAAGGATGCCGGAAAAATGGTAACCGTCACGAATGTTATAGATAAAAGCTTTGGGATTTTGAACATTTTTCAAAAGACTGGAAATAATCCATCGCCAGTGTGAGTAGCTGTCGATATTACTCCATCAGATGTCAACGGAGATGTCAGTACATCAGCACCGAAGATCTGTCAAATGATCCTAGGTAAAGGCGGGACAATAATAAAGAAAATGATGCGAAGTATTGTCCCGCTTATAGTACGCTAGGTTTCTTGCCAAAAGGAAAATGTGGCGTAAACGCCAATAAGTTGTCTAAACTAGATTCTGCTAACAACCGTACAGATTTTTGGGAGCATACGTTTAGTATCTGCCCGCACTACTGTAGTAGTGCATACAATTGTGTGCAGTAATGGAGGTCCCAACCGGTTACTTAGGAATCTCATCTCATCCTCTTACCAGACAAAAGTCAATGAGTTCAGCCTTGCGACCGAATTCAAAGAATTCTAGTATTAATCGCAGCCTTAACTTAACTTGACTGACGTAACAGATTCAGATACTCCAACCCCACCACCTATTCTCAACAATATAGTCGGCAATTATCCAGATAGGTGATTGCATACAATGTAGATTAGATATCCGCTTGAAAAACAAAGGCATACTTGCCGAACGAATAGAGAAGCCTAAGGTTGTCTCATGGCTTGGGTAGCGCGTATTACTCTACTATTGCATCCAGAGCTAATCCAATTACAGTTCCTCAATTTCTAAAGTTTTCTCTTATACCACGCTTCTGTGAGGCTCGTGTAGTTGACGAGAATAACATTACTGCCATCTTCTTTGTCAGAAAATAATGGACTAATGTCACCAAATTAAAAATCACAGCAAGCAGTCAAAAGCTTAACAGGCAATCAGACTTAAAAACTCCTTCCTTCGTCAAAAGTATCCAATAGCTTTGAGGGTTCCTTAGGAGCCATTAGGAGGCCTCTATAGGAAAAGTTTGGAGGGGAGAGGACGTTGGAAATTTGAAAATGACAAGATGATGGATGTAGGCCGGATGTTGGAATAAAGAAGAGGAAACGGATATAGAAATGGAGAGAGGTAGCTGAGTGCGAGGGACGTGGCATGCTTGCGATGCTCGACATAACTCGTCGGAAATGACTAAATTCAAAATTTGTGCGACCTAAACGAATGCCACAAAATAAGCTTTTTCTAAAGCCCCATTTAGACGGTCATTTCAGTTTCAGTTTCAGTTGAGCCATCAGTTAAGCTTTCAGTTAAACTGATGTCTAAATACAAACATTCAAGGTTCTAACTAAAACTGAGACTGAAACTGATAGAATTCCCATAAGTTTTCAAATCAGTTGTCAGTTTTAGTAGAAATAATCTTCGAACCTTCGGCTAATCACGAGTAAATTGGAACCGCAACTGAATACTAGACTGATATCTAAATACACTGTATAACATCAGTTCAATTGAAAGCTTAACTGATAGCTCAACTAAAACTGAAACTGAAATGATGGTCTAAATGGGGCCTAAGAGTTAATTTTAAATAACATAGCTGTAGGTAATTGTTTATACAAAATACTGTCTGCTGACAGATTTTATAACCATCGCGTGCATTCTTAAGAGTCTTAATTTTTCAAAAAGTATTTTATAAAAACTAAAATTACCTAATTGAAGACAAGTGGCAGCACTCCAATCTACTTCGCTTGTATAACAATATTATTCCAAAAAATGTGGTTTGTGTCCGGGTAGATTTTATCCAGCGCAGACACAACCCTCTAAGGCTTGAAAATCTTTTATAATTATAACAACATTCGTAGATAGAATATTTAATCGGTACACCATATAACCCAATCTCAATATTACAGTCGAACGAATGGTTGTAGAACAGAATACATCTAAGCTTTATCAGCACTTTCACTCGAAATACATAAAAAAATGTAACAGTCACTTACCGATTAATCATGGCGTCATTTCCGTTCTGTACCGTTTGAGCTGGTATCACATTCGCATTTGCTGCCGATTGGTTTTGATTGTTTGCTGGGTTTTGTTGCTGTTGCGGTTGATGATGTATTTCGGCTTTTATTGAACCGGTTAGACTTTTGGATTGCTTTGATTGTTGCTTGTATCGGCTAAGCGCAAAGAATAGAGCGAGTACTGCTTTCAAACGGCCGGCACAAATGTCATTGGTGGTGATTGTTTCCAAACCGCTGACCGTTTGACTGCGAAGGATGTTCAGGCAGGAGTTTACGTTGTCGTACTGAAAGAGAAGGAGTTATTATATTCAATTACTCTTACATAATGTAGCTATTATTGGTTGGGATTATCTAATGTTATTGCATTGTAAGGTTACTTATATAAGAATAATTTGGCCACTGTCGAAAGTATATAACGATACCAACAACGTATCAGTATGAAATTGAAAACGTCTGATCAGATAGTCCGCCATAACCAACAAATTTGAACAATTCTCGACTGACAATGACAACGACAATGAGAACTATTGTATAGTTACCACTGCGAAAAAAAGTATTGCCAATTCAAAAGTCGCCTTAGGCTACGGACAGAGTGCATGTTAAAAGCGAATAAACTCTTCTGCTTAGTTTTTTAGAAAGAAATTCAAGCTAAAACGCTGCTGTCTATAGATTTGGGTACATAATCGAATACATACTTTTAATGGCATTCAAAAGTAGGTATTCAGCAATTTATGTCGGCATGTTTTCGAATGACTTCGTAAATCTTTGTAAAGATGATATTCGTCATATTTATTACGTGATGGCTGAAAAATAAATTATTTAATGGAAAGTCCTCTTCTTCTGACGAATCCATTTCCATAATTAAAGGATGTAGTTTATTTTGATGCACTTCCGAAGCGTTAATGCTAGCGTTTATTATGGACACCATTCGCTTTGCTTATAGCTTAGAATCTTTAGCTTTAACTTTCGCTCCGCTTCTCGCGTTCACTCTGTTCGTAGCCTTATGCCCAATTCACAACGGCGCTTTGCCGCTTGCGTGCGTTGACAGGCGTTTTAGAAACTTTACCGTACTTTATGTCAACGCGCGCAAGCCGCAGTTTTCCAAAACTAAATGCCGCTTCAGAGCTTTGGCGCGTTGAGAGACTAGAGTATGAGAGATTGAAAGTTCTGTTTGGTTTATGTTAATATACCCGAATTCAGAGTAGAATGCAAGTTTACTCCTTTTTGCTTATAATTGTTATTTTAATGTACGAATTAAAAGGAAATGTGTTTAAAATAGTAAAAAATTCATAAATAAATTACAATTATTGTATTTTCACTTTTCTTGTCGTGGAATATTTTTGTGGCAGAATTGTCTGGTGCATGAAATGTACATAGATACACAGGTACAAGCCTTCCCATGAAAGTCCTTTCAGGCGAGGCAGGTAGATGTTTAGTTTGGTTGAGAAAATGTGGATAAATTACACCGAAAATCCCTTCCTTAACAATCCCTTTTATTAAACAAATATGTACTTAAATATTATGGAAAATGTAGCGACGGTCCATTTTTTAGCCTCCGACTTACATATTGGTCACAATGACACAATAGATAAATTGAATAAATTGAAATGGACAATGTTGCCATTTTTAGTTCGTTTAATTTAACCTGAACACTAAAAAAATTATTTTTAGTACCGTGCTTTTAAGACTCAACTTTGTAAAAGTTTTAATTACATTAATAGGTAATTAGTACTGACATTCGGGCATGCTCATTACTTAATGCTCGGAAACATTGAAGGGCCTAGAACGAAGTAACCGCAACCAGAAAAGGGCAATGTTAATGGAATAGGCCAAGAAAACAGAAACATACGAAATTATGACACTGAGGAACATAAAAGAGTAGATGGATGAACGTTTACTTGGATATGCACAGACTTTATATTTTAAGGTAAAAAGCCTAGATTCCTAAAGCGTTAACCAAGTATGGTAGTACGAATGAAAGCTAACATTGAAAACATTAATTTAACTTACAGCCATGCCTCGATAAGGACAAAGACGACGAATTAAAAAATTGCTTCATTTATGTTCATAAAAATCGTTGTTCACAAAAATCACTTTAAATTAATTCTTCGATTCTATTTAGATAATCATAAAGGAATTGTACATAGCCTATGCGACACGGACACTCCATCCTGGAAAAGATAAAGTCTAAATGACTAAGTGACGTGACGGAAAATCGTCATATCAAGCACGGGTTTCCCTTTCCCACATTTCGACATTCAGAATCCATAAGCAAAAATTAGTTTTTCTAGCACCTGCGGCTACAGACGGAGGAGAAAAGACGAACACAAACTTCTCAAAAGAAAAAGAAGGCAACTGTGACTGCAAGGTTTTTATCTAAGGCTAAGGTAGGTAAGACTCAATGGCACAATTTTTTACCATAAACACTTATAATGTTCACTTATGACAACATTAACACTCCAAGTCGCCAAAGCGTGGTTCTGGGCCAGAAGTATATAGGTAGCCCTACGACTCTACAATAAACATGCGCGAAAAACGGAGAACGTTTCGATACAAAACTTTAAGTCAACGATGCGATAGGTATCTAACATTGTGGTTATAGACTGGGAATATATAAGTATACAGCAATATTTTTCCTGCGGCATAGATCTTGTTAATAAATCTGCCAGAAGATCTGTCAGTAAGAAAAACCCCACAAAGGGGCTTATTGCTGTCATATCTTTGCTGGAATTTAATTGTTAAGGATCTATACTGAAATGCTTAAAAGCGGGGGAGTAAATGTGGATGAAGTTGATTTTCTCGTCCCAGGAAGGACTCCTGCAGTTTGCTATAAATGCAGCAGTGCCTCAAGGATCTATTATTTCTCCAACTCTATTTCTTCTCCACATCAAAGATTTGCTTGGATCGACAAATAATAATATCTACAGCTTTGCTGATGACAGCACTCTTATGTCCTCCATCTCGAACAGTGGGCCTGTAAATGCGGCAACATCACACAGTCAAAGATGTGCACAAATTAGTTCTCTAAATGATGATTTGGACAAAATCTTGAAGAGGGGGAAAGAAAACTTGGTTGTATTTAATGCAAGCAAGACACAGCTCACGACATTTTCTAGGAAAAATGCATCAGACCCGAATGGATGTCCATCCAATCCATCTTAAGGACTCAATGCACCTTCTGGAGTCACAGACAATTCAGGAATCACATGGCAGGACCACATATCTTATATCGCAAGATCGGCGTCCGCTAAGTTGGGCTACCTATTTAGAGCAAAGAGGTACTTTAGCCCCAAGCAACTTCTCCGTCTCTACAAAGCACTGGTTAGACCAGGCCTGGAATATTTTTCCTATATATGGAACTCGGCCCCAAAACATTCACTTACTTACTTGACAGCATACAGAGACTAGCAGTTCGACTTATTGGAGACCCTACACTCACATCGAATGTAGAACCGTTGGTGCACAGAAGACAAGTCGCTGACCTTTGCTTGTTCTATAGGTACTTCCATGGTAGATTTTCTGTGGAACTCAAAGACATTATCCCTCGAAATGCGACTTTTGGGCGCCCCACAAGACAGGCAGCTAATGCTCATGAGTCATGACCGTACAGTAGTACACTTGACAACCGCGAGGACATCAATTTTCCAAAACTCCCTCTGTTACAGGACAAGCAAACTTTAAAACTCGCTTCCTGTAGATATATTTCCAGCAGACTACAATTTGCAGCAATTTAAGTGCAGAACTAACATACATCTGAAAGCATATCGGGGCGCTGTTCAAGCGTTATAGGTTTCGCCTTTCCCGGGAGAAGTATTTAAAAAAAGGCACCTTAAAGCCTTATTAAAGTAACTGCTGCTAACTGGCTAATACTGAATACTTCCACAAAACACGAAGTTGGACCAAAGCAAAATGTATGTATTGTCTTTGAGTAGGTCACACCTTCCCAAACAAGCTTAGAAGAAGTCTTGTCCGGGCTGAAGATAAATACTATATCATCAAATTTTCAGATAGCTAAGTAGCAATTTAGTACCTATAGTTATGGTTCTAATATTATAGCTTTGTATTGGAAGTACCAGAACTATGTACTTGACCAATATAGCCCGTTTTCAATATCAATAACCTAACGACGGTAAAAATAAGTCCTCTCACAAAATGTCACTGAATAGGTCTCTTCTTTTGAACACTACCGTTTTTTCAACAGACAGACGGACATGCCTAAATCTATTGCCGTTACAAATATCATAAGCATGACAAAGAATATAAAAACAGTTTGACAGCTGACACCTTCGGTTAGTAAAAATGGAGCACTACATTCGAGAGAAAAACGTGTTTCCATTGTTGAAGAATATTTTAAAAATGTTTAAAGTTCAGCTGCCACGTCGAAATATTGATTTAACGTCGTCAACTGGGATAATCAAGTATATTAAGGATTTGTGGTAAAATTCCTAAACGCTGTCAAACGCTAAACATCAAAATTTTGTTCCATGCAACAATTAGTCACCATATGAACATACCCCACACTCAAATACTACCTTAATTACCAAGCAAAGCATGCACTTCTCTGACCTGACAGTTAATCAATCACTTCACAGCAACCTATCACAACACCAAAGACACTTGTCTACTGATTTAATCATTGCTAATCAGTAATGGGTTCCTGACACTTTCTAATAATAAACCTATCACATCTAAAAACCCGCACGCGGACGGTTGTTGGTAAACAGATCACCCAAGGGTCGTTCGCAGATCGATTTCTTTTAATTGTAAGCATCAGACAAGACCAAACACTAACAGTGACAATGAAATTTCATTGCCCTGCCTGATTGCCCGTCGATTCTAATAAACAAAAATATTCCGCCAAACAAGAGAAGAACGCTATAAATCCGATTCAGACAACCATGACTCGCGCCAGAATCTCATCCTCCAAGTGCGAGATCCTCACATCTGTGACTAATTTTATTTCTTCGCGTTTGCGTCTCCAGAAGAAGTCTTTTCGGGGTTTCTAGAGGGGGTTCGTGGGGGAAAACAAGTGGAACTGCAATCTTTTTTTTTATGTACACGACGTGTCAGATGGATCTATAGGCAGACAGACGGACAAATAAATGCAAATTGAATAATTTTCGTTGATGCGTAGCGAATGGCGGCTACTCTGTTCTGTATCGAACAGAACATCATTTAAGTTCAAGTTCATTCATCAAATTTATAGCGTACTCTCGGGGGTCTCTTTTATGAGAGTCTAGCTTTAATTGAGATGTTTAACTTTGACATGTGGAGACGACCGACGTTTTATTGACTGTATAACTTGCCTGTGTCTTTTTATGACCTCATTTCAGTCGAGTTTATGAAATAATCGTGTTTCAATTGAAATACGCCATACAGCACATGTAATTCGATACGCAACTCTATGCGTGTGGTGTTATTAGGTAAGAAAAAAAAATACAGATACAAGAGTATCTACGGATATCTGGCTGCAGTTCAGTGAAATGTTTTTAGAACAAAACAAAGCCACAAACAATAAAGCGTGTAATCAATCGGTGTTGGTGTTTTAGATACCAATTAGAGCCATCAAATCCACTCTGCCAATCTATATATGAACATAGGCGACGCGGAACAATATTGTTTGAATGGTTGAATTAGAGTTAGATATCGTGCGGTGTTTAGAAACAATTTGTGAGTTATTACTCAGAGATAGCTAACAGGGAGCTATTTTTTTAGATTAAATTTTGTTAATAAATAAATGTTCACTTGTCGATAAAACATAGTTATCGATCAAACATAATCCAGAGTTGATGAAAAATGGTTTGTAATACGTATGATAGTCGACTGCAACTGGTTAAGGTTTCAGATGACCCTAATAAAATGATATATAAATGCGGGTAGATAAGGCATGATTAATCAGTTCTGGAGAAGTCAGTTAGAAGAAAATGCACTCCGGAAATCGTTGAGCGTTTTATCAGGAGTTTTCCGTAGCTCTTAATACAGTTCCATTATTCAAAAAATGTGCTGCAAATTCAGTAAGCCTGCAATAGAAGGCAAAAAATGGGGTCTTGAAGATCAGATTGACAAGACGGACGGGTGAAATAAGAAGGACTCGAATTTAGCAATCTTCATGGAAGGTTTAAAAATGGTATATGCGGGTGTATTTTCTGAGTCTCTTAACATCCCAAAATCATTTAGGTTGCCCGATACGGCCAGTGCCAGTGTGTTTTAGGCGGAGATACTTTCTATTTGCGAGGCCTATCGGCAAATCAGCAGACTACACACATGAAGTGTAGGTAAACATATAACTCCGAAACAATAGATAGACATATTCATTGACCGTCAAGCTGCTGTCAAGGCTATCCCCTCAGTGAATATAACCACAAAATTACTAGCTGACCCGACACACGTTGTTCTGCCTAAAATAATTGTTTTAAATATTTGATTTGTTTTGATATACATATTTTGATATACTTGTTGAATAATTTTTTTAATAGGAATGAAGGCGGGCAGTTTCAGCGCGGCCATTATAGGACTTACATACGCACCAATATTTTTATAAAATATAGATGTGCCCCCCCGGGCCCTTTGTCCAATTTTGGCCAATGACCACTCCTGGGCCAATACCGTTGATTGTCTGCAAACTCGAACTGAATTGATTCGGTGGTTTTCGAGATATAATATTTTAAATGTTTTTTTTTTGTATGGGCGGTGCCACACCCTTTATCCAATTTTGACAAATCTCCTTCAGTGCACTCCTGGGCTAATACCTAAGATTATCTGTTAATATGGGCACAGTAGAGTCAGTGGTTGTGGTTTTAAAGTTATACGTATCCGAACACATTTTAGAATTCATTTTTATATATATAGATTAGAATGTCGAAAGGAGCTACCCTCACAGTCAAAGCTAAAATCTCCTCAAAATTCCTATCGAAGGCCAACCCCAGATGGAGGAAACTGACGAACTTACAGCACGAAAAAAACTCCCCTTACACACTGTCGCAGTTGTGTGCCTATTGTTTTGTTTTTTTTACTTCGCATTTTGTTGTTTCGCTTTTCTTACAATTATTTCTGTTTACTTCGTAATATCGTAGTTTGTTTTTGTTTTACTTTGTTTTTCAATCACTTCGCCCTACAATAATTTCGCATTTCTTTCTTTCGCTTTTTACTCGTTTTGCATTTTCGTTAAAAGGGCAATGAGTTATTTAGGTCAATGTTATCTCACTAATGGTTTATTTCGCATTTTATTTTTATTAGAATCTATTGTTTTGGCGTGTGGATTTCTTTTCGAAATTCGTTTTCGTAGTTTTTGGCGGTAAAATTAGCAAACAACATAATATAAACTTTGCATATACCCAACCTTGCACCTACTCCAAATCCTACTGTGACCACATGCAGGGGTTGCAGGGGGGCAGCATGCCCCCCATACGCATCTTACTGTTTACGCGCGAATTTGAATGCCCTTAGGCTCTTTACATGAAAAAAAACGAAACAAATGATGGCGAAATAATTGAAATCGAAATAAACAAAAACCGAAATAATCGAAAAACTAAACAATAAAAGGCGAAATGAGCTTAAAACGAACTAAGTAAGAAACTGAATTATTCTTTTTCGAAATAAATATAAACCAGATAATTGAAAAACATATTAATAAAAATGCTGAAGCAACAAAATGCGAAACAACTAAAAAACGAGATAAAAATGACGAAACAAACCATACCCGTCGCAGTTGTATACTGACGCAACGGAAAAAGAATCCCTCATTCACTACTTACGTCCGGCACTAGCTAGGAAAAGATGGCGATCTCTGGTAAAACGCTTCTTCGATTCCCTCGAGAAAGTCTCAAAGGTTAGCAAGAACTTATAATCTTTTTGAATTCGGCTGATGGATAAAACTCTCTACTTTAACAAACTTAAAAAGCCAGAACAAATGAGTTGTGATAACAAAACGGCACATAATGCTACTTTGGATTTTCAAACCCACACACCTATGCCTATCTATCTATACCTAAGCAAAGTTTTTGAAAAAGTTGTGAAAAATAGAATTGTAAACTTCCTGAATGAAACCAGTTTTTACAGTTGCCTTCAATAGAGGTAAAAGTACAGGGCATGCATTGCTGAATTTTAGCTCACAAATTTTCGATAGCTTAGGTGAAGAATAATGGCTCACAATTATTTTACTTTGAGTTGAATTAGAGGTCTCACATCAAAACAACTAAATATCGCTCGAACGAAAAATGTTGCTGATTGTTTATTGGCAGTTGCTATAGTAACTATAGTTGCTTATTGCTTGTTGCCTCAATCTGAGAGCCGCCTAATGGGAGCTGAAGTTTGTCGGAAACAGAAAATCGATTACCCTAAGCTTACTGATATTATTTTTGATCGTCCAGCTTCGATAGAGTGTGTTTCTTGAGGAAGCTTTATCGACAAAGCCTTTTAATGCTCAAACTTTTTGACCAAAAAGAAACTGAAATGTTTGTTGGCAACTATTTGATACTCTGATAATCTCAAAGAGTTAAATTGGTCTCAAAAAACTCTTACAAAAAATGTCCACGACTGGGTTGCGCGTAACTTTCTCGTTTATTGCGAATCTCGCAGTCATTCTCAGAATCTCAGAGTCTTTTGGCAAATTTTACGTTTAAAATCATACCCAGTCCACTCAAGGTGTAATTAATAAATTAATACATACTACATAAACATACGTATTGACTACAACACTTTATTACTTTCAATTTTTACCCCCAACTGACACTTGAAGCAGACAAGTCGGCGATGAATTTCGATTTGCCACTGAAGTTTTGCACTCTGCTCTGAATACAGATCGGGATTTGGGTAGTAAATTTTGAGAAATATTCATAAAACGGCTATATTTGTGTTTTCTGAGAAAAAATAAGTACGTATTGTTTAGAATGCTTATGTTGTCTTAAATATGTATTTTGATCAAAATCGTTGGAGCGTTTTTTTGGAAAATTATGGTGAGAAATGCTACAACTTTGGATTCGAAAAGCACATTTTCATCCAAATCGAAAATAGCGTTTTCGAGATATGAGCAGTTTTTAAAGTACCATTTTTAGCGATCGGGGTGAAAATCGAAGAACGCATTCATGGTTCAAAAAACACTGTTTTGCAACTGTTTAGCTCAAAACTGAGCAAATTATATTACTGTAGATTTAAGCATTACCTGGCCAGTTATATTCCTATCATTTATTAGGGATTTGGGTGGATATCAAAGAACTCAGTCTTTTTAGAGAAAAACTGAGTTTGCTATCAAGTTAAGAATGACGATAGTATCTTAAAAATAAGTTTTTGTTAAAATCTTTTGTATACCGTTTTCGATAAAAAGCCAATTTTCAAATTTGGCCGACATACACATACGGACGGTCGGAATTTCGAGACCCACTTTCTCAGAATTGATCATAATCTCGAGTTCGAAATTTTGTACGAAAAGAATATCTTTCTCTTACTATGTATACAAGAAAGTTAAAAAGGCAAATAAAATGTTTAGACAATGAAATTAGAAGTATGTATCTGCAGACTTCGGTACTAATAGATACCTAAGTACTTATTTTTAGTGTTTACCTAGGTTAAATTTTACAAACTGACAATGCTAAACATTTACCAAGACGATTTAAACACCTGGTCGGAAAAATAGTTCGTCTCAAATTCCATGTATACATTATCCATAATTTTGAACTTAAGCCATACCCAAAAGCTATCAATATTGTAAATGATATATGAATGCCAAATGTTGTTGGCCTTTCTCACTTGTACCTAACTTCTTTGCAACCCTTTTATCCATAAAATACCTTGACTAATATTATGATAGCTTCGAAAATAATAAAATTAATTCACTCCTCTTCCATCCGCATGGTCATAAATGTTAAACAAAAAAACAAGTCAACCACCACAACGCGTATTTATATTCAAAAACCGCTTTAATCCTATATCCTCCGCCCTCACGCGAAACCCTATAATTCCCGTTTATACGCCTATTCATTAAAAATATATAGACACGGTCACAATAATAGTAGATACCTACTATAGTCACTCTTCGGGGAAGTAATGTATTTCAATTTCAACCGCAACAGCAGCACAATAAAATATAATTTACTACACTTACTACCGACTGCAATCGACCACTCCCGCGCGCCCAATCACCCACCAGAGTATCGTTTTCCCACCACCTTCTCCGCCGCGCGCAATTGACATCCAAGCGTTTCCATTTGCACCATCTGCGGCTGCCTTAAGCTATCACTGTCAACGCCACCAACGACGACGACAACAAAAACAACGCCGATGATGGTGATGATGATGATGACGACGACGACGACGAAGAGATAAGCTGCAGCGATACATATTGGATTCGCATTGTGTCCACACGAGATCCATTTGGGTGGGAAACTGATTTCGCTGACCACAGAAATATATATCCTGCTTACATTGTTCTATTTTCCCACCCCCGGATCAGTGTCAAGTGCCACCGATATAATCTTGGCAAGAATAAAAATATTTATATGAAATAGGAGATTCCTTCGATCTGAAGTGGAATCCCATTCCCATGGTGCTTCTTGGCCAAGAACAAAACCACCACACAACCGAAGACGATTAAATTTTATTGATTCTAACGATTGAGGATATTGACCATGACAGATTCAGCCAACTCGCTGCCGAGATGAGCCATGGAATGTTGACTTCAGACGGGACGGGACTTTGGTTGTGACTCCTGTCGAGCTTTAGAAACTTTTCAATTACGATTGAGCGAACGCTTCGCACCAGCCATCCGGACGGGATGCATGTTTGCAATTGTACATCGGGTATTGGTTATTGGTTTATGTTGGAATTATTGGAAATCCTTGTCGGCTGGGAGGAATGCTGTGTGTCCTGCTCCTTAGTTCTGGTGTTGATAAGAGTTGTGCTATTGTCTCGTTGATGTTTGATTGTTTTGTATAGGTATACCTACTGCATCGGTGGTGTGCGAGTGAAATTGAAAATTGTTGATATTATCGCAGCCTTTATTAAATCCTCGACTGTTTGGCTGGCAATACAGAGTCCTTTGCCAAAAAACCATTCAAACTCAGTGAAATGTATCAAGTATCGAACCAGATTGGAATTTAACAGACACAATAGAACGGGGCACTATGGTGTTATGGAGAATGTTCACTTTAGGCTTGTAATGTGTTCCAACAACGATTAAAGTATCGAATGCCATGTCTGATTTTATCCAACACTAGCTGGACCCGTGCTCGCCTTGCCCGCTCGCACAAAATTATATTTGGTTCATTTAAAATTACACTTTTGAGTGTTTCATTGAAATCTGTCCAGTAGTTTTCGCGCTTTTAGGAGAAAAAGAAAATTCCTCCCTCTCCTAGATCTTGCTACTTATTTGTAATACTGAATTTCCTTTCGTTTGTTTCCCTCTTCCTATATGGAATCCAAGGAACTACCTACCCCAAACCTACCTTGTTACCATACCACATATCGAATGAAATTCTGAAATGAAACCTGTTTTGTATTATACGTCTCTTCTCTTATGAAGATTATTAATATACCCCATGCCATTCTGCAGCACTCACGACTCACCCCATCCCCATCCTTCATCGGACATACAATAATAATATACATACCTACATAATATACAACTGACCATAGCACTCACTGCGAAAACAAATCAACCCTTATCGAATGTGGTTGTTTGACGATCGCAAAAGTATAAACATCCATTCGTAGCAAGGTATATGTGTATGTATATATTTTCACTTCAAAAAATACATTTTGGCTAAAAACTCTTCCTAAGGACGTGGCTATAAACGACATAGCCTATAGCAGTCTCACAGTCTTAAGGAACATTTAAAAAAAGTTTCATCGAAATCTGTCCAGTAGTTTTCGAGTTTTTAGCTGACAAAGAAAATGCCTACAGTTTTATTATATGTAAGGATTTGCCAAGGTATATAATTTTAAGTCTTGCCTTCTTTGGGGATTTTTTCTGTATTACCTGCGTTTATTTTAATAAGTAAGCATTCAAATGTTACTTTAGGGCTCGTGGGTAAAACCAAACTCCTTAAGTAACAGGACGAGATGTTAGCCAGGTTCTGAAAAAATCACCTCCCATGGAATTTTTTTTCCAGTGAATTGCAGGTTTGGGCAACGAATTTTTTTTTTTTGTCGGAGGTTGTTACTATCCGATGGAGCACTCAGACACAACTACTGGTCCATTGTACTGCCAAACAGAAACCTTATATTGCTGTACTTAGTTTTCCCGTCTTTCGAAGAAAGATGAGAAGGAGCTTCAGTGATGAAGATCTTAGATGTTCGGCACTCACCACGTCAGCCCCGAAGATCCGCCACCGGATGCGAGCAAAGGCAGGACAACTACAGAGGAAGTGCTCCGCTGTATCGTCGTCCTCTCAGTTGTTTGGTTTGTCTGCACCCATCACACTCACGCCACCGACACCACCGACACTCGTGTTCAAGAGAAACCCAAGTAACAATGGATGATCTAACCACGGATGCATCAGGCAGACCAAGGTCCTAAGAGAGCTTCTTCTGAATCCAGACTGGCAAGCCCATCAGCGATCTCGTTTCCCTGGCTACCTGTGTGTCCTGCGGCCCAAACAAGTTTGGCCGTGTTTAGCCTACCGACCAAGTTCAGAGAAAGCTGGAGTTCGAGCACTAACTTGGACGAGGTAAGTGGGTTGAGCAGGGCTTTTAATGCAGCTTGGCTATTACTGAAAACGCATATGCTTCTAGCCCTCCACCTGCGTTTGTCACAATATAGCGCATAGCCATAAGGATAGCGAAAATCTCCGCCTGGAAGACAGTCCCATGGTTACGCAAGTGGTAGTGTAGTCTAATGTTCTCGCTTTCCACGAAGACTCCCGAACCAGACCCCTGTCCGGTTTTAGAGCCATTTGTGAATACACGATGGCATTCTTTCCCTGGCTCAGAGCAGAGCCTGGCCGAAGCCATTCCGTTGCCTGAGGAAAGTTGACGTGGTAGTTTTGTCGCAGTAGGATTTCTGGTGTCATTGCGTAAGACGGCGTATCCATAAGACTGGGGTCAAAGGATAATTCTCGCACAAGTTGTTCAAAATTCCAATGCGTGTGGTACCACCTATCTTTAACCGGGAGATGGTTTTCAGCGTACACCCCATGATAAAAATATCAAGAGGGGGGGGGGGTAAGTTCATCATAGCATCTAGAGCAGAGCCCGGAGTGCTAGGGAAGGCCCCTGTGCAGCCAAGGCAAACCGTTCTTTGGAGTTTGGCGAAAAAATGGAAATGAAAATGGACTATGTCGGTCAAGTATAGTTCTGGTACCTCACATACAAAACCGATATTGGAACCATACATGTACAATTGTACATACTAGCTCATATAGCAAACATTTTGCATGATTTGTATGCAGTGGAGGGTATCAAAGCTTCGGCCAGGCCGATAATAAAGCTGTTACTAGATATCTATTGTGAACATTTGATTTATATAGATAGGCTATGTGGTCTAGTTGATATCTATTAATGCGTTTTTAATATCGGACTAATATTGAATTAACATAAACTTTATTTATTTTTTACCATGTGATAAAATCTGCTACTATTTGATTTTCCACAAAATAATGTCAATGTGACTTTTTAGCAAACAGTAGCTATATAAAAATGTGCAAACAGTATAACAATATTTGAATAAAATCATGCAAACTTGTTTGATGTGCTGGTGTTGGAAATTTGTAAATACATATACGTCCCTTGCCATAAGTTTAAATAAATGTTGGCGCCACAGGACCCTATAGGACCCAGGCATACCTACCTTCTGAGTGTGAATAATTTATTTCTGTAGCTAATTGAATAATGATGAAAATATTTATCTGTCGTTTTTCTCTTATTGATAAGGGAACGCTTCAAACGCCAAATTTTGTTAAACTCATAAAACGATCGACACCATTTGGGAAAATTTTGAAAATCATATCATAGGTTTCAAATCATCCGCTTGATGACACGCCTTTAATGTCATCGCGCTTTGGATCTAAATATTTGTCAAAATTATCGCCGTCAAATTGTGACTATTTAAACTAAACCTCATAATCAGAACCAGAAGGCAGAAGTATTCTGTCTTATTGCAAATTGTGTACCTACAAAAAAAAAATTAAAATTAGTTCTGGCCGGTAGATAAAGTCTGTTCTCTTTTTTCCAAACCAAAAAAAAAAACATGTTTACACATCTAATTAATGAGAGGACAGCATTTTTTTTATATTCATCCTCCCTCGTCTGAAAGGCTCGCATTTTATTTTATTTTCTCCCAATTACTCCTTCTGCCAACAAAAATTCAGGTGTGACCTGGCCGAGTATATAAATAATGGCTAATGGCTATAGCTTGGTATAGTTTTATTTTGTTTCTTTAGCCAGACGGAAAATAATAATTTGACTGCTAAAATAAATGAGGATGCAACACACCACCACAACATGGTGTTTTGAAGTGAAATAAATGTATTTTTTTTTTCTGCCGGTTCGTTGTCGAGCCCAGCTATAAAGTACGCACCAGAATAATTATTATGTGGCATTGGCCAGAACGACTTATAGATATAAGTAAGTGTGTGCAGGGTATTTTGATAGCAAACTTTGCACTCAAGGTGACGTTGGTTGTATTTCATAAAAAATGTAAAAAGTGAAATCAAAATGACTCTCTCCTTCTGTTAGTTAAAAAAACAGCTGACAATAATGGATATTCTTAAAATTAAATTGTGCGCTTTAATAAATTTTATGGTAGATATAGGTATTCCGACGTAGTTTACGCCAATATCTGAACATGATTGTTAATCGGTTTCACAAAATGTATTATTTGCGGTTTCACAATTTATTAGCCCTAGTAGGTACATCGAGTTGTATTATTGCTTTATGGCTGCGGTTGAGCGCGAAGTTAAACAAGGAACTCATCCACCAACTGAATGATACTTTATTATAGTAATATGTATAAGTATAATAATTTGTTGGCTAATGAAGTACATATTATAATATTTAGGAATGTTGATTCAGTCAGAAATTAAGAGCTATGACGGATTAGATAGATACGTGTCAAACTTATGGCCACACCACTCGCTTTAATGGTTAATGTTGGTGTTGGTTTTAATCACAGAAACCAGCAACAATTTTGTTTACAATTTAACTACCTACTGTCTGAAAAATATATCAACGCGGTGACAGATAAATCCGAGAAGCTTTACATTAGGCATCTCATGAATTTCTTTGCTCTAATTATTTTTTCTAAACGCGAAAAAATTATGTTCGGTTTGAGGGACCATACGGTGCACGGAATTGTTGACGCTATAGACATTATTTGGTTTGAAGTATAATAGGTATACCCTCTTGGCTTTAATAAATTGCGAGGTTTACAATACTTGAAGAATGGTGTGGATTGTGGGCAGCGGTATCAGATTCCACGATTTATCTTATTTTTACGATTTTAGGGCTTAAAAGTTATTCCACGATTTTTGAGCTAAAAAAGCATAAAATTCCAAGATTTTTCAAATTTATCGAATACAAAAATTAATTTGCAATTTTCCAAACATCTTCTAAAATAATGTGAAGGTGAACGAGCACTACGAGCAGCCACAAATACATAAAATGTATGATGAAGTGAAGCAATTAGTTTTTACAAATTTAGACTATTTTCCTAAACCCGATATTTTAAAGGTATGGTAAACATAAAACACCTTAGTGATGAATTTAGACTGCCTTCGAATATTGTTTATTTTGACAAATATAGTAGTAGTTCAAGACCAATTGGATTCTTTGAATCTAAACAGGAACGATGTTGAAGCATTCAAACAGACTTGCTTGGGTTTCTATATAGAACTTGTCCATCAAATCTTAAAAAGATTTGACTTCAAAAACCAATTGCTTCAAAGTTTAACCCTTAAGTCCATTATTCAAAAGTTTTCCAAATTTAATTCTAAAGAATGATATTCAAGACACCGCCGATGCCGAATTTCGTGAGATAAGAAACCTACTTTTTGAAAATCTTTTTTTTCTGAACCTCGATCTTCAATAGATGTAACAGTTTTTTGGAAAACCGTTTTACAAACAAAGCATGGTATTGAAAGTTTAGCATTTCCGTTAATGAAAAAATTAATTTTCGAATTATTATCACTTCCGAATTCATTTGCTATTGTTGAACATATATTTTCGGCGGTTAACCAAAATAAAACCGTAATAAAAACATGAAGTAGTAGTAAAAACATTTTTTTTTCATTTCATTCATTCATTCATTTTCAATGGTCCATTAAGTGGGTCGCGGGTGTAGGTTGCTCAAGTGGACCCTCCATAGCTCTCATTTCATTTCATTTCATTTATTTATTTAGCAGATTCTGCTATTCATACTTCATTACAAAATAAATTTATAAAATTTGGAATTATAGTGGTTGATTATTATATGGAAATTTTTGTTTAATAAAATGTATGGCTTTTCTTTTAAATATAATAAAGTTACTTTCCATTTTAATTTCAAGTGGTAACGTATTAAATAGCTGACAGCCCTTATATACAATACTATTTTGACTCAAGTTTACAAGATAGTTTGGTAATCTAAAATCATCTCTATTTCGTAGTTCGTATGGTTGTGCTTCGCTTACATATCTTAAGTATTTTCTTAGATAGCTAGGTAACATGTTGTATTTAATTTTAAATATGAAACACAAAACATTTAACAGAATTCTTTGCTTAATACTCATCCATTTTAACATATTTAACATTAGCGATATCGATATAAATCTATTGCATTTTAGGATAGTTCTCATAGCTTTGTTTTGCAGTCGTTGTAACTTAGATAACATAAAATCACTACATAAATATAACACCGTAGAACAGTACTCAAAATGAGGTTTGATCATCACATTATATATATTAATTGCACAAATTATTGAAATTTTATTTCGTATTCTCCTAAGAAAATATATCTTTTTAGAGATTTTCTTCAATATATAGCTCAAATGAGTGTTAAATTTAAGTTTAGCATCAATTAATACACCTAAGTACTTAATTTCTTGAACTTGTTCAATTATTGTGTTATCTACACATAGACTGACTACCGAATTATTTTTGAAGACAATACATTTAGACTTATTAACGTTTAACTTAAGCTTATTTGACATTAACCAGGTACTTATCGTGATCAGGTCCTCTTGTAGTTTTTGTTCGCACTCAACGATGTTTTTCCCGCATATATAAATGAGTGCGTCATCAGCGAAAAGGGCGAGTTGGGAGTGATTTATCACATCCTTTATATCATTAATATATATGATGAAGAGCAATGCACCCAAAACTGATCCTTGTGGAACACCAATTAATGTTTGTATACTGTTCGACACTACACCATTTACTTTTGTTTTCTGAGATCTCCCATTGAGAAAGGACTGAAACCACTTTAGTTCGTTATTTCTAATACCATATTTTTGTAACTTGTGAATTAAAATATTTCGATCGATAGTCTCAAAAGCACGCTTGAGATCCAAGAAAACTGCTATTATATTGTTTTTTTTCGCGAGTTCTTCTTTCCAACATATTATTACATTATTCAAGGCTGATTCACACGAGTGTTTTTTTCTAAAACCAGACTGACATTCAAGAAAAAGATTATTTACCTCGAAGTATTCTTCCACTTGGGTTTTCACAATTTTTTCAAGAACTTTTTCGTATACAGGGAGCGCGTTCACTGGTCTATATTCTTCACACTTTACAGATTTTTTAATTTTCTCAATTGGGGTTATCACAGATTCTTTCCACGATGCGGGAAATATTCCACTGATTAAAGACATATTAATTAGCTTAACAAAAGTCGGACCAATAATATTTAAGGAGTCCAAAAGTATTTTAGCACTTATATAATTAAAATCCTTTTTTTGGCTCATTGACTTTAGCACATTTTGTATGACGATGTTATTGACACATTTAAATTTAAAAAATACATTCACGTTACAAGGCCTTGGATTGAAGGGTACATATGGAATTGATACACTGATATCGGTTATACTGCTAACAAAAAACGAATTAAATTGTTCAGCAATTATTTTATCTTCACTTACATTAACACCGTTAAAACATATACTTTTAATGGAATTATATTTTTCATTTAACACATAACATTTAATTACTCTCCACATTGACTTTTGATCACGTGCGTTAGTAAGCCGCATCTTTATTTCCATGTTCTTAGCTTTTAATATTTCTGCTTTATAACGGTTTCTAATATCACAGTACTCGATCCAACTAGTATCACTATTGGAGAACCTAAACTGTTGGTATTTTATGTTTTTTTCAATTTGCATACGCCTCAAACTTTCATTGAACCATGTATTATACTGGTTAGTTACACTTTTTTGTTGTATAAATAATCTCGCGATTCGTATAATTTCACTTTGAAACACATTACCGATTAGGTTTGGGTCTTCACTATTTCTTAAATCTAATATTGCACAATTTCTTAAATGATTCTGGAATTCGGCTTTATTGTATCTAAAACAGTTTATTACTTCCGTATTACTATTACACCTTGTAACCTTTTGTTTTAAGTATACACTCATCTCAATTGTTTCATGGTCACTAATTTTGAGATTCATATTCACGTTTGCTGTATCATTTTCCGAGTTCGTAATAACATAATCGATTAGTGTTGAGGATGTGTTCGTTACTCGAGTTGGTTCATACACGATTTGTCTGCACCTATTTTCAATTTCTATGGAACTTTTGAGATCATTTCTATATGTATTACGATCATCCAGCCAATCAATGTTTACATCACCAACAACTATAAACCTGTTATCTAAATCAACTAAGTCTTCTATTCATTCACTAAGTTTTTCACAGAATATTCTTTTCGGTGATCTGGGAACCCGATATACCATTGCAATATACAATATTATTCTACCATTGTTTTTAACTTCAACCACTAGCCACCATATTTCATTAGATATAACCACTTTTTTAATTTCTTTTGCTTCGAACATATTTCTTATGTAGATACATAAACCTCCTGTGTGTCTTGATGTACTATCGCATCGAATTACTTGATATTCATTTATATCTATTTCATTATCTTTAATATTCTTGGTCAAGTGCGTTTCTGCTGCCGCGATGAAGTCGTATTTCTTGGCAAAATTAAATTCAAGCTCCGTGAAATTTCCGGTTATGCCCTGAATATTGCAGTAAACGCCCAATAATTTATTTAGTTGCTAGTATCCCGAACGCGCTTTTACTGATTCTAACATCTTTTTATATACTGAACAGATTGGATCACGACTATCGTGCGCCGTGTCTAAGCTAAGTCTATATTTTTCATTATATTTCACACAATTTGAGCATTTACGCACTTCAGAAGTATGTACAGTCTTTTGTTTCATGATCATCACCACATTTTGCACATTTCACATTATTTTTACAGTCATTGGCTTTATGTTGGTATCCCCAGCATTTATAGCACTTACTCACACTGAAGTATTCAAACACTCGACATTTCTCCCATCCGATGTTAATTTTTTGAATTTCCATAATTTTCGAATGGTCACACTCACCCACCTCGATAATTGCGTTGTATGTGTCTCTGTTTTTGTTTTTAAATAATTTTACACATTTTACCGTTGCATCAAGATTGTTTTGTTTCTTTGTTGCTTCTTCTAGCTCTCTGATGTTCCAATTTTCACTCATTTCGGTTACCATTATTTGGGGGCACCTCTTTGAGAAAATCTTCACATCATATTTTTCTCCGAGCTTCTCTTTCACTTCACTTTCTATTTTCTTTACCGAATCCTCACCACGGCAGTTGATCACTATTGCTCCTTCTTTTCTATTTGAAACACTTTCAACTTTGAGGGAAAGAGACGAAGGGTTTATTTGTTGCTTTATTTCATTTTCTGTTATAGAATTCACTTGTTTTGATTTTGGTTTTATGTATATCGATTGCTTTAATTGCTCTGCGTAGTTCAACTTTGTTTCACTTTTTTTCGTTTCGCGTATTTTTTTAACCTCGTTTTTAATAAATTTTATATCTTCTTCGTTTTTATTATTTTTTAATTCATTTTTGATTTCACTTACGGACTTCGAAATTAGTTTAGCACTTTCTTTTAAGATATTTTCTTTTTCATTTTCACTCTCTTTCATTTTACCTAAAAGCTCTTTTTTCAAATCACACACCGTTGTAGAAATATATTCTACTCCTTCGTTTAGCTTATTGTCGATCTCTTTTTGATTATTCTGTTTAATTATTTCACTCTCGATTACAGTTTTTAAATCCGTATAGTAGCTTGTCAACGATTTCGAGTTATTTCTTAGAGTGTCCATCATTTTATCAAATTGAAATTTTTGTGTTTCAAGCATATTATCGAATTGTTGAAGAATCTTGTTAGGCATTACAATGCATTGCAAGCAGAAATAGCTAACATGCCGATTCGTTTGCAACATTTTGACATCGTACTCAGACAACGACCCTTCGCAGCATTTACGATGAAACAGTTTTTTGCAAAAACCACTACACGGAACTATGAATGCATCGCCGCGAGTGAATTGTATTTCGCATTTTCCACAAAAACCGTCCATCGTATCGATTTTTTAACACTCTTGATCTGTTATCACAGTCAAAGTGAAAAAACTAATATATTTTTTTAATATAATACACAATAAAAAACCAATCAATTTCACTAAATAATCACCACCAAATTTTCACACGTCTAATTCACAAAGCTTCTCTCTCTTGTATCGCCATCGACTCTAAATCATACGGGTAGAGGAGAGATTATGAATTATGATTATTATTATGATGCCCCCTCATGTAGCTGACCTCCCCGTGGTGGGGGGCGGGCAACATGTCAAGGTTCACCTAGACATGGCTAACGAAGCACACACCCAATGTTGACAAAGCGACCAAAGCGAGCCTCGGATATTGCCAAGCCTGTCAAAATATTGCGCCCTTTGGAGCCAGGCCTGAAGGGTGGCAGTTTGCGAGCGAAACGATTTTGAAAGCTAGTAATTACGATTTCTGGTAAAAATATCTGGCAGCACTGATTGTGGGTCGTAGGCATCATCATCAACGGAGAGCGCTATCGATAGATTATAAGCAATTTCTTTTGAATGTAAACGAAATGTGGTTCCAACAGGACGGGTTCTTTGAGTAGCCGATCTAGCCAATTAGCCGTAAATAAGAGGTGCCCTTAAAATGAGCATAACCCGTGCCATCGCTCAAATTCACACTGTTATGAACCGGAGTCACCGAATTTTGTACCTCCTGGATGCACGCTACCCAGCAAGGGTATGCTTATGTGCTCATGGCGAAAAGCAAATGGAAGCACACGTATTGTTGTATGTTCGACTGTAGGCACATTAAATCGGTAAACGAATGACCACGCTTGGCTATCCTATACTCAAGGAGTATGATGTATGAGAGATCTGATCGCGTAAGGGTTGGAGAATTCCTTGGTAATAAGTTGACTTTTGGAATTATCTTATCAACATACGAATGGAAATTAAACTCACTTTTACTCAAGGGCATGGAGAGATTGGAAAGATTGATTAGGTAAAGGCGGGGGTTGTAAGTATCTGTTGCGCTTATAAGGTATAGCGTATGGGTATGCGTATGCGTATGGGTATTGGATTGGCGACGATATTCAGACAATTTGTAAGGAATCAAACAGGAGTATTGTGGTGAAGTAATGTGTTTGAAAAAGTTGGTACCGTTAGCATAGACAGAGGGCTATACTCGCTTTTGGTTAGACCAGCGATCGTCTATGCTGCCGCTTTTTTGGTGGACATGGACTATCTTAGTCACCACCAGTCAAAAAGCTAGAACGGGTCCAAAGTTCCTATAGCTGGAAACAGTATGACAAGTTGTCTACACTCCACTCCGACTACAGCACTGGGATGTCATCGTAGGTCTAACTCTAAACACCTATTCAAACACACATCGAAATGGTGGCAAAACAGAGCATTCACCGACTGTTCTATTCGAACAACATTGACCCCGATCCCTATCATGAAGGCCATCTGTTTTTGCTTTAAGCTATGGGGTTAAAATTAAAAGCCCATTCAGCATGCTTCTAGACGACATGATATACTGGAATATGGCTTGCATAAAAACTTCTCAATTATCGTCCTCCTCGTCTACAGACGGCTCTAACAATCTGACGATATGACTACAATTATTAAGATACGAAAATGTGCTTCCCTATTCAACCTAGTTAGCGCAAATGTAATGTGAAGTCTTTAGTGACTATTGACACAATGATAAGTTCATGTTAGCGGCTGGAAAATTATTTTAAAAATCAGCCGCCCGACGAATCGCGCTTGTGTGTCCTTAAAGCTTAATGAAATAACTAGAGCATAATATGTCAACTGGAAAGTACGACAACGTGTTATCAAACAAGACGAAGCGCAGACACTTCGTAGTACCTACTCAATAAACTGCAGCGAGAATAGTAGGTATCTTCCTAAAAATGACGTCTATAAAGGCACCGCACAGTTCCTGTGTGAATAACAGAAGAATCCAAAAGAAGATACATCTTCGATTAGGTACTTGAACGAGCTATAGGGTTCGATACCTACAGCAAACTTGAATTGACAAAAATATTCCGAAAGGATACTGTCCACTGCCTGGTTTAAAACTAAAATAAAATCACGCTTATCATGATTAAAAATGAGTCGCAGGTACAACCAAACTGAATTTGCATTTCCTCCAACCTACACCCAAACCTACGGCTACGGCAATTGGTTTTCAAATTATTTGATAAATCCCTCAATTAATGCATCTAGACCACCATTATGTAAAACAAAGAGATACCTATCGCATCGAAAGCAAATTATTGCAAAACCACGACAAAACAGCACGAAACCCTTTTCTCTGCCTCTATCTAAATATGAATCTTAAGATCTGTATACTACAGTCTATATTTGTATACCCCCATGGAGATGACAACTAGAAAGGAAAAAAAAAAAAACACTGCTCTCCAAGATAAATATACACTCAACCTAGATACAAATAGAACGCGACCGCTTAAGTACTTCATTGATTCACCATGAATCACGACATCGTTGACTATGACGACAGCAAACAACATTAAAACACACCGCCAACGACAACATGGCAATATATAGGCCCACAACAAATTCCTAGGAAGTTTCATTCCACGAACGATCGATGGATAGAGATATGGTAAAACGCCGCCGATCATAACCCATAAAGATACTTCCCTATATAGGGACACTCGCTGTACTTGTTTCTTCTGCGCGCAACTGCTGCTAAAGGCCATCACCAGCGATAGCTATTTCCTCTATCCATGTGCGCGTTTCCTTCTTACCTTTTCGCTTAAAAAACTCAAATCTATAATTAGATCAAACATGGACTGCTACAAGGAGCTCAGCAGCATCTAATGTATCTCCATGGTGGGTATAATATAGCAAAAACGGCTGAGTGCTTTTTATTAAAAAAAAAAATCCAATGGACATGCTAATCTCAAGATAATGTTGTAAAACAAAACGAGAACTGAGCGTCGAGAGCTGCGCTATTCCTTTTGGATAAAAGTACTTTTATTTTTGCGAAATACAATTCAAAGTAGGATGATAGGAAACTAATGCTACCACCTAGAGGCGCGACTGGTGTACGGTTGGGAAGGAAATTTCCATTTTAGATACTTTGTTCTATGAGAAAAGTTTGAACGGAAACTGATCAAGACTTGTGCTGCGGAGATGATTTCAACGATTAAATAAAATGTTTAACAACTTCCAGGGGTTCATTGACTATTCGTAATGGCGAGAAGTGTGTGCTGAAGATATGTAGTATAGGCAACATTGCTTTAGATATATTTTGTATAACCTTGATCTGCATTTTAGCGAAAACATATATAGTAATTATGGTATGGATAATAAATGGGTTTCCTGTGTGGCGATGCTGGTTTCAAAATAAATGTTTGCTGAGTTTGCTTTGGCATGTCAATCATTATTATGTTATACCTACCGTGAGATGGTCTATGAATAATGATGCGGACGTCTGGTGGTACCAATATCAGTGAATATTACATACAAGTAAGTGGAATTTGGGGAGCAAATGTGTATGTGTTATTTATTGAGATAGCATCACAAAGTAACTGCACCAATCAATCAGAGATAAATGTGCACTCCCCTCCCATTGATATGGGGTTTGGGTACGTGGAATTACCGCACAACAAAAAGTTTTAAGTTTTGTTTGCCAATGGAGGTCCACAAGGTTGCTAGTTTCAACCGATACTTTTCCCGATTTTGATTTGCACCAAAAATAAATAGATACTTTGGACAACTTTGTTCTGCAGTTTCGTAAGCGTATCATTGCCATTTACTATTACCATTGCCTCACAGCTATGTGGGCGCAGTGGCTCAGTGGTTAGTGTGCTGAACTACTGTGCGGAAAACACACAAATTACAACTTAGTCGGCTCTCACATTGAGGCAACATTCAATAAGCAACTGGCAATAGGAAACACGCAAAATTATCGCTCACAATTATTTTACTTTGAATTAAATTAGAGGTCTCACATCAAAGCAACTAAATATCGCTCGAATGAAAAATGTTGCTGATTGTTTATTGGCAGTTGCTATAGTAACTATAGTTGCTTATTGCTTTTTGCCTCAATCTGAGAGCCGCCTTAAGGTTTTTTCCCACTGCGCCACCCCTCGCTAACGTCTTACAAACATCCGAGAATATAACTGTCCTGAAAAAAGCTTCTCAATTCAGACGTTCGGACTCGGCATAGAGTTGTTGGTCCCTTCCATTTATCCCAAAAATAGAAATTGAGAAAATGAGGCACCAATGGACCGACCGACGTCAATTGACAGTGCTGGTTTTTTACAGTCTAAAAATTCTAGTTCTAATTCCTTAACAGATAAATTCTCCTTTCTCGTGCAGTATGGAATAAGAACTTTTTGACTACGATCGCTCAGCTCAACCAGCACTGCCATGTCAGACAATACAATTTTCTTAAGGGGATTCCAAGTCGTGGAGCACTAAGGCCAATGACGGTTTCTACCAAGTGTAGTAGAAGTGGCGGTTTCTTTTTTGCTGTAGTGTTGGAGAAACTCTGATATAATTTGTACCTCTCTATAGCATTGCTGTCCCTCGCCAGGACCTGCCTACGCCGATCGGTTAACAATCAATGACTAGACTACCACTACACTATACCATGTCCACCGCCATGCCGGACAACATAGACCAGTATGCATATCTTAATAAATAAATACAAAGTTAACACATCAGGGCTATATAGTTTCCAATGACCATTTGAATGGTTTTTTTTTGGGACGAATAAAAAGAACCTACAATTTAAAGGACTTTGAAACCGGTGCCATGCCAGTATATATTCTCCGAGGTATTAATTATGCACTGCACAATCAGGCTTGCAGATTACGTCAGCGTTTTCCAAGCAGAGGTAAGGAGTCAATGTTGGCAATACCACGAAACGATATTACCATTTTCATTTATAGAGCCATCCAGGTGGCTATAAAGGCAGTCTCTGCTACGGAAAAAAATGTAAGCTAGTTCACAGTTGTAGTGAAGAGCCCAAGGTGTTCTTTGCTCGCAATCGCAACACACCACGAATTTTTGCTGGGTTTCTGGACGCAATGAAAAAGCCGGCTGACGAATCGGATAGCCAAGTTATAATATTATGTGTCTGGAATCAGTATCTGCCAACTCTATTATAGCTATAAACTGTCGCACTCTCAACAGTTCAATATTTACATCTGCATAGTGCCAGGGCATAGGGACATCCCAGGAAACTGCAGGGCTACACTACCGATCATACCAAACAAGGGTAAACGTTAGGCATTCAGATCGCTAGATGTAAACTCATAATAAAGCTGGTTGGTATCAAAAGAACAAACCTATAGATGGACAAGTGGCACGACATGTCTAACGACAAAACAGAATTCTCCAAAGCTAGATCTTAAACTTTCTAAGAGTTTGATTTCTCTATACAGAAGGCAAATCAGCGCTACAATAGGTGTCATCACGGTACACACTACACAGTCTTATAGGCAGCCATAAGCAACAATGCGGAGGACGAGATCATTCTCTACTTTTTCTGTAATTATCCGACTCAAACGATCTAATAGACTTAGATATTCAAAGTCTCCTGCTGTTCATCAAAAGATCAAACTTGTTCAACAAGTATAGGACGAAACTTATTTCTAGATTCATGTGGTATCACAAAGGATCATCTTATAATGGTCTACACCCTCTTCAACCTAACCTATATGCTTCTAAATATGTACATTTGAAATTATAAATCAATAATAATTTCGAATTTAAACCAATTTTGCAAGTGACTGATTTACAAATAAAATAACATACTATATAAAATAACTGTGATTTATGACAATCGGGATTACGTTTAATGGCTATTTCAAATCTGAAAGATACCGAAAATTCCGAAACACACATTATAATAGATGGTAAGGTTATGTGACTACAATTTATGAGCATCTCATTCACTGCTATCCCCGAGAAATTTTACCACTTAAGTTAGATGTCATAAAATGTTACAAAAATAAGCGAGTCGATAATTCTGATAATGCAATCTGTCAACTACATTTTAAGGATTTACATAAAACTTACTCAATTACGACTAGATATACATTTCAGTATAAAAGATAGTCATGCCTCATGCTTACCTGCAAAGAAAAAGAAAAAAAAATTTTGGTTAGCAAAATCAACTTCAAATGAAAGAAAAAATAATTTGAATATCTTCTGCCACTTAATTGTGGTAAACTTTAGAAATGTAGGTACTAAAGGGTGTCCCATAATTCACGCAAAATGTAATTTTGATAGAAAATACTGATTTTTAATTAGAAAGCTTAGATTTTTTATTGATTCATGGTTCATGGAGTATACAGATTGGGGTTATGTATGGAATAGCACATCGGATAAATGGCCGCTACGGCTTTGCTGGCAAGTAGCGCAGTGGTTAGTGTGCTGGACTACTGTGCGAGGGATCCCAGGTTCGATCCCCGGAAAAACACAAATTACATCTTAAAGTTTTTTCTACTGCGCCACCTCTTGCGAACGTCTGACAAACATCCGAGAGTATGACTGTCATGAAAACGCTTCTCAATTCAGCCGTTTGGACTCGGCATAAAATTGTAGGTCCCTTCCATTCGTCCCAAAAATAGAAACTCACACAAAACGAATGGTTGCGAGAAGCTAGGCCTTGGGTGTCACCCGCCTGTTGCGCCACCTATTTATTTATTTATTTATTTAAGTATCTACTCTTTTATTGAAATTTTCTTTGACCCCATAAATGTGGCTGGATTTTATTAATACACCTCCTTGCTCTTTCAAGGCGTTGGTGGTCGTGGGATTGTTTGCATAGACCTATAACTTCAAAAAACCCCAAAGAAAAAAGTCCAATGGCGTTAAATCGCAAGATCTGGATGGCCAATTCTGATCGCAAAAACGGCCGATTACACGATTAGGAAATGACGTGCAGTAATTGAAATGTTTCTCTGAATGTATCGCATGTGGCACAGTCTTGTTGAAACCACATGTTGGTTACAAACATATCTTGTAATTTAGGCACTAAAAACTGGGTTATCATGTCACGATAATGAACACCATTAGTAGTTACTGCCTGACGAGCAGCATTTTCGAAGGAAATGGTCCGATAACGCCTCCAGCCCAAAATCCGCCCCAAACAGTCACGCGTTGCGGATTAATTTGTTTCTCGACAATTAGGTACTCGTTGGTTTTCTTAACCCCAAATGCGACAATTTTGACGACTAACGAAGCCAACAAGATGAAAATGAGCTTCATCACTGACGATGATGTTGGTAGAAAAATCAGCATCCACTTGTTGTTGTTCCGAAATCCATTCAACGAACTGTCTTCGCGCTGCATGGTCACATAGTCTTCAGTTCTTGAGTCAATTGAACTTTGTAAGCATGAAGTTTCATTTCGTTCGTGAGAATTCGCTGTAGAGAGCTTCTCGAAATACCCAATTCTTGACTACGGTGCCGAATTGATACCCTCGTGAACTGCTTCGATGTTTTCTGTTCAACGACTTGTGACAGGAAAAGGAAACCCACCAGAATGTTTAAGATCACTAATTGATCCAGTCTCCCAGAATTGTTCAATTATTCTCTTCACATAGTTGATGGTTTTAAATCACTATGACGAAAATTGCGGACTGTAGGTGACAAATCTTTATCTTTTAAAATATTGCTCAACAATGAAAATGCGTTGTTCTTTCGTACAGCGCTCCATTTTTACTAACCCCGAACTGTCTGCTGTCGCACTGTTATGTCTTTTCCGTTGGCATCACTGTACTATTAAATGGAGCAAAATTTAAATGATGCGTGAATTATGGGACACCCTTTATTATGAGGTATCTTTATAGTAGAATTGAATATTTAAAAACGCTCTATTTTAATGGGTTCCTTGACTTTGGTGATTTTTTTAAATTAAAATTCAACTTCATTCAACTATCGGCAATCTACGATTAAATAGTTTCCAATGAATGAAAAGACATTCGCAAAACCAGTCAAAGTATATTACATTCCATCAACTTTTATTGCTGCTGATTGCCATAATAAAAATTAATATCCACTTTTTAACCGTAAAATGACACAATTAAGAGCAAGGAAATAATAACAAAACAAAAACCTCGCACAGGTGTTTAAGCACTGCCACCTGAATACTTAAAGATATCTAAACGAACAGACAGCCATTTAAGTGTACCCACATTTCCATTAGTAACCAATTCATAAGAATGGCTCCAATTGGCGTCTTTATTTGCCGAGGCACTCCAGCAGCTTATATACCATTCTCTGTCCAAAATGAGTGTGACACCTTATTGTCACTGTTATGGGCGGTATTGTGTGGTAAAGTGAAAGATAAAAATTAAATAAACAAACAAAATACCAGTTTATCTACCGGTACTATTTGTTTTTTTAATTTTTTTTTTTTTGCATAGGTTTTCAATATAATAGCTGAATTTGTGTATTGCATTGTTGTTTGATGTAGCTGTTGACGCATTTTTTGTTTACAGATACACAGATGCACGAGTATTTTTGGGATGGATGGGAGAATAACCGATAGGGCAGAGGTCTGTAAAAAGGTTAGCAAACAATTGTGGGAAAAGTTGTGTACTGCCGGGAAGAGATCAGGGATGGTCGGGCAATGGTGCCGTGCCATTAAAGAAAATTTACGACACATGTGTGTTTTTTCAAGGTTCTCCATAATTATTATCAAGAAACCGACACCATTAACCCCTGCATCCGTAAAAATCAAATGAATTTGCGCAACTCGTAATTTTTGCGTAAAAAAACTTAATGCAAATTTCCCAAGCTCCCGTAACTCTGGCTGTCCTAAGGCATCTGTCATTTTTTACACCTTGTTCCAAAACTTCAAAACGTTTCTTCGGGTAAATTTTCTAGATAAAATTCATTTGACCAATTGACAGCAATTAATTCTTCCGACTAAACTCAGTAAGTCTAAGTCGTAAGATTTTGGGTGGAATCAAGCTTACAAGCAGACCTTCGAAACGGGGTCGCAATTGGCTTAAAAAACGCCTAAAGAAACAAAAAGTCTGTTGCAGTTAGACAATCTTTGTCGCATTTCTCTTAGTAAAGCAAAAATTAAATCGTTAACTTGCTTCTTAACTTAATTCACATATGCTCTGTGCTAACACTATTTCTATCGCCATTCTTTCAAAATTCGACCCTAAATCAATATCCTTCCAAGCTTCAAAGTTGTCTGCATTCGTTACTAATTTTAATATTTCTTGGGTGAAAATTATAAAAAAAATAAAAATTAGGATTTTGGTTAAACAAATTTAAATCGCCAAAATCTAAAAATATCGCCTTTTTTTGGGGTGTGTTTCCAAACCGATTTTCGTGTCGCCAAATGAAATTTCAAATCGCCTGTTTGGCGATATATCGCCACATCTGACAACCCTGGTCATAAAGACACTCAGCTATGTAATGATATCAAAAAATTGATCAGCAGAAACGAATGGTTAGCAAAAATCAGTACAAAATAAATTACCAGCAGTATCGATGTAAGACACACTGCCAAATGTGGTTCAATTGGGGAATGGGAAATCAATTTGAGAAATACCGCCGTAGTGACTATATTAGGCATTTAAATTGAGAACTGAACGCTTAAAACAAAAAATGCTGCCGTTGTAGGTTTAGGCTAGATTCGTTCTTATAGGCCCAGATTTATCGACTAGGCATACATTTACTTCAGATAGGATTTTTTAAATGACTGTATCTAAACGTAATATGAAAGAATTGGACTCTTAATAGGCTCAAGCCTAGCCTAGATAAAGATAAGGTGATAAGGTGAACCATACATTTCTAACCAGACCCTACTGTCGTCTGTCATAGCCCCTGGGGAGACAGGGTGTGGTTCATTACGAAAAAGTTTGCGGTTATTGGGTAGGTACCTATCTATGTGTTTGTGAATCACACAATACCAATTGTGAGTTGCACAAAAGTTATTCGGGGCTTAAAAATATGTAACTCAACTGGTGACCGCCATGTTTTTCTGTGAATGTTGAGGTGTGAAAACCGTGTGCTAGCTATAGTAACATTACGTCCCGTAGCAAAGTGAATTAGCCTAAGTCCGTTTCCAGACGTAGTGTAGTGTAGGCTGTGCTTTTCGATTGTACTACCAAAGATGTCCTCCTTTCCTATTTTGGCGTTCAAATCACCTAAGACGATTTTAAAGTCGTACTTAGGAAGGACATTGCTCATAATGTTTTGTCGAGGAGCTCATAGAAACATTCTTTGGTAGTATCGTCTTTATCTTCTGTGGTGCGTGAGCGCATATCAGGCTGATGTTGTCGAATTTAGCCTTTATGCGGGTAGTTGTAAGGCGCTCACTAACGTGTCGAAAGCTCAAGACTTCTTGCCTAAGTCTGCCGCTTACAACGAATCCGCATCCGAATAGACGCTGCTTCTGTTCTCTGTAGCAATCACCGTAGTAGATGTTACAATTTTTCATCCTTCTTTTGCCGGGCCCATCCCACCGGACTTCCTGGATGGCGGTAATATCTGCCTTGTAGCAGTCTAGAGCATCCGCTAATTGTTCGGCTGCACGCGGTCTGTTCAGGGTTCGAACATTCCACGTGCAGATCCGAAAGTAATTTTCCTTTTTTCGTTTTGCATCAGGGTCGTCAACAGTAGATCCATCCATATCTGAGGCTTTTGGTTGGTTCGTAACCGTCGTTGTTTTCCGTGGTTGGGTAGTTAACCCCACGCATAACCCCCAACCTGGAGGGCCAGGCCCTTTCTGTGACCCCTTGGACGAAAGGGCCGGATATTCCGGAGTCAGTAACCCGCTTCGGGGATTTAAGTGCTGCCGTTGACCGATTAAGGGCTCTTCCGCCACCATCTCTATTTCAACACCCTGACTAGTATTGAAAAATCCTTAATGACCTCAGCTCCAAATATGTCGAAGTAGCTCATTAAGGTATCTGCCATTTCGACTGTTGACGTCACCGTTGATTCAATCGCGTGAATTCTTCCGCCGCACGTCCTCTTTCTGAGGGGCTCATGTTAGACTTCTGAGACTCGAGCAGAAAGTCAGTTCCGACAGAGCATTATAGTGTTGCTCTTGTTGTTTTCTTCGTGTTCAACACTCGCGCTCATAAGTTTAGCAAGTCACCCCCGGATGGGCCCTTATTTTTAATAACTGCATCCGATCTTCTTTGCATACTTTCGACCAAGGCGCGGCATATCTTGATAGTGGTAGGTATACCTTCCCTTAATGTTTTGGAAAAGTTCCTCCGAATTTTTTGATTTTGTGGACTTCAATCCTCTCACGACATCTGCCTACAAGTTTTCAATAGGATTCAGATTCGCACTTTGGGCGGGCCAATCCAAAATATTAGTACTGGTATCTGGAAACCACTGCTTAACAATTTGTGAGATATGTTTTAGATCGTTATCGTGCTGGAATACTTAACTTATGGGAATGTGTGCAAATGAATAAGGCTCCATAACATATTCCATGGTGCCTTTATAAGCGTGTTGGTCCATTCGACCGTTTATCCTTACTAACGGGCCAACACCATGCCATGAGAATGCACCCGAAACCTTTACGTTTCCTCCCCCATGCTTAACAGTCTTCAGAGTGTATCCTGGATCCAATTCTTTGTTCTTTTTGGAAACAAATGGTTTTTTCCTTAAAATACATCCACGTAGACCATGTTATAAAAATCGACGCCTTATAGTTCAAGCTGATTTTTGTAGAAGTCAAGAAAGGATCGGCTTTGCTAATTCTGCCTATTAGTCTATCACATTCCTTCTAGGGGTTTCAAAGCTGTCTTTTTATGGACCTGAATTGCACCAAAGACCATTTTTTTTGAACAACCAAATCTGTTAGCTATGGGTATGCCAATCTCATCCACTTCTGTAACTGCATTGTTCTTCCATTCGCATCTGTTAGAAATTCTAGGTAGTGAGATGCATTTCGAAAATGAAAGTAACGAGTAGGTAGTCTGTAATTATTTTCTCCTTCGTCGCTCCCTATACGGAATCTGACGCGCGGACTGATAAAATAAATGCGCTTTATAAACAGGCAACTCACTTTGAACACGGAATCCTTAATTAATTCTCATTCATTTACATTAAAGTCCATTCACATCTCATCACCATTTGTTCAGAATCACTTTCACGTATAGTCATGTTGCAACATACTCCTTCTGTTTTTCCATCACTCCATAGGCAAAGTTACAAAAACGTAAAGCACCAGGTTGACAGGGAGACTTCGTCATTTTGCCTATAAATACCAATCAGCTTGACAGGTCGACTCGAGTGTCACCTACTCGACACGGGCATAAATTTAAACTCACTCACCTTTTCGGATGAATGAACAAAACTGAATACTGAAGCTGATGTTATGTTGTATGTCCCTTTCCGTTTGTCCCATTTGCTTGTTGGGGGTTGACATGTCTCCCAGAACATTCTACGGTGTCAAAATATATACCACATCAGAACGGACAAAAATGTGGAGCGACGTTGCAGAAATGAAAAATTACCTCTCCTCAGCAAAAAAAAAAAGTATCTCAAAGGATGTAATTTACTGTCGGTGCTGCATCCTCCGTATGCGTATGTGTGGATCAAGTTCACGTGGATATGGTGCATTAATTGAATAAAAAACTACTCAGCACCTCTGACGATTTGCTTTTCTTTGAAAACTAATTTGTCGGTGTTTGTACCGTCCACCGGAAATAGCTGGCGCGGTGAGTTACAAATGCTTTCGAGTTTGTTCATAATGTGCGGCACAGATATTCGCCGACTTACCCAATATTAGTGGGTGTCCTCCTCCGTCTTCTTCTAAGAATAGTCTTCCCCAGTTGAGAAACGCATCGTGTATCTACTATCTACACGCCACCCGGCACATAGGTGCGTCATATCTGCGTTCAATTGCATGTCATTCGTTATGTAAATGTTTGGCTAATGGAGAATATTGTTAGATACCCACAACAATTGTTAAGTGGTTATAAATTTCATCAAACCAAGGGGCTGTACCGAATTTAAAAGGAGGTAGATAACATATACGCCAACATTCCATTTGACTAATTAAAGTTCAACGCACACAGTTCGTAGGAGCGCAGAAAGTGTTTGCAACTCAATATTCCAGGCATCAAGAAAAGAGCGGTTCTTTGTAATAGATTGTTAGGTATTCATTTAGCACAATCGTTCCTTTCAAATTACTGTCACGATTCGCAAATAAATATACTTCGAATGACAGACAAATTCGGTGTTTGGAGGAATTTTGTTTGCCATGCAGCGCCAAGCGTGTAATTGCGTCAATCCCATGTGATATGTGCGGTGTCGTGCAAAAGTCGCACATGCAATTTGAACATAAAGGTGTGCGTCACAGGATTACATACATAATAGCCATAAAGTCATTTTGAACCCAAATAGATACACGACTTTGTATTTCGTTCCCCCTTTCACCCCCTATTTAGAAATTCTTCACAACCTAATAATAACTATATCGGATAACGAAAATCGTTTTGCGTCAGTTAATTTCTTGTAATTATTATTAAATATGACAGATGAATTAAATCTACATTAGTCTACGGTGCGTCCGTCGGGACTCGGGAGGCTGATTTTAATGGTACCCCTTAGAAGAACAATTTAGTTAATTATATCTATCTCCCCCTCCCGGCCAATAACAGTGGTTCTCTAGTTTCAAATTCCATTCTATTATATTCCCTAGCCCTCTGTCTGGTCCCCTGTCTCGGGCTACTTTGCTTCCAGAGAAATAATTGATGATGGGACGCATTATGGTCTGAATCTCGGTTAATTAAATGGTGGTATAGTACTCTCCGGTGGGTTCTAAAACAACTACGAGTAGATACGAGTGTAGAACGTTATTTTTAGTTATGGAAATAAGCCCGCGCCTATGTCATTAAAATGTAAATTGGTAAAATTGTTTTCGTTCATATTGGTTGAATATTTTCGATTTTGACAAAGCAAAAATATTTTTAGTTTGAAGTTTTTTTTTTAACGCTTCAGAGAATTTACGATGAATTTGCAAAATTAATGCGAAATAGAATTTTTGTGGTGGTGTTGGATTTTTAATTATGAAATGGCCAACAAGTGGATTAGACTGTAATTTAGTGGGTTTTAGATTGGAAACAGCTTTGTTGAGTTGAGTGGAGAGTGCAGTTTTAATTATGCATGTAATTTGCTAATGGAGATGGCTTATGGTTTAAGCTTGGAATTGGCGTTTTGGTAAAAAGGAATTTAAATATAGTCTGGCCAATATATAACTCATGTTATAGAATAGAGTGATGAAAGGCAAAAATTTGGTCAAAGCTTATGTATAATGGATAAACAAGTGCTCCCACTGCCCATTCCTATACCCACACTCGGAGGTCGATTAATGGTTCTACACTTCCTTTTGCTCTTAGCCGCAGCGAGTGATTTCACTAAATGATATCGATGGTTCCAAACTATTCTGACTGGTTAGACATATTTGGATTCCAGCTCCTTAGGGATAGCTAGTAAGTACTAAAAATAGATTGTGGCACTCTTATCTTAAAGTGGGTTGCTGATGCAACAAGGTATGAAATGGAACTGATACGGGTATTGTTGTTGTGTGTAGGGGTCACTTTCCTAATATGGAAAATAAATATACGTATGTATCAGCTACAAGGAGCTGCAAAACGAAATAAAAACGACCTTCGGATCTGTACACAGAATGTTCGTAGATATTAGACCACTTGCAGACCACAATATACCAGCTGCCATACGTAACGTATACCAAAATTCCGATGATTGCAGAAAAGTGCACCATTCCATTTTGACGATGGTGACCAAAAGTGCGGTCCACCGGATCAAAACAAAGTGAGGATAGCAATATCAAAGGAAAAGACAACAGTCTACCCGAGCAGCTGGAGGCAAATTGGTAGCGAGTATAAACCAACTCATTTCTAAGATTTGGTCAGATGAACTTGGGGTTGATGAAAATTGTCCGTATAGGTATACCCTAGGCCTATAGGGTTAAAGTATACCTATATTATAATATTTTATATTATTTATTTATATAAAGGGTCCGCCATCTAACGTTTTTTTTTTTCAACTAGTGCTTATTTCGCGAATGGTAACACTTAGCTCATATCTGATTTGACAGATAATTAGTTTTATCCTTCCGCTGATTTTTTTTTATTTTTTTAATTTAAAAAAAAATTTAAAATTAGAAAATTAAATTTGTATATTTGACATAAAAAACCCGGATCCATCAAGGTAATGTTGCAGAATGTGTGCGAAAATTGCGTACGGATTTTGGAAGAAGAGAAGCACCGTCAGCTATGTATGTTCGTTATCTTGTGAAAAAAGTGAAAGAAACTGGCATCCTCATCGATAAACCAAAGCGTGAAAAGCCAAAAACAGTACATACACCCGAGAAAAAACTGTTTGGTGCGGATTTTGGTCCAGAGTCATAATTGGGCCATTTTTCTTCGAAAATGAGCAAGGAGTGGCCGTTACAGTCAATGGCGATCGTTATCGGGCCATGTTGAACGAATTTTTGTTCACAAAAATTGAAGGGGAGGATATTGGCAACATTTGGTTTCAACAGGACGGCGCTACGTGCCACACAGCCGAAGCTACACTCGATGTTTTGCGCCCTGTTTTTGAAGATCGCATTATCAGCCGCAAAGCTGATCTCGTTTGGCCACCGCGGAGCTGCGATTTGACATCCGTTTGACTATTTGTGGGGTGCCGTAAAAGATAAGTGTTACGCCGACATGCCAGAGACAATTGACGCTTTAAAGGACAATATTCGTGAAGCCATTGGTGAAATACAGCTGCACACAATCGATAATGTGCTTAAGAATTGGACCGATCGTGTAGGCTACTGCATGGCCAGCCGAGGCAGCCATTTGAATGAAATTATTTTCCATTATTAACCGGAAGGATTGTACTTTCAAATAAAAAAAAAAATTGAGAAAATATTCCAGCAATCTAACCACTGATCCACTGCGACGTCCGTACAAGACCTTAATAATTCCCGATAGGAATTATTATTAAATTGTTTCAAGAAATGCTTGACACCTTTAACAAGGTCTTTACTCGGCTAAACCTGAGCAGGTCCAAAGCGGGTTCTTCAAGAATTAAATTCAATTGACCTATAAAAAACACAGCCGTAATGTTTCTTGGCTTTTCATTGCTTTAGCGCTGTTTTCAGCGCTGATGCCTTCTCTAATATAGCTAATTTCATTCCGCCCGTTCAACAACTCTCTCCCAGCGAAAATTCGGTCGCTATAGTAATGTAAATATATCACACTTCTTGTACCATGTATAGTCGCAGTACCTATGACTACCTATGTATATACCTATCACTAGTACTAGTACCTAGTACTTTTCTAGAACACCAAGCTTACTATTAACAAATGCGCAGCTTTAAAACTATACAAAAACGTATTTTTCGTCATGGTCTGAATCGAGTAATTACCTAACATCAGAGTATAAAAGGGTCAACAGATGCCTATGCTATATATATGCTAAAATACGCTGTGGCGGAGAAATATTTTTTGACAAGATCTCCAAGTCCCTATCTAAATAGGTAAATACCTTCACCACAATAGTTCACAACCAACCTCAACAAATTCCCCAATTGATATGCACGATACCGGAAGGAAAAAAACCCTCCTCATTTGTATGTCGCTACTAAATCTGATTTAAAAATCGCAACATTTTCAGAACGTCTTTCGAAAGAACCTCACATTGCCAGCACATCAGGTGAATACCAAATGTAATGTGCGAGCATATCTCCAGGTTCGCATGGAAACCCTATTGCCACTTAAACGGAATGGCTCCTGTTAATGGTCACAGCCGTGCCTTCAGATTTTTCCCCAAACACACCATCACCAAGCACGAGCACCAGCACTATACCTATGAGCGATAAGTTCTTTGAAAGTTATAAATGTGTGAAGACCGTGCCTGCACAGGTGAATAGTTTATGGAGAAAATTAGGTGCCACAGATTGCTGCTGGAAATGAACGTATTAAGTCATATAAATTGCTCCAGGAAAGACGAAAATAAAAAAATCACAAAAAAAAAACCAAATCAATTTCCAGATACTGTTTTTGTGGTAATGGCAGACCCACGTGTGGGGTGCTGGTCTAAAGCATTCATAGGTATTTGTGTGGAATTTTTGTGCTTTAATGTACGATTCCCTCGGGGGTGTGGCGGTCGCCCGGCGAAGCTGACATTGTGGCACATGTGGAATACTGAAGAGAATTTTGTTATCCGTATGTGTTGTTTTTTTTTTTTTTTTTTGTTTTTGTTGGAAATTATTAACTCTGCATCAGGGAATTTATTTTTTTTGTTGTCGAAAAAATCACGTACAATCACAAATTGTTTATTTTTAATTATATTTGTTTACATTGTTTTATTACACGACGATGACAATTTGTATTGAACACATATGTATCGTAAAATCGGAATATGGAGGTTATGGTGGGGCATTGTTGATGGCTTTCTGAGTCAATACGCTCCGATTGAATGGAGAAGGTCTTTGGGTGTAACAATGCCATGTGAATATACATCATTATTATGGTCATTGTGGACATTTTAAAGCCATCGGTTTTGATATCCGTTAACAATTAGGATATCGTAAGAAAAGCCCACCTGTAGAAAGGTGACTTGAATTTTTGATTAAAGAATTAATTTGATGAGAAATTGTTGCTAAGCAGTTACATTGTTAGAAGTGAGGGATCACATTGCAAACTATCCCATAATCTGCCAACGAGTATTACTTCATACACTATTTATAAGCCGGATATTCTATACATAGTTAACAAAATTTCCTATGTAGTCCAACTATTTTATAACGAAGCCGGTTGGACCGGCAATACGGATTGTTGTCTTCTCTATGGGGAAGTTAAATAGCACAATTCGATAATGACAATTTGAAGGACAAGCGTAAAAGCAATTGTATAAAATTTACCGCTACCTTGTTTGACGTTTTCACGTGGACTTAAATAAATTCGTTATAAAAAAGTTTTTCTATACGAAAAAGTCATATTTGCGTGCTTAAAAAAATTTGTTTACAGAGATGAATTCGCTATACATATAGAAATCTTCGCTAAAGGGAAGTCAGTGTCTTTAAAAAATAAATTACAAAGGAGTTTGTTATAAAGCAGTCCGACAGTAGAAATAATTATAGGACGGTTATTGGTGCGCTGCTATGGCTTCATCATCATCATCATTTTCAATGGTCCGCTTGTAAATTAAGTGGGTCGCGGGTGTAGGTTGCTCAAGTGGACCCTCCATAGCTTTCGACCCTCCGCCATCGATTCCAAATCATCAACGGCAATCCCCATATACGAATAGAGGAGAGATTATGAATTTGATTTAACCATCTCATCCTGGGTCTACCTAGAGGACGCCTGCCCGATGGTACGGATTCCATAGCACATCGTGGAATCCTGGTCGGGGACATACGTTTAATATGACCAAACCACCGAAGCATGGACCGCTCCGTCCGGAGAAGTAGCTGCTCGACATTGAGTTCCTCACGTATTCTGGTATTTCTGATGCGATCTCTACGGGTCACACCAGCAATACTACGGATAAATCTCATTTCGGCAGCTTGTATTCGCGATCTTATTCTTTCGGTCATTACCCAAACCTCATGACCATAGGTAAGAGTTGGAACAAACACCGAATTAAAGACTGACAACTTAGCTTTGACACCAAGTTCAGTCCTCCTGATAATAGAATAACCAAGCTGTCTCAAAATTGATCCGGCTTGACCAATCCTACAGGAAAACTCAGCATTGCTCCTTCCATCACTCGTGAATAAGACCCCGAGATCACAATTAGTGTTGGCCTCGACTCCAGTAATGCGTTTCGCCCCGATGTGGTGGGTGGGCTCATCAGTAGACGACCACCACCGAGATACTTAAACTTCTCCACCTGTTTCAATGGGACTCAACTAACATGCAGAGTGCTATTATAGCTTGTGTTTATTAATTAAAAAGTGTATGTTAGCAATTATGACCATATCAGCGGAGAAAATAAATCTGAATCTAATTCAACTAGATCAGTGCGGTTCCCAAACATTTTTTTGTTAACCGAGGACCTCTTTAAATATTTTGTTGTTAACGGGAATAACAACATTCAACAATATTTAATTTGAAATGAGGGGGGGGGGGGTTAGATCAAAAGGCGTGGTAACTCTATCGACACCCATAGCAGCTAAGATTTTAAAATTTGGAACATTGATGTGCATTGTCTGCACAAAGCAGGGGTTTATCCATGTTTTCGATTATTTTAGTGATTTTCTGCGGAGAAATTCACGTGTGCCAAACACTCAAAGTGACAGCCGGAAGAAGAAAGGTTACCCTTGATATCCCAAGGGGTTACCCTTGATATCCCAAGGAAACACGCAATATTATCACTCACAATTATTAGAATTAATTGTCGAAAATATTGGTCGAAAAAAAAATGTTGCTGATTACGTCAATAATAATATCTTGTATTAAAATCACTTGTTTAAAAATACCTCAACTTAATAGATTTTGTTGTTTTAACTCTGGCAAGTATCCGCTATTTTTTTAAGTTTAAGGGATTTTGGAATTTTGGATGGAGACATTTTTTTCTTTTTCCAAAATCCCTTATCGGACATAATCACTCATTTTATCTCTGTTTCCAAAACCTTCCGGAATGAAATCCCCTATACCCCAAATCTACCCCAAGCAAACTAAACTAAACTTTACCCAATCTTGCAGCTACTCCAAATCCTACAGTGACCCCAAGCAGGGGGGTTGCATATGTATATCACTTTTTAACACCATTTTTAGGTGTCGCGGCGACAGAATCTAAAAATGAGGGATTTTGTCCATTTTTTCTCTTACTCTTAGGTTCTTTTGGAGTCTAGGTCTAGACAATGTTTGTAGTGTACATGTACCGCTTATCGATTCATACCAATGCTTTTAGCAAACAAGTTTTACGGCTTATCGTGTCATTTCTACATTGAAATTTGGTTAATTAAATTTAAAATTTGTATTTTTCAGTTACCTACTTCAGGCACCTAGATAATAGTGACCTCCTGACTTCCTTACCCCAGCTGCTGTTATCTTTGAATAAATTAATACGACTGGCGACAAGCTTCCATTTAATTAATAAAGTAACACGTCTTTTATGTATCCCAGACTTTGGAGCTCATAAATTGCACAGTCTAACTTATATCTTGCCGAAAGTCATAAAAAGTGTAATCAATCATTCGGAGATACTCGCCTACAACCAACCCTCTGTCACGAATCAGTTAAAAATTCCAAAAGTAATCCGATTTCAATTTAAGATACTTTTCTTCACATTAGCTCTTGAACTTTTTTTTTTTATTACATCTTCTCCAAACATAAACCATGTCAACAGAAAAAGAAATAAGGATTCCCCATAATATCCCTCTTCAAAGTCGTCTCGGCCTCTCAATCAGGGACGGAAAAAAAATCAATTAAAATATTATAATATTCGTCTCATAATTGGTTGCCCCCGACAACGGCAGCAGGCCATAAAATTCCACAAATTCCAAAGGAACCACGCGATCATAAGAAACCAAAACCATATAGAGTAGCGTTGATCTGAGCTTAAGATCTTTATTTTTACGAGTCAATGTCACATTCACATACACAGTCAGAGGCTATTCGAGGGAATCTCTTTTGAGAATACGTGCCAATGGCATGAGTTCAGCGGAATGTCCTTTTATTATCTCACTCAAGTTGTTGGCGGGAGTTTCTTACGAACTTCGACTCATCGTATGCTCGTCGCTCCTGTGTCCCAATTTGAAATAAACACGTTCCTACTGGGTGTGAATGTTATTGCCGTTTAGGGCCTTGTTATGACGTTGTATCATTTTTTTGAAGCATTGTTGACGATACACATACACAAAGGCAGTCACTTACTGAGTTGATGGTCAATTAACGTCTCGAACTCCCACCCAGCGAGTTTTATAATGACTCTGTCATGCAGGGCTATAGTATATATCTACGCTATATCGGCTGTTTTGGATGGATATGCGGCTGCATTGCACTAATGACAGGCATGACTCACCTAATGGTATTTGTAGTGACATTCCTAGAAGTAAGAACAGAGAAGTCTCTCTTTTTTTCCTGTCTATAATGGACCGTTGAGTTATTTCCTGACAGCAATCGGGCAGTGGGTTGCTTAGCGAGAAGCATTTTAATCGATACGATTTATTCGTCATATAAATAGATACGGTTATGGGAATGTAGGTCATACTTATTTTGATGGTGGCAAGGCGCAGGTGGAGAAGGTGCTATTAAACGGAAACGCCAATAGTTTTATTTTCTTCCAAACTGATCATCAAAGTGGCTAATGAAAACTTGCAAAGTCCTACAAGTTACTGCAAACAAACAGATTGAACATAATGTCAGGCTCTTGATTTGAAGATACTATAAAGGGAAGCGAAGTTGGATTGACGAGGAAACTTTTACTCTATGGCAACTTTATGTATACTTCCGAAGTACTTCTAGCACAAAGCTGAGCATAGATTTACTGTTAAGAAGAATTCCAAAGCACATCAACTCATAAAATGAGTAAAAGCGTCTCTTTCCCATGACTAAGACATAAAATTATAATTATGTATTAAGACGAAGAGCGCTCAGGCTTGTCAATCGAAACGAAGGATTTGCGGACGATATGGACTTACCTCGTTGAGGACGATCTCTGCATTTAGAACGGTTTCAGAACTTACCCACATCGATATCCTTGCTGACGAAATAACTTACTTATTTTTGGCGCTACAGTCCGAGCGGACCTGGGCCTCAACCAACATGCCTCTCCAGCCAGCTCGATCCAACCCTAGCTGCCTCCAGTTGAGCACGCCATGTTGGTTGAGGTTCCCTTCCAACTGCGCGCGCCACCATAGGTAACGTCGTCCTCTACCTCGTTGTCCCTCTGGAGTAGAGTTGAAGATTCTCCGGGCCGGAGCATTGGTGTCCATACGCTCTATATGTCCCAGTCCCAGCCATCTTAGTCGATTAATTCTAATCCGTTTGACTAGGTCTATATCGCTGTACAGCCCGTACAGTTCTTCATTGTACCTTCTACTGGACCAAAGATCACACGGAGAACTTTTCGCTCGAAGCAACTGAGTGCGTTTTCATCCGCCCTTGATAGAATCCATGCTTCTGCGCCATATAGCAGGACGGGGATGATAAGGGTCTTATACAAACTATGCCTAGTTGCTCGAGAGAGGGCTTTGCTACTCAATTGCCTTCTAAACCCGTAGAAACAGCGATTGGCGAGAGTATTTCTTCTCTTGATCTCAGCGCTGATTTCATTGCTTGAGTTGACCGCAGAGCCTAGGTAGACAAAGTCTTTTACTACCTCAAAATTATAGCTGTCCAGTGTCCATTGTTACGTTCTGTCTGTCCAAACCGCCGATGTTGAGGTTGAGTGTCCTTTCTTGCAGACAGCATATATTTCGTCTGCACATATTTTTTCCGCTTCTGACTCAATACTCACAAATCCACCACTGACAGCTCGCCGAGTTCTACCGATTATGTCAATGTCATCGGCGTATGCGAGTAATTGCACAGACTTTTGAAAGATTGTACCTCCGGGGTTGGGATGTGAGTTTCGCACAATTCTTTCAAGTATGTATAATGTTAAAGAAATCACATGACAGCGCGTCACCTTGTCTAAGACCTTTTCTGACATCTCTCGGTTCAGAAACGGCATCGAGAGTTCTTAAACTTGTGCTGAAAACAACAACAGCTGATGAAAAGAGAAGTCAGTTTTGGCGGAATTGGCGGAACCGCTGACACAACGGCACCACAGAAAAATGGACACATCCACTAATCCCTGGGTAAAAACAAAAAACAAACACACCCTCGAACGCATCCATAAGAAAAACTACACCTCACAAATTAGAGGAAATAATGGGATAAGCGAAAAGACGGAATGATTTCCTTTCAACTGGCAACATGGTTGTAACTTGAAGACAAGACTTCAAATAGCCTCTTATGACCGCGCAATTGTCGTAAATTGCCAAAAATGTCCTCCTTCCTCATCCGCAATCATAGCCCCATTAAAAACCTCCCACTGCCATGTCTGTCGGGCCATCACTTCAATTGAACTCGCGCAAATAATAAATGTATCTACATATGTCATTTCTGAATTTACATCACAAGTCGCAACATGAAAAGTACATTCGAGGGTAAGGAGCGGAAATCCGCCATCTCGCTGAATAAGACAATTCCTCATAATTCGCTTCTCCGTCTCAAGGACGTACCCAATCAAGTGCACATGCAATAAGGCTGCCCACGTATTCAGTTCAACACTCTTCGCGTATATACAAAGCAGAGTTTGCATGCATCACTAACCCGGCAGCTTTTCACTGGACGGATCGGATCTGTATGGGCACACATTTTTTGTTGGTTTTTAATGCCCCAGAGTACAGAGCTGCGAGGCCGACCAATGCATATTCCATCCAAATCGCTGTAGATGAGCGTCGAAGTCAAAGCACACTTTGCGGTTGTGGCCATAAAACGCTTCAGTAGGTTTTGAGGCTCTTTTTTTTTTTGTTGCTGTTATGACTGCGAACGAGCGATCACTTCATGATTTATAATGAGCTCGCTGGTCTGGTGGTGATAATAGGATTTTTATTTGCGCTGATTGCGCATACATTCAGTGACAGTGAGTAAACGTGCGAAGTACCCTTAAAAACAAGACTGTGGTGTGGATGCTGTAGCAAATTTGTAATGTCATTTCTTTACTGTATTCCCATCTAATTAGTTCAGCTACGTATTCAGAAAAACATTCATAATAAAAGTGTTCTAGATATCAGTACAGAACTAGTTAAATGAGCCGTAACCTGCAACTGACCTAGACCTAGATTAAAACGCGAACAGTGAGAAGATGTTGGACTTTTGCTGTCCAAATGACATGTCCTTTAAGAACACCTTCTTTCTACGCAAAGATCTCCAATCCATAAATGAACGTTGGTGCCGTCGAAGTCTTCGGCAGAAGTCGCTGATAGATTTATTTGTGGTACCATCGCGTCGTGTATTAAAACGATGACTTTTGATATGTATTAGCGTGTTGAGAGGCGCTGAACTGACAACCGATCAGCACCTGCTCAGGCTGGGTCAATTTTGAAACAGCCATAGGTCATTTCATTTCATTCTGTTAGCAGGAGCAAAGAACTTGGTGACAAAGTTAAGCTGTCATGACCTATATGATCATGAGATTGGGGTAAGAAAATCGCGGATGCAAACTTCTGCAATGAGATTCCTTCAGGAACAATGTTTTGAGGATTTATCAAAAGTTAACAAAAAAAAAACCATCAAAGCAATAGTGCAATACCTGAACAGATATCTGGAGAGATGAATTATGAAAAGGAAGCATTGCAGGATATATACTCAAGTCCAACAAGGTTTCCGGACAAAAAGGCCGACCTGTCCAGAGTATATCCATTAATGAGTAGGGACACTCTCTCTACATATGCATTTCCTACTACCACAAAGCAAAATGCAGAAAAAATCTTACAATAAGTGGAAGCAGGTCGAAAGAATACTTTTTACCTGCATACAACGACTGTTTGAGAGAAAAAGGGTACACAACACATTTTGCCTGTACCACTACATGGGGCTTGCTGCGTACGACAAACGATTGTGGGTTTTTTCATAAAGCATTTTTAAAGGCGACCTGAAGTGATGTCAGTATATTAGTATTTTCTCTCAACCATGCAGGTTGATCAGGTAACCAGCTTTGCTTTCGTAGAATTGGTAATAAAAAACAAATTTTGTAGTTTTTCCCATTGGTTATTGATTAAATGGTCTTTGTTATGGACATGAAAAAGAAATGTTTCATTCTCTATCACGAAATGCAACCCTTTTGCCTTGCTACGACTTCGTTAATTACCATATTTTACGATTTTAAGTTTTATTGCCAGCACTTTTTAGGTAATACAATTCACACCAGATGGTCATACTAATTACTTAGGTTGGTTGTAGAGGGGGTTGTTTACATTTTTTTCGCACGTATTTTTAAAGGCGACCTGGAGTTGGATTGTTATCAGTCGTTCATTACCATCAATTGACGAAGTAAAGGGTGTTCAGTGTCAGTGCGTGTGGCAAACAATTAAAAATAGTGAAAATTAAAAGTTGAAGTGCAAGTCTAAGTTATAGATCGGGGAAGAATGAATATAAATCTGTGTTGTATTTCTTAATTTTTTTTAGAAAAGCCAAGTGGTTGAATAGCATAAACAAACAACACTTAATACATGAACAAATTTCGGGGGATTCTAGGATCTGCGAAAGACATTGTATTGCAAGTCAACGATGCGCTTAAAATGGTCGGCAACACCTAATTTGAACATTTTGAAAAATATTTCCAATATAACAGAAGGTAATAACAAACACTGAGTGTAAAATAACATAAACTTGATGAATTATATTTTCTTAGGTAATATTGATCACTCAGTCACGTCTAACGAAACAGAGGGGTTTGAACATGTTCCTCTTAATGAAAATGTCCAAATGAAGGAGAGTTTAAGCTTTGTGGCAGAAGAAGCGGAAACAGGTGATATTCAAAATAATGAATCGTTCAATACTCCAGTAGAAGCAGAGGATGAACCTCTTAGTGAATTTCTTATCAAATTTTACGTCCGAGTACGGGTTTACTTTATTCTAAAACAGTTCAATAAAAATAACAAAAAATGTACCAACAAACAAAAATATTTAAGTGTAGCACACATGTGAATATATATTAGATATAAAAATGTTCAATAAGAAATATTACAAATTGATTTTGCTTTTTTTACGTCACACCCTGTACCACATTTTGAAATAGTTCGACTACTCTTCCATCCTTCTTTTACTAGAGCACTTTTAGTGCCGTCTATTTCTCGTGTATGTGTACTGCAAATTGTAAACTGATAAGAAACACGTGGAGAGTGTCCCTACTCATTAATGGATATACTCTGGACCTGTCGGACTGTAAACAAGATATGGCGGACGAAAATGCTTGGAATTTCAGCATCGTATGACCGATCTATAAGAAAGGAGACCTTCTAGGAGACACTAGTCTACTTAACACTGAATACAAGATCCTGTCTGACGTATTGAGTCAATTTCGGAAACAAACAATTGCCCATAAGTTCACAACCGACCACAATCCAGTTATTGAAGAAAGCTTTATAATCCATTTTAAGGCCATAAACGACTTCATTCTAGAGGCGAGCTACCTATTTATACAGACATACTTTGTTTGGACATCCCTACAGGTAACAAACTCGTGTGGTTGTACAAAATTACTGATGCAAATATTGAGACAAAACTGGCAACAAGAAGTCGGCTGACGAACTACTGTAGCAATTCAAAAATTGGTTTAGTTGAGTTGACTTTAACGCAAGATTCTTCAAGTAATTTTAGATACAATAGCTCAATTTTTACGAGCTGTACCGCAACCGCAACATCGATCTGGTTCTGGATCAGAAAAGAGGAAATACTTGGTCCTTAAGAAGAATATGAATAAAAATAAAATAAAATTGTTAAGTAAAGCAAAAAGCAGTTTAGACGTTACCCTCTTAGGGAGTCAGTAATGTAGGCGTTATCTGCGATATTTCAAGCAAACACAAATAAATTCCCCTGAAAATATTAATTAACCCTAAATGTTGCCAATTATCTGCTCCGTAAATTACCGTCCTCATCATAAATGCCATACATCGCGGATGGTACCTCCCAAGGGTTATCTCACTATAATGTCAATATAGTTGCCCAAATTCAATTGTCCACCAAATTACCACTAGACCAATGACCACCAACCAGACCACCGACCGTTGCGCTAGTTCATAGACACCTGATCGTCTACCCGTATATGCGTACGTTTAATTATTTTACGTGCTGTTGTCAAATTCATTCCGAGAATTGAACCACTCGAACGCAACTGATTGCTCACGTACATGGAATAAGGTACTCGAGGTGGTGCCATTTTCGGAAAATAGGTGAATTGACAAACTACCGTTGAAGCCACCGACAAATAACGTCTGTCAATATAGACAGATTTATGAATACGACACAATTAATTACAATCGTGCCGACAAAAAAAAAAGTATCGCAACCCATACGAATATGGGGAATATCGGTATCGTTTGCTATAGTGACCTTGTGCACCAACTGATGGCTCGCGCGGTCTTCCTGTGGTCATCTCGTTACAAGCCACACGCAAGCTGTATATGTGAGGTGTCTGCTTGCTTCGAGCACTCCTCTTCAGATCAAAGGCTGCCGTTTGAGGACCGCTTAAGCGGTCATTTGTTATATTTCTGTATGTTTACATGGCAAGTATAAAAAAAAATTTAAAAGACAAGAATGACTAATTCCGTAGATGTTTACACGCACACGTGTGTGGGCGACACATTTTTCTATGGAGGCGGCCGGGTCGATTAAAATGAGTGGTGTCTCGGCTCGGTGTCTTGTGTGTGGAATAGCTTTGGACCCTGTTGTTAAAACATAAAATATTGGTTTGTCATACACAAAGGGTCATGCCTTAGTCCGATTAATTCATTCAGTAAGTCATTGACTTGGGGATTTCGTGTTTTTTTTTTTTAATGATTTCGATATGGTTGTCATTCTAATTGAGAGATGAGAAATAAATAAACGATTTTCGGGGAGAAATCTTTTGAGAAATCATCTGGAAAATAAGTGGAAGCTAATGTTGATAAATGTTGCAGTGAATCACTAGTTGAGAATGCATTTCTTATTGGGAGTAGGTCTGTCATCGTTATTTTGTGAGCAGAGTTGTTGATGGGGATGGGGGGAATAGTGGTGTTTGGTAATTTCTTGGTTATGGTCTTTGCTGAGAAAAGAGTTGTTGCTGCCGAGAAAAGAGCCGTTTAAGCACCGGCTGTGGACAGCAATAATCTGCCACTGACCTAACAATAGGGAACGAATCATATCATATACTATAAATCAAAATCATAGCTCGAGGCTAAGTGCTCAAGGAATAGGCAAATTGAAAAAATAAAAAAGTTGTTTCCTACCATCAGTTCCTTCCATTTATGTCAAAAATACAAGTCTTCCAAACGAATACCTCAACAAGTAGGATACTTGTCTGTAAAGCTATCTACTGACAGTCTAATAGATTTGTTCTGATCAACAGAAAGCGTCCGACTTTAGGTAACAATCCCCAAAGAAAAAGCCTAACGCTATACATATATACCTAGTACATACCTACGTCTAAGATGGTTTGGACAACGAATAAACACTAACGCCCCGGCCCGAAGAGTCTTTGGCTCCAACGTAGTATACGCAATCTCGCATTAGGGGGCATCAACCAATTTGAAGCCAATTAGCGAAAGATTGCGGCAATTGTGATGGTGTATTGGTTGAAGCCCATGGCCTGCCTTTGTAAAGTATCTTTCATTAGGAGTGATAGTATGTATCTCTCAGTTTCTTAAATATTTTCTTGTATCTCCAAGTGTCAAAACATTCAATGTATTGTATAGTTGGGTTTCCAAGCTTAGAAATTAAAAATATTTCCAAAGTTTTATCAAGATTTGGGGGCTTACCGTTTGTTTGTTTATATTAGAATTGGGTGTAAACAAAGCAGTGTGGACATTTAAATGATATCTTATGTCAAACATAATTGCATTGCCCATACCAACGCATTTGAATATCATAAGCGCTCTCAGAGAGAGTAGGTATATATGTATAGGGTAGGGTGGGGTACTTTCGACGGTGGGGTACTTTTGACTTTCGCAATTACAGAAAGGCGGTTAATTTTTAGATAAAATGTTTGATGGCAAATCTTACCACACTGTTCTCTCAGATCGTACACGAACTATGGCAGGTCTTCTCCAGCAGTTGTGGTTGTCAGACCGGTTTTTAATTTTTTGAGTGATTTTTCGTAATTTTTCTATTTTACGAGGTAAGGGATATTTAATTGTTTCTTATGGGAATTTTTTGGTTGTGAGTGTCAAACGTTTGTGTTTATAATACATTAAAGTTGATTATAATATTTGATAGAATTTTCTTTATAAGTTTTGTGAAAAACAATAACGTCTACTATGAGAAAGAATGGGGCACTTTCGACAAAAGCACATGGGGCAGTTTCGACATAGCCGAGAATATTGAAAATCAGATAAACATATCTAGAGATCCACTACCCCCGCCTCCTTTACCCCTTGCCAGTTACCACCCACTCTTCGGACTAATTGGGCAACAAATTTATGGTTAAGAAAAAAAAAATCATGCAAATCGAATAAATATGGGTTCTTGAGTTATGGATGGACCAACAGACAGACATTGCCTTTTATATAGTAGTATGGCCTCGAATAAAAACCATGATTTCAGCAGTACGTTATACTCTAATATATAAAATGTTTTACTAATTGATTTTTATTACCAATCTTGTGCCTTCTAAATTAATGTCGAAAGTCCCCCACCTGGATGGCGATTGTACCCCACCATGGGGCAGAATCGTCTTTTTAAGGCAGTTTTAAATTTTCTATTTTTAAAATTATTTGGGTGAAGTTAACTTTTAAGAAACTATGGATTTTTGTAGTAAAATAATCATAGCTTTTAATGGAAAAACAATTATTCAAATATATATTTTGGAAAAAAAATAATTGAAGTCGGCCGAAAAAAGTGTTGAATCTGCCCACCCTACCCTATAGCTGGCCTGAGGAAGTTTCTCAATTTTACCACAGCCGGGCTAATATTGTGTGGTTAAAAGCAAGGTTCCCTTCAAAATCTATATAAAAACAAGTAAAAGTGTTTTCATCGGCCTGGCCGATGTTTTAATACCCTCCACTACATACAAGTCATGTAAACTATTTTCCATGCGAGCTAGTATGTACTAGTATGGGAGGTATCAGAACTACTTTACCAAAATAGACAATTTTTAATCCCAACCTGACGACGGTAAAAATAAATCTTTTCACAAAATTTCATTCGCCTAGGTCAATTCGTTTGGACGCTATCGTGATTTCAACGGACCAGAGAGCCACAGGGGTCTAAAAGTGGTTTTGTATAAGAGGTACCAGAACTAATTGACCGACATAGCCAATACCAACCTGACGACGCGACGGTCAGTCCTCTCACAAAATTTTATTCGCCTAGGTCAATTCGTTTGGACGCTAGCGTGTTTTCAACAGACAGACAGACGGACGTGTCGAAATCGATTTAGAGTGTGATCCTGATTCAGAATATTATATACTTTATGGGGTCTCCGGTGACTCCTTATTTGCGTTGCAAATAATGTAATGGCAAGCAAAGTAAATATACCTTCCAGTGGAGGGTAGGCAAACGAAATGATGTTTGTTGGCCATCGCAATACTTGAGAACGGCTGGACAGAATTGGTTCATTTTAAAAAAAAATGTCCGTAATAGTCCGAATAAGGCTTAAAAAAAATGGAAAATATGTCTGAGCAAACGGAAAAAGGACGTGGAACCTCCCATACATAGTAAAACATTCAAAATCGTATATCTCGAAAACCACCGAAATGATTGAGCTCAAATATACCTACAGACAATCTTACGTAATGCCCCGGGAATATTCGTGTGAAGACTGGTTCAAATTGAACAAAAGGGGTGTGGAGGTTTCAACAAAAATAAAAACATTCCAAAAGCTATTCTTCCAGCCATGAAAGCCAAATATTGTAAAATTTGGAACACTGATAGAACTCTCAAGAATAGCTATGAAATACAATTCTTGGCCACGAGCAAAGCCGGACAGGTAAAGATTGACAATTGGTCCCGGTAGGTGGCGCTGCGTTCCGGTTTCACAAAATTTTACTTAACCAACAATATATACTGTTTAAAAAAAAATTAAAAAAACAATAAGTTCATGAACGCTGTTTAGCTAAATCAAATTATGTTTCCTTTGTTTCGATTTTTCATATAGTACATATCACAAGTTTTTCGAAAACTCAAATACATATTGAAAAAAGTTTCATAAACACGCTAAGAACAGGTAGGACAACGTCTGCTGTGTAGGCTAGTAAATAATAGACATACATAGTTGACGCAACAGGTCCGTTCCGTATAGTCAACTTAGTTATAGCTTCTCATAGCCATTCGTTTGTGTCATTTTTTTTTTAAGATTGCGGGAGGGATCTACCAATTGCAAAGAAATTTGATTTGTATTTTGCAATAGTTAGTAAAACTGACAACTATTTCTGGTTTGACTTCATAATGAAAAAGTATCTCAAGGTCGCTACTGGCCCGCTAAGCTAACCATACGCCACAACGTCCTATAAAAGCAAAGTCATATGCAAAACAATTTGATTCAATTTAGTTCCTCAATTCATCCAAATTGCTTCTTAACCAATTTATATTAGGGGTAAAAAGAACTCAAATTCATCTTTTTTTTTTCTTTTTTTTTAAGAAATCCAAATCAACCGTAAAGCAAGCATCCCAATCAAATCCAATCCAACACATGGTCACCCGTCACACCCCAAAACACAATGTATGCTGTCCAACATATTCAGCGTCACATATATTTGTGTCTTGTGTGTTGCCCACAAGAGGTTAAGGCCATAAGCTTAAAACAACCACAAGAACAGAGCACAGTTGAATGATCTTACAAAAATATATACACCAGTTCTACAGCCGCAAGCAGAAAGACACAATTAATTAATTTGAGACCAAAATGTATCTAAAGGATTAACATCAATCTAAGGTTGCACATTTTCTTTTTCTGTTCACATCCACCTTCCGGCAGACAAGTCCACCTCATAGATAACAGACAAGAATCGACACACACAAGAGGAGCTTCTCCTCGTGTGTTTTTTTTTATAAATGACGTAATCCAACCGAGGCGAAGGACTATCGCAGTTATAACCTACTTACAAAGGAGCCACACTGCAAATCAAGTACGACCAGTCGTGTCGTGTGTATGACTCTGACTCTGGTGACTTGTCAATTCCAATTAGCATATGGTCGAGATGGTATAGTTGTATACCCATAGTTATACCGAATCTCGTCTGGGACAAAACGATTCTACTCTGTCTGTAGTAAAACCTCTTAGGAGTTCGAGTGTGTATGTAGACGCGCGGATTATAGAAGAATTAACTAACCGCAACCAAACGATATGCCATAACTTATGCAAAAAACGTGCGCCAAACCATCTATTCGTGGCTCCTTTTAAGCCAGGAACATGGAGCTGGGTCTGGGACGGTGTTGAGCATCTGCAGACTTGCGTTCGGTCGTCGTTCATTATGATACGCATTCTTGAGTTAATGTTTTCATCATTGACGCCAATTGACACACTTTTATTGCGCAAAAGAAAACAAAAATGTATGCGGCTGATAGTTGTAGATACTCGTATATATTTGCGAGAGGGTGCGCTGCGGCTTGCAGCTGAAAATCTGCGTGCGCGCCGCGTACTCGTATATAGCGAGCAACACTTAATAACATAATCATAAAGAAATTCTATTCAGAGGAAGATGTAGAGATACGGTTTGTTAATAGTGGTGGTGGTGGCGCGGCGTAGGAGAAAACACTTGTTGTGCCATTGGAGGAAAATGTATATCACAACAAAAGAGAACAAGCGCACAATAATAATTGATGTCGTGTTATTGATTGGTTTGCATGTTATAAATTGAATTATGGCTGTTGGAGCCATTTATTCATTCAGGTTTCTAGGCGATATGTCAAATGGGTTAGGCCGTCAATTATGTTGGGCTTGTTTATTGGGAGACTACGTTGGTATTCAGATACTTGCTAGTTTGTCGTGGTTTTGAACTTTTTCATATGGGAAATTGAAATAATGTAATTAGAGTTAGGGAACGATTTTATTTGGTAACAAATGTCGCATACTTTAATGCCCTTGAATTCACCCCTTTCTACCGGTCTTGTATATTTTATTAGGTAACCAAAAAGTGTTGCTGAGTGAGGAAAGCTGTAATTAAGAAAGTGAACTCGATGTATATACTCCTCTATAACGAAGCGTATTGCCGGTCTGAACGGCTTCGTTATGGCGGAGTCGCTGATATTTAAGATACATAGCCACGAGTCTGCGAAGAACGACCTTTCGGATAGTAGTGTTCCCTCAAATAATACGAAGCTGGCTTTCCCCAGTATGACTATTGAGCCACTGCCCCTTGTGACATGGTGTTTCACTACGAAATCCTTACAATGTACTTCTTATCCTTACTAGTCCTTACAAGTCTTTACTAACATGTATTCACCCCTATCGGAAATAATATTTCCCCCGAAATGTTTCCCTTTTTCACAAAATAGGTATCGTAAATAATTTTCAAAAGGGAAAATAAAAATTCCGTCGGAAAAAATAGGTATCGTGAATGATTTCGAAATTAAACAAAAAATTCCGTCGGAAAAATAGCTATCGGGAATAAATTTCCGATGGAAATATTATCGTAATTTTCCCCGAAATATTCCGCTGGCATTTCGTCAGGGAACTTTAGCTAAAGAGCAGCAATGTAAGTGTTTTTCTGCAAAATATTTAGAAAAAATAATGCATATTGTCAGTTTTAATGAAGGTCAAACACAACAAGTACAAAACAGCTGCAGATTATTCTAAATCATATGGAAAAATATCCGGATATAGCAAATGAATTTATACAAAGAAAAAAAGCAAAGCATTTTTTTGTAAATAGATGATTCGCCTAATCCAACCTCGTGGTCGTTCCCTCTCCAACCTGGTAGCTGCCTTCAGCAAAAAGCGCAATCATGCGCTTAGCTTAAGTAATGGGGTAACTCCGAATGATTTTTTGGTTTGCGGCAAAGACGGGTAAAGGTGCTAGTACACGGCATGTAGCAAGCCACGTATGTATGTAGTATTGACGTCAGTGTATGGTCCCAATGGCTACATGCCGTGTACAAGCTCTCTTTGTGCACTCTCGGTTGACGTCAGAGCTACAAACGTATGTGCTACATTCCGTGAAGTAGCACCTTAAGTCTTAATCACAAATCCACATTTAGCCCCATTTAGACGATCATTTCAGTTTCAGTTTCAGTTGAGCTATCAGTTATGCTTTCGGTTAAACTGATGTCCAAATGCAAAAATTGAAGCTTCTAACTGAAACTGAAACTGAGACTGAAATTCACATAAGTTTTTAGTTCAGTTGTCAGTTTTAGTAGAAATAATCTTCTAACCTTCGGCTAATCACGAGTAAATTGAAAGCTCAACTGAATACTAAGATGATGTCTAAATGCACTGTAGCTGAACTGTTCAACTGAAAGTTTAATTGATAGCTCAACTGAAACTGAAACTAAAATGACAATCTAAATGGGGCTTTAAATTGACGACTTTCTATATAATATCAAAGGTCTCCACTAGCTCTTCACCTATAAGATATCTGGTGCTGGTCTGTTTAAAGTTCGAAGATTCTATGTCTTCCTCTTCACTTCCTCATGCTCTTCCATCGCTAATAAAAAATGCGCACTTCTAAATTAATCAAAAATATTATTACTCTACTCTCTCTCTCTTGTCAAAACATTCGAACATATTTTCGAAAGTACTTTTCTGATTCCCGGGGAAAAAAAATTCCGATGGAAATTCACGATGGGTAGATTTAATTCCCGGGAACAAAAAACATTCGGGGGAAACATTTTTCCCTCGGAATTGCCGATAGGGGTGATTATAAAAGTGCGATAGTAAATTTGTCTGCCTGTTTGCCTGTTTAGGTTTGTTCGACGTGGCCACTGAGAAATTCAGTTTCATGTCGAACAGTAACACGGAATGTAACCCTGAGACCTGTCACTAAAAAAAAATTGTAATAGGTATAGAGATTTAACACCAGCAATAACATTAAATTTGTTTAATTAATGATTGTAATGTTGAAAACCCCATTTCTTTTAACATTTACTAGTGCTACACAGTCAATAATTCACAAAAATATGATTTCACCCAAATTACAGCTACGATTGACAGCCAAATCCAGCACTGAACTCTTGCCCTGACTGAATACCTAGAGTCAGCTCAGTGCTCAACTATATAGGGTAGGGCGCCCCAGTACTCACCTCGAACATAGGTTTACATTGTCAGTGCGAACTCAGTGCTATATCGAACGCGACAGGGATTACCCAGTACGCCATAGGGTCCACGTCAAACAAACCTTTTGTTAGCCGGCCTAAGAAGGGACTCATGTGACATTTTATCTAAACATAATAAATATTTTTATGTAGGTACATACAAATTAATCTATATTTTGTTGGTGACGTGACGGCTGGACCGACTTGAAAAAATTTTTTTTCTTCAAATTTTGGTATGTAATAGTTTAAGGAAGGTTTTTAGGGAGAAAAACGTTAGGAAAATTTCCCGGGTAATCAGAAAAATGGGCGTGACACCTCAAATACGACATTGAAACTTTGATACACATTCTACTAAAAGGCAAGAACAAGAATATATTATCTAGGGAAGGTATTATTTCTACCGCGCCACCGCTTGCGAACATCTGACAATAAACCGGGAGAATAACTGACCTGGGAATATTTCTCAATTCAGTCGCTTTCGCATTAGGCATAGGTACAATTGTAGGTACAATTTTAGGTCACTTTCATTCATCCCAAAAATATAAAAAAAACCTCTTTCACACGAATAATTGTGAAAGCTATACGTTCAACGTTCTGTACGTGTGTTCGAATTGCCTATTCACAGAAATCGAACCTGTAGACCTTCAATATTTTCGTTAGCTCATGCCAATTTTATCTATAGAACCGAAGACTAGAAATGAAGGAACTACAAGATATTCAACAACTAAGGTGGATATAGCGATTACCCCCGTGGTTTAAGATAATTTCACACGAAAACCGTTCATTGGCCTACCAACTTTCAGAGAGATGTTCTAAAAAAGTATCTTAACAATTTTTGAAGCATTTTTTCTGAAAAATATATAATTACTGCTGACCATTGGCATTTGTTCCAGTGTTCATCAATCATAAGGTTTTTATTGGTTTATTGGCTTACCGCAAATAAATTATATGGTCACGTTTGTATAATGATTAAGATTTGATTTGGTTTATTCTTTATTTTGATTCCTGATTGAGTTATTCATATAAAATACCCTCCACGTTGGTTTGTTTATATCGGAGGCGTATACGTCCGTCTAAATTGTAATTAAGGACTGTATAACCGCAAATCTATAGAGAAGTTTTTCTTGGCCATCCAATGCCTGTGTGAGTTCAAAAGGTAGGTTTAAAAAGTTTAGGTATTATGATGGCAAGAGCATTTGGTGAATTTGGAGCAGGTAATATTTGAGAATTTGTTAATCAATATGACGACGGAACAACGTCATATAGAGAAAAACAAATAGAAAAATGATATTGACTTCTGCTCAACATGCAAAAACTGCACACTGGCCCTACTTTAAGCAGTATTGTCTCAAAAGCAATGGTATGAAGGTACTTCGTATTTCTGAAGCTCTTGCTTTACTGCATGCTTTTCTATAAGCATCCAGTAAAGCAAGAGCTTCATATTGTAAGTTCGAACAGAAGAAGGACTGTATTCATTGAAAAAAATATGCCATTATTAAAATGATACATAACAAATCGATTTGTTAAAGTCTTAGACAGGTTTAACATTGGTGATCCAATATGCAGTTTCACCAGGCACCGCTTATTCTCAGAGATTTTTAGGCTACTTGACTGAAGCTCTTTTAACAATCTCGCTCAAGAAGCAGTACTATCTGCGGTGTTGAGGGATTTAGTTCAAAACATAATTTTCCAAAAGGAAAATTAAGATTATCATTTTGAACTCTGGGTACAAAATGATAATCTGTACAGACCTTACGCGCATAAGAGCGACATTTAAGCTACGATTCGTCATTGCAAAAATGGCGATCACACGAAATGGCTATCATCGTCATTTGTGTCCCAAAATCAAATGACGGACACTGCGAGTCATTTAGAATTTTCCGTTGGGATGCCATTGTCCTAGGCGTCATTGAAGAGCGATCACACGGCCATTTTTTTCCGCCATTTAAATGGCACTTAATTCATGTCATTTGTCATGGCGATCACACAGAACGACATTTAAATGGCGCTCTGACGTAAAAATCGCGTCACAGCAGTCGAAAAAATGGCCGTGCAATCGTAGCTTAAGAGAGCGGTCGGCTTCACATGTGGCCTTCATTCCAAAATAATCAGATAAAATTGATGTAAGTATTAATGTCCCAAATGAAAACGAAATAAAAAGAAGCATAACTAGGCCCAGACATTGGAGGACTACTAAAATTAGCATTAGACATATAAGCGAAGGCATGGTTACTATCTAAATCAAGACGAAATTCACCAACATAAGCCAAATATGCGCAAATGCTCTGTCGAAGGAAAAACACCACGCGACAGTGTCAAAGAATGCTTTTGTGTTGGGTGGAGCTCTGAAATTTGAATGCCCTGCCTGGATAAGACTCGTAGTTTGGCATGTCCGTGCATCAGGCGCACTAAAAATCTCTTCTTTCGTCAATAAATAATATGGCGTTAGGCAATAACGCCCAAAAAAAACTCGTACAATTTGTTGTTGCAAAATTGTTCGTCATTTTGGATGTTATTTCCTTTCCAGGGTTCGTTTTTTTGGCAAGCGGTAAAGCCCAAAATAATAAGTGGAAATGCATAAACAGTGGAGTAAGTATGCAACCCCCCTTTGGTTTTCTGTTGAATTTTGGGGTAGGTGGGAGTTTGTACTGCAAAAAACCATCAATATATCCAATTTCGCACTCCAAATCTGACTGTAACCCCAAGCAGGGGGTAGGTATATACATACTATATCTACGTATTAAACTGCAAATAATTTTTGGGCTTTATTCCCATTTTGTTGTTTATTTTTGGGCCCTATGCATTTTTTTGGGCGTTATTTCCGAATCGATTTGTGCGCTTTTCCTTGGGCGTTATTGCCTAACGTTGAAGAATATTCAACAAACGCGGCTATTAGGCTAAGAGAAAAGCAAAATGAATTAGCTGTCAAACCTGGAGTTTATCCGAATTTTCCGACTGTTATTTGTAGTTCTCCTTTTTTCCCAGGACCATAACAAAACAAAAAATTAATTAAGCAAATCCATCATGTAAATAGGGAGGTAAGTTCAGCGTTACGCCAAAAAAGGTCGCCAAGTGTTTAAAAAGGGGCCTTATACAAACAAAACTTAATACTCGATGCAGTATTTTCAACAATACATGTTCATTAGGTTTTTCCTTTACTTTTGTAGTAAAAATAGAAAAGACTGTTAAAATGTCAGTGGGGATAAAGTCTTTCTCAAGAAGAGAAACTTACGAAAAATTAAAGGAACGCTTTTCTAGTAATCAATGAAAAATTACAGATGCATTTTGTTTTTTCGTAAATTGCAGTTTGTGATGTGACCTTTTTGTTTGTCAATTCATAAATTGCAGTGGTAAAAATGTCTTTAAAATGTTTGATACAGGCGAATAATTTACTAATTTGTTAGCAATATTAGCTTATTCATCTACCGACGAAAGTGATTTGGAATCAATCGAACATTGTTTTGATGAAGTCAAACCACAAATGTTAATAGTAATTTCACACATATGACAAATAGAACGACAAATTTCTGTCAATTTGTGGCTGATAGCTTTTTCAGTTCTTACTACCAAAAATTCGTTGAATAAAAATAGGGCTTTCCTCATGCACTTTGGCATTTGGCCAATCTTAAACCAAAATTCTTTAACATTTGGTTCCTCAAAATAGTTTAAAAAGCGTTCGCCACTTGAAACTGTCTTCAGCAATTTTTATTCAGTGATGGTTTGCTCTGTGCATAATCAAAGATTCAACAATGGTGAAGCAGAGATAAAACAAAACATGCTCTAGTAAGCAGTGAATTGATATTGGGAAGTGTTAATTATGGATACAGATTACATTATATGATTTTTCTGCTGTTCAACAGCTTTTAGGATTTCTTTTATGGAAATAGTCGCCAATGTTGTAAAAAGTGGCCAAAACAGAGAATTTTTGAAAAGTCGTCGCCGGGGGCCCAGAGATCGAAAAAGTCGCCAAATGGCGACTAAAGTCGCCCATCGGTAACGCTGGGTAAGTTCATATCTACAAAAACCCCCACGACAAAATACACTTCCGGGAAACTTTTCTAATTTTTCTTTCTGTCAAAAAAATTACCCAAATCGGCGCAGCCGTTGGTTGGTAAGATCATTGTCATTACTTAAGAATGGAATTATGACATAATATGTACCAGTCGTAAGAGGCGACTAAAGTCAAATTTCAAAAGTTAAAGTAACTTCCCGGTCCCATCCCAAGTCGAAAAAAAGGAGGAGGTTGAGGCAAGAATGATTAAATTCTATATGAATTTATTTTCTCATTAAAACCCCCACCCCTTGGAATTAGGGGTCAAACCCGATATGTGACTATCTTAGAAAACAACATTTAAAAAAATAACCCAGGTGGCAGATCAGGTTTTCTGGAAAATCCACATTCAATCGAGTTTGATCCTACGGATTCTATGGGAACCCAGTATTTGCATTTAATTGACACGATCAGATTCAATTCTAATTGGAAAACTCGCAAATCGAGAAAGTTATTATAACGCATTGTTGCGCTGTTCTACGATATATAGAAAGACTATTTATCCAGTCCTATAATCACGACGACTAATTGGTCTTAGTATGGCAAATTTTTCTAAACAAATGACAGCCGACGTTTTATATAATGACACATTTAACATTAAAATTTTCAGGTACATGTGCGCGAATAATTTTATTACCCAAGACTTCTAACCGATTTCTAGGTAAGCATTAATACAAATTCATTTTCTTAGAATTTGTTTACTAATTACATACATTTAATCAAAATATTGTAGGGATAGCAATTAGCACATTTTATGCATAGGTATACCGCCCAAATGTGTCTAGATTTTCTTAAGCGATACAATTCACTTATACAAATTATGTTTTCTTCGAATGCACATAAATTGGAATTAATGTACAAAAAATAACCAGAAATGTCATAATCTCGTGCTCATAAAAAAGTTGTAGACAACAACATTATAAAATAAACAGATAGATACTATAAACGTGTTCACTTAGGCAGGTCGAACTCATTCATTTTTTCCCCAACCCATTTCGAATCAATTTCAATTAAACTCCATATCGACAATGTGTCTAATAAAAAGGCCATAAGTTCAGATACCATTGAGTCTCCCTTCGAATAAAGATGACAGTGACAACAGTGTAATTGTCACAACAAAACAAAAACAAAAAAAACTATTCAACCGGAAAATAATAATAATAATAAATTAAATAGAAAACGATCTTCGAATGCGGTAGGTTGAGCGTTGAGATATATAGAAAAAGAAATAGGAAAACAAACATACGGTCTGCTGAAGGATACGGATACAAAGATACTAATCGGGATGACATTTTTTTTAGTTGGATAAGTCACTGGTAACAATGGACAGGAGAGAAACAAAAGAACAACAACTGTTATCGGGCAAGTCCCATAAGTGCCACAACCTTTCTCTATCTCAAACTGTTTGTCTCCATGTATTTCAAAGAGGATAATGTAATAATGAGACGGTTATCACAGGAGGGTATGACCCATTCCTATACATAGGAGTAGTGTTCGACTTACCTTTTGTTCTGTCGAAGTGTTATTGTTATTGGGCGCAGTTATCCGGTAAGCACCTATACTTACACTATTGGATTGTATCTAGGAGCGAAATTGCAACAAAAGAACTAGCTAGGTGTCGTGACCTCTTTTAATTGAAGCTTATATCATATAGACCACATCGCGCACACTTATACTTGACACATCACATCCCGCAATTTATTCTTAACTCATCGGATAATTAAGATGTGTGTTGTGTTTCTATGAAACAATGAACTCATTCAATTATCCTAGGGATGAGTAACACACACACGTCCGTCCGACAGATAGACAACCCACTTTTTCACTTTTTTTTTGTGTAAACAAATTAAATGCGAAATGTATTTTTTTAATTTTTAATTTGCGGAAATTCCACCGACACACGACAAGTACGATGAACGAGAGTATATCGATTCGGATAAACACACGATACACAGTTCTTAACCGCGCAACAGTTGGTCGGTTACTGATCAGATGAGTTGCCGGTTTGCTGGTGGTTCAGTTTACTATAACAATCGTCAGAATGAAAAAAAAAGTATCTAAACAAACATTCTGAAGATTCGGAACGGAAAAGAAGAAATGAAGAATATAAGAAGAACAAAATTCCACTTGGAGTTCCAGTCGATAGACGATCGACATCGAATAGATACTTTTAAAAGTCCAATTGAATTTTGTGGAACGTGAAAATCGATTGTTGTAGGTGTTTGGTTGGAGTAGTTGTTCGTGTTGCACCACGATCCGATCAAAACAGATGTTCGTGGAACATGAAAAAGGGAAGAAAAAAAATTTTCTGTTTTCGAAGTGATTGCATACAGAGTGCGGTGACGATGGCGCTGGAAATTGTTTATTTGGTTCGACAATCGACATGTGTGTTGCGAGGTTTAATGCGATTCATTAAAATGTCATGTGTTAAATGATTTTGTCCGTTTTTATTGTTCCTCTTGCAAGACATTAATAATTACAGCTGAGTGAGCACTTAAAACGAGTTGATAGATGATCTGATGGAAAACAATAGGTCAATGCCAAACTCTTTGAGATGTATACAAGTATAGAGACCCTATTGGAGTGCCTTGAGGTACTGCACGACTTGATGGAGCTTTATCAAACCCTTTCAGTACATCTTTTTTGTTCTAAGGTTAAAAAATATCATTTTTAATTTTGTTGCTACGGAGATTCCTACTAAAAACATTGTAACATTATTTTTGGTAAATATTGGTTCTAAACTGTTATTGACGTTGGCATCAATCGTCTCAAGTGGCAGAAAAATAAAGGATAAAATTAATATTTTAGTTTTAATTTCTTATTTATACAAATCATGTTTTAACAAAATTGAAAAGAAAATTGTATACATAATTAATTTTTTTAATTTAAATTAGTTGAAATAAATTAAGATTTTTGAAAATATTTAAGTTTTTTTTTTTTTTTTTCATTCATTTTCAATGGTCCGCTTGTCCATTAAGTGGGTCGCGGGTGTAGGTTGCTCAAGTGGACCCTCCATAGCTCTCGATCCTCCGCCATCGACTCTAAATCATCAAGGGCAATCCCCATACGGTTAAAGGAGAGATTATGGACTTGATCTAACCATCTCATCCTTGGTCTACCTAGAGGACGCCTACCCGATGGTACGGATTCCATAGCACGTCGTGGAATCCTGGTCGGGGACATGCGTTTAACATGACCAAACCACCGAAGCATGGATCGCTCCGTCCGGAGAAGTAGCTGCTCGACATTGAGTTCCTCACGTATTCTGGTATTTCTGATGCGATCTCGACGGGTCACACCAGCAATACTACGGAGAAATCTCATTTCGGCAGCTTGTATCCGCGATCTTATTCTTTCGGTCATTACCCAAACCTCATGACCATAGGTGAGAGTTGGAACAAACACCGAATTAAAGACTGACAACTTAGCTTTGACACCAAGTTCAGTCCTCCTAATAACAGAATGACCAAGCTGTCTCAAAATTGACCCAGCCTGACCAATCCTACAGGAAAACTCGGCATTGCTCCTTCCATCACTCGTGAATAAGACCCCGAGATACTTAAACTTCTCCACCTGTTTCAATGGGACTCCACTAACATGCAGATTGCATTGAACAGGCGTTCTGGAGACGACCATCACTTCAGATTTGTTCACGTTTACCTTCATCTCAGCTTCAACACAAACGGCTACAAACCGATCGAGTGCGCGCTGAAGTTCAGTCTGAGAGGACCCAAGGATGACCAAGTCATCAGCGAAGAGCAAATGACTTATCCTCAGATCTCCCAATTCGAAACGTTCCTCGCCAAGACTGCGCTGTAACATCCAGTCCATATAAGTAATGAAAAGGAGAGGAGACAAGACGCACCCCTGACGAAGTCCAACGCCCACGGTGAAAGGTATTGATTTAACGCCGTTTACCCGAACACAGCTTTTACAGTTTGTGAAAAGAGATTGAATGGCTCTCAAGAGAGAACCACCAATTCCATACTCCTGTAATACACTCCAGAGTTTCCCTCGAGGGACTCGGTCATATGCTTTCTCCAAATCTACGAAGCAAGCGTAAACAGGTGTAGCATACTCCCAAGCCTTCTCAAGTACCATATTTAAGTAATTTTGTTAATTCAAACTAAATTAAAAAGTAATGATATTCAAGAATATTTATACATAAAAATACATATGTACAATTATTTTTACAGGTAGGTACATACACTGGTCGGCATAAGTATTTTGACAAAACTAATTTTTTGAAGAAACTTTTTGCATCAAAACATTTTTTTTTTTTGAAACCGAGGAAAAAAGTCAAAAAAGTAGACTTTTATAAATATTTTAAATTTTCAATGGGTACTGGGTTAAGGAAAGTTTTGTATCATTCAAACGAAATTTAAATGAACTTTCCATTGATGCTAAAATTTACATGAAGTAAGTTCAAATTCCGAATGAGGTTCGGAAGTTTTACCAAAGGGTAAAAAGAACCTGCCAAGGCTACAGAGCCCGAACCGAAGCCTGCAAGGACGAACAACGGAACATCATAGTAGAGTCGCAGTCGATGCTGAGGATATGGAAGAACTACTTCTGCAGACTGTTTAACGGCGATGACGAACTAAATCCCGCTGTCAGGCAGAATGAACCATTCAACCTGGACGATGAAGACCAACAATTCCGTCCACCCGACCTGGACGAAGTGAAGATAGCCATATCTAAGCTTAAGCCCAACAAAGCCGCTGGAGCAGATGGCCTAACCGCCGAGCTATTCAAAGCGGCAGGCGATGACTTGGTTAGGAGCATGCACCAACTCATCTGTAAAATATGGTCGGAGGAAAGTATGCCCGATCAATGGAACCTTAACATTGTTTGCCCGATCCTCAAGAAAGGAGACCCTCTGAACTGCGCCAACTACAGAGGTATTAGTCTTCTTAACATCGCCTACAAGATCTTATCTGCTGTGCTGTGTGAACGCTTGAAGCCTTTCGTCAACAACCTGATTGGTCCCTATCAGTGTGGCTTCAGGCCAGGAAAGTCTACCATCGACCAAATATTCACACTGCGGCAGATCTTGGAGAAAACCCAGGAAGTTCAAATCGATACACACCACCTTTTCATCGATTTTAAGGCCGCCTATGACAGCATTTATAGAGACGAGCTATACAGAGCAATGTCTAGTTTTGGCATCCCTGCCAAATTCGTCCGTTTGTGTAGGATGACAATGGAGAATGCACGCTGCTCCATCAAGGTCGGTAAAGAAATCACCGAGACCTTCGATGTCAAAAAAGGATTTCGACAAGGCGATGCGCTGTCATGTGACTTCTTCAACATCGTTCTTGAAAGAATAGTGCAAAACTCAAACGCTAACACCAGAGGCACTATCTTTCAAAAGTCCGTCCATCTACTCGCCTACGCCGACGATATCGACATAATCGGGAGAACGCAGCGTGATGTCACTGGCGCGTTCGTGAGCATTGAGACGGAGGCGGCAAAGATGGGTTTGGCGGTCAATGAGGGCAAGACAAAGTATATGCTGTCATCGAGAAAGGACACCCAACACCGACGTCTTGGACAGAATGTCACTATAGACAGATATAACTTTGAGGTGGTAAAGGACTTTGTCTACCTAGGCTCCGCTATGAACTCAGACAATGACACCAGCGCTGAGATTAAACGAAGAATAACTCTTGCCAATCGCGTCTTCGAGTAATTTTCGGTCTCGTCTGCATAGACGGTGAATGGAGGATGAGATACAACGACGAACTGTACGGGCTGTACAGCGACATTGACCTAGCCAGAAGAGTGAAGGTCCAACGACTGCGGTGGCTGGGTCATGTAGAGCGAATGGACATGAATGCTCCGGCCCGGAAGATCTTTGAATCCACACCCGAGGGACGGCGCAGTAGAGGAAGACCGCGACTCAGGTGGCGCACGCAAGTGGAAGGGGACCTTAACCAACTTAGCGTGCGAAACTGGAGGCAGCTGGGCAAAGATCGTGCTGGCTGGAGACGCTTGTTGGTTGAGGTCCAGGTCCACCCCGGACTGTAGCGCCACCTTAAGTAAGTAAGTAAATAAGTTCAAATTATGAGTAGAATTAACTTTAGTTTTGTCAAAATACTAATGCCGACCAGTGTAGATAAATGAAGACAGAATATTTTTACTACGACAAAGAGAGCCAGGACGGCCCGTTCACTGGCGTGGATACAAAATTGACCGATAAAGAGCAAAGGAAGGAAGAAGAAGAAAACCGCCGAATCAAATCGAAGTCTACTTCATATGTCTGTAGACCGTTACAGGACCGTTTATCTTCTAGTTCTGTCTGAAGACAATATGGACCTACAAGAAAATTTATAAATTGCCAACGAGACCACACTACCCGGAACTGCCTAAGACCGATATCAGTTGAGTATGAGAGATTCTGTCTACATACTGCAAGCTACAATAGAGGCATTTGTGCATAATGTTGACGAATTTATAATAGGTAAGTCTTCTATCCAAAGAATCCGCACACAAAAGCGAGAGGAACGTGCGAAAACCATAAAAATTGATTTTAAGAACATAGTTCCAGATGTTGTTACAATACATTGGGATGGCAAATTACTTCCAGGCCTAGATGCTCGAAAATCAAAAGAAGAAAGTCTCCCTATTGTGATATGATAACATTTGGTATGGAAGAGCAACTTATTGGTGTACCTCAATTGGAAAGTTCTACCGGCAAAGAATAGGCCCAGGCTGTTTGGAACGCGATCGTAGATTGGGACCTTACAGATAAAGTATAAATTCTCCCGGCCGGCGTCGAATACAGGGCGCATCAATGGTGCCTGTGTTCTCTTGGAGCAGAAACTTGAGAGGGAAGTGCTTCTTTTTACTTGCCGTCACAATGTCTACGAGCTGGTATTGAAAGGTGTATTTGAAGCCAAAATAAGCCGAGTGACAGCTTCCTTCAAGAATATCCTTCTTCATGGAATACTTTGACCTAGTTTCTAGAAGCAAAAAACGCTGTTTCTACGCTCAGAGTAGTCAATGACACAGTTGAAAGAGCTGTAAAGCTTATGCAAGACTTCCATGGCTTAATTAGGGTTGAAGAGGAACAAAAACAGTTTCTAATGTACCTAATTGAAAATTGACCCAGTACAAATTGTTAGGTTCTAAGTTTGACAACAAGTCGGCACGGGTTCATGTTATCTTATCGCTATAAAATTGTTCAAGTACGTGCGTGTCAAAATTAGCAAACAAAAAAAATCGCCTTCTGTCTTGGGACACCCTAATGACTTCAAACTTCAGGCCAACATTTCATCCACTATAATTTTGGTTTAGGCTTCGGTGGATTAAATTTGATTGGATGAGTCCTAAAGTTCAGTTGTCGTATAGATGAATAAATAAGTCGAATGAGGTGTGAGTATGAAATTGTCCTGGATAACTTGTGTGTGAACGAATTGCGATTGCGAATTCATTACGATCTACCTAGTTCTTGTTATTTATGTAGCAGTGGAAAAGTTACTGAAGAAGTTACTGGTGCAATTGCGTGTTTCTTTAATATGCTTGGACTGGGCTGGTATTCACAATGCATTTCATACTTAAAAATGTTAAATTTATGAAACAACTTACTTAGATTACGGCAGGATACCATTTAAATTTTTGAATTGCTTACCTGAAAATAAAAAGAAAAAATATGGATTAATGTATCTGCTAATGTATCTGTTAAAGCTATAATTGGAATCTACCCATAGGGTAGAGATAAGGGGAAGTTTCAAGTAAAGGAAGAACGTTGATTAGGTGGCGGCCATATTTAAAACAAGATCTAAACGAAATTGTATTGGCTTGTGAAACTGAAGTTAGTTAATTAATCAAGCTAGTACCACCATGATCCTGTGGGGAAGAATCCGTTTGCGGAAATAACTTATAGCTTGACATTTGCAGACATTAAGCTCCAAAAAGTTTGATTTCGCACTAGAAGGGAAACCTACTCGTATTTAAATCGTCTTGTAAGCAACGGGCAACCGAAATTAAAAAAAAAATTATTCGATTTTGAATTGAATTGAATTCGAAAAAAGTTGAAATTTTTCGTTCTTCAAGTTGTTTTAACTTTCTCGTGTAGAAAGATATGGTTTTCGTACAAAATTTTGAATTAGTGATGTTATACAATTCTGACATTGCAATGATAGGAAGTTGGCGAAACAGGTCCGTTAGGCACCCTTGGCTTAGCTTCTCACCACCATTCGTTTTGTGTGAGTTTTAATTTTTGGGACGAATGAAAGGGACCTACAACTTTATGCCAAATCTGAACGATTGAATTGAGAAGCTTTTTCAGGACAGTTACACTCTCGGATGTTTGTGAGAGGTGGCGCAGTGCAAAAAACCTTAAGATATTATTTGTGTTTTTTTCCGGGAATCGAACCTGGGACTACTCGCCACTGCGCCAACATGCTATGATAGGCTAGTTGAAGAAAGTGGGTCTCGCAACTCTGCCCGCTTAAACGGGTAGACGGATGGGTTTTAAAATCAGTATTTAAAGATTATAAGTTTACAGTTCGAGGAATTTTTGATTTTGCAACATATTAAAACTTTCCAAAATAAATTTTTCGAAGAATTTATATATTTTCCAGAAACGATTAGATCCAAACTCAGTAGGTACTCAGTTTTCTGATAAGAATATATTTTTCATTTAATTTCGCATAAGAATTAGCTGGTCTTCTAACCACCAGTAAGGTCATTCAATCAATTCAAACAAATTTAGAACTAACAGGAAAAATATGTATTTTTTAGTTTCCATTAAATGGGAATAGGTAGGCACAGTTCTGAAAAATGCTCGAGGGGCCAAACAAATTAAATCTTATTAAAATATACTAAGCCCAAAACCCACACAAATTAAGTTAGATATAAAAAAATCGGAAACAAAATCTACTACTCTCTAATATCAAAAGTTTTAGACTGAAACTAAAATGTATTTCGTTGTCAAAAGCTGTCAAAATTCAATAGAATAATATAAATTAATAAAATAAAGAATTTTTGCACACCGAATTTTGACGAGTAAAAAATATTCACTTGAAGTTCCTAATGAGAAAATTACAACGAAATGAATATTCGCTAGGCTAGTAGATACATTCAATGCCAAAATGGAACTTAGACATGGTGACGCCCTCTTATGTGACTTTAACGAAGTCCATAAGATTTCTTCCAACCTTTTTGACTATTCTAAAAATTATTCTCAGTAATATAGTCAGATGACAATACTTGTCCAATAACTGACAATGCGCTTATCAGGCAGACATTGTCTACCTTCAATACGCCAACTACAAAACCAACTAAAATGTTTCATCTCCAAAACGCTCAAAGGCTGACATCGTTCACGTGTGCTTTAAGTGCAGGTGTGTTTATTTAGATACACCCATGACTATAACAGTAAATTTGTAAGTTTCAAAACACTGCACGCACTTGTGTATCTGCAACATTTTTCAAGTATTTTCTTTCGTAAGAGGCTATGTTTTCTATCTATTTTTACCAACAACATCTTCATGTAGTTTCATGTTTATTTATCTCTATTTATATTTTTAAATGAAAAATCAGGTATAGGGGCCGAATCCCTTTACAACGCATACGCTTGCATGTCTTTATAAGAAAGGCGGAACATAAAATTAGTTTTTAAGTACTAACTTAGATAGGTTTCGAAACGTGCTGAGTATCTATTTCTGTATATGAGGCTGGTGATGGATTTGCATTTAATTTTTTGTTCATAAATCTCGCAGCGATGTCATAAAAACTTTCGAAATGGATTTAATGTGGCAATTTCCGGATTAGCACAGTTTATAAAAGTTTGATATATAATCTAAAAGACCATGAATCAAAATACTCTATATTGAGCAATTGGTTAGCACCGCTTAAATTGAGAGGACTATGCGAGGAGGAGGGCAATTTATGATGCCAGAAGGAATCAACACGTACATAGTTTCGATCTCTATATAGCAAAGTATGCGTGAAAAGTGAAAAGTATCGCCACTGTGAATTAGTGACATTTTAGAGAAGCATTTAAGAATTAAATGTGGGCGCTGTGGTTCCAGGTTTAACATGAAACAGCACCAGAGTATCTTCATTTTGGGATCCTGCGTTTGATTTTCTTGCCGAGTGAAGAAATCGTAAAAAAAACATTTCCGTTTAATCTATCAGAAGCTTTTGCGAAATCGACAAATGCCTAAAGCATCATCAGCAGAAACCGTCTTGCTCAACAACGAGTATATCCAGAAGTTACTTTATCCGCTCTAACACTAATTTGGATATTACCTTAGCCTAAGTCTATTTAACTTCTCCTTTCGAAAATCAGAAGTCTCCTAAGCTGTCTAGGAGGGTGTAGGATGTATTAGATCAACCGGTGGTATTAATGTCGATTGCAACATGTTGACAGGAGCCCCATCAACTTCTTACCGCAAGAAAGCCTTGTTATACTTAAATAGATTGTGGTTTCATTATGGTAGTGATCGCTGGAAGTTCCGGTAGATGTATTCAGAGTTTATAATATTTATTTAGATCTACCGCCCAGGTATCTCATGAAAACTAAAGTTGTAACATTTGGAACATTGATATATGCATAATCCTGATAGACAACAACATATCTAAGAAATACAGTTCATGGGCACGGGCAAAGTCGGGGGGGTACAGCCGTATAGCTAGTTCAGGAATAAAACCAACCTTCATTAGTAACATATGGTTGTAAAAAAAAAAACCGATAGAAAAAATCAACATTGCATAATGTAGATACTGGGTCGCTGTCAATGATAAGAGTGTTGAAGAAATGAAAATGCGCTCGTAATGGATTGTAGGTCTGAGGAATGGAGCACTCAGAATCAAAAATCAAGCTTCTCCAATTTCATTTCAGCCCCAAAAGCTAATTAAAAGTCAACCGGCAACACAAATAAACATCGCAAAAGCCTGGTGGATTAAAAATTCCTTCGACAGACGTTAACGATGGCCTCCTTCTCAACACGAAATTTCAATTATCATTTTAATAACCTTTTGCTTATTTTAGACATTCCAAAAGGTAAATACTCACCATCACATCTGTCGTCGTCTGTTAAAACAAAACAAAACCAAAACCTCTGATAAAGGAAATAAATACAACACCATAGCGATGATACACCGCCAGAAGGAAGAAGGAATCATTTGTTTACACTCTATGCCGAGGAGGACCAGAAACGCATCAGAAGAGGATGCAACTAGCATCCAGCCCTATATGTGGTTTCATCTAAATAAAAACTTTTTTTTTTTTTTTTGGAACACTTTGAGCCCTAAACAAATAAGCAAAAGTGCATCAGCATGGAATAGGAGTATCAGAGAGTATAGAGTGTACCCATATAGTCATCGGCACTATCATTTGGGTTAGGTTTCTGGTTCGCATGCAAAATGAATAGATTGCAGGCATCAGAGAAGTAAATAAACATTGCCATTGCCAATCGAGTGAATGGTTTTGAAGATTTAAATGCGAACTCTTAGTTCGATTAATGGAAATACAATATTTTGTATTATATGGCAAATATGGCCAACAAAGCAGCACTAGAAGAAGTCCAACATAAAACTGAGCAACAACATGGAAAATAAGGATCGTAACAGTAACCCATGGTTAAGAAGATACTGCGGGGGGAATCTGATTGAAGTATGTACAAAGGCACTTACTTGTTGTCCAGTATGGCAGCCCTTCATACCTAATCGTCCAAACGAGGGTTTCTTATTGAGCCAGACAAATTAGGTGACCATCAGATTGAAAATAGTTTTGTGGTTAATAAGTCAAGCAAAAGTAAAACAGAGACGCACAAGTATTTTGAAAGTGAAGGATCTCGACAGAGAGCGAACAAAACTGTAAATGTACATAGGGCGTTTGTAAGTAATGTCATTTAACACTTTCCCCACGTCTGTGCACCTTCTTCAGAATTCAATCAAGAGAAGCTTGATATGAGGCAGTTGAGTAGCTGCACAATTCCCTGGGATGCCATAATGATCAGTGCTATGGCCAAAGGGATAAGCGGAAATCTTCCACCGGGTTTTAATAAAGGGTGAGCCAAATAGAAATTTTTATTTTAAAAATGCAATAAAATGAACAAAATTATTTATTTATTTTTTTTTTTCATGTACAATGGCTTTATTAGTAAGAACAAACATTACCATTAATTATGGAAAACAACTTCGTTCCAGTGGCTGCTTCGGCTGGCTTCGCAGTAGCGCATTCTGTCAATCTGATTTTCCAAGACCTTGTTGATGGTTTCGGGCTGTAGCTCACGGATTGCCTAGATGATATTGGCCTTAAGTGCTTGAATCGTTTCCGGATTGTAGGCATAATATCGGTCCTTCACGGTTTCCCACAAAAGAAGTCCAAAGGGGTGAAAGCGCAGCTTTTGGTGGCCAATTGACATCGCCAAGACGTCTGATAACACGATTTGGGAATTTGGTGCGCAAAAGATCGATTGTGTCGTCGACTGTGCGGCATTGCGCGCCATTCTGCATGAACTAGAGGTCCAAATCCATGTCTTCAATTTCAATAAAAAAAAGTTGGTTAATGTGCTAGTACCCGGCATGTGGCACACCACATACGTATGTAGCTCCACCCTAGATTCTGCACAACTAGAGCCACCAAATATCCCGAGGGTGCAAACATCGATGGCAGAAGTGAAATTTCGGCCTCGAATAATTCAACGCATCCTTAAGGAACTAGATTGCAATAAGGCAACGGGACCCAACGGAATTCCGGTTATATACTCAAAAGCTGTTCTCCAGAACTTGCACCTGTACTATGTAAGCTGTTTAGCATGTCGTACTCCCAGAAGACGTTTCCTTCTTACTGGAAAACCGCTCGCATTCAACCCATTCCAAAGAAAGGAAGGAAATGTCTGCCACAAAACTATCGTAATGGAAAAGACAATAAATGTCGAAATAATCAAATATCTAGAAGGCCACCGATTAATAAGTGACAGGAAATACGGTTTTCGGCGCCGTCGTTCCACTGGAGACCTGTTAAGCTACGTAACGCACTTATGGACGCAAGCAATTGAACAACACGGCGAATCCAGAGCCGTAGCCTTGGACATATCAAAGGCATTTGACCGAGTCTGGCATAGAGCCCTATTAGGCAAGTTGGCGTCTTATGGATTACAACTCTGCGGATGGATGCAAAATTTTCTTAAGGGAAGATCGATCCAAGTTGTGGTAGATGGTGTATCATCTAATTCGTTTGCTATAAATGCAGGAGTGCCCCAAGGATCTATTCTTTCCCCAACTCTATTTCTTCTCCACATCAACGATTTGCTTGGATCGACAAAAAATAATATATACAGCTTTGCTGATGACAGCACTCTTATATCCTCTATCTCGAACAGTGGGCCTGTGAATGCGGCTATACATCACACAGTCAGAGATGTGAACAAATTAGTTCTCTAAATTGTGATCTCGACAAAATCTTGAAGTGGGGAAAAGACAACTTGGTTGTATTTAATGCAAACAAGACACAGCTCACAACATTTTCCAGGAAAAATGCATCAACAGTTCTTTAGATCCAAATGGATGACCATCCAATCCATCCCAAGGACTCAATGCACCTTCTAGGAGTAACAGTCAATTCAGGAATCACATGGCAGGACCACATATCTTATATCGCAAGATCGGCGTCCGCTAAGTTGAGCTACCTATTTAGAGCAAAGAGGTACTTTAGCCTCAAGCAACTTCTCCTTCTCTACAAAGCACAGGTTAGACCAGGCCTGGAATATTGCTCCCATATATGGAGCTCGGCCCCAAAACATTCACTTAACCTACTTGACAGCATACAGAGATACGCTGATGAAGCGTTATAGGTTTGCCTTTCCCGGGAGAAGTATTTAAAAAAAAAAAAAAAAAAAGTTATCAATATTTCCCAACGTTGTTCAAGCGTAAAGCGACTCATTTCGCTCCGCGTAGGTATGATACTGACTTTCTACCAAGATTTCGAGCGGGAAACAGCTGTCAGTGTCAAAATAACATATGTTTTAAAAAGAAGCCACTAGATGGCCCACCATGTATATATTGAATGGAAAAGATTTATTGGCAGCCGTCCATAAATATCTATGTCTAGCAGTATTCGCCCGGTATTGCCCGTGCACTGGAATTGTATTGCTTAAATGATGTTCTTTTCTATCTAGGACAGTTCATATTAATGTTCTAAGTTTTACGCAACTTAAGCTTCTATTAGTGTCGAAAAAAGAAGCCGAAAACCAATCCTCAAAGGCCGCATACAAACTTCCCAAAATAGTCCCGATAAATGCGCCAAAAAGCTTCAAAACACCAAAACACATCCCAAAAAATGCTCCAAAAACGCCACAAAAAAAGGACAAAAAAAAACAACAAAACACCGAAAATTTCCGCAAGATAAGGATGCACGACGATAATAATCAAAGCGCAGGAAATCTATGCAAACATGACCAATTGGTCGGTTTCTCCAATGTTGGAATTCTGTTAGCCTGCTTGGCAATATCTATAGGAAGAACCTCTGGATTTCTCGAAGCTATGTTTGTATTGTACCGATGGTAGAAAAATATCCAAACGTTAAAAGTTTTTTAAGGCTCTTAATTTGAAGAATATTTCAAAAGTCCTTCATGTCGTATTTTTGATAGGATGTGGCTTATTATGCAACATTTTTCTTTCGCCAATAATAAGCTTGTGTAACGCTTGCAGCAGCCCCAGCAGTAATCGATCAGAGCCAGAGGCCCAATTTTGGCCCGAAATCTCCTTAAAGTAACCGCAATAATTCAGGTAAACCACTTTGCAAACGCCATAGCACAACAAATCGCTCAACCAGTGCAACCAGTAACCACTATCAAGAGCCACGCCACAATTCGAAACATTTGTTAACCCTTTAAATCAATTACATGACATTACCATAAATTACAAACTTGCGGGTAATTAGTCTTGCACCTTGAGGCTCTTAATTATCTGCACCTGCACTCAAGCGATGAAGCACCGCATGCACTTGGATCCCATACAACATGAGTGAAGTCTAATTGCGACAGTTTTCAAATGGCTGACAATTACGTGCTCATTGCATACCATTGGAAAAAGGATACGCGTCAATCTTCATCGAAGGTGATATTTTATATGAGTGTACGTGTCAGTGTGTAGGTATCATGATATCCTTTTGAATGTGAAAATCAAAATCAGATTGTAAACATCCATTGCGCCTGTGGCTGGAAAGATTTATATACTATACCAACATGTGACAGACAAATGGAGAGATATCTTATTGCAAGTAGTATATGGGCAAGTAAGGTGTGGGTGTTCGACAGTCACATACAGTGGGACATTGAGGAATTAAGTGGAATGCAAATTTATTGATTCATTTTGTTGGCAATTCAATTGAGTTCATGTTATTCATCAAATATACATTTTTCGAGTCCATATTGAAATGCGATCTATGTCATGGAATTCGTTCGCCTATTTTCAATTCTTGCAAAAACAAAAAAAATAAAATCTCATTGGTCCATCAATTAGATGCAATTTTGTAATTTTGAATACATATTGAAAATACATCATAGATGATACATCACATATAACACGACACACGTTATATCTATCAAGGCTATAGCAGGCTATACACGATACAATTATCGTATTAACATGTGGTCATAATGATTGTATCATGTGTTTGCATTCCAGTTAAAACAAAAAAGTAATTTTTAATAAAAACGTCCTTAGATCACAAAACCAAAGTGTTGATTTTTCTAACTTTATCTATCACGAGATGTAATCTATATCATAAAACCTATAGACCTATAGTTCCTTCCCTACGGATTTATTGTTTGATGGCCAGTCACATAGTAAAGAGCCATATGAATAAGCACGAAAAACTATGTTATAGATACATCCATCGATAGATCTATAAAATGGAGACCGGTACAGGAGCAAGCATCTATACCTACTCAAAAACAATACAACTCAAGAAGTACTGCACATTTCTGCAGCATTTTTCAAGCCGATGTACAACCCAGAGGTTGAAGCTCATTTCAAAAACATGGCTAGGCTAATCACAATTACAAGTTCTGCTGGGTTCCTCGTCAAATAGTAGAATCGGAACCAGAAGGCGGATGAGCTGTCCAGATTACCATATCCTTGTTTGAGTTCTTATTTTAGGGACAAATGGACCAACAAAACTTGCTGCTTAAAATAGACTGCAAGACTACCGAAGCCATAAACAGAAAAAAAAACAGCCTTTGACTCTATACACTGTACTTCTGTCTATGTTCTGACCTAGAAATCTTGGATCTGCTCAAATTTGTCAAAGCCACAAACTAGTGCCACATGCCATGGTTACTGAAGCAAGTATTCGTTGACAGCATTATCTTCAGAAATTGATATTATCCTGGCACGTTGGTCTACGGTCTATGTAAAGCAACGATTCCAGCCTTACAAAGCCAAAATCAAGCACACTACTCGCAGGATACAGCCTTAAATGTTCAAAAAGGTGGACGAAATTGGAGCTTCACAATGCAGCTCTTCAGACGCTCATTTGTCACCATAAAAATATCTTTCAAATAAAAAAATAAAACTCGTTGACTAGTTTGCTCAACTTGTGGGTGTTTTATTATTTCTATTTAAAATCCAACAGGTCTTGAAGACATCCTTTATGAGAAAAAAAAATGTACACGCATAATCATTACTATCTCCCACTGTATGACCCATTACAGCACATCTGTGCAGTTTGTGTTATCCAGAACAAAAGAATATCCCTATCAATTGCAGAAATCTCTTTTCCCTCAACACAAGTAACTACAAAGGATAATTTAATGAAGTGAAGAATCTAGTGCATAGTCGATGTCTCGCTTCATTCCACACACATAGACATCAATCTGTGTTTAATTAACATAAATTCCAAAAAATATGCACAGAGTAGTAACAATGGAAATTGGGAAAGCTGCAGCAGTGCGCTCTTGAAATGCTTTTGAAGGATATTCCTGAGGCGGGAGTGAAGGGGGGCTTCGATCTGTTCTATACATGCGGTCGCATGTACTCAACGGTCGGTGGAGCGAGGCAAAAAGGTGTGTACTGTGTATGTCGCCAATGGCAAATATGTATCTGCGCATCTTTTGTGGTTTTATCTAATTTGCCTGGAGCACTTTTAAGGATTTTAACATGGTACTGTTCTGGATGGGTATGCATATAGTTAGTGGTGTGGTATCCTTAAAGAGTTTAATTTGCTTTAAAATAAATGTGCTGGGACTTGGTGAGGATTTTGAGTAAAATCGAAATTAGAAAGTTAAACTGTTCCACCATTTGATGCCTCCTCTTCAGGTTTTTTTTTTTATGTAATTTGGTTTTGGCAATCGTCGGGCTGTTATTACGTCATATGGCTGCCCCCAAAATGGTGTTACTTTTTCTAATTGCTCATCATAAATTCTTCTATATTCGAAAGTGAGTAATATTAAGGCTGACCACCGACAACACGAGCACAAGAAAAAATTTAAGGCGACTTATAGTACGGTAGACTTAAATGTTCGACCAAAACAGTTTTACCATTATGCGCAGGAGCACAACATAATATAAACAAATTCGACTTACGACCACTTAGTCAATGGTAATCCTAATCACTAATCACCTTTCAATTTTTATAGTGAAGATTAACGTCTGCGGGTTTTTTCATACAAGAGATGAGCCCTATTCCTACAGCTTTAATTTTTGTAAAATGGGGAAGGGATCTAAAAATTTATGACGCATCTAAATGTGGATAGATTGAGCTTTTAAATCTTCTTCTAGAAGTTTGTCAGACGTTCGAGGGATGGGGCGCAGTGGAAAAAGCCTTAAGCTACATATATAATTTGTGTTTTCCTGGGGATTAAACTTACGATAGCTAGCTCTATAGTACAGCACACATAACACTGCTCCCACAAGACCACAATTACACAAACTTGAACGTATTCATGGTTCCGGAATTAATAACTATTTTGACTCTTATTGAGAATATAAAACTGAAATTTTACAAAATACACTTAAATTAAAAAAATTTCGGAACAGACCTTAAATTAAAAAAAAAAACTGTGCGCCTGTAGTTTTGAACTTGTACTTGAACAGTAACCAAATAAATTTGTTAGCTTTTAATTAGCATTTATATTTTTTGTAAAAATATTTCATCTATATGGAAACTCTAGCTAGACTGTAGTTTTGGCTGTGGTGGCTGAGAGCGAATCAGAGATAACACCGAGAAAGTAGGCTTCCTCTTGACGAATTCAATATGCGTTTCAAAATCAAGCACCGTTGGAAGGCAGGTGATGAACGTATACTGAATTCACTGAAAGAGTTCATGATACAACAAGACAAGATATCGCATTGCGCATGTCGTTCATTCTTGCTGTTCATCGGTATTCATCTGTCAACAGATTATGACGTAATAGCTGCGGAGATAATGGATGTACTATTGGCGCGAAAGTACAAATTTGCGATTTTGTTAAATTATTATTGTTATTAATTGAACAAATAATAGTACATTTGTAAAAGGGATATTTGCTCTTTATTTGAGTGCAAATATAATTAATTAAAAACAAAAAGAATCATTAGAAACAGCTCCATTACTTTTCTAAGAAAAAAAATCTTTAAACGTTCCATATAAAGCACACGTAAATACCAAGAGTCAAAATGTACACTCCGCAACTATGACGTACATGCGCAGAACAAATCAAAAATGAAAACTTCAATGCGCTATCTTGTCTTGTTGTATCATGGAAAGAGTTGACTATCCAGCCAAAAAGTATTCCTTTGATAGGTAGAAATGTTCAGTCCATTACTTTACTTCATTAATCGTTACACTAAACCTTTTAAAGGCTTTTGAAATAGGAGCCATATGTTCCGGTCCAATGGAAAGGCATCAGCACATTCAGCCAGACAGTGAAGGTTTTCTCGGCATAAAATTGTAGGGGACATACATTCATTAAAAAAAAAATAAAAACTCACACAAACGAATGGTTGTGAGAAGTTAGAGTGCCTACCTCCTGCGCCATCTATTGGCGAAAATACAGAAGATGCGATATCGGAAAATGTATGCGTCCCCTTCCGAAAGTATTTATACCTATATTCGAAAATAAAGCTTACGTACAGCGACCTTCTGAAGGCGCTAAAATAGTGAAACACATTCGATTAGAAATAACACTAAGGAAATGATACTCCATTGCAACAGGGTTTATCAGCTCCTTGAAGAAATATGATACAAATAGGTTAACTGTAGATACAGAAAAGGAGTTCTTCGTCCAAAATATATGTATATACATTCGGCAGAATATGGAAGATGGAGAAGAAAAATCGGAAAGCCACAAGACTCATATCACATTATTCGACATTAGTTATTCAGCTAAATACAGTTTCCTAAAAATAAAACAGATTTATATAAATTGGAAAATAATAATAATCGCCCAGGTAGGATCAGCAAGCAAATACTACACCCACTCCTATTTCCAAGAATTTAGTGAAAATCTACTCAAAACATAACAAGGATATCCAAGGATACAAAATAAAAGAAAAAAAAGTCCTCACAGTTCTTTGTTCTGCTCTTAATTACTTTTCAAAAGGATTCCAAACGGTAAAACAATAAGAGCCATAGAAAACAAATAGCAAAAAAAAAGAAGCCCAAAGTAAAACCTTTCATACTCGATTTTATCGCGACGCCCCAGCCCGCCGTAAAACACCAGAAACCGACCAAACAATATTATTTGGCTGACTGAATATTTTTTATTTTTTCGAGGGCTTTTTTTGCTAAGCAACACAATCATCATGTCTCCCTACTATATGGTCATGATCACCCTCCTTTTTGTCCATTCCATATTCAGAAACGAAAAATTGAAATTCCAATTTAAATTGAATTAAGAGCAACACGGTATGAGTCATGGCGACAGACGTCTACACATGACTGCTGGCTGATGCTAAATATTCAGTTTAAAATTTTAAGTTAATAATTCGTTGCCCCAAAAGACAATAAACAGTATTTCAGAGGACGGTTCTGTGTCTTTTAATCAAATGCGTTTTGTTTGCGATATATCTCGTCGAGCCAGACAAAACACAAATAAACTGATTTTTTTGGATATGTCTGTGCGGTCTCTTGGGGAGCATTATATAGTTTCCTGGCAAAAGGATATTAATATTCAAAGCGCGTGCAATAGAAAAGTTACTTCTCTGCGGCAGAAAACTTAAAAGCGAGTTTTGTTAGTAGCGAAAATATTGCCAAGGCTTCTGTGAATAGTCTTTTGGCGAGACGGTTTTTTTTTGCTTTATTTTTGTTGGTAAATTAAAGAAGGAAGATGTTTTTTTTTGTCGACAGAGCTTTAGGATTCATATAGTCCTCTGAGGAAAGAAATGTTCAAGCGTGCACGTGTGGACGTCCTCTTTGAATGTACCTACATACTTTGTACTGTGCAATGAAAGCAAAAGTATTAAATATTGTATTAAACAAATATCATGACGGAAAGTGTCATAACACTTTACATGTAATACATAAAAACGCTGAAAAAATGCTGTCACGAGCGTTAATTTCCATTGAGCAATTGTGGCCATACTTTACAACAGCCGAGCTTCTTCGGATGGGATCTTTGTCTGCGATAAATTTCGCCATTTACATTAAATTCTAAAATTTTCTTGAGCTAGCGCCCAATGCTCAATGCAAGTGAGACTGTATTGGATATCAGTTCTATATTGGGAAATAAGCAACGAATGGTTGTGTGAAGCTTGGTCTAAGGTTCATATGCGTACCGACCTTTGGCCTATTTCACCAACTTACAAGTTTGTATTTACAAGCATTTTTCAACAAAATTTGTGAGTTTTTTGTATAATGTCATTTTATCAAACTCTGGGTATTAGAAATTTGTGAAAACATTTTGCTTTTTATTTCACCATTACAAAAAATTATTTGTTCAATTATTTTACAGGCCACAAGTTTTGGAACTTTCACAGTTTTTGTGGACTTGCGATTCACAAAGCGAAATGAAATTAAAAAATGCGTACAAATTGTTCGATAATTATAATAGATAATAATAATGTAGCTCCACTTACAAGTCGCTTTGCAATAACATTTCATTCTCAAAAATGTATTTGCGACGAAGAGAATAGTTCACTATTTTGACTTCCCGAAAAAAGTCCACCAATATTTATAGTTTTTTCGTTCGTCTAAGCTCTAAGTCATAGCAAGCCAACATAGCTAGCTATAAGTCATCAAATGGAAAAAAAAATTGTGCTTTAACACCAAGACAGCAATTTCTTACTGCCTTTTAATTGGATTCAACACTTCAACGTATCAGAAAATCTTCCGAAAAAAATGTCTTTTCTTTCTCTTACTATAGCTGTAGATATACCTACCCGGCTGGCTTTGATTGTGCCAAGTAATAGTAGTGCCTACATATATTTTTGTCTAGTGCTCCAAATGTACATAAATGTTCCAAATTTTACAAACCTTGGTCCCCATGCCTGTCAAAGAAGAGATTTTTGTTTAAAAGCCACCACACCTCTATGCCCAATTTTGACCAAACTTCACTGCCAATAACAAAAATTTCCCCAAAATGTAAGCTCAATCGCTTTCGTAGTTTTCGAGTTTTACGATTATTGGTGGTGTCCCATACAAAATTAAAATTTTGATTTTCCGACTTTGCCTGATTCAAGACGAACAAAACAAAAGAAGAATCATTTTTGCGAGACTAACGCACAAGATAGATAGATAGATTAAAGAGGCTGCAAACAATTTATTTGCTTCTAAAATTAAATAATATATGTACTTGCTTTGATGAGCGCCACCAAATTGTTGGAAAAAACCCCTAAATTACATCCATCCATCCATACTACTTATAAAATGCAACGTCCGTCTGTTCGTTTTTCCATAACTCGGGAACCATTGGTCCGATTTTCATGATTTTTTTTTTTGATTTATAGATGTGTGGCCAACTTAGTCCGTAGGGTGGGTGAGAATTATTTAGGAGTAAAGGGGTCGCGGGGAGTAAGGGGGGGTCTCAAGAACCGTTATTCGTATGAACTTGATAGTTCGTGTGCTGATAGATAGGTCAAAATTATTATATGCCTAATTAATCTTTTTCCAAAATTCGTCCTTTTAAAATTGAAAAAAAAGAGGGTTCAAACTTTTCTATTTCGACCTTACTACGGTTAACTTGCCATTATACTCATAGATTTGTGTATGTCAATTCAAGATATGCTTTTAACTGTTAGGCAATACTTCAGCGAGTATTTTGAGCTAACATTCATCTTTCTGGTCCATCTACAGGGTGAGATATAATAAATTAAAATAGATCTTATTTGGCTAAGTGCGAAAAAAATTGTTTCATCAATTGCAGTTGTGCTTAGGGGTAGTTATATATTGCGTTCTAAAAATAGAATGATAACTCCCACGACGGGCTTTCAGAATGCACATTGTAAATGCTCATGAATGGCGTAGTTGAGTTTTATGTAGGGAATGGATATTGGATATACATAAAACAAACTACATAATGTACATATTATATATGTACGTCTACGTAGTACATATAAGAAAATTGTGATGCGTAAGTGGATATATGTACATAATCGTAGATACATACATATATTTGAGATCTGCATCTATGAAAAGTGTTACGAAATGATCGCGTAGTATAAATAATTATTAGATCATACCTGTGACGAGTTTTTATTTTTTTATTATGTCCATTGACTTAGGACTTTCGGATCAGTACAGGGCTGCATTCCAGGTTTGACTATTTTAACTACAGCGTTTACAAGCTGTGACAGTTCGAATGAGGGGAAGTTAAATAAATTAACCAGAGGCAAAAGTGTGGTTCATTTCGTTCATACTACAACATGTCAAGTAACAATAGCTGTCCCAGATTCCAAAAAGTAACTAAATAAACAATCGCTGTTAATTTAGTTAAAATAGTCAAACCTGGAATGCAGCCCAGGTTACGTAATGACTAAGTTGACGACGGGGGAGAGGTAAAGGTGGTATGGTAGGGACTAACTCTGGAACTACATATCTATTTGACCCATTTTAAAAATTCTTTCAACATTGTACTGGCTACATCCTCCCGGTCAGTATAGGTTAGTTAGGGTGCTAATGGGGCAAGGGGAAACGGTGGTATAGGGGCTATCTTGGGAAATCGGAAGTACTCGGCCATTGCCGGAGTTGACCTCCGACAGCCACGTTTTTCACATGAACAGCTATATATTGCATGTTCGCGTGTGAGCTGTAGACGTAATTTGTTTAGCTACTCGCGCCCATTAAATAAATAACATGTAGGTATAGTTTATAAGAAGGCATTGCGATAAAATATTTTGTAAGCTTAAAAAAGAAGACAAAATATACCCCACGTTCATTTATATGATAACTCAAAAAAATTTGAATTCAATTTAAAAGAAAAAAAAAAACCGGCGGACGGAGCCGCGGGCATTGCTAGTATTTGATCAAAATTGGCAATTGCGACATGTGACAATTTGTAAACTGATAACAGGACAATTGTCAAATTTCCGTTTCATAAAAAATTTGACCATTTTGTAGAATTGTCGGAAAATAGTCAAGAATTGTTAAGTTTTGGTTTCATAAAAAAATTGTTATGACAATGAATTGTCAGGAATTTTTCGAGAATAGCACCTAATGAAGGTACAAACTTGTCCAAATATGATGATATGATTATAGCCATGACAAATTTGACGTTGTATTTAACTGACTTATTGTCTCTTTTCAATATTTTATGAATGAAATGAAATGCAGAGGGTACTTCTTGCACTGATAAAGTAATGGATTAGCGGAGCTGTAAAAGACTGCAATACTTTAGTATATTGCATTCGCTTAAGTCGCAGTCATTTAATTGCTTATTAGTATCTAATCTACTATTTCAGCAAAATACTTCACTTAAGTTATTTGACTTCAAAATCGAAGTCCCAGTATTTTTTGAAGTCTTAAGTAATGCAATCACCTGGAAAAGTCAAAAGACTTGAAGTCAAAACAATGCAATACTTTTAAATTGCTTGAATTCTTTGAAGTCTTTTTTATTCTTTGCATTCTTTTAATAATTTGAATGCATTCAATGTTTTGAAGTCTTTTGACTGCTTGAAGTATTTTTATTGATTTGAAGTATATCTTGGTTTTATAGTTGTTTTCGAGTACATACACATTTTTAAACTTATTTCTGAAATGTGGATCTCAAAAATTCAATCGAATACTTTAAGCAGTCAAAAGACTTCAAGCTGTCAAAAAACTTCAAGCAGTCAAAAGACTTCATTGAATGCATTCTAATGACTAAAAGAATGCAAAGAATAAAAAAGACTTCAAAGAATTCAAGCAATCAAAAAGTATTGCAGTCTTTTGACTTCAAGTCATTTGACTGCTTCAGGTGATTGCATTACTTAAGACCACAAAAAATACTGGGATTTCGATTTTAAAGTCAAATAACTTCAGTGAAGTCTAAAGATTCCAAAATTTGTATTTTTAATTAATTTACTGCAATACTCAAAAGATTGCGATTTTTTACAGCATTATGGATTGGTATTTGTAAAATTGAGATCCAAGCTATGATCAACGTCTTGTTGAAGAAGACAGGAGTCTTGAGGTAAAGAAAATTTAGTATAGTCCACGTAGAGACGACATGTCCTAAGCATTAAAACGGCAGACATGGATGCATGCAGAATTTACTTCGATCTACACGTCTAAGAGGCAAAACCTTAGAAAATTACTTATTACAGAGAAAAAGGATACATAAACTACAGGGAGCTACTTAGATTCTACAGGGAAATTAATGAAGTGTTTAGATTACTTCTTTTGTCTTCGTAATTTCAAAAGATTCGTTACATTGGGTCCTATAGCTTCAGCTCCCTATTAGTATTTAAGCACCCTTCTGCCTCTATAGGGGTAGAGTGAAACCACTAATGCCTATATAAAGACTCCACTATTATGTACAATGTACCTACATCTCCCCGCTACATAAAAAAAGGCAGGGCACATAATAGATACAAAATAATATAAAAGTATAAAATCAAATCTGATACAATTAATTTAGTGAACTGTTAATAGCATCTCACAAAACAATCATTATAACACACAAAACGAATATCTATCATGACATTCATAACATATATCATAGCACATCATAAAGATTAATTGTGTTTACCCCCCAAACAAATCCATTTAAATGCAAATTGCAACATAAATTCGTAATTTCATGTTTTACATTTACTGCCTGGTGTGCTTGACCATGCCTCACAAGCTCAGGAGCAAGTCCTTTAAACCCCTATCACCGTTAAATTAATGCTACAAGTGTTAAAAACATCCGATAGATCCCAGTACAACGAAGTTCATGTTTCAATAAGCATAACATTTATCTGTAGATACATCTAAACAAAGTTAGATACACAAAAAAAATACATAAACATTCCAGAAAGCTTGTAGCACCTCCCGGAATTGTAGTTCTTTCTCCTACATCCAGTAGACGAATTTTTAAAATTCATTTTTAACTTTACAACTTACAATTTTCAACAAATCCTCCTGCTCCGCAATGTTCATTGATTAATCCCCTTGCCCAATTTTATTTGAAGAATCAAAAATAGAAAATTTCCGGAAAACGCATTCTGGGGAAATAATTAGTGACGCATCGTAGTGAATGAGTTCGGCTGTCATCATTAGTGCGGTGAATGTAAATTAGGTTTTAGTTGATGGCTGTTTTATCGGGATTACTCGTATCTATTAAGGTGGATGCAAATGTGGGATTAATGTACATGTCTTCATTCGTGAGATAAATTAAGAAATACGGATACGATTCGCTGTGAAAGAAGTTGAATGAGCGCGTGTTTGTTTTTTCTACCTTATTTCTTTGTTGTTTCGGTGGACGACAGCTAGATGGCAGAGGGATTGAAATGGCGCTCGTCGAGTAGTTGTAGTTGATGATATTTTACTGAGTGATGTGAAGAAATTAAGTTATTTTTGGGGTATGCAGAACGAGGGCTATCGTGAGTAGACTGGCGTCAGTTCATGTGTAATGTGATGATGTGATTTGGCTTCTATGTTGTCTTCAAAGGGAATTGTGCGTCCAGTCTTGTGGGGAGGCGATCACAACAACCTGCATTGCATTTGAGTTAGATTTATTATCTTATGGAAGTTGAAAAGCCAAATGATATAGCCTCGGCATCATTGAGAATATATTATCACATTGTGGGTCACAAAAAGGCACATAATGCTAATTAGAAAATTTATTAGAAAGACGCAAATAATAATAATCGGCAAAACAAAAGCCAATCAGGAAGTTTCGCGCCAAGTTCTCTTTTATTGAAAAAAAATACCTAGCCAGCCACGAAAAGTAATGAGATCTCAATGAACGCCAAGTTTTTAAGTTTAAAATTTGCGAAGTTTTTTTTATTAGATTTTAAAAACAACGTTAAAACGACTTTACTTTTTAGTATGTCAACAGGCACTGACCACCGTCACTTTGGCTTTGGATAGATTAATTTCCATTCATATTTAAAGTGGGCAGATTCTCCGCCCCTTAAATGGAAATTTTTATTTTTTTTGCTATTTATCCTTTGGTACAATGCAAGTTGTTTCGCTCTACCGATTTTCAAAAGTGGGCGTATACCACGCCCCTGAATGGAGGATATAAAATGTTTGATTTTCTCCTTACTGTACACTGCAAGTCCTACCGCTCTACCAATTTAGCATTCTGCTTAATTTCACGATTCTAGGATGGCCGGAAGTGCTTTTCTAATATTCATAAACATCATCTAAGTGAGTGAGTGAATCAGTTGCGGTTTTTGTTATTTTTGAAGTCCTGTATGTTGATATGCTAATGCTACATGATGAAATTTGGTAAAGTGGACCTTTTTAATGAGCTTGACAAATGCTATAATTGGTTGGCTCAATATGGTTCCAAAGTTAGAGGGGTGGGGGGGGGGGGGGGAGGGATGTCGAAAACAGACTGAGTTTGTTTCTGTAAAAAAAGGTGTGTGCCTTTAATAGAGAACTTGGCTGGGGCACTACCGTCCCCTTTGATATGTTTACCGTCTATTCATCATGAAGTAGGTTAGGTACCTTCAAATTATTTCAGGATTTAAGCTTATCGAGGTGAAAATCAGCTTCCAAAATGATGATGCAGTGGAGAGCGTAACAGATGTCATCGCACATATGTAATATACCTAACTCTTGAAGAAAGCTGCATTGTAAGAAAGGAAAGGGGCAATAAAGATATGCCATGGTGTAGCAATAATTTTTCAAAATTAAGATCCGAAACACGGATCGTGGCTACCAAAATGGCTCTTACAACATTAACATCCTGTCCTATGCCGCCTGCTTTCTACTGTGTCTGCCGATCAAGTCAAAGTCACAATATTCTATTTTATTATTTATTTGATTGACATTTTACACTACTGTTGCCAGGATGCTACACACCCTATTAGGTATGTATTAGAAAGTAACGAAAATTCCAAAGAAGCAGAGCTTTAGGAAATTCTACTCGACAATCCTAAGTGTTGTCGCAGTTCAAAAGGATGCATGTTCAAAAGGATGAAGTAGCCACAACCTTCATTTATGTTCATTAGTCACATGCAAACTCTTGCCATTAAGTATACTAAACTCTATTAAAGCTTCACATGTCTACTTTTTTCATAGCCCTACGCGACTAAATCAAACAAAAAAAGATGGTACTACATTTTGTTCAAAAATGCTACATTTTGTTGGCTTACGTACTACATTTGGTTTAGATTTTAGTGGCAACGCTGCGTTGTCACAGCAGCGAGGCTACTCAAGACATTGTTAAAAAGAGGAGGACTTAGCACGTCTCCGAATAAACCGATTCCAGCTCTACGGAAAATAACTACCAACTGTTTCTAGAAACTAACTTCTATAGAAAGTTTGATTTGCAATGCATGTGGAAAACAGGAAATAGGACCATAACCCAGATCCAGAAAAACGACTTTGTAAATTAGTAGGTACAAGCCATTTTTTTGGAGAGGGAAAATGGAATGGCCCATACTTTCTTTTTAGCCCTCGCCTGCTGAGAACTAAACCAGCAGAACCTCAAACATCGTCAGGACTCAGAAACGATTAAGCAGTGCATAACTATAAAATATGCACTGCAGACTGCACATGAAGGTGTACTATCACCCTTAATGTAGAGCTAATAGGTATAGATGAATTGTATACAGATTGTCAGATTGCCAATGACGAAGTGTACTGGTTGTCAGAGAAAAGTCCAAAGGAAACCATATATGTAGGTGGCTTCATACAGAAGGAGCTTAAGGTAATACAAAGCTGATGATATTATAAGGCAATGCTAAACATCATCTAAATTCTAATAGCCGGTTTTATAGTGCGAGTTTAAACTCGCAAGCAAGTTTAACCCTCGTGTCAATTCGAGGGTACCCGGGTATCCATTTGCTTTTTGAATCAATAAAAAAATAATTTCGCCCATGGGACGACATAATGACACTTTTAGTACCTACTTGAAATTTAATTCTGCATTAAATGGTGTATTTCTTTTAAATTAGATCCGATCTATAAATTTTCTGAAATACATTTTTCAAATCTAATACGGCGTTTCATGCGAAGTACACCCGGGTACCCATGTTTTTCGCGATTGAACATTATGTGTCATCACATATATACCTATTTGTGTTTGTTATTAGGGATATTCACTATTCGGTGTATCAGGTCTAGTATCATTGTAAAAGTGTGAAATTTCCTTACACTAGAACCACAAAATATACTTTGCTACTCTTTTACACTTTTACTATACGACTCTACCCCAAAGTAACAGACAAATACAACAGAAATCGTGTTTTATTGAACATCTATCTCAGCAAAAAAAATTTAGAAACTTTAGCACGGAATTACAACAACTACACACTGAAGTTTCTACAGTTTACATTGATAGATTTTCAATAAAACATGCCTAGAGTAAAATGCACAAGTTCTCAAATGTCAGTTCGATTTTCAATGTTTTTGTCATATACTTCAGTATTGCTATAGAGATTAGCAAATGGCATTGAAGCTATGCTTGGTGAGAACATACCTTCGCGTAACTCAAGTGATCCGATCCACCAATATCACGAATAATACCTAGGGGCCCCGATGGACGTCTCAAAATACAAGGATCATGCATTCATGCCTTGTTTGCTCGGAGCAGCGCATGCCCAGACGAAAAACCAGAAAATGCTGCAACGTCTGCGTCTGCGAAAAACATACATAAGTGCGACCAGCATAACTCAACCATAAACAAATGTCATTCCTGATGCCTACAAAATGCAGATCTATACTTATATTGTAGACGCATGGGTCTTCGTTTTGCAAGGGGGTACGAGACATAGCTCTTTTCAGTCGCCTATAGGTCGATTCCTTTGGACGCTATCGTGTTTTCAACGGACAGACAGTCAGACGGACATGACTAAATCGTCAAAATTTGATCCTGATTCAGAATGCATTATATTGATCTATGTATTTGATGGGGTCCCCGGTGAGTCCTTCTTGTCGTTACAAATGTAATGAATAAGTAAATATACCTCCCTGTGTTTTTATGGGGTATAAAATCAGTGTACATTATGTCAGTGAAACAATAATTTTCGAAATATATTCTGGACTGAGTTAAATTTACTCTTGACTACTTTTTAATAATTTATCTACATCATTCTACTTCTTTTACATACAAAATGTATGGGGGTACCCGGGTACCCATCGCGCTGACTTACCGTGTATTTATTTCGTATTGACACGAAGGTTAAACCAAGTACGTAAGCCGTGAGTGTATTACAGTGAAATTTGAACGAACGTTTAGTTAAACTTCGGTTAAACTTTTGTCGTCTGTTTTGTACGCCACTGTATTTGAAATTTCTATCAGTTTTGTTTATTCTGATGTCAGTTTGGCAATTTAAAAAAGTGAAATAAAAAAATTTAAATAAATAAAATAAATAAAAGTCATTACTTCGGTATTGAGTTCCTTTTCGGTTTGAGGAAATTTATCATATTGGTAGAACTCATGTGTTTTTTAAATTTCCATCAGTTTTGTGTCAGTTTGGCAATTTAAAAAAAAGTGACATAGTCAGGTAAGATAACATAAAGACCGATTATAATATTACATGTTCTGACCAATTGTAAACAATTTTCAGCTTAAACCGGTGGAGAAGAAGAATCCCCTCAAGGAAATGGTCGAGGGTCAAATAGGCAAACTAGTTCGCTACAAGTCGGGCAAACGAGCCACCATAGGTAGGTATAGAGGCTGGATTTATCTATAGGACCTCATGTCGATAAGCACAAATCGGGAAGAGCGAAGTGGTAACAAGATCAACCTAGGACCAATTCAAGCCAGACTGACACCCCTAACTGCGAGTGATGCCAAAGGCCGTTCAACTTAGCCGGGTTATAGCTCATCAGACATCACCTATCGTTCAATGTTGTGTATACCACGCTGAATATTATATAAAAAAATATTTGTTAAACCGTTGATTTAAGCTAGATTTGCATTTTTTTGTATAAATTAAGAACAAGAACGAAGTCGACAATGCTTTGTGTTGTGTGTATGTACACTTCTAAATTAATTTGCAGCTTCCAGCAGCTCTGACTGTGGCTGTTTCGACTCTGGAGCGCCGTCATAAACCGGGAGGGAGATCGTACTACGAAATTCCGGAAAATAAACTCAGTTTAAATCCCCATCCATGGCCGGTTAAGTTAAACTCGGTTTAAACCCTCGATTAAGTTTAAACTAGTACTGTAATACACCTTTTCGTATTAAACGTCGGTTTAAACCTGATATCTGGCTAAACGGAGTTTAAACTTGCACAGTAAAACCGGCTATAAGTAACTATAACTAATTTCAAGAATCAAAATCAAAAGCAATCCGACTATCATGGCTTTAATCACGTTACGTTACGACGACCCCTATTTATCGAGTGTACGTCGTGGGGGATTCAGTCCTGTCAGTTCTGAGATGGAGATATACATTATGAGCCCCAATTTGAGCGAAATGAAGCAACCTGGCCATAAAAAGAGATATTCTCGACATACCTAGTTCAAAGTTTAGTTTGGTTGAAAATCAAGACCACAATTTGCAATTCTATGATCACTTAACGCACAAAAGGATTAAATATTTAGGAAAATTCCGAAAATTTATTTCGACTCAGCAATAACTCGCATTATGTTTATGTGGGCTTAAGCTATTAAGGAAAATCGACAAAAATCAAAAATCTATCACTCACCATTTGTTGCTGATTTTTTGGCTTCTTCACCAAGTCAGGTACTTTGAATGATGTTACAGCTTCAATGACATCAGCTAACAGCAGACCATCACGACAATCCGCCGACAAATCTGTGACTTTTTTCTTCGATTTCGCTCGATCCAGATAGTAATTCGCCCAATCAGTATAGATCTGCAATGAAATTAAAAAAATGTGTTCAACAAAAGACACAGCAAAATATTATTTAAAACCAAAAATTAATAACAATATAATATGTATATGTATAATAATACAATAAGGTGGATACCATAACTATTACTTTTCACTTTTATATAGTTTTTTAACTCAGTTCCCGTTCAAAAACTCTCGGGGCAAAACTGAAAACATATAACAGCAGGGACACCGATTCCGCTTTGGTGGTTTAAAACCATGTTCGCGGCTTGTGTCTACTAAACTAATAGAGATATTGTGATGATTAGCAGAAAATAATTGTTGTCGATTTGTTATAGATACCTACTATAAATTGCGAGAAAGAAATATGTACCCTAATGTTATATTGAATGACTATTTGCAAGGGATATGGGTAATTACATCCTTTTTACCATCAAGCATCTCGCATCAATTCAAGACCAAGTATGCAGCACACCATATGTTTCGTCTGCACTAATTATTCCTCTGCCATCAATTAACGTTGCCTTAATGCCTTCTTAACGGTCTTTTTTTTTTTTTTGTTTATTAAAGCGCACTCATATACCCACTAGAGTCCCTTTTACAACGCTTTCGTATCTAACCTGCAACTTGCAAGCAAAAATACAAATGGGAATTTAATTTCGGATTAATCTAAGACAAACGATCCAACACCACATTGTGATTATAACCAAATACGAGATTGCTCACGCCGTTCAAGGAGAATGATGACACACACACACATTGCAATCATAATGGCAGATGCCAATCAGAATCTTCATGGTCCTGGCTTTTGTTCTAGTCTCCGTCTCTGATGGTCATGGACGTTGTGATTGTTTTGGTTATTGTCTGCTGGTATCCTTTCTAATGCAACATACATTTTCAAAATTGAATAAGATACTTTCGTTGCAAATTGAGATACATCTGTTTCTGAATTGTGGATACTTACAAAAGGACCAATCCAGTCGGTTGAGCTTTCCAAATCCACAGAAAGGGTTCTCGGTTCGGTTGGATCTTGTTCAGTAAAACATATACGTATAGATGCATTTTAAATGTGTACGGAGAAAGGTATAGAGAATGTTTTAATTGGGGAATGTTCATGAAGTGTACAAGTACGAAGCTTCATCGGGTGAAAAGTGCAAAGAGGGAACAGCTCAAACTGTGCGGTAATAGGTATTCTAGCAAAAAGCAAAATAATATTGCAATCAAAATTCAGGGTATATTTCAATTAACTGTACGGAATGTATTGGGAATAGATTTTTGGAATCCAAAGTATTTAGTTTTGCCGAGTTCTTCATAAGATATTTATAGACCTGAAACGGTAATTAAACTAAGTAATTTTATGGAAAAAGGGATAATATCAAAAGTTTTAGCCATCAAGGAATGAAAAATCAGTTTTTTCAATGTATTTAAAACACAAATTGTATACCTATATGGGTCCAATTGTACTCTTTTTGGAGGAAAATATGTGCTCCAAAAGCCTAATGGTTTATAGCTTGTAAAATACTAAATTGGATCAACGCATTTCAGCAGAAAAATGTTGTCGCTGCTTATTACATTAGATACAGAAGTACATACTTCTCTTTCGTTCCGTTCCAACAGAGAAAACGACACACATACTGTTTGTTTAAGTGGATTAAGTAAAAACAAAAAGCCTTAACATATTTAAGGACGTGTCGGTTTATTCTCTCGTTTTTATAGGTGTTGCAAATAAGTGCATAACCAACAGCCTTCTCTGAGTCTTAGGAATCATTTTAAAAAAATGTTCATCCAAATCTGACCAGCAGTTTACACTTCAAACGCAAACAGACATAAGACCCTCTAGCCTCTACACTTCTACAGTTTTAATAGAATGTGGTAAAGATTTATTGGTACTTAAACTTTGAAGCAACGGCGAGTCTGATAAGTGATAAAACGTAAAAAAAAATATAAAATGGGTTCATATGTATCAATAGGTCAAAGTCACCACTGAGCCCAAAAAAAGCACCAAAATCAGCAGTGGAATTGTTTCTAAGGAAACAAGGAGCGAACAGGATGGATAAAACGAAAGCAAAACAGATTTTAATGACAAGAGTGGGTTGAGCTGCGTGGAAAGAGCTAAATACCGGGATATTGCAATGAGCACAATAATGAAGAGTGAAGGCGCCTTCGACGAACTATTCTTTACAAGCCCTGACGACTTACCCATTGATGGTATGTATATTGGGTGTACAACACAAATGGCGATAAATATTAAAACCGAAATTTCAAAACTCAAAGGAAGGCTTAGCATAGGTTGCCGACAGGGAGGTGTACTTTTACCTATTTTGAGATATATAACTCCGGGCGCTCTCCTCAATAGGCTTGAGGTTGAAGAAACTAGGCATCTTAAAAAGGATATATGTACCGATAATATAGTAATAAAGCTATGAGGAAATACACCTCCGTATACTGAGGTGATCACTTTACTGCATTCGATGGAAGATCATCCTTATACAGTAGACACAAAGGATATTATCGATATTGTCTGTGAATGTCAAGCTATATCTCAGAACAGAAGGAGGTACTTCGGAAGGTACTTCTTCGACAACTTAGTGGAGTTCGGCTTTTCAAACGAAATTGATACCCAGCCCTATCGAGGTGAGGAATCCGTAAGGAAGAACACCCGAAACGAAAGTCCAATCTCTTCGAAACTCAAATTGCGTTCGAGATATTCTTTTCGGAACAAAATATATAAAGAAGACGTTTAAACGCGTTCATTTGACTGGAGATATTCCGCAACAATTGGTTGTCGGAGAACTTCGCAAAAAGTTTGCCGTTAATCGGAACGGATATCTCGAATGGAATTTCTTTGATTGCGTACAAATCAAGTGCGATCAGATCAAGTGCGTTTTTACTGATATTTTTGGCAGTTCCATACGAATTTTCTTCCGATGTGATCCGACAGGAATTTGTTGCGGAATTTGTTTACGATTTGCATTGAAGTGTTGATAAATAAAAGCAATAAAGAAAAAAACATTTTAGCAAAGTAATTGGTTGTATTCAATTTGTTTCCAGGGCAAAACAAACGAAAAAAACCAGCAATAAATAGGAAAACCCCGATGTACCACGAAACGACATCATGTCAAATCAATGCGTAGTCACAATTTAATTATTCTTTCCGAAGACGGATACGACCTCGAATGTAATTTGCGCCTCCGACAGAGCATGCGTTGCGGAGAATTCTCCGTTCCGACGGATACCACGCTCTCGCTAGGGCCGAATGTAGGCAGGATAAGATAAGATGACAATATATTCTCCTTTTCCGCTCAAGGAAACGTTCTTAAAACGTTGAAGTGGGTGGTAGCTGGTAGGGTTATCTACCTACAAAGTGTTTATAAACGATGATACTCGCAAACTATACCTAGAGGTAGCTGAAAGCGGCACTAGCTTGAGATCCTGTGGATGAGATAGATCTCCATAAAGTGCCTGGACCTCCGGGTTGTGCACATGCAACTGGAGTGACAGCAGAAAAACAAATGTCATTAATGGAAGCCCGTATAGGATTTTTGTATTCTAAACATTGCAAGCTGATGGCCCGCCATATTCTGGAATTTATGAGAATTATGCCTCCTATCGATAACCTATCGTAGTCAATGAATGGTTGTGAGAAGCTAAGTTATTGGTCCAATAGACTATCAAACAAATTTTCTTTTTTTTTAATTTTGAGTCGAAAGTCAACAGTGACATTTTGCCAAACCCAAAAAGCATATTTTATGGCATAATGAAAGTTACCTGTGGGGACTAGGTCAAGTTCTTATTCGTAGATACACGTGTTAAATTTTAAGGAGATATCTTGGAGAGCGGGCATTCCATCGCACTTTTTTCAATTTGATGCACATCCTAAATTCATTCAATTGTTAATTTATTGAAAAATAATGTTAGTTACCTAAAAAGAGATTAATTTTAAATGTGTCGACAAAAATATTGCATTCGACTTTAATGGATTTAGCCAATCCTACAAAATACAAAAGAAACTCACAGTCTATAGTCATTCAGACAGAGGTTCCAATCTTACCAATACCAGTAAAAAAGAAACACATTAAATCAAGGCTTTGTCAATGTCAGCACATGGTCTTGTTGTCCTTTATAGGGATTCACTTCTAAAAGATTTAGACTACGCACACCAGCACTCCCTTTCTTGAATTGAAATCCGAGATAAAATTGCATCAAACATAAAATGTCCTTTTCAGCAAAAATCCCCTGTTTTCACTGTTCAATTTTAAAAATTGTTAAAAACAAAACGCTATACTAACCTTGGTATAGTCACATGCACCATTTGATGACACATTGTCATTTGATCCTTGATATCCAACACACCCGCCCAACATGGTGTAATTTTTGTTTGCACTTTCACGCCATTTCAATTGTTAAATACATTTTTCTTCTACCTATTTTCTTTTTGATTTACTATTCTTGTCTGTTCTCGAAAAAAATTAATTTAATTTCCAAAAAAATGTATTTTATTTATTTTTAACTACACGCGTGCTTTTCATTTATGAAACAAGTGATTCGATTTGAAAATGTGATTCTTGAGCGGTTTGCCATCTAATCAGTTCCCATTCCCCTTGAAGGGTAACATTTTTTTCTAAACAACCCAAATAAATGTTGACATCTCTCTGAAAACTCCATGAATATTCCCTTTTTGCTGTTTCCCAATATTTCTCATGAATAAATGAAAAGTGTCCTTTTCCTTTAACGTCAGCAATTCTCTCCTACTCCTCGAAGAATCACAGTTAATAAATATTTACCCTTCTCACATCGACCTCACCACCAATAATAGATAAGGGTAACTGTGCCAGCATTTTAAGCTAGAATAATTTTTATTTTCCCTCATTGCTTCCTTCCTTAATTGAATCCTTCGTCAGCATCTCCTGTTAACAGGTAGACTGTACATATAGACACACTGAGACGGTCCGTATATTTATAGCAGTACGTCCTTTTTAGGGTCAAGTTATGTATAAAATTTCCATTAGTAAATCAAATTGGTCCGAGAGAGTGCGAGTGTGATGTTTGGCCTGAGCCTGATCAAAAATCACAATTTTTGTGGCGTAGGGTATCCTTCGATGCTTGGGGTTGCGATTTGTGCTTATGCTTGAGTAGGCAACGTAAGCAAAATGTAAATTGATCTTGAGGATATATATAGAGAAGCAGAATTTGTGTGTTTTCGTAAATTGAAAACGTTTTGGAGAAGAATAAATCGATTGGATGCCAAGTTAATATTTGATGGTGAAGAAGGATAATTTGACAGATGACAGACAAGTCAGAGGGAGAGGGGACTTTTATTTAATTCAGTTGGCCAACCGTCGGTTGTGCAGAGAGAGGATTTAAGAGAATAAACACGACACAAAACAAAACACAAAAACAAAATACACAGAGACCTGCGCTTGCGCAGTAGAATGGCCAAGTGAATTGGTTCGCGGTGTATAAGTTAACACAGTTTACGTTCACTGAGAACGTTCCCATACTCCAGCCAGCGCAGACCAGATGCCGACACCCGAAACCTGCACGCGCAACATCCAACATCCACAACAATCAACATCCAGCACAGACGACATTGGAAACCGCACAATAGCCACATTCCTGCACGTACGACAAATTGTAATCAATGAGTACCTGTGGGAACACATCGCCGCCGTTAGGTTTAGAATAGTATTTAAGCTGTAGATTTTAAGCAAATGTAGCTCAGTTGTAATATAGGCAGAATCGCTGCCGGTTTAAATAAAGTTTTTTTTAAAAAACAAACACGTAAGTTTGTTTAATTGGCGCCCGAGCAGGGACCCGTCGTGCACTGTTGTTTTCCGTATACGTGCCAGTGACCTTAAGTAGTTTGTGCGCCGTGTAAAAGGGCCAGCGACCTCAAGAAGCTCCCGAGTCCTAGTGAAAATTCCGGTACACCTCGGGTTCAAAAGAAATCGAAGAGCCAGTGACCTTAAGTAGCTCCCGCGCTCGCGAGAAAAAAAACAATAATTTACAAACCAGTCCATCCTATCAGATTGAAAGACATCTATAGGAAACCAGCAGCAGCAGCAGTAGCAGCAGCAAGGAGTCAACGAGGGATCCCTAGTAACCATATATGGACAAAAAGGAACAAATCCCACTGACCGGCGCGGTAATTGGATGTTTAACGTAAGCTATCATTAGTATAAATATATTGCTCAGTATAAATATTAAGAGTGACATACAAGTGATAAAGGCATATAAATACCATTGATAAAGTCATAATTTGACATGAAATTTTAAATTAGTTATAAGCAATCATTTAACAAACAAACCTTAATTAAAGTAATGGAATTGTGTAAAGGAATACATTGTTGATTACGCGTAATTCAAGTCGAGAATTTTTAAATCTAAAATCATTAAAAGTGATCCTAGGTAGACGTGTATACCTATTTAGTGTTATAATTTATACAAGCTCTTCAAGCTCAGCAATATGGTAAACACGAGAACAGGGGCAGGTGGAGACCAAAATCCGAACCAAGACCAAGGGCAAATTCCCTTGGCATCCAGTAATGTTGCAATATTGAATCCCGCTATATCTCAAGCAATATCTACGACTCTAAATCTTCCGACGTACACACCTACAATAAATCCTCCCTCGACCTCAGCTAATAATCAAGATCCCAATGGCTCATTCCACTCGAGTGCGTCCAACGTTGATCCTTCACCTCAAGAGGTTAGGTCCACCCCTGAGCTAGACGCTCTCGTGGCTTCAATTGTAACTCGAGTACTGGAGCAACAAGGAAGAAGGTTAGTCGAAAGCGTACTAAATCCGAATGCGCAACGTTCATCTGATACAGATCAGACAATACTTGCGCAATACCAGAATGATGTAAGCGCCTTGGAAAGAATTCCTGATATCATAAGTGGTCTTCGAACTTTCTCAGGAGAAGCTTCAGAGTTTTCCTCCTGGAAGAAAAGCGTTGAGCGAGTACTAGCGCTATATGAACACATGAGGGGAACCCCGAAGTATTACGGTATTCTTAATACTATCCGTAATAAAATTATCGGTAATGCCGATGCAGCCTTAGAGGCTAATAATACCCCCCTGAATTGGAGTAGTATCGTAGATTGCCTAACAGTACATTACGCTGACAAGCGTGATGTAACAACTCTCGAATACCAGATGTCTGGTATGGTTCAAGGAAACCAGACCATACAAGAATTTTATCAGGCCATTACCTCACAATTGACCCTGATTGTCAACAATATCTCGTGCATGGATATTGGCCCCGAATCAATGCGACTATTGACCAAGACTTACCGGGACAAAGCCTTGGACATATTCATAAGAGGCCTAAAGGGTAATTTATCGGATCTTCTGGGTATGAAAGAGCCCACAGACTTGCCTCAGGCCCTGCATTTATGCCTCCGGTACGAGAACCAACATTTTAGGTCTCAGTATCTTCAGACGAACCAGGGAGCAATTAAAAAGAATTTCGTTCCACAGCATACGCGCCCACAAAACCCAAACTCGTTCCCAAAACGAAATTTTAACGTGGGTCCTTCCAATAGGCAGTACCCCACGTATGAATCGTATCCTACCCAACAAATGCGACAGCCTTACAACTCATCCCCACCTAACCAAGGGTTTAGTCGCAACCAAAATAACTCTCAACAGAGATTCTTCACAAATCGTTATCAAAATAACCAACAAATGAGACCTCCTCAATCAGTTCCAGCCGTTAAGCAAGAACCTTTGACTCAAGAACATAGTGCACAGGCTAGAGACATTCACTACCAAAATCGACAGGGATTCAATGGTACTCCTTGGAGAACAAACGCACCAACACATCGAGAACCTAGCATGAATAGACATCCCAATTTTCATATTCATCCATCCCAAGATGAACTCTGTTCAAATTACCAAAATCTCAGCTTGAGCGATCAACAAGAATCTTCCGACATCAACGAATCAATCGAACATGTAGATCACGTTGATATTAATTTTTTAGGCTAAAAAACTCTTCCTTGCCCTATTTTGAATGCAAGTCGAAGAGTGGAGATATGTATAAATTTCTGATAGACACGGGCTCTTCCAAAAACTATATACAACCTCGTTTAGTCATAAAACCTATACAAAATGAAAAATCCTTTTTTGCAAAATCTATAGCTGGGGACGTCCGTATAACGCAACATACAGTTATTAATCTCTTTAATACCAAGGACATAAGTCTCAAATTCTATCTTTTACCAACTTTACAAACGTTTGACGGCATCATTGGCAATGATAGTCTAAAGGCACTATCCGCTGTAATAGACACAAAAAATAACTATATGAAAATTCTAAATTCTGTCAAAGTCAAAATCAAGCAGTTAGATTCTCAAACTGTAAACGTCCTTAATGTCAAAACCGATCATATGACTGCAACACAGCGAGATCTTTTAAATCCGGTCATTAATAACTTCCCAAACTTATTTTGCGAACCCAACGAGAAACTGACCTTTACTACAAAGGTCGTTGGAGAAATCCGGACTTCAACCGATTCACCTATTTATAGTAAATATTACCCCTTTCCAATGTCACTCAAATCCGAAGTAGAGAGACAGATTGAAGACCTGTTGGAGCAGGGAATCATTAGACGTTCCAGATCCCCATATAACTCTCCGGTATGGATCGTACCGAAAAAACCAGACTCCACAGGGAAAAAGCAATACAGAATGGTGATCGATTATAGGAAGCTAAATAGCGTTACTATAGCAGATCGTTACCCCATTCCTGAAATAAGTGAAGTCCTAGCCCAACTAGGCAAAAATAATTTTTTTACTGTTCTTGACCTAAAAAGCGGGTTCCACCAGATTCCCCTGAAAGAGTCTGACATCGAAAAAACAGCTTTTTCGATAAACAATGGCAAATTCGAGTTCACTAGACTGCCATTTGGCCTTAAGAACGCGCCATCAATTTTCCAAAGGGCACTCGACGACATCTTGCGAGAGTATATAGGTAAAACTTGCTATGTCTATATTGATGACATAGTAATATTTAGCAAGACTGAAGGCGATCATGCCCGGCACATAAGTGACATTTTTAAAACACTTTATGATGCCAATATGAAAGTGCAATTGGATAAATGCCATTTCTTTCAAAAGGAAGTCGAATTCTTGGGATTCATTATTTCAGCAGATGGAATTATGACCAACCCGGCAAAGGTAGAGGCAATAAATAACTTCCCAGTACCGCAGACTCTGAAGGATTTGCGTTCTTTCCTGGGACTTTCCGGCTATTACCGCCGCTTCATCAAGGATTACGCAAAACTTGCGAAACCCTTGACTACCCTTTTAAGAGGGGAGGAAGGACGTATGTCCAAGACGCAATCCTCTAAAAAACAAATTTTTCTCGACCCCGCAGCTATGGGTGCATTTAAAAAAATCAAAACCTCTCTCATTTCCAAAGATATAGTGCTCACATACCCGAACTTCAGTAAACCCTTCGAATTGACCACAGATGCATCCAGTTTCGCTATTGGTGCCGTTCTCTCCCAGGAAAATAGACCAATAACATTTGTTTCAAGAACGCTTAGTGCAACGGAAGAGGGTTACGCAGCTAACGAGAAAGAAATGTTAGCAATCATATGGGCATTGAATTCCCTGCGAAATTACCTCTACGGGTCAGCACATGTCAAAATTTATACCGACCACCAGCCACTCACTTACGCTCTTAGCAATAAGAACAATAACAGTAAGATGAAGCGGTGGAAGTCAATACTAGAGGAATATCATTACGAATTGCACTATAAACCTGGTAGAACAAATATAGTGGCAGACGCACTATCACGCCCTCCTCAAGTAAGTTCACAAGTACACTCCCTCACACCTACAGAACATAGCGACGAAAGTTCATCGCAAAACGTTATACAAAGCATCGAAGTTCCAATAAACGCGTACAAGAATCAGATTATCTTACAACAAGGTGAAACTTCTACTAACAATTTTGAAATAATATTTCCTACCTATCATAGGCACACCATAACAGAACCTGAATTCAACCAAGAAAACCTTAAAAACATTCTTAAAAAGGTATTAAACCCTTCAGTGATAAACGGTATCAAAACGGCAGAACATATAAAGGATATGATACAAACTGTGTATGCGCCCCATTTTAATAACTACAAAATAAGGTTCACCCAGTTACAGGTCGAAGACGTAACTGTTGAATCGGATCAAGAAGATATCATTGTGAAAACACACAAACGAGCGCATAGGAACGAGCAGGAAAATAGAAATCAGATCCTCAGACAATATTACTTTCCATCAATGAGAAACAAAATCAAAAGAGTCGTCAACTTGTGTACTGTCTGTAAAGAAAACAAGTACGACCGTCACCCCAACAATCCAGAGTTGCAAGCAACCCCAATTCCGAAATATCCAGGACAAATTGTCCATCTTGACATTTTCCTCACAGAAAAACAAATAGTTTTAACGGCTCTTGATAAGTTTTCCAAATACGTTCAAATTAAGATTCTTAAATCCAGGGCTGCAGAAGATATAAGGCAGCCCCTAAGAGAAATTCTCATGTCATTCGGAATACCGGAAACAATAGTCATCGATAACGAGAAATCTTTCGGTTCTGCGTCCATTACCTTCATGATCGAAGATGAGCTTGGAATACATATATTCAAGACACCGCCGTACACAAGTTCGGTTAACGGGCAGATCGAACGTTTCCATTCTACACTTGTGGAAATAATGAGATGTCTTAAAACAGACAATACTCATCGAACTTTCACGGAACTTTTGGAAAAGGCCGTAATAGAATATAATTATTCCATACATTCCGTAACTGGAAAAAAACCAGTTGAGCTTTTTTTCGGTCGAAATATAAGTTCTGACCCAGTCCATTTAGCAAAAGCCCGTCAAGAAAATTCAGACAAAATTAAAGCAAAACAAAACTTAGACCTTTGCAACCACAACAAAAGCAGGCAGTCGATTAAGAATTATACACCGGGAGACGTCATCTATGTCCAAAGAAATAGAAGAATAGGTTCAAAACTAGCCCCAAGGTATCGAAAAGAAATCGTGGCTGAAAATAAAACTACTACTATTCGAACCCAGTCAGGCAGGATCGTTCACAAATCCCATATAAGAAACTAAAGCTCATCATCTTTTTTTTAGATTCTTAGTCGTGGCCGGTACCGCTAGTGTACAAATCCTTGACTATTCCAGCTCGCAACTGGTAGCTATCGACACAGGAAATGCGAAAGTGCAAACGGGAACCTTTAAAGTCATTCATGCTATTGACCTAGGGCAATATAATGTAATAGTAGACGAATTGGAAAGGCTACTTTTAGAAAATATTAACGTAGATAACCCCATTATGACATTCTTAAAAGCCGAAATCACACAAATCCGGGCACACCTAAATAGACTCATGCCTAAAACAAAAATTAAACGTTCATTAGATTTTCTAGGCAGTGCCTGGAAATTTATAGCAGGAAGCCCTGATGCGCACGACTTTGATGTAATAACCGCAAAAATAAATAATGTATTAAGTAACAATAACAATCAGATTGTAATAAATAAAATGCTCATTAAAAAAGTTGACGAAATTGTAAGCATGTCAAATAAAATAAATAAACAAATAGAAAATAGCGATAAGTTTAAAGATGAATTAATTTTAAATATAGAACTAAAACTAGGATTAGTAAAAGAAGAAATTATAAATTTAGAGTATGCAATACACTGGGCTAAGGCCAATATTGTTAACACCTACATCCTTGCAAATATAGAGATGAATACAATTGAAGAAATTATAGTTAAAGAAAACATGCCATACGTTAACGTATTAGAGGCACTAGAATTTGCACAAATAAAGATTGCTTCCAATAGTTCATTGATTCTTTACATTATTAGTCTACCTACTGCATCCGAAGAATTGTGTAAAACAACTTTAATTAAGGCCGTAAAAAAGGGCAAAACTGTTAACAAAATTCCATATGAAAATATTTTAGAATGTAAAGACAAAATGTACGGTGTTTTGACCTCCTGTTTGACTTTTCACAGATTATCTGTATGTCCTAGAAATAATATTATAGACATAAGCAATTCATCGTGTATCCCACACCTACTTAAAAGTCGAGCTCCGAACTGCACGGAGATAAATAATCAACATATCCCAACACTTACAGAAATAGCCCCAGGCATTCTATTTTTAAACCAATATGCTGGACCCGTTGAAATAAATGATGAGAGAGTGCAGTTAGATGGAACCTATATAATTTATTTCCGTAATACGTCAATAAAAGTACAGAATGAAATTTTTAAGGCAACTGAAATATCTTCATACAAACCATTACCAGCTGTTCTACAACCGTCCTCAATTAAAAAAGACGCAGAAGAAGTTCTATCACTTCAAATGATAAAGGAACTACATGCTAACAATTCACAGTACATTAACCTCCTGAAGACCCGAAATAATTACAGCAATTTAGCAGTTCTTTGCGTATCAATCATGCTCATCGCTTTAGCCATAGTTACCCTATTAAAGCTGAAAAACAAAAACATTAAATCAACAGCGCCAGCAGCCAAACCAAACACAGAAACAATGGTTGACCTATCAAATGCAGAAGTATTCACAGGAAACCCGGTGCAATCGGGCAACCCTTTACCAACACCTAGAACAATAGGAGTAGAAGAAATCCTACGGCAAATTAGACCGGTAGAATCAAACGTGGGCGTTCGATCTTAAAAGGCGGAGGAGTTAACACAGTTTACGTTCACTGAGAACGTTCCCATACTCCAGCCAGCGCAGACCAGATGCCGACACCCGAAACCTGCACGCGCAACATCCAACATCCACAACAATCAACATCCAGCACAGACGACATTGGAAACCGCACAATAGCCACATTCCTGCACGTACGACAAATTGTAATCAATGAGTACCTGTGGGAACACATCGCCGCCGTTAGGTTTAGAATAGTATTTAAGCTGTAGATTTTAAGCAAATGTAGCTCAGTTGTAATATAGGCAGAATCGCTGCCGGTTTAAATAAAGTTTTTTTTAAAAAACAAACACGTAAGTTTGTTTAATTTATATCTTGAAGCAGGCATAATTATGCACGCCACAAGGTTTTAAGAAATTGACACGGACACATTTTTTTGATAAACCAAACCTTTTGTACTTGCTGTAGCAGATCTTGGCAGATCTTTCGAAAGTAGGGGCGTCAGTCAAATAGAAAAGCTAAAAAAATGTTCGGGATAAGTCGAAACACTAGAAGTAGATCATAAGGTGCTGGTGCAAAAAAAAAAAAAAAAATTGTTGGCGCAACAGGTCCGTATAGGCACCTTAGGCCTAGTTTCTCACAACCATGTTTGTGTGGGTTTTGGAAGGGACCTACAATCTTATGACGAGTCCGATCGGTGGAATAAAGAAGCCTTTTCTTGGATGTTTGTTCGATGTGTTTGTGTATAGTGTTTTTCCGGGGATCGAGCCTGGGAACCTTGCACAGTAGACAGCACACTAACCACTAAACCACTGCGCCCGCAAGGTGGCTGGTGTCAGAAAGTTCAAATTTGGCTTGCAGATGTTTTTGAGCCCTATAGGGTCATAGGAATAGGTTTGTTAAAATGCCTGCTATTTTCCGATGACTTTGTTCACTTCATAATTTTGGAAGGACTTGCACTTTTTGAAAATATTTTAAGTTGGCTACTGGTGAAGTAACCAATTGCCGCAATTTATTTATTTGGTTGCCAGAAGCTTTTTATACTCGTCGACTTGGATTTCCCAGCATGTTATAGCAAAACGTCCCCGTTCGTCACACTTTTATGGCCCCCAATGTAAACTTTGTATGGCCACTAGTGTACACAGCCAACCGCAGTCACACCACCCGACCCGCTGCTATTGCACAAATTTCCTAGACTGTCCAACCAACCAACATTTGTGACAAGAAATTTGCATTCGTCGCTTATAAGTCACACTGAGTAATTGGAGGAAATTGCATGAGTACCCGAATGAAATTTCCATTCGGGGAGACTTGTCTACTTGTTGTGTGTACCAATCTAATGTAACAGATAAGGCTCTCACAAGGAAATTGACTTCGGTCAGTCTTGTAAATTTTTGGTGGCTAAGTTTCCTTTGGAAAGCTGGCCTTAAATCAGCAGTGTCAGCATCTTTGGCTGTCCTGCTTAGGATTGGAACCACGCTTGTCGCTGGGCCGCACATCGGAGCCACGACTGTCAGTGGGCCGCTTTTTTGTAATACGAAGCCACGCCTCTCGTTGGGCCGCATTATTGTATTTGTATAGCGTATACATAACTTAGGAATTTAATCATTGTTAAGCTAATCATAAGACAGTAGTTGATACGTTGGTTATTGAAATAAAAGCTATCTCTTAACCAAAGTTTGGTGTTTCTTTGGGCAAATCCTGGATCTGGCGAGCGAAACCTCGGCCTCAGAAAAAGCACATTACAATGTCTTTGATGCAACGAATAGCCGAAAAATGTAACGTTTAAATACTCAACGTTTTTTGAAGAAAAACGAAGGCTGCAAGTTAAACTAAGAAGCTTTAATGGGAATAACCTCCCACCACATCTATATCAGAAAAGTGGCAGTACGTAGCTCAACAAGTTTAACACAAGCTAGGGAATAAAATAAAATGAGAAATTGATGATCGCACAAACAGAGAAGCGTGGGTTATAGCATGGTTCCAAAATGGAGTCGGGCTTGTTAGCTGGGTATTAAAGGTGTTAACGTCCATATATATTTATCGAGATATTTATCCGCTATAAAAGCCTTTAGCTCATGGACTCAAAACTAGTAGGTACTGCACTGCTTCAACATCCTTTAAACACTTAGAGCAGAAACAAAACCAAAATATGGTGGTTTTCGGTCATGAGGAAATTAAAATTGATTGAAAAATCATCTAAAAATACGGCAATAAAAAGCTGATAACACAACAAGTTGACTCAAATGAGTGTCAAAAATGTCTTGAGGAAGACGAAACAGATCAGCACATCATATAGGTAAAAATGTCAGGCCCTTTGTGGAATTAATTAGAAGGAAATCATTTTTCAGGGAACTAATAAGTACCAAAGAATTATTAGAGCAGAAACTCTTTTAAAACACATATATATAATTCTGACCCACAAAAGCACAATAGACCTTTTAAGGAAGCGTACATTATGTATATGATATCGCTCTTAAAAAAAATTGTTTTAACGGTGGTCCTGCAGACATACCTGAGCTCTAAAATTGGATTTGAGTAGAGATGACACACCTAAACCTTAGGTTGGCAAGGATGGCAACGTTACTCAATATCTAAGCCCTAAGGGATAACACAAGATATAATTGTGTATATGTAATTGTATATAATTTCCAAGTAGCTATTGCAATATCAAGTGACCGCTTCTATAAGGAGATGTTGAGAGTAGGTAGGTAGTTTCAAGTCTGGCGAGTTCCCCGGAATACCCGAATAAGCATATAACCCAGCAAAGGAGTATAGTAAACTGTCCTGCGATAATATTTAACTGAGGCATCCCACCTTGCTCAAGGAGGCTCAAGAACTATCCGAATAGAAATATGTATAGAGCCCTCATTCGATCAATGACTTCGATTCTATTTCATGTTTTCATCTAAAAAAATACTACCATAAAAAAAAGCTAGTTAGGTAAGACACATCTTTCAATTCATACAATATCGCATTATATGGCAAAAATAGCCATTTGCACTCAATTTTAGTAAGGCCCACTGTCCACGTAGCTGCACTACGCACGCTTTCGTCATTTGTATCTTGGTGTACGCTTGCTTGTAGCTTCCTTGCAAAAGTAGCACATATTTGCAAGTATCCCCATTCCCCATGTGTTGACATAGCGTTAGTAGGTATATAGAAGATGCAAAGTTAAATGGGTAGATACTGTGACCGTTTTGGTCTCTATTGGGATTGCGAAACCTCATTAAGCTGGAAACCGTTCAAAACGTAAGAACGCTATAAATTCGAACAACTGTTTTTTCTAAAGCGATACGATTACACATGTCACGGACAGCGTCATTTCGTGACATGCTGCCGTCGCCAAGTCGCGGCGTCCGAATCTTTCCCAAAGCAGAAAGTCATATAATAAATTGCCAAATTCTTGTCCTACTTCGGAGCAGATCCTGAGCTGTGAAAAAAATAGGGTCGGTAAACATTTTGAATGACGTCTCCTTTTATAAATAAGCAGGCGATGTCCGTAATTAACGAGCCATAAAATCATACATTCTAATTTCTCATCATCATTATTGACAACGGAAGTTGAAATTGGACAGAAACCCAGCCATGAATGGCTAAAGTAACCTGCAACCAACTTGCAGTTCTTAAAAAATACAATAATGTCAATAGTGTTACCGTGTCACGATTGTCATGCGCCGGGCACTGGCTTCTGTCACTCGCCTCTATCACAGGACGAAAATGCGACCATGTCGTGGATTTAGAGACACAACGATAAGCTCATGAATGACAATAACATGGCGACATGATAAGTATATTTTTGTACTTCAGGTACCTATATCTACACTAAATGCTTGTAGCAAATAGGAAGTCATTTCTTCGGATTGGAACGCAGTATTTAGTACGCAACAGTAATTGTTTCGGTTCCAGTGTTCTGAGTTCTTGCGGGCAAAATAAAAAGTGCTTGTTTCGCACGAAAACGCACGTTTTCACAGAGCAGGCATCGACAATAAACAGGCCTCATAGATCATCATAACCCATCTGTTGGAACATTTCTACAATAGCCATTTACAAAATCAAATTACTTCGCCGATTGATGTCAGAATCTACACGCATAACCCTCCCCTACAAGACAGATAAGGGTCACTGATTATTGATCACATGTAACGTCCATAAGAACAGCAATTCATTTGGTCACAGATGCAGATAATATTTTACATCCCTTGCGTTGCCCAATCCATATCCCTTTACACCAATTTAACACTCGATTACGGACAATGCATCATTTATACGGAACTATTCACAAACATCCTGAACAAATTGAATTCCTATCAACCGTCCGGCAAATTGCCTTTATACATTTTACGATTTCCGGTAGCCATATATTGAACCTGCCACCCCATTCCCAAAACAGGGAAACAGAACTGCCCTCTGCCACCACTTGACACCACATCAGAGCGCGCGTAAAAAACACTTTAGTCATCATCGGCATATTAGGAAACACTCTTCCACTTCCATCCCCAAAGAGATTACCCCAGCAGATACACCACCCTTAAGGACCCCCACATCGGGTTAAGTGCTACCAGCCATCATCAGCAGGAGATATCACTTGAATACGAACATGAGCGTAGTGCAGGGCGCAAAAAGGAAGTAGGTGTGGCGCACAGTCCCTCACTTGAGATATAATTTTCCGCGAGCTACTTTGCGTTTGAAGTCAAAAGAGAAAAATTCAAGAAGGTACGAGTACTTATCAAGTATCTCTAGATAGATAGGTATAGGTAGGTACACGTAGTACTTCTTCCTTAGCATCATATCAAATGTAATAAAAATATATTAGAATCGATTGGCAAGATGAGGTTCGACGAATAGATAAAGGCATTCGATATCCGGTGTTGCACAGTGACAGGGTTTTTCACCTATACAAGCACTGTCATGCCAGCCTCCCTGACTTGTACTTCAATGTCATCGAATTCAATTTGTTTAAAAGCCAACATGGAGTCGGAGACACGGTAATAAGACGCACATCCCAACCTATCTAAATAAATAACAAAAAAAAATACGAGTATATATTTAAGGAAACGGGAAACAAGAGGGGTTGATGGAAAAATATTTTTACATCGATGTCTTGAGATGATGAGAATGATGCTACTGTGATGGCGGAGGTCATATAACATGCTGAACATGCTTTTATGCGAACACGATATGGCTTGTGGATGAGAGAGCACATTGGAAAACAAACCCCGTGGCATATGACACGCACCAAAAGAGGTGGGGGTTGGGCAGACCCTTTTCTTCATGTGGCATGATTTTAAAGGGAATTTCTGAGTTTTATTACATTTTTTTTAATAAAAACCTGTGTTATCAGTGGAATTTTACACAAATTTTTTAAAGAAGCTCAATTTTACCATTCTTCTTAAGTAGCGACATACTTGTGGCTTGTGGTAACTCCTCGTTTGGATATCTCTCAGGTGGAATTTGCACGGGCAAATAGAAATTCGTATAGTACATTTTTATATTTAAAAAAAAGTGTTGAAACTGTGCTGTAGATAACCTCCTGATATTTTATGGAGATATGTCCAAGAAGAATTGTAAACAATAAAAATTACAAAGACCTGTGTAGTTTGATTATCTGTAAACTGCAATGCGTTGGATAAAGGGGCAAATGCCAAATTGATGGCCGAAATGACTGCCCTCCTCTATTAGCCAACACCTTGTTCCACTTATCTTGAGGACAGTATGAGACTGGTGCTAATTTTCAAGAGAAATGAGACCCGCATACCCCATCTGCCTACATGCCCTTATGTTTTCCAGACGATGCAAATGCAATTGTTGTGATAGCAGGCGATCTATGGGCTAAACAGGACTGTGCCAGAAACAGACACTCAACAAGAAGCAGTAGAGGAGGTGGTTAGGATTTATACGATGGTATATGATGATGAATGCGTGTAAACGAAAAAAGCGACAGAAGATGCACACAAGAAAGCGCTGCAGCGCAAAACAAGGGCAGCGAGAGAAGAGTATCGAGCCAGGAGAAGGGGGAAAAGAAGATGCTGCGTAGAAAGAAGAGGGCTTACGCAGCTTCCCAGCTCAAGGAGATCGAAGAGTCGTGTGATCGTAATAACATAGGGAAGTTTTATAAAAAATCCAAGCAACTGGCTGCTGGCTACAAAACCGGAACGCAGTCTCTTCGAGACAGCGAAGGAAACCTATAGTCACCGAAGTGCAGCTAATAGTAGATGTGTTTAAGCAGCATTTCTAGCAGCTGCTTAATGGGCATTATGTACAGAGAATGATAGGCCAAGAAGAGAACCCACGTCCAGTCAATGAAGAACCAGTTCCACCACCTTGTATAGAAGAAGTTGGCTTAGCTACAAAAAGTCTTAAGAACAACAAGGCCGCAGGCTCTGATGGGTTACCAGCGGAGCTCTTTAAATATGGTGGTGATGTTTTGGTGGATGCTCCCGATGCACCGAATCATCAACGACGTATGGGTGGAAGAAAACATGCCCGATGACTGGACTATCAGCCCCATATGCCCCATCTACAAAAAAGGCGATCCTATGTCTTGCAAGAACGCAGCGTGATGTCACTGGCGCGTTCGTGAGCATTGAGACGGAGGCGGCAAAGATGGGTTTGGCGGTCAATGAGGGCAAGACAGAGTATATGCTGTCACCGAGAAAGGACACCCAACACCGACGTCTTGGACAGAATGTCACTATAGAAGAATATAACTTTGAGGTGGTAAAGGACTTTGTCTACCTAGGCTCCGCTATGAACTCAGACGATGACACCAGCGCTGAGATTAGGCGAAGAATAACTCTTGCCAATCGCTGTTTCTTTGGGCTAAGAAAGCAATTGAGTAGCAAAGCCCTCTCTCGAAAAACTAAAGTAAACCTTTATAAGACCTTAATTATCCCAGTCCTACTTTATGGTGCAGAGGCATGGACTCTATCAAAAGCAGATGAGCTTACTATTGGTTGCTTCGAGAGGAAAATTCTTCGAGTAATTTTCGGTCCCGTCTGCATAGACGGTGAATGGAGGAGGAGATACAACGACGAACTGTACGGGCTGTACAGCGACATGGACCTAGCCAGAAGAGTGAAGGTCCAACGACTGCGGTGGCTGGGTCATGTAGAGCGAATGGACGTGAATGCTCCGGCCCGGAATATCTTCGAATCCACACCCGAGGGACGGCGCAGTAGAGGAAGACCGCGACCAGGTGGCGCACGCAAGTGGAAGGGGACGTTAACCAACTTAGCGTGCGAAACTGGAGGTAGCTGGCCAAAGATCGTGCTGGCTGGAGATGGAGACGCTTGCTGGTTTAGGCCCAGGTCCACCCCGGACTGTAGCGCCACCTTAAGTAAGTAAGTAAGTATGTCTTGCAAGAACTATCGAGGCATATACCTGCTTAATGTCGCTTATAAGATCCTATCCAAAGAACTGTGTGAACGTCTTAAACCGTTCTGCAATACACTAAACACTAATCGGCACGTACAGATCGACTATAGACCAAATTTTCACACTGAAGCAAGTCCTGGAAAAGACCAACGAATTTCAAGTCGAAACTCACCACCTATTCATCGACTTCAAAGCCGCGTATGATAGTATACATCGTCAGGAGCTCTATATGGCGATGGCCGAATTCGGAATCCCGGCAAAATTGATTCAGCTGTGTCGCGTGACACTGATCCAAGAGGATCTTCCCCAGGTTCGGGAAGACAAGGAAGACCGAACCTCCCTTTCAAATACCAAGCCATCGCGGATGACAGAGCGATTGGTCTGGACAACTGGAAGCAGCGTGCCCGGGATCGTAGAGGATGGAAGGCTGCAGTGTGTGAGGCAGAGACTCTACACGCGTGCCATAAGGAAATATGTACTTACAAAACAGGCACATTTAGTAGTGAAGTTGGATACAAAGCTCACATATATATACCTACTGTCAACAGAACAGTTTTGCATCCGCATACAAGAGAAGCTACGAATACCATTACTGTATTGAGCAGACTAGGTACTATCAATCGTAAGACCAAAGGCAAGTCAAAATTTACTATGACTGTTATGCATTTTTCTCTTTGATACGGACGAGAGATCTCTGGACCCGATATACGCTGAACAATTAAAAATATTAGAAAGCAAATAGCAGCAATACAGCAAAGAGGCAGATACGAAAAGTCAGAAAGAGAATGATATGGTCAGAAAAGTCAGATTTCTAAATCACTGAATTTCTTACCTCGCGCTAGTGCTTGTTTCAACGACATTGTCTGCAAACAAATCCAGAACACATAGATGGCTCGAACAGTCGCATATAGACGGATACTAGACTAGAAACGGAAGACTTAGACTTCTGCCAAGTCTAGAAGATAAAACATACATATGTATAGCGTAGAGGCAAGAAAAGTAAGACCACAGACCACACTAATGTAATGCAAGACACGTTTCCGAGGAAGGTTTTCCTAAAAATGGAGACGATTTACCTAGTAGGAGTCCGACATACGGGGAAACTTGGTCACCCATGACTGTGCATGACACATTTACCTCTTTAAAGGAGAGCTTATTTTCGATAAAATACCTAGCTTACAATATCGTCTTGTTAAAATGGTCAGAAGTAGCTTTATCTAGTAATAGCTTTAGATGTCAATGCAATTTTTGAGATGATGACATTTCATGAATCACTAGCGCAGCGATTTCTGCAACCTATTCGCCATAATAAGCACAATGCACAAGAAGGGAACTTAAAACACTTGCGGAAATAAAAGAACTGCAATGTTCTACCCAAGTAATTAGCACACTTTCTCAGTTTCTAAAATTCATTCCGAATTTTAAAAATCCCAAAAAATGCATAAGACAGTGACAGCATTTATTTCAATTGCATGCTGCGTAGCGTATATACTTTATTCTAAAAATTTAAATCACTTTAAAACTAAATTCAATCATCTGCAGATAAGCACTTTGCTTTGCGGGTGAAAAATGTTTGAGTAAAAAGAATGTGTTAATAAAAATCTATAAATTTAAGAATCGTAATTCATATACATATGTATTTACATAATATTAATATTGCACCGCGGTTAAAACGATTTTTGTATAAACGTTTTTTTAGATAAACTGGACAGAGAGACAATTAGCTGTCGAAACAGACCCATGAGCTTAATAGCTCGTTCTAAACAGTCTCTTTCCCAGTTACCCTAAAAATGTGCCTAATCAAAATTATACCTTTAAAACACACGAGGATATCCCTTTATTCATATAGAACCGAAAGTTTTACGCAAAACGAGCTTCATCGGTTTCTCCAGCACACATGTGTCAAATTGTGCCCCAAAAATGACTGATGAATGTACTCAAACCGTTATGACATATTACCTACACAAATAAATTGTCATTTGTAGTCGCTCTATTCCCTGTGACACATGTTATCCTTTCTCTGCTCAATGAAATACAACTCAATTTAATCAAAGTGATTCATTTCCCTTTTGTGAATGAACAATTTTATTTTTTATTTTCTAATTCCATTAAAAGTTTACAAAAAAAAACAGACAAAAACGTTCATAACCCTTTTCAAAATAAACACTCAAATGGAAAGCACTTTTCGCCAACCCCCCAAAGGACAGCTTAGACAAAATGTTCCTTCTCGCACACACAAAACGTGCTCCCAAAATCAATTTTACCTACAATTTTTCATTTCAAAGTGAATACGTTAAACTCGCCTGCCAACAGTAAACTGAAAACCCATAAAAGGCAAACTACAACATTTTGTATTCGTATTTCCATTCTGTCTGTCGTTCGTAAGTTACAACCCTTCAGTGTGAAGAATGTTGTGCATGAGGGCGAACTTTCTTCGTAGCAAGAGAAAATAAATTTAAAAAACTGTTGACTCAGGTATTGAAATTTCCCCCTCTGTGGTATTCCGTCAGCTATGCGCCATCATAACGAGTAGGCGGCAAAATATTTGGGATTTCCCAACCACCACTGCGACATGACAGCTGTTTCCCCATAAGACGCCATATGACTCGGTAATTAAATTCACACCCAAATGGGGTTGAAGGAGAAGATTTTTCAAAAACAAAAACACATTTCCTTTCGAATCACTTGAAGTTCATTATTTTCGTATTTCAACGATTAGCATGATAAGCACGTTCGATGCACTATCAGGAAGGCTCCCCTAAAAACTCACGAAAAACACACTTCAAATCCATAAATAACTACATATAGACGCACGAAAACGCGGCGCGCGCTTTCAATATATAACGTTTCGAAATGTTTATGATGCTCACTATCAAACGCTTGAACATCGGCCAGATGCTAACGCACTAAAGAGCTATCTGTATCGGTTTCGTGGGTAACTAAATGCCAGACGCCACTGGTCTATGAAGAAAAGCACGTTTCCCGAAATAATTAGACAAAAACACACAAGGAAAATGGAAAATTATTATTTTCCCTTCAATCAATGAACACTATACACAGACACGAGTATCTACACCGCTCGCGTAGTTGGATGGACTGATGTTTTCTTTTTATTAAGCTTTTCGCTTTAATTAACCCATTTTTCGGGATTAATCATGAAACCGCATAATACAGAGCGCACGCGGCAAACACTCGTAATAACTTCTGATTAAAGTAGTGACGGGGCCATAAATTTCAGCCGACTTTGTATGCGCGATCGCGATCGAGGAAATTGGATCGGAAGATGCACGCACAAGCACTACACGACTACACTCTGATTGCGAAGAAGGATCGCGATAAACTGAATGATCTTTTGAGTTTTTTCAGGGAAAATCGACCGCTCTTTCTATGGCTAAATTGGGGAGCCTCTGCAGTTGCCGATGACGGGAATGGGGTGCTATGAGTTGGCTGTGATTTCGAGGGGGAAAATTGACTCAGATTTTCGGAAAATAAGGAAGCTTGAGTTGAGTGGGATGTGAATTTGAGTTTACTCTCTACTTGTTGGATGGCGAAGAGAAGCGCTCACTGGTTTGTTTGACATTGAAGGTGAAGAAATATTGGGAACGCTGTAACAAATGCTGATAAGAATGGAGCTAGGTAGATATGATTCTTACGGCCTATTTCTTCACATTAGTACTAGTACTCGATCTAGCTAGACCTGGTACTAGCTCTGATACTCGGTACCAACGAAAAGTTAGTACTTGTGTATTTTTTGACTATGAAATGTCATAATGGTGACATTTTCATGCTGATTGGGCGTCAAACATTTTGCAGGGTGACTGATTTGATGGACACTAAAAATAATTATGAGTACCGCGGAATGTATATAAAAAAATGTTAACCGCGTGAGTCTGGGTGCTGCAATTCGTCCACTACTATATAATTAAAGAACGTAAAAAAACTGTGTTTTGGACAACCGAAATCGCCGAAAAAATCATCATCGTCCCAAGTATTTACTGTATTCCATTGTATCATAATATGGTAGATGCGGGGCTCAGATCGACGAATTGCCACCCCTTCTTCACCATTTTCGTTCTCAATGTCGTCATCGAAATTGTTGAACCAATTATCCATTTTCTAATCAACTTTATTACACTTAAACCTGTCCTACGATGTATTTACTTTTTTCACAAAAATAGGCAAGAGCTGAAGCAATGACATCGATCTAATTCAGGTGTTAACGACGTTAGACTGCCGATTTTGAGGGTCCAGCTAATACCGATAGTACTAACTAATACTCGGTCCCAAATTCAGCTTAGATTTCGCGAAGAAATGACTTGATACCTATTTGAGTATCAACTTTTGGTCTAATACCGGTACTAGGGTTAGTACTCTGTGAACAGGACAGTATTAAGCGATGTTAGAGTTAGGGGATAGAATTTGCTGTCTACAAAACAAAAACTGTGCCATTGAACGTAGGGCACTTCATCGAGCTTATTTCGTAAGGCTTGTGAGATTGTCTGACGTCTTCAGTCAACTGCAGGTATGTTGTTATTTGTTGTACATAGAACCGATAGTATGTCTCAGCCTTAGCTGTCTACACATGCCTTTGGAGAAGTCATGCATATGTGAGTCCCCCGAGGTTAACTCTGAGGAGGGAGTGTACATACATACTGCAGGAGTTTTTCATTTGATCTCCTTACAGAATAATTACAGATATAAATCGAGCACTCGAAAGGCTTTTAGCCGTCTGTATTGAACCTTCGACTAAGGTTAACGTAAACAAACCTCCAGTGATGCTAGTCTCCAGAACGCTAGTTCACTGCACTCTGTATGTTAATGGAGTACCATTTGAATCAGTTAGAGATGTTAAACTGTCTTTGGAGTCGTATTAACGAGCAATTGAAGGAGCAATGCTGGTAGGATTGGTCAATGGTCAGACTGTTCAATTTAGAGACAGGTAGGGCAATTTGTTATCATAAGGACTGAACCTGGTTATTCTATATTAGAACTTATAGAGGTTCTATTTGCTGTTTGTTGCAACTTCTACCTATGATTATTCAATGAATGAATAAAACCGCAGATACATGCTGACGTAATGAGGTCCTTTTGTTGTGGAATTGGGGTAACTCACCAGCGACTCTATTAATGGACTGACGGGAGATTGAAAACTTAGATGACGACTTTTCCCAGCTCAGTCAAGGAGAGTTCTATGCTGACATGGATGAGAATGGTTTTCAATTCAGCCGTTCAAATGAGACATACATTTGTGGAAAACTTCCTTTTGACTCAAATATAAAACTCACGCGAATGATTGTGACAAGTTAAGTCTAGGGTCCTAGTCAACTATGGTATTTAATAAAAATTTAATTCGCAGTGAATTATAGAGAATACACCACACAGTGGCGTCCACCAACACCAAACTATCACCTTGAGTGGTTGCAAAGGCGTTACATAGCCTCAAATTCTGTCGTTATTGTTTTTACATGGTCGCCAGAGAAATTCTCTTCACAAAATTCGTGTCAACTTGTTGATTTTACAACGAAGGCATGGGACTAAAACGTTCTCCAGAAAAAGATATAGCAATTAGTTTATCTAGTAAATAGGTATGTGGCCAACTGTTGAATTGTGAAACGTTATCACAAAAACGTTTTCGTTTCCATGGTATCGACACATTTCAAATTGAACAATCAAATAACAGAACACATTAAGTTAATTCGTAAATGTCAACAAAGGTCGGATGTAAGAAATAAATAAAGATGCAAATTGGTTCGCATGAAGTCAAAAATATCTGCACGTTTATTACTTTCTACTATAACCGCATCGAAACGACTGTCGATAATCCAAACTTTTTTGTCGAAATAACTCGACTGAAATAATAACAACTCAATTAGCGAGCTGATTTCATTAACGTACGCATAATTATTGAGTCACAGCAAATTGACTGTCGTCATAACGTTTCATTACACCACTGATGTGATGATGTCGATGTGCCTATCAGGACCCAGTGTGAGAGAACTCAACCATAACCTCTCCCAAATCCGCAGCATCACCTCATCATCGCACAAACAGATGGTATAAGTTAAGTACATACATTCCTGGTTATCCCTCAGCACCTCGTCTCATTTGGTTAATTTAACTGCTCAGCACCTCCACGCACTGAAACAAATTAGGCTTGATTAAATTTCATAAAAATATAAATTTCATTTTATTTCATTCTGCGTGTGCGTATGCCTGTGTACTTGGTTGTAGGTGAAAATATACGTTTTAATGAAGCGCAATTAATTACTGGGATCATTTTTGAGCCATCAACCCTCCGATAAAAATAAACTTCTTTCCCTTCAGTAATAATCACTGCTGCATAGCACATCCGTGTATCCCCTATCCAGTGGAAGACCGTACCATCTGCATAAGACCGTGCGGTCGGTCGCGTCGCGTCGATGCGTTTGTGTATATTTTGACAACTTGTTCAATTCTTCCTGCTGTTTGGAAGCCGGTGGAACTTAACTCATTATGTGTGAGTTCAAGGAACTCACTGCCAGACGCACCTTCTATATCGATAGTGCGCACAGAACATATGCACGCATATATAATTGGATTGCATGTCCCTACTCCCTATAACCCTGGAAGAAGTAATATCGTATCTGCAACACTTTTCCAAACAGAACGCACATTTCTTGTTTGTTGTCGTAGATTACCCCCTGTTCGCCGCCACTCACGCGCCTGGCACACTTGTCGTGTCATAGCTATATAGAATTATAGTGTTCCCAATTTGGACGGGGCTTTACGCGCCGCTTATCCGTAAATATTGTCGTCTTCTCAGATTGACTCAGTGCGCAATGCATCGTTGGCAGTCTTCCCTGTGAGGAAGGATCTAAAAATACAAGCACGCGAATGCAAAACAACTTGTGACATGGTGTGAGCAGTGCTGACTTCAAAGATTTTGAAAAAGTCGCAAAAAAAGGGGATTTGCGTAGAAAAAGGGGCAATACTAATTTGCCCACAATTGTCAGAAAAAAACGAGGGAGTTGACTAAAGTTAAGTGGCTTACGCATTATTTCATCTCGTTCTATCTTATTGTTGCATTGAACATGGTTATAGCTAAATTGTTAATGCCTAAACTTATGACAATAGGACATAAATAGCTAATAGCTGATACCTCTGGCTGATAGAAAAAGGACGCATTCAGATCCCAAAATTGTGAAGTAGTTTCGTGAAGCATTTATTATGTCACATTTCGTATTTCATACAAAAGGGTGTTTTTTTTTCCAAAATGGGAAGAACTATCAACGAAATACAGAAAAGGGGCAAATATGGACAATTTTGGAAAAGTCGTCTCATTGGGGATAGAAAGAAAAAAAGGGGCAAAATGCAACTTTAGTCGCATAAAGTCAGCCCTGGGTGTGAGATGCTGAATAGAAAACGTGCACTTACTACAGAAGTGTTTAAGAGTGATGCGAGAGCAAAGTAAGTGGGGGTTCTTTGTGCGTTTATAGTTGTGCAGTTGATGCGGTTGCAGACAATTGACATTGATTGGGAATCGCAGGTCATTTAGGACGGCCTCTAATCGAGTGACTAATTGGAATAAATCGACAGTGTTTGGATCAGAGGAATCAGGTTTGATGTTGCACATCCTTAAACTTTGATAAAATGTGGCTGTTACGACGTGCCCTTATGATGCCAGTGCCAGGGATTCTATTGGAATGTTACGTTTTTTTTTTCAGTTGTCTTTGTTCGAGCTTATCGGTTGAGCTAGATTGCAATCGCATGATATATACCCCTTGTGTTGGATGTTGCTCGGCCACATCCAGCGGATGGACAAAAAAGCTCCAAGCCAATAGTGTCAAGAAGATAAGAAAACCAAAACCTCGCGGAGCAACTGAAAAGAAGCTGCTCAGGATAGCTGAAAGTGGAAGACTGCAGATTCTCAGGCAGAAACAAGAATCGGTAGACAATTAAAAGAACGCCATACATTTTCTCTTTGGTAATAAAGAATGAAATATTTTTTTGGAACATCATCGCTGTATTTGAATAAGATTTTATTTTTTAACTATCACGATAGATCTCCCTATACATATATGTATTTTAATATATATGATGCAATTAAATAACACATTAATTACCAGTTGCCATTGGAAGTGTTTTGCAATGTTTTATATAACATTTTTTCATATACTCTCTCATGATCTCATGATATCTATATCTCCAGCAACCTGTTCTTGCAAGTTATGTTGAAAGCGGCAGTTTTAAAAATGAATACTACCTACTTACATCTATTGAGTGTGTCTTAGGCGCAATTTTGTGTTAATATAATATATTATAGATATTATTATGACTTATGTCGCTATTGCGTATTGCAGATAGTTGACAGTAACATTTTCGTGTGTCTTTTGGAGGTGTGTAGACGCGAGAGTTGGGATTATTGAAAATAGAAAACGTTAGGTGTCTAATTTCTGTTTTGCGGGATTTTAATCTGTGATCCCTGGCTCAGCCAGTCCAACACGTAAACTACATAACCACTGCCCCATGGATTAAACTAGAATGTATATTAAGTATTGGCGGTGGCCATGGTGTAGTGGTTAGAGTCATTGCTTGTGACCCGAGCGGCGTTTGTTCAAGCCCCGGCGGGGGACAGCAATACTCTGCCACCGACCATAAAGAGAAACGAATAATAGCAGAGTTTCTCCACCACTACACCAAAAACAGGGTTTCTGCTTGGTATTGCAATGGACCGAGATTCGTCTGAGTGCTTCAGGATTTGGAATCCCCTTTAAAAAAAAAAACGATACTACATAATAGCAAAGACAATTTCTAGCAGCATCATGTCCCAAGTGACAACATCGAGCGGTATTAATGACAAAACGCCATCAGATATGCCACAACCTCATATGCTGTGTTTCATCCGACTCCATCAGAACTACTACCAATAGCCCAGTTGGCCAGTTCTCCCAGATTGTGAGAAATTTGCCTTTTTGAGCGAATTTTTGTACTCGAAATGAGCTAAAAAGGAAAAAGGGAAACTTTCTGTTTTCCAGAACAAACAAAAGAGAATTTTTATTCTTTGAAACTTTACTTTAATTTTATTGTTCAACTTCAGGAAAACAATTTATTTTATAGACCTGACTGCTTTCATGAACAAGGGCTTGTATTGACACAAAAAGAAAGAAGACCTGGGGCCAAATAACGTAAAATAAAAACGACCGAACGATATCGTCTCTGTCTATGGCAAATAAATATGATAGAGCCATGTTTACTGTTTACTGACTGATTATCATATCCCCGCCTTTTATCCTAGCGGCACGCGTCGACCTGATTAAGATCTACAAATTGTACCATACATTAGAAAGAGGGTTTAGGCTAGAAGGTTCTGCACTTTTTTTGTAAAGCTTATGATACTGCTGCAGAGGATTTTTTAAATCTTTCGGAGATCTGAAGAAGATCCTCCTTCCAAATTCGCATTTAATGTTGTTTCGTCTTCTCCTATACATAGCCTGGCTCTCCGCTGAGTTCGCTGGATTTATTTAGCTTAGGTAGTATTGTAAAACATGATGTCCTATAAGGAATCCTAGACAAGATTTCTGATCTCATGTCTGCTAGGTTCATTCTTATACCTGGGATATTCTCCCAATATGAGATACATTTTGTATGTTCCCAGCTTTTTATGCCCTATTCTGGGCAATTCGTCTATAGCTGAAAAAGTCTCGAATAGCCTATCAGGAACTTATCTGCCAGATAAACATCAGCTTTTGGTTTCAAAGGTCTCGAATAGTGATATCTAACAGATAAAGTCTATAGGATAGCCTATCAGGCGGTTCAAGTGAGGCTGTTAAAGCCCTTAAGCAAATAAGTGGCTGGAAAACATAGTTTCATTTTAGTGCATTTTTTCGTTGACGAGCGTAGATTGCAGTATGTCCGGAAATAAATAGATGTGAACGGCTTTGATTCTATAATTTTTTTGATGTGCGTTTTTTTCTTGAGTTTAGCGAGGAGCATTGCCTGTAATACACATACATACATACATACATTTTCAATGGCCGGCTTATCCATTAAGTGGGTCGCGGGTGTAGGTTACTTAAGTGGACCCTCCATAGCTCTCGATCCTCCGCCATCGACTCCAAATCAAAGGGCAATCCCCATGTGGGTAGAGGAGAGATTATGAATTTGATCTAACCATCTCATCCTGGGTCTACGTAGAGGACGCCTGTCCGATGGTACGGATTCCATAGCGCGTTGTGGGATCCTGGTCGGGGACATACGTTTAACATGACCAAACCACCGAAGCATGGACCGCTCCGTCCGTAGAAGTAGCTGCTCGACATTGAGTTCCTCACGTATTCTGGTATTTCTGATGCGATCTCTACGGGTCACACCAGCAATACCACGGAGAAATCTCATTTCGGCAGCTTGTATCCGCGATCTTATTCTTTCAGTCATTACCCAAACCGCATGACCATAGGTAAGTGTTGGAACAAACACCAAATTAAAGACTGACAACTTAGCTTTAACACCAAGTTCAGTCCTCCTGATAACAGAATGACCAAGCTGTCTCAAAATCGATCCAGCCTGACCAATCCTACAGGAAAACTCGGCATTGCTCCTTCCATCACTCGTGAATAAGACCCCGAGATACTTAAACTTCTCCACCTGTTTCAATGGGACTCCACTAACATGCAGAGTGCATTCAACAGGCGTTCTAGAGACGACCATCACTTCAGATTTGTTCACATTTACCTTCATCTCAGCTTCAACACAAACGGCTACAAACCGAACGAGTGCGCGCTGAAGTTCAGTCTGAGAGGACCCAAGGATGACCAAGTCATCAGCGAAGAGCAAATGACTTATCCTCAGATCTCCCAATTCGAAACGTTCTTCGCCAAGACTGCGCTGTAACATCCAGTCCATATAAGTAATGAAAAGGAGAGGCGACAAGACGCACCCCTGGCGAAGTCCAACGCCCACGGTGAAAGGTATTGATTTAACGCCGTTTACCCGAACACAGCTTTTACAGTTTGTGTAAAGAGATTGAATGGCTCTCAAGAGAGAACCATCAATTCCATACTCCTGTAATACACTCCAGAGTTTCCCTCGAGGGACTCGGTCGTATGTTTTCTCCAAATCTACGAAGCAAGCGTAAACGGGTGTAGCATACTCCCAAGCCTTCTCAAGTACCATTCTGAGAGTAAATAACTGCTCGGTTGTGCTTCTGCCGGGACGAAAGCCGCACTGTAATACACTAAGGTTTTTAACTATAGTTATTGAGACGGTTCTTTTGTTTCGTCAATTTTTTGTTTTCATTTCGTAAAATATGTGTGGGAAAATCTGAGGTACTTTTTCTTATGACAAAACATTGGCAGCACTGAGTTCGTACTGTGACTTAAGCACTCTGCAATTCAAAAGGTGAAGATTCTTCAAGATATAGGTATGTAAACATAATTACACTTCTTCCTTGACCCCATTCTGAGGCATATACTGACAGTTCTACAAAATTTTCCATCTCCAGGTTAGACATACAAATATGTCAACATTTTAAACACCTCAACCTTATCCACCCCAATCTTCTGACACCACCTGTCTCTTATATTAAGATTATCATCACTAAAAATCTGTAACACCTAACACCATAGTAGTCTAGTAAAATGCACCGCAGATTCCATTCAAAGAAAACCGTTGGTTAAATATATCTTCTGTGAGATATTCTACGTCATTTTGCGAGCAGAAACTTAACACGTTCCAGCAGCGCCCACTAAATTTAACCACATATGTACAAAATCAGAGTCCTGATTTTTATACTCATATTTTTGAGCAAGAACGAAGCTAAACACCCATAACCATAAGCAGAAGACCTCATCCTGTTTAAAAATTGTTCCGCAATATTTGCTGTCCACTATAAGGATTGCTGTGCGGTTGCCTGCCCCCTTATTTCTAACCCTAACCATCGAAAATTTAGCATTCTAGTTGCCTTCTGTTCAGTCATGAATGAAATTAAAAAAAAAAAGGAGGAAACCTCTCCAGGCTTTTCTCGTACATACACACAACACACCCATTTTCTTGGCATGCATATCCGTACTTAACTCTACCCCAAGTGGTTGGTGTGTGTACGTTCATGTGGCGTGGCTTTTTTCCCCAAGTCAAAGTCAACGATATGGAATATGGATGCATTCTTCGTCCTGTCGTGTCGAACGTTTGACGGCGCATAGAACAATATTTATCGAATGAGATTCATCTGTGCGCAAATATTTTCCCAGCTTAAGCGGATCTGCTTTCTTTTTATAAATGCATGAAAGCGGATGCAGTTTTTTTGTTCATTTTGTTCGTCCTCTCTTCCTCTGTTTCAAAGTTAGGTCAGGAAGCAGCACATGCAGTTGTAGTTGTGCAAACAAAATGTAGGTACATTTATGAGTTTCATGCAAATATGTTATAAGCCATTTTCAAGCGTTTCATTGAAAAGAGGGACTTAAAGGAAATTAGGTCAAGATGGTGTCTTCTTTGATGCAAATTAAGTCGTCCGGAAAGGAGAGCCATTCAATTTCAATAAATCGATTAGTGTCAAGATTTTTATTTTATGTTTTATAAGTGCAACAGATTAATGAAAATAGCTGACAAATCAATTGCAGGATCTGAGAGTTTATGGAGTTTTCAGAGTGAGCTATGATAAACAACAAAATGTCTAAGATGCTTAGAACTTTTTTAAAAAATAGGCCAACTTCTAACTTTTATGAAAATCATCAAGCGCACACCCTTACGCCGACTTATACGCTTAAGCTTGTTATAAAACGGCACCAAACTGCACCAAGAGTATTTGCAGCAACAAGTAAATCTCTGCGTTGCTAAATTTTGTAAAAAAAAGTTCCAATACTGAGCTTATTCGTATAATATTTTATTGCTAGATTTAACGAGTACTTGTTCGACCTGTTGTTGGTTTGGTTGGACTGGATGTTATAAAGAAGCCAAGGAGAAGAATACTTCGAGTCGGGAACGACCTTAGGTCCACTGACCTATTTTGAAACTAGTATGAAAGTAAACTTGAACAAACTTGAAGTGATAATTCTTTTCAGAACGCCTGGTGGAGAAGTTGAGGTATTGGTCAATTTAAGGCAGATTGTGCGCTCTGCTAACAGGCGGAATGAAGTTGGTGACAAAGCTATGTTATATTTAGATCCTTAATTCGATATTCGTTCCAACTTTTTCATACAAGCTGCAAAAATACGATTTTGTTTTAAATATCTACTTCTCCCGGGAAAGGCGAACCTATAACACTTCAACAGCGCCCCGAGATGCTTGCAGATGGATGTAAGTTTTGCACTTAAATTGCTGCAAATTGTAGTCTTCTGAAAATGTATCCCCCAGGAAGTGAGTTGCAGAGTTTACTTGTCCTGTAACAGAAGGAGTTTTGAAAAGTTGATGTCCTCGCGGTTGTCAAGTGAACTGTATGGTCATGAGCATTAGCAGCCTGTCTTGTGGGGCGCCCAAAAGATGCACTTCATGTGAGTGTAGGGTCTCCAATAAGTCAAACTGCTCGTCTCTGTATACTGTCAAGTAGGTTAAGTGAATGTTTTGGGGCCGAGCTACATATATGGGAACAATATTCCAGGTCTGGTTTAACCTGTGCTTTGTAGAGTAGGAAAAGTTGCTTGGGGCTAAATTACTTTTTTGCTCTAAATAGTTAGCTCAACTTAGGTGACGCTGATCTTGCGATATAGGATATGTAGTCCCCTCATGTATGGTATGGTTAGGTTAGGTTAGGTTTGTGGGCTGGCGAGGATTTCTCCGTGCCACACTCAGGTCAATACTGACCCATTGTGATTCCCGTAGGGGGAAAGAGGTTGTCCCTTACCCAATTATAACCCTGTATTCAAATTACTTACTGTGCTGCTACATACAAAACATATTGTTGATTTGACGAAGTTCATTATCTTGTCTATTGATGTGCTGGAAAGTTCGTCCAGGTCGTTGAAGAAGTGACTCCCTAGGAATTTGTACCTGGTGTGTTGGAGACTTGGGCAGTGACATAGGAAGTGGGTTGTATCCTCAAGAGCTTCCTCATCACCGCAGCCTCTGCAAAGTTCTTCTTTCGTTAAGCCCATTTTCTTCATATGGTACCGCAGGGTGTTGTGCCCTGTTATGATACCTACGAGGGTGGACAGGGATTTCCTATCCTTCCGCATTATCTTCTCGGTTTTGGATTCGTTGAAGGACGGCCATAGCATTCTTGTGGTGTTACAAGTATATGGCATGGTTACTTTAAATGCATGTCCCCAAGCCGATTTGCAAGATGTGCTATGGAATCCATGCCATCAGGCAGGCGTTCCATAGAGGGGCCCAGAATAAGATCAAGTCGTGTATTGTGGGTAATGTTTCGAAACATGGGTGGTAGTCGGTATCTCCTTCACGCATCAGTTTCGTATACTATTAAGTCATCAACACCATCAAATCATAATTTTTTCTTGAAATCATTTCTTTAAAACCACACTGAAGTTAGGTATACTTTTTCATTACCCACTTAAGACGTAGTTCACTCGTTTCTTTAGAATGTTCATTTTTCTGGCTTCACTTTAATTCCAAAAGATTTTTCATTTCAACTCCTGGTTGTTTGTTTGGCTATGTTTTTTCGTTCTACCCGCGTAGAAACTTGAAAAATTGTCTTGCATGTCGAAAGGACTTTCATAAGTCAGAATAAATTGAATAACTCTCTCGTTTGCTCTTTATGGCTTTGCCTCTTTGCCTTGCGATGAGTTATGACGGGTCTTATATTTTTGTTTACTCGTGAACATTGAATTCTCAAATCTGCCTTCGCCGAAGTGCCAAAAGGGAGACAGACAGGAGGACGAAGGACCAAGGAGAAAACTAGCAGAAAGCATTGCAAACATAGAATGAGTCGGAAATCGTGATAAGAAATAATTTCCCAGGATTTTCCAGTTTTGGTATAGTAAAATGTATGCCGCTCGCGATGACTGTATTTTTTTTAATGGGGGCACTAACATTGGGGTGGTGTGGTAGTAATGTTAAAAGCTTTCTTTTTTTCGGCCAAGGGTGGACGTAATTAAATCCCTTGAACATTTCTGTGTATACACACAAAGCATTCAAAATATTTGTATCTTTATGGCAAATGTGAGGTTTTCCATTTGGCTGGATGGCAGGAGTTGGTCTGGTTGCGACTGGGCTAGCTAGTTGAATGTAATTCGGTGAACGAATTTATACACAAACAACGTAAATGGGTGCAAGCTGCTTACCGAAATGGAATATTAATTTGTGCTGAGTTGAGTTTTTGGGTGGATTTTAAATTGAAATTGCGACGAAGGAGCGATATTTGTATATAGGCAGTTGAGAATGCAATTTGATTGTGTATTTATGACAGGAGTGGTCTTAGTTTTTTGGAAATTTGTTCGTTTATCACAAGGTTTAGAACAGAGCTGTTGCTAAGTGATGAACGTGTTGTTGTTGGATGCAGAACGGAACGGAAAACGGTGGGTTAACTGTATAGTCGTCAGGTACTTTAGCCACTTTTAAACTCCAAAATAACATCACATCAGAAATTAAGAGAAGAATATAACGCTTGCCAATCGATTTCTTTGTCCTAAGAAAGTATTTTCAAGAAACACTTAGAATACTCGTACTATATAGAAGATCTATGGCTCAGAAACATGGACTTTATATCCTGTTAAAGACGAAATTCTTTGACAAATTTTCGGTTCATTTTGTGTGGACGAGCGTTGGATACGGAAATTTAATATAGGTAGCTGTCAGCGACATTGATCTGGTCAAAAAAGTGATAATCATTCGTCTGAAGGCTACGCCCAGAAAGCACTTCGACTCCAATCCGGAGGGTCTGGAAGACCTTGTCTTAGAAGTAGCGCAAAAGTGGAAGGGAACAACAGCAAATTTAGAGTGCGCAAAGACCGTAACTGGAGATGCATATTGCTTTGAAGCCCAAATCTACCCCGAACTATGTAGCGTCAATCAAGTAAGTAGGACCATGTTTTGTGGTGGTGGTGGGAACAAATAACGTCACGAAACTTAAGCTAAGTCCCACATTTGTATTTTTTTTTAATGTCCAACACTTGCATTTTAGGCTAAGTAGGTGGGCGGTCAAAGCGGTTTTTTTTTGCAAAATCTAACTTTTTTGTAACCCTGGTATGTGAATTTGTGAACGAAAATGATTAAAGGAGATGATGTCTATTTCCTCCAAAAGAAAATACATTTCAACATAGGTACATACCTATCCATGTCGACCGTGCATCTCCCCCCACTACCACAGAAAAAGGACGAACTCCTCCCCTTGCATTTCCATTAACGTCGGCTTATGTTACTAAAGTTGGCACCGAGTTGTCCTATTTTTTTATATCTGATATGGGATGGTTTAGTATCATCCCCATCTGCAGGGAAGTTTCTGACTTTTTGTGGTACCTGCTGCGTTGAGATGACAAATGATAGAGGCTTACCCCGCCTCACGCGACCAGAGTCAACCATCAATCCTTGTACCGAAATATTATCCAAATCCAATTAATTATAAAAAAAAACTAAAAAAAAAATAAAGGACGACACTTAGCTCACAGTTGTCATTTTCTAGTTGAAATTCATTATTCACTTAAATAAATAGAAAGTCCTTTCATTTCGCTGGCGGGGATTTCTCCATTTCATGATGGAGAATAACTGATAAAAATAAACGCCATGCAATGGTGACTAGACCGGAAGTACGGCACTACCTGCTATTCTCTCTCATTTACATTTTCGAAATGTTATTCTATTTGTAATTGTTTTGGGAAAGTGTCGAGTTTTGTTTCTCGAGAAAACAAAAACGATCAATCTATTCGGAGAAGGGAATATATACATAGTTGAATCATGACTGGTGAACGCTGTAGGGATGTGGACAGAAGAGTGATTAGAAAATAATCAGTTTTAATGAGAAAGTTTTGTGTTGTTGGAGTTCGTTAATTTAATTATGTTTTAGAATAGGTAGACAGTACCATACCTAGGGGTAGTTGACAGATGAATACGTAGAGATATAGGAAGTTCATAGACTTTCAGGTTGTTGAACAATAAAGCTGCCTCTTCAATCCACAATTGAAAATCATTTAAATAAATCACCCAAAAGTTTGATATTTAAAGTGTCGCAAATCTGACCAAAAGCAAATAAGTAGGTATTGCATAGTTTTAGACCTTAAAATTATATCAAAGGAAGAAGAAGTATACTCTTAGGGTGTCATATTTGCCAACCAGGACGACCCAACGCTATAAAGGGGAATGGGTGAATCGATGTCTAAATCAGGAGTTGCCTAACTGTGCGTCGCGACTCCCTGGGGCGTCGTGGCGCTATCCTAAGGGCGTCGCTAGTTTTATTTTTTTAACTCTGTGAGACTCAAAACAAAGGAAAGGCATTACGTTCCTCTTTACGAATACCAACAGCAAGGTCGAAGCGAAATCCAATAGTTACATTGCAGTCGAAGATTAAGCGCGTTTGTGTTTCCCGCATTTCCAGTCGGACTTGCTTCCTGGCTGGCACTCGTATACTTTCCTCTGGCACTCAAAATTAAATAAGGGTTTTTCAATTGGTACGAGTCGTTGTCAGGCAGATTCGTCGAGAGCATTTCCGTGGTCCATTAGAGTGTACAGGAGAACTCGAGGCAGTTAATTCCTCGCGTGCATAAGAAATCGGATTTTAGCAGATTCCAAATTGGCGAATTTTTCATCGGAACTTGGGCTTACTACTATTGGCTGACTTGGCTTCGGAGCTTTTGGAAGAGGACCCCAATTTTGCCCGAAAAATTATCTTTGAAGGCGAGGCGCATTTTTAGATGAATGCGGGTATGTTAAAAAGCTAAATTACCACAAATATGGGACGATCATATTTCAACGTCGACCTATCTTTATTGAAAAACAATTTAGTTGAAAAACAATTTATTTCCGTAAGATCAGCTTCTATTCCCATATGTATCTGTGCTTTTAGAAGGGCGTCGGAAAAATATTTCAACCTCTCTATACGGAGTCGCAGTATGAAAAAGATTGGGAACCCTTGGTCCCAAGACCGGTTTAGTTGTCGATGTAACAAAGGTCACAACTTATCATTTGCAGTAACCTTAAACAAGTTTGGGCAAAGTCCCTCTTATTATTTAATAAATATTTTATTTTAATGCGAGATTATTATTTTCGAAATTTTGAAAACAATGCGGTAAATTGTACCTAACTTAGTTAATTGTAACTACCCAACCCACAAAGGTAGCATTTTATGTGGTATTCACGCTGACGCTGGTAATATGCTTGATCACTGGTCCGTTTTAAAAAATTGAGTAGATAGGGCTAGAGTATATGTAGGTACCTAAAATCATGCATATTAAACGGAAACAGAAAAAAATGCTTCAAGACTGTGTTTGAAAACCGTGGGCTCAAAATATTGCTTTCTCCAGTGGCGGCAGGTCCACAGGAAGATCGAGGTATGTATATCTATTCACTTTGTCACTATATTTGTAACGCCAAGAAGGAGTCACCGGAGACCCCATTAAGTAGATCTACATATTCTGAATCAGGATAAAATTCTGAATCGAATTAGCCATGTCCGCCTGTCTGTCTGTTGAAAACACGATAGCGTTCAAACGAATCGACCTAGGCGAATGAAATTTTGTGAGAGGACTTCTTTTTTACCCTCGGCAGGTTGGTATGACATTGACAAATTGTCTATGTCGGTCAAGTAGTTCTGGTAACTCCCATACAAAACTAATATCCGATCCATGCGTATGCGGTATGCTTATGCAGTACACACTAATTCGCATGGCAAACATTTTGCATGACTTTTATGCAGTGGATGGTATCAAAGCACTGGCCAGGCAGATGATAACACTTTTACTTGTTTTAATTTTTCTTCGAACATTGTGGGGAATTTATGTGAACTTTAGCAACATGAAAAAATGTCAAAAACATAAATTTTTCAGGGGAAAACCCGTCCCAATGGCATACCGAACCGAGACGTGTTTCCATTCAGAATTTTTGTGACCATCGATTCGTATGTTGGCGTTGTGGAATTTTGTACCACTTTATGCAAAAAACTTTTTGAATTAGGTTCGAAGAAGTATTAATGGTTAATTAATTTATTAATTAATACATGACTTGGCCGGTGCGTTTGGCCAAAAGTTGATGAGTCTTCCATCTATCAAGATGGATCTTAAAAAAAAACACTATTATCCTAATTTTCCCAATATCTCATGTGAATTGCATTTTACAACCCTGTATTCTATATAAAGACTAGCATTTATCCGGCGCTTCGTTCCCGTTACTTGTGCTCACTTTGACGATTTAAAATATTTTGTTTCAAAATACTAGCTTCTTTCGTAGGCATGGGATAGAGCTAAGTGCAATATCATGAGAGAAGTCAGTGCAGATGACATTCCACTAATTACCCAGAAGGAGCTGCTCCAGGCATCCATGCAGCAAAATAGGCGACAAAAAGGTCCCCGGACCCGACGGCATCCCGAACAAGGCAATAAAAGTGGCTATAAAAAATAGGCCAGACCTGTTTATGATTAGGATGAAGAAGTACCTCGAAGAAAGAACGTTTCCCGAAAAGTGGAAAATCCAATATTTGGTCCTCCTACCAAAAGGGAAGAAGCCTACAGGAGAACCATCGTCCTCTCGCCCAATATGCCTATTGGACACCATGGGGAAGAACCTTGAGAAGATAATCTACAATGAATTACTCGCAGTGGCAGCCGAAAAAGGGGGCCCTTTCAGACTACTATGTAATTTGGTTTTAAAGCACCTTTGATGCCATAAGAGCAGTAATTGATCGAAGGGGAAAAATGGCTCTATGGGACAAAGAAGTACTGTGCAGTAGTGACATTGGACCTGGACGTTAAAAATGCTTTTAACTCGGCGAACTGGTCTTTCATTTGAAGATCCCTCGTTAGGATGGATACATCGTGCTATAGCCCGTCCCAACTTAAGTGAAAATTAATAAGGGATTTTATTCTCTTAGCGAAAACAAAACAACTTTTCCAACCAGAACTACAGCTAAAAAAAAATATGTGCGCATTTCAAACAACAAGCATACCCCTACTTGCGAAGACATCTCTCTCGATCGACGATCGAGCCATGACATGACTGATTGTCCACCCACACAGTACCGTCGCGGTCGTTGGCGTGCGCAAAAGAGACACATTTGCCCACCCCAAAGAAGAGAAAAATTTACTGGGTGTTGCACTTCTCAAATAGCTATGTGTTTTTAGTAATGAAAGCCAAAGTTCTGAGTAACTTTATTATAACAGCGTGAAACCCACTATGTATTAAAAAGGGTTGAAATGGAATTTTCGGTATACTTGGTGATGAAAAATACCTTAAGAGAACAAATTTACCTTAAATAAAGTGCTACGGCGCATGTTGGGTTGGGATCTTTCTTTTGCTTTGGGACGGGCTATACTTTTTCGTATAATGACGAGCTACTTCAACAACAAGGAAGTTTAGATATAGAGGAAGGAAGGTGAAAAATACTACGTCATTGCCGGAGTTCCACAGGGATCGGTTTTAGGGCCGTTATTGTCGAACATCATGTACGACGGAGTCTTACTAATCGCGCTGCCTGAGGAATTGGATTCGCCGATGACATTGTCGTTGTGACAGTAGGTAAACAGATTCGTACAGATGAATCCGTTACAAACGAAGCAATTGCCCGGCTAAAGGAGTGGCTAGCAACCTACAGCCTGGAAAGAGCCGATCATAAAACAAAACCTGTCCTCATAACCATATAATCAGGTAAACAAATAATCAGGTCCAAAAAAGCTGTTAAAGACCTTGGAGTAATGCTGGACAATAGATTATGCAGTTCAAAATGCACGTGGACTATTTAGCCAAGAAAGCATCGCAAATACAGGGAGCTCTCCCGTGCATGCTGCCTAACATTGGTGGACCTGGATTCGCAAGAAGGATCCTACTTTCCAGGAGACCAAAAATACAGGCTCTGCGCGCTATGAACAATTAGCGGCTTCCGAACCATATCGGATGAGGCCGCCTTTGTTATAGCTGGAAAGGTACCCCTCGACATTCTTGCAGACGAAATGTTAAGGACATATAACAAAAGAGCTTTAAACCAATACGATGCCAGTGAAATCAAGATGATTAAAATTGAAGAAAAGGCAGCGTCAATAGCTATGTGGCAAGCTCGCTGGAATAGAACAACGAAAGGCAGATGTACATACAAACTTATACCGACAATCCAGGAATGGGTAGAACGTCACCATGAAGACAGTAACTCTACAAACTTACACAGTTCCTGTCAGGCTACGGTGGCTATCGCAAGCATGTGCACCGTTTTGGGCACGACAGTTAACCATCTTGCCCCAAATGCATAAACTGCAACATGTTGCAGTCTGAAGAGAATTGGGCGGAATTGTGTAATTTTATAACCATCCAACGAAAATAGCAACGGAGAGTAGAAAGGCTAAGAAAAGCCACAGCAGAAGCCTCAGAGGCCGCAGAAGAAACACCAGAAGCAAGTGACACAACACGATTAGCTTGAGTGCTAACCAGCCCCGCGAAGTAGGTAATACCTAACGGCAGTCCCTCGTGGAGAGTGGTTAAAGTGGGTAGGGTGTGGATTAGTAGATACGTTTAGGCGCACTGCTAGCGTATATTATTCGGGTTTGCGAATTGTGCATGTTGGTAGCACGGGCTAACAAAACTACGCCGTTTATCCTTTCGTTGGAACTTTTAGCCTTAAAACTAAGTTCGTACACAGCATTGAACCTTTGTGGTAGGTATTCCAAAAATTCCAATTTAAAAAAAAATTGAAATTAATACATTTGGCGGATTTAATGTTTGAATATGTTATGCTGTTTCGACCAATGTGGTCTTGTAAACATTGCGCTAGGAGCAGATGTAGTGTTCGTATATACCTAGTTAACTCAATCACCAGACAGAGGGTGAGAAACCCATATTTTCAAACGCACTTTATGACCAGTAGAACTCTTCTAATTAATTCTGTATCTGCTATCAATACTATAAGCAATCTTTGTCCTAATGGCATGCAAAATCATATAAATACGAAGACAATACTGGTATGTCTTAAGAAAAATTAACTCATAATATATAAGCTTCAAAATACACACCACCTGATACTTAAAAGGGTCATGTAAAGATTACCCAAACTTATTCACAACCTTTTACACCAGTGAAACTTAAATCTATCTATCAATTCTCGGCAGACCAATTTTTCATTCAGACACCGATTTACTGCTTTTGAAGACACCAAGTCTTTACTATGACATATGAAAAGTCTTAACATATCTGCAACTGTATCTCCCCATGACAGTAGTTACCTCTGAACCATTTAAAACAACGATTTCATTATGCAAAGCAGGACGACATAAGCCCAAGACTCATGCCTTCGAACTAACTGACACAAACAAATCGCTAGACGATTTTTTTTTCTTGTAAAAGTCCCAAAAGTATCTATTACTCACTCTACTAACTTTAAGAATTTGCATTTAGAATTACAGATTAACGTTTAGAAATTTATGTCTATACCATTAGTCATAAACTTAAGGAACTGTGTTCTCCACCTCTTAACTGAGGATTACAAGAGGGAAACGCTCCTCTACACCGCGGCGATGACGACAACAACGATAACAACAACAGAAAGATACAAGTCACTCGGTTGGTGTATGTTTTGACTGGTTTGACGCATATCCTTAAACTGTATCTTACGTTAACAACGCCATCAACCCTTATTAGCCTCTTTTCAGAAGGAATTACCCACACTCCTTAGCGAGTTCTCAATTGTCGTCTCGTGTTTCCTTAAAGTGCTGTGTACTTAGTGCAGTCTTTGGGTATATAGGGTAGACGGAGTGTCTCATTCCGCTGCAAAGTTTTAATTGATATCCTTACATCAAACTTATTGCTTCAGCATCCACAACGACCACCACCATCACCCAACTGCCATAAAGCGTTGCAAATCCAATTATCAGCAGCAACCATTCGAAGGATGGTGGGAGACCGGCTGTATACGATGTATAGTTGCTCCGCTGTACTGTTATGGTCTTAATGAAAGTTTATTCTGGAGAGTTGTCCAAAGCCAACGTCGACATTCGACAATGGTATACTTGAGTTGGTTCCGGTTGCTGTTGTAGCTGTTATTTCGGTTGCCACCTTCATGTGTCACATCGATTCATGATTTAGTTTAGGTTCTTCCTCTATGCCAGTCCTTCTGTAAATTGCTGGATATTTGTTTACATTTATGAGTATGTTTTCGGTGTCCCCGGGAGCAACTTAGAGATGAGTTTTACATAATTTTTGAGATTAATAACATTGACATGCGTTGATTGTGTACTCACTTAATGTTTGCCATTGAAAGACTCAATTAAGAAAATGTGGTGTCTATGGTTCCACTTGGACGCGTCCGAAGTAAGAGATGTGTTTGTCGTCATGTTTTATGGGAAGGATGAATGTAGGTATGTACTGTACGTATGTAGGTATATTGCGTCATTTCAAACATGGATACTATGATTAATTGAAATTGGTCCTTTGGATGCAACAATAAATCATTAATGGAGCACCGGCAGTTTTTAAATTCGCTTTGGAAAAACTTGATGAGTGTGTCTGAAGCCACAAGATATTCGTTCTTCTTGTCAGTCAGTTATTTTATAGTAACTGATCGTAAAGCTCACTTTCGAGACACAGAAACGATGCTAACAGTGTCCTACTTTTGTGGCAAAAATCCAAGGATAAAATCGTTAGAAAAATAAAGGGTTCGACGTTTAAACGTGGTAGTAAACTGAATGTAGAAAGCCACATACGTGTGTAGCTCTGGCGTCAACAGAGAGTGCCACATATTGTACACATATGTACCTAAGTATGTGTACCATATTTGAGGGCCATGTCTAGTTTCTACAGGATGGCTGTGGAGAAAGCTCGCTGCTGCATGAAAGTCGGAAACAATCTTACCGAGTCCTTTGATGTGATGATAAGATGCAACTTCTTTAACATCATATACTTGAAAGAATTGTCCGAAACTCTCAGGCCAAACAAACAAGGCACAATCCTTCAAAAGTCCGTCCAATTACTGACATACACCGATGCTATTGATATAATTGGTAGATCAAATCAAGCTGTCACTGGTATGTCTGCTGGTATCAACACGGAAGGGGCTAAAATGAGTTTAGCGGTTAACGAGGGCAAAACCAAGTATGTATGTCATTCCACGATCTATTAAACGAGTCCGAACGGCTTTATTGAGAAGCTTTTTTGGGACAGTCATACTCTCGGATGTTTGTCAGACGTTAGTTTGTCAGACGTTAGTGGCGCAGGGCAAAAAACCTTAAGATCTCAGTCACCTTTATTATCTCAGTCCCGTTATGGCGCTGAAGCTTGGAATCTATCTAAAGCAGATGAAGATGTCCTCAGACGCTTCGAGAGAAAGACTCTTCGAAAAAATGTCGGTCCCGTTTGCGTTGAAAAGTTTTGGGAAAAAAAATTAAAGTACGAACTAGACTTAATGTACAGCGAAATTATATTTATAAGAAATTTGTACTTAAGCGAAAGTATACCAATAGCAGCTCCTTCTCTTTAAAGCGTTACTCAGCTTCCACATTTTGGGGATGCATGAAAGATCCTACGGCACAGAACACTATTCTCTGACCAATAGCTATTCTGAAGGTACTTTAATGGTAGCTGTTCCCAAAAGCTTTACGAATTTATTCCTCGAAAGGCACCGGAGAGAGTCCATTTAAGACAGACTGATTACAGACATTACCTAGCACACTAGGAAGGATATCACTTTTGCAGAATTCCATTGGCTATAAGGCTGGAGAGCTAATTGTGGTCCTCGTAGCAAACCACAGACAAAATTTAATTAACACTCCCAATTTACAAAACCTGGTCAATATAATATTTAAATTGGCAACTATAAAATTTACTATACCTACATGGAGGTGAAGCTATAATATAAGGGGGTAGTAAAAACTGAATTCTTTATACTTTGATGTGGTCAAAGTTCAGGTCTGCCACAAACTAAAGAAAACTAAAGCAATTAGGACCCTTTTCCGTTCAACATATTTTTTCCTTTTGTTGATCCCTTTGAACACGACCCAAACTATATGTAAATCACAACAAAATGAAGAGTCAACATTAACTAAAGCCTAATAAACACCTGACCCGAATCCCCACTCGTAAATATGTCATTCCATATAGAGACCGGATTGTTTAAATTCCACAAAACTTTAGCCACCTATTTGCTCGGCTTACACTCTATTGTCAACGACCAATAGACTGCTTCAAAGCAAATAAAAAGAACAACTTGCACACACAAAGGGTGGTAACACGCACCCTTCTACCTCTGCAAATTCTCAACTAATTACACTCTCAATTTCAAACATTTCAACCCTCTGGTGCTTTCGTACATTTTATCCCTATGCATCCCTTAACCCTTGTACCTCTGACGGAAAATTGTAATTCCAAAGCCTAGATATCAGATTAAAAAAAAAAGTAACTCCTTCGACTATGCCAACACTCACCAATTTCTGTATCCTCTGTCATGGCAACGGCAACGTAGCAAATCCTTATGCATAATAAAACGTCATAAATGGAATCATTTTACCGGTCGGTGGGCTGCCCTTTCGTCCTGCTTGTTTATAATCGCGCACAGGATATTTAAGTTTACTAATAATTTCAAAACTCTTGTATGTTGGTTTTTACGGCCCATATTTCTAAAAAGGGATGACATTGACGATGTTGCTCAACTAAATCCACCCTCGGAATGTCTTGCACATTTTTCGAGGATGAGGTCCTGTGCGATATGCGTGTGAAGTTCTGGTTAGTTTCCCGGCTGTGTCGCGGTGCGTGTCCTGTTGCAATACAAACATTTGCACGTTCCACTATAAGTAATAAGGGTAGATGTGCCCATGCCTATATATATTTTTATTCCGACTACCCTTCGTTTAAATGTCGTCTGCAGGGATCGCACGAAATAAGAACCGGAACCGCCGCGTTCATTTCTTTTGAATCAGGCGTTGTTGTTGATGGAAAACATTCAAACATCAACAACGAGCAGTCTCGGAGAAAGAAACGCGTCCTGAACAAATAGACGGAGGGCTAGCAGCATACCAATATGCTTGGCACGGCGAGGGTGTCGCACTTGCAAATGTAAATTTTTCAACTTGGAAAAATCCACATCAAAAGGGATGTTGATGGCATTCCACGTGACTATATAAATGTATATCGCTGATGACAATTTAAAATTGCATTAGACGGCGAAATGTTTGTTTGCATAACTGGTCTAATAATCCGTGAATCGATGGAATCATTTGCCGAATGGGGTGTCCTAATGATGGCTGAATGTGTGTTTGCCTAACGATGTAGGAAATTACTTTTTACGAGTGCAGTGGAGTGTGAAGGTGTTTGCAGAAATGTTTGCATGGGGAGATGTTAATGATTTCCCAGTGGGGAACAAAACCGGTGATTTGCTTGTATTCATGAAAATTTATTTTACCAAAAAGGATTACTTCAGAAGGGTATTTCGAAATAATTGTCAATTTGGGGGAGAACGGTGGAGTGTGATTCGAGATCCATTTTTAATCGCAGAAAACATACACTTAGCGAATGCATTGAATAAAATGTGATGTTCTTGTATAAGTGAAAATATAATATTGATAACAGAATTGCCTTTTGTAGGCAGTGTTCCCAGATGGGAAAATTGAAAAAGAAAGATTCATTCGTAAACTTTTGAAACACCCCAAAAATCCTCGAATGTTAGTTACAAAAATATTCAAATAATACCGTTGAACATAAACTTGGTACTTAGTAAGAAATTTATACCAATTATTTCACATCGTAACAAAGTAGAGCTGTTACAATTTGGCATGAAGTATGCTATTAGTACACGCTCTATCCTTTTACAACCGCGAATGCTATAGAGACTGATGAGAGTTCTTTTGAGTATCACAAATCTCCCAAATAAAATGAGCAGGAAAATGGCTCCACAATGAGTATCTCGTCAAACCGTGTCGCGGTGACCTGATCCCAGTCGATAGAACACTTAACCAACATAATTATTGGGATCGATATTTTAAACCAGCATGCATTGGCATTCACATCGGGGGATAAAATAATCGGAAGCTCTGATTGATTGAAACTGATTTAATTTTTCCCATAATTCGATTTTTAAAATCTACGAGTTATTTTATACTAGCTGACCCGTGCTCGCCTTTAGCAAACAAACAAACAAAAGATTATTACCTAATATACACCATGTCATACTGCACCACGCACCCCATCCCCAACCGGCATCGGGCATACGATCGTTATATACATTTTCGCATGCGAGGTATACGTATGCATGCTAGTGTGGTTTTGTTTTTGTTTGTCGTGCCGCACGATCGCAAAAGTAAAAACATCCATTTGTAGCAAAGTATATGTGTATATATATTTTCACTTCAAAAAATACATTTCGGTTAACCTAAGGACATGGCTATAAGCGACATAGCCTATAGCAGTCACACAGTCTTAAGGAACATTAAAAAAAAAGTTTCATCGAAATCTGTCCAGTAGTTTTCGAGTTTTTAGCTGACAACGAAAATTGCTACAGTTTTATTATATGTATGAGATTAACAAATTCGTTGGGGTAAAAATAATTATGCCAATGACTTTTTGAGGCAGCATTCGTTGCCTTTTTAAATCGCCAATAACTCGGGACCTACGCATCCCAATGCGGACGGTCGGGTGCAGCGCCAGAGTCATAGGGACTTCTTGTTCCATGATTTAAACATCAAAGAAAATTATTAGAGACCTGCCCTTGAGTGTTTTTGCTTTGCCTTCTCTCGTTCGGACCCACAGGGTTGTTTTAATGAACATTTTTATAAGTAAAGCAAAGTAGAGTAGAATCTTTAGCACACAATTAAATCAATTACGTTCTACATACTTGACATTTCTGAAAACCACACTAGGTTTTTATTTGAAGTAATGAGCACCTAAAATTTAAGCGCTAGTAGAAATGTAATATTCCATGTTGACACCTTTCTGGTAGGTTGTATTCCTGATATAGTTACTCATGGTAAACTGCTTTCAATAGCACGGGTAGGAGAACGCTGAATTAGACCAAAACTCACGTTAGTTTTTGACACGAAATTGGACATAGACTATATTTTACCGCACTCGACGGAATAATTTCTGCGAATTTCATGCTGGTGAAAACTTTATTGGCGCCCGACCTTAATATCGCCATAGATTGTTTTTTCCGTACCTATTCCTTTTGTCCCAAAAGCTTCCGCAAGAATAGTTTGATAAACATTTTCGCCTTCAGGCATGTGTTGACATATTGATATAATGTACTATACTAATATGTAGGTATCTACTACAGTGGGTTGGAAGTGAAAATAGAAGCTTAGATATTTTTCAATATTAACTTGTCCGAACTTGGAGAGAGTTCAGCTTTTTTTATTTTTCAAGGATGCTGGTCCATTGTACAGAAGCCCGTTCTTTTCATTTCGCTTAATGGTCGGTAACACAGGATTGTTCTATACCCCCTGTGCTAAAAACTGCGATGGCAGCTCGGGTCACAAGCAATTACTCTAACGGCTACACCATGACAGTTCAGAAGCGATTAGAAGATACCTAGGATAAGAATTTCATTTTGGCTTATATGGGCTAGAGGCTACGTGTCGTAACGGACTCCAAGAATGAAATCATTGTATTGATCGCATGAAGAAATAGGCTACCTATCCATTAAAGTTGGGGCGCATTTACTAGCAAGGACGGTTACATAGATATATGGTGCTGGAGGCAGCTATAGCACTGCACCAAAGCTCCAGAAGATAGATTCTGGTTTAGGACCAGGTTCACCGTGGATATAAGTTCAAATATACATAAATAAATAAATGATGAAGTAATTAGTTGACACAGAAACTCCCTAAAGAACCTAGCTTTTTATAATTCAGTCGTTGGTTCGAAGCGGCTGAATACAGAAGCTATCGCAGGCCAATTCTACTCATAGATGTTTGTCGGAAAAACAATTTTGCAGTTAGGATTTTTCGGGGGTTGAACCCTCGCATAAACCATCAAAAACTGAATTTCTATAGCAATATTTTGATTTACTGGATACACTCGTAGCATGAGACGCATCCAGCTGCATTTATTCAATCCCCTTCGTGCTTTTATCTGCAATAAAGGCACCACGACAATGTTGCCTACCTTCTATAGAAATTAATATTTATTTCTGGTCCTAATGCACAAGATATTTAGTATTCCTTTCCCCCCGGCGGCACCCGCATTATTCACAATATAATAGAATAACCTCAGCACATTGTCCTTAAATACAAAAATCCTTGGGGTACAGAACAACTATAAAAAAAACTCCTTGCTAGCATGTCCCACTGCAATAGACAAATAAAGAAGAAACATAAGAAAATAATATAACGAACGATGTGAAAGATATCAGGTGAACTGATATTAATTTATATCGAGGACGAAGCGAAACCATCGCCTCAATGGGAATGAGAATCCCGTTTGTCTGCGTTTATTTGTATTCTTTTTTTTCACATATTGTTGACATTATTGATGGCAGGGATTTGCTCCGTTTCTTTATTCTTGTGGGTTATGTTTACATTGTTATCCCTGTTGTTTGGTGGAGGACATTCACCCAGAGGGGATTTTTATATGCACGCGCTATCTCCATCTCATTTTGTATTTGCACTTGGAAATATGGTAAAGAATAGAACTCGAACTCGAACTTATGGGAAAGACAAACAATATCGAAGAAGAATCCTTGTTTAATCAATAAGCTTCTGGGTGAGTGGGTGGTTTGGTTTGGTTACCCACTTCTTTTTAGCTCTCTTTAAAATTTGAAAGTAGAATGAATACCAAAAAGTGAATTATTTTCTCCACTTAACAGCTTTTAACTCTTTTCGGGGGTGTCCTGCGAGTTGTTCGTTTGATAAATTACCGATAGTTAAAATTTTAATGAACACTTTTTCTCTCTTGTCACACACTAAAGTAGGTTTTTGGTTGGTGTTGTGCAAACCACCCCGCAAGTGGCACGTCGGTCGTTTGTGTTTTTCATGGAAGCGCACAGTCAGCGACGTTTGGTTAGAGTCAGAATTTTATTTGCTATTTAAAGGTTTCTTAAAAATAAAATTTCTTCACATGATTGGCATTTTATTTAATTGATAGATTTTTTTTCAAATTTTTGTTTAACATTCCGATCCGATAGTTTCCCTTAAAAATAGATGGTGGCACGCAGATAGTGATTGACTTTTCGAAGAGTCGAGGAAAAGCGTGTAATGTTTTTTTGTATGAGAGGTGCCATGTCGAATTATCCAAATTTTACAAAACTTGCCTGAAAATTTGACCTCAATCGGATCGGTGGTTTTCGAGTTTTGCGAGGACAGATATACCCAGGCTGATTTTTTTATAAAAGATGCGAATTTCAAAAAATGTCCTCGCGGTGTCTGTTTTCTAGGAAATCGGAAGCTAGTACATCTTGAAGTAGGGAAAAAAAGCCACAATAAAGACGAAGCCCAGATGAACCGCCAGGGGTACTTGTACACATTAACACAAGATGTGGCCGTCGCTTCCAAAAAACTCATTGCAAAGAATAAAAGATCGATTGTCAGGATCATGATGGGCACGATAGATGAACTGTGCAGAGGTTGCAGTGATGAGGTATTTTTTGCGGACACAACTCACTTCCTATGTCACTGACCAGTCTTTCAACACACCACGAACGAATTCCTTGGGAGGTACTTTTTCCAAGACCTAGATGAGCACATCAACCGTTTATCTTTCCGTCTTGCTTTACAATGGGGTTGCAGAAGGACAATTTGTTTGTCCGTTCGCTGTCATTAGGTAGTCGATTTTTGTACAATCCATAGGCTTCGCGTAATAGCACTTTTTAATAGGCTAGCCTGAATTTGACCACCCCGAATCGGTTTGCCCCTAGTTAGCTCATTGACTAAAGTCATAGTAAAGCTATCGGAGTCCACCATCTCATACTCACCAAGACTTGATCGTCTAACGATTGCCTTCCCAGATCACCGATAACCCAATGTAAACTATAGTTTCCAAAATAGTTCCTTGTGTAGGTAGTCTATAAAATCGTCTCCGACTATATCCAACTTTAAAAAAACTCCACCACAATTTAAGCCTTTAATAGCAACCAAACCGGCGCGCCGCCATGCTTCTGCATAGTATACTATCTCCAAACAATACAAGCTGCTAAACAAAGTAAAGCAATAAAAAAAACACCCGATTGCTCTTTCAATGGTGAAAATTATTGCTCCTCATCAGGACAGGACACGAAAGAAAGGATGCATCAGTCATTCCGGGAAAAAAGAAATGATTACACACAAATACTCAAGCCATGTGTGTGCATCTAGATATGGGCTTGCGCTTGTGCCCATTATTTTCCATCTCGTGTATATTTCCGCGCAAAATTTATGATTCTCTGTGGTCGTCCTTCGGGAGTAATTTGTGAAGTTCCTTCTTTTAATCTTTTTACATTGTTTAAATATTGTTTTTGCATTCTTTTTCTGTTTGTTCGTTTTCCATGCCGGTATGGAAATCTCCTTGTGTATCATTCTCCATTTTAAATTTCAATAGGTGTACAGAACTTACTTTCATTATACATTTTTCGAAGTGCGCACTAAAAAACCATTTAAAGTATATGAACACTTGTTCAGGGCGTGCGGCTCAAGTTGTTTTGTGTGGAGATGTCAGTTGTTTGTCATTGCATGCTTGAGGATGGGGTAGTATGGATGGGGATGGATGGCAGTGCGAGTACAATACATCAGAAATCAGGGATGGATTTTATGTACTTTGTACTTTTAAGTCTGGACGCTCCTTCTGACTAACGAAGTTGCATCAAAATTATTGTATAGTTTGATCCAGTGTGTTTGGACTTTTCATCTGAAGCTTTTAGCCAGACTGCTACAAACTTCTCGAGTGCACGTTGATATTCTGTCGAGGAAGGCCCAAAGATGACCAGATCAGCAACTCAGAGTATATCATATATAAAACAATTTGTCCTGACTGTTTGGCGATTTGTGAGCAATGCCTACCCCAAACGATAAGAGGTAGGAAGCTGATATTTTGAAACAAATTTCCCTTTATCGCCAAAATGATAGCTAAGAACCGATTGGCGAAATTCTGACTTTAAAGACGGAAAAAGGGATCGAAGTTTGTATGAATAATGTCGAGAAGTTGTAACTTGCACATTCTGTGTATACTTTTAAATAGCTTTTGTCAAGTTTAAGCTATCAATTAGATGTCATGTAGGTACATTATAAATTTGTGATTCGAGTCATTATTTTCAGTATTAAGTCATTCTTAAAGTGGTCGATAGTTTTATTTTTCACATACCATTTTGGTCCTTCGAGCAGGATATTTAAATAACAAATTCACTAAATTTAACTCGTATGACTAACTGATGTTAGGATGAGCAATCAATGCCCAATGCTCGATATAAAACCGAATACTTTTATAGCTCTAAGCTCTACGCAGTTTTTATTATTTTTATGTGAACTTTGTCAGTTCTATAAATTGTCTTGAATAACATAATGAAGACTAACAGAAATCTACGCCAAATATTTTTTATTTGGTAAATTTGAAACCAACTGGTTAGTGTGCTTGACTACTATGCGAGGGATCCCAGGTTCGATCCCCGGAAAAACACAAATTACATCTTAAGGTTTTTTCTAATGCGCCACCTCTCGCGAACGTCTGACAACATCCGAGAGTATTACTGTCCTGAAAAAGCTTCTCAATTCATCCCTTCGGACTCGGCATAAAATTGTAGGTCCCTTCTATTCGTCCCAAAAATAGAAACTCACACAAACGAATGTGTCTACCGCCTGTTGCGCCACCTATTTATTTATTTATTTATTTTAAATTTAAAACATTTGACCAAATTTTTAACTAACATTTTTTTACCTAAGTTACCCTTATCCATATACTTTACTTGGTGGTATATTGTTGCAATAGAAACCTGCAGAACTGTGTATGCCACCGCCACCGCCAAATTATGTCGATGGAAAAACCATTGGCACCGTGGATTTTCTTCTTTTTTTTCATATTCACAATTAGGGACGTAAGGCTAAAAAAAATGTTAATTGAAGGCAAATTTGTCAACGAGCTTACAATCCCCAGAAAAAAAGAAAAACTATCAAAACATATTCATACCTATTACAAATGTAACTGTCTATTGTTGGAAATATTTCGACAAGCCCTAAATTCCCCAAACGCCTTAATTACGCCCCTGACACAAGCATATGCCTTTTTTCCTCTCCACGCTTTCATATGCCAATAGGAACTTTCATATCTTCTGTTTTACCGATAGTGATAGTGTATACCCGGGTAAACGAATATTCTCGTATCCTATGTCCCATGTATCCTCAAAATCCCAAAACGAGTGCTAGTGCTCTTATCGTGTGTTATATTTCACTAAGAGTGTGGGTACAAAAACCGGCATACACAGAAAAAACACTCTCATATAATAAATTTTCGAACAAATAGACGGAAACGTCCTGGGATACCGTGAATGCAATTTTCATTATTGTTTTTATTATTTCTATTTTTTTTTCATCTGTTTTTGTATTTATCTCTTATCCTGATGGTGATTGTAAAGATTTTTTTTTGTTTGTGTTCGTATATTTTACCATCAGTTGCATGACCGTTTTTAATGCGCTTAAAGAGTATACTTGAATTTCATTGTTTATTTGATCAGACGCGCGCAGGGGAAAAGGAAAAATATTTCAAAAATTTGTGCACATACAAAATAAATCGTAGAAATTAATATAATGCAATTTTATATAGCGTAATTGAGAGTGTAAATAAAAAATAAAATTCATACGAATTTACTTTAGTTTTAAATCAGTTACTGTGTATACATATTTTTATTTAATAAATGAAAATAAGCTGATAAAATTGTTTAAACCAAAGTGGATTTTTTTTACAGACTGAAGTTTACATATACATGTTTATTATAAAGTATTTTTTTAGTAATAAAAAAAAGAAACAAATAATTTGGTTTATACAATGTTGTTGCTACATATAGTAGATTTGTATTTTATCTATAAAATGTTAATTAATATTTTTTTAATCAATGAATACATAATATCACTGCATACTTTAGAGATGATTGCATTAACTGTTATTTCATAGTATGTACTATTATAATATCTACTAGTTTTTTTTTAAACAAAACCCGAAAGTCTCCAACAATAATGCAAGCCACCAATAACCAAACCCTCGTTTACACTTTTAAGCAATGAAGTATTTAATGCAAATAATTTGAATTTATAAAGTATGACTGAGCCTTCTTTTATTTTTTTTTGATATCTAATACGCGCTAAAGACGTTATTTTAAGGCCGCATATGAATGCATTTTTTGAGACTATAAATGAATAAATAAATATTTGGTTGAACAGGTCCGTATAGACACCCCAGGTCTTGCTTCTCCCAACCATTCATATGTGCGAGCTTTATTTTTGCGACGAATGGAACTAACCTACAATTTTATTCCGAGTCCGAACGGCTGAATTGAAAACATTTTTCAGGACAGTTATACTCTCGGATGTTTGTCCAACGTTCGCGAAGGTGGCGTAGTGGAAAAAACATTAAGATTGTAAACTGTGTTTTCCGAGAATTATATGGACTGGATGTTACAGCGCGCATTCTTGGCGAAGAACGTTTCGAATTGGGAGATCTGAGGATCAGTGCCGTAACTAGACTTTTATGCGCCCTGTGCGAGCTTCTATATTTGCGCCCTCGAAAAATATACTGATTTTTTGGATATCTAAATTTTTATTTAGTTTACTTGTTAGAATTAAAAATATAACAAACAAAACAAATATATTTACCAAAATCTGTATGTCGTTATTTTTGCGCAGTTGCAATATTTCTACAATGGATGGCACTGTGTTCTATGTAAAAAAAAAATAGCAATGGCGAGCAGAGGTTGAAACCTCTTTCCTACTTTCGCCGCACTGAACCAAAAGGGCTAGTGCTTATGTTTGCTTCATTTTTCCTCGCAGGTTTGTATGGAACTGACATTTCACTAGCAGTCCATGTATATTATGTCAATTAACAATGCAACAATCAATAAGCAACTGGCAATAGGAAACCAGCAATATTATCCCTCGCAGTTAATTTACTTTGAATTGAATCAGAGGTCGCACACCAAAGCAGCTCAATATCGCATTTACGAAAAATTTTGCTGATTGCGGCAATAATTATCGCTAGCGATACACAGCGCATATTGAAAAGCAACAAGCTTCATAGTAGCAATATTTGTGATTACATACTACGTTCTACAAAGTTTTGGAAAATATGTCGGACGATCCTGTTTTCAACACAAAATTTCTTGAAGTTGTAGAAAAATATTCCTGATAGGTACAAATTTCAGGCAATCTTTTTGCTTCGATTTGAGAATACGTTAAAACAAAATTGCGTATTGCTTATTGATAGTTACTAGTTGCTTAGTTGCTTACTACTTGTTGCCTCAATATGAGAGCCGCCTTACTCTACGTTTACGAGCTTTCCTCATAGTCCTTAATGACATCATCATACGACAGGAGTCGTGCTATGTCAGCTTCAGACGACAACATTGCCAGGCCGGATATCCTTTCCTGACTCATTGTTGAGCGCAAGTATGCCTTTATCAGATTGAGTTTACTGAATAAACTTTCTCAAGAAGTCGCTTCAAAGTCGCTTCAATTTGATTCTTCAAAGTTTCTATTTCGGCCCAAAATTCTGTGGCATTTATGTCACATCAAGTTCTACTACTTAACAATCTCTGATTTGAGTTTAAGTTCGAACGATTTTTTGTGGAACGGGTTTTAATGTCGTGAATTTTGAATAAACTTGTGACAATTCGCACCAAGGGTGTTTTCCTTCAAAACAAACATTTTTAGATCGAAATTTCGTTGTTTAAACTCTTTTCAAACTTGTTTTTCCCATATTTTGATGGATTATTTTTTATTCTAGGTACTTTTGCACTAGTAAAATGAGCAATTTTTTTTATATATATATATGTAAATGCTCGCACCTATTATTCGTTCATTTTTATCTGAATATTCTTTTACATCGCCAATTTTAATTGATATATGAACAGTTTGAACAATTTAAGCTAGTGCATTGGGTATTGTGTGCGTGATTGTGATTGCGTAGTGTGTAGGTACCTACATAGATTCATGAGAGGTAGGAAAACACCTTTTTCGATGTAATTTCGGTTTCACGACTGGCGCGAAATGGATTGCATTTTAAATCAAAAAAAAAAAATTAAATGTCATAAATACATGACACCTGCAACCTTTTTACGGGTATAATATATTTTTATTAGTAAACTTATCTTATTTGGGTTTGTAATGTTGCGAGACTAACGAGTGTCAGAGTTTAAAGATCTTTCAACGCGAATTACCTAAAACTTTGTCCTGGTCATTTTTGCGCCCTACTGGGGCTACGCCCTGTGCCTGGGCACCGCTGGCACCACCCTAGTTACGGCACTGCTGAGGATAAGTCGTCTGTTCTTCGCTGATGATGGTCATCCTTGGATGCTCTCAGACTGAACTTCAGCGCACACTCGATCGGTTTGTAGCCGTTTGTGTTGAAGCTGAGATGAAGATAAACGTGAATAAATCTGAAGTGATGGTTGTCTCCAGAACTCCTGTTCAATGCACTCTGCATGTTAGTGGAGTCCCATTGAAACAGGTGGAGAAGTTTAAGTATTTCGGGGTCTTATTTACGAGTGATGGAAGGAGCAATGATGAGTTTTCCTGTATAATTGGTCAGGCTGGGTCAATTTTGAGGCAGCTTGGTCATTCTGTTATTAGGAGGACTGAACTTGGTGTCAAAGCTAAGTTGTCAGTCTTTAATTCGGTGTTTCTTCGAACTCTTACCTATATGGTCATGAGGTTTGGGTAATGACCGAAGGAATAAGATCGCGGATACAAGAAATGCGATTTCTCCGTGGTATTGCTGGTGTGACCCGTAGAGATCGCATTAGAAATACCAGAACACGTGAGGAATTTAATGTCGAGCAGCTACTTCTCCGGACGGGCGGTCCATGCTTCGGTGGTTAGGTCATGTTAAACGCAATGCACCGACCAGGATCCCACGACGTGCTATGGAATCCGTACCATCGGGCAGGCGTCCTCTAGGTAGACCCAGGATGAAATGGTTAGATCAAGTCCATAATCTCTCCTCTACCCGTTTGGGGATTGCCCTTGATGATTTGGAGTCGATGGCGGAGGATCGAGATCTAAGGAGGGTCCACTTGAGCAACATACACCCGCGGCCATTGAAAATGAATGAATGAAAGTATTTATCCACAAAATTTGTAGAAAAACTACAAATTTGCTTAAAAGCTATAAATTTGGGAGCAATTGACACCTCGGCTCTGCTTTAAATTTTGAAGTTGACGTCACATGGGGAATTAAGGACTACAATCTGTACAGCTTCATTGACCTGGCCAGAAAAGTCGTCTAGGATACCTCGACATGTACTCGTTGAGCGAATGGATACCAGTCCTGCGGCTCGAAGAGTCGATTTCAATCCAGAGACAGAACGAAGTAGAGAAAGACCTCGCCGTATGTGGTTCGCACAAGTGGAAGGATAAATAATAAGATCCTACTCGCTGTCCGAAAAGGGCAATCCCAATATGTACATCAAGGGATCAAGCTTCGTGAGGTACAATTACGGTATCTTTTGCTTTCTGGTAAAAATGACTGGTTCTGTTTTGCATCGGTTAACCAGTCTAACTGCATAACAAATTGGTTACAAAACACAAACCACTGAGTAATGTGTTTTCGTCGAGTTCAAAATTATACGACTGCCCGTTTCGAAGAACAAACATTCGTGCATATCTTCAGCTCTGTCACTTAATTTATACGCATTTCAAAGTGCCAATTACCCAAAGAATATCACCTCAACTATGGTATATTATTTCGTTCCATTACAAAATAATTCCGTAGGTAAAAATAATTTTCCTCGTTATATCGTGACATTATCTACTAACTCGACAGCACAAACCATTTGTTAAAATGCTTTGCTTTTCCGCAGGGCTTCCCATTAAACACCAACTAGGGAAATTCAACAATCACCACCATATATGTATCTAGGTACATATCGTGTGACATAACGACTTTCGTCAAATTTTCCAAATCAACTAACAAGACGCAAAAAAGCAACCCACCATCAGCAGTCAAAAATGGAATAATTTCGTCGTTCGCGTTTATTGCGGTCATTTATCAAACAGTCATAGAGCTCAGAGCTTATCTCCATAATACCGTATGTCAGTTTTTTTTTCTCCTCAGTCTATGTCTCGTTGCCAACGATTCGTCAAGCCCGAAGGATTTCCAATATATTTACAAAATGAACAAGGGATCGTTTATGTTTTACAAAAACAGCTCTGTCCACGTGGCAACATTAAAATTCTTAAGAACATTATATGTGTGTATAATACAGACCGCTACTGTGCACAACCCTTCGGATTAAAATGTCGAGTTAGAGAATGCACAATGCAGAACAACTTGCAGCGGCACACTTGGGTAAATGACTTTTATCACTGAAGGGGGTGATAACAAAAAATTAAAAGGAAAAACTCACTTGTCCTTCGCTGTGAAGTGAGGGTGCGCTCTCGCAGACTCTACGATATTGGGGTATTTTTAGACGCAAAGGAAATCTCATTATATGGAGGGTGCTGATTAGATAAATTGCCTTCAATGCCTAAGGGTACAATCAATCCAAAGTTGAGTGAGGCGAAGGGAAAGAGAAGATGCATGTGTTTCCATTTGTTGTGCCCCATGCTCATTGTCGCAGAAAAATGCATCGTTAGCTGTTTCACAAGGGGCAGGACAATAAAAACACAAACACAGGAGCGGCGGATGGTTGGATTGGGAAGGGCAGGAGGCAGAAAATTTGTCTGAAAAACCGGGGATATTGTAGGGTTTCCATTAACATATAGGACGCACCAAGAAATGTCACATTGTTTTCGGATCCATTAGATATGTTCGGCAAATATTTGAGTATAAAAATATTTATCATTAACTATAGGCTGGGAAATACAAGTTGGTACGCGCCCTGTATGCCTGTCCGAATATGAGCCAGTTTTTGTTAAATACCTATATACATCGGCATAGGCCTTATGGTAAAGCTGACAAGATTATATTTAAGTTTGTAGTTAGAAATCGTTCAGAAGATTAATTGAGACGTGTTAGTTCTATGATTAAATTGTGGCATATAGTCCTAAGGAAATATGTCCCCAGAAAGCGTATGGACAGCAATGGTCCAGCTGGGAGAATCTTCGACTCTACTGTATAGGGACAACGCGGTAGAGACGATCATACCTCAAGTGGAGTGTTCAGTTGAAAGAAGACCTCAACCAAAAAGGCGTGCGCAATTGGAGGCAGCTATAGTGATGGGACTATCTATAGAGAGCCATGAGTAAGTAAGTTTAACACTCAGAACTTTTTTGTGAGAGCGAAAGGTTATGACAAGCCTAAGGAATCTAATAACTCCTCAGGAAAATACAGTCGATGGTTTTTTGTCATTACCGACAAATCTCTGATTTTCCACATTAACCAGGAAGCTTGCCCTATAGAAACTTAGCATACGCATATATGAACTACCATCAGTAGAAGAAGATGTGTCAATTTGGATCCTGATTTGTCATTGGAAGTAGAATTATTCAAAAAGTCTTAATCTAACTAGAAATTTGCTAAAATGAACCTAATATAACTACGCATATGCCCGAACTGGCTGAAGGCGGTAATCCGAAAGAATGTTTTATGAGCTCTTAAGTGCGACATCATACCAAAATGCCGGGCGTTAGTCCGAAACCCACTGGTATCACGATTTTTATTCACAGCCAGATTGCTATACCCCTGGAATTTGGTAAGAAGTTCGTATCGGACCGCCACTCATCCCTCATAGAGATGGTAGAGCAGTTTAAGTCCTAAGCTGGGTATGCCTGCCTGGTCAAAGGATATTTCAAGAAAATTGTGAGGCCGATGAACTAACCAGATTTGAAGTTGAGGTGTCCAGTGCACGTATAGTCAAACTTTGCAAAGTTGACTTTGGACATCAAAAGCGGTATTGGACTAATTGAAGCCTATACCATCTGTGGAATCCCTACCATGTCGGCGGTGATATTGATAAAAACGACACAGAAGCTTTCTACAAAAAAGGGCATTTGCCATAGGCGCTTTCGACAGAACGTCAGATAGGATCTGCAATGAACTTCAGCAATCAGCGCTGTCTAAGAAGGCAGCTGACTAGCGAAGCTCCCGCACACGAATGTGCTGGGCCACATGCCTTCCCACGAAAGGCGACACGGGCATATTTGTAGGTTAGTTTTCTATACTAACTTAAAATGGACTTGTCTCGCCCGAGACGACTTTCATGGGAAAGCATGTGTGGCCAAGCAGAATTGACATGTACATGACAAATGTCAAAAATTGAAAAAATTTCGTGGCATGTGTAATCGTAGCTAAAGGGTGTTTAAACAAGGTTTATAGAAAGGATCACACGAATGACGCTAGTTGGTTAACATTGTTCCAAAATGTGTGTTGAAGTGAATCAGTTATGTGTTACGATGTCAAGAGTGATGATCCGCGTTGGCGATCAATAAAAATTGCCACGTCGTGCCACTGTAATGTCAGAGAGTATCTTTTTATTGACAGTGTAGTCGCAGCTTTATTCTTAGACAAGTTTTGAGAATCGCGTCGATTATAAGTCTGCCCAGTCTTGTTTATTAGAACATCAGTTATATTTTACCACCATTCCACAAATATTTCTTTAATACCTACACTTAACTGATTAACTACGTACTGACTATAAAGTAATTGGCGCCCTCGTATATACCTTCATTAGGCCGCTTAAACTGTCACTACAGCACTGCGTAGCTAAACGAATCTCAACCGATACCCTGTTTATAGAAACACATCCCATCGTCCTTCATAACAAGTGTCGAAGCAATGAAAATATCAAATAAAAGGACACAGAAAAAAAGAAAAACTCACCTCAATATATCCTTGCACACTATCGCACTGCTGCAACACCAGTATCGCCGGATTGAATTTCAATTCATCGGGCGAGCACGGACTAAGAAATCCACTATCAGCATCACTATGTGTGGAGAGCGGACGCGGCTTGCGAATCTTATACTGGACATTGCGACTTGGCACCGGTCCCGGATTGAATAACACGTAATTGGATTCAATCGGAATAGTCCGATGACGAAATTGCACATCGTCAGTGCTAGCCGCACCAACACCCCCGCCATCCGAGTGATTTGACCGCAACGAGTTGCTTCGAAATGGTGACAAATTCAAAAAGGACAATTTCTTGGTGACTGTCGACGAGCCCGACGATGAGGAACTTGAAGCCGCTGTCGATGTCGACGAACCAATCATTATGTCATTGTTGCTGCTGTCATTTTGACTCTCATTGTTGTTGGTGTCGTTGGTCGGTTGACTGCTGCTATTGCTGTCATCATCGGTTTTCGATGATGTCGTCGATTGGTTCAGTGTTGTGATGTCACCGTCCTCGACTTTTTCCAACGATATCGACTTGGAGGCGAGCAGTTTTTGGTTGATAATCTCATCGTTGGTGAACGGATTCGGAATTCCAATGCTGGTGGGGTCGATTTCAAAGTCGGCGGGATCGATGACAAAGTAGTTGTGATGCTCAAAGGGATTCTGGTTGGTGATAGTGGTGGTGATGGTGGCGGTGTCGTCATCGTCGTGATAAATGATTTCCTGTATAAATTCCTCGCCCGAGTCGATGTTGGGCGAGGGATCACTCTTCTTGCGCCGCTTGAGTGTCTTTTCGTTGATAAAATCCACACTTGGATCGAAGAGGCAGTAATTTTCCATCGGCGGTATTCCACCTTTCCGCTGGCGTACCGGAATGTTTTTAAAAGGACTCGACGACGTGGAATCGGGTCCTTCACTAAGGCTGCTATTCGTTGAGTCTATTGTTTTCGATGGTGGTTGCTGGCTGACGCACAGATTAGTCACGGAACCCGTAGTCGTTGTCGTTGTCGTTGTCGCTGTCGGTTCCTTGCTCTTATTCAACGACGAGAATAAACCACGACTGTTGATTTTCGCTATGCAATTCTTTAGTTCCGTCACTCGTCCTTTGTAGGGGCTCTTTTGTTTGCATGGCGATGAAGTTTCACTTGCCACAATTGCCTCAGTGGCAGCCATATGGATTCTACCGTCGTCCTCGCTGAGGGCGGGAATTCTATTCATGTCCTGTGGGTGTTGTTTTTGAAGAGCTGTTGCTTCGCAACTGTCAGTTTCAGCAGCAGTAGCAGCGGCATCATCCCTTCTCGATTTGTTGTTATTCTTGATTAACTCCTTGCGCTCCTTTTTACTGAGGACAACTTTCCCCCGAGACGGTGACGATGTGTTGCTGTTTGTTGGCGTTGGTTCGTCCTGTTGTTGACGTTTGGCGCCCAATGCAGGACCACCATGCAACAGCGATGGCATTTGTGAAATGGGCGGTGGTGTTGGCGGGGGTGGTTCTCGGTATGGGGGTGGCAGTGGTTTAACGCTGTTCATATGGAAGTTATTCGCTCCGATAATTACTGTGGATTCATAGCTAACCGGAAAGTCGCAAAAGAGTTCTGTGAACTCCACAGGATCGTAAGCATTTTGTGAAAATCGATATGCGCTCGGCGGGCCTATAAAACTCGGTTCACTGTTGCCAGCGGCAGCAAATGTAGTCGGTGGTGCAGTTGCTGTCGTCGTCGTTGTTGTTGTTGTTGTAGGTGGTGTGGTTGACTTCTTTAAACTTTGATTCCGAGCGGGAACTTTATTCCCCGGCGATTTTAATTGTAAAACTTTACTCCTTGCCTCGTGCTTTTTAAGGGTTCCAGTCGAAGGGATGTTTGCGTTGCTGTTGGCATTTCGATCTGATGCTTTCGGAATACGTAACTTGGTCGGTTTGTCCTTTCGTATTGATGACGACGTTGACGACGACGACATTTTCTTCTGATGGTCTTTTGTTGTTCGTCTTTGATTAGATTTGTCGTCCTGAGGCGGCCTTATCTGTTGCTGACCAGAAGAAGGCAAACTTTTTCTATATCCCCTGTTATTATTGTTGGTCGATGTGGAATTTGGCGACTCCGGGGACGATGACAACGATGAGGACGAACAATTGGAAGAGGCTATTGAATGGGGGCGTCTTTTCACTGTGCCAGTCGACGAACTGGGCGAGTCCCAATCGTATACGGATTTCTTCAGATTGCAATGCACGGCAGCATTGCCGGGCGTTTCCTCGGCAAGGACTCTGCTCTTAATTGCAACATGTTTCGGAAGCATCTTTGGCCACAGGCATTCGGGAATATCTTTGACATATTTCCTGTTCGACAGTGGTTTCCTCTTGTGATATAATTTTGCGGATCCTTGTCTCGAAGGAAGATGTTAGTGTAATTAATTGCGACGACACATTACCCGGCACTGTTTGTCACATTTAGGGGATGCTTCATAAATCGTTAGCTTCATATATTTTCCCCACACGTTTTTGGTGTATTTGTATCTAAACAAGACAACCAGATAAACTATTTGCTTTCTTCTTTTGGATGGTAAATGTGGGGTGTATATCAATTATGTGGACGCCGACGAGTATAGAGGATGGACAGAGATTTTTTTGCTGAGAAGAGACATGTCAAAGTCGTGACCTCTATGTGGGGGCGAACATTGTTTGCGTTTGTGCTTTTCATGTTCGCAAGAAACAAAGTAAAAGATACTTTTATGGCATAAGGAGGATGCGTGTTGTATTGCCATTTCTTTTGCACGACATTTTGTGGCTTCTTCAGGCATGTACTCGTAATTAATGGAGATGAAGCGTTACTTTATTTTATGGCGAAATTAATTATGAAGGATTTGTCACACTCTCTCTATGGGGTCGTTATATATTCATTCGTTTAATGGGAAATGAAATCAGTGTACTTGAACTTTTACGTCTGACAGTGTTGCCTTAGGGATTTGTTTCGAAAATTAGTTACAATTGAGCCGGAGTCTAGGACTATTGTACCTTTGGCAGGAATTGAAACACAAACCTAATTATCAGCAATGCAGTGATGCCGTCGACTATAGCCAGAGTAACAGTACTAGATATTTAAATGCAACAGAAGGGATGACAATAAGGGTTTTTGTCGTGCTCAACGAGAATAAGGAACTTTTCTACAGATTTACAGAAGAGTCTAAGCTGTTTTAGGCGGTTGTGTCAACAGAGGTACACCCCTGTTGACCGGTGTTATATTACCACGCGAGTTTAGACAAAGGTAGAATTAAGGTAGTCGGATAAGCGGACGGTATAATGATGATACTGGTGTCAGGAAAATTCCCCTCGTTTAATAGCGAAATTATGGAAAATGATCTACTGAAGGTAAGCAAATGACCAGATTGTGCTGTCAACCCGAGTAAATCTGAACTGATGCTTTTCATCACTAAGACCAAAGTACCTGCGTTCACTCTTCCTCGCCTTAACGAGGAAACTTAACATCGAACAACGGGTAAAGAAATAAAAGATGGGGCCTGTACGACTAGCCCTCAACGGGTCAATAGTATGGTGAACGGCTCTAAGAAAAGCTTATATAATAAACCAAACATAATAAAGTCCAAAGAGGGTCCCAGTACCCTCAACGGATTACATTACTCCCATTATGCTTTTCACAACAAATTTTGGAGTATAATTCCCCTCTCAAAGTCCTTTAAATTTCTGGATATGGGCAGTGTTTTTGAGGCGGAACTGCTTGCTATCCGAAAAGACTGTCGGCAAATCTAACCACACACAAACATCAGAGGCAAAAGATAGACATATTCATTGACAGTCAAGCTGCCATTAAGGCTATTTCCTCAGTGAATATAACCTCAAAATTAGTATTAGAATATCGAGAGGAGCTTAACTCGATTAATAGTCCAAGGTTGCCCTGATTTGGGTTCCAGGTTATGGGAACGTTTATGGATACGAACATGCTGACAGCCAGACACGGTTCAGCCCTCCACTGTACACTTGTGCAACTGCAGGTGAGATGAAAAGTATATAATCGACCTTTAGTCATTAAAAATATGTCCGGGTTTCAAAGAGATGGAATTAGGTATGGTATAGGTATGTCAAAGCCAGAATACATTGTGGACCATCTAGTTGTTTCTTTTTAAATCATAGGTTATTTTGACACTGACAGCTGTTTCCCGCTCGAAATCTTGACAGAAAGTCAGTATCATACCTCCGGAACGAAATAAGTCGCTTTAAGTTTGAACAACGTTGGGAAATATTGAAAACTTATAAGTGACTGCTGTGTAGCCCAAACAGTGCGTTTTTTGAAAATAAGTTTTGGCCGAATTGAAGCACCCACCGAGCCTGCTGTACGCAAGTTTGTGCAAAAAGTTCGTGAGGCTGGTATGCTAGTGGACAACACTCATGGTCCACGTCGTCGTACGATGCCAATGTATCCACAGAGAGTGACAGTTTGGTGCGGATTGTGGAGTGGTGCGGCTGCATTGGACCAATTTTGTTCGAAAATGAGGCTGGGAATAACGTTTCGGTCAACGAAGGGCGTTATAGAGCCACGTTAACCGACATACAGTCTTGTATGGTGGCCGGCAAACAAGAAATCCACTTACCTAAAAGCGTTAATGAAGGTTCAAAGACTAGCGTGCATCGGCACCACCAGTGCGATGAGGACAACTCCAACTTGAGGCTATCCTCAACCTATGTCCGCTAGACATTCATATACAACTATTGACCGCAATTAGTGCAATAAGAAGCAGCCAATCGGTAAAATGGAATTTGAACGAAACGGGTCATTCTATGATCCTTCAGAAATATGTACCTGACACGGACTACATTACGCCTTACCTAGAGTTTACAAGACCCATCACTAACGCCTAAAATGGACCAAAAATGGACACTGGGGTAGGGTCAGATGTCTTCTCTGAATCTCTGGGTATATCAAAATCGATACGCCTCCCCGACCACAGCAGCGTTTTCCAAGCAGAGGTCTTGGCAGTGACAACAGCAGCCCGTGAGTCTGTGGTAAGGGCAATACCACCTGAAGGTATTATACCTTCTTTATCGAAAGCCAGGCAGCAATAAAAGCCATAACTGCACCAGAAATAAAAATCGAAACTTGTGAAGTGCTATCGCGAAGAACACAAGTCTCTTGGTGCACAGCAGAAGGTATCACTCTACTGGGTAAATTAGCAAGACAAGGTTCGACAGCTGTTGCAGAATAAGCTCATCCCTCTGTGGACATCCCGCCTTGCACACTTAAGCTTGAAGCAGGGAGAAAAGCCACAAGAGAGGCGAATGAAAGATGGGCCACCTTAAACACTTGTAATACCACAAGAATGCTATGGCCGTCCTTCAACGAATACAAAGACGAGAAGATAATGCGGAAGGATAGGAAATCCCTGTCCACCCTCGTGATGAGGAAGCTCTTGAGGATACAACCCACTTCCTATGTCACTCCCCAGGTCTCCAACACACCCGGTATAAATTCCTAGGGAGTCACTTCTTCAACGACCTAGACGAGCTCTCCAGCACATCAATAGACAAGATAATGAACTTCGTCAAATCAACAAGATGGTCTGTATGTAACAGCATAGTAAGTACTTTGAATACAGGGTTATAATGGGTAAGGGACAACCTCTTTCCTATACGGGAATCAGAATGGGTCAGTATTGACATGAGTGTGGCACGGAGAAATCCTCGCCAGCCCACAAACCTAACCTAACCTAACCGACTTCTTTTTACTGAAATTGAAAACATGGATTTGGACGACCTCTGGTTCATGCAGGATGGCCCGCCATGCCACACAGTCCATGCCACAATCGATCTTTTGCGCACCAAATTCCCAAATCGTGTTATCAGCCATCTTGGCAATGTCAGTTTGCCGCCTCGGAGCTGCGATTTGACCCCTTTCGGACTTTTTTTTTTGTGGGGAACCGATGTTATGCCAACAATACGGAAACGATTTAAGCACTTAAGGCCAATATCATCCATGCAATCCGTGAGCTACAGCCCGAAACCATCAACAAGATCTTGGAAAATTGGAGTGACAGAATGCGCTACTCCGAAGGCAGAAACTTAAACGACATTGTGTTTTATGTTCCATAATCAATGGGAATTTTTGCTCTTACTAATAAAGCCATAATACATATAAGACATATAATTTTGTTAATTTTATTGCATTTTTAAAAAGAAACTTGTATTTGGCGCACCCTTTATACCGAGCACTCTTCCTCGGCTCAACGACCAGCCCAAACCCATTTCCATTGGAGATATAAATTTCATTTAATATCCAAAATGTCACTAGAAGCATCATCATTTTAGGATAATAATGTCCTTATGTCTATCTATCTATTGCTAATTGATTGATTTTGGCGTTATTTTTTAATGCCCGCTTACTATTGCGTGGTATTTTTCTCCCCTTTTCTTAAAAATCTTTAAAATTGTTCTCGTGTCTTCTCTTTGAATATTCTGAAAATGGGTTCTGTAAGGTAGCGTATTCGTCTTTGGTGACGAGGAATAACCTATCTATGTTGCTGTTCTCTCTTTCCAAAAAGACGGCGCGCCATCCAAAAGATCCAACACAGACAATTTATGAATTCCCCAGTTTTATTGAAATTCCATTTATTAAGTACCTAAGAGAACATGCTATTTCGCCCTTCATTTTCTCAAAGCTTTCCATCCATAAGATGTTATTAGAAAATAACGTACACCCCGAGGACATGCTGTATAATTGCACATCCACTTAGATCGCTTCGCGCAAAGACCGAAAAACCATTTCGAACCTTTTCCTTCAAAAACAACTCAAATTTGGGGATGTGTTTCGTACCAAAACAGAAGCAAAAATATACCTTCAAGAAGACCGTATTTTAATATTCAACGTTAGAATGACATGTTTTAATTTCGGGAAACATAGCTGCAGGGTGCTATGACGATTTTTTGTGTATGTTTTCAAAATTCTCGTATACTGAGTCCAATTTATAGGTACACAGCCTCAAGTGAAGAATAGAAGTCGTTTGCTCTAACATACCATACACAGCATACACTTGAAACTTTAAATTAAAACGAAATCTAGAAAATCTCTCCCAAAGAATGGTGTATATACGAAAAGTATGCGCACTATCCAATATTTGTTGAAATGGAAAACAGGAAAACTTTTTGGCTCAGCTATACGAAAAGCCATGACATCAATTGCAAAGACAACCGAGTGGAATGTACGATATAAGAGCAAGGGATTCGTTTCAGTCAGCCACAGAGATATTTCGTGTCTCGAATTGAATGGAATGAAATGGAAAAAGATGAACGAAGGACGACAACGACAATGATCACGATGTTGAAATAGAAAAAGGACTTTGTGGCAACGAGAGAGTTGTAGATTGAAGTCAACTGAACTCTCGACTGGATTGAGTGGAAACGAAGTAAATGTTCTTTTAAAATGTAACTTGAGGATTTTGACTTTGTCAAGTTCTTAGCAAATAAATGTCACACTAAAGTGCATCACACAGATTGAGGTTAAAGATTTCTGTGGATGTAAATCACCTTTTATCGTTCATTCATTAGGTTCTTCTTTTATTTGTTTGTCCGTGCAATCTTGGCTAAGGGTATAAGGTCACCTGGTTATACTGGTATATCTACTGTAAGTGCAAAGTGTTTGGTTAGGCTATATGGTCGTGTGGTTGCTTTTGATTCAACAGGCCACTATACAGATAAAAGTCTTCTTTTGAAGCATCTTTATTTCATTTTATTTTTAGTGTTGTCGTAGCAAATAATGAAAAGGAGGATTAAGAGCCATTTTGGCTGACGGTGCATTTTTATAGTACCTACCTAAATCGACGTTCGATAATTTCTTACAATCTCGACAGGCGGTTTAGGTTATGCTGCAAAAAGAGACAGACCATTATATGGTGGTTCGTGATACCACATTTATCTAGGAGGAACTTGTACTTGTTAAACCATTTTGAGCTTCTAACGAAGAATAAAGTTCTAGTAATGTTAGTGCTTGTTACACCGTTTGGAACGTAGTAGAAATCTCCCGGATATAATTTTTTGTAGTAGAGAATTTTTCCCTTCTCCTTGTGATAACATATTCTCCAAGCTACGTAGCTTGCTTATATTTTAGACAGTATAACTTGATGACACCTATTTTAGCCCTGATATGCGGTGTATAGAGAGAGCGTTTCAGATCCGTCTTTGGTGAAATATGCTCTATTTAAGACATTTTGTACCATTTTTTCAGGGAAGTTCTTTCAATAGCATCCACATCTGGAGTTATGGTAGTGTAGTCATTGTCTATTATAGAAATTTTTTTAATATGCCTATTACTTAAGCTTGAAGCAGGGAGAAAAGCCACAAGAGAGGCGAATGAAAGATGGGCCACCTTAAACACTTGTAATACCACAAGAATGCTATGGCCGTCCTTCAACGAATACAAAGACGAGAAGATAATGCGGAAGGATAGGAAATCCCTGTCCACCCTCGTGATGAGGAAGCTCTTGAGGATACAACCCACTTCCTATGTCACTCCCCAGGTCTCCAACACACCCGGTATAAATTCCTAGGGAGTCACTTCTTCAACGACCTAGACGAGCTCTCCAGCACATCAATAGACAAGATAATGAACTTCGTCAAATCAACAAGATGGTCTGTATGTAACAGCATAGTAAGTACTTTGAATACAGGGTTATAATGGGTAAGGGACAACCTCTTTCCTATACGGGAATCAGAATGGGTCAGTATTGACATGAGTGTGGCACGGAGAAATCCTCGCCAGCCCACAAACCTAACCTAACCTAACCGACTTCTTTTTACTGAAATTGAAAACATGGATTTGGACGACCTCTGGTTCATGCAGGATGGCCCGCCATGCCACACAGTCCATGCCACAATCGATCTTTTGCGCACCAAATTCCCAAATCGTGTTATCAGCCATCTTGGCAATGTCAGTTTGCCGCCTCGGAGCTGCGATTTGACCCCTTTCGGACTTTTTTTTTTGTGGGGAACCGATGTTATGCCAACAATACGGAAACGATTTAAGCACTTAAGGCCAATATCATCCATGCAATCCGTGAGCTACAGCCCGAAACCATCAACAAGATCTTGGAAAATTGGAGTGACAGAATGCGCTACTCCGAAGGCAGAAACTTAAACGACATTGTGTTTTATGTTCCATAATCAATGGGAATTTTTGCTCTTACTAATAAAGCCATAATACATATAAGACATATAATTTTGTTAATTTTATTGCATTTTTAAAAAGAAACTTGTATTTGGCGCACCCTTTATACCGAGCACTCTTCCTCGGCTCAACGACCAGCCCAAACCCATTTCCATTGGAGATATAAATTTCATTTAATATCCAAAATGTCACTAGAAGCATCATCATTTTAGGATAATAATGTCCTTATGTCTATCTATCTATTGCTAATTGATTGATTTTGGCGTTATTTTTTAATGCCCGCTTACTATTGCGTGGTATTTTTCTCCCCTTTTCTTAAAAATCTTTAAAATTGTTCTCGTGTCTTCTCTTTGAATATTCTGAAAATGGGTTCTGTAAGGTAGCGTATTCGTCTTTGGTGACGAGGAATAACCTATCTATGTTGCTGTTCTCTCTTTCCAAAAAGACGGCGCGCCATCCAAAAGATCCAACACAGACAATTTATGAATTCCCCAGTTTTATTGAAATTCCATTTATTAAGTACCTAAGAGAACATGCTATTTCGCCCTTCATTTTCTCAAAGCTTTCCATCCATAAGATGTTATTAGAAAATAACGTACACCCCGAGGACATGCTGTATAATTGCACATCCACTTAGATCGCTTCGCGCAAAGACCGAAAAACCATTTCGAACCTTTTCCTTCAAAAACAACTCAAATTTGGGGATGTGTTTCGTACCAAAACAGAAGCAAAAATATACCTTCAAGAAGACCGTATTTTAATATTCAACGTTAGAATGACATGTTTTAATTTCGGGAAACATAGCTGCAGGGTGCTATGACGATTTTTTGTGTATGTTTTCAAAATTCTCGTATACTGAGTCCAATTTATAGGTACACAGCCTCAAGTGAAGAATAGAAGTCGTTTGCTCTAACATACCATACACAGCATACACTTGAAACTTTAAATTAAAACGAAATCTAGAAAATCTCTCCCAAAGAATGGTGTATATACGAAAAGTATGCGCACTATCCAATATTTGTTGAAATGGAAAACAGGAAAACTTTTTGGCTCAGCTATACGAAAAGCCATGACATCAATTGCAAAGACAACCGAGTGGAATGTACGATATAAGAGCAAGGGATTCGTTTCAGTCAGCCACAGAGATATTTCGTGTCTCGAATTGAATGGAATGAAATGGAAAAAGATGAACGAAGGACGACAACGACAATGATCACGATGTTGAAATAGAAAAAGGACTTTGTGGCAACGAGAGAGTTGTAGATTGAAGTCAACTGAACTCTCGACTGGATTGAGTGGAAACGAAGTAAATGTTCTTTTAAAATGTAACTTGAGGATTTTGACTTTGTCAAGTTCTTAGCAAATAAATGTCACACTAAAGTGCATCACACAGATTGAGGTTAAAGATTTCTGTGGATGTAAATCACCTTTTATCGTTCATTCATTAGGTTCTTCTTTTATTTGTTTGTCCGTGCAATCTTGGCTAAGGGTATAAGGTCACCTGGTTATACTGGTATATCTACTGTAAGTGCAAAGTGTTTGGTTAGGCTATATGGTCGTGTGGTTGCTTTTGATTCAACAGGCCACTATACAGATAAAAGTCTTCTTTTGAAGCATCTTTATTTCATTTTATTTTTAGTGTTGTCGTAGCAAATAATGAAAAGGAGGATTAAGAGCCATTTTGGCTGACGGTGCATTTTTATAGTACCTACCTAAATCGACGTTCGATAATTTCTTACAATCTCGACAGGCGGTTTAGGTTATGCTGCAAAAAGAGACAGACCATTATATGGTGGTTCGTGATACCACATTTATCTAGGAGGAACTTGTACTTGTTAAACCATTTTGAGCTTCTAACGAAGAATAAAGTTCTAGTAATGTTAGTGCTTGTTACACCGTTTGGAACGTAGTAGAAATCTCCCGGATATAATTTTTTGTAGTAGAGAATTTTTCCCTTCTCCTTGTGATAACATATTCTCCAAGCTACGTAGCTTGCTTATATTTTAGACAGTATAACTTGATGACACCTATTTTAGCCCTGATATGCGGTGTATAGAGAGAGCGTTTCAGATCCGTCTTTGGTGAAATATGCTCTATTTAAGACATTTTGTACCATTTTTTCAGGGAAGTTCTTTCAATAGCATCCACATCTGGAGTTATGGTAGTGTAGTCATTGTCTATTATAGAAATTTTTTTAATATGCCTATTCAAAATTGCGCCGCAGCCAATTGTTTTACTGGTCCAATGAGGTAACATTATGTCTGACACAGCGGAAGGACTATAGTCCGAACAGCACAGCAGAAATGGATATCATAGTCATTACGTTTTTTTCGAGCCAACTTCTCATATTTCTGCAAAAAAAAAGAGACAAAAGTGAATCTTGTATATTTCCGTTTTCCGAAGTTCCTCAAAATTTGTTAGCAGATTGCAAGATGATATGTAGGTACCTACCGCGCCAATAATATTTGAAGAAGAAAAAAATGCGGAAATAAAAAAAAAAGAGTTGAACATAACGGGGCTCTGTACCGTCGTTTGAAAACGTTTACAAGAGATTCCAAAATTCATGATTTTCAAGAAGATTTTTAAAGCTACTATTACCCATGTCAAAAATCGCGTGAATTTTTGTAAAAACAACTTTAGGACAGAATTTGATGTCATATGGACGCTATAGTAGCTTAAAGCCTTCCGAACACGGCTCGTATCTTCATCGTCACATGATGAATTTGCCGTGCAACTAGACGATAACGATAAGTTTTGGATGCTCCCATATATTTTTAAAAATGCAAGCAGACGATTATTAATTGCCACCGGGGAGTTAGCAGAAGACGATTCAAAATTTCACACATTTTACAGAATGTCGAAAAATACATACTTTTGAAGATCGGTGACAATTGTGAAGCCTCTAATTCAAAAACGAAATAAATGCAAATTAAATAATTTCGTCTGACATATTTTATTAATACGTATTGGAAAATGTAAACAAAATCCAAGCGACACGATAAGCGATCGACAGTGCTTGACGATAGTCGTCATGTAGCATGTATGCTGCGACGATTAGCTCTAATGTCTGAGCTAAAAAAGAAACACGAACTTTTTTTTTGACAGTTCACGCACGCTCAGGCGAGTTGTGTGCGGTTTTTCTTTTTAATGCAAGTGAGCGACAACAAATCGTATGCCTGCCATAGATACATCGATCGCATCGCATACCCTACGATGACGATACGATCCGTGTGGAGATGGTCTAAGGCTATAAACTCGTCAAATTGATCGGGCAATATTTTGAAAATTAAAGGGTGGACCATCTATTGGTTTCTTTTTTAATCAGATATTATTTTGACTCTGACAGCTCTTATGTAGCTCTTAAAAAACACAAGCCTGCGGAAATGAGGACGGGAAAGCATTGGTAGATGTACAGTCGGTGCTAAGGATTTGGAAAAAAAACTGTACGTCTATTAAATTATATACATAAGCTGACTATACTGTCAGCCAAAATGAACGGATCATTTAACGTGGACGATAAAAATGTTGAAAAAACTTCTCCTACTCTATTCTTCTTAATTGAGGACTTTCTGATGTCTTGGATACACGTATGGCATCATAATATTGATTCGTATCACAAATCGTTAAAACACATTCGACAAAAATTGTCAACAGTCTCATTAAAACGTTCCATCTCTTTGGACAGTCCCATCTCCATCAGTATGGTGTCTTCTCAACCAAAAGATCAAGCAATTAAGTCTTGTCATTCGAAAGAACTGCACAAAATTCTCATCTCATCGCCACATCTGAGAATGCAACTAAAAAGAAATTCCTTTGATGACACAAACGGAAAAGTCATTCCAAATACAATGTAATACACATCGTTTCGAAAAGGACCTTCATACCATGTGCACTGTTTGAAATACCCTTCCTGGGGGCAAAGTTTAATTACATCGCAAGGACTACGTCACATACAGTCGACTCGACTATACTAGACATTGTAAGGTGAAAACCTGTCTGCATTTTTCCTTCCTAGCCTGACAGTTTTATTTTTAATTTTTTATTTCCGGTGCTCATATCCCTTTACTATGGCATGATGAGAGAAATTAAAAGCACTTCCCGACCATATCGCACGTCCTCTGATCCCAAAATCCTCTCGAATGGCAGCCAGAAAAAAATGAAATAAAATCATATTCACGTACGACGGTGGGGATAAACAACACATCAACAGCCAGATATCCCCACATCCATCCCCCAATCAGGCGGAAAGTAAGGATAATCATGTAGGGTAACCTTATTATGGTAGGCACTTTTGGGTGTTGATTTTTGGTTAAGAAATTCAACTCCATCAGCTGCAGGATATCTTTATTATCTCTCGGTGTCATTACTTTAACACCCTATTTGGCGCACATAAGACATACACCCCCCAAAAGTATTTTCCCTCCAGCAAATCCGTAGGAGAAAAACAAAAATAAATGACTCCAAATGGCAAAAGGATATAAGGACATAAACACACACACCAGAAAATGATTCACTCTTTAACACACTTTTTGTGGGGGAGTGTTTTAGTTCGCAAAATTTTTTTTTTTTTTTTTTCACTAATTTTCAGGACTCCCCCTTAACACGAATAAAAAAAATTAATTTTCTTTTCACTAACGGACACTGATAAATAACCATCCGAAATCACTAAACGTTATCCTTAAAATTCACTGGTAATCCTTGAATGAAGAATAATCCCTGTGATTGCTAGTCGGTGGTAATCGTTCGGACATTGAGACATTTATTTTGTTTTCGATCGACAGACTGACAGAAACCGCAGACGAGGGCAAGCGATGTCCTGTGCGATACGACCAAACAAATTATTCTTCCGATGTGAATGGCATCGGCTTTCGAACCGACACGACGCGAATGCAAACAGTGTCCATAGATGACTAACGAGAGCTGTGGAGTTGGCAGACTGTGAACAGCACACAAGGGCTGCATAATATTGGAAGAACACCCCCGCCGCCGCCACTGCTTGTGTGTGTCAACGATGGGGGATATCCTTTCGGCATTACAAGTGTTGTCTGACCTTAGAAATTATAAAGTTAACGCGTGCGCGTTCAAGTGTCAACAAATATTCCAGTGAGGGATGATGACGTCAAAACAGTGTTAGAGTGTCGAAACCAAGTCAAGGGGATGATTGAGATTGGAGAGAGTTTTTGTAGAAAGAAGTGAAGAAAGTTGGAAAAGGTATATTCCCAAATTGGGGATGATTCTACACAGCACTGCAAAGGAGTATATTTGCAGGGGCAATATGAATCCTTTTGCAAAAGTCTCCAAATTTGTTGGAATTTCATTCTTCTTTCGTCAGTTAGGGGAATTGCTGCTGATGTGGCAATAGATAAAACACATTTGGAGACATTTTAAGGGGATTTAGTTTGCAGACACAAATGGAAATGAATCTAAGAGATACATTTCAGCACCACCGACCAAATGACGAGGTAGGTATTGCATTGTCCGGTATGTTGCACAATTTTTAGCAGCAATATGGGCCTGTAAGCTACACAGGTGACAGGACTCTTGGACGACATGAAAATGACGCTGCAATCTCAGTTTCTCTGTGGTCTTATATTGTATAGCACTTTTAAAATGTCCATCTTTTATAAATATCAGCGTTTTGAGGCCAATCCTGTATAATTCAGCAAAGACATTCAGCTCGTTATCCATATTGCTTTCGGAATTAGAATATCCTTCAGGAAACATACCTTCGCTAAGATACTAACCTCAACTGCACGACTACCTACATGACATACGTAGGATAAGATGGTTCTGCAAAATAGTTTGTTTTTGACATGGTGTCAGTTATTTGGAGTTTAACTGAAGCACACCAGGAAGGGTCTGTCCCTATGGAATTATGTTTCCTTGACTTGGGCGAATGCCGGGTATTTCATAAAGTTTTACCTTTATAAATTTCCAACGTATGTGTTGAGAATAATTTTTTCACTGAGAGTTTCGACAGCTTTCTTTGCATCAGCAGCGTTGAAATGAAAGTTTGCTGTGAAAATTCAAGAAATCGGCGTGTGATACAAAATAGGTCCAGAAGATTTAGCACAACTTGTTTAAACGTCTTGTTATTGGCTTGATGACTTAATTTGATTTATTACCTAGTGTTCTGAGGAATTTATGTGGAAGAGGATAAACAGTTTTAATGTAAATGTCCCTGAGATTTTGGCATATTTTAATGGAACGTATACGTAATACGGAGGGAGGTAAATCAGTAAATAAAATATACCCATAAACTGAATATAACTGAGATACTTATAGCCTACCTTCAGCTATATATAATATACATATTATGCTTATGCATATATCTATAGATGGAATATGGACAGTCGGCCCATGAATTTTACTCCACATCGCAGGTGCTTGACGTACGTTGGTCGGTCGCTAAATGTGCGTTGCATTTAAACAACGATGCAGAGGTTATTAACTTCAAATTGCTGGCCTCCAGCGGTATTTATTTAAGACATAAAATTGTGTTCAATAATAATTTAAGCTTTCATAATTAATTTAAATAAAATGGCATAAAATATATAATGTAGGTTTAGATACCTATTTATCTTTATTTTATTATTTTAAAAATATTACCTGAACTGCATTTTTGAAACGGAAATAAGTCCAAAAATTATAATATGTAGTAGGCAACCGTTGGTGCCCAGAAGACAAGTCGCTAACCTTTGCTTGTTCTATAGGTACATTCATGGTAGATGTTCCGAGGAACTTAAAGGCATTATCCCTCGAAATACAACTTTTGGGCCCCCTACAAGACAGGCAGCTAATGCTCATGATCATACAATACACTTGACAACCGCGAGGACATCATCTTTCCAAAACTCCTTCTGTTACAGGACAAGCAAACTTTGGAACTCGCTTCCTGGGAATATATTTCCAAAAGACTACAATTTGTTGCAATTTAAATGCAGAACTAACATACATCTGCAAGCATCTCGGGGCGCTGATGAAGCGTTATAGGTCTGCTTTTCCCGGAAGAAGTATTTAAAAAAAAAGGCAGGTACTTACCTGAAATGAGAAAGAGAAATTTACAATATTAAAATGGTTAACTTTCTGTTTACGTAAGTAGCTAAAAAAAAGTTACATATTGGTTTCGCACAAAATTTCGAATTAAAAATAATCAATTCCAACATTGTGATGGGTAAACTCGAAAAAGTTGTTCGTCTGTCTAACTGTTTATAAAATATAATTTTTTTTGAAACCGATGATCCCAAAAGATATTTTTAAGGTAATAATGTCAAAATTTGTTATATTAAATTGTATATTATGTAAAATAATAAATTCATTTTTTTTTTTAATTTAGTTTTCTATAGTTTACATGGAGTGAGACTTAGTTGGAGTAAAAGTTATATTTTCAAAAGGACTACGTCCTTTGCACTATAGAATTTCCAATAATGGTTGTTTGAAAGAACTACTCGTATGTCGAAAGGCCTATTTTTGATTTCGATAACAATTTAAATGGTAGGTAATGTTCACATTATCAACAACATATTGCACTAAGTTTTCATCAGAGTTGAAAAAGAACTGTCTTCTATAAATGAATCAATGCGAATCTAACATGAGCCTTTTAGAATGAGAACTTAGTGCTGATGAATTCACTATATTAAATCTATGGTGAAATAGGCAAGATGCCAGATACCTAGTACGTGAGCTACTCTCACATATTTCTAGCTTAGGTCAGTAAGTGTTTTTAGGACTAGTGACTAGTCCCATTGTGCTAAAAAAGAGACGGTGGGGAATGAGCGCGTTTGTTACCGTCTAGCGACTAAGCCCCTGAACCAATCGTAATGTATTTTGGCAGAGAGGCATTCTAGGACCTGAAAAACGACATAGGCGACTCGCGAAATGTGGGCAGTATTGGCAAACGTGACACTCCAATAAAGCTATTTAAAACATAATATCTTGACATTTATGGAAGCGGGAACGGAGAGTTGCACCTTATATATACAAACAAAGGACTGCATACGCTATTTATCGACACTCGACAGCTAAAGTTGTAAAATTTGGAATAATGATTTGCATTGTCCTGATAGACAGAAACGTATATTTAAGCCATACAATTCTAGGACACAGGCACGGTCAGCTAAATAAATAAAATAAATAGTTGGCGAAACAGGCGTGTAGACACCCTAAGTCTAGATTCTCTCAAGTCACACCCATTCGTTTGTGTGAGTTTTTATTTTTGGGACGAATGGAAGGGAGCTACAATTTTATGCCGAGTCCGAACGTCTGGGTATAGGTAGGTAGGTAGGTGTGGCGGTTTAATGGAAAACCCAAGTAGCACTAAGTACTTTGATGCTATTCTTCGAAACTTCCTCGAGGGATGTGAAGAAGGGTTTACCCAAAGCTAGCTGTCTAGTGCTAGCTAGTACCGGACAAGCGCATAAGTAATGAATGAGAGTGTTTTTTTCGGTTGCGTCATTACAACTCCGACAGTGTGTATTATGTGGGATGCCTAATCTGACTGCATGGTCCCCTATAGGCCAGTGGCCTGTGTTAATCGCCGTTATTCTGGCTATATCTTTACGTGTTTTACTCAGGAGGTGGTTTGTTTTTTCCCTGCTATAATTTGGCCACATCCATCTGGATATGACACAATTTGTTAGCCTCCTCCATCTGAGATTGGCTTTCGATAGGGATTCTGCGGAAATTGTTGCTTTGACTGCTCCTATTGGAATTTTGACCGATCCCGCAAGTGAGCAGTGGAGGCTTGAACCTCGCCTGGCCAGCTCGTCAGCCTGTTCGATTCCATAAATGTTGCTATGGCCTGGAACCCAGATCAGGGTAATCCTGAACTGATCAACTGAGGCCAACTCTTCTCTATATTCTAATACTAATTTTGAGTTTATATTGACTGAGGCGATAGCCTTGATCGCAGCTTGACTGTCAATGAATATGTCTATCTTTTGCCTCGGAACTATGTCCGTATGTAGTTTGATTAGGCGACAGGCTTCACGGATAGCAAGTATTTGCGCCTGAACCAAATTGGCTGTGTCCGGGAGCATGAAGGATTTTGAGATGCTCAGGGACTCCTAAAATACACCCGCACCTACTCCGCAGTCCATTTTTGAACCGTCGCGTCAGTGTAGATTGTTAAGTTCGAGTCCCTGTTCACCCGTCCGTCATGCCAGTCTAATCTTGAGGAGAATTCTATTTTAAATTGTTTTTTAAAAAGTATTCTGAGGGTAATGTACCTAATCCGAGGATGGTACTAGCTCTCTTGCTAAAGGAAGCAGAATGTATTGCTATGACCGTAGGGTCTTGCGTATGCGAGTCTCTGAGTCTGATCGCGCTCTGTATTGTGATGTTTGTAATATCAAGGTCTAAGGGTAAAAGATGCAGAAGGACTGTGATGGCATCTGACGGTGTTGACCGCAAAGCGCCTGTGGTGGCTATGCATATGCCGTTTTTTGGACTCTGTTGAGCTTGGTTATGCTGTAGGCTTTTCCGAGAGCCGGCCACCAAACTACTGACCCATAAGTGAGGATTGGTCGTACTCTGAACGTCTGAATTGAAAAAAATTTTCAGGACAGTATTACTCTCGGCGAGGTGGCGCAGTGGAAAAAACCTCAAGATGTAATTTCTGTTTTTTCAGGGATCGAACATAAGAAGGATCCCCGCCAGCACACTAACCACTGAGCCACTGCACCCACAGGACAGGTACAGCTAGTATATTTATTTTGCAACCAAGTTGTCTTCTCCCTAGGTACTTCAAAATTTTCATTGGAGAAGAGTTAGGAGCCATATATCAGTCCTATAGAAAACGTATCCGATGATGTTTATTAGTTATCTTGGCTCAGAAAATAAAAAATATATCGTGTTTAGGTTCAAGTTCAATAGTATCTTATCCAAGAGAACGTATTTTGAGAAAACTAAAATAATAGATATTAGATACTAAAATCATGAACATCGAATGCAGAAGGGGTAAACTGTTTCTTATTCTCATCCACCAAATTTACCGTAAAACCCACTTTAAAATAAAAATTTTGTTTAAATAGCTCCCAATCCACTATTAAGCTCGAGGTACATTAGCGCCATCCACTGGCACATATTTTTCACGTATGTATACTATTTCCAACTTCTTCATTAAGTTGCACACTTCCAATTAACTGATAAGCCCATAGCTACTCTCGCATACATTCTTCAAGTCATATAAAACAATTTACATTCTGCTCGGATGCTCTCTTAAAGCGTCTTTCGCCCCAAAAAATCCCATTCATACATTTTCTGAAACACTATAATACAAAACTACACAAAAATGTTCCCAAATGTAACCCATGCAAATGAATTTATGGCATCAAAATAAAATTAAGTTTCCCCACATGTCCCGAGAAAGGAAACAATACAAAAAAATAACCACACCATCCAAATCCCAACTATTATTACCGCCATCGTCTAGTCTCGTACACACAAGGACAAAGAGATTAACATGAAAATTATCACAATAGAAAATCTGTTATTCCCATGAGGACACATATAAATTGTTGGACGAGCGACACGATAACCAAGTGAAATGTTTGATGCTGTTAAGCTAGGCTAAAGCAGGCATATTCTGCGCCTATATTTACTAACCAAAAGGGGGTGACAACTACTGACAACTGAGTTCTCGCTTTTGTTATAATTGTGGAATTTTCTTTTGAAGGAACTGCTGCAGAAGACAGTCAGTGTTCTTATTGTGCACTTGTAATAAAGGTATAATATGCAGATGTTTCCATGTAGTTGCCTTTACAATATTTGATTGAAAGTTAACTGCAACTGATTGGTTGTCGATTGTAAATTAAATTAATTCTCATTCGCTTAGGTTAAATAGATTCATTTGAATAAGAAACGTCTTTCTGGTATCTAACCTGAAAGTTTGAGATTAGGTCGACACAATCGAATGCAAGGAAGAGGGATGTTAGCTTCAAACTTATTTAGAGATAGTACGATTGTGTATAACGAAGTGTTTTTATAAAGACTTAAAATTTGCATTTTGGGGTACTCTTTGGAACTACTGAAATGATTCCAAAACTTCTACCTGCAACAGAAAACTACACCATCACTGAGTGATATAGGCTATAACAGGGCTGGGCAAACCATTTCCGCCAGCCCATTTTCAGTCGACCGCGAAAGAATTTTAATTAAATGTTTTTAAATAAAATAAATCTTGTTCTCCTTCATTAATTTTTATATAAACCAATTCTTTCTTCAACACTAAATTTGTTCTTGTAAAATTTCTGAAACGAAAAATTGGCAGACGGCTTTTGCCGCATGCTTTAAAAAATTGACATGTAAATGTAATATAAAAAAATATAGTACATTTTTAATAAAAAAAAAAAAAAATTGTTGATTGCGGTTGTTGAGATTTTCGCAGTGTAAATCTAATTTTCACAGACCGAAAACTGCAATTTCACAATTTTAAAAATCGTGTCAATTTTTGAAATGCTGTCATCACTATGACGTTAGGTTTTGTCTACACACAACCTTGGGATAGAATCTGACAAGATTGACAAGATTTTTGGCATGTGTAATTATTGAATTATTGACATTTATACCTATAAAAGCGAAATCAAGAGGTGAAGACTTTTAATGCTGCTTTTAAAAAATGCATTCCTTAACAATACCAATACCAAAAACTTTTAAACTTGGCATTCTGTGCTGTAAAATTTTGAAATTTCCGCATGGCTTCAAAGGGTCACTTCCGGTGCGTTTTTTCGACCATAAAGCCTAGTATCCTGCTCGCGCTTAATTTTAGCGAGCGCTTTTCTCTCCACAGCACAGATAAATGCTCGCTAAATTCGTTGTACAGGATATAAGTAGATAGGACACACACCAAAATTTGTTTGCCACATGTATTTTGATTTTTGTTATTTTTTCACTTTTTTCCTACTCACTTACATCGATTATCAAGTATTCAAAGAAATATTCAATTAAAAAATTGTTTTGTTTGGAAAATGTCAAAATTGATCGCCGATTTAATGTACCAGCCAATTCTTTCGCGAGCTAAATCAGTGGAGACATTTTCTTGGCCGAGTATAACAAAATTGTACGTAGTACGTATAACACACAATATTGTTATATCGGACTGACATTAATGCCCAGTTGTACAGTCAGAGTTTAAACTCTCGTTTTGGTTTAAACCTTCGTTCAACAAATTTTCGGTTTTACTGTGTTCGTTTAAACCCAAAGTGGAGTTCAACTCTCGGTTTAAGTTAAACGCCTGCATTCTGCCGTTTAAACTTTCGTTTCGCATTTTGAGGTTTATTTTGACAGCTGCTATTTCATACAGAGAGATAGAGAGAGAGAACAGAAATGAGAAATTGTTTGGGTGCTGCACTTCTTGAATTTATATGAGTGAAAAGTAGAGCTATGATTAGTTCCAGCATTACTGCGGTAAACCCACTGTCATCAGAAAATTTCAATAGATTTTCAACCAATATAATGCACTTTTCAATGAAAACGCCTTTTTTCAAGTGAACATCAGGTAGATCTTAGCCCAAACATAATGTAGACAAGCGTAAATTGTATTGAGGTTTTTTCAAATTATTTCTTTTCGTGTGTGGAAATGACGATTATTTTTTTGTAATGTACTAGTGATTTCTTTAGATTCTTCGCGAACAAAATATATTTCTATACATACTCTATTCTTTTTACAATGCAATTTGTTTGTCAGATTTTGAACACACTTCTCGGGACAATGCCTGTTCAGTTCAAAGGTTTCGGAGTTCATACCATTTTGGTATACAGATCTGGATTACCTACATTTTTTGTTTAAAAAAAAAGTAAAACCAGAACAAGATTGTCTCGGGACAATGCCTGTTCAGTTCAAAGGTTTCGGAGTTCATACCATTTTGGTATACAGATCTGGATTACCTACATTTTTTGTTAAAAAAAAAAAGTAAAACCAGAACAAGATAGCGCAGATTTTCGTAGAAACACCAGCAAAAAACTTTGCGCCTACCTATTACCAGACAATGACCCTAATTAGAGGCTCATAAAATCCTTTCAATATTTTACTGGCGACGGGTGATTGGATGTGGTAAAAACCCAGCGAGTTACAAAGAAGCAGTACCTGTGATCGAATCCGTCTGAATGCCACATACACTTCAACAACTAGATATGTATTATTATTGAAAAAAAAAAGAAATAATAATTACTGCAATAATTAATTGGTGAAAGTTGATGACAGTTCAAACATGTGTCAAAAATAAATCAATTCACTTCGTTAATACCAAAATACACAATGTAATAATATTGCACACATTTTCTTTTATTTACAAATGGTAAAATAGATAAAGTAGAGAAAAGCAATAACCATTTACTTGGTCAAAAGTGCGCTGGTAGAAAAATATCCCCTTAAGGGAAATTGTTCTGCGCTTCCACAACTGCGTTTAGTAAACTGTCAGATTATTTTGTACTGTGAAACTGAACGAGTTAAACCAAAAGTTTAAACTCTCGGTCAGGTTTAGTTAAACTTCAGTTTAAACTCTGACTGTACAACTGGGCATAAGTGTGTCCCATCTATATGAAAGTAAGAATTTAGCGTGCGGAACAGGATACTGCTTTGCTAAACTGCCTCGCTAAATTTTATCTCTGTAGACATTTTTGTATGGGAGATAAAATTTAGCGCGAGCAGGATACTGGGCTTAACTTAAGAAAGAAAGCCAAAGTGATGGTAGTCAGTGTCTGTTGACATATAAATGGGGTTGCCAAGACCATCCGACCATTTTAAAGATGGCAACCCTAAATTTCTGTTAAACGCATCGCAGTATCTTTCATTTGGCTCTGATGGCAACCTTTAACTCGATGAGCTAAGTTGTAGTCGAAAAACAGGTCCCTTAAAAAGGGGTTGCCAACCCCATCCGACCATTTTGAACTAGGCAACTCCATATATTTCGCTTAGTCCCGTTGAGCTCTACAATTTGGAGAACTTTTAACCGTTAACTCGATGGACTAAGTTATGGTCGAAAAAACGCACCGGAAGTGACCCATTTTAGACGTCATCCGACCAAAATATTTTAGGCAACCCGGGTGCGTTTTCTTAGTCTCGATTAGCTTTATTGTCTAACTCGCATAAGAATCTTTAACTCGATGAGCTAAGTAATCCGACGGTCGCCGCTTGGACTAAGAGTTTAAACCGAGTTTAACTTAACCGGCCATGGACGGGGGTTTAAACCGAGTTTAAGTATGCCTGAGGCCAAATCATTTCGTATAGAACGGAGTGATGCAGATTTCTTTGAACGATTTCTGCTGACCAAACTAGCTGCTCACATGGTTTTTAATAAAATAGAACACAGAAAAGAACATCTTATTGCAGTAATAAATGCACTGTCCGAGGCGTCTGAATTGAGGTGAATTAAAAACCTTGCGCTCCACTTAACTGCAAATTATTTGTTCTGGCGTTTGAGTTAATTTGCGTTGTAGGTATACAATTGTCAGTACCCTACTAAACTTGACCGTAGATATAGGTTATCGGGTGACGCTATTGAGCGTTTGGCCATCATCCAGAAAGACATTCCTTTATACTCATACATATGTCATAATAAGATTTGCTGTATAGGATCCGTATATACCTACACAAATTAAGTCGCTAAAAAGACAAAGATTTTTTTTTATATATCGCACTTCCATCCCAGTGGTCGTTAACTTAAGCACCGGTGTACACATGCCTCACGGAAGTGTTCACCGGGGCTAAACGTCATATTAGCGGGCCTCAGTATAAATAATAGCTCTCTTGCATGTGTTGTCTGTTGTCTCACTTCATAGAAGGTGATTTGCATGAAAGGAATATTTTTATAGGCCTGTGGCCTTCAGTTGGTATAAAGTAGACGAACATCAATACATATCTGGAATTAAAGTGCCTTGGGTGAAAGGACACACACTTTACGAATCAGCTTCGAAATTGGTTGGTCCGAAATTGCATTGGCTTGAGAGTTTGAGACAAGTGAAGAAAATGCCAGTATGCTCTTCCAAGCGAGAAGTTCTAAGCAAGAAACGAAACACTTTCAAATTAAAAGTAGCGAAAATCATAGCACATGCGGTATATAACTTCAGGTATCACCTTAAGATGCGATACCTAAAGATGAAGCTTGCCATTTAAAATGGTTAAAAATGGTTGGACTATCATTATTCATTTTCTGATATAACCCGTAAACCATCGATGTATTAAAATTGAATACCGTTACTTATTTTGTACAAGACGAAAGAAAAGGTTAATGTTTGCTATTGTGACTTCGTTAAAGTGTTCAGTAAAAATGGGTATATAGATGTATGTATATATGGTACCGCTCAATTGGCCTATGCGAAATGTTGGGTGTAGAGTAAAATCATATATTTTCGGAATGAAATTCGATATCGAAACGTGCTTAAATTAAGCCTATTCCAGAACAAATAGACAGCAAATACACAAACCTGTGCTCGGTTCGGAGATTGCAAGAACAAAAATAGTTCATCTTCTACATGATATTTCAGCTCCTTAAGTACTTATCTGATGTGTGACTCCATTCGGAGAGGCGCTCAATGTGCAGACTGAGCAGAAGAAACATTTCGACATTGAATAACTACAAATAGAATCGGCACCGATGCAATCATCCGCTACGCGGTCCATACGTCGCTGCGATCGTTTGTGCTGGTTTGTGAAATGGATCTGGGCATATCTGGGATTGAAGATTGGATAAACAAAATCCCAACAAAAATATCCCTCTAAGGAATGCTGGATGGGTCATTTTTTGTTGTAAACCAGTCTGAGGTAGGATATTTCATGCTTAGCTTTGCTGTCGAAATGTATATAGAGAAAACAAAAGAAAAAAACAAAAACAAACTGGTTTGCCTTTTCTCTTTCTTCATTCCCCATCCTCATCCATCAGTATAAAATTCTTTCTGATATGACGTAACAGGGTAGGGAACTAGTTTGGTTTGGAAGACAGTAAAGGAGATGCAATATTACAAACAAGTATCAATAACAAAAGCAATGTGTAGGATTTATGACTTTTGGAGAGGGAGGGTGATGCAAGGGGTGAGTTGGGAAGGATAAATTGAATAAAAATGATTTTGGCTTTCTTGCTGACATTATATAGGTACACAAGATTTTAAGATTGTGCATAAATGTTCTATGTTAGAGTCTCACTATTTTGCCTATATTTTTGTTAAATATGCATAGATTTTATTGATTCTTTTTCTAATTATGTAATTCAAAAATTTTATATCTCGCAAACTACCAAATCGATTGAGTTCCAATTTCCAGGCAATCTTAGGTATTGGACCGATATTGCTCCTGTGAAGATTGGTCAAAATTGAACAATCGGACTGAATAAAAACCATAGGAATCTCATACCTACATTGGTATCACGAAAATCACCTACCCGATTAAGCTCAAATTTAAAAAAAATGTTTGTTAATAGCCCAAAGGTAAAAAAAACTCAAGCACTTTTTAAAATATGGAACATGCATTGGGCTGATAGACAAAAATGTATCTGGGCAATACAATTCCTAGGCACGAGCAAAGCCGACGGGGTAAAGTAGCTTAGCTATGCCTATACATGGCGTTTTTGTTTTTAGGTTTATCTGAGCTCTGAACAAAGCTCGAAAATTTTGAACATCTGAACTGAAACACACTTGAGCACATATCTGTCATATTTTTTTTAGATATTAATTGTTATTATTTATTAATTTGGTTTACCTACTGTGCCAGAACAACAACACTCGTCCACCACTTAACTATACATACCTATTTTGATTATCCTGTCAAATGTCACTGTAAAGTGTGTAAAGCTAAGTAAACATGATTGTAAGATCTTACAATATTGTCAGATCTGTCAATGCTCTGACAATGACAGACAATGAGCTTACAACAGCCAACTACCTTACATACAATACAAAATTGTGCGTTTCAAACGGTTGTAAGATTTTGTCTCAAAGTCTTACAATTTCATTGTCAGATGCATGTCTTACAATGGTCTTACAATTACTTTTCTGACAACGTTGTAAGGTTGAAAATTGTGTGTTCACACGGTCGGCACTCGGCAGATATTTGAATATGAAACATTGGTCGATCTGTTGTCAGACATTGGCAGATAAATTCAAAGTCTTGTGGTTTTTTTTTGTAATAAGGATAATGAATTAAAATATTGCACTCGCAACTATTTTAACTGCCTACATGTTGGAAGACAACGAGGAAGATGAATTTCCTTAAAAACGACGTCGTGTTTATACAAAGGATTCGATAGCCCGTCGCGTCGTCAGCAGAAGGGATTCTACTCCAAATTATTCGTCGAATTGCGACCTGAGGAGCCAGAACTCTATCGCAATTTTTTGCGGATGTACTCAAAACTATTTGATGATCACGGTATGTTCATGTTGACGGTATACCTATCCCCTTCGCCAATATGAATATCTAATAAAAAGGAAGTGTCGTCGACTGCCTAGTTTTAAAAAAAACACACAGAAAACAAGAATTATATCACAAACTTCAGACCATACATTTTTTTTTTAGTCTTTTTTAATGCTGGCGACTTGTCCAATGCACAGTTGTTTGCATCGATTAAATTATTTTCCATTGTGTATAAAAGTAAACTTCGATTTCGCGTCTATAACATAGGTTAAACTGTCTGTCAATGAAAAAATTGTAAGCTAATGTCAGCTTCCATAAACAACGACATCTGACAATTTCTGATGAGTCTTACAATGTCCTAATTGTCAGACAATAATAAAAATTGTGTGTTCAGACTTGTTCCGACGATCGTTAGCAACCTGACAATTTCATTGTCACTACTAGAAGTATGAATTAAGAAAAGGACGGCGTTCCTTAAGGTGCCAAGTTTGATTTTGAATTGGATTTCGAAATTTTGTATGCTGAAATGTTGAATTCAGACGAGGTGTAAAAGTACTATAACATAATTTCGTAGCAAGAATCTAATGTAAACTGCAAATATTCTTAATATTCCTACATACATACTATAATCCAGATTTGAAATTTATCGGGATGAGTTGGTTGATTGCTGCAATAGCATTCAGCGTATCACTGATCTGCATACAGCTGCTCCTAAAATAATTGTACATATTTAAATACAAAAGGTTAATTTTGGGTTTAAAATTAAAATAAACAAATGAACTCGAACTGTCAGCCCACAAATCGCATACCTACTTATTCACAGTTTGAAGCAAACTACCTACTAGAGGTACAAACGAATCCGCCCTGTCGTTTAGAGTGCAGATAGGTACCTACCACCATGCAGACAGACAGACAGAATTGCGAGACTCACTTTTTGATCTCTACAATCCTCTTAATATCACAATTAATAGATCTAAATTTGGATTTAAAACAATATCTTTCTGATCACAGAATCCGTCGTATTCGGAATTTTGCTATACGAACCCCGAAAGAACTATCACAGATTCCGTTGTGGTGGAAATTTTTGCTACGAGTTAAATTCCGAATACGACGGATTCTGTGATCAACCAGAATACTTCCTACATGATGAGAAAACTGAAAAATGGGATCGATCTAGGTACCTACGTGATTTTATTTCCTAAAATTCAATCAAGCTTCCCTACTAGTACACTTACCATGAACTTTACATGCTTACCCACCCCATAACTTTCAAATCATCAAAACCTGCCTTGACACCTAAGTTCAAAAGCCACCACCATGCCACCGCTGCTGCCCATAAATCGAAGAAATACAAAATATGTACTGTAAAGAATCTGATCTGTGATTTCATATTATTTCTCCTTTCCACATTGTTATCCCAATGCACATCACACTCGTCTCCTCATGCTAAAATTACCCCTCCCCCACAATACACAACACCGCTAACTTCCTATACATATTTGCGAAAAGTACCCGATCATTGATTTAATTTTCCTTTGCATATTCCACTTCTGCTCCACAACCATTATTATGCAATCGGTGCAATCTCTTTCATCTGCATGTTGTCAATAAGACGAATAAGAAAAGAAGAAGGGGGTGGTATTCACAAGAAAAATAAACATTGGAATATTTTGGGAAATTATTTTTATTTAATGCACGAACCTAGAAAAATGTGGTAAATGCATACACTAGCTTAATACAAATTTCCGCCGCAATGAAGGTCCGTATGTCGCTTCAAAATGAGATGTGTCCACTTCTATTTGTATTTATTCAATGATTTCGATTGCATTTTTCTCGAATTCGGAGAAAATAGCAAATTCTAAACATATTTTTCCGTGAACCAATTTTTATTGTACACCATTCTGTAGAAACTTCTTTCGGAGTCCTACGTGAAACCAAGTGCGTTTACAATAGAGAATAGACGACAGAACCTTTCTCAAATATTTTGAAAAAATGCATATAGCTACGTAAATAACTAAGTTGGGGCTACCCAAACTTAAACATTATAAAATTATATAATCGCACCAGGACATCTATGAGTTCGAAAATATAAAAAGATACGCAAACGAATGGTTGCGAAATGTTAGGCTCAAGGTGCCTTTAAGTACCTGTTGCGCTAACTATTTACTTAGTTAATCGCACTAGGATTAAATGGAGTATACAATACCGGGGGATTTATCCTTAAATGCGCGGCGGATCGTATTGAAAGCGATTCTTCGATTTCGATCGTCTTCGCTTTTGCTTATTCTCAAATGTGAACCTGCTTTCCAGTTTTTTTCCAATTCGACCTCCAATTTTCCATTAATTTTCCCAAAAGTTTGCCAGCTTTTCCAGTCACAAGAATTTAGTTTATTTTTTATCCGCAATAAATCCGCCAGCAATCCGTCACCTAAATAGCTCTCGCTTTTGATTGGATCAAATCGCTTTTGGAATTACAAAAATACAAATCCGCCATAAAAAGCGATTCGCCGCGCATTTGGGAATAAGCCCCCTGATGATCTGATCACTAGCGATTTCAAAATAGAATCCAATTGGGTGTCTTCAGCGGAACTGAGCAGTTATTGATACAAAACGAAGTTAAGATTTATTTCTGATCTTAGGGTTAAACAAAAAAAAAATAAGAAAAGCATAGAACTTTTACAAAATCATATTTGCGAACATTATCATATAAAATTATCTATTGTGATGGTCAACAAATGTATTTTAGGTACGTTGATTATTGGTACAATGTCCTATAATAATTATGGACTTATTCGTTTATGAATTCTATGTTGTGTTGTCATTCGAAGTACTTATCTAATCGTCCGAATAGAATTCCCTATAGCGACATTGAGTTCAATTAGCATATGGAGCATTGAATCAATACAGTTGAAAAAATTAAATAATTTAGCTATTGGGTAATTGGTAAATAACTTTGCGTTATTGTTTATCCCTTACAGTCCTAACCTAAATACATACAATCTTGTTCAGAAAAAAACGTCTGCAGAACCATTTGGATTGTGCACATTCTTTAAACTAATTTTCGGATGAATATTCCAAAAGCAATTTTGAAAATTGCTCATATTGTGTTAAAATTCAGAATTCAGGCCCATTTCGAAATCGAACGGTTTATTTTTGATAGCAAAATGAGCGCCATTTAAACTGAGCAACATGTTTCAATATTCTAAACAACATGGAGAATACATACATAATTTGAAAATGAGCTCAAAATGTTGTTTTTCAATTGCGTACATATGTATGGCATTTGTCGACGAACAATTACAAGCATTCGACGGACGGTTTCACTAATTTATCTTTGAACGGTTGGTATCACTTTAAGCCCAATGAAAACGCAATTTACATTTAGCGGTTGATATAAAGAAAATTATACTTTTAGATCGATTCGGAAATCGAACAAACCGATTGCAAACCAAATTCTGTACAAACGCTCAAATTATTTGAAAATAACCACCACCTAATATCACATACTCGAACCAATTCGCAGTGTGTGCACAACCCGTATAACATTCGAAATTTAATATCGAAACGTGCTCAGTTTAAGTAAGTTTAAAACCATTTTCAGCTGCGACATAACTCTCAATTCGATATCGAAATGTGCCCATTTCAATCGTATACTAGAACCATGTCAAAATCGTGCTTAAATTCGCAATATTTTTGGCCGCCCCTATCAAAGACACAATTCGAACTATTCGTTTCTGAACAATTCGCGCTAATAATTATTCACAATCACATTTTGTATAAATCTATAAATAATTTTATTTTGCACTTCATTTTATTTCATTTGCCAAGGTATTATCCCTTATCTCTTACCGAGATGGCGGAACAGTTTAACATTCACCTTATATGGGTGCCGGGCGACAGGGACATTCCGGGGAATTCCAAGGTCGACGAATTCGCTACCCATGGCGTAACTTTGTCAATTCTACTGGAAAAGGAGAATCTCTATGCCTCTCGCTACGTGTATACTTCTAATTAAACAAAATGCGATACGCGTCACTAATCCAAGGTAGTCAAACTGCACCACGTGCTCCATCACGAAACAGATCTGGCCCATGCTGGATCTTAAGCGCTCCAACAATCTTGTAAAATTAAAAAGATCCAATATAAGCACACTAGTAAGTGTCATCACGGGACACTACATTATTGGGAGACATGCTCTCAGGCTGGGCCTCCCTTCAATGATTTCTGTAGAAGCTGCATGGACGAGGAGGAGGAAGAGACAATCGTTCACCTCCTATCTCCGATAATACTTCTTCGACAATATCGGCGAACTCGCTAATGTAAGCATAAGTTGCCTCCAACGCTTCACTCGCAGCTCACAATGGGCCTCTTCTGGCATAAGTGAGCCTGCCGTGTGTGCGTGTACCCGAGTAATTAGCGGAGGCCATAGATTGGTACAAAGCGGAAATTACCGGAGCAGGGACATAAGTCCATGAGACATAAATCCATAATCAAAATATGGAATGGCCTTATGACCGAAGTGGGTCATAATTGCAATATTAACAGTTTGGGACCACTTTTTAATTTTTCCAATGCATTCAAAATAATGCATCACTAAATACATCACAAATAAACCGTTATTATGGTGGGTTTCCTTTTTTTCCTAACGCATCTTCAATCAGCCTTAAATGCAGTAACGCACTTCTTGCAAAGTCTTAAAAAAAATTGGAACAAGGGAGAATCGATTTGGTGTGAAAATTTAAAATTCGCGCAAATCGATCCTCCCTTGCTCAAAATTGTTTTTGGCTACGCATTTAGGTTCATTAAAAGTCGATCCTCCCCTTCGCAATCGTTTCCTGGCTACGCCTTCGGTTTATTTACATGACCAAATTGATCGCTCCTATTGTACACTTGTGCAGTGTGCCAGGACCTACCTACCTTTTGAAATAGTCTGCTTGCCTCGCAGATATTTAAAACTGAGCAAGAAGTGCATTTAAAGCTAATTGAAAATTCTTTAGGGTAAAAAAGGAAACCCACCTTAATGACGGTTTATTTGTGATGTCTTTAGTAATATATTATGCAATATGAAAAGTTGAGAAAGCCTAAAGCAAAATACAATTTTGCGTCTGAGAATAAATAAAAGTGGAAATTCATGAGAACATGTTAGATGGGACATAATTCCATACACGATTTCTATGGACTTATAACTTACTTCGGTGAGACATAAGCCCATAATCAAAATATGGAATTATGTCCCACCGAAGTGGGTCATAAGGCCATTAAGGACTTATGTGTCATGGACTTATGTCCCTGCGCCGAAATTACCGCCAAGTATGGAAGAATGTGGAAAAGTATCAATTTAGTTACGGATTTGTTATAAGCCTCAGAAAAGAACTGTGCGACAAGATAGCGAATGTGTTATAAAAATTATAGCTAAATTCGCCAACATCAGCCTAAGCGCTCACGAATACGTCCGACGATAAACAGCTAGATATAGAAATACTACGCAACGAGATTTTACGTTGAATCCTCTGCAATCAGAATAAACCGCCAGAACCTTCACCGATCGCATATCCCTTAAACTTTCGATGAGTGCCGCATCGAGGTGGAGGCACTTTATGAATACAAGTGGATTGCAAAGCGAGCAAAAGAGAAATAATGCACAAAATCGACTTCTCCCAGCTCCAAGGAAAGGAAAGAGCGAAAGGTAAAATTAATTTGTCAACAAGATCCTACTAAGCAAGCATGTAGAAAAACGGGGATCAAACTGGAGACCTCTCGCTCAGTAGTCGTGCTTACTGACTTACGCACTGCGCCCATAGTTAACTAATAAAACCTTGTCAAAAAATACTCATATATAAAGCTACTTGCTACTATTCCACTCATGTCACAAATCGTATACATTTTTGACATGTTGATATATATCTGATTTTGTCATATTGAAGTCGATTTTTAAAATGTGTAATAGTAGCTTCAGACTTTCATTATGTCAGTCTTGCTCTATGCTGAGAAGCAGGACGTAAACGAAGGCGGATGAAGATATCCCTAGTTTTAAATGAAACTTTCTTAAAGTGATTTTCGGTACCGTTCGACTTCGATGGAAAACATAGTAGAAGAAGACCTCGCCTTAAGTGGTGCGTGCAAAGTAAAAGGGAATCTCAACTATGTATAGACCACGCTCAATTGCGGGCTTATTTGTTGCGGCCTAGTCCACTCCAGCATAACCTACTTCTCTAATGTGTTTTATGACCATCTACGCAGATATTATTTCCTTTTCGCAAATGCCACGATCTACCTACCCAACCCTTTAGACTATGGAATGAACTTCAGCAATGGCAAAAAGAGATAAAAACAAATACTTTCTCTAATCGTCGATGATTTTATGTTGGCTTAGATGGCCGTTAACGACATACAAGTAGCATTTTATTAATCAAAATTAAGCGTGAGTTCAAGTAAGTGCTTCAACTTGTAAGTTAAGAACTTCTCTATGTCTTTGAAGGTTATACAGTCTGCCATTCGCCCAGAAAACTTTCCGGACCACATCTGAAAAATGCCAAGTGGTTAATTTCGCTGTACGTGATATCGCAGCAGCCAAACACAACTTTATTGCGTTCAAAGATTTGATTACTCCCTCCAACACAACTGCTTAGAAGTCTCCCAATCCCAACAAAGGAGTAGCTACACGTTCAAGTTAGTCCCGCACATACATACAGATCATCCTCCGACTAGACTCCCTAATAACGCTTTGATCCGTTTAACTTTTCGCCACTCACCCGTGACATTCGACATTTTTGTACTGCACAGCACTGTGGCCGAAAATTTCCTGTTGCAGCATTTTATCTGCAATAGGGATAAGCTTTGTTGTATATAAATACAGACGAGTGTGTTTAGTTGCGAAATAACTTTCTAACAAATTCGCACAGAACAATCGAAATCGTTTTATGCTTTGGAATTTAAAACGTCTACAGCATCCTCTATCACGTTCCGTCTTCTAAGCTATTTATCTCTGCATATGCATGGCTGACAGTCGGAACTCGGGAGTGCAAAGCTTAAAGTTCACCTTAAATGTCATTTGTAAGCGAAATGAGACATGAGGAGCAAAAAAGACCGAAAAAAAAGTCAAGATGTCATAAAACACGAAACAAATTACATTTTCTTTTGCAGGATAGGTTTATGGGACCATAGTACCTATACCGATGATGGAGTGAGAGTGGGGAATTTACGAGCCATGATAAATTTGATTTCGAAAAAATGCTATACCACGGTGAATGGCTATGGCGAGCAGAACCTACCCGTAGATAAATTTTAAGGGATGCAAGGATTTGACAGGAAGTTAAAGTGGGTTCTAGTTTTCCATTAGATTTCTGCTGTGTTGTTGTTGTCGTCGGTCGCTATATTCGGTTCCGAAAATGGGTACAAGTGAAAAATTGAAGGTTAAGTGGAGAATGAATGGTTGGATCGATAATGCCTTAACTGTTTGTGCTGCGCCGGGATTTAATAGAGTTCAAGACGAATTTTTACTTTCACAATGGATTTTCGGTCTAACTGGTATAGATAGGAGCGTGCTGTTCGATTGATTTATTTTTTTTTCTTGCTGGTATTGAAATATGTACTCTGCTTATTTGTATTCATTGTTATTGGATTTCCCGGCGAAATGGTGGTGCTGTAGAGGTTAGACTCTAGCTTTATGTAGTGCTATAGACTTTTATTACTCGATTATGGGTTTTCTTGAGAATGGTATTTTTTCGGGGGTAAACAGAAGCATTTGCTTGATATTTATGTTAGGAACACGGCACTTGAAATGGATATGAATTGGAATTAGGTGGTAAAAGCTGATATTATTGGGTTATCAATGTTTCACATTTCAATTTACAAGTTTTGTATGAGTGGTTAGGTTTTCCTGGTCTGAATATAAACAAAAATTATGTATACATAATATATAATCATCTATATAAGGATAAGAGCAACTACATTTAGGGCGATGCTGAAGCCGAAGATAGACTTAGCCGGCCATAGGTACATCCTTTTCCAGGTCAAATGCAAAGCCATTGCTTTGTAGGAGAGGACGAGTTTGCGAAAGGCTAACTGAACTGGGTACCGTTGGAGATACACAAGTACCTATAAGTACCAACGTGTTTTTGACTTCTAGGGAAAAAATAATATTGATGGTGAAGGATGTTCCTCAAAATCTGGCTATAGTATAGGTATATCACCAAATATTTCGAACTGACGTACCCGGATATAAAGACCACTTGTAGTCTGTAGATCGTTAGTCTCCCGCTGTAACCCAGAACTGCAGAGTCAGAAAACTTCTTAATCGATCGCTTAAGGCTGGAACTATTCTGACCAAAAGACTATAAAAAGATAATTCGTCTATCAAAAATTGCTTCCTATCAAGCACAAGGTGAGACCATCAGTAGGTTGATAAAAGAGATGACTACTTCCTCGGTAAGGTCTTAATTATATAAGACTGTTTTACAGCTATTGCTGAAAAGCTTCGAGATACTGGTCAAGATTCATGTGTGCATGTGTGCACGAAGTATGCACCAACTATCTGAAAAGAAACTTGCATATACCAGCAGTCGCGCGTGGGCGGTTTGTGTGACTCTGCTAGACAACACCATCAGGCTGTAGATGAGACTTGCACTTTGTGCTAACGCGCCAGACAGCCTTGGACATGGTCGATTAATGGTGCACTAGGAATGGGCTTTCGGTCTATCCTCTGAAAACTGAGGTTGTTCTTTTCACGAGACGGAAGACTGTGACCGGTCTTACAAGGTCAGGCGCTTCTAAAATGCATCTCTTTCCAGATCTATGATGAAGTGAAATATGTATTTGGGAGTGATACTTTACGATAAGAAGACACTGCTTTGAGCAATTCATATCAAGTCAGAGACACCTGTAACGAACGTCTGACAAACACACAGAGTTTACTACCGATCCTAAGAAAGTTTGTCAATTCTGCCATTCTGACTGTGAACAACATTTTAGGGGCCTTCCAAAAATCGGTACCCTCAGCAGAATGGCTGTATGAAAATGCGCCCGTAGTAAAAAAACAGTTGCTCCAACTATTCCTTTTTTTTATGCTTTTATCACCGTCTGTAGCAATCTTAGACACGGTGGCTGTCGCCTTCTTGAATATGGACAACACTCGACTTCTCTACTAGGAGATCTATCCTATCCCAAAAGGATAGTACCCTTAATAGTTTAAGAACGCAAGAATTCTTCAAATTCGGTAGCAAAGCTGAACTCTTTGACCCATATTGGGATTGCAATAAGTGAGATGGATTTTGAAGGATCTTAGCTCGTTTGAGCAGCGAACTTCTCTTTTTTCATTGTAGAAGCAATCAGTAGGGCCCGAAGAGATATTTCGTCGAAGATGGCGCTCACAATTCAAAGGGAACCAACCCACTATGAGCGCCAGGCATTGAGTCAAGGATGGGTGATCCTCTTATCCAGCGTCATCTAAAAACTAAATAAGTAACTCATAGATAGCTCAAATCCATTGTACCTATAGTTAGATTAAGTATCTTTAGCAAGAAACCCTAATTTCTTCTTTTAAAAATGACAGTGAAGACTTTTCCCATTTAGTAGGTAAATTATCGTCAAAATTTCTGCCACCTCATTCCCTTTATATGTTTTAAGGTACCTACAGTCCTACATTAATTATAGCCTCAAGATAGTCATCATCATCATTCCTCTACTTACTTTTGCTATACCTACAAAGACGAAAATTAATTGAAATTTTGCGAAAATAAATTATTCCTCGAAGCTACCCTTTTACACATAAAGGTCACATACGTGCTCAAGTTCCTAAGCATCCTCCCACAAGTAATTAACCTCAAGGCAACAATTAATCCCATCCTCTTTATATACCTAACAATAATAGGCTTGCTTAAGTCTTAAATGATAGTAGTATACAGACAGACCTCTCCCCTTTAACCCTCATAAACTTTTGATTTCGATATCCTTCTCTATTCAAGTTAATTTGACCACACAAACAGTAAGGGAATGTATATGTCGCCCCAAAATGATATCTAATGTAAATTTACAACCCACCCTTCCGTTCATATACAGCACGCGCTGTACCAGAATGTATGGCAGTAGAAATTTACGATAATTTCTCTTAGATTTGACAGGATGTTCACAACTCACACAGTAGGCGCATCGCTTTGAAGCTGATTCGAATAAAAAATACACAAAAAGGCGGTAAGACAGATGCGCTCCAAAACACATTATATGTAGACTGGGGGGGGGACTATAGGGGATGGAAAAACCTTGAGATAAACAAAATTCATAATATTTCATCCCCCAAAAAAGTCACCCAGACCAGACAGTCAGCCGTCATATACACCCGCCTCCACCTTCCTTGTTAAATTCAAATTCAAAACATGTTTCGGTCGTAAATTTTTATGAATTTAATTTCCATTGATCAGTGGCCGTCATGGATTTAGGATTCTTATTTTGGTTTTTAAACGGAATCCGATAGAGGAGGGCTAGAGGTAATATCAAAGCGACTATGACAAACAGAATCCCCCATTTCGGGAAGGGATTTGATTTAACTATTTAAAAAGGTTATTGTGTTGTGGACTGTGGTATCTTTGTCGAAGTATTATTTGTACTGGAAAAGGCTTATTTTATTTTTATGGACTTGGAAGTTGGAACTGGCTGGAGAATGTTGCTTTTCAAATTAGATAAATATTTTGCAACGTGACTGTAGATGATACAGAGAAGTTGTCAAGCAATAAAAATGTTGAGTTATACTTTTATACACAGTTGGCCTTTTTCCCAATGGTTAAGGCTTTTCCCTATCCATTTTTTTTTTTTTTTTTTTTGTAAATTAAATAATTAGTCGAAAAAATGCAATCAAACAATGATATGAGTTCACGTGCCAAAGATAACGGTCAAGGTAGGTAGGTAGGTAATTGGGTGCTCTAGTGGCGGTTGCCACAGCTTCACGTAGACCATCAGTCGGGTCCATTGTGTCCAGTCACGGGAACCTTCCATTTAATACCTGTTGGAGACAAAGAATATACCGCTTTTATGGAGTCACCTAGATTTGGTATTAATCACAGGCATTCACAAGCTCTTGTATCCAGATTTCCAGCCTATCCTAAGAGTAACCGAAGGATGTAGAGTTTGTTGAACTACTGGAACCACCCCGACTTGAGTATGAATCTCAGGAGTTCTTTAAGATCAACATTCTCCAGATCCTCTAGCTCATCGAAGAAGAAGCTGTTGAGAATCTTTTGTCTGCTGTTTATAAGGGCTGGGCATTCGCAAAGCAGATGACGAACAGATTCTATTTCTTCAACGTCTCTGCAGCTTCTGCAAAAGTCATTATGCAGTATGCCCAGCCTTCCCGCGTGTACGCCTATCGCACAGTGTCCAGTAATGACCCCCGTGAGTATGCGAATATTCTTGCGGCTCAGTCCGATCATGAATTTGGATCTCTTTTTGCTCACTTCTGGCCACAATTCTTTTGCATGCCTGCAGGTGCTGAGATTGTTCCAGCGTAGGTTTGTTCTACTCAAGGATTCAATGTCCACCTTCCTAGCAAGCGTACTTAGCGGAGTTCTTATAGATTCTAGGGCCATTGATGCATGCATCTTTGACCCGTTTCTTGCAATCTCATCCGCTTGTTCATTACCCGGAATATCCATATGCCCTGGTACCCAGCATAGGGTCACCGTGTTGGCTTGCGATAGTTCATCCAGGTATTTCTTGCAATGACTTACTGCCCTCGACTTCACAACGACTGACTCCATGGCTTTTATGGCCGCTTGGCTGTCAGAGTATATAGTGATTTGTTTGTCGGCAATGTGACGTCTCTTTAGGTCCTTTGCCGCTAGGGTTATAGCAGCAATTTCCGCTTGAAACACACTACAGTCATCGTTTATTCGGAATGATTCTCGCAGGTTTAGGTTTTCGCTGAAGATGCCCGCGCCTGTACCAACATCCATCTTAGAACCATCGGTATAGAGGGCTATCTCCCCTTCTTCTGTAACTGCATTGTGCTCCCATTCATTCCTGTCAGGAATTCTGGTTGTGAATCTCCTTTCAAAAACGAGTGTGGGGGGTAGATAGTCTGTAGCTATCCTCTCCTTTGCCGCGCTCCATTGTGTTTCAATCGAGGCGTGCCCATAGGATTTGGATGACCATATTCCAGACTCTCTTAGTCTGATCGCGGTTTTGACCGCTCTACTGCTGCAGTAAATATCCAGAGGGGTGAGGTTTAGCATTACCTCCATTGCTGCCGTGGGTGTTGTTCGTAGGGAACCCGTAATCCCAATGCATGCCGCTCTCTGGACTTTAGTGAGGCTTGAGAGATGGTATTTTTTCTCCGTGGCCTTCCACCACACAATTGTACCATATGTTAGGATAGGTCGCACTATCGCGGTATACAACCAGTGTACCACGTACGGCCTGAAACCCCATTTGTTGCCGAATGCTCTTATACAGGCATATAGTGCCACGTATGCTTTTTTGATGCGATCCTCTATGTTTTCCTTCCAGCTAAGCTTGGAATCCAGGATAATACCCAGATATCTCGCTGTCTTTGATATTTTTAGATCCACCTCGCCCATCCTTGGTGGATTAAATGGGGGGATTACTCTCCTTCTCGTAAACAGCAAGATCTCTGTCTTTGATGGGTTCACACCCAGTCCACGACCCGCGACCCAGTTGTTAACTAGTAAGAGTGCGTAACTAAGTCGTTCGCTGAGAACTGGAGTGAACTTACCTGGGACAAGAATAACTACATCGTCTGCGTATGCGCTCACAATGAAGCCTTCCTTTTCCAGTATTTTCAGCAGTTCATCAACTACGAGGAGCCAGATGAGTGGTGAGAGAACCCCACCTTGTGGTGTTCCCCTACTCACTTTCCGCTCGATACTTACGTCCCCTAGCTGTGCCTTAATCCGTCGTGTGCCTAGCATAAGTCCAATCCAGTCACATAGGCCGCTATTTAGGTCGGCTTTCCTCAGCTTTGAAGATACAACGAATGTAGCATCGTTTGAAACAGTTCAAAATGCACAGCCAATTCTTAGTTCGCTAAGGCGGCAGACGGATCAAATTCCGCTTACCTAAGACTCAACTTGACTGTCTACATGAGTATTAAGCCGATAGCTCCTGAAACAAGTAGTCTATTATTCTGCTTCGGCCTCGTTAGCCCTGAACGTGCACTAAAGTCACACTGATTTGGTCACCAAGAAACGTGGATAAACGGCAACGAAAAGGCAGAGTCCCTTCCAAAAAAGGGTGAACTGTGAAGTTGCTGGGACTAGAACCCTCTTCAATTGGTAGAGGAATGGAACAACACCTGATCGAAAAAATGGCAAAAAAGTAGCCGACGTGATCCAGTTAAAAAGGGTTTTTAAGCATGAGTCGATTAACAATGAAAGGGATGGTAAAGTTACTTCAGGACATGGTCTTTTCGAATATCATTTAAGGAAGATGGGCCTTATATAGAGGTATATGGAAGTACTCGTTGAACCTATCTTTCCATGTCTACTTAAATTGTCGTCCCATTTTTAATCTTCATGACGTAAGTACGTAGTCGTCCTAAAAATTCCACCGGTAGTAAAGTTAGAAATTATTCCGGGCTCTGCCCGAAACATTATCATGCTCACAGGTTTGCATTTCCAGAGACGACGAACGACTTAATCAGACTTTATTAAACTGATTTGTCTATTAGGGTTTAGCCTCACTAATTGACAAGAAAAGGCTAGTGTAAGATATTGGTCAATAATAATATTTTGAACTTTGTTTACTTTACTGGCCTATAATTCTTCCAACAAATATGTACAGAGCATAACAATTCACATTTTATAATTTGGTTAAGTGTTTTGAATCTACCACTAGCCAAGATATCAATCTTGGTCTAAGCATATTTTTCATCGCATTAACAATTCCACAAACATTTTAAGACACGTCATGAAAACCCTGTAAGAACCCTTTCAAGTTGACAATTTTCTACCACATTAACATGTCCCTTTACAAAACGTTTAGCATATCCCCAAGTCACTTGTAAGAATCCCCCCATTTAAACATTCAACGGAGTGACAAAAGCCTATAAATTAAAAGTCCTTAAGGGCAATAAACTTGAGGAAACAAAAACTTGAGAAAGCAAGAGTTAAACCGCCCCGCCGACGACCATATATGAGCAATCTTAATACATTATACCTGCAAATCATAAATTCCCCAAAGCCGTGTAGGGCATAATATTCTCCCGACCCCCACCGTCACAAGCTCGACGCAGGAAGTTGAAAAGGACTCAATTCGCAAAACACACCAAAAGGGAAAACACAAAAGAGTTTATAGGGAAATCAAAATGTAAGACAATCAAAGAATATGAGGAGAAACACATCGGCTTGCGAAAAAAGGACAATTTTCCGCCTTCGGCAAAGTCTTCCCTTGAACCTGATTTAAATTTGGCAAGTAGGTATAGTGTGTCTGCTATGCGATTGTAGTAGGCACTTGAGTAAGCACATCTTAGTTGCCCTAACTTTTAATGCCGCTTCACGCGATGTTACATCCTTATTGTTGTACTATATGCATTGGCATTTTTTATTCTCGTCCTTGCCGGAGGGGGAAAATCACTACTTCTAATGTGAGGGGAGTAAACGTTTTGGTCGGCAGTGCTTGGAATGGAATTGGCTTGAAGGTAAAGTAAGACAGTAAATACAGCACTACATGCAAATTTCATACTCAAAGGATATCAGAATATTCTCTTTCCGTTTGTGTGATTTCACCACGCTGTGGGGGAGAAACTCCCGAAACGAGATATGCCTAACAAATGCCATGATGTTACGTATCCGTGCTACCACGTGCATGGATATTACTCTCGTTGTGATGAATGGCGCCTGTGCAAGGATGTTTTTATGTGAAATCCATATTTCTTTACGGATTGCCTTTCGTATCGAGGGGAAGGTGCTCTCTTCTTCTCAGATAGTCTTCCAGATTGGGGAAAGCGTTTAGTGTTGCCGAGCGATAAAAAAATCACCAGGTTATCATGTCGGTTATAAAGACGGATATAGATGATATCAGGAAATCATCGTCCATCAGAAGACAAATCACATGTTTTGCCCTCTTCAAAGTGACTATTCGTAAACTTCAAACAGATCTAAATTCATTATGAACCGCAAAGATATTCGCATACTCACATAGGTCATTACAGGACACTATACAATAGGCTTACATAAGGAGCAACTGGGTATACTCCATAACGATTATGGGAGAAGCTGTAGAAACGTTGACAGACTGAGTATTCTCAACAGCTACTTCGACGATGCAACTGGAGGATCTGGGGTTGATTGACCTTCAATAACTCCTGAGGTTGAGATTAATGCTCAAATCGAGGTAATCCTCACAGATGGTCCTCATCTCTTCAGTTACTCCTATGATGCACTGGAGAATCTGGACACAGTAGAGCTATAAAGAGCCCATGAGATTAATGCATTACGGGTATCGTATACCGTATACAGAAACCAAGAGCCTTGGAAAATTATGGATTTACGATCCTACGAAACGGCATGTGGAGTATTCGCCTCGTGCTTAGACGAACAATTAGCGGAAACACTAGACTGCTATAAGGCAGATACACACCTGACATCCAGGAAGTACTATTGGTCGGATAAAAAGCGGATGGAAAACATATACAACATTTACTACTGTGATTGCTAGAGCACTAACGGGACCAATAGGGATGTGGATTTGTCGAAAACGGCAGAAAGTCTTGATCTATCGAGACGTTAGTCATATGACAATCTGCGTCCAGGATAAATTCGCCAATATTAGCCCGATATGCGTTCACGCCTCATAGAGGAATAGGAACTCCCTGACCAAACATATAAGAAACTAGCTGACCCGGCACACGTTGTTCTGCCTAAAAAAATTATTTTAAATATTTAAAGATTTATTTTGATATATTTGTTCAATAATTTGTTTTAATAGGAATGAAGGCGGATAGCTTCAGTGGTTCAGCGTGGCTATATATGATATAGCTGTCCCCCCTCTGGCTTTGCCCATGCACAGGAATTGTATTGCTTTGGTCTTGGATAATAATGTTCTTTCCTAAAATGCGAGAAAGTTATGCCTACAATACAGCAATACGAACAAAACAAAAAAAGGATCATGAAAATCGGCCCAGCGGTTATCGAGTTATAACGTCATCGAGTTTCGTGCGGTGCCACGCCCTTTTGTTGTTTTTTTTTTGTTGATTCCCTTTCAATAGCACGTTCCTCTTCCGTTCGAAGTGCTGCGATATTTCTGTGTCGCGTTGCGGTCTGAGTACGCCGGCTACTGTCATCATTATCTCTTCTTGGCATCGTAACAAACATCGAACTGTAAATGATCATCACTTTGTATAAATCACACATAAATTTTTCACTATCAATAATTTACCTTTGAAATAGCCAGTGAAAAAAGTTAACGAACGAAAAAGATACAATTGAAATTTGGAAATCAATTTGAGAAACAAAACTAATCGATTACTTTTACTTTTTTTTTTCCTAAACCTTCGGGTAGCAATTACGTAGAAACCCGAAAGGATCCAATTTGGTCGCGCCATGCCCCTTTGTCCAATGTTAGCCAATCTTCACAGGAGCACTCCACGGCCAATACGCAAGATTATCTGTAAGTTCGAGCTCAATCAATTTGGTGGTTTTCGAGATATACGATTTTGAATGTTTTTTTGTATGAGAGGTGCCACGCCCCTTTATCCAATTTTGACTAATCTTCAGAAGAACACTCCACGACCAATACTTTTGATTATCAGTAATGTTGATATCAATCGATTCGGTGGTTTTCGAGATATAAGATTTTGAATGTTTTTTTTTTTGTATGAGAGGTGCCACGCCCCTTTATCCAATTTTGACTAATCTTCAGAGGAACACTCCACGACCAATACTTTTGATTATCAGTAATGTTGATCTCAATCGCTTCTGTGGTTTTCGAAATATACGATTTTGAATGTTTTTTTGTATGGGAGGTGCCACGCCCCTTTATCCGATTTTGATCTATCTTCACAGGAACACTCCACGACCAATACCTTCGATTATCTGTAAGGTTGATCTCAATTGCTTCTGTGGTTTTCGAAATATACGATCTTAAATGTTTTTTTTGTATGGGAGGGGCCACGCCCCTTTATCCGATTTTGACCTATCTTCACAGGAACACTCCACGTCCAATACCTTTGATTATCTGTAAGTTTGATCTCAATCGATTCTGTGGTTTTCGAAATATGTATACGATTTTGAATGTTTTTTTCGTATGGGAGGTGCCGCGCCCCTTTATCCAATTTTGACCTATCTTCAGAGGAACACTCCACGACCAATACTTTTGATTATCAGTAATGTTGATCTCAATCGCTTCTGTGGTTTTCGAAATATACGATTTTAAATGTTTTTTTTGTATGGGAGGTGCCACGCCCCTTTATCCGATTTTGACCTATCTTCACAGGAACACTCCACGTCCAATACCTTTGATTATCTGTAAGTTTGATCTCAATCGATTCTGTGGTTTTCGAAATATACGATTTTGAATGTTTTTTTTTGTGTGGGAGGTGCCACGCCCCTTTATCCAATTTCGACCTATCTTCAGAGGAACACTCCACGACCAATACTTTTGATTATCAGTAATGTTGATCTCAATCGCTTCTGTGGTTTTCGAAATATACGATTTTGAATGTTTTTTTTTTTTGTATGGGAGGTGCCACGCCCCTCTATCCAATTTTAACCAATCTTCAGAGGACCACTTCTGGGCCAATACCTAGGATTGTCTATAAGTTTGAACTCGATTGATTCGGTGGTTTTCGAGATATGAGGTTTTGAATGTTTTTTTTTGTATGGGCGGTGCCACGCCCCTTTGTCCGATTTGGAATTTGTTTAGCCTATCACCCAATCACCGTAATTACCGACATTTAAAAAAAAATCATCAAAATCGGTTGACAATAAGCCTTAACCGAGGCGGCAAAAGGACAAATCAAAGCCGTGGATCTAACAACATGAAAACGGCAGTAATTTCGCTATCAGGTAGAAAGAACCATTCAACCTTGAGTATGAAAGCCAAAACTTCTGTTCACCTGAGCATAGTGAAGTAAGAAGAACGATATCTAAACTCAAGTCCAACAAGGCTGCCCAACAAGACGTCGTGCGCCCCCTAAACTGCGCCAACTACACCTAACATTTCTTGGGCACTACCAGTGCGGTCTTAGGGCCGGTATGTCTACAATCGAACGAATATTCACTTTACTGCAGATTCTTGAGAAACATCAAGATCGATACCTATTTTCTGTTTATTTCAATGCCGCATAAGAGGTCATTTATATAGAGTTAAGTTATATAACACCCAAAACATAAATGTAAAAAAAAAGACCCAAGTTCTCTTATATAGAACAGCAAAAATTAGGTGCGTAACTAGCCAGCCACGAATTTTTGTTTAGAATGGCGGTCTTAAATTTTTCATCATTGACTGGGTAGTTTTTACAATACGGTTTGGGATGCGGAGGTATGGGGATATGTTACAAGCTCTTAACAGATATTTGATGCATTTTTGCTGCAATTTTGACAAAAATATGCATAAATTTATAAGCAGGCATATCAGGACAAAGTACCTCCATTAGCATGGGACTCTCTGCTACCTTCGACTGACATTTTGCGACCCTGCTCCGCAAGTTTGTTCAGCATTGATGTTACCAATTATGAAAACAATGACATCCCTAAACGATGGGCGAGGGTAACTGAAGTTAATGTTATTGTCCAATTACCCGTTTTTGAACGATTTTTGTCGATATTTTTCAAAATTCGGGCTCAAATAAAAAAAGTTGAAATTTTAGCTGAAATCGATTTTACTGTGGTCCCCCACATGCTCCTCGATTTTTTTCAAAATCGATTTTACTGTGGTCCCCCACATGTTACCTTGAGTTTTTTCAAAATCGAATTTACTGTGGTCCCCCACATGCTCCTCGACTTTTTTTCAAAATCAATTTTACTGTGGTCCCCCACATGCTCCTCGATTTTTTTCAAAATCGATTTTACTGTGGTCCCCCACATGCTCCTCGACTTTTTTTCAAAATCAATTTTACTGTGGTCCCCCACATGCTACCTCGATTTTTTCAAAATCAATTTTACTGTGGTCCCCCACATGCTCCTCGATTTTTTTTCAAAATCAATTTTACTGTGGTCCCCCACATGCTCGTCGACTTTTTTTCAAAATCAATTTTACTGTGGTCCCCCACATGCTCCTCGACTTTTTTCAAAATCAATTTTACTGTGGTCTCCCACATGCTCCTCGACTTTTTTTCAAAATTAATTTTACTGTGGTCCCCCACATGCTATCTCGATTTTTTTCAAAATCGAATTTACTGTGGTCCCCCACATGCTCCTCGACTTTTTTTCAAAATCAATTTTACTGTGGTCCCCCACATGCTCCACGACTTTTTTTCAAAATTAATTTTACTGTGGTCCCCCACATGCTATCTCGATTTTTTTCAAAATCGAATTTACTGTGGTCCCCCACATGCTCCTCGACTTTTTTTCAAAATCAATTTTACTGTGGTCCCCCACATGCTATCTCGATTTTTTTCAAAATCGAATTTACTGTGGTCCCCCACATGCTCCTCGACTTTTTTTTTAAAATCAATTTTACTGTGGTCCCCCACATGCTATCTCGATTTTTTTTTCAAAATCAATTTTACTGTGGTCCCCCACATGCTACCTCGATTTTTAACTTTCTCGTATACGTAGTAAGAGAAAGATATTGTTTTTGTACAAAATTTCGAACTCGAGATTTTGACCAATTCTGATATTACGATGATAGGGGAACTCAAAAAAGTGGGTCTCGCAATTCTGTCCGTCCGTATGTCTGCCTGTCCCACCCCTGGGGAATCTAAACGCTTGGACGAATTTGCTTCAAACTACGTATTTAGAGTTTGCGGGCTTCCCGCTCGGGACGTTTTTTTTTTTATGCTAGCCCTAATATTAACGGTACCTCCCATATAAAAATTTTACGAAATATGCCTAAATTTAGATTTTTTCGAAAACGGCGTTAACGATTTGAAGCAAAATTGATAGTTGAGATAATGTAAGCATGCTTAACCGGACTGCATACCCAGTTTTTCTCTAAAAAGTCCAGCAACGGCAGTTTTGAAAATTGGCTTTTTCTCGAAAACGGTAAAAACGATTTAAAAAAAAAAATTTCTTAAGGTACTATTGTCATTCTTTACTTAATAGCAAACTCAGTTTTTACTTAAAAAGACTGCGTCCTTTTATATCCACCCAAATCCCTAATAATAGTATTTTAAAAAACTGCTCATATCTCAAAAACGCCATTTTCGATTATGATAAAAATGTTACTGTCAGTTAATGCTTAAATCCATAGTAATACCATTTGCTCAGTTTTGAGCTAAACAGTTGAAAAACAGTGTTTTTTGAACCATGAATGCGTCCTTCGATTTCCACCCCAATCGCAAAAAGCGGTACTACACACATCTCGAAAACCCCATTTTCGATTTGGTTAAAAATGTAACTGCTAGGTAATGTTTATATCCTGAAGAATATGTCGTACTCAGTTTTCAGCTAAATATTTTAATAACAGTGCTTTTCGAATCCAAATTGTAACATTTGTCAGCGTAATTTTACAAAAAACCGCTCTAACGATTTTGATCAAAATACATATTTAAGACAACATAAGCATTCTAAACATGATCACGTACTTAGTTTTTCTCAGAAAACTCGAATATTGCCGTTTTATGAATATTTCTCAAAAATGACTACCCAAATCCCGATCTGTATTCACACACGGTATATTTTTCTAAAGTCCAAAACTTCAGTACATAGCAATATAATTTGAAATTCATCGCCTACTTGCCCCCTTCAAGTGTCAGTTCGGGGTGAAATTTGAAAGTAATAAAGTGTTCTAGTTAATACGTAGGTTTATGTTTATGTAGTATGTATTTACTGTATTAATTACACCTTGAGAGGGTATGATTTTAAACGTAAAATTTGCTGAAATGACTCTGAGATCCTGCGTGCACATTTTTATATCCTCCACAGGAAGGCATATTCACTTTGTCATTACATTTGTAACGCCAAGAAGGATTCACCGGAGACCCTATAAAGTATATCTGTGGTGTTTGGGAGAAATCTGATAACTCCAAAAATGTATTTTTTTTGTTACGGCTACTGTTTTGAACATTTTGGGCTATATTTTCATTTACGTTATTATGATGGCTGCAGCACCGCTAGAAATAGATGTAATCATTTGGTTCAAAGATGATAAGTGTCGGTGCTTTATTTTCAATTTGGTACTAAGCTGTTAAGTGAACTTATCATGTTTGTACCAAACAATAAAAGAAATGAGCGTTAGGAAAATGCTGATAAGTGCCATGTACTAAGTTGATACCAAGCTACTGACCCTAAAAATATTGTGTTGTGCTACTTCCTTGTAGCGTTCGTATCGGACAATTTAAGAACTAATAACATGTAAGGCGAAAGTATTGCAGAGCGAGGAGCTGATGAGATTTATTCTTGCTTGTTCAAATTTTTCATGATAGTGTAAAAAAGCTCATTCTATAATCTGATACGTGCTCTGGACAAAATCGAAATACATAATAATATTACAATTACAAGTTATGTTTTAGCTGGCACTGCATCGGAAAATTAGTTTGAAAGAGATCCACCACAAGCCTCTTGTTCCTGGACACACCCACTTAGAATGTGATAACGATCATGCTTTAATATTTAGAATGATTTCCTAAAAAACCCAAAGCACTATAGTGACGTCGTAAGAAGAAAGGGCGCATCTCAATTTTAGTAGTTTTGAGATAAATGCATTTTACTGTTTTATGTTTTCGCGCCTTTAAAAGGTTTTGAACATTTTGACGATTTTTTAATAAAAAAAATTATGTTATTTTATCGTGCGCATAAGTTTCAGTAATTTTGGTTATTATTTTGAGTAAATGGACTTTTTTTCTTAGTAGGTATAGGCACCAAAAAATAGCTTGAGACTTTAATAAACTTTTAAAATTGTAAAATTAGTAAAGTTAACACCTCCTGGTGACGGTTTGTCTTCAGGGAAGGACGTAGGATAACCGTAACAGTCTGCCCCCTGCCTATTGACTCTGACGGTCCATCCCAAAGAAGAGAGACTAATGCGTAGCAGAAACGGGTGATTGAATCAATACACTTTGCTTCTGGACACCGAAAGTCAGTGTGACAGATTGCCTTCTAGAAAAAAAGGCGAATGGTAACATTATCATTCTGTCCCCGCTAATTTCCTTTGACCAACCCGAACACAAGATATAGAGTCTGGTGCGGAGCAGAAAAGGAAAAGGTTAATTGAAACAATCCATTGTAGGGTAAACTACCTAGTGACCGACACCTTCTCAGTTATGGTCACCTGCGACTGTTTTTCCATTTTTCTAAGGTTTCCAGTGGCTGGATGTTACGGAAGTTATTTTTAACGTGTTCAGGCACTTAAATGTCATAAGAAATGACTTCTCTTGATATTTTGTAGTCGTTCAGTGCCCTGTGAAAATAGACTTTGGTTTGAAACCTTCAGGAATTTCATAAAACTTGGGATTTTCTTAAGAAACAAGTAAGTAAAGATCATTATTTTAAAAATATAAGCGTGTATAGTGTATAGTAAACAATGAATTTTATTGAAAAGAATTAAGTAGCCGATCTATTTGTTAGTCAGTTATTATTAAAATAACAAAACAATTTAAATTTACGTGGGGTGTCAGTAACTCAAATGAAATGTTCAATAAATCTAGTGACCGACACAGGTGTCTATTACTGGCGCAAATGGTCATTTTTAAGGATATTAGTTATGGACACCATCAATATTATCTTTGTATTTGCATACCTTTTAGCCATTACTTTTAAATCTCTAACGATTTCTCATGCTTTTATTTGTATTTTTATTGTAATTTTGTAATTTTATTTGAGAATGCCAAATAAAAGGTCTGCGGCTAAATTTTCCTCCTAAACGTTCCTCGTAACCCCTTATCAAACTGGTCCACAAGTAGGTACAGAAGCCAACTTTTGGACCGGAAACTGTACTGACCACTGATAAAGAACAGCAAATCCTTCACCTGGATTACCTAAAATCATGAAAGCGGCTTTCCAAGACGAAAGGCAGACATTCATAACAGTGCTCATGAATTTCTGAAAATGCGCCAAGAAAAGTGTTACCTATGTACACATTTTCTGCGTCGGGTAAGGTGACCCCTCCTATGATTATATCCTTTCTTAAGAATTCCTTTTGTGGTTGGCAGTTTTTTCTAGGTACCTATAGCTTTGTATTTATTTTTAAATAATCTAGTATATACTATACATATAATTCTTCTGTACGTGTGTTGTAACTAAACTCCTCCTAAACGGCTGGACCGATTTTGATGAAATTTTGTGTGTGTGTTTGAGTGGGTCCAAGAATGGTGTAGATTCCGGTCCCAAAATTCAAATATTAAACACTCAAGAACAAAAAAAAAAATTAAAATCAGTCCGGACCGGACACATCGATTAAATAAAACGGCTGCAGATCAATTGAAGGACAATGAAAATGTACGAGCAGGAAAATCAACGTTTGCCAGGTCCGCTAGTTTAAAAAAAAAACTTAGTTTATTTATTTGAGCTGAGAATCTTTTCTTTTATTATATTTTATTTGCCCAAAATTTACCACTGGCCTAATAAGAAAAGGGGTGTCCATTACTAATATTTTGACGGTGTCGACTACTGAAAAAATGGTGTCCGTAACTAAAAACCTGGTAAGGTATTACAATTTCCTGTTTTACTTATTTTATGGAATTCCGTACATATCTGCTGTTATAACTTTCTTACAGGAAATTATTTACAGCTATATTTTAAATAAACATCATTAAAATTGATGCAACGGTGAAAAAGTTATGAATTTTTAAAGTCAAAATTTCTCTTAAGGGTGTCGGTCACTGGGTAGTTTACCCTACTGCTTGGTACCGAAAGGGTGGTCGCAGTTTGCCTTCGGGGAAAAAGACGAAGGGTAACCGAAACAGCCGTTTATTGTTATTACTCCTGAAGGAATGTTCGAAGTTTCAATATGAAGCTGAATGATGTAGTCAGAATGTCACATTCAGGTGGCAGTTAGTATTCGGGGAAGGCGAATGGATGACCGAAGCAGCCTAACCACCCGTTAGTATCCTATGACAGACCACTCGTAAGTATTAATCTAAAGCGTCCCTTCGTTCCCTTTAGTTAAAACTAGGGCAATAAGTTTCTCGTACCATCCACTTCAAAGATTTCGTGAAACTAAAAATTTTACGCACCAGCGCAATGTAAAATCTCTTCAAACCGTACACAGCTTTTGCACATGATACCTATCTAAGTAGCAAAAAAGGCGAATTATCAAAAAATAAAAGAAAAAATCATGACACTAAGCAAAAAAGTCCCATAAGCAGAAAATTTAGGCAAATGGGCCTTTTTAGCAATAGAGATATGCATGGTAGATGTGCCCATTTGCATTACCTACTTATTTTTAGCCATTTGCGGTTGGAAAAAAATGGTAAGTACGAAATTTGATGTAAAGTTAATGGCACGAGAGGACTAAACTCTTGACCACGCATTTTACAAAGAGAAACATTGGGGGATTTTTTTGAAATAAAATTTTTTGGGTTATGTTCACAATATTTAGTGACATTCAAGTATTCATTGGAAATAGCTGAACCATTCAGATTTGTTTCTATATACAGAAGAGGCCGACACTTTTCTTTGGATAAAATTCACCTGCCACTGGCCTATTGTGATGCATTGCATATAAACATAAAAAAATATAAGGACATTCAGAATCTGCTGCCATTTATTGACCCTACTTATTATAACTTTTACAAAAAAGTAAAACATTCTAAGAAATAGCTGATACTCATATGAGCGATAGTGACTACAATTACGACGCAAAAACTTGATTTTATCAGTTTAACTATGACAGGTATACATTTGAATTAGCTCTTATCATTAATTTATTCATAAGGTTTTTTTTTTTAATTTGTATTGTATTTATATACTAAAAATTGACGGTTCATACAATAATAGATAACTCCCATTTTTGTCAGTTTTTGTTTGATATAAATATGATATCTGCCACAAACTCAAAAAAGCTTAATTTTTAGAAGAATTGTGATCATTACATTTGAAGTTGATTGAATAAGATATACAAATTTAAATAAAATATTGTTTTATTTATACAATCTTTTTTATCCCGTATTAAACAACTTTAAAATGCCTGTGCTACACAACATTACTTTTGGAGTTATCAGATTTCTCCCAAACACCACAGATATATATTCTGAATCATGATCACATTCTGAATTGATTTAGCCATGTCCGTCTGTCTGTCTGTTGAAAACACGATAGCGTCCAAACGAATCAACATAGGTGAATGAAATTTTGTGAGTGAACTTCTTTTTACCATTGTCAGGTTGGTATTGAAAATTGTTTATGTCGGTAAAGTAGTTCTGGTACCGCCCATACAAAACCACTATTAGACCCACGTCTCTCTCTGTCTGTTTAAATCACGATAGCGTCCGAACGAATCGACTTAGGTAACTGAAATTTTATGAGAGGTCTTATATTTATGGCCTTCAGGTTTGTATTAAAAATGGTCTATGTTGGTCAAGAAAAAAATACGAATAGATAAATTAACAAATTTGTATAAATTAACAAAGATAAACAATTAAATAATTTAAATATCTGGAAAAGAACATGTGTAAGTCAGTCTTATTATTGGTACGTGTTATTCAGATCATTTATTAGAGGATTATCGGAGAAGTTGCATCTGATCAAGAACGTTCCGATAAGTTTTCGAATTCTATCGGAGATCAATTCAACATTAGCACTGTCGATTAGAAATGAGATTCCGTCCTTTAAAGGCATTATGCTAACCAAACAAAGATCTTAAAAAAAACTTTGAAGGCAAATACTTTCTGCACCAAATTATTTGTTTTCCATTCAAAGGAAAATTTCCTTTCGATTACCCAAAACGGTCTTCATTGCATTACCCAACAATGGCCATAATGTTGTATAAACATCCCGCATCTGACTTTAAATAAGCAATTTTCTTGCATCCATTACCACCTCCTTACAGACAATTATTTAGTCCTTTGCAAGAGAACTACAACTGGATAAACTACTACTCGCAAAAATAACAAAGCACATGCTATACTATACCACGTTGCGACTTCTTTTCCGCAACTCCATTCAAATAGGCTATCTTTCTTCTTCTATCTGTCTAGCATTATCCACTTTCTAGTCTGCTGTATACTGTGCACTGTCATTCAAAAGATGATGTTTTTCCCGTACAGCAAATAAGAACAACAACAACAAGAAGAAGAAATCATAATAATAAAGTGAAACGACAAGGAAACTACTTAATCAAGGACTTTTATCACGGAAATGGATCTCTCTCCTTGTAGGTACAAACAATGTGCTGTGTGTGCACCGCACCGAGCACTCTCACTTCCATAGGGTAGCAGAGTAGCAGTACCATAGTGGAATGAAACCGTAATTTGTGTTAATTATTACGCGAACAAGAAAATGTCGAGGGGACAATAAAAAATAGAAATGAAACCTTAAAACAAAAATACCAGAAGGAGAAACAACAAACCAAACACTTACCTGAATTGTTTCCTGGGCGGAATACTTCCGATTGTAATCAACGTTGTTCGGCATGGTGACGTCCTGAATGATGACTGAAGGTTTGACAGCGATGGTATCGCGAACTGGATAAATCCGTGATAAATGATGATAAGCGACTCAATTGAGTGGATATTATTCAAAAGGAGTGACGATGAAGGACGTGCTCTATGGCATGCTTACAAGGGCTATCGGATACCATGTTGTCGATATGTGGAATAGGTAATCCGTTCGATGTGATTGTGATTCATTGGGATTTTGTTTGTCGTTTGCACACTGGAAATAGAAAGAGAAATATTTGCAGGTTCAGTTGGGTGTATGAAGGGTGTATCGGTTAAAAGTTCAATGGAAATTGTGTGGGTAACAACGCCAAAGGAGATTACAACAGATGGGGAGAGCTCGGAACAAGCTATTTACCACGAATGGTGACAGTTACAGGGGACGGATGCCAAAGGTTGTGTGGAAATTGTACACCTAGGTGATGCGATGGGGAGAATTACAAGGGGCAGGTACCGTCATGCTATTATCCGATGCACAGTGTGGTCGAACTGTGTTTTAAGGGGAATCAATAAGGGGGAGTCAATACTTATGAAATCTATTGTATTATATATAAAACTTCAATATTCCCTGCTTTTTATGTCTATTTAACTTTTATAAATTTTGTTTAAATAAATTCATTCCTATTTCTGACTTCATTACAATAGGTTATGGGCCTACGTTTTGATCTTTAAAAGAATTCTTCCGACTGCGTTATTGGATTATTGTTAAAATGACGATGAGTAGCCATCTATCTGGAGAAACTTTGTAGCAGAGAAAATTTTCATAACTGGAAATTTGTTGCTGAACAATATCTGATGGAACATGACACGTTGGACAAAGTACAACGGCAAAAGATGTTTAGCAGAAGTTAGAATCAGCGTTTGAAGACAAAGGCCTTACCCGGCGAGTTGGACTTCTACGGAAACTGGTCACCACGAAATTGGATGACTGTTCTTCTGCTGAAAAATACATTGACACAATATTTACGACTGCTCAGCTGCTAAATGGAATAGGATTCAACATACCAGAGGAATGGGTTGGAACAATTTTGCTTGCGGGTCTTCCGGAGTTCTATCAGCCTATGATTATGGGGATAGAAAGTAGCGGTGTTGCGATCACTGGAGATAGTATAAAGATAAAATTGCGTCAGCATGTGAAGAAAGAAGAATCTTCTTTACAGTGGAAAAACCTATCATAAATGGAAGAAGGGGAAGCAAATAAAACTCAAACCGAAGATCCCAATAAAACGACATGTTTCAAATGTGGAGCTGAAGGCCATGTAAAAAAGAATTGTCCAAGCTCCAAGCAAATCAGCATTTATTACACTTTTTGCTGCTGCTTCGATAAAATTACCAAAAGATGAATGGTTAATTGACTCAGGGGATTCAGTACACATGACGTTCCAGAAAGACTGGTTGGAAAATTGTTGTACCTAGACCTACTTCTGTTGACAATGTAACTATTGCCAATGATTCAAGTGTGAAAGTTGAAGGGTCTGGAGATGTTGATATTTTTGTAAACGTGTCGACAATGAAAAAGAAGAGATTGTTGTAAAAGATGTGTTCTGCATTCCGGATCTCTGTTTCAATTTGCTGTCTGTTGAGTGGAGTTTGCAAAAGGGGTTACCTGGTATCTTTCGATGATGGAAAGTGTAGAATAAAAAACAAGTTTGGCAGTGTTTGCGCCTCAGAGAGCCTGCAACTTACAAAGAAGCCTTGACGTGTGAAGACTCTAAGCTATGGAAAATTTGCTATTAATGAAGAGTTTAAGTCACTATGCAAGAACAACACTTGGGAAGCTATATCCCTGTCCGAAGGTAAGAAACCTTTGAAATATAGATGGATTTTTAAAAAGACAGGAGAGGTCAGTAAATATAAAGCCCGACTTGTTGCGAAGGGTTTTAACCAAATATATGGAGTGGACTTTAATCAAACTTACTCTCCCGTAGTACGCTATGAATCCATCAGATTGTTGTATAGCGGTAGAAAGAAACTTTATAATTCATAAGATGGCCGCTGTAACGGCGTTTTTACAAGGTGAACTTGAAGATGAAGTTTATATTTTACCTCCTAAAGGTTTCGAGAGTGAAGGAAAATAGTTTCGACTACGAAAAGCGTTATAGGGCTTAAAACAAGCATCCAGAATGTGGAATCTTAAGTTCGATAAAGGATTAAATGATCTAGGTTTAATAGAATCGCAATCAGATCCATGTGTCTACATGAAGATTAAAGGGGAGTGTGATCTCTTCGTTGCTGTATAATGTATATGTCGATGACATACTCCTTTTCGCCTGTAATACTGAAGATATTGAAGATTTCGAAAAGAAGATTACATATGTCGAAACTCGAGATAAAAGTACTGGGAGAAGCATCTACTATTCTTGGGATAAATCTTAATTATAATCAATCTTCTGGTTCTAATGATAATATTAAGGATGCCACTGAGGGCGGGCTGCCACAGTAGGATCAGCAATCTGGTCCTAAGTGAATAAATGTCAGTAGAAGACATTTGGTATAATGGTTCCATTAAAGGTCATAAACAACCTTCTCTATCTTTTGTTTCGGTCTATGTTTAGAGAAGATTTTGATAGACCAGGGGTTTTCTAAATGTGCGTCGTGGCGCTATCCTATGGGCGTCGCAACTAATCCATGATCTCAACGTTAATGACCATAGACAAAGCCGTTTGGAAGAGGACCCCAATTTCGACCGAAAAATCATCTTTAGCGAAGAGGTGCATTTTTGGATGAATGCGGGTACCTATGTTAAAACACAAAATTTCAATAAATATGGGACGACGATATTTCAACGTCGTCGACCTGTCCTTATTAAAAAAAAACCTTTGGGTAATAATCTTCAGTAAGATCAGCTTCTATTCACATATCTATATGCTTTTAGAAGGGCGTCGCAAAACATTTTCAGCCTCTCTAGGGAGTCGCAGTATGAAAAAGTTTGGGAACCCCTGTGATAGGTGATAAATCATGGTCTAACAATCCAATTAAAATACATATTTTTTAAACAAAGTTAAGTTAACAAAAGTTGGTCGGTGAGATCTAACTCTGCATATATTACTTCCCGCAAATATGTTTTGAATATTTAGGGTCATAACAGACATTTATATGCCAAGGCTATGGACATCACATATTCAGCGCAGTGGCCCAGTGATAGTGGTAAGTGGGGTTTAAATTAGCAAGCTAAAAGAAAAATTTAACTTTACATTTTGTTTCCGCAAGGTACCTAGCCTTCCTATGGTAGAGTTAGAAAAGCATCTGGAGAACGACAATATGTCTATACTATATATAGAGGCATTAAAGAAAGCGTGACACTTGCTTTCACAACTGTCAATTGTGCTAATTCTACCTCCCCATGGTATACACCCACAGGGAAGTGGTCTCTTGTTTATCCGAAATCGATTGGTAAATTGCGAGTATTGAAATTCTTAGGCTTCTATAATATAAGTCTTAAGGGTTGAATTTAAAAATATATCATGCTAATCTGGTACCCACGCCCCACAGAGAAATATGACGTAAACCCACAAAAATATTCTTTATACACAATCTTCTCGAAAAGACTCACGATAAGTGCCGGAAATGTATTCAAGATTGTTCTTGGTGAATTCAGCTGCAGCATCTTTGGCTGCACAGTCTGCACAACAATTCCGGACTCCAGGTTAATGGACTTCACTGCAGAATGCAACGTAATATATTGACGGATAACCGCAGTAACAATATGCCCGAAAAGAAGCCTTACAGCGCATTGGAATAATGTGGTAGAGTCACAGTTTATGATGCGAATTTGAAAAGAACACTTTTGCAGAATGTTAATTAAACGAGGGAGACAGGCAACTATCCATTCCCGGGGAGTATGTATGATCCATGCTCCATTATAGTCAGTGAGACGAATTATACACAGTCATGTCAAATTTTGGCATCCCTGCAAACTCGTTCGTCTGATGTATAGGATGACGCTGGAGAAATTTCATCGAAGTCCGCTAGAAAACCAACGAAGCCTTTGATGTCGAAAAAGGCAGGCTTAGGTCAAGCTGACGCGCTATCATGTAAGTTTTTCAACATCATTCTTGCAAAAATTCTACGAAACTTACAACAACAGCAGAGGCTAAATTTTTCATTACTCCACTCATCTATACTTGCATGATATTCACTTTATCGCGAGAACGTGGCAAACTCCCAGTAGCGCCCTTGCAAGTGTGTACACGGTGAAATGGAGGAAGTGAAGGCCTGACCATATTAACCATAAGGACAAAAGGAAGCGTATGCTGTTATCGAGAAAAGACTCTCAACATTGACGATTCGCCACGATGGACAGATATAACTTAGATGATTTTAAGTACTTTGTTTTCCTGTGCTCTACTTTTACCTCGCAAGATGACAACGAGGCATATACCAAGCGAAGAATATATTTTGTCAATCGCTGTTACTTCAGGCTAAGTTGACCTCCTAGAAAGAAAGCCCTCTCTCACATAACCAAGAGATGTGTGTATTTTGTATCGATAAATTGTGGACAAACTTTATGGTCTACTTTACAGGGACGTTGGCCTAGTCAAAAAGCTAAAATTCAATGGCTGAGGTGGCTATGTAGGTCATGTGATGCGTATAGTCAACAACGCAACGCACCATCCCGACGAGTCTTCGAATCCAACTTTAAGAAGCAATGAAGCAGATGAAGAATCCACCTTCAACTGCAGTCATATAACTAATTAATAAACAATCTGGGTGGAGGGGCTTGTTAGCTGAGGTTTTGACCCACCCCGGACTGTAAAATAGATATCTATACATGAGTGCTTTCATAAAATGTCTGTAAAAAAATAAATCGGTCACCATAAACAAAAGTTAGTAGATACAGCCACTTTTCGAAGCAACACCCCCACTGTGCACAGCACCACCTCCATCCACTTGGCACAACACCCAAGCAAGTGTTGTCAGTTGTTCAAAGAAGACGAAGCATAAAAGAAAAGTACAAACCACCTTCCGAGTACATGAATTCGTATTCTTATCACAGCGACGACAAAAAAAAAAAAACAGAACCCACCCCCACCAAACAAATGTAAAATGATGCCCGATTCCGTCCCACTCCCATTCTCAGCCCGCCATCATCATCCCTTCAGCTGCATTTCCTTTTTGTTTATTCTATTACTGTTGTTGTTTTTCACTGCGAAAAACTTTCATCCTGATTGTGTGTGTTCGGAGCGAGTTCCTAACTTTCACCATACGCAGCAGCCGGAGCGATGGATACCTTACGCCTTTTTGGTAATTTTGAACATTCCATCGTGTCCCTTATTCGAGGGGTGGTCGTGTACTGACTCTGCTGGTTGATTCAGTATATACGAAGGTAAAAGGACCAAGAAAACCCAACGAACACGCTAAACAAAGAAGAAGTGAAAACAAAAAGTCATTGAGAAAATCTACGTGCCTAGACTAAATTTATTGCCTCACCCCTCGGGTTTATACAGCAGTAGCTCGAAGGACAGTCACAGCATAGATTCAACCTTTCCTTCAGTTATAGATTTGAAAATGGCCTCGATCCAACCCCGGCCTCTAAGATAAACTACTGTCATTCGCTTTAATTTGGAGTAACAAAGACCGATAATTAGGAACAAAAAAAGAAAAAAAAATATATCCAGTCACCGCTGTCCGATGCTGTTTCTCTACTGCTCCAGTGGCGGTGTTCCAGTTATCAGTCATTTATCCTGGGATTAGCTGGATCTGCCATCGTTTCATGGGGGAGGTGGGCGACCAAATACGTGACTTTTTTGCCACAGCAAAACGAGGACAATTTAGGATGATACCTTGACGTGTACATTGGGGCTTAATTGTTTCGTAACACGTGCGTCATGACGATGATGACGATGACGACTCGACACGGCAGGCACAACAACACTCGGCTTCTGACACAAAGAGGATTGGGGGCGTGAAGATATTATACCTTCTTGTGGCAGATAATGTGTGGCAATATGACCAATTTAGTCGGGATTAGACAGCACAAGATAATGTCAATGGCCTTTCGAGTGTTGAATGGGGGATTTCGAGTTGTGCCACTTTTTTTTTGATGGTATCTGTGCGGCCGTAGGTATAGGGTTTTAACCCGTTTACCAATTAATAAAACAGAGGATTACAAAGTTTTTCCTCAAAATAAATCATCATCCAAGGGAAGAAATAACAGTCGTAAAACTAACGAGCGAACGGGGACGTAAATGGATAGTGAGCGAGTTTATCATTCATCAGAGGACAAGCTATCGGGCAGAGGCAATCTTTGTTAACGACCTTGTCAATGATGGATGAACACAGGAATAATTCACACGTTTACGGCGAATGTCTATACAGAATGGCGATATATATAATGACGACTGTGGACACAGTGGTGTCTTGGTGACTAAAAATCAACCGGAGAGATCTAGGGCAATACATGGTTATTCAGAGTCAAAATAAAGATGTAAGAGAACATCAAACGAGTCTTCTAGGCAAAAAAAGCTCCGGTCCTTCTATAGCTAGTTGCGCACGAAGACAAACTTTAAATACTTCAAAGTTTCATATATCTGAATACGCATATATCCATGGTGGCGTTTTGCTCGAGACGCCGATGTTGAAAGTCCTTTCTCGATGAAAGCATAATATACCTCGTTAACAGTCAGATCCGGCTTCGTCGCCTCCGATTCAATAAAAACTTACAAAAGCGCCACTGCTTTAGATGTTGAAGAAGTTACAGGATGCGTCACCTTATGTCTAAAGCCTTTTTTAACATCAAATGCTTTGGTGAAGATGAAGGTGGCCTGTTTGCAAATTCTTTACTCCAGATAGGAGCTTTCTATGTAATCACAGTCCCAGATATTTGTCGCTGTTATACAAACTGAAGTGTGATTGGAGGAGCAGTAATAAAATCCAACTTGATCTTCCTGGTGAATAGAATTAGCACGTTTCCGCTCTTCCTAGCACATCTGTCAGTCTAGGAGACTAGTTTTTGGACCGCAAATTTTCGGAAAGTGTTTCAATAACAAGCAATGCTAGCTATGTTCTCCAACCGATTAATATAAATTTTAAATCAACAATATGTCAGCTAAATTTGAACGCACAATTGGCTAGTAACGTTCCTTCTGTTGTCAAGGTGGGAGCGTCAACTCACTTTCATCTGGGACAGTTTCTCGTCTAGTTAGTCGTTGAATATTCTCGTTCAAATTCGATCAAAACCAGGTCTATCTGAAACAGTCCGTATACGAAACATCCTTATTCAGCTTATCCTTATCGACAGATTAGTAACTTTCGTCATATAGAATTGACATTTGCCGCCATTTGCAAATATGACAGCATTTTCCGATAGGGTGATTGATGACTATTTTGAAATCGAAGTAAAGTTGCAATTTGGGTCTTTCTTTCTGTCTAAATGCAAAAATATTGTCAAAGGTGTACTTTTGTACTTTAGGGTTGAAATCGCACAAGAACCGCTTTTTGGCGGCTTCTTCAGTTTTGTTAAAGTTTTTATTTTATTGCGTACTCCACTTTGATCAAAATTTCCCGTTCCGACCCTTCAAGGAAGTGTAGGGGCAGATATATTTAAAAAAAATCTAATTGCAACTTGGAATACGCAAGACGCAACTGATGAGGCGTAGCGGTTAAAGCCCAGGTCCACAAACCTGCTTCTTTGTCAAACAAGTCGCCTCCATTGCGAATACCTACCTACAAATTGTGCATGAGGTTATATAGAGGTGATCAGCTGAATCATCCAGACTGTCAAATATTCAAAATGAATTTTGTCTGCCTAGATTATGGAGCTTAGTCAATTGAATCTCCCATTGACTCCGTTACGGAAAATTATTTACCCCTCAATTATTCATCACTACAATCCTTCTCATTTCAAAAGGCATACAATTCCCAGTCCCAATTGCACGTCAATGCATAGCTATGGCTAACTTGAAAATAAACCCTCCAAACACTGACCATACGACGACCAGTATCCCTTGAGAGTTTAATACCAACTTCACATCTCATGTTCATCAATGGCATCCCCCCAAACAAAAGGATATAGCTAGAGCTACGCAAAGAAAATATTACCCATGAAGCTATTTCCCTAAACAAGAGAGAAAAAAAGAAAAGTCCTGCACCATCCGAGTGGTAATGAGTTAATTCAATCTGCAACAACTGCAGCTACCTACTCTACTCGTATCTCACGTTTTCTCTTTCTTTCCGTTCCGATAGATTTTTTGTTTCATTTCGGGTTTATTGCACACTTCATTGAGTCCATTAGTCAAACAAACAAAACAGGGGGCCGCCGACGCGCAGCGCCGTCAAGTGGGGAGTGATTCGTTTTCTCTATGTTATTTGTTTTGTTTTCACCCGACAAAGGATAACACAAACAACATGAAGGACGACAGCAGAGGGAAAGTAATAATAATTGCAAATCAGCATGATTTCGGAGAGAAGAGACCCTTTGGGGGTGAGGGAGTAATTTGATTAAACCCAACTGGGAAGGAATTGGTTGCACTTTAGTGTCCTTAAGACTAAAATAGTTTCACTTCAACACTGCGCAGCAATAAAATCTTTTCGTTACATCGAAAACAAATTAAAGACAGATTATATAACCCGAATGACCTATTCAACCCTTGGCCCGAGAGAAAGTGTAGAACAGTAGAACGTAAACAAAAGGACGACAAAACCCATTCCATCATAATTATGATAATAACATTGTCTAATGGTCTCTAAACAAGGACACGAGATGACACTTGAATCCCCCCACAAACACTGATAGAGAGATAACGTTGCCTCACCATCCCCCACAGAGATGTAATCATTGGGGAGAGTCCTTGTACCACCCATAGACATTGGAGTGGAAGATAAAAATTAGTCACATCCGGTTGTGAATACATTGGATCAAATTTCGTTTACATAGTGTCATCGCTTAAGCCATATGTTATCCTTTACCATTTACTGTGCTCAGCCCATATCCAAAGAATTAACAGATGCATAAGTGGAGTTCATTCAGCCGCAGGACAATGCACAGTTCCTTCCCTGTTGGCGCCATAAACCGATAAATCAGTGCGCGAATCGCAACAGCTGAGGTCGTTGGTTTGGTGCAGGATGGGATATCCTTTTGACTTTTCAATTTGCTTTTATTATTGCACTTACAACACTGTTATCCTTTGGCAATTACACTGACACCAGACCGCATAAACACATCTATAGGTACGTCGGATGAATGATTATTCAATTTCGCGCGAGTCCTCCGGAAGGACTTGTGGGAGATTTCTACACTGCATATACATACATACATATATGTATATCTTTATATTATTTATCTCACAAAACGGTTTTGTTATCCTTTTCACTTGGAAAATAGGTAAAACAAATTTGCGCACACCCCCGAATGACAACACAACGAAACCGGCCGCAACGAATACCGAACATAAACTGAGAGTACCGACTTGACTATACCCCTTAGAAACGGGGGTGCCATCTCTGCCATGGCCAGGCCAGCCAACGCCAGCGCCAGGCCATCATGTCTTTTTTGCGCCGAGAGAAATAAAGGTGAATTTCCTTCCACAGAGAGTGTGATAATTGGGAGAGAAAGCCACCCTCACATTGAAGCAGATACCAGAAAACGGATCTAAAACATTTGTCGCTCTTTTGTGCGGGAAATTGAGAAAAAAAAACACACCCCTCCTGCGCTACTACACAAACAAAAGGGCAAATTGCTGTCATTGTCGGCATTTCGGATCAAGTACATCGAGCAGGATGTGTCTTGTCTGCTCGATAGTTATTTTGCAAACGGAATTCCTTCAGTTAACTTGGGTGCTTTGATATGCATTTAGTACATTCGGATTAAAAGTGTTTTCGAGGTGTATTTTTTACTACAGTTTTTTTAAGGCGACCCAAACAATAGGAATATAGGTAACTTGTCTGCAGTCACTGGTCACTCGTAACGCATTGACTTGATCAGAGGATAAAACGGGGTGTACGCTGTTCCTACCTGTCTGGTGCAGGTCAACCCTGGGGTTTTAAGCCAGACTTCATTTGATTCGAAGTCTTAAAGTATTAAAGGCTCTGTGACCTAAGCTAGATCGGAAAAAAATCTGTAGAATTATTAAAGCTCTGCACATCTAAGCTACGAACAGCAATACGGATTCTCTCCGGGCACGCCATGAGACTAGGTTTAACAGAAACGGACACATGCAGGTATTGCGAAGACTTACTTGTCACAGAGGATATAACTCATCTTCTCTGTAAATGTCAAGCCATTGCTCGGTACAGGAGGAAACACATTGGAATGTACTTCTTGGACAATGCGGAGGAGGTTGGCCTCACTAACAAACTTGAAACAATTTTTAGGTTTTGTATGGAAAGTAATTGCTTGGGCCCCCAGGGATGGCGATGGGCCCAATATGGTGCCTGCTCCACTGTGATGAACTCACGCCCTATTTAACCTAACCTAACCTAACCTAAGAAATTATCTCCTATACAGGTTACTATAATTATTGATTTCACAAATGAATAATTCGTACTTACTGTATAGTACCTTTTCTGCACATCGACAGCATTGAACGCAATTTTCCTTCCGACAACTGAACCCGTCGTGTGCTAAGAATGCATACGATAGCGACACCTTGCCAAAACTTGGACAATGCCCTTCACTGTCACTATAGCAAAACACTTTGTCCTGTAAAGTAACCTTAAATATAGTTCGGAGTCCTTTAACCCCTTACCCAGGGAGTACGTTGTATTAGTATGGGTTCAATTGTGGTGAATATGCGCCTCCAAGAACCGGAAGAATGACGGGACGGCAGTTGCACAATCGAACAGTCGTATATGTGAGGTATAGTCTGCGTGTAGTTATTGTTCCACTGCATTGTTTTCGTCCTTTGAAAGTTAAGTGATTGTATCCTTTGCATACCATGGGACTGCGACACACAGGAGGAACAGCTGACAATGAACGTGGTGCTGATGATGTTTCGTAAAAAATATAAAGATACACAGGGACGAAAGATTGTTCCTGAATCCCGAGTAAAAAGAACAACAGAGGAACAATAGGTGAAAGCAAACGGAAGCGATATGCGCGCCTTGCAAAAGAGTTTTCCCTTTCAAAGGTTTATAGTCCAAATATACAGACAACGACTTTATATCCCATATGTCGCTGTCAATGGCTCTCTTAGGACTCGGTTGTCGGTGGTTCGTTGAAGAGGTGCTAAGGCACTCTAGGAAAATGCCGAGTGCACTTGCTGCTGCAGCGGTATCAAGCAGCCAGTCTAAACGAATTATGTATGCTTCTGTGGGCAGGACTATAGGTATGTATGTATGGAACGACCAATTTTGCATGTGTTCATTTCAATTTTTCCTCTTTTTTGTGGTTTATTATATCTCGGCTTTTGCCATTTGTATACTGCTCTGTCAGATTCAATGGTTTTTGCTCGTTATTTGCCGCCGCCGCGCCAATTCGCATTGCTGCAGGTGTTGTTAGGATTATGACTTTTTATTGCTTTTGATGAATAATTGTTGTGGGTTCAAAAAGGATGTATGCATACATATGAACCTGCTAGTTCTATCATCTGTGTCTTTTTATACTAATGAAATTTTAGCTTTATATTCATTTTGATGTGAAAGTAGTGTTCCTGGTAAATTGGTCTGATAGATACAGGTTATAATAAAAGTTATGTGGTCGGCATATTGTGACCTAGGCCCCAAATACTGGGCAGCATTACTTAACAGTTAATATCTGGGGTTAACCCTAGCATCTAACTCGCAATGGCTGTGAATGTCACTACTTGGAACAGAAGAAAGAACCTTGGAGAGTACTTCTTCGACAATTTTGAAGATGGATGGCCTTTCAAGCAAAATTGAAACCATTTGTAGGTAGGTTCTGTAAGGAAATTAAACGTTTGGGCGAATTGGTTTACTTGAAGGTTTCTATGGGATGAAGATGGGTCCAATATTGTGCCTCTAGGTAGACTAGGATTCGCATGCATGCGAGTTTTCTGAACCTTACGAAGGAACTGGAAATTCGCATGTGCTCTGTCATCAGTCTAGTCTGTTATTTTCTGTCAAAGGTCTTACTTCCACATTCCAAAGAACTTTTCAGTCATTTTTAGTATAAAAGGGAAAATCAAGTTTTTCTGTTATTAGGAGGACTGACTTAGTGTCAAAGCTAAATTGGCAGTCTTTAATTCGGTGTTTGTTCCAACTCTTACCTATGGTCATGAGGTTTGGATAATGACCGAAAGAATAAGATCGCGGATACAAGCTGCCGAAATGAGATTTCTCCGTAGTATTGCTAGTGTGACCCGTAGAGATCGCATCAGAAATACCGTGAAGAACTCAATGTCGAGCAGCTACTCCTCCGGACGAAGCGATCCATGCTTCGTTGGTTTGGTCATGTTAAACGCATGTCCCCGACCAGGATTCCACAACGTGCTATGGAATCCGTATCATCAGGTAGGCGTCCTCTAGGTAGACCAAGGATGAGATCACAAACCAGTAAGAACTAGACCGCCGACTTCCCGTGCACCTACCCGATTCTCCCCGGAAAAAATTACCCTGTCTGTGAATACGTGTAAATGTCAAAATTAATGGCGGCAATGATATTAAATGCTATACCATGGGCCTAGGATTTTTCTTCGCTTCTTTGATTTTGTACAGCACCAATGCATGAAAAATCCTGGGCCCGCCGGTAGCTTATAGGCAAAGTTCGTTATGTGGGAGGAGTCGACGGTCTATTCTTACTGGTTTGTGGATGAGCTGGTTAGATCAAGTCCACAATCTCTCCTATACCCATTGAAAATGATGATGATGATGAAATGAAGTTTTTCTAAGCATGTGAGCTGGGAAATACTCGGAGCTTTTACACTCATAGTGGAATAAATAAGCTACTGTGCGAAATTACCTTACGCTTCATTTTCTGTCGTCAGTCTAAGCCGAGGTCTAAGCCTAATTTTGACGATGCTTTCAAAAAGCGTAGGGATAGCTGAGAGCTTACAAATACCGCGATAATTCTCGACTTTATGTTTCTCACCAGCCTTATGAATAGGGCCAAGAAGCGAAGTCTTCCACTCATTAAGAGAACGGTTTAGAATATTTAGCAGTGGAGACCAATGGCACAGTTTTTCAATATAATTGCTGGAATGCCATCAGCGCCACAATTGGGGTTTGGTCGGAGAGACTTAAGACCAGATAAAACCTCTTCATAACTTAGTTCAAGAAATCAAATATTGACAAGACTAAAAATATTATTTCTATTACTGTTATGAGGAGTTTATAAAATGCCAAAAGGATTTACTGTCTTTTTTAATTTTACTTTCTATAGAAATAATATAATTTTTATGAAGAAACTTACTGAGGTAGGAAAATTCTTTACGTAATTTACTAAATTTGTTGTAATCATTAGTATTACCAGACTTTTTAAATGCTTTGAAAGCCCGCTTTTTCAAATTTTTTAGCTGATTTAATCCTTTATTATACCACGGAGGCTTTGATAATAATTGATTGTTGAAAATTGTTGCGCTGTTGGTTGTTCTAGGTTTTGGGCCTAGATATCTGTCACTCATATATCCCAGGGCTATTTAAAGGCTGTGCTTGGCATGCTTGCGACAAGGCTCAGCTACGCTCGCCGGTTTGGGTTAGGTTCTTGTCTTTACAATAGCCGAAACAACAACGAAAATAAAAACCTACTTCATGCCAAGACATAACGACACAATCACTATTGAACCCTAACTACTAATAACTTGAATCACTTAAGCATGCAACGATGGTGTTAAGTTGCAGAGGTACACGGCTCCCTCCCTTAATTCTTAAATAAAGAACGCCTTGACAACACAAGTACCTATAATATAGTGCTGTCCCTATACAAAGATGGGTAGTCAGACTACCCTTATTTTATTCACATTATGTGTGAAAACGAACCATGCTCAACCCCTCAGAAAATAAATTTACCAAATCATGTTGTATAATTCATTAATTTAATAAACAAAACTAAACCTAAAATACATTTTGGATCTTATGAATAATTCATGGTGAAGTTTAAATGACTTTGTTTAACGATCTATAATTCTCCAATTAATGGTTTTGATAGTTAATAGTATGATTTTAACAGTTAAACTATTTTAATCGGAGGATACTATTCAAAAAATGCGTAGTTCTTGTGTATAGATAAAAAAAACTAACAATCCACTGTTACCTTTAATTGCAAATTAATTTAAAATTCAAAATTCAAATTGTTTACGTTCGTTACTTATAGCCGGTTTTACAGTGCAAGTTTAAACTCCGTTTAACCAGATATCAGGTTTAAACCGACGTTTCACACAAAAATGTGTATTACAGTGCTAGTTTAAACTTAATCGATAGTTTAAACCGAGTTTAACTTAACCGGCCAGGGACGGGGGTTGAAACTATGAGTTTACATATGTCTGAGGCCAAATCATTTCGTAGAATGGAATGATGCAAATTTCTTTTAACAATTTCTGCTGACCAAACTAGCTGCTCAAATGGTTTTTAATCAAATAGAACACAGGAAAGAGCACACAAGGAAATGGTCTGCGCAACAAATATAATTTTTTCAGATGAAGCTAGTGATATCGTTATTTATGTATCTTATTGCAGGAATAATTGTAATTGCATAGATTTGAAGTGAATTAAAAACCTTTCGCTCCATTTAACTACAATTTATTAGTTCTGGCTTGTAGGTATACAATTCAATTAAATTCTATTTTAAGAAACTATAGTGGCTTATGTCTTATATCTTCGTTGTCTTCTATTTATGCCCGTTCTCTTCTATGGTTTGTTGTAGTGCATCTTCTTCGTTTTTGTGCTATCGGAGACATGTTGATAGCATCCGGTAGTGTGTTGATAGCATCAGTAGCGATTTGTATGCTACGGCCCAAATATAATAAATTTCCTCAAACCGAAGAGGAACTCAATACCGAAGTAATGACTTTTTTTTATTTTATTTACTTTAATTTTTTTATTTTACTTTTTTAAATTGCCAAACTGACATCAGAATAAACAAAACTGATAGAAATTTCAAATACAGTGGCGTACAAAACAGACGAGAAAAGTTTAACCGAATTTTAACTAAACGTTCGTTCAAATTTCACTGTAAAACACTCACGGTTTACGTACTTGGTTTAAACTTGCTTGAGAGTTTAACTAAACCTGAGTTTAAACTCGCACTGTAAAACCGGCTATTAGAAATTTAGGATACTCTTCAAATCAATAATAATATAATAGGACAAACGATATCACTTACTTGCTTATATCCTTTTTAGGATTCGATGATCTGCAAAAAAAAAATCCAAATTAAACTTCATTGGTCCCCTCCTCCCACAACGTCGCTGGAGATTGTGCACAATATCCTCGAACTCACTTTCAATAAAAACTTGTCTTTTGAACACAAAAAAAAATTAACTGTGATATCATTTATACACTCTCTAGTCATTAGTTTTAAGTAGGATAATCAATTATTTAATAGTGCAATATTAGGTTAGTTTTCTTCACCATAGAATTATTAATTTTTTTTTTCTTAGCAAAATGTACACATAACAATAAAACACTTTTACAATTATAAACAATAGATAAATTATAGAATATTCAAACTATACACTACTACTTCACTGGTAATCCAATTTGAAGGTCAATGCACGTGGCGGAGGGTATCGCGTTACTGGCGATTTTTCTCGCTGCACTGCTCCACGCACGGTACACTATGGCAGATTTGATCGAGCGGAATCGAAGGTTCTGCTATCGCTATCTGAGCGAAATGTTTCTCCCAAGCTTCCAAGTGCGGTACCTGAAGAGTGCACTTGTTGTTCAGCTAAACACAATTAGGCGGGCAAAAACAAAGTGTTGGTCGCCGCATGCGATGGTCGTGTTGGCGTTATGACTGGGGGAATTTCGTCTGGTGGGTTCAGCGTTGCCGAAGTGGCACGATCGTGCTTTTTGGACACGCAAATTTATTTGTGGCACTGTGGCACGCAAAAATTGAAAATGGCACGTTTTCATCACTTCTCTAACCTTACTCAAATAATTAAAGCTCAGTGTAAAGGATCATTCACATGAGAGCGACCAACTACCTACGAACGAACGAATATTCGCAAGTTTTGACAGTCCGTTCACATGAACACTTTTCTAGGTCGCGGCAGTTCGCGAATTTCAGCCATCAGTTTCTACCCGCAATGTCTAATTTGAGGTTACGTCCGTACCAATGTGTTATTCGCTAGTTTATTCGCATTTCAGCAATTCGTTCGTTTGCTCTCAAGTGAATGGTCCTTAACTGTTTCTTCGTTGTTTCTGTTTGGCGTTGGCTTGGCGGCATAAATGTGAAAAAAAAACATATTTTTTCTTTGGACACGCTAAGGGCACGCTCCTCTGAAAAAAGTGGCACGATTTTTTTATTTTCGGCGGCAACGCTGGGTGGGTTGCTGAAGAACAGTGATATAGAGCAGGATGACTCTGAGGTGATAAAAGAGTCTGGTCTATGGTACTCTGTTGGCCGCGGCGAACTGGAAAGATTCTCTCTAATGGTGGCTAGTATAGTGTAGTATGGGCTGAATGGTCAATGATGCGGGGTGGTAGGTGGTGTGTACCACTGGTGGAGGAGTAGATCAGGGGTCAGATCACGTAAAATAAAAACGATTGAACGACATCGTTTTTACGCATGCTGTCTCTATCATATCTGTGGCAATAAACAGAGACTGCTATTGTCGAAACGATGTCGTTCGATCGTTTTCATTTTACGTGATCTGGCCGCAGGCAATTACTCTCGTTCTTGGATGGTCTGTCGATCTCTTCACTTTTTGTCGATAATTCCCTTAATTGCGGATTTTATGCCGTGAAGAATTGTGAGGGGGAAGTAATCGAAGAGAAAATCCGCGAGATTCTAATAGATTTCTTTGTCTCTAATCTATCTCCCCCCACTGAAGTAAATTGGTGTGGTATGCCTACTGGTGATAAATTAAGTTTTACACTTTCTACAACCAAAATTAGCTCTTATATGCGTACCTACCTCTGTTAACTATATGCAATGATTCACACAAAAATAGTTTAAATCTGATTTAAATAAAATCGACTATAAAGCTTGTACTTAGAATATATGCGCGTACTACTACGAATAGCCAGAACACTTCTCGATCCTTTAAGAGCCACTATGGAAAAGAATGAACTCGATTCGGCTAATGAGTGTCAAAGCTTAGCCTTCTTTGTATTTTTTTTTACTTCCTGATTCGTATACTTTGCTTCCTTATTCCCTTTCTAAGTTTTAGTACACTTGTAATGTGGAATTCCATATGTAGGTAAATGGGATCGTTCGTTAGGTGTTGTTAAAAAAAATATTTCTTAGAAACAATTTGGTTTGTAGACATTCGTAACAAAATCGGAACGTATCTAGCAAAGCCATCATAAGGTATTTCAACAAATCGCTTGTACATACAATCTAAATTCATATTGGACAATTCATTAAACCAGTCTATATTATTAAACAAATTATTGAGTTCAATAAAATTACCTTTGGCAAAGTTAAAACGGTTAAGATCATATTTAAAACAAACACTTGTATATTCATAGAATTCAATAAATTTGGAGAATTTAGGGCTCCATCCTCCATCTTTCCATGCCCTGAATAGTTCGCAGTTTATCGGTAATGTGACTTTACATAGGCCCACAAGAAGTTATCAAATGACGTCAACTTGCATGATCTTTGTACGGCATCGCATACCACAAAAGAAAGTTTCCGAACCAGCGTTGCCGAAGTGGCACGATCGTGCTTTTTGGACACGCAAAAAATATATATCTGGGGTATGGTTTGTTTCGTAATTTTTATCTCGTTTTTGTGTTGTTTCGTTTTAGTCGTTTCGCATTTTGTTGTTTCAGCATTTTTATTAATATGTTTTTTAATTATTTGGTTTATATTTGTTTCGAAAAAAAATAATTTAGTCTTATACTTAGTTCGTTTTAAGCTCATTTCCCCTTTTATTGTTTAGTTTTTCGATTATTTCGGTTTTTGTTTATTTCGATTTCAATTATTTGCCATCATTTGTTTGGTTTTTTTTATGTAAAAAGCCCAAGGGCGTTCAAATTCGCGCGTAAACAGTAAGCAACCCCCCTGCCTGTGGTCACTGTAGGATTTGGAGTAGGAGCAAGGTTGGGTATATGCAAAGTTTATATTATGGTGTTTCCTAATTTTACCGCCAAAAACTACGAAAACGAATTTCGAAAAGAAAACCACACGCCAAAACAACAGATTCTAAAAAAAATAAAATGCGAAATAAACCTTTAGCGAGATAACATTGACCTAAATAACTCAATGCACTTTTAACGAAAATGCAAAACGAGTAAAAAGAGAAAGAAAGAAATGCGAAATTATTGTAGGGCGAAGTGATTGAAAAACGAAGTAAAACAAAAACAAACTACGGTATTACGAAGTAAACAGAAATAATTGTAAGAAAAGCGAAACAACAAAATGCGAAGTAAAAAAAACAAAACAATAGGCACCCATATATCTGTCTCTGTCAGAAAATATTTATTTTGTTTTTCTTTTCTTTTGCGGTATGGTCGTATGGAAATGAAAATGAAGGGGTATGGTATAACTCGCTATTTTTTTTTCTTGCATTTTGTTATTTCGCTGCGATCATTTCGCAAAACCTTTTAAGATTCTTAATTTTAAACTTTTTATAATTTTCCCTTAGAAGAACCCCATTAACATTGAAAAAAATTTGGGGGGATGCTGCCTACTGCAACCCTCCTTCTTGTATTTACTGTAGTATTTGGAATAGGTATGAGTTTGAATATTATGCAAAGTATGGGTCATTTTTTACATATTAAAAACAATTTCTTCTTGAAAGTGACCAAAAAATGCATGTCGATATAAACAAGCGGCTAAATATCATGGCGCGAAATAACGTTTTACAAAATAAGCAAAAGCAAAAACACCAAAAGCTAGTTGAAAGAAGAGCGAAACATAATAAATGCTAAAGAAAAAATGCGAGTCAATCTTACAGCTAGATGAATGCAAGACGAAATGACAGTTTGCCACATGACTTCTGCGAAATAGTTGAAAAATATTTAAACCGTCGTCGGTCGCGAGATAACAGTCTGCGAAATGAAGACCGCGAACTGACAGGCACCCGAAATGAAGGACCATTCACATGAGAGCGACCAACTACTTACCTACGATCGAATAAATATGCGCGAGTTTAATGATTATAAACTTATTTTCTTAATACATTTTAGTGGGATAAATAATGACGAAATTTCGAATTCAAAACTTTTTGACGCGAACGAAAACACCTTTGGCGCGATTGTCAAAGTTTATGGTGGATTTACATTACCACGCAACGCATTTTTGCATGACTTTAGAGAGAGAGATCCGTTTTTCCACAGTCCAGGCTAATGATGTGTAAGAGTAAAAGCACAAGCCTAACAGTTGAATTTTTGCCGCCAGAACTTTTTTATGGAGTTTTGTGGTCTCACTCTTACAGATCATTAGTCTTTACTGGTGCAAACGGATCTCTCTCTGAAGTCATGCAAAATTGCGTGGCGTGGTAATGTAAATCCACCATTATTCGCAAACCACATAATTTAGTTCGCGTTCCACAAACTAAACTAGCGAGCGAAATAAACCTCAAACTGCCACGACCTAGAAAAGTGTTCATATGAACGGGCTGTCAAAACTTGCGAATATTCGTTCGTTCGTAGGAAGTTGGTCGCTCTTATGTATATGGTCATTAAATGCTTCTTCGTTTTTTGTTTCGGTTTGGCGTTGGCTTGACGGTGTGAATGTGAAAAATGTGTTTTTCTTTGGACACGCTAAGGGCCGCTCCTCTGAAAAAAGTGGCACGCTTTTTTTATTTTCGGCGGCAACGTTGTTCCGAACTTCAAATCATTTTTATTGTAGAAGCTCATTTGGATCAAGGAGTGAGGTTTCTAGAGTGAGGCGAATCCACAAACACTTATGAGATTTAAATATACACACATTGTCCATTCAATGGTTCTAAATTTAGGGTCATATTTTCGCTCGCGAGTCGAATAAAAAAAGTCAAGCCCAACGACTCTAAACGTCATATTGTAGGGAAATTGTCTACTCATAATAAGAACTGTTCGAGGTTATTGCTGCAAATGGAGTTTTAACATTTTTGCTACATCACACAATTTCATTTGAAAATTCTATCACTTACTTTGAAGATACACCTTAATTCTATCGTTAGTATCACAGACATTCCGTTGGTTGGTAATAACACCTTTACTTGTTTTTTTAAGTTCAATGTATTCTTTTTGAGAGATTTTGGAAGGAGACATTTATTGTGCCCCTCTACATGTTTCACCGTGTTGACGACATTTTAAAAATTCAACATTTAATTTTCGTGATTCTAGGCTTTCGGTATTATGATTTTCGGAATTTTGGGCTTTCGGTACTATGTAGTTTTCGAAAATTTCATAATACCGAAAGCCCAAATTTTTAATACCTACTTTGCGTCATCTAAATTCATGTCGAAAGTGCCCCACCTGGGTAACGAATGTACCGCACCATGGGGTGGAATCGTCTTTTTAGATTAGTTTTAAATTTTCTATTTTTGAAATCATCTGGGTGAAGTCAAGTTTTAAGGAATTATGGAAATCTTAGATGGTCACATATAGAAGAGTCTCAATGGAATTGTGACCTGAGTTGGATCGGAAAAAATTTGCAGAATTATTAAAAATTTAACGAATGCGGATACGTACAGGTATATTCACCCCAATCATGGAATCCGCCGGAGGGAATTCTTCGCGGAAAAGAATATTTTGGTATCGTCGAATCCGCAAATTGAACGGTTATTATGTCATATAGGTAGGTATATACATAATATTAACACATACTATTGGTAGGGTGTGGTTTTTTTTCCAGATTTCTGTTCACTTTTTGGATTCGACGATACCAAAATATTCTTTTCCGCGAACAATTCCCTCCGGCGGATTCCATGATTGGGGTGATTATCTATAATATCGCAGAAGAGGATATTTAGATAGATACTAATCTTCTCTGTGAATGTCAAGCTATTGCTGGGAACAGAAGGAAGTACCTCGGAAGGTAGTTCTTCGATAATGTAGAGGACAGTGGATTATCAAACAAAATTGAAACCATTTTTTGGTTCTGTACGGAAATGTTTAGATTTTGACCGTAAAGGTTCCCAGGGATGGTGATGGGTATTCGATTCGTATTTCCAAATATCTACATTTTTAAACAAGAAATTCAATTTAATGGCATTGCATCAGCTAAAAGGATATGTTTAAAGTAGATATTCTTCCACCTCAGACATGTTACACATTTTGAACACATTGAACCGTAGATCCATAATTTGCCACCGCACATCCTTCATGTTTAACATAAAATATCCTTCATTCAACAACGTTAGCAACCACCGTTTCGACAATGACAAAGTTCAACTCGCAGCCATGTGAAACATGTAAATGAGCCAACAACTCCGGCTGGCTACGGCTAACCACACATATGAGTAAGTAAAGCTACCCTCTGGAACATGAGATTTCTCGAACCTTCAACATAAACTACCGAACCGACGACGAGACACAACACATAACCAGACATGTCGCACTTGTTCGAACAAGGACATTTCTCATCTCGGAGTTAACTGCCAAAAAGCCACCATATACCGATGTTACAACGGATGGCGCACCACCCCCTATCCAGCAAAATGTTGTCCTTTCTCAGGTACGAACAATCATCGATGCCAATTTTGACCTTTTGTCGCCCGTCGCCCGTCGTCCGTTCATCTTCATCCGAATGGCAATTTGTTAACATTAATCGCACAGGATAAAGTTGCAATTAAAAACAAAAATGTGGATGGTCTTGTCTCTGTAATCCTTTCATGTAGTCGTTTTCGTTTTTTATTGACAATTACTCAGTTTTCCCTCTTGCCTTTAATTTTTTGTCAAACACACAGATGTACACAACAAAGGCAAAAGTCTCAGATTATGACCTTAGGTCGCTTGCAGGCGTTTCGTTCAAAATGCAAATTAGGGTTATTTTGCTCCTTCTAGTGTAATAAGGAAGCAACAATCTAGACGGGTGCTTATGAAACTCAATATACTCAGACTTATGTACTTTTAATAATTTTCCAACTCAGTGGACACCACCCCAGGGTGAGAAGCGACACAACCACACCGCCATGGGGACGCACAGACATTTTATGTTTGTGCCACTCCTGCTGAAGGTAATTTTGCGGTTTACAAAGCGTTTGCATTCACAATGGTTTGGGTGAGCTAATGTCTAATCAACATATCGCATTTCTTTGACAGTCATTAGCTGAAAGATGAGAAAGACGACGAGTAGCGAGGGTGGAATGAGAAGTTCGTCGTCGAGAGGATGTGAATGCAAGAGACTGCCAAACCATTTGTCGATCGCATTTCCCCTAACCTCTTTAGAATTCTCACGCTTTCAGATTCAAGTCTAGAAGATCAGAAACAGTATTGCCATCAGGAAGCTATTAGAAGTGCCGCCTCTGACGCGCTTAGTTTCAACAGGAGACCACCAGAAAGAAATCCATTGCTCGATGAGGAATGTCCGTGAACTCATGTAGTCAAGCAATAGGCACGCAATACCCGGTCGAGAGAAAAAGTTCTTATGCTACCTTTGACCAGACTAGAAAAGAATATCACAAACTTATTCGAATAAAATGGAGTCGATATAGAGCCCTTTCTCATAGACCCAATAACATTTTGTAGGAGTGCCTAATCGTAACGCTCCTGTTATATATGGTGCAGAAATATAGACCTTGTCGAAAGTCGATGAAAACCTCTTGGGATGCTTTGAAATTCTTCGGTTGATATTCGGTCCAGTTTGTATCGATGGATAGTGGAGGAAGAAATTAAACCGCATACGAACTTAAATGGCTATACAGCGAGGTTGATTTGGTCAAAAAGCTTAAAATACAACGGCTAAAAATTGCTAAGTCGAGTGAATCGTTTGGAAAATAACGAACCAGCGCGACAAGTTTTTGAGTCCACCACTGAGAGGTTACTTAAATGACGCGCATAAGGCTAGGTACACACATGCGCTAAAAATGAAACACATATATTTCAATGTGAACTAGCGCACGGAAATCGCATAGCCTAATTTGAGAGCGAAGTCAGGCTGAAGGTTGAGGCAGTGGTTCGCCACAGACTTTAATTCCCATCTAAAGTAAAGACAGCTAAAAGTAGGCAATGCCTCGTTTTAGCTCTGAGCTTACGGTCCATACACAGGTAGGTGGAGTTCTTGTCCCTGATAAAATTCACAGCATTACTGTATAGGTCACAAACTAACTACCTACATAACCATAACTACAAATTCCCTCTTTATTTACTTTAACACGGCACACACACTTAACCAAGCAGTAACTTTTCAAAACTGACTATATGGAACTCTCTAGTAATCTTGTTAGCTTGAAGCTGGCACTGGCGGTCTATAGTATAGGTTGTTTGTGGTACAGCGAATAGGCAGTCGACTGTATGTGTAAGTAAGAAATTGCTCGAATCGCTACTGGAACTGGACTTTGGTCTCACAGAATTGAAAGAGTTTTTCAAAATTTGAGGTCGAGAGCTATGGAGGGTCCACTTGAGCAACCTTCACCCATTTGCGGGAATAACATTCATCTGCAAGCATCCTGGGACGTTTTTGATGCGTCTTATGTTAGCCTTACCCGAGAAAACATAGGTTTTGATACCTATTTAACGTTTAACGAACCATAAGACATTTCATTGCAAAAGAGTTACCAATAATAATTCTTTCAAAACATAAAGCTCGAAACGTAGTCTACAGACATGCTATACATACACCCCAAAACAATTTTACCACAGATACATACATAACTGCAACCCTGCAACTTACTGAGACTGAGAAGGAGAACAACAACAGAGACTTGAAAGCTTTGCCTGCAGTCCGATTCAACTTCGCCTTTCCAAATTTCGTACATATTTCGAATCTTATTTTGGCTTGAGTCTTGGCTAGGAAGAAAATATGAAACAAGTGTTTTCGGTTCGGCAAGTAGATGGCAGAGTCACTCAGAATTTGCTATAGATACAGCTAGCTAGAATATGTCCCGCTAATGCTCAATTTCACGGTTCCACTTAACTATTGATTCTCCCTCAAATTCACTTATATGACAAGCTATAGCTGTCAACGATTTAACTAGTTAATTTGAATTTTTTTTTTCGTTTTACGAGTTTAATTATAAAACAAAATAATATCTTTTGCGGGGTCATTTGTTGTTCACAGCCCATTTTGCAAATTAAATAAATTATTGAATATAGTAGGACAGACCATTGGGGTGAGTATTGCGAATCGACTGAAATCTCATTTGAAAATATATCTCAAACGAACGTCTGACATTCACCTAAGAGTATAACTGTGCTCAATTTAGACGTTCGAATTCGGCGTGAAATATATTGTAGGTCCCTTCCATTGGTAAAATAAAATCTTGAAGGATTTTAATATTAATTTTTATATGAAACTATTTTACAAATAGAAACGCTTGATTTTGATAATAAATTGAAGGAAAGAAATATTTCCGAAAGGAATGACATCAGCTTACATAACGCATTTTCTTCTATAACATACAACATATGTTGTTGGCTTATATTGACCATAAATTCATAAAGGACACCAATGATATTATTTTATACCTACCAACATTCACTTAAAATGCGTTATACTCTCTCGAAGAAACGTCTAAAACTAAACGAATGCCCAATTGCACGGTGACCACTAAAGTATCGAATCTCGCTTAAATTCCACTCAAGGGTCTATTTCTATTCGTATCGTAGTATCATATTTGATTATAAAATGTAAGTGCCCAATATTGGACAGTTAAGTGTTACATTCTCGTATCTTTCATAGGTGGCAAGTTATTCAGTTGTTAAGGACTTGGCATTCTTTCTTTCCTCACTAAAATTAAGGATTTATTTGTCGTTTACAACCATTTTGAAAATCGAATATAGTAGGTGTGTTTTTTTTTTTTGCTATTTTAGATTCACGATTATCCTGGATTAGATCTTTCTTCATAAAAGATTGACAGCACTCATATCACAGAAATTCTTAAAACGGGCCTGTTTCACTGCACATCTATATTTTCAGTGAAATAAAGCAAACTAGAATTTTAAGTACGCAATTACAACAAATATATAGAGTCTCGAACCTGTCAAGCAGTATGCAGTTGTTGTAATTACGTGTTAAAGATTCTACTTTACTTTACTTCACTGAGATAGATGTGCAATAAAAAAAGCCTAATCCTAATAACACTCACAAAAAAAACCACTAGCAAAAGCAAAAATTCTGAAAAGTCACAAAGAAAAACGCATCTACAAACACAATATAAGTGAATCAAAATAATTTGCAGACATCGAAAATTTCCGGAAAAATAAAAATTCGGTCATTCTCATTATTATAGACATATTTTTGACAAAATGTTTTGATATCTTTTTTTTTTTAATGAATTTTTGTGATGTAAAATGTCACAGACTCATTAAATAGGTACTCACTGTAAAACAAACAGTTTTATAAGTGCTGCCAAGGCGTTTCTATCATTTGGGGTGAGATTATGAATTTACTATGAATCGCAATATGTATGAAGCAACACTCTGTTCGTTTCTACTCAAACTTAAGTCGCACTGAACTCTAGACGTTAAAACCGAGCATAAATTTCAACGGACATTTTAAATTACTTACTTACTTAGGCGGCTCTACAGTTCGGGGTGAACCGAGGCCTCAGCTAACAAGCCTCTCCAGTTAGCCCGATCCTTAGCTAACTGCCTCCAGTTGCGCACTCCTAGTCGATTGAGGTCGCCTTCGACTTGCGCGCGCCACTTAAGGCGAGGTCTTCCTCTACTGCGTTGTCCCTCCGGGTTAGACTCGAAGACTCTACGAGCCGGAGCATTTGTTTCCATCCGCTCCACATGTCCTAGCCATCTTAAACGACTTACTCGCAGTTTTTTGACCAGGTCGATGTCGCTGTACAGCTCGTATAGTTCGTGGTTGAATCTCCTTCTCCAAAGCCCGTCAACGCAAACGGGACCGAAAATTTTACGAAGAATCTTTCTCTCGAAACGGCCGAGGATATCTTCATCCGCTTTAGATAGAGTCCAAGCTTCAGCGCCATAAAGCAGGACTGGGATGATCAAGGTCTTATACAGAATCTCCTTAGTTGTTCGGGATAGGGCTCTGCTACTCAATTGCCTTCTTAGCCCAAAGAAACAGCGGTTGGCAAGAGTTATTCTTCGTTTAATTTCTTCTGAGATGTTGTTGTTAGAATTTATAGCAGAACCGAGGTAGATAAAGTCCCTCACCACCTCAAAGTTATAGCTGTCGATCGTGATGTTTTGTCCGATTCTACGATGTTGGGTGTCCCTTCTTGTTGACAGCATATACTTGGTTTTGCCCTCGTTGACCGCTAGACCCATTCTAGCCGCTTCCGTTTCTATACTAGCAAACGTACCAGTGACAGCCCGCTGTGTTCTACCAATTATGTCAATATCATCGGCGTATGCAAGTAATTGGACGGACTTTTGAAAGATCGTGCCTTGCGTGTTGGCCTGTGAGTTCCGGACGATTCTTTCAAGTATGATGTTGAAAAAGTCGCACGACAGTGCGTCACCTTGTCTAAATCCTCTTTTGACATCAAAGGTTTCGGTGAGGTCGTTACCGACCTTGATGCAGCAGCGAGCTTTCTCCATCGTCATCCTACACAATCGAACGAGTTTTGCAGGGATGCCAAAGCTAGACATGGCTCTGTATAGCTCGTCTCTATAGATGCTGTCGTACGCGGCTTTGAAATCGATGAAAAGATGGTGGGTATCGATTTGAACTTCTTGGGTTTTTTCCAGGATCTGCCTAAGTGTGAAAATTTGATCGACGGTGGACTTTCCTGGCCTAAAACCGCTCTGATAGGGGCCAATCAGGTTATTTATAAAGGGTTTAAGGCGTTCACACAATATGGCAGACAGGATCTTGTATGCGATGTTTAGGAGACTGATACCTCTGTAGTTGGCGCAGTTGAAGGGGTCTCCTTTCTTGTGGACCGGGCAAACGATGCTGAGATTCCATTCATCAGGCATGCATTCATCTGACCAAATTTTGGAGATGAGTTGGTGCATGCTCGTTACCAGGTCATCTCCAGCTGCTCTAAAAAGCTCGGCAGGTAGACCATCAGGCCCTGCAGCTTTATTGTTCTTTAGCTTGGATATTGCTACCCGTATTTCGCTTTGGTCAGATGGACGGAAGTCTTGTCTATCATCGTCTATATTGAATGGAACGTTCTGCCTAACAGCGGGATTCTGGTCTTCGTCGCCATTATAAAGTCTGCAGAAGTAATTTTTCCACATTCTCAGCACCGACTGTGATTCTACTACAAGGTTTCCTTCATTATCTCTACAGGTTTCTGTACGGGATTGTCTGCCCTGGCACGTTCTTTTTACCTTTTGGTAAAACTTTCGTACATTGTTCCTGGAGTAGCATCTCTCAATTTCATCGATCATACGTTTCTCGTGCTCTTTCTTTTTCTTTCTGAGAATCCGGTATTCCTCTCGTCTTTTTTGCTCGTAGAGCTCGCGAGCAGCTCTAGTCCTCTTTCGCAGCGCCGCTTTATACGCTTCTTGTTTTTCTGCGTTTGCTAGTCGACATTGTTCATCAAACCAGGGGTTTCGTGGTGGTGGTCGGGTGAAACCCAGCACATCAGTCGCGGCCTTGGTGATGGCTTTCTGGCAGTGTTGCCACTGGTCTTCTGCACTAGCTGTTGCTGCAATAGGACTGCTCGAGAGGCATCGGGATACGTGATCGGCAAAGATTCTGGCCGTCTCTTGCGATTGCAGTTTTTCGACGTCATACTTTCTCGCAGTATTTCTCTGTTGGGGTGTGTTGGATATCCGCATTCTTACCTTAGATGTGACAAGGTAGTGATCCGAGTCAATATTGGCCCCTCGGAAGGTTCGGACATCCAGAATACTGGAGGCGTGCCTTGCGTCAATCGCAATGTGATCGATTTGGCTGACAGTTTGGTGATCCGGAGACAGCCATGTCCCCTTATGAATATTGAGATGTGGAAACCTGGTGCTTGCTATAACTATATTTCGCCCCGCAGCAAAGTCAATTAGCCTAAGTCCGTTCCCAGACGTGTTGTCATGTAGGCAGTGTTTGCCAACTGTTCTACCAAAGATGTTCTCCCTGCCTATTCTAGCGTTAAAGTCGCCTAGTACGATTTTAACATCGTGCTTCGGGCATTGCTCGTAGGTCTTTTCGAGTAGCTCGTAGAAACTGTCTTTGGTAGCGTCGTCCTTTTCTTCAGTGGGGGCATGAGCGCATATGAGGCTGATGTTTGAGAATTTTGCCTTGATGCGGATTGTCATAAGTCGTTCACTAACGTGCCGATAGCTCAAGACTTTTTGCCTAAGTCTGCCGCGTATGACAAATCCACATCCAAATAAACGTTGTCGCTGCTCTCTATAGCAATCGCCGTGGTATACATCACAGTTTTTCATCCGTTTTTTGCCTGGCCCATCCCATCGCACTTCCTGGATGGCGGTTATGTCTGCCCTGTGGCAGTCAAGGGCCTCTGCTAGTTGTTCGGCTGCACGTGGTCTGTTAAGTGTGCGAACATTCCATGTGCAGATCCGAAGGTCATTGTCCTTATTTCGTTTTCCAGGGTCGTCAACAGTAAATCCGTCCTTTTCCGAGGCGTGTTGCTGTTTCATAACATTTTATTTTTTTCCGTGGTAGGGAAGTTACCCCGACGCACAACCCCCAACCTGGAGGACCAGTTCCATATCATACCCCTAGGACGAGGGGCACCAGTAACCCACTTCGGAGTTTGAGCGCTGCCGTTGGCCCATTAAGGGTTCATCCGCCACCAACTCTTTTCCAAATACCCTGGCGTAGTATTGGAGATCCCTAAAGACCTGGGATCCGAATATGTCGAAGCAGCTCTTAGAGGGATGTCACTAGATAGTTCAGCCTGACTGGAACTGTAGGCGCAACCGTTGGTTCCATCTAGGGAGTTCGTCCGCTGCCGCCTGGAGTTAAGAGGAAGTGCTTTAGTGAAGAGCCACTCCTCCCCCCCTCTCTCGTCCGCTGCCACCAACGACCTTCCAAAGGGGTTGGGTACCCAATCTCCAGTCGAGGTACTAGGCACCCGGCTATCACCAACGTGGAGGTGAGAGTAGGAGTTGATAGTGAGCGGCTAAAGTGAGGACGCTTGTGTTCTCATATAATCGCATCACTACCTTTTGACGGCCGGACATTTTAAATTGCTTTTGTAATAATTTTGAATTATATTAAATGCCCAGTTGCACAGTGACCAGTTAAGTATCCATTCTCCCTCAAATTCCACCCAATATTCGATTTCTGTTTCAAAGCGTCATATTGGATTATAAAACTTAAGTGCCCAATATCGGACACGACACTTAAGTGTTACACGAGGCAGGTGGCAAGCTATTCAGCTGTCAACGATTTGACAAGTTCATTTATTTTTTTCGCTTTACGAGTTCAATTAAACAATATACCTAATTCTTTATTTTTTGCTTAAAGTTAGGAGTTTTTTACAACCCATTTGGAAAATGGAATAAATTTTTAAATATTGCAAAACAAAAATTTTCTAAGTGCTGCCAAGTTTTTTGTACCATTTGATGTGAGTATTGTGAATCGACTGTGAAACGCAAAATATGTATGAGTGACACCACTGAACTCTGCACTGTGCAACTGGACATAAGAAAATAACAAAGTTTCAAATTCAAAACACCATTGACGCAAATTCTAAACAGGTTTTCACAATCCACAACGTTAAACCGCATAAACCAGAAAATTTAAAATTGTTTCCACCTGGGTTTCATGGGTGTCTGCTTTCCATTTCGTGTTTGCTATTAAAAAATATATAAATACGACAGCATCATGCGACCAAATATTTTTGTCTCTTTTTTTCTTTGCAGAGTGTAAAAAAGAGCATTTTTGTTTCGAATAGTGCGCTGCACTGAAACACAGATGTCTCTTTAAAACTACTTGTCTGTTTCGAGCAAACATTTCAAAATTTTTTTTAGCAAATTATACATCTTTTATATTATATTGAAAAACTTTACGTTTTTTGAAATGAAAATAAATTATAGTTACAAAATAATACTGAATATTCCACATAACCTAGGTACCTACCACATCACCATTCATTCATTTCGAATTTCACCAGTCACTCACCATACTTCTTGTCATTCTGTCTGAGCTCTTCTCTTCTCCATCCCCTTCTAGATAACAACAAATTCAACACAAAGGTTAAACAAGAACAGCACAGAAGATTTTCATACAAAGCCGAACGAAACGACCAAATCCAGTAAGAGAAATCCTTTCGAGAGTTGATGGTCTGTCAAGTTGTTTTCTGTGCAAAAAAAAATTTAAAAAAAAATTCTAAGCATTTCCCAGTGAATAATCAAAGAAAATCATTTATTGTGAATTTTTAATCAAAGTTAGCCGTGTGATTAAGTTCAACCTTGCAAAATTTAAAATTCAGCACATGTGCCTGTGAATTTATTGTGCAGAGAAAATTTAAGAATTTTCCTTGAGAAAAGTAAAAAAAAAGAATATTTTCGCGTGTGTATAAGTGAAAGTTTTTTCTTTGAGGACACATTTCTCTGGTTTCGTGAGAAATTTTCCTTTTTTCGTTCGAGAAAATCTGAAAAAGAAGAGTTTTCCAATCCACGACGAAGACAGTCGCTGCTCCGTGCATTTGTTCATTTAATATCAAATGTGTATGGCTATTGTGGTAAGTGAAAAATGTGAATTTTCATTCAAACATTTTCAGAATTTTCAATTTTTAACTCTGGTGAAAATTGGGATTTCCTTTGAAGGAAGAAAATTGATGAGGAGAAAAAAAAACTATTCGGGCTGTGCACTGTGGTGTATGCTGTATGTGCTCTTCTCACACTTGCATTTGGCTGGATGTTCTCTCTTTTCCACGTGTTCGTGGTGAACTTCGCCCCTTTGGCATTTCGCCACGCACGACGCACCTCACCATGATAGACCAATTAATTCACATTTCCCCTGCAATGACAGCTGTCTCCTGCCTGTATTATCACCTATGGGGAATATAGGAATGGGATAATCTTCAATTCAATTCAATTCTTCACCACTCTGGTGGCTGGTATAATAAATTTTTTGTTTCACTTCTCCGCCATGACAGGTGTTGCCAGGCAGCGCGCAATTGTGATTATTATGGAGGTGTGCATACTTTGCTCTATTATGTAAACATTATAGAGATTATGCAAAAGAAAATCATAACAATTTTGAATGCGGTTTCTTGTGGATTGTTAAGAGAGTACATCATTCGAAATCAATACATACTTTGGATATTGCATTAGGTCATTATCAAGTTATGCTGGCTTTCATTTTGGCTTACAAATCCCCGACTTTCTGTATGACATTTGATCATAACCGTGACTCATTTTGCCGTAGCTTAAGCTGTTGCCACAAATAGATTTAGAAAACGGGGAAGGTTTTTGAAATTATGTAGCTGTTAGCAGTTACATGTCATGTGTATATTTATGTCATGAACTAGCAGTGCCCTATTTCACCAACTCACAAATTTGTATTTACAAGCATTTTTTGACAATTTTCTTAGAAAAAGAGACAAATTCGGTTTCACCACATTTATTTTAAAAGCAAATAAATAAAATAAAATTTTCTACAGATTTTGTGGAAAAATACTTGTAAAAACAAATTTGTAAGTTGGTGAAATAGTCCACAGAATGGCGTCAACATGAACTATACTGCCAAGTGACTTCTGTTTGTGATAAATACCTAGTTTGATTCTCTGAGCTGTCAAGTAGAGTGTAATTGTTGACATCAGAGAACACAATTCTGCTGTGTGATAATGTTGAAGCAAAAAATATAAAAAAAGGATTGAGTTTAATAAATGAATCCAGAAGCCTATGAAATTCCGATTATGTTAAAGCAACCTTCAACAGAAATGCAAAAGACTTTTGGCTAAATAAAATCAGGCAGAGGAAAGTGCATTTAAATAGTCATCGTTGTCAGTAAGTGAAGCACATTTATAGATTGTTTGGTGATCCCGACTTATTTAAGGAGATATTCGTTTGATCATTTCATCACAACCTTGCAAAACACTTATACCTAGTCTTCGGTCCGTAGCCGATCCTTTCGCTTATAGCCTGCCGACGGCGATGACATCTGAAACGCATTTGATTTTATCAACAGACGATTTGTTGTCATCGTCCTTACCGTAAGTAACTCAGCCATTTTCACAAGTGAATAATTATACATTGTCAGATTTGCTTTGAAGTTCACACAGCAGAGATGGCACTGATGTTTTTTGATTCTCAGATTCGCCCACGACTGTAGCGCCAGCAAAAGTAACATGAATTAATATGGAGGTAGGTCGAGCTTCAATAGCTCATCGTTTCTAAAGATGTAGCTGCCTTAAATTGATTGAAAACAATGAAGACTCGCCTAGGTATAAAGAGCAGCGTTATTTCGAGCTCACGTACATGATGATGTTTGACTTATATGACTTCTGACAGTTTGACAGTTCGGTACTTAAAATTTCTTTGACGCAAATAAAGCAGCTGATTTCAAAAGTTTTATGTCGTTTTCGGTTGTTCGTCCAAAACCGTACGGAAGAACTCTCCGCGATTCTGAATTCAAATCGAGAAGCAAATTTCTCTTCTTTTCAGAAGAAGCCCTGTCAGCTGAATGCCAATCGAACGCTTTCAGGAGCGTTCGGATTGCTTCCGGACGGTTCTGGACGACCAACCGAAAACGACATTAGTGTTAATATTTGATAAGGCAATGACAGCTAGACAACTAGTGACACTTTGAACTAATGTCAAAGTATACCTTATACAAAATAACCATTCGCACTAGAGTGGTAAAGCCACTATTACACCATGTCAAAGATCGTGCCAATTTTGATGTCAGATTTTGTCTTAGTCATATTGGCCCCTATTGTGATTGTGAGTGTCTATAATTAATCGTTGATGGACAACTGTGATTGTCGATTGCGATCGATATTTGTCGATTTGACAGTCGCTTGTAGTCGATTACAAATGTCTGATCGATGCTTTCTCTTGGAAGTGGAAAAATTTCGTGCGAACGAATAGCTAAAATCAATCGACGCAATCGACAATAATTATCGTGACGATTGCTGATCGACAATCACAATAAGGGCCATTGACGTTAAAATAATAAGGAAACAAATAAATAGTTGGCGCAACAGGCGTTAGACCTAGCTTCTCACAACCATTCATACGTTTTTGTGAGTTTTTATTTTTGGGACGGATGTTTGTCAGACGTTGGCGAGATGTCATTAGACATGTAAAAAATTGCAACGGCTTTTGACATGTGTCATGAGCTTAACCATTTGTCGGGCGATGCCTTTCTCTTTACATTTGAATCCATTGAAAGGTTAGCTACACATTTTTTCATAGTGGTCAGTTCGAAAATTGCAAATATGTGTGTATACGATTGTATGTATATTTATTCAGCTACCTACTAATTGTAATAATCGATTCAACTGGCGTAACATTCCTCTTCTTATGTGCATTTCTATAAATCACTCGGTTATTTTATCGGATGAATCTGGTTATGAACAACGAGTCGATTGTGGCCTGGGCCTGGGGTATGGAATAACAAACAACCCCCTACTCCTAGCCTTTTCCTTTCCTGTGTGTGGTGAGTTTCTTTCGTTTTTGTTATGACGTAAATTCCGAACAACTGATTTTCTGGTTTGACGTCATTGCCGCTGCACCGCCATTGATTGTAAATTGTGTTACATTACACAGGTAGTGCAATAACTTTCGTATGGAATTCGGGTGGGTAGGTCGACGAACATCCATTTATGGAATTTTTTAAAACGCAAATAGAATTAATGAGTATGACATGAATAGCGTCGTTGCAATACAAAAGAAGGCTTATCCACATATGGTTTGTTGCGTAGTTTCATTTTGTTTCCTTTTTCGAATGCGGATGTCATATTGGAATTTCACAAGTTTGTGTAATTTGTGCATTATAAAAAAAAATGTGATAAGATTTATGAGAGTTTGAATGCGTTTTATGCACGTCACGTGGTGAAATAGAGGTGCAGCACCAGCAAGAGCAACGTGTCAAAAGTGTAGGTTGGCTGAGGTGATATGATAAGTAATAAGTGCTCTGAAAATTAAATTTTCAGGAAGAATGTTGGTATGTATTTCACAAACTTACAAATTGCAAATCACTAAATTTGTTAAATACGCGTAACTGCCTGAACACAATCAATGATAGCTGATATGTTCAACAAAACGTAATAGATTAAAGAGGGTTTGGGTATACATATTTGAATTACGTCAGTTGTACAGTTATTGGGCCTTACAATGAATCATGTTTAACCTGCATCTTAACGTTTGTTGTAGCTTGTAGGTAACAATAGATAATATTAAAAATTAATTTTTGCCATTGTGACTTCGTAAAATTTAAGTTAGTTAGTTCCGCGCATTGTGTGGAGGCTTAAAACGATGTGAAACGCAAAATGCTAACATTTGCACAAGTCTTGTGATAGTTCACAGCTTCTAACTTGACTAGACGGTTAAAGCAGCACATCCACCTGCGGGAGATCTATTGTATCATACGTCCGAAAGGGAGTTTGGGGTACCTAGTAGGTTTTTCACTTTTTGAAAAAAGTTTTTAATATGTACGTACTAGGTACTATAGATTTTTTCGTTTCTTCGGGTTCCAGTTAGTACATGAAGAAGATCTTCCCTCTAATTCCACATAGGTCTTTAATTGACAAAAAAAACGGTAGTTTGTCTAATAGGACACAGGCGGAAATGGTTTCGTCGTCAAAGAATTACTCACCCAGAGTTTACTTTCTTATTAAGGACAGAGATCCTTTCAACTGTGCCAAAAATCATTTGTGGTGAGGTGACTTAGGTTTGTGCAAAGTATCCCTCGTACACAGTGGCCTGTTAATACTTCTGCAAGAGTTCCGATATGCTCTCTGCTAATACTTAGGAGATTTTTTGTTTGGCGTGTATGTCTTAATATTGACCCAGTCTGACCAATATTTCCAGAAAACTCAGTATTGCTCCTCTCATCGTGTCCATCGTGTTCCAACAACTCTCTTAACATAGAGAAAACATTTAATGGGTGTTCTGGACAAGATCATCATTGAAGATTTGGTCACCTAGCTCAACTTAAGACGGCCACAACCTTTTGAATGCGCGCTGAAGTTTGGGAGGGAACCCAATCCAGCGGCGAAGACCAATTTACTTGCCCTTAGGTCTTCCAGTTCGAAACATTCTTCGCCAAAGTAACAACACCACAAGAAAGTTCATTGTGTCAATCTGTATGTATTTGGATCTACGTTATAGATAGCTTTGAATATCTATGTATGTAATTCTAAGTAGCAATTAATCTTAATTGTGTTTGCCAGAATAAGAAATAAGCATAGTATAAAATAATTTTATGTCTCTGGTCTGGTCACCAACAAATCTCCTCCAGTCATACGTTGATCTAATTCCCATCACATTATCGTCTATAAAAACTCTAGACTAAACAAAGAGCCATTTATATAAACAAGATAGGAGCCGTCTAAGTTTTGCGAATTAATAAAGGCGCCAGCAAAATCACCAAAACATGTCGCTAAAGATCGCAAAAAACATCAGTGGGCAAAAAAATAAAAATGAAAACAGAAGCCTGTCAGATGTTTATTTTCATTTCAGACAGACCGTCAGAGTTTATCTTTCCAGCTCTATTACCTCGAAGACCGACGCCAGCATATGGTTTTAACCGAATGCAGAAATCAAAAACTTCGTATGGGGTGTTCGTTACCAACCTTGACTCAAATTACAACGACAGAGTTTCGCAATCATTGTGGGTACCTACCTATACCTACAGAGACAGACTCTCTGACAGTTGAATGAAATAAAAATGTGTTTGTGTTTGGACGGCACGAGCAGCAATCAATTTACTCAAAAGAAAATTGCAGTCGGCCGGCGCAGCGTGGTGGAGAGTGGAGACTGTGGCCCGGCGGCCTGGTTTCATTTCTCGCATTGCTGTAGTGAGGTTTTTTTTTATTTCTAATATGCAACGTCACAGTGACCACTAGGTATGTACTTGTTTCAATGCTTCCAAATGTAGTGCACTGCGTTTGACAATCATTGTTCTTGATATTAGGTGTTTTGGTTGTTGCTTGTTGGACCCATCAGCTATGTAGGTCCATTGTGATGGCAATTGGATAGTACATACCTACATACTATAGGATATGCAACTTCATATAAGGAAACTCGGTTCTGCTATTGAAGCTTTCGAAGAACCGTGTTCCTATTCTAAAGAAGCGGGCTGAAAAACGATTCTATTTTCTCTTTATCCCTGCTTCTGCACGTCCATTGTAAAGATGCGTGGCCAAGTTTCCAACGAGGCATTGTCAGGTTATTACTCCGACGAGCACTATGGGATTTTGATTCTATCAAAGGAAGTTGCAATCTTGGACCTTTTAATATCAAATCCGAAACGCAAGCTGTGGGTTATATGAGACGACACAAACATAATCGTTGTTCCACTGTTCCATAGCCAAATTTAAGGTGACATTATTTTAGCTGTGTTGAAAGCTACGGTAGTTCTTAGCTGTCAGCTAAAAGCACTTCCAATCCAGAGTCGCATTTGGCCTGATTACATACTTATATGGGAAAACTCTCTTTGGTGTCCCCAAGACTGCTGTTCATGATTCTGCTAACGAGCATTGTTGAACCGAGTTTTTAGGCAGTAAGCCAAGCCCTCTAATGAGAGGTGATAGTTCCTGTGTTTAGGCTTTTTTGAAGGCACCTTCTATGTCTAGCATGTCAGCCAAAGTAAATTTCTTATTTCTCGATGATTCTAGCAACCTTATATATGTGGTACGTTTTCTAAGAGTCTGCCTTTGACATAATATGCATGTTGTGCCTCATTAACCTAGAGATTGATCCTTATTTGCAAGAGTGCAATAATAATTCTCTATGGTTTTCAAAAGAAAGGATGAACAACTTATTTGCCTGGCATCCTTCATAGTGAAGTGACTATGGCTTCCCTAATGGTTTCTAGAATGAATATGAATATTGCCTGAAGCTATGGGATAGCCAGCCATAAAGCCCCTCAGACTTGTAGGGTTAAAATGATTTTGAGCCCATGCTAAATTTTTTTCTGTACGAGAATCCACAATACTTACCTCAACCAGAAGTACAGGGGCTAAATACCAGATACCAACTAGAAGTCCACGGGCTAATTACCAGATTATTTTTTTAATGTTTAAGCAACCCGGAAAATGGGTTCTGATGAGAAACATTTCCGAGGTCTCCTTGTTGTTTGCTGTGCAACAGTTGTCATCCCTCTTCAGGTAAGCGAGCGAAACTCAACACTAGCTTACAAATGGTTGTTCTCCCATTATAGATTTGATATTGAAACAGTAGTTTGGCAGGTTGTTCTCTTAGCTGCTAAAAAGTCTCCTAGTTTTTTGTCCTAATATGTCAAAGGTCCGCGTCCCACCGCAGCGCGAATCATCTTTTTGGGGCCAAATTCCTTATAATAGAATGAAATTCATCCATCAGGAAGTAGCTTGTTAGTCGTTCGTTCACTGTACAGTACACCAGTTCATGGTGAAATTTGATTTTGTTTTGTTTTGTGTGAGTCATCATACCATGACATCGATAAAGATAGATACACAATTTCCATTTTTGTATTCTTAAATGAAGTATGCGCAGCGCAGTTATAATCAACTATCTAAGCCGCTCTTTATCATAGAAGTCATATGATTTGTCAACAAAAAAAATCCCCAGTTGTATCAATACATTCAAATAAATTTGAAAATGGGTTTTCCATTTGAAAAGTCAGATATACCTTACAACGATTTTGAGCTTATCTCCCTTTTGTAGCTCGTGGAAGGTGCATTATCACAAATTTTCTTTAAATATGCCAACGAGGTATCTTTTGAAAAATAAATATCCAATTTTATGCCAGCTTCTCTTTGTTATAATCTGAATATAAATTCGAATTACTTTCAAGGATATTTGAGGAAGAATCACGAATCGAGAGCCAACCAAGCCAAAAGCAGTTAGTCTCTTGATCCCCAATCATAAATACGAAAGCACCGCCTCACTTTCATAAATATAATCAACAAAACCCTCGAGGACTCACGACATTGCACAATTCAATTAAAACCCGCATGGCAACCAAAGGACACAATTTACGAAATTCTCTTGCCACCATTCATAAAAGGCGTCGACGTTATTATTGTCGTTGCCGTCAGCATGCTTGAACGACCTTGAATTTAAGTACTCATTCAACGAATTCTCAAAAATTAGACACACAAGCAGCAAGCAGCCAAAGCCTTTTATTACCATGGATTTTATTTTGTTTTTTCTTCTTTTTCTGTCAGAATGCTCATTCTATTACCATAAGCCGACAAAATGGCAGCACACAAATTCCAATCCTGTCACACTACTTTGCGCGCTCTTCTTATAAATAGAAAAATTTCTCTACAGACAATTTTGCTTTCAACATTAACTAAAGCCAAGCAAAAACATGTCCTTTGCAATCTAAATTTATTTTATAAATAAATACAGTCTGATGGCACGTGTTTGCCCCATATCGTCTTATTTTTCTGTGTCTGGAAAATCAATACAATTGACATAATGTAACCCATTGTATATACTCCAACAAACCGATTATGTATACTTACTTGTTGTCCTGCAGCTTGTCGAATAGTGAAACAAGACTACTATAATTTGCATAGCAATTCAGGACACTAAAAGGAGTAGAGATTCGCGTGCTGACAATAATCAAGAGGGTGGGGGTGGGACAAATGTTGATTTTCGCCCACATAAGCTGTGCCTATCCATGACCCAGATTTCTAGAAATAGCGTATCCACATTAGAACCGTAACGCGATCCAGATTATTACTATTTTTTCTGCTTTAGATACATTTTAGCAATTTAAAGTATCTTTTTGTTTTGTTTTGAATATACGCTTTGTTGCGCATGCAGGGTATTGTATGATAATGATGTGTACTCGTATCTAGTTTTTTGTTTCCTTGGAAAACCTGGTGACCTACTTTTCGCTGTATAAGTGGAGATGTAGAGATAGAAAGATAGTTTTACACCTTTTCCCCCGGTTCAATGTTGACACCGGTCAATGGGAAATAAATTGCCAAAGGGTGTGTAGCCGTTCTCTTGTGTTGGTGATGGTGGGAGCATAATCAAATAGAAAAAAAATAGCCGGAAGGTTGTCACGTGCCCAGTTTCAGGTATATAGTTTGGACAATTATGCGAAATGTTAGAAATACGTTATTGGATTGATGTAACTTGACACGTGGAAACAACATTTGTTGTTGATGCTCAGCTCATGCTTTATCGAAAATTGAAGAGTTGGGTTTTTATAGACAAATTTAATTCAACGGGAATTTTTTTTATTCTCAAGAGGACCAGCTTTACAACTTATGTTCAGTTTCCCCCCTATGGGTCCTCTAACTCGGCCGGCCATGCAGTATTTTTAACTTTCTCGTATACGTAGTAAGAGAAAGATATTGTTTTCGTACAAAATTTGGAACTCGAGATCTGATCAATTCTGATGTTACGATGATAGGGGAGCTCAAAAAAGTGGGTCTCGCAATTCTGTTCGTCCGCATGTCTGTCTGTCCCATAGCTGGGAAATCTAAACGCTTGGACGGATTTGTTTCAAACTTCGTATTTAGAGTTTGTGGGCTTTCCGCTAGGAGGGGTTTTTTTTTCTAATGCTAGCCCTAATATTAACGGTACTTCCCATATAAAAATTTTACGAAATATTAAACAATTTAGATTTTCTCGAAAACCAAAACGGCTTTAACAATTTTTCGCTAAAAGTCCAGCAACCGCACTTCTGAAAATTGGCTTTTTCTCGAAAACGGTACAAACGATTTCAACAAAAACTTATGTTTAAGATACTATCGTCATTCTTAACTTGATAGCAAACTCAGTTTTTTTCTAATAAGACTGCGTCCTTAGATATTCACCCAAATCTCTAATAATAGTACTTTAAAAACCTGCTCATATCTCAAAAACGCCATTTTCGATTATGATAAAAATGTAACTGGCAGGTAACGCTTAAATCCATAGTAATACCTCAGTTTTGAGCTAAACAGTTGCAAAACAGTGTTTTTTGAACCATGAATGCGTCCTTCGATTTCCACCCCGATCGCTAAAAATGGTACTTTCAAAACTGCTCATATCTCGAAAACGCCATTTTCGATTTGGATGAAAATGTAACTGCTAGGTAATGTTTATATCCTGAAGAATACGTCGAACTCAGTTTTCAGTTAAACAGTTTAGTAATAGTTCTTTTTGAATCAAAATTTGTAACATTTGGCAGCATAATTTTACAAAAACGCTCTAAAAATGTTGATCAAAATACATATTTAAGACAACATAAGCATTCTAAACATGATGACGTACGTAAGGTCCCTTTAAATATTACATTACATATCACATCATAACAATTATGGTTCCACAAACTCTTACTTACTTACTTAGGTGGCTCTACAGTCTGGGGTGGACCTGGGCCTCGTCTAACATGCCTCTCCAGTTAGCCTGATCTTTGTCTAACCGCCTCCAGTTGCACACTCTATTTGGTTGAGGTCCCCTTCCATTTGCGCCACCTAACGAAGGTTTTCTTTTACTGTGTTGTCCATCCGGTTTGGAATCGAAGACTCTTCGAAGCTTTACATGTCCTAGCCATCTTAGTTGAGTGATACGTAGTTTTCTGACCAGGTCGATGTCGCTGTACAGCGTACAGCTTGTAGAGTTTCTTGAAAAGTCCCTAACCACTTCAAAGTTGTAGCTGTTTATGGTTCTATCCGATCCGTTGATGTTGTATATCCCTTCTTGTTAACAGGATGTATTGTATTGCGTTGCCCTCATTCAACACTAAACCCATTTTTGCCGTTTCTGTGGTAATACTTATGACGGATCGCTGCGTTCTGCCAATTATGTCAATGTCCTCAGAGTATGCAAGTGGATGTACAGACTTTTGGAAAATTGTGCCTCTCGTGTTGGCTTGTAAGTTTCGCACAATCTTCTCAAGTGTAATGTTGAAAAGGTCACTTGACAGCGCATCACCTTGTCTAAATCCTTTTTTGATATCAAGGGTATCTGTGAGATTGTTTGCAACCCTTATGGAGATGCCAGCGTTCTCCATCGTTATTCTGTATAATCTGACAAGTTTGGCATAGGGATACCAAAGCTAGACATGACGCTGCCAATATTTTTCTTTTCTTGATGGTTGTCTAGACCGTTAATGGTTATAGCTATGTAGTCCCATTCCCTTTTTAAAAGCCCTTTTTTGTTTTTTCATCAACTCCACCAAAGCCTTAAATTTTTTCTGGTTTGTTATTTTTAACGTTAGACAATGAAATTTCTCACACTATGTTTGTCGTACACTAATTGGATCCACAAGACGTTTAATGGACGGCTTTTAAATCGTTGTAAAAGCCACTCGGAATAAGGGTGATTATTTAAATATTGGCGAATCTAAATAGTTTTAGATAGGCAAAACTTTTCTTTTTCGGGCCATCAGGCGTTGCTTTTTTGCAAAACGTTTGGTGAGGTAAAGCTACTGTTGTATTATACCGCCTCATGCCAAAATGCTGTCTTATTTAAAACAACACACTTTGTGACACATGTGGATCTCTTTTGTATTATTGCCAAATTAAATGTCAAAATGTTCGTCTTATGCGGGCACATGCCATCAAAATTCCATATCAACATTAACTCAATATTTGAACATATTTATTCTTTATATACACGAGTGCACCAGCTTTCCCCTTTAAGCAATACGAAGAACAAACAAAAATGTAAAAAGCTTCCCATCCGTTGGCAACAGAACAACACGAGCGTCAATTACGCCAAGTGTAGAAGTGCAAAGCTTAGCAATAGGTAAATGGATTAAGGCAGATACTTGCCGTTGATTTAGATTGAGGATGGATATTTGAGAATTTGTCAAATATCCGGCATTGTGTTGATGATATTTTTAATGACTGCCACATAGATGTGTGTGAATTAGAGCGATGTTATTGATTATGTTATAGCTTTAATCGGTTGATTAAAATCGATTTTCAAAAAAGTACGTACCAATGACTCCGCGCGCCGGGCCAAAATCACCACCAAACAGTAACGTAGACGAGTACGGTGTCATGATATAAAGTCTTATGCAAAAAGGTCCAAACCGTAATTTTGGACTTTATTTAATTTTCAAAAGTGTAATAAAGTCCAAATCAAGGTGGAAATAAAATCCAAACAACAAATGTATGGGAAGAATTAAAAAAAGGGTGCACCTCGCACCCACTCCAAATCCTACAGTGACCCCAAGCAGGGGGGTTGCAGGGTTGCCTCCCCATAAACATCCCACTGTTTAGGTATATATATTATAAAAAAAAATAATAAATAGGCGGCGCAACAGGCATTCGTTTGTGTGAGTTTCTATTTTTTTTGGGACGAATGGAAGGGACCTACAATTTTATGCCGAGTCCGAACGGCTTAATTGAGAAACTTTTTCAGGACACACTAACCACTGCGCTACTGCGCTCGCTTATATATACTATATACATAAAGGGTTTTCCAATGAGAGGTGTTATTGTGAATGGCGCCCTATTTCGGTAGCTGTCACTTTTGAAGCTTTTATTCTTTGACATTTGACAAGTAGAAACTACGCCATTACTAAAAATGGAACGATACACGCTTCAACAACGCATTGAAATTATTAAAATTCACTACAAAAATGGTGAAAATCTTGCAGTCACAGTTCGCAAAACTAAAGCATTTTTTGGTCGTCGTGAAGCACCTTGTCGGACCGCAATACAGAAATTTGTGGACAAATTCGAGCTGTTGGGACTGTTGGTGATGTGAAGAATAAAACCCGTGCACGTCGCTCAAGAACAACTGAGAATATTGCTGCTGTAGCCCAAAGTGTTGAAGAAAACCCAGGTTTGTCCACACCTCGTCGTTCTTTGGAATTGGGCATTCCACAAACGTCATTACACCGTATTTTGCATAAAGACTTGGGTCTTAAGGCTTTTAAAGTTCAGTTAACACAAGAACTCAAGCCGGCCGATCATCAACAACGTCGTGTGGATTCAAGACCTCAAAGATAAAATTCGTGAGGTTATCGAGGACATAGGGCAGCCATTTTGCGATTTGGTTATGGAAAATTTCATGAAAGGGATATGGTCCTGTAAGCGTGCTCGTGGTGGCCATTTGGCTGATGTTGTTTTTCATTATTAACGGCATACCTTCCTCTTTATTATGAAATAAACATCCGATCATTTATCTCAAAAAATGGGATTTTTCTTTGAATGTCCAAGGACTTAATTGCACTCTTAAAATTGCAATATGTGTTTTGGTCTTTATTTTACTTTTGAAAGTGCAATCAAGTCCAAAATTACGTTTTGGACCTTTTTGTATAAAACTTTATTATGAACTGTTTAGTCAGTGCATGGTTATCGAAACTTGTGACTTGTGAATAATCAGAAACTGGCTATGAATCATAAACTTAGTACGAATCGACGACTATAGCCGTATAGAATTTATTTGCCTATGGCCTGACGTTGTTTAACATTAAAAATAGAATTAAGCCATGAAAACTAAACGTGCATGCAGCTTCAACTCAACTCATAAAAAGATGACAGTTGCACGACAAGTAGATTTACTGTAATCATCAATGACGTCTGTAATAAATCAACAGCAAAGCAACAAATGTGTTACATTGTGTCATCGTATAAACCTGTCAATCAATAACATTATAATATCGTGACCAATTTGGTAGTAACTTAAATACTGTAGCGAATAATTTTGTGCTTGGCGGTAATAATTATGTCATGGGTATAACGTGATAAGGTTTTTGGCTTTCTTAATTGAAGTTCATTTTTGTTTTGGGCGAGCTTAAACACCAATCGGCGGGAGTATCTATACTATTGATGCGGCCTTCTAAAATGCCACATCTATCTCTGTCAATATTTAAGCGTTCCGTGAAATTGGTTATATCAGCGTTTCTTAAATGAGAAAATTATAATCAACGCAAAATCGAGAAAGCAAAATAAAAAATTATCGCACCACTAAGCTACGCGAGTATAAAAATAGATAAAAACGCTTTCAAGGGAGTGGAGAAAAACCGCACAGCACCACTATGACAGCTGATACATTGAAAGTAATTTTTTTTTTTATTGGCGATCGTGTCATTGTTTAATTTTTAATATCGCTCGACTAATCTTGTATAAAGAAATAAGATTGAACATGTTTGCAGAGAGATTAAAAGAATTTGTATGTGTTTGCATATTTGACAAATTGTTGTGCAATATTGCAGTGTGCTCTTAAGGTTTGCGTTATTGTATTCACCAAAATGCCGACTAAACCTTTTTACCTACATTTTATGTCGAATCCGAACTATCCGATTGAGATGCTTTTTACACTCGCATGTTTGTCAGACATTAGCGTTAGTTTTACCTTGCAACTAAATACTGATCAGAGTTGATGTTGGCACCTCAAAACGTTTGGACATCTACAATACTGTTCTCCTTCAATAAATATATTATCAGTCTGTAGTTTCACTTATTCCCTGATGCGCTGTCGCGTAGGCATTATCGTAGTAAATATTTTTAACAATTATAAATAATAATTTAAAAAGAAGGGGCTACGGGAAATCGTTGCCGCGAAACAGATTCAGATTCAATTCAACACGTTGCGAATTTTTCGTATATTTTGTTTTTGTTCATATGTGATTTCTGTCAAAAATGTGTACCCAGGAATTAGCTTGAAAGCATTGACATAATTATATATGGACTGCTAGAAAATGACGCCAACATAAAGGCCATACGAACTAAGTCCCAACTGGAACTAACTCCGACTAGCCAAATGAACTAAGTCCCACCAAATATGCAGTGGGATTTAGTTCATATGTTTGGTAGATAGTTCGTAGTTCATTATGAACAAATTCCCAATTTGAGAGAAGTTGGAGTTAGTTCATTTAACTTGTTTTGGGAGTAAGTTCATTTGGGACTTAGTTCATAAAGAACAAAATCCCACCATTGGGTTTTAATTGATTTTTATATTGGAACTTTGTTCATTCTTAGTTGGGTCTTAGTTCCTAAAAACCATGGGAGTTAGTTCATATCAACTAAATCCCAAATTTTCTAGGACTTAGTTCGTTTTAGCTAGTGGGAGTTGGTTCCAGTTGGGACTTAGTTCGTATGGCCCAACATAAACTACCGCTTGTTGTATGGAGCGAAATATAAGTGAAATAAGTTTCCAGTTTATTCCGCTCCGAACCACGAGAGCTAGTGGCTTAGTTGGAACCAACGCGAAGTTGTCTACTAGCAGTCCATGTATAATATGTCAAATTTTTTCTTGAACGCAGGCTCGGCCTTCTCAGTGAATAAATTTTGTAAATCAACAATTTGTATACCATCCACAGGAAGGTATATTCACTTTGCCAATATTCACTAACGCCAAGAAGGAGTCACCGGAGACCCCATAAAGTATGTACATATATTCTAAATCAGTATCATATTCATAATTAATTTAGCCATGTCCGTCTGTCTGTCTGTTGAAAACACGCAGCGTCCAAACAAATCGACTTATGCTGGGTTTCCACTTGTCGATTTGAAATTGACAATTGACGTATTTTTATGCCAATTAAACAATTGGCAAGTGGAAATAGCGAAAAATTGCTTGTCAATGAATTGACTAATAGCGTTTGCCAATAACTGACAAAGAAACCACTGGACAAGTGGAAATAGCTGAATTGTGAAACAAAATGTCACCTTGTCTATAATTGACAGAGAAAATTTAATTGGCATCGAGTTCATAAGTTGGTCAATCAACTGGCAAACGATTTTTTGCCAATAATTGGCATAAGTGGAAATGAACTGACGTTCATGTCGTTCAATGACATAAACGCGAGGGCTGTCAAACTTTGTCAATCAACCGACATGTGGAAACCCACCTTTAGGCGAATGAAATTTTGTGACGGAATTTATTTTTTCTTCTTCAGGTTGGTATTAAAAATGGTCCATGTCAATGTCGCTCAAGTAATTCTAGTGCCTCATGACATGTATGCAGTAGAGGGTATCAAAGCATCGGCCAGGCCGATGATAACACCTTCACTTGTTTTTATGCGTGCCACATACATATACTCCTTGTGATCCGTTAAACAAAGAATGTTGAAATACACTGTTCTAGCAATCATATATGTATTTCAATGAAGCCTGTAGTAATATTGATTTATATTTATCTAGTGATGCATAGTGTTTATGTGAATCAGGCCCCAGTTGATCCAAATTTGTTGTACCTATTCCTCCTTACTGGCGTATCCAAAGACTCACACACTTTGATACGATTTAGCATATTATTTCACCAAGCAACGATGTTAGTGAAGTTTCTCGTCTTCACCTTCACATGTATGTAGGTATAGTTTAGTAAGCATCCGCTTGTTGTTAGATGTAAGCTACTATATATGACACACGGTGGTAGGTAATGATGTAAATATTTTACTCCAATAAAACCCTCCATAAATGCAGGTCATCTTCAATTCTGCAAATTCAACTGTAGCATTGTAGCGCCACTCAGGTGGATCTTCAAATAATAATGCGCAACTTACCAAACTATATATGTATATTAATAAGTTCAACTATTATAAGTAGCCAGTGGGTGTGTCCCACGTTTAATATTTAAAATCACTTTAAAAAGGACTTCCATACACCCGTTTGTATATCTACATATTTTATACCAAAACCCATAGGTACACATGTATCTACTGCAAATATTTCATCATTTCACTTAATCATCTCTCAGATAGAAGCTATCATTCTGGCTAATACTTTGTTTCTTATCTTATCTAAAGGAAAAGATTTTTTTTTCGTTTTCTCCCTCGATTGCTGTCAGTCCGTCACGTATATGAATAAAATATACTCAGAGACTATCTCATTCGCCGGCGCTCGTCGACGTGCACAAAAATACCTTATTTTTATTATCACATACAATCTATTCAACAAAAAAAAACGTTCTACACTTTTTTTATAACAACCAATAGGTGAAATATAAGTCTCTGATATAAAATGATTAAATATTTATTCTAATCCATAATTTGTGCGGTTTTTAATGGTGGTTTTAACAGCGTGTACATAGTTTCGTCATGGTGTTTGTAAGGTAATGCATATATGTATACAATTTCAATATGTGATAATTCAGTCAGATATAAAATATACTTATAACGAAGTGATCGGTTTTATTTTTGTTATCTAAATATTTGGTGCGGGTCTATTTATTAGTTATCTGAATTTCGTAGGTATTCACCCGAGTCTCAGTCTCAGCCCCAGGCACAGCAATTTTTCCATTAGAAGATATTGGCTATGATTTTTCATTTCGAGGAAATAACAAAATAACACAAAGGTGATATAGTTGCAGTAGGTCGCGATATACAGTCACTGTGAAAAGTTTGTCTACACCAAGTTTGATTTGAGTTTGTTTGTCTATAACCAGCTACTAGTGCTGTACTGTACTTAAGCAGATAAATTTGAACTTGGGTACCATGAAATAAATTCTTACGAAAAATGGCCCAAAACGAAATTTTGGACTTTATTGCACTTTCAAAAGTAAAATAAAATCCAAAACGCGTTTGCAATTTTAAAAGCTATTTAAATGAAAAATACGAATAGAATAAAACAGTCAGTGCATATTTTTAAAAGGAAATCAGAAAAAAGGGTGCAGTTCCGAACTTTACACACAAAAAACTTCGCACCCACTCCAATTCTAAAGTGACCCAAAGAGGGGGTTGCAGTGGGGCAGCATGTGATAGGACTGAAGTTATCTTCTGCTAAATTTATTAAAATATAATCTCTTAGGTTGTCTAAGTATAGTGTAGTGGGCGCAGTAGCGCAATGGTTAGTGTGCTGGACTACTGTGCGAGGGATCCCAGGTTCGATCTCCGGAAAAACACAAATTACATTTGAAGGTTTTTTCTACTGCGCCACCTCTCGCGAACGTTTGACAAACATCCCAGAGTATGACTGTCCTGAAAAAGCTTCTCAATTCAGCTATTCGGACTCGGGAAAAAATTGTAGGTCGCTTCCATTCGCCCAAAAAATAGAAACTCACACAAAACGAATTATTGCGAGAAGCTAGGCCTAGGGTGTCTACACGCCTGTTGCGCCACCTATTTATTTATTTATTTAGGTTGTATAATACAATGTTTGCTCTATGAAACAACAAGCTGACACCACCGACTTACGTCTGTAAATTGAATTAAAATTAAAATTAAAATTAAAATTGAAGAATGCTTCCTACTTCACTTGTCAACCTAAAGGGCATTATTTCGAAGCGTTTGGACTTGACAAAATCATTTGTGCAGTACATAGATTTTTCAAAAAAACAGCAGTAAACCAATTTTAGCGCAGTATTGTTTGTATTGGAAACCTGCATTTAATGTACATACATATTAAAAAAAAAATATTAGTATTTCATAAATCGATCTGTTTAAATCTTTATTGGGGTTTATTGATCACGAGAGCAGTTTTTTTTTATAGCGTTTTCGATTGGGCTCTTCAGATTCTTCTCTCAGATTTCAGATTTTGCCCCTGCAATGAATTTCTATTCACAGGTTAAATGATAAATTTAATTATTCGAAATGTGCCCTATAATTGATTTATTAAAATTTGTAAATTAATAATCGGAAAAATGCTCCCGATTCCAAAAAAGTGACCTAGAGCAAAAAAAAAAGTGTTCTTTACTGAATATTTAAATACGCCATTAGTTTTTGACGTATAAGCAAGTAACTGATATATCTAGTCAAGAATGACCGCGTTCAGTTATGTACTTTGGGCCTAGATTCGCATATGACAGTTTCTCATTGAACGACTAACTAAATAAAATTCCAGACATTTTCAGATTAGGTATGTAAAATCAAAAGAAGGGACAAAAATGAAAGAAAAACTCGAGAGATCAGCAAACTGCAACAACAAAATGCATTATGGTTGTCAACCTCTCAGTGGTATTCAATAATAAATTGGTGGCCAAGTGCTCATCGATAAATGCAGTTTCACTTTCAGGAAAAAATAATTAAAAGCCTTCTAAATAAGGAATACATACGGAGAATCGACTTTCTGAATTCAACTGCTCCAACAAATCATTTTAAGGAATCTTAGTCGGCTCTCACATTGAGGCAACATTCAATAAGCAACTGACAACAGGAAACACGCAATATTATCGCTCACAATTGTTTTACTTTGAATTAAATTAGAGGTCTCACATCAAAGCAACTAAATATCGCTCGAACGCAAAATGTTGCTGATTGCTTACTGGCAATTGCTATAGCAACTATAGTTGCTTATTGCTTGTTGCCTCAATCTGAGAGCCGCCTTATGATGAATGAGTGGTACAGTTTGGAAAGCTATTATTTTAATCGAAGTCTTTGTTACCACAGCTGTTGTTCTTTTAAACAACGCATCAATCAATTACAATAACGCATTGAACGCGACTAATTTCTTGACTGAATAGCTATTTTGACATTCCATTTCAAATAAATTGTCATTCAAATTCAAAATATATAATTTGTGAATAAAAGTGAATATCCAAAATGATAACAATCATGTCAGTCGCATTCCTGATAATCTAGTCAACTTAAGAAGACTATGCTTTTGCATATTCTCATTCAATGGTCTCATTTATGTCATTTGAATGCAATTCACTTTTTACTTACGCATATCGGAAATTAAACCGAAAATATGTTTTAATTTTCAAACTAAAAAAAAAGTTCAGTAGATTGAGATGCGGGCGCAGTAGCGCAGTAGAACAATTTTGTTTTATGGAAAAGCAGCAATTGCAGTAAAGCCCGAACCCTCTTTCGACATATATGCCATTATTTTGACTGATTGGTCTATAGGACTTGGTAGCATTTTGTACTTCTTCTCCATTGGTAGATATTTTGATGATCTTTGGAATATGAACTTATTCGTATATGTTGTTGAGTGACCTAGAGCTAGAGTCCATTGAATACGAATAAGTTCTTCTCCATGTTTTTCAAGAAAACTTCGCCCTTATCCACAGGTTTGTGATATAATCCAGTGCCAAACATCTTTTTGTTATATTTTGGCCCAGTAGTGAGTGGTTGGTAAGCTGGGTCAAGATAACGTTAAATGAATGCGATCGAACAATATTAAAATTAGATCAACATATGTGCATAAACTACTGATACACAAAAGTTACAAACCTCCTTTATAGACAATTACCATAATTTTTTCAAAAAATACAAAAAAAAAACGCATCAAATTTGTCATGTCCTTTTCTTTGGAGTAAGTAATTAGTTTTTTCTTTGAAGGGGCTATTAATACTCCTTGTAATAGATCTGTTACAACTAGCACCTGTTACTGCGGACAACTGCCCCTTATACACCACTTCTTTCCTCCTCATTTTAATTTTTAACTTTCTCGTATACGTAGTAAGAGAAAGATATTGTTTTCGTACAAAATTTCGAACTCAAGATTTTGATCAATTCTGATATTACGATGATAGGGGAACTGAAAAAAGTGGGTCTCGCAATTCTGTCCGTCCGTATGTCTGTCTGTCCCACCCCTGGGGAATCTAAACGCTTGGACGGATTTGCTTCAAACTTCGTATTTAAAGTTTGTAGGTTGTTTGAGTTTTTTTTTTAAGCTAGCCCTAATATTAACGGTACCTCCATATAAAAATTTTACGAAATATGACCAAATATGCCTAAATTTAGATTTTTTCGAAAACGGCTCTAACGATTTGAAATAAAATTGATCGTTGAGTTAATGTAGGCATGCTTAATATGACTGCATACCCAGTTTTTCGCTAAAAAGTCCAGCAACGGCAGTTTTGAAAATTGGCTTTTTCTCGAAAACGGTAAAAACGATTTAAAAAAAAACTTGTTTTTAAGGTACTATTGTCATTCTTAACTTAATAGCAAACTCAGTTTTTCCCTAAAAAGACTGCGTCCTTTGACATCCACCCAAATCCCTAATAATAGTACTTTAAAAAACTGCTCATATCTCAAAAACGTCATTTTCGATTATAATGAAAATGTTACTTTCAGGTAATGCTTAAATCCATAGTAATACCATTTGCTCAGTTTTGAGCTAAACAGTTGAAAAACAGTGTTTTTTGAACCATGAATGCGTTCTTCGATTTCCACCCCACTCGATAGAAACCGCCATTTTCGATTTGGATAAAAATGTAACTGCTATGTAATGTTTATATCCTGAAGAATACGTCGTACTCAGTTTTCAGCTAAACAGTTTAATAACATTGCTTTTCGAATCCAAATTGTAACATTTGTCAGCATAATTTTACAAAAAACCGCCCTAACGACTTTGATCAAAATACATATTTAAGACAACATAAGCATTCTAAACATGATCACGTACTTAGTTTTTCTCAGAAAACTCGAATATTGCCGTTTTATGAATATTTCTCAAAAATTACTACCCAAATCCCGTCCATTGAAACCACTTTTTTAAAATAATCAAAAATTCGAAATTCGAAATTCATCCCCTACTTACCTCCTTTAAGTGTCAGTTGTTCGGGGTGAATTTTGAAAGTAAGTAATAAAGTGTTGTAGGTATGTTTATGCAGTATGTGTTACTTAGATACTTTTTATTTAATTATCAAGGATTCAGTTACTAAACCTGAGGACATCTTAATTGGGTATGATGATTTTAAATTTGCTGAAATGACTCTGAGATTCTGTGAAATTCGCAATAAACGAGAAAGTTTCGTGCGACCCAGTCGTGCACATTTTTTATTATTATTATGTTTATGACTCTGGGTGCGTTCACATAATATTTTGCCATTGACGTTTTAACCCGGTCATTTATTTTTTATTATTTTGGTAACATTGAGCCCACCATAACCATAACGATTTCTTCCAACTAATTTGATTCACGCAAATAATTCGACTCGCTAATAAAGATAAGTCCATAATATTTTTCTAGTCCTCCAACTTCAACTCGTTTTGCAAAAACTAGTTTTTTTTTAAAGTCGATAACACAGTTCCACCGGCAAAATTTATAATTCATTATTTTTGACTCCCACTGTTACTTTGCAATGTACCTCGGTACCTATCTTCCCATGATTAAATCAGATAATTACCACGGTTGTGATTAACTACATTATTAACAACTACAAAAAAAAAAACACACACACACACACAAACACTTTTTCGTATCTCTTTCCGGCTTTGCTCTTCGGCTACCGCACGTATTCGCTATATTGTTTTGTACTGCATCGCAATCAGTGGAAAATGGAAATACATAATTAAAAATTCCACTCACTCAATGAATTTATTGTGGCATTTTGTTGGCTGGCTGCTTCATTTTTATTATTGTTCCTCTCCAGATATAAACAGGTTATGGTTATTTTAATTTGTCATTGACCTTGTGCAAGTTCAAAGAAACTGTTATTGTATCCAGTTTGTTTGCTAATTTGTTTATTTTATCTCACAAAGTGGTGCACTATTTAAATCACATCTACCTCTGCTACAAATGATAGCATTATCTGATAACAAATAAATAATTTAAAGACGAAATTTTGTGTTGCGAAGCAAAGACTTGTTTGGCATTCGCTGTGGTTACTGGTTTCAAATATGTCAATGACCGGAAATGCCATTATTGGAAAAAGCACTATGTATTTAAAAGACTATTAATTTGTTTTTGTTTTTTTTTTGTGTTTGACATGAATTTGGATGGAAAATAGTAGGTAGTCAAATATGCAAATATAAATGTATTTCTAAAAATTCTTTTAACATTTTGAACGCCAATAGAGTGTACTCGTATAGAAACAAAAGAGCTATCGAAAACATGTGCCTGCTTCATTGTATATTTTAATTGAAGAAATAATTCTTCTTTTTTTTTTAATTTCGCTTATTGGATACAAAAAACAAACCTATCAAAACGAGCAAACTGTTAAATGGTACCATAACACTAGTGCCAACTAGAGTTGGGCAATTTAGTTCATTTGTGTGATCGATCAATTTAGTTCAAATCAAGCTACTGAACTAGTTCGCTCATTTTAGTTCAGTTTAGTTCAAAATAGTCAAATTCGCACAAAATACAATAAAAAAGATTTTGTTGAAAATATGAGAAAAGGTATAAGTGATTGAGCTGAGCTGTTTTCTCATAACATGATTGTCTTCTGTGTATGTATTGTATCCATAGTTGTTGTAGGAATAGGAACACACATATGTCATTATTCATAAAGAAGAAATCATGGATTGTCAGATCTTACAATATTGTCAGATACGTCAGTGAAAAATATGTCCCAAATGTCGTACAACCGTCTAAACTTACAATTTTGTCTGACAATATTGTCAGAAAAGTAATTGTAAGCCCATTGTCAGCCCTCCATTTGCCTATGAAATTATAAGGTTGCTGACCATCGTCTGAACAAGTCTGAACACACAGTTTTTATCATTGCAGACAATTGGACATTGCTGTCCAATCAGATGTTGTGGTTTATGAAAGCTGACAATTGCTTACAATTTTTTCATTGTCAGACAATATAACCAGTGGTTTAGGAGCGAAATCGAAGTTTGCTTTTAAACGATGGACAGTAATTCAGAAGATATTGATACGAACAACAGTGGAAAATAGAATTTAAATTCCAATTGGAATTTGAAAAGTCGAAAAAAAAAATCGTACATTAAGAAAGTACATAGTGAATGGGGTTGTTGGATGCGCAGAGTATAAACTACCCAAAGAAAGAAGCCCTGAGGTAAGAGATCGCTGACGCGATCCACATTTAAATATCGCAAAAAAATTGCGATAAAGTTCCGGCTTCTCAGTTTGGAATTTGGAGTAGAATCATTCCCACTGACAACGGGCCACCCATTCCTTTGTCCAAACACTATGCCGTTTTTGTGTCAATTCATCATCCTCGAGTTTTCCAACACGTAGACTATTTTGTGTTCCAGTATCCGTACTGCAAAAATTAAGGAACAAAAAGTTTAATTTGTCTGACAATGTCTGACAGCGAACAGACCAATTTTTTTTATTCATCTGACAACCATGTGAAAACACAATTTTCAACTTGACAAGGTTATCAGAAAAGTCATTTGGGACAAAATCTTACAAACGTGTGAACGGACAATTTTGGTATTGTAAGTTGGCTATTAAAAGCTCATTGTCAGTCATTGTCAGAGAATTGACAGATCTGACAATCGTGGTGCGTACTTAGCTTTATTTTTTTCCGTTTAAATGAAAATCATTTAAACGGAAAAAATAATCATTTTTAGTGTCCAAGCTAAATTTTACGTAGTCACGAAAATTTCCATATATAAAATTACCTATTGTGATCGTCAAAATATAATTTAATATAATAATTTTAAGGTTAAAAATTATTATTGGTAAGGCCCATTGAAAATAACAACCGCGAACTAAAGGAACTAGTGAACTAGTTCTTTGAACTAGTTCGTTCGCGCCCTACACAAGAAACTGTAAAATAAAAAGAAATTTGTTGCTATTAACCATGAAATGAATGTTAATTGAAATGATGTATTTTATACACTTTGTGGTATGAATACAATTTTTATTTTCATAAATAACAATAAAAAAAAATTAATAATAATAAAAATAAAAATTGTTCTAATTTTATAGAGAACCGCTCTCAGAAGGGTAAGAAATAGCAATGAAAGGAAGTTAAAAAAAAATTAAAATAAAAAATAAATTATTAAAAGAAATTAAATTCAGAAATAAGTTAAATGAAAGTTGAGATTTCGAAAATTTAAGGAGGAGGCATTTAGAATTGAATATGGGTTTTTTATGAGACAATACAACAACATTTTAAACAAGTAGAAAATATCTTTCTATCTTACTATTAGAATCAAATCCTCTACATCTGATGTGGATAATAGCCAATTTCTGTGATTCTTAAGAAACCTATTAAATCCGACATTACTGCATAAGTCTGCAGAAAGTTTGTTATACATATGAAGCGCTATAACAGTAATAACAGTAATGGAACGTCTAAAGTGTTCTGTTCTAGCTCTTGGAACTACAAAATTTTTTGTTGATCTAAGTGAGTAGGTTACATTATTTCCAATTAAATTGTTATAGCCACCTCGCAGATAGAACAGTCTCAATACTTTATAGACGTGTATAACAGTCTAAGTGGCAAAACTTTAGCTGATTTAAATATTGGAAATGATGGCTCCCATCTTGGTTTGAACATCATCACTCTGATAATCTTTTTTTTGGGCTGTAATGACAGGTTGCAAAATGCTGATATAAGCGCTGCCGCAGCAAGAAATGCCGTATTCCAAACGAGAATTAACTAACGCGTGGTAAACTGATGTAACTAGATTCGGTGGCAACAGTTTACGTAAGTGAATTATTTTATTTAAAGCAAAATATGTATATATTTTTAAATTTTTAATATGTGCTTTCCAATTAAGTTTTGTATCAAGAGTAGGTAACTCCTATAGATATTTAAATTCTGAGACATATTCTAGCTGCATGCAGGAATCCTTGGAGTTTTGGTGATCCCAATTTGTATCATCTAGGCAAACTCCTTTGATAGATAACTTATTTAAAAGAGAGAAACACATTACTTTAGATTTGCAACTAACGGCCATGTGATGATGCCTAATCCACCATTCGTCCCAAAATAGAAACTCACACAAAACGAATGGTTGCGAGAAGCTAGGCCTAGGGTGTCTAGACGCCTGTTGCGCCAACTATTTATTTAATTTTTTTTTTAAACCACCTTGTCAAGATAGCTAGTAGGAAGAAGAAGCATATACGACAGAACTATATCATCAGCAAAAGCGATAATGTGTACTTTTTAGCGACAGTTTAAATATAGGGCTTATATAAATAAGGAAAAGCAATGGCCCAAGGACATCATATCCTTGAGGAACCTGCATCTGGACAAGATCACTGGATCACTGAAGGTTGCATTTGCACGAACAAGCTTCTGTTTTGAAGATAGGACGAGAACCAGTTTAAATTATTATCTCTGAATCAATATCTGCAGAGAATCTTCAACAACAATTTATGATTGACGAGTTCATTGACGAGAGAAACAAAGCTGCAGTTTTGTTGCTTTTATCTAATACCAGGTTTATATATTCCAAAAAAGATGTACTAAGGATTTTATATTTATCGCAAAAATGTGTCATTCTTTTAGTAATTATTTTAATATTCCATTGTTGCTTAGGATTGAACCTATTTTCTTCGAACTTTCTTTTTGAGTATGTTTCTTTTTGTGCATTTATTAGTTCATGAATATCCATTTGCATTTGTTTGTATGCGTTTTCTATGCGTGGTAAATGTAAGTTGTTCTTGTTCTTAGCGTAATAAATATTTTTAGCATTTATTTTCTCGCAGATATAGTGAGGCATACATGGCTTGAATTTACGATTTTGTTGCTTGCCGAAATATGGATAGAAAGAGTTGTAACGACGTTACTAAAAGCATTTGAAGGGCAATTACAACTGTATACATTAGTCCAACTTTCCATAGAGAGGCATTCGCGCTGCACCGAGTAGATCATTTTTTGAGAGTACAATTTAAATTCAAATTCATGTTCATACATTATATACTGGGAAGTGGCAATCCCCCCTTTCAGCTGTATAACATAACCATACCTTAAACATATACATATAATATATACATATACAAATATTATATCATTCTCAGAGATTAATTTAATTGACTTATCGCGCGACTGGTAGCCGGCTTTACGTTTTGCAAACATTAACCGAGATTTGTACGTGTACTGTACACCATTTTGGCATTCCTGACTATATTTTCGGTAGTTGATTATGAACTTTATCTTTGGGTAGTAACATCTCAAAAAAAAATTGCGTACTGTTGCTTTTGCCACCACCATTACAATAAGCTTGATAAGTAAAACTGGATCAAGCTTATTAATTGTATCTCAAAAGAAAAAATGTCCAATGAATAAATAAAATTAAAAATGCACGGACAAATTATGGAAACTAAATATGTAGTGAATTATACAAAAAATCAAAAATGACTTGTTTATACTTAAGCCCTTAAACCCAAACACATTTTAATGTTGTTTTGTGTTGACGGGCGTTTAACTTGATTTTAAATCAATTTAAATCCCTTTCGATTTTTTGACCACCATAACGCACCAAATCAGTCGTGATCTCAAGAAATATAGATATGCACCACGGCATTGCGTTTTCTTTACCAAAACTGATATTTTGGTAAACTTTTTGGTGACTTTGATACCTAACAAAAGGAAATTTCGTTTGGGAAAAGTAAATAAACGATAAAGGTTCATTCAAGTGGTGCTGTTAAAATCCAAAGATTTCTGACCCAAGAAAATGATCCTAAGACTATGCAATTGCAGCTGCACTAAATGCCCTTCTTCACAAATTATAAGCGTGATTTCAAAACTTGGAATGCACACTGGTCCATTATCTTATTGATAAATGTAACTCTCAACCCCTAACGCGCCAGAAGGCTTATTAAGCGTCTACTCCCTTATGTCATGACAGGGCATTGAGTCGAAGTTAGACTGAACGATTGGGTATTTTTTACAGCAATTTCGACACATACTGAGCAAATGAGGAAATAAGAATCGATTTTGCAATTCTTATGCACCCGCCCTATAGCAAGAATAATTTTTTTTTAAAAAGGGAAACAAAAAGGACAAAAGGAATTACAGACCGATCTCACTGTTGTCTTCAATCTCCAAAGTTCTTGAAAAATGTATAAAAGTAAGGGTTTTGGATTATCTGAACAAAATAAAGTTCTTTAGTTCAATGCAATTTGGGTTTAGAGCTGGACTTTCTACTGAATATGCCCTATTAGAGTTCTGTTGTATAATACAGAAAGGCCTGGATGGAAAAAAATCTTGTGCTGGGCTTTTTGTTGATATAACAAAAGCATTTGATACTGTTGATCACAATATTCTTTTAAATAAGCTGTATAACGTGGGTTTTCGGGGTTCAATGCATAGTTGGTTTATGTCCTATCTGAAAGACAGAAAGCAAAAAGTGAAGATCGCAACTAAGTAACTCCGTGGTTATGAATCTTGGTGTTCCTCAGGGTTCTGTACTTGGACCTATCCTGTTTCTCATATATATTAACTCTTTGTTTACGCAGCCATTTGTGAGAAAAGTTAGAGCTTTTGCTGATGATATAGGGATCGCATACAATTCCGTCAATCCCCTTAATCTATAGTGACTGAAATAAATAATGATGTTGAACTACTGAGAAATTGGTTTGCTGAACAGTGAGCGACAAAACAAAGCTAATGTTTTTCAATCTTATCAACCAAGATCATCCAGATACCGAAATCATATTCCATTCTTCTAAATGTGTAAGGTACCCCTTGTGTCATTATTCGTCTTCTGTTCAATGCTTCAAACTGTTTTTCGATGCAAGTGTTTCCTGCCATGACAATTGCTTCAAAATTGAAAATGTACACCATTTCAGATATTTAGGTGTTATAATTGATCGGAACTTGAGTTGGTCTAATCAAATTCTAAATTGAAAGCAATACTTGCTCTCCACTATTCGTTCTTTCTACCGTCTACAGAAGTTTTGTCCTTTTAATACTCTAAGGACAATTTATACAATGGGATTTTTAATTCGAAATTGCAGTACGGTATAAGCTGTTGGAGAAGTGCTTATTTAAATAAAATTCAGCCTCTGATTGTTCTACAAAAATGCGTTATAAGGAAGATTTGCAATTCGCCTCGTTTGTCACATTCAATTGAATTATTCAGAAAAATGCATATCTTGCCAGTTAGACACCTTTTCTATTATAGGGTCCTAAAGGTATTTTTTGTGAGGAGTGGTTACTTGCAGAGTCCGATCTCTGGCGCCTATAGCTTGCGAAGCCATCAGCCACCTCTTGTTACCATTACCACGTTTCGTACCACTTGCTATAGAAATTCATATTCAATTTTATCCTGCAAATTATTCAATAACGTCCCTATAGATATACGTTTCATTGACAATTTACTTGCCTTTATGAAAAAAGTTAAACTATGGCTTTTTGGCTTTGATCACGATGAAATCAAAATTTTGCTCCACTACATTATCATGATGTTATTTTAAAATTATAACACATTAAATTTTTGTAATTTTTTTCGTAGATGTTGTGATTAAAGAATTTATTTAATTTTGCCTTGCACATATATCAATGTTGTTAGTATTATTTTTATTTCTTGTTTTAAATTGTTCACCCCACAGTAAATATCTTTTTATAATGTGACATTTGCCTCTATTTTTGCTAATTAATACAAAATGTCACTAACTATTCTCGCCATTTTAGCTGCAATTTATTTTATGTATTATGTAGTTTTTTTTTGTAAATTGTAAAAAGAGGATAATGAATAAAAAAAAATATGTTCACTCGAGAGCTACCTTCTCAAATGTCCAGATCCACTGCCACGATTAACCCCCATACATTTTCGGTTATGTAAGAGGTTTCATAAGTGTAGGTGGGGTCAATGAAGCTTGCTGTTTCAGAACTATCATATCAAAATAGACCAAGCGGTCTAAGAACACCTCACCTTGAGAACCGGCAGCAACTAACTTGCATCTCCGTTGGTTTGTATTGGAAAAAATGTATGCCCAATAGCCTCACCTCTTGCATCAGCAAGTATTGAGAAATCCTTTCACAATTTTGCGCTCACTACATAATTGGTTACGCAAAGTTTGCCCTATGTAAACCGTTTGCACCTGTTATGCAAACAAGTAAGTACAAAGAAAGTAGTCTAGAACTCCTTCTGGGAACTAATTATTATTATTCTATCCTTTCTTCAGCTCCTGGGGCTTTGAAAGTTCTTGATCAAGTTATTTTCCAGCTGTAAACGAAAGATCTTGTACAAAATCTTAAATCTAATTCTTAGAGAGTTTTATGTAAACAAATAGTCTTTTGGCTTTTATTTTATTATTATTATCTGTATCTGCATAATGCATATTCGTTAACAATTTTTTTTCTTTACATTTCAGGTAAGTGCAAAATATGATTCTTTTCATTGTATGGTGAGACTAAAAACTGCTTCAATAATTAAGCACTATAGTGGTAGGTAAAACATCTTTAGTGTTAAATATATTTATAATTTTTTTTATGACATCAGAAAATACATTATGTTAGCCAACCCATAAGGCGATCACTTTTTTCAAAAGTTTAATTTTGTATACCCTACAAAGAAAGGTATATTTACTTTGCCATTACATTTGTAATGCCAAGAAGGAGTCTCCGGAGACCCCATAAAGAATATATATTCTGAATCACATTCTGAATCGATTTAGCCATGTTCGTTTGTCTGTCTATTAAAAACACGACTTCCAAACGACGTGGGGGTCAACATTTGTACGGACAATTCTTATTTTTCATCCGATCGATTTCAAACTCGTTTTGTGTACTCTATATAAGAATTAAATAAAATCAGTTTCCCTGATTTTGGAAATTTTGCTTCGGGCCCGGGAAAAGGAGGATTCAGTTTGTATAAGCAACACTTAATAGGCGCGTTAAATTTTGACAAATACATGTAGTTTAATTTCAGACTGAATGAAAATTTAGCTGGAGCTGATTAGCAATTTTTTGGAGAACATTTTGTATGGGAGCTAAAATTTAGTTCAAGCTTTGTTTTAAGGTTTTAAATATGTAATCTAATGGTATACGAAATAAAATTGTTTCTGTCTATCAATCCGAGCAGACCGACTGTAATTAAGCTAAAATTGTTTAAAGCATAAGCTTATTAACAAAGGCACTCAATAGCATGAACTATATAATGCTTTGCTAATTTAATGGAAAATCGTTGTTTGTCTACATCTGGAGTCTACTGCAAAAGGAAATATTTTTTTTTTGTATTTGATAATTTGCAATGTTGCCCTACTCACTGCTGTCGACAAACCGAATGATGCATTTGTTTATAACAACAAAACATTCACTTCCACCATATCATATTCTCCCAACAACAATCGAGGGTGTTATTCACAGTTTTTCACGTGTTGTCACACGTGCTTATCGATGTGTGGCGCATGTTTTGAAGGAAACCACAAAAACAGCAATTTAATTAGATTTAATTTAATTGGTTCTTTAATTTTTTATTTTAATTGCATAGAGATGCAAAACAACAGATAATAATTTTAGCATGTAGGTAATTAATAAAAAAAATCCATTTTGATGACTTTGAACAGTAAAAGTTTTTTTTGGATTCCCCTCTCCCTAATTGCGCTAAGATAAATCAGATACATATAGGCAACATACTGAAAAGAATTATGGGAGCAATAATTGCAGGTGGCAGATAAGAAGAAAAATGATGTTCGCAAAACTGAATGAATAAACATTGAACTCATTTAAAGTAGAGACAGAAAGAGATTTGTGGGGCGTTGTGGGCGGTCAATCAAGATGTTGGCACTATGAACATGGTCTCACTTGGGTGCAGTTTAGATCATTCATACGATTTCTGGTTTCTGAGAAGTAGGGATTTGTGAACTTACTGACGTCTGACTCATTTTATTTGTCAAAAAGAAGAGCAGAGAAATAAATCTAAAAGGCATGCTTTGCCAAATGCGGTCACGGTATGCGACATGTGCACATGAGTGGTGGCATTCAGTGATGCTATATAGAATTCGATTTAATGTGTACGAGTATATAGTGCCGTCATTAGATGGCGTCAGTTCTGGGAATGCATCATGTTTTCTCTACCTAATCAAATCCGTGGGATCTGTTTTACCAGCCCCAAACTATGGAAATCATCGCAACATTTGACCTTCCTGCGAATAACATATGTAGAACCTGTAGAGCGAACTCGTCAGCTTCTGTGAACATTATGTATTTAACTATATGAAGCTGACAAAACGTGAACCCTTGTATGGACTCATGTTTCGGGTAGTTTCAAAATCTTGAAATGTATAAGCACAAGTACGATATTTTAGTTCGTGACTTACAATCCCATTATACACAGATCACTGATGTTTAAGATCCTAGTGAACTTCTTGAACAAACTAAAATTGAAACAAATTGAGCACTCTACCAAATGAAGTACTAAAATCCACAAGTCTTCTTTTGCGTGAATATATCAAGCGACATCAGCTTAACTACCACAATAAACCAATCACTGCTCCCGGACCATACTTAGGGGATTTATAGCGATTCATAAGTGTTCTAGCCTAATTATCTTACGATTTCGTTCGTTAAGATAACATAGTTGAAGTTTCTACTGTCCGCAGTCATGCCATCCGGGTTGCTTGTATCAAATAAAATCAGTATCTATCCAATCATATATTCTATCTTTTAGTCACCATACAAAGATCGAGGAGTGTATGCATCACAGATGCCATTGGGTTTACTCCACGTCCACACCCACTGCCACAATGCTGAAACTGCTTCCTGTTGACATCTTTCTAAAATTCGTTGCGCCTAAAGCAGTTTTAGAACTCAAGGAATCTCAGAAATGGACTAATTCCCGGCTCGGTCATATGAGTATATTCTATACTTTGGACAATTGCGAACAAAACGGACCATGGTAGGTAGGTACATGATCGCTTTTATGGCGATTGAGACAGCTTCACTTAGACCATCAGTTGGGTCCATTGTTTCCAGTTAAGGGAAACATCCATAGCATACCTGTTGGTACTTGGCAGACAAGAATTAAACCACTTTTTTATTTTTAAGCCACCTAGATTTAGCATGAATCACAGGTATTCCTAAAGCTTTATCCAGATCCTCCAGCTCGTCCTAAGAGTAACCGGGAATGTAAAGTCTGTTTACATACTGAAATCATCCCAATTTAAGTATAAATCACAGGAGTTCCTTAAATACTTTATCGAAGAAATAGCTGTTAATAATCCTCTGTCTGCCGTCTTTTAGGGCAGGACATTCGCAAGGAGGTGGCGAACAGATTCTATTTCCTCAACGTCCCTACAGCTTCTGTATCGCACATGGTACAGTACAGTGCTCACCCCGTGAGTATGCGAATATCTTTGCGGCTCAGTCCGATCATGAATTTGCATCTCTTTTAGCTTACCGCTGTCCATATGCTTCTGTCTGCCTGCAGGTATCAAGATTGGTCCAGCATAGGTTTGTTCTACTCCACGATTTTATGTCAAAGCGGAGTTCTTGCAGATCTTAGGACCAAAAATGCGTGTATTTTCGATCCGTTTTTTGCAAGCTTATCTTTCTCTTCATTACCGGAATATCCGTATGCCCTGGTATCCAGCATAAGGTCACCGCGTTGGCTTGTGATATTTCGTCCGAATGAGCGCTATACGTTAGGCACCTTGCAGACTTCTACCGTCTACCCGATAGAGGTTACCCTCTATAAAAGCATTGTATACACCAACAGTTTTGGTGGCCATGGTGTAGTGGTTAGAGTCATTGCTTGTGACCCGAGCGGCGTTGGTTCGAGCCCCGGCGGGGGACAGCAATACTCTGCCACCGACCATAAAGAGAAACGAATAATATCAGAGTTTCTCCACCACTACACCAAAAAAGGGGTTTCTGCTTGGTAGTACAATGGACCGTGATTCGTCTGAGTGCTCCAGGATTTGGAATCCCCTTTTTTATAAAAAAAAAAAAAATACACCAACAACCAGGTCGAAGTTGGTAAAACTATGGCGAGAATCTCTTAACGAGACTATAGTTCCAGGCCATATTGATATTCTGGGCAACTGTAAGGTGGACGAATTAAGCACATAACTGACATCCGGGACCGCACACCCCATTAAAATCTATAAAAACTTCCTTCTCGTTGAGACTTAAAGTCACTAACAATGGGTGAAGTACCTAATATTAAAATCTGCATCCAGACAAAATCCACAAGAGAGCGTTTTGTGGAATAGGACGCCGGATCACGTCAGCGAAACTGGTCGTAAAGGTAGTTCCACAATCTTGGGTTAGAAGAAGCGACCAATTGCTCCCATAATTGCTAACCGGGACGACCCCTTTCTGGTGAAATTGGAATCGCCACAAATTGCGAGGCAATATCGAACTAGTGCTCACATAGTTTTATGTTTCTGTAACGTTATTCAAACTATCTCAAAACTACCTTCCATTCGAAATGTGGTTCTTTCCCATGCATTTAAATCCTTTGTCTATATGTAGTTATGTAACGATTTCTTCATATTATATTTTAATTCACGTCAAACGAATATAAAAGAAATTCCAACAAAAACCGTAAATATCGCGCATCAAAGAGATTTTTTTATTAATTTGGTAGCTATATTTCAGTATCTTAAAAATAGACAGCAACCACGGAGCAGAAAACAAATTACCCCCAACAAAATATCTCTCTTGCTGTTGACATGAAAATGAATTAAAAGTTCCTCCCTGATGCGTTGTTTGTGGAACCAAATCTAGAGCATCTACGTCAAACGCCATCAGTTGTTCTGAAAAAAAAACAACAAAAAAACAATATCAAATTAAAATTGTACAACGCGCAGTAAACCAATGAAAATTATTTCGAGAAAATTCCAAGAACATGCCCCACGTCGACGGTACACAAATGACGGCATGCGTGTAATGCTATAAATGCATGCCATCATCTGATGCCTTACAAATACAATTTCCTGATTATACTCTCAGTTTGGTTCACGATTCACCCTTTTATCGGTGTCCTCTGTCCTCATTAAAAAAAATGCAAAAAGAATTGAGAAAATCATAGAATCCAATCCAAGCGGATTAATTTCTTGTTATAGGCACCGGGAACACAACTCATTGTCAAGTGGGAGTAATCACAATAAAGTGTCTGTTGGAAGGAGAACAAAATGTAATGAATCCGCAAGGGTAATGGCGTCAGTGATGGCTTGAGATGAAGGGAAAACCAGTATCGTGTGCATATCCTAAGTGAAACCCATCTCTGCCCAAACAGCACCACCCACACATTAAATATAGTACACCCATGCAGTCGTGTTCCACGGCAACTGATTACAACGTCAAAAGGTCGTGGGTTACTTGCGATGTTGTGAATCTCATCGTTGCATTCCATATAGATGTAGTGCTTAAGACGTCGGGCTACAAATGGGTGCCATTGACGTACGCTTCGTATCTAATTTTAGATTGAACTTTAAACGGGTGCATTCGACTTTAAGTGGAAGATGTGTCACAAAATGCGGATAACGCAATTACTTGCAAAACATACTTAAGGCACTTACTACCAGGTGTCATTGCTGCGCTTTGGAAGGTGGGAATATTGGAAACGCACTGTTAATTCTACCTGAAATTACACCTCCACACGATTCTGCTGTCAAGCATATTGGCTTTCCTTTGACGTTCTTAGATTGCAGTTGTTTCATGGTATAAATTGCAATTCAAGATTTACGCATATTCAGTTACAATCAACATTGTAGACTTGTATGTGACCTTAACAAAGAAGAAGAGCTGCTTCCTGTTTAAGCCGCTTAGAATTTGAATTGTCTCAAGGACTCAGTGCACCTTCTAGGATTCACAGTCAATTCAGGAATCACATAACAGGACCACATATCCCATATCGCAAGATCGGCTTCCGCTAAGTTGAGCTACCTATTCAGAGCAAAGAGGTACTTCAGTCCCAAGAACTTCTCCTTCTCTACAAAGCACAGGTTAGACCAGTCCTGGAATATTGTTCCCATATATGGAGCTTGGCCCCAAAATGTTCACTTAACCTACTTGACAGAATACAGAGACGAGCAGTTCGACTTATTGGAGACGCTACACTCACATCGAATCTTCAACCGTTGCTGCACAGAAGATAAGTCGTTGACCTTTGCTTGTTCTATAGGTACTTCCATGGGATGTTCCGAGGAACTCAAAGTCATTATTCCTCGAAATGCAATTTTTGGGCGCCCCACAAAACAAGCAGCTAATGCTCATGTCATGACCATACAGTACATTTGACAACCGCGAGGACATACATTTTTCAAAACTCCTTCTGTTACAGGACAAGCAAACTTTGGAACTCGCTCCCTGGAGATATATTTCCAGAAGACTACAATTTGCAGTAATTTAAATGCAGAACTAAAATACATCTGCAAGCATCTGATTAAGCGTTATAGATTCGCCTTTCCCGGGAGAAGTATTTAAAAAAAAAATAAAAATCTAAAAATAGTGGCATATGGAATACCGATTTCTGTTAATCCTAGTTTCCTACAATCTTGACAGAGCCAATTAAAGTACATATATAATGAGCTATAAAACTGTCGAGAGTACAGACAGAGGCGGATACCCTCCGGTTTGCTATCCGCGAGGCCTGTAACAGACAAGCCGCCATTAAGGCTATGATCTCATTTAATATAACGTCAAAATTTTAGTAGAATGCCGAAGTGAGTTAACCTCGATGGCCATAGAAAAGTTTATTAAAACGAGCATACAGACGAGCTGACCAGGCAGGGTTTAAATCAGTTCACGCACAAGGCAGTCAAAGCGAAAATCTTCTCATTATTCCCAGTGTAGTACAACCTTAGATGGAAGATGGTGACAAAATGTGCCATATCCAAAAGAATTGCAAAACTACGACAAGCAAAAATAACATACCTTCTAAAGAAAATAGATATTCCAATAATAACAGCGATAACCACCAGCCTGCCCTCTCACTGCACCGGTTCTTGGGCTTATGCCCGTAGAAGATCCAACATAGACAAAGCCGTTTGTTCGCTGACTTGGCTTCGGAGCGTTTGGAAGAGGACCCCAATTTTGGCCGAAAGATCATCTTTAACGACGAGGCGCATTTTTAGATGAATGCCGTCATGTTAACAAGCAAAATTACCATAAATAAGGGACGACGATACCTCAACGTCCTTATTGAAAAACAATTTATAGAAACTTCAGTAAGATCAGTTTCTATTCACATATCTGTGCTTTAAAAATATTTCAACCTCTCTAGGGAGTCGCAGTATGAAAAAGATTGGGAACCCCTGGCTTATAGCATAGACACATTATTATTATATTAATAATATTAATAATTATATTATATGTGTCTATGCTTATAGGTATGTATTTGGTTCTGATCTTTGGTGTAAATTATGGTGGGTGGTTAGATACTTTGAAAAAGTTGTTTAAAATAATTTTTAGAAAATTTGTTGTTGAAAAAAATGTTCTTTGCCTGTAGATAAATGTTTTAAAAAAAAATTCATTTTACGTAATTTTCATAATTTTCGAGCTTAAGGAGTCATAAGTTTTTTATGGCTGTATAAAATTAAACAAAGTTTTGAAAATTTGAAAGCTCGATAAAAAATAAAGTTAAATGAAAGTTAAAATGAGGAGACTCACTGTTATTACATACCATTATAGGTATTAATTTTTCATTGTTGAGGATTTTTTTCTGCAGTAAGCGTCCATCTTTTTCTGGACTACTGCGCGAGGGATCCCAGTTTCGATCCCCGGAAAAAGGTGCCATGAAATAAAGTCTTATGCAAAAAGGTCCAAAACACAAATTACATCTTAAGGTTCTTCTACTGCGCCACCTCTCGCGAACGTCTGACAAACATTCGAGAGTATGACTGTCCTAAAAAATCTTCTCAATTCAGCCGTTCGGACTCGGCATAAAATTGTAGGTCCCTTCCGTTCGTCCCAAAAATTGAAACTCACACAAACGAATGGTTGCGAGAAGCTAGGCCTAGGGTGTCTACCCGCCTGTTCCGCCACCTATTTATTTATTTATTTATTTTTTAAGCGTACATCTTTAATGTAGACTTTATTTACAGAGAATTTAAGAAAAGGCTTTACTTTGGTGTACCTAACCTACCTTGAGTCATGTTAACACAAATATCTCCGCTTACAACAGAAATTCTGTTTAGGGCTTTAATTTTACAAGAAATAGTACTTCTTGTATGAGTTTAAATAAAGTACAAATTTTTGACTTTCATCGTTTTATTATACAATCACAAAATATGTATGCAGCAAATCCTAGCAAATAGACCATGAACAGATATTTTCATATTTGTTCTGTTTGGCTCTGTCAAGTTCTGCAAGATGTGCGTTAAAGAATGATCCCTGGCTTTTAAGGGTTAACATTTTAACATAATCGTTTATCCAATCTTATCCAATAAAACGATTCCTTTATTCCTCAACAAATCAATCCAACCTGGAATTTTTAAATAGACAAGAATATATTTTATTTATTGATACGGAAAAAAATTCTTATGATTATGTCAATCATTATGATAAGGGTACAAACATATTTATACAAAAAACTTTTGGCATATCGAGTGATTATGAGACCTTTCAATTTAATTAATTGTTTAACAGAATCTTTAAGAAATCCATTTCCGTAGAAACTGCCTAATCAAAATCAAGATAAGTGACACGGCACTAACAATGACGCCGATAAATTAGGCCCCTTAAAGTACCCCGTCATGGTATGTGGCCATGCAATGCAATCAAGATATAAATCGTTCACCAACCTTTGGCCAAATCTATATGACTTATGGTCAGAATTTCATTATATTTATGGTATTACTTAGGTACTTACGCGTGTAGTCATGCGTGTTATTGCCTGTGAGTTTCGCACAAATCTCTTTCAAGCCGGAATATGATGTTGACAAAGTTACAGAGCAGCGAATCCTCTTCTCTAAATCCTTTTTTGACATCAAGGGTCTTGGTGAGATTGTTTCTGACCTTAATGTGGAAGAGCGATTCTGAAGTCTGCACAACCTGATGAGCTTGGCATGCAAAAACTTGGCATGATTCTATATAACTCCTTTTCTTAAAATGCTGTCATATACGACCTTCAAATCAACAAACGGTTGGTGGGTATCGAAATGCACTCCTTGGGGTTTTCTTTTTCGGTTATGGACTTACCCGTTCAAAAACGGACAAATGGTTTCAGATGCTTCTATGATTGGAACTGATGCTTCTATGATTTAGATAGTCTTCTTTATTATAGATGACACACAACAAACATAAGGTACCATTCATCAAACATACTTTCTTTCCAGCGAATCTTGGGGATATGTTTTGTAAAGCTTTTGAAGTCGGACTTCTGTATTCTCGATTGCACTTTTCGCGATCTTTCTTTTTCCTCCTGAGAAGGCAATGTTCTTCCCGCCTCTTTTGCTCGTAGAGTTTACGACCCGCCCTTGTCTTTCTCTGCAGAGCCTCTTTGTAGGCGAATTACCAGCACGAGCTCATCGTGGGGGTGGTCAGGTGAAACCCAGCACATTAGTTTCGGCGTCTCTGATGGCCTCTTGACACTGGTCTTCGGCACATAATGAAGGCGGCATAGTGCTTTTTGAATCGGGGACATTTGGATAACTAAATTATTTTGGAAAAATTAAGAAACCATTCAGCACTAGTTGGGAAATCCTATACAAATCTACCCTTAGAAAATAGTGCTAATGCTTAAACTCTGACATTTCAATTTAAAAGACATCGGATATCCTTGCATTACCTAGTCCAAGGCAACGAATGACGCAGAAAAAAATTCTTCGAAAATGTCATGATAACCTTCAAGTAGGTTCTATTTTCTAGTGTCCATGTTTGTTCTCTCATGAGTCAGAGTCCGAATCGGAGTTTGAGGCAGCTTCATAAGTGGCCATGGATTCTGATTAGTAATCCGCCGCCCACTGCAAAAACCCAATTCGTATTGATTTTCATTTTTGCACACAATATTCGCTCCTTGTCTGCTGTCCCTATATATACAGTGTTGACTCATCGGGCTCTACAAAAAAGAACCTTTTTTCCCTCCCTATTTAAACACCTACACATTAAGGGCTTTCCTTCCCTTGCCACCGCACTTGCTCTAATCTGATACTGGTGACATGGTTATCATCCGGCACCTACTGAGTCACTAATATATCAGCGCCGAGTACATCCAACGCACTTTCCTTCATCGGACTGATGTTAAAAATAATTGTAATAACAAGAATCTGTAATTTAATAGCAACCCACCAGCACATCCTGGCTTTCCATGCCATCGAGTTACTTTACTTAAAACCGAAGCACAGCATCCGCAGCAGTATCTCACTTTTGTCGCGTCATTACAACGCGATAAAAATAAAAATGTGACATCAACGATGAGTGCGTAACTACATGCGATTAAGAGTGATGGTACAGGGAGAAGGAAGTAAAAAGCGAACATAACGACAGGAACAACCGCTTTATGGGCAAACATGTGTTCGCTTATAGGGGTGGAGGGAACAAGTTTTCCCGACGCCAAAGTAATTTGCTACTTTCAACGCACAAAATGTCACTGACCCCCTTTTTATGTAGCTGTGTGTGTAGTTTTAAAAAGGAGACGCAGTTATTGATTTTTCCGCCACGTGTTGTGGGTGCGTTTGTTTGCAAATATCAATTTCGTTTGGTTTGTTTGTATTCTTCGATTTGATTGCCAACATTTTTCCGAGCCGGAGTTCCAGACGGGTCCCCAAATTGGACTTAGTCACGCATACAAGTGTGTTACAAAAATGACCCAATATACATACATAGTATATTTCCAAAAAAAAATAATAATAAAAGTGATTGTGAATGCTAAACCTGTTAGTACCTATTAATGTTTTTGTTTTTTATTATTATTATTATTATTTTATCCTGGGAAATGTTTAGAGCTTTTGAAATCGCTAGTAGTCCAACGCGTGGGCTGTCTTATCGTGTTATCGTGTGACTCCTGTTGATTTGTAAAAGAGCCAGGCGACCTTAATATATATAATAAACTAGCAACGCCCGCGGCTCCGCCCGCTGATTTCTTTTCTATTAAATTAAATTCAAATTTATTTCAGCTATCATATAAATACACGTTTGTTATACCCTCCACAGGATGGTATATTTACTTTGTTTTTACGTTTGTAACGCCAAGAAGGATTCACCGGAGACCCTATAAAGTATATAATATTCTGAATCAGGATCACATTCTGAATCGATTTAGCCATGTCCGTCTGTCTGTCTGTCTGTTGAAAGCACGATAGCGTCCGAACGAATCGACTTAGGCAACTGAAATTTAATGGGAGGTCTTATATTTATGGCCTTCAGGTTTTTTGAAAGTGGTCCATGTCGGTCAAGTAGTTCTATTACCTCCCATACAAAGCCCATATTAGACACATGCGTGTACCTGTACCCAGTACATACAGTGGAGGGTATCAAAGCATCGGCCAGGCCGATGGTAATACTTTTACTTGTTAAGCTTACAAAATATTTGATCGCTATGCCTTTTCATAAACTATACCTACAAGTTATTAATTTAATGGGCGCAAGTAGCTATAAACAAATTACGGCTACAGCTCACACGCGAACATTCAATATATAGCTGTCCATGTGAAAGTCGTGGCTGTCGGAGGTCAACTCTGGCAATGGCCGAGTAGTTCTGAAGATTACCCCTATACCCCTGTTTCCCCTTCCCCTATCCACACTCTAACTAACCTATACTGATCCGGAGGATGTAGCCGGTACAATCGGCCAAATAGTTCAAGAGTTAGTCCCTACCACCCCTTTACCCATCCCCCGTCGTCAACTTAGTCCTTACGTAACCTGTACTGTTCCGAAAGTGCTAAGTCAATGGACATAAGATTTCACATAAATAAAAACTCGTCACAGGTATGATCTAATTATTCATACTACGCGATCATATCATTACACTTTCCATAGCTGCAGATCTCAAATACATATATGTAGATATATGTATCCATCACTTACGCACCACAAACCTCTTATATGTACATACATACGTAGATTTACATATATACATATTTAGTTTGTTTAATGCATATCCATTGCCTACATCAAATTCAACTACGACATACATGAGTATGTACGTACAATGTGCATTCTGAATGCCAGTCGAGCGAGTAATCATATTCTATTTTGGGAACGCAATATAAAACTACCCCTAAGCACAACTGCAATCGAGAAATCATTTTTTTCGCAATTGACCAAATAAGATCTATTTTCAATTTATTATATCTCACCCTCTGGATGGACCAGAAAGATGAATTTTAGATCAAAATACTCGGTGAAGTATTGGCTAACAAATAAAAGCATTCCTTGAAATGACATACGTAGATTTATGAGTATAATGGCAAGTTGAGCGTAGTAAGGTCGAAATAGAAAAGTAGGGTGCAAACGTTTTTAAACCCTTATGGGACGAATTTTGAAAAACGATGAATGAGGCATGTAATTCTTTTGATATATCTATCAACACACAAACTTTCAATTTCATACGGCTAACGGTTCGTGAGACCCCATTATTCCCCGCGACCCCTTTACTCCTGAGCAATTCTCACCCACCCTACGGACTAAGTTCACCACACATCTATAAATCAGAAAAAGAATCATGAAAATCGGACGAATGGTTCTCGAGTTATGGAGAAACGAACAGACGGACGTTGCATTTTATAAGTAGTATGGATAAGCTAATAAATATTTTTTATTTAGATTTTAAAATCGATTGAGAGTACTAAAGCGTTTTTGAGTTACTTACCTTGGAAATTAACCTTTTTACTATAAAACTCTCACAAAATGCGGCAATAAAAACATCGATTTGCGTGTAAAGAATGCATTAGTAGAGGAATCCGTGTAAAAAAAAAAATTATAATAGTGTGGCGAAAAATCGCTGATCTGCTGTTCTATCGACTATTAAAAATACATTTAGTCTAAAGCTAAGATTACACGGGCATTTCATTGAGTCATTTAAATGGCACTGTGACGTCAGGAAAAAATGTCGCATTAGAGCTGCATTTAAGCTACGATTCGTCATTGTTACTTAATTCATGTCATGTGGTGCGCCAAAAATTGGGCCTTTTGAAAAAAAAAAAGAGAAGACGCAACAGACTGACAAACTTTGTAATCATCTACAGACTACAAAATACATTATGTACAGTTATCAAACTCTACATTTATCTCTTTCCATTCATTTAATTGTGACCTAGTGATCGTCACTTACGTCGTTTTCGGTTGGTCGTCCAGAACCGTCTGGAAGAACTCTCCGCGATTCTGAATTCAAATCCAGAAGCAAATTTCTCTTCTTTTCAGTAGAAGAACTGCCAGTTGAGTGCCAATCGAACGTTTTCAAAAGCGTTCGGACGGACGGTTCTGAACGACCAACCGAAAACGACATTAGTTGGACCAAGTGGTGTGGTACAGGTGGAAGGTGGTAGGCGCTTGCTTAATTGACGACAAAGCGAAGTGCAGGTTCACTTTCTGACAGGAAACATAGGAATGTCTGTCCAAGATAAAAACATTCCAAGAATTGACAGAATTCGGTTGTTCAAATAGTCACTAAAAGGAGTCTGGTGATAAATTAGTAGAGTATAGGTTAGAAAAACATAGCTCTTTCCACCCAAATTAATTGTTAACAAGTTGTTGTTCCCTCATACAAAATAAACCAAATGCAAACTCGAAAAAAAGTTGCCAATTTGAAAAGCATAGTTAATCATCGCTGTTTACCATTCTACAAAAAAAAAAAATAATCGCCGAACATACCTAAGTTTATTTTGTGTAGGAGAAGGCTTAAAAAAAACTTAGTTCATTACGTCTTCTTATTGCTTCTCCGGCTACATGAAATTTGGCCCCAATGAAAAATGACTCCAAAATTGGGGTTGTTTTTCATAATGAAAAATTGCCCCAATTTCAAAATGGAAATAAGGCGCCAAATCTGACAGTAAATATGAATTGTCACCCCAATTCACAGAATTTTTCGCTATTTTCTGTTGTTGTTGCCTTTCATGTAAATTTGTGGGGTGATTTTTCATATTCAGTTTGGGCCCATTTTTCATTGGGGCAAAATTTCATGTAGCCTGCTTCTCCAGTCCAATTTTATTTCGATATTTCTTTGAAAGCTGTGGCATTATCTGCTCTGTTTTAGAAAGTAACGTCTTTTCATCCAAGTTAAATATGCTTTTAGACTCATAACCATCATAGATGTGATAATACAGATATAAATATCAGAATTTAAGAACTAATGTATTGTTTTTCCTTATCCGTCCATTACGAACAATTTTTCAAACAGCAATTTAATATCCTACTTCGTACTGAAAATTCTCATTAAATCTAAATTCTAAAACGAACGCTGTTTTTGTAGCACTTTTGGGTCTCCAAATCTTGCTTTCGAGATCAAGATCCTACTAATCTTGTATCACTTAAATTTAAAATCAGAAGGTTTATCGACTTGCTCTTCGACTGACTGACTGACTGGTTAAATTATTTTGGATAACCAACAAAAACAATCAATAAAATCACAAAGAAACTGTCAAATGCTATGTGGGGAAACTAATGTGCGGAATCCCTTATAGACCACTATAAGTAGAGCGACCCTTCGATTTGCTCTAGACGAACCGGTACTCAGGAGTCCGAGCCCTTCCACTAATGGCCGGTGATACATTGTACAAATTGAACTGAGTGGATAGGATTAACAATTTATTCAGCCTCTCATTTGACATTTATCACTCTTTTCTGAATAATAGTGATTCGGACCCCCACTCGTGTGTACGGTATATTCTTCAAGCCATCTCATTTAAAGGGGTATCAGGGTATCAGGGTCTAGAGTGTGTACACGGACCTGTTAATTTTTTTTTGTTGCTTCTTGGACGCGGCCATATCTTGAAAAATGATCGTACACCAAACCAATAAAGTCATTAAACAAAAGTACATTTTGATTTTTTCATTCAAGTTTCTTTTTGCATTTTAAAATAACCCCAACGTTTGTGTTTCGCCCAAGGGCCCCTGGATGACCCAAGACGGCCCTGGCCTACGAGAGTAGGCGCACTTATTTTGCGATAAATTCTTGGGAATCCTTGATTTTTTTTTATACGTCTTTCTCCCATATTCATATAAGATAACCAAACCCTAGGAGACTGTACAAAATGCCAAAAATTCCTGTCATGGACCTGGTAGGTATATGGGTCTGATGCGCGGTTTCTTTCGAAAGTATAAACAAAAGGAAAGAGGTGCATTAAGTAGGGCTATCGTCAACATTGCCCTGAGCGTTGACGAAAAATCCTTTTTTATTTTAATTTGTCTAAATAGTCACAAATCTAAAAATGCGATTGTGTTTAAGAAAAGTTTGTGCGCGTCTCAACTCCGGTGTGCGAACTTATCGCCAAGACATGTTACCATATCTCTTCTTTTTTTAAATATTTGTTTCATGGTAATGAATGACTAAGACATCAACTCGCAACTTTCCCCATTAAAAAGAAACTCGAATACCTTGCTTTTCATTTGTGTTCTTCTTTCCCGTGGGTCATGGAGTGGTTAGAATCTCAAAGTGCTCGTAAGTCGTAACCCTACAAGCCTTTTAAATATTCAAGACACTTGCCCATCACTGCTAACATTTTTCATTTTAAAACCTCTCAAAAGTCAATAAACTCCAGGATTGTAAAGGGGCATAATGTGAATAGCTTTTATATAGCCTGCCCTTGCCGTTTCCACCCGTCCCAGCTTCAGCTCAGCTACTGCTTCTGCTGCTCTTCATTTTCGCTGAGTTCAGAGTTAATTTTCGCGAAGAGCAAACATTTAACGTTTGGCCATGTTCACTCTTCTCTTTACAAAGAGACAATGCGCGCACTTCATTGATTTTCAAATTCGCTGAAATGTCCTTATATGGTATTACCAGCCAAGTATTAGGGTAGGTACTGCTTTATCCTTACATATAATAAAACTGTAGGCATTTTCTTTGTCAGCTAAAAACTCGAAAACTACTGGACAGATTGCGATGAAACTTTTTTTAAATGTTCCTTAAGACTGTGAGACTGCTATAGGCTATGTCGTTTATAGCCACGTCCTTAGGAACAGTTTTTAGCCAAAATGTATTTTTTGAAGTGAAAATATATACATACACATATGCCTTGCTACGAATGGATGTTTATACTTTTGCGATCGTCAAACAAACACATTCGATAAGGGTTGATTTGTTTTCGCAGTGAGTGCTATGGTCAGTTGTATATTATGTAGGTATGTATATTATGATTGTATGTCCGATTAAGGATGGGGATGGGGTGAGTCGTGCGTGCTGCAGAATGGCATGGTGTATATTAATAATCTTCATAAGAGATGAGACGTATAATACAAAACAGGTTTCATTTCAGAATTTCATTCGATATGTGGTATGGTAACTGTGTTGGGTTGGGGTAGGTAGTTGTTTGGATTCTATAGGAAGAGGGAAGCAAAGGAAAGGAAAGGAAATGCAGTATATTAAACAAGTAGCAAGATCAATGAGAGGGAGGGCGATGCAGAGGGTGCACATTATATATCCAATGCATTACATCCATTATCGCATATCGCCACGCAACGCAGTAGGAATTTTATGCTGATATGACGTAACAGGGTAGGGTTGGGGTAGTTGTTTGGATTCGGGGTTGTTGTCGCACATCGAAAGCAATTTTTCTTGAACAGATAGGTACTGTGTATGAGTGACTTACTTCTGTCCAGCCAGTTTGTGAAATCTATATCTATATCTATCTATACATATAATAAAACTGTAGGAATTTTCTTTGGCCGTTAAAAACTCGAAAACTACTGGACAGATTTCGATGAAACTTTTTTTTAATGTTCCTTAGGACTGTGAGACTGCTATAGGCTATGTCGTTTATAGCCATGTCCTTAGGAAGAGTTTTTAGCCAAAATGTATTTTTTGAAGTGAAAATATATACGAGTACATTCGAGGGTTGATTTGTTTTCGCAGTAAGTGCTATGATCAGTTGTATATGTAGGTACATATGTATATTATGGTCGTATGCCCGATGCCGGATGGGGGTGGGGTGCGTGCTACAGTATGGCATGGGGTATATTAATAATCTTCATAAGAAAAGAGACGTATAATACAAAACAGGTTTTATTTCAGAATTTCATTCGATATGTGGTATGGTAACAGGGTAGGTTTGGGGTAGGTAGTTCCTTGGATTCCATATAGGAAGAGGGAAACAAACAAAAGGAAATTCAGTATTACAAATAAGTAGCAAGATCTAGGAGAGGGAGGAATTTTCTTTTTCTCCTAAAAGCGCGAAAACTACTGGACAGATTTCAATGAAACACTCAAAAGTGTAATTTTAAATGAACCAAATATAATTTTGTGCGAGCGGGCAAGGCGAGCACGGGTCCAGCTAGTATAAATATATTTGCAAAAATGTCCTCGATGGTAGCGGGGAGTCTGAGCGGGCGTTGGCAATTTGGTGTGGCAATCGGAAATACTTTTGTGTTCTTCATTTTATCGGTTGCATACGAGTAACTAAAGGCTTTTTTGTTTGGCTGTTCATTTCTAGGTATTGTTAATTTGAATAGATAAACTGAACCAGTTCTAGTTACGAATTGAATAAATTCGAACAATGGAAGGCCCAAACAAGAGGAGACTTCCGTTAACACAAGTCTTTGTTTGCCATTCGAAAATTCACTCTTCTGGAAACCGATCTCTCAAGATAGTTTTTTTTTTTGTTCGTACGGTTCCCTTTTAAAGGACCAGACAGGTCTTTGTTCGAAGGCATATCATTAAGCCATCCCATGTGTGTGTCCTTCGACTTATTTCAAGCGAACACAAAGAACTAAGTTTGTACAAAAAAAAAAATAAACGAAACGAAATCCTTGGAAATCGATATGAAGGTTTTTTGGCCACTATACGAAAGGGTAAATGCCCTACACAGAAAGGAGGAATTAAGAAAGAAAACTATACGTACCATACATAAAATATATGTGTATACGTAAAAGTGACAAACCCCAAAATTAAAGTGCATTGCACCATAGTCTGGGCATGGCTGCCTGAATTGCGGTTATTGTGCTGCTTTCGTCTGGGGCGATAAGGAAACATGACGGTTCTTTTTTATGCTTTGCCCTTTTTGCACATAGTGGACTACATAACTGCGGCAAGAATTACCTACAGTGTGACAAAAAGTAGTATGGACAGTAATGCATTTGAAACTGTTTCAGACAAACTTTTGTTTTAAAAAGGATTTAAAGGGTTTTGGTGAACAGGGCTATATTTATGGACCTAAAGGGTGTTGAACTTAACTATTAAGTTGGGCTCTGTGGTAGTCTTATTAATTGACGTATAGTGATTTGCTTTTGCAAATGATTTCCAACTTTTATTTACTTTACCTTTTGATAGCGTAACAGTACGTGCGGTTTTGGGCCTTAACCAAAATGCCTCTTTAGTCAGCCGTTTCCATCGTTGTCTGCCTCAACCACAGAACCTGAAACAGCAAACCCATATAATTTAGCTGAAATAGTTTGGTCCTCGGTTAGCCCCTAGTCCGGCTGTGATATTTTCTTTGAAAATAGATTTTAAATACATAGAGATTTTCATAAGTCCTTAAATCGAATACACAGCTCCAAAAAAAAAATTGTAAAGTCTGAACAAGATCGCAAGCAGTTCCCATTTGTTAGGTGTGAAAATGCCACCAGGAGTAGGAAGCAGCTTCTCACCATTTTTATTTCTGTGTAGACACAGTTTTTACGGTATATTTGTCTTAAAATTTGATCAATGCTTACTGTTTCCAGCAATTTTAAAATATTGTCAGCTTCCTTGTAAGTAGGTGAAAACTGCATTCACAATTCTCGCATGTCAATTGACTTTCAACCAATTATTTTAACGCAAAAAGTCCCAGCGGTCGAAATCTGACCGCGTTTTAGGCAGAAGTTAAATATTTATTTTTAAGGTATCTATATGGCTTACACCCGGCTAAAATGGATGTATATTTATTTCGCTCTTATAACAACACTAGCTGACCCGTGCTCACCTTGCGTCGCTTGCCTTTAGCAAGAAAAGAAACTTATATTTTGTCCATTTAAGCAGCACGCACCCCATCCGGCAAAGGGCATAGGTACGATCATAATATACATACATACACAACTGACAAGCACTCACTTTGAAAACAAACCAACCCTTTTCGAATGCGAGGTACGCTAGTGTGGTTTTCTTTTTGTTTGTTGTGTCACACGATCGCAAAAGTATAAACATCCATTTGTAGCAAGGTATATGTGTATGTATGTATATAATTTCAGTTAAAAAAGTTTTAGCTAAAAACTTGTACAAAGGACGTGGCTATAAACGACATAGCCTATGTCAATCTCACAATCTTAAGAAACATTTAAAAAAAAGTTTCATCGAAATCCGTACAGTATTTCTTGAGTTTTTAAGAGATAACGAAAATTCCTACAGTTTTGTTATATGTATAGATAACGAATACCGAATTATATCTGGCTACATCAGCCTATTAATATGCAACGTCATCTTTCTTTCTATTATACGTGTAGCCTATTAATGTGCAATTCATTAATTCATTTATTTCATTCCACTGTAAAAAAAATAAAATGTGAATTGGGCATTTTGTTAGTTTTCATTGTTTTCACCCTTCATTTAGTCCATATTTCCTAAAATTCGGTTTTGAAAAAATCCCACAATCGGTACGAAAAAAATAATAGGAACCTATTATAATGATTATCAAACTTTTTCGAACTTTTAGTATGGACTTTCTAAAAGTTGTTTCCTTTGAATTTATTGTAAGCATTAATCCTTTCGTCATCTTTTTCTGTTCCTTATTAAAATAGGAAGTATCACCTATCGTTGTCAAACCTTTCGACCAGTCTGTAGTAGGTAAATACCAACACCAAAAGTTATCGTACACATGTGGAAAAAACCTGAGTTCAAAGCATTTGAGACATCTTTTGAAATTCGATCGTCAGTTGTTGGTGCGTCTGTGTTATTATGTGTGCATAATCAGGAAATTAAATTTTTCAGCAGACCCCTTCTTTTTACAAACACAATATCCCAAGTGGTTGGTTTTTTTTCCCAATTATGTTGCTGAAATTCTGGGAATTTACTCTGTCCAGACCGTCATGCCGCTTCGCCGGCCATGAATGGTTGGCAAAAAGTCATTCACCTCCCCAAAGACAAAATGCCAAAAATGTTCGTCTAGACGACCGCGGCGACATTTCGAGGGGCGATACATTGTACTTATGCTATAGCTATATTGCTAGCTATACAGGTTTTTTTTTTTATTTTTATTCTTCACTTGAACAACGATAGCAGCTGACTCGTCGCAGACACGCTGCAGAATCAGTAGAATCAAGAACATATATGGAGAGGACCAGACAAAATCACAATTTATTGTGTAGGTATATAAAGAATTGGAATAAAAAGGGAGTCATCCACCGATTTGGTTTTAGAATTCGTAAAATGTTAACTTTTTTTTTTTCTGCACTTTCAAACCAACTCGGTGTACCTATTTGAAATGGGCGCGCAAAGGTTAATGCACTTTAAGAAGGTTTTGGAAACACGCTCGGTCCATCCGCCAAAGAGGCAGATTGTGTCTGCAGGGTAGACTAATTGTAAACTGACGGTTGTTGAGGGTTACAGTATATAGATAAGGGTTCACATAGTACCGGGGAACAGAACGACATTTAGACGAATGGAAGTTGAAGTGGATTGAGGGAGGATTACGAAAGAGCGTTTTAACAGATGAGCTTTCTTTCTCTTTGGATGGTGTGGAGTACGGATTAATATAAAAGGGGAAACGATTATGTACTTGAATTGTTTGCAGGTTTAAAGTCTTCAGATTTAGCAGACAGTTACCTTTTAAGGGTCATTTTGTAAAAGTTGTATTAATAACTTTTTTATACCTTTTTATATTAAATCGTACCTAAAAATACTTCACGAAATTATAAGGACAAGAACTCTGTAATATCTTATGTACTTACTTACTTAGATGGCGCTACAGTCCGGGGTGGACCTGGGCCTCAACCAACACGCCTCTCCAGTTAGCACGATCTTTGGCTAACTGCCTCCAGTTGCGCACTCCAAGTTGGTTGAGGTCCCCTTCCACTTGTGCGCGCCACCTAAGGCGAGGTCTTCCTCTACTGCGTTGTCCCTCCGGGTTGGAATCGAAGACTCTTCGGGCCGGAGCGTTGGTGTTCATTCGCTCTACATGTCCTAGCCATCTTAGTCGACTGATACGTACTTTTCTGACAAGGTCGATGTCGCTGTACAGCTCGTAGAGTTCGCTGTTAAATCTCCTCCTCCAAAGCCCGTCAACGCAAACGGGACCGAAAATCACTCGAAGAATTTTGCGTTCGAAGCGACCAAGGAGATCTTCATCCGCTTTTGACAACGTCCATGATTCTGCGCCATAAAGCAGGACTGGGATGATGAGGGTCTTATATAGAGTCTCCTTAGTGTTTCTCGACAGGGCCTTACTAATCAATTGCCTTCTTAGGCCAAAGTAACAGCGGTTGGCAAGTGTAATTCTTCGCTTGATTTCTGATGTGATGTCATTTTCAGAATTAATAGCGGAGCCGAGATAGACAAAGTCCCGAACTACCTCAAAGTTATAGCTGTCTATCGTGACGTTCTGTCCGATTCGTCGATGTTGTGTGTCCCTTCTAGTTGACAGCATATATTTTGTTTTGCCCTCATTCACCACCAAACCCATTTTTGCCGCCTCTGTACTGATACTTGCAAACGCACCAGTGACAGCTCGCTGTGTTCTGCCAATGATGTCGATGTCGTTAGCGTATGCAAGTAGTTGCACAGACTTTTGGAAAATTGTGCCCCTGGTGTTGGCTTGCGAGTTTCGCACAATTTTCTCAAGAATGATGTTGAAAAAGTCACATGACAGCGCATCACCTTGTCTAAATCCTTTTTTGACATCAAAGGTCTCGGTGAGACTGTTTCCGACCTTTACGGAGCAGCGAGCGTTCTCCATCGTCATTCTGCACAATCTGACAAGTTTGGCAGGGATGCCAAAACTAGACATGGCTCTGTATAGCTCGTCTCTATAAATGCTGTCATATGCGGCTTTAAAATCGATAAATAGGTGATGAGTATCGATTTGGACTTCTTGGGTTTTCTCCAGGATCTGCCGTAGGGTGAATATTTGGTCGGTTGTGGACTTACCGGGCCTAAAACCGCACTGATAGGGTCCAATCAGTTCGTTGACAAATGGTTTCAGGCGTTCACACAGTACGGAAGACAGGATTTTGTAAGCGATGTTAAGGAGACTGATGCCTCTATAGTTGGCGCAGTTTAGAGGGTCTCCTTTCTTATGGATCGGGCAAACAATGCTGAGGCTCCATTCTTCAGGCATACTTTCCTCTGACCAAATTTTAGAAACGAGTTGGTGTATGCTCTCTACCAAGTCATCCCCCGCTGCCTTAAAAAGCTCGGCCGATAAACCGTCCGGTCCTGCAGCTTTGTTGGACTTCAGCTTGGATATTGCTATCCTTACCTCATTTTGGTCAGGTGGACGGAAGTCTTGGCTTTCATCGCCCAGGTTGAATGGTTCATTCTGCCTGACAGCGGAATTTGTGTCGTCTTCGCCGTTTAGCAGTCTGCAGAAATGGTTTTTCCATGTCCTCAGCACCGACTGTGACTCTACTACAAGGTTTCCTTGTTCGTCTCTACAGGTCTCTGTTCGGGCCTTGTTCCCCTGACACGTTCTTTTTACCTTTTGGTAAAACTTCCGAACATTGTTCCTGGAGTAACACCTCTCTATTTCCTCGATCGCGCGCTTCTCATGCTCTTTCTTTTTCCTCCGGAGAAGCCGGTGTTCTTCCCTCCGTTTTTGCTCGTAGAGCTCACGAGCTGCTCTCGTCCTTCTCTGCAGCGCCGCTTTGTAGGCCAGTTGCTTTGCTGCATGTGCTTGCCGGCACTCTTCGTCAAACCAGGGGTTTCGCGGTGGTGGTCGGGTGAAACCTAGCACATCAGTTGCGGCTTTTCTGATGGCTTCTTGGCATCGATGCCACTGGTCTTCAGCACTTGATGCTGGCTGCACAGGACTTCTCGAGAGGTTGAGGGAGACGCGATCGGCAAAAGTTCTGGCGGTTTGTTGCGTTTGTAGCCGTTCAACGTTGAATCTTCTCACAGTATTTCCTCGTTGTTGTGGTGCCTGGGATATCCGCATACGTACCTTGGCTACAACAAGGTAGTGATCCGAGTCTATGTTGGCCGCTCGGAAAGTTCGGACATCTAGAATACTGGAGGAGTGCCTTGCGTCGATCGCAACATGGTCAATTTGATTGACCGTTTGATGGTCTGGTGACCGCCATGTTCCTTTGTGAATGTTGAGGTGTGGAAACCGTGTGCTTGCTATAGTAACATTACGTCCCGCAGCAAAGTCAATTAGCCTAAGTCCGTTTCCAGACGTGGTGTAGTGTAGGCTGTGCTTTCCGATTGTGCTACCAAAGATGTCCTCTTTTCCTATTTTGGCGTTAAAATCACCTAAGACAATTTTAACGTCGTATTTAGGACATTGCTCATATGTTTTGTCGAGGAGCTCATAGAAACATTCTTTGGTAGCGTCGTCTTTATCTTCTGTGGGGGCGTGAGCGCATATCAGGCTGATGTTGGCGAATTTAGCCTTGATGCGGATAGTTGCAAGGCGCTCACTTACGTGTCGAAAGCTCAAGACTTCTTGCCTAAGTCTGCCGCTTACAACGAATCCGCATCCAAATAGACGCTGCTTCTGCTCTCTGTAGCAATCACCGTAGTAGATGTCACAGGTTTTCATCCTTCTTTTGCCTGGCCCATCCCACCGCACCTCCTGAATGGCGGTGATATCTGCCTTGTAGCAGTCTAGGGCCTCCGCTAATTGTTCGGCTGCACGCGGTCTGTTCAGGGTTCGAACATTCCACGTGCAGATCCGAAAGTCATTGTCCTTTTTTCGTTTTGCAGGGTCGTCAACAGTGAATCCATCCGTATCCGAGGCTCTTGGTTGCTTCGTAACCATTATTTTTTTTCCGTGGTTGGGTAGTTAGCCCCACGCACAACCCCCAACCTGGAGGACCAGGCCCTAAGATAACCCTAGGACAGCGGGTCGGATACTCCGTTGTCAGTAACCCACTTCGGGGATATGAGTGCTGCCGTTGGCCCATAAAGGGTTCATCCGCCACCATCTCTATTTCAGCACCCTGACTAGTGCTGAAAATCCTTACAGACCTTTGCTCCAAATATGTCAGAGAAGCTCACGCAAGGTATCTGCCATCTCGACTGTTGACAACACCGTTGATTCAATCTTGTGTATTCATCCGCTGTATGTCCTCTTTCTGAGGGGCTCATGTAAGACCTCTGAGACTCGTTCAGTCAGTCATTCCGACAGAGCATTATAGTGTTGCTATTTTCTTCGTGTTCAACACTCGCGCTTATAAGTTTAGCAAGCCAAGCCCGGTTGAGCGAGACCAGTACCCGGTGGTTACCACGCGGAGGTAAAATAAGCACAATTGATGTGTATGAAAAAGTTACAACAGCTGGACACCGCCAAGTTGATGCCAATCAGCGCCTACCCGATTCATACACACATACATATCTTATGTAGAATGTTAAAAAAAAATATCACCACAAATATTCTTTGTATGCGCTCAGAGTTATCGTTGTACAAAGGTAACTTAAAAAATATCTTTCTCTTAGATACTACATATACGAGAAAGTTAAAAATTATTTTACCCATTTTGCAAATAATTTTTTGAATTTGTTATTCTTTTCGACACATCCATGAACAATAAGCTTCAATTTGGTGCACAAAAAAATTTAATTGGTTAACATGAAGTAGGGTAAATAATGTACTACAAGAAATAGCCTAGGCGTTAAATACCTACATAATTTTATATGCAAAACTAAAACAGTCGTTCACGGATGAGGAAGTTCGGCCCAAGTTTTTTTTTATATTTTAACCAATAGACAATAATTTAATCATTTCATCAGTCTATGTGATATTTCTGTTTTGAAGACTATTTAATTTTGCTTAGCTATCTTAAAGGTCCCTTTAATCTAGTTACTACATTGTACAGCCGGCCTTGTCATAGAGTGATATCATAACGGGCAAACTTTTCTGTCTTGATAGCAGCTAAGTAGTTCTTTCTCTCGGCCCGCACTAATGACGATGAGCTTATGCTCGCAGTGTTTGATCCAGTCCTTTGTCCCAGCGGATATCGTTTCTTGCCCTGTTTGTTTTGCCTTTTATTGTAACTATCGTACGGTGCATTACTTTTCAAATAATGCCTTTGCCTTGTTATAATTTAGGGTTAAGTGGTCGATCGTTATTTGTAAGACGAGTAGAAAAGTACTCAGTTATATAAGCACACTCTCAGCTCTTCCACATCTGAGATCTGCAGATATTTAGACCAACAAATTAACGAAGTTCGGCTGTGCAATTTATCCAAGTTTGCACCCCGCCTAATCCTATTAATTTAACATAAAAAATGTCCAACACCACCACAAGGATAATAAATCCTTTCCATGAGGGGAAACAAAACAAAACCGGAGGTCAAAGTACTGACTGATATAAAAACAAAACAACACAAAAACATTAAACTGAAGAGGGAACAGCAAAAAAAAAAAAAAAAAGCCAAGCAAAACAAAACACAAAAAAAAAATTAATAAATTATGATGCACCAGCGTTGCTGTTGTTCTATACAAGCCTAGCCCGACCGACTGGCTCTTAGACGGTTGTTGCCATTTGCATTGGCCACCATACGAGTTCATTTCTGCCTCGTGGGTAAATTATCCCTTTCCTATATGAACGACGCGCATAAAATGCGGCAGAATGCACTTGCACAAAGTATAAAGCAAAACGAGTGAATATTGTAAAAGAGCAGGCGGTTTGGTTTCTATCTATCTACCCTACACGTACTCGTAAGTAAAGCCGTTGTATCTATATCGCTGTACATGTATTTCGGCTCGAAATCATTGTAAATGTACAACAAACATTCACTTTTTTGCAGTCCGAGTTACTTGTTTGTCCGAGGTCAGGAATATGTGCACGTTTTGTTCATCTTCGTATCTACCAAAGTATCTCTTGTTTTTCAATTTTTATCGACTGAAATTCAACCAACCGTGAAATCCCATTTGATGATGAACCAAAGCAGGAAATAATTGGTATTCGATTATTTTTAGAACTCCTTCCGATCCACGCAGAGACCGACAAGGAAATCTCATTAACAAAATCCTTAATTAAAAATGAGTGCGCTCTCAAAGATACATCATTCTCCATTTCATGCAGTAAATTCCATGTAGCCCTAGTCAAGGTGAAAGATCATCATCCTGAAGCAAATAACGCCATCGATGATAATGATGATGAAGGGCTTGGAAGGGAATCAGCACAAGAGTTCTTTGTACTGCGAAATCAACGTACGACTCCAATGCCACAGACGAAATAGTTTAGAAACATGCACATCAGCGTATACATACATATAGGGAGGATGAACGTTTTTTGTGGCCCTCTTTTATTCTTATGTATCCTTGTGGTATGTCTGAGAGCTTGTTGTCTTTATTGTACCTTCGCTCGCTGTGTTTTTTCTTTTTTTTTTATTGTGGAAAGACGCGCAACTGGTACTTTAATAAGGTCATTGTATTCGAAATCTTGATCGAACGCACAGGACAATGAACGGCAAAAGCAACAGACACGCAGACAAAGGGATAAGGAATGTGGCGTTATTAAAAAGGAGTAAGATAAAAACAGGTCTTAAATAGCAGTTGAAGGACCTTATGTACTTAAAGATATTCGGCATATCTCAGGACATTGGAATAATTGATCAATCAATATGAGTGAGAAAGTAGAGTGTTTAAGCATAAAGAAGACACTAGGTAATAAATTGCGGAACAGGTGTTATAAAATTAAGGGGGCTTGATATTGACAAGCTCTTAAAAGGACTAATAATCCAAGGGTCGTGTGTAACTAAAAAAGTTATGCGTCGTCTATCCAAATCCGTCGGCTCTCCCATTCCCCTTATGTTTCAATGGAAGGTAATCCAGGCGAAAGTGATTTCGACGTGGTTAGGCATAGTCGTAGTTCCTTGATCATTTCCTCCTAGGTGTCGGTGAGGGAATTTAATTTTTTTTTGTTTCCCTTTAGATTTATTAGGAGCAGCTTACAGACTTCCCTAATTGCTAGAATCTCAGCCTGGAAGGCGATAAATTAGTTGAGAATGCTTAAGGATATCGATATATGTACAAATGTTTTAATTTTTCACCGCCAATTGCCTTTAACCACTTATTGGTCATGCAATCCTCTGCAAGGGTACCTTGAAACATTGTCTTTAAAAGTGAGGGTTTTAGAATTGTTTCCCATTTCACAAAATAATTGTAAATATACTGCCAGCTTCAATGCACCTACCTGATTTCACCAACTAAAAAAAATGGTTTCGGATTTGGTTTTAAAAATTTATAGCTTACTGCTGATTGATTTACAGGTGAGACTGTTCACAAGTTCTAAAGAATTAATTTCAAGAAAACAAATGTCTTCATATAGGTTGAACACCAACTTGATCTTTGGAACCAAAATTATACTTTTAATGTCTATCGATTCTTCTGACGTACTGTTTATATTCCTGTGTTCCTAATGCCTTTGATTTGTAAATCTTTTAACAGTTTTAAACACTATTGCCATGATCTTCACATCATATGATATGACTTTAAGGCTTAATTTTCGAATTGGCAATACCTTTTCCAGCGGCGACAACCAATTTTACAGCTGACTGCCGATTTGTGCTCATTTTGGTTTGCAATTTAATTATGAGTAGACTCACGATAAACCACCCCAGCTGGTTGAAAGAACTAGTCGAAAATTAGACTTCCTAGATTGTACTCATTTTAAATTAAAATTAAACTTGCAGCGCACTAGCTCAGTGGTTAGTGTGCTGGACTACTGGGCCAGGGGTTCGATTCCCTGAAAAACACAAATTTTCCACTGTGCCACCATACGTATGCTGAAAAATGTGTTCCAATCACAACTTATTGTACATACTATGATGACAGAAATTTTTTTTTACACGATGTATTGTGTTTGGAACACAATTTTCAGCATACGTATGCTGATTCAACATTATCGTCTAATACTAGCTTAACTGCCTTGAAAAAGTTCTCAATTCAGCCGTTCGGACTCAGCATAAAATCCTAGGTGTCTTCCATTTGTCAAAAAATTAAATTAAAATTCATGTTTGTGAGAAGCTATGCCCAGGGTGCCTATACAGACCTGTTGCCCCAACTATTTATTTTATTTTTATTTTATTTATTATTTTATTTATTTATTACCTTGAAAGTCTAAATCCTTCCTTTCATCATCTTTTGTACCTTACAAAGGTACAAAGGCCGGATTTATTATTAAATCTAGTGGTTCAGGGTAATCAAAAGTTATGAAAATGTGAAAAGTGATTCAGTGACCTCACGACTGCAGCTAACATAAAACATAGGCAACACTAAGTTCACTTGCCACAGCAACAACATTAACGATCACAACTCACATTTGAAAAAGATCTTCAATTCTTAATTGATCTCTATATGTATGTATGACGAAAACGTATATCTGAGTGGGAAGCTGCAAGACAATGGGTTGAATCAATTGAAAACTTAGCTTGAGGCCCAGCTCTAGATCAATTATGAGACATCGTCAACACTGGCCAATCAACTAAAGATGTTTGTTCACGCTTTCGAAAATATCTTCAGTTCTTAATTGATTTTTCTCGCGAAAAGTTGTCGATACAATTGACGGAAAGAGTTGTGCGTGAGTGGCTATAGTGACTACAAGTTAATAATCTAATACCAAATTTTGGATAAGTGCTTTAAATTTAAACCGACACATTTCAAAAAACATTATGGCTGTCCAATAGGTGAATGATGTCTGCATGATGTATTGTATATAGGGTTTTCATTAAGAATGATTTTTTAACTTACATATCAATTTAGTTTTTGCTGTATTTTGATAATACTGCCGCACACGATGGCACATAGTTTTAAGCGCCCAATATCTCGTGTGAAAATTAAGCTATTCGCTTTAGTATTCAAATATTCAAAGGCTAGTGCGTGTCAGATACGACTAGGCCTCTGTTCTTCTCGCAATCATCTGTGTGTTTGAGTTTAATTTATTAATTATGTCATATCTTATCCCCAAGACGGAATTTAGAAGCTTGCTTATGAATTTGACATTTAGATACAGTGAGTGTGTGTTAACACCAATGTTCTCTTAAGTTTTCTTTAGGGTCTTGAAACAGTTATAAAAAACGAACAATCTGCAAAAAGTTTGATACAAAACAAACAATAAAAAAACGTATATATTTTTAACAAAATTGTTTTCAAACTACAAAACACTTGCTTTTGACGCTCACTCTACAGGATAGTAGGCATAGGCACTATACCTCATCACCGAAAGAGTTTTCTTATTTTTTCTTATAATGTGTTGCTAATTAGTACTGTAAATCGTGCACATTCGATATTTCTATTTCTGAACGCTTACGCATCTTAAATCCAGATGTTACAATTTTTGTAAATCAGTTTTGCGTTCGTTTTTGACTTCTAGTAGGGATGTTTTTAGTGTGTTCATTGTCATAAAAGGGCTTCCTCCAGCTGCATCCTAGAAAATAGAAGGTCACCGCAAACAGCAATCAAGCCACAACGAGATGCCCTTAAAATGTCGAAGTAAATTCGGAAAGTGAATATATTTCCCTCAAAGACAATAGTATGGGTGATAGATACATATGTATGTGCATGCAAATTACAAAGCACACATCTGTCTGCGGATTTTCGCAATTACATTGTGAACCATGAAATATTTCACCCTTCGTATCCAGCTATATGAATGCCAACATCAAACATTTACAACCCCAAGAAGAGTCCTTTCAATCGTTAATCATTCACTCTGTAGAGGTTTCCATACCCAATCCACTACCAGGAAAGTATTCTTCGAGTGTCTAGACAGTTCCGCATAAAAACATTTCATACCAATTCCGCAATTATTTCACTTCGTCCTTTTCCACCTTCTCCTTATCACGCCGTGTGCTGTGTTTATCTGAAGAACTAGCGCAATTGCTCAACAATTTCTATAATATTCCTTGTTCGAGAATGTATGTAAAATGAAGTTACTTAGTGGAATAGCGGGTGGAATGGTTTGATATACATACTAACAAACGGTTCAACATAACCTGGTTATTCACCCGGCACAGATAGTGCTGCACCTTTTAGTGCTCTAATTCCAATTTTATAGGAAACAGCTATTGCAATTGCAACTTGCCAGCACATCATTCGTTCCCTCCATTATTCACACACATGTCATTGTCTTTCCTAGAATGCCAATTCCAACTCCATAATCCCGGCCCTGGGTGGGGAATATAAAATTGTAATTATCACTGTGAGTGTATGTGTGCATGGGTGCAGTGCCCTTTGATGCATGCGCTGGGCGTCTTTAGCGATGTCGTCATGCATGCAGTTTTCAATTTAATCGTATTAAGTACGCTTAACTCACTTTTTGTAAAGAAAGGTTTTCTCGAATGTACGTTCAATTTTTTTTTTACGATTATTAAGGCCGTTTGATGGGATGGCGTTTTAAAGCGAATTAAGGTGCATACGTGGGAATGGGGGGGTATATTTGTTTAAAGTACATCGGTGTGGGTTTGATGCTAGACGATTTTAGCAATAAAGTTGCTTAAATCCACTTTAAGTGAGTGTTGCGATGTAGAAAATAAATGGCAGTTTTGTATATCGGCATGTCTTTAATCGAGAAAAGGGTGATTTATTTGTTCTAGCCCCTTAAAACATTGTAGCAAATCCACAAAGGCGTTTAGTAATCTTCCTGCTGTGAGAATTAGATAGAAAGATGATTAGTCGACAATTTGCTTGCTATATTGCCCGTTCCAAATGACTTGAAGACCAAACTACATGAGAAGAACTGCTTATCTTAACCTATTTTCCGTCTTTCCTTGTGGGGTCTAAGGCCTCTATTACACCCTCCACCATTTTGTGAAGTTAAGGGAAGCTGTTGTAATTGAGTGCTGAGAAAATTATTTTACTTTGCTTAATGGTAAAAATGTTCATTAAAATAGGTCTATTGATAAAAGTGCAAATTAATTCCATTCACAAACTATTCCTAACGAACTCTGTTTGGGCTGTTATACCCCAATATACCAGTTTACACCACTTTATCGCAAAGATTTGCATACATTCAGGCTGACTAAGTCACTCGATATGGTTTAGGTTCAGTTAGGGTGGCAGGTCACAACGAGTGTAGCATCACTTAGGTCAGATAGGTAGGCCCATTATGATACTACATGATCGCAAAACTTGTAATACACAACAATTTTAACTAGCGTGATACAATTTTGGAACACAATCTAACCAGCTTAATACTGAGCTTAACTACTTACTTACTTACTGAGGTAGCGCTACAGTCCGCGGTGGATCTCAGTCTCAACCAACCTCTCAATTTGGCTCTTTCTCTTGCAAATTGCCTCAAGTTCCACACTCCCCATTGGTTCAGGTCCCCTATCCCAGTGTAAACAATTGATTGGTTGTGGCCTTAGCGGTCCCAAATAGAGGGTAGGGGCCGATCAGTTCGTTGAGAAATTGTTTTAGACTTTCGTACATAACGATAGAAGGAATATTACTGCGATGTTTAATGATGATGGCATAGATGAGTTGGCACACTTTCAAGGGTCTCCTTTCTTACTTACCGGACAAACGATGCTGAGGTTCCATTCATCTGGCATACTTTCTTCCGATAAAATCTTCAAGATGAGTTCGTGTATGATCCCCACCAAGTTATCTCCCGTTGTATTAAATAGCAGCCTTGTTGGACTTAAGTTTAGATATTTCTACCTTTATTTGAATGGAAATCTTGTCTCTCATCTTCCATATTGAATGCCTCGTTTTGGTCGTCTTTGCCGTTTAAGAGTCTACAGAAGTGATCTTTCCATATATGTATCTTCAAAACCGACTCTGACTCTACTACAAAATTTATTATTCATCCCTAATGGATCGGTTGGGTTGTTTTTACCTTGACAAGTTCTATTTACCTTTTGGTTTCAGACTTGAGAACATTGCTTCTGGAGCAGAACCTATTTATTTCTTTGATCCCTGATGTTCTTTACTCCTCTTTTGCTCTTCCCATAGAGCTCTCGAGCGACTTACGTCCTTTCTGAAGCACAGCTCTGTAGGCGAGTTGTTTCGCTTCATGTACTTACCGCCACAATTCATTAAACTAACAGCTTCGTAGGGGTGATCACGAGAAACCTGAGTCGTGGCTTCTCTAAATACGTCTAGGCATCGATTCTTGAATCTCATCAGGCTTATTATACTTATGGTCTTGTTATTATGTGCTGTAGAGACCATATAAACATCACACAGCACATAAATTATGATTATTATTACTTTTTAAGGGCTATTACTACTTTCTAAGGCGTTCTGGTATTACCGTATGATCGAACAGCAGCATCCATTAGCTTCTTAGATTCTGGAAGATCCATCTCTCCCCATATCTCCATTGTTGTTGGATTAGGGGTATCTTGCCGTTTGGTTTGTCAACAAGATGTCTGTATGGAGATACCTACATAATACCCAAGTGCAAAATCCCCAAACCCCAAAATCCCCACCTTTTGAAAAATACCCAAATTGACTATCCTCAAACACAAAATCCCCAAATTCAAAATCCACCAAATAAAAAATCCCCAAAATGTTAATTCAAAATATTTTAAGAAATTTTAGAATCCCTAACCTTGCGCCTACTCCAAATCCAACAGTGACCCCAAGCAGGGGGCAGCATGCCCCCAATACCAATTTTTCTGTTAATGCATTGTGAATACACTCGAAATCTATTTGGGTATTTTGGTTTTCGGGATTTGGGTTTGGGGATATTGACTTGGGGATTTCAGTTTGGGGATTTTGGAGTTTTCGTACCCAATCCGTCTGTATGCGGTTTTCTTATTTTCCATTCTTGTCACATGCACAAATTTAAATTCTCTGCAAATTTATTTCTGCTTTCCCTTACCTTTAAAGTTGTTACTTTCAAACTTTCGTTTTAAGAAACACCCCAAAAATTGGGCCGAACATTTCGTCTAAACAAAATTATCTTGCAAACAGCTTTTTTTTAATCAAATTGGCCTTGAAATGTAAGATGATTTTTATCTGAACTTTCCCCCTCACACTTAAAGCTTACAGACGGCAACATTAAATTTCCATCGAGAGGTCGTACCTAATATAATAAAAATCATCTTTCTAGACAGTCTGAATGTGAATGAATCACCCACTTAAAGAAGCAAATACAATAATTGAAATTGTGAAGAATAAATAAATAACGAAAGCTTTTGCCACAAATTGGAAAGCAAGATACATCCACCACTTACCAGTTCTTACAAGCAATTTATAAGACAAATAAATTTCTGCGAATTGAGCGAATTGTCCACAAGGACAAGACTGGCCAACCAACGAACTACATACTCTTTTTATGGGCGATGCGCACACATCATATGCCCATTAGTGGTCCAATTTAAAAACCTATAAACAACGCATTTATAACTGTTGCACCAACCCCTTCTCTATCACCAATTGTTCAGAACAAAATAAAAACCAAGAAGCTGGCAATTGCACTACTATGCACAAGCTGATTTGACATCCAGTCATCTTAACTTGATCTGTATTTCGAGAATATAATATGGCCGTCAACTGGCGCGTGTACCCCGCAAATTATCCAATTTCAAAACTAAAGTCATATCTTAATTGAGGCGGCGACTTCTCATCTTTTGCCGTCGTGGTATCGCCGTGGAGTCATCCGCCTCCGACGACGAATAGATAGATAGCACTCTCGTCTCTATCAAAAGGACATCATCTATCGGAGGCATGATCACTGCAACATTATATTCAACAGTCATCGTGTGTATTGTGTTTTTAGCACGCGTGGCTTGGGTTTGTTTACAATCCAAGCTTCGTTGTGAAACGAGAGAGGTTTTTCGTCCGTCAGTTTCTCGCATGTGATTACAATTTTGTGTTTCGAAATTTATAGACACACGCGCCGCAAAATACAAAATAATATTGTTACTGTATTACATGAGGTAGATTTTTATTGAGCTGCACGTTTTGCAAACGACCCCATTTAGTGGTAATGTGCCTTTGGGGAAAATGACGGAGTTGAATGGCTTACTGTTAAAATACAAACGGGAATGACTACAAGATTTTGTATGCTTAAGAGATATATTTTTGACTGAGACAATTTTGAATGACAATTAATGAGTTTTTTTTTCTTTTTCTCTTTTCAGGTAAGCAAGCACAGACAATTTATTTATTTTTTTCTCCAAGGAGATGTCAAAGGTATCTACAGGTAATAATTTACATGGTATCCAACTGAACAAGTCCTATCGGTAAATATTAATAAAGTTTTGTGACTGTTGGAAATGAGGCGATGTCTCCACCCAATTTATAGGTCTGACGCAGGTGAGAGTAATTTTAAATTGAATGGGGCTACAATGATTGTTGTTGGTTTACTAAACGAATCAATTTGAACCAATTTTTGGGGTCTCCAGAACCCCCATTCCACCCCCGAAAAACACAAATTACAAATTAAGAGCCTTACCACTGTGTCACCTCTCGAGAATGTCTGACAAATATCCGAGAGTATTCCTGTCCTGAGAAAATTTCTTAATTCAGCAGATCGTATTCGGTATAAAATTGTATGTTTTTTTCGTCCCAAGATGCAAGCAGCAAAAGCTATTTTTGCCACTTTTGAAAGAGCGATCTTGTGAAATTTCAAAATGTCAGTTAATTTAATCTTAAAAATGAGTTTAAAATATGTTTGTCCGTTTATAGCTCGAGTTTGGCTAAACCGAATTTAACGATTCTTTTTTTCTGAAAAAGTATTCTTTTGTAGCAGGTTTGTATGAAAAAAAAATTGGACAAAGGGGCGTGGCACGTCCCATACAAAAGAACATGGAATATCTCGAAAACCACAAAACCTACTGAGCTCAATTTGAGAAAATCTTTGTTTTTGGCACGAAGTCTGTTCTGTGAAGTTTGGTCAAAATTGGACAAAGGGGCGTGGCACCGCCCATACAAAAAAAAACATTCAAAATCGTATATCTCGAAAACCACCAAATCGATTGAGCTCAAACTTATAGATAATTTTAGGTATTGTCCCAGGAATGCTTCTGTGAAGATTGGTCAAAATTGGATAAACGGGAATGGCACCGCACGGGTAAAGCCGGGCGGGTACAGCTAGTTTCTTACAAAGTACCTACATATCGAGTTTATAAGCAATGTTTTTCATGTTTCGCTATATGAACGGTGCGACGACGACGCCCTGATTTAATTCCGCCCACAATTTGTAAAGTACTTAATATACTTTCATATTCCGCTAACTTTAGATTTCATATATAGAATTTTTAATATTTCTGTTGTTAAAAGGCACCAGGCCCCGTGATTGCAAAATTATTTCAACGGTCAATTTACGTCCATTACCAAATTTTATGGCTAAAGCTGTCATGATAGAGCGTTTTAAATAACTTTGTTGTATGGAAGGTACCACACCTGGCTCTTCAATTCCGCCCGCATTTTTGCGAATTGGTTTGAACTGGCAAAACACGTCAATATTTCAAAATCTACAACTCCAGCTTCCATGAGTTTCCAGAAATAGACTTTTGAACGGTAACGGTACTCATAATACCTAAACCAGTCGGTGCTGTTGATGAGTTCGCGAAGGTAACTGAAAAGCATCCGAAGTGGGAAATTCCTTGAGGTAATGGCAGGACAGCTACATAGGTGTCTTATTCATACTCTTGATCTTTATAGATTCTTCTGGCGCATATATTTCTTTACTTCCAAATGCACTGATGACGGCTAGCTGTATTGTACCATTATATTAATATCCTTGGACGTGCAAGTAGAGGCTTTTGGAAGATGGTAACTTCTGGGCTTCTGACCTCCACAACAATTCGTTGAAGTATGCAAAATTCGTCGTTTTGTCTAAATCCTTTTTTGATATCAAAGGTCTCGGTTAGGCCGTTACATCGTCACCATATGGCAAGTCAAAATTGAACAAGGCTCGTCTCCAAAGAAGCTGTCATAGGCAACTTTGAAATCGATGAAAAGATTATGTCTATTAACTTCTTGCTCAGAACTATACATTTATCTGTTAGATAACATCGTAAAATCTTACTTGTATTTTACGCTCAGGCAAATAGTCAAGGTCACTATTGCTACACGTGTTTAGCATTAGTAATTTATGGTAAGATAAATGAGCTTTCATGAGTTTCGATTTTATAGCAATCGTCGTAAAGAGCCAGCTAATGACTTTATTTTAATTTGCTGTCAGACAAAGCTTTTGTTGTTAAGCTATGTCCCTAAGTCTGGAATCCGGGGTTGGGCGCGTCTTATGAAGCGGTTTAGACGTCTGTGCAGGCATCTTCAGAATTGGTATTGGTCCGAGAACCAAATAGATTTGTTTGTCCATCATTATTCCTCACGTAAAAATAGATATTGTATAAAATGCAAACTTTTATTTGAATCGGATCCATCCCTAATGGATCTCACAATGCTTTGGTAAAACCACCCAAAAACTCAATTTCACCCGACTCAATAAAAAAATTCCATCTTTGAGTTCTTCAATTGCACAATTCGTGAATTTCCCGGATGAGCCTTGAAATACTAATACCAAGGATATTTCAATTATTGGTGGTTCTTCATTTTACCATTTTCTGTGAAATTGCTCGAAGTAAATCACCCACTGGTAAGTCATCGTCTTTTTCAATCTTCTCCGGCGAAACTTCATTTACATCTAAACTTTCTTATCTGAAGGATTAAATAGAGTGGAAAGAGGGGTACGAACAAGGATTCTATGAAATCGATTTTTTTGTTCATCTACTCGCTTCCACGTGCCTGACCTCATTGAACACTCTCTATCGGATAATGCTGCGCGGGGCTTCATTCGGTTTCCATGTGCACTATCATTCTTCCTGAGGTCGCATCCAAGGATAAGTGATTCATTCATTATTCCCTACGAAATGCAAACACGAACTAGTTTCCAGGAAAGAGGACGAACAAAGAGGTATATGCATAGTTGTATATAAGTATAGAGAGGTACTGATGAAGCTCCATTATACACGCTACGGTGCTTAAAGTCTTCGCACGTGTAGATCCAACCTGATGCGATATAATGAAACTAGGACGATGGCTTGTGCTCATAACTTTTATGTGTACACAAGCTGTTTCGTATACGATACGTTTGAATGTTTAAATTTTAGTTGAAGTCGTATACGGTATGTAGGTATATACCTATTATGTGATGTGTGACCACTCCCCTAACTGATATCTAACTTGATATGCGTAACATAATGTAATCTATCAATCATTTGTGACGGTCTACTAATGAAGCTTTAATTACGTTATCGCTTTTGTTTGCAAAATGAGTCATCACGACGGGGATATTTTTTTATCTGAGTATAACTATGTGTACCTCCTGTTAGATTGCCTGAGAGGCACTAATTAGTTTCATTGTTTGCTTTGTAAACAGTACTCTATTTCGGTATTTCGACAGAAGAATGAATTTTTATTTACAAAAATAGCCTCTTTAAAATTGGCATGAAATGCTTGAATTTTAGCTAATGTATTGATTGATTGATTAGTTGTATAGGTAGGAAATTATGGACTATTCATAATTAGGAACTGCCCAGTTCTCGCTCGCTATGGAAGTTCAATGCACCCAATGAGAGCTTGATTCATATTTTAGTCAGCGTCTCTCCCAAGACATTTGTAGGAGCAGTTGTTTATGCACAATCAACAATGTCAATGTCAGCCAATGTAACACAATCACTTATACACATGTCACGAATCGTGTTATTCCCTGACATACTAACGTCACTATGACGTCCGAATTTATCCTAAAATAATCATTCTGGCATGATAGCCGGTCATGCGAAACTCATCGCGGAAACAACAGTAATACAAATATCCGCCTACAATTATTATAATTTAATGGTCATAAAATCATACTATTCTCATTATCATTACCACAATGATGTGGGAAAACCCAGCAAGTGATAGGGCTAAGGGTACCTCCGACGAACAAATTTTCTGCACGGCACCAGCAGTACTTATGCTAAAATTCTATCAAAATCGTGTCACTCTGTTACCCTGTGCAATCGCCTGTCATACGACAACAGGCAGAACTGTTCCACTATCAGACGTGTTGACAAAGAGAGAAGTGCTTGGATTGAGTGCTTCTGTTAATAAATTGATGGGACACTATCACTCCCGCCCTTACGGATACAGCTGAATCAGTAGAAACTGGTAACTGGCTGAGCAGAGCGTAATCTACATTTTATAATAAAACTGTTATCTATATCTGTTACCAGTTCAAGTGAAAATAGTTTGAGAAATTTTGATGAAACTTTATTTAAAATGCTTTTAAGACTCGAGAAAGTTTTAATGCCGTTGATTTTGACTGGAGCCAACACCTCCTCAAATATTTTAGGATATTAATCAGCTTTCTTCTCCATCATCTACAGACCAAACATTAACATCAGATTAAATTTATTTGATCAAATCAAAAGATATAAAAGCAAGGATATCCTTATTTTCGTTTCTATCTAAACCCAGAAGAGGAAAATCTATAGTGACATAGATGTACATATCCATATAGTATATCTGTGCCAAACATACATGTCTACTTCTCCCTAATAGAATATGATGTATTTATGTAGGTCACATTTCAAAAATAAAACGTAATGTGCTCCCCTCGAACAAACAGCTTCGTAGAAGCTTATTTGGACAACGCAATTTATGGCCTAAGGAGGGTACACTACCAGCAATGGAATAGGATAATAAAATAAACAATAATTTTCTAAGGGTTCGTCAATATGCAAACTCTAATTGGTTGCAAATTGAACCAATCGGGAGTAGGTGTACCTACACTACATAGTATACACTTAGATAATAGGTCGGGAGAGCCTTCACCTGCCGCCCTGGCACTGCGGCCTCTCTAAAGGAGCTTATTGTGACTTACATATTGTGAAAATGTGGTACAAAAATACACTCCACATGTTTCCCATGAATGAAAGTAAACATTACATTAACCAGACCGTATAGGGATTACCATCTAAAATGTTCTCAAAGGATGTTGGGTATACAGTACCCGTTTATCAAAACATGTAATCACGTTATCCTTAGCTTGGTGATTTTTATGCCCCAGAAATACTTCCATCATTGATGAAACGTGAATGGAGTAGGTATTGTTACCCGGACATTTATTCGTCTCCTTTTGTCATTCAAACAATTGCATAACTGAAGAGAAGTTTCTGAGAATTTTCGTCTAATCTGCAGTGAAGTCTACAATGCTATCTTTTGAATATACATAAATACAAATATAATGCTGGCGATAGTCATAGACGTTTCATCGCAGAACCAGCAAGACACTCGTAATCTAATTCTGAAACATAATTTGACTAAGGATTTGCCTGTTTTGTTGTAGGTCCTTACGTTCATAAGTTGTCCTTGATACAGATGTAGTTACTTCTCTCGATTGCTCTTGTTGAATTGGGGTCAATATGCGGTGTTTTTTGGTGGAATATGTTATTAGAAGTTTGCAATGTATATGCTGGAAAGAGGTTGTCCCTTGCCCATTCTATGTAATCCCATCTGTAAATGCTGTTCAATTACTTACTATGCCGCTACATACAAACCATCCTGAGGATTTTGTCATTATCTTGTCTATTGACATAGGAAGTTGGTTGTCCCCTTATGAACTCGCTCATCGCCGCAGTTTTTACAAAGTTGTTCTTCCTTGTAGTACCGGAAAATATTATGCTTCGTTAAGATTCCGTTTGGCTTTGTTGAACGTTAACGGCCATAACTTGCATTCCCTGCGGGTTATTTACAGAGAAATCAGCTTGATCTAAAACAGCTGCCGAACCATCTCTCATATCCAGGGACCCAGCAGATCGATACGTTGTGCTGTGCCCCAAGAACCTAGAGCTATTATCGACAGCCTATCACAAGTTTCGACTTTATTTCAAGTTCAGTTATTGCTTTTACAGCTGCCTAATTACTGTCGATAAAGATGGTATTATAGCTTTTGGCAGGTTCTGCCCATATCTTAGACTCATGGGCTGCTGTTTCCACTGCCAGGACCCTCACTTGAAAGACACTGATATGGTCCGGGAGGCATTCCGATTTTAATATAGATTCGGAGAAAATGATTGATCCTCCCCCGGTTTTCATTTTTGATCCGTCTGTATATACGGCAATGTGCATTAGACATACAATTGAACTTTTCCATTCCTCTATGCTGGGATAGGCTCTCGAAAGAGACCCGTTCCGTTCAGTTTACAATGGCACTAGTGGTTGCAGACAAATTTGTACAAAGATATCTACCGGAAGAACATTGAGAATTGCCTTCGACTGAAATTTCTCCCATGAACTCTCTCCAAAACTGTTCCTTGCCTGCTTTTAGCATGTGTCCAAGTTCTTTTTCGTGTACCAGTTTCGAGAAGTCAAGTCTTCCAAGTGAACAAACAAACCCCTTAAAGGCCTTCTTCCAATTCCAAGCCACCCAATTTTTTTTTATTTTCACGCTACACATCCCGCTATTGATGATCTCCAAACTGTATTAACGCAAACCGAACTGAAAATAACTCGAAAAATGTTGCGTTCAAAACGGCCAAGGATTTCTTCATCTACGGTTGCTAACATTTATGCTTATGTGCCATAGGACACCACTGGGATGATGAGGGTCTTAGATAGTGGCAGTCTCTTTAGGGTTTCTTGACAAGAACTTGCACTTCAATATGTCTTCTTAAGGCAAAGAAACAGCGATTGGCGACTCGCTAGATAGGCGACTCACAATACTATAAAGCTTAGTGATTGATATCCTTTCCAAAGTCTATTCCCATACTCATTGTCACTTTCGCTTCCATACGATCGCATCAATATGTTTCTCACGTATCTAAGATATAGCCGCCCTATTCTATACTATATGTTTCTGTTCGCTTTGTGGGTATGTGATTTTAATTTTACAAATAAAACTGATTTCATTACACTTGGCCTAGGCTCATATGCTACCATTTAGCTCAACCACATGCTCAATAATCTCTCTCCTAAGTGTGCAAATGCAAATTTTAACCAAACTTTATGCAAATGTATACCATATTTATTAATAACTCGCTTCTCCATTCTAATAATAGCATCTTAACGGAATATTAAATGTGAAATAGCACAGCTTAAGTGGAACCACCATTCATTGTGGAACATAGTGCCAACAAGGAAAACGCACATTCGTTTCGCATGGACTGGCCCAGAGTGTTGAAGACTTATTAAACTTTCAAAGGAGGCATATAAATGTAAATGGTTACACAGTATCCATTGAGAGGAGAATTTAAAAATATCGCACATGAGATACGTAGATACTCATGTTTTCTGTCATTAAATTGTAGACCGAAAGCTTAAATAGAATGGCTATTGTGAGGATATTGTATAAGAAATACATAATTGCGTCAGAAAAATATATCTAGTAGTAGTCCATATAATTGAAGAGCATGTGTGTGTGGTAATTGTCCTAGAAAAAAAAGGACTGTACAGCATGGTCTATCTTCAAACGCAAGCAAGACACCTGTAGCGTTAGTCCAAATTTTCTATCATTCTCTCAAGATGCATGTAGTAAAGCAAAATCGAATTGAGAAGGAAACAAGGCCTCAGTTCGGTGGTAAACCACAAGTTGGTGTGATCTGCCCTCTTCTTTTGAACCTATATATAATGTTGAACGAACAGCGAGCTATATGTACTATTGTTTGCTAATGAGCACCAACGACGACGAGACAAAATGTGAATATGATGCGACGATGAATTCGAAGGGAAACTGCCAATATAAAACGTTATAATATGTTTTTATTGTTTTACCGTAGTCCAGTGCACCAACTGCACTCGTTGATGGTCAAAAGCAAAGAGAGCGAGAATGACATAATTTTCTTCCAAGAAGGTACCGAAATTTAACAAAAATAAAGTAAATAAGTAACAGCTATATTACATAATGATGAAGGCAAGCAAACATAGAATATGAAATGAATAGGAATTAGAATAGGGTAAATGCACATTAAATAAAAAATAGAGATAACATTTTAGAATTTAAGAATAGAAAAAAAGGAACTAATAGAAAATGACTAAATAAATATAATATGTGTTAAATACAAAACATTCACCCCTCCCTGGAAGACTCTGGTCTTTCAGAGAAAGGTAGGCGAACCACCTTGACTACAGGTCGGTCGTAGTCATTGTGTTGTGTGTGAACTGTCACTACTCGATTACGTCCGTCACTTCCTGGATGAACCTTCTTAATGCGCCCCAATAACCATTTTGATGGTGGAAGATTGGATTCTTTCAGCAGGACTACATCGCCTTCTTGTAGATTTGGTTGAACGTTCCGCCACTTAGGACGCTGCTGCAGAGAAGTTAAATATTCTCTATGCCAGCGCTTCCAGAAGCCTTGAGTCATTGCCTGCAAAAGATTCCAATTAGAAAAGGTAGATGGTTTAGTGTTAGTCAAATCAGGGTTAGGAATCGAAGTATAAGCATCCCCAATCATAAAATGCGCTGGAGTAAGAGCTATCGGTTCATCCTCCGATGTTGGCCACATCGGCCTTGAATTTAGTAGCGCCTCTATCTTGGTCAGCACAGTATACATCTCTTCATATGTCAGTTTATGATCGCTGATAACTCGTTTGAGATGATATTTTACCGACTTTACCCCTGCCTCCCACAATCCACCAAAGTGTGGCGCAGATGGAGGGGTAAACTTCCAGTCAATATTATCCTTTGACAAATGGTCGGTAACGATGCGATTATGCTGCTGACTAAGAAGAAGCTGATGCATTTCGTCCAACAGTCGTTTTGCGCCATGGAAATTGGTGCCATTGTCGCTCCAGATTTGAATAGGTTTGCCGCGACGTGACACGAATCTATCCAGAGCCGCAAGAAATGCATTAGAGGAGAGATCGCCTACTAGCTCCAAATGGATACCTTTAGTTGTGAAGCATACAAATACAGCAATGTACGCCTTCACAAATCTTGGATTCCTTCCTCTTGCCAGACGAAGTGTTAATGGACCGGCATAGTCAACTCCAACTTTACTGAAAGGGCGAGCAAATCGAATGCGTTCCGCTGGGAGATTTCCCATAAGTTGTGATGAGGAAACTTTGCGATGCCGAAAACAGACGACACATTTGTGGACAACATTACGCACCAAATTTCGACAGCCCAATATGAAAAATTCTTGCTTTATAATCGCGAACATTTGCGTAATACCGGCGTGTAAATTGATTTTATGAAGCAATTCTGCGATTAATTTTGATAGTCTATGATTTTTATGTAGAATTACTGGATGTTTTGTTTCATATGGTAAAATTGATTTTTCAATTCTACCACCAACGCGAAGAACACCATTGTTATCGAGGAAGGGGGTAAGAGAAGATAGCCTGGACCTCTTGTTTAATTGTTCACCTCTTGTTAGAATATTTATTTCGCTGGGGAAACATTGATACTGGCAGAATTTTAAAAGTCTTGTTTTCGCGGCCGAAATTTCATTCACTAATAACGGTGAGTATTGACGACGATCGGTAGGATGTATGCGCGAGTTTGATATAAACCGTAGAACGAAGGCTAATACGCGAGCAGCTTTGAGATACGACGAGCTATTATTAATAATTTGTTCGATTATAGTGGGATCCGCATTGCATGTAAGTACCTGGGCTGAATGACTACGTCTTTCCTCGAGATTTTCCTTTGGAATGTCCTTTGTTGAATAAGTTGATATTGGCCATTCATCCCTCGCTTTCCAAAGCCAAGAAGGTCCTTTCCACCATAACTCATTTGAGAGCAGATGAGAAGGTAGAATGCCGCGGGACGCGCAATCAGCAGGGTTGCTTTTGGACCTAACATGATTCCAGGCTTCACGTGGTAATACAGACAGAATTTCGGTGGTTCTATTGGCGATGAATACTGCCCATTTTTTTGGTGGAGCAGAAAACCAGTGAAGCACTATTTCAGCATCGGTATAGGCAAAAACTTTCAACTCTTTATCCTGTAAAGAATCTTTAAGTTTTTTTATTAAGCGAGCGAGAAGAACAGCTCCACAGAGCTCCAACCGGGGGAGAGACACAACCTTTATCGGAGCCACCTTGCTTTTTGCGACAACTAATGAAACGAATATTTGACCTTTTTCATCTACACTCCTACAATAAACAACAGCTGCATATCCATCGAGTGAAGCATCGCAAAACCCATGAAGTTCCCGACTGTCCTTATTGATCCACATCTTTCTTGGTATTTGTATTGATTCGATTAGAGGTAGTTCATTCCGAATATCCTTCCACAGCTTAGATAGCTCAGACGAAATCTCTTCATCCCACTTGTAATTTTTCCGCCAAAGTTCTTGAAATAGAATTTTTATCCCTATTACAACAGGTGCTAAAAAACCTAGAGGATCGAAAATCCTAGACGACTCAGAGAGAATGCTGCGTTTGGTATAAACAGGCTCTTCACTCAACCGAACTTTATAGGAAAAGCAGTCCTTTGACGGAGACCATTGTAGACCCAATAATTTAACTGCGGAATACTCTTCGAATTCCCTGGGAGACAATTCGCGTTGATCTTCTGGGAGGGTTAACAGCAGTGGCCAACAGTTAGTTGTCCACTTACGTAGGTTGAATCCTCCGGATTTAAGTAAAGCAACTAATTCCAGGCGAAGCGATGTCACGTCCTCAATTGAATCCGCACCCGTCATCACGTCGTCCATATAAAAATCGTTCAGAAGAACTTTAGCTGCGCGAGGATATAAATTCGAAGAGTCAAGTGCCAATTGCTTCAAGGTCCGCACCGCTAAGAAGGGAGCACTTGCTGTGCCATAAGTCACTGTTAACAAACGATAATGCTTAAGAGGATGATTCGGCGAATCCCTCCATACAATTCTTTGATAGTCTGTATGGTTGGTTGATAGCCATATCTGGCGAAACATTTTCTCAATGTCTCCAGAAATCGTGTAAGTATGCCGACGAAAACGAACGCATATGGAAAAAAGGTCACGCTGGATGGTGGGACCGACTAAAAGATATTCATTCAAAGACTTTGAACCATTTGTGCAGACTGACCCATCGAAAACAACTCTTACTTTTGTAGTACTGCTATCTCTCTTGAATACCGCGTGATGAGGCATGTAAAAGACTCTTGTGGATGGCATATCTATCTCGTGAAGAGGTACTTCTTCCATGTGTCCTAAATCTGAATATTCCCTCATAAAATTAATATAGCTTTCTTTCAAAGATGGATTATTTTCGAATTTACGCTCCATGTACAAAAAGCGTTGCAGTGCTGGTTTCAGACTAGTCCCAAAATCGATTTCACCTTCGGATTTAAAAGGCAACTGGACAACATACTTGCCATCTGAGTGCCGCGAATGCGTATTTGCGAATATGGTTTCCGCTTTATGGTCCTCAGGAGATAATTTATCTTCGCAGATTACTTCCTCCAACCTCCAAAAATGCTCAAGGTCAAACTGGCTATTCAAATCTACTTGGGTGCAAAAAGATTTCACTGTCTCTGTTGGGGCTATACTGCCGATATTTCCAGATGCCACCCAGCCAAAAACTGTTGGAATCAAATTAGGTAATCCTATCTTTCCACTTAATGAAGATCCAGTAATGACACTAAAAACCTTATCAGCACCAATAAGGATATCAATAGGACCTGGAACCCAAAATGAAGGATCTGCGAGTGTATAGGACGAGAAGCAATTTCGGTCGAAATCACCAATAGTAGATGAAGGTAGAAAAGAAGTCAGAGACGAAAGGACGTAGCAATCGATTTCAATAAATTCCTTATTGTGACAAGAAAATAGCTGTAGATTGACGAGTCCGTTGGTGACGCCAGCCGGTGTTGATCCGACACCTCGCACAGGGATACGCACATTTTTACGATGTAACCCTAATCGTTGAACTGTCTTTTCAGTTACAAAGGATACCTGTGATCCTGAATCCAGCAACAAGCGAACAGATTGGAGAAAACCTTGGTTGTCCTGAGCCCTTGCTATAGCTGTAGGTAGAAGTGTGTTAATTCGACGATTAGGCTCGCAATAATTGTTTATTAAGACTGGTGGAATTGAAGAAATCGATGAAGAATTTGAAGTTGAAGGAACATTGTCCGAAAGTTGTGGTGTAGAGTTAGTGGATACAGATGCATTAGACTCCGGGTGGACAAGTGAATGGTGTTTGGATTTACAAACTTTGCACCGAAAATTCGAACGACATTTATTCGAAGGATGTCCTGACCTCAAACAATTAAAACACAATGAATGTGTTTTGACGAAGTCACGGCGAGTATTAATGTCAAATGAAAGAAACCCCGAACATTTGTTGATAGAATGATCTGCTTTGCAATTTGGGCAGCTATGCTTTGATTCTGCAAAATGCGACCGAATGGGGGTTTGGCTTTTAGCACGTGAAGTATTGGGCCGACAGAGCGACTGGCAAGACTCCAGTGCATCACATCTCATTTGCAAAAACTCCAACAGATCGTCGATAGTACTATCTTCTCGAGAACCGATTTCCTCTGCCCATGCCTGCTTGGTCTCGAAATCTAATTTTTGCAGAAGAAGATAAATTAACCAGGGGTCTCTACTATTGGAACCTAACGCATTCAATCCTCGAATTGTTTCATCGGTACCATCCGTAACTTTCCGTAGCAACTGTACATTTCCTGAATTTAGCGTAGGCAATGACAAGTAACTTTGAATAAATGACTGCACAATCAGATTTGTGCGATCAAAACGCTTTTCCAAACGATCCCAAGCTTCGAGATAGTTGCTGTCAGTTATTGGCATGTGTCTAACTAAGTTTGCTGCCTCACCACACAGAAACGATTTTAGATAATGGAACTTTTGAGTGGCAGTTAGATTCGGTTTATTATCCACTGAACCGGTGTAAAGGTCGCGGAAACCAGGCCAGTCCTTATATTCACCAGAAAAGGGTGGTACAACAATATTCGGAAGATTAATGCAGTTTGTGCGACTAGAACTGAATTGCTCAAGAAAGGATGCCTGCTGCTCCGCCAGTTTCTGAGCAACGGGCTCCGCTGTGTTAGAAGATATGGCAGAACTCTTTTTTTTTCTAATAGCACTCGTAAAGGAAGATTGCGCTACAAAATATTTTTCTTCGTAATCCAAAAACTCTTGCTCTAAGTCTGGAAATTCTGTCGCATCTTCTAAACCTAAGACATCATCATGTGTAGAAACGAAATCTTTCCACGCAGATTCAAGGCTTGACAACCGTACTTCAAGCATTTCGACCGTAATTGAATCCTCCAATTTTTCGACAAAAGTAACCGCACGCGACAAGCATCTTTTGATATGCCCACGTTTTGATTTCAGGGAACTCATATTTTAACGTTGTAGACAGGAACAGATGATGACAACTTTTCAATTTGTAAAAATGTGAAATGTGAACTGGGCGAGTAACTAATTAAATTGAATTGCATGCAACATGCATACACGACGAGGCTGTATTTATTATTCTCGAAAAACGCTTTAGATGATAAAGCTACGACTAATTGATTAATTAGAAATCCGGCTCGAAGGACCAAAATGTTTGCTAATGAGCACCAACGACGACGAGACAAAATGTGAATATGATGCGACGATGAATTCGAAGGGAAACTGCCAATATAAAACGTTATAATATGTTTTTATTGTTTTACCGTAGTCCAGTGCACCAACTGCACTCGTTGATGGTCAAAAGCAAAGAGAGCGAGAATGACATAATTTTCTTCCAAGAAGGTACCGAAATTTAACAAAAATAAAGTAAATAAGTAACAGCTATATTACATAATGATGAAGGCAAGCAAACATAGAATATGAAATGAATAGGAATTAGAATAGGGTAAATGCACATTAAATAAAAAATAGAGATAACATTTTAGAATTTAAGAATAGAAAAAAAGGAACTAATAGAAAATGACTAAATAAATATAATATGTGTTAAATACAAAACAACTATAATAAGTAGGTGAAGGATGAAAGGTAGTTCTTTATGCAGATGGCGATGCTATCGCTATCTTAGGGATGCACCTGGAATTATATATTTTCATTTTACAGGTCAATACTTATGCATGGCGTGATAATCTGGTGGATTGCGCTAGAACGGCCTTTCGCCATCCGTGCGTCGTACGAGTAATCATTCTATTTTTAGAACGAAATATAAAACTACCCCTAAGCACAGCTGCAATCGATAAAGCAATTTTTTTCGCACTTGGCCAAATAAGATCTAATTTCAATTTATTATATCTCACCCTATGAATGGACCAGAAAGACGAATGTTAGCCCAAAATACTCGGTAAAATATTGACTAACAATTAAAAGCATATCTTGAATTGACATACATCGATTTATGAGTATAATGGCAAGTTAAGCGTAGTAAGGTCGAAATAGAAAAGTTTGTTTGAAAAGCTTTTCAACCGTTATAGGACGAATTTTAAAAACCAATTATGAGGCATGTAATAATTTTGACTTATCTATCAACATTCAAACTTTTAAGTTCATACGGCAAACGGTTCGTGAGACCCCTCTTATTCCCCGCGACCCCTTTACTCCTGAGCAATTCTCACCCACCCTACGGACTAAGTTGGCCACATCTATAAATCAGAAAAAAATCATGAAAATCGGACGAATGGTTCTGGAGTTATGAAGAAACGAACAGAAGGACGTTGCATTTTATAAGTAGTATGGATAGCAGCCTACGCTGCACGGGGAAAGTGTAAAACGTCTGCTTACATTCTACGTTGAGTACATTCTTTGTACAAACACTGACATTGCAGAAAAAATTTGTGCTTTCGCCAGGAGTTATTATAAGATCTATTCTACAACACCACTTGATCGAGGCTTTCTGTTTTTTTATTCCCTTGGAAAAACGATGGCTTCCAACACATGACTTTGACGTTGATGTTGAAGAACTGTCGTCGAGCATGTGTTGTAGAACTGACATTCTGAATTCGGTTTCGCCTTTCCAACTATTGTTGGCACAGTAAAAAAAATCGTATTTTCTACTACATACTGGTAAACCCTCCTTTGCTTTCAGTCCTTGTACATAGAGATGATGATGCTTTCAAGATGCGTGCCTTTTATTTTAAAATAAATGTCGTTTTCAGTGTTTTTTAATCCCACATTATTGTTTATGAACTAAAAATCTTTATAACCCTTGTCAAAAGTTCAACATCTTCTGTCTAACCTCTGTTGAAATAAAAACATATCTCTGCATTATCATCTGAATCAAAGACCCCATCCTGGGGGAATACACTTTAAAACTTGGGTGACAAGTTGGTAAATTATAACCTCAAATGACACCCTCGAGACAAAAATGATTACATCATTCATTTTTAACATTAAGACCATCCAAGTCATTCCCCAAATCCGGTCGTCTTCAATTAGCTATGCATTAATGTCATTTTTCAGAAACCCCCCCGTGGTTTGTCTTTTCTTCGCTCTTCAGGACGTGTATAGCTTATCTCATCTGTCTGCAAATCGTCAAGGAGTTTTACTTGCAAACTTTTTTTTTCCAAAAATTCGTGCTCAATTGTCATTTGGTTGTAAACAAAGAACGTATACAGTTGTCTTATACTCTTTTCATTAATTTACCAACTTTCTGTCACATAGACATGCAGGTACCTTCCTGAACCCATGCGTGATACTTTGCAATGTATTAATATTTTATAGACGAAAGTATAAAAATTGTCTTCTCATTTAAATTAAAAAACTTTAAACAAGGTTGTTTTCGGTGTAATGAAACAATTACAAAAAGTAATAAGAACTTTTGGGTACGCGAAGGGCAACTATATATTATATTGCATGATTTGTCATCGAAGGTCATTCAATAGCATTGAGTAAAGGATTTGCTATAAAGGAGAAATCAAAGTCAATCCATAATGCCTTGTGTGTTGTGTGTCGTAGGCGGCTTTAAAATCCGTCGAATTTTGTCAGCTTTAAAGTTCATTGAGACTGGTGACATAGTAATCACTGCTCAGTTGGTGCAATAGGTAGTGAAACGAAGTGCTAATTCACGACAGGGGGGAAAAACTCTTCCAAGAGGAAGAGTTGGCTATCAGAACAGTACAAGCAGACTGGTGCATTTAAAATTGACACAGTTTAGAGGGTCTCTCTTTCCTCTTTTCGTGAACCGGGTAAATGATGCTGACGCTCAATTCATCAGGCATTCTTTCTTTCGACCACATTTTGGACATGAGGTAGTGTATCCTGTCCAGCAAATCGTCACTTGCTGCCTTAATTAATGCGATAGATTGGCAGACTAGTTGGACTTGGGTTTAGATATTGATTTCCTCATATCATTTTTGGTCCGGTGGGCATTAGTTTTGGCGCCTTAGAAATCGTAATGAATCATGAAGTCGTTTCAGTCGTTACTCTCAGCTTGTAGTTTTATTTTGATATTTAAATTGGATGTGTGACCTTTCGCCGAAGTGGGCGACCATTTCTATAAATGCTCCTGAGGTAAGTACAGGCGGAGCTTATATGGTTTGTGAAAGCAAATTCCAAGAGAGGTTGCTTTAATTATTGCCAATGCGATAAAGATGATGTATAAACTTGGCATGAGTGAGAATTGCAACATTTTTAGAATCGACGGCTGACTCGTAATATTTACTGTACTGCTGTAGCGATAATTATAGGATATATGAAGATTAATCCAAAAAAATGTTTTGTTGTCCAGACTAAGCAATGCGAATTGTTTCAATATTTATTTTTGGTTTTCTGGTGCCAAACGAACCGCAATTCCAAAACTCATTTGGCTACAGGACAAGTATAAGTCTTGCATCTTGCTTCATGAAGACTTGGTTCCAAGGTTAGGTTAGGTTAGGTTAGTGGGTAGGCAGGACAGTAGAAACCTGTACGTGCCACACTTAGATCAATGTAGATCCGTTGTGATGCCCTAGGGGTTTATGACCCCCATACTCTGGAAGCCTATGAAAAACCTACGGATTGGTAAACCAACCCGTTTTATTTACAAATTTAAGTAGGTCGTTAATGGACCTGTCTGAAAGTTCTTCTAAATCCTCGAAGAAGTAACTGCCAAGGACTTTGTTTCTTATGTGGCAGAGCGCAGGGCAGTGACAAAGGAAGTGTGGGGTATCCTCATGCACCTCCTCGTCGCCGCATCCTCTGCACAGGTCGTCTGTACTAATTCCCATTTTCTTGGTATGGTATTTTAGCATGTTGTGTCCGGTGATAATACCTACAATCGAGGACAATGATTTCTTGTTCAATTGTAAGATCTTTTCAGTTTTCTGTTTGTTGTAGATTGGCCACATTTTCCTGGTTATGCCACAGGAGTCGAGCCTGTTCCATCTATCGTTTGCTTCCATTAGTATTTTGTTCCCAATCTTCTGTCTGAGATTACAGGGGGGAATCATTACTGTGGTGTCAGCCTGGTTTAGTAAAAGGGAGGACCCTTTTCTTGCCAGCTCATCTGCCTTTTCATTTCCAGGTACACCTCTGTGCCCGGGAACCCAGCATAGTCTTACGTTGTGCTGCGCGCCAAGAACCCGTAGCTCTTCGACTTGGAAGACTTGGTTCCAAAGGACTGCAACTTACAGCAATTTGAGTGCAGAAGTAGCCAATTCGTTAGCATTTCGGGGAGCTATTGAATCGTTATACGTTGGCTTTTCCTGGAAGAAATTTTAAAAAATGGTCAGCCTAGAAGCTAGAGGCTGGAAGTGAAACTTCAAGAAGTTGGATAAATAATTAAAATGAGAAAGATCACATTTATTTTAAAACATTCAGTCGATCGCTGTCTCTACACTACTGACTACTGAGCATTTAATTTATGTATGACTAGGCTGACCAGACGTCCTGTTTTTATTTAAATTAAAATCTCTGGTATCTTTTTGAAAAAATATGCAAATTGTCCTCTTTTCGGGTTCTCTCAGTTTACGGAATTTTTCGACACCACAAAAAGTCTATAACACAACTTTTTTTCAACACAAATTCAGAAATGTTCTGCATCTTCCTGGTATGAACACGACCTAAAATTTCTAGTTAAAGGTGGATGTGAAAATAATGCATTAAAAATGAAAAAAAAAATGTATTAGAGGTTTATTCAAGGTGTTTAAAATATCTTCAGAGAAAATCTCTGGAAAATTTGTTGCTTTTTTTGCGAAACAAAGGTGTCAAAACCTAAACGAAAATAAATTCTTTGATAAATTTTGTAACTTAAAAATATTTCTAGAGCAAGAACAAAACAATAATCATTTTTTAAATGCACCTATGCACCAAAAATGGGTAGAATAATTTAAGAAAATTTACAATATTGAATTTGCACAGTGAACTTTTCATTTTACACTTTTTTTAACTCCTGCACATAATGCTAATGTTGAGCGAATAAATTCTTTGATAACGAGCCAATGGACTGAAGAACGGAATAGACTTAAAGTCGAAAATGTAAAAGTAATTAGTTTTTGTAAATATAATTTTAGAAGTATGTTGTGCTCAGAATTTTACGACTGTATTCTAGAAAAAATCCCGATATTTCAATTTTTCATTTGAAATTTTTAAAAGTTTCCTCTTTTTGGAGGGCATGGATCTGGTCACCCTATGTATGACTTCCACTTCCAAATAATTTCCACACTATATTTAACACCATTTCTTTTCTTTATAACAAATGCTGCAAGGTTTCATTGAAGTTTGGAATTACTGGCTACCTACCTGTCACTTTTTCGTTTCATAGAAGCTCCTAATTACTTCCCAGCTTCCTCTCTCTTTTTGTTTCATTGGATTTCTTTTTTTCGTTTTATAGAAGTTCGGCATTACTGACCAATGGTATAATCCCTTTTTCGTTTCAGATTTTTTGCATTATTCCGGTCAATATATCTAAGTTCCGTGATTTTTTGCGATTTTGCGAAATAACGCCCAAAACAATTTGGAAATAACGCCTAAAAAAACTCGTAAAATTTGTTGTTGCAAAATGTTTCGTCATTTTGGGTGTTATTTCCTTTCCAGGGTTCGTTTTTTTGACAAGCAGTAAAGCCCAAAAGTGGAAATGCATAAGCAGGGGAATGAGTATGGGGGCATGGTGCCCCCTGCTTGGGGTTTCTGTTGGATTTTGGAGTATATGGGAGTTTGTACAGCAAAAAAACCTTCAATATATCCAATTTCGCACATACTCCAAATCTGACAGCATCCCCTAGCAGGGGTGTTGTAGGGGGGCTACATGCCCCCCATACGTATTAAACTGCAAATTATTTTTGGGCTTTATTTCCATCTTGTTGTTCATTTTTGGGCGCTATGGATTTCTTTTGCGTTATTTCCAAATCGGTTTGGGCGCTATTTGTACATGATTTCTCTACAGGCTTTGTACGATAGATAGATAGATAGATAGTTGATACAAAGGGTCTCCTGTCCAATATAGGTACTATTCCTTTTCCCAAAATGCACACAGCATCGTCAATTGTGTCAGCTACTCAAAAATCTATCCCAACTGAAAAACTAAACAGTTCGAAACTCATGTGGCCTTTTTGAGATAAAAATCGGGTGCCTGTCAGTTCCAGACCTGAATGAAAAAAAAAAATACAGCTTTCTTGACACGAGCATCCGATGACCTTTTTTCGTTTTTCACGTCATAGACAAGATTTGTAAAATGTTCAAAAGCTACGCCCCCTTTGCTTAGACCTTGGAGATCTTCCCACTCACGTGTTCTATAAATAAATCTACACAAGCTTCAAGATTTTTTGGTGCTCCCATTGTTGTGTATCAAATTGACTCGCCAATGTACAGAAAACGCTCATTCATTGTTTGTTTCTGTTAAAAATAAATACAAAATGTAAATTGAGACATAGTGCTAATTTTCAGTATATCTGAGATATTATTTATTTGTGAACAAAGTACAAGAAGGCGAAACTACATATTTTTCACTAAAAGCATATTATGGCTGAGCGAAAGTAGGCAGAGGCACTCACATCTATTTCGAACACTTGAGCACTTCGTTTACATAATGTGTAATTGAACTTTTATCCACAAAAAAAGCTGCGCATACACTGGCTTGGCAAAACTAAAATCTCTTATAAAAATGTCTACAGTGGAATAAGAGAAAAATAAAATACTGATGATGATGAATAGAGTGAAAAGCTTTACATTTAGCAAATAACAAAGAGCGAAAATGGCTAAAAGATAGCGCTACCCTACGGCTACCCCACCGCAACCCTACCACATTTCAAAGCACATAACTTAGCGAAAAGTCTTAAGCAGAGCAGCTTGTGTGGGACGAATTATTATTGTTGCCAGTTTCGCATTCTGCGCCAAGAATATTGGGTGGGGTCTAAATAACAATAATTATCTGTTTAATTAGTAGGAACAGCTTTTAACTTTGAGGTTAAGCCCTGTTCTTCGAAATCTAGTACAATACGAAATGCAGATCTGTCAGTGTGTTTCATGGTGATATTGGTATTATTTTTCTTTGGTTTTCTGGTATTTTTTTTTTTCACACTTTTTTTCATCTCATGGATTTTGTGACTGTATCTTATTCAGGGAATTGTGTTGTGAGGCCGATGAACTCGAAAGATTTGGCACTACCCTCATCATACGTCAGCAGTCACTGGGTATATCAATAGCTACCTGCAAAGTGAAATTAATGCTGGATATGATTAGCAAAACAAATATGTATAGTATAACATTAATGTATCTGGGCCAATATGGATGAAGATTAATAAAAACTTTGTAGGAGCTGCAGTGATGAAGACGAGGGTGAGACTCTTCACATCTCTGTTACCGTCCTGACTCCTTATCTCAAAGGATAATAGGGACTAATTTCATTTGGATTCATTATCCTTGATGATCTGGGCCAATTGGTTAGGTTAGGTTTACGGGTTGACATAGCATGGTATTTCCTGCTGTGCTCAACTTAGGTCCTTGTGGACCCATTGTGATGCCCTATTGGTAACCACAAGCCCAAATTGGCTCAGCTATTTGAACAACGGTACCGACTGGCCTTCTCGCATATTATAGACTTATCTTGTGTCGTGTAAGGGACTCAGCTAGTAGGAGGGAATGAATTTTGACTTTTTTTTTCTCACAATTGGTCAGAGTTCTTTCGCAAGTTTCAAGACTGAATCCACCCATGGCCTCCATTTTTAATCATTTCCTTGTGAGTTCATATACTCTTTCTCTTTTCCCGGAATATCCATGCGGCCCGGCACTCCTCAGCATAGGGTGACGGTGATGTTGCTATTTTGTCCAAGTGGTCCTTCCATTCTCTTACAGTTAGCTGATTGGGCAGCTTTCTCTGCTTGAAGAACACTACAATCTTAAATGGTTTTGAAGATTCCTACACATTTTTAAGAAATAAATAAAGATATTAAAGGTATCTCAAAGGTTTTAAAAAAAAGGTTCTTACTAAAAGTAAAATTGAAAGAAGAAAAAAGCTACGCGCTCGATAGGATGAAAAAAATGTTCCCCATACAAACTGAATCTCCTTTTCCAGTCGCTAATAACTCGGGTTCCACGCAAAATTTCCAAAATCTGAGAAATTGGTTTTCTCTATTTCTTACATTGAGTACACAAATCGAGTTTGAAGACCATCGGATGAAAAATTAGAATTTCCCATACACAGGTTGACTCCTTATTCCCCCTTTTGGAGTTTGAATTTCCCCAAATCGCTTCTAAGTGCTCACTTTGGCCATAAAGGCAAATTTGTTTCTAAATGTGAGCTTAGCTCTTATTCTGTTTGGGTTGGGCGTTGATCACCAATCAGGACAAACTGTTTAATATCTATCTTCTTCCCGGAAAGGAAAGGAAAAAGGGGACGAAGCACCTCCCATACAATAAAAACATTCAAAATTGTATATCTCTAAAACCACCGAACCGAAAATTCACACAGACAAATTTAGGTATTGGCCCGGGAGTGTTCTTGTGAAGACTGGTTAAAATTGGACAAACGGGCGTTGCGCCTCCCATACAAAAAAAAAAAAAAACATTGCAATCGCTATTCTTCGACAGTCATGGGAACCAAAGTTTCTAAAATTTGGAACATTGATATGAATTGTCCTGATAGACAAGAATATTATCCAGGCAGTACAATTTCTGGCCACAAGCAAAGTCGGTCGGGTACATAGGAGAATTTATTTTTTCCATTGGATTTTTGTATGTACTCGCAACCATAACTCATGATTCTAACGAAGGCTTTAAGGAAAAATCGTCGTTTGACAGTTGATCAGTTTGCACGGTCTTTCTTTTGCGATCTGCCCACGTACGTATTTCGTTCGGACAATGTATTTCACAGTTCCTCGCAATCGTTTTATAAAGTGAATTAAGTTTCGTTATCTCAAACAAGTTTACTGATTTACCTACAAAATATGGCGAGCTTACAAGTGTTAAACGGTTACACACTGCTAGGTTCCACATTTCACTTTCACTCGAAATGAAATCGAAATTGAATTTTTGGGTTCTACGTTCCACTGTATTCGATCTCGATTTCAAAATTTTCGGAACTGAGACGAAGTGAAATTGAAATTTGAAAAAAATTTCGGAGTTTCTGAATCGCTCGAAATGCAGAACACTGAAAACGAATTCACTCGATTTGCAATTTCGATTTCACTCTATTTCTGGAACCTAGCTGACAGTAACAGCAAAGTGAACCAATTGATACATTGATTAATCGCATTGTAATGCAGCCAATAAGACTGATCAATTTAGGTCGCAGAGCTTGCAATGTTACGATACAAAAGAATATTCGATCTAATCGAATTGCAGAGTAACAGCATTCAAACAAAATTCAAAGGGGTCGATTATCATAAACACAAAACTATAAACAAACAAAACAAATTTGTTGAAATTTGGGCAGGAACGTCTGTCGGGTCGGTGCAGGGAAATAAGTCCCCGGGAACTAAGTCCACTTAGGGACTCAGGTCCCACCTAGGGGGAAATAAAACCACTTTCGCGAAGTGGACTTAGCTCCCATGTAAGGTGGGAGTCCCTCTTTGAACCTCTGTGGACTTATTTTCCTGCACCGACCCCACAGACGTTGTCCTGTCCAAATTTCAATAAAATTGCTTTGTTTGTTTATAGTTTTGTGTTTATGACATACTGCAAATCTGACAGTAAACCCAAGCAGGGAATTTTACGTATGAAACTGTTGAATGTGCACGTGCAGGCACTAAGTTCCCATAAGAAAGTGGACTTTCCCACCTAACTAAGTCCACTTCACGAAAGTGGTTTTATTTCCCACTAGGTGGGAACTAAGTACCTCAGTAGACTTAGTTCCCGGGGACTTATTTCCCTGCACTGACAGGTTGGTATTTAATTCATCCTAATATTTTCCAAGGTTATATTAATTTTGAATTGAGGAGGCTGATTTTTTGTATTCGAAACATTACATTTTTACTTTTTATTTCTTAATTTCTCTTTAAACCATAATTTGACTCCTGGCCATATCTGAGAAAGCACACCCTATAAAAGCGGTGGCACAGTGTACACTGTACAGTGACCTCAAATCTAAGAGAGACCAAGGAATAAAAGCTCACTAACGCAACTCGTACAGTATAATTTGTATAAACTGAACTAAGATCAGCGTTGCCATTTTGACTGCTTTCCAGTCAGATCTGACTGGATTGATATGCATTTAGCTGGAAGATTTTTAAAAATCCAGCCGGCTGGTTTTTTAGCTGGATACGAATTTTGTTTGACTGTTTTTAAATGTTTCGTGTATAATATCACTTTTCTATCAATATACATTTTTAAATTCAAAGTGGAAGTAGAAAAAAATAAAAAAACGAACAAATATTGCTTAAATTTCACTATTTTTGTTGCACTGAGCTTGAACCAATTTATGTGTTTGCATTTACACAAGTACTTGCCTTTGCCAACTTACAAACAAATATTTGAAACTGAAAATTTATCAGTTGTGTGCGGTTCAACTTGCCTATACCGGCCGAAGTAACAAAATAATTGGTTGGTACTAATATTACTTACAGAAGTAGCAATAAAATATTCGACATTATGTATGTAATGTAAATGATTAGGAGACAATTGAAGCGCTCAGAGAGTAGAAATCTGATTTATAAGTTAATACATTTTGTATACCATCCACATGAAGGAAGATTTCCTTTATCATTACGTTTGTAACTTCAAGAAAGAGTCACCGGATTTGACCAGGATCAAGTTCTGAATCGATTCAGCCATGTCCGTCTGCCTGTCTGTCTGTCTTTCTGTTGAAAACACAATATAGCGTCAAAAGATCGACCTAGGCGAATGAAATTCTGTCAGAGGACTTCTTTTTACCGTTCAGGTTGGTATTGAAAATATAGGCTATATCGGTCGGGTTCTGGTACCCCTCACATGCCTCACATGGCTAACTTTTTGCATGACTTGTATACCTATGTATGCAGTGGAGGATATCAAAAGCAACGGCCAGACTGTTGACAACACTTTTACTTGTATTTTTTTTTTTTTATACTTTTATGACTGGATTTTTAACTGGATTTTTCTTTGAATTTCTTTGACTGTTTTTTTGACTGGATTTTAGGTTTTTGACTGATTTTTTTCCAGTCAAATCTGACTGGAAGGCGGATTTAAAAACGGCAACCCTAACTAAGATGCCATGTCATTCGTTCTGAATGTCCTACTATCAGTATTTCTTTTTCTGTTGTTGTGTGAAACTTGAGGTTTCTACAGGTCATTCAGATGGAATATAAGACGCATTTTAAATCAACGCCGTTGTGAAAATATCTCTTCAAATATACACAAGTACCTTATTGTTCACCCTGTCCACCAAATTCAAAACTGTTGAGATGAGACAGCATGAATGAAAGACTTTACACTATGCAGTGGTGTAAGTACAGTGCAATGACAGTGACCCCCGAAACGAAGAGAATGTGCCAGCCAAGTGATACCTGCTAAGAGAACAAGCTCACTCTCCGTCTCCGTACCGTATTCAGTTTCAGTAATCAGTTTTTCGTATTAAAACTCAGCGAAAAATGTATCTCTCTCTTGTTCAATTCGAGGTTTATCTGAGAAATAAAAGCTCTTTTTGCTTTCAAAGTTCCACCCGAATCGGCACTCGGCAGGCAAACTAAAAAGATATTCCTCGGCTAGTAACCAAAAAATTTTAAACCACATCAGTCGCCATCAAATGATGAAACTGTCTTGTCGCGTTTATTCGCTGAATGTTGTACTTGATCAACGTCTTAGAATTGACACCTGTCGATACCTTATCGAAATTCTATCACGCCGTCTAGCAGGGGAATAAATTCCCTCCACACCATCCGTACGGACATTTTTATTTCAAGTGAAAAGTGAAAAAATAATTGGAAATCCTCTCCAAAAAGTAAGCAAATTTGCAAAAAAAAAAACACAGAGTGAAAGTTTTTGGTGTTTGCAAGATACGTGGCCTAAATAGAGAAACCCCCACGGGCCAGCATACACACAAAATAAAATAAAAAGAAAAAGAAGCAAATATCCGAGAAAAACCAAAAGTTTAGAATCAGATTGAATCGACACCAAATAACAAGAAAATTTTTTTTTTAAATAATCTTCAAGTAGAATTTCCTAAAAACCGAGCGAGAGAAGCATTTTTAACCAAAATTTAATTTCGCCAGACGTCTGTGAATTGATTTTGTTGCTTTTTTCTGTTTAAATCTTAAAAAGAAAGGAAAAACTTTTTTTCTTATTTTTTATATTTTATCGCGGATTGGTGCTGTGCTGTGTTTCTTTATTGACGCCTAGCTGTTGAGACTTGCGATCGTTTGAATTAATTTTCCTCAACAGTTTTTTTTTTCCTGCTCATCGTCTTGTGCTATTGCTTATTTCTGTCTCTCAAGTTCAAGTGGATGACCTCGCTTTTGTTGGCGGTCGAGACAAACGTGCCGGTCATAATTTGAGTGCACCCCTCCCCCTATACTGCATTAAACCAGGGAAAAAGTTCCTAAACTTAAACCAACCGACAACAAAAATAAAATAATAAAACAAACATTTTTATTTTATACGCAATTTCTGTGATACAAAAGTTTATAACAAATTTACTGCACAACACATAAATTAGTGCACCATTTTGGATTCCATATAAAATTATTTCAGTTGCAAACATATATTTTGGATACCTACGACAATTATTTTACAAACAAGGTTTTTTTCCTTACTAATAACTTAACAAATTAAAACAAAAATAAGAAAGAATAAACACCAACCAACTAAAAATAAAATAAATATTATTTTATCTAAAATCGTGCGGAATTAACAAGCATACAGACAACCAAACATAAAATAAACAAAAATCGTAAAGCAAATAATAACCTGACAAAGTAAATCCTATTTTGTAAAAAAAAAAAATTATTAAAAGTGCTTTTGTTCCAAGCTCAGTGTACATTAGTGTAGTGGGAGAGAAGCAGTCGAGACTGATATTAAAGCGAATAGAAAAAGAATATAATAATTTCAAATTGTTTGAAATTCAAATAAAATATTTTTACTATACCTACCTATGTGTGTTTCAGAAGCAACTTATATATACATATTTTTGGAATAAATTACAAAACTATTAATTATTTTTCTTAATTCTACATTTCCGTGTGTGTGACACAAAAAGAACAAGACACAAATTTCGTATATTTTTCGAGAAGATTTTTTTGGTGAGTTTTTTTTTACAAGGTATTGTCTATTAATTAAAATTTATTTATTTAATTTTTGTTTTGGGGAAAAAAAGCGCAATAAGAACGTGAGGCAAAAAAACTAATAATATTTTTATAGTGCTCTAATGTCGTTTATTACACTTAATAAAACATTATTAACACTTGGGTATAAAACTTTTTAAAATCTGAGATTTTACTAGCCCTTGGTTCTTGGTAATGAAAAAAATCCAAAGTAACTCGTGACATTGCTCTTTGTTAGGTGACAATTACTTTTGCTGAAGTAAATCTAACAAAGGAATTTATAAACATTTTTGAACTGAAATACAAGCGTTTTGACAGTTTATTGGTTGTCACATTAAATTTCATTTAAACCTGTTTGATTGATAGGTAACTAAATTGCTTACAATTTAAAGTCGAAGTGACTGGTACAATTGCGACATTTAGTATATTGGCTGTAGGAATGACATTAGAAAGCTCTGTGGGCGAATAAACAAATTCTTTTCGCCAAACTTAAATCACGTGAAAAGTCCTAAACATGTCGACAATCCAATTTTTTTTTTAACAATTCAGTTGGCAAAGGTAGGTAGGTAAAAGGGTGCTCTTGTGACAGTCGGCACAACTGCACTCAGACTTAGACCATCAGTTCGGTCCATTCTGCCCAATTACCATCTAATAGGACACGCTGTTTTTACAGCACAGAAATCAGCTTTTTGAGTCACCTAAATTGTGCATGCATCTCTGGGGGGATTCTTGAGGATCCACATTATTTAGATTTATCAGTTCATCAAAGAAGTGACCCTTATAGTCTGCTTTAAGGGCCAAGCACTCCTCGCAGAGTAGGTGGCGAACAGATGCATTTCAACTTAAATGTCTCCATAGCTTCTGCAATAGTGACTATGTAGTATGCCCAGCAGTTTTGCTTGGGACTTAGTATACTATCATGAATTTTGATATCTTTACTCTAACCTCTGGCCATAGTATTTTGTATTGAAGTTGGCCTATTCTAGGATTCAATATCTGTTTGCTACATTTTCGATCCATTTCCAGAAAGCTCATCCACCTCTTCATTAACCGAAATATACATCGTTGGCATATAAAATATCGTCGAAATATTTCTTGCATTCGGTTACTGCCTTTGGCTTCACTGAGATTGACTCCTAATCTTTTATGGCAGCTTTGGTTATAGCAGCTATCTCTGAGTGAATGACCCGCGCCTACCGAAGTCCATATAGAAGACTGTCTCATTCTCATTTGTAATTAGTACATACCTTGTTCTGCGTGTTTTCGTGTTCTCCTTGGCCGAACCTAATTCTGCCTAAATGAAGCCTTGTCCATAAGGTTTAGATGGTGCCAAAACGTAATTTTGGACTTTATTGCACTTTTGAGAGTTGGACATTATTGCACTCAGCTATTTAAAAGAAAGACGAGCCGGGGGGTTGCAGGGGGGCCAGCATGCCCCCAAACATATTATACTGTTTATGCATTGTGGATTTTATTTCCACTTCGATTCCAAATCGTTTTGGACATTATTGCAATTCCAAAATTACGTTTTGGACCTTTTTGCATAAGACTTTATTACATGGCACCGGTTTAGATTACCACAAATTGGACTCTGTAAGTTTGATTGCAGTTTTGACCGCATTGTTGCTGCATTTTATTTCCAAGATTGTGAGGTTCGCCATGGAAGTCCTGAATCCTAGTGTCCTCTACAAGAATATAGTACCACCTATGTCTTTTTGGTGCGATTCTCTATGTTTTCCTTCCAATTATACTGAAAGATTTAGCTGTTTTCCATATTTTCAAGTCCACTCCACCCACAACCCAGTTATTGACTAGCAAGAGTGCGTTTCTCATGAAGACTTCCTATCCCAGGAGTAGTCAGTTCGAGAACTACAAGCAGCGGTGAGGTGAGAGGACACCCTCTTGTGGTGTTCCCGTACTGTCCCCTAGGCCCTAGGTATGACTCAATACGTCTTGTATTCTTTCATTCATTCATTTTCAATGGTCCGCTTGTCCATTAAGTGGGTCGCGGGTGTAGGTTGCTCAAGTGGACCCTCCAAATCATCAAGGGCAATCCTCTTACGGGTATAGGAAAGATTATGGACTTTATTTAACCATCTCATCCATGGTCTACCTAAAGGACGCTTGCCTGATGGTACGGATTTCATAGCACGTCGTGGAATCCTGGTTGGGGACATGCGTTTAACACTACCAAACCATCGAAGCATGGATCGCTCCGTCCGGAGAAGTAGCTGCTCGACATTGAGTTCCTCACGTATTCTGGTATTTCTGATGCGATCTCTACGGGTTACACCAGCTATACTACGGAGAAATCTCATTTCGGCAGCTTCTATCCGCGATCTTATTCTTTCGGTCGTTACCCAAACCTCATGAGTCATGACCATAGTTAAGAGTTGGAACAAACACCGAATTAAAGACTGACAACTTAGCTTTGACACCAAGTTCAGTCCTCCTAATAACAGAATGACCAAGCTGTCTCAAAATTGACCCAGCCTGACCAATCCTACAGGAAAACTCGGCATTGCTCCTTTCATCACTCGTGAATAAGACCCCGAGATACTTAAACTTCTCCACCTGTTTCAATGGGACTCCACTAAAATGCAGAGTGCATTGAACTGGCGTTCTGGAGACGACCATCACTTCAGATTTGTTCACGTATACTTTCATCTCAGCTTCAATACAAACTGCTACAAACCGATCGAGTGCGCACTGAAGTCCAGTCTGAGAGGACCCAAGGATGACCAAGTCATCAGCGAAGAGCAAATGTCTTATCCTCAGATCTCCCAATTCGAAATATTCGCGTATTCTTTTGGAGTTTAAATTCTTTTCGTTTAGTTTATTGTAAGCCAAAAGACCCGTGAATATAAATTTCACGCACTTATTGGAAAATGTTGTTGTAAATGTACTTTTTTAGACTAATGGATTCTAAAAGCATCAGTTGCCTATATCTTGTATTAAGATAAAGGTACATTATCTGTTATATTGTCTACTTATTCTCGCTAATAAGTGAGACTTGCATATCATCAGTTAACCATCGCCACTTTAAATACAGTCACTAATCCCGCGTTGCCATATCAGCTGGCAAATCCGCCCCATAGTGATCGATTGGCTGATATTCTTTTCGACTATAATTAGCTATTTTCTGAATGATTTTTAATTTTAATCATTGGCAGTTTGTATGATGTTTGTCAAGTCTGAACTGGATGGCTATGGAGTTTTGGAGGTGTATCGTTTAGAGAGACGAAAACCGTCTAATGGTTAAGCTAGACGAGACATGAGAAACCTGTACAAATCAATCTGATGCCCTTGGAGTTAATGACTACCGCACTGTGAAAACTTTTGAAAACCTACGAATTGGCAAGCCATTCGTGATATTGGACAGGCAATAAAAGATTCAGAAGAAGTGGGCTTAAAACTTATTGGAAACTAATTTTTTTTTAAGAATATTATTGCTCAATAATCGTCATGTAAAAGGAAACTATACAAAACTCAATTTCAGAAATGTAAAACCCTTGTAGTTTTTGGTTCCAATCGATATTTTACTACTAACCAACTTATTTTCTGATGGAAATGACCACCAATAAAAAAGGTTTGCGTACATGCTGATTTTTATATTTGATGCGCAAACCAATACAACCGTCTCCTTCTTCAGCACTTAAGCTATATAGAATTTGAATATGATCGATCGCACATCAATGGTCTAACATTAGTAATGCGACAGAAAGGTCTAGTTTTGTTCTATTAATTTATAAAACGGCAGCACTTCGAAACAGAGGCAAATTTGTGTTTTTTTTAATTTAAATTGTTCAATTTACTTGTAACTACAGTATCCAACATTTTCCTCAAAAATAAACACACATATCTTCAAGCTCAACGTTATCTGGTTTGTGGTGGAAATTACCCTCATTATCTAGCCCCAGAAACTAAGTAGAACAAGATGTGTTCCCTTTTTTCCACTTCGTCTTTCATTACCTCAATATAGCTAGCAACCGGTGGTTTATAAAATGTCAACAACCTCATGTCGAGATACATAATTACTAATTACAAAAAGTAATTACGCCACTCGAAAGTTGACTTTTCCTTACCCTATCTATATATTCAAACAAGACCTGTGTGCACCTCTATATGGATAGGATAGTGCGAGCTATATCACTCCATCGCCCTATAGTCAATTTCCTGACATTGTTTATCTTGTTTACAGCCCGGTGGCGGCAGTAGGTAGTTTTATTTTTATTTTCAACGAGGAAATTTTTCATTTTTCATTAATTACGTAAATTGCAAATGTAATTTAGTTACGCGACACGAGTGTAGTTCCCGGATTTATGAATCTGTTGCATAATTGAAAGCACTGTGGGTGTTCTGTCTAGTTCAGCGTAGCTAGAAACTTTGCAACTTCAAGGGGGGTGGTTATTAATGGTTGGCCTCCTTTTTTGCCATGCTAATTAGCACCTCCCACAAAATGTGTGCTAAACAGCAAGTACTCTGAAGCATGGTGTTTTTTTACATTTAACAAGCATTTGCAAAATTTAGCAGAAAATTGCCAGAACAAATCTTTTTTTTTTAGAACACTTGAAAATAAAGCACAATTTTAAATAGCAAATAAAAATCATCCATCTGGAATGATGATTGTATCTCATCTATCTTCGATTGGCAAGTAATTTTAATTAAGATAAATTGACAAATCAAAATGGCATGGAACGTGTGGAAAACAGAGCATCAAGTGTTGTGAGCCACTGAGTATGTACATTTATGGAGTTCACACTCGTAAATCAAATACCAAGGTTGAAATAATAAATAAGAAAAATAAATAAAACTAAATTGGAAATTGTTGATAAATAATTTTGAAAAATAAACAAAGAGAAAATGTTGCATAAGCGAAACCAAAAATCATGAAAAGCGACGCTGATGGAGATTAAAAATTAATTTTTGATATTAATTCTAAATACGTACGTACATACGGTTTATCTGTTGAAAAATAGATATTAACGAGTGAAATACGACGGATGGAGAGAAAGACTTTGAAGGTGTGTGTGTTTGAATGATGGACATGTGACCTGAATGCGAACAATGGTCTACGCGCCATTTTTAAAACAGTTTTTTGAAAATATCCATCGGACTAAATGGCTTATGCGATTAAAGGGGAAAAATGGTCCTAAAATTAGCAAAAAAATCAGAGTGCGATAAAAAAAAGCTCGTATCGCATTAAAATTTTATAGAAAAAATAGCTGACCCGGCACACATTGTTCTGCCTAAAATAATTATTTTAAATATAGGTATATTAAGATTTATTTTGATATTGTTCAAAAATTTTTTTTTAATAGGAATGAACAATGAAGGCGGATAGGTTCAGTGGTTCAGTGCGGCCATTATCGGACTTACATACGCACCAACGTTTTTATATTATATAGCTGCCCCCGTCCCCCCCTCCCCCCACATACATTTTTCACTATCAAAAATTTACCTTTGAAATAGCCAGTGAAGAAAGTTAACGAACGACAAAGATACAATTGAAATTTGGAAATCAATTTGAGAAACAAAACAAATCGATTACTTTTACGTTTTTTTCCTAAACCTTCGGGTAACAATTACAAAGAAACCCGAAAGTATCCAATTTGGTCGCGCCATGTCCCTTTGTCCAATTTTTGCCAATGACCACTCCTGGGTCAATAACCTTTGATTGTCTGCAAATTCGAACTGAATTGATTCGGTGGTTTTCGAGATATAATACTTTGAATGTTTTTTTTTTCGTATGGGCTGTGCCACGCCCTTTGTCCAATTTTGACCAATCTTCAGTGGAACACTCCTGGACAGTTTTCGAGATATATACGATTTTGAGTTTTTTTTGTATGGGAGGTGCCACGCCCCTCCTTAAACTGTTGCAAATGCTTTTTGGGCTTTATTTCCATTTTGTTGTTTATTTTTGGGTGTTTTCCCAATAATCGTTATTCCTTAACGCCTTAGAAAATCCATCACAAAAGCCACAGCAACCTTTAGTAATTCATTTTCAACGCGTAAGCCCCCAAAATTCACGAAAAAGTCGTAAGTACATTAAAAAAAATTTAGGTACCTTACAAACAGGAAGCAGTTCGAACGCGAACGCAGAGGCATGACTTTATTTCAATTTGACCCGATTTTATTTTTCCCAAGGCACATTTATATGTAGGTAGGTACTTGCATTTTTATTTATAAGCGGCAAAGTGAATGCGTCATTCCTCTTGCGTCATTCGGATGAATGAATCCATTACTGAAGCATTTTAATTATTCCAATTTTCTATGCGATGCGATAAAAATGAAATGTAAATGTAATACAAAAACCGCATTAAGTGGACATTTAAATGCACTTGAAACAGGTTTCGAATTTCAGAATTTCACACGAAAAATTACTTTAATAATGAACATTTGAGGCATAGCAACTCAGACACGAAACGCCAAGCAAAGTAATAAGTTATGTATCCGCAGTCGGTACATACATTATATATGTACCGACGATACAAACTTACACTTTGTGTTTGCACACATTCCAAAAATCGTTGCTTTCATGGCAAAATCATCAAGCAAATGTTTGGATTCCATGGAATTTAAAGTATGTACTTAAAAAAACAAAGTATCTGCCAGTCAGTTCATTTACATGTGGTAAATGTAAATGAACTGACTGGTGATTCTTATTGTCAGACAGTTCTATTCTCTCAAAAAAAAAAAAAAAAAAAAAAAAAAAAAAAAAAAAAAAACAAGTAGTAAAAGTGGCCGATGCTTTGATACCCTCCACTGCATAAAAGTCATGCAAAATGTTTGCCATGCGAGTTAGTATGTGTCTAATATTAGTTTTGTATGGTAGGTAGCAGAACTACTTTACCGACATATACAATTTTCAATACAAACCTGACGACGGTTAAAAAAAGTCCTCTCACAAAATTTCATTCACCTAAGTCGATTCGTTTGGACGCTATCGTGCTTTCAACAGACAGAGATATATGGGCTTTGTATGGGAGGTAACAGAGCTACTTGACCGACATGGACCATTTTTAATACAAACTTGATGGCCATACATATAAGACCTCTCATAAAATTTCAGTGGCCTAAGTCGATTCGTTCGGACGCTATCGTGATTTTAACAGACAGAGAGAGACGTGGGTCTAATAGTGGTTTTGTATGGGAGGTACCAGAACAACTTGACCGACATAGCCCATTGTATACCAACCTGGCGGCGACGGTAAAAAGAAGTCGTCTCACAAAATTTCATTCTCCTGGGTCAATTCCTTTGGATGCTATCGTGCTTTCAACAGACAGACAGACAGACAGGCGGACATGGCTAAATCGATTCAGAATGTGATCCTGATTCCGAATATATATACTTTATAGGGTATCCGGTGAATCCTTCTTGGCGTTACAAACGTAATGGCAAAGTGAATATACCTTCCTGTGGATGGTATAAAAAAAAATCTCACAAACGAATGGTTGCAAGAAGACTTAATTCTCTCAGAAACCCCTTTGTTTGCCTATATTCTTCTTCTCAGAACAGGAGCAATCAATGTGGGACCAAATTAGCTTATGAGTTATGATATTCGACAGCAGACAGAACATTTTAGCATTCAAAGTATGCCCTAAAAATTGTCCACAAGTACGAGATAAAAAAATGAGCGAAACTTTATAAAATATTCTGGTCATCGTGATAAATTATTTAATCAAACTGTTCTCAAATCATAAACATATTTATGAAATTAATAAATTTTTGGAGTGTCGATTGTCATCACAAATTTTTAAATTTGATTTGGCCTCGACTCCAGTAATGCGTTTCGCCCCGATGTGGTGGGTGGGCTCATCAGTAGACGACCACCACATTTGATCCAGACGCAATGTCTGTTAAATTATAATAAATTATTTTTATTTTTGTATATTTTAATTTAAATAGTTGCAGACAATTGCAGTTTAATGCAATAATAGTGAATATGTGACAAGGCGTGTATACGTATACAATATTACAGGAGGCAGATGATCGCATCAATTAAGAAACAATTTACGTGACTTCCCACTTCGATTGCCAGGTGTTAAATGTACTTATTTAATCAACTGGAATGAACTCCCACTAGCCAAATAAAATAAGTCCCACCAAATATTCAGTGAGATTTAGTTTAAATGTTAGGGAGATAGTGACTTTCTGACTTTTAAATTCATTTTTATTAATTCATTATTTAACTTACATACTAGACAAAAATGACTAAATCTAATTTAAAACTAACATGTATCTTAATCTAGCCTACTGGCTCTTAACGATCACTCTAAACTTAACTATAGCATTATAAATATTGCCTTTCGGCCTTAAATCTTAAGAAAACTGGCTAAAACTTGGATGCAGTTTGGGAGATAGTTCGTATAGTTCATTATGAACATATTCCTAATGAATTAAGCCCCAATTTGAGAAAAGTGGGAGTTAGTTCATTTAACTTGTTTCGACGAAAAAATAATTTTTACATATAAACCCAACCTGGCACTTAATCCAAATCAAACAGCAACCCCAAGCAGGGGGGTTACATATTCCACTGTGCCTAATGGGAGGTCAATTTCTGTAAGCAGAGTGGTATAGTATGTATGCAACCCCTCTGCTTGGGGTCACTGTTGGATTTGGAGGTTGGGAGTAAGTTCATTTGGGACTTAGTTCATAAAGAACAAAATACCACCATTGGGGGTTAATTCATTCTTATATTGGGACTTTGTTCATTCTTAGTTGGGTCTTAGTTCCTAAAAATCATTGGAATTAGTACATATGAACTAAATCCCACATTTTCTCAAATTGGGACTTAATTTTAGCTAGTGGGAGTTAGTTCCGGTTGGGATTTCGTTCGCAGGGCCTCTGTGTTCATCATAGCCATAAAGCTGTAGATATTTTGCTTGCTCTGCGCTGTTGCACACATTTTTAAATCCATAATGGGATTACGTAAGCTTAAGCTACTTTTAAATGAAAAATCCCCTAAAGAGAAGTCAATGGCTAAAAAACGGTACTAATCCTATTACGGTCAAGACGACATATAATTACAATTAAATCGCTTAATCTGGATTACTGTCAGAGTCCTATTACAGGTTTGCCTGAAAACTGAAGCGAATAGGCGCTTTAAATATCTATGCATATTGTTAAAATCTTTATCTGGTTGTCAGCGAAACTGTAAGAATATCTGTCATTTGCTTGTCGAAAAATATTGCAAAAATGCTTTCTTCCTTATTTTGAGAAACTAGAAACTTTGAGTGGTTCTACATTAGAAACACCTTAACATCCTTTAGTGGTACTTGTCGGTCGTCCAGTGGACATAAAATTATTCGATACTGACTGAGAATTACTAGATTATGTACTTTGAATAAAGAAAAAAGATGGAACACACCCGGGGATGGCCAAAGTCAGGCGGGTACCTACAGCTATGTAGTATATAATCACCCTTAAGGTGCTAGTACACGGTATGTAGCACGCCACATATATATGTGGCTCTGACGTCAATAGAGAGCGCACAAAGAGAGCTTGTACACGGTATGTACCCATTGGTACCATACGCTGACGTCAAATTACGTCAGAGCCACATATATATGTGGCGTGCTACATACCGTGTACTAGCACCTTTATTCTACGTGGCGTTTATATTAAACGACAGCTGGCGTTTTTTGAGTCGAGTCGTTTAAGTGTCATTTTAGTGGCGTAATCGACAGTAATTGGCGTTTTACGGTTCGTTTTTGGAACTAAGGACTTCCGCACACCGCTCTTATCGTCATCGTAACGTATGCGGTGCGATGTACGAGAGGCAGACGATTTGTTGCCGCACGCTTGCATTTAAATGGAAAATGCATGCTACATGACGACTATCGTCAAGCAATGACGGCCGCTTATCATCTTTGTACGAGTTTGTTTACATTTTTCAATACCTACGTATTTTATTAAAAAAAAAATGTTAGTCGACATCTTTACGCTTTGTGTTTTGACGATTGGAAATTACGCCATGTGCGGTTTAATACGCCTATCGTTATCGTAGCTGCACGGCAAATTTATGATGTGACGATGACGATACGAGTCGTGTGCGGAAGGCCTAAAACGTCTAAAAACACGCCACATGTAATACCGATTTCAAAAAACGCCATTTGCCGTTTAATATAAACGCCACCTAGAATAAGGATGACTATGTTTTAAAACAATAATTATAACCTACCAAGGCAAACATCCATCGTTATGTTTATGGCAGCAATCGGCTTTGTTAATTAATAATATCGTTTTTTGTACTATAGCTTAATTTCCACATGTAAACTCTTAAGTCAGAGTATTTCTCGCGAATAAACCTCGGTAATTGCAATTTCAATCAAAGCACCACAGTTAACCGTAAATGACAACGAATTTTCATTTATCCGTTTGTAGTCCCAAGTAGAGATTAAGGTCAGCGCCATCATTAATTAACATGAATCCATCTATTCATTCATTCAATCTGTCAAACCAAATGGAGTGGAAATCAATGGATAAATAATAGAACTGTGTTGGACTGCGTTTGAGTGCAAACAAAAGTTGTTTTCCATAAAACGGTCTTTTGTGAAAATTTATTTTTAACAACGCTGTATTCTTATGTCAATTAACATTTTCCATTATTGTTGCCAAATGAAATGCCAAACATTTTAGTGACATGTTCAGTTTGGTTCTTGTTTAATATCGCGCACATCTTTTGGCCCCCAAAATCCACATCGCAAAAGATCGCGATAAGCTCAAGAAGACGTCTTTTAAATGAGAATTTTTTTTCTTTCAGAGTGATTGACTATTGGTTGGATGTGTTGCTTTTTTAATTTTATTCGAATCGCAATTATCGTCTTGTTATGAAATACCCCATGTGTTGCCTGCCACTAGTTGGGAAGAAAAAGAAGTCATTTGGTTATTACGAATCTTTGCTACATGACATAGAAGGGGGAGGGACAACAGGACAAATACGAATTTATTTTTAATTTCCTTTCATTAAATGTGAAAGTTTTGCCTTAATTTTAGAATGAACAAATGGTATGGTCACTGATGCGGTCAAGGTTGAATCGGTTTAAGTGATTCCTATTATATAATTGGTGAGTGATGATGATGAGTAATTGCTGAGAGGGGTTTTTAATTGATTAGCAGTTAGATAAATTAGATTAGAGTTCCCTAAAACTAGGAAGCCATTATAAAAGTATTTACTTATAGTTATAGACAATATCAGTAAAGTTAGTGTATTGGGTTGGAACAATTTTAGGACGCGAGCTAACACTAATCACACCAAAAATTAACAAGGTGACCTTAAATAATTTGTAATACGTTGTAGTTGTGACCATCTGATCATTTTCTCAGACATGTGATATGCGTTCATCACCCCAAAGCAAAAAGCAGACAGCGATCAAGTGCAATCGCAGCTGTTATCTTTTTTATTTGATAAAAAAAATTGCATTTGATCGTGTTGGTCTATTTGTTCTGTGGTTCAACTTTAAGATAAAGAAACAAGTTGATTAAATTATTTAAGGAAGTTCTTGCTCATGTTTGTAGCAGTTCTTGGCGCTCCCTTGACATGCTTTCAAGAACATTGTGTATATCCTTGAACATTTTTGATGTATATAAATGTGTTGTCCAAAGGAAACGAATTTGAAGAACGCATTTATTACCACTAAGATATGATTGTACTGCTTCTTGTAAGTTTGCTTCAGCTAGTCTTCTCTCAAGCTGTGGATAAGTGAATTTTCGATCATCAGGTAAGACACTCTATTTTAAGCATCTGCATGCTTCATCTTTGATGATGGTATTGAAAGTCCTGCAAGAACATCACATGGAACCCTTCTTTTTTATTATCATAGGCATAGCAAAAGCGTTATAGTCCGTTCCAATTTTTAATTGGCTTAGAGTACGTAGAAAGGGAACCTTTAGGTCAATCTTCAATTGGAAGTCAGATTAAATAAAAGTTTTGACGTGGCCGCAAACCCTCGGACAGATCGGTAAAATACGGGATCAGACCCAAGAAACGTTGAAGAGCCTTTTTGTCGACCGGAACTGGATAATAAACATCCAAATATTTGATGACATAAATATGTATAATGCAACTCAGGTTCTTATAGATGACACTAGGACACTAGGTACTTCCCACAATCATTGTTAAACTTAATTTGTATTGTGAATGAAAGGGAGTTCCCATTATTTACTTAGTAGTTCACACGCGATATAATTCGCGCAGTCCATTTACTTTTATTCGAGCAAATCATATCCCACTTTCGTGAATAGTTTGGTCGGCCATAATTCAATCAGGCTTTATGAATTTCACTTAAGCTGTAAATATTCTAATTTCAAACAGACTGGGCAAAAATTAAGGCCTTCGTTGTCCATATTGACTAGCTAATTTAATCTGAATGTTGGTCGTCATCCATTTAATAGTTGCAGTTACTTTGACACTACAACTGTGTTTCCTCCTTGTATCTAAAGGGTCCTGTTCGCGTAACTGTAACTTTAACTTGCCCTTGCTGCACTTCTAAATCATAATTTCTGTGTACCTCTCATTGATTTCTTTTAAATAAACCCTTTTCGAGGACAATATTCCTCCTTCGATGGTGCCTCTTATTAGTTTGCTATTATTGTATGTCCTAGAGACACAACGTTAAAACCTATATGCCGCACTTCGGATGGCTTGTTGACAATGTTGCCATTTGTTGTCGAGGAAAAGGACGAATGCAGTACTTATGCCCAAAACACATGTGCCTAAATATTTAGGGTATTACATATGTACCTACTAATTGGATTACTGTACGACCTAAATGGCATTAGGTGTATAGAAATATTTATTTCATAATTTCCATCTAGCACTGTGTATCCGAATTATCTGTAGAATTGTCTGATTTTTGTTTTTAAGGCTCTATATTGTACTCATAACTCCTAGACTAATGACAAATTAAAAATTAAGTGTTATAAATGAGAATGAACGTTTTGTTTTGGCTTATCTCTTAAGTTTTGCACAAGTCTTAAGTTTTAAGCTGGTTTAATCATAAATTGTAAGATGGAATCAAACCTTAACGCCCATTAGTGATTTCTGGGACTTGTACTAAAATCCCGCATTTTATTTGCACATTTCAATGAAGAAATATAAATAGTTTATGTACTTGTACGACCTCGTTCAGTTATGAACAAGTAAGTAGTCATTGCTTTTACTTATACTGAACCATACAACCACTCATCCAGATGAATCACTGTGTATCTTGCTTGAGATTATCAGCTTATTTCAACTGCTTAAAATTGTTTGTAATAAAAAATAAATAAACACACGAACAAGTACTTAAAAGTCGTTCATACAATATTCAGGAACAAAATTATGGTCTTTTGACTCACCTCCAAACAAGAAAAATAAACACGTGTCTTAAAATACAAATAAAGTGAAACCTTATAAACAATTAAACCCGACCATAAAAATTATAAGTCGTTGACATTTTTTTTTGCTTAAATAGTTAAGATAAGACAATTTTTTTAAATTTTCTAAGTCATAACTGGTAATATCGTATCGTTTGTGTGGATATAAGAATAATAGTGAACCTGCATTTAAATTCAACGTCTCTGTAGTCCTAAAAAAAACGTTGACGGCAAAATAAACACAAGAAATAAATATCCTAATTAATTTTATTTCTTTTTATTTGATGAAAAACATAAACAATATCTACACTGAAATGCGTCATAATGCGCAAAATGAAAGCTTACAGGTGGCATAGTGTATACCGTTATACGATATGTGGGCAATGATGCATCGCCATATCGAAAATACGCGAGAAAAACATATAATTAATTTCTACAAATTTGCATGACTGAAGTTTTGTTGTTTAAGTGAAAATATTTATCATGGCTGCTGGGAATTTGTGAAAATTGAATGCAACTGTCGGGGAGAATGAATGGTTGCCGTGGGAGTAGATATAAACAGTATTTTTTTTGTAAATCCTATGAAAATAGAAATTTAACGAGATGTACGGGCATTAGTGAAACGAAATTTATCGCAGAGAAAACGTTATTTAAATCGGATAAATATAAGAGCTAATCGATGGATATGAATAAAGTGTACCTAACTAGTTTATAAGTTGAACTTTTAAATTTACAGGCAGGTTTGCTAGGACTTACACCGGAGGCATATGTCACAAAAAGTTCGTACTTTCGATTAATTTTTGTGAATCTACCATTTTTTTTTACCCTACACCGTGTTATTTATATTTTTTTACCTTCGAAGATCATTCTTTACGAAGCATTACAATCGATAAAAGGCAGCAAGTTGCAAGTAACATATTGCATATCATTCAACAGAAATGTCTAAAGCCTTATAACTATCTGCGAATTCCTATTCTAAATCAAATTTTTTTTAATTCTTAACATTTTGTTTTATAAAAAACCTAACAAGAGACATTTAGAACATCTACTTTATCGAAGTTTAAAGTGGACGGCCGCCTTCATCGTCATTCAGAAATAACATGGCAGTACCACACCTCTAATATCCAAAGATCAACGGCCTTAAAGTTAAGTTAAAATCTTAGAGAAAAAACGCCTGCTTCTTTATAAAGCACAGATTAGACTTGGCCTCAAATATTAATATGACAGAATATTCGACTAGTAGAAGATCAAACCTATAACACCTTTCGCTCAGAAGACTGGTCTGGCAAATGCATGGTTTCGAGGTACTTAACGAGATTTTTCCTGGAAATAAACCTATGCACATGATTTACAAGATAACCGAATTTCAAAAACTCCCTTGAGTACGATACAAGCAAACTTTGAAACTCGCTTCCTGGAAACATATAACGATTGGATTGCAGTTGATGGTGGTTTCTGTGAAAGTATTTCTTCCAACATTTAAAGGAGATAAACCAGTGTTCAAAGCGCTACTTGGCTTCTGCAGCGCAACTGGGGTATTTTTCAAGGGCAAGTGCTTACGTTGTTTGCCATTTTAGCTTACTGCGATTGGTTTTCTATAGTGATCGGGATGAAAATAGAAATCGGTGAAATAGATGCTAGAAAAAAAATTTGGCCCTTATGTAGCTTAGTGCCATATAAGACCATTCTCTCTCATACCCCTTTTTAACCTAACCTAACCTAACCTAGGATTACAGCTTACAAGAATTTAAGTGCAGAAATAACACCTATTTCAAAGCCTCTTAAGCGCTGTTGATGGACCATAAGTGCGACTTTCACGGAGAAAGTATTAAAAAAAAAAAACTGCCAAATGTCGAAGACACACACCCAAGACTGATTTGCCATTGGTTCTGAAAAAGTAACTCGGGATAATTTTATTGAGTACATATTTGCCATCTCTGGAACTCGATCTTAAAAATTATTTTAACGTTGTGATGGTAATATCACAATGGACCTTATCTGGTCAGAGTGAATTACTCCGTATGTAATAGATAATTGCCACCTAATCTAATGGTTATATAAAGGTTGTCTAGGAGAGAGCTAAAGGTGACATGGGCTCTTGCGCACCCACCACCCAGAAAAAACATTCATAATTGTATACCTTGAAAACCACCGAACCAATTGAGCTAACATTTTTAGACAATTGGCCCGGGAGTGTTTCTGGCATGTTTGGTTAAAATTCGACAAGGGGCGTGCCACCTCCATAACAAATAAAAACATTGCAATCACTTTTCCTTTACATTTCCAAAGCATTCGGTTGATTTAGCTGAAACTTACACAATATATGTATTTGCTATAAAATGAAAAGGGAACGTAACTCAAAAGCTTACAAGTTTTCCGAAAGATGGCGATGAATATCAAAATCTCAAGATTAGCGTATTTCTTGGCATTTATTCTAGATTTAATTGGAGTTTGAAATTTGGTAAATAGACGTTAAAGAATTTAATAAAATTTGGGCGGGATCGGACAAAGGGGCTTGACAGTTCCCATACATCAGGAACTTAAGTTGTACATTTTTATAGTTATTTGCATCGTCTTAATATACAAGAACATATTAATTTAAGCAATACAAGTCCTCGGCACAGGTAAAGTCCGTTGAGTACAGCTAGTTGTGTTTATTGTATGACAGGCATTAATTTTTTTTATTCTTTGGTAAACTTTCATTGGAATTCTTATTAAAAAAAAGTCAAAAATAGATAGAACTAGAATTTATTGCGACTACGGAAATAATGTTAAAAATTTCTGTATACATACCCAACGTAATCAATTCTACAAAAGGAAATCCAATCTTCCACCTATGCGAAATAATTTTCAATGTTTTTTTTTTTTTTTTCAATTTCACTACGTTCTAATTTTTGTTCGCACCGTGCCCGGTCGGCATACGCAAATCGATGCCCTGGATCTATTTTCTATTTCGAATGTCTCCATCCGACCATATCCAAGTAAACACAAAATATTCGCGGAAACGAATATGTATTTGTTTTTCGTCGATTTTGTTGACTCAATCATGTGTTACACCACTAATTAGTTTCTTTTTTTCTGCGAATACACTTCTTGTTTCTAAGTTTATTTTTCAAAATTTTCATTATACAAACGCTCCCTCGATACAGCACAATTCTAACCTTAACATTAACTATATATACGTGCATAGCTATATTTAACAATCTTTTCATTCTATTTGCAGCTGGTTAGACCTGTTCCCACATCTATGGAGTTTCACCTAGACAGTGCAGAATACTGCCAGGCTCAGCACAAATAAAAAGTAAGTACCTTACCAGCAGAGATACATAATTAATGATCTTCTATTTAATTGCAAAGTGGTTTTCTGATCTATAAATAAATGTATCTAATTGACGTGATACATGCGGAATAGAAATTTGCGCGTAACAAACAATCGCATGCAAGAAAGTCTATTTTTACTTGCGCATTGTCCTTTCTGTTTCGGACTATGGCTGACGGTCGAAAAAGGTCAAAATGCGACGCATAAAGAGTTTTGTCTTAAAGAACAAGACAACAAAGAGTATTTTTCTTTTTCGACAAAACGAGCCCCCAAAATGATAATTTTAATGGCGAGAGAGAGGGTGGTAGCGCACATATCTCATGAGAGATACAAATTTCTATCTGTACACATCGAACAAGAAAATACATTTTATTTTATTTTTTTGAACAATTGCCAGAGGAACTTGAGAATATTTCTAGGTAATTTTTTTTTTGTTTTTATTTTTGTGCATCATGGGACTAGAAAACAATTTCAAATAAATGACAGTTATAGGTACTGGTCTGTCTCTGTATGTGCGGGGGAGCAACATTTACAAAAATAGAATTGAATTGAAATGTTTATAACCAACGATATGACAGAGTGAAAAGTGGTGTAGTTTATTATCCCAAGAAGGGGTAGCATAAAATTAATGAGTTAGGCGATCGCTTTAGTTGGCGGGGAAGAGAATTAATGACAATTTAATTAATTGCTGAACACACAATGGAAATAGGGATTTTAATTTGATTCTAATTTCTCTTTATTGCTATCGAGGAGGCCATTCGATGCCCATGGGCAAGGGGTGGTTTTAATTAGCCTAAACAATGCAATATTGCAACAGGTTGCGATATTTTAGGTATAATTTTGAGCAGCAGGCGCCATTTTAAATGGAGGTAAAAAAATATAAAAGAAATTTATTTTAAAAGTTGTACAATTTTTTACATTTGCAGCAAAATTGCAATTTTTTGTCCGGAATTATTTTATTAAAATTGGTATTTAGTTGCCGCAGTTCATCGCAGTATAGGTAGGCACTTATAATGGGCATATTGGCCATAAACCCTAACTATTTCCAAACAGACGTTCTATGTTATCAGATGTACTGCAAGCGCTTTCGTTCTTGATTATTAATATGGGGCGCTCCGGGGACTGTTCCCTTAAAACCGCCATCGATGCGTTCGAAATGTGAGCCGTGGCTCCATCCTGTTAGAACTAAATGTCCAATTCATTAAGTCGTGCAAAAAAGTTATCCCTTCAACATGTTCCCATACCTTTCTGAATTCACTGTCAATTGTACATCATTATACTCCACACAGTGACACTTTTAAAGACCTTTGATACAATTATCGGGGATTGGTGTCAGCTGTCTGTTGACGCATCCACTCAAGTGCAAAAGGGCTTCATTACCGAAAAAAAAAACATTTTCGCCCTCTGGAACCTTTTCCAGATGCATGTACCTCCGAGAATTGAAGTTGCGTTCGGAGAGTTCTCCTGCACAATCGCCAACTTGTACGGATGGTAATGAAATGAAGGTCGTCGTGAATAACTCGCCTTACTGAACGATCGGAAATTCCTAAGGCAGACGTATGTTATTTAATTAATGCCGTGGGGATTGCAAGATTGAAGCTCTGCCTCAATGTTTTTAGGTGATAAAATGGCCATCATAGGCACTCCAGTTCTTCATCTGGTTGCACTCGCAGAAACAAAACAAATAAGGCAATCATTTTTATCTATGCCTACAACGGGATATTCAGAAAATCCTGGGGTCTAATCTAAATGGTGAAAGTTAGGATAGGATATTGACATTAGTTTGATTTAGTGGCAAGCGATAGGTATACAGAGCTAAAAACCTTAAGAATCGCATACTAAAAGCTGTACTCAATCAAACAACTATTAATATTTTTATGAGGAATAGTTAAAAGCCATATATATTCCGATAAAAAATATAAACAAAAAAATTTAATTTGTTTTGCGTTAAAAAAGTGTAAGTGCGCACGGGCGTTATTGCATGCACCCTTATCAGTTGCCACCCAAAGAACGAATGATGTCTATTAACACGGATGACCCTAAAATGGAAATTGGTGTGCGTTGGCGAGAGATTTTGTTCTAAAATTGTAGAACTATCGACTTCAATGAAACTCCCTTACTACACAGCGTTTTCTAAGCTGTCCTAGAGTTTGTTTTCATTGACAGCCGGGGATTTAAAACGATTTCTATCTAATAATATTATATAATAAAATTGAAGCTTGTTAGTCGGTTTCGCAGATAGAGCTATAGGTTCTTGACGCGCAACAAAGACTGAAGGGTCCCAGGAAACCATCGTTAGCTGGGGATTAAAAAGCTGATGAGGTACTAGTGCAGACCTGCAATCTGAAACTCGCATTGGGGAAAAAGTACTAGTAGTACAGGGTTTTTCAATAAGAGCGCTACAAAAGTTTTTTTTTAAATAAAACAAAAACTGTTTTGGATATCAATGAAATTCTTTATTCCTGTGAAAGTACGTTCGATGCAATTATGTATGTATATATTGCAGAAGTCCAGACTTACTTATCGGGCTCCCGACCCGTGAAGAGTCTCTGCCTGAGACACTGCAGCCTTCCATCCTCTACGATCCCGGGCACGCTGCTTCCAATTGTCCAGACCAAGCGCTCTGGCATCCGCGATGGCTTGGTCTTTGAAACGGAGGTTCGGTCTTCCTTGTCTTCTCGAACCTGGGGGCTGGGATTCGAAGACCCTCTTGGCTGGAGCATTATTGTCCATTCGCTCGATGTGGCCGAGCCAATGTAGTCGACGTGTTTTGGCTTTTTGGACTACATCCACATCTTGGTACAGCTCATAGAGTTCGCGGTTGTATCTTCTCCTCCATTCGCCCTCCTCGCACACAGGACCAAAAATCCGCCGAAGTATTTTTCTTTCGAAGGAGCACAGTAGCATCTCTCCCTTCTTGCTTATCGTCCAGCACTCGGCGCCATAAAGCAGAACTGGCAGGATGAGGGTTTTGTAGAGCACACATTTCGTCCTTCGAGTTAGGAGTTTTGAACCCAGTTGTTTTGCCAAACCGAAGTAGCAGCGGTTTCCTAGGGTAATTCTTCGTCGGATCTCCACTAGGGTGTCATTCGTGGAGTTTACGTTTACTCCGAGGTAGGTGAACTCCTTAACTACCTCGAAATTATTGCTATCAATAGTGACGTTTTGTCCTAGGCGGTGGACAGATGCTTGTTTGTTTGTTGATAGCATGTATTTAGTCTTGTCCTCATTTACTACAAGTCCAACGGATTTCGCCTGTTCTTCAATCGCCGTGAACGCTTCTATCACGGCACGCTGGGAGCGACCGATGATGTCAATATCGTCCGCATAGCCAAGCAGCTGGACGGACCTGTTGAAGATAGTGCCTTCCGTGTTGACACCTGCCCTGCGCACTATCTGCTCCAGTACGAGATTGAAGAAGTCGCATGATAGAGCGTCTCCTTGCCGAAATCCGGTGCATGTTTGAAATAGTTCGGAAGAGCTGCTTCCAAACTGCACGTTGCAGCGTGTGTTTTCCAGCGTCGCGCGACACAGCTGAATCAGTTTTGCCGGGATTCCGAATTCGGCCATCGCCATATAGAGCTCCTGACGATGTATGCTATCATACGCGGCTTTGAAGTCGATGAATAGGTGGTGGGTTTCGACTTGAAATTCGTTGGTCTTTTCCAAGATTTGCCTCAGTGTGAAAATTTGGTCTATAGTCGATCTGCCGGGCCGGAAGCCACACTGGTACGTGCCGATTAGTGTGTTGCAGAACGGTTTTAGACGTTCACACAGTACGTTGGATAGGATCTTGTATGCGACATTTAGCAGGGATATGCCTCGATAGTTCTTGCAAGACATAGGATCGCCTTTTTTGAAGATGGGGCATATGGAGCTGATAGTCCAGTCATCGGGCATGTTTTCTTCCACCCATACTTGGTTGATGATTCGGTGCATGCTCCCTACCAAAACATCACCACCGTATTTAAAGAGCTCCGCTGGTAGACCATCAGACCCTGCGGCCTTGTTGTTCTTAAGCTTTTTTATAGCTAAGCCAACTTCTTCTATACTAGGTGGTGGAACTAGTTCTTCATTGACTGGACGTGGGTTCTCTTCTTGCCCTATCACTCTCTCTACATGATGCCCATTAAGCAGCTGCTGGAAATGCTGCTTAAACACATCTACTATTCCCTGCGCTTCGGTGACTAGGTTCCCTTCGCTATCTCGAAGAGCCTGCGTTCCGGTTTTGTAGCCAGCAGCCAGTTGCTTAGCTTTTTTATAAAACCTCCGGATGTTATTACGATCGCGCGACTCTTCGATCTCCTTGAGCTGGGAAGCTGCGTAAGCCCTCTTCTCCTGGCTCGATACTCTTCTCTCGCTGCCCTTGTTTTGCGCTGCAGCGCTTTCTTGTGTGCATCTTCTGTCACCTTTTTCCTGTACACGCATTCATCATCATACCACGGGCTCTTTCTCTGGGGTGGCTGGTACCCTACGGTGGTTTCGGCTACCTCCTTGATGATGTCGCGATACTGGCACCACTGATTGTTGGCGTTTGTGGTAGGTGAGTGCACAGAGGAGAGTTTCATACTCAGGCGCTCGCTGTAGGCTCTGGCTACTCCAGGTGTGCTAAGGCGTCCAACGTCGAATTTCTTCTTCTGGGCAGTTCGCAGCTTCTTTTCGTTGGACAGTCGAGCTCTGAATCTAGCCGCAACAAGAAAATGGTCAGAGTCGACGTTTGTCCCTCGGAATGTGTGCACGTCGAGGATGTTGGATGCGTGCCTCGCATCGATTAGCACATGGTCGATTTGGTTGGCGGTTCGACCGTCTGGAGAGCGCCAGGTTGCTGTGTGGATCCTTAGCCTTGGAAACCTAGTGCTACTTATCACCGTATTACGAGCTGCTGCAAAATCGATTAGTCGGTAGCCGTTGTCTGTTGTCGTTTCGTGGATTCTGTGCTTACCAACTAATCCGCCAAAGATGTTTTCCTTTCCGACTTTAGCATTGAAATCCCCGAGTACAACTTTTACATCATACTCCGGACAGGCTCCGTAGGCTCCATCCAGGAGGTCATAAAACTCCTCCTTGATAGGATCTTCTGCCTCGTCGGTAGGGGCGTGTGCACATATTAGGCTTATGTTTTGGAAGGTAGCTTTGATGCGGATCACAGAAAGGCGATCACTTATCGGCTTGAAGTCAATGACTTTTGTCCTAAGCCGATTTCCCACGACGAATCCGCATCCTAATACATGCAATCTTTTGTTGCAGCTGTAATAAATGTCGCAATCTTTTCTTTTCATCATACCTGATCCTATCCATCGTATCTCCTGGATCGCGGTTATATCTGCCTTGTACCGCGTGAGGACAGACTCAAGTTTTTGAGTAGCACCTGGGGTGTAGAGCGTTCGTACATTCCAGGTACATACTCTCAGATCGTAGTCCATTGACGTTCCGGGTCTGGTTGCCATTTGAGGAGTTCCATTATCCGAGGCTGGTTGTGTCTCTCTCATAACTACTGGTTTTTTCCATGGTCGGGAAGTTACCCCGACGGCACAACCCCCAACCTGGAGGACCAGGCCCTTGTTTTGACCCTAGGACAGCGGGCCGGAAAAACCGATGCCAGTAACCCATTTTGGGATATGAGCGCTGCCGTTGACCCATATTGAGGGCTCCTCCGCCACCAACTCTTTTCCAACACCCTGGCTCAGTATTGGAGATCCCCATAGACCTGGTATCCAAATATGTCGAAGCAGCTCATACTGGGATTACACTTTAGTTCGACCTGACCGGAACTGTAGACGCCACCGTTGATTCCATCTAGGGAATTCATCCGCTGCCGCCTGAAACAAGAGGAAGTGTCTTAGTGCGTAGACACTCCTCCCCCCCTCTCTCGTTCGCTGCCACCAACGACCTTCCACAGGGGTTGGTTACCCCATCTCCAGTCGAGGTACTAGGCACCCACCAGTCACCAACGTGGAGGTGAGAGTAGGAGTTGGTAGTGAGAGGCTAGAGTGGGAACGCTTGTGTTCTCATATAATCGCATCACTACCCTTAAACCGGCCAGAAGTCCAGACGCTGAACCCAATTTTCGACGGTTTTCAAGCATAAATCGGCCGATACTGCTGCAATCAATCGTCGCTGGCTTGTTGGCATAGACCATAGACTTGACGTAGCCCCACAGGAAATAGTCTAACGGCGTCAAATCGCTCGACCGAGGCGGCCAAGCGACTAGACCATTTCGTGAGATAACACGTTCTCCAAACTTAACTTGGTTTCCAATAAATTGATTGTGACATTCGCTGTGTGGCTTGTGGCGGCGTCCTGTTGGAACCACATGTCCTCCAAGTCCATATCATCCAATTGGGGTCAAGCGGCTTCAGTTTTTGCGTCAATTTAATTTGGTAAGGATGTAGGCCAAGATCTTTTCGCAAAATTCGCCACAACGACGTCACAGAGATGCCCAACGCTTGAGAACGACGTGTGAGAGACACATTTGGGCTTTCTTCAACTGAAGCCTCAGCGGCAGCAATATTCTCGACACTACGGGCACTTCTTTGTCTCACTGGCACGGGAACATTTTGTACTGTGCCTGTGGACTCAAATTTAGACTCAAGTTTTTGAGTAGCACCTGGGGTGTAGAGCGTTCGTACATTCCAGGTACATACTCTCAGATCGTAGTCCATTGACGTTCCGGGTCTGGTTGCCATTTGAGGAGTTCCATTATCCGAGGCTGGTTGTGTCTCTCTCATAACTACTGGTTTTTTCCATGGTCGGGAAGTTACCCCGACGGCACAACCCCCAACCTGGAGGACCAGGCCCTTGTTTTGACCCTAGGACAGCGGGCCGGAAAAACCGATGCCAGTAACCCATTTTGGGATATGAGCGCTGCCGTTGACCCATATTGAGGGCTCCTCCGCCACCAACTCTTTTCCAACACCCTGGCTCAGTATTGGAGATCCCCATAGACCTGGTATCCAAATATGTCGAAGCAGCTCATACTGGGATTACACTTTAGTTCGACCTGACCGGAACTGTAGACGCCACCGTTGATTCCATCTAGGGAATTCATCCGCTGCCGCCTGAAACAAGAGGAAGTGTCTTAGTGCGTAGACACTCCTCCCCCCCTCTCTCGTTCGCTGCCACCAACGACCTTCCACAGGGGTTGGTTACCCCATCTCCAGTCGAGGTACTAGGCACCCACCAGTCACCAACGTGGAGGTGAGAGTAGGAGTTGGTAGTGAGAGGCTAGAGTGGGAACGCTTGTGTTCTCATATAATCGCATCACTACCCTTAAACCGGCCAGAAGTCCAGACGCTGAACCCAATTTTCGACGGTTTTCAAGCATAAATCGGCCGATACTGCTGCAATCAATCGTCGCTGGCTTGTTGGCATAGACCATAGACTTGACGTAGCCCCACAGGAAATAGTCTAACGGCGTCAAATCGCTCGACCGAGGCGGCCAAGCGACTAGACCATTTCGTGAGATAACACGTTCTCCAAACTTAACTTGGTTTCCAATAAATTGATTGTGACATTCGCTGTGTGGCTTGTGGCGGCGTCCTGTTGGAACCACATGTCCTCCAAGTCCATATCATCCAATTGGGGTCAAGCGGCTTCAGTTTTTGCGTCAATTTAATTTGGTAAGGATGTAGGCCAAGATCTTTTCGCAAAATTCGCCACAACGACGTCACAGAGATGCCCAACGCTTGAGAACGACGTGTGAGAGACACATTTGGGCTTTCTTCAACTGAAGCCTCAGCGGCAGCAATATTCTCGACACTACGGGCACTTCTTTGTCTCACTGGCACGGGAACATTTTGTACTGTGCCTGTGGACTCAAATTTAGGATCTGCTAAGACGATTATGACGACCATAAATTGGACGTAGCGCTCTTAACGTTGAGGCCACTGACTCCGAATTTCGGTAGTAAATTTTAATAATTTCGACTCGTTGGCTCTTATATCTTTCCATCATGAAATGGCAAACCTTACTGAAGAGAAATGTCAAAAGAGCGGCAAGAAATTCGGCGTCGTTGGCTGTCCCTGTCGCTCTACTTTTGTAGCGTCCCTGTTGAAAAACCCGTTACCTAGTAACGAATAAGAGATGGGTTCTGTCTGTTTCATAACCAGGGAAATGTGGCATATACAATAAAAAAACAAACTGATGGAAAAATCACTGTGCTCTCTTGTTGATATTATCACAGGAGAGGAGACCATAACTGCTGAGATATCATACCAAGAAAATGAAAATCAGTTCATTGGATGTAGGTACATGAGGACATTACGCTCTTTCTTCTTTCCTGCCCAGCATTTTGCAATACATATCAAAAATAAAATCAGCTCTTTCAGTTTTGTTTTTTATAACATTTTTTAACCGAGCAGTATATTTAACAATAACTATATTATTATTATTTTTAATACTTTCAGGTGAATTAAATAAAAAAAACGCCTCAAAAAAAGGAGAGAGTGAGAGTGTAAACAGCGATTGAGCGCGTGCGCAATTCAGAGTAGATACATCAGTAAATAATTTTTTTCCAATCATTAGATCATTTTCAAAGCCAAATCCTGTTAAAATTAAATAGTCCGTTTTAAAACATAATTTAAAAGCGCATATTAGAAAACCCCAAAAAGTCAAGAAAAATCTACCGGGATAATATCGGTTGAAAGCGTTTTAAGCTCTAACGAAAACCTTTTCTTTTATTTTCCTTTTGTTCTAAATTTATTTCGATATACAATTTATAAGATAAACAGGGACTTAAAGCCGATTATTCATAAAGAGAGCCAATTTATCTGTGTATGCTTAACTACTTATCAGTAATTAAACGTTTTCAATTTAAACAAACAAAAAAGTGCATAAGATACACTATACAATTAAAAACAAAGCAAATACAACTTACATAGAAAGCTATTTTTTAGAAAAACAAATATTAAGGTGATAAAACAATAATATTAAGGGTTTTTTTTGCTAGGAATTAAAATTGCAAACATACACTAAAAACAACAAAGAGCAAAGATTTTTTTTCTAAAAATAAATAATATATCTATCTCTTCCTTAAAAAGCAAATACACATTTTTGTACTTAATTTTTTGTCTAATTTAAAAAAAAGTAACTTCTAAGTAGGAAAAGCCAATCTACAAAGGCCTTCGTATCAAGGAAAAACAAAAATAAAGTCGAGGTAATAAATCCTTCAAATAGAAAAATAAAAATATATATTTTTATCCCACTTTAAAGACAGATACTTATATATTTTTATAACTAACTAAAAACAAAAAGTTTTATATTTTTTTAAAAAAGAAACATTTAAAAAACCGCTAAAAAGCAAATCTCCACTTTAATTCAAAAAAAATTGTATAACTATTTTTTGTTTTTAATTGTATAAATTAAAAATTAGGATCTTTGTACTCTTAAGAGCATAGAAACTGAAAAATTAATTTAAAAAGGACTGTAAACAATATATTATAAAGTCAAACTACGCACGCGTGAATCGAAATTTATCGCTTAACTGAATTAAACTTAACAAAAACAAATCACAACAACCAGCAGCTAACAACAACAAACAAAAAAAAAGATATCGAGCAAGCAATCAACGAAAGAGAACGGTTGTTTTGATTTTTTTTATTCTATTTTTGAACGCGAATTGATGAGCAGCATAATGCGCCAAAAGGACATCCGACCAGCACCCGCTCTAATTGAGTTTAAGGGGATGAAATTTTTGATCACAGATCGGCCATCTGATGTTACCATACAACACTATATTGTGGTAAGTTGTGTACTGTTGTAGTTTTAATGAGTTAGATGGGTTAATTAATTTCGTTTCACTTGCAGGAACTGAAGAAAAACAATGTGAGCACTGTTGTACGCGTATGCGAGCCAAGCTATAAAAGTGATGAGCTTGAATCTCAGGGCATTGCCGTAAAAGATTTAGCATTTGAGGATGGCACTTTTCCGCCACAGAATATCGTCGATGAATGGTTCGAGACATTGAAGCAAAAGTAAGTACTAACAGTGACATAGTAATTGGATTAATGGCAAATAACAACGTAGCAGAGAAAAGTAAAAATATGTAATAGGAACTTCAAATTTTATAATACCTAGTCCATTTTAAACACAATTTTTAGTAGTGCGACCTTATTCATATCACTGATACCTAAAGTCCGAAGTGGGTCTCAACCAACACGCCTTCCAGTTCACTGATAACTTTATGGTTAGTAATTTCTTCGTTTGTTTTCCCTGTCAGGAAATCGGACACTTGATACCATTCAGCTGGTAAAGTAACTACTTTTTGCAGCATTAAAAACATGAATGTGAACGACGAATCGGTTTTTTGTTCGACCATATAAAGTTAGCTTTCATCCTCAGTAGCGTAGATGTAAGAACGACAGAATACTAAGCAGGAAATTCTATGGTTGATCCTGACAAGAAGGCGAGTATATAAAGGTGTATGTAAAAACCGACATAATTGATCCTCGGTAGCGAAAAAAAGTAGTTGCTCTCTTGAGTTTGTCAGTGGCCTACATTCAAACATCTCTTTCGAACGTCTGACAAGCACCCTCTAACTAGTATACGACAGAAATCGTCTCTATTTAGCCGTTCTAGAAAAATATAGAAAATGGTTTTGAGGTGCTGCAGGACTAAACATTAATTTAGCGAAAACAAATATAGTACCGTTCACAAGGAAAAGAAAACTTCAGAGACTGAAAGCAATACGACTATCAGGCACGACATTGATACAAGTCAATTAAGTAAAATAACTAGGACTACACCTAGATAGTAAACTCATCTGGCGTAAACACACGGAAGAGATTTCAAAGAATGCAACACGCGCTCTTATGATATGAAAGAGTTTAGCAGGAAAATCCTGCTAATAGCATCCTGCATGTACATGGCAATTGTGAGACCCATGATCACATACTGAGCTGTAGCATGGGCAAAACGAACCAGCCTAGTAAGTCACAACAAGAGATATTCCCAACAAAGTGCAAAAGATTGACGTTCCTATGCATTACCGGAGCAATGCGTACATGCCCAACTGCAACCATGGAGGTACTCCTAGAGCTTACCTCTCTACACCTCATGGTTGAGGATACGGCAGAAAAAACTATCCTGAGGATGGCAAAAGAAGAAATTGGAAGAGAGAAATGCATTGGCTCGAATGAGTACGATGTACTACTCGCAAAACTTCCACTTCTAACTATACCCAAGGATGATAGTATCAGGAGACTCAATTTTGAGAAATACTTTATAACGAGCTCAGCAATAAGAAACATTGGAGCAATTAATCCATGATCTATGGACTGAGCATTGAGGATTGATTGATAGGATTGAAAAGAAAAAAAGAACCGCATCTTTTAAAAACCTTCAGGGCCTAAGGCAAGCTAAGAAACTTTTATACCCAATTTCACAGTGGCAGCTTAATCCTGGCCTTACCTAAGTGTAGGATTGAACATAAACTTCGCTTAAGTATTTTTCGTTTTCACAGTCCATAGTTAAGCTTGGTTTAGTAAAACCACCAAATTAGTGTCATTGTGAACCATTTATCGTGTTGACTGTATGCGAATGTGTGTGCCAACTGAAACTATGAGTGTGCGTGGAAGCGAAGCATGCCGATGTTGTTGCATGCTCAGTGTTAGAGAGTATTTCCACCAATAAGGAAGAGATAATATGACATTTTTCTTGAACAGCATTGCGAAACATAATTATATGGTTGCTTATTTAGGTTTTCTTCAGAGTATTTTGGGATCAATATTATCTTATTGCACTTGGCAATTATGTATTCTCTGGATTGATACTTAAGCCACGGAAGTCGGTGGCTTAAATTTAGGCATTATTTAAGTGAAGTTTATCGTTAAACCTGCACTGTGGAAACCAAATTTGTGTTAATCCTCCGGGTATTAGGGGAAAAACAACCTTAGAATCCTCACAGGTCTCCTAACGGGACACTGCAGACTGAGGGAACATCTGAGGAAAATGGGTTTATCAGAAGAAGGTCTCTGCAGATTCTGTGATGAGAACGCAGAAACCCCAGATCACATTATAGAATCCTGTGGGGCAGGGTATAAGCAGGGGACACAATCGCACAATAGACCACAAGGTCGCAGTGCACTAAACCCTCTTCATTATTATTATTATTATTATTACAAATATCAAAATAATGAAAATGTCAACTCGGCGAACGAAAAGTTGAGCCATCTAAAAGCTCTGTTTCAATCCTTTAAGGACGCCTCTAAGCCGCTAGTGATAAAAATAAAGCCGCGGGCCTTCTACAAACAAAACAGATTTAGGTCCTGAAAACATTTCTTAGTCAATTCAAGTTGGTGCATTAGGTGCTGCTTCAAAACCTGAAGCGTATTTACCTTACAACACCTGGCCATGTGCGAAAACAGGCGTGGATTTGGAAAAAATTAGTATTTAAAGTTACTAACAAGCTGCTGACAAGCTCCGGTGTCATGGTATATCCATAAAATATTAGGGTCGTAGTTACATCGAACGAGTTAAACCAAAAGCCATTGCTTTCTAGGTGAAGTCTGTAATAATAAAGAGTAGGAGAAGAGAGGTTCATCAGGCAAGAGAATTCCAAACTAATTAAATAGAAAGCAAACAGGATTAGCATTAAAAAGGACTCCTAGGTGCTTAAACTAATCGACCTACCTTAACCACTGCAACTTCCATATCCATACTACTTTATAAAATGCAATGTCCGTCTGTCCCTTCATAACTCGAGAACCATTCGTCCGATTTTCATGATTTTTTTTCTGATCTATAGATATGTGGCCTAATTAGGCCGTAGGGTAGCAGGTGAGAATTGTAGAAGATTAAATAGGTTGCGGCGAGTAAGAGGGATCTCACGAAACGTTAGCGAAACTCGAAATTGCAAATCGAGTGAATTCATTTTCAGTGTTCTACATTTCGAGCGATTCGGAAACTCTGAAATTTTTTCGATATCACAATTTCACTTTGTCTCAATTCCAAAAATTTTGAAATCGAAATCGAATACAGTGAAATGTAGAACACAAAAAATTCATTTCCGATTTCATTTCGAGTGAAAGTGAAATGTATAACCTAGCAGATAATGAATTGAAAATAGATCTTATTTGGCTAAGTGCGAACAAATTTGTTATATTGATTACAGTTGCGCTCAGGGGAAGTTTTATATTACGTTCGTGCACCTCGCACGACGCTCATTCAGAATGCACATTGTAAATGCTCATGAATGGAATGGCGTAGTTGAATTTGATGTAGGTAATGAATATGCATAAAACAAACTACGTACATATTATGTACGTTCATATAAGTAGTTTGTGATGTGTAAATAGGTTTGCGCAATGGTACATACATATGTATATTTGAGATATGCAGCTATGGAAAGTGTAACGATATGATCGCGTAGTATAAATAATCAAATCATACCTGTGACGACATAAGGGAAATATTATGTCCATTGACTTAAAATTAGTACTTTGAAATTTGGCATGCTGTTTATAAATTATCATAGGTAATACAAAAAAATAATAGCACAACGCAAAAAATATAATTACTTAACATGTTTTCAATGTTTATCCCGTAAGGGTGTAATCGGGCTAATGGCCGATTTAAAAAATTCTTACAACATTGTACTGGCTACATCCTCCGGATCAATTGGAAGTTATTTAGGGAGAGAATGGGGGAAGGGGAAACGGAGATATAGGGGCTATTTTGGGAACTACTCGTCCATAGCCGGAGTTGACCTCCGACAGCCAAGTTTTTCACATGGACAGATATATATTGCATGTTCGTGTGCGGGCTGCAGTGTTACTTGCGCCCACAAATAACGTGTATAGTTTACAAAAAGGCATTGCGTTAAAATATTTTGTAAGCTTAAAAAAAGAGGAAAAAATATAATCAAACGTACAATGAAAGCGTTGCCATTTTGACTGCTTTCCAGTCAAATCTGACTGGATTGATATGCATTTAGCTGGAAGATTTTTTAAAATCCAGCCGGCTGGTTTTTTAGCTGGATACGAATTTTGTTTGACTGTTTTTAAATGTTTCGTGTAATATCTTTTCTATCAATATAAATTTTTAAATTCAAAGTGGAAATAGAAAAAAATAAAAAAAACGAACAAATATTGCTTGAATTTCACTTTTTTTGATGCTCAGGGGTCAGATCACGTAAAATAAAAACGATTGAACGATATCGTTTTCTCGCATGCTGTCTCTATCATATCTGTGGAAATAAACAGAGACTGCTATTGTCGAAACGATGTCGTTCGATCGTTTTCATTTTACGTGATCTGTCCCCTGAGCTTGGAAGCATATCCCACTCATACAATGAACCAATTTATGCGTTTGCATTTGCACAATTACTTGCCTTTGCCAAATTGCAAGCAAATATTTGTAACTGAAAATTTATCAGTTGTTGTGTGAGGTCAACTTTCCTATACCGGCCGAAGTACCTAACAAAATAATTGGTTGGTACAGAGAGATTGCTATATAAAGATCATTTATAAGTTAATACATTTTTTATATCCTCCACTTAAAGGAATATTCGCTTTGTCATTACGTTTGTAACGTCAAGAAAGAGTCACCGGTTTTGACCAGGATCAAGTTCTGAATCGATTCAGCCATGTCCGTCTGTCTGTCTGTCTCTCTGTTAAAAACACAATAGCGTCAAAAGACATAAGAAGTCATCGAAAAAGCCTAGAAAATCGATCTAGGCGAATGAAATTCTGTGAGATGACTTCTTTTTACCGTCGTCAGGTTGATATTGAAAATATAGGCTATATCGGTCAAGTAGTTCTGGTTGTGGTACCTCTCACACCAGACCAATATTAGACTCATGCCCATGCCTGCATCTACTAACTCATATGGATAACTTGTTGCATGACTTGTAGATGTATGCAGTGGAGGATATCAAAAGCAACGGCCAGACCATTAATAAAACTTTTACTTGTATTTTTATTTTGTTTATACTTTCATGGCTGGATTTTTAGCTGGATTTTTGTTAGAATTTCTTTGGCTGTTTTTTTGACTGGATTTTAGATTTTTGGCTGTTTTTTTTCCAGTCAAATCTGACTGGAAGGCGGATTTTAAAACGGCAACGCTAACAATGATATGTAACTTTAAAAAAAATTTAAAAGAAACCGGCGGGCAGAGCCGCGGGCATTGCTATTCTTTCATAAACCAGAACTGATCACACGGATACCTAACTATCGCCTTTTAAATTTCTTTCAGTTATCAACAAAATCCAGAAGCTTGTGTTGCTGTCCACTGTGTAGCTGGCCTAGGTAGAGCTCCAGTTTTAGTTGCCTTGGCATTGATCGAGCTCGGTCTTAAATATGAAGCAGCTGTTGAAACTATCAGAGAGTAAGTATTGAAATTACATCCCACATCTCACAGATCCTTAACAAGAATTTTCTGTGTTTTTTTTTTATTAGCAAACGACGAGGCGCTATTAACGCTAAGCAACTCTCCTATTTAGAGCGATACAGGCCAAAATCAAGGCTAAAGCACAAAAATGGCCACAAAAATTCATGTAGCGTGCAATAGATATCAAAATAAAATTCCCACCAGATAAAAAGTGTTCATTTTAACCGAATAACAAAAGAAATAAAAATTTAATGAGGCAACTTATCCAAAAATAAACAAAAAATTAGAAAAATAATGAAACACAAAACAGGAGAACTAAAACAACTCAAAATATACCAATAATTGTATAAAACAAAAAATTGAATTAGAAAAGAACAAAGCTTTCAAAACCACCCCCCACAAAATATCCCGTCCTCTGTTTTTGCGCATCTCTTTCGCTTTTCTTATTTTTCATTTGATTGTATGTAATAAGTATTCCATTGTTTATTGTAAGAAATAACCGTTGAATGACTACTTTTGGTAGAAAAGATTTATTTTGTTTGTTATCATTTTAGTATCTTGCACTTAAAGTAAAAAAAAAATATCGTAAAAAGCATTCAAAACAATGAAGAATAAATAAAATTTTTTTTTAGAAAAAAAAATCTACCTAATTGTAATTGTAATGATAAAAATTATATATATAAACTTCAATATATCATTGCAAACGAATCAATGATTAAAACAAGTGAATGAACAATGTTAATGTAAAACTATTATAAACTAATAGTTAGCTATGTAGTATAACAAATAATTGAACAAACAAAATTACGCAAGAAGATTGTAAAAAGAATAAATTTAAAAATAACAACTAGACAAGCAAACCTTGTTATTCGGCAACATTGTTGCCACAATTGGACGTATTGTAGATTTCTTAAGGAAATAAATTATTTTCAAAACTTCTTCTTATTCATTCTAAGCCATAAGGTGGGCAATTCAATTCCTTTTTTTAAGAACAAAAGTCCGTGAGTCTTTTCTCTAACGAAGTTCCTGCGACCTTGCAAAATATATGTATTTATATATATGTGTATTATCAATCTTCAAAGCAATAAACACTTTCGATACAAAATGTATTTGAACAAAAACAAAGATCAAAAGAGTTTTTAGAATTTTCAAAAAATATAATTAAATGTGCAATAGAGCAATTTTGTTTAGTAAAGTGGCAACACTATGCAGTAATTATAAAATAATATCTATGTATCTAAAAGAAATTCTAAAATGATCAACTCACAACAACACACCATGTAAAGCCAGTCACATCAAATAACAACTGTTCGATTGGTTATTACAAGACAAATCACAAAACAAGGAAAATTATTTTAATACTTATTCCTCCTCCTCCTCTCCTTCTCCCTCTGAAAATTAGAAAGAAAGGTAAAACGAATAGAGGAGAAAAAAAAACAAATCCAATTCAAAAGCAAACATGGAAAATAAGAAAAATAAATATTAAAAGCAAAAACAAGTGAACAATTATAAAAAAAATAAAACTAAACGGAAAAGAAACACTTTTTATATTATATATATTATTATACATTATTATTAATTAATTAAAAAAAAAACAACAACAAAAAAGAGGAAGAAAGTAAATAAAAATTATAAAAAATGATAATAAAGAAAAATCACATAAAACATATAAATACTTTGGAGTTTCATTGTTTGTAAGATATGCCATTAGTATCATCAATAGCCATATTTTTCGCCGGATCTCCATTGCAGTGTCATCCATGAGTAAGTAGCGCCTTAACTACCTCGAAGTTGGAATAGGAAGAAAAAATTAAAAATGACACACAAAATATCGATGTTAGCCACTAAAGGACCATTCACATGAGAGCGAATGAACGAATTGATGAAATGTGAACAAACAGCTTTTTAAGCATTTATGAACAGGAAATTCCACATTTTACTATCCCAAGAGTAGGATAATTAATTATCCCATCAAAATGTATTAACAAAACCAGTTTATAAACAGTTTAAATAACAAAATTTCGAATTCCCAACTTTTTGCCGCGAACGAAACCACCCTGGCGCGAATAGTCAGTTTATTCACAATCTACATCATTTAAATCGCGTTCCACAAAATCGCGAATAAAAAATTCGTTGGAACTTAACCTTATTCCAAGTCCAAGAGGAGAATGTCTTGGAATAATAAAATGGGCAATTTTCTGTTTATAAATGCACAAAAAGTGGTTTGTTCGCATTTCATGAATTCGTTCGTTCGCTCCCATGTGAATGGTCCTTAATGCATTACTGCAGAAATCGTTGTAGCTGTAGGACATAAAAAAAAATAGGTGGCGCAACAGGCGGGTAGACATTCAGGCCCAGCTTCTCGCAACCGTTAGTTTGTGGAGTTTCTATTTCTATTTTTTTTTTCTTGATAGGAATTGCGGACTGATATATAGCTGTAGGACATACCCAACGTTTAAGAATTCCTATCGATCTCACAGCGGTTACTAATTTTTGGCAATTGGGACTCTATTCTGTCCGCTCCGGTGGACCCTTTATGGTTTTGCTCTGACCATATCAGAGGTGTTCGAGGTGTTGCATTGATTCAGGCACCTAAGATATCTGTCTATCGGAATGGTTAAGGTTAAGGTATTTTGCACACGACATTGGCGCTGAAATGTTAGACACGTTTATATATACTCTACTCACCCCTAATCCCTTGGCGTTTGTCGTAAACCACTCGTATTTCACAACGATTTTTGATTTGTGTTTGTAACTTTTTTGAGACAAATAGGTTGAATTGATGGTGAACGCATAGAAAAGGAAATAAAATTGGTAAACAAAAGTTTAAAAAAATCTGAACTTCGTTTCCCAACGACACGAAACACGAGTCGTGCCGACTATTCATACAGCACGTCGCAGTTATTCTTCTCGTTAAGAGATGTGCGGCAAATGCAATCATTCCTTGCCTTAATCTACAATTCTGTCGCTGCGTAGTGTTTACATTTTAAAACCTATATTAAAATTATTAATTTCGGTAGGCAGCCGATACATCTACATTGGAAAACATTTCCCATTTCACACGATACCTGGATACCATCTACCTTGACTGGGATTCTGATTCTGAAATGAATCGACGGAAAACAAAATCTTATAGAGATTTCGAAGCGAACGAAATGCAAATCGCTTGGTTCCTAGATTCCAACAAATCTATCATTCAATTGGAGCGTCTGATCTTGTTCTCCTTTCTAGACTAGGATTATTGAAAGCCTTTCGCCTCACTAAATTTAAGCAATGTCCAATGTTCCTACCTACATAGGCTATGGTTGGTTCAAGGAATTTCAAAATTGTACACCGCATTCTTTTAATCTAGTCCATTATTTACCAATCGATTTTACCAATTCGGCCATCTTGTCGCAAATTTCTCAACGCAGTCCAGTCACTGTAAAAATATAAAATTCCCATACAAAAATCTCTCCGAGATAATAGCCGCCCAGAAATAGTAGCAGGTACGATGTGGAATATTTGATCGGCTCCTAGTCAAAGTTTCGCGCCAATTCAAGCGAAGTGACAGTATTGCTAGAGATGTTCTACTACAAAGGAATGTAGTAGATGCTAGAGATGTGTAAATAAATTAGATAGGTACTCACTTTTATGCTTTATTTTTGCGTTTTGTACTTTCAACTAAAATGAATTAAAGTCATTTCCCTCGTTAAACAATTTTATTTATTTTGCAGTATTTTAACTAAATATTTATACCAATATTGCAGTCCCTTTAAATCATATCTTCCTTTTTAGAGTCAAACTCAACCAATCTTACCAAATGAGCCGTCCAACAAAATTCAATCTTCTGCAGCTCCGGTGAATCGTATTTTTCATGTACAAATAAAAACACAACCGTTCGCAGAAGTACGCTAGTTGTATAGAATTCTAATCAATTCCACACTAAAGTGTTTTCCTTGGTGCAGCAGATTCCTCAAATTGGTCCAGATTTCGACTGGTGTTTTGGATAGCTTAATAAATATGACTTTTACTAACGATTGATTACTGAAAAATATGGTATTTGGTGACATGTATAAAGTCATTTTGACTTAAATTTGCACTTAGTGAATTTTATGCCCCAGTTATAGCTATCATTCAAATGCATCATTGGAACAAATCAATGGAGTGGTGATTTAATTTTGTAACAATCATTGAGAAATTCCAGTCAACCGAGGAAATGCGTGCAAGCTCAATGCTGCTCGTTGAGCTTTTGCGTTTGTTTATATTTGTAATTTCTTTCTGTCACCAAAAACATTATTCCATTATATAGGATCGGTGTTGCCGCCGAACGCAGCGTAATGCCGCCTTCTTGCAAGAGTATAGCTTTTTTGACATTTTGTTAACTTCTCTTTCCAGTTCAGCTTCCGATATAATTTTAGACCCAAGAAGCTAACTCTATTTGAGAGATTAATAGGGGATCCTGGGACTGGGATCCTACGACATCTCTCTGAATATTTGTTTATCTCTATAGAGATATTGGGGTCAGACTACCCCAACCCTGCATCCGGTTTATTTCAGAGAAGAGTGGAGAGGACCCCTCCCTGAGGAGTTCTCCCTTATGCTTTTCTTTTGATCGAGCTACCTCCAAATGAACCATTAACTACTCTGCCTTTGAGTATGTGCTCCACAATCTAAAGACGGATTATGTATGTAAATCTCAGGTAGTAAGTAGAATGCCGGACAGAGTGACAGGTAGTATACTGAACGCAGCGCCGTTTATAGCTGGACAGGAAAATGATTTGTTTCAAAAAGGGAAAATAAAAAGTAGATTCATTTATTAAATTTAATGTATGCACATTTTTGATACTTAAAACTTTCGTTAATCAAACAAATCTTGAAGGAAATTTCGGGCCACAAATTAATATCACTCTATCGCAATGCATTCCATTTGACAGGCAGTTGTAGTCATTGTACTAAACTATAGCTATCTTACTTACGCTTTTATATATTTTCCAATAAAAAAATATGTCTTAATCATTTTTTGTTAAATATATATATTCATACATAACCTGTTTTTATTTGTCTACTTAATTTTCATACTTTTTGTTGTTTGTTTTATTTTTATCTCTCTCAATATATATAATATGTATATTATATATAATTCTTATTTCTTGTTTTAATTTTAAGGCAATTTTTTTCTTCAATAATTAACACGTCTCTTTTTTTTAAATTGTTTTTCTTTTTAATTCTAATTTATCTAGTGATAAATGGTATTTGTTGCTTTAAGAAAGACTTACAAATTTGTGGTTAGTATTTTGTTTTATGGTGTTTTTAAATCTATTAACTTATTTCTTTTTCCTGGATAGTTTTTTTTATTTCTTTTTAGTTAACAGTTTTGTTTTTATCTTATTTAAGGTTAGTTTATTTGTTTTAAATTTTTCTGAGGGAATAGCAGTTTATTTTTCGTTTTAATACTAGACTGATAGGAACGTAGTAAGCCAGAACAATTTTGCTTTTGTTGGTAAGGTTTAAAATCAGAAGGAGAAACCTCATTTCTATCATTAAATTTGCTTATTTAGTTCTATAATTAAAATTTAATTTTATTAATTGATATGACTATTATTATCAATTACACTAAACTTAAAGTTAATTTAATTAAATTATTTCCTACATCATTACAAAATCAAAAGAACATTGGGTGTAAATACATATTAATTAAGAGCAAAATAAATTTGTGTATTTTAAGTTACATATTGCAATAATGCAATGAGTCTTTTTTTTTTTTTTTCATCTTAGTGGCATGTTGTGGTGCGCAATTTTTTAACCGAAAGTTCAAATGTCATCGACATAGCGTAGAATTTCTTCCGTTTCAGTTTCTACCAGGTTTTATCGGAAATTTTGGCGATGATTGAAAGAAAAGATATGTATTTTATAAATTGCCTACATAAGAAATAAATAGTTTAAGAAAGCCAATCGAAACATTCTTTCAAAAACATTACAAAATAAGTTCAATGACTACAGGAATTAAACATAGCTTTAGGGTGGCGTATATTCTATAAAAAAAATATGCGGATGGCACAGGTGAAGGTCACTCTCGGCACAATAAAATCGAAGAAAATGAAAGATTTCCCACATCTATGATAGGGCAAGAAGAGAACCCACGTCCAGTCAATGAAGAACTAGTTCCACCAACTAGTATGGAAGAAGTTGGCGTAGCTATAAAAAAGCTTAAGAACAACAAGGCCGCAGGCTCTGATGGACTACCAGCGGAGCTCTTTAAATGCGGTGGTGATGTTTTGGTAGGGAGCATGCACCGAATCATCAACCAAGTATGGGTGGAAGAAAACATGCCCGATGACTGGACTATCAGCTCAATATGCCCCATCTACAAAAAAGGCGATCCTATGTCTTGCAAGAACTATCGAGGCATATCCCTGCTAAATGTCGCATACAAGATTCTATTCCAACGTACTGTGTGAACGTCTAAAACCGTTCTGCAACACACTAATCGGCACGTACCAGTGTGGTTTTCGGCCCGGAAGATCGACTGTAGACCAAATTTTTACACTGAGACAAATCTTGGAAAAGACCAACGAAATTCAAGTCGAAACTCACCACCTATTCATCGACTTCAAATCCGCGTATGATAGCAGACATCGTCAGGAGCTCTATATGGCGATGGCCGAATTTGGAATCCCGGCAAAACTGATTCAGCTGTGTCGCGTGACGATGGAAAACACGCGCTGCAACGTGCAGTTTAAAAGCAGCTCTTCCGAACTTTTTCAAACATGCACCGGATTTCGGCAAGGAGACGCTCTATCATGCGACTTCTTCAATCTCGTACTGGAGCAGATAGTGCGCAGGGCAGGTGTCAACACGGAAGGCACTATCTTCAACAGGCTATGCGGACGATATTGACATCATCGGTCGCTCCCAGCTTGCCGTGATAGAAGCGTTCACGGCGATTGAAGAACAGGCGAAATCCGTTGGACTTGTAGTAAATGAGGACAAGACTAAGTACATGTTACTAATTTTGGTGTGGCAATTGGGCCTCTATTCTGTCCGCTCTGGTGGACCCATTATGGTTTTGCTCTGGCCATATCAGCTTCGAGGTGTTGCATTGATTCAGGCACCTAAGATATCTGTCTATCGGAATGGTTAAGGTTAAGGTATTTTGCACACGACATTGGCGCTGAAATGTTAGACACGTTTATATATACTCTACTCACCCCTAATCCCTTGGCGTTTGTCGTAAACCACTCGTATTTCACAACGATTTTTGGTTTGAGTTTGTAACTTTTTTTAACACAAATAGGTTGAATTGATGGTGAGCGCATAGAAAATAAAATAAAATTGGTAAACAAAAGTCTAAAAAAAAATCTGAACTTCGTTTCACAACGACACGAAACACGAGTCGTGCCGACTATTCATACAGCACGTCGCGGTTATTCTTCTCGTTAAGAGATGTGCGGCAAATGCAATCATTCCTTGCCTTAAACTACAATTCTGTCGCTGCGTAGTGTTTACATTTTAAAACCTATATTAAAATTATTAATTTCGGTAGGCAGCCGATACATCTAAATTGGAAAACATTAGCCATTTCACACGATACCTGGATACCATCTACCTTGACTGGGATTCTGAATCTGAAATGAATCGACGGAAAACAAAATCTTATAGAGATTTCGAAGCGAACGAAATGCAAATCGCTTGGTTCCTAGATTCCAACAAATCTATCATTCAATTGGAGCGTCTGATCTTGTTCTCCTTTCTAGACTAGGATTATTGAAAGCCTTTCGCCTCACTAAATTTAAGCAAGGTCCTATAGATACAATCTTTAAAAATTTCCTACCTACATAGGCTATGGTTGGTTCAAGGAATTTCAAAATTGTACACCGCATTCTTTTAATCTAGTCCATTATTTACCAATCGATTTATTTACCAATTCGGCCATCTTGTCGCAAATTTCTGAACGCAGTCCAGTCACTGTAAAAATATAAAATTCCCATACAAAAATCTCTCCGAGATAATAGCCGCCCAGAAATAGTAGCAGGTACGATGTGGAATATTTGATCGGCTCCTAGTCAAAGTTTCGCGCCAATTCAAGCGAAGTGACAGTATTGCTAGAGATGTTCTACTACAAAGGAATGTAGTAGATGCTAGTGATGTGTAAATAAATTAGATAGGTACTCACTTTTACGCTTTATTTTTGCGTTTTGTACTTTCAACTAAAATGAATTAAAGTCATTTCCCTCGTTAAACAATTTTATTTATTTTGCTGTACTATAACTAAATATTTATACCAATATTGCAGTCCCTTTAAATCATATCTTCCTTTTTAGAGTCAAACTCAACCAATCTTACCAAATGAGCCGTCGAACAAAATTCAATCTTCTGCAGCTCCGGTGAATCGTATTTTTCATGTACAAATAAAAACACAACCGTTCGCAGAAGTACGCTAGTTGTATAGAATTCTAATCAATTCCACACTAAAGTGTTTTCCTTGGTGCAGCAGATTCCTCAAATTGGTCCAGATTTCGACTGGTGTTTTGGATAGCTTAATAAATATGACTTTTACTAACGATTGATTACTGAAAAATATGGTATTTGGTGACATGTATAAAGTCATTTTGACTTAAATTTGCACTTAGTGAATTTTATGCCCCAGTTATAGCTATCATTCAAATGCATCATTGGAACAAATCAATGGAGTGGTGATTTAATTTTGTAACAATCATTGAAAAATTCCAGTCAACCGAGGAAATGCGTGCAAGCTCAATGCTGCTCGTTGAGCTTTTGCGTTTGTTTATATTTGTAATTTCTTTCTGTCACCAAAAACATTATTCCATTATATAGGATCGGTGTTGCCGCCGAACGCAGCGTAATGCCGCCTTCTTGCAAGAGTATACAGGGTAACTCTAGCTTTTTTGACATTTTGTTAACTTCTCTTTCCAGTTCAGCTTCCGATATAATTTTAGACCCAAGAAGCTAACTCTATTTGAGAGATTAAAAGGGGATCCTGGGACTGGGATCCTACGACATCTCTCTGAATATTTGTTTATCTCAAACTATAGAGATATTGGGGTCAGACTACCCCAACCCTGCATCCGGTTTATTTCAGAGAAGAGTGGAGAGGACCCCTCCCTGAGGAGTTCTCCCTTATGCTTTTCTTTTCATCGAGCTACCTCCAAATGAACCATTAACTACTCTGCCTTTGAGTATGTGCTCCACAATCTAAAGACGGATTATATATGTAAATCTCAGGTAGTAAGTAGAATGCCGGACAGAGTGACAGGTAGTATACTGAACGCAGCGCCGTTTATAGTTGGACTGAAAAATGATTTTTTTCAAAAAGGGAAAATAAAAAAGTAGATTCATTCATTAAATTTAATGTATGCACATTTTTGATACTTAAAACTTTTGTTAATCAAACAAATCTTGAAGGAAATTTCGGGCCACAAATTAATATCACTCTATCGCAATGCATTCCATTTGACAGGCAGTTGTAGTCATTGTACTAAACTATAGCTATCTTACTTACGCTTTTATATATTTTCCAATAAAAAAATATGTCTTAATCATTTTTTGTTAAATATATATATTCATACATAACCTGTTTTTATTTGTCTACTTAATTTTCATACTTTTTGTTGTTTGTTTTATTTTTATCTCTCTCAATATATATAATATGTATATTATATATAATTCTTATTTCTTGTTTTAATTTTAAGGCAATTTTTTTCTTCAATAATTAACACGTCTCTTTTTTTTAAATTGTTTTTCTTTTTAATTCTAATTTATCTAGTGATAAATGGTATTTGTTGCTTTAAGAAAGACTTACAAATTTGTGGTTAGTATTTTGTTTTATGGTGTTTTTAAATCTATTAACTTATTTCTTTTTCCTGGATAGTTTTTTTTATTTCTTTTTAGTTAACAGTTTTGTTTTTATCTTATTTAAGGTTAGTTTATTTGTTTTAAATTTTTCTGAGGGAATAGCAGTTTATTTTTCGTTTTAATACTAGACTGATAGGAACGTAGTAAGCCAGAACAATTTTGCTTTTGTTGGTAAGGTTTAAAATCAGAAGGAGAAACCTCATTTCTATCATTAAATTTGCTTATTTAGTTCTATAATTAAAATTTAATTTTATTAATTGATATGACTATTATTATCAATTACACTAAACTTAAAGTTAATTTAATTAAATTATTTCCTACATCATTACAAAATCAAAAGAACATTGGGTGTAAATACATATTAATTAAGAGCAAAATAAATTTGTGTATTTTAAGTTATTGCAATAATGCAATGAGTCTTTTTTTTTTTTTTTCATCTTAGTGGCATGTTGTGGTGCGCAATTTTTTAACCGAAAGTTCAAATGTCATCGACATAGCGTAGAATTTCTTCCGTTTCAGTTTCTACCAGGTTTTATCGGAAATTTTGGCGATGATTGAAAGAAAAGATATGTATTTTATAAATTGCCTACATAAGAAATAAATAGTTTAAGAAAGCCAATCGAAACATTCTTTCAAAAACATTACAAAATAAGTTTAATGACCACAGGAATTAAACATAGCTTTAGGGTGGCGTACATTCTCTAAAAAAAATATGTGGATGGCACAGGTGAAGGTCACTCTCGGCACAATAAAATCGAAGAAAATGAAAGATTTCCCACATCTATGATAGGGCAAGAAGAGAACCCACGTCCAGTCAATGAAGAAATAGTTCCACCAGCTAGTATGGAAGAAGTTGGCGTAGCTATAAAAAAGCTTAAGAACAACAAGGCCGCAGGCTCTGATGGACTACCAGCGGAGCTCTTTAAATGCAGTGGTGATGTTTTGGTAGGGAGCATGCACCGAATCATCAACCAAGAATGGGTGGAAGAAAACATGCCCGATGACTGGACTATCAGCTCCATATGCCCCATCTACAAAAAAGGCGATCCTATGCCTTGCAGAACTATCGAGGCATATCCTTGCTAAATGTCGCATACAAGATCCTATCTAACGTACTGAGTGCACGTCTAAAACCGTTCTGCAACACACTAATCGGCACGTACCAGTGTGGTTTTCGGCCCGGAAGATCGACTGTAGACCAAATTTTTACACTGAGGCAAATCTTGGAAAAGACCAACGAAATTCAAGTCGAAACTCACCACCTATTCGTCGACTTCAAATCCGCGTATGATAGCATACATCGTCAGGAGCTCTATATGGCGATGGCCGAATTTGGAATCCCGGCAAAACTGATTCAGCTGTGTCGCGTTACGCTGGAAAACACGCGCTACAACGTGCAGTTTGGAAGCAGCTCTTCCGAACTTTTTCAAACATGCACCGGATTTCGGCAAGGAGACGCTCTATCATGCGTCTTCAATCTCGTACTGGAGCAGATAGTGCGCAGGGCAGGTGTCAACACGGAAGGCACTATCTTCAACAGGTCCGTCCAGCTGCTTGGCTATGCGGACGATATTGACATCATCGGTCGCTCCCAGCGTGCCGTTATAGAAGCGTTCACGGCGATTGAAGAACAGGCGAAATATAATAAGTAAATGAGGACAAGACTAAGTACATGCTATCAACAAACAAACAAGCATCTGTCCACCGCCTAGGACAAAACGTCACTATTGATAGCAACAATTTCGAGGTAGTTAAAGATTTCGCCTACCTCGGAGTAAACGTAAGCTCCACGAGTGACACCCCAGTGGAGATCCGGTGAAGAATTACCCTAGGAAACCGTTGCTGCTTCGGTTTGGCAAAACAATTGGGTTCAAAACTCCTAACTCGAAGGACGAAATGTGTGCTCTACAAAACCCTTATCCTGCCAGTTCTGCTTTATGGCGCCGAGTGCTGGACGATAAGCAAGAAGGGAGAGCTGATACTGGGCTCCTTCGAAAGAAAAATACTTCGGCAGATTTTTGGTCCTGTGTGCGAGGAGGGCGAATAGAGGAGAAGATACAACCGCGAACTCTATGAGCTGTACCAAGATGTGGATGTAGTCCAAAAAGCCAAAACACGTCGACTACATTGGCTCGGCCACATCGAGCGAATGGACAATAATGCTCCAGCTAAGAGGTTCTTCGAATCCCAGCCCCCAGGTTCGAGAAGACAAGGAAGACCGAACCTCCGTTTCAAAGACCAAGCCATCGCGGATGCCAGAGCGCTTGGTCTGGACAATTGGAAACAGCGTGCCCGGGATCGTAGAGGATGGAAGGCTGCAGTGTCTCAGGCAGAGACTCTTCATGGGTCGGGAGCTCGATAAGTAAGTAAGTAATAAATGAGTTTGCCAAACAGTTTAATGTCACCGATACGAGGTTCCAGGTCATTGCGATGCCCTAGCGAATTGCGAAGGTAATGAATTGGCTAGTCGAAGTGACAAATATTATAAAGTTACCTAACAACGTCTTTTGCAAAATATCAAACCCACTCCGATACCTACACATAGAAAGGCAAATTTTACTCGCCTGAATAAATCCCACACCGCAGAGCTAATATGGCCACACCTAGAACATAAACATCCACCCGACATCTTAATCACAAGAGATATTCCATTGCCACTTTAACAATCGTCATAATCAGACACTTTGCAATCTGTAGGCATGTCCCTAGGTTGGCTATCCTTTACAATGATTTTTGCGGATATACAGAGATATTATGTAAAAGAAGGATACAATAGTGCACTTTCTGTGTACTTGCCTCTTCCCCTGCTCTCGAAGGCTTACAGCTTCATTAAAAAAGAAATTCTTTCCAGAAACGTACAGTATGAAGTAAGCATTCAAAAGCTGTTGTATATAAATGGAGAGGAGTCCGACATTAAGTTAGCTCAAAAGGAGCGGAAGCAGATCATTTCTGTGGCTAATTTCTGTCCAAATTTGACTTTTTGAAAAAATGCATTGACAAAATTGATAATTAAACATAAATCTGTAGAAATCTTACAACTCAATCTTTTAATAGACTTGGTAATATCACGCCTTTTGGGATAAGTTATTCTTATGATGGCAACTGATAGAATACGAAATATACTCAATTATTCTGCCAAGCCCCTTTACATTTATGCATTAATTATTATCTACCTCTGCTTATTCCTAAACTATACTAATTATAAAATGTTTGTATTATCTTTAACAAATTAACGCTAAAAGAAACGTGGTCACATTTGTTTAGTAAATTTGACAAAAGTCGTTCGCCTACTATTCTATTCTATGAGATTCAGCAATAAGTATTATACTATGTGATCACCTTTCTTTTACACGATTAGTGGCCTATTTCCCAAACCTACAATAATTGTAAATCACAAAATTTGTAGATATTTTATAATTTTATGTTGTGATCTACAATTTGTAAGTTTATGACATAGGCAACAGAAACTTTTCTATACAATATGTTTTTTACTATGTTCTTTTTTTTATATTGCTTTTTTTCTTAAAAGTTATTCTCAGATATCTCGTCACAGCACAAAATTTCATTGACATTGTAATTTTTTTTTTAATTTGTTTTAATTTACTTAAGTTTGGTATAATGTTCTCTCTGAAATTTCTATTCTTATAGTTCTTCTTTAATAATTTGTTTAAAATGTGTTTTTTTTTTTTTTTGTGAACATTTTCTTTTGTATATTATAAATTCTATTAGTTCTTAGACGTGTATAATATCTATATTATTTATTAATCTTTTTTTCTTTACATATCACACTCACATTCAACTGGATTTTAGTTGCGCTGTCCTTAAGGTGCTTTAGAAAAATTAGTTTTTTTTAATCAAACAAAATTTATTGATTATATTAATTTCAATAGAATTTCAAAAGAATTTTTTATCGAAGTACAAGCAAACTAAACCTTGAATCGAATTAAATAAAATTAAAAAATATAATATTGGGCCCAACCGTTTTAAATAGAACTCTTAATTCTCTGACTATTTGAGACAGAGCATAATGTACATCAACTCATCTTCAAGATTCGGTCATATGAGGAATGGATCCTAGCATTGTTTGTCCGGTCCACAAGAAAAGGAAAGATAAACAGTGCCAACTATAAAGGTATCAGTCTCCTTAACATCGCATACGATAGCAATTATAGAGACTAGTAAGAGACTTCATCTACCTCGGTTCTGCAATAACATCTCAACATAAATTAAACGAAGAACAACTCTTGCCAATCGCTGTTTTTTTGCTTTTACATAGAAGGCAATTGAGTCGTGTTAGCCCTATCCCGAACAACTAAGGAGATTTTGTATAAAACTTGGTCCACCCTTCTATAGGGCGCTAAAGCTTGGGCTCTATCTAACGCGTATGAAAAAAAGAAAGATTATTTGTAAAATTTTCGGTTCCGTTTGCGTTGACAGGCTTTGGACTCGGTTTACACTGAACTGAAAAACCGCTTAATTAAGTCTAGTAAGAGCAAGATAGATCACAAAAAACAACATGCTCCTTTAACTGCGACGTCTAACGACAGGTGAACCTAGAACCGTAGTAGACGGAGAGCCAGCGACAAAAATGGTAACGTCCTTTCATTAAGAAAATATTTGGTATCATTGGATATAAATGATGCATATAAACAAACATTAAATGAATTATCTGCCACTTATCCGTTGGTGGGGAGGCTGTCGGTAGGGGGAAAAAGCGTCAAAAAATGTTACGTCAAAAACGGGGACTATCTTCGTTTAGACGGGAGGGGTAATTTTAAAGAAATAATCACCCCTATTCCCTTTGGCGTTTGTCGTATACGACTCATGTTTCGTGTCGTTGTAAAACGATGTGCAGATTTTTGTTTTAACTTTTGTTAACAGTTTTGTATTGTTTTCTATGTGTTCACCATTATTTCAATTCATTTGTTTAAAAAATGTTACAAAAATCGACAAAAAACGAAGTGAAAAACGAGTCGTTTATGACAAACGCCAACGGGAATAGGGGTGAATACTTAAAAATAAAACACACACGCACAATAAAGGACATTACAAATTTACGAAGCCAAAAATATGTTTTAAATTGTCTATAATGCAAATCAGCAAAATTTGTTTCTATAATGTGTAATTTTAAGCCAGAGACTGTTGGCAAAGAATGTTGTTGACATTGGTTGGTTGATTGAAAGTGGCTGCCTGCTGGGAAACGCCAACACACTTAGACCAGCAGAGGTCCATGTGATACCATGAAAATCGGATCATATAAGATCTCCCTACTAGTTGAACCATTTTGAGCTCTTTATAAAGCGTAATAGGCTTCTAATGGCTGTGTTTGTCAGATCACCCAAGTCGTTGTAATGGAACTCTCCCAAGTGAAGCTTCCTTCTACGAGAGAGAGCTGGGCAGAAACAAAGAAGGCGAGGAATAGTTGCCTCCTATTGCTCATCCATACAGCTTCTGCTTCAAGTCCAGTAATGACAACTATTGTGGTGTCGATATGCAATCTGTTAGGAGAAATTAATTTCTTAGAACGTTTCAAATCCAGCTTAGGCCAAATTTGTTTTATCGCTATACAAGTAGTGCCACTTGTTCACCTACGTTCTGCACTCTCAATAGCATCATCCAGCTTCAATTTTTGTTTGCATGTAGCAATTGGTATGTCTAGACCCTAAGGTACCTTTATCCGGCAGAATGGGTATTGTTGTTGGCGAGTTTTTCGGCCTTACAATTCCCTGGTATATCTGCAGTCGAAGGCTACTTGAGATGTAATAGAGATCGAATCCAAGGATTTGATAGCTGCTTGGCTTTTCGCAAAACTGCAAATATATGTCTTTAACGGATATGACGTTTTTCTTGACCCAATATATATGTATATATATTTTTTTTTTTCATTTCAAGTATTATTCATTTTTTTTAAGTACCCCTCTCGCATAAAGGAAGACGAGATAGGGCCCCCTCACACCCACATAGTAAAAAAAATGTTTGTATTTAACCCCTCTACAAATATCCGTTATCAATTTTCAGCGCCGAAGTTATCGTAGGTACTCGTGCCAATTAATTTGACAGATAATGAAGAGGATGAGTATAACGATGACGATGAAAGCATTCCTGATGTTCCATTTCGCAATTACGATGAGGACAGCAAAATGGCGCAAAACTATTCTTAGGAGGATATAATGTTAAAACATGATTTCTTCGAAAAGTACCAATTTCTCACTTGTTTTTATTTTATTTTTTTACTAATAAAAATGAATTATAACATTGCATCAGCCAGTGTGTTCGGCCTGAAATATGTGCCTGCCTTTTTGATTACGGGATTATAATGGCATTTTTAAATTGTTAGCATTTTTCCTAACTTTAATGAAATGACGTAATTAACCTCTTATTTTCTTAACCTACCCCGCAGTCTGCCAACATCTTCGTAACACCCAAACTATCTGCCTTTTTGATGTGTTACTTACAACGTAAGAGTGCATGTGGTATAATTACGTCTGCGTGTATCTAAAGTAAGTTACACAATATGCAAGTAAATGCATATATTGCAGCACTAAATAAGGTCTGCAAGGGATTAATATCAAACCAGAAGATGAGAAAAGCAGACAGTTAAAACCGAGCGAACTTCATATGGGGTAAGATAGGGAAACCCTCATCTAGTCAGTGTCATAAATAAACCTTGTCCACTTTGGGATTAATCACCCCTATCATGGAATCCGCCGGGGGGAATCATTCACGGAAAAGAATATTTTGGTATCGTAGCATCCGCAAAGTGAAGAGTTCCCCGTTTGGGAAAAATTCGATTTGAACGTTTTTAACGATACAGTGAAACTTATTCACAGTACCCACTCGGGGAACTGTTCACTTTGCGGATGCGACGATACCAAAATATTCTTTTCCGTGAATGATTCCCCCCGGCGGATTCCATGATAGGGGTGATTATGTAAATGAACAAGTATTTAAGATAACTAAATCACACAATGAAATATTGATTATATAGCATTTTCTAGTCCAAATTGTCCTCAACTGTAAACTATATATGACTCGGTTCAGAAAACGAATTTTTAAACAATACTGAAAAATAAATAAAAACATAATGATATGGAAGTTTGAAGTGATTGCCTTACAGAAGAAAGAATTTTGAATAAAAAAAACTAAAGAAACCAATTAAAAAAAAATCCAATCTGTATATTTTATTTTAAATAGTATTTCTATACACAAAAAAAAATATATGTATTTTTACTTATAAATAAAAAATTGATAGTGTTTTTGTAATATTTCAATGATCTGTTTTCTTTCGTTTATTGCCACGGCGACAACTACAATATAATTGATGCAAGTTCACAAATATCTCTCTATATATTTACTTATATATTTCTCTAGTGCACTCTACTCATTCATTCAAAGTTCGCATACACACAGTTTCAGTTCTAGTTCCATGTATTCTCCAGAATTTTTTTTTAAAGAATTTGAAAACGAAAACACAGTTTAAATAAAAAAGAAAAGACCAAGATTTGGTTTCTACGAAAATGAAACATCATACATTTCTACATCATGGGCATCTGTCGCACCATCCTTGTGCTCATGACCGGTTCTATCTTCCTGATCAATTTGAATATTATGATGCGATGTGGTTGCACCATCCACCAGAGCAGTGTTCTCCTTCTCCTTTTGCTCACCAACTACAACATTCAAGTCCTTTGAGTTGGTTCGACGATGTCGCAGAATACTTGAAGCTGCCTCCACAGCCAGCAACTGCTTATCCTTAATATTCAAATCTTTGGAATTATTGCGTGAATGTCCCGAACCGGCATCCTCATTTGAATTTTTCACTTTGTTTTCGACATTCTTCACAACATTCACACTCTTGCGACCACGGAAGAGGTCGATGTCGAAGCGGATGTTGTTTGGCATGTAGATCTGATCGTAGGAGTGATTGCGTGAATGTTTCTTTACGAATTGACCACAGCCGGGTGTGAGATTATCCTCGTCGTCATAGTTGTCATCTCTGTGGAGTTGGTTTTGAATGTACTTAATGTTGAGGGCGGGATCATCGCGAGAATTATTTCTGGAATGCGTAAGCTTTTGGCGAAAGTCGGAGTTAAGATCATTCGAATTGTTGCGGGAATGTGTTTGGAGTTTCTTAAGGTTGCGGAATTTATTGGTTGCGTTGTTGTAGTCGTCGTTATTATCCTTGGTGTAGCTGCGGATCATTTTCACGTCGCATGATGCACTGCGGAAATGTTTTTTGGATTTTGTTTGCGGGATAATCGCTGCAGATGGATGGAGTGAGTTGTGGCATTTGTCGTAGCTAAAATAGAAGGGGTATTTGGTTATTACTATTTTTGTATATGGTATGATGATGTGACATTATTTACCCCAATTCTAGCTGAATTGTACGAGAATTGTTGCGAGAGTGCCGTAGGATGTCCGAAGGAATGACCAGTTCATTGCCTCCGTAAGGCACGGTTTGATTATTGTCGGTTAGTTTTTCTTCGAATACTAAAAAAAAAAATATTGATTAAGTATAATATTGATTCGCATTAGTATCGATTTGGAAAGTGCGTTTCCAATTTTAACTGCCGCTTCAATGAACCGCCGCCGAATGGGGTCATAGTAATGGTAATGGAGAATATAAGTCCTAAGGAAGAAAGCGACAACGAAGGGCGCGGACTTATTATCGGAAAACACGGACCATGCCGCCGCGATTACAATGGCATTCAAGGTTTTTTTTCGATTTCTAGAATGCTAATTCTCTTAATTTCATTATCTTATTTTATCAGCTGCTGGAAATACCCACGAAAACACCACAGTGCTCAAGTATAAAATAAGCAAACCTTGCCGGTCGCAGGTATCAGAAAAAATACAGTACGAGATGTGGCTGCCTGAAGATACCTTGAGACGGATCAATCATCCAAATCAAGTAAAGCTTCGCATTGCAGTCACTCGAGCAAGGATACTAGAGTTTTAAACTATACCGCATGAAGTTGCGACAAATATAGCAAATAATACGCTGCCAATGGAAGTGCGCAAAACAGCAAAGAGGTGCGACACAATGACAGGCTAAGACATGGAGACCGCATGGCAACAAATGCTCCACACAAGAAAAAATAGACCTCAACCGATTTGGAGTGCCCAACAGGAGCTAAAGACCGGGATAACTCGAGAGGTTTGTTAGTTGAGGCCTCGGTTAAGTGATGAACCAAATCCAGAGTAGTGACTATGGCAAACACGTAGAGGAGTTTCAACTAAAAGACTCAAGTTCGATCAGAAAATTATTTTAAGGCAGCCACCCATAGGTGAAGGTAAGGTGCTCAACTTTTTGACAATGATTGCGACTTAAGTGTAAAAAAAATAAATCCCAAATGTGTCTTGGACTTTATTATGAACCTTCAGCTTGATTCCTTGCGCACCAGCACATTCGATTTTTCAGAAACCACAATTTATATCGAATCGCATGTGACGATATATTATGATCTTTGTATATGACGATTATTTACGATGTTTACTTACGTTTGTCTAGACTGATAATTGATCCAATGACCAATTCGTTAGCACTCAATGGTTTCAGCTTGTCCAACTGCTTACGCCTGCGCACCAACCACCAATCGACCATAAATATTGCCAGTGCTACAATTTTCACCGTCGCACAAAGTCCAACGTACCTACAAGTGAAACAGTATAGTTCACATTTCATCGTACTCTTAAACTCCTCAAAACTTACTTCAATCGGAACTTTTCAATGTCGTATATCAAACACCGCCCACCCTTCTCACCGCAAGTCGACTTCCACAGCAGGCAAGTAGAATCAATCAGATTACCAAACACTATTGGTGCCGGGATATATCCAAACAGTCTGAATATTACAAACTGCATTCCAAGAGCAAACGATCGCTCTTCCTCCGACACCGAACGCAGTACAATCATCAGCAAAGGCATTTGCGTGGAGGCCACTATAAATGTCATAAAGAACAACAGTATCAGGAATGGATAAATAGTTCGACATGGTGTGCTACAAGGACCCGCTGTGGCTACTGGTACCACAGTTACTTCAGCGAAGTCTTCATGAGCATTCAAAGCTTGCGCTTGGCTGCCGCCAACTCCTGTATAAATGCTCGTTATATTGGAATGAACACCTAGAATCGAGGGAACACATCAATTTGATGAATCACAAAAAAAACTACAAAACACTTACATGCACAATTGGTATAATTCGAACTAGATGAGAATGCTGTGCACCCTGCATGGCAGGGACTAAAGTATGTCAGCCCATTGTTGCCACAAACGGGTTCGACATCTGATGTTAAACACTCACAACCAAAATTGCAAGCAGCTGTTAGATTAACTTTGAATGGCTCCAATGAGCTGTGCGTTGAACTGTTGTAATAAGGAATCGTAGTACCGGCCATTTTTAGATTTTCACAGCCCAAAAAGAATAGCATAGCATAGCAGCCCAAGCAGACGACATTTGAGATAAGGACGAACTGAACGGCACCCTTGGGCTTGAGTTGAAAACGCTTTAGAATGCAGCCGCCAATGAAGATACCAATGCAGGCGCCCGGGACGGCGATAGATCCAGTGAATACACTAGCTTGACTTTTTCCAAGACTGAATTGTGTTTCCAAGTATTTAGGGAGAAATACTACAAAACCAGATACAATCATCAGTTCCATGCATGCTCCCAGGCAAGTAACGATATAAACGGGGTTGCATACCAGACGCAACATCGACTGAGGGATATCTGCAGGGAAACTGTTAATGAGCGACATGCCATTATGCGCAATTATTATACCTTTAATGTCCTTTCCATATCCAGTATCAACTTTGGGTTTTATTTCCTTTTCGGCTGGATCTTCCTTGTCTTTTTTCAGCTTCTCGTCGGGCTTACGAGGCAAACTGTTTGAGTTGTTTGGCAGGATTTGTGGCAGTACCTTATCTGAGGTTTTACGGATTTTCTTCTTTTCATGCGTGAGGACCTGCAGGGTGATAATAACAAATATTAATTTACATTTCTTAAAAAAAGCTACGCTATGGCTTACTTTTGGAAATGAGAAAAATGGAATTGCTACTACCAGCAGTAGCACTCCACAGAGCAAGAATCCACCCCACCACATGCCAACCCATCGGCGATCACCAGGATCTGCAAAAGTATTGTAAAGGAAAACGTGTATCATAAGCAATAAAGGTTATAAACAATTTCGATTAATTAAGTGTTTATTACAGTTGTCCCAGCAATCTTTTTTATATAAACCTTCCACTGCGAGCCTTGTATTTGTAACCATTCAGAGCCTGGCCGAAGCCAACAAGATAGAAAAAGTTAGTATTGAACTTACCAATTGAAATGATGGTTGACGACAGCGAGTCCATGTGAAACGAAAGTAAATATGCCCCCAAAAGGAATCCCAGCACTGGTCCAAACGCTGCCATACTGTACATACATCCTGCAAGGAATAACATTCGTGAATATGAATCTTTTCGATTATTGTAGAAAATTATATCTTATTTACCAATATACATAGATGAGCTCTCGGTTTTCACATGGTCATCCACATAGGTGGTGCCTAATGTGAACAACGGACTACCTCCACATCCCAACAAAAGTTGAGCGATAACAAACAACAAAACCGGACCAAAAGTAGAAGACTTTCCTTCTAGGCAATTATCCTCTCTTAGCGTATGCGGTGCTAGTGGTGGATTCGACAATCCACTCGACAACCGTCCAAGACCCATGTCTTGTTCCCTTATAGAAACGCCTCGACAAATATTATCACTACTCTGATTGGCAAGCGTTATTCCAGGATTTGCTTCTCCTGTAAAGTGCGGCACCATGAAAACCAACGATCCAATTCCCATGATCACAGCACCTAACACAAAGAAAAAATTATCATTCCTGTTCAACTTATTAGAAGCGCAATAATATTTACCAATTCCAATCCACACTGGAATATGCCTTCGACTACCGAGATAGCTCACAAATATCACTGTTATCACATTGCCAATCTCATAGCTGGACGCGATAAGTCCTGAATAGCTTGACGGTATTTCGAAACGCTTCTCGATCGTCGTTATCACTGAGTTTATATAGCCAGAGCTTAAAGCTTGCTGCAGGGTGACTAGCATCGATAGTAGTAGGACGAAGATTTTTATTCTAGCAAATTTCTGTATAACAAATGGACGACAGTTTAGGATACCGCAGTCGCGGTTCTGTAGATCTGGATCATCTGCGGGATCATCATGTTGATGCGAATGATGATGGTGGCCATTACGACTGTCCACTAACGTACTGGATGCCTGTCGACTATGGCATTTTATCACCGTATCTGTGACGCTGTTGTGATGTGAATGGTGGTGATGATGATTGCGAGATGCAGATGCTGCATTGCCACTTGTGCTGCTGCTTTGCGGAATTATTGGCTCAGGACTACCAGAATCGGCTGGGACATCGATACTGCTGTCGTCGCCACTGTTTGTCTCGGAATAAAGGCCGGTCATTTGATACATTGATTCTTGTCGTCTGCGAATAGAGAAACAAATGAGATGTTTATAGCATTGATAATACAAAGGTCAAACATTGTATAAGACAAGCATGCAAAGCTAGTTCTCAATAAGGACGCATAGTTTGAGAGCAGCTGGACAAGATTTCTCTGTATTATAATTGGCCTATATTAATCGATTTAATAAGAAAATATTTACGAGTGGATATCCTGTTCTCACTTTTTTTTAAGGAAGAAAATTATATACAAAAAAATAATACTGTAATACTCTGAACTAGTTTAAAATTGGAAGAACCAGCAGTCCTAAGTACATTTTAGTAACTTAACATTCGTTTTATTCACAAAATACCATTGGAGCAACACAAAGACGCTCTTCTTTATTGATCGTTTGGAAAATCACAATAAATAGAAGACGGAGAAGCCAAGACGACTGCCAATGACGGGCGTTTGTGCTATCAAATAAGCACCTCATAATTAGCTACACCTCGTATATACCCAGTTTTACTTTTAACCAAGTTTAGCACACCGTTTGGAAGCGATTATCGAAGTTTTAAACAATTAGAATAACTGGTGTTGGGGCGGGGGTCAGTTGGTACCAATGTAATATATCAGTCGCCTTATACAAATAACAACGATCTTTCAGGGTGAAGTATATGCAACTGAACTGTGTTCCAGAGAATTCTTCAATCAACATCTCAGATGATCTAACATAAGCATATTTTAGAGCAGAATGAATCCTGCTTCATATATCACACTTTGGTTTTTGTGTACCCATTGTTATGCCCTTTAATGGGGATTAGCCGTTGGTATTAGCGTTAATTTCACCTCGTGTCCCTCATTCTTTTGGCCAACCGAAGCTGTCCATATATACTGATATCCCCAGAAACTTGAAAAGATCAGATAGTTAGGTATCAGAGAAGAGGTCTTTGTATGGCTTATAAGTAGATCTACAATCCTAAGCGGTGGCTAGATTTGTCTGCCCTTGGAATATAGACAACCTTTATCTCTCACCAGGCTTTATGCATGGTTTCGTTTTATGGAATCGCTCTGGCACTTGAACAAGAAGAGTAGGTATAACAGTTGAAATTATTTTCGCCAGTTATAGCCATCAGTAAAATGCATTTATAAAAGCAGAACAAAATTGACACATTTAACCATAGCATGTTATAGAAATTCAGTGAAAAATGTTGTGGAATTAACTGAGAAGTTGAACAGAAAAAGTTGTACGTACCTACGGAAAAATTAATAAATTCATTTTGTAGAAAATGTTGAGATCAATTGCTTAATATTTTGTTTCAAGAACTACATAATTCAAAAAGCAAGATTTTAAGACAACATTGAGTTCAACGGTGAAGTTTAAGTGCTCCAAAAAAGCAAATTTTTTTTTCGGTTGCATTTTACTGATAGCTGCGGGTCAGATTTAAGATACATCCGGGAACTTAAATCTCTAATAACAGAATGAAAGTCTCCTACCACTCTGTCCAAGTTCCATTGTTGTCTTTAAGATGTTATGGAAATGATCATTCCTTGAACAGAATTTTCCTAGTCTGCCTGGTGGTACATTCTCACTGCAAATAGATTGGATGTCCATGTCCACTCCTAGACAAAGGAAAGGCGGAGAGAGGGCGACAAAGAAAAGTCAAATAATTAATTTGAAAATGACCGTATATTTAAAACAGCTACAATCTGTTCTAAATTCGGAAGCAGAATTTTTAAAAAATAGCAAATGTTTCACAAAAACGCTTGGAACTGATAACGAGTCATTGCTGGATCTACAAAATGATCACATAAGTAGGTATACTACACTAAAAACAAAATACATATGAATAAAATATTTTTTCACCATTGAATTCAAACTGCTTCACTCCAAAGGGAAATTTTTAATTTCTTCGTCTGACATCTAGCATACCCATTTGCGGTAGTTTTTTAGCCCACAATTTCTACTTTTAATTCCTGGCTACATAATTTAATCCTGACTGTATCCTGGAATGTTTCTTATATATATACTAAGCGACAAACCTAAAGAATGTTTTGCGAAACCAAAATTGTAGTTTCATTAATACCAGATAAATGAACAAGTACACCATGGCGTATACGTAACATTTTTTTCTTAAAAAATTTGTTTGTTAAATCAAACTTTACGCACAATGGACTAAAATTTCCGCACAAATTACACTTGCATTGCACACAATTAATTCGTTTACTACCACATTCAAGTACGAGTGTCCAAAAACAACCAACGTGAGGCAAAACAAAAGCAAATCACAGTGAAAAATAAAAACTTCTTTGCAACTTTGGCAGTCATTAAGTCTACTGAACTGACATTCCACCACCAAATTTGTGCAGAGTTTAATCTAGAGCACACAAGCCAAGCAGAAAACTGACGCCGACGAAATAAAAGTCTTCTACTTTCGATTTTACGGTCAAATGTCACTTAAACGCTCTCGGTGGCTACCACCTAACACACGAATTCTAGTAAATAAATAAAAATTAAACGGAAAATCGTCGACTATAGAAAGACACTCTGAGCCATGAACAGCGTGAAATAATCAAATAAAAAAAATTGCCCTCGCGCGGCATATCCTTCCGCCAATCGCGAGTATTTTCCGCGGATGGTTCAGGAACTCCGAAAAAAAGTAACCACCACCGATCAATGTTGCATCATAAATAATTTATGCAGACATTAACATTCGAACTCTTTTAACACAGCACGGTACCACGATACACAGAATATAGTCTCGTAGAGAGTGTGCTCAGGCTTACAGGGGCTAATGGAATCGAACAATCGCCTCTGACCAGACTGTCATGCATACAATTGAACTGACTCAGACTCACCTGTGACCTTTTCTATGTCCAAAGGTTGTGGTAGTAGTCGTCGAACTGCTTGCACCCCCGCCACATCCACCCGTATCAATATTATTCTGATGTGTATGGTGGTGAATATCCTGATCCTGTGACGATGTCGATTGTTGTTGTTGTTGCTGCTGCTGCTGTTGTTGTGGTTGCATAAGTGTAACGGCTGTTGCTGTCATAATGAAGGATTCATTCAAGTTCTAGGTCGTTGCAGAAGGTAATTTTCTTTCCTTCGATTTTATTAGTTTCTTGTTGCTGATGTAATGAGTACAATTATCCTGCTTTTAAGGATGTCTTTTAATGTCATAATAGCATTTGTGCTCGCTTAAGGAATTCGTTCCTAAGTGTTTCGCTTATAAGACTTGGTTACTTCGTGTTTATAGTTGATAATGAATTTTTAAGTCTGGAAGAAGATACAAAAAAAGAAAACATTAAAGTTAGTGGTTAACGTAGATATAAAAGGGCAGGAAATATCCTTTTTAGGCGACAGAGGTCGTATCGATTAATGGATACAGCGTGGGATAATGCGTAGCTATAACACGAGAAAACGGACACCCGGCCGGATAATGATTCCCATAAGAGGTGTAATTTCATTTAAACGTTTATGAGTCATAAGCTATGTATGTTTTCATTTTTCTTTCATATGTAGTAAGCCACAAGGCGACATTCTGTCTACGGAATTACAAAGTAGATGTGTATCAGTATGTCGTTGACAAGAAATATATATTTGCTGTATAAAGTATGATTAATGATACCAACGAAATGCTTTTACTCTCGATGTGTTCTTGATGACGGTACTCCGAAGTGTTTGCGTAGAAAAGATTTATTAACCAATTGAAAGGATTTGACAGGCACAACGTACATTAAATGCCATAATGTGTCCCAAAGCCTAAACTGCGGTGATTTGGTAGACAATGATATTCATCACCTTTTTTTTAATGTGTCTTTTAAAATTGTCTCAGATATATAATGCTGAAAAGGTAGAAGGTTATATAATATCCCTTAACGAGGTACAGAGGACGCATACATTTTTAAAGAGATTTCTGATAAAAGCTTCATAAATCGAATCGGGTTTATCTCTTGGGCACTTAAAATGCGAAATGCGTTTCAGTAAGTTCTCCGAGGAGAAAGGTCGAATTAAATCGACTTTGAAACGTTAATAAGAGAGCGGGTATGCTATACATTATATATGAAAATAAAATAATGTGGTATGGTTTCTACTAGTGCTCTTGATTTTACCCGGGTAATACCAATCTCAACAAATACCCGGGTGTCCGGGTACCCGGGTAATGCGGGTAATACCCAAGTTAGCGGGTACCCGGGGATTTCCGCTATCGGGTACCCGACAACAGCGGGTAACGGGTACCCAAGGGCCAATTATACTCTACTTCAATATAAAATTAAAAATACACTATACCAGCTTTAGTGGGGAATATATACCACAGGGAAAGGAGGGAAGCAGCTATAAAAAATAGGTCAATGACGCAGTTCATAACTGAAAGTATGTACCGTATTATATAGTAGAAATTAATATAACATCTATTAAACATGCATTGACAAAAAATAGCAATTCAATTCATTGAAATAACACGGATACCCGAAACATTCCGGGTACCCAAAACCTTACGGGTACCCGATAATTTGGTACCCGGGTAATACCCGAAAATGCGGGTATCCGGGTACCCGGGTAGTTACACGGGTATCCGGGTATCAAGAGCACTAGTTTCTACAATTAAATGGTAAACTTTAGTTGCTACATTTTCCGCGCGGACTTATTTGACTTTGAAAGAAGCCTAAGTCGTAATTTCGTCGCTCATGGCGAATCTTTCTGATGCCCAATGCTCATAGAGCAGGCGTTTTCTTGATAAAGGGGCGATTTCAGTTTTGTATCTGCTGGATTGCCAAGAAAATAATCCATCAATCAGAGGAAAAATGTAGACAGGGGGCCTATAAGCAGTGCTTGACCTACGCAGGACGTTAAAAAAGTTCCAATACCTGTCGATTTCAATAACTGTAGAGTAACACTAAGAAATAGGAACACTATAGGCGGAACATTAAGTTGGGTGCTAAGAACAGGCTCCTACATTTCGGGCCTGATCGAAATACAAAGAGCTATACTCTACCCCAGGAACGAAGCGTGACTTTTTGGGATGCGGGAGCACTCATCTTTAGGCGCTGCGAAATTAAGCCCGAGGAAATAAGGCCCAAACAACAAAATGAAATAAGGCCCCAAAAATTGGGCCAATTTTCATAATGAAATAGAGCCCAATTTATTATGTGGAAATAAAGCCCAAAAAAATGAAATTTCCCCAAAAAAAAAAAATGAAATAAGGCCCCAATGTATATTTTTATTTTTTCAAATTTTAAACAAATGAAAATATGCCCAAATATCTTAAATACCTAAACACATTCACATTTTTGGGATACATGTGCACTAAGTGGAATAAGAAGAGCATTTCGTCAAAATTGTGAAAGGTAATAAAACACAGAATTTGATTTAAATATATAAATGTGTTATGTTGATATACATACATGTGGATATAGTTTACCTAATTTATTTTATTTTATTTTATTTACAGGTATCAACAGGAAACCAAAAATATTGACTTCAGCAAAATAAGAAGAGGATTGCAATATTTGGTAAAAAAAACCCGTATTTTCTCGCCAGAAACTCCTTTACAGTTCATTGAGGCATTTAATTTGGAATCCGTTTGGGCCACATTCGGAATTTCAAAAGACGAGGCAAATCCCAGACCGTTTTATACGGCATGTATAATAGAAGAAAGTTTTTCTTTTTGTTTGTTTTCGTCGTTAAGGACTGTTGACCTTATAAAAGAAAACATCCCTTCGTCCAATCGGACATTTTTAATGGACGGAACGTTTAAAATTGTTCCACAAGGATGCTTTAAGCAACTGCATATTATTTATGTTGAATACTTTGACGAGGTACCTAATTCAATTATATTTCCATACTCATTTAAAATTCTTTTTCTGTTACCTTAATCGTCATAAGAGGGATAAAGTGAAGAACCTAAAGGCGTAGCCAAACAAAATTTTTGAGCAAGGGAGGACCGATTTGAAGTGTGAAAATTAAAAATTCGCGCGAATTAGGTTCTTCACTTTATCCCTCTTATGACGATTAAGGTAACAGAATTTTATTTATTAATTATTATTATTGTTAAGGTATTCCCAATATTTTTTGTATTAATGGACAAGCGAACTAGAACGTGCTATGAACAGTTACTAGAATACATCAAATATAATATCTTCGACATGAATCCAGCTATATTTATTACTGATTTCGAGGTAGCTATGAGGCAAGCTATCCGAAAAGTTTTTCCACAAGCCGTCGGCCAAAATATTAATTGACTTCTTCTTATAGATCATCATTTCTTCAAATACATAAAGAAGTTCGCTATTTCTTCTTTTTCCCGAAAACTTTTCGAAATTCATGATTGAATTCATGAAAATAACTGAACTTAGCACTCGTTAACTGATCACAAATGTTAATGGTAATGGTAACTAATGGTAAAAGACGAATCTCCTTTTTTTTATATATTTAGTTTTATACCTTTTTCCAGTTTGACTATATTTTCTCGAATGATATTCTATTTTTCTATTTTCATCAGGCTAGATTTGTTTGTACTTGATCATATTAATTTCATCAAAGTTGATTTCTTAAAAGTAGAATACTTTCTTGGGTTTCAGAAAAATAACAATAATGAAATAAGGCCCAAAAAATATTTCTTGGGTCTTATTTCATTAGGTATCAAAAGTTGAGGCCTTATTTCATAATGAAAAAGCACCCAAATACGAAAAATGAAATTAGGGCCAAAAAAAATGAAATTACACCCAAAATATATCATATTTTTGTTGTTATTGTATTGTGAGCATAATTTGGGGCCTTATTTCATTTTGTTTTTTGGGCCTTATTTCCTCGGGCTTAATTTCGCTGCGCCTCATCTTTAAACTTTAAATAATTACAAATCGGAAAATATCGCTTTATTAAAATTATTTAACGCCAAAATACCCAGATATTCATTAAAAACGTATATAAAAAAAAAATTTTAAATTCATTAAAAACAAAATAATAAAAAAAAAACAATATAATATTGTTTAATGTAAGTCATATGTACATTAAATACAGTTTTTTTTAAGCAAAATTACCTATGATCTAGTCATAATAATCCTTTGGATTGAGATCCTTTCGTATTAATTGCACATATAAAAGAAATATGTATAGAATTCATTGAAATAAATTCATTCATTCATTTTCAATGGTCCGCTTGTCCATTAAGTGGGTCGCGGGTGTAGGTTGCTCAAGTGGACCCTCCAGCCTCCATAGCTCTCGATTCTCTGCCATCGACTCTAAATCATCAATGGCAATCCCCATACGGGTATAGGAGATATTATGGACTTGATCCAACCATCTCATCCTTGGTCTACCTAGAGGACTACGCCTGCCTGATGGTAGGGATTCCATTCTTTTAAGACACGAAAATGATTTCTCTACAGATACTTTTGTCACGGGGAAATTTAACAATAGTTTACAAAGCTTAAAGTATTTAGTGAAACTTTTATCCATTTCAGTACTGATTAAAAATCTTAATATTTTTTTAAGATCAGTTTTTGACGTAAAATTCTCGTCATCGAAAATCAACTTTAGTTCTGTTTTCAACGCTGGAATGTCAAAATATCCCGGGTATGAGATCTGTAAATTATATAGCAAGTTAATAGGAAAATTAGTTTTAAAATGTTCATACACTGTGTCCGAATGTTTCAAAAATTCAAAACATGACAGATAACTAAACCGATTTCATTGATGACTTGGTCGACAATTGTTGTTAAAAGATCTTTAAATTGTTAGTATGTTGAAAGGCTGATTTCAGAACGCTTATTGCTATTTGAAATTAGCCAAATTCTCGTTTTCATCCAAAACGAATCGAAATGTGTTGATTCGAGTAGATTAGAAATATTGTTTTTGAATTTATTAACATGATTTAGACAATGTTGAACATGTTGAACATCGCTGGACTTTTATTGAAGAATTTTAAATAAAATGTCACTTTGTGGAAAAAACTCATTGGACAAATAAAGAAGAACAATACATTTTTTATCAGTAAAACAATATGTCAGACTTTTCGATAAAAAAGTAGCTTCAGTGTCCCAATCTTCTTCATTTTTAATAACGCTTTCGAGTATGTTAAGGGTATAAGGGTATGTTTAGGGGAGAAAAGTGTTTTATTTATATTATTTGTTAAAACGATTTTTTTTTTAATTTCGAATAAATAAATTCTTTGTTATAAATATTTTCATAATATATGGACGCTTCGTGCCTGCTCTACTCATACACTCATACATTAGATGAAAAAGTTGATGCCTACATGCCCAGCGAAGGTAAATCTGAACTTCGATCATTTCAGATGCAGGTTTTTCCTTGTATTTCTTTCATATCCTAAAAATTGTACAGGGTGGGGCAGAATAATGAGAGATTTTAAAAATCCGGCCAACCGCGTATTGTTATTATGAGCGCGTCGTGCTCTTCTCAACCATTTCAACATCAATCGGAATCAACCCGTGCCGTCTACCTCTGCCATTAAAAAGTGGGGTTAGGAACTTTTAGGAGACATCGTCAACAACAAGAAAGCAGCACGGAAGACCAAAATCAGTTCGCTCACCCAATAATATCAAGCGTGTAAGAACTGCTAATCGAATGAAGCTCGTGTCGTTTGGATCGCTTTTGGAAGAATGTGCGCGCCAAAACGGAGTTATTTTCAAAAAATAGTAAATTTATTCGAAAAGATGTTCTTCGTTTTTACAAACTTTTCAAATCGTTCGTTATTCTGCCCACCCTGTAGTAACCTCATGATATTAGTATACAGATTGTCTACTGTCCAAAGTGTACTTTGATGGTCTTCTTTAATTTAAAATTCAATTTATGTTTAGATTAGATTAGATTTTAAGTCGCGAGAGCCTTCAAGTGGCTCTGGCACTGCGGCCTCTTTAAAAGGGACTTTTTGTGCCTTCCCTGGTGAGGTCCTAGAGCCATCTTTTGCACTCCGGAGACCTTCAGGAAGACAAGGATCTTCTCTGGGGCTATGTCAGCAAGATTTCCTAAATTAACGACTTCTTCGCCAAGAGCATTCTTTATTAGACGAAAAAGACCCGGACATTCCATGAGTATGTGAAGAGAGGATTCTTCACTCTCAAGACAGGGTCTACACGTAGGGCCCGATGAGACGGCAATGCGGTGGAGATGTTTTTTCACGAGGCCATGGGCGCCTCAGTTTATTTTTGTCCAGATTAGTAGGATTTTTTGGATATATTTGGGAAGACTTGTCTGGTGCCGTTCTGGCCATGGGTTTTAAGTCAGACTTCATTAGATCCGGTTTGAGACAAGTTCTTGATGTAGTTCTTGAAATGTTTTTTTGCTGACACCACAGAAGTGATGCTTTGCTAACAGAAGAAGTAAATTTTAAATAGTAACAAATGTCAAAACTTTTTAAATTCAGACCTCGGCAGGATAATCAAATGCGGTACAACAAGTATAGAGTGGAATTCAATGCTTCCAAAATACAATACAATGCTCTAGGCGTGCCAGAGCAAATACAGGTGCAGAAAAAAACATCAAAAAGTGGTTATTTTATAGCACACGCTTATTTGTGTAAATTGTGCCCCCGACGACTCAAAGGCAGGACAAAAATAAAACAAATAGTATAGAAGAGCAGTGACCCTGACCAATTCTAGGATGGGGTGGGACCTGTATACTTATAGGCAAACTTGACTTACCTCGGCATATGGAACTTTTTTTTTATACTTTCAAGATATTTGTGTGAGCACTTTTGGTGATTGGTACCAAATAAGTCGCCAAAGCAAGGTGATATCGTTTAGCCCGAAATCTGACCTTTTGCAAAGACTGTAAGTGAGAAATTTCTGCGACTCCAGAAACTATAGTTAATACTTACAATACCATCTTGTGGTACCGCCTTACAGTCACGATTAAGACCTTTAGCCACAAAAGCCCAGCTGTCAGAATCAATCTCCTGGGCTACATAATTACCCTAAGCAAATCCCGGTTAACTAATTTCTATGCCAAGGAATCCAATAAACAAATCGCAATCTTCCTAGCAAAAAATGGGCTTATTTAAAGATTTATTGTTGCGATCATTCATCTCCTTTTACAAATGGACACAAATAAGCTGCTCTGTCATGGAACTCCTTTTGTTACAATAGACAGCTGACAGCTGAATGCGAAGAGAAATCTCACTTGTAATGAATTAAAAATTCGAAAACAGAGAAGCGGCACAACCTAGTAGTCCCCTGTCAGTGTCACAAAGGTGAAGGGCATAAGGGATGTCCATCATGATATCCTCTTTTTCTCAATGTTTCTTTGTGTATCTATTAATAATTATCAGATAAGAGAGTTCTCGCTTTAAATTGGCCTAGTTTTTCTACCTACTTTACATCTCGCCTATCACGTCATTGTATATAGTCATCCATTGGCCGTAATGGTTCAAGTCAAGTCATTAGTGGATAGAGAGGCAGATGTGTTTATTTATAAACACTAGAGTATATTGAACAGAGACCAATGGAGAACGTATTCAAATGTATTATAAAGGTCTTCCATTTAGCTGAGGCAGTAACGGTAGACCATAGGGTTGAAAGCTTCATCCCTTTCGAAAATTTCAGCAAATATTTGCTCCCAGCGTCGGGATGGCCTTCTGACTTTGTTGCGAAAACTGAAAGTTTATCGATTTTCCTCCCGCATACCACAAAATTGTTTTGCGTTTTAAGTGCGTGACGATGGCGTAAGGCGTACTGTAATCAAAGGGAAATTGCTTTTAGTTGACATTTATTGCTATAGAGTGCAGAATAGATAGTGCGGCTATGGCACTATGTGGGCAAAATGTGCGTCTGTGATGTGAGGTCTAGATGGAAGCTGATTGACTTTAAATTAAACGAAAGTGCGTCAGAGGTAGTTAAGTGGAAGTTTTAGATTACAAGCATTATAATTGGTTTACTTATATAACTACTTTTCAAAGGATTTTTTTCAATATTCATTATCTTCTGAGAGATACTGAATGCGAGTTCCATAGATACTGGATGAATTTCCATACTGAAATTTATACGAAGGTTGAACAAGCTCTTTAAATCGCTTAAGGACATTGCATACAATTGCTAGGATAGTAAGACTTGCACTTGGACTAGCAGTTGTACTGATTTTTCAACCGTGGGAACCGCTGAAAAAATTCTTTTTGCCAGAAAAGAATAGTCCGGATATAGGCATTCGATTTTTCAGGTTTATTCAGATTAATCTGACAGTTCTGAAAATCGAAAGCGATAATGTCTCGGCAATCGATGTGTCTCACCACTTCGACACGCTGCGTGTCAATATTTTGTTACTAAAACCGGATGAACACTGAATCGATAAAGAAATAATCGAACCTTAGCAGAATTCTTTGGTTATTTTCCAATTTTCTATTTTATTTTTGTTTTTATAAACAATTCCCTTGGCCTTTCCAGATAATGCCATGGATATCATCATATGAGCACATATTTAAAAATTTCGTTTCGTTTTGGAAAAATGTCCCGGCAAGTCGAATGTGAAAATTCAACGCGCATAATTTGACATAAAGGACCATTTGATATGGCCGTAAGCTCTGTGCACTCTTCGATCAATTCGGCTATATGAAGAGATATTGCTCGTCTGGCAAATTGTATGAGTAGCTTTTTAAAGATATGCCGACAGATATAAGATGGGTTGAGATTTTCAAGCATAAGGAGGCACAAAATGTTATTATATTATAGTTGAATTTTTAACGATTATCGAATACATTTTGTGCTTTCCTGGATAAACATTTTTAAGCAAGAGTCATCGCAGATTTAAGTTCCCACTCTCTTTTCCAAGTTGCAAGGAGCGTTGCCACTTCAAGATGAAGAAAACGTAGTGTTTCGAGTCAAATATAAAAAATACATAACTGCAATCTCTATGAACTCGAATATGATTTTGTTCTTTGAAAAATATGATTTTGTTCGTAAAAAAAAACACTTAATTATCAATTATCAGCACATATTACATTATTAAACATTTAAGTGGCCTCAACTTCAAATGCGTTTTGCCCCGATGTGGTGGGTGGGCTCATCAGTAGACGAACCACCACATCTGCCTAGACGCACTACTTACTCGGTGTTTACCGAGACTATATGGAATCACAAACACAAAGTGACTGTGAACCATAACCTAATACGAGTCTTTGGTCAAAGATTTAATCGTATAGGATTATTTGTCCGTGGCCTGGCGCAGTTTAATAATATTTAATGCTTACTCCACAAACTGTATTCATTTCTTGAATTTATTCTTGAATTGAAACATTTTTGGTAGTAGCACATATTATAGCAAAAAATACCGCACAGCTGTTGCCTCTTCACGTTTATAGTTATATTTTTAACAAAATATTGAAATGTGTAAATTACAACACAAAAGTTAAACAATAAAAACGAAACGGAATACGCTGAATTGTATCGCCATAATTGGACTGAAAAGTGGATGCATCCAATTAATCACCCTTTGTGAATGGGTTCAGACAACATTTTCAGAGTAATAAATTGTAGAAATTCAAATTTTTGCTTACTAAAGAAATTTTATATAATATGTCGAACGTAAAATCACACTTTTTCAAAATTTTGTAGTACTGACGTAATGATTTTGCCAAGCTGATGCAAAATCGTATTAAAACTTTACGATCGTAGTGAAATGGTGATGGTTTGAAACTTAGATACAATATTAGAATAAAATTGCATTGATTTCTTAAAATCTCTGAAAGTCACAAAAAAATACGCTTTCCAAAAATCGCAAACAATGCCGCCGGCCGCAGTCAATCGATGTTAGTCCGATGTCAGTTATGCACCAATACTCTTCTTAAACCCAGAAATAAAAATAATAAATAAAAAAAAAATACATAAATATGCACTGAATTTTAATAAAAAAAATAAATAAAGTGCAGAACTGGGTCGCACGAAACTTTCTGGTTTATCCCAGAGTCAGTGTGTGAACACAGATCGAGATATTAATTCATAAAAACTATTTATAAAAGCAGTTTTATTTATTTCTAAATCTAAAATCCAAAGTCGAAAAATCGAAAAAAAAAAAAATATAAATTTTCACAACAATAATCGCAAACTTCGAAAAACACCGAACCGATTGAATTTAAATTTTGAGAAAATCTTTTTTATTGTCCCAAAGGCAATTCTGTTTGGTTTAAATTGGACTTATAAAAAAAATAACAATCGTGTATTTCATAAACCACCGAAAAGAGTAAGCTCATTTTCTGGCATTCTTAGGTATTGGCCCGGGAGTGTTCCTGTGAAAATTGGTCGTAATTGAACAAAGAGACATTACGAAATATTTTTAATTAATCACCAAACGATATTAGCGTAGCTAATATTGCCGATATCAAGAAACTGGAGTTGGAAGGGTGATTGGGATTCATAATCGCTTATGAAGATTTACAATCAAATAAATTTTAGGTGGTACGAAGTTCACCGGGTCAGCTATTTGCAAATAACTTCCACCCTGGAAAACTTGCGTTTAAAAAAATTCACTACCCACCAAATCGGTTCTTGACTACCAATGCCTGATGAAGACGCCCGATTCGTACAAATTTAAAACAAAATTACTGAGTATTCTTCACTCTACTGTGTACATACATAATGTAAATTTACATAATTTTTGCAATTTCAACCAAAAGACACTAAATTTAATTAACAAATCAAACTCACCAGAAAAGATAGAATAACGTCTCCAGAGACATCTAGTCACTAATACATACAATCTTAAACAGATTGAGTTTTAATTCCTTTTATGTCTTACAAATACAGTAGCCTTTGATGCATTTAAAAAAAAAAGAAGTATACCATGACCGCTCTATTAAAAACGATTAAGGTATCTTTATTCTGTTTGTATTAACTTAAAAAAGCTTATGAAATATTTTGAATTTAATACTATGTATGTATGTATATCCAAGGTATACGAATATTGATGGCTACGATACCTGAAATAACCTTCTCATGAAAGAGGACATTTTTGTTGACGAAATATATTTTAATAAGAGAGAGTTTTTCCCACTCACTCTGATTTACTGAAATGATATTGAGATACATAAGGTGCGCAAGGATTTTGTTCATTCCTTTTACTGACAGGAATTCAGACAATGTCAGTGATTTTGTGTTTTCTGTTTCTCATTTGAGATAACTGAAATGAAAAATTCTTATTATATAGAAAATTGGGATGACAAACAACCACATTCGGCTAACCGATGTGAGTTTGGTTCAGATGACGGTTGACATTTTAATAATAATTAAACAAAGCACAAGTTGGATATATTTAGAAAGTCGAATAGGGAGAGTGCTTTCATTAAGTTAATGAATCGCATATTTTTGGGAAAACATTAAGGGGCAATGAAAACATTCTATTTACAAGCCTATTCAGTTCCTATGAGTTCCTTTTTTTTACAAAATGGTTTGAAAGTATATTATTTTTGACAAGAATATTTTATAAAAAAATTGTGGCTACACTCTCGTCAAGGGTTCGAAGTATGTACCACAATTTATAACCTTTCCAGTGGTATATACACAGACGCTAGTATTTGTATTATTTTATACATTTCAAGCTTGATTGTTGTAGGTCATTGCTGCAGTATGGATTAGTACTCGGTTGGTGTAACTGCCCAACAAATGTGAAAAGTTAAGACTTGTCATAGTCCATACTGGGTGCCTTAAAATAAGTTAGGCCTTGGGTAGCCAAGATTTACTAAAATGAAAGGTCATTACAAAATTTTAAAAAGTAATGGAAAAACTCGTCAAAAGGTTTCAGTTTAGCGAAAAGCAGGATAGCGGTCACCTTCAACACATTTCGTTTTAAACATATTACAATAAACAAATTACGACAACAGGTTCATATAAGATCCTAACCCCCAGTTTCACAGTGAGAGTTTAAACTACACTTTCAGTTCAACAATTAATTCGATTTCAGAGATTCGTTTAAACATTGAACGGAGTTCATTCTGTAGTTCAAGTTAAACTATAGTATTCTGCCGTTTAAACCTCAGGTCATGCGATTGTCAAAAACACAAATATTTGACGTTGTTTTGTGTGTTCTTTAAAAGAAAATACAATGAACGATTTTGAAAAAGTCGTATAAAAGCTAACTACTCTACAATACTGTCAAATTCTATTCATACAATTTCGTTAAACTGAGTTCAATTGAATTGAAGTTCAGATTATATTGTGAAACCAGACGAGTTGAACTTCGAATTTAAACTCACGTTCAGGTTCAGTTGAACTATAGTTTCAACTTCGAGTGTGAAACTGGGGGTAAGTCAAGCTTCTCACAACTATTCGCTTGAGTGAGTTTTTACTTTGGGGACGAGAGCCCTAGACTTTCATGCCGTACCAGTTCTGAAGTTTGTCAGACGCTTGCAAATGTTTGAAATTTCTTCGACATTAATGATCTCCAATAGTTTTATGCAACAAAGATACAGGGTTTCCCAAAAGTACCAGCAAAATAACCGAACAAACTTACACGACTTAATTTTTTATTTTTTTTATTAATTTCCAATCCCCGTATAGCCTAAGAGCCGACCGGTGATGTCATATCCTAAGGCAGAAACAGGAAGTATGAGTTAAATATAAAATGCAAATATGTATGTATGAATGTTTCGTGCGACCCAGTCGTGTACTATATTTATTCTGATTTATAAAATAATCATGCCTTTTCTGAGATTCAAATCGAATCAAAACTACCAAATTCATCAAATATTAATCGAGATTCATATTCGCTTATTATCAGATTTAATGCATTCTCAGATTTAATCGAATTGAGTTTATACTCAAGCTAGCTGTAGCTGCCCGGCTTTGCCCGTGCTCAGGAATTGTCTATGAGGGCAATGCACATCAATGTTTTAAATTTAGAACTTTAGCTCCCATGAGTGTCGAGAGATAACGTTTTCGTTTTTTTTTTTTATTGTTAGTGCCACGCCGCTTGGCCCGATATCCCACAGTTTATCAAATGCTTTCTAAAAGCAATAAATGTCTATTTACCAAGTTATAGGTAATTTTAAAACTTGGGTGTTCAACGCCATCTATCGGAAAACTTGAAAACTTTTGATCCACGCGAACTTCTTACTTCATAACAGATATTGTAAAAGTTTCAGTTTTATCGACTGATTATTTTTCGAAGTGTCGGGAAATTGCCAATAGCTAAGATTTTCTCAAAATTTGAGCTCATTCGGTTCATTGCAGTTTTCAAGATATACGAATTTAAATGTTTTTTTTTTTTTATGAGAGGTGCCACGCCCATTTGTCCAATTTGTGTTTGCCTATGTCCTTTCTTGAGCCAATATGAATTCATCAAGCGTAAAATCTAAATTATGTGTGCACATACGGACGGCAGTCTCTTTTGTACATATTATAAAGTGACCAACTGTACAGTTTTTCGCTGTTTACTATAGTTTTCCAGTCAGTCGATACAGCGCGAAATTGTCAGAAAATCATATACAGTGAAAACATGAGAATACAGCATACCGTTTTTTCACATGAACAAATATTGGGTAGGTATCTACCCAACTTACTTGCCTGTTGTGAAACGTATTTAGAAAACGCTGCAAATTTTAATTAATAAAATCGCCGAAAACACATACCTACGTTATGCATACAAATAAATTCGCTTCCTTAACTCTTGATTGTTCTGAAATATACTTTCCTTAGTGAACTGAAGGTCGACTGTTTTCATGCAACTATCTTTTTCTATTTTGTGTTTTGGTTTCGACGAGTAATATTAGACAAGGCCCGCACCGAAGTGGTGTGTCAGTAGTGTGGTGTCTAAGTGGCAGGTGTAGAGGCTAATGACGACGTGGATTTTGGCATTAAAACTGCGTATTTTTGTTTACCCGGAAACTAAAAACATGCGAATCGTCCAAGAATTCAACATATGACGACATTTTTTAAGAACTGATGAATCGGTAGCACCATAAGTTGTTTGCCTCTTCATTATGCGTTAAATCACTTTCATACCTTTTCGCCACCATTTCATCGCCACACCACTCCTATGCCACCGCCACTTGGTCACCACGCCACTGCCACACAACTTCGGTGTGCGCCTTGTCTTAGAAATGTTAGAAATTAATGTTGTCTGAATTGTAAAAAAATCATATAATTCGCTGTTAAGATGGTACAGTTTTTAAACATATAGATAAGATTTCATTCAATCATTCAATCAGAAATTCGCATAGTTTCCCTAAAAAACTACGAATTTATAAAATATTCAAAACAACCGATTAAAACAAAAATAAATAGTTGGCGCAACAGACCTAGCTTCTCACAGCCATTCGTTTTGTGTGAGTTTTTATTTTTGGGACGAATGGACTCAGCCGAGTCCGAACGGCTGAATTGAGAAGCTTTTTCGGGGCAGTTATACTCTCGGATGTTTGTCAGATGTTCGCGAGAAGTGGCGCAGTAGACCCCTCGCACAGGAGTCCAGCACACTAACCGCTGCGGTACTGCGCCTACGATTAGGTACAACAATAAATATCAAAACCCTATGTAGATGATTTCGAGAAATAAACTCAGTCAGTATTTCAGTAGAATAATTTAGAAAATAACTCCTTTCCTTCGAAACTAAGACTATATGCTGTATTTTCGGTGAATATTTTAATTTTGAGCAATTCGATAGAATTTTACAATTACCAGCATCTTCGAAAGAAACAATTAATAATTTTAAATAAACTTTTATATAAACAAACAAGCACAAATAAATATCATTCAACAGATAACGATATTTTAATCTCGGCTTTGTTCCGAATATGAAGTAAAACGTCGTTCCTATCTCGCGATAGCTAACATTATGCAGCCTAATTGACGCAACTCCAACGCGTAAAGAGGCGACCTTCAGCAGCTGACATGATAAGCTGTAAACATCCCTAGTTGCTAAATATAATGATTTTTTTTTTACAAATTTCTCAGAAAGCATATTGTAAGAAAATGACAGCGCGAATTGTATAATTTTTCAATACATATTTGCATTCAAAATGATGGATGTGTAAAATTGCTACATTTCGTTACGCAATGTTTCCTGTAAAATAATTACAAAAATTAACACACACAGAAAACTGAAAATAGCTAGTCATACACAAATTGTTTGGTGTACGCGACAAATGAAAGCAATATTTCGGTGTGCGGGTTCTTTGTTGTACTTGACCTTTACAAGGTCAGATAAGAATTTGTTTTGAAATTGTTTTGTTTTTGAAATATATTTATCGGACTTGCAAAACATTTAAATTGTTGGGGTAGGACAATTGGATAATGCCGACCATTTTGTGGAAAAGTTCTGCAATCACCGACAAAGTTGTGCAATCAACTTTGTCTTCCTAAGGTACAACAAATTATATGAAAAGTGACTGCAGTCATGGCTACCTACATGAAATAGAATCTGTCAAGCTAACTTTTTATTCAAACTGAGTTTTGAAATTAAATTTGCATTATAATAAGTACAAATATTTGCGGCTACTATAGATAACACAGTTAATAAAAAGTTTCAAATTGGGAAGTAAATATGACTCAGACAACTCCTAGAAATATTAGAATTGAAATTTAGTTTCGTTAAATACCCAAGACGTTCGATAAGAAGGGATTTTCGTCCTCCTAGGAGTGTCTTTACTTCATTTAACTTGCTATTATATTCAAAACTTTAAATCAATACAAAAAAGTTAAAATTGCTTTTAGATAATACTTAGCCAAGTATTTTGAGCTAGCATTCATCGTTCTGCTCCATCTATAAGCTGAGCTACAATAAATTCAAAACAGCTATTATTTGATCAAAGGCGAAAAGATGTGAAAATGTCGTATACATATTTTATAATTAAGAATTTATCTCGTGTAAAAGTGTAATACAAAAAAACATTGGAGTAGAAATAAGGCGAAAAAATATATATAAGTAAAGGACCCAAGTCTTCGGTGGGATTTCGGGCCTTGAGGTAGTTTCAATAGAGTTTGAAATTGATCGGATGACAAATAAGAAGTTTCAATACAAAATTTAACCCGTCCTCCCATTTTCTCCTTTTTGGAGTTAAAATTTCCCCAAATCGCTTTTAAGCGCTCACTTATAACATACAAGAAAATTTATTTGAAAATAACAGATTGCTAGCTTTTATCGTTTGACCGAGGTAGGTATGACAATGGCTAGCTGCTCCAGTGAAATACAATAAAATTAGGTATGGTGATGGCCATGGTGTAGTGGTTATAGTTCTTGCTTGTGGCCTGAACGATGTAGGTTCGAGCCAGCTATACTCTGCCAGCGACCATAAAGAGAAACGAATTCTATTAAATTTTCTGCACCACTACACCAAAAAGTGACTTTCTGCTTGATAGTACAATGGACCGGGATTGGTCTGGGTGCTACAGGATTTGAAATCCTACCTCTTTGAAAAAAAAAAAGAAATATAATAAATAAATAAATAAATAAAACGAAAAAAAAAAAAATAAAATGCATTTACATATATAAATTCGTCCGAAGTCGGGCGAAAAAAAAACAAATATGCGGTTCAACAGGCTGTAGACACCCAAGGCATAGCTTCTCGCAACCATTCGTTTGTGTGAGTTTCTATTTTTGGGACGAATGGAAGGGACCTACAATTCTATGCCGAGTCCGAACGGCTGAATTGAGAAGCTTTTTCAGGACAATCGTACTCTTGGATGTTTGTCAGACGTTCGCGAGAGGTGGCGCAGTAGAAAAAACTTTAAGATGTAATTTGTGTTTTTCCGGGGATCGAACCTGGGATCCCTCGCACAGTAGTCCAGCACACTAACCACTGCGCTACTGCGAGTGGTTGTGCTGGGCGAGTTTGAGTCTCCAGTTTTAACGCGGAGGACAGCGAGAGCAGTATTTTTAGCGTGCGCCTAAAGTTAGATTACAAATTACACAAAAACCTTAAAAGTGTAATTTGTGTTTGTCCGGCAACGGCGGTTGACCTTGGGACCACTCGTTTTCGTTTAATCTGATTTTTTTTTCTGAAATTGCAAATTGAAATAGAAACATTTTTGATAAAGGACATTTTTATTTACTTCTACTCACTTTTATTCATGAAATGTCAACGATACACCATCAAATAGGGCCAAAAACACGTCATATTAAACATCGTTCAACATAAGGGGACAGGGACAGTATATTCCGTACTTCATGATGGTTCTTTTCAGCTAAAATTAATTCTGATCCAAAGCAAGGGATAACTTTAATCTTTTTGTACCCTTTTCGAGGTACGAAACTTCGTGAATGTATATCAATGTATGCAAACGTATATTTGAGAAAATGTAAACATCCCAAAATTGATATTTGCATATCTATCATGTGGATTAGTGAACTAAACAAAAAATTAAATTCCAATTAACTCTGCAGGAATTCTTAGGAGAAAATTTCTGACAAAGGATACAATAAAGAAAAATTAGACTGATCTGAGATGAGAACAATTTTGTTTGTGTGTCTAAACATAGTTTTCTACGGCTTACTACGGGAGAAACTTCGAAAAGCTCTTTCTTATACAAACCAATTAAAAACTGCTTGAAAATTGATTAGCTGAAGAGATTCCATGAGCTAAGGGAAAAAAAAGTTTTGCGAAAATTGAGAAAAGAGTGCTTAATCGAATGGAGTATTATCGATTGATTAGCAATGAAGGCATTGAAATTGAAGTCTTTATCACCGTTATATTTAGATGAGCACATGCTGATAGATTTATGTAGTATGTAGTTGAAAGTGAAAGAAAAATTCTTGGTATAGATTTTAGGTAGCTACATAGGTATTTTTTTTTTATCTACCAATTAAGTACATTTTGAATTAGAATGACAATATAGTCACCTCCTCCTACTTTTCGTCCATACAGATTCTACAAATATATTTTTAAATACATATACGAATTGTTGAATGATTGCCTATTCTATTAGACACCTATTGAATCCCTAACCTTAGCCAAATCTGCTTTGTCACTAGAGATGGATATTTTTTAGCCAGACTTCTTTTATCACCATTATTGTCGCCTGGGATACGCTACAGCTATTGCGAAGGGCGAAGGAGACACTAAGATTAAATATGTCAGAGAAGATACTTCCATGTACTTCGTCAACAGTTTTTGACCTGTAACTGTAAAGAAGAGTCGATCCATCATACAAAAATGTATTTAATCCCTAGAATTAGCTGGTAGGATAGGCGACTTATGCGTTCTTGTCAAACTGTACCTGTGGTTGTGGTTGTATTTAATGTTTCTTTGAAGAGTCCTTCATGTATTCAGAATAGTTGCATGGCCAATTGTAGCTTTATCGAAGATAGTTTACCTCTACATATATAAACCTACAAGTAGCTCTGAGATTTCTGGATACATGCAGTGTGCTTCAGGCAGAGGTTAAGGCCGTACTCAAAGCTGCGATACTACTTCAGATGGGTTAAGAATAGCGATAGGGATAATCTGTGAGTATGTGCTACGGGGTTTTTAGCCCCTATATTCCCTGACTTTAAAAAAAAAACCCTATATAATAGCTTTATTAACTTTTTACTTAGCTTTCTGTGTAAAACAAAATGCATATTTAGCTTCATTAACAAATGTTAAACTTCTGCCATTGTTTGGACCATGCGGATTGCGGATGGTCAATGTGTATGCCATTTTGTATTTCCTGGTAAGAACACAAGGTCAGTTCACAGAATGTTATACGATCATATTTGAGAAATTCGTTTAAGGTATTAAGGTGATTAAGAGGCCACTGACATTCACATGTCCTCTTCCGGGCATGCTTCCTGGCAATAGGCTAAAGTGATGTCAAGCCTTCGCGATAGACTCTACACACTAAGTTAGCTGTGTTCTCAGTAAATTCTAGAAACTTGCATCATACTTTTTTAAAGTTACTGAATAAGCTCATGTATTAAAAAGTATTATTGCTTAATAATGCTTCCAGCCCAATATCCGCACCAAGGTTAGGTTAGGTAAGGGTGGCAGGCCGCAACAAGTGCAGCCCCACTTAGACCAAAGGAGGCCCATTTGTGATAACACAAGATCTAGTGATCTCACTACCCGTTTAACTAGCAGGCGCTGAGAATGTAGCTTTGGAGGCAACTTATGCTTATATTAGCGAGTTCGCCGAGATTGGCCAAGAAGTACTTTCCGAGATATAGTTTTCTACGCGTTGTAATGACACCTACTAATGTGCTTATATTGGAACTTTTTAGTGATACAAGATTGTTGGAGCGCTTGAGATCCAGAATGGGCCAAGTCTGTTTCATGATGGAGCACGTGGTGCAGTTTGACCACATTCGATTAGTGGCGCTTATCGCATTTCATTTAATTAAAACTTTACACGAACCGAGCGGCATATAAAAATTCTCCTTTTCCGATAGAATCGACAAAGTTGTTCCATGCCTAGCAAGTTTGGCGGCCTTGCAATTCCCTGGAATGTCTCTATGGCCCGGCACCCATATGGTGTGAATTTTGAATTGTTCCGCCATTTAGTTAAGAGATAAGCGGCAATTGAGGGCGGTTTTGAACTTAAAGATAACCGAGTCCAAGGATTTAACCGCTGCTTGACTATCCGTAAAAATTACGATATCCTTTGCGGATATTACATTATATCGTAGCCACGAGAGGGCCTCCTTGATCGCCATGATTTCCGCCTGAAACACGCTATTGTGATTAGGAAGATGGAATGAGATCGTACATTTTAAATCTTGGAAGAAAACACCCACCCCACCCCCTTCCTACTCCTGTCGCCATTTTGGACCAATCTGTATAAAAGCAGATCCCCTGTAAGACAAACATCATCTTGTTGAGAAACAAAACAATCACGTGTAGATTTTCTGCATCCCAAATTCGGTGAGGATTCACAAAGCAACCAACAAATTGGCCTCAATCCTACTTTGATTACCTTCAAGGAAAATAGCAAAAGAAACATATGTACTAGGACAAGACAAGAAGCCCGAAGATAGGCAAACACAGCGGGCCACCGAGTGCATAAGGCCAAAAACGGATGACAAACGAACTAAGGACATTCTTCAACTAAGCGAACAAACCTGGAAATAGCAATAGGAATCCGCTCTGGCCGGTGTCTTCTTAGAAAGCATACCAAAAGTCTAGGACTTTGAGACACATCTGTGCAGATTCCACAGTGATATATACTGCGCGAATGTCATGGCATAGCACTTACGCGGTACAAAGTTTTGAGAAAGTATTTCTTTAACAACATAGGCTTGTCGATCAAGCGAAGACATTTAAATTCTATAGAGAATTAAAATGCTAAAGAACACAATAAGCGCAATCGCAGAAAATTAAAATGGTGAACTGTAGTGATCAAACCTTAATTTTATTTAAATATTGTTCAACATTTTTAGCAGATTAAAACAACTTAATAAATACCCATAAATGTACGTTCCAAAGAATCGATAACTTTACTTTTTAAAATAAATAATAAATCCTTCGTAGAAACTAGTATTCCGAACTTGCTTTCTCAAAATTCGCTATTTGAATATCTGATCGACTTCACTTGGACTGCAAAACCATTATTTTTCCCATTACGTCAAGTCATTTGCAGACCTATCTCAATTTAAATTTGTTGCGGCCACGTACTCGAATAATAGCCTTCAATATATACTCCTCCAATCTCCGTCCGGATAATAATCTTCTTTATTTAAGTACCGCATTTGAGTTAATTTTATTTTTTTTCTCTTGTCCACTATTTCGTTCGCTCACAGAAAATTAACATAATCAAATGAACGTATCACCACCACTTACTATGTCCAAATGGAAATAACCCAGAAAACGAATTTAGGCCAGCAACAAACCAAACTCCAACACAGCCGGACGAAGCGGGTGAGTATACGTACTGCTTAAACTTTTAACATGTTCGAGTATCTGCAATGCTTGGTGGTGGTGCAGTTTGTAGTGTTTGCACGGAACAACACAGTCCACGTTTCCGCATTTGCGCGCGCGGTGACACAAATATATTTATTTACACGACACGGGTCGACAACAAACGTTCATTTTCAGATTTTCAATTGACGTTAATTGGCTCTGTGCGGCCGCGGCTAATTACTAGATACAGTGTTGGTCTTGCAAGTGTGCAATCGGGTATTGTAGATGTTTTTGTTTTTTTAATATCATTTAAGAAGAGCACATTTGCGTGCCACCTGTAATGAGCAATTATTTCCTTGCTATAGTTAGTAACTAGCTTTTATAAGCTAATTTCATAGATTTTAATTGATGGAAATAGTGATGTGGAAAGCAGGATGAAAGAGGAAAATAATAGGAAGCTTACTGGGTTAATCTCGACATTTTAATGCATTTAGTCACGATATCGATACTGCATAATGTAGCACAGCTTACATCTAGAGTTACAGCTATAATTACGTTTGGCCGCATTATATATATATATCAATATTTGATAACGTCCTTTATTAGGAGCTAAATGTAAAAGTAATTATCATTAGCCTATATGGCAGGGTTGTTGTCGAAGTTTTGTGTGGACAGTAGACAAATGGCCGTTTTTGGTTGTTGATAGAACATCCATTTTTGACGAACATCCATCGTAATATGCAGAAACACTCTGTTGACTATTAGCAGCAATTTTATAAACACTCCAATCACTACACCATGGCCTCCACCGATATAATGGCTTACAGAAAGTGTCAATATCTACCAACACACGCATCCCGAAATCAAAACGATGTCAAAGTGTTATGCTTGTAGACATGCCTTTCCTAAGAGAAGAATTTTGAAATGTAATCGTCAATGCTTCGATTATTAGACAGTTAGGAGTTTAACCGAGGTTAAGTATTCCATAAGCTCTAACTGACGTATCGCTACTGAAAATTCGCTGAGTCAATAAAGGATACGCTTTGGTGCCATGAAATAAAGTCTTATGCGAAAAGGTCCAAAACGTAATTTTGTCCAGAAAAGTCCAAAAAAGTACAAAAGAAAGAAAGATGAGCAGGGGGGTTGGGGGGGTTTTAGGTCCGACATGTCTACAACCAACCACATATACTTGGTGGTGGTGCATTACAGATAATGAAGAAAACGCAAGAAATTTAGATCAACATGCGCCATCCATCTATTTATTGATTTTAGAAACGCATATGACAGCATACAGTCGATTTATGACAAGGAAGACCTCACCTAAGACGCTCTTAGCTCAAAAAAAGGCATCAGTTACAAGTAGTACAATAAGAAGTAGATTAAAGGAAGTAGGTCTTCCTGGAATAAGCCCCAGAAAAGTTCCATAATTGACCAAAAAAAATATTAAACAGAGACTAAGTTTGGCAACAAACACCTCCACCGTGCTAATTGAAATAACGTCTTATGGTCGGGTGAAACCATGGCCAATTATGTTGCTTCCGATGGGAAAATGTACGTCAGACGACCAAAGAATTCCGAATTCGATCCCAAATATACAAAGAAGACATTTAAACATGGCGGAAGAAATTGGATGATTTGGGGGTGCTTTTCAGCACCTGGGGTTGGTCTAGTTTTCATGGTAAAGCATAAAATGTGTGCCGTAGACTACGTGGAAATATTAACCACTGTTATGCTGCCATTTGCTGAAGAGGACATGCCTATTAATTGGGAGTTAATGCAGGATAATGACCCCAAGCACTCCTCAAAGTTGCCCAGATAATGGTTTCGTAAGAACAAAATCAATGTTATGGAGTGGCCATCACAATCTCCTGATCTTAACCCGATAGAACATCTATGGGGCGTTCTTAAGCGCAGGATCGGCGGCTGCAGAGCCAAAAACAATGAAGAACCGTGGTCAATTATTCAAAATGCAGGGCACTCTATAACTCCCGAAACTTGTGCCAAGTTGGTTGATTCCATGAAACGAAGATGTGAATCGCAGTTATTAAAAATAAGGGCACAACGACCAAGTATTAAAGGGATATGAAACACCTTTAATGTAAATTAATTTCTCACAGAAAAAATAAATAATAATAACTCGTTTCTATTATTTTTTCCAGACCAAAAGTAAGGAAAACCAGAATCGGCATTTATTCACTATTGTTTCCCTTCTTTTTTTATTAAAAACTTGAATGTCACATTTCTTCATTACATTGTATCAAAACTATTAGTATGGGTTTAATTTATCCTTTTTCCCGAAAACATCTTATTTTTTCGATAAGCAACGAAGAACAAGCATGTTTCTATTATTTTTTCCATCACTATATTTTGGACGAATGCTTTATGACCGAAAAACAGCCTCTAGAATCCCTCTGCTGAGCATTTGCCCCCAAAAGTTGTTAAAATATTTCCTAATCTGCAAGATAGCTTAAGTGCTGAGAATAAGCTTTTCTGGAATTCGGTAAAGAACAGTAATATTGTGTTTTTGGGATGGGGGATAAAGCCCAAAAATAATTGAATATAAGAATTTCCAACGTCCCCAAGTTTGAACAAAATACTTGCTTAAATAAAATCGCCGCTTATTATGGAAATTTGATCCGGAACGGCATCAAAATAAAAATGTTATCCAACACTCATTTATTCATTCCTACCGATAAAGGGTTTAATTTTAAGCAATTGCAATTTTCGATGCACTTAGCTTTATCCATTAAAAAGGAGCAAGAACAAGCCCTTAAGGTAGGTACAGGCGAGCTATTTTTACCAGAAAGAGTTATGGTGATAACTGGTTTTCAATTTTCCGAAAATGTATTACCTTACCTAGAGATTGGCCTTAAACATTTGCGGGTAGAGCCGCGAGCATCAGCTAGTACGCCGTAAACATTACATGCCATCGATCGTCAAATTCATTTATTTAAGAATAACCATATATTGAAAAAAAATATTCAAAGTGCTGGCCTACAGTGCGGGGCTCTCAAGTTCGAACCCCAGTTTTTTTTTTCTACGTCATCTCTCGCGAATGTCTGACAAACATCTCAATTTAACAGTCCAAATAATGAAACCTGCATAAACAAATGGTTGTGAGGAGCAAGGACAAGGGTACCAACCTATACGGGCCTGTGTTTCTATTTTATTTTTTTTTATTTAAGTTTTAGAAGATTATTTCTAATAATCGAATTCCCCTGTGATATTCATATTCACATAGCAATATAAGTTTTCCCTTTACCATTCTAAGCCACATGCAATCGACCTAGTTTCCTTGACATTTGTAAATAATAGCACACAGTCCACATAGCTATTCATGCCGAACGGAAAAGTAAAAATTTCGAACTCATATGTCAGCCGTCATCACCGGCTGTCCTACCTACTCTTCTATCACATCCACACCTATCTTCTATTTAAGTGCATTCAAATTTTAAAAAGAAAAATGTCAATCAGTTTCAATTGAATTTGAATTTTGATATATGTATGTATAACTACATATACGTGTATCTGAAACGTTGTGGCTCCTATATTTGTTTTCGTTTGCTCGGCCAGTCAATCAAAGTTGATGGGAAAATTAATTGAAACTCTGTCCTGTGCATTGATTGATGAATAAAAAGGAAATTAGTGCAACAGACCGAATTGATTACATTGACTAACGACTTGATTTTAGTTGAAAGGACTTCAAATGCTGAATGATGGCTAATTAGTTACTTCTATTTAAAGTGTGTATATATTTCGCAGTTGTATTCATTGAATTAGCAAAAATTCGTGAAGATAAATACAAACTAAAAATATTTATTTGTCTCCCTGCAATTAATTAAGCAAATAACTTATTAGCCAAAAATGTGTCCCATGTACATATTTATTATGAAACGAATTTGAGTAAGCGCATACAGTCTACCTTTGGCAAGCACCCAAGAGAAGAAGAATATAATTCGTATTTTAAATTTATTTAGAGCGCCTGAATCTAGAAGCATTTGTTTAGACGGATTTTAATTGCGATTTAAAGTATCTACATATTTTTAAATGCAACCGGTCATATTTAGCGCTTTAAATTGTACGCTGTATGATTTATTGAAAATATGTGTCGGTGGCTTTATTTAAATTAAAATATATGCATGGCTATTTATTTTTATAGATTATTGCACATTAAAATTATGCACACTGTGGCGTATGTGAAATATATTTTTTTGATTATTTTTAAGAAATATCTATAGACTACTGCAAGTCATTTACAGCTCTAGATTGGTGCTTAAATTATGGGATTTAGAAATAGGTACTCAACTATAGATCAGGTTCACAGAATAACTGATAAAATAGAAAAGGCCTTAGAAGAAAAACAAATATGCTCTACCATCTTCCTTGATGTAACACAGGCTTTTGACAAAGTCTGGCATGAGGGTTTGGTCCATAAGCTACAAAAATGTCTACCCAAACAATACTCAGAAATACTAGAGTCATATATAATCCAGCGATTATTTAGAATTAAACAAGAAGATGAGTATTCTGAATTAAAATATATAAAAGCGGGAGTACCGCAAGGTAGTGTGTTAGGACCTGTACTTTTCCTTATATACACGAACGACCTAGCACAAAATGACGAAACTACTGGAGCCACATTTGCAGATGATACTGCTGTACTTGCTGTCGGAAAAACTAGCAGGAAGTTACAGAAAAACTGCAAAGGACAGTTAGTGATATATCTGATTGGACCAAAAAATGGCAGATAAAATTAAATGAATGTTCACTTCACCAATAAAAACGTACAACACATACCTGTGTACATTAATAACAAAGAAGTTCTTCATTCGAACTCAGCTAAATATTTAGGCATGACTCTAGACGCGAAGTTGCGCTGGAAAACTCATGTCAAGAAAAAACATGACGAACTGAATATACGATACAATAAAATGTATTGGCTCATAGGGAGGCATTCATGTCTCTCAATATATAATAAACTGCTTCTATATAAGCAAGTCCTAAAACCAATATGGACTTATGGTCTCCAGCTTTGGGGGTGCACAAGTAAGACAAACCTACAAAGCATTCAATGCTTCCAAAACAAAGTACTACGCAATATTGTTAATGCGCCATGGTACATACGTAACGCAGATCTACATAGAGATCTAAAAATTGAAACGGTAGAGAAGACACGAAGCTAGGCTTCGCAACCATGCTAATTCAGAAGTAGTCGAACTACTTAATAACAACAACTTAGTTAGAAGATTACGAAGAGTAAAACCATTTGAACTAGCTAACTAGGAATAAAGAAAATAAAAACAATTTCTCAACACAATCACACTAACAAAAGTGATAACGAATTAAAAAACAAAAGGTAACAGACTAACGTAGTACCTTATAGCATAGTACATATTAAAAGTATTAGAAACAAATTGCTGATTAGTGCGACTAGGTGCAATTATTGGAAGGATGGCAACACCATGCTTTCCCTCGGGTGTTTTTAGTGCGGGTGAGCTAACCGCAAGTCCCACACTATCGGAAAGCTCGCATGCGATGTCTTTCAACGATTTTACATCCAGCTGCACGCAAAAAAAAAATTATGGGATAAATATGAATAGTTGAAATGTTTTATTTAAACAAGAAAATGTTTCGCCATTTATATTTATAGACTACCTAGCTAACTCGTGCTCGCCTTGCTTCGCTCGCATTTAGCAAAAAAAAAAAAAAAACTAAAATTTAGTCCATTTAAGAGGCTCAAATTACATCGAGGTATGTATCTGTCTTCGGAAAGAATACATAATTGAAATGCGACGAAGCATTGATTTGACATGATGTTGTTTCGTGCTACATCGGGGTTTTTCTATTTGTTGTTGCAACAAATGGGGTTTGGGGTTTTTCCATATGCTGTCGATGTATTCAAACTAGCAGAGGCAATTTTAGCCATCAACATCTGCTTTTACGTTTAAAAATTAGAGAGAGAGAAAGCAATATTAAAAAACAGTCTACTACCAATTTTTTTCAACAGGTCTTTTTTTTTTTCTTCAAATTTTCTTACTACGTTTTTAAGAAATAAAAATAATTATTTTTGTTGCACCTAAATGTTTATGGTTTTTACAATATTTCCTTCCTCAACTAAATCGTGATACTCGAAAAGACGAACGTTCTTTGATTTATATTTTTGTTCATCTTTCTGAGATTCGACTGTACTGCAGTGGAAAAATTATAGCCAATGGTCATATAAAAAAAATACCTGGCCTTAAACAAAAGTAAAAATATCCCGCCAGCGGTGTAAGTTCGCTATAAATATTTGCGTAATATTGGCCCAACAAAAAAAGCAATGCCAAATTTTTTTTCAGCAAAATAATGAAGCATTGTAACTTTCCTAATAACAATGCCAATGTAGCACGCGATTTATGGCACGATTAACCAAATTTTTATAATGAATTTAAGTTTATTCAAAAGAGACTTCTCAGAGATGTACGAAATGTAGGAAATAAATTTATTTAGGCGCACTTAATATGCATGTAATAGGAACTCACCTTTTGTTTACTTTTAAAATGTTATTCTGTCTTCACGACTAATTAAGTACACCTGAAATTACAAAAAAAATCACATATTAGTCATTAGTCTTTCTAGCCAAATCAAAAACAATCAAAAAAATAAAAATCTGTTTAAATTTCTCTACTCAAATGTTACTTTCTATAAACCAGTTCTCATTAGCCTATTTAGAAACGAAATTAATAACCGCCAAATTTGGTGTCTGCATGCAAGACAAATTGACCCCAAAAAGAAGGTCTCCTATTAGTAGAATGAATCATTTTTCTTACCCGGAATAAACAATATATCACGCCAAATACAACGTCTATGGCAATAGACCGCAAGAAGTCGGTTTGTCAGAAGTTAAACCAATGGAAATGAAACCGAAAATGACAGTCAAAATAAATTCAGAAATTCACCGCCGGAACATATCAGAAACAGATCGTGAGCTTTGTGGCCAGTGTCAGGCGTTTCTTCATATTTGGCAGATTCGAATGAGTTTGTTTCGTCGCAAAGGATAAAGACCTTTGTGGAGTGTGTGGGGCAGCTATTGTACTTGAGTCTTTGATTAGTGCAATGAACTATCGACGTAGTTTGTTGCGCCAATTGACCTCCTCTTTATTATTCCAGATAAAGTAATACGAAGAGTTCATAATCATTATCGAATCATTCGCACTGACACAACGTGATTAAAAATAATTTATTGATCTAATAAATGCAGCAGCAATGTGGTTTTTTTATTTGTATTGAAATGTTGATTAGGTGCTACTAAGATAAGGCATTGCGCCGACAATTTACAAATGAAATCTTAATATACACTTTGTAAATTACCAAAAGATACTATTAACGAACTGTTGAAATGCGAAATGGAGCTATCGAACATTGACTGAGTTTCCAAATAAATTATACAAAACGCAGAGATTTTAGAGAATTTAAAATTAATGATTTTGTATATAATGGCGCTTATATTTTGAATTTTGTATTGAACTGTATCAGAGTCTGAAAAACTATATAAACATTTCCAGGAATAAAGCGCGAATAATGTGTGCCGAATTGGTTTCGCAGAATGTCCGTCCATTCGCACTGGAGTACTGCTGCGCCGGGTATACTGACAGATTTACTACTGCAAGTGTAAACTTTTCATTATTATTCTGACGCTAAGCGACAGCCAATGGCACGTGAATGGATTATATTTTCAGCTGCTGATGGCAGCACAACTAAAATCAGTGTTTTCCAAATTTAAATAACAAATTTCCGTAAAAAAATCCCATGACAACTGCGTAATACAAATATACAATTTACTTAAATCATAGGCCTGTTTTATTGGCAATCCATTTCAGTGAAGTAAAGTAAAGTAGAATTTTTAACACGCAATTAAAACAACTACATAGAGTCTCGAAAGTGTCAAACAGTTTGTAGTTGTTGTAATTGCGTGTTAAAAATTCTACTTTATTTTACTTCACTGAAATGGATTGCCAATAAAACAGACCTCATAATGGAGTTCTTATCTCATGCACACAACACTCCAGAGAAAAATGTCAGAATTTATAAAATACTAGCTGAACCCCCGCCAGTTCGCCGGGCCTTTTGTTGCTTTTTATACCCTCCACAGGAAGGTATATTCACTTTGCCATTACGTTTGTAACGCCAAGAAGGATTCACCGGAGACCCTATAAAGTATATATATTCTGAATCAGGATCACATTCTGAATCGATTTAGCCATGTCCGTCTGTCTGTCTGTCTGTCTGTCTGTCTGTCTGTTGAAAGCACGATAGCGTCCAAAGGAATTGACCTAGGTGAATGAAATTTTGTGAGACGACTTCTTTTTACCGTCGCCAGGTTGGTATTGAAAATGGGCTATGTCAGTCAAGTAGTTCTGGTACCTCCCATACAAAACCACTATTAGACCCACATCTCTCTCTGTCTGTTGAAACCACGATAGCGTCCGAACGAATCGACTTAGGCAACTGAAATTTTATGAGAAGTCTTATATTTATGCCCTTCAAGTTTGTATTAAAAATGGTCCATGTCGGTCAAGTAGTTCTGTTACCTCCCATACAAAGCCAATATTTGACCCATATATCTCTGTCTGTTGAAAGCACGATAGCGTCCAAACGAATCGACTTAGGTGAATGAAATTTTGTGAGGACTTTTTTTAACCGTCGTCAGGTTGGTATTGAAAATTTTCTATGTCGGTAAAGTAGTTCTGCTACCTACCATACAAAACTAATATTAGACACATTCTAACTCGCATGGCAAACATTTTGCATGACTTTTATGCAGTGGAGGGTATCAAAGCATCGGCCAGGCCGATGATAACACTCTTACTTGTTTATTTTTTTCGAGGGGCAAGTAATCGGTGTATTCAAGGAACTTTTCTGTGCGTATTCATGGTGAATCACAGTGTATTCAAACGTATTCACATGTATTCATATGTATTTACGTGTATTCACGCGTATTCACGGGTATTCACGCGTATTCAAGCGTATTCAGAAGGTATTCAAGTGAATTCACGCGTATTCACATGTATTCTCGCGTATTCACCTGTATTCAATGTGTATTTTTTGTGTAGTCACGTATTCACACATTCATTTTAATTGCTCTTTATTAAGATTGCAATGACGTCAGAATTGTGCCTTCGTATTATTATTGCACTTGCCTTGACGCAATATGCTCGTCGTTGTTGTTTCCTTGTACATGGTGTCCAGTTAAGCAATCGGCCCTATCATGGTATCCGTTCCGAAAGAAAAATTCTCCGATTTTGTACGAATCGGAGAATTTTGCTTCATGGTAATCGTTCCGATAAGCTGTTCGGAACATTTCTCCGACAATACGTAACGCACACCGGCAGTCTACGTTTCAGTGCGATGGGTTGCGTTTTTTGCACCTGGTTTTGACAGCCACACGTCAATTTTTCTCCGATTGTCTCCGACATCTGTTCATCGCGGAAATATTTTAGTGAATAAAATGCGTTGATGCATGATCGGAAAACGGATACTTTGAACGCAAATTTAGTATCCGACTGGATTTGCGTTGCGGAGAAAAGTACTCTCCGAACAGATACCATGATAGGGCCGAATATAATGAATCTTTAAGCCAAGATTCCTGAAGTTCCGCCAAAAAAAATTGTGTAAGGGGGGCTTACTCACCATATTTCTCGTTATAGCCCATCAAAGTGGGTGACCTCTAATTCGGAGGTGTAACCACTTTAAACGCTATAACTTCTAAACTATTATTTGGGTAGGTACAACAAGTAAAAGTTTCATCATCGGCCTGGCCGATGCTTTGATACTCTCCATTGGATATCTACAAGTCATGGAAAATGTTATGCATGTGAGTTAGTACGTACGCAACAAATGTGTCTAATACAGGTTTTCTATGGGAGGTACGAGGTACAACAACTTCTGGACCAATATAGCCCGCTTTCAATACCAAGCTGACGATGGTAAAAATAAGTATTCTTACAAAATTCTAATTGCCTAGGTCGATTCGTTTGGACGCTATCGTGTTTTCAACAGACAGAACGACAGGCGGAAATGCTAAATCGATTCAGAATGTGATCCTGATTCAGAATATATATATTCTTTTGGGATATCCGGTGAATATACCTTAATGGTTTTTTACATTTCGAAAAGACAATTGAGGTAGCGCATACTAAATTGTCTTATGCACTTTGGGTACATCTGTGAAGCTACAAAAAAGTTATGGCTTCTTAAACTCAAAATTATGAAAGTTTGTTATTTAATTAGTACATATACACTCCGCAGGAAAGTATACTTACTTTGTCACTACATTTGTAATGCCAAGAAAATGTCACCGGAGCCCCCATAAAGCTCCTCTAAAGGGAACGACATTCAGACGCAGTGGCGGCAGAGGGTGGGATTTTGCGTGCTATGGAAGTTCAGCCTTTTCAGGTAATAGATTAAACCCTATCCTTTTAACACCGGTACAGGTTTTGCTACCAGGAGATGCGCAAAAAAGATTGGAATTTTGCAAGTGGTTACTGCGCAAACAGACAGAAGGCGGGCAATTTCTCAAGAACACTCTGTGGACTGACGAAGCGCAATTTACAAGAAATGGGATTACAAACCACCACATTCCTCAACCATACTTTTAACGAACGGTAAATAAGTCGATTTGGCTTGGGCATCAACCCTTAACCAACCAGACCCCCTGACCTAACACCCAAGGATTTTTTCTTCTAGGGTGATATGAAAGAACAATTTTTTTTTAGACTAGAAATGTCGAGTTTCTGTCTGATCATTTTTGTCTGACAAAAAATGGCTTTTACTACAACTTCTGTTGATCGTACGTAAAAAAGTTACTCAGCATAATTTTTAGGAAATTTCTTCAGGATACAAATTTCATAAAAAAGATAAAAATGTATAAAGTAAACATTTTGATAAAAAACATTTTAAGTAAAAAAATCAAACAAAAAATTTTCATAATTTTTAGTTTAAGGATGACTCCTTTTTTGCAGCTACACAAATGTACTCGAACTTTCTTTTCAAAATGTACAAAACAATGTTTCTATCTATAATAGTAGTTTAAAGTGGTTGCAGCTATAATGGGAAATAAGGTTGTAATAGACCCCCCTGACATACAATTTTGTATTCGAGGGACCTTCAGGAATTTCCCCTTAAAGGATTATACTGCTTAACTGGGACACCCATCGATGAATTAGGCAGCATGGTGTAATGATTACTGTTTTTCAATTCCGATCTCAAAGATGTTTACCTATTTGATCCATGCATTTGATATTACTAAATTACTAATCAAAATACAAATTGCAATCAATATAATTTGAATCACTTTGAACTTAAATAATTGTTCTGTATGGCCACCGACCATCCGTCCTTTATTTAAAAGGATAGTCCTTTCTTTTTTGTCCTGAAATTTTACGAAATGTCAACATTTGCCAATAGAATTTTACATTTTTGGAAGTAGAAGAACTTGAGAGGGTCTTATTTCATGAAACACCAGATTGGTCTAGTATTGAAAAAAGTCTATCAATTATTTATTAAAAAACCGACTTATTTTTAAATGGCGTGTAACTTTTAGATGAAATATGAAAAACACAAACTTTTTTAACGGGGACGGTGGCGAAGCCGCGGATAAACGCAAATTTTCTGTATAAAGATATGTTAGTGATATTAAATTAAGAGTCGTATTCATAATTTTTTTACGGACATGCACCTAAAAAAACACATGCCGCCGCGCCGTCAGATACAAATTTCCATAGTAACGTAAACAAAACAGCGACATTTTATCGAAAAAGGTTCGTTTGCATTATAATATATATGTACATATTATGTACCTATACATATATATTTATACCTAAATATATATTATATTTTATACCTAAAATAAAAAAAACGACATTGATCGTCTTTCTGTCATATTTTGTCAAATATTCGTACCTATTTAGACACCCAAGTTCGTTTAAAGCAATAATTATAAAAAAAATGCTTTTAAATAACATTTTCGGGAAAGCTAAAAATACTAAAGCTAAAGCGAAAGATTTCAATACAAGTGGATTCAATTTTTGTCCATTTGTATTCAAATGTATTCGTATGTATTCAAGTGTATTCACGCGTATTCACGCGTATTCACAAGGTATTCAAGTGTATTCACGCGTATTCACAAGTATTCATCATGTAATCACGCATTGAATACAGTATTCCGTGTATTTTTGTGTATTCTGTAGTCTAGGTCAACGCAAAAATATTGATTACTTGCCCCTCGATTTTTTTATACCCTCCACAGGAAGGTATATTCACTTTGCCATTACGTTTGTAACGCCAAGAAGGATTCACCGGAGACCCTATAAAGTATATATATTCTGAATCAGGATCACATTCTGAATCGATTTAGCCATGTCCGTCTGTCTGTCTGTCTGTCTGTCTGTCTGTCTGTCCGTCTGTCTGTCTGTCTGTTGAAAGCACGATAGCGTCCAAAGGAATTGACCTAGGCGAATGAAATTTTGTGAGACGACTTCTTTTTACCGTCGCCAGGTTGGTATTGAAAATGGGCTATGTCGGTCAAGTAGTTCTGGTACCTCCCATACAAAACCACTATTAGACCCACGTCTCTCTCTGTCTGTTGAAATCACGATAGAGTCCGAACGAATCGACTTAGGCAACTGAAATTTTATGAGAGGTCTTATATTTATGACCTTCAAGTTCGTATTAAAAATGGTCCATGTCGGTCAAGTAGTTCTGTTACCTCCCATACAAAGCCAATATTTGACCCATATATCTCTGTCTGTTGAAAGCACGATAGCGTCCAAACGAATCGACTTAGGTGAATGAAATTTTGTGAGGACTTTTTTTAACCGTCGTCAGGTTGGTATTGAAAATTGTCTATGTCGGTAAAGTAGTTCTGCTACCTACCATACAAAACTAATATTAGACACATTCTAACTCGCATGGCAAACATTTTGCATGACTTTTATGCAGTGGAGGGTATCAAAGCATCGGCCAAGCCGATGATAACACTTTTACTTGTTTTTATTTTATTTATTTATATTCGGGCGACAATGTTTTAATTTTTTTTGTATTGGAGGCGCCACGCCCCTTTATGCAACTTTGACAAATCTTCACAGAAGCACTCTAGGTCCAATACCTAAGATTATCTGTAAGTTTGATCTCAATCTATTCGGTAGTTTTCGAAATATACGATTTTGAATGTTTTTTTTTATGGGAGGTGCCACGCCCCTTTGTCCAATTTTGACCAATCTTCACAGGAGCACTCCACGGCCAATGCGCAAGATTACCTGTAAGTTTGAGCTCAATCAATTTGGTGATTTTCGAGACATACGACTTTGAATGTTTTTTTATGAACAGTGCCACGCCCCTTTGTCTGATTTTGACCTATCTTCATAGGACCACTCTACGGCTAATACCTAAGATTATCTCCGCTTGACATCTTATTTATTTAGTTCACTAGCGAATCCCTGCACACTTCGTAGTGCAAAATAGAAAAATAAAAAAATCAGTTTCAAATTAATTTAAATCAGTGAGAAACAGTTTTTATTGCTCCGTGGTACATATGTTTGGTTTTTCCAGGAATCGTAATGCGTAGAAAGTATTCTCGTCTATCAGGACAATGCATAGCTCTCAATGTTACAAATTTTACAAAATTTTGGCTCCCATGACTGTCGAAAAATAGCGCCACATCCCTTTATATACCTAAGATTATCTGTCAATTTGAGCTCAATAGTTTCGGTGGTTTTCGAAATATACGATTTTGAATGTTTTTTACAGGCAGTGGGAAAATTTCCAGAATCAAAATCGGTACACGCATTACAGAGAACATTGGCGACAAACACAATACAACTTATTTTTTATATTTAGTTCATAGTATCAGTAAATTGTTCAGAATAGTCCGATTAATGCACTCCACAAAACCAATGGACGGTGGTGCAAAGTGATGGTTCTATAGTCTTCCGAATTTAATGTAATTGGTGTCCAAAATATGGCGAAGTAAGTAGTTAGACACTAAGCTACTTTGAATCCCTGCTGTTTTCTGGTCCAAACGTGGTAGCTGTCACTTTTGAAGCTTTTATTCTTTGACATTTGACAAGTAGAAACTACGCCATTACTAAAAATGGAACGATACACGCTTCAACAACGCATTGAAATTATTAAAATTCACTACAAAAATGGTGAAAATCTTGCAGTCACAGTTTGCAAAACTAAAGCATTTTTTGGTCGTCGTAAAGCACCTTGTCGGACCGCAATACAGAAATTGGTGAAAAAATTGGAGCTGTTGGGACAAGTTAGTGATGTGAAGAATAAAACCCGTGCACGTCGCACAATAACAACTGAGAATATTGCTGCTGTAGCCCAAAGTGTTGAAGAAAACCCATGTTTGTCTATTCCTCGTCGTACTTTGGAATTGGGCATTCCACAAACGTCATTACACCGTATTTTGCATAAAGATTTGGGTCTTAAGGCTTATAAAGTTCAGTTAACACAAAAATTCAAGCCGGCCGACCATCAATAACGTCGCCAACAGCCCAGCGTCGATTCAAGACCTCAAAGATAAAATTCGTGAGGCTATCGAGGACATAGGGCAGCCACTTTGCGACTTGGTTATGGAAAATTTCATGAAAAGGATATGGTCCTGTAAGCGTGCTCGTGGTGGCCATTTGGCTGATGTTGTTTTTCATTATTAACGGCATACCTTCCTCTTTATTATAAAATAAACATCCGATCATTTATCTCAAAAAATGACATTTTTCTTTGAATACCAAAATAACACCTCTTATTGGAAAACCCTTTACATAAATTCGCTTGAACATCAGAAATGCAACGTGTCACACTTTTCTGTCGTGCTCAAGTTCTTAGAGGCCTATTTTCGGGCATACCCTCCATTTATTTCGCTCTCAAAAAGAAGAACTAATTGTTACAAATTCAAGTAATAATTGTAATCGCGAAGAAACAAAGCTTAGCAATTGTACTGGTCACTAGTTAGCCTTCAGAGTTACAAAATCGCTACATTCCCATAGCATGACAGTTTGTTTTTCAATATCTTATATAAATAGATAAACATCGGTTTTCAAACACAATAAATAAAAAAACATCAGAGTAGAGTAGATTCCATTCAATTCAGCAAAGATTCTTCACAATATCACGCGACGTCATTCACTAAATGGTGTTTTTTTTTAAACTTTACGCACTTTAATGTGAAATTCCATACACATTCAGACAAACAAACAAAATTGCCTCATTCACTTGCCTGACAATGAACCGCGCCATCTAACATTCTGTCTCTTTGTGTCAAGTGAAATAATAATGATTTCATTCAGAACCATAAAAGGAGCACCAGCTACACAACTACATACACTGAAGTAGATAAAAAGATACTTTCAGCTTCCATTGTTCATAGTCCAAAGTCACACTCTGAATGACCGCCTTTGCATGCCACATGACAAAAATTGCAACGCGAGCACACAACAGCAATAGCATAGCCAGAGCCACCTAACTCGATGCGCTTTTGTACGCTACACACACACGGAAAAAAGCAAAGTATACTGTAGCTGTAGACAGAGAGTAATGTAAAATATGCTCTAATTGTTATCAATACTTGCCTGCCCGTAGGGCGGTAAGAAACAATTTGCATTTTTTCCTCTGCATTTTCTTTTCGTAATGAGAAGCCGATCAATTTATAATAGAATTTGCATATCCTACAGCTACAAGGGGAAAGAGCGTGTGCTTATAAGGCACAAGAAATATAATCAAAGGCGTGCACACGCTCCTCCACCTTCGTCTTGTTGAATGCACAGACGCGGGAGCTTGAAGAAAGAAAACAAGACGAAGACTAATTGAGTTGCGTGATGATTATGATTGATGCCATTGTTAGCAAGTGAAACATAAAAGATTTGCATGTAAACACTAAAGGTCAAGAAACTGCTCACTGCATATAATGTAGGTGCTGCATCTGAAGAATGTTATCCCTCTATATCGATTTAGACTTACAGATGAGGACACACTTAAGAGGATGTCAGGATTCTGGCTGGAGAGTTATCCGCTTTTCTCTACGGGCCATTTATATAGGATGTACGAACATGGGATCCTTCAAAAATGTTATACTCTGGATATTGATCTGGACTTACGCCGGATGGAATACTTAAGAGGTCATCGGGATTTTTCCTGCAAAAAAAAAAAATAACTGAATAGTGCAAAGCATACGACGAGAAGAGACCCAGTAAAGCAGAACGTCTATGTCTGTATGGAATGGATGAAAAATCGAGATTGCACTTACGAGGGAAAAGTCTCCTTGTAACAGGGAGTTTCCCGTCAACGTCTTCCTAAGTAGATGTCCCAGTTACTGGATTTTGTTTGGAGAAGCTTACTTCATTTGACAGACTTTTAGAAGTTGTGTACGTTTATGTTGAACTTTAAACTTTAGTTATGATGATGGTAAGTCTAATGTAGACTATGGGATTTTCAATTTCGTGCATGATTCTTCGAAAGTTCAATGGTGCACATTTATATAGATGTTAGATATAGTTTTACGTTGCTGGATCTATATATATTGGAGTTCGAAAAACTGCTGTGACAAAAAGTAATAAGAAAAATATATGCCAAGGTATTATACATTAAATTCTTTTGCAAGTTTATGTAATTTTAAAGTGATTTTCTATAAATTTTATGAAATTCCAGAATTTACTTAACAATTCGCAAATAGCGTTTTAGGTATTAGCTATGATTTTTGATTCAGTGTAGTTTGCAGTATTATCATGTTTGAAGCTTCCGGACCGATTTTGAATTGATAAAAATTATTACCAAAGTTCGAGCTCTGATGTGGGTGCTCGCACCTGTTTCGGCTTTGTCCTAGATCACATGGGGCCCCAGCCAAGAGCGCCTGGCTAAAGAGGATTTCTAAATGAAATCGGCGTGAAACCGCATCTCCTCCACTATAATCAAATTAGTTCTTCCTAAATTGGGTGTTAATAATAAAGGCCTTCTTTACGGGGAGTTGCCTTCTAGTCACCTTTTGTGATACCCCAAGTTCCGAGCTAAGGTATAATTATACATAACCCGGGACCGGGAAAATGGTTTAATCAATCACCTAGCCTCTCATTTGGCATTATTCACTTCCTACTCAAATAAAGTGAGTAGAGCACACAAACATTATGTCCATCCACCTCACCTCGTGTGCTGTCACAAAGGACCTAAGGTTTTGGTACAAGTGTGTCTCGCAATAAATTAAGTTTTTTGATGACGCTGATTTAAAATGGCAATATTCAGACAGCAGATAGTCGATTTGACAGCTAAAGCCATCTATTTATTCAGTAATATTTTGCTAAGCGTCATGTTTTATTATTTGGCTTACTTCCGCCTCGGTGGCTTTGCTATTAAGTGAAATTGCAGCATTCGAATCGAGGGAAATTTTTATCTAACGATAAATGTTACCAAAAATGTATATCTAGAGGTTATTTTTGAATTTACTTCTTCAGCTTTATTTAGAACTAGCAATGCCCGCGGCTCCGCCCGCCGGTTTCATTTCTTTTAAATAAAACTAAATTTATATGACTTATCATTCATATCACGTGTGTTTATATATATTGTCCTCTTTTTTAGTTTACAAAATATTTTAACGCAATGTTTTTGTGTAAACTATAGGCGTTGTTTTTTTTAGTGGGAGCAAGTATAAACAAATTACCACTGCAGCTCACACGCGACCATGCAACATATAGCTGTCCATGTGAAAAACATGGATGTCGGAGGTAAACTCCAGCAATAGCCGAGTAGCTCAAAAGATAACCCCTATACCTCCGTTTCCCCTTCCACCATCTTCTGCCTAAGTAATAACTTATATTGGATCCGAAAAATGTAGCCAGTACAATGTTGTAAGAAGTTTTAGTTTAGAATCGGCCAAATAGTTCCAGAGTTAGTCCCTACCACCGCTTTACCTATCCCTCCCCCGTCCCAACTTATTTCTTACGTAACCTGTACTGATCCGAACGGTGTCACCATGACAACGGTAAAAGAACTTTTAAAACCGGCCTAGTAGTTCGAGAGATACCCTTTTCCACCCCCCTTTATTATCACTCCTATACCACTACACTAAAACCTAAACGGGATTCAAATCTGTAAATGAAAGAAAAGAAATACATATATCGTACCAATAGTTTAAAAAACTAATAAAATATGGCTTACATTTTACTAACACGCTCACGGGATAAATTTTGAAAACAGGTTAATTTATTTTTTGCATTGTGCTATTATTTTAACCCACATGCAAAATTTCAAAGACCTAAGTCAATGGTCATAATAATTCACATAAATGAAAACTCGTCACAGGCTCACAGGTATGATTTGATTAATAACGCGATCATATCGTTATAGCTGCAGATCTCATATTATGTAGATATGTACAATTGTGCATAGCTACATACTTACGCATCACAAACTCCTTATAGCTACGTAGTTTGTTTTATGCATATCCATTCCCTACATCAAATTCAACTACGCATTTCATGAGCATTTACAATTATGCATTTTAATGCCCGTCGTGTGAGTAATCATTCTATTTTTAGAACGCAAATCAGAACTACCCTTCCTTAGCACAACTGCAATCGATAAAGCGATTTTTTCGCACTTGGCCAAATAAGATCTAATTTATATCTCACCCTCTGGATGGAGCAGAAAAACGAATGTTAGCTCAAAATACTCGGTAAAATATTGCCTAACAATTAAAAGCATATCCTGAATTGACTTAAATCTATTTATCAGTATAATGGCAAGTTAAGCGTAGTAAGGTCGAAATAGAAAAGTTTGTTCGTGTTCTTAGTAGTACCTTCAACCGTTCGGACGTGTTTTTGTTTTGCTCCCGCTTCGCGACTTTAAATAAATTTAATTTCAATTTATTTATTTGCATACTTGCAACTTTTTCCCCTAAACCTAATAATTGGACATTGCCTTCCACCTAGTTCGCGAAACATTTGACCCAATTTAAGAACTATGTCAAAACAGTGCGGTAATACAGATTGTGTGTCAACATCGCAAGACTTTAGTGCTGATTGGGTAAATTGTAATGGACTATGCGGAAAATCATTTCATGCTCTCTGCATAGGGCTAAGTAAGCGCTCCATTACATACCTGAATGACTATAGCAATAATTTCCTTTTCTTCTGTGATGAATGCAAGGGCATATCACTTTCCCACGTCATGCTCGCGATAAAATGCATTAGTGACTCCCTTAATATAAATTCCTCTGACTGCAAATTGTTTTACAAACAAATCGGGTCACAATTTGCAAAGTATGACGAATTGTTCAAGAGCGTGGAAGAAATATCTAATAGCCTAGATGTCTCCACCACGTTTTTCAAAACGAAATTCAAAAACATAGAAAAGCAAGTCGCAAGTCTCAGTGAAATAACCAAAAAGTTACCGGTTGATTTTAACTCGAAGTGTTTGACTTTAAAAAGTGATTTGAAAAGTGTCATTAACGCAACTCTAAACCCACATATTTCAACGATTAATGGCCATTTCAACTCCTTTCGAACCTACCTTGATACCAATTTACAAAGCCCTTCATCACCAAATGTCTCATCCCATCAACTCGTCGATCCACTACTGCTTGACATTATAAACAAAATCAATGAGGTCAGCAATGATGTCGCAGCTTTCCGACTAGTTATGGGCGATATTGATGAAAACCTTAGACTGGCATCAAGCAAAATTGATTTCATACCAGAGCTCATTCAGCCACAATCAAGCGCAGTCTACAACACGTCAATACTTACTGAAATCCTGGAATCAGCAGAACACGCAACCCCATTTAATCCTCAACCAGCATCAACGACGACTTCAACAACACCAACAGCCCCTATAATCGCAGCAATCTCCACACCCACTCCGACAACAACATCAACGACGACTACAACCACAACAACAACCACTACATCTGCAGCAATGTCCACACCCACCCCGGCCTCACCGTCAACTGAATCACGCGCTATGCCACAGAGTGATTCGGTGCCCTTAAACCGATACGGTACACTTTGGACACTCGCCGATTGGAATAAAAGACTCGAAAAATTACACAGAACTGCCTGCGAGTATAGTTCCTTTATAATAAATAGCGCTCCTCAGCATGCAGACGTCTCTTGGATGAACAACTTTTTCCTGCAGAAATTTGGCATCTCTATCCGTAACTGCCAGATAATCTCTCCAACCAACACCAAAAATAATCAATTCAAGCTCGACTTACCTTCCAAATACTCCTGGCTTTTTTCGAGCCCCTCAACCGACGTCTTCAGCTTGGGAAAGATGACTATCAGCAAGTTGAACAATACAGGACAGGTGAAGCTTAGAAATAACAATAAGCCTAGTATTAAGCCAAATAAAAGAAAACGTAAGTCTAAGAATCATAGCTCTAAATCTAATCCCAACCCTGACCCAAACTGGAGCTTTAAAGTTGGAACATTTCCTCTATTCTCCCCTCTCACTTTTCAGCCACTTACCTCTTTTACACCGTCAGTAACAAATTCTTCTCAACCAACCACTTTTCCCCACACATATTTTAACGGAGCACCACCTCAAGGTATCCCTCATCACCCCACGGTAACTTCAAACCCACCTAACGCCCCTCCAGCCTCCAATTATGCTGCTCATGTTACAAACTCTTCTCAACCAACCACTTCTCCTCATATGATCTTAGCACCTCCTCAAGGTACCCATCATCACTCCACGGTAATTTCAAAGTTACCTAAGCCTCAACGTAATCGCGTATCATTTAACTTGAATCCAGATCCTAGTCTCGCTTCTGATTATCCGCTAGCCCCAGTTAACTCTCCATCGACTTCCAATTACCCGAACTTCATACACTCCCATGTTCTCAATCCTGCCCCGTCTACCTCTGCTGCCTCCAATCCTGCTCTTCCCATTATTTCCCCCCATACAGACACACCTACCCCAATCTCCAAAGCCCCCGCAATTTTTGATCCTCTGCTCCCCCCAGCAGTTAAACTTACTTCCAAGTTTGTAAATCATATGTCCTCCCCCAGCGACCTTGATGGCCGATATATTATGTCACGGCTGAGAGACCACAGGCTATTTGAAAATGTTCGACTTTACCTTGCCTACTTATTTGATAAGCCCGAATCCGTCTGCATTGACGGTAAAACCAAAACAAACGTTCAGATATATATTCAAAAAGAAGGCCTTCCTATTGATCCTGCCGAACTACGAGAAATTTACAACCGTTATCACGATGGCTTCAACATTTCGTCGGCTACCGTGGACAAAGACCTAGCTGCCTTTGCTTCTCATATCAGCTCTAAACGTATCTCGCACCTTCAAAGGAGCCGTGCTGACCACAACAATTTTTTTCGTCCCTAACTCGATACCTGGAACACAGCCACCCCCCCAGCATAGCATTCCTCTAACCTTTTACTATCAGAACGTAAGGGGCCTGCGTTCAAAAACCCAAGCTGTTCTGCGCCAATCTCATGCACTTCCATTCGATATCTATGCATTAACTGAAACCAATCTGATTCCCGATATAAAGAACCCGGAATTATTCCCACCCACATTTAACGTCTTTCGGGACGATATCAGCCGCCCTACGGATGACCCCCCCTGCCGTGGTGTTCTTCTTGCTGTTCACAACGACCTGGACTCTTCTCAGATTGCCACCTCTTCGTCTGCAAAACTCGACTTTGTTGCGATAAAAATAACACTCCCCCATTAGTCCCTATACTTAATGTGTTTTTATATCCTTCCGGCCCAATCTATCGAATCCTACCAACTTGCTGTCAATGCGATCGATCAAGTAATAGAGTTATCTGACTCTTCTGACGACATCATTATTTTCGGCGACTTCAATCTGCCTCAACTGCACTGGGGTTTATCTGATGATGAATCGTTTTTCATTGCGTCAAATCCCAACTCAATCAAAGAATGTCTCTTCATTGATCGACTAACTGACTCGAATCTATGCCAAGTTAGCGGCATCTCTAACTACATGGATAGGCAGTTAGACCTAATCTTCACTACTGACCCTATCAACTCCTCTGTCTCGCTTTCCCCACTTCTTCTTTCAACTATTGACAACCTTCACCCTCCTCTTCTTCTTTCATTTTTTCACGACAATCCACTACAGCCCATACCGCCCGCAGGCCTCCCTTGTTATGATTTTCATAAGGCCAATTTCCGCAAAATAAACGAACACCTCAGCAAAGTTTCATTTGAGTTTGCCAATCTCCCTGTAAATGATGCCCTCTCATGGTTTTACAGAGAGTTATTTATTTCTATCTCTCTTTTTGTTCCTGTTTCTCGACCAAACCCCTTCTCTACATCCCCCCCATGGTATAATCGAAACCTCCGATCATTACGTAACAAGAGAAACAAATTATGGTCAGTTTTTCTTCGAACCAAGTCTTATTCTGATTATTCCAATTATCTCGGCTCCTTCCTTCAGTTCACTCAGGCCTATAATTCTCTCTATCAACGATATATAAACGATGCGCAAGCGAAACTTATAAGCGACCCCAAATCTTTTTTCCGATTCGTTAATTACAAGAAAAAATCAGACGGTTACCCCCCATCCCTCTCTTACGAAAATACAGCTTCTAGTGATCCTCACACCATTGCTAACTTTTTTGCCACATTTTTTAAACAATCTTTTGCCGACAATTCCTTTGCACCAGATCCTTCTTATTTCAATTACCTACTCAACTACTCCATTGGCCCCTCCCTCTCTCAAACTTTTGAACCTACTGTAATTGAAAATAAATTACAACAACTTAGTGATGAATATTCACCTGGCCCAGATGGTATTCCCGCTATATTTCTCAAGAAGTGTTCCCTTGTTCTCTCCTATCCCCTTTCGCACCTCTTTCAGCTCTCGCTTTCCCAAGGCGACTTTCCTCAGATATGGAAGTCCTCTTTCATAACACCGATTCATAAAAAGGGATCAAAGAGCGAAGTTAGTAACTATCGCCCGATAGCCAAACTTTCGCACATACCCAAACTCCTCGAAAGTATTTTGTACGAATCCCTAAGCTTCCAATGCAAGTCTTTAATTTCCCCAAACCAACACGGCTTTCTTAAAGGTAGATCAACAACCACAAACCTCGTTGAATTCGTGTCCTCTGCCCTATCGGCCATGGAAAGTGGTAAGGAAGTTGATGTTATTGCAACTGATTTTAGCAAAGCTTTTGATAAGATACCGCATAAATTAATTCTTTTCAAATTGTCTGCCCTCGGCTTCGAACCAATACTGCTGAAATGGTTATCATCTTATTTGGAAAACCGTTTTTATAGTGTTCGCTTCAGGTCCATCCTATCCGCCCCTTTTCTTGCAACCTCTGGTGTACCACAAGGCAGTCACCTAGGTCCCCTTCTCTTTATCTTAACTATAAACGATCTTGACAGGGTCATTAAACACTCCTCTATCTCTCTCTATGCCGACGATACCAAATTTTTCAAGCACATATCATCATCACAAGACCCCTGTCTGCTGCAACAAGACCTAGATAGTTTTTCTATCTGGTGTCTCAAAAACTGCTTAGAGCTCAATATTCCCAAATGCCAATCTATCACCTTATCACGTAAGCACAACAAATCCCCTCCCCGTCTATACCTACTTAATAATCACCCTATATCCATCGTACAGTCTCTTCGCGACCTTGGCATATTGTACGACCGCGAGCTTAATTTCCGTTCGCATATCGAAGAGATAATACGTAAAGCCAATTCATCCCTTGGATTCATTAAAAGATGGTCAAAGGAATTCTCCGACCCCTACGTGACCAGATCTCTCTACACCACTTTTGTCCGCCCACTCCTCGAATACGCCAGCCAAACGTGGTCACCCTTTCAGCAAGTGCATATAAGCAGAATCGAAAACATACAAAGACGTTTTCTTCGATTTGCACTCCGCGGTCTTTCTTGGGACGATCCCCTTATTCTTCCTCCCTATCAAGACCGCCTCAAACTCATTGACTTGAATAGCCTTGAGGATCGCAGGGATACTGCAGACATTCTCTTCATTCATCGACTCCTATCGGGCTCTATCGACTGCCCGTCTCTTTACAACTCAATCTTCTTCAATACAAACCCTCGTAATTTAAGACACCCCCGCCTATTCTATCTACCAAACCACCGCACGTCCTACGGCTCCAACGAACCAATTTCCCGTATGCTACGGAAGGTAAACTCAAACATTTCCATTTTCGATTTTAACCGCAGCACTCCCTCCATTAAGCTCAGTCTCCTTAACTCTAAACACTAGCTTTAAGTCCTAGTTATAAGTCTTAGTTTTTAGTTCTAGTATTATAAGTTTGTATTTCTAGCTTGTACTAAGCCTAATAAATGGGGACATTGGTCCCCACCAAAATTAAAATTAAAAAATAGTTTGAAAAGTTTTTCAACCCATATAGGACGAATTTTGAAAAACGACGAATGAGGCATATAATAATTTTGACTTATCTATCAACATACAAACTTTAAAGTTCATACGGCTAACGGTTCCTGAGACCCCTCTTATTCCCCGCGACCCCTTTACTCCTACGCAATTCTCACCCACACTACGGACTAAGTTGGCCATACATCTATAAATCAGAAAAAGAATCATGAAAATCGGACGAATGGTTCTCGAGTTATGAAGAAACGAACAGACGGACGTTGCATTTTATAAGTAGTATGGATGGATATGGATTTTAGTTTGCATCTTGCCAATTTCAAGCGATATTTTCAAAAGTCAGTAAAGGCGCATCTATTCTTCATTGAAAAGAAATACGCAGCTTTTTGTAGAAAGACCGGCAGTTCCAACAAGACACCCCAAACCAATAAAGTCATTAAAAAGTTGTTTCGGGTGTCTTCATTTTCTAAAGAGAGTTCCAAACTCTTTATGCCCAAGGGCCCCTGAATGATCTAAAACGGCATTGGTGGCCAACGTTTGTTCAGCAAAGAATTGTCATCTTTGAGATTTAATTTCATTGTATGGTTTTTTAGGAAGTTGTGTCAAAGCCCTTCCCAACTTAGACAGGAAACAAGCTTTTTAAGTCACTTAATCTGACTTTCGCCAAAAATTCGAGCCATAGCTTCCGTGATAATAATCGAGTGAAGCAACCGATCATGAATCATGACCCATTGCAGAACTCCTTCTGGTCAGTTTGTAAGCCGCATTACCGGCGATCTAACTTGGATTTTATTTCAGTATCAGGTTTTAATGATTTTATGGCAGCCTTGACCTGGCTGTTAAATATGGTAATATCCTTACCACATCTTTAGAACCTCTGCTTGGAAGACACTTCAGTGATCAAGATGCCTGATTGTGCAGTGAATGGTTATCTTCTCCAAGTATACGTCATTAAAACCTTTGTATATATAGTATAGGTATATAGATGGACATACAAGTCATATAATTAGTCAATAATTAGGAGAACGTCCCTAAGTAAAGGGTCCGACAAATAACTTTTTTTTTTTGAAAATGCTATAAAAAAAACTACTGAATATTTTCTCAAATTTCTTTTTTTATTTGAAAGTACAATCCTTCCGGTTAATAATGGAAAATAATTTCATTTAAATAGCTGCCTCGGCTGGCCATTCAATAGCCTACACGAACGGTCCAATTTTTAAGCATATTATCGATTGTGTGCAGCTGTATTTCACCAATGGCTTCACGAATATTTTCCTTTAAAGCGTCAATTGTCTATGGCATGTCGGCGTAACACTTATCTTTTACGGCACCCCACAAATAATAGTCCAACGGTGTCAAATCGCAGCTCCGCGGTGGCCAAACGACATCAGCTCTGCGGCTGATAATGCGATCTTCAAAAACAGGGCGCAAAACATCGAGTGTGGCACGTAGCGCCGTCCTGTTGAAACCAAATGTTGCCAATATCCTCCTCTTCAATTTTTGTGAACAAAAATTCTTTCAACATGGCCCGATAACGATCGCAATTGACTGTAACGGCCACTCCTTGCTAATTTTCGAAGAAAAATGGCCCAATTATGCCTCTGGACCAAAATCCGCACCAAACAGTGACTCGTTTTGGGTATATCGGCTTTTCAATGTATGCGTGTGGGTTTTCTGTTCCCCAAATGCGACAATTTTGCTTGTTTACATACCCGCCAAGATCAAAATGAGCTTCAGCTGAAAAGATCGGCATCTTCTCTAAGTTTCTAAGTCGATCGCAGGCCCACATTACCATGATTTTCAAAGTAATGTCGCAATATTTCCCAGCGTTGTTCAAGCGTATACCCAACCATATTCGTCCAGCGGAAGGATAAAACTAATTATCTGTCAAATCAGACATGAGCTAAGTGTTACCATTCGCGAAATAAGCACTAGTTGAAAAAAAAAAAAAACGTTAGATGGCGGACCCTTTATTTCTTAAAAATCTATGCATGTCCAAAGGTACCCGAATTCTACCTATTTCTTTGGCTAATCCTTAAGGCATTTTTATTTTTGTTTGTATAGGTCAACAATTATTAGCAAATTAGAAATCTGCTCAAATGCAAGTCAAACTGCAGGTGCCGTTTTCGTTGGACTTTTTTCCCTTAACATGCTTATGTTTGTATTATTGTCATTGAGATTGGTTGTCTTGCTTTGTGGCTTGCCACCAAACTGTGTTGCCATATGCGATCATTAAGCACACAACTACAGAATTATTTTATGAATTAGTCTCCACCTCACGATGTCTTTACTCTTCCAAAGCTCCTTAGATATTTCGCACTCTCTGCCATCTTCAGGGGTATTCCCTCCAGCGCTGGTGGCTCGATTTTGGGTATTATTCTTCTTTTTTTGTTGTGAACAGCTTTTAGTAAGTTTTGTAACAGTTCGCTGTGGTCGGTAAGAATCTGCATGTCGGAAACAATAACTACATTTGTTTATGAGGTTTATTCTTAATTCGTTTACGATGAAGAAGGTCTTGACTTGTTATATATGTCTCTTGAGCCAGTTACTTTAAGGTTAATTCCACCTAGCTCTGCGTTGGATATTACTTTCATTGAAAAGATTAAGAATCGCCTCTTCGCTGGCACATTTGGACATTTTTGAATGCTTCTTCAATGGCCAGGAATGCGTCTGGTGTATATTGTTTGTCTTCACACCACTTCTCTGTAGTGCTAACGTACAAGCATTTTGTGATACGGAAATCGTTATGTTTTCTAGCCAATAGCGTAAAAAATGCTTATTCATTTTTCGAAGCATTGCAGGATATGATGTCAGACTTATTATATAGACTATAATAGGTCTGAACGCCTTGGCGGTGGTGCATTTGGAGTGAAGACGGCTCTTACCTCTCTGAAGGATGAAGTGATTGGATGAACTCAAAACAAAACTTGTGAATTTGCTGCCAGAAAGTGTTGTAATTAGTGTTCCAAATTTAAACTTCTTTACTAAAAAGAAAAGGCAGCCTTCAAATGTTATTCGTCATTTATGGGCACTGTAGTACCGACTTGAAAGACAACAACGTCTGTCACTCACAAGCACCAAGCTTTTGTAAAGAAAGTTTCCTAGTGGATAAAGTTATTTTATTCTATAAAACAGAATGTATCTCCAAGAAAATATGAAACGCTTTCATTATATGACAGCGCCTGTTATTCTAATAACGTAAATTGCACACAAAATCTAACAAACGTTGTCATGCAACCACGCTTCTGAATATTAAATTCCCAACTCCAACCCTTTCCATTCATAAATAAAAATAAAACATTTTCGATTAAGACCCTACTCAGCCCACTTAAAATTGCACTCAAAAGAAAATACGAAACTTATTCCACCGTGCACCAAATTAGCACTCTCTGCACCCTGATTGTGCCAACTTCATTCCCGACTACACTATTCACTATGTGTCAAGCTGAATTATTAACATCTTCCCGAACAACCTAGTTTACTTCCGCCCCAAGAAGTCATACAAACCCCCCCAACTCTTCCTATCACGCCACCAGGGAAAATGAATCTCCTATCTAAGTGACCTATATCTAGCGTTTCACTTGTGCCTTCCAAAAATAGCAAACAACTTCAATAGCATTAGCGCCGCCTATACCACACCCGGTATATAGCCTATACAGGTTCGTTAACCTATATCCGAAGACCTGCTTCAGCGTTATACCGATTGAATTTCAAAACATAAAAAAAACAAGCTAACTGCAGTTTAAAACTATCGCCCCTCTCCTTGGTCTCTGCATAACATTTTTCATGTAAAAATCTACAAAAAGGAAAACAAAAAACTGTTGGAAATGTTCTAACGACACGTCGCACTAGATCCTCCCCCTCCTTTTGAATTATTGGCCGTTGGCCAAAGAACATAGTCCATATAGGTATACGTTCCAATTGGAAACCTACTGCAGTTGTTACATGCTCCGAAGGAGGATTTTTGTGTTATTGGTCATGGGACTGAACCATACATATCTGGACAATGGACGATACCCATAAACGAGTTTACCACTTAGAACATAAAGCTTTAGAACTCCGGCACGGAATGATAAAATACCGAGAATATGTTGGGTAAGTCTATTGGTTATGCAATCAATTGGTGTAGCGAGGGGGCATACAAAATCGGTCTCCAGAGAATGACTCGAAAATTGGATATAGGATGCAGGACTTTCGTGTGTGGCCCAAATGCGATGTCGCCACTGTAGAAATCCATTGGAAAAGGGCTTAGCTTGTACATATTTTCAGAACTTTTGGAAATTTAATTTATACCAAAGTTTAACTCCCCCAGCCACGGCTCTAGCAACATTTTTCATGGTCTGGTAGGCGTAAAAAGATTAAAGCACAACTTTTCCATTTACGATTGAAGGGTTTGTTAAAGGAGAATATCTAAGTGCGCGTTGATTGTAATCGAATAAAATTCAAATGCTATTCAATTTTCGGAAGATCAAATAAAAAAACGCACACCTAACCCCGAACCATGATTTCATGGTTTCACGGGAATCGCACTGCCACCATCGCGCAATTACCAATTCCCCAAGAGTACACGCTTCGGAATACCTACTCGCTTAGTAGAATCCGAGATTTTATGATACACACCCTCGACCGCATCCACGAATGGAATTCTAATGTAAACATCAGGCATCAGGCTATAGTCGTTGGCGGGTGTGGGCGGAAAGTTGTCTAAACTTTTATACGGAATCGGTGAACTTTCTTCGGTTGTGACTGGGGACACGCGTGCGACTGAATCTGATATTTGCGACCGTCGCCGCGCCGCATAGTGTGACGTAAATGACATAAAAGTGAGTAGCATTCGTTTTTATGTGGTTCTATATTAAAAAGAAGGTCGATAGGAATCAAGGTTTTTGTTTGACTCAAAGAGGGTTTTACAAACATCTGTTTATCATTCGGTTTGATGTCCTCTTCTTTTTAACTGCTCTTTGTGGAGTATCAGGGTTTTTCTTTTTAAATCCGTCGAATATGAAATTAACTGAGGATGCAGCCTCTACGAGTTATTTAAAAAAATGCTATTTCAAAGCCATAAATGCGAAAATTTATTAAAAACTGTGTATGGTTTTATTTCTTTTGGGTAGAGACTGTTTTGAATTTGACGGGATCTTCTCAACTCTCTCAACGAACTAAAAAATGCTGCCTGTGGGTGAATACTTTGATAATTGAACTGGTCCTTATCACAAGTAAGTATAAAATTATTAACTTCGTTCCAACGGCATGGGCATCCTCCTGATGGTGCCCATATAAATACGACCAAATTCGGGCACGCTAGGTACTTCTGTAACAAGACCAAAACGCCGGATAAATGCTAGTACAACACGTGAACGACCACCGATGATATTGCTTAGTATAAGTTGTGTCATCCACGAAAAGCACTTTTTTTACTTTTAAATTCATTTTTATTAATTCTTTCTTTAACTTACATACTAGACAAAAATTATTAAATTTATCTAGCTTACTGGCTCTTAACGAGCACTCTAAACTTAACTATATCCTTATAACTATTGCCTTTCGGCCTTAAATTCCACGAAAGGCACCGTCGAGGAAGAATGCTGGTTCAGGTGCTGGATACAGTTTTCCTCTTAGTTTTGTCGAGAAAGTTCATCGGATATCACACTGCTTTCGCAATATATCACAATATAACCCGGAACCCAGACAAAACTTAGGGCCAGTTCCAAAGGTTCCGGATAAAGTTTCGGATAGTTAGCCGACACATAACGCAATCCACCAGATAAAATCGTCAAAGTCTCTGATAAACTAACTTGCGGAAAAATGTATCTGCCACTAAGTTTGTTTATTTTTTGTTGTTTTAGGTAAGCCAAAAAAAAGGACCTTTGAAAAATTAACGAAAGAAAAAATTGAAGCAAGCAGCTCCAGAGGATATTCCGTTTGTGGCTGAGCTATTCTTTAAATTGGGGCCCAGAAAAGTGAGTCAAATTTTTCTTTTAAAGTCGCGTTTTCGGCCGTTTTGGTAAACCGGAATCGAATTCTAAAATCTTCATGGTTGAGTGTTTCAAAATAATTTGGCCTTGAGCGAAATACTCTGTTCCAACGGGGAAATTTACGCTCGTCAACGAAAAAATGCTCTGAAACTTTTCCAGCAACTTCAAATAAATATTTTGTTTCGTTATTTTTTCCGCATAAAAGATTTAACAGCCACCTGAACCGGCTGATACTCTATGTCTATCCGAGACTATATCTGTCAGATTTCACTATTCGAAACCTTGGAAACCAAAAGTTTAGCTGACAGATAAGTTCCGGATAGTCTATTCGAGACTTCAGCTAGTCTTGAAACTGGCCCTTAGAGTTTACAATTTCCATCCAGTTTGTCAGCTTTCGTATGCGTATTTATGTTCCTGCATTTTTGTATCCCCTTCACAGGAAGGTATATTTACTGTGTCATTACATTTGTAATGCCAAGAGGAGTCACCGTAGAACCCATTCGTTAATTTGAAAATGATATCGGCTAAGGCGGCTCTCACATTGACGCAACAAGCAATAAGCAACAAAGTAAATATCAGTTGTCAATAAGCAAGACGCAACTTTATTTTAACCTATTCTTACATTAAAGCAACATTATTGCCAGAAATTTCTAGCTATCAGCTATTATAAACTGAATCGTCCAACATATTTTTCAAAAATTAATAAAACGTAGTATGCGTAAACGTCAAGCGTAGCGACGTGTCACTAATATTGCTACTACGAAGCAATATTTATGTTGCTTTTCAACATGCGCTGTGAATCGCCAGCGATAGTGATACCGACATTGAGTTAAATAAATAATGATCGGAATTGTTTTATTTAATTTTTATTTCACTACAGAAAACTCATAATTAAGTCTGTAAAACAGACATTTTTATCACAATACGTGTGTTCAATGTTCACCTTAATAAAATGCGAGATCATTAAGAACTTCTTTAAGCGTAGGTATCACTTTCACGATTATTTTATTTTCATAATTGTTTTCGTTATAAATATTATGTTCTAATCCCACTTGTCTTACAGTAGACATATTTTATTGAACGTCTATCTCAGCAAAGTAAAGTAAACTTGGCTTGGCACATTCGAGACTATTTATGTGGTTGTTGTAATTGCGTGCTGAAGATTCTACTTTACTTTACTTTGCTGAGAATTGAGATAGATTTTCAACAAAACACGCCTAATATAAGAAGGAATCTGTAATTTATTACAACATTTTTTCAGTGGATATCTTTTAATTTGCGATTGAGAAAAATTTGTCACGTTGCGTCACTCTTATTGCTACTATGTTTTTCTGTTATTTGCGGAAAATGAATGTTTCGGTAGGTATTCAAATTGAGTTATTCAGAATCACGACACATACGACTTGGATTTGAATATTACAGAAAAGGGTGGGAAAGGATTTCTTTATTAGCTTCGTTCCCCGTGGTTAGCCATAGGGCGCACTCAGTGAGCATGAGAAGTCTCAGTGAATTTTCGTGGCTGCCAAAAAAACCAAGGAAACCCCAGAAATGTAGTTTCATGTCGAACACGAAATGTAACCCTGAGACCTTTCCCTGGAAAATTTGGTAATATAGAGATTAAACACCCAGCATTAACATAAAATTTGTTTAATAATTAATGATTTTAATTTTGAAAAACAAATTTCTTTTAACATTTTTAGTGCAGCACAAGTCAATTATTCACAAAAATATGATTTCACCCAAAAGACAGCTACGATTGACAAGAAAATCCAGCACTCCCATGACTGAATACCTAGCACAGTGCTCAACCACAGCGCTCCAGTGCTAATCTCGAACACAGGTCTTTATTGTCAGTGCGAACTCAGTACTATATCGAACGCGACAGTGCTATCCCATTGCGCACTAGTGAGCTATAGGGTTCACGTTAAACAAACCTATTGTTCATTTATTCGTTTCCAGCTTCGTTTGCTTAGGGATGAGTTCAGCTCTATTTTAAAAATAATTTAGTTTGGGTTTGTTCGATGTGAAAGTCTTATTGATTGCATGCGAATTTAAAAAAAAATTATTAAGAATTCAGCTAAATTCCCTGCCAGATCAGAAAATTCTGCTAGAAATTATGCCGGCAGATTTTTATTTTTTTTTTCAGCTAAAAAATTTTTTTTTCCTGCTAGATCTGACAGGAAAAATGCCAAATTGGTCACTCTGACTGTAGCGGTTTTGATTGATTTGATTGATACGTTCACGAGCACGTATCTAGATTTTGAGTGCCAATCACAATAACATCAGATCGAGGCTCGTAGTTTGAATCGAAACTCTTCAAAGAACTGACCATATTATAAGGCACAACACGCATTCGCACAACTGCCTAACACCCACAGGCAAATGAAAGGTTCCATCGGCAATTTAAAACTGCTATACGGGCATAAGCGAGATAAGCTCAACTGGTCGCAAGCACTTTCCTTAACATTACTGGGAATTAGAGCCTCAAAAAAGGAAGACTTTAACTTCACTCCGTCGGAACTCCTTTACGGAAAAAATATCAGAATCCCTTAGGATCTTTCCTCATCGTCAACACTTGATTCAGGCGAAGACAATTTCCATCAATTAAGAGATTTCTTCAAAAAAAAATTCCAACATCGCGCTGCAAACGAGAAAATACAAACTTCCGTACACATTCCAGGTATTTTAAGCACTTGCAAACAGCTCCTAGTAAGAAACAACCGGGTTAAATCAGGTTTGGATTGAACTTACGACGCTCCTTTTAAAGTCATTAGGCGATTGCGAAAACAATTTATAATCGAAAAGGCTGGAAAAATTTTATCGGTGTAAATCGATAGAATTAAGTCATATTTTGACACTTAAAATTGAATGACAGTGACAGATGGATTACATCTTTGGGTATGTATACACAGTTTACGCGAACGGATCAAACGTTAAATTTATAGGACTTTTTTAAAAAAAATCATTTCGTTGAGTTTTTCCTAAAATTAAACCACTTTAAATAAAACTTAATTATTTATATAAAATTCAATGCATCGCATCACGGGGGTGATGTAGCGGTTTTGATTCATAGATGACAGGAAAAACATTAAACAGATAAAAATATAACCACAAGAGAAGGTAGTAAAGTAGGTAATAAATAAATAGAGTCTAAGGCTTGTTGACATACCTTCGCGACTTCAAAAAAAAAAACAACAAAAAGATGCCTGGAATGGTTAAATCAGGCGATCTTGCCGGTCAGTGCAAACGAGATAATAGGCGACCCTGAAATGCAGGCCTCAAATTTTCGTTGGTGGCTTAACACACAACAGCTGATGCATTGTCTGCACTTTGTAAGGGAACATCTCATAGTCTCTCACCAAAATTTTCTGTAAAGACTGTCGATTGATACCCAATTGCGTGACACGTCGGCTTATCGACATTTTCAGCCACAGTTGCGATATTCTCAGCAGAACGGCTGCTCCAAAACCAGCCAGCATAATCGTGTTGTCCCATTTAGGCGAGCGGTTTAACGTCGTAGTGTTTGTCCAATTGGTGTAGGACGACTGAGCATCTGCACAGAAATTAAAGCTGTGCCAACACCACCGACGAACTATTCCGCCAAAAATCGAAACAATTAATACGCTTTAATCCGGAGTATAGAGATTCATGTCTTGTTGACGTGTATTTTGGATCTGTTTATACTCACAAATGTAGAATTGAGATTTGCCGCTGTAGTATCCTAGCATCATCATCATAGCTTTAAAACGTCAGTCAAATCGGCAGACACAGTAGAGAGCAGGCGGCATAGGACAGGATGTTACAGCCGACATTTGCAAAGTTTTTGAATCTTACCGATAGGGTGATGTCTTTTGCGTCACCTTATATGAACCACCTGGATTGTGGTTGTCTCACATAGGTCGTAATTGCCTAATAAATAAACTGTTGCACTACTAGGTGAGTATTTCGTAAAATAATAACTTATCTGTGATAGGTATGTACACTGCAAACAACCCTGCCCAATCAACATCGTCTGATCAATTGAATTATTTTAAATCACTAAATTGAAACAAGGTCTGCAGTAAAGGCTTTGCGAAAACCTTTGACCTTACATGATCATAAATCATCATCATACATTTAATTTGTTTAACAATGAACTCATATAGTCCTGCTCTCTCTGTCTAAAAAAACTTCCCTTGAGATTTGCATTTATATTCAATACAAAAAAAAAATGAGAGAAAAAGAAACAATGTCTAAAGATTAATTCATGGGAACCATTGCAGATGATGAATGATACTGAACTGAACCCTCATCCTCTCTCGCAGTCTGTTTTGCTTCTATTTCTCATTTTAATTATGCAAATTTTCTTGAATGAAACAATCCAACGGTGACACACGGATACACAGCGAACGATGCCAATTGACAGCAACTGCAATTGCATTGCAGTATCATTGCACCAAAAATCAACGACCAGCATCACCAAAGGGAAACAGGGTAGATGCCATATGGGGTGAGGAAATGCCATTGCAACTTGAACTTGAAAACCATGTGGCAGTGGCATTAAAGAAAATTTAACCGAATCAGGATGCCAAAGCTATACAGGCATTTTTTTTGTACTTTTTGCTGTTGCGGTATTCGAAAGGGGCGGGCTAAAAACCAAATTGCTAATCTAAAACAGAAAGTTCACTAAGAGATACCCAATTTGGCAGAAACAATCATATGGTACGAGTATAATGAACCTCCTTTCGTGTGAATAAAGAAGACGGGCGTTTATTTTATCCCCAGGTAGTGGCAACTTTTTTGGCTCAAAATCTATCTAATTATGTTCTGTTTTGATGTCACAGATGGACCGCACGTGGCAGTTTTGTTTGGCTCTCTATAGCTGTGTTGTTTGCAAATCAAATTTCGTTTATGAGTTGGTGTTGGTTAGGCATAGAGGGCTCGGATATGGGGGCGAATGTTATTATGCAGGTATTTCAGATTTCAGAGGTTTTACGGGAGCCAACGTTGACCTAGAAAATAGTCGGTTTGTTTCAGTTTTGATTTATTCCATCAGCAGTGGCACGAGGTTGTTGTTGGTGGTGTCCGTCGTCGTCAATGGAGATTTCGTGGTCAGGTTGATGATTTTTTTTTTCGGTAAATGTATATGAACTTTATGCAAATTAGATATAACAGAGTGGTTTGACATTTCAGGTGGAAGAGAACTTTGTTTGGCTTGGCTATAAGCAGAATTTAAGTGGGTATTCTCATGCAGAAATATGATTTATCAAGCCAAGTGACTTTAGGTAGTTTTTTCAATGAATTTAGTACATTTGTTTGCATAGAGATTGGATAAAGTAGACAATGATTAGTCAGCACCCCAGCCGAAAATGTGGATATAATGTTCGATATTTGTGTTCTGAGAGGCCGGCTGACTGAATGGAAAAAAAATAGCATGTGCAAAATTAACCAGCTCGCGGTCGTGAAACTAAATATTAGTTGCGATAAAATATGAATACATAATAGGCCCATAGAACTCTAGGCTTGGCCCAGCTTTTCAGAAGCATATGTCTGTGTGAGATTTTATTTATTGGGACGAATGGAAGGCATCCAAACGACCGAATTGACGAGCTTCCTGTTGACACTTAAACTCTCGTATGTTTCTCAGACAATTGCGAGAGGTGGCACAATGCAAATTCTTTGGTAAGAAAAAAATGTCCAAAAAACTAAATGGTATTGTAAACTTAAATTGTTATTAAAGCTAGTCCTTTTGCAATAATTTTTTCAAGGAGCAAATTTCAAAGTTTTCTTGCCCCGTATCCAAAAGGGGGTTGGAAAAGTGATGGCCTCGCAAATGGATAAGCGGGTGCTCTCTCCTATGCCTTTGATTTTGTGAACCAGGCAAATAAAAAAACTCAATTTACTTAACTTTGCTGAGCGGATTTCATAATTTCAGAAAGTCTGACTGTACAAATAATGATTCAAAAAAATATCTTATTATATCTTATCATTTCTGAAGTTCCACAAGGTAGATCATTTCGGCAGCTTGTATCCGGGATCTTATTCTTTCGGTCATTACCCAAATAGGTAAGAGTTGGAACAAACTCCCAATTAACGACTGACAACTTGACAATTTAGCTTTGACACCAAGTTCAGTCCTTTTATAATAACAGAATAACCGAGCTGTTTCAAAATTGACCAACCTGACCAATCCTACAGATAAACTTAGCATTTCTCTTGGTCCTTCCATCACTCGTGAGTACCTATACATTAAACTGGCGTTCTGGAGACGACCATCACTTGAGATTTGTTAACGTTTACTTTCATCTGAGCTTCCACATAAGCGACTACAAACGGATAGAGTGCGCATTGAAGTTCCGTCTAAGAGGACCAAAGGATGACCAAGTCATCAGCGAAGAGCAAACGACTTATCCTCGGATGTTCCAATTCGAAACGTTCTTCGCCAAGACTGCGCTGTAACATCCAGTCCATATAAGTAATGAAAAGGAGAAGAGACAAAATGCACCCCTGGCAAAGTCCAACGCCCACGGTGAAAGGTATTGACTGGGCATGGATATAGTTAAAGGGTTTCTAAAAATTATTTCAAATACTCTGTTCCTACGGCGCCCTGTAATATGGCTGTATTATTCATCTAATTCGACATTTAAGAATTCAAATAAATGCATGATATAATACTTCTGACTGACAACTGACAACGAAAGAATGCTCTGAAACTATTTTTTTTTTTTCAGCCATATCAAATAAATATTTTGTTTAAATCTTCCGGATAGAGGCTTTAACAGCCGGTTGAACTGGCTGATATACTATCCGAGACTTTATCTGTCTTTGAAACCGAAATATTACGTTTATCTGACATATAAATTCCGGATAGGCTATCCGAGACTTTATCAGCTAGTCTTGAAACTGGCCCTAAACATATAAAAATTATTTCTGACACTGTGACACTGTTCTTGTTTATTATACTGAAAACATTTTTATTGTATAAATCTAGTTATCTTTGCTGTTAAAGTGTACTAGTGCCATTTCGAGGTCCTCAAGAGCGTAATTCCCCAACCATAAACAGCGTCAGTGTACCATTTCAAAAGAGAGCCAGTATCTGACTTGTTTTCACACATATTTAGTACTGCCCAAAATAACGTTTTTATGACCACGTTTGTGTATACCTCTGTAAAATCCGGGTTCTCCCGATTTTGGGAATTCGCTGTAAATTCAACTTCCCAATGGCATAATACATATTGTGAAAGTAACCACTATCCTGTCCATAATAAAATGTACGGCAATAAGCATTAAATTCTACAACTACGGCCTGGTAGTTGGATAAATAATAAAATTGCAATATTAACTTATAAAGTATTTATATTCAAACAATAAAAACAAAAACAAAAAAAAGAATAGCCCATTCTAAGAATATTATTATACTTATAGTACAAGTCGAAATTACATTTCTGTCATTTCAATTCCGCACATATCCCCCTTACGACTTATGAATATTTTACTACTCCAATATATGTACTAAAAAAGGAAACGTTATGCTGGGCACTCGGCTCCAATACACTATCAGTTTCGCGTAATAAGATTAGACGCCAAGGACGTTTTAACGCTACCTTTGGCTGTCATATAGGCTCTCCTTTGTATGTACCTATGCACACACAATTGAAAAGCTCATCGCATGTGGGGAAATAAAATCGCCTCCTTTGCCACTGACAGAAGGGGACGAAACATGAAAGGCGCAAAAAATCAATTGCTTATGTTCCCTTCCTCAAGGTCGGGGACAAAAGAAGAGTTACAAAAAGGATAAAAGAAAAAAAAACGAAAATGTCGGATTCATAGCCGGATACGAGTAACACGAAACTCATGTCACATGCAAATAACCTTGATACTAGTAGTGTATAGGTAAACCTTGCTCAAATATGTGAGTCATATAACTAATATATATTAGAACTCTTTGAAATTTTATTTAATATCCACCAGCAACTATATTTTCTCTAATTCAATTAAAATGAACTCCTCATTGAACTGCAAACGGGTCTAATGTATGTATGAGGCCAAGGATGTGCACATAGTTTTCAAGATGTATATTTAAGTGATTTTCGATGAACCCCTTTGTAGACAAACACCATTGAAGAGCTAAGCAAACCCCGTTCAAGGGCGCAGCATTTTTTTTTTGAGGATGGATAGCAAGATGCCGGTGTAGGACGAATTTTTGCTATGTACAATTTTCATTTCTACTTTCAACATTTTAGTGTGCTTATATTACTTGTGTGCAAGGATACCTACCGTCGGCGTCGGTCGTCGTGACAGGGTAAAGAGACTTATATGGAGGCACAGAAGAATGTGGCCTTTCGACGTAATTTTTGTTTGTAATAAAATTCTGTGGCAAGGACATTTTTAGAAGAAGTTTAAATTATGTTTGTTTTCGTTAAATTTAATGAATTGAGTTGGCAATTGTAGAAATGAAATAAATTAATGGTAGCGCAAGTTTGTAAAGTAAATATGCAGCGATTTGGTGAGCGTTTTATAAATAATTTAATTGAAAACAAGTAAAAGTGTTATCATCGGCCTGGCCGATGATTTGATACCCTCCACTGTATGTACAGGTACACGCATGGAGGTACCAGAACTACTTGACCGACATAGACAATTTTTAATACCAACTTGACAACTGTAAAAACAAGTCCTATCACAAAATTTCATTCACCTAAGTCGATTCGTTTGGACGCTATCGAGCTTTCAACAGACAGAGAGACACATGTGTCTAATATTGGTTTTGTATGGGAGGTACCCGAACTACTTGACCGACATAGCTCATTTTCGATACCAACCTGACGACGGTAAAAAGAAGTCCTCTCACAAAATTTCATTCGCCAATGTCGATTCGTTTGGACGCTATCGTGTTTTCAACAGACAGACGGTCATGGCTAAATCAATTCAGAATGTGATCCTGATTCGGAATATAAGTATACTAGCTGGACCCGTGCTCGCCTTGCCCGCTCGCACAAAATTATATTTGGTTCATTTAAAATTACACTTTTGAGTGTTTCATTGAAATCTGTCCAGTAGTTTTCGCGCTTTTAGGAGAAAAAGAAAAATCATCCCTCTCCTAGATCTTGCTACTTATTTGTAATACTGAATTTCCTTTCGTTTGTTTCCCTCTTCCTATATGGAATCCAAGGAACTACCTACCCCAAACCTACCCTGTTACCATACCACATATCGAATGAAATTCTGAAATAAAACCTGTTACATACAATCATAATATACATACCTACATAATATACAACTGACCATAGCACTCACTGCGAAAACAAATCAACCCTTATCGAATGTGTAGTATACGTATGCTAGTCTTGTTTTGTTTTTGTTTGACGATCGCAAAAGTACAAACATCCATTCGTAGCAAAGTATATGTGTATGTATATATTTTCACTTCAAAAAATGCATACGTCATATCAGAATGAAATTCCTACTGCGTTGTGTGGCGATATCGATAATGGATGTAATGTATTGGATATATGCACCCTCTGCATCGCCCTCCCTCGCCGTACTCTTGCTACTTGTTTGTAATACTGCATTTTCTTTCCTATGGAATTCAAACAACTACCCTAACCCTACCCTGTTACCGCAAAACAACCAAAATAAATTCAGTCACCTAAACTAATAACAATATACATACATATTTGAATACATTTATGTGTCTCACTTGTTTTGTTTTGTTCACACACAAACAATATAATCAAAATCAGTCAAAACGTTTAGATGAAAAAAAATAGTAAACTTCCTGGAACCCAATTGCAGCACCACCTATCGGGTCCAATTGTGAATCGAAACCATCCAGGGACCCCACTCAAACAAAACAAAATTTCAGCAAAATCGGTTTTTTATCTCGCGAAGGAATAGTCTGAACTAATTTTTTTTTTTAAATCAGAGCTTAATTTTTTCGGACTTACCTTGCTGATGAAGTTTAAATTCAGAAATCAATAGGTATCTATGTATTCAATTTCACTTCTAAAATCAATAACAATTCAAGTACATATGTATCTAACAATCGGCTTTCATCTTTACTATGATAATATATGTATATTTCACAAACTGGCTCGACAGAAGTAAGTCACTCATACACAGTACCTATCTGTTCAAGAAAAATTGCTTTCGATGTGCGACAACAACCCCAAAGTAGAACTATGGAATCCAAACAACTACCCCAACCCTACCCTGTTACGTCATATCAGAATAAAATTCCTACTGCGTTGCGTGGCGATATGCGATAATGGATGTAATGCATTGGATATATAATGTGCACCCTCTGCATCGCCCCCCCTCTCATTGATCTTGCTACTTGTTTAATATACTACATTTCCTTTCCTTTCCTTTGCTTCCCTCTTCCTTTCCTTTGCTTCCCTCTTCCTATAGAATCCAAACAACTACCTACCCCAATCCCCAACCCAACACAATTACCATACCACATATCGAATGAAATTCTGAAATGAAACCTGTTTTGTATTATACGTCTCTTCTCTTATGAAGATTATTAATACACCCCATGCCATTCTGCAGCACGCACGACTCACCCCATCCCCATCCTTATTCGGACATACAATCATAATATACATACCTACATAATATACAACTGACCATAGCACTCACTGCGAAAACAAATCAACCCTTATCGAATGTGTTTGTTTGACGATCGCAAAAGTATAAACATCCATTCGTAGCAAGGTATATGTGTATGTATATATTTTCACTTCAAAAAATACATTTTGGCTAAAAACTGTTCCTAAGGACGTGGCTATAAACGACATAGCCTATAGCAGTCTCACAGTCTTAAGGAACATTTAAAAAAAAGTTTCATCGAAATCTGTCCAGTAGTTTTCGAGTTTTTAGCTGACAAAGAAAATGCCTACAGTTTTATTATATGTAAGGATATACTTTATAGGGTCTCCGGTGAATCCTTCTCGGCGTTACAAATGTAATGACAAAGCGAATATACCTTCCTGTGGAGGGTATAAAAAGTAGTTGGCGCAACAGGATTGTAAAAGGCAACGGGACCCGAAGGAATTTATTGCGAACTTGAACAAATACTACGTAAACTGCTCTGGATGCCTTACCTTTCCTTCTTGCTGGAAGACCACTCGCATTCAACTATCGCATTCTTTTTAAAGCAAAGGTTAGGCTGTGCATCGAATATTGATCGCATATATAAAATCCGGTGTATGAACATTCACTTAGCCTACATGACAGGATACAGAGACGAGCCGTTCGACTAATAGGAGAGCCTACACTAACATCTAAAAGCCATAATTGGATTATGGCGTTAATTCGGATTTAAAACGACATAATGGCATTAGTTCATATGGCCTTCGTTCACGGTAGTACCCAAAAAGCAGTCATAAATAAGCTTAATAAAGTACTGTCCCACTGCGTACCTGTCCCACTGCGGTTATAGAAGCCTTAATAGGACTAACACCCCTCCACATTTACATCAAAAAAGTGGCAATAAGCAGCTCTGCAAGTCTGATACAAGCGAAAGAGTTAAATATTAGCGAACATTAAGAACTAATGGAACTATGTACTTTCCGAACTTACAAGACTGGTCATGATCTGTGCGGCTACAGACCGCTTACCAAAGACACTATGCTCTAACAAACATTTCTCCACAGAAATCATGGTAAAGTGATATACGGATTGTTCCAAAATGAACTCGGGGTGGGAGCTGGTATTCATGGGCCGATTCGAAATGTCTCAATACCTATGGGAAAAAGCCCCAGTATTTTTCAGGCAGAGCTCCATCAAAGAATGCGCATCAGTTACAATAGGAAAGTAGAGGCGCTACTAACCTAAACTAAACATAAATCTGACAATTTTAAGCAAAATAGATCTTTTAAATCAATGTGCATCATATCACTTTGGCGAGTCAGCTTATAAAAAAAAACATTCTGCCGCACAAGAGGGCTACGTTTGCCTGCAATCCAAAAGCCCGTTTTCAAAAGCACTTTTAATTAACAATTTTAAGCAAAATAGATCTTTTAGGTCAACGTGCATCATATCACTCTGGCGAGTCAGCTTATAAAAAACCTTCTGCCGCACAGAGGGCTAATGGGTAGGGTACGTTTGTCTGCAATCCATGCCCCCGTATTATAAAGGCCATTTTCAAAAGGCGGTAAATTATATGCCCGTAAAAAAGCCCATAAAACAAAAGATCGCAACCCCCCGGCTTGTGTCACTGTAGGATTTGCAAAGATTGCAAGCCCGTACAAATTGCGGGCTTTTTGAAAATGTTTATTTGCGGGCTTTTGTATTAGCTACAGGCTTTTATTTTACGGTCAACGTCGAAATGCTGTGTTTGCATTTACTGACTTCTGTGAATATGTGAATACGGGCTAAAGTTTTACCGTCAAATGTATCGTTCCGAAGGTTAGTACTTGCCTTATGCCTATTCTATAGCAGATGTTCGGAGGAACTTGACGAAATTATTTCTCGAAATGGAACAGACAACGAATGTACGCCAATTATCAGTTCAGTATACTTAACCACCACGTGAACATCACATTATCAAAACTCTTTTGGCTACAGGACAAGCAAACTTTGGAACTAGTTTATTGGGTACATATTTCCAGAGGACTAGGTACAACACTGTCAATTTAAATGCAGAACTAACACCTATCTGCAAGGTATCTTGAACGTTATTAAAGCATTGTAGGCTCGCCTTTTCCGAGAGAAGTATTTATTTTCTTGTTTCATACAAGAACTAGACAGTGCATTAGGTGCACCTTTTGTGAGTTGTCTATACGTCTGCTCAACAGGAGATAGCTTCCTCTTTGTTTTTTTTTTGTCATGACGTCTGCAATTGCGTTGCGAACAAAATTAAATAGATATTTTCTTGTTCAGATTGTAAACAAGATATTGATGGAAAAACAATGATCCACCTTGACTAATGCTTTATCTTGCTTATAGTACCTCCCCTTCATATATACCAATAATTGCGACAGTCCCTGTAGGGCCCTACATATTTAGAGAATTAAAATTCCATACATAAAAATACAAAACGCAATAAAAATCCACGTCGTGTCAACAAGATAATTTGTTCTTGTGTACAGCTAGTTCTGTGTTTTTCTGTTGTCGTAACGAACCCTCTTAGTACCAATCAAATCAAGCATGAGGTGTGAATGTAAGAAACACGACCAGCAAAAAAAAACAATGTGTACACCTACCTACTAATAATTTCGGAACTTTCTAATTTAGGTTTAGAATCTATTTTCTGCGTTATTATCACCTAATTTGCCAAAGTCTACAACAAACCGGATGCCAAAAGAAACAGAATCGAACAATGATTAGATCACTTTACGACGATGTGTCAATTGAATTTTTTTAATGAACACCTAGCTATTGGTATATCTAATCAGTGATGACAGTGGAAATGTGCACATTTTTTTATGCACATATGTATAACATATACAATATGTAGCTAATGACAATTTTCTAGTTTTCCTGTTCAACTAACAGAGCTCTATTCGTATGCGTGCTTTGACATATTTTATTCTATCCAAAGCTTTATAAATGAGATGACAGTAGAGAGAGATTTCGACCAGAGGGAGTTGTCACACAATGAATGGCGATGGTCTATTAAATTGCACTCAACAATGTGATGCGGGATTTGTTTACTCCCAATGCACAAAGGACAAAGATATTTTATTGTATTTTTTTTTCTGAAGCCAGACAGTCAAATACAGACGAGAACAAAATGTATTTTTGTGTGCATGATTCAGTTTTATGGTCTACAAAAATGGTCGTAATAAAGTTGATTAAATGTTTGCCGAATGGAATTTTTGCTTAGTGTGTGTGTGAGTTGAAGTTCAGGAGTCCAGGACGCAGGATATTGGATTTGTTCAAGGCGAAATATCTATACTCTGTGTGTGGACAAATGTTTGACATTTACCGGATCAAAGATTTTAGTATTCACAATGTCGATGGTAATGGAGACATTTTTTATTTGGATGTCAAATTGCTGCGACTTCATGAGAGACTTCGACGAACTTATATTATATTCGGCGCTTTAAATAAATGTCAGTCTCAGGAAATAACTTTTTGTAACGTATGTTGGACTGTGCACAGCTAAATTGCTCTTTTAGATTACATATATGGGGCGCTGGTGTGCACTGTTCCATGTTATGGTAAGTGCAAATTATCGATACTCAACACCTATCGGTGGGTGTTAATGGATCTAGATGTAGGGTAGGCCAACGATTATAACCATCCGTAATTTTTTTTGGCGACAGAGACTAAAAACTACACATAATAGACCGCCAGCTTCTTAACCACCGACCTGATCTTCCACGCAAAGTCTAAAAATTAATTGCTGTTCGTTAGTCTCGCTAAAACTCGAGAACGGCTGAACCGATTTGGTTAATTTTAGTCTTGAATTATTTGTGGAAGTCCAGAGAAAGTTTAAAAGGTGAATAAATATGAAAGTTGTTAAACAAAGGGGCGTTGCACCGCTCATACAAAAAAAAAAACATACAAAATCGTATACCTGATACAAAAAACATCTTCTATGGGGTGAAATTCGATGACGTTTTATCTTGATAACCGCTGGGCCGATTTTCATTAGTCTTTTTATGTTTTGTTTTCCAGTAATCGATTTATTCTCATTTCTCGCATTTTACGAAAGAACATTACTACCTAAGACCTAAGCAATACCGACTATACGGAGAAAATCTATAAGAAGCCTGGATCAATACCGCCTATATATCGATTTTTGAGATACATATATGCTGCAAAAATAAGTTTACTCGTAGTGAGGGCAAAATCAAGCACGTGCCGTCAGCAAGAAGGGATACTCTATATTGAAGGATCGGACGGAAGATCTGACTAGACAGCTACAACTTTCAGGTGATTACTTCGGCTCCGCTATAAGTTCTCAACAGCCAATCGTTATTTGGCAATTGACTTTTAAGGGGTGTTATCAGTAACACTTGTGACTCTTTTTAATACCCTCATGCCTCATCATCCCAGTTACATTCTTTTGCAAAAAAGCATGGAGATTAACAAACGAGGATGAAGATATCCCGTGTCGATTTGAACGCAAAATGATTAGACTAATTTTCGGTCCTGTTTGAGTTTACGTGATTAGGTTTGGAGGGAATTTAATATAGAACCCTACGAGTTGTACAGTGACATGGACCTGGGCAGAAAAACACGAATCAATTTTCAAAGCTATCTCGGACATGTAGAGCGAATCTCTGGCCCGAAAAATATTCACATCCAACCCAGAGGAATAACACAGCAGAGGAAGATCTCGCTTTAGGTGGCACACACACAATTGGCTGCGGACTTTTATCAAATTGAAGTCGTATTGGAGAAACACAAAACTTACCTACTCAAATTACACCGAAGAGTATTTAGTACTGCGCCACCTCTCGTGAACATCAGACAAACATTCGGGAGCATAATTTTACTTAGTAAACCTTTCGAATATGACATTTACATTGGTTTGGTATAATTGGTACTATAAACTTATGCTTCTGTAGTCGTTAAAAACGGCAAAAAAGCAGCAGATAAAAATGGTCCTCAAGACGAAAACAAATTACAGTCCACGAAATTGATGTAGCAATTAAAATTACAATACCGTTTGTAATTATTTTATCAGCATAATGACCAAAACTTCCGTCTTTGGAAGTTACCGCCTTTTGTCTAGTCAGGGTAAAACATAACCCTAAAAATTAATTTCGTTTAGTATGGATCATTGTCCTTTTTTTCATACTCAAGAGAGTGTAATGATTTTAATTCCAAAACAAATCTAACCACAGACCAACAGCTATGTGTATATACGTGTTATTGTTTGTGGTGCTGTCCCAGGCTAATGCAGGTTTATTGACCCAAAATAACGTTGCTGGCATAATTAGCTTTGTTGTTTGGTTGTTGTCTTGTTTAAGTTACGTCTGCTGAGGACAGGTTGTTGGGTTTTTGACCTAAGCATATAAACCCGCATCCGCCACCAAAACATGTCCACATACAATGAACGGCAATGTACATTACTTCTACCTCCACAGACTCTGTCATCATCATCAGTGTGCGCTAATGACAAAAACAAATGCGAGTTGGCAAATTTTGTTGGCTTTTTGCGAAACTGCGGGGTAGATGGTTTTTTTTTTCAATTCAAGAAGAATTTATTTATTTATTTATTTATTAAGATATTAATATACAATTACAAATTGTTATTAATATAAAGTAAAAGAGCAAGACTAGCAGCAATGGCTTTCGGCTCTTGAAATAATTTAACATTATAAAATTATATTAAGTTCATTTATAATTTTTTTTAGTTTGTCAATATTGCTTTGGCTTGGTTCTCTAAGAAGATCTAAAAGATTTTGATTCTGGCTGTGGTGGATTTGTAGTGATGGATACAGCGTTCCCACTTTCACTACGATCGTAATGTTTCACTACGATTTTGCTTTAGTTCGGCAAAATCATTACGTCACTACGAAAAAATTTGAAACACTACGATTTTGCGTTCGACTTCGTATCCATATATTTCTTGTATAAAATTCCTTCAGAAAGTAGTAATACTGATTTCTAAAATAGTATCCCCTGAAAAAGTTGTCTGAACGCATTGACAACAGGGCGATTAATTGAACACATTCACTTTTCAGCGCAATAATGGTGGTAACAAGGTGGTTCCCGTTCTCTGACACTGGTGAAGTGATAAATTTTTAATTTAATTTGCAATTTTCAAGGTAGAATACTTTGTCCGTGCTTATTTTTGGTTTCCATTGTAAGTCATATAGAGCCTTATCTATGTTTTTCACACTTCTTTACAAATGTGATAAAAAAATTGTCATATGAAAATATTCTGACATTTGCTGCGTTCAATATACGCTGTTTCTAGTCAACAGCCTCTGAATGGCCGATTTGACTTTGAACGGGGCCATTTTTTCATAGATCGAGAATCGTATCATAGAACCAGAATCAGCCCCCCCCCCCGCCTAATTCAGTGCAATGCGCGTCGTGTAGTCGTATTGGGCTTAAAACTAAAACATTATGGAGATTGCAATTAGTTTTCATATTTCACTACGATTTAGCTCGAAACACTACGTGTTTCTCGCTTTCGGCACTACGCTTTCGTAAATTTGAAGTGGGAACGCTGGATGGATATGAAGACAGGAAGCATGGGCTGAGGAGATGCGCTACCGTTATGTTGCTGAGGCAGGTGGGGCAGGTGGGATGAGGTTCTCTTATGAGAAGGTGCTGGTGGGTATAGGCAGTGTGGCCAAGTCGCAGGCGGATAAAAGTAGTTAGATCCGATTTGGGGGTATTTGTTGGAAATTTTGGTGGAATTTTGTGCGGATTAATTGTTTGGTAGTGGTGCTGATAATGTTCCCACTCAAGAAGTTGTTTGTTATGGCATTTCTGGTTTATGTGCCTCTTAAGGTCGAGTCGGGAGAAGGTGTTGTAGGTGTAGGTGGGAGCTTTCAGGGCGGAGTTTGCTGCAGCATCTGCGAGCTCATTACCTTTAATACCAACGTGGCCAGGAATCCACATGAGCTTTATCTTTGATCTCGATTTTATTACGATGTCTCGAATTTTGGCTATGATTTGTGTGTCATTTCTAGGGTTCACGATGTCTTGCAGTACTGACAAGCTATCAGAGCAAATCGCCCATTTGCCTGCTGCTTGTGAACTTTTGTTTGCGGCTTCAAGAATAGCTAGTGCTTCAGTGGTGTAAATGGAAGCAATATTTGGTAGAACTCCTTGCGTTATAATGGAACCAGCTTCAGTTACAATGGCAAAAGCTGTGTTTGTTTCTGTTTTTGAGCCGTCAGTATAAATAAAGTTCCAGCCTTTACCTTTCAGATCATTCGAGATTTCGAGGAATCGGGCTTTATAAGCTATATTGCTCGTAACATCCTTACGCAACTCTCGTAGGTCAAGAAGAACTGAGTCTTTATGAAGTGACCAGGGAGGATGGGTTGGCGTGAATTTAGATGTTGTATTTAAAGGTAAGCTTAGCTTTATACCGGAGTCGAGGATCCTGTGGATAGCGGAGGGGATTCTTCTGTTGCGTTTGTGATTACTGGCTTTTTTCGCGTCGTGGTCTATTAAAGATCCAGTTTGAAAATAAAGCTTAACGTTCAATTTCGCGATGATTTCCATGTAACGCTCATCTATTGTCGGTAGTCCGGCCTCAGCGAGAATGTTTTTGGTTGGGGAGGTTGGGAAAGCACATAGGCTTTTCCTTACTGATTGGTGGTATGTTGGAACAATGATATTTTTCGTTGTTTTGGGGCAAGAACCATATATGGCCAAAGCATAGTCTATCTTACTTAGGATTAACATTTTTGTTATGTTACAAAGTGAATTAACGTGAACACTACTTCTACTTGTTGATAGATACTTTACAATATTGAGGCTTGCTGCTAATGACTTCTTAAGATTAATACAATGGGGTTTCCAGTTATATCTATTGTTTATTGTAAGTCCTAGAACATTAAGGTTAGTAACTATTTCTAATTTTGTATTGTTAATAACTAATTCTAATTGTGTACATTTTTTTTTTCTGCATATGTGAATTACTTTACATTTTTCCAAAGATAGGTTAGAGCCGGAAATATACGACCATTGATTAATTTCGTTAAGCAACAGAGAAAATATTGATTTTGTTTTATCTTGATCGCTATATTTACATAATATGTATGCATCGTCTGCATAGATACAGTGATCAAGATCTTTGTATTTAGATATAATGGCGCTTATTTCTTCAAAAGCGATTGCAAAACATATGAGAGACAAAGGAGATCCTTGCGGGATACCGTTGTCTAGTGGCATAGTTTTTGAAAATGTATTTCGAATTTTAATGAAACATTTTCTGTTATTTAAAAACGATTTCACGTATCGAAACATTTTTGGGCCGAGACCCCATTCCCTTAATTTGTTAAGGATAAGGTGTATGCCTACACGGTCAAACGCCTTTTCAAAATCTAACGCCAGAATTGTGACATGGTTGCGAGCTGAGAGGGCAGTTGTGACAACATAGTCAATGTGCAGTAGGGCGTCTATACACCCTCTTTTTGGTTTGAAGGCGACTTGATTGGGACTTAAGACCTTTTTAAACTCTGTGAACCATAAAATTCTGTTAGCAATTATTTTTTCTAAAACTTTTGATAAGCAGGGAAGCAGTGAGATTGGACGATATCCATTTACACTTGCGATGTCTTTCTTAGGCTTTGGAATCGGCACTATTGTGGCTGTTTTCCAGCTTTGAGGTATTATACCTTTGCTGAAGATATTATTGTACAACAATATAAGCCTTTGCTTAGCTGAGGCAGGAAGATTTTTTATCAGAGGATATGATATCCTATCCCGACCTGTTGTTTTTCCTTGCAGTTTACTTAAGCAACTTTCAAATTCAATTATTGTGATATCTGTTTCAATGCGTTTCGCTGCTGCGTTCATTGCGGGTTGTGGACGTAAATTGAGACTTTGTAATTTCTTGGAGTTAAAAGCTGGTGGAAAATTTGAGTTATCTGAATTGGATGACCACGTTTGGGCGAAAAAATTACAGATTTCGTGAGGATCAGTTAAAGAGCCGTTTGGTGTATTTATAGATAGAATATATTTATGTGAGGAGTTGCCTGTGAGAGTTTTTATACGTTGCCAAACGGTGCTTGTGGATGAGTTTGGATTAATGTGAGCTGTGAAGTCTTTAAAGCTTTTTAGTTTGCTGATTGTTAATAATCTTCTAAACTGGGCATTAGATTTCTTGTAGGCTAGTAGGTTAATTTGAGTAGGATTTTTCTTAAAAGTCCTCCAAGTACTGAACTTTTAATTCAAGAAGAAGGTTTTGACCCCTCCTTAGGTAAATTAATGAAAATGGCCCTAGGAATACTGAGGTGCATGTGAAAAGAACAATAATTCTAATTTGACACACATACGTTTGTCATTTTCCACCGGATATTGCAGTGATAATAGATAGTTCACTCTCTTGGGGAAGGAACTTATTACCATTATTACCTAATGGTTATTGAGGACTGCGCTCGCAATCTTTAAGAAGGAAAGCACCCCTGTCACATTCTGTCACTCCAATTTTCCATGGTTTTCGGCTGTAGCTAACGGATTGCTTGGATGATATAGCCTTAAGTGCTTGAATCGTTTCCGGATTGTTGACATAACATCGGCCCTTCACGGTTCCCCACAAAAAAAAAGTCCAAAGGGGTTAAATCGCAGCTCCGAGGCGGCCAATTGATTTGGTGCGCAAAAGATCGATTGTGGCATGGCGCGCCATCCTGCATGAACCAGAGGTTGTCCAAATCCATGTCATGATGCCACGACTCCAGAATCCGCACCAAACTGTCACTCTCTGTGGATGCATTGGTTTCTCGGCGCACCGTACGACGACTGGGTCCATGAGTGTTTGTTGTCCACTAGCATACCAGTCTCACGAACTTTTTGCACAAACTTGCGTACAGCAGGTGCGGTGGGAGCTTCATTTTGGCCAAAACTTCTTTTCAAAAAACGCACTGTTTGGTCTACACAGCACTCATTTTGGAAATAAGTTTTCAATATTTCCCAAAATTGTTCAAGCGACTCATTTCGTTCCGCGGAGGTATGATACTGACTTTCTGTCAAGATTTCGAGCGGGAAACAGCTGTCAGTGTCAAAAAAAACTTATGATTTAAAAAGAAACCACTAGATGGCCCACTCTATCTATCTCTGAGTTAGAAGAAAATTATCTTGAGGATACAGATTATTCACCACGCACAAAATCGATATCACCAGGACATTGCCTATTCCAGGGGTTCCCAATCTTTTTCATATTTCGACTCCCTAGAGAGGTTGAAATATTTTTGCGACGCCCTTCTAAAAGCACATATATGTGACTAGAAGCTCATCTTACTGAAGATTCACTAAATTGTTTTTCAATAAGGACGGCTCGACGTTGGAATAACGTCGTGCCATATTTATGGTAATTTTGCTTGTTAACATACCCGCATTCATCTAAAAATGCGCCTCGTCGTTAACGATAATTTTTCGGCCAAAATTGGAGTCCTCTTCCGAACGCTCCGAAGCCAAGACAGCGAACAAGCGGCTTTGTCTATGTTAATTAACTTTGAGCTCCTGGATTAGTTGGATCTTATACGGGCGTAAGTCCAAGTCCCAATGCAAAATTTGCCAAGTTGGAATCTGCGAAAGCCGATTTCTTGTGCACGGCGAGGAATTGAATGCCTCGGGTTCTCCTGTACACTCTTTTGGACCGCGGCAATGCTCCCGACGAATCTGGCTGGCAACGACCTGTGCCAATTGAAAAACTTTAAACTTATTTAATTTTGATAGCCAGGCAAAAATGCGAGTGCCAGTCACGATGCAAGTCTGACTGGAAATGCGGGAAACTGGAAACACAAACGCGCTTAATCTTCGACTGCAATGCAACTATTGGATTTCGCTTTGCCTTGCTCTTGGTTTTCATAAAGAGAATCATAATGCTTTTGCTTTGTTCGGAGTCTAACAGTAGTGAAAAAATAAAACTCGTGACGCTCTCAGGATAGAGCCACGACGCATGCCCCCATGGCGTCGCGACGCAGTTAGGGAACTCCTGGCCTATTCAATCGAGAAAATCGTATTCAGTATGTGCCCTCAATTCTTATCCAATGTGCGGCCCGGCCTTAAGTCTATCTTCAAGCATATCGAGCGCTATTAAAGCGTCTGACTGTGTTTCCTTAAAAAAATATTAAAATAAAAGCTCCTACTTTAAATTGGAATATTTTAGTTATTTTTTCCTCTCAAGTAAAATTCTTATAACGCAAGACTACCTTTAATACTATTCACCACAGATGAGATAAACACGTTCGCACTTTCTAAGCTCTGATAATGTAGGTTTGTAAATACTTTATTATTTAAATATTTGTATATTAAAATATTAAATATTTTTATAACTTATCCCGTTCAATGGCACACGGCAGCCAATCGTTTAAAACGAGTTTGCACAAAACGCGAGTGTCTGAACTTTGTGGCGAAGACGGAAAAAGTGACTCATGCTGCTGGCGTGTACAAAGTCAAGTCGATAACTATACTTCGTGTCTCCTTTCAGGCAACGGATTGGCAATCCATTGAAGAATGCTAATACTTAGCCTTCGCGTACAGAACCACACAGGCCCACTTGAAGCAAACAATAGCAACAAGCAACTTAAGAGAAGTGAAAAAAAAAAGATGGAGAATCCAAAGCGAACGAAAGACCACAAAATGTAAGAAAAAGCCGGATTTGCTTATAGCTGTGATTTGATGGTTTATTATTCTTTCTGTTCACCATCTCCCGGGGCCTTTGGATTGAGTTACTAATAATAGCACCATCTATATGTGACGATTAGATCATTTTGTGGCTGAGAGTGACTCGCCTTAGTGGTTTCCTTTATGCTGTTGTATGCTATTGTGTGAACTGCCTCCCCTTTTCACTTTGAAGAATGTGACATTTTAATGGATATGTACCTAGTTTAGAGTTACAATCTCGTGCATTGTCTTCTGTTATTTATGTGACACATCATGTCTTGCAGGATTGTCAGGAGTGTAATAACATTGCAATATGCTAATGGCTAACTGTTAGAAAGTAGAACCATCCAATGAAACCGATTAAGTACATTTTCTAACGTACAGAATGTGGTATATCAGTATAGACGTTATGGGCAATAAAGTATACCATCTAACCAGACACCTTGTCTCGTCTGGAAGAAGAGCCATAATCGGGCCCCACCATTCTACAGGATAGAAGAACATACTTCGGAAAATGGAGAAAGAAAAACGACCGACACCTTAAAAGCCTGAGCCAGGCTAAGAAACTTTTAGAGAATTATAGCCTCAGAAATATTCAAAGCATCCATCCCCATCAGAAAAAGTTAGAATTAACCAGGAATCCTAACTGTTTGAAGACTTGACTAACTGTTTGGGAGTACCGAAACTTTCCATATTACCTTCGGAAAATCTGTGGACTGCCGACACAGATTACTCACTCTCAGATTCATATAAGAAACTGGAAATGATGAAGGGCTCTAAGGTGTGGACATTCTTGCCTAACTCAGACTTAAGACCATTAGGTACAATGTCCAGTAGAAAAAACCTTAAGATGTAATTTAAGATGCACCTGGGACCGGTCGCACAGTAGTTCAGCACATTAACCACTGCGGTACTACACATACCACTGACTATTATTACCCATTACTATCGACAATTGGTTTTCCTACACTATGTTCGAGCTAATTTTTCTAGGCTACTTGAGAAAGCGTGTCACGATATTAAATGCCGATTTAGCCCGAATGAAAATTGTTCTTGTCATCATACGGTGAGCATGAACATTTTAAGTTCATCATTTTATGAGTGTTTTGACGCTTAATTACAACATTTCAAGGGTCAAGTGCGTGAGCCTTAGTAGTGCACTTTAATTTCAGTGTGTTCGCATTAGTTAACAAATTGCTGTCAATAATACCTGAGTATTTAATGGCACTGGTATTGTCACAGATGTCATTGGTCAACTGTCAGGAGGCAAATGGTATAGTAAAATAGTCAATCACTCTTAGAGGAGGGACTGTGTCCAGTCGATAACAGAATTACTAAGTTAACATTTTTAAGCAATACTCCAGCAAAAGGTCTCAAAAAATATCCACAATAGCCATTCTTTGGTGTGAAAGTGTGCAACTCTGCATTGTGACAAGACCTGCAATAAAAAAAATGGCTTCCAACAGCAAAGAAGTGGTTTTCATCCAACGGATCCCGATTATTCCTACCGGTTCGAATACAAAGCTACAAGCTATGTGCATATTACCCAAAAACAGCAGCTATGGTGATAAGTTTCCATTGGCGGAGCGGTTAAACAAACGGCGAAAACACCGCTGGCGCTGGTTCAAATCCCGATCCGAACCAGAAGAAAGTTTTTCAAAGTTTTTTATAAAGTATGTTAATTATTTTTGTTGTAGGTAATATTAGCGGCAGGTGCTGCGGAGCAAAAGCTATGACTTATAGAATAGACTTACCGAATTATCAATGTTCCAGCTGAACCAAAATCTGCAAGGAAATAAAACGTTTGATTAGTGAGAATTTAACGGAAATATTTGGTTGCGTTAAAGATCGGTTTTTATTTTATTATTCGGTTGACTTTTCTAGCCTCGTATTTGACAATTTCACTTTGTCTCAATTCAGAAAATTTTGAAATCGAAATCGAATAAAGCGAAATTTAGAACACAAAAATTCATTTCCGATTTCATTTCGAGTGAAAGTGAAATGTGGAACCTAGCAGTAAATCTAAAGAACGGCTGAAATTGGAACTACCTTCAGTCGGGTTGAAGCTCTCAACGTGATTCTATGCATTTTAGGCCCCGATCTTTATATTAGCCGTTTTTTATTATCAGTGTGATCTGATCGGGATCAGATCATGAAAATGAAACAAACTGGATCATTGAAAGATTTTATATTTAAGTTGTGGCAACAGTTGTTTTTCACATATAAAATCCAGTACCAATTATGACAAACTTTGTATTGCCACCGCCATATTGTAGCCACACGGTACAATGTGACGTCACAACGCGATGATTTCTCCATTGCACTTGCTCATATTTGAGTTTGACATTTCGCCGTTGTGTCGGGGGTGTTACCATATGAATACAAATCTGCATACATTTTGCGCTCAATATTTTGTTGTGGAAAACTTTGCTCAAATGTTATGTTCAAATACGCATCATAATTAACCGTATTGTACTGATAATATTTCCATTTATATTTCTGTGCTATATAGCGAAACAAAACATCTCGAAAGTCGGAGTAGTGACTTTGAAAAAATGCTAATTGGTTTTATGTGTTGTTAATTTTGTTCCATATTTTGGTCTGGCAACATTACTGTATGGCTATAATTTACAGGGACACCAACATTTAGTGAATGAAATAAACAACGCCACGAAACAACAACGAGAAATATGTAGTTGAATTAATTTTCAGATCATATTTCGTGATCTCGATGAAAAGTAGGATCACATGTTGTTGTTGTTAGTGCATGTAAATCGATGATCTATATGGATCACAGTTGATAATAAAAAACGGCTATTAAAACCATTGAAGTACATTAAGATTAGAATGGTCTAGATGATAATCTTTAAAACTCTATGGGAAATCGATGGAAACATATGAATTATCTAATAGTAGAGGGCTAATTTGTACTGAGGTCACATCACCCAGGTGTAGGTTAGTAAAATTGGTGACACATGCCGCAGCTTCACTTAGTGGACCTATGTAACATCTGGTCTAAGTCTTAGACCATCAGTTAGGTCCACTGCGCCCATTATCTAAACCACCCATATTTGGTTATGCATTTTATGTTTTCTTTAAGATCAACATTTACAAGATACATACTTCAGGTTAAAAAAAAATAATTAAATAGGCGGCGCAACAGGCGATAGACACCCTAGGCCTAGCTTCTCGCAACCATTCGTTTTGCGTGAGTTTCTATTTTTGGGACGAATGGAAGGGACCTACAATTTTATGCCGAGTCCGAACGGCTGAATTGAAAAGCTTTTTGAGGACAGTCACACTCTTGGATGTTTGTCAGACGTTCGCGAGAGGTGGCGCAGTAGAAAAAACCTTAAGATGTAATTTGTGTTTTTCCGGGGATCGACTCCTCGCGCAGTAGTCCAACACAATAACCACTGCGCTACTGCGCCCACATACATACTTCAGGTTACCAAAGTAGTTATTGTTTAGAATCCTTAATCTGAGGAACTTATCTTTGCTGAACTGTAGACTGAAAGCGGAAGTTATATCATTAAAACTAAATATATCCAACGTCGTTTACCCCTTCAACTCCAAATCCAGTCTTCCAAATAGAAGTCCTTACAATCAGGGAGGTGTGAAAAATACTCTAATATAAATCGACAAAAGAAAAAAAACGGGTCACCTCAGGCTCAATCACAACTTCTTCCATGTTATCCCCCGTTTCAAGATCACTATCCTGTGTCATAGAGCGAGCCGACGAGCCCACCAGACGTAGATCCGCTCTTCTATTATTATCTATCCTTACCTTGGTGATGACAAGAAGTCTACGAGTAGAACACGAAACATTGTATACATAACACTGGCCGACGCGACTTAATATTTTGCCCATAAGTGTATACGGGTCACTGCCCAATAAGAACGCACGCAAGAAGTATGTTGATGATATAACGAACACAATGTCTGCACATCCAAAAATCGTTTGCCTTAATCCTTAATCAACTATACGTATCAAAGAGTTGCATTTGTCACTTTTTAAAAATCTGCTTAGATACAGACAGCCCATCTTTCTCTAATGTTGGCAACTAAAACTATCTTCGGCATACGTGATGTACGCGCAAACACCTCATCGCATGGGTAAACAATTAACTTACACTCAATCTTCAAATTCCGTTGATGTACCTACCTCCATAAATTGCATAACCAAAATGCATTTCATTTCGTAAGATTCAAATTAAGTTACCTTTTCCCTAGACCATCCCACCCAACCCAATGAATCCACATATCTAACTACTTATTGTTTATCAAAGAAGTAGATAAATAGAGCAAACACGCCCATTGCTAGTCTACTCATGTCGCAGATACAACTCTGCAGTCTGCATCTGCCTCCAAATTTCCACACCTAATTGGATTTCAATTTAACCAAGAGCACGTAAATTTAAATCTACGAATAAGGAAAGCAGAGCGATTCAATCATTCGTTACGCTAATTAAAATACAAAGCCGGAACCTACAACTTAAAAGTGCACACCATGAAGCGGTGTAAATGTGACGTGAGTAGAGCATAGACTGCCTTCGGTGCATAAAACGAAACACAAACATAATAATAAACAAAACAAGAAACCGAGATCTTTCTTAACCGGACCGTAAACATACCGCAGGCATAGCCAGCTATAAACTTTAAGATTGTTTAGCATTTCATTAGAGGCGCTGTTGTTGTTGTTTTATTTTATCTTTTTACCAGCATGCACATGAAGTACTACTACAGTAGTTTAACTACCTCCCCGCATAGTTTACGTCATTATTACTAACATAGTTGTGGGGAATTGCAATTTTAGTTTCTGCTTTCCGAGTGCCAGCGTGGAAAATTGTGAAAAGTGTGAAATGGGGTGGTCGATGTGGTATAGATGTGGAACACCAGGTGGTGGGAGGAATTATGGTGGATATAAAAGAAAGAGAAGAATGAGGAGGATTAACATTTTTCTTTATGAACGAATTTCTGCCCCAATTACCACGGTGAGCTTGAGGTGCTTGTGATGGAATTTTATGTAAGATGACAGTCGGTTGAGTTTTCTTTTTTAAGGTCGTCGACGAAAAGGGTTACATCTTGTTAATGTCATCGCGTACACATTCTTCGGGATGCGGTTATGTGAAAAAATACCGCTAACTAATTGTGCTTATGAAAAGCACATTCATTGTTAAAACATCGTAAGATTGGTAAGTGATGGAGTATGATTCAGATAGCAGTATCTATAGCTTCAATACACTACCCAAAATTTGAACTAAGAAGGGATTTTTGGATATGACCCCCGAATATATTTTTAAGAAGCGGAGTAGGCTTCGAAAGTGTACGTCAATAAATAAATAAATAAATAAATTTCGAAAAAATAATTTAAAGCGAAAAATGCATTTGATTGAGGATAATATTAAGTGCCGGTGTAATGGAACACAATTGGAACGTTATCGGTCGAATAATGGATTAAATCTGAAGAAAGCCATGGACGAGTTTGAAGTTCAACAGATTGCCATTCGAAAGACACCAAAGTTTCCCACACGGGAACGTCACAGGGCGATTCGAAGGAAGAAGTCAACAAATATACTGCGGTGCATGTGCTGGCCAAAGTCATGCTGTAATCGCGAGTGTTCGAGTACAAACGAAAAAACGTGTCAAACATGCAAGTGCCCGCGAAGCGCATGCCATTTACTAGGAATAGGTCACATCGGTTTGCGAACGCCTCGGCTTCAATAGTATTTCGCCAACACACTGGGAATCAGATCCACGACAATTGGGCTACATTTGGGTGCCACCAGGTATAATGACATCGTCAAAGGTCCAGCGCTACTTTGATAAGATACAGCAGGAGAAAGTTCCTAAACTCAGTTCAAGCGGTAATAAGATGTAAGAACCTTGAATATTTACGTCTTTGTATTCAATTAGCTTATTTACGGATTTAGTTTGTCCACTTGCATTGGCGCTATTCTATTCTATTACATAAATACATACATACATGACCCCCGGATATATTTTTAAACTACGATGAAACGAAATGTCCACAGGTTAAAGTGGACTTGTTTGGCAGCTATTCGAAGTACGATGACACGAAAAAGAACTCCGATGAAACGACAGGTTGTAGTGAAACTTCGTATGGCTCGTTGGGCAGCTATTCCGAACTATGATAAAACAAAAAGGCGAAGTGTTGAAAAAAAGCTTCTATCTTAGTACTACTGCTCATTGGGAAATAATTCTGAACTACGATGAAACAAAAAAGCGACAGGGTGAAGTGAAACATCTCTAAAGCTACGATTACACAGCCATTTTTTCGAGTCATTTAAATGGCGCTCTGACGTAAAAATCCCGTCACAAAGCAGTCATTTAAATGTCGCTCTGTGTGATCGCCATTTTTGGCAGCGTCATGTAAATGACTAGGAAAATGGCGAACCAATTGACATGAATTAAGTGCCATTTAAATGGCAGAAAAAAATGGCCGTGTGATTGCTCTTCAATAACGCCTAGGACAATGGCATCCCAACGGAAAATTCTAAATGCAGTGTCCGTCACAAATGACGATGATAGTCATTTCGTGTGATCGCCATTTTTTCAACGACGAATCGTAGCTTAAATGTCGCTCTAATGCGCATAACCTTCATAATGCACGCACATAATACTTGCGCTTCCTTTTGGGTCCATACTATAGGCCCGAGTATAGCCATGTAGAGTATTGGCTGGCTTAAAGAATGATAACCTGCAAATCAAGCAATAAGAAGGAGTCTACAAAATAGGGTTTCATGGTAGAAATGCAGCTTAAGCCAATGTGCGGTTACATTGTAATTGCATGCCGTGATCATAATAGGACTAATAGCCCATTTCAGGCAGTTAAATTATTTTTTGTCTTTGGCATTACATCTTAAGGTTTTTTCTACTGCGCCACCTCTCGCGAACGTATGACAAACATCCGTTCGGACTCGGCATAAAATTGTAGGTCCCTTCCATTCGCCCCAAAAATAGAAACTCACACAAACGAATGGTTGCGAGAAGCTAGGCCTAGGGTGTCTACCCGCCTGTTGCGCAACCTATTTATTTTATTTTTTTTTTTTTTATTTTAATCCGGACAAACATTTCAAATCCAATCTCCACGATAAGTTACAGGGTAGAGCAACTTTATTATCAGAATGAGCGTTCTCTTGTGGCAACGATGCGCTCGCGTTGAGCCGCTTTTACGGTTTGCATGGAATGGTCGTCCTAACCAGTCGACTATTCAACGTTTGATAGCCAAATTCTAGTCGACCGGTTCAGTGCACAATAAGCCAACACGCGTACGTACGTAAATTAAATGAAACGCAAGATCTGCTGCAAAAAAATCACCGCTGTCCGTGACATTGCAGCAGACTGTCAATATCATACTACGTTCAAGAACCCGGCCAAGATAACCAATTTCTTTTGGCCCAAAATGAATGATATGGATGTGAACGACAAATGGTTCCAACAGAAAGACGCTACGTGATACGTTCCTTTCCCGTACCATCGCTCCAAATCAGTCTGATCTCTCGTATGCGCCCCACCTAGCGAAGTCTTAATTTTTCTGCAATATTTTGTTGGTCAAGTGGCTACCTCTGGCCGCGACGCAAATGCAAGCCCTTTCAAGCGTATTTTCCATAGCTTTCTCCGAGTTGTCTCGTATTATTTCAGCAACTTTATTTTAATGCTGTCCGTAAGCATCAGGATTGTGGTTGGTTTGGTACACATTTGCAGTCAAGTGTGCGTAGGAAAAAATCGCATGCCATCAAATCAGGGGATTGTGGGAGCCAGTCTATTACCACATAAATGGTTCACTCGACAGATGATGAAAAGCATCCCGCAATTTTGTTTGCGTTTTCACAATTGAACAATTATTTAACTTCAGCACGTTGTTGCGCCATTTGACGCTCCATAATAAATTATCATTATCAACCTGCTATCTCCCTGAATAGAACGCCAGCTCAAAGCAAAAACAGAGGTACTGCCGATAAGCTGGCTGCGGAATGATTTCACCAAACTTTGTTTCCACAGAAGTCTATATTAACGAATAGTTGTTAGACAAGCAGCAGACAACCTTAAAAAAATATATATATAAAAGAGACGCAGTTTTCTCCAAATACTTTGGCCCAAGTCCCTTAAGTTCCTACTTCAAAATTGGGTATGCGTTGCATTTGAAAACCCAATCTAAGCATCTCTGTGTTAGGTTATCCTATTACCCAAGCTAACACATTAGTATAATTACATTTTGGGGAAAGTTGTTTACCAACCACAAGCCACATTTTTTCACCACCTTCGCCGGAAACGCACCACACACAATTAATCATATTTAAACAACAACGTTTAGGTACGGCATCTGATAAGGCAAATCCACTCTGCGAGAGTACACTACTAGCCCATATCGCAGAAGTGAATCACAAAGAAAAAATACAAAAGTATCTATCTAAACATCGGGGAAATCTAACGCAACTCAGCCGTTATTTCGTCAACAACTAACTACGGTTTGTTCGACCTTGATTGTCCGACCAATGTCACCTCCGCTTATTTGGGAATTTAATTAGACCCCTTGGGAGAGCAGAGACGAACAGGCTGCAGGCACACAAACGTAGCTCTGGCACATGTTAGTCCATAGGCAGGGACAAAAAAGGCCTTCATAATGTTTGTTGATGTGTATATGTGTGGAAGGAGGAAGTAAACATTAATTTGATGTTGCTTGAGATTTCTACGACTCGGCATTCTTTTCTTGGAACGCAGTTAATTAACGTTGGAGCTAATTTTACAGTTCGGCTTTGTTGTGCTCGTGCAAAGAAATAGGTGAGAAGGTGTTCCATGGCGCACTTTGTCGTCTGCTCGAGAGGATGCATACAAACTGCCACCAAAGAACTAGATTCCCCACAACATGAAAGACAGGTCGACACACCAGGCACCACTCACAAAAGAGGCCAAACAACACCACCAACTATGTTTGCTTGGTTGAATGACAGTCCATGTACAAAGGTATCAAATGCCTATACCCACTAGTCGTCCTTCGTTCTTGTTTTGCAGTTTTTGTATATAAATTTAAGTTCTTTTGCATGTTGATTTTTTTGCGTACACATATCTGATGAAAGCAAATGAGAAACACAGACATCGTGGTGGTGTGTCTCGCGGATATGGAGATGGGGATTTGTTTCTTTTCTCAAGGATTACTCTTTCCCTCGCAGTCGGAAGAGATGTACACAAGTGGCGTTGGGAAATAAGCCAGACGAGGAGATGATGTTGAAAAATAGATACACTGCGTTGTCGTGGTGATACCATTAAGCTATCCTCCAAGATAACAAGTGCGATCAACTTTGCATCTGCACGCAAAGCACTCGTCACGAGTAAAGATGCTGCGACTTTTGTTCTCTTTTAAGATTGGTTGGCTGGCTCAAGTGCATCTTGAGAGAGAGAGAGAATGGGAAGGATGCGACTTTCAAAGTTATATGGAGGGAGACTGCGATATATTTCAAAAGAAGATCTAGGGTGCGTGTTTGTACCTAATGCAGGAAGTTGAGTGGAACAATGTGTTTTAGTGCAGTCGCATCTACCTACATACATAATTGGAATTTTCAAGGAAATACATAACACAAATGGTTTGTTCGTGACTTTGATAAGAAGTGTTGGATAGGCGTATTTGATGGAATAAACGTCTAATTCAAGGATGCGAGGACAAAACTAATCTTTTTAAGCATTTTTAGTCTTGTTTCTCTATTTGATATCTGCTCAATAGATATACGAATTTGTAATGACAGCCGAAAAGGGCAAGTATTTGTTTTTCTTTAGTTTAATGGAATATAGTCTTTAATAAGACAACTGTCAATTGAAATCCTGAGCCATTGAGGTGCCTTCGTCTGACATAAGAGTGCTCGTCAAAAGATGACTGTAGGTATACGTAGTTTATATTATCTCGAGAAGTCGTTTCGCAAGTCAGCTATTTTATTTTGGACTAGCTTTTGCCCTGAGGATTTGGTACACAGATATTCCTTCACAGTCAGTTAGTTCCCTCTTTTATATTTATATATCGCGCAGAAAACCTAAGGAGAAGTTAGTATCTCTGAAAAATGTGTTTAATGCCCTATTGCAGAAAACAGTTCAAAGATTATATGATCAATATTTTTGTTAGTGAAGCGCTTGCATCTCAACACAGATCATACATAGCAGATTGAGTCGCAATCTATGGGACAAAACATATTTCTTTGCTGGCAAATACAGCGATATGATAAGCTCCTTCTTTAGAATAGGGGGAGCTTTTACCCCTTCATTATATTCCACACCTCCCAGATCTTATTACACTCTTGCAACCAGAAAGATGCACAACTTTCTAGCAGTATGACCCCATTCATACAGAATTCCGACCTAAATTGAGACCAACGTTGTTACACTTGGCCTCGACATCGAAATAATACATATGTATTATACACAACTCAACTTCCTTTTTGAAATACGCGCTATTAAGGCTATGGGCGGGGGTGGTCTCATTCTACAGGCGTGGTTCTAAAGTTTTGTTTCCTTCCACGGCCGTCAATATTATGCGTTGGAACAGTGAGGAGCTTGCATTTGCATGAGACCTACTTTTCGAACGGATTTTCTGTCATCGTTACTGATCGCGAACAATGTCATATGTTTTGTAATCTCTAAGCGAGCGTGCGTTCGCATGGGAATCAACGCAGTAAAAATCGTTCGCACGATCTTGTGCTGTTAATATATGACAGCAACAAAGAAACTGTTGTATTTGGCGATATTACATCACAATGTTATCGAAGCTTGTCAATTGGAAACGCCAATATGATGGTAAGTTAAAGACAATCTCTAAACGATTCCCGACTACTGCGAGAAATAATACGTTCAAATTTAAAAGGAGTCTATTGGTTATCTCTTGGGTTTGTGAGCGATTGAAAGAATTCGTTATTGGCATAAGATTCTATTCTGAACTTCTGAAGAGCGATTTCACACCCCTGGTGTCAATGTTCAAGAAAAGTCGAGAACGTCCTTACTCCTACTGCCGCAGCAGTTGAACGTATTTAAACACCGTTATGTATAAAAACCGGAAGACAGCAACAACGATCTGGTAGAGTAAATCGGAAACGTAAGCCTTATGGTCGCTCACATTCCACGGTCCAAATCAGAACTGGGAGATCTACATAGAAAAGCGTTCAGTTATATTCAGTTAAACGACTAGCAAACACTACAAGAAGCAAGAAAAAGGAAAAATGGAAAAGAGGAAAAACCATTAGGCTTCCCATCCTGTCCACGCCAAAGGGTAGCTAATGGACATGTTTAACGGCCTAGAGCGCTTGTGTTACTGATTTCTTTCTTTTCTCGAAATATAGTATTCACAGATTTTCAAGAAATGTGTAGGTAACGATGTCACTTTCAACTATGCCTTCCTTCCTGGACTTTGATAGACCATTTTCTTGCTACGTGTATAGGAGCAGGGTCGAATGGGGCACAGAACCCAAGAAAAGAAAATCGACATCCATCTACTTAGATTAATCAAAGATGAGGTGTGGGACTAGTGCTATTCTAAGAAGAATTAAATATGCACTGCCCAATCAGGCTTTCTGATCATAGTAGGTAATGTCTTCCATGCCGATGGTCTGACAATCGCGTAAACCACGTAACGATAACCACGAATCTATTCTGGGTTTCTGGATACTGTGACCAAGCCGGCATGGGGTGGCTAACGAACTGCGTAGAAAGGGGCCTGCCTGATTAGTCACTTCAGTTGATCACGACTAGGGTTACCACACGCCCCCCTTTTAAGTCAAGATTCAATAAAGAATAAACATTCAATTGAAAACTGTCAAAATATTCTCTTTTAATATTTTTAACAAAATTCTCTGTGAACCTATCCATTTGAAGTGCAAAAAAAACGTTCAAAACTGAATGCATCCACTTACGAACTACATCTCACTTTAGCGTGCAAAAGCTGTTCTCCTGTAAGTTTTTGTTTTGTACTGTTATCTATCTCTCTGTCAGTTTTTGTTTTCAAAGCAAATACTTCAATTAAAAAAAGTTTTGTTCTTTTTTTTAGCACTTGTCCCCCATAGAAAACTCGCGATGTCCCCCTTTTCGTTACCATTCTGTAAACTCTGAGTACACTAAGACCGAGTGGGGAGTCTTCATCATCATCATCATCATCATTTTCAAAATCCCGCTGATCCATTAAGTGGGTCGCGGCTGTATGTTGCTCAAGTGGAACCTCCATAGCTCTCGATCCTCCGCCAAATCATCAAGGGCAATCCCCATATGGGTATAGGAGAGATTATGGATGTGATCTAACCATCTCATCCTATGTCTACCTAGAAGACGCCTGCCCGATGGTACGGATTCCATAGCACGTCGTGGGATCCTAGTCGGGGAGTAGCTGCTCGACATTGAGTTCCTCACTTATTCTGGTATTTCTAATTCGATCTCTATGGGTCACACCAGCAATACAACGGAGAAATCTCATTTCGGCAGCTTGTATTCGCGATCTTATTCCTTCGGTCATTACCCAAACCTCATGAGTCTTGACCATAGGTAAGAGTTGGAACAAACACCGAATTAAAGACTCCTAATAACAGAATGACCAAGCTGTCTGAAAATCGATCCAGCCTGACCAATCCTACAGGAAAACTCAGCATTGCTCCTTCCATCACTCGTGAATAAGACCTCGAGATACTTAAACTTCTCCACCTGTTTCAATGGGACTCCACTAACATGCAGAGTGCATTGAACAGGCGTTCTGGAGACGACCATCACATTTACTTTCATCTCAGCTTCAACACAAACGGCTACAAACCGATCGAGTGGAGAGTAAAATTCTAAAAACGAAAGCTTTGACCAGAGTATGACAAAAGCCATACCAATTGTAGTGATAGTGACCTATGCTTAGAACATGATCACACAAGTCAATTACGTGCCAAAGAGTAACATCTGTTTTCTCTCAATGAAAGAGCTTGATCCGCATTTCTGCAGTCACACACAGGGTTATCAGGTTTTAAAAACCGGAATCGCCAAACGTAAAATATAAATAACCAAAAAATCGCCAAATTTCAAAATTAAAAAAACCATAAAAATCAAATGAATTCGCGCAACTCGTAATTTTTGCTTAAAAAAATTCCCCAAGCTCCCGTAACTCTGGCTGTCCTAAGTTTTTTGTCATTTTTTACACCTTGTTCCAAAACTTAAAAACGTTTCTTCGGTTCTAGATAAAATACATTTGACCAATTGACAGCAATTAATTTTTCCGACTGAGCCTTAGTAAATCTAAGTCGTAAGCTTTTGGGTGGAATCAAGCTTACAAGCAGACCTTTAAAACGGGGTCGCAGATGGCTTAAACAAATGACTTGTGAAAAATATCCCAAAGAAATAAAAAGTCTGTTGCTGTTAGACAATCTTTTTCGCATTACTCTTAGTAAAGCAAAAATTAAATCGTTAACTTGCTTCTTAACTTCATTCACATACTCTGTGTTAACACTATTTTCTATCGCCATTCTTTCAAAATCCGACACTAAATCAATATCTTTCCAAGCTTTAAAGTTGTCTACATTCGTTACTAATTTTAATACTTCTTTACAGTCATCACAGATGGCTTGGGTGAAAATTATAAAAAAAGTAAAATATGAGGATTTTGGTTAAACGGATTTTGGTTTTGCGATAAATCGCCAAATATGACAACCCTGGTCAGACGATTCTGAGATGTGGAGCGTAGCACATCTAGGTGCTGCCGACCACCGGTCATTACACCAATAAGCTTTAAACGTTGACAGAACATCGTGGTACGGATGCTCTAAAGGGTCATAATCTCCATTCCATTGAGAACTAATGGGAATGTTTGTTTAGTTTTTTATTTTAAAACCATTTAGTTTCCCAAATTTATTTAGTTATGTTATTTTTAATAATATCGTTAAAAAAACATAAAACTTACAAAAAAAAAATACCATATAAATAAAGCATCTCTCCCCGATCTAATTTTAAGACTGCGAACATCTCGCTGGCTATATTGGGCTCATCGTAATCCCTGGGGAAACTTCACGGTCAAAAGCCTAACCAATTCTTAACTGACACATAATTTCTTTACAGAAGTACCTTGTATGAAATATATTAAGTCAGACATGTTTGGAAAATATGAATAAAAAAAAGCTGGTTACTATTAATTAATCGTTCACCATGCAATGCAAAAGTAGATCATTGTAGAATTGTTTATTATTAAAATTGCGTAAGTCCCTCCCGGCATCTGCTACAAGGGACCGCGTCCTTTTGCTTGGAGAAAAAAAAATCAAAATGTTGTATTCTTAAACAATTCGCGAAGAAATAATAAATTAATGAAATCGATAAGGCATTTTATCATGTGGAAAACATATTTATTCAAGTGTTGCCAAGATGTACGTAAATACATATTTATGTACCCAGTTCGTCTTCGCGTCTCTGCACAAACACCGATTAGATAAGGTCATAATGCGGCAACGTAACTATCTCTGTTTGGTCTGTTCGTATTGAAACACAAAAATCTAATGAAAAATGTAAACAATGGAAGATTGTAAATTTTTAGAGTTGCTACACAGTACGTGGAAATGTATCCCGGCTATTAGTTTATTAGTTTGTTGTCTTTTGAGGCGTACAAGCAATTAAAATTAATTTATGAGTGCTATTTGGGGCTTCTGGTGACTATTTGGTTAATATAATCAGATTGTATATATATATGTACTAGGTAAAAGCAGTACGAGTACTTTACTGTATGTGATAGGATGGTGGATTGTGTTTTTTCTTTGAATAATTCGGAAGCTTAATTTGTTGACTTAAAGATGTATGTATTAACTTTATAGTAACGTATGTAAATAGCAACAAAATATATTTATGTGCATAGCTGCCTACGAGGAGGATCTGCACAACATTGAGCCTAAATTACTTTTAGGATTGATAGATCCATTTGAAAAGGCGGAATTAAATAGATGTAATCGAAGTTCTTAGATACCTACCAGAAACTGGTACACTGAACACAAATTGGTAGTTTAAGTGAGGCTATACATACCTAAGCCAAAGACGTTTCCAAACCGAAACGAAATTATAGTGACGAGATGACGATATACAGATAGGACCATGTGCTTAGTTTTTCAAGACGAAAGTCGATCAAATAAAAGCAAAAAAATCGATTTAGTAAAAGAAGACGGCACGCTAGCATGTTTTTTAGAGAATTCCACCCTAGATTCTGCACAACTAGAGCCACGAAATATCCCAAGGGGGCAAACATCAATGGCAGATGTGAAATTTCGCCCTCGAATAATTCAACGCATCCTTAAAGAACTAGATTGCAATAAGGCAACTGAACCCGACAGAATCCCGGCTATAGTACTCAAGAGCTGTGCACCAGAACTTGCACCTGTACTATGTAATCTGTTTAACATGTCGCACTCCCAGAAGACGTTCCCTTCTTGCTGGAAGACCGCTCGTATTCAACCTATTCCAAAGAAAGGGAGGAGATGTCTGCCACAAAATTATCGTCCAATAGCGTTACTTTCAATGCTCCCAAAAGTAATGGAAAAGACAATAAATGTCGAAATAATCAAATATCTAGAAGGCAACCAATTAATAAGCGACAGGCAATATGGATTTCGGAGCCGACGTTCCACTGGAGACCTGTTAAGCTATGCTTTCGCACTTATGGACGCAAGCAATTGAACAATGGATTACCACAACAACTCTGCGGATCGATGCAAAATTTTCTTCCGGGAAGATCGATCCAAGTTGTTGTAGATGGTGTATCATCTAATTCGTTTGCTAATGCAGGAGTGCCCCAAGGGTCTATTCTTTCCCCAACTCTATTTCTTCTCCATATGACGATTTGCTTGGATCGACAAATAATAATATCTATACACCTTTGCTCATGACAGCACTCTTATCCTCCATCTCGAACAGTGGGCCTGTGAATGCGGCTACATCACACAGTCAGAGATGTGAACAAATTAGTTCTCTAAATGATGATCTGGACAACATCTTGAAGTGAAGAAAAGACAAGTTGGTTGTATTTAATGCAAACAAGACACAGCTCACAACATTTTCTAGGAAAAAAGCATCAACAGTTCATCAGATCCAAATGGATGACCATCCAATCTTGACTCAATGCACCTTCTAGGAGTCACAGTCAATTCAGGAATCACATAGCAGGACCACATATCCTAAATCGCAAGATCGGCGTCCGCTAAGTTGAGCTACTTATTTAGAGCAAAGAGTATGACAGCATACAGAGACGAGCAGTTCGACTTATTGGAGACGCTACACTCACATCGAATCTACAACCGTTGGTGCACAGAAGACATGTCGCTGACCTTTGCTTGTTCTATATGTATATTTCCATGGTAGATGTTTCGAGGAACTCAAAGACATTAGCCCTCGAAATGCAACTTTTGGGCAGCAAGACAAGCAGCTAATGCTCATGACCATACAGTACATTTGACAACCGCAAGGAGATCAATTTTTCAAAACTCCTTCTGTAACAGGGCAAGCAAACTTTGGAACTCGCTTCCTGGGGATATATTTCCAAAAGACTACAATTTGTTGCAATTTAAATGCAGAACTAACATACATCTGCAAGCATCTAGGGGCGCTGATGAAACGTTATAGGTTCGCCTTTCTCGGGAGAAGCATATTTAAAAAAAAAAAAAAAAAATACTTGAGAAAATTGTGCTAAATCTTACAGGCCAACACCAGAGGCATCATTTTTCAAAAGTAGGTAACATATAAAATATGCATACACGGATGACCTTGTCATCATTGGCAGAACTCAGGAAGCTGTCACTGTTGCGTTTGCAAATATTTGAACAGATGGGATCAAAACGAGTTTAGTTGCAAATAATGGCAAACAAAATACAGATCGACCAACTGGATTCATAATAGACTTTTTCTACTTCGGCTCTGCTCTGAAACTCTGAAAATGACATTAGAAATCAAGCCAAGAGTAACGCTTTTAATCTCTGGTTTTTTTTTTTGCATAAATAAGGGGGTTGATAATTGAGTAGAAATTGTGGTGCCATAAAATAAAGTCTTATGCAAAAAAGTCCAAACCGTAATTTTGGACTTTTTTGCACTTCTGAAATTGCTATAAAGTGCAAAAAGATTTTTGACTTTGTTTCATTTTCAAAAGTGCAATAAAGTCCAAATCGAAGTGGAAATAAAATCCACAATGCATTAACAGTAGAATATGTATGGAACCCCCCCCCCCCTCGTCTTTCTTTTAAATAGCTGAGTGCAATAATGCCCAATGGCTTTATTGCACTTTCAAAAATGAAATAAAGTCCAAAACTGTTTTTTTTTGCAATTTCAAAAATGCAATAAAGTCCAAAAAAGTCAAAAATTACGTTTTGGACCTTTTTGCATAAGACTTTATTTCATGGCACCGAAATTGTCAAGAAATACTGAGAAAAATCGTTAGAAGACCCTTATCATGCCAGTCCTTCTACATGGCGCAGGAGCATGGACTTTGTTCATCACCTACATAAAGGTAGCTAAAAAATAGTTTCAAATTTTTGTTTAAAACATGACAGCGAGCCCCTTATCCAAATACATTGGGAAAAATGCAGAAATATTATTTTAGCAATGTTACACACCTAAATTTATATTTGCTTAGACTGCTCATGTTCACCCATCCGGACAACTCGCACACTATCTTTTGCGTCATTTTTGGCACATTTTGGTAATTACTAAAGTCATTTGTCACACACAAAATAACCGGCTTTCCTGTCGCATACCAAAAATATTTTGAACACACAAACACAATTTAACACGGCATAAAGTCACAAGGTTAATGGGTTCACATAATAACAACAAAAATGCTTTTTATTTGACATTTCTTGTGACACAACAACTTTTGCGTTTCAGCCAGCAGTACTCATACTTATATTTATCACATGACAAAAACTAAGTTCGATCAAATTCTTCGCACCCACTTCAGCTGATTGATAAACCAAACGCAATTAATGTCTATTCCATGCACTTTGGGAACTCTTTTTAGGCTGTTCATAAAAACTCCACCCCCAAGACCCTTAGCTTAATCTAGCAATGTCAATAAATCGATAACGAACCTCTTAAGACGATTGATAAAGTATCATGAGGCACTCATTGGTGTTCACTCGTTCAATCAACTCCCCTCCTTTTTGGGCTGTTCAATAACAAATTCTGTGACTTGTATAGTCACAGAATAATTTATGGCATTTTCGACATTTGACATTGGATTTGAAAGTTGTAAGTAAAATGGTGACTTTCTTGGGTGAACTCTTTTGAACCTTGGAGATTTGCAGGTGTAGTAAAAGGCATACACAAATGCTCTTGGGTTTAAGTTAGTTTTGACACAATTTCCAGAGGGAATGGCGACGGTTGGTTGAAGTGTGTCTACTGGGCGTTACGTAAATCGATTTATGTAATAGATAATGCTCGACAGGGTGCTATATAATTTAAACACGACAAAATGAATTGTTCGCTTTCATTGGAACAATTCGAGTTGAATTGATTGGTTGACAGTTCATTATAATATGTAGTAGGTCAATAAATAGATGAATTTAATTCATTTTTGCTTGGTGGTTGGTTGGGCTGAAGTGGTCCTTGACAATTAACTCATCTCTTCTCATTGTGTTGATACTGGGAGGGTAGATAGATAGATATGAAGCTGTTGATGCCGCCTTAAGGAATCTTTAAGACACGTGTAAATTGTGAAAAATTACCTTTACAGATAAAATATTTCTTATTAATTTTGGGCGCGGTGAACTAAAGAAACGAAAGTTTAACAGTAAACCTAATTCGGACCAGCTCACTAGAAGTTTAGTTTTGCTTTTAAGATAATGACGGTGGTCATTATAAATTATCTGGCTTTGTTAATTAACGCAATAGCCTCTATTGAGACACTAAAAACCGTCAATTGATTTGATACACCAACGACTTGTACAAGTGTACACTGTATGGTTCGATGCGGCATTATTGGGCCACATTTGTACGAAAATGTTAAGAGCGATGCAAAAACTAATTATATCGCTATAGTGACATTTGCAGAGCTTCTTGGTTCACAAATTGGACCCGAATGATGTCGATATCTTTCGAATACGTATTGAGTTATCGAAAAGTTAGTGAAAGTCTTATGGCAATTCGTATTAAGGCTAGATTCAGCCTTAAATAAGCGTTTAAGCACTGACAGAGACGAAAGACAATGCCAAAAGATTGCAAAGGGTTTTCCAATGTTATTTTGGTATTTAAAGAAAAATGTCATTTTTTGAGATAAATGATCGGATGTTTATTTCATAATAAAGAGGAAGGTATGCCGTTAATAATGAAAAACAACATCAGCCGAATGGCCGCCACTAGTACGCTTACAGGACCATATCCTTTTCATGAAATTTTCCATAACCAAATCGCAAAGTGGCTGCCCTATGTCCTCGATAGCCTCACGAATTTTATCTTTGAGCTCTTGAATCGACGCTGGGCTTTTGGCGACGTTGTTGATGATCGGCCGGCTTGAGTTCTTGTGTTAACTGAACTTTATAAGCCTTAAGACCCAAGTCTTTATGCAAAATACGGTGTAATGACGTTTGTGGAATGCCCAATTCCAAAGAACGACGAGGAATGGACAAACCTGGGGTTTTCTTCAACACTTTGGACTACAGCAGCAATATTCTCAGTTGTTCTTGATTTTTAGTAATGGTGTAGTTTCTATTTGTCAAATGTCAAAGAATAAAAGCTTCAAAAGTGACAGCTACCGAAATAGGCGGCCATTCACAATAACACCTCTCATTGGAAAACCCTTTACTTACGAGCTCCTCAAGAAATCATGAGCAATGTCCTAAGTCGGAGGTTAAAATAGGAGGACGTCTTTAGTAGTAAAATTAGGAAGCATAGCTTACATTACACCATGTCTGGAAACGTACTTTGCTGCGGGGCAACGTTTCCATAACTATAGCATATGGTTTCCTCACCACAATATTCATAAAGAAACATGGCTCTCAACAAATCAAAAGACCGTCAGTTAAATTCACCAAGTTGCGATCGACGACGTAAGAAACTCCTTCAATATTTTAGAGTTGCCAACATAGACTCGAACCATTCACCTTGTGCAGAATGAGCAAGAAAAATAAGAAAACATAGTAAGGGCCTTTGTCTACATCGGTTTTGCTATAAATGCTTACAATAACATGTCAGCAAAAATAAAACGAAGAATGACCTCTATTAATTTGGGCTGAAAAGGCAATTGAATAGTAGAGCCGCATCCCGAGCAACTAAGGATGTTCTGAGGTTCTGAGACTTGATCAACCCATTCCTGTGCTTTATGGCACTAAAGCTTAAACTCTGTCGAGAGTGAAGGAAGATATCCCCCATCGCTTCGAGAGAAATATCATTCGTAAAATGTTCAGTCTCGTTTGCATTAACGAAGTCAAAAGATTGAGCAGGGACAAGGACATCGCAGAAAATGAATATAGGAAGCCCTTGCCATATAGGTGGCGCGCAACTAGAGGCAGTTGGACAAAGACAGCTAAAAAGAAGTACCTAAAAAAACAATAAATAGGTTGCGCAACATGCGGGTAGACAGTAGACACCCAAGGCCTAGCTTCTCGCAACCATTCGTTTTGTGTGAGTTTCTATTTTTGGGACGAATGGAAGGGGCCTACAATTTTATGCCGAGTCCGAACGGCTGAATTGAGAAGCTTTTTTCATGACAGTCATACCCTCGGATGTTTGTCAGACGTTCGCAGGAGGTGGCGCAGTAGAAAAAACTTTAAGATGTAATTTGTGTTTTTCCGGGGATCGAACCTGGGATCCCTCGCACAGTAGTCCAGCACACTAGAAGAAGAAGGTAGAAGTACCTACCTACTAAATTAATAAATAGAAGAACGTAAGGCAACCAACTACTAGAGTTACTGCTGTATAAGTCCTCAACGAAATGCTAAGGACCAAAGTTCACACCGATTTTAAAACCAAAACTGCTCTATATCATGATAAGAGTTTTTTAGGCGAGCCCTTGAATCTACGTCCGATTTTTATTAGTACATAGAAATACAGTTAATTCATTCATGTTAATTGATATAATCACTGCGTAGATGAGATCGTACGACACAAAAGCATATAATTAAACAGTCAACACAAAAACAAGCCTGCCATTGGCAATGATGGAAATAAAACAGACGCAATCAAACATTAAAAGCAAAAACACTTACCACTAAAGTGGTAGCGAATAAGTAAGTAATTCAAATTTAAGTATCACAAGTGTCACACTACAGTAAGTAAATATGTATGTAGATAATTATGTTTCCAACTAGTCACTGAAGAGTCTTTACTTGAGTATCTCGCTGCATATTATGGTTGAAGCTTAATAATAATTTATAAAAAAGATACTCTTGAAGCCTTAAAACTTCCAAAACCCATTTCAAAATAACTAGTTTCCATTCCGGATTCGTATTGTTATTGTAGTTGCATAGAAAATTATAAAGTAGCCATATGAAGTTAAAACTAGTTTGGCAAAATGTCCATATAGACACGATGAACACGTCGACCTTTAAAATTAAGAGTTCGTTGGATTTTTTTATGTTGGTAGATACTTAAGCTAAGCATGTCATCTCTTTAAATCAAAATAAAAATATAGAGATAGTTATTAATTCGAAAGAGAATGACTCAGAGTGTTTTGCTAGTTGGTTGAAGACTTATTTCCAGTTTGCTTAGATATGTTTTTAGTATTACGTGGAAACACACATAGGATCTGGAAAAATCCAAAAAGTTTGAAAAATAATTAATGTCAATTTATTTAATATTCCATGGTATTTTTGATCGAATTGTTTTTCGGTAGAAATTCGTTTCGATTGGCTTAAGTAGAAAATAATTTATTTGCATGTGCGTTTACCATTTAAACATTTTCTGTCTATTGTTAGCTGAAGCCTGAGGTAATAAAAGCAAATGAAAAGTGGATTTTTACGACTTCTCTTGGGATCGAAGATATATTTAGAATTCTTTATAGACCCAGTCCCTTTGTTTACTAAAGAAATCAAAGTAAGAGATAAACAATATAAAAACTCCGTCAGTCAGTCCTCGTTCTCACACTATGGACATTATAACTATGAGTCATTTCGAATGAGATTTATTGAGATTTTTTTTTTCTTTGAGGTAAAATTATTATTTGAAGGATATAATATTCGCGAAATCTATCTGGCTATTTGATTTCTCCTTAACAAGCAAAGAGGTTCTGCAACTTTGGACCCTACAGATGGACGGGGACTATTCATGTCAGGAGTAGCAATTTTAATATTAGAATGAATACCGTTAGGATGTAGAGTTGCAATCCTAAAGCTTCAGATTGATGACGTTTGTTTCAACAGCCTTTAATTGCCTCTGCAGAAAATGTTTATAATGAAGTGAAAGCGGAATGATGTGGTGAAAAGAGAGCTATATACGCGGTTTAAAACGCTCGGAGTTCAAGAAAATATTAGGGAAAATGAGTTAATTCCTTCAAGGTGTAGATTCAGTTGGGAAGCTTAGCTAGAAACGGATATATGCAGGCGCCAAGTGTTTGCAAATTTGCCAAAGAACGGTGAAAAGTTAGACCGTGAATCTGTGATGCAGGCTGTGTTCTGCAATGTTTTGACCAGCTATAAGTCAAATGAAAAGGTGGAAGTAGAATATCATTGTAGGAGTCAAATCTAATAACGGTGCACTTCTTTTCAATGAAAATGGGATCTTGCACAAATTGACCAAGCACTGGATTTAAATAATGGAATAGACCTTTTCAAAAAAGAATATTTAAAATGTATTGCTCCAATTATAGGAGTTTGTAAAATATATATGTATCCCTTCGAAGTCTCCGCAAAGAATATGTCAAGGAATTGGAATAGCTTTGCAGGGCTGTTGTAATAGAGTTACGATTGGAGGATGAGCGGTTTTCGTACGGGAGATAAAACTCAACCGACCTTTTATTGACCCTCAGATTGTTACTTGAGCACGTTTCTGATTGGGAGACCTAAGGACAAGCTATTTGCTATTCACTGATAACTTCGTCATCTTTTGGCCTCTAATTTAAATTCTAAAGATTTTTTTTAATTAGACTGCTCGCTTGCTCCTCCCTTAAAGCCAGATGACAAAGTTGTCAATTGATCAACATTGGCCAACTAAAAGAGAGACGAATGTTGTGATACTGCTGTTAGACTTATGTACTTCTATAGCTTTTGCCAGTGGCTTCGCTCGCGCAGTCCTCAGGATTTGGTACACAGATATTCCTTCACAGTCAGTTAGTTCCCTCTTTTTTTTTATATATATATTGCGCAGAAAAGTACCTAAGGAGAAGTTAGTATCTCTGAAAAATGTGTTTAATGCCCTATTGGAGAAAACAGTTTAAAGATTATTATGATCAATATTTTTGTTAGTGAAGCGCTGGCATCTCAACACAGATCATACTATAGCAGATTGAGTCACAATCTATGGGACAAAACATATTTCTTTGCTGGCAAATACAGCGATATGATAAGCTCCTTCTTTAGAATAGGGGGAGCTTTTACCCCTTCATTATATTCCACACCTCGCAGATCTTATTATACTCTTGCAACCAGAAAGATGCACCACTTTCTAGCAGTATGACCCCATTCATACAGAATTCCGCTTGAATATCTTTGGAGTACGTACGCTGGAGTTAGATGAAGCGATAAGCATATTCAACGGCGAAAGATTTTGGGACTCATTACAAAGTTTAAAATTGATATGACGAACGGTTCGTGACTTAAGAAAAGGGCCTCCTTAAAAGAGGTCATCGCCAATAACTTGGGCCCCAAGCAAAATTTTCAAAATCGGAAAAATGAATTATCTCTTTTCTCCCCTCTTACCCCTTTATGGGTAGAATTTCCAAAATCGAAGAAAACATTTTCTTTATTTCTAATAGAGAATATGCAAACCAAGTTGTTACCCCCTTTTTACCCCTTTAAGGGCAGAATTTTGCAAAATCGGAGAAATTAGTTTTCTTTATTTTTCATAGAGAGTAAACAAACCGAGTTTGAAGTCAATCGGATGAAAAATAAAAATTAGTGCGTGTATACATCATAATGGAAACCTCTGTGCAAAATTTCAGCTTTCTAGAGCAAATGGTTTAGGCTGGGCGTTGATCATCTATCAGTCGGAATTTTCATTTTTATATAAATATAGAAGATAAAAGAAATTCGAACATCTGCATTCATTTACAAAAATTGTTTTTATTATTGATAGAAAAATTTAAATTTTGTGTTTTTCCTTAGAAAAACAAATTAAAATACGGGAACAGTCCGAGTTGATATTTGAAAATTTTGAAAAACTTTGACACGTTTAAATGTCAAGGCAGGGATGTATTTGTCAACATGATTTATAGGTTATCCACATGAACTCAGTAACAAATGCAGTCAGACTTACATTTTGCATTGTCCGGAATCAAACAAAAAATACCGTAAATTCGCCAAGTAAGAAAAAAGCGCTTTTGCAAGTAAAATTGGTAGGTAACAATAACAAGTAACTGGAATTTTCCTAGTATTGATTTTTTTTTATAAGCAGCAGTGTGTTTATATCCCTTTTAAACTGACGAATGCTCGCAACTTCTAGGTGCGACCCACTTCACGCTTACAAACTAAGCTAGACACATGAGAGATTTCATTAACACGCACCGGTTAACCAATACTTTCAATTTCGTAGACACGAAGTTTCTTATAAAGTAGGTACTTTTTCAAATAAATAATATTAACGAAAACACGCAAAATGCGAATTGAATGAACTTAGGTACATATTTTTGGTTAGATGTATGTACGTACATGGGTGACGTGCGCACCAAAATTTATTTGGTGGACATAATAGTTATTGTGAGTTGCTCATGACTCTTACTCAGAAAGTGTCAAAATGTCACTTCTCTGCATAAGCTACATCTACATGCATAGCAAATGTAGCTTCAAATGAAACTTTATAATAGCCGGTTTTACAGCGCAAGTTTAAACTCCGTTTAACCAGATATCAAGTTTAAACCGACGTTTTTTTTTTTTTTTTTTTTTTTTAACATTCTGACTCGCCCTGGGCGATATAGAGGGAGCACTTCGACCTGTTGGGTCTTTTGTGCTAGAAGCGTCAGAAATTGGTTAGGAGAGTAGCGTTTCTACTTTCTTAATGTAGCTGATAATACATTCAGCAGAGGTCGTCCTTAGTACATTGGTACTTATGGCTGGGAATTCACACATGATATGCTCAGTTGTTTCGTCTTCCTCAAGACAAAGTCGGCACTCCGGTGAGGCGACTACTTGCATATTTTTTAGGTGATACCGTAAACCATGGTGGCCTGTAAGGTAGCCTACTAAATTTGATATCATGCCTGCGTAGATTTAGGATCTTTTTGGCATCCTTTTTGAAAGGTTCTATCGCTTTTTTGGCTTGTCTAAGTCCAGGGATGTCCTCCCAATGTGAAATACAATTATTGCGTTCCCAGCTTTTTATGGCCGCGTTTATAGCTGATTTACTGCTAGGTTCCACATTTCACTTTCACTTGAAATGATATCGGAAATTAATTTTTGTGTTCTACATTTCACTGTATTCGATTTCGATTTTAAAATTTTTGGAATTGAGACAAAGTGAAATTGTGATTTCGAAAAAATTTCGGAGTTTCCGAATCGCTCGAAATGCAGAACACTGAAAACGAATCCACTCGATTTGCAATTTCGATTGCACTCGATTTCTGGAACCTAGCTGTTAGAGATTGAACAAAACGGTTCTGGTCCTATAAAAGGGGATACCGAGCCCTTTCTGGCTAGTTCATCAGCATTTTCATTTCCTACAATACCCTCATGGCCAGGAACCCAACATAACCTGATTTTATTTCTGGTACTGAGTGTCTGGAGGGTGTTGAAGCAGTGAAGCACTGACATGGAGTCAATAATATATGAGCTAAGGGCTTTTATAGCCGATTGACTAACCGACGTTTAAAACGAAAATGTGTATTACAGTGCTAGTTTAAACTTAATCGAGAGTTTAAACCGAGTTTAACTTAACCGGCCATTGGTGGGTTTTAAACTGAGTTTATTTTCCGGAATTTCGTTAAACGATCTCCCTCCCGGTTTATGACAAAGCAACATTGCATCATTGTTCTTTTTATGCGACCAATTAGTTCGCAAGTGCAAGTCTTTATCTTTGATTGTACTCCACTGTTTCTAGAAATGTTTTTATACCGTCTAATACAATAGAGCGGTGTAGCAAAACCGATTCCAGCCGGTACTCGTCAACTTTGAGGTGTAATCAAAAATTACAACACAAAATGGGCCATTTTTATTTCACGACTATGACTTATGTCACTTTATTAGCAGGCTTCGGAAACCGTCACAAACAATGTTGGCTTAGCGATAAATATTATACTAAATGTATTGTGCGCTGTGTCAGCAAGCTTAGCTACGTGGTGGCCAACCCGTTCACTTAATGTTGCAGTTTGCCAGCTTGCTGATAAGTTTCTCTCCTGTAGGAGTTTGCAAGAAGTTGTACCTCCAAACGGCCACTCCGATTTAGGTCCACTTTGAGTTCATCCCAAACCTAGAGAAAGATGCATTGTGATTTACCTAGAGCTTGCCTTCTTCTAAGGGTTGAGTACTTCATCGGGCGTTCCACAGACTTGGTCAGAACTCACTATCTTTCTTGAGTGTCCTTACAATGGCCGCATTCAAGAATCTAGTCATCGTAAGTCGACTTAATTTGTCTGGATTTAATTTTAACTGAACGCGAAAACTAACTTGAACTGTCGGTATTTAGTAGGTTAGTAATAACTTTATTAGTATTTGTAATATGTACTTTACAATTAAAAATGTCGCTAATAAAATGTCAAACTGCGCTCTCCCATGCTCTCCGATAACTAAATAGAAATATCAAAAACGGAGTTCTTCAGACACTTTCTTCATGTTGACACAAATAGGCGTCAACTTAGTAGTTAGTCGAGAAATTCTTGACTTGATTTGTCGGTGTTGCGGACATAGACGTCAACTGAGAAAACTGTTAACGCGAACGGTTTAGCCCAATAAAAACTCAGCAACATGAAAATATAGAGCTGTCAGACTTACTCAATTAGATTCTTGAACGCCCTCAATTTATTTATTTATAGTTCTCAGTTTTAGCAATCATTGAAAAATTGCTGTCAGAGAAATGAAAATAAAAGCTAGCACAACAAAGAAAAATTAATTGGTAACAAACAAGTCTAAGGCCTTTCGCACACGGCTCGTATCGTCATCGTAGCATATGCGGCACAAACCACATAGAACTAGACGGTCGACTCCTCCCACATAACGGACTTTGCCTACAAAACTGCCTGCGGGCCCAGGATTTTTCATGTATTGGTGCTGTACAAAATCAAAGGAACGCCATTAACGCACGTATACTTGAAGAATCCTAGGGCCATGGTATATAACATGGAAAATCATTGCCGCCATTGATTTTGACATTTCACACGTATTCACAGACAGGGGAATTCATTCCGGGGAGAATCGGGTAGGTGCACGAAAGTTGGCGGTCTAGTTCTATGTGGTTTGTGGCATGCATGCTATGACGACTATCGTCAAGCAATGACGGCCGCTTATTGTCTTTGTACGATTACGCTTGGAGTGTGGTTTTACATTTTTCAACACCTACGTATTTCATTTAAAAACAAAAAAATTCAGGCGACATCTTACGCTTTGTATTTTGACGAGTGGAAATTGCGTCGTGTGTGGTTTAATACGCATGTCGTTATAGTAGCTGCCCAGCAAATTAATGATAAGTTTTGAGATTAAAGTTGACCATATAAAGCAAACTGTCATATGAGAATAGAACGTCAATCGAACACATCAGTAAAACGATTGTGTTCCAAAATAGAGAAACGAAAATCAGCATTTACATTTAATAGGGACAGGATATTCGATCCATCAGATTTTGGACCTAATGGAATGATGGATTTGACAACAGACAGTATTAATTTCGATAAGAAATTTGAAGTTTTGTTCGCTCTTGTGATGCATGCAGTGGATTTGTTTAAATGGATTTCAGTATTTCGATTGAAAATGCGTTTGCTTCGAAATTTGAAATTTATTCGCGCTTTTGCGATATGCGTCAAAAGAGATCCTGTTTGCTAATTGCGGGCAATTTCTTTTATTCTTATAGGGGAAAATGAGCGTTTGTTAAAATTTCGCGGAAAAAATGTGCAAGCAATACGGTAACGAGTACAATACTATCCGTGCTCATTTGCAAGCGTTATCGGCATTAAAACCACTGCAGCGTCCGTCATGTGATAACATGCGAAAGATGCTTGATGCGGCAAAAAGCGCTTTTCGTCATTGTTGAACCCTGGGCCCTGTTTCATAAAAATTGACAATGCGACAGCTGGCAGGTGACAATTTATAAACTGACAATCCGACAGTTGTCAAATTTCTGTTTCATAAATAAATAGACAATTTTGTAGAATTGTCGCAAAATAGCCGACAATATTGTCAAGTTTTGGTTTCATAAAACAATTGTCATGACAATGAATTGTCAGGAATTTTTCGAGAGGATTGTCATTAATTCTCTGACAAATTTGTCGTGACAATTTTTTTATGGGACAGATAAAATCTTACAATTGACAATTTTGTCAGTATGTAATTGACAATTCCGACAGGCGTTAAGTGAAAGTGATGAAGAATCTATAATGCAATTTCGTGTAGTACGCAATAATGATTTCGTTGCGTTAAGTGTGTTCAAATGTGAACACTCAGCAATAGCTGCATAATGTTAACGGATTTAAATTGAGGTCAAAAATTATTGTTATTGTTATATAATATTTGATCAATCATTATGGGAAAATAAAAGACAGTTAATGCTGCGTATGTCATGACAAATTTGTCAACACCTGAAGATGACAAAATGTTCACGACAAATTTGTCACATTTTGACAATGACAAATTTGTCGTGGTATTTACCTGACAATTATGTCACCTGTCTATATTTTATGAAATGAAAATTTGTCAGACAAGTGCAACAAATTTGTAGAATTGGGCGCGTTCCACTGACCGCTAGATGACTAGCGGCATGCCAAACTCCATATAAAAAAATCTGACATTTCAGCATTTGCGCTAGAGCTCTAGCACATTTTGTGAAATATCCTTTTCTGGGAAATTTTTCAATCTAGCACAAAATGAACTGCTAGATTGAAAAAAAACAACGAACTGTCAAAACAAAAGCGAAAGTGCAGAAGTCAAATATTTCCAATTTGGTGTAAAATGGGATTTCAAACGTCTATGTAATTAATATGCATTGTATTTGTTTATTTAAATTATAGTGTATTAATTAATATGCGGCATGATGGCACAAAATACATTTTTGACTCTCATGAAGATGAAATAATACGAAATGAAATTGGCTTTAATGTCACTTTGCCGCTGCCGCTAGATCTCTATCTAGCGCCAGCGTTCCTCCATCAGGGATATTATGTGCTAGATGACTAGCGGTCAAAGGAACGCGGCCATTGTTACATGTCAATGTTAATGAAATAGGGTCCTGATGCTGTGGCAGAACTCTGATTTACCAACTCGAGCAGATTCTTGACAATGATAGTCGTGTGCATGTGCAATGGTCGGGGCGTCGATCAGCTGAGGATTTGCCAACACTCGACGGAATGTTTCGCTTTTTAGAATTGCTAACTTCCAGCAGCAGATCCGTGTAGCAGCGCTTAGTGGGCCACTGTGACTTAATCAAAAGCCCCTTCATTATTTTAGAGCGACCGGTACAAAAACTATGCCGGCTACCGGTTGAGAGTGAAGCAGACCATTCACGGGGGACTGTGTTAGCACCGGCACCATCCACTTCACTTAAAGTACTTTTTTTATTTTCAAGCGTTTGTATTTTCTTTTCACGATTTAATATTTTATGTTACTTTCGAGCTATCAATAAAAACTTCCTTCGAATTCGGTTCGTCTGTTGCTTTTCTTCAACAAATATTCTGGACAACACAGGAGCAAGCAGCAGCAGAACGAAAAAGCAAGTAAATACAGTCAACGGATTGCCTGGCTATCGAACACCGTTCTTAGGTCGTTTTGAAGCAATCTGATAAATGCAACGTTTTGTTTTTGTCTCCGTTACGGCTAAAAGCTTGGCGGGGATAAAGAAAATGTAGCCAAAAGAAGTTTTTGTATGTTATCGATGATAACTTTTCGAACGAATTTTTTATTCGCTACTTTGTGAAACGCGATTTAAATGATGTGGATTGTGAATAGACTGACAATTTCGTTCGCGGCAAAAAATTTGGATTTCGAAATTTCGTTATTTTCTTAATAAATTTTGATGGAATAATTAATTATCCTCATCTTGTAGTAGTAAAATGTGCAATTTTCTGTTTATAAATGCATAAAAAGTGGTTTGTTCGCATTTCATCAATTCGTTCGTTCGCTCCCATGTGAATGGTCCTTAAGTGACATGTTGACAAAAATTTAAATTTAAATCAGATTTATGCGTTCCCAAACTTTGTTTTCCGTAAAGTTCAGAGCAACGGGATTTTGATGATCATTTTATAACAATAAATTATTTTAACAAAGCAATAGAGCAAATGAGTTGCTTTAGTTTATTTATTTTTTTACAATTTATTTTACATAAATTTTCTAAATTTTACGTAAATTTCTTATAGATTTTAAAAAATAATTAAAAATCTTTATAGCTAGTGGGAACAATAAAAAAATGTTTAGATCTCTGGCTAATTAATACTTGACTCATAGAGCACGTTCTAAGAAATTTAGTTGCTCCAGTTTTAGCCAACATAAATGTTCATCCATTGAAAGACAATAATGGCAACAGTGACGAATTGTATTTAAATAAACAAAAAATAGGTAGGTTAGGTAGGTACATAGGTGCATGGTATGTATGTATTGTCAAACTTCCATAACTCGAACTGCTTTAAGTCGAATTTCTCTATTACTCGAAGTGTAAATATTTTGGTAGACAGTGTTTTAAATGTCTCTATGACGCACGTCGCACAGTCACTGCTCACCTACATGCGTCATAGGTGCCTAGGTGCCTATACCTGTTAACTCAAAAGGAAGCTGTTTTTCAGGTTTTTATACATAATTGAAGTTTAAAAACTACATAGGTACTAAGTATCTGCAAAATCAACCTTGAAGGCAACCTCTTCAACACCACATTACCTACACAGATCTGTTCAAAAGTATAGAAAAGATTTAATCATATAAGAAAAGTAGTTAATTATAGAGTTATGGACCACTACTTCAAACCAAACCAAACCAAACTTCAGTGAAAATTCATAAAATTCTTTTGGTGTGCTTGCAATATGCAGCGCATATTGACACGTGACAACATTTTACTTATTCCCACACAATAATGTCTAAATCTAAACTAATAAAAGATGCTAGACATCTTATTAACGTCATACCTACTAGAAACTAGACAGAAAAAGAACTAGATGCAGATACCAAGGAAGGATTGTCATATCAAAAAAACAATAATAAATCAAGAATAGAGTGGACACGATTTGGGATACATAACAATGGTGATGACTGAGATGATAAAAGTGACAGCTGAGTTGGCGATACATTATATCTGTAGCTGTAGGATGAGGAAGACGAGCTAAAGAGGAATAATAAAAGCAGAGGTAAAAAATAGAACAAAATCAATTTCGCCCCATGGACTGGAAATGAAATGAATTTTTTTTTTCAACAAAAAAAAAACAATTTCTTTTTCGACTTACCGATAAATTTAGAAATATCCACACACGTAATTTTTGTTATGTATCTAATTAGCAAAATAATCACCATTCACTTCACGAGGCTTGAATAGGTATTTTCTTTTTCTAATAATATTGTAAGATCACACTAGGTGTAGGTATGAAATGAATGCGTAACCGAAATCAGATTAATTAAATAATAAATAACAAAACGCAGCGCGGGAGGTGAAAGTGAAAACGTACAATTTCAACTTTTTACTGTGGGTATTATTTAATTTTGTTTCACCTCTTTGTTAGACAGAAAATAATAGGATTTTTAAGGGGGAGAAAACACAAAAACGTGTTTTTTTTTCGTTTAATTGACCTGTTTTCCACGCCACTTCCGTTTATTTGTCGACCGAGACCGAGTTGCAATTATTTACGCGAACAAAATCAAACCGAATGTCCGACATTTCACTTCGAAAACTTCATCCGATTCAAATGGTCGATGAGCGCGACCCTTTTCAAGTTATCCTTATTTCACCTTCTTCTTCTTCCTTTTCTAATTTCTTATTTCTGTGATTGTTATGTTATGTTACATAAAACCCGCACAAAGAAGAACGAGACAAAAATTAAACAAAACACAAAACACGTTTGCAAAGCCTACTCCGCACACAATTGTTTTTCTATTCCTATTTTCGATCCAATACAAAATATACACACTTTACGAAAACAGGTGAATTTAGATTGCTTATGTTCCAGAAAATTCCATGATATTGCAGTTCGCACTAAAGTTGGTGACGTTTCTGCTAAAATGGGATGTTTGGCTTTTGCGTCAAATCTGCAAAGCACTGCTGCTACGAGTTTTTTTTTTTTGTTTTTAGCAGTTGAATGACCGGAAAGTGAATAGAGTTTAACAAAAAAAGTTATTCGATAGAAACTTCACCAATCCGCAACTCAACACGATTCATCGAAAATTCACCGTTCGACTGAATTAGATGTGAAAGAAGAAAGAATTCGATGGCCAAATTCACGAAGATGAAAAGAAACGAAGAAACGAGAAAATCTTTGTGGGAGAGCAAAAATGAAAACAAAACATAAATCCAATTGGATCGCATTCGCTTCGCATCGCATTAGCAACAGCAAGAGGGAACAAGACAAAGCGATATGCTGAACATGTGTTTTGAGGCGAATTAAAATCGAACACACACAACTGTGATGCAGAGCATAGGTGTGTGTCAGTCAGCTGTGAAATTGAAGTCAATTGGAATGTGGTGGAAATGAAATTGTGCCAGGTATGTCTGAGGTTTGATTTGAAAATGTAAAAGTATGTGCAAAATGTGAAATAGGCCCATGGTGACCTCTAATGAATTTGGTATCAATAATAAAAGCTGAAATTGAGCTCGTTACGTGAGTAAAATATATCAAAAATCGTAAGTGGGTATTTTGAGATATTTGAGCTTGAAGTTGGCAATTGTGAAAAAAAAAAATATTTTGGTTCTTTTTCGAAATAACAGTTCATATCTTCGGTAGGTACGTATTTAAATGATTTTAGTACCAAATGAAAGCTACTTGCTTGCCTAATCTTTGAAATAATATTATGTTTTCTATGTTTAATACTGTAGTATCTGGAAATATTGTATAAATTGTCAGAATTGTAGTATATGCTTACACTGTATAAAATGAAAAATAAAACTCACTTTATACGAGACTAGAACTAGGCAGATGTCATTTGTTCAGGATACTACATTTGGCGACGAGGACCAGAACCCGTAAAAGATACCAAATATGAGTAAGTTAAACGTAATGCCAATGCGGCATTCGATATATCTGATTCAATGAATTTGAATAGATAGCTCAAAAGATGGAGCACAAAAAAAAAAATATAATAATACCTGCTGTTTAACAGGAGAAATACGTTGTAAGCTCGAAAGATGTAGCATTAGAAAAAAAAAGCGTATTTTGCCGCTCCGTAGACAGCGGTTCGTTTGTTTTTTATATGCCAGCTGCAAGGAAGCTGCAAGCAAGTGTACACCAAGATGCAAATGACAAAAGCGTGCATAGTGCGACTATATTTATATGTATACAGCTTGGGCAAGTTTATTAAATATTATTGTGTGGCATTTACCGTGGTCCGTGGGTCTGGAACATAGGTATGACTGTTCAGAAAGCGTACGTATAAACAGAATAATTCCTAATGGACTGGTTGTAAATACAGAATTAGACTGAACTTACGTTTATTTGCAAACGCAAATTACAGTTTTCAAAAGCTAACCTAAAGTCAACATAAGTAGGTACCTATCAGAATTTAGTTAAACTCTTTATGAGTATATTTTGGTATGGTATATTCTGGACGTTTACGGACCGTATGCAGCAACCGACTCTGATGCTAAAAAGAAATAAATAAATAGATGGAGCAACAGGCGGGTAGACACCCTAGGCCTAGATTCTCGCAACCATTCGTGTGTGTGTGTGAGTCTATATTTTTGGGACGAATGGAAGGGACCTACAATTTTATGGCGAGCCCGAACCCGAACGGCTGAATTGAGAAGCTTTTTCAGGACAGTAATACTCTCGGATGTTTGTCAGACGTTCGCGAGAGGTGGCGCAGTAGAAAAAACCTTAAGATGTAATTTGTGTTTTTCCGGGGATCGAACCGGGGATCCCTTGCACAGTAGTCCAGCACACTAACCACTGCGCTACTGCGCCCACTCTGATGCTAGCATTATGAAAAGTCTTTTTAGGAATGAATATGGGTCATTGAGGTGTTATTTAGACAAATTTATGTATTTGTTTTGGAAGAAGTTTCAGAGATGCTATTTCAAGTTTAAAATTTTTACGAATTCAAAGCTCACATGCCTGAATCCGTTCTAGAAGAGAATAATGTTGCGTTCACGTTATGAGTTTCTTGTGGTGTTTAAGATATGCTTTTCATCAAGTAAATATGAACATATCTCCAGCTTTATTTCTAAATAACATTTTAATAGATACTGAAGTTGAAGATAAAAATAAGAAAAAACACATAATGAAAATCATTTTTGAAAACTTTTAAGTTTATACTTAGGTATAGGTAACGAGAGATTGAAAGAATAAAATAATAATAATAATTTTTGTATCTTTATTTAATTCCTTCATTTTCATTTAAACAAAAAGTAAAAACGTAAGTTTTATATTCCAACTATTTCTTGGAAAGAAATTATGAATAAGTGAGTGCTTATTTTTCTGAAAAATATTACTTTGTTATACATCAATTATTTATGTGAAATATTACAGAATCTTCTTTAAAAAAAAAACGGTAGGTAGGCAGTTGTTAATTCCCTAAGCATTATATGGTGTCTTTTGAAGTCCGGGAGCAATATAATAAATTATCCTATAGGCTAGTTTTTGACATTTTCTTTTGCTTAATTTTTGCTAGAGGTGGTTGGGTGTGTATGAATCGGGTAGGCGCTGATTGGCATCAACTTGGCGGTGCCCAGCTGTTGCAACTTTTTCCGGACTTGGCTTGCTAAACTTAAAAGCGCGAGTGTTGAACACGAAGAAAATAGCAACACTACAATGCTCTGTCGGAACTGACTATCTGCTCGAGTCTCAGAAGTCTAACATGAGCCCATCAGAAAGAGGACGTGCGGCGGAAGAATTCACGCGATTGAATCAACGGTGACATCAACAGTCGGCATGGCAGATACTTTAATGAGCTACTTCGACATATTTGGAGCTGAGGTCATTAAGGATTTTTCAATACTAGTCAGGGTGTTGAAATAGAGATGGTGGCGGAAGAGCCCTTAATGGGTCAACGGCAGCACTCAAATCCCCGAAGCGGGTTACTGACTCCGGAATATCCGGGCCCTTTCGTCCAAGGGGTCACAGAAAGGGCCTGGCCCTCCAGGTTGGGGTTGTGCGTGGGGTTAACTACCCAACCACGGAAAACACCGCCGGTTACGAAGCAACCAAAAGCCTCGGATATGGATGGATTTACTGTCGACGACCCTGCAAATGCTAGAATTCGGCCTTATGTCACTTTCGCAAAGCGACATATGGACAAATTTCAGTTTAACTGAAAGCTTACCTGATAGCGCAAATGAAACTGAAACTGAAATGATCGTCTAAATGGGGCTTAAAATTATAGAGGTAGTCTGACTTTATGAAATACCTTATAGCCTTCCGTTAGATACTAGGGGTATTCACGATAAACTTCCATTTTAAAATGTTTGAATAGTGAAGTGACTTTGGATGAGATCTCGGATGAGATAGTAACATTTTAAACCGAAAACGTATAGGTACCAAAACTAAGTGTCAAAAATTGGTGGTGGCATTCTGAATCGGAATGAAGCAAGCCATTTTGTACTTGTATCTGTCCCTAGCTATATGTATAACCTCTAAAGTCGTAACCTACCTAGGTATGTCATTTTGTAAATGAAAACAAAAATCATATGCTACCAAAATTGTTTTTTGTTTTGCTTTAGGTAATTGCGAATATTTTCATTGCGCAAGCACGTACATGCGCTTTACAAAATTCAAGGCGAATTCACTACTAAAATAAGACTTATGATTGTGAACAACTATAACTACCTACCTAATTTTATGAATTGTGGTGAAGTCTACGCTACAGGGTATTCCAAACAGGAAAGTAAGAAATTCTATGAGTGAAATGGATTATGAGAAAGTTTGAAAACTCAATCCGATATAAAAAAATGTGTATGTACGTAACGTAGCTAGATAGAGTGATTCGAATCGGACAGCCACCATTATAATGGTAGGTACCTAGCTACCATACATACTTCCTATCAGCATTGCCGTATACAATATTTTGTTAGTGCCACCACTGACACAAAAAGATGCCATTTTGACGTTGCCACCACAGCGCATATACGGATAAAAGCGATGAGGTTTTCATCAAAACTTTTGTAAATTTGATGACAACAAACCTTCAAACCTTGTAGGGTATTGCTATTCGCACGTTGTTCGGGACACGACTACGTAACGAAATGTCAAAGTTTATATTGCGTCAAGTTGGGGTATGTGGCTCGCTATGCTCGCGGGACAGACTCTAAGCTCCTGTATAATCATTTTCGGACATTGTGCCGTACGTTTAGGATCCAATTTTTATATTTACATATATAAAGAGTTTTTAATGAAAATAGTATTACGTTACGTTGATTACGAAGTCGTGTCCCGAACATCGGTAAACGTCAGTTCAATACAAAATCTGTCAAAATGAACGTGCGAATAGCCACTTCGAAAATTGTAACAACAAATTTCAAGCGCACGCCCAATTATAAAATACATAAGTAGGTAGGTAGGTAGCAGTGGCGGTTCACCTTGAACCCAATTAGCACTATAATGTGCCGTTTTGTTACCACGACTCGTGTTACCTGTTTTCTGGTGGTTGTTGAGGGTGTGGTCCGGTCGGTGCCTATAGCCAACCTGTGGAAGAAAACGGATAAGATCCTGTATCCCTTTGCCCGAGATGTCGCTAAGGTCGTCAAGGAATGGTTGGTTCAGTGCGCGCAGTCTGGCTATCGCTAGAGCTGGACATTTGCAGAGGAAGTGAGACAGAGTTTCTTTTTCATTTATATTACCACAACTGCGACAATGCGGGTTGTAAGGGATACCTAGCTTGGCCGCATGGTCTCCAATTGGCCAATGCCCCGTGATTATTGCCGAGAGTCTGGCGATATCGGGGCGGGTTCTGTTTAGCAGGTTATTTGTTCTGTTTTGGTTGTAGGTAGGCCATATCTTCCTTGATATGACGCAGTTCGTCAACCCCGACCATCGGAAATTGGCTTTCTGCAGAAAATGCGAATGTATTAGTTCCTTTACCGTTCCTAACGGAATGTGGACCTTCGTTGAGAGCGAGGCATGTAGTGCTGAGCCCTTCCTGGCCAGTTCATCTGCACGCTCATTGCCTGTTACGTCACTATGCCCTGGAACCCAGAGAAGTGTGACCCTGAAGCGCTCGCTCAGACAGGCAAGTTCGTTCCGGCACTCCTGCACCAGTTTGGAGGATATGGTAGCCGAGTCGATGGCTTTGATGGCGGCTTGGCTATCTATAAGGATAGCAATGCTTTGTTTAAGCGTTGTGTCACGCCCTAGTTGCGTGCAAGCTTCTCGAATGGCCAATAATTCCGCCTGGAAAACACTGGCAAAATCCGGTAAGCGTACTGAAATCGATATTTGAGGTGATTCCGAGTAGACACCGGCCCCTACACCACAGCTCATCTTCCATCATAATTTCCGCACGATAATGCGGGCAAAATCAAACCAGTTTGATTTTCAAACAATGCTTGCGATGCGGGAACATCGCAACGCAGGGATTTACCGCAAAATCGTGCCTACGTTGGACATCTATATTTCCCAACATAGGTTTGATTTTGTAATCAACGCACGCACCGCATTTCTCGTGGCTACGCTGGACAAGGCGTTAGATCCGTCGGTGTATATGACCGTGTAGAAGCCCTTCACTACTTCGTCCCTCTTCCACTGGTCCCTTGTTGGGAAACCGACGTGGAAGCCTTTCGTGAAGCTTAATTTGGGTGTCATGTAGTCGGTTGGAGACGTGACCATGCCGCTTGGTAGCGAATCCAGGCCATACGGCCTTGCAGTCCATCATCCCGACTCCTTGAGTCTTATAGCACTGCATAATGCGGTATATTTTGTGTGTAGGTCGAGGGGTAGAAGATGCAAGAACACAGTAAGGGCATCTGTTAGGGCCGACCTCATTGCCCCCGTGGTACCTATACTGGCTGTTCTTTGCAGTCTTTTCAATTTCGTGAGGTTGTAGACTTTGCTCAACGCAGACCACCATACTAGTGATCCATACGTGAGAATTGGACGCACTACGGCTGTGTACATCCACAAGGTCATCTTTGGTTGAAGACCCCACTTCTTTCCAAAGGTTTTGCTACAAGCATAGAAAGCGACCAATGCCTTCCTTACTCTGTGTTCAATGTTATGTTTCCAGCTAAGTTTTGGATCGAGCATGATACCTAGATACTTAGCGCTGGATGACAGTGTGAGTAGTTGATCGTTTAGACGGGGTAGGGTAAAATCGGGTATCTTGGTTTTGGTAGTGAACAGCATCAGTTCAGTTTTGCTCGGGTTGACACCGAGGCCACAACTTGCAGCCCAGGTGCTTACCTTGTCTAGAGCGGCCCCCATAATTTCACTAATCACGGTGGGAAACTTCCCTGACACTAGTATCACCACGTCGTCCGCATACGCGACAACTTTAACCCGTTCCCTGTCGACATAAGTCGAACTTGGATGATAATTTTCGCAAAGAATAATTCAGTTCTATTCACAGCTGTCATAAAAATCATTCGATTTATATACCCAATCTATTAGCAGGTGCGTTTAGTTTGAACTTCTTGCTAAAAAAAACAGGGCAGACGAGTTAATAACTTTTAGTACCAAGTTTCGCTTGGCACGCATCTTAGCGTCGTATCTATACCGTATCTAACTATCTACTATAGCCAGTACAAATAAAATTTTAATGTTAAAATGTTAAGTATTTGTTAACCTACAATTTAAGAATTTTGATTTTCGCCTGCATGTTCCATTTTTCATAAACATTTTTATATAAGAAATAAAGATTTTCTTTTCAAAAGGAATTAAGAACTAAAATTATAATATATAAAATCTAAGAATTGTGGGCGCAGTAGCGCAGTGGTTAGTGTGCTGGACTACTGTGCGAGGGATCGCAGGTTCGATCCCCGGAAAAACACAAATTACATCTTAAAGTTTTTTCTGACAAACATCCGAGAGTATGACTGTCATGAAAAAGCTTCTCAATTCAGCCGTTCGGACTCGGCATAAAATTGTAGGTCCCTTCCATTCGTCCCAAAAATAGAAACTCACACAAAACGAATGGTTGCGAGAAGCTAGGCCTTGGGTGTCACCCGCCTGTTGTGCCACCTATTTATTTATTTTGTTTTTAAATAAAAAAAAAAAAAAAAGAACTTGGGATTTGGGAACTTGGACATTTTACTGGACTATCCTCGCCTTACATGGAAGCCAATTTAAGAATTATTAGTCGGTGACATAACATAGTTAATTAAAGTCAAGTATTTTGTCGAAGAGATTTTTAAACTAATTTTGTATGGAACCACCAAAATTAAATTATAATTAATTTTACTTAAAAATTTAGTGATCAGGTCAACAAAAATTTAAAATTCACCACGGGCAGCGCGGTTGTTGTTTTAAAATAATATAAATTGGTAAGTGATAGTGATTTAATTTTTGTGCGATTCAATTATAGGTATTATTTTAATTACTTTTAATTATCGTTATAAGTAAGTAAGTCAAAACATGAATTCAAGTTATAATTCAGATACATTAAATATATTGCTATCTCAATATACAGGGTTTTTCAATAGGGACGCTACAAAAGTAGAGCGACAGGGACAGCAAACGACGCCGAATTTCTTGCCGCTCTTTTGACATTTCTCTTTAGTAAGGTTTGCCATTCCATGATGGAAAGAAATGCGAGCCAACAACGAAATTATTAAAATTTACTACCGAAATTTGGAGTCAGTGACCTCAACGTTAAGAGCGCTACGTCCAATTTATGGTCGTCATAATCGTCCTAGCAGATCAACAATTGAGCGTCTAGTGGAAAAATTTGAATCCACAGGCACAGTACAAAATTTTCCCGTGCCAGTGAGACAAAGAAATGCCCGTAGTGTCGAGAATATTGCTGCCGCTGAGGCTTCAGTTGAAGAAAGCCCAAATGATGATCTTCGTACGAATATCGAACGTGAAATTGCAGCACTATCGGCCGATTTCTGCTTGAAAACCGTCGAAAATTGGGTTCAGCGTCTGGGCTTCTGCAAGCGTGCCCGTGGTGGCCATGCAAAAGAAATCGAGTTCCATACATAATGGCATCGAACGTACTTTCACAGGAATAAAGAATTTCATTGATATCCAAACCCGGTTTTGTTTTATTTAAAAAAACTTTTGTAGCGCTCTTATTGAAAAACCCTGTAGAAGTATTGAGTTCGCGATGAATCTTAGGTCCACTCAAGGCTTTCATCTAATAAGAAAACCGCGGCATCTTCTATTGAATATAATTACGTCTTATGAAAAGAAGAATTGCAATTGTAAAAGCAATTGTAATGTATATACAACCAAGAGTTTGGACTTACGTAAGTAATACATATACAGTATTTTCAGAAACGCACGAGTACTTTCTGGGAACAGGAAGTTCCAGAAAAAAGTGATGAGTTTTTTAAACAAAACTTTCGTATATCTCGTGTAAATGTTCAACTACTATGCAACGAACTGCAAGCTTTGCAAAAACGCAATACTAACTTTAGAAAGTGTACTCAATTGCAAAAAAGAATTGCTATATTCATTGTACACACTTGGATCTTCGGGGGAGTACCAAAGTATTTCCAATCTCTTCTGCGTTAGCAAGGCAAGGCCACAGTTTGCCAAATATTGAGGATCTTTTGCGAAGAAGTTTGGAAACAATTACATCCAAGGTACTTAAATACTTATCCAGTAACCAGTTACTCAACAATGTGTAAAGGAAAATGTAGCCGGTTTCGAAAAGCTAGGGTTCCCTCAGTATACTGGTGCTATTATAGGTAAGAACAAATATGTGTAGGTACAAATATTTCCAAGCATTAAACCATTGCTCTTAAATGGTGGCGGCAATGAAGTTAGACCTTGTGCTGAAGATGCCGTTGATTACTACAATTGCAAGGGCTGGTATTATACCGTATTGTTGGCTGTTGTTTATTATCGGTAAGTTTGTTTATTATCATGCTCTTCATCTCTGCTTATACATATATGATTCAGTTACAGATTTCTTTAGGTACATAAATGTCGGAAGCCCGGGTCGTTGCAATGATTCATAAATATTTGAAAATTCTAGCCTAAAATTGGAACACCGAAATCCAATTCTAGGGGATCTATCTAAAAAAATATGCGGTGTTGACGTTCCAGTTGTTCTTATTGAAGAGTCTGATCTTCGCTTTTACAATATAATGATGAAACCGTATCCGTACAACAGTACTGCAATGCAATATGCAACACAAGAAGAAAAAAAACTTTAGCTATGCTTTGTCCCAATGGTTGAAAGGTTAGGTACTAGGCAATTTTCCGTTCAATGACAAACTGTCACCTAAATATTTAGGTGCCTAAGCACATTGAACGCATCCTTTTTCACAACTTTTTGAATGAGCACAACGACAAATTTAACAGCCATTGGTTACAACGTCAAGACGTAACTCGAAGCAGAGATCAATTGGAGTATACATCTCAGTGATTTCACAGCTGAAAGTATTAAAAATGCCATTAGCAGATATATGTATAACTAAGAACAACTATTATGGTTTCTGTTTTAATATATTACCTAAGTATTTCCATAGAACATTGAACATGTTTCTCAATCAATTTATTGGGCTCCCTCTCAATCTCAATTATTTGCTGGTCACTTTCCTGCATAGCATACATTTAATTTCCTTGCAAATGGTGTCGTCAGTGTTGTCTTTAGCTGCCCGAGTAGTTTGTCAATATCTGGTTTTGGTCTTTTTGCAGCTCTCAATCTAGGCTTTAATGACGTTGACTCTGATATAGGTGCTGATGCAGATTTGAATAGTGGATCAGAGGTTGACACAGCAAGTGGCACACAGGAACTACATGAAGCGGATGGGCTCATTGCAGCGAATGAGTGATGAGACGAATGAAGCTTCGTATGGTTAACATGATTCTGATTCACAGATGGATGTATTTCTCGCCAAACAGCTTGGACATTTATCACCTTAAAATTTGCACTTTTTTTAAGCTTTTAAATTTTGGTATGTTTTTGCGTAATGAGCAGTACTGGTAATATTCTATTTTTAAATAACAATTCAGTCGAATAAAACATACCATAAAAAAACATTTAACGTAGTAGGTAAAATCAATTCAATATCTTAACAAATCAATTCATTAAGCGGTGCAGGCTCTAATCCAAAATATTCTGAATCATTCTCCGACCGCTCTGACCCCGATTCTGATATTGGAGGCGCCGCATTGCTCGTTAAAGGAATGTACTTCGCCAGATCAAAAGTAACGGTGCCCTATCCAAGTTCTCTAGTAAAGGCACTTACCCTTCTTACAGGAACAAACTTTGGCTGTTTTCGACCTCCCTGGCTCCCTCTGACTTCGGAACCAATTAACCCAAAAACTTCAAACTTGAAATATTTACCAAGCTCATTAAAAAGGTCCACCTCACCCAATTGCATCTCTATGCTTAAGTCCATAGTAATACTATTTGCTCAGTTTTAAGCTAAACATTTGCAAAACAGTGTTTTTTGAACCATGAATGCGTCCTTCCCAATCGATAAAAACGTTACTCTAAAAACTGCTCATATCTCGAAAACACCATTTTCGATTTGGATGAAAATATATCTGCTAGGTAATGTTTATATCCTGAAGAATATCTCGTACTCAGTTTTCATCTAAACAGTTTAATAACAGTGATTTTCGAATCCAAATTGTAACATTTGTCAGCATAATTTTACAAAAAACCGCTGTAACGATTTTGATCAAAATACATATTTAAGACAACATAAGCATTCCATGATCACGTACTTAGTTTTTCTCAGAAAACTCGAATATTACCGTTTTATGAATATTTCTCAAAAATGGCTAGCCAAATCCCGATCTGTATTCACACACGGTATATTTTTGTAAAGTCCAAAACTTCAGTACGTATAGCAATATAATTTGAAATTCATCGCCTACTTGCCTCTTTCAAGTGTCAGTTCGGGGCAGTGTTGTTATAGACTTTTTCTGAAAATCGTTTTTTTGGGGTTGTGAAAATCGTAATTATCGTATTTTGTAAAAATGTGTATAAGTTAGTATAGGGTAGGGTACTTATACCTAAGGGTACTTAGAAAGATGTACAATTCCAATGAATATTATAAGTGGACACATGCAATTGCTAGGTATGCCCAAAGTCTGGCTCTGAGTATACCAAACCTTTTTGGGGGAAGTCGCAGAAGTCCAGGAGCAAGCAGTATAAACACCTATACTTTTCACTGGCAGCACAATGGACCTATTCTTGTTTAAAATGCACCGGGTCGACGATCACTTAAAACCAACCATAGCTTTTAGTACCTACCTACCTAAAAACTTGGTTTCCATTATTTGGGTGCGAACCTTCTAAAGTATGTATACACATTCTACTTATAAATTTCAACAGTAGTGGTACTGAGGCAATTACACTTGCTCTAAATGTTCAAACTTAGTCCCAAAATTTCGAAATTAATATTTTTTGACATCGAATTCGAATGAGTCATCAGCGTTCTTGGACTCGATACGCAAACGACCAGCAATTTAAAAACTGGGTTAATCCCACTTCCCCCATTCAAGGCTGTTATGTCCAGCAGGCATATTTTTTTGGGAATCTCTATAACAATTATTTAATAATAACTTCTTTGAGAGTGCGCCTACGAGCATATTTAACGGTAGGCTAAACTTCAGGACTTTGGGCCTTAACAATAAATCATTTTAAACTCTCACCTTAAATATTCTGTAATTCTCAAGATATGATATTGGAAATTTCGCAATTTTGAGTTCGTGTAATATGGACACTAAAAATATTATTAGTACCATACCCCACCGCTACGGCTCGCTACCGTCTTATTTTGGTTAACAGTTTAAGATGTGTCTAAACGGCTGCGTACTGCGTTTTTTCACTGCTTTGGAAGCGGTAATCAATAGTCGTATCTGCGGCACAAAATAAAACACTGCACGATGGTTAATAACCCTGATAAACATGAAAAACTCTTGTAAATTGGCCAACTAGTAATGCGATTATAGGTATGCTGCTTTTTTCTATTAAAAATAACGGATAACGCACTGTTTTCCGTAAAATTGTAAATATAGCTACTCTTTGAATAGAGTCTTTTACAGAATAGAATTTTCGAATAAAATTGTGTAAAGTAGTGAAAACGCTAAAAGATAAAGAAGTTGAACACCAATTGCAGCAACTTGCAACATAACGATCAATAACCTGAAGCATTTCTTATTATAGAGAAGTTCGCTACACTGTGACGTTTAGAGTCGGAGGGCTTAAAATGTAGTCGAACGTATGTTGTGTATATGTATATTTTGATACTGGTCTATATTTGGAAACAGAAGACATACCCAAACAAATGTAGAAAACCAAAATAAAATATGAGCAATATGAGCAATATCGAAAGTCAATTCCTTTTTTGTAATCCAGTGTGTGAGAGCTGTCGTCGATCTGCACTCGGAAAACTTTCATCAAGCTCAAACTGCTTAGCTTCTCATTTTTAGCACAGCTTGAGTATCTTTTTAATTCGCCGACTTTGGAGATTTAGCCACAGTAGCGGCTACTAAACAAAGCCCACATCTATAATAACAAATAACTTAGCAATTAATGGTTATACATATTTTTTGCAGGGAATATTTTTTTAAGATAATAATCTACCACGGGAGCCGGCCAAAGTAGGGACCATTGGGACCTGATTCAAGCCTTTAACCTTTCTGTAGGCATATATTCTGAGAAACTTTGTTATTCCTCGACATGCGACATATGTATTTTGAGACATTGTAACATATGAGACAACTAATGTAATATACAGGCAAACTTTGTAACTAGCATCCTGAAAACATATTTCCAGAAGACCAGGGGCCAGATTCCGTAAAATGAAAACGATCGAACGATATCGTTTCGACAATAGCAGTCTCTGTCTATTGCCCCAGATATGATAGAGACAGGTTTAGTGAAAACGATATCGTTCGATGGTTTTCATTTTATGTGGGCCCAAAACAACTTACTTAGTGCAAAACTAATGCTTATCAGATTCTGTTCGCCTTTCCTGTTTCGAATTTTTCTTGATTTGCACATTTCATTTGGTCTTAAAGTTGTTTGTAAGTAGTTGTTCTTTCACCAAGGTTTGTAATTTGTAATTTTGTAGAAGTCGTATTTGACTGCTTCTAAAATCGTAAATATCGGACCTAAAAATCAGCAAATCGTAGAAATTAGGCCAAATCTATCAAAAATCGGAGCGTCGTATTTGCTTTTCAAAATCGTCACAAATACGATATTTACGACCGTTTAACAACGCTGGTTCGGGGTGAAATTTGAAAGTAATAAAGTGTTCTAGTTAATACGTAGGTTTATGTTTATGTAGTATGTATTTACGGTATTAATTACGCCTTGAGCTTGAGTGGGTATGATTTTAAACGTAAAATTTGCTGAAATGACTCAAGATTCTGCGAGATTCGCTATAAACGAGAAAGTTACGTGCGACCCAGTCGTGCACATTTTTTTTACATTTAACCTCTTAAAATAAGAACTTGGCGTACATTTAGATCGCATTATTTTTCGTGGCTTTTTTGTATATAACAGAACTTGGCTGTTTTTTTACATTTATGTTTTTGGTGTGATATGTATCAATTGAGCCACTTCAGCGGAATGAATTTTCTTAAAAGTTTGAAAATTTAATATTTTTGTTGTTCCAAATTATGAAAAAGGGCAAAATCATTAAATTGTAGAAAAGTGGTCTCATTGTGCCAAGGTGGTAAAAAAAGTGCCAAATTGCAACTTAATGCTCACAACGGTCAACCTGGTGACCATACGACTAAATCAGGGACCGATCCACCCGGAGAAGTAGCTGTTCGATTTTGAGTATACCTCACCTCATGCAACTACATAATGTTGGTGTTCCATCATATAAGATGGTCGTGCGGTCGCACTTGGAGTCTAATTTCGGCAGCTTATTTCAGTCAGTCACTAAATAGCACGAGCAAGTTTTTGAAAGAAACCTACATTGCGAATTAAGAAGAACCAGTAGTATGTATTTAATTTGTTTTGGACATAAACGTTTATTTGGTTATATTTTTGGTATTCATTATAAAACATTATCAAACGAGACATTAAAAATCGATGTCTGACCTAGTGCCTTCGATTTATTATTAAAAGTACAATGACGCCATTTTCTTTTATTTCGCTGCAGATGAGCAAATACAAAATTCTTATAACTATAGTCTACGTTCCTCATTAGTATACCTAATTCCTACTTGTATTGCTAAAATGTGTTTTAATTTTAATATTGAAATAGTTGAAATGAGTATACATAGTTGAGCAAATAGTAATACAAAAAATCACAATATATAATACATCCATTATTTAATTTATATTTTGCCTTAAGTCTGTTTATGCTACACAAAATGGCAGTGTATTTTTACAATTATGTTTTAAAATAAATCACTTAATAACGCCCGCCACTGTTAGCAACTTTCTGCGCATGTTCCATACCAGATTCATTCATAGAATCGTCCTCAATGAAGGTAGACACTTGTTGCTGTTGTTGTGACTGTTGTTCTTCTTCCTCCACCTGGGGAGGACTGCTGTTAACAGAGTCCCCATGACTCATCCCTTGGTTGTTTTCATTCACGTGCTTTGGTGGAATGTAAAACCACCATGCGCCAAGATAAAACACAACTGATGCTATTTTTCCAGAGAGTGCAAGAATCCACATAAACCTGCTCGATAAGAGAGAAAGTGTCAATAACAACAATCATTGGGGGTCTTGTGAACCTCTCACCTGCTCATAGACTTGTTGTCATAAACCAGGCATGCACCATGCTCGTCACAGGACTCCTGCCACAAAATACATGTTTCATCGATGAGCGCTCCGAAAATCATCGGAGCCGGAATGGTGCCTAGAAGTCGGACTTTGATCCACTGAATGCCAAGCGCAAAAGAACGTTGGTCATCATGAACGCATCTAAAAGAAGAAATTTGATTATTAGAGTTGCATTTGAAAAACAAGTACGCCTTACCTCAGTGTGGCTGCCAACGCCGGCATTGTAGCCAAAAACGTAAACAGCATCAGTACAAAGCAAAAGGCCACAAAATATGGTAGCCGCGTGCAGTTCGACTCACACATCGTATTAATAGCCTCATATGTGACATTCACAGGCCCCCTGATACAGTCACAATCGAGGTAAATCTTTGACTCCCCCAGGGCCCTCTCTTGTTGACATCCAGCATGGCAAGGACTGTAATACATAACTCCATCCGAACCGCAAATCGGGTCATAATTCATTGTACTGCAATGGCAGCCACTATTGCAGGTGGCCTGCAAATCCACTTCATTGCTCTTAAGCTTTCCATCCGTGCTGCTATATTCTGATGTAACCCCAGCAAAGCTGAGATTTGGACATGTCAATAGAAAGCACATTGTAAAGAACGTCGATATAGCAGTCGCTATCAAACACATGCGTATAATGCCCGAACATGCTAAATTAAACTTTTTTACTAGATAGCCTCCAAGGAATGTTCCGCCTCCACCAGCGGGTACGGTAATCAAGCCCATTAGCAACGCAGACCAAACTGGCGAAATGCTGAATTGATTTTCGATTTGTTTTGGCAAGAAGGCAGCGAATCCTGCAATTATGAGTCCTTCCGATGCACCGGCTAGATTTAAGAAGAAGAATGTCGGATTCTTAAGCAGTGACAGTAAGGCATTTGGTAGTTCCTTGAGCTTGGTGAAATTTTGTGTCGAAACTTCCCTTTGACCATTGTAGGCTTCGGAAATTCGTTCTTGTCGCATTTCTTCGGAGCCTGGCAGGGATTTTGGATAGCCGAAGATTGGGATTGAAAGTAGAATGCAGGCTAGTGCGGCAAAAATAAAACCAATCCACCACGCGCCAACCCAAACTTTGCTTAGACTCGTCAGTCCTAACCTGAAAAATAGGAAAATATATTTATTTAGCACTTAGACTTAATTTTATGAACCCAAAATGCGAACCCCAAACGGTAAGAGCGAAGTGGTAACATGATAAACCTAGGATCAATTCCAGCCAAACTAACTGCCACGCCTGACTGGGAGTGATAACTATAAACCATCCCAAGACCTATTTAAACACACACACAAAATTTCACTAAAATTGGTCCAGCCGTTTAGGAGAAGTACGGTAACAAACACGGACAGAAGAATTATACATATAAAAATTTAAGCTAGATTTGTATTTTTTTTTTTGTATAAACTAGCGTACCTAGCCCGTGCATACTTCGTAGTGCAAAATAGTTAAAAAATAGATAAACTGTTTTTATTGTAATCCTCTGTGGTACACAACATTTTTTGTTTCTCCAGAAATCGTATTGCCTAGACAATATTATTGACTTTCATTATTTATATCAATGTTACAAATTTGAAAAACTTTGGCTTCCAATTCCAAGACTGTCAAAGAAACTGTACCCGCCCGGCTTTGCCCGAACACAGGAATTATAACGTTTAGGTCTTAGGCAATGGCGTTATTTCGTAAAATGCGAGAAATGAGAATAAATCGACTTGCCGGAATTTTCTTTCTGCATAAACCTGAAATACAGCAATATTTACCACCCCGGACTGTAGCGCCACCTTTAGTAAGTAAGTAAGATTTGAATAATATGGCCTTTAGTTTTCGGATACTTATTCCGTATGTCGATATTTTGTTCGGTAGTAGCTTTTCTCCTCTTCTCGTAGAAGTAGATAGAGACAGCAGAGAGTTTTCGATTACTAATTTAAAAAAATTTAATTTAACACCACTAAATATGCAATGGATCAAAGTTAGCAACAATTAAGTCCATACATTATTGCAAACATTTACGACACATAGTCCCAAAACGGCAAGATTTTACTTTCCACAAATCTGAAACCGTTTGGGCGTGGTATACGCCCACAAAGTTTTAAAAACATCATATGAAATAGTACCAAAATTTCAAGAATCAAGTATCCAATTTTTCTAAAAAATATATTTTTGTATTTACTAAATATGCAGTTAACTGATGACGGTTGGTTTCGAGTAGCCTTCGAAAGTGTACGTCAATAAATAAATAAATAAATAAATTTCGAAAAAATAATGTAAAGCAAAAATGCATTTGATTGAGGATAACATTAAGTGCCGGTGTAATGGTATGGAACACAATTGGAACGTTATCGGTCGAATAATGGATTAAATCTAAAGAAAACAATGGACTTCGAACTTCAACCGATTGTCATTCGAAAGACACCAAAGTTTCCCACACGGGAATGTGGCGATTCGAAGGAAGAAGTCAACAAATATACTGCGGTGCATGTGTTAGCCAAAGTCATGCTGTGATCGCAAGTGTTCGAGTGCGAATGAAAAAATGTGTCGGTTCCATTTACCAGGAACAAGTCATCGGTTCGCGAACGCCTCGACTTCAAGATTATTTCGCCAACACACTGGGAATCAGATCCATGACAATTGGGTCACCGGGTATAATGACATCGTCAAAGGTCCAGCGCTACTTTCATAAGATCCCTCAGGAAAAAGTTCCTAAACTCAGTTCAAACGGTAATATGTAAGAACCTTGAATATTTACGTCTCTGTAATTATTCAATCAGCTTACTTACGGGTTTAATTTGTCCATTTGCATTGGCGCTATTCTACGATACCCGGAGGCCCAGAGCTTAGCTTCAATGAGGGCCGAGGCCTGTGCTAATGTCTCTATTACATACATACGCGAATTACTGACAATCCATCGAATTACGGAAACATTTTAGATCTGTTTCTCACAACCGAGCCAGATAATTATAAAATAAAAATATCTGCTCCCTTAGGGAATTCGGATCATGCTCTAATATAATAATATTATAAAATAATATATCTAATATCCTCTCTTTACTGACACCAATAGGAGCGAACCAGGATCGCCATCGTCTGATTTGGAATTATAGTAAATCTATAACTGGGACGAGCTGCGTAATTTCTTCGGTTCGTTGCCATGGGCTGATATGTGCTTAGAGATACCGATGTCAATATGTGCGCAAAAGCCGTAACCGAAATGATTTTACTCGGTATGGAACTTTATGTTCCACATTGCATCAAAAAACCAGCTTCAAATAAACCCTGGTTTAACAAAGAATGCAAGCGAATTACCGCAGCGAAAAACAAGGCTTACCGTGAATGGCGGTCAAACCCATCGGAGAAAAAAAGATCAGAATTCAATTCTTCGAAATAGATGCAACCTAATTATTGAATCGGCGAAGACAACTTACAACGAAAGAGTCACTAGCAAAGTAATTGGATGTCCTAACGGCTCACGCGTGTTCTGGTCCATGGCAAAGACAATCAGTTCTAACTTTAGTTGCTCTTCCTCTCCACCTCTAGTAACAGAAGATGGCACGCTAGCAACAACTCCTAAAGAAAAGGCAGACCTTTTCGCTAGCATGTTTTCACTAAACTTCACCCTAGATTCTGCACAACTAGAGCCACCAAATATTGCGAGAGTGCAAACATCGATGGCAGAAGTGAAATTTCGACCTCGAATAATTCAACGCATCCTTAAGGAACTAGATTGCAATAAGGCAACGATACCCGACGGAATTCCGGCTATAGTAATCAACAGTGCTCCAGAACTTGCACCTGTAGTATGTAAGCTGTTTAGCATGTCGTACTCCCAGAAGACGTTTCCTTATTGTGGGAAAACCGCTCGCATTCAACCTATTATAAAGAAAGAGAGGAAATGTCTGCCACAAAACTATCGTCCAATAACGTTACTTTCAATGCTCTCAAAAGTAATGGAAAAGGCAATAAATGTCGAAATAATTAAATATCTAGAAGGCCACCTATTAATAAGTGACAGGCAATACGGATTTCGGAGCCGTCGTTCCACTGGAGACCTGTTAAGCTACGTAACGCACTTATGGACGCAAGCAATTGAACAACACGGCGAATCCAGAGCCGTAGCCTTGGACATATCAAAGGCATTTGACCGAGTCTGGCATGACTTGCCCTATTAGGCAAGTTGGCGTCTTATGGATTACCACAACAACTCTGCGGATGGATGCAAAATTTTCTTCTGGGAAGATCGATCCAAGTTGTGGTAGATGGTGTATCATCTAATTCGTTTGCTATAAATGCAGGAGTGCCCCAAGGATCTATTCTTTCCTTAACTCTATTTCTTCTCCACATCAACGATTTGCTTGGATCGACAAATAATAATATCTACAGCTTTGCTGATGACAGCACTCTTTCTTATATCCTCCATCTCGAACAGTGGGCCTGTGAATGCGGCTACATCACACAGTCAGAGATGTGAACAAATTAGTTCTCTAAATGGTGATCTGAACAAAATCTTGAAGTGGGGAAAAGACAACTAGGTTGTATTTAATGCAAACAAGACACAGCTCACAACATTTTCCAGGAAAAATGCATCAACAGTTCCTCAGATCCAAATGGATGACCATTCAATCCATCCCAAGGACTCAATGCACATTTTAGAAGTCACAGTCAATTCAGGAATCACATGGCAGGATCACAATCCTATATTGCACAATCGGCGTCCGCTAAGTTGAGCTACCTATTTAGAACAAAGAGGTACTTTAGCCCCAAGCAACTTCTCCTACTGTACAAAGCACAGGTTAGACCAGGCCCGGAATATTGCTCCCATATATGGAGCTCGGCCCCAAAACATTCACTTAATCTTCTTGACAGAATACAAAGGCGAGCAGTTCGACTTATTGGGGACCCTTCACTCACATCGAATCTACAACCCTTGGTGCACAGAAGACAAGTCGCTGACGTCTGCTTGTTCTATAGATAGAGGTATTTCCATGGTAGATGTTCCGAGGAACTCAAAGGCATTGTCCCTCGAAATGCAACTTTTGGGCGCCCCACAAGACAGGCTGCTAATGCTCGTGAGCATACAGTACACTTGACAACCGCGAGGACATCATCTTTCCAAAACTCCTTCTGTTACAGGACAAGCAAACTTTGGAACTCGCTTCCTGGGAATATATTTCCAGAAGACTACAATTTGCAGCAATTTAAGTGCAAACATACATCTGCAAGCATCTCGGGGCGTGAAGCGTTATAGGTTTGCCTTTCCCGGGAGAAGTATAAAAAAAAAAAAATATGCAGTTAACTGCTAAAACAAAATTCATTAAAATCGGATCATAAAATCCAACACTATCGAGAATCGTTGTTAAAGTGCTAGTACACGGCATATTGCAAGCCACATGCGTATGTAGCACTGACGTCATTTTTACGTCAGCAAATGGTCCCAATGGGTACATGCCGTGTACAAGCTCTCTTTGTGCACTCTCCGTTGAGCTGCATACGTAGATTGATGCCGGGTACTAGTACCTTTACTCCTCGCTTCCCCACTTTTGTTTTACTTCCTGACTATAAATTAAATGGACTAGTGGGTCGTCTCTTCTAGTAATAAAAATAAAGATGCGTTGACGATTCTAGCATTAAATACAATTTTAATACTTGACAGCATTTCCTCAAAACTGCCTTTGTTTCAATTTCCTATTATCACCTTGTTAAACAGAATTTCAATTTCAAATCTTACACCTCATTTGATCCAGCTCAAGAACCATTGAGAACAACACATATATTAGCTTACACATCTCCGCCAACCCCTAAGCGAAATTCAATTAAATAAAATGAGATCGCGTAAAAAAAACGAATATCCCTCTACTATACCCTACTCTTCCTGCAGCAATGAAATGTGTTTTCCACGCGATTACTTTGCTAGCCCCCATGGTACGAGTAAGTACCTGAGCTCAGTATTTCTTACAAATATTTACAAATAACTACAGTAATACCCAGCTTCTGCAAAGAAAAATTGCGTTTTACAGGTGTAAACGTGTAAAATACCATTGGATCACCATAGCAATAAATAAGAGAGGGATGACTGGAAGCCACCGATGGAACAATTGTACATAAGGTGTTATTATTTTCACCCTCACAGGAACCCCTGTTGCATGAGACAATGCCCGACAAACAAGGGTTGGCTGACACGGTTTATTATTACCACAGATGAGATTGTGTTTTATTATTTCCCGTCCCTTAATCCAGAAATAGCATCGCTCCATCTTAAAGGACACTCGGCCGTTGAATTTAAACAGAGAGATCATGTTAAAAGTATAAATCATGTGTACGCACTGGCATTTCGTTTCATTTATTTCAATTAAACCTGGAGAGATGTACATAATGTCTCAACTTACGTTGCGGAATCGATGGTTAGAAAGTCTGTATAGATGAGTAAAAGTTGTCCCCCCAAAACGTATCCAACTGCTGGTCCAATGATTGCCATGGTGTAGTATATTCCTGCAAGGAATCCAGAAAAAAAAAATGATATGACTTTGTACCCTAAACACAAATATAAAAAAAATAGGGGATGACTTAGTTTAATGCCTGTTGGCGAATAGTTTTATTCATTTGTCTGTAACCCTACGAGCATGATTAGAGAGATTATGGGATGTTGATGTTGTCACAAGTTGAACATAATAAACGATAACAGTTTTATTTCTGTTTCTGTTCTAATAGAAAAATTATACTTGCTTGCTAAAGAATAAAATATGTTTTAAAAGCTAAAGGACGCATTAAATGTAAGCAAGTTGGATGAAATTAGGAGAAGACGATTTAAGCTATCGACACATTAATGAACGTCTTACGACAATCCGTATAAAGGATATGACGTTCGCCAACTTTAGCCTGATATGCTCTCAGAGAGGAAAAAGACGATGTTACCAAAAGCAATGTCCTAAGTATGAAGCTAAATTCGCCCTCGGTGATTTTAGGGCGAGAATAGGCAATGAGCACATATGACGCCACGTCTGAAAACGGACTGGGTGTAGCTCTACTATAAATATCACACGGTGTCACCAGATTATATGTAAAGCCGCCATGCTAAATTGATCATGTTGCGATCGACGTAGGTGACTCCTTCATTATTTTAGATGTCCCAATGTTCTGAACGGCCAAAATAGTCTCTTACCAATACGTTCTTGTATCCCAGGTGGAAACGCTCATATCACAGACTCCAAAACAACGGAGAAATACTTTGAGTAGGTTTAAAGGTGAACGGGCAGAATCCAGAATCGCAACAAACTACTAGAATCTCTGCCGATCGTGTATCCCTCAATCTATTGAGAGGCCAGTGGTATCGATGATAAGAAAACATCAGGGACGCCGCACCTGGTCTGCTAGGTTTCACACAACCACCCAATAAAACCCTTTATTTGGCGAAGAGTGTCGACAATCACATGCCGCTAAACAACTCGGCTACAAAGCCAGCGTGGAAAAGAAAGACGAGAGCGGCTCGTAAGCTCCAGGAGCAAAAGAAATACATCGGTTTCTCAGGAGTAAAAAGAATGAGCCGGCAGCGCGCAATCGAGGAAATGCATAGATAGGTGCTACACGGTACACCAGGAGAAATGTTTGAAAGTTTTGTCAAGGCAACAAGATCTCTATAGAACCTGTAAAGAAGAGCAAGGAAAAACTACTTCTGCAGATCATTACACGCGAAATGGCACAAAGCCATTTTCTTGGTCATTCTGATTTCTGAACATAAAATTATTTCGAGAGATTTGCGGTCCCATTTACGTTGACGGTCTTTGACGTTAAAGATTCCACAACGAACTACTTATATGAACTGTACAGCGACATCGACCTAGACAAAAAATTGCACATCAGTCAGTTCAGTTGTCTAAGATGGCTAGGACATGGAAAGCTAATGGACACTACCGATCCGACGAGAATAGTCTTGCGCTCCAACCCAAATGGACAGCAGAGTAGAGAAAGACCTCGCCTTAGGTAGTGCGCATAAGTGGAAGGGAACCTCAAACATCTTGGAATGTGCAACTGAAGGCAGTTAGAAGAGCTAACTGCAGAGGCGTACTGGTTGAGGTCCAGGTTCACCCCGAACTGCGCCACCTAATGAGAACTAATGGGTGTTTTTTTTAGAGGTATAGAACTTTAAGTTGGCATGGCACCACTATTTTAACTGGCGGCCGTTTTGTCAGCTGTCAAATGATTTATTTTTAGTTTGGTTTAGCATTTCAACATGAATAGACTGACGCCTGAACAACGCTTCCAAATTGTGCAAATTAATTTTGAAAATCATGGTTTTGTTCGAAATACGTATCGCGTACTACGTCCATTTTACTTTTGCTCACTTTTGATTGAATGGATAGGTCAATAAATAAAACTGCCATATTTGGAGTGATGATAATCCTCAAGTGTATGTTGAGACACCGTTACATCAATAAAAACTGACTGTTTGGTGTGTTTTATGGGTTGGTGGAATAATTGGTTCGTATACTTCTTTAAAAACGATGCTGGCCAGAACGTTACAGTCAATGGTGACAGCTATAGAGCCATAATTACTGACTTTTTCGTTTATCAATTGAACAACCATGATGTGCAAGAGCTGTGGTTTCTACAAGACGGCGCGCGGCCGCGCCGGCGCAACATGTCACACAGCTCGTGCCAAAATCGATTTATTGAAGGAAACGTTTGGTAACCGCATAGCTTCACTTTGCGGACCCGTGAATTGGCCTCCAAGATCGTGCGAGTTAACGCCGCTTGACTATTTTCTGACATTCGCCGAGTTATTGCCGATATACGGCCACAAATGTTGGAAAAAGTCATCGAAAATTGGACCTCCAAATTAGATTACATCCGAGCCAGCCGTGGCGGTCATATGCCAGAAATCATATTTAAATTATAATGCCAGAAGATTATCTTTCGAATAAAGTAAATCATGACAATTTAAGAAAATCATCTTTGTTTTATTACATTTCAAAGTTCTATACCTCTAAAAAACACCCTTTAGTAGATATTGAAATAATTTTGACAGGAATCGTAGATTTAATCTATGCATTAATAATGGTTCATATTATTATGTCATGAGGCATATTATGACTTCTTTGGCAGATTTTGACGAAGGAAATGATTTTCCGCCTACAAAAGGGACGCAGGCTTCTAAGATTGATAGAAAGACTACTTAAAAGTGAATTTTACTCTTTGGAGAGAAGGAGAGAAGCAGAAGTATAGTTCTCTTCATCGTTTCCTTTAATTTTGGAGAAAAGGATGGTAGAAGAGCACAACACTTATCTATCTATATATTCTTTGTTACAAATAGCTTGATCCTCATTCCTTTTCCGGGTGACAAATTATAGAAGTACATAATAACAGATTTAATTTAACTTCTTTTGAATGACTTTATATTATTCAATTAGAATGCACAATAAGTTGTCCTTTATCACTAAAAAAAGGGGTTTTCATTGAAGAAATATTTGTTTACTAATTCACTGAGCCGAATTGTTCTTCCCCATTCAATTCTTCTTGTGAATCCTGCGTGACTAAACAATAACCCGTCAATGTCCTGCAGTTTAAGAGATAACATTTAAAATTTATTGCGGCCTTCATTTGGGGTATTAAACCGTCTAGGTATGCATATCTTTTCGTACACACAAAGCCCTTATTTTATAAAGCAAAAAGTATGGCGTCACCAAAAACAAAACAGTTTCCAGAGGACAGCAACAGCATATCCTTCCCATTTACTAATAAATTGTAAATCTCTTTCCGATTGTTTACTCTCTCACTCTCCTGGGCAACAAAATTTAAGCTCTAATCGCAATTGTCTGACAAAAGCCAATAAATTTTCATTCTCCCCATTCCCAGATTGCTTTTATCTCATAGTTAGAGTAACCCTCCGTATATTTTTAAACACATGGTAAAAGACAATACAAAGCGAATGATATTTAACTGGGTCAGGATATTGGATGTAAACAAGTCCCATAGACCGACAAATAAGAACTCTGTCTCATGTAACATTACCCCCCTATTTACATCCCTCACTGTCTGTATATCCTTTGACAACTTTCCCTTTCCTATAAGAACTTTTAACGGCAGCATCTAATATCACATCTCGCTAGTCGTTGTTTGATTACGTTCGATATCGAGTCAAAGGATGATTGATGACGCTTTTATTTGTCTACGCTAGAGACGCAAGCGAACACCACCACTGAAAAACGCTTATTTGTTTGAAACTTTTCAAGTGCAAATATAGAGAATCCTGCATGCGTTGTCGAAATTTGCTTACCCAAGTAAACTGATGACATTTTCTTGGAGACATTCTCATCGATGTATGTGACGCCCAAGGTAAAGAGTGGCGATGCCCCAGCACCATGTAGAAGTTGGGCGGCAAAAAAGAACCACACGTTCCACGAGAGATTCTCATTTTCAGCCTCCGATGGGGATATTTCGCTACAATGCTGTAAGAACAGTTAAAAATACCATTATGACAGTTGGGGCTGCAAGAACTTACCTCCATTGTGGAATTTCTGTCATCCTGACAGGTGTTGACCTCGGCAAAAGACGCTCTATATGAACCGACTATGAAATGGGGAAGGGCAAATGTTAGAGAGCCTAGACCCATTAATATGATTCCCCATGCTATCCAGCGAGGTTTCGATGCTCCGATACGCCCGCCGAAATACGTTACTGGCACGCTCTATATGAACCGACTATGAAATGGGGAAGGGCAAATGTTAGAGAGCCTAGACCCATTAATATGATTCCCCATGCTATCCAGCGAGGTTTCGATGCTCCGATACGCCCGCCGAAATACGTTACTGGCACTAAGCACAGGAATGATGCGATGTCATATCCACTAGCCACAAGGCCGGTTTGCCGTGACCGTAGACCGAAACGTCTTTCGATAGTGCTAATGGAAACGTTGATGAATCCGTTCACTATGAGACCTGCAAAATAATAAGGAAGGGTGCTTAAAAATGTATTGTCTACTAATTAAAAAAAAAAACGAAATTTGTATTTTTTTTTAAATTCTCGATATAGACATTTGCAAAAAAAATAAAATGTCCACGTAACTTTCTCGTTTATTGCGGATCTCGCAGAATCTCAGAATCATTTCAGCAAATTTTACGTTTAAAATCATACGCACTCAAGATGTACTCAGATAACTGAGCACTTGTTAATTAACAACGTAATACATACTACATTAACATATGTATTAATTTCAACATTTACTTTTAAATTTCACTCCGAACTGACACTTGAATTTCGATGAATTTCGAATTATATTGCCACTGAAGTTTTGGGCTTTGCAAAAATATAACGTGTGTGAATAAAAATCGGGATCTGTGTAGTAATTTTTGAGAAATATTCATAAAACAGCAATATTCGAGTTTTCTGAGAAAAACTAAGTACGTGATCATGTTTAGACTGCTTATGTTGTCTTAAATATGTATTTTGATCAAAATCGTTAGAGCGGTTTTTTGTAAAATTATGCTGACAAATGTTACAATTTGGATTCGAAAAGCACTGTTATTAAACAGTTTAGCTGAAAACTGAGTACGACGTATTCTTCAGGATATAAACATTACCAGTCACATTTTTAACCAAATCGAAAATGGAATTTTCGAGATATGTGTAGTTTTTAAAGTACTGTTTTTAGCGATTGGGGTGAAAATCGAAGGACGCATTCATGGTTCAAAAAACACCGTTTTTCAACTGTTTAGCTCAAAACTGAGCAAATGGTATTACTATGGATTTAAGCATTACCTGACAGTAACATTTTTATCATAATCGAAAATGGCCTTTTTGATATATGAGCAGTTTTTTAAAGTACTATTATTAGGGATTTGGGTGGATATCAAAGGACGCAGTTTTTTAGAGAAAAACTATCAAATTAAGAATGACAATAGTACCTGAAAAATATTTTTTTTTAAAAATAGTTTTTACCGTTTTCGAGAAAAAGCCAATTTTCAAAACTGCCGTTGCTGGACTTTTTAGCGAAAAACTGGGTATGCAGTCATGTTAACCATACCTACATTAACTCAACGATCAATTTTGGTTCAAATCGTTAGAGCCGTTTTCGAAAAAATCTAAATTTAGACATATTTCCTAATATTTCGTAAAATTTGTCTTTGGGAAGTACCTACCTTTAATATTAGGGCTAGCATAAAAAAACGCCTTCTAGCGGGAAGCCCACAAACTCTAAATACGAAGTTTGAAACAAATCTGTCCAAGCGTTTAGATTCCCCAGGGGTGGGACAGACAGACATACGGACGGACAGATTTGCGAGACCCGAAATTTTGTACGAAAACAATATGTATCTTTATCTTACTGCGTATACGAGAAAGTTAAAAAGGAAACTAAAGAGATTTTAAGAATTGAGGTTCGCAAGTGCTTGTTGTTCTAAATTTGTCATCATTCATCGATAGCATTATTCGGAAACATACTCATTGTCAGTATTGGACCAAGTAGGTACATATCCCCCAAGCATACTTTAGATTACGGTTTTCGACCAATACGAACAAAATCTTTTTGAAAATATGTTCCCACTATCAGCGAACTAAGGGGTTTTCCAATAGAAACGGGTAGTTTTGACAGTTCATGGCGGCCATGTTGGTTTATCTGTCATTCATTTTTCTATTTTTTTTTCTTTTTCTTTTTTTATTGTAGACTAGCGTAGCCCGTGCACACTTCGTAGTGCAAAATAGTCAAATAGAAGAACTGTTTTTATTGTAATGCTCTATAGTTCTTACACAACATTTTTTTTTTTTTTTCAGAAATTGTATTGCCTAGAAGACAATATTATTGACTTTCATCATTTATATCGATGTTACAAATTTTAAAAACTTTGGATTCCAATTCCAAGACTATCGAAAAGCTGTACCCGCCCGGCTTTGCCCGTGCACAGGAATTGTATTGCTTAGGTCTAAGGTAATAATGTTCTTTCGTAAAATGCGAGAAATGATAATAAATCGACTTGGTGGAATTTTCTTTCTGCCTAAACTTGAAACACAGCAATACGAACAAAACAAAAAAAAAAAGAATAATGAAAATCGGACCAGCAGCGGTTATGGAGATATAACGTCATCGAGTTTCACTCCATAGAAGATGTTTTTTGTATAGGAGGTATAAGATTTTGAATATTTTTTTGTATGTGAAGTGCCGCTCCCCTTTGACCAAATTTGACCAATCTTCACAGGAGCACTCTAGGGCCAATAATTAAGATTATCTGTAAGTTCGAGCTCAATCAATTTGGTGGTTTTCGAGATATGTATAAGATTTTGAATGTTTTTTTTTGTATGGGCGGTGCCACGCCCTTTGTCCAGTTTTGACCGAACTTCACAGGACCACTCCAGGGCCAATAACTAAGATCATCTGTAAGTTTGAGCTTAATCGATTTGGTGGTTTTCGAGATATACGATTGTGAAAGTTTTTTGTATGGGCGGTGCCACGCCCATTTGCCAAATTTTGACCAAACTTCACAGGACCACTCCAGGGACAATAACTAAGATCTTCCGTAAGTTTGAGCTCAATCGATTTGGTGGTTTTCTAGATATACGATTTTGAATGTTTTTTTTTGTATGGGCGGTGCCACGCCCCTTTGTCCAGTTTTGTCCGAACTTCAAAGGTCCACTCCAGATCCAATAACTAAGATCATCTGTAAGTTTGAGCTCAATCGATTTGGTAGTTTTCTAGATATACGATTTTGAGTGTTTTTCTGTATGGGCGGTGCCACGCCCCTTTGCCCAATTTTCACCAAACTTCACAGGACCACTCCAGGGACAATCACTAAGATCTTCCGTAAGTTTGAGCTCAATCGATTTGGTGGTTTTCGAGATATACGATTTTGAATGTTTTTTGTATGGGCGGTACCACGCCCCTTTGTCCAATTTTGACCAAACTTCAAAGGACCACTTCAGGGACAATAACTAAGATCTTCTGTAAGTTTGAGCTCAATCGATTTGGTGGTTTTCGAAATATACGATTTTGAATGTTTTTTTTGTATGGGGGGTGCCACGCCCCTTTGTCCATTTTTGACCAAACTTCACAGGATTCATGTATGGACCAATACCAAAGATGTGCGAAAGTTTGGTTAAGAACGGTAAATGCGTTAAAGCGTGAATCGGCGACAAACATTTTAAGGCTCAATTTTTATATATATAGATATACTAAAGAAAAATCACCATGGCAAGTTGCAGAAATCAAATACCACGCCGGTTGTTTCACTAGGTTCATGGGCACTTGGAAGCGGGCTCGATTTTAGCAAAATCATCTCCAGCGACAAGACCCATTTTTGGATGAACGGGCACTTCAAAAACTAAATTTGAGAAGATATCTAACAAGATGGTTCCACACGATGTCCGCCAAGTGATATTACATCATCTGCAGAAAGTCGAAGCAGCTACGAGTCAACACAACCAATGCCACGATGAATATTCTGCACAAGCGATTTGAGGGCATGGATATTTCGCGCAGATGCGACATCAACTGGCCACGACTAGTGCCCTCAAAGTCAACATAAAGCGTGCCATCGCTCAAATTCAGCCTTTCAAGTTCAAGAAATCATCCATTTTTACACACTGAGCAAAAACAAATTGCGTTACGTAACTCGTTTACGGATGAGACGATTCGGGCCCTGATCTGTGGGCCAGAGTCTTCGAAAATTTGACCTCGCTGATGCTAGCCAACTGACGCGGCTGCTATTTCAACGATGTCAAGGCCTTTAAATAAGACAAAAAACTTGACAATGAACGAAGATGATGCCGGACCACAATTCAAACTATGTACCAGCTATATCTTGGAGGTCTGATCTTAAGCATGAATAAACACATTCAATACAAATTGTCTGAAGTAAACCGTGCAATATTTTCAGAAATATCAATAATAGAAATGTAAATCATAGTGCAAATCAAAAGTTAATTTAAACAACTGCAGCCTCCATTCTTTTATATGAAGCCCATAAGTGTGGGGATATTGTTCTTTTGAGGCTGTTGAGATAACGTTCCTGCGATACAACCTCAAGCGAATATTTAGATTGCCTAGTAAAGGGTGTTTTTTTTAGAGGTATAGAACTTTAAAATGGAATAAATTAAAAATGATTTTCTTAAATTGACATGATTTACTTTATCGAAAGATAATCTTCTGGCATTATAATTTAAATATGATTTCTGGTATATGACCGCCACGGCTGGCTCAGACGTAGTCTAATCTGAAGGTCCAATTTCCGATGACTTTTTCTAACATTTGTGGCCGTATATCGCCAGTAACGCGGCGAATGTTGTCCCTTAAGTGGTCTATCGTTTCGGGCTTATCGGCGTAGACTATCGACTTCACATATCCCCACAAAAAATAGTCAGGCGGCGTTAAATCGCACGATCTTGGAGGCCATTTCACGGGTCCGCAACGTGAAACTATGCGGTTACCAAACGTTTCCTTCAATAAGTCAATTGTGGCACGAGCTGTGTGACATGTTGCCCCGTCTTGTAGAAACCACAGCTCTTGCACATCATAGTTGCTCAATTGAGGAACGAAAAAGTTAGTAATCATGGCTCTATAGCGGTCACCATTGACTGTAACGTTCTGGCCAGCATCGTTTTTAAAGAAGTATACGAACCAATTATTCCACCAACCCATAAAACACACCAAACAGTCAGTTTTTATTGATGTAACGGTGTCTCAACATACACTTGAGGATTATCATCACTCCCAATATGGCAGTTTAATTTATTGACGTATCCATTCAACCAAAAGTGAGCAAAAGTAAAATGGACCGTAGTACGCGATATGTATTTCGAACAAAACCATGATTTTCAAAATAAATTTGCACAATTTGGAAGCGTTGTTAAGGCGACAGTCTATTCTATAAAATAGTGTTGCCAACTTAAAGTGCTATAGCTCTAAACAAAACACCCTTTAGTACCACGAACTATATGGTTTATTTGGAAACGGGGACGCCCCTATGTTTCTGAATACATTAAGAGTCTCAATGACTGGAGGAAGAAAGGCTACTAAAAAAGTATTTACGCACATCATAAGAACAAGAAGAAATCTAGAGTGAGAATGGGAGCGTCTTGGCTCAGAATGTGGAGTAATCCTGAACATTACACCAGATATGCACTCTCATTCTCTGAGAAGACAGTTTGATATCTTATTAAAAAAAACTACTGCCCAATCTTCTCAATATAAGTTGTACTACAGCAAAATAAAATATCAACTTCAAGACCGAACATATTTTTTAAACTGCTTCACAGTTCACGACTGGTAAAATAAGCACTATTTTCAAGATGAGAGGAGAATATTATGGTTCAGTTGAACTACATATTATACCGCAACGTCCAGATCTACCAATTTTATGCAATATCTGTAATATGAAAGTAAGGGAAGATGTACATACTACACTTTCTAGCAATATGTCAAATTTTACGGGAATTCCGGAAACAATTTTTTGGCTTTTACGTTCTGGATGAGGAAGTTGCAATCGGTACAGTATGTCAATAAAATACTTACTTAGTTAAAAGAGCTATCGCGTTCTATGTTTGCCACCGAATCTTTGTCAGAAAGTGAAATATCTAATTCTATACATGTATAGCTACGACTATTGTAAGGAAAACACTTATGCACTACGTATAGTCTAGTCTCTGGTGACGAATTGTTATAAAAATTAGATTGAGTAAAGGAAGGAATGTCGTAAAATAATAATGGAAACGAAAACCGATTTCATTTAGCCGAACATTACTAAAACATCTCTAGCAGCCACCCCTGCACTTATAGATGCCGAAAAACGTATCACAATTTGAATTGATGTTACGAGGTTACGACCATCAAATATTCGTAAATCACAAATTAGAAGTCAAATTGTTTCCGATGCCAATCACTTTCAACAATCAAAATACAATGCTACTAACAGGGGCAATCCAAAACGACAGCATCTGTATTCCATTCCCTATCCCTATAAGTATAAGGGGTGCAAAATCACTTGACACTGGTGGCTATTAAATTATCGACAGTCTATAAACAGTCGTTTACCCTCGTCTCTATCCGCACTTGTAAAAACATCACTTAAGTGGTTGTAGTTGGTGATAGTAACAAAAACAAACTTCCCCTTGTGTGGTCATGTACCATTGTCCGCATGTCTATGCAGGAGGGTGGTCGACACATTGTACCAAAAAAATTGCTTCTTCTTTGAGCTATTATTATTTTTTAGTCGAATATAGAATTCAATTTGTGTCAACTTGTGCATTCCCAAATCCAATAATAGCATAAGTTCCTATAAGCACTGATATCCTGCTGGGTCCTTTTCATATTTGCCAACTTGTAGGTAGGTAAGGTATAGGTGAGAAAGGTAGAATTGTGTGTTTTCAAAAGAGCTATCGCAAAAGCGTTTTTTCTTTCTATTAATTTGAAACTCATACCTTCACGTATCCTAACAGGAAATACGTTTTTTAACATTCAATTATAAGAAAAAGAATGGGAATGGGAATGGCAAACGGATAATATATAAGAACTGAATTGTAATATCTTTACGTCTACAATCGACTATATAGTAAATCAACAAGTCACGTTCCCGCAGTTAATCATCCTTTAACGCGCGCACACCTTGTGTTATATATTTTTATGACATTATAGGGAGAGAGTGAGACAATTTATTGCCTCCCCAAACTTCATGCATAAGACTTAAACAAAAACAACAAAAAAAAAACACTTTAAACATTCAAAGAATCATTTAACTCCCTCCAGATGGGTTTCGCCAATGAATGCATTTTACATGCTACGTGACATTTGCGGGGATTTCTTCATTGCATCATTGAGTAATCGGTGATTTTGTTCAACAAGCAAAAGGATAAGCAGTGCATTGTGCCAGAGTGTTTTTTGTCGTTCATGTCTGTAGTCAAGGAGACCATCTCGTTGAACTGCAAAGAATGCAGAAGAAGGCGTTCAATATCCTTTCAATAGTTACACTTTGGAGGTGGAATCCTTTTATGCATCCGTTTTGTACCAAGTCTTGGTGCTCTTCGTTTCATAGATGGGAACAGTTGCAAGTGGATCTTCTAATCGGTTGCTACTTAGAAAGAAAGTTTTTCGGTATTGCTAAGAGCTAACTAATGTGGCAGAAAGTGTAGTTAGCTTGGGATTGTAGGTAAAAGTTTATTTGAATAGTTCACTATCGGGTATAATGGCGGAGAAGTTTCGATTTTGAGGTTCCTAAAGATATCTGGACGAAATTGGGACGAAAGTCTTTAAATGTGTTAAACTGATGCAATGAAGCATTAGCTTTTGTAAAAGAGAGAAAGCGGTCAATAAGTACTGGAAAAGATTTTAAGATTTTACTGCCTCTCATAAAGAACTGACAACTATAAATATGTACGTCGGAAATTGCTTGGGAATTCATAGCTCTCTCTGGGGCAATCCCCATACCGGTAGAGGAAAAATATCGTACTTAATTCACCCACCCCATCCTCAGCCTATACCTACATCTGCCTGATGATTTGAGATAACTTAATTGCTTAGGTTAAAATTGGAGCGGAAGCTGAATTGGAAAATAACATTATCAAACGTGTCAAAAAGTAATAATTGCCCTGTAATTGTGCGAGAAAGTGGTAGGCGACGCATGAGGCCTACAGCTAAATATTATGCATTGGTATACACTATGCGGTAGTAAAGTCGAACCTCTTATATGAAATAAATGGAAAGGAACTCCAATCTAAAACATATGTAAAAAGCTCAACGAGCAGTATGTCTCAGTGTCACGGGAGCACTTAGAAGATAACCTCTTAAACAGCGACATTATCCAAACCATACATCACATTTTCCCGATATACATCGTCGGTGAACAATTAGCTACCAACTCAGCGTCAGGCGTCAGTACTAAGACTTTGGACAATGGAAAGAACAAAATATTGGTCATATGCTTAAAAAATTATAATGTAACGACATCTTCCCAATACCACAGATTCCTGCTTGCTTACCGAAATTTATTTCAATATTATATAGGTTTCAAACCCTCTGTACCGGATAGATCGGAGTGGACACAACGCGATTTCCTTTAGACAACGGACCGGTGGCAATATTCACCGACAGGAGTGAAAAACACAAGATTTAGTCAGTGCTGGTATTTTCTCGGATGCCTTGGATATCCACCTCTCCTTCGATCTCCCGAGTTATTGCAGCGTTTTTTCTGGCCGAAATCATTGCCATTCGACAAGCCATACTGAATTGTTTGGCGGTAAATACCGTATTGGAAAAAATATCGTAATATGTACATAATGTATGTATATCGAATCGACAGTCAGATCTCAGGCAGCTATATCAAGCACAATAAAATCGAATGCGTGAAATATTGTCGCAAATCTCTTAACGAGAACAGTAAAACGTTACCCTTTGCTCAGTTCCAGGTCATTATGATGTCCCAGACAATTGCTAGAAAATTTGTTAGAAAATGTGCATCTGATATAAATAGTATCTAGCTAGATATAAAGAGAGTCAATGTCGTTTGCAAAATACCTTAACCAAAACATAAGATGGACTCGCTTGAATTAATGCAAAACCTCTAAGCCAGCTTAACCGGCTTAACCTAGAGTTTTATTAAAATGGTGTGGGCACAGTGGCTCAGTGGTAAGGGTGCTGGGTCTACTACACGTTCGATCCGAGGAAAAACACACATTACATTTTAAGGTTTTTTCCACTGCTGGCGAACGTCTGACAAACATCTCAGAGTACAACTGTCCTGAAAAAGCTTCTCAATTTAGCCGTTCGGTCTCGACCTAAAATTGTAGGTCCCTTCCATTCGCCCCAAAAATAAAATCTCACACGGCGAATGGTTGTGAGAAGCTAGGCCTAGGGTGCCTAACTGCCTAAAGGTTCTGTTGCGCCAACTATTTATTTATTTATTATTTATTAGAATGATATACCTTTCCCAAAACTTGCGCTTCAAACTTTTCACAAGTAATATTTTCTTTGTACCCTTTAATTCTATGTCTAGTCTATATACTCTATGGTGATTTAATACCTGTGAAATCTTTCTGACGAAACTGAGCGAACACCGTTAAATATTATATAAGCAATTTTAAAAAGTTTTGAAAATTTAAACTTCTAGTCGGAACTTCCAACTTCTAACCGATTTTTACTAAGTCGACCAACAGGTGCCCTTAAATAGACTGAAAACTCACCGCATATATATTCTTCTTCTTCACTTTTATCTACCTCCTAGTTTCGGTGAAGTGATTTCTGATGGTCGCTCCAAAGGCTGAAATCTTCTCATAGTTTGTCGGAACTAACCGCATCAGATTCTGTTGGATTTTCATAAGGGAGGTCCCATGTCATCATCTAGTAAATTTTTAGAATTGCGTGCGCACCAAGGTCTATACAAAATAAAGCTTTCTAAACCACGGGTCCAACAAGGTAGGGATAGTTAACGAAGACACTTGTTCAATAGCAGCAGTTTCCTGTTTTCTCCTAGAATGAGCTTGTGTACTTGAATTACTTGGTACAAGTGTTTTTAGTTTCAAAGCATACAGTATCTGTTGGGACTAAAGGAATTTCTTTGTTGCTGCTACAATATTTATCACCAGATATTTCTTTAGTTGCTAAAAAGCGATGACGATCAATTCAATTCCAGGGAGGTTTTTCCCAAATGCGCGGCGGATCCTACCTAAATTTTGACCGTCTTAGCTTTTGGTTATTTTCAAAAACGAACAGGGGCGATAGGCGATCATGGTATTTCCCATCCCAGTGCTTTATATCTAGTTTTTTTTCATTCTGACTTCCAATTTTCCATTTATTTTTCCAAAAGTTTGACAGCTTTCTCAATGCACAAGGCCATTGAGCTACTGCGCTCACCGGTTTTAAGGTGCTAGTGCACGAATACACGATATGTAGCACGCCACATAATATATGTGGCTCTGACGTTACCAGATATGGTACACATTTCGTTTTTCGAATGTACCGCAGTGGCTACATAAAATTGTGCAAGTACACGGAATGTAGCACAGCACGCAAATATCGGTTGGCTGTTGGTTATTCGTTTATGATAATGCTGTGTGCAGTCTTGCACTAGAACTGTAGGTACTAATTGTTTTATTGCTCGTATCCTGTCTCATATCGTGCCTCATACGTATGAGTACCTTATGTGAGTGGCACAAAAAGGACTAGAACATGGTATGTAGCCATTGGCTCCATACGCTGACGTCAAAATTACGTCAGAGCCCCATATATATGTGGCGTGCTACATATCGTGTACTAGCACCTTTAAAACTATTCGTTAGGTACTTAATAGGTGAAGCACTGGCCGTAGAAATGACGACCACATTAGTATTTTTATTAAACAAATCATACTCAGTATTCGTCAGTGTATTTGTTAAATACTGAACTCCAATCCTCTCGCACCTAAACTGTTTCTGAATTATTTGTTTATTCTATCTGACTGGTATTGGAATAATACATATTTCCAAAGAAATGAGGAACAGTTGTTGTATGGTTTCCAATCCATCATTACTATTGCTACTAATGATAATTTTTCAGCTTTAATAACATCAAACGAAAACAACATTAAACTGCGAAAGATCCTTCAATGGTATCCATTTCAATAATTCCAATTGCCGTCACCTGTGCCCATGGTGAAAGCCCTTATAATATTCACTCATATGTCCCATTTTAATTAGAAGTATCTTGTCCAAATATGCAATAAATCCTTTTTAAGTTTCGTGTTGAAGCAAATAATTCAGCTCAATGCTATCCAATCCATGTCCTTGGCAATTCTTTCATTCCCTGGCTGTGGTCTGGCCCAACACTTTGATATTTGATCACGTGTCACACAAAATGCATCCACGCACGCCAAACAGTCGGTCGTCCTTGGCAGCAGCAGCGATATCCTAGCAACAGATGCCTGCGTGCATTAATTACTAACGAAATCTTGTTCTCTCAGTGCAACGATTTCAGTGCGTTATGTTTATGTTGAATCAACGAACATCCATTAAAAGGTCCAGAGCCAGAGCACATTACAGCGTTCAGTTCAGCCATATGGTTTCTCATTGGATTTAAGTGGACGCACTTATGGCCGCCCTTGTTGATGGTGGTGGCACGCGTCTCTTGGAAGCGTTTCCGAGGACAACGGCATATATTGTGGTCATTGAAAAGGGACTTTTGTCGCGAAATATTTAAGATTATAATGCACGAAGTTATTCAATGCGAATTTTTCACAGGATATGAGTTTTGTTTTTGTGGTTGCTATTGTGCTATTTATTGTGCAGTGTTGTTGTGAGAAATAATGAAAAGGGCTTTTAATACGTGCGTGCGGTATATTAATATTTATGAGTTATTGTCCTGTGTAGGTAAAAATGGAGGCGATTTACTGTTAAATCAGGTGGCTTATGGTTTTATTTTGTACACACGTTGAACGTAGTAGGTCTCTAAAGAATGTGTGACAGCAAATTTAATATGTTTAATGAAACAATGGGGAGACTAGATTAATAGGACTACGGTTAATCTAGGACCATCGACCATCATAGGTATCTACTGTTCTCTGTTGTTGAGGTTGATTAACTTACACTGTTGAATGAAAACAAACGTTAAAGGGACTGGGTATGGGCGTGTATGATATGCCGTATGCTTATGCACCATCATAAGTTTAGACTTTAGAGTAGACCGTCATTCCTATGAACGTCATGTCCAGCCATAGAAAAGGGCAAGAGCGGATGTTTTTGGAATTGCTTTGGTCGGATCCACTTTCCTCTTCACACTCCTTCTTTGGTTATCCTTGGAATGGTTTTATCAATTTATCAAGCCCTTTTACCAAGGCACATTAGGGGAGATAGAACTAGTGGGTCTCGCAATTCTGTCCGTCCGTATGTCTGTCTGTCCCACCCCTGGGGAATATAAACGCTTGGACGGATCACGGATTTGTTTCAAACGTCGTATTTAGAGTTTGTGGGCTTCCCACTGGGAGGCGTTTTTTATGCTAGCCCTAATATTAAAGGTATATAGGTACTTCCCAAATACAAATTTTACAAAAACAATTTACGTAGATTTTTTCAAAAAACGGCTCTAACGATTTGAACCAAAATTTACAGTTGAGTGTAGGTATCACAAACCACAAAGAACAAGACCGCCGACTTCCGTGCACCTACCCGATTCTCCCCGGAATGAATTCCCCTGTCTGTGAATGCGTGTGAAACTTGCGCTCATTTGATTTTGTACAGCACCAATACATACAAAATCCTGGGCCCGCAGGCAGCTTGTAGGCAAAGATCGTTATGTGGTAGGTGTCGACATAATGGTGCTTAACATGACTGCATACCCAGTTTTTCACCAAATTCTCCAGAACTGCACTTTTGAAAATTGGATTTTTCTCGAAAACGGCACAAACGACTTTAACAAAAACTTATTCTTAAGATACCTACTATCATCATTCTTAACTTGATAGCACACTCAATTTTTCTCTAAAAAGACTGCATCCTTTGAAATCCACCCAAATCCCTAATAATAAACTGATCATATCTCAAAAACGCCATTTTCGATTTGAATGAAAATGTAACTGCTAGGTAATGTTTATATTGGTTTATATCCTGAACAACACGTTGTACTCAGTTTTCAACTAAACAGTTTAGTAACAGTGCTTTTCGAATCCAAAGTTGTAACATTTGTCAGTAGGTATAATGTTACAAAAAACCGCTCCAACGATTTTGATCGTAATACATTTTTAAGACAACATAAGCATTCTAAACATAATCACGTACTTAGTTTTTCTCAAAAAACTCAAATATAGCCGTTTTATAAATGTTTCTTAATTATTACGTAAATTCGGATCTGTATTCACTCCACATCCACACCCAGTATATTTTTGCAAGCCCAAAAACTTCAGTCGCAATTTAATTTGAAATTCATCGCCTACTTTTCTACTTCAAGTGTCAGTTGGGGGTGAAATTTGAGAGTTAAAAAGTGTTCTAGTTAACGCGTTATGCTTGTGTAGTATGTATTACGTTATTAATTACACCTTGAGTGACTGTGACATACTGCGAGTTTCGCAATAAAAGAGAAAGTTTCGTGCGACCCAGTCGTGCACATTTTTTTAGTTTAGTTTTATGCTTTTTTTCAACATTGAAAAATTAGAAATTTAATAAGGAAAGTTATATCTTGGGTTAGCGTTAGGTATTCATTTATTAGATTCCGTGATTAAGTCCAGAGTTTCAAGCATTTTTGAAGTATTTATTAAATGTTTGCCAAACATGTCTCGTTGTGACTTAAATATTCGCAAAAGATTTAAGAAAATGAAACTATTAAAAATAGTCAGTTCTACGAAAACACTAATAGAGGTCGCAAAACACAAAAGCGAGAGCGACTTTAATGATTGCCATATATATACAAGTTAATCACTACACCGAAATAATTAATAAAAAAAATCTTTTCTAGAGCAGTTTGCTCTGACCTTTATTGAGTTTACTTCTTAACTAACTACAATCAATAATTTTATATTCGATTTTACCTCGGTACTTTGCATTCCTAAGGTATTGAATTGAATTGCAACATGAATTTCTGTGGAAATTCGCTGTATCGAGGCAGACGCTTTGTCAGCATTTCCGTTGCTCGTGTTGATGTTAACTCTTCCCCTCTAAAAAACGATCGTCATCGGTCGTCAGAAGTATGGTAGGTTGTTGAACTTTGGGCTGCTTGGATATTGGAGATAGTTGACCTCAGGAACGGAAAGTCTATCGATGATTGTTACTGGTCCATTCGTCTTTGTTGTCGGTTGTTCAATTATGATTTCTGTGTTGTTTCTTCTTGGCAAGATTTTGCATATGATCGCTATTGTAATAAGTAGTCCTAGTACGGAGATGAGGGAATATGTTGTTACTCGTTGATTATCGTTTTCTGTTTGTAGAAGGTGGATCTTATTGGTATTGTTAATATGGAGATCCTTCATCATTTCTAGTGAGAGTAATTCACGGTATTCGTTTTCCTTGGGACTGGTTTGCAATATTGCCGGAAGTGGTTTAATCATTGAGGCTTCTTTGGAGATGTATTGGATTCCGTTCAAAGTGATGGTCATGTTATGGAATTTTACCAAGAATGTTCCATTTAGGTTGTGTGTTGTGTTATCAAATTCAAGGGTGCCGATGAATTGGTTCAATAGCATTATGCCCGTTGATATTTCATCTATGGTCGGAATATGATGATTATTTATTTTGTTGCAAGTAGCTGGTAGACTTTTTAATAAATTAGGAATGCAAGTATCGTTTGTAATATTGACAATATTTTTTGAGTTACAAATGGATAGATTGTTAAAAGTTTTACATTTGTTTGTTGTTCCATATAATTTTTCATTATTTCTTAAAATTACCTCGTACAATGTTTCTGTTACAATGTTTTTCTTTTTAATTGGCTTTATTAACAAATTTTCGTAAATTTCATTCGTTGTTAAGGGAATGTTTATTATGTAGAGGATTGACGTACTATTGCTTAAAACTTTTATATCTGCAAAGTCTAGGGCTTCTTCTATTGTTGTGTAGGGTAATTTTTGTTCATTAAATACTTTGGTGGCTAATTCTATTTCATTTTTTGACAATATAAAAGAGTTTATTGTACCTAGTTTAGCCCAATGAATGGCATAGTTAATATTCTCTAGTTCTTCTTTTACAATTTTGATTTTATATTTGAGATTTGATATAATTTCATAATTTATTTTATTATTATTTTTAAGTAAGTTTTGGATTTCATTCTGGATTCTCGTAATATTGTTTATTCGTTCGTTATACAATTCATTAATAATAACCTGTTTATTGTTGTTTTTTAGAACATCTGTAATTTTTTCTTTTATTGTAACAAAGTCATCGTGGTCTGGGTTGCCAGCAATCCATTTCCAACCTTTGCCTATAAAGTCTAGAGAACGTTTCGCTATTCTGGGTTGTAAGTTATGTAAAAGATTACGGATTTGTTGAATTTCATGTGATATTAAGGGAAAAAGGATTTGACTTTGGGTTGTTTCGAGATTAAGGACTGGTGATATGTCGGAAAGGAATTGCTCATATTGTTTAAGATTAATGCTATGTATTAACTTGAAATGTCCATCTTGAATTTTTGTTTGCCCTGTATGTAGGGAGACAATTTGGGAGTTTGAGAAATCCATGATCTGGATCTCCGCTCGACCAAAATAGATGGTGCATCTGAAAGAGAATTAGTTTCTTATATTACTTTTATGGACTATTTTTCCGGATTCTGTTACTATTGTAGAGTTTCTATTTTCCTTAATGATTTCTTGTCTATACCTATTTGTTAATTTTGAACCTAACCGTTTGTTGTTTTTTACATAAATGACCTGTCCTATCTGATAGTCCTTCTGCGGTTTTCTTTTTTTATTATGATATTTAATATCTTTTTCCTGTTTTGCTTTAATTTTCTCGATGTTAATTAAACGTGTCTTTTCAAATTGTTCCGGGTTTAGTCTGGGTATTCGCCCATAGTAAAGTTCTATGGGCTTTTTACCTGTAGTTGAATGGATAGTAAAATTGTACTCGTTAACGGCTCGCTGTAACAGTTCTTTGAAAGACCGTGAAGGTCCTTCCGATTTGAGACATCTCATAATCTCAGATAGGGTGGAGTGAAAGCGTTCGACTTGGCCGTTCACTTCACTTTTGTATGGTGGTGTTTTGAAAATTTTGATTTGGAGGTCATCTTCTAACATTGAGGTTATCGAGGCTGAGTTAAGAGCCTTTTCGTTGTCTATAACAACGACTTCGGGGACACAAAAGTAGAACAAGATATCACGTAAAGGTTCCTTGATATCTTCGATTGAACGGGATGATATTATTTTAGCCTGTGCGAATTTCGTGAACTTATCGACGGCGGTCAACACGAGGTATTTTTCCGTAGAAAATATGTCTATATGGAGGATGTTACCAGGATAGCTAGGGATCGGTGTGTGATTCAAATGTGGTTTGTTAGGATGCCTGTCATATTTATTCTCCTTGCATGTTACGCATCGGTTAACTAGTGTTCTAATTTTTGAGGACATTTTAGGGAAGTAATAGTTTTCCAACAGTTGAATCCTGTTTTCTTCGGCGTTACGATGTGCTCTTCGATGTATCTTCAGAATTTTTTCTTCTTGCTCTATTTGGCCGGTTATGTCTTCAACAAATTTTTGGGTGAATCGAATACGATAATCTTTAAAATGTAACGGATAAATTTCTTGTACTCGTCCCATCGTCATTTCGTCTGTTAGAAGTCCGTTAATAGTATTTGGATTAAGGTATCTCTTGAAAATGTTAATGATGTCGTTTGTTGAGTAGTCTTGGCGTATCAGAATATGTCTTGTATAGTTGTCAAAGGGGTTCTGGATTTGATAGCTATTTTCATTTCCTATCTTGAGTAAAAGTTGATTTCGAAAAACGTTTATAGGGATTTCTACAGATGGAATTAGGTTTTGCGCTGAACTGTCAGCACTGTGTTCTGTAGGGGTCATTGAGTGTATTTCAGTTTTTGGGGGTCTCGAGAGAGAGTCAGCAACCACATTTTCCTTACCTGGTTTATATTTTAGCTCATAATTATACTCCTCCAATATGGCTTTCCACCTTTTCATTTTGGAGTTTGTATTTTTGTTACTTAGAGCATAGGTAAGTGGTTGGTGGTCTGTGAAAATGTTGACTTTCCGGGATCCGTAAAGGAAGTTTCTCAAAGAATTGAGGGACCAAATAATCGCCAGCATTTCTTTTTCGTTCGTGGCATAACCTTCTTCTGTTTTGCTTAAGGTTCTGGAGAGAAATGTGATTGGCTTATCATCCTGTGAGAGGACTGCTCCAATGGCGTAGTCGGAAGCGTCAGTTGTTAATTGAAAGCTTTTGTCAAAGTCTGGATATTGAAGAATAACTTCTTCGGAGGCGAGAGAGTTTTTTAATTTGTGGAATGCTTCGATGGCATCTTGATTCAACTGAATAAGTTTTTTCTTTGACATATTTGCGGACACATGTCCATCTTCCCCTCTTAAAAGGGATGTCAGTGGTTTTGCCAACTTTGAGTAATCTCGTATAAAGCGGCGGTAATACCCTGACATTCCGAGAAAGGATCGAAGTTCTTTTAGGTTTTCAGGAATAGGTCGATCAACTATAGCTTGTACCTTTTTTGGATTGGTTTTTATTCCGAATCTTCCAATAATAAACCCTAAAAATTCTACTTCTTTCTGGAAAAATTCGCATTTATCGAGCTGAATTTTCATATTTGCTTTTTCTAAGGTGTGAAATACTTTTTCCAGATTTGAGAAATGTTCGGTTTCGTCTTTCCCAAAGATGACAATGTCATCAATGTAAACATAGCAACATTTTCCAATGAGGTCTCTTAGAATGTCATCTAGCGTTCTCTGGAAAATGGAGGGGGCGTTCTTTAGCCCAAATGGAAGACGAGTAAATTCGAACTTGCCATTATTTACCGAAAAGGCAGTTTTTTCTATATCAGAATCCTTAAGTGGGATCTGATGGAAACCACTTTTTAGGTCCACTATGGAAAACCATTGATTTTTACTAAGGTTTGCAAGGATTTCGTATATTTCAGGGATTGGATACTTGTCGGCGATAGTTATAGCGTTTAGCTTACGGTAATCAATTACCATTCGAAACTTCTTTTCTCCTGAAGCATCCATTTTTTTGGGGACAACCCAAACAGGAGAATTGTAGGGAGATCTTGATGGTCTTATGATACCGTCTTCTAATAGTTTCCGTATTTCTTTTTCGACTTCATTTTTAAGTGCCATGGGGTAAGGATATGATTTCGAGTACACGGGGTCTCGAGTTGTGGTTCGAATTTCTCCTTTGACCATGGTGGTATAGGTTAACTTTTCGTTTGGTTCCGAAAAGAGATTGGGGCATTTATGAATAATTTTAATAAGTTCGGAATGTTGTTCTTTAGTCATGTGGTCGGTTCTAATATTTATGTTATTGACAAATTGTGATTGATGTTGTTTGAGCGGAATGGAAATTCTTGGATGAGAGAAACCAGGGTGAATAGACATATGGTTTCTACTTGTGTTAATGATAGCATTCAAATGTTTTAGTGTGTCATGTCCTATGATACCATCAAATGAAATAAGACTAGGGAGAATAAAAAATGTAATTTTGTCAGTTTGGGGGCCAAAAAGTTGAATAAGTGCATGATGGGTTATTTTAATATTTCCCCCCACGGAGTGAGCGTAGAAGGGTTTAGCATTTAGTAGGGGATTCTTTATGTGACGTGGTTGAACGTAATTCTTGTTGGAACCTGTGTCAACAAGAAACTTCAGGGTCTCTCCACTTCTAGAAATGTGTTCGAAATAAGGAAGTGAAGAGGGCGTTAGTCTAAAAAATAGATGTCATCCAGTTCTTCGTGTTGGTCAAAGTTTTCTCCTCCACTCTGTTCAGTGTATTCTTCTAGTGATTCGTCATAATTTTGGTCTTCCTCTGCAATTTCTGTCTCGTAGTCTTCCATGGATTTTTCTTCGTCACCGAGTTGAGCTGTGTGATGGATTCGCTGCATCTTTTGTGGTTGGTGTATTTGCTGCGAATGTTGTCGTTTTTGTATGAATTGTTGATTCCTTGGTCTATTTTGATAGTCTACTTTCTGAGTCCTCAGGGAGTAGTCAATGGACATTGGTTTCGGTGGGAGAGGTCGTTGATTTGGTGGTATTCTTTGTTGTTGGTACCTAGGTTGGTATTGGACATCTCTATAGAGTTGAGGTTGTTGTGGAGCACGAGGGTTGTGCAGTAAGTGGGGATAGAAATTGTGTCTAGGAGCTGGGGCTGGTGCAGGTCCTGGAGGACTGTTCCTTTTAGCGGGAACTGGAGGTGCTTGTTGAGACGATCTGGGAGAACTGTGGGAATTGTTTGCGTACTGGGCGCGAAAGTCTACGTTTTGTAGTTTCAAACACAAATGCAGGGCCTGTGGAAGGTCTGCTGGTTCACGTATGCTAAGCAGGCGAGGCAGATCTCCTTTCAAACCCCTGACGAAGGTATCGAGGGCCTTGTCACGGTAGCATTGAGTCATGTTGTTCATAGCATCTTGACTCATTTCCATTGATCCCAGTTTGTTTAGGATTAATGACAAGTGGTGATAGACGATCTGATAGAATTCAGAAATCGTGCTATTGCCTTGCACTAGCGTTGTCATTTGATATTCAAGGGTTCCTAAGTCCCTTTTATCCGCATAGTGAAGAGTAAGGCATTTCGAGATTTTCTCCCAGTTAAGAGGCGTGTTGTACGACTCTAGCACGACGTCGGCATGTCCTACGATTTTGTTGCGAATTACAGACAAAATGCCATAGTACTTGGGAGTACCCCTAACGTGATCATAAATTTGGATTATTCTCTCAACACTCTTCTTCCATGAATTGAATTCATGAGCTTGCCCAGAGAATTCTCGTAGACTTTTAACTACGTCTGGTATTTTGTCAAGGTCGGCTAAATTATTATCAACTAAGTTGATGGGTTGGTCGACTTCGTTATTGATGTCGGCCGCGGGATTCATTATCGAATTAAATATTTGTCTTCCTTGTATTTGTAGCGTTTCTGCTACTAATCTGGTGATTAGTTGAACTAAATCGTTAGGATTAATACCTTGAGCAAGTTGGGGGGCAGGTTGGGGAGCAGGGCCAGGGATAGGTGGATCTGCGACGTGTTCCAGGCGTGCTGGCCTAATAAGGTTATTTTGATTTGCCATATTGGCTGAAACGTTTCAAAGTATCTAATTTGAAATAAAAGCAAGAGCACGGATGGAAATAGATAACGGCAAAGAAAGAGGAACGATTTTTTCAGATGTTATCTTAGTTCTAATGTAATAAACTTGTTTGAATAATGTTTTGTTAAATAAAATCAATTAATTAATCAATAGGTTTCTTTACACGGTTTTTAAGTTGTGCTTTTAGGATTTAACTTCACTTGTTTACTCTTATTATTTCTCTTATTATTTCAAAAATTGATTCACTTCTTAGAGCTAGACTTACAATAATAGTATGAAGTGTTGCTCCATGTGTTGATTAACGATATTTTTTGTTTTGGTGGTTCTTCTATTCCTATTCAGGCGGCTGCAGCTTTATAGTTGCTCCTTTTTGTCCTTGGTTATCGGGCTACTGGGGGACCTCTTTTCTGTTCCTTTTTATCCTTGGTTATTGGACTACTGATGGAACTCTTTTCCTGAAGTTGCGAATTAATGTTGAACGTGTAAGTTCGAAAGCCACACAATGGGCGCCAGTTAATCACTACACCGAAATAATTAATAAAAAAAATCTTTTCTAGAGCAGTTTGCTCTGACCTTTATTGAGTTTACTTCTTAACTAACTACAATCAATAATTTTATATTCGATTTTACCTCGGTACTTTGCATTCCTAAGGTATTGAATTGAATTGCAACATGAATTTCTGTGGAAATTCGCTGTATCGAGGCAGACGCTTTGTCAGCATTTCCGTTGCTCGTGTTGATGTTAACTTACACAAGCAAATAATTTTACGAGCTTTTTATGTTTTTAATTTTAAATGCTTTTGCAAAACGTCTAGCGATATAAATGTCTACCTATAGTTGCGTCGATCCGGCACTTATGCACCTTATTTAAGTTTGTGAGTTCCTTTGCAGCTTATTATATCGATCGTACTTTATTTTCTCGTTTTGTATAAGTAGTCTTTTACAAAGCCTAATTTTGTCACTTGTTGAGAAATCGGGCATTCTGCGAAAATATGTCGTATTGAGAGATTAGATACATATATTGAATCTCTTTTATTCAATCTATGACAAACCTATGTTCTGTCGTATGCCTATTCCCGTCCGCTGATCACCGAAATGAAAACCAAAAGGCAGTGTTACCGGCAGGGCAACTATTCCCTTCGACGAACTGACCAATACAGACCACTATCGCGGTGTCCACAAGGACATTCATTTGAACACCCTGAGGTCAACCCAGGCAACGATGCACAGTACGAGTATGAATTTGAGACAACACTCACAATTTTTGTAAAAATAATATTTAAACAAATTATTGTAGATACACACCGTTGACCACCTGTTGTTGAACCAACACATTAAAATATTATTCATCACACATTTGGTAACTAGCCTTAAGTCAAAGTGTAAGTATATCTAAAAGTCCAGTTACTACCTACTAATATAATCTTAATGTATACTAATGTAATTCAAAGGCATTGCAACCAATTTCCTTATAAACTCTTTTTCAATTTCCTGGACCATCCACATCTTACCGGCCCACTTAAGTGCACAGTTGACTTTTTCCAATGCCCTCAGGTGAATGCAGATTTTATTCTTTCATCGACTGACACACTTTTGCTTCCATTCACTGCTGCAATCCCAATTGGGGAATCCTACTTCAACATCTTGTGTACATGTAACACTTGCTCCTGTTTTCCCATTTTCATTTACAATGTTTCCAGGTTATCTTCTCACATGTTGGATTCTGTTTTCTTTTCACATTTACCGATGCACATAGTCCGGCTTATCAATCACATTTTCGCCCACTGATTTATTGGTCACAGATATCCGGGAAAAATTGGCCAAAAATTGGTGATCACCAAAAAGAAATAAAAATCCGCATGGATGTCCATAAGAGATAAATTGCTACTGCATCAGGATTTATGAGTCAGTGGAGGTGTGCGTGAGCTTCACTATACGCTTCGCTGTCAGCAAATTAATCTCTTGGAAACGTATTGAACTTTACAAGAGTATACGAGTAGGTATACTCGAACTGAGAGCACCCAAAGCGGTTGTGTGCTTGGCTTGGTGTTGGCACTACTTTCCCATGGTTAATCGGATTATCCGATGGGTAGGTAGTTCCGGTATCACACTATGAGCACGTTAATCTGCACCGAAAACAAATGACCAACAAAAAGCATTTTGGCGGTCAGATAACGCCACCTACGCGTCACATTATTCAATTTAATCGGTGTGGGGATTACGAGCCCCCAGATGTTTAATTTTTTTTCTTTTCGTTCAATTTTGTTAAACACTTATTTAAATTTAGATACCAAAGCCAAGTCATATCTTCTTCGTGCTAGAGAACTTGATTGTTGACATTCGTGGGTGGCTTAGTCAGACATCGACACACCACACACGACAATTGTCCAAAAGAGGTACACTAATAAAATAATTGCATGTAATTGGTGTTGCCAGTCGGACAGTGTGTTAGTCACACGACACAAATTAAGTAAGATGATTTTAGTTGGAAATTTACGAGACGACTATAGGGGTAGATGATTCGGTTTGATTTTATATAGAAATCCAAGCAGACTTATCCTTAGCATAAATCGAGAATATGTAGGTAATAATATGTACTGATGTACATATACTCACATGTAGCAAAATCCTTTAATATGGCGCTTTCTGGGGAATGATTATGCTAGCAGTAGTAACTATTTTTGTCCATTCTGTTCATCTGTTGATGTTTTATAGTCTCAAATTAGAGGAAGACACTTCCCACTTTGTAACCAAATCAATAATATCTGGCAGTCGTTAACATCCGCTCAGATATACTCAAGGTCATTTACATAAAAAAAGGAATTAAAGGGCTCTCTCGTGACATTTAAGTGGTCTGGAAATGCGGCGAAACATCCAGCGATTGGTAGGTAGACTGGAGTCAATCACCCGTTTTCAAAAAAGGGAATAAAAGTGGGTGCTCCAATTATAGGGAACAACTGGAAAACTCTTTGACGAGGTTTTGGAAACGGTGTTGCAGGGGGCTTATTCCCAAATGCGCGGCTAATCGGTTTTGCTATTCACGTCGGATTTGTATTTTTGTATTTCCAAAAGCGATATGATCCAATCAAAAGCGACAGCTATTTAGGTGAAGGATTGCTGCCGGATTTATTGCGGATGAAAAATAAACTAAATTCTTGTGACAGGAAAAAGCTGTCAAACTTTTGGGAAATAAATGAAAAATTAGAAGCCTAATTGGAAAAAAACTGGAAAGCACAGTTCGCATTTGAGAATAAGCAAAAGCGAAGACGGTCGAAATCGAAGTATCGCTTTCAATACGATCCGCCGCGAATTTGGGAATAACCCCCCTAGAAATGTGATCGAGTCACGATTGGGGTCCGCCGACCAGTTATTCACTCTTATAATGCTACTTGAGAAGGCTTGGGAGTGTGCTAACCCTGTTTACATAGTTTGTGTACAATTGGAGAAGGAATAGGACTGAGTAGGTCCTTCGATATGAAGTCTGGAGTGTACTGTAGAAGTATGGAATGGACGGTTTTCTCCTGGGAATTTTAACAAACAGTACGATCTATGTTCGGCTAAACGTCTCAAGGGTGCGTATTTTTGGTAGGCCCAGAATGAGATGGTTAGACCAAGTCCGAAATATTTTTTCAAACCGTTGCGTTGGGAGATTGCTTTTTATGGTTTAGAGCGCGTCGCAGAAGATCGAAAGTTGTGAAAGATCCACTTAAGCCTCCTACACTACATGCGAATGTCTGACTAACATACAAAAATATAACATTTGTGAAAAATCTTGGAAATTTCAGCCATTTCTATGAAGCATTAAATTATTAATACTCCTCTTCCATTAATGCAATAAATAACAAAATTGTCCTAATATTGTAGTTACAAAAAAAAATGGTTGTAAAAAGCTTTGCCTACGGTCTCGAATGGCTTCTTATATAAGTTCATTTTGAAATTTAATTGAATCGAAAATTCTTACAATGCACATTTATAAAGGTTTACGCCAAAAAAAATTAAGGCGTTGAATAGGTACTATATAACATTCTTATTTCAATTTGTTTTCTTTTTTTTTCAGAATTCTATGCAAGACTTGGATAATTCAAAATGGAAAGATTCACAAATAAAAACCGACTAAGTGCGAGTATCACTCGCGCACCGAATATTTCGTTTTTCGTACTTGGCCAGAGTTTGTGTCTCAAAACGTTATTTTATTTTTTTATTATTATTTTTATTTTTATGACTGCAAAACCAGTCAATGTGTCGCTATCAGTAGTATTTATCGTTTAACTAGGGGTACCTGATGTTGTTTCAGCCTTCGACGTAAATTGGTTTTTGAGATAGACCGGAGTTCGGTCAGGTCAGCCATCATCGTATTAAACAATTAAGAGAGCACGGTACACGCATTAACAATGTTAGGCCCTAGTTATAGCTATCATTGAAATGCGTCATTGAAAATTTTGTTTTCCGATTTTAAGACGATTAATCAAACAGTATTGGCTTTAGTTGGTATCAAAATAAAGGTAATCAATTGTGGAATTTTTTTAAGAAATTCTTAATATACTTAATTCTGACTAAAACTTTTCTTTAAATTCAATTTTATTATTTCACTGATCGAAATCGATTTCAATGAACAGCTGATTCTCGTTTCTCCAATTTGGAACCCAATCGTTTCACTGATGTGTTCGATTCTCTTTCTATTCTCAGCTGTCAGTTTTGCTTTCAATGATCAACTCTAACCTCAAAACTTAGACTCGTTAGTTGAAAAGTCACTGACAGATTCTTTCACTGACAGGAATTTTTCAATGATTGCTATAACCGACTTGTCAAAAAAATGAAACCACCATTCCACTGATTTGTTCCAATGATGCATTTCAATGATAGCTATAACTAGGGCCTAAATGAGTATTCAATTCATTGATGTTGCATAATACTTGCATTGCAATTTGCAAAATCGAATTGGAAACGCTGAGAAGACGTATTAATGAATAAGAAGAGAATGGAAACAATTTATATGTAGAGATATGAGAAGAGAAAGAGAATGAGTATTTATTGATGTTCTAATTCCAATTGGAAACGCTTAAGAAAACACGCATTAATGAATGAGAATGGGTAAGGAGTGTATTTTATATTGTAATTGACATATTTTTGTAAATATCTTGTAAAATATTAACTTTTCGGCAAAACAGTGCTGAAAACATATATAGATACGAATATGATCTACAAAATAGAAATATACGCGCGGTTTTTTGTTGTAAATCAAGAAATAAATTGTTGATGAAAATATTTTTTTCACCAAATTAAAAATTACTCCAAAACAAGATGTTGTATTGTTTTGTTACCGTTGGTAATACCGGATGTTGGGTGCACATTTAAGCCTTCTACATCAATTATTACTAAAGATAGACCTAGGAACAAAATTGGCTTAGTGTGGTCGGACAGACACGAAAAGAATAATGTTCCTCCCTATGGAAACGGAACCTTAAAAACGAATGAAAACTGTTTGAATTTAGTTTTTTTTTTTTGAAAATCAATAGGTCGCATTATTCTATTTCTAACTCTAACCTAAGGAGCATATCGCCATTTTGAAGAGCTGTCGTCGGTCGAAAGCAACGATAAATTCGCTCCGAATTTCTTCCTTTGGGAATATTTGAAAAACGTCCATACGTAAATAAACTAAAGACCATACCTCTAACTAAAGACTAATATTCTGATGAAACTAAAAAGCGGCAGGAAACGTAAACGATGCGTCAAAATGAAAGATGGGAGAGGAACGAAAAGGCATAGAATAGCCGGGTAATGGTCTTGTACAAGGTGGCGCAAAAATAACCTTCCGATGTTTTTTGGCTGTAATTTAAAAAAAAATTAAAAACTTTGATTCTTCTTGTGGATTATTTTTATTTGGTCTTTTAATTTTTTTTACATCAAGTCGAGAATATGATGTCATGTAAATGGCCGCCGCCACAGTTGATTGTCATTTGAGCCCTTTTTATGGCATTTTCCATCACTTTGGCCAAAACTTCCGGCGATAGGTCCTCACATTCTTGACGGATATTGTCTTTAAGAGCTGCAAGAGTCTGAGGCTTGTTGACATAAACCCGCGACTTCAAAAAGCCCCACAAAAAGAAGTCTGGAGCGGTCAAATCAGGCGATCTTGCTGGCCAGTGCAAATCGCCAAAACGGGAGATTAGGCGTGTTTACTACACAAATGTCAAAACAGAACTGACATCAGCATTTTCTGATAGATTTAATAGATCGAATCAACGGTCAATAGCCAAGATGGCAGATATACCTTACGTGAGCTACTATGATATATTTATCATAGTTCGGTAAAACTTTGTCAGTACTAGTCTATGGGTGCTGAAAATGACACCGGAACTACTCGAGTTTGGGAGTTGTATGCGTGGGGTTAACTAACCTTAAAAAAAAATCCGCCGGCCAAAAAGCAGATGACACCAGGTCTGGAAACGGTGCGTAATGTTATTATAAGTATAGTTATAGCTTGCACACGGTTTGCTCACCTCAATATTTTTAAAGAAACACTACGTGTTGTATATTTCATATACATAATTGTTAAATAAAGCTTTCACTTTTATTTTAAAACAAGCTGTAAAAATATAGCCCTTGCTAAAATTTGCACAACCTACACAGATTTATTTGCCGAAGCTAAAGCTGAAAATATTCTATTTGCTTTTAATTTTAATTCATAGCAAGATAACATAAGAAAATTCATAAAATTTGCACACCACAAAAAGTGTTTTAACAAAGTTAAAAATAAATTAATAATATTTTTTAAATTATGTACCTATCTATAGATTTTCAAGAAAACTATTTTATTTTTTTGTAAGTCGTTATAAGATTGGAATTTGGTAACATTTTTATCCATAACTCACATTATGTATATATCACAAAATTTGCCGAAAATAATTATTTAGAACAATTGGTGAACGGCCTAAATATTCAAATTTGGCTTCTTAGACCAAGACTTACCCTGCATTGCTCCACCCCAACACAACCAAAATAATGCCCATTTGGCATTGCAAAAGCGTTGTAAAAACTTGGGCTGAAATTTACTCCAACCAAAAACTTTATCACTAAACTTGCCATGATCAATTGTTGTAGCACACCGTTCACTGTCTCTACTAGCACACTTGTTGTTGTTATTTAAATTATTGTGAATATTAAGAATTTGTTTAAATGCCTCGGACTCATTTGTCGTAGTAGCATCATTTAACTCGGATGATGCCATTATCAACACTTTTTTTCTAGAAAACAAATACTCTTGAAATTGTTATCTATTTAGAAACCTGTCAGCATTTTATTACACTGTTGACTCAAATTCAAAAATCAACGCAACCGTGTCGGTGATTTTATTTAAGGTACAAACCGTCGAGTGTCAACCTAACCGAACCGAACACCTCCAACGTTAAACTGCAACTGAATTACTGAAATTGTATTTCCAACCATTTGCTCTGCGTTCAGATTTTCTAGCGCGAAAGTGTGCTTCTTCAATTTCCCACCACCCCCATGAGAATTAAGCAACAACCCCTCAGTTCTGTTATGACTCTGTTATGGTATGTTATTTAACAGAGCGAATTCATTTGCCTTTACTTCCGTCGTCATCGTCAATGAGAATGAAACGGGAGACGGTAATATAAAAAAGGAAATGTAAACAAATACCAAACAGTCCTCATCCCTTGCGTGCATTTGAAAACACGAGGTATTATGGCGGTCTGCCTGAACTGAACCTACATTTATGTCTCACTCCACTTACAGCACACATTGAGTGAAATTTTTGGTGGCACCTTTGTAAGCAGTTACTTCTTCTTTTTTATTTTTCTCTGTTTTGGAGGCTCGCCTTGCCTCCTCTATTTGTGCTTCATTCATAGATTCGGAATACGTTGTGTTTGTTTAGTTTTTTAAATGGATTCTGCGCTAGAGCCATGGGCTAGAATTAATGTATTACCGGTCTTTGGTTTTGATGTGAAATTGTATCTTTTATTTGCATAGTGTTGTATAGAATTTGAATAGAAGTGATAAATGTCTTGCAGCTCTCCTATATTTAAGCAGATGAAATCGTGATTATGCACTCGAGTTTGGTTTTTGGTAAATATGGCAACTAAGGCTTGGAGGGAATTTTTAATTAGGAGTGTGGAGTGGATGTGAGAATAGAGTGTATTCATCCCTCTTGAATTTCCTGATAGTTCTGAAACTACATTTTAATATGTTTTTTGTTTTCCAAAATCTGTGATAGGTATTTATTTATTATTTTTATTGTTTAAAAATAAAAGTGATTTTTGAAAATTCCTGCAAGTTTGTACTGTTTACATAGAGTACTTATTCCAGCAAATTTATTGTACGTTTATGTAACTAATTGATTTTGAATTATTATTTTTACTTTGCTAATTACAAAAAGAAAGTCATTCCTATTCCTGTTGGCGTTTGTCGTATATCTACGACTCATGTTTCGTGTCGTTGTAAAATTATGTTCAGATTTTTTTAAAACTTTTGTTAGCAATTTTGTTTTATTTTCTATGTGTTCACCATCATCTCAATTCATTTGTCTCAAAAAGGTTAAAAACACCGACTAAAAAATGAAATGGAATATGAGTCGTTTACGACAAACGTTAACGGCAATAGGGGTGAGTGTTTTTGGAAAATGTTGTTGTCTGCCTTTCGGTTTCCTTTGAGTTACAGACTAGATCGTTAACCGTATGTTTACAAATGTCCACTATACAGATAAAACCATTTCGGCTGTTCAAAAATGTTGTCGGTGCTTATAAAATAATGTTAGGTTAGGTAAGAAGGACCGATGGGAGAAGAAAGTTTTGTACAAGTTACACTTAGATGAAAGAATGTAGTTCTATTGTGATATTCTAGAACCTATCCCTCCCTTTGTCATTTACGAATTTTTTCAAGCCAAAAACAAACTTGTCTGACAGTTCTTCTTAGTTGTGAAGGATGTGTCATCCAAGGACTTTATTTCTAGTATGGCATAATGTGCAGAGCAGTGACCAAACTAACAAAGTTCAAATAATGTAGCTTTTAATAGTCCTCACACGATCTATCAGAGTCAACCCCAGAAATAATAAAATAATATTATTTCGGCAGCGTTGGTATTAGCTATATAGTTTTTTCATACCAAACTTATAAATATTAAAACAGAAAATTGATATTTGCCCTACACCAAGTCCAGTCCTCCTGATAACTGATTTGCCTGAATGTCTCTTAATTGACCCAGCTCGACCAACTCTTCCATGAACTATACCCCGATATACTTAACCTTCTCCATTTGCTTCAATTGGACTCCTCTGATATGCAGAGCGCATTCTGCTTCTGAGGACAATGTCAGATAAAAAATGTATGGGAACTATTATATTATGATTTCAGAGGTTCAATATTCCCGCAATCGCCGATGGCATTGAAATTGGCCGCGTTCCTTTGACCGCTAGTCATCCTTATGGATTCCTTATGGAGGAACGCTGGCGATAGAGATCTAGCGGCAGCGGCAAAGTGACATTAAAACCAATTTCAATTCGTATTATTTCATCTTCATGAGAGTCGAAAATGTATTTGTGCCATCATGCCGCATATTTATTAATGCACTACAATTTAAATAAACAAATACAATGTATATTAATTACATAGAAGTAACTTCACTTTCACCTTTATTTTGACAGTTCGTTATTTTTTTCAAACTAGCAGTTCATTTTGTGCTAGATTGCAAAATTTACCAGAAAAGGATATTTCACAAAATGTGATAGAGCTCTAGCGCAAATGCTGAAATGTCAGTTTTTTTTACATGGAGTTTGGCATGCCGCTTGTCATCTAGCGGTCAGTGGAACGCGGCCAATATGTCACTAAAAGAGCTCGGCCAGCTGTCACTGGTGCATTTGTTAGAATTGAGGCATTTAGAAACGCCAGAAATGGACAAATGTTGGATGGAGTTTAGACCGCGTGAATTTATGCCGCGAATGATGATAAATTCGTGAGATTACAATCCAGAGCCGATTCAGGTACCTACTCGAAAACAATATTGGTGAAGCTATTATTGAAAAATAAGGTTGTCAGGATGACCCACAGCCAAGCCAGCCGTGGTAGTCATTTGAACGAAAAAATCACACCTATCATGGAATCCGCCGGGGGAATCATTCACGGAAAAGAATATTTTGGTATCGTCGCATCCGCAAAGTGAACAGTTATCCGAGTGGGTACTATGAATAAGTTTCACTGTATCGTTAAAAACGTTCAAATCGAATTTTTCCCGAACGGGGAACTGTTCACTTTGCGGATGCGACGATACCAAAATATTCTTTTCGGTGCATAAATCCCCCCGGCGGATTCCATGATAGGGGTGAATATTCCACAATAAATCGAAAGGTTTACAATTTTTAACAAGGTATAACAACCGGTACAAAATTAAAAATCCTTAAATAAAAAAAAGACGGCAGATGTCACACACTATACTATAATCAAGTAAAATACTTTGTATACCTATAGGTTCTGGTGGGATCTCCAATCTCTACTGAAATTAAACGAGGAACTCTACTTGCCAATCACTGTTTCTATGCGGTTGAACGCAAGTTGAGTAACAAAGTCCTCCCACGACAAACTAAGCTCTTATCATCCCTCGCATGAACCCTATCAAAGGCATCAAAACGCACTCGGTTGTTTTTAGCGAAGAATTTTAAGTGTGATGTTTGGTATAGTTTGTAACCCAGAATTTTGGAGAAAAATGTACGACGATAAATTTGTAGTGGTTGTACAGTAATACAATATTATGACTACTGAATGACTTGGTGTTTGAATTTCTTTCCCTATTTTATAATTTTACTTATACAAAATACTATCGATAGATATTTCGCCTGCACTTAAATTGTTGTAAATTGTAGTCCTTTGAAAATATGTCCCCAGGAAGCGAAGTCGAATGTGATACACGAACTGACTGTTACTCCAATAAGATATACTGGGTGATCACAGAATCCGTTGTAGTGGAAATGTTTGCTATGAATTTTATTCGTAGAAAAAAAGGTCCACTACGACGGATTCTGTGATAGTTATTTCAAGGTTTGTAGCAAAATTCCGAATACGACGGATTCTGTGATCACCCAGATATACTATAAATTCCTTTTGGATGGGTAGGTTGTTTATGCGGTTTAACTCGTGGCACAGTCGATGCATTTTTCTTAGATAAGATAATAACCTGTGTCTTCACCTATAGTTGTATAGCTTTGAGGCATTTTTTCTCTATAAAGATATTCGATAGTTAATATTAAAATTCGTATCGTATCGTATAGATATTTTCCATTTGGTTTAGGGTAAAAAAAGAAATTTGAGAGGAAATAAGTTCGCAGAACCAATAAGGCTTTCGAGAGATTATTAAGCTCGTAGTTCGTAGTTGTACACGACATGTAGAAACTAGAAAGCCATATACGAATGTAGCTGTGACGTTAATAGAGAGTGCCACATATCGTACACGTACCTACGTATGTGTTGTGTACTATATGTGAGTGTCACAAAGAGATCTGGTACACGGCATGTAGCCACTGGGACCATGTTGACGTAAAAATGACGTCAATGCTACATACGTATTATGCCTTTCTATACATGCCGTGTACTATAGCCTTTACATGACAACAAGACCCGAAGCCGAACGAACGGAGCACTGTAGAGATGACCAAGGAACCTTTTTAGTCGGTGTTGAGATTATTGAAAAACCAATTCCGCTGTCTTCTGAAAGGCGAAAATTACCCAAAACGCAGCTGTTAGCCAAAACAAACCATTCGATCTGGATGATGAAAGCCAAGACTTCTGTCTACCCCACCAAATATAAGAAAGGGTATAGTTCATCTATCTACACTTAAATCCAAAGAGGCGTGTCAGCTGAGCTAAATATTTAAGGCAGCGGGAGACAACTTAATGAAGCATACACCAATTCATCTCCAAGATATGGTCGGAAAAAATATGTATGATGAATGGAAACTGGCCACATAAAATGAGACCATCTGTGCCAACTATGGAGGCATTAGTCCCCTGAACCTGAAAATCGCATACAAGTCCTGTCTGCCTTACATACTATGCATACATACACCTACATACAACCATTTGCCAACGAACTGATTGTTCATCGGTTTTAGGCCAGAACGGAACCGTCGAAATATGCACTATACTGCAGATACCGTCAAACCATCAAGAAGCCCAAATCGATAACCACCATCCGTTTATCGATTCTAAGGACGCATAATGGCAGTTTTTAAAGAGACGAGCTATTATACCTATAGAGCAGCCATGTCTAGTTTTGGCATCCATGACAAAGTCTGCAGGGGTCTTATTCGGTATTCCCAAATGCGCGGCTGATCGCTTTTCATGGCGGATTGATATTTTTTGTATTTCCAAAAGCTTTCAAAAGCGATAGCTATTCAGGTGACGGATTGTCGGCAGTTTTATTGCCAGCAATCCTCATACAATAGCTATCGCTTTTGGAAATATAAAAACACCAATCCGCCATGAAAAGCGATCCGCCGCGCATTTGGGAATAAGCCCCCAGCTTTGGGATCGCTAAAAAAACTGAAGATGGTGTGTGACTGTAATGGAATACATACGCAGGCAGAAGTGTGCGACTTTAAAATGTAACCCGTAAAATGTAAATTTTGGAAATTGTAATTTCAAAGTGAGGAATTGGCGTGGCGCGTGGCATATATGCAGACGATAAGGACATCGAACTTCGCTATGACTTACTCTATAGGAAACGCCTGCTACCAGGGCTTCAAGAAAACTTTGCAAGAACTAAACTCAACTGACAAAGGACGAATATCTATGATAAATGTTGTGCAGTTTAATGTGGTTTTCCATTGGGACATAAAATCAATCTTTGTTTTGTTCCGGATCACTTTTCGTGTTCCATTGGGACAAAAAATCAATCTTTTTTTTTGATTCGGATCACTTTTTGCAGATCTCGATAATTTTTGAGATTTACACATACTCTCACTAATACCAATATACCTTGCACAGCTGTTTTACGTCATTCAGAATTTTTTTTTACGAAAAGCCTCGTGAAAAGCAATTATTGAGAACAAAAACGTGTGGACTTAATTTCGGAGCAGTATTACTACCATCTTCGTCTTCTTCATCGTCATCTGTGCTCTGTGGATTTCGATTCTTCGTCGATATGATTACCCACATTAAATTCGTATGTTTTCATCGACAAACGAAAAAAAGTGTGCACAGCTGATGCACTGTCTAATAACGCACTAATACATTTACAAAAGCAGATCAATCTGCCTATCGTGTTCCATTCGCCACGAAAAATCTGAGATCTGAAATAAAAATCTGATGGTCCCAATGGAAAACGACATAAGTTTAAGTCTTTTGATTGAGGGGATAATAGTTGTTCATGTCATCAAGGGAAAACTAATCTAATTCTTGTAATACGTTATATCTGCTTCTCATTAAACGGTATTTTATTTATTTTGGACCACAAGCACTTCCCAGCCACCATTTAAATTATTTTCATTTCCTAAAAATCGTCATTTGTGTTCGCTTTCCAGGCAATTCAAAGTTTAAAATATCAACCCAATCCATTAACATACTACCACGGCATCGCAGGGTGTGGGAAAATCATTAGTTAAACACAATTTTGGTAGACCACTATGTAAGCAACTGGACACAAAGCGTGCGTTGGAATAATTTTAATCGCCACTCGCGACATAGCATAAAGACAAATAATTAATGTCTACGGTGATGCTTCCCGCGGTTTCAAGGGACTGCCACAATGTTCACCAAATTCCTGTACAAATAATCTCCAATCCCAATAAATAAAACAAGAGTTTTTTTTTTTTTAATTTTTATTAAACCATAATTTTCATTTATTCAAATTAGGAAAGTTTTTTTGTTTATTTTTACATTTAAAAAATAAATAAAAGAAATTAAAGAGATGTTTCTTTGCAATTTATTTTTCTTTCACTTTTAATTTCATTTGTTTGCTTTTTATATTTGTTTGTACATAACTACATTATATACATCAACGATATTAAAATATATAACATAAAAGGTTTTCTTTTTATAAAGGGAGACAAACACAGTGTAGGTAAAGGTTTTTTTTTACGACAAAACTTAACTAATAATACACTAAAACTACGAACTAACTTCTAATTTGTGTACAGAAGAATGAGGAGGGGGAGGGGTGGGGGGTAAATGAACTAAGAACATGTAAACAAACTATGTTTGTTTTAAGTGTTTGTCAATTTAAATAAAATCTAATAATTCAACAAAAGGATATAGAAGACTTTAACAAAAATTTCTTATTAAACAAAAACAATATTTTATCACAAACTATAAAAGAAAATCTGGAAAAATGTATACGAATAAGTACTTTTTATTAAATTCAAAAAAAAAAAGTATGGAAGAACAAAACAAAGGAGGGTGACAAACATTTGTTATTATTTCCTTTAATGTGTGATAGATAAAAAGTGTTGATTATTTTGTTGCTAAGAATCTTAATTAAAGATATCTTTGGATAGATAAAGAGCTGATGAGCTGGAATTTCGCATATAAGCTTCACGGAATTTTAAGGGACGCATCTTATGCATGTAGCGTAGGCGGCACTTTGTAGTTGAAAATGGCTGGTAATACCTTTTACATGCAATTGAGTACAGGAGTTAATTTGCTTTCAAAACTATTAAACACTTGTCAATCAAAAATTCAATAATTCTTCGTTACAAAGGTCTCCTTAGGCTGCTTCTTTGGCCTAAGAAGGCAATTGAGTAGTAAGGCCTTGAGGCTTATTCCCAAATGCGCGGCGGATCGCTTTTTACGGCGGATTTGAATTTTTGTATTTCCAAAAGCGATATGATCCAATCAAAAGCGATAGCTATTTGGGTGACGGATTGCTGGCGGATTTATTGCGGATAAAAAATAAACTAAATTTTTGTGACGGGAAAAAACTGTCAAACTTTTGGGAACATAAATGAAAAATTGGAAACAACTGAACAGTTCGCATTTGAGAATAAGCAAAAGCAAAGACAGCCGAAATCTATGAAGGTTTTTAATAGTAGCTTTTCCTTCCCTCTTATTTAAGTTCTGTGATATTTTTGTTATAAAAAATTTATAATTTTCCAGTAGTAAGGTAGTTTTACCATATCTCTGTAAATTGTGCAATAGTGCCTATGTGATGAACAATGTATCTTTCTGCTACAATAAAATGTTATGTTATGTTATGTTATGTAAAGACAGCCGAAATCGAAGTATCGCTTTCAATACGATCCGCCGCGCATTTGGGAATAACCCCCCTTGTCAAGAAACACTAATGAGGTTCTATATAAGATCGTCATTATCCAACTCCTGCTTTATGGCGCAGAAGCATAGACTTTAGCAAACGCGGATGAAGAAGATAGCCTTGGTCATTGTCAATGCAAAATTCTACGATTTATTTTAGGAGAAGGAGATTTAACAACGAATTCTACGACCTGTATATCCACATCGGCCTGGTCAGACAGGGAAGTTCTATTCAGCTGTCTATGTAGAGCAATTGAAAATACTATAACGCTTCGGCCCGAAGAGTTTTCAATTCCAAACAATAGGATTAATGCAGTGGACAGTAGAGAAAGATGTCGTCTTAGGACGTGCATACAAGTAGAAGAGGACATCAACCGACTTGGAGGTAATTATCCAAAGACTGCGCTAACTTGAGAGGCATATTAGTTGATGGCAAGATGCACCTACCTAAGTAAGTGCCAAATAAATATCTGATTTTTGTTATTTATACTATTTTGACTATTTTGACTATAAAATCCTTTCATGACATCTACGCAAGTTCCACCCTCTGTGAAAAGTTTGAACTACATGTTGACAGTTTCTTCAATTCTTATTACAAAAGTAAAGAAACTGACCTTGGGCATCCGCGTAGTGAGTAAGTCGCAGGGTAGGCGTCTCAATAAAGTCCAACGATAACTTTATTATTAGCATTATGCGGAGTTAAAACTTATAGCACGCTCGGCATGCTGGGTTCGTTGGATCTGCTGTTTCACGAAGAACGGGTCGAGGCGAGTGGTTTACGAGAAGACAATGCAACAAAAATGCTTAAGTCCGCCAGTATTAAGATTGGTTGGGTGAACTGCCTACCGCATTCGTCAGCGCATGGCACTGGCAAAATGATTCCGGTGCTTGGCTTTCGTTATACCGGTCGATATCGTTTGCTAGATGTGGGGAAGGGATCACATAGCCAAGAAACCATTATGTTTCGATGTAGTGAAACTGAAAAACCAGGGAACGCTCGGTATTTAAAAAGACACTGAACAACAGCCACGAAATACATACTGGCAGAAAAGATAAGGCAAAAAGTAGTCGGTATTGCCCTAATTATAGTGAGTCCTTCAAATCTTTGTTTGGTTTAGCTGGATAGACGATATGTCAAAGAAGGCAGCAATGTAGACCTCTGGAACTGGAACCCATGCTGTGCTCTACTACTTCTAAACGGCACACATCTAAAAAGTTTTAACGTCGAGATTTTAAGCAACTTAAATTAGGCAAATATGTAAAACAAAAAATTCAAAACACCAAAGAACTACGAATGAGTCCGGTGATTGCAAGGAACGATGTCTAAGTAACCAAAATTCGATAATTTCTGTGAATTTTTAGACTTTCTTTTTTAGTGCATGTCTCTTGTTTTTTTTTTGTTCAATATATAATTGTATTTCTCTGTGTTCTGTTTCATACTATGCGCGTTTCCCGAACAGCAGTGAAGTTCGCCGTTACAAGACATTATTTTATATTGCATCAGATGGGCCATTAGTTTGTGTTATAAAAGAATGAGTTCGGTGGGCTGGATAATAGGGTGTATTGTGGTGCGATAGGTATTACAAAAGTTTGGATGGATTTCAATGAAGAGCAAAGTCATCAAGGCCCTTATTGTGATTGTCGATCAGCGATCGTCACGACAATTGTCGATTGCGTCGATTGATTTACCTATTCGTACGCACTAAATGTTTTCACTTCCAAGAGAAAGCATCGACCAGACATTTGTAATCGACTAAAAGCGACTGTCAAATCAACAAATATCAATCGCAAACGACAATCACAGTTGTCGATCAACGATCAACTATCGACACTCACAATAGGGGCCCAAAATAACAGTCTACTTGGCATCCAAATATCCTAATATGTCCTGTTAATGTGATTTTCTGATAGTAAACAGTTTTAGTCAAACTTTTCGTATCAGATTGAACTGTTTTAGCTAACTCGCTTTTTAATGGACTAATCGTAGTTCTTCTGCTTCAGAATTTTATTATGAATCTTTTTATAGACATTAAATATAAATCTTTGTATGTTAATTTAAAATATATATGGGATGACTAACACGTTTTGTGTACAAAAACGTCTGACACCAACATTCAGAATTTTTCCCTATTAAAACCATTTGGTACTGAAAATTAGATGGGTATGTAGAGACGAACCCGAAAGCCTTGCAGCTCTAAACCCTTTGTTATTAAAAAAAATAGGATTTTGTATTAGGCACTGGCTTTTTAATTTGAATGGCCCAATACGCTAGTATCACTAAAACGTGCTAAAGAAGCTATTAGGAATACAGATTTGCAACCAAATACAGCTCAACATCGTTGCCTCGAAAAAGTAAGATTTTTAAACAAGTTTTCGTATTCATTCATAGTTTTGATGGTTGTACGACCTTAATATTCGGTGCAAAAAAATTCTAAAATAATTGCAATGCACGTGTTGATTAACCACTAATACAAAAGAAACAGTTGGAAAACCGTTTAAACTTCATCTATGCTGCTTCATTATTCGACTCACGAATAGACTTTTTGAGGATTCTATTTTCAAAAACTTTAAAGAACTTCGGACCACTTTTTCCATAGTTTACACAGTTATAGACAGTAAACTATTAGTCCACAAGTTTTAGAAACTCCGTTGATTTGAAAGTCCAGCTCTACCAGCCTCTTCACATAGTTGTTGCATTAAATCGTTTAACTATTAATTTGTTTAGTATAATGTAGTAGGTATATTCACTTTAGTTATTTCATATAGATACTCTTTCTTGAAATTAAGTTTGTTATACATGTTTAACTAATTTGTTTAACTATTATTATTTTTTTGTTTTATTATTATTAATAAGGTAGGGTATTTCATATACATTGGTTTGCTTTTTGTTTTCTTCATTTCATATTATATTATGGGTAACTTTCTTCATTTGTGTATTTGCAAACAAAAATGTACTCCACATTCTTTATCTTTCAAAATATTAATAATAATGTAAGGGTAAGTTAATCTACAGGTAGGATTTCCAATATTTTTATGTTTTTACTTTTTTCACTTAAAATTACCTTTCGACAATAATTAATTATAATTATTTTATTTTGTTTCATAGACATTTAAATTAAGGTACGAAAGTGATAAAAAGTGAATTTGATACATAATATAATTTTGTATGTTCTTTTAAAATGTTCACTCGTAATTCAGGTTACCAATATCTAAAATAATTCACTTTATTCCAATCATTGTTATTTGCTTTTACTTTTTTGTTTATTTTTTATCACATTAAAATGGGTAAAAAATATATGTAAACTAAAATAAAACGATATTTATAAGAATAGAATTTTTGTTTGTAAAAAAAAAAACTATATAGATCAAAGGGCATACTATGTAGTAGTATACGCCTCGTTTTAGTTTCATCTCAAAAAATATCACTTTTTTGATTTATGTAATATAAAAAGGTTTTATTATTTTGTTGTTTAGACTTTAAATAAGGTACGTAAAAAAATTATATTTTTTTCTTTGTTAAATATGTATATACTTTGTTTTGTTATTAAATTTAAATTATATTTAGTATCTATGTATGTAGGTAGTAATATTAAGTGGTTTGTAGACAGGGGTCTTTTTAGTACTTATCTATTAATTACAATCATGTGAGAAATTTTATGGTTTTGGTCAAATCTGGGTTTTACTTTATTAAGCACAAGATGCATGTTTTATTTAGAGAGTGAGTGTCATCCACAAATTCACCAGAGCCGATTGTAATACGTGACTTCGAGATTGTAGTCAATTTCGAATCGGCTACCAAGAACGAACCTATGCTTTAGGTTTCAACAAAGTGTCATATCTGAACTGGAAAGCTGTTGGCTGTCACTGGCACTAACTCACGGAATTCGGAGTGATATCCAGTGATCGATTTAGCTGAGCCATAAAACTTTGCAGTCCACTTTCGTCGAAACAATAGCCTACCAAGAGAAGCAATCCAGTTTAAAAGTTAAGAGTTAAAAGCATTCAGTCTTCGCAAACTTTATTATATTTAGTCGAAAATAAGTTGGAAATTCAGGTAACCAATAACATAGTTGAAGACTTGACTGTGGATGAGTTTGACAAAAGTTGTCAATTTTCAAAATCTAGTCAAGCTATATCGGAATGGAATTACACAACATTCTTGGTGTTCAAAATACAGGTCCTGGATTGCTCAAACCAGCTAACGAATATAGACAGTTGCGACAAACCCTTAACAAATTCAAGAACGATTTCGACAGTTTGTTGATTGCATTAAATGTCGTAGTGAGATATTGAACAAACTGGGCGAAACAGGGTACGGACAAAATTCGCAAGAGGTAGCAATGGGAATAAAAGACGTCATCTGAAGACCTCGTCTAATTATTGAAAAATGTTCTCATAGACGAATAATTCAATTAGCTATGTATATTGTTTGGTTTCGTTTCTAGGGGCATCTCTTATATTACTCGTATACATTATTTACTTTAGTCCTACATGATTTTATGTGGCGCGTAACAAACCGATGAATAAGTACAAGTATATTTAATACGCGATTTTTATGAGATCTAACATTTTAATAAGGTAAAATAAAAAAAAAAAAACAAAATGAATTAATGAAGTATGTACATACATATTTAGTCGGTTTAAGCATTTGTTCTTGACACTTCAGAGTTATTCCAAACTGTCGTTATTCCATACGCGTACATGACGTCGTCTTGTATTAACGATTGCACCACAGGTACTCTTAGGCCTACTCCCTTGCAGCTGGCATATAAACAAACGAAGCTCTGTCCACGAAGCAGCAAAGTTTCATTTGCCACTAAGAAAAAGCGACTTTGCTGCTCCGTCGACAGAGCTTCGTTTGTTTATATGGCAAGCTGCAAACAATGTACAACCAGCTGCAAATGACGAAAGCGGGTGTATGACAGTTGGCGTTACTCTGTGCAGATACTCAAAATATTTATTACAGGACAACTAATCAGTAAAGTTATGTTATGTATTAAAAAAAAATGATATATGTATGTATAAAGTTAAAAAAAAATGTTTAACTATAAAATAAGTAATTTTTGCCCAGTCATTCAATTCAGTCTACATTGATTACAATACAAAATATAAGGAATTCAGAAATATAACATGCGAGTACATAGTTGAGATGTCCCTATCACTCCTCTGTAACTAGCCGAAGATACCAATTGAGAGAGGATAGCGATTCCTGTTTCAGAATTTATATTTCTAAGTTCGCTCTACTTTTATGTAATTTGTTATGTTGATTAGTAGATGAAACTGAGGAGAGAAAATGCACTAGTGACGCAATGACGTAGAGTTTGCAAGCGTTACATGCATGAATTTGTTCGCGTACCAAGTTGATTACGATTCGAGTCGTAAAGATTCAGATTACCTTTATTTAGACTTCAAATTGTATACATTTAACGAAATACTAATTAAACACTTTAATACAAATTAAACACTTTGAACTGTAAACGTATTGCATTACCATCTCTATTTTCATAGATAATTATTCACTCTTATTCCCGTTGGCGTTTGTCATATACGACTCATGTGTCGTGTCGTTCTAAAAACGTTATTCACGTTTTTTTTTTTAACTTTTGTTAACAATTTTCTGCTAGGTTCCACATTTCACTTTCACTCGAAATGAAATCGGAAATTAATTTTTGTGTTCTGCATTTCACTGTATTTGATTTCGATTTCAAAATTTTTGAAACTGAGACAAAGTGGAATTGATTTCAAAAAAATGTCGGAGTTTCCGCATCGCTCGAAATGCAGAACACTGAAAACGAATTCACTCGATTTGCAATTTCGATTTCACTCGATTTCTGGAACCTAGCTGTTTGCTTCTTTTTCTATGTATTCACTGTAATCTCAAATCGTTTGTCTCAAAAAAGTAACGGACACTGACTTAAAACCGAAATGAAGTATTAGGCGTTTACGACAACCGCCATCGGGATGATTGCTACATCCTTTTCTTGTGAAATGTGAACGATTTCATGTGTGAGAGAACACTGAAATGTGTTATTTGAGTGAGAACGCTCTTGCTCGGGGAGCCATGGTGCTGCTTGTTTGACGTTTGACTCAGACAAATAACGATGTCAGAGCTATATCCTTTTCCATTGGTTTTACGTTCATGATTCTGATATCCAATGGAACAAGAAAACTCCTTCTGGTCGACTGGTGAAATATCAAAAATTAATCTATGGCTGCTGCCAACTTACTTGCATAAAATAAATAAATTGTACTTGTGTAAGTGATCCTGACTTGTAATCGAGAAACGGAATTCTCTTCTCAGGATCATCAGAAGGGTATTTTTTGTAGCAATGGAACGGTTTCAGAAATGGTTTTATTGATTCCGGGCGCTCCCGAACGCTTAGTAAACTAGTGTTTGATGGGTACATTCTTCTTGAATTTAGTTTCAAGCTACATAAACTGTCAAATAGCAACCACTTTTAGATAAACAAAATTGATTTGAAATTCAGTTTTTTTTTTAAGATTTACTTTTTAAATTTAAAGCCCAGTATCCTGCTCGTGCTAAATTGTATCTCCCATATAAAAATATCTACAAAGATAAAATGTTGCGAGACAGTTTAGCAAAGCCAGTATCCTGTTCCGCCCGCTAAATTCTTAGTTTCATATAGATAGGACACACCAAAAATGTCAGTCGGGTATAACAATATCGTGTGTTATACGCACTGCGTACGATTTTGTTATTCCCCCCAGAATAAGTCTCCATTGATTTAGCTCGCGAAAGAATTATTGTAACTGTGAGGTACATTAAAAAGGCGCTAAATTTTGACATTTACGAAACAAAACAAATTCTGGATTGACTACTTCATGGAAAATAGTGAAAAATAAGAAAAATCAAAATACATTTGCCAATAATAAATGTGTGCGTCCCCCATCTATATTCTAAACTACGAATTTAGCGACCATTTATCAGTCGTGCTACTGCTGAGGAGAGAAGTGTGGTCGCTAAAATTAAGCGTGAGCAGGATACTGGGTTAAAGAAGAATTTATAACAGTTTTCAGTTTTAACGTACGTTTAATTACATATCTGATTACATAAATCTATTTGTTGGCACCCTGTACGTTTTTACTCGAAATCAATACAGCCCCTAGCCGCTCTCTTAATGGTTCACATATTTACCCCTATCGTGGAATCCGTCGGAATTGAGTTTCACTTCACCTATTCGATTGCCTTTCACCTTCTACTGCTATCGTGGAATCCGCCGGAAAAGTTTCCTTATCGACACGTTTTTGGCAAAGGTAGTTTCACTGTCAAACGACGGTCTTTCATTTGTCAATACAAATCTGTGTAGCTGCATTCGTCGGAGGATATGAAAAGTTTGTTTCAAAAGTGATTTAGTGTTTGTTATGTAATAACGTAGGTATACGAAAGCTCTATTCCAGGAAGCATAAGAGGAAGAACGACATGAGCGGTGTTCTCAGAGAAGTATACGAGATAGGTTAAGAGGAGTAGTGAATGATATCAAATGTGAAATGTGTTTTTAGAATTTTTATTTTTTGATTTCAATAAAGTTCAATGCTGCACAGATTTATTACAAATGTTCGGCTTAATAAAGCAGCTCTTTAATATGTACATTTTCTTAAACGAAATTCTCCCGACACGTGCAGCAAGCATGAAAACCTATGAAATCCGCAATGTTTTTGATGCGAGGGAGAAATATCATTTCGTTCGGGAAAAATTCGATTTGAACGTTTTCAAATCACATTACCCACACGGGGTATTGTTGTTCACTTTGCGGATTTGACGATACCAAAATATTTTTTTCCGTGAATGATTCCCCCGGCGGATTCCACTATAGGGGTTATTATGATAGAAATATGAAAGGACACCTGAACGCTCAACTGTTGTTATTTTGTAATCTCCATTTACGACCACACGGCATACTCTATTCAATTATAAAATCATTGTCCAATACCATACATTTCTCACAAATGAAAGACCAAAAATTGCTTTAAATTGGTCTGTAGTATTATAAATAAGAGCAAAGAGTTCCCATCTTTTAAAATAAGTAGTTCATATATGCAGAAGCAGATTCAACAAAAGGTTTTCCCGTGCCATTGACTAAGCTAGTTTCAGAATGAACAGATATCTGACGAAATGAATTATGTATGTATCTATTTTCAAAGCAAAAAGAGGCGTATTAAAACCTTTTGTCGAGTCCAAGCTAAATTTTTATTTTATTTTAAATGTTAAAAACATAGAGAGGGAGAGGAAGAAAACGTTAATTTATTTCAAAAATTATTAACACAAAACTTATGTGGTATTCCATTAGTAGATGCTTCCCATTCAGCAATCTGATTTTCATTGCTGACAAAAGAAACATTTCCACCATAATTTATTCACGATGCCTCTGATTTATTAGGATCTAGATTAATTTTTGCAGATCTAAAATTATTTCGACAACTGTTAACTGTATAGCTGATGCAATATTTTCACTTCTACCACCGTTTCAAAAAATTCGACCAGCTAATAAAAAGATATTTCAACTTTTCCATATTACATAATAAGAAAACTAAATTCAGAGGCACTTAATTTAAATGAACAACATTTTCCAATTGGGGCTCAAACGGAATACATGCATGTACGGTACGTACATTGATACAATGGCTATGTAGCACTTTGGTATTATTCAAATGTCGGAATTGACAACAGCAATAAGGATTAATGCACGTATCGTTTATTTTATCCATGGGATGTCAAATAGCTCATGAGCTGGCAACGCTATACTTTTATGAACGTTTGAGTTTATGGCATTGCCATATAAACCAGCGCAGCACTGCTAGACTTATGTCTTTTTCGGTTGGTCGTCCAGAACCGTCCGGAAGAACTCTCCGCAATTCTGAATTCAAATTCAGAAGCAAATTTCTCTTCTTTTCAGGTGAAGAACTGTCAGAGCGTTTGGATTGCTTCCGGACGGTTCTGGGCGACCAATCGAAAAGGACATTATCTGCTAGGTTCCACATTTCACTTTCACTCGAAATGAAATCGGAAATGAATTTTTGTGTTCTAAATTTCACTGTATTCGATTTCGATTTCAAAATTTTCGGAATTGAGACAAAGTGAAATTGTGATATCGAAAAAATGTCGGAGTTTCCGAATCGCTCGAAGTGCAGAACACTGAAAAAGAATTAACTCGATTTGCAATTTCGATTTCACTCGATTTCTGGAACCTAGCTGTATATTTAAGTGTTTAGCTACTATTACATAAATGTCAAAAATCGTGTCAATTTTTCACAGACGTCAATATAACGTCAGATTTTTCCTAAAGTTGTTGTCTAATGTCATGTTTAATAGTAGCTTTCATAAGCCACCAAAAACTAAGCTTCCCAAGCTATAGTTTTGGTAAAACGTTGCTAGCTCTAAGTCTAATAAAACAATTACAAAAGCAGATCAGCCTGTGTTCATCCATATGACAAGATAAGGAAAACCACATTAGACAGATGTCTCTTAAACGAACAAAAATGTTATTCAATATAAAAATAATACAAAAGTAACGACATTGATCTGCTACATGCTTGATAAAAATTAAACTGGCGGCGAGAATCTGAACCTAAGATAAGCGACCTATATTCAAACGCAAAGACTAAGCGATAAATTATTTGCGAATTTAATTATCACTACTTTTTGCTATTTTCTCGAAGACTCTTTTCATGTTCTAAATTCTGGAAAATCCGATAAATCTCGCTCTGAGTCACAATAGACTACCAATGTCGCTTCCGATGAATGGGTCGTAGTTTTCAATTGATGTTTTGTTAAACACGAATAATTAGAATCGAACATTTTGTTGGAAGTCATAGGCAGTTAGCGAGGCCTTTCAAAAATCTGGATCACTATTGTGAACCATGATTAGAAGTCCGTGATTCGTATTTTCGCTATCACACCCGTGTGTAGTTTTCTAGTTTTTGCACGCGATATTGCCTTGCTATACTGGAAAATCAATCGCCATTACTAATGACCATTGTAAGGAGTTCACAAAAACAATTTTTTCCGTAAAAATGCCGCTATTGTGAGCTTTGGCAAATGTAAAGTCGAGACTAGAATTTTTTTTATAAGTTGCTATGTGCCTGACTAATGGTCACTGTAAACCTTCACCTCAAATATATTGCATGTCACAATGATATTTTCTATGGAAAATTTTTATTATTGTGAGCTTGTAGAATATATGAACACTAAAAACAATAATTAGTACCGCCCGATGTGTTTCGTGATGGACCCAAAGGCTGATAATCATTTTTAGTGTCCAGGTCCGAAATTGTTCAAATAAAATAACCTTTATAACCTTTCAAATTATTTAAGGCAAAGGTTAATAATGAATAATACTAGACCCACCGTGAGATTTCTTCGATAATTAAAAGAAATTTGCAAATTACCACAGGACGTTTGTCAGGTACATAATTGTGTTAAATGTTAAATTGAAGTAGGTGAGTATGTTCTTTCATATCAATTCGAGACAACAGGCAGAACTGAACTTGAACTAATAACAACAAATTCCATACTTTCTGACTAAAACCACGAAAAGCTTTTCATTCCTCCTCTCCCTCTCGCTGTCTTCAAAAATGTACCTCTCGAAATTGAAAAAATAAGGAAATCTATTCATTTAGATACACGTATCCCTTATAAAACTAAAAACGTTTTTCAATATTTTTTTCTTTAGTTTCTAATAAAAAATAAAATGAACAAAAAAAAGTACTAAAGTTAAAATTCGTAATAATAATTGTCTGTATGCATTTATGCAATACGTCTACTAAGTACGGTTGTACATTTGCTTTCACTTTACTTTTATGGTTTTATACATAAATTTTTAAATTGTTGGGTTTTTTTTGTTTTTGTTAAATTAATAATGGGTACTAGATCCCATCGTCTTTGTGGTTTTTTACTCACCACCCCTGGCATCAGGAGGTGCAGAATTGTTCTTCTGTTGTTAGATGGGGCGATTGTGCTGTTGCTTCTGCTACACCTGCCAAAATTTCTGATGCCGTTGATGGACCAATTAATGGTGCATTGAGCAGTGACGATGGTGAGGATGATGTTGAAGAGGCACCTTCAGTTGTATCGGTTCCACTGCTGCTCGGGCTGCTGCTGCCTGGGCTTCCGCCAATCTTCTGTAAAGTTTGCAGCTGTTCCTCATTGATTGTATGTTCGGGGGAAATGTTTTCTTTGATTTCGAGTTTAACGTCACTCGGTATTGTATCACAGTCATGATGGAGTTGTTGGGGCAGCTCCTGATTGAGAGTGCTGTTGTTGGTAGCCTCATTGCCAAAGGCGATGTTCTGGCGAAATACTTGCTTGCTAAAATCACGTAGCTGCTTAGAGGCTGCGTCAAAGAAGGATAGAGGGCCTTCGACTGCGGATGACGCGACCACTGCGGTGGTGGGGCCACTTGCTGTGTAGCCGCTGGAGACTGCTGCTGCTGTTTGAATGACTGTCGTCACTGGTTTGCAAATTTCTGTACCTAACTTGCACCATGCAGGAAGTTGTGTGGCCGAGGGTGGAGATCGTTTGCGCACTGGAACTAATGACTGTTGATCTGCTTCGCTTGAAAGTGCTCCTGCTTCGCTCTTAGATGCGGATTGGGTGGGCTCTGGTACGTAACTTCGTTGCAATACCGAGTTCTGAAACATACTAAGGAGGCGGTCTACCGTTGCGGGATATGTGGAATTTGGTATCCACGAGACTTTTCTTGCTCTAGCGGCAGCGGCGGGTTGTGGATCGTGCGGTTCTTGTGATTCTTGAAGCTCATGTGGTGCTGAGGATGCCGTGGATTGTGTGGTTGTGAATTCTTGTGCACTTGAACATGTCGTAACTGCTACGGAATTGATTAGACAACTATTTATGGAACTATTGGTGAGAGTTCGTTGGTCTTCCTCCACAGTTGGCGCGGGCTGTGAAAGAATTTCTTCATTTTCTACTTTAGTTTGGGGAACAGGTGGTGATGAAGCAGTCGCAGCATCCACTTGATCATTTGGTTTCACGGTATTTGTACTATTATTTACTATTAATGGATTTGGATTTGTTTTGGTATCTGTTGTTGTTGTTGCGGTTGTTGTTGGTGTGTCTGCAGGAAACGATGGGCCCTTTGCACCCTGTTCCTCTTCTGCAATAGGTGGCGTGGCTGGTGTTGTCACAATTTTAGGCTCCTCAAACGCACGCGATGGAGGTGATCTCGTTAAAGGTGGCGTTGTTATACTAGGCGCTGTTGGTGGTGATGGTGATGGTGTTATCGGTGGTAGAATACGATGTGCTATGGGTACACCAGGATCCTCATAGATCTTCATCACTTGGAACCTAGAACGTGGCGATGTTGAGAGCCTCTTAATGGTTGTTGTGGAATCTTTGGAATTGATGAGGACACCAGTGACGTCTTTAGCCGTGCATAGCGGTGTCGGTGAAGGCGATGGGGATGGTGATGGGGACGGGGACATTGGTGATGTAAGTGGACTAACTTCCGAAACACGGAATACTTGAAACCGACTTTTCGACGGACTTGGCACTGGGGACGACGACGGTGAGATTGTGGGTGGGCTTGGGATAGGAGATCGTAGACGAACACCGGTTTTCTTTTTCACCTCAAGTTTACTGCTAGTAGGTGTTGTGTTGCTATTGCTGCCGTTGGCCTGGTCAATGATCGCTCGTGGTGGAGCGGTATGGCAAGTTAAGGAGATTTTGCGGGAGCCCAGGTAGTAGCCGACGCGGCGTTTTGCTGCTGGCACACTGGTCGTCTTATCAGTTGTTGTCGACGGTGGAGGTTGATTTTCATTACGTGAGCAGAGAGAACGAACGTTCTCTAGGACTCGAGCGTAGTCCAGTTGCGCATCGCTGCCAATCTGTAGATGAATAAGAAGATTATCAGTAAAATAAATTGTGGGTACATGCGAGAGGATATTTGAACTGTTTTAAATAAACTTGCTGTTATGCATTAACAGAAAAGTAAACCTCCTCTCGATGGTGACGATGTTGAGCATGAGCTTATGAATTTCTTTACAAATTATAAGGGATGTGACAAAAAGAGCAAAAAAAAGTAGGTAATGACAGCATTCATAACTCAACTATATAATATGTAGTAATACAAAAAAGGAAATACGAAAAATTAAAAAACATACAACGGCCCTCCAACTAATCAATTTATTGTATAGAGCAAGGCACATAATTATGAATCGATGTAATCTGGGTCCTTTTGAACACAGGATCCAGATCACAGTATCCCAAGTCTTCCTAGTTGTCCGGGCGAGGCTCCTACAGCGAAGAAGAATTTCTGAAGAAATGAAGTTTCCAGGAAGGCCAATATAATCCAAAGTCCCTTGCTACTTTCAATTGTGGCGCTCTGCCTATCGCATCGATGTAGGCTCTCTTATTTTATCAACCTTTGTTCCATACTCGCCATTTGTTTTAATATTGTTTGCATATTCAAATATGTATATATAAAATAGACCTTTGATAAGTGCTCAGTATTGGGGATACCGATGCCTCTGCAGTTGGTTCAGTTAAGGAAATTTACTCCTTATCTCCAATCTGCCTCTGTAGGAATTCTTCTTGCGGTAAACACGAATGTAGGTAAATGATATCTAAAAGCTGAACAAAATTTCTAATTGAAACATGAATCCTACATGTTTGGCTTACAAGGTTGACATTATGCTGTTTTGTTCTGCTGGTTTTTATGTTTTGTTTGTACTGCTACACGTTTTAATCTCACTACTTCTACTGTTACATTAGACGGACCAGGTCTCCTAAGTTGATCTTGTTAGTTGGCGTTTGGCAGCCATTTTTGGCTATATTTTGAGTACCTACGTAGATTGATACACCTTATACTGATAATGGATGAATGGAGTTGCGAACATACGTGATGGTTGTCCAGCTACTACATCCATTGAAACGCATGCTTTCTTCAAAAGTTGACTTTAAAATATGTACTTCTTGGCAGTCCGGAGGGGTTTCTAGTAGTTTAAGGCATTCATTACACTGTGAAAGGCGGCTGTTTATATATTGGCAAGTATCGTTATGTTTTCTTAAATGAAAGCGTCACCTCAAGGGCGAAATTTCCCCATCCACGAACTAGCAACACGTGACTAAATTTGTTGTTGCTTTATACGTTAAAGAGATATAATTCCGTGACGTATTGCTCGCTCACGAATGCGGTATTTAAATACTTACAACAATGTGTGCATTTCTAGCTATATCAAGGTTGCGAGGAGCAACCTTTCTTATAAACAACCCAGATCGATAGGTTTGAATTTTTCAACTTAAAGAGTTCTGTCGCACGAATAAGATCAGTCCTATTTTCAAAAGAATAATACAAAATCGGATCCGACCCAGTAAAATGCAACTTAATGTTTACCACAGAAGTTGAGATGATGCTGACTGTAAAGACTGTAGCCATCAAAGAAGGTAATAGAATCGGGTATACTCTAATTTTGCATATTTTCTAGTTTCTGGATCAACTATAAGGATGACGTAAATAATGGCAATGACACCAAATAGCACTTTCCCTTCAACTTAAGTTCAACAGGCGCAAAGGGTTCAACAATAGACAAATAAATGCTACGTGAAATCAACTGAAGAGATAATCGGAAATCAAAGTAGAACAAGAAGAATAATAACATACTCGAAAACATCAATGAAACAAACTTGCTATTGTTTCAACAACAATAACAGAAACAAGCATACTCAAGTACTCACCACGCGGTGCGATCGGAATGGTGATTTTTTCCATACCCTCTCAAACTGTGTGCACATTTTTTGTATATACATTTTTGTTATATAAAATAATAATATGAAATCATTCAACTACTTACCGACAACCGCTTCGGCTCATCATCGATGTCAATTTGCGTAACACATGTGTTCGACTTCAACGCCTCTGCCAACATATTCAAACTCTCCACTTCGATTTTGTTATCACGTATGTCGATCCTCTGCAGAGTATTGTTTCCACCGAATTGCAAAATCGATGACAACGTACGTATGCCAGCGCAGCTCAAATGTGCACTCTGCAATCCAAGAGTTGTAAGTGTCGTATTCTGCGACAAACTATCACGTATTGCCGCCACAAAGTCATTGCAAAGGATATTCTTGCCGATATTCAGCAGCTCCAATGATACAGTTGTGGCTAGGAGATCAGATATCAGGGGTCCTGACTCTTTGGTCAGATTATTATTCCACAGGGCCAATGCTTTGAGGCCATGCGGTGTCTTATTACTATCTTGAGGCACATCGAATTGCTTTTGTCTGGTTAGGGTGTCGTTTTTGGTTAGTTTCTCGTTGATTTTCGTTGAGAAATTCCCGCTGCTGGCGTCACCAAGGCTGCCATCCAGCGAGTTATCACTGCTTAGACTGTCCGAGCTATGCGAACGCACACGCGTTGACTGTGTTATAGTGCAGGTGGATTCGGTGCGACGCATACCCGACGAAGGCGAGGGACTAGTGCCGGTGAGAGCGGCATTCTTAAGGGCTGACATGTCTCCACTGGAGCTGTCGCAACTGGTGTTCGGTGAGGCGGATGTTGCTAGCAAATTGCAGCTGACGTCGATCGGTTTAGGTGTCGTCACCAGCGATGGTGATGGTGGTGGTGGTGGTTCCGGCAGTCGTGACATTACTAATACCGGAGGTGGGGTGGGTGTTGGTGTTGTTAAAGCTTCTGTGGCTATTGTGGCCGTTTCAACGTCGTCTTTTTCATCGAAACGGCTGGCGAATTCCTCTGGCAAATGTCGACTGATGTCACCGTCTGAGGAGCTCTCGAACGCCGAATCTGTGCTATGTGTGTCATCGAAATCATCTAATTTTATCGTTGCATTCTTATTTACATCGAGTGCTTTTGTGGGCGTGACTATTGTAGCAGCTTCAGCTACTGTATCCTCCACCATATCGCTAGCTTCGAAAATTGTTGTTGCCACTGCAGTGTTGTTGTTATTGTTAATGTTATTTTGTGGGGCAGGTCGTTCCTGTTGATCAATTGCTGAATCTACGATGGGCGTGGATGTCATCACAGCCACGCTGCTTGTACTGTCGAAAATATCGTCACTTATGCTAATGTCGGATGCGGCTACGGTGTCTGTAGGTACATCTTCGCTGCTATCACTGTTGTTCATAGATAGCAATTTATCTAGCTTTGATTGTCCATTGATAGGCGGCGTGGTTTTTAGGGTTGTCGTCTTTACTGTATCTTCGTCGTCGTCATCGTCATCGGCCTTCGAAACCCCACCATCATCTGTCGTTGTACCATCATCATCTTCGGCGTCGTTTGCATCTGTATCGACATCAGCATCATCGGCTTCATCGTCGTCATCGTCGTCTTCTTCCTCTTCCTCGGCTGGACTAGCATCACTATCCCCACTTGTGGTATCATCGTCAGTGCTTGTGCCTGTTCCATTTGTAGAAGGGTTGCTATTTGTTACACCGTTTGTGCTGCCTTTCAGCGATTGTTGTCGCTTTTTGTATTCGGCTTCAGCGAAAGCGGCTTTCCATTCTAGTCGTTCTGCAGCGGCAGCTGCTTGTTGTCGTTCCAGTTCGGTGGACTGTTCGATTAAAGCTTTGACTATTTTCGCCAGACCTTCATCCTAAAAATTTAAAAGAGCTAGTGTTAGAACTTTTCAAGTGTACGTCATTATAATTATTGTTACAATCCAATCGCTACGATCAACTGACAGACCGAGTGTAACTAAGTACTGGGCTCAATTTTAGTAACGACGGCAGCCAGCTTGCACCTATGTGAAAAAAGGAGGAGGATCTACAATAGAGACAAGAGACTATCCAGGCGAATGTGTGAACTACTGAGCACTAGATCAGCAGATACTCAAACATCGCCCGGGACTGTTAAATAAGACACAACTAAAGGTTGTCCACAAGAAGGGGCCTTGTTCTAGATGTAGACTGGAAAAGTTAACCAGCTTTGGCATCAGGCATATACCGACGTTATACTTTTCGGGCAAGGCAAGGCAAGGCACGGCCCGGCAAAACCGTTGGTGAAACACTCCTATCGAGAATATCAGAAAAATAGAGAAGGAAAATAAAACCTTCAATTCCTAAGACAAGGTAAGAAACTTTTAGGGGACAATGACCCCATAGCAAAGCAGTCCACCTCACACTATAGGCCCAGGTAATACTGTAGGAAGATAGGTATATCAGACGATGTCTGCAGATTCTGCGACTCATTTCAAAGGGCTTTAACAAATTGATACGACATGCAGTAGAAAACTGGATTGCCAGTCATAAAACCAATCTACGACAGCCAGTGGTGTTATTAATTCTAGTGCTACATAAGTACAGGCAATTTATATCAAAACACTGCAGACTTCTAGGTGACTCCTTAAGGATAAAAACCGTTTAGAACAAAGTTAATTGTTGGGTACGTACTCGTCAATGTAGCGGCTCTACGACGAAATGCAATGAACCCTATGCTAACTGTCTATTAAGACATCGGGATCAAACAAAATCCAATCAAAGGATGCAGTAATCGCTTCGTGCCAATTTCACTCTAAGGACAGGTCAAACGGCGTAAACCTATCGAGGCCTACAAGTCAAACCAAATATTTAGTTAGTTGTACATATGTAAACTCAACTAAATAAACTGTCAACAATATTGATCTTCAAGTCGAATCTGTATTTAATTGTTAAAATCGAGTCATTTGATATGAAAAATGAATCGTCTCAATTTCGTTCTGATATGAATCACTCTACTGTACATGTACACAAGCAATCTCACGCGGAATTTAAAGTTAATATTTGCCCAAGCCAGCAATCGAATTTGGAATTTTTCGCACGGCTAAAACAAACACCATCTGAAAACTGTCGCAAGGTTATTATTACAGGCAACTGGTATTATCTGTTTACTCTGAGATAGACAATATTGACAAACAAAGACCACTTGGAGGGAGAAACCCGCAATTTTATAAACACAAACTCACCTTAATATTGTTATTGCTTATGTCAATCAACTGTAAATAGTGATTCGTCCTTAGTAACTGTCCTATTTTGTCCGCATCCGCGCATGTGAGATCATTGTGTGCCAGCCATAGCTCCCTTAAAATTTTATTGTTACGCAACTTAATACCTATGATGAGATATCATTAAAATATGAAGGACAGCAAATATGATGTATAGTCAACTTACATAAAGAGTCTAAAGGATGACCTTTCAATCCACAGTGCTCTAATTTGAGTGTGTGTAGATTGGATGAATTCAGCGCGCTTCCAAGATTGTCTGCGCTATTTTTCGACAGCGGGTTACCATGTGCATTCAACATTTGCAGTGCTCTGCTGTGGCTCACCATATAGATGCAGGACGTCCATCCACGAGATGTCATACCATCGGCATTCGATGATATATCCAATTCATTTGTAGCCTCGTAATATTCGATCATATCGAAGAGAGCACTGGCGGCAGTTTCATTTAGCTCACACGACGAGATGTCTATCGATTTGTATTGAACCTATAATGATGTGAAATGAGTTTAGGAACGGAATGTCATCAATGAAATCTATACCCTTTTGAATATCTCCTCTAAAGCTTCACAATCGGCTGGTAATAGTTTTAACGATTTTAGCGATAAATTTGGCTGACGAACAGCCGAGTTAAATTCGATGGCTTTTAGATGATCTAGGACCGATTGAATTGGGGTGGTATTGTGTTTTTGACATGATTGTATATAAAGTTCGGCAATTTCCGAGATGCTGTTTGTCATATAAACTGAAATAAAAGAGTAAGAAGTAGAAGTTGTTAGTTATTTTAATTTAGAAGTGGATATTCTGTGGAAAAAATTAAAACATTAGAATGTATCTGCTGTATCTCCGCGGAGGCTAGTAATGCATCTTACAAAATAAAACTAACAGAGAAAACAGCTGATTTCAGCTGAAAATTTTCAGAAGTCCCTGCAACATTTTATACAAGTTATCTTACTTGTAGCTATGTTTAAAGGAATAATTGTGTACCTGTGAAACTTCTTCTAGCTAAATCCCTTTGAATAATTATGTTGCCATGGTAACCTGCGATTGCAGTAAGCAAACTAGATGATAGTCAACGAATTCTAGTGGTTCTTGTCCAGGGATGGAATGATGGGGTTTTAGGCAGTCATTATAGAGCTGAGCTCAGCAGGGACTGTCGTTTCTTAGTGCCTTACCCCAGCAAACCTGGCTATGTCGCTTACTCATGGGAATACTATGGATCTTTCAAGCATCAAAACGAACTTTTTGAGGTTTGACCCAAGTATACAACTAATTACAACTGACAAAAAAAATATTACTGGAAAACTACCACTGACAATGACGATAATGACGACGACGCTGCAATCGATTACAAGTTCCGTCGCGTCGACGCGATAAATACGTAAATAAATACACGCATCATTTGGCCAAATACCAAGCGAAATGCGAAATTAAAGGAACAAGAATACGTTTCTACTAGGAAGTAGAGTTCCTCCATTCACAAGCCCGCTCCTTGCCATACACTCCGCCGTAAATCTGACATGTATTTCCATCCCCATCCAATTTCACTTTTCAGATGACTGTAATCTCGGCTTTCTACATGTCCCGTATCGCCGCTAGCCTTCAGCTTCCCGCGGCGATCATTGCACGTGCAAAGCATGTTGTTGTGCCGAGACAATATTTTTGGTAGCGAAGTTACGTTAACGTACAACCCATTGGATGAAAGCGGCCGTATATTCCGGTGCTAGAGACCTGCTTCGGGGATGTGCTGGACCGTTAATGTTTTATCCCTAAAAATCTGTCATTTTAGCACCCTGACTAGGCCTTAAAAAAGATCCACTGACCTCAGGCCCAAATACATTAAGTCGAAGTAGCTCTGCTATCCTTACTAATATTCCTGACGACACTTTCTGAGAAGCTCATGTTAGACATCTCAGAGTCATTCATATACAGCCAATTTCGACAGAGCATCTTTATTGTTACATAATAATAAGGATAACAAAAATAAAGAGTTCAGCGAAAGTGAAAAGCATACCATTCGAAACAGAGACCATAGTGGAAGAAGATTTACAATGTCACAAGCTTGACAGTAGAAGCGAAATCCTGTGACCATAAATATAAACACAATGTCGAGTAGTAGTTCCAGTTGTCACGATGCTACGGGTACTTTTATCACATATCAAGACTCAAAGATAAGGACTTCCGATACTTTTGAAAACCCCATTTTCTACTACCTTGAACTCAAGGTAACTTCTATCTATCTATCTATCTACAGATATTATATGAACAAATAATTTTCCCAAACATTTCCAAAGGGCTACTTTAACAATAGTTTCGAGGCAGCCTTACAATTCCATAAATAAATATGTAAGGTTGATAGACCGACCCCAAACTTACAAACAGCATTGTTCATTTTTGAGGGCTTGTTCAACACTTTGTCTAAAAATAAACGTTCTTAATATTGATGACATATTTCATAACAGTTCGCATAAATCTCTCTGCATTACAAGCAAATTCCATTTTGATATTTTTGTGACTCTTGCCACAGCAAACGTCCTTAACCTTTTACCCTTTTTTGAAAAAATAAAATTGAATTCGAGCTGTCAATGCGTTCGATTTCTGGGAATCCCTCGATGTGACGCACTCTTTTCATGATCGCACTTAGTCACGTGAGATTTCTTGTTATGGCTGTCGTCTCACTCCACAAAAACAAACACTTTGGCTCACATCACATCTAAAAGTGGGCGACAGAAAAGGAAAATAAATTCTTTTCATCGAGCCATTTCGAGGAAATGGCCATATGCAACAATGCAGCGGCTGAATGGTGCCGCGACATTGTTTGGGTAATGAAATATCGCCTTGACATACATTTTAGTCGCATTTAATGCTACCAGGAATTGATGACTGTGTGTGGGTTAATGGTTAACCCTCAAGTGTCAAGGTGAATCTGCATAGAGGAAAATAAATGAATCGTGAATTGCAAATAGGGATATATACCATAAAACAAGGATATGTGACAATTAAATCTTTTCCTTGACATTTTTTTCTGGTTTGATTACTTTGGAAAGCATATTGTCACGGAAATAAAAAATTCAATAGACCCTGCATTGCACTTCAAGGATATCTAACTTGGTGATGGTTGATTATGTAAAACATGAAGTCTCTGAGAAAATACAAGTCCTTGTGCATTTTGGAACTTCAAAGTCTTTTTTTGTAGGATACATTGGCCTTGCATCACGTCACATGTAGAGGGAGTTTTCTTTAAGTCCGATATAACTTGAAATTGTGTATAGGCGCAGTGGTTCCGTAATTAGTGTGTTGGACTACTTAGCGATGGGTTTCAGATTTAACACCACTGAAAACACATCTCTCTCGAAAATCCAAGTATAAATGTCCTGAAACAACTTACCAATTTAGCCGTTCGGATTCGGCAAATAATTATAGGCTCAAAAATAAAAACCTACACAAACGAATTGAGAAAATAAACATCACCCCCTTAACGAAATTCGAGATCTATCCATTTAATGTGTGCAACTTATGGAAACTCCATCCGAAACTGTTCACAGTCTAAAGCTAGAAAATTTAGGATGTCCCGAACCGGTACAAAATAGGTATTCATAGACCGTTGAAAGGCGGAATTACGAAGATAATAACTTCTGAACTAAGCATTTCGCAAAATATGGTCGGGATTGGAAAACGGGGCGTGGCATCTCCCATTCAACAAAGTTATTTAAAACACTATCTGCTAGGTTCCACATTTCACTTTCACTCGAAATGAAATCGGAAATGAATTTTTGTGCTCTACGTTTCACTGTATTCGATTTCGATTTCAAAATTTTCTGAATTGAGACAAAGTGAAATTGTGATTTCGAAAAATTTTCGGAGTTTCCTAATCGCTTGAAATGCAGAATACTGAAAACAAATTCACTCGATTTGTAATTTCGATTTCACTCGATTTCTGGAACCTAGCTGTATATCTTGACATTTATAACGGTTTAGGCTTGAATTTTAGTAAATGGACGTATATTGACGGTGGAAACCATTTTACAAAATGTGGACAGGATAAGACAAAAGGGCGTAGCACCTTTCATACTATTAACACACAACAAACTATATTTCTCGACACAAATAGGGGCTAAGCTGTAGAATTTGAAGCATTGATGTACATTGTCTTGATATAGAAGAACATATTTAAGAAATATAATTAATGGGCACGGCTAAAGCCGGGTGGGTACAACTGGTACGAATACATAATTATGAATTATGGGACACCCTTTATGTGACAGCATTGATAGTTACGAATTATATAGGAATCTGACTTCCTGCCAACCTCGTCAGATTGTGCAAAATGACGATGGAGACATTTGCTGTTCTATTAAGCTAGGAAGTAATCTCACCGAAGCCTTTTATAAAAAATGTGTACGACTGGGTCGCACGAAACTTTCTCGTTTATTGCGAATCTCGTAGAATCTCAGAGTCGTTTCAGTAAATTTTACGTTTAAAATCATATCGACTTAAGATTTACGCAGGTTTAGTAACTGAACCCTTGTTAATTAAAAAAGTAATACATACATACATATCTGCAACTATCGATAGTGAGAATTTACTTATGTGTTTGAATTTATATGCTCCTACTAGAGTTCTTAGATCAAGGCCACTGTTATTTGAAAGTGGTCATACTACATCTTATGGTCAGCGTGAACCTATATCTGTGTGTATTAAAATGTTTAATTTGTTCTGTTCTGAATTGGATATATTTTTGCCCAGAAATATTTTTAAATATATATTAATTTCTCTTATCACTAATTGAATTTTATTTTTATTTATATATTTATATAACTTATACTATTATTATTATTATTATGTATTTCGTAATCTGTTGATGTAGGTAAATCGTAGATTGAATAAATGAAATGAAATGAAATGAAAAATGAAATACATACTACATAGACATTAGACATACGTAGATATTAACTACAACACTTTATTACTTAGTACTTTTAAATTCCACCCCGAACTGACACTTGAAGGAGGCAAGTAGGCGATGAATTCGAATTCCCATTTCTGATTATTTAAAAAAAGTGGTCTCAGTGGTCGGGATTTGGGTAGACATTTTTGAGAAAAATTCATAAAACGGCTATATTTGACTTTTCAGAGAAAAACTAAGTACGTGACCTGACCATGTTTAGAATGCTTATGTTGTTTTAAATATGTATTTTGATCAAAATCGTTTGAGCGGTTCTTTGTAAAATTATGCTGACAAATATACAAATTTGGATTCGAAAAGCACTGTTACTAAACTTTTTAGCTGAAAACTGAGTACGACGTATTCTTCAGGATATTAACATTACCTAGCAGATACATTTTCATCCAAACCGAAAATGGCGTTTTCGAGATATTAGCAGTTTTAAAGTACCTACCATTTTTAGCGATTGGTGGAAGGACACATTCACTGTTTTGCAACTGTTTAGCTCAAAACTGAGCAAATGGTATTACTATGGACTTAAGCATTACCTGCCAGTTACATTTTTATCATAATCGAAAATGGCGTTTTTGAGATATGAGCAGTTTTTTAAAGTAAAGTCGCAGTCTTTTTAGAGAAAAGCTAAGTTTGCTATTAAGTTAAGAATGACAATAGTACATTAAAAATAATTTTTTTTTTTAATCGTTCTTACCGTTTTCGAGAAAAGGCCAATTTTCAAAACTGCAGTTGCTGGACTTTTAAGCGAAAAACTGGGTATGCAGTCATGTTAAGCATGCTTACATTAACTCAACTATCAATTTTGGTTCAAATCGTTAGAGCCGTTTTTGAAAAAATAATAATATTAAGTACAGTTAATATCAGGGCTAGAATAAAACAAAAATAAACACCTTCTAGCGGGAAGCCCACAAACTCTAAATACGAAGTTTGAAAGAAATCCGTCCATGCGTTTAGATTCCCCAGGGGTGGGACAGACAGACATACCGACGGGCAGAATTGCGAGACCCACTTTTTTGAGTTCCCCTATCATCGTAACATCAGAATTGATCAAAATCTCGAGTTCGAAATTTTGTACGAAAACAATATCTTTCTTACTACGTAACGTATACGAGAAAGTTAAAAAAGGATATAGACAAGGTGATGCTATGTTATGTAACTTCTTGAACCTTAAAAGAATTGTGCGAAACTCACAGGCCAACACACAAGGCATGATCTAAAAAGAAGAAGAATAAGAACTCTTGTCTTGTTTTTTGTTGCTTTGGGCACAAAATGTAATTGAGTATTAGAGCCCTATCCCGAACTATAGAGATAATCTCTATAAAAACTTGATCTTGGATGTATGCCCTTGAATCTCGGTCACTTCTATAGAAGAATTGAGCGAGCAAACAGGAACTCTTTTACAGATTTTCATATGCCAGCTTTATCAGACGTCACATACATATGGCACCGGTTGATTTTTAAAAGGTACCAGCCGGCTGATTCCCGGTTTTTAAGACTAAGACACTTAGAAAATGTTTTCTGTAATTGGCATCCGTGATACATTTCTGTTTTGGAGAACAATGGACCTTAATCATCTCACTCGAAGAGCGTGTGTTGCAAGTGGAAATGATATCTTACGACTTATTTGCGGTGTCCTTAAGCAATGTTTGCTAATCCATTAAAAATTGTCCCTGAAATGCATTCCCGTATTGCATTAAACAAAATCGTTCTCATCCACTTGCAAATTCAACAAACAGACTTCTTTATTTGTTGTCCTGCGATTGCATTTCCCGATCAATATGAAATGAAGGACTCTCTTTCTTTTTGCGTACAAAATTTCACTATGTAGATACCTACATTGTGCTGAGTCTGTCATAAACGACAAACCCCAAGAGGTTATAAATACCCGTACAAATGGAATGTGACTTTTATGTGGATTTCCTTGATTGCCGTACGTCGTCCGTCACGAGCCAAACACATATACACTGAACGCAATGGCTTTGCTTTATTACGCAGCCATTAAATACAGCACACATCCTTCTTTATTTGGTAGAGCCTCCATTCACAATTTAATAAAACATAAATAAGAGTTTGTACTTTTTTTTTGCTATGCTCATTATGATATCATAAGGATTCGCTTTTTCCATTTATACGAATGATATCATTAACCTTTTTGTTTGGTGAATAGCGTGACTTGTGAGCTCAGAGTTAAGCTGTGTATGTATATGTAACATAATGATACATATATTTGTACTTGTATTAGGTTATTGCACTCGCAGATATTGTACCTGTCAGATTTATTGATTCTGTCTTACGAAGAAGAATACATAATATATATGTTTGGTTGTGACTTTGTAGAGTTGATATTATTATTTATTTGCCAGATGACATCTTGACAGACTACGTTATCTGATTGGAATAATTTAAGTAGGATATAGTTTTCGGACAAACTGTGAATGAAAGTGAGTTTGACAGAGTATGATGGATTGTACGGCGTATGCCATCAAAACAATAGAAAAACACATTTTTAATCCGAAACTTTGGAAGTAATCAACAAGCTAGAGTGACTGGCGTCTCGAATTTTTTTATTATTAAATGATAGCCGTCACTAAGATATGGTAAATGGGGGTTTTTCCAAGAGCTCACATGTGTTTACCAAATCAGTTTATGACAGGTTATTTTAAGTTAGAGGTGTATGTATGTATTGTATATATACGCAGCATTTTCATTGTTACTTATTCAATTCTATCTATATATAATATATAAAAATTGATCCTCAAAATGTTTGTCGTCGATTCACGCCTTAACGCATTTACCGATTTTGACCAAACTTTCACACATCTTTGGTATTGGTCTACACATGCTTTCTGTGAAGTTTGGTCAAAATTGGACAAAGGGGCATGGCACCGCCCATTCAAAAAAAAAACATTCAAAATCGTATATCTCGAAAACCACCAAATCGATTGAGCTCAAACTTACAGATAATCTTAGGTATTGGCCGTGGAAAGCTCATGTAAAGAAAAGTCAAAATCGGATAAAGGGGCGTGGCACCGCCCATACAAAAAAATTCGTATACCTCCTATACAAGAAACAACTTCTATGAGTTGAAACTCGATAATGTATCTCGAGAACCGCTGGGCCGACTTTCATGATTCTTTTTTTGTTTTGTTCGTATTGCTGTATTTCAGGCTTAGAAAATTCCAGCAAATCAATTTATTTTTATATCTTGCCTTTTACGAAAGAACATTATTGTCTAAGACCTAAGCAATACAATTCCTGTGCACGGACAAAGCCGGGCGGGTACAGCTAGTATCATATAGTATTTTTAATCTTAAAGGTTGCATAATTTAATGTTTAGAGTAAGAGTAAAAAAAATCTTACTGGAAACCAGGCGACGTTTCTCTGGGTTATAGGTAGGGGTTAGAATATTCCTGAGGTAGGCATGCCAGTCGAAAGAGTCTAGAAGATATACAGGCCCGACAGGATGATCGCGTATGGCGTATCCGAGAGAAAGAAAAATAATGCTTCCTACTGCAGCATCAGGTTCTCAAGTGGATAAATGTGATGGCCAATGGCTGGGGAAATAAGTGCCGAAAATTCCACCAATAAGGGCCGCGGCCACTTCCTTTGTTGTATTTATCCCTTTAAAGAGGTCGGGTGCGTTCTGTAATTATGGGTTGTCTACTCCTATCAAAAGAGAGCAATTATGAGGAAGATACTTGTTCTCGTTGTAAACAAAAGATCTGTCGATGTCTTAAAATCTGCTTACGAAATGCGTTCTTTCCTGCAATGAGTACAGAAGACGGACGGAACCTTGAGTCTATAACAATCAGTGCTGACTTCAAAGATTTTGAAAAAGTCGCAAAAAAATGGGGATTTGCGTAGAAAAAGGGGCAATACTAATTTGTCCACAAATGTCAGAAAAAAAACGAGGGAGTTCACTAAAGTTAAGTGGCTTACGCATATTTTCATCTCGTTCTATCTTATTGTTGCATTGAACATGGTTATAGCTAAATTGTTAATGCCTAAACTTATTACAATAGGACGTAAATAGCTAATAGCTGATACCTCTGGCTGATAGAAAAAGGACACATTCAGATCCCAATTAATTGTGAAGTAGTTTCGTGAAGCATTGTCACATTTCGTATTTCATACAAAAGGGTGTTTTTTTTTCCAAAATGGGAAGAACTATCAACGAAATACAGAAAAGGGGCAAATATGGACAATTTTGGAAAAGTCGTGTCATTGGGGATAGAAAGAAAAAAAGGGTCAAAATGCAACTTTAGTCGCATAAAGTCAGCCCTGATAACAATGACATTTACTCATATTGTGTATCATATATCAAGGCTGTTATGCCTCAAATTTGTAGACTTCCCGAAGTACATTATATAAATCTGTGGCCCCCGAAGGGTGTCGTCGACTATGAGGTGTATTGCGATCCTCGGAAAATGGAATTACTTAAAGGGTGGGTCAAATACAAGTTTCTTTTTAAAAATGCAATAAAATGAACAAAATTAAATGTTTTCCATGTATTATGGCTTTATCCTTTATTAAGAGCAAACATTCCCATTAATTATGGAACACAACGTCGTTCAAGTGGCTGCCTCGGCTGGCTTCGCAGTAGCGCAGTCTGTCACTCCAATTTTCCAAGACCTTGTCGATGATTTCGGGCTGTAACTCACGGATTGCTTGGATGATATTGGCCTTAAGTGCTTGAATTGATTCCGGATTATTGGCATAACATTGGTCCTTCACGGTTCCCCACAAAAAAAAAATCCATAAGGGTCAAATCGCAGCTTAGATTGCCAATTGACATCGCCAAGACGCCTGATAGCACGATTTGGGAATTTGGTGCGACAAAGATCGATTGTGGCATGGGCTGTGTGGCATGCCGCGCCATCCTGCATGAACCAAAGGTCGTCCCAATCCATGTCTTCAATTTCAGTAAAAAAAAAAAGTTCGGTTAACATTGCTCTGTAACGCCCACCGTTACCCGAAACGTTGTTCCCAGCCTCATTTTCAGAGAAAAATGGTACAATGATGCCACCACCCTACAATCCGGACTGTTACTCTCTGTGGATGCATTGGCTTCTCGACGCATCGTACGACGACGCGGACTATGAGTGTTGTCCACTAGCATACCAGTCTCAGAAACTTTTTGCACAAACTTGCGTACAGCAAGCGCGGTGGGTGCTACATTTCGGCTAAAACTTCTTTTCAAAAAACGCACTGTTTGGGCTACACAGCACTCACTTTGGAAATAAGTTTTCAATATTTCTCAACGTTGTTCAAGCGTAGATCGACTCATTTCGTTCCGCGGATGTATGATACTGACTTTCTGTCAAGATTTCGAGCAGGAAACAGTTGTCAGTGTCAAAATAACTTATGATTTAAAAAGAAAACACTAGATGGCCAGCCCGCATTTGCTGAGGCAACAGCAAATGCAATATACGGGAAAGGACCAAGTCTCTCAAACCTCCTAAACTCTGAATGAGAAGACTCGACCTTTCCATGCTGCTCAAAACTTGACTAGTATCATCAGAATATGTTACCAACTGAGGGTTACGGTTATATAAAAACCTTCTATAGATCACCAATTCCCTGGTGGAACCCCGAACTCCAGTCTCAAAATAGAAGCCAGAAAACTTATTGGACACGGAAGACAAAGTTAATTCGTCAGTCGAAAAAGGGCTTCCTATAAAGAACGAGACCATAGGTGGTTAAAGTTCTCAAAAGGGCCAAGCAATATTCGCCGATAGAAATCTGCTGCGGCTTCCAGAGTTATTGCAGTCTTTCAGATCGAGTGACCTCTTTTCGACAAGCCGGTGACTGGTTTCGTATAAATACTCTATCGCAGAAAGATGTTGTCATCAACATATATTTCGAAAGTCAGGCAGCTACCAAATTCCTCATATCGAGTATAGTAAAACCGAATGTAAAGACTACCACATATTTTTTAACGACATATGCAAATAGTTAAGTGTTCGGAACCATTTCACTGCGATGTTCCAGGGAGATTATCTTTTCGTCAAATCAGTATTTAAAACCACTTAAGGTTTACATAAAGATTGATGAAAGTCATATTCTTTCAATTGCTCCTGTTTTGCAAAAGAAATCACATCAAGCTCAAATAAGGAGGAATTTAAGCTAAAATGTATTCCTAGAGCCGCACACGGGCACAAGAAGCCGTTGTAGATATTAAGACTAGAAGTGGCTACATGTTCTACGATAAAAATGTATCACCCTGTAGATTATACCGGCGTAAATATAGCTTGATATGACAGGTCAGGTGTGGGAGCAATAATCCCAGGTTCGATCCCCGGAAAAACACAAATTACATCTTAAAGTTTTTTCTACTGCGCCACCGCTCGCGAACGTCTGACAAACATCCGAGAGTACAACTGTCCTGAAAAAGCCTCTCAATTCAGCCGTTTTGACTCGGCATAAAATTATAGGTCCCTTCCATTCGACCCAGAAATAGAAACTCACACAAACGAATGGTTGCGAGAAGCTAGGCCTAGGGTGTCTACCGCCTGTTGCGCCGCATATTTTTTTTTTTTAAGACAGGTCAAATTGTTTACAACTGCAATAAGCTTCCTAATAATAAATTATATAGCAAACTGATAACTTCAGCTCTCCCTCCAATTTCAAGATCGCACTTGAGATCAAAATCTTTTCGATCAGAAAATATAGCATCAGCCTTTCATCCCACGTGCTTTTCTTCAAAAATGTATTCAAAGCAGGAAGAAGATAAATAAAGCACAAAATCAATGCCAAACTAATCATACTCCGAAAACACCTTAAATTTAATTAGCAAATAAAACCAAATACCACAAATAACTCTCGATAACAGGAACAGAAACTCGAATTCATTGTCACATGTAAAAACGTGCATTCACCCACATGACAGTGACAGTGACCAATGCATGAATATGATCTCAATTCCGATTTCATCCCCGGTGAATTAATCAACTCGTCCGACAATATCATCGCGAAAAGCAAACAATAAATAAATTTACATCAAGCGAAAAAAAAATACAAACATTATGAACTTGAAGAAAGCAAAAATATACTTTTTATTAAAGACAATGAATTCTGGTATAATCCGCTTGTCACAATTATTATTGTAATTTTGTCGTTATTTTTCGTATAACTCTTATCTATGTGATGGATGTCGGTATCTTTAAGGAATATAGAAAGAAAAACAAAGCATTTCCGATCGGTACGAGAAGAATTTTTATTGTTTTTCCAAGGCACGTCAGAGAAATAATTTAATTGCTCCCAATGTGTCTGGTTGCTTGCAGCAGAAATGTGTGTTCTCTCGCCAAACACAGACTCTCTGTCACTGTCAATGTGACACTGTCATCGCTTTTAGACAGTCTGGTAAACGAAAAAAAAAAGTGTTTAAATTGTTTCGCTCTTTGTTTGAAAAGCAGCAACAAGTTACCAACTAATTCATCACCTCAAAATAATTAAATATTATTTATTGTATTTTTTTTTCTTGCAGTATATAGTATGTACCTACAAATAAATTAGAATTATTATTGTTAGCAGGAAAAAAATTGTTTGTTTGACTTTTCTTTGATGCTGAATTATTGTGCTATTTTTTGTGTAGTGTGGCGGCAAAAAGGCGGCTGCCGACACAAAATAAAAAAAAATAATCCCCAAGGGGGCACGCTATACAATATGTATAATAATAATAACAAAAGGCCACTTCCTTGCGGGATGAATGAATCAACAATTGCGGGTAATAATGATCATTATGATGAGGATAATGATAATTAAGATGGCGATGGCGGCGTCGGCAGCGGCTGTCGACTTGGTTATAGTCATCGTCATTATGTCGAAGATTAAATTAAAAGAGGGAAAGCAAGAATAACATAGTTTTTGAGATGCGCCACTACCAATGGGGCCTATTAGGCATCAGTGGCGTGGCGTGAATAATTTTAAATGGTAAGTCGAAGTCGAGAAATATCAAAATGTCGAAAGGAAGATTTAGTATAGGTATACAAAACATTCAGGTAATTTTTTAAAGCCATTAAAATTAATTAATTAATTAATTAAATTAAGTTATTTTTTTCATCTTGATTCAATATATTGGAAAACTTTCATATTTCAATTTGTTTAATAAATAAAAAAAATACCGTCACCGTGGGCGTTGGACTTCGCCAAGGGTGCGTCTTGTCTCCACTCCTTTTCATTACTTATATGGATTGGATGTTACAGCGAAGTCTTCTCGTCGAAACTTTTCGAATTGGGAGATCTGAGTATAAGTCATTTGCTCTTCACTGATGACTTGATCATCCTTGGGTCCTCCCAAACTGAACTTCAGCGCGCACTCGATCGGTTTGTAACCGTTTGTGTTGAAGCTGAGATGAAAGTGAACGTGAACAAATCTGAAGTGATAGTCGACTCCAGAACGCCTGTTCAGTGAACTCTGCATGTTAGTGGAGTCCCATTAAAACAGCTGAAAAAGTTTAAGTATCTCGGGTTCTTATTCACGATTGATGGAAGGAGCAATGCTGAGTTTTCCTGTAGGAGATGGTTAGATCAAGTCCATAACCTCTCCTCTACCCGTATGGGGATTGCCCTTGATGATTTAGAGGCAATGGCGGAGAATAGAGAGCTATGGAGGGTCCACTTGAGCAACCTACACCCGCGACCCACCTAATGGACAAACGGACCATTGAAAATGAATGAATGAATGAAAATGAATGAATGAATGAAAATGAATGAATAAAAAAAATATATATTGCGTGAAAGATTTTTTTGTCTTATATAATATCGTCCTTTATTTCTACATAAAGGTTCTTGAAATGAGCCTAAGCCTTTCACTCTTTGAAAAATGTCTTCAAACTTATTTAGTTACGCAGGTCATTGCCAAGACTCAAAGCACTTGATTTATCACTTAGCGACTTTAACATCTGTTTGGTTTTTTTTTTAAAGATACTCACAAAATCTCCCCAATAAGTCGGAGAAAAGCGTGTTATTTTATTGCATAAGAAAGCGGGCGTTGAACAGAGAGGACCAAACTCAGAAAATCGCAAGTGTACAAATGAGAAAGAAGACACATTTGTTCTATCCAGCGAGAGATTTTATAACCCGACATATTTCGACTCGAGTTATTTTAGCTTTGAGAGTGTGGGCAGTTCCTAAATCCTATCCTAATACTTGATAAAAAAGGGTGCGTGTTTCCGTGTGTGCTTGAAAATAAAGTTGAGTTGGTGGGGTAGGGGTGTGTATAGCTTGCGCAGATGAATAGATATACATAATTATTATTATTATTATTTTTTTAAACTTCTGACTTGCCGGAGCATTAAGATGCACGTCGACCTAAAAGATCTATTGTGCTTGCCGTCAGATAAGATGTGTCTGTCTTAGGCATGGGATGTTCTCCGAATATGAGTTACATTTGTTTTTTTTTTCAGCTTTTTATAGCCAGATTTATAGCTGATTTGGGGATTGGACAGAAGGGTTCAGGTCCAATGAAAGGAGTTTCCGAGTTCGGGTTATATGGATGCCACGCCACTGTTAGGCAGTTGGAAATTTTTTTTATATTTTTCTATCGACCACTGGTCCCAAACCAAGCATGCTAGAGACTTCATCATCATCATCATTTTCAATGGTCCGCTTATCCATTAAGTGGGTCGCGGGTGTAGGTTGCTCAAGTGGACCCTCCATAGCTCTCGATCCTCCGCCACCGACTCTAAATCATCAAGGGCAATCCCCATACGGGTAAAGGAGAGATTATGGACTTGATCTAACCATCTCATCCTTGGTCTACCTAGAGAACGCCTACCCGATGGTACGGATTCCATAGCACGTCGTGGAATCCTGGTCGGGGACATGCGTTTAACATGACCAAACCACCGAAGCATGGATCGCTCCGTCCGGAGAAGTAGCTGCTCGACATTGAGTTCCTCACGTATTCTGGTATTTCTGATGCGATCTCTACCGGTCACACCAGCAAAACTACGGAGAAATCTAATTTCGGCAGCTTGTATCCGCGATCTTATTCTTTCGGTCATTACCCTAACCTCATGACCATAGGTAAGAGTTGGAACAAACACCGAATTAAAGACTGACAACTTAGCTTTGACACCAAGTTCAGTCCTCCTGATAACAGAATGACTAAGCTGTGTGCTAGAGACTTAATTTTTTTTTAATTAAAGTTCATTTAAATGTTGTGATTTGACCAGAAGGAAGATTTAAAACTAAAGCTTTAAGTATTAAGAAAAATTTGTTAACTAAATACCGGCAAAATGTGGGGTATTCATTTTGCGCCACTTGAATAGAATCTGCATTTAGTTTGACCGTTATCTTTGCCACGCGGACTCATATTAGTCTTTACAAAAAAAAAAATAAAATGGGTGGAGAAAAAGCCGAGGCGGAAAAGGAACAAATCAAAGCTTAAACGACGCTCGCCTTTTTATTGTCAAATTAGCTAAGAAAATCGGGAGAAGTCGAAACGTTATATCCATATTTTTAAGTAATGAGTCTAACTATGAATAAAAACATGAAAGGCCACATACATAACTATATGTGAAAAGGCGACTTTATATTAAAAAAGGCGCTAAATTCTCACGACTCTTTTCCAAACATCAGGAAAAAATGTGGTATCAAAACAAATCTCATAACTATTCGTCGTATTATATCGAATGCTAAGCATATAAAAAGACTACAAATCAAGAAGAAGTCACCCCTTAACCCGGTTCGAAATGCGCAAAGCCTCAGTTTTTGTCGCGCACATGTGACCTGGACTTAGTAGAAGCATTGTGTGGTCTTCTCAGACGAAAAGAATTTACATAATTTGGAAGCCCCGTATGGCCATCATAGCCACTATTTCCATAACCTCCGCAAAGAGACTAATCATTTGGACGGGCTACATAGCAGAGTTGAAGGTGTGATGGGTAATGCACGCATCTTTGGCCCTTCAGTGGAACAAATATACACTGAACCAATCTCACAAACAAACTATGACCTGCCAGAGGTGAGCCAGAAGGGATCCAAAATTTATGATCGGATACTCACTGTCTCATGGGGTTCATTACTGTATACTTTTAGGAGTACACGCGGAACGACTGGTCTGGTCATAGACATTGCATAGCGATTATTGTTCGTCACCTACTTTGCGAACTCTTAAAAACAAGAAACTGAGGATTCTCAACAGTTACTTTTTCGATGAACTGGAGGATCTGGAGAACATGAATCGTGTAGTTCTGACGGATAAACTGACTTTATCATCAAAATGAGCGCAAATCAGCTGTCAGCTGTCGAAAAACAAACCTGTAACAAAAATGCTCTTCATATGGTTTCAAATTTTCCATAAATTTTTCGAGCCTCTGGCGCTGGGGCGTGCCACTATCTTTAGTGAAGTGGCTAACCAACAACAGCATATATTTCCGTAGGTTTGGAAAAAGCAATGACGGTAGGAACAGGTACTCTTAATTTGAATTTTCTACGATTTAAATCAAAAAAATCGCGTTGAAATGTCAACACAGCGAAGGTGGTAACTTAGAGTGGTATAAGCTACGATTCAAGACTAAAGATGACATTTTGGACTTCTACGATGGATTTAGGAATACGATGCACGTCGGACTGTGGAAAATGTGCAGATATTTTGCAAGAACAAAGTATGGGTTGTGTCCTTAAGAACTCCCTCATCACCGCAGCCTCCACAAATTTCTTCTTCCGTTAACCCCATTTTCTTCATGTGGTACCGCAGAGTACGGTGCCCCGTACGAGGGTTGACAGGGATTTCCTATCCTTCCGCATGATACTCTCGGTTCTGGTTTTATTGAAGGATGCCCAAAGCGTCCATGTGGTATAACAAGTATTTAAGGCGGTCCATCTAGCGTTCTTGTGGCTTTTCTCCCTACTTCAAGCTTGAGTGTGCAAGGCCGGATGTTCTGAAACAGCTGTCGAACCTTTATGTCCCGGAACCCAGCAGAGCGATACCTTGTGGTGTGTACCAAGAGCCTTGAGTTCTTCACTTTACAAGCTTCGATTTTATTTCTGGTGCTAGAGCCCTAGAGGTATATACAGAGTAACCGGATTAATATAAAAAACACTAACCAATAAAATGGCAAAACAAGCCCCATATGCTCTGGGAGCTTACATATGTCTAATTTCAGGATTCACATGCAAGTACACATATATGTACATAAATTGGAGCAGCACAAAAAGGCAGATACAATGGCGCCATCGGACGCCTAAGTGATAAGCAAAAGTTTACCCTCACCAAACTACCAACGTACGGTGGGAGAAATCAGTTACAGAACATAATACAAAGCAAAAGTTTGCAGCGATAAAATATGGCATAAAAGGGGGCATCACAAAGGAATGTACAACAAGAAAAAGAATTAGGGAGTATTATTGAGAAAAAGTTGGAGAGAAAGAAGTTCAATGTCATATGGCCGCCACTTTGCTACAGTTGGCATTAAAATCAATTCGTATAGAGAATCTAATGCCCCAGCATCTTTTTGACCTTCAATTGTATGGACAGGGTTTAGGCAGTAGAAGTCCGGGACACTGGTGGACTTAGGCACCTCTGATGGTGCGCATAAAACATTACCTCTTCATTACAAAAATAAAACAGTAGGCATGGTGGATTGTTTAAGAAATTTGTTAAATAACTCCAAAATGGTTTTGCTTTATTTTGAAGCTTGAGCAATATAGTTTAAAAAGAAATAATAAACTGTGGAAAAAATCACGCCTTGCGATAAGAAGAGACGAAGACTAGAGAAGGACAAACTTCAACATTAACCTACCTGATCACACCAATTTTTGATTACCCAAGTTTTGTAACTGGTAAAAAATGTTGACCACCCTCAATTATTGAACTCCAGCTTTCAATATAATTTGTTTAATAATTTATAAACGTCCGGCAAGTGTCAAACTATGCTTTATGAAACTTCAAACTATTTTGAATATTTTGACACCTGCAAGCAAAGTAACACGAAGCTTTGGAGAAGCTGCTGCGCTAAGGGCCTCAACCTTGCACAATTGAAGCCAGTATATATTTTTGGAAAAATAATCATAAAAAAATAAATGCGTGTGTTAGAGACCGCAAACTTTCGTGTTTCATTAGAATTGATTATTCTATTTAAAGAAATTGATTTCATTGAAATCGGCAAGTTGGTTACGGTTATTTTACCTTTTTTTTTTTAAATGTTGAACCTATTCAGTTGAGCGGTAGCGTATAATAAAAATCTATCTATCTATCTACATGTGGTTGGACAGTGCCTTAAGAAAAGTCAATTTATGGGCAAAGGGCTGCGGACTTAACGTCAACCCCTCCAAAACGGAACTGGTACTCTTCACCAGAAAGCACAAGATACCACACTTTAACCTCCCTAAACTGGAAGGAGTGGAATTGCCTCTGTCTAACAGGGCAAAGTATCTTGGGGTAGAGATGTAGAGGAAAGAATTAAGAGGGCGTATAACGCTCTTTTCATTTGTAAGAAAATAGTAGGCAGGACTTGGGGCCTAAAACCAGCTATGGTGCACTGGCTATATACAGTGGTGGTTAGACCCATACTCACATATGGCGCACTAGTATGGTGGACGGCGACGAAGAAGAAAACAACAGTCGGCAAACTATCGTCGGTGCAGAGAGCGTCCAACGTAGCAATAACGGGTGCACTTCGCAGCACCCCTACGGCAGCGCTGGACACCTTTCTACACCTTACGCCACTTGACTTGCACATTAAGCAACTTGCGGGGCTTGGTTGCTTGGGCAACTTGGGCTACTTTAGAGAGGGCAGTTTTGGACACTGTACAATACTAGCGGAGTTACTCCCGGGTGTACAGGTGCAAACTGATGAAATACACCCTTTGGTCGACTTCGACACTCCGTACGAAGTGTCATACCCGGAAAGATATGAATGGCAAAGAGATAAAGTAATTAAGCACTGCGAAATAGCGGTCTACACAGACGGCTCAAAAACAGCGGAAGGTACGGGTGCTGGAATCTATTGCCTAGATCCAGATCTAAAAGTGTCCATACGACTACCGGATACAAGCAGTGTCTTCCAATCAGAAGTTCTGGCTGTTCTGAAAGCGGCAGAGCTAATGCGGATGAGATCTATATCTGGAAAGGATATAGCCATCTACATCGATAGCCAGGCTGCACTCAAGGCACTGGAATCTACGAACATCAATTCTGAATTAGTCAGGACCTGTCGCACAATGCTTAAGGCATTATGCAGTCAGAACCGAGTGAGACTGTGCTGGGTACCAGGACACTGCGGTATAGCTGGAAATGAGCAAGCGGATGAGCTTGCGTGGATAGGCGGGGAATTGCAAGACGGAGGAGATATGGATATTAAACCACCTCCTTGTATCATAAAAAGCGATATTAGGAATAAAATAAATAAGGAAGCCGACCGGAGATGGGAGGTACTCACTGGTCCCGCAGTATCTAAGGCACTTTGGCCGCAATACGACCGTAAAAGATCTAGGGAAATCCTCAAACTAGGCAGAGAACAGCTTAGGACACTGATCGGCATATTATCAGGGCACTGTCTTCTTAGAAAACATGCCAAAAGACTAGGGCTAGCAGACTCGGACACTTGCAGATTCTGCAATGACCTGCAAGCCGAAGAGGACATAACACATATACTGTGCGAATGTGAGGCAATATGTCGCAGTAGAAGAAAATTTTTGGGCAGGTACTTCTTCCAACATTTAGGGGAGATAGACAATACCAACTTCAAGGGACTACTTGGTTTTTGCAGGGAAATTGGGGCTTTCTCAAGGGCAAGTGTTTAGGTGTTTTTCCATTGTAGGTCACTGCAATTGGCTCCCCCTAGGGATCGCGATGGGCCCTTATGGTGCCTAGTGTTGTATGAGACATCTCATACCCCTTTTTAACCTAACCTAACCTAACCTATCTACATGTGGTTCGACCAAAAATCGTCCTTCAGCCATAATGAGACTTTCCATAAATCAGAAAACATTAAAGCCACACCTAAGCCGCATTGAAAGCATAATTGCCTACTCCTTCCAACATGTCCATAGCAAAACAATTGCGGAAAACATAAGGCGTACTCTAAAGACACGTCTCCCTTCACAATCTCCTCGAACCCACTGTGCACTCTGCCGCCTGTATTGTTTGCTGCAGCCCAATTGTTCGAAAAGGCGCATTTTCCGCACCGGCCGAGTGCAGTCGCCGAAGGTCGGTGGCACCATAGTTTCAAGAAAAAAATAAAAAGAATATCCTATACAACAAAACAAGAGTGGAAGCCACTTAATTGAAGCTTTTATTTTGCAATTTTTGGTTTCCCCCATTTGTTGTGATGCGGCGCAGCATTTTGCTTTGCTATACCATCATATTTTATTGCCGTTGGAATTTTAGCACAGCAATTTGCTGAATCATCATATTGGTTCTTCGGCTCCAGAAGTCTTTCGGTGACCTTTCTTTCCAATCCTTCACCCCACTGGATAATTATTTCTTTCGTTAAATTTCAATTTGGCTATAATCTGAAATTGATGTTTTTTGAGGATTGCATATACAGATGCACTCATTAAATAATTAATGCGTTCAACGGCTTTCCTCTGACGACGGAAATGGTTGTCCCATTTAAAGCGATTTATTGCGACAGTTTCATCAAAACAATAAATATTGTTTATTATATTTTGAAGAGCAAAAAATTGCTTAGTAAGTTTATTCTACTAAGGAAAACAAAACAAAATAAGGAAACATTTTTTTTATTGGAATTTGCAAAGAATAGCACCTACATAGCACTAGCTTTGTATGTATGGCTGTAATCTGGTCAAATATTTGAGCTCAAGTGTTGGAATTGTTATTCGGTATCGAATTTATTCAAGTTCTCTGTTGTTGGAGACCATAGCTGCAGAACGTAATGTATTGTACATGTACGTAGGTTTGGAATTTGTTTTCGCACGGATTTTTATATTTTTAGTACAAATGCTAAGATTTGACCCAGAAAAGTTGAGCATTGCTCCCGTCAGGGCTAGTGAATAAGATTCGGATATTGATAAATTTAAACTTTCCAAATGTTTCAATGGAGCTCCACTAACATAACATGCAGAGTGCATTGATGGCGTTCTGAGACTTGTTCGCGTTTCCCTCCATCCCGGCTTTAACACGCAGACCTCTACAAACTTATCGAGTACGCGCTGAAGTTCAGAGCTGAAGAATGACCAAGTAATAAGCGAAAGGAAACTCGCCAAGGATGCGCTGTCCAACGCCTACAGGGAAAGCCAATGAAATTGGCATCACATACTCCATAAGCTTCTCAAGTAACATTCTGAGAGTAAAAATCGCACTGTTTAGACTTAGAAGTGACATGCACTCCTATAATTGGAGCAGTGCATAATCGCCACAGCTTGCCAATCGCTGGACATCTCAGCACATTTTTAAACCACTTTATTTACACGTGAAAGCTACTCTGGTCCCTTTTTATTTAGGGTATCCATCATTTCTGGACGGATTTCCTGCACTGTAGGTCTGGAAATATTCACACTTAGCCAAATGTCAAACTGTGCTGACGATGGGGAAAACTCGCTGATCCGTTAAAGTCAGAATGAACTTGAATACTGGGTTACAATGGGTAAGGGACAACCTCTTTCCCCTACGGGCATCACCACAATGGGTCAGTATTGACCTGAGTGTGGCACGGAGTACAAGTGGCCAGCGTACAAATCTAACCTAAACTTTGGTGCACAAGCATAAGACTGGTTGAAAGCAGATGAAAACCTCTTGGAACGCTTTTTGAGAAAGATTCTTCGGTTGATGTTGAACTTGTCAAAAAGCATAAAATACAACGGCTGAGGTGGCTATAGATCCCATGGGACGTTCAGTAACACAAACCAGCTCAACGACTCTTTCGTACTACCTTAAGTAATGCACAAACTTGTATGTTGGTTCAGGCATCTGAGGGAGGAAGATGGTTTGCGAATTGAATGAAAAAATATACGATTCTAAAAAAAAATTATAATAATAATCGGCGCAACAGGCGTACCTACGTCCTAAGCCTAACTTCTCACAACCATTCGTTTGTGTGAGTTTTTATTTTTGGCACGAATGGAAGTGACCTACAATTTTTATGCCGAGTCCGAACGACTGAAATAAGAAGCTTTTTGACAACAGTTATACTCTCGTATGTTTGTCAGACGTTCGCGAGAGGTGGTGCAGAGGAAAAAACATTAATACGTACATCTTGTGCTTTTCTGGGGATCGAACCTGGGACCCCTCGCACAGCAGTCCAGCTGTCCACTAACCCACTGATCTGAATTCTATGAGTGACTGTATAAATCTAACTAGAATTGAAGACTTTCTATTTTCGTGCGGCCTGTCCAAAGACACTCGGTCAAAAACCGAGTACAAAGTCATCAATGTCAATTCTACTTTGACATTTGTGAAGTACAAACAGATACAAAATACACGTCAACATGGCATGAATGAAATCGATAGTGCATAAATTCTACGACGTTTAACCGCTCGCCTAGAAGAGAATGGGACAACACAAGATGGTGAGAATATCGCAGCTGTTGCTCAAGATGTCGCAGAGGAATCCGGATTATCGACCAGACGACGTGCAACATTGGTATCAATCGGTGGTTTTTACAGATGATTTTAATGAAACACTGTAAGATGTTGCCCTACAAAGTGATGTTAGCCATTGAGCCACAACCGAAATTCTGACATCTGTTTTGGCCGGCACGATCGCCTGATTTAACAGTTCCAGACGTCTTCAGACTCTAAGGAGTATATTTCAAAAAGCCTCAGGCCCCTACTGTGAGTATCGATAGTTGATCGTTGATCGACAACTGTGATTGTCGATTAAGTTGGCTCTCACATTAAGGTAACAATCAATAAGCAACTGGCAATAGGAAACACGCAAAATAATCGCTCAAAATTATTTTACTTTGAATTAAATTAGAGTTCTCACATCAAGGCAACTAAATATCGCTCGAACGAAAAATGTTGCTGATTGCTTATTGGCAGTTGCTATAGCTTATATAGTTGCTTATTGCTTGTTGCCTCAATCTGAGAGCCGCCTAATATTTCTTGATTTGACAGTCGCTTGTAGTCGATTACAAATGTCTGGTCGATGCTTTCTCTCGGTAGTTAAAAAATGTTGTGCGTACGAATAGCTAAAATCAATCGTCGCAATCGACAATTGTCGTAACGATCGCTGATCGACAATCACAATAAGGGCCTCAGACTCTTGAAGATAATAGAATATCCATCAATCGCCGTAAGTTCTAGCGAAAGTGATGAAAAATGACATAAATAGGGCTCGAATGATCATCCATTCTGGCGGGGGCCACTCAGCCGATATCATTTTCTCTACTTGATGAAAACAAAAATGTAAGACATCAAATAAACATGATCGCCAAAAGCAGAACCAAAAATGTTCATTCATGAACAAAATTATACAGCCAAAGAACATCAGAGGACAAATTTTGCGCTAAATAAATTTATAGTTCAGACTGCATAGCCGATTTAAATTACACATCTACGCATTTAGCAAATCAAATAATAGACCCGAGAAGGAAATCATCGACTTATCTAATTTCCGCTCATTTTCGGACAGATTACCAACACAACAATATTGTTTGTCTTGTTATCGAGTAAAAACTGCAACGCATTTCCTTCGTTAGTTTATGCATGTTGCATTTGCATGCTCCACTATATTTATACTTAAAATTTGCAAAATAAACACTTTTATTACGATATACATTCGCATTCACAATCCAGCCAACTGTATACGAGTTCTGGCGGAGAACGTGCCATTTATTCATTTTACGTGAATTTATCAAGAAATTTTTATTTCTCTGTACCTATAGTTTTATTTTATTGACACTCGAATGAAAATCGCAGTTTGAAAAGTTGTCTTACCGCTGCGCTAATGAATACCTACAGAGAATGTGTCATAGTTTTTTTTAGGTCTCTTGTTTTTTTTTTACTTAAACCACTTATTTTGCAGGTTGGCCATATCAAAACATCATAAATCATTCTAGTTTCTAATTTCTAGTCAATTTGAATCCCTAATTAAAATTAGAGGTGTTAGCTGAAAAAAACAAAATGTTAACCACACATAGAATTGAGTTTCGGATGCCTGCCTACGTCAGAAATTAAATGTCTCACGAAATCAAACCCATAGATTGTTGTTGCTAATAAATTGTACAAATATCATAAAAACTGAGAAAAAAAATTTTACTTTATTTCATGTGGTCTTCTTTTTTAGCTGTTTTCTTTTTTTCTTGTTTTTCGTGTCGTGCTCCATCCAATAAATAATTATTGACACTTTTTGTGTGTTTGCTGTTCATTAGACCAAGCAGCAAACCAGTAAGCAAAATCGACCAACAAAAAACTGTCAAATGACTAAAATTAGCGCCCACAAATATTTACGGTGGATAATAAAACGAATATACATTTTTAAAATATTTTTTTTTTTCGCCAATCGTTAGGTCAGCCTCAACAAAAAGGAAGAGGGTGCTTCATCATCAACTTTGTGTAAACAATTAGTTTTTTTTTGTACCTTTTTTGGCAAAATGAATAAGATTAATGTTAACGAGTCGATGCCCTTCTTGTAATAGCATTGAGGGTGCGAAAAGGGGGTTTTGAATCGTAGAGCTACATATTACGTAAGTTTGGCAGTGCACCGAATTTGAAAATGAAGGCACTTTTAGGGAACTATTGGAGTGTACAAAAAAATATCAAGTATACGCCTCCGATACCTTATTATTGTTTAGATAAGTTGCTTACAAAGTGGTGGTCGAAGCACACTTAAATCGAGGGCGCTGACTGTATGATTAGGTATTGTATGAAAAGGGTAGGGTTGGCAACAACTTGGCGATGTCCAGTCGTTGGAATCCAGAGAAGAAAAGAAAAAACGATTAATTAATTGAAAAGAACTACAGCTGCGAGTTAATAAATTTGCTGTCAGTTCGAGTTTACCAACTAATTTATTTTGGCATTTGTGTTTGTTTTTTTTGTTATCTATGCTTTTTAGGTTCATTCCCGTACCTATTTTTGCAAGCAAATAACTAAAAATCTGTCAAATATGAAAATTTGAGCGCAACTCCCTTTGAGAGCCTAAAATGTACCCAAAACTACGTGTACACACTTCGAGCTACTTCGAGCCGTTCCCAGCTAAACACCACTTTGAACAAAACTTTTTTAATTAAAATGATATATAATTCAGTAAATGTATTATTTATTTTCACTTTTTTATATCTGTATAAGTATAACCTACAATCGAGCAACAGTTGAAAATATAATTTTTGATGAGAACATGTATAGACTTTGTGCGATTGCGTTGGATTTAAACCGCGTTTAAAAAAATTCATTTAAAATATTCCTCGCACAGTAGTAGGAACAAATTATGCGGTAGAATGATTAAATACTTAAAAAAGAAAACCAAACAACATTTCTTGCATTTACGAAGACTGTCAAACAAAATTGCCTCACTTGCGCATGTCTATCTATGTGTAAGAGGCAACCCTTTAAAATTCCTCACGTTCAGATTTCACAAAATATAGCCAAACAAATTTCAGATAGATTTAGTTTTGTACCCTTCAAGTAAGCGGCTCGGCAACAACTTCATATACAATTTAAAAAAAAAATTACATAAATAGAAAACCAATTTTGGAAATTTACCATTATTTTGTTTTTGACTTTGCTGGCAAGTACCTACTCTTTTATTGAACATTTCTTTGACCGTTTCTCGTAAATGTGGCTGAATTTCATTAATATACTTCCCAATTTCCACTTTGAGCGCGTTGGTGGTCGTGGGCTTGTTTGCATAGACCTTTGACTTTTAAAAACCCCAAAGAAAAAAGTCCAATGGCGTTAAATCACAAGATATGGATGGCCAATTCTGATCGCAAAAACGGCCGATTACACGATTAGGAAATGACTCAGGAATCTAATTGAATTGTTTCTCTGGCTGTATGGCATGTGGCACTGTCTTGTTAAAGCCACATGTTGGTCATTTGCATTTGTTTCTCAACAATTACTAGTGGGTTTTCTGAACCCCAAATGCGACAATTTTGACGATTAACGAAGCCATCAAGATGAAAATGAGCTTTATCACTGAAGCTGGAAATATTGCTCAACAATGAAAATTCATTGTTCTTTCAAATAGCGATCCATTTTTACTAACCCCGAACTGTCAGCTGTCACATTGTTATCTTTTTTTCCGTTGTCATCCCTGTACTAACTATTAAATGGCGCCAAATTCAAATTTTGCTTAAATTTTGGGACACCTTTTAGATATGCAAGTTTAATGTACCTATATCTATTTAAAAAAAAAATTTTTTTTTGATTGGCTGGCCTCGGCCAACGTGACCATACCCAAACGGAATTCCTGGATCCGTCCCTGGTTGGCATTGACATATTCACATCAATTGAGCTTATTCTACCTCTTGCCTAAGTTATAAACGCGAGTGTTGAGCAGAAAGAAAATAGCAACACTACTACTGCTACTAAACTTTAATGCTCTGTTGAAAATCTAACATTAGCTCTTTAGAAAGAGGTTGTAAGGCGAATGAATTCACTGGATTAAATCAATGGTGTCGTCAACATATTGCAGATATGTACCTAAATTGAACTACTTCGACACATTTGTAGCAGAGGTCAGTGGGGATTTTTCCAAATTAGTCAGGGTGCTAAAACAGAGATGGTGGCGAATTAACCCTTTATGGGCTAGCTGCAGCTTTCCCACCACGACAAAAAAAAAGAGGTGCTACGACACAATGACAAACTTCGGATATGGTATATGGATGATCAAATTGTTGACGACCTTAGCAAATGAAATAAGGACATAATACTCGGAGAATTGAACGGTCGTCTGCAGAAAATATGCCCGACGAATGGAACTTTGAACTGCACCAATTAAAGAGGTATAAGCCTCTAGAATGTTACGTTAGCGGCCCATATCAGTGCCGTTTTAGGCCAGGAAAGTCGACTACCCACCAAATCTTTACACTGCAGAGCATAGAAAAAACGCAGGAATTCGATTTCGATACAAAGCACATCTTAATCGATTTCAAGATCACCTATGGACGAATTATACAAAGCAATGTAAAATGTTGGTATTCCAACTAAAGCGTGCGTGTCGCCGTGTCGGTACAGAAATCTCGCTACTCCTACTTTGACGTTTGGAAACAACACCACCTAACTCTTTGATGTCGAAAGCGGTTAAAGGCCAAGTCATTTGTGCTCTAGTAACATTTAACAGGCTTTTTGTCCTGGCTGTTAGCATGAGCGGATGTTATATATCTTGCCGTTTTAATTGGCACAATGGGCTCACCTTTATCAGTAGAGAGTTTCATTTTCGTACCGTTCCTTCCTAGTTCTCAATGAGCACGGAGATCTAATTTAAAGATTAATAATTACTTCGTAAATGGCACCCCACAGCGCAGGGTTCAAGCTTATTCTTCGGGCTAAGAAGGTATCTAAAAAGGAAAATCACTTTCTCATATTAATACATAACCATAACACAGTTTCTGGTGTATGGGGCAGAAGTATGCACCTTGTCAAAATCGGATGAAACCCGTTTTGAGAAAAAGATTTTTCGAGTGATTTTTGATCCACTTTGTAATGGATTGTGATTAGGTCGTTGACTCAGTGATTAGTGTGCTGGTCTCAGGTTCGATCTCCGGAAAAATTGTCTAATGAAAAAGCTAATCAATCGGACTTAGCATATAAATGTATAGGTCTCTTTTCTCACACAAAACGAATGGGTGAGAGAGTCTAGGTAAGTCTAGTGTCCTATACGGAAATGTTGCGCCCGCGATTTCGGAGCTCCATACTTATCGCAGTGTTAATACACAGCACCGCTACTGTCCGGTTTTTGAGTACCCTCAAAATTCCAATACTAACTCACAGAAGCTTAGTTATAGATGTATAAATGTTCTTAAATACTGCATAACCAGCCTAAGAACGAAAATGTTTAGAACAGCTATCGATCTAACGAAGAATTATATACAAAATGAGTCCAAGGGTCAAATTCAAAGTGGCACAAATTCTATTCTTTTATACACAATCCAAAATTCATCAATTCATCAACCCAGGACATACTAGAGAAGGAGTCACGCAGCTGGAAAAGATCTAGATGGTTAAGGTTACGACCAACAAGACCAAATAAAGCCAACAATTAAGTGTTCAAAGTAAAGTGAGGTGTGTGCAACCTAAACACGCAATGTAATTTTACAATAATAAATTTTCATAATAAATTGACAAAATTCAATGTAACGTATCTACATGTAGCGATTGCGCACGCAACACACACAAATGTTAATAAACTTTACGAACTCAAAAACATGGTTCATGGCCGAACAACCGCTTATAGAAGTATCAACAGAAATTTTCCACAGACTGTTTGTACAATATAATTCTAATGTAAGTATAGTAAACAGTAAACAAAAATTTACAAATAACCTTCGGCATCATCTTGACTGGAATTTAATTGTATTCGTACATTTCCTCTATATCTATTCGAACCACCCACTTCAACATTATTGTAACTATGTTGGCAGGTACTCGATCGAATGTGTTTTGAATCTTTAAGCATTCTCACGTGAACAAATGTCCGGGCCGTCAATTACTCATAAAAATTGGCAACAAATAGTAATAAAATCAAAATGATTGTGAAAACATACACTCATACAATTTAATCAACAAATGACAAACATTTCTCCTTTTCACAAATTTACTACAATAAATTTTGGAATGCAAACGAAATAAAAAAAACACCTATACCCACAAATCTTATGATAAAAAACAGATAAAACCATCTAGATGACAGGAGAAAACAACCGTCAAGGGTGGAAAAATGACAGCAAACAACAAAATGTGCTCGAAACTATTTTTGGATATTGGTTCATTTATGTTAGACTTTGGGCCCGTATAGTCTTTGAGAAACCACCACTTATCGTATGTTTAAAGAAAAGCCGCCTTCTCGTAGCCCCCTCTTCCTCCCTCACGCAAAATCCGAATCCAACCAGTCTACATGGGCAAAGGCGACGGCTGATAAATAATTAGCCGACAAAAAAAAAAAAAAAAAACAAATCCACTAACGAAACAGAGGCGGAAAGTAGATTGCCAAAAACATGAAAAAGAAGCCCACAGTCAACGAAAAATAAATACAAGTCAACAAATTCGAGAAAGAAAGAAAAAACTGGAAACCAAATTTCGAATACTTTTACATGGGGAGCAGTTTTGACCTTGACGAGTTGAATTTCAAAAGAAATTTATTTTATTATCCTGATCTTCTGGCCAACTTACACAGCAGCTGTTAACAGCGTCGGCAATTCATCGAAATAAGTTTGGGAAAAGTTTCGCGCCCGTCCGGTCCCTCCACCGCCGTGATTAATGGCGGCAGTGCCAATCGCGTACTTAATGCTAGTGTAGACAGGCCCTCAAACTTTATTGTTTACAATAGAAATCCTGCCTATTCATATGAATATCGTGCCGTGCACACATAGGTATAAATATTTATTTAAATCGCCGCAAATAGCAAATGCAAATGGTCGTGGCTTGTGTTTACGTCATTTGTACTATAGTAGTATAGTTTCGTTTTGACAATTTGGCGGCTATTTGTTGACATTTGAAGTTTCTTATGTGTAGTATGAGTATGACAGTTTTTGTCAATTTACTTAAAACGTGTTTTTCTTGTATGCTCTCGTTATGCTGGCGGGTTTATTTATTCTGTTTTTTTATTCTCCTTTCTATCATTCGCTCTTCTGTTTATGTTTTGCGTATTTTTATGTGGCTCAGTTCCAGTCGAATCGAATGGGGAAGCAAGCACACATTTCTAAGTGGAAACAGCGATGGGCTGTGGATAATGTTTTAGTTTTTATTACTTCATTTTTATTGGCACCACTAGGTTGAGTGTCGCCTTGGATGTTGTATGTCTATTGAACTAGAAACGGATTAGTGCGGCGGAGTCAGTCTGTACATAAAATATGTGGGATTATTGACACATATGACATCACACATACGTCAAAGTATGCTGACATATACTTATTTAGTTTTTATACAGTGTGCGGGGATGAAAAAATGAAAAAATGTGCATTTCCACTGGATTGACATTCTGTTGAGTGGATGAAGCATGAATTTGTTGTATTGAGTGAGTGTGTGGGAGCGTAGGATTACGACTTCAATGCCGTTCTGATTGATGGCAGAATATGTATGTGAGACTTGCGAACGCGAAGCCAAGTGAAGATAATGTACTCGTAATCAATAGTTTATGCTTTTAATGCTGATTTGATGAATCGTGTATAGTGAAGTACAAATAAGGTATCTGTGCCGGAACTGGAATTTTTTACCTATATTTAATCAGAGCTAGAGGTAGAAGGCAATTCGATAATTCAAATCAATTGTTTCAAGGGGGTATTCGGATTATCAATAATTATTCCGACTACCGAGTGCAGAGCGAAAAAAAGAAAAGAATTGATTATTTAAGGGAAATAATCCATAAAAATGTAAAATGTTGCCGGTTCAACACGTTCTTATACATTTATTTAAGGTTGTAAAAGGTTTTTATTCTTTTGTACATATAATATTAATACAAATATAAGATCCAAATGCATGTAAAAACCGGAAAGCAAAAATAAACAATGAGAATGTGAATGCGTAACGTAGATACACATTCATAATTATGGTCGTCAAAAGACTCGCCCAGAAAACGAGTAGCAATTAAATTCGGATTACAGCGTACAACGATCCGGGTAGGTTCGGATTGTAGATGTAGAGTACATAATGAGAAAAATTTAGCTTCGGATTAGCGCGATATTCGGATTAAGTGATCACTGTATTCGGAAAGAGTAAACTATTCTACTAAGTAATCTTGAGATTAGTATTTAAATATTTGCGCTAAAAGTACGTTTAACCTTTTATAACCTTTTATACAATTCTTGTTGCGAACTGTTTGATTTTTTTCACAACACAGATATTTGTAGAGCATGCCGCAATCACGGGAATTACAAAATCGCTCAAATGAAACCTCAGAATACAAATTGTAATCTAAAATCAGTGATTTGTGTAAAGAGTCTTTTGCTTAGGGTGACCAGATGCATGCCCACCAAAAAGAGGACACCTTCAAAAATATCAAATGAAAAATTCAAATACATATCGTTTTTTTAGATCTATAGTCGTAAAATTCTGAGCAGGGCATATTTCCAAATTTATTTTTACAAAAAAAAATTTCGACTTTAAGTCTATTCCGTTCCTCAGTAGCAAAGTAAAATATTCGCTCAACATTAGCATTACCTATGTGCAGGAATTGAAGAAAACAAACTTTGCAATTTATGTAGATATGAAAAGTTCACTGTGCAATTCAATATTGTAAATTTTTTAAGTATTCTACCCATTTTTCGTACATAGGTGCATTTAAAAAGTTATTATTGTTTTGTTCTTGCCTTACAAATATTTTTATTTGTTGGGAATTTTGTTTAAATTCATCCATGTAAAACAATTAAACTCGTGAAAAAGTGTTATACATTTTCGATGCACTTTCTTTTTTCCTTAATCTCAAATTTATCACTTAAAGAATTCGTCATCGCATTCATTGAAAAACCTTATCCTTGTTCTCTTTTCCGCAACACAAAAACTCAACAGAAAACCACCACCACGATCTGTCAAAATTTAGCTTTAAAAAATGTGCCGAACCATTAATGGGTGCGCTAAATTGTGACAGATACATGCAATACAGTCTGAAATAAAAATTTGATTTTTTAGCTAAAGCAGCGTACCGCTCGGCTTAATAAATTGACTTAAATTTAGCTCAGCTAAATTTTGGAGAGAATTTTGCATGGGAGCTAAAAATTTAGCTCGAGCAGCGTACTAAGCTTTAACTACAAATTTTAGGTCGTGTTCATACTAGAAAGATGCAGACAATTTCTGAATTAGCGTTGACAAGTTTTGTAGTTTCGAAAGATTCCGTAAACTGGGAAATCCCAAAAAGATTTCTTTTCAAAAAGATACCGAACATTATTTTTTTAGACACAAAGAGGACATGTCCTCTTAAAAGAGCACGTCTGGTACGCCTACTTATGCTTGAACCCTTAAAATCTGCAGAACGTAACGGGAATATACCAGCAATGCTGCTAAGCACGGTATTACCGTATATACCTAGCAAATGGAGAGAGGTAAAGCAGGGAAATCCAACCACTCCATTGCTAAATATTAGGCGTCTAGCTAGCTCACTTTTACTTTTACATGCAAAACTTTTATACTCACTTTTGGTTTTACATGCAAAATTGTTATACTCACTTTTGGTTTTGTTATACTTCACTTCCCAAAAAAAATAAGCCAATTATACGCCAAAAATTGCAAAAAAAAAACCTAAAGCGACTAATTGGCCTTTATATCACAACACGACTACCTCAAAGCTATATCGGTGCAAAGTGCACTCACTCCACAGTGAGGAAAATTTAACATTCTCTCGAACTCATACACTATGCCATCAGCGTTTCTTGAAAGCAAGGGCGTTTTCAATAAGGAAAACGGGCTCAATGATGAAAGCTCTGAACGATTTGACAGTAAATAGGGTCGAAAACATGCTTAATTGATTATTAACTCAGCTACCGGGCCCAGCGCTGCCGAAAGTACTGCAATAGCAGTATTATACTGCGATTTTTCTATCCAGTACTGCGTACTTCCCAAAAGCTAATTATACTGCTCAAGCCGAGGGCCTTATGACACAAAAAAGAAAATAACACCCTAAACCTTCATCTGACAGTAAACCTAAGAAGAGGGATTGCAGAAAGGGCAGCATGCCCCCCCTACGTTTCGGGTATTATTTCATTTTGGGGCGTTACTGCACTTCCTATGTCATAAAGGCCACAAGGCGCCCCAGGGCGTTATGACACCGGGCGTAATGACATGTACCCGGGCTAGTTCTGTAAGGACAATTACAACAAGGGACTTCAACAACGAAAAGTCCCTTCCTCATTGCGTTGTCCCTTTGGTAGAAGATAGGGATTGCATGATTCACTGGATGTACATGTACAAGGCAATTATCAAACCCATGGTATCCTATCCTTTGTGTGGTGAATATCAACGAACACAAAAATATTGAAAGTAATAGCTGTAGTAGCAGGATCATCCAAGTTAAAGTCCTTTTTGTTCAATAAGTCGACTTTGCTCCAATTGTTATTTTTTACAAAGTTTCATATCAGATGTTCACTTCAAGCAATTTTATGAGACATTTCAGGATTTGAAAAGCGTTCCGACAGGTAAGCTTCAACTTTTGCCTTTTCTGAATTCAACACTTTTTTTTGTGACTATTTTAATAAAATAAATATATAAAATAATAATTCGTTGAAAATAAATTTCATCAAAAATGCATCGACGCGAAAAAGTGTTATATTTTCGTTGCACTTTCTTTTTTCCTTGTCTGCTATTCCTAGATCTAAAAATTGTCACTTTCAAAGGATTTCTCATCGAGGTATTCATTGAAAAAACTCATCCTTATTTATTTTTCGGAAACGCAAAATAACAACAGAAAAAAAAAACCAACAGACTTGTCAAAATTTAGCTTGAAAAAATGTGCCGAACCAATTGGCGCGCTTAATTGTGGCAGATACATCCAGTACAGTCTGAAATGAAAGTTTGTTTTTTTAGCTAAAGCAGCGTACCGCTCGGCCAAATGGATTCGCTTAAATTTAGCTCAGCTAAATTTTGTAGAGAATTTTATATGGGTGCTAAAATTTAGCTCGAACAGCGTACTAAGCTTATGCATTGACAACCATTAGGTATGTTGTATGTACCATTCTTTCAAACTTTGCTGGTTTCCAACATCTGCTGGATACCTTAGGAATCAGGTTTTTTGCAAGCACCTCTACGGTGCTTTTAACATAATTTCTTCCACAGCATTAGGAGCGCCAACTGTTTCCCATGCCAACAACAGGGGATTCACAATGAACATTTTAGACCTCCGTCCCCAGCTCCGATTGGACGTGCCACACATCCCTTCTTAACCTAACCTAAGCCGAGACTATACAAAAAAAGTTTGCAACTTGCAAAGCAATAAATTAAAGAATGGGCAGGATATAATAAACTTGTTACTAATGAAGGCCGTCTGTGAGAGGCTGTATTTCTTTATCATTCATAATAAATATATTTATGTACAGTGTTAATTATCGCTTACCAATTTGTTGGTCACATAATGTAGCCTATGAGTAGAAGACTTACCTGAAATTAAAAGGAAAGAAATTAGTGTATTGAACTGAATATGGATATTATCTTAACAGAACAAATTAAAGGACTAGTGGCTAAGCCGAACTATGCTTAATTTATTTTTAAGACTAACTTGAATGCCAACTAAACGTCTTCTCCTAGTACACAAATACTAATATAATGGCTGATTTTAATTTGACCATTCATATTGAAACATTGAGTGAAGGGTTCAACGTCAACCCACTTGAGTAATTGAAAAAGAAAAGGGTAGATGGCACAGAAAAAGCACCGAAAACATAAATACGTTCAAATATATTATTATCGCACGAAGGATCGTTTGGATGCCATTGCACGTTCGGTACAAAACTTTTGTTTTCGATATTACTATTCCTCAATATAGAGTAAGAGCTAGCAGCGTTTTTTCTTAAGTCATTTTAGCAAGGCTGTAACTTTGTGAGCTTAGTTCATGGTGACTACTCAACACGAAAATACATTTTTGGCAAAGCTGCGTTGGTTTATATTGGAATGCCATAACCTCAAAAGTGAAAGAAATGTACCTCATTTTTAAGATTTTGGTATAATGATGAAACCGGAGTTTTGGTTTAGCTTTGAGGAATTAGTAGAGTGATAATATCTCCAACACAATATCAAAAATTTGACTTTGCTATTATGACTTAAATTTTGCCTTTTTTGCACTATAAAACCGGCAAACGGATATGGCAATTGCATTTTCTGTCTACATCGGTCGTAAATTAACACATACCAAAATCTTAAGTTTGCTAAAATAAGGTACCTACATTTTTTGCCCATTTAAGGTTATGGCATTAATATATAAACCAACGCAGCGCTGCCAGAAACATATTTTCGTGTTCAGTAGTCACCCCGAACTAAGCTCACAAAGTTACAGCCTTGCTAAAATGACTTGAGAAAAAACGTTGCTATCTCTTAGTCTAATATGTCACAATGTCTTTCGACTTGTTTTTTTATGTAACCACGACATTAAATGGATGGAAAGCTATATGGATAGCCCATATAGCATAGCCAGCAACCGTGTAACAGTGATCCGATGTGAATGCTTGCTTTTGAATTGTCAAAGAAGCAACAAGGATAAGCCAGACAGCGGGAAGGTGTTGCTGCAATCAGTACTTTCTACTTAAGTGGGACTACAGTCCGGATTTGACCTGGACCGCAAAAAAAAAAATCCCTCTTTTTCTGATAGGGCATAAGCACATATCACGGTAATGTCAACCAATTTCAAAGTAATGTGGACTGGACTGTCATAAGACAAGGCAAGACCAAAAAATATTCTTTTTCGATTTTTAGTAATCTTAAAAATCTTACTTCAATCCAGTTTCGCGATTATTTTAGGAATGTGGTTCTTACATTATGACTGAAACAAATTTATTTTGGGTATTCAAGATCGTAACCTTAGATCTTAGATACTTACCATCTTATAATATATTATCACATCACTAGCTGAACCCCCGCCAGCTTCGCCAGGCCTTTTGTTGCTTTTTTAATTTTTTTTTTAATTTTTAATTTTATTTTATATATTTTCGGGTGACAATGTTTTAATTTTTTTGTATTGGAGGTGCCACGCCCCCTTATCCAACTTTGACAAATCTTCACAGAAGCACTCTAGGGCCAATACCTAAGATTATCTGTAAGTTTAAACTCAATCGCTTCTGTGGTTTTCGAAATATACGATTTTGAATGTTTTTTTGTATGGGAGGTGCCACGCCCCTTTGCCCAATTTTGAACTGTCTTCACAGGAACACTCCACGACCAATACTTAAGATTATCTGTAAGTTTGATCTCAATCGATTCTGTGGTTTTCGAGATATAAGATTTTGAATGTTTTTTTTTTGTATGGGCGGTACCACGCACCTTTGTCCGATTTTGAATTTGTTTAGCCTATCATCCAATCACCGTAATTACCGACATTGAAAAAAAAAATCAACAAAATCGGTTGAAAATTACGGGCGACAGAGGGAAACAGTTTTTTTCCACTTTGTTTTATACCTATATATATAATATATAGAGAAGATTCATTCACATCAGTAGATCAGTAGATAGGTAATGATATCAATTTTTTAATGTTGCCGAATTCACTCAGTAAGTGAGTGTGAATTTTAGGAACGAATAAAAATCAAAATGCATGCATGCACTTGTTTTTTGTTGCGCTTGTTTCAATCATGAAGAAGCTCTAAATAAGATTGTTTTGTCCCTTATTTGTGTTTCAATGTTAACTTTTAAGATCGTTTCGGCTTATTTCAAGAACAGAAAACTAACTCATTTGTGTTTCAATGTCATCTTTTAAGATTGTTTCGGTTTATTTCAAGAACAATGGGTGTCATATTAAGATTTAGCACGTAAGAATAAAAAAAAATCTAAAATCAAGCTTGATCGTACTAGATTTTAGCTTGCGATTTTTCTCTGAGTGTAGGATTATCAATTAAAATTCAATGTTTACCTTGCAGATACTACAAATGCATTTATTCATTTCTGTAAAATCTCGAAGTTGCGTCTTCTATCTACTGTCAAAAAAAATCTTATAATAATAATAGTTTCTTTCTCATTTTCGTTTACCCTTTCAATAACAAATTTCAGATTAAAAATAAAAATCAAGGTAAGGATTGCGAGGCACACACAAACAATGTTAATCTAATCAATTTTATTTAGTGAACATTTTAATTGATTACACATTTATTTAGTTTTTATTTACTTAAGGGTAAGACAAACCAGACATACCGGCTAATCTTGCCCGAAAAAAAAAATAAACGACAACACATAAAAAATAAAAACAGCTCATTATCAGTTTTACTGATATGTTAGGTAATCAAAAGAAAATGTTTCGAGATAATCGAATGGAGGAAACACAACTTATGACTGCTGTTGCAAAAAAAAGAAAAAGAAAAAAACCTCGCTAAAGCTAAAAACTACCTTTTTAACAAAATGTAAGGGATATACAACAGCTATCAGTACTGGCAGGAGGTTTTTAGCAGCTGTTTATTGATTTAAGTATTCGTAAAGTTGTTTACGAACCAGCAAACTTAGCACTAAATGTCTGACGCTCTAGAAATATTAAAAGCTTAAGACATCTGTCTTAAAGGCTATCGATTGACATATACATATAATATATTCCATTTTTAGCATTTTGTTGTTAATATTCGTCGCATGACACGAAAGTGTCACAAAAGCTTGACTAATTTATATAAGTGGTATCAGAAGGTGTCTATGTGGGAATTATTATTAATATCAATAGCATGAATGATGTGATGTCTGAAGTTTGAACACAGTTAAGGCAATAGGCTTAAGCAACACTTCTTGACATCCAAGCGGAATTAAAATAACGTCAAAAATTAATTACATCGCATGCAAATATTTCTATTATTAGGCCTTCCATTTATCCGAACAAAATTGAGTTTCCTCAATTAGCTCATGTGATCTGAGGAAACGTCCATATCCATAGGCAAGACAGGTTTTGGGTGAGTGACTTTCAAAAAGCTTCTTTTTATGATCAATTATCGGCTTCTGCGTTCTCGAAGCATGACTTAATTTACTTAACCTACGACTCTGCTGTTACGATCGTTATGCAAGAGGCATACGCTAGGACTCTATTTACTACTTAACATCACCTAATGAACAGGTCGAATTTCTCAACGAAAACATCAAAAGACTTTTCAATCATCAGGTTCCTGTGGGAACGAAAATCTATCAGCCTGAAGAACAAACATGGTTCACTGCACACATTCGCCAGCTCATTAACCAACGAGATCAGGGCCCAGATTCCGTAAAATGAAAACGATCGAACGATATCGTTTTCACTAAACCTCTCTCTATCATATCTGTGGCAATAGACAGAGACCGCTATTGTCGAAACGATATCGTTCGATCGTTTTCATTTTACGGAATCTGGCCCCAGGCTTATAACCGTTGGAAGCGTTTCCGCCTTGATGAGTTGCGGCAAACTTACTGTATTGTTCGAAACCAAGTCGTAATGGAAATTAGAAATTTAGAGTCCCAAATTTATTTGAACCAATCCCTCTCTTGGCTGCCGTAAAGTGTGGAGTAATCTTCGTAGCATTGGCGTCGCTAAGCCAAAGTCGAACCGCTTTGAAATTGTTGATTGTAAAGCTCTACCTCTAATCTGTTGAAGTCAGCAAGAGACTCACAGAAGTTTTTATAAAATCAAATAGAAACTATGGTACCCTTTTTCGGTTTTAGAAATGTCAATTGTGCTGAGGTCATTGAAAGCCTGCTCTCTATTAAAGCTTCCGCAACTGGACTCGACGATATAAATCCTCGATTCTTAAAGCTCATATTTCCAATCCTTATCTCATACATTACCCATACTTTTAAATTCGATTCTAACATCTGGGGAATACCCGTCAATATAGAAATTGGCTAAAAGTAATACCTACACAAAAAAAATTGAAGGGAACCGACTTTAGGTCCATTTCAATAACACCTTTCCTTTCGAAATCGTTTGAAAGGATTTTACAGAAGCAAATAAATCTACAATCGGGTTTTAGGAAGGGGCATAGTTGTATAACCTCCTTAGTGAACGTCATCGAAGATTTACGGCAAAAGATGGATGAAGACAAGGTGACCTTTTTAGTGTTGCTAAATTTTTCGAAGGCGTTTGACAGTGTGGTTCATACAAACCTGTGTGATAAGCTGCGTCAGCTATTCAACTTCTTACACGATGCAGTCAAATTAGTTGCTTCGTACCTTTCAGGTAGAAGGCAAATTGTTCAAGTGGGTGACGTTCGATCGGATGTCATTTCGATTCTAAATGGTCTCCCACAGGGATCCATTGTATCCCCACTGCTATTTTCAATGTATGTCAATGATCTGCCATCTATCATCAACCAGAGTAAGGTTCAGATGTATGCCGATGACGTGCAGTTGTACTCAAGTTCTGATCTCGGTCTTATTGAACATGGTGCTGCCTGATCTAGAAATATTGCGCGCTGGTCTCAAACGAATGGTCTTTTGTTAAACCCTGCAAAATCTGACTGTCTTGCTCAATCAGGTCTAGTCAGTTGATTCCTCCGCGTTCCTCTTCCCTTACCTCATTAACTGTTTACAGAATCCTATTAGAAGAATTAATAACACAAGAAGGTTCAATTAAGAAAGTATCTCGCATTCTCGAATTTATCTAAATTGTATTAATTATTAGTTTTAAGTATTGACCACGTAGTATAAATACATAATACTATTTTTGAATTATTTCGTCTTCCTCAGTAGCTTTTTCCTGCAGAATATAGCTTAGCAATAGTTTATAAGATATTATATCTTAAAGTGTATAGGCACTACAATATAATAATAAATGAAATGAAATGAGACAATTGCCCACAGAACATCCAAAGCACATAATAATTAGGCAAAAATTGGGATCAAATGCGGATATATATTTAGTTAAGTTGTTCAGTTGCTGTGCTAGAACTTTTACAGCAGACTGTGGCCATATTTAAAAATATTTTCCTGTCAAACTCGAGTATACTATTGGCGGAACGTTTCGCGAGATACGAACGACCGACGATAGTCGTTATGGGAGTCCTTTCGTGCTCACGATTAGGGAAAACATGAAGCAATTGGATGAAATAGCAGACACATCAGAACGTCAACAAATTGCGTGGCGACAGAAAATATTGATGCGGTGGCACGAGAACCAAAACATCTCAATTTCGCGTCGTTGTTAAACGGTACTGGTCACTGAAATTGTTTGGCCAAAAGGATAATCATTTGGGTATTGGCTAAATGCGGTTTCAACAGGAAGGTAAACAAAGCACTGATTTGAGGTCCTTTTTCTTTAGTGTTACGTTAAGTTGGTTAATATGGTCTATAATAATCATCACATGATGTGCAAGATTCATACAAAAATCGACCTCTCGGAAAACCACACAAAAATCACTAAATGCTGGTCATTCATAATTCGAAAATATCACCATTTTGCGATGAATTCCCTACCTAGGGGAGTTTTTAGCATCTCTGACTACTAGTCTAATATTGGGTTTGCAAAAAAAAACTGCGGGATACAAAATATCGCGGGCGGCCAATTGTGATACATTTTTTTCATGGATTATACGGAAAAAGGAAATGGCGGATTATAATATATGTATATGAGTTAAAGAAATAAGGTGTGTTGTACATCTATGATAAGTATCTACCTAGAAAAAACCGAATTTACAAATACGAAGATTTCAAAATAATGGAGATATGTTAAACGACCAAACACGGGCAGCTACTGTTCAAACATGTTATACCGACCTTTAGTAAGAATTTTTCTATGAATATAAGAAATAGACTTTCTATTTTGGTGCTTCAAATAATTTATTCTAAGTCCTAAGATATACTCCGCCCTAGATAGATATCTGTCGGAACGGAGAATTCTCGGCAACGCATATTCCGTCGGTGGCTCAAATTACATTCGAGGTGTCCGTTTTCGGAATAGAAAAATTAAAATGCGACGGCCCATTGATATGACATGATGTTGCTTCGTGCTACATCCGGGTTCTCCTATTTGGTGTCTGTTTTTTCATTTGCATTTTCCCCTGGAAACAAAAATTTTGGCAACAACTACAATTACTTTGCTAAAATGATTTTTTCTTTATTGCTTTCATTTATCAATCGGCCCTAGCATCCGTCGGAACGAAAAATTGTCCGATTTCATACGATGTTCCGACAAATATGCAACGCACACTGGTGTTTTGCGTTTCAGTGCGATCAAATGCGTTTTTACTGATATTTTTGACAGCTTCATACGAATTTTCTTCCGATCTGCTCCGACAGAAATTGGTTGCGGAATTTGTTTATGATTTGCAGTGAAGTGTTGATAAATGAAAGCAATAAAGAAAAAAAAAACGTTTAGCAAAGTAATTGGTTGTATTTATTGCTTAAATTTGTGTTTCCAAGGCAAAAACAAGCACTAAATAGGAAAACCCCGATGTACCACGAAACAAAATCATGTCAAATCACTGCGTCGTCGGATTTTAATTATTCTTTCCGAAGGCGGATACCTCGAATGTAATTTTAGTTTCCGACGGAGTATGCGTTGCGGAGAATCCTCCGTTCCGACGGATACCTCGCTAGGGCCGAATATTTTCCTCCAAATCGTAAACAACAAATTTCGAATTCCTGTCGGAGCATATCGGAATAAAATTCGTATGAAGCTGTCAAAAATATCAGTCAAAAACGGACTTGATCGCACTGCAACGCAAAACGCCTGTGTACGTTACATAAATCGCGGAACAATGTTCCTAAACCCTCTACGGAAGCATACCTTAAAGAAAAAAATCCTCCGATTCGTATGAAATCGGAGAATTTTCCGTTCAAACGGATACCCCGCTAGTGCAGACTGTGTAAAAATGTTGGAGGATTTTTTTTTTGTAAAATGACCTCCTAATTTGCATATGCACAACATTGCACCTACTCCAAATCCTAGAGTGACTACAAAATAGGGAGGTTCCGTCTTTCACTATTTATGGGGTTTTTGTAAAAAAAAAAATATAACAATTTTATAAAAAAAACAAAATTAAATTTTTTATTTAATTTCCTCCAAAAAAAAAATATTTTATTTATGTTTTTTAGACCATTTCAAGGCAAAAAACTTTGCGAATTTGCTACCCGCCTCCAACAAGAACTTATATATTGCGAAATCGTAAAATTGGGCTCGTACCGACACCAATATGGTGGATTTTAACGCCACTCAATTACTTCTTGTGACGAGCCTCTGTACGGTATTTGATATGCTAATAAGCCTAAAGTTATTCAGGCAAATAGAGAACCCCAAATGCCGAAAACAGTGGCCGAAAATTAGACCGGGAGAATGCGCTTCGCAGAAGAAAACAGCCGAGAAGGACATTGTCCACAATCATCTTTATCATGAATAAGGACAGATACCCAAACTCAACTCCTGCAGACGTTTTTACTTAAACCTTTTGTCCACAACTTGATCGTTCCATAGCCCACATTCGATCAAATTTGCATATAACTTTGGCAGGGCCAAGTTCACCTCGAACTTGTAAGTTCTTGTAACATCATAGTACATATTATCCTTTCCGATTGCGATAAGTAAATAGATGCACAATGCATAGTTTAGAGATGTCTCATTAATAATTCTGAGTAATTTTTCTATTCGCCGTATTTACTCAAATCGTCAGCAAAAAATGTTTTCGTATAAATTTCTGACACATTAATTCGAGGAGACCCAGATAAATCTTTATAAGAAAGAAAATGATTTTTAGAGGGCATCACCAAACTATAGACAAAGATCTCTGCTTATAATGATGACTCATCAAAAAAAAATTACATTCCAACTTTTAAAGATTATTTTTAAAACTAGGAACGTGCCTGAAAACCTGTAGTATTATTTTCAAACTATAAAGAGAAAGTCCGAAAGTCCGACCTTCTCACTCAATACCAAGACCGATACTTATTTTTCATTAAATGCAGTTCACCCAACCAATTACTAACGTAGGTATAGACTTCCTCCGATTAGCTTGGCAAAATGGCTACCAAAATTCAATACCTACAAAAACGTATACAAAATGACAGCCAAAACAATTCGCATCACCACCATCATTGATGCTGCCATCACCTTCGGCATTGCTGCCAATTTTCAGATGACATTTGCACGCCTCACTCTAACCCCCATTCATCCCTCCCGTCATAAAAGCCGGCTCTGCCAACTTATTCGTGAATATTATTAATATTTTCTAAACAAAACATAAATTACACGTCGAGTGGAATAAATTAAAAAGTTGCCTCACATTTCTATTATACTGCCTCCACCTACACATAACTTATGAAGAACTTTTTTTTTAATATGTATCTTGCTTCTTTATTTATTCTAATTAGTGGGCACGGCAACAAAATTACATACAGACACACTTCAATCAGAATCGGAAAAAGAGAAGACAACAAAAAAAAAAAAAAAACGGTACAAACTCTAAATGGCATATACTACACTGTCGTACGAATATAGAGGAATGATTTATTAATTTCGAGAATCGAATAGCGGCCCTCAGAATAGTACACCCCCAGCGCCCGCCCCAAACCTCGCGCAAAGATCTAAGAGAAGTTGAAAAGAAGTGTCGAGTGAACTGGCCGCGCTATATAACTGCTGCTTTGGCACGAGTGCAACAATTGCAAATTACAGTGGCAGGGTCACTAAGTTCATTATTCATTCATTTGTTAAATTAGAAATGAACGATATTTGCACAGTAAAAACAACAAAAACAAAAACAGAAACATTTTTTGCAAACTCAAAAAACAGACAATTTAAGTTAAAAGGTTTGTTTGCGATTCGCTGTTTATTCAGTGTGATTAAAAATTACCCGACGAAAAGTGAACGACAATTCGAGCCTTTTTCGTTCGAACACGAATAGGGAAATGACGCCATTTTGTTTAACACCTATGTGGGAATGGATTTTTAATAAAAACTGCAACGTAAAAGTTGCAATTATTATTAGGTAGGTATGCCTCTGTTTTCAGTTTAATGTTTGTCGGCTTTGGGAAATACATATACCTATATCTATAAACGGGGAGAGTGCATTCTAATGACCTTGCATGGCGTAATCGATTATAAATGATTGTACTTTTTTTAATTAGGAAACTTAACCGAAATAGCTGACAGAGTGTGCAATTTGAGCAGTTGACTTTTCATATTATATGAGTAATTGGAGGAAATTTATTTCTTGTCTGTCATTATTATTGCAGGAATGTTTGTTTCTGTCAATAGAAAAGTATCTAGGTATCTGAAGGTTACATACTCGTCATTATGCAATTCAAAGAATCAGTGCAGTGCATTGATCACAAGTTGTATGCTGCGCTGCTGATAATTATTACAATCCTGGATGGTCTCTCTACAAAAAGAGAGTAAAAAAGGGCGCTTGGGATCATGCAAGAAGACTGCTGAACATTAGGACAACTCATCCATGGACATTTCATCCAACTTTAATTCTTGAAAAGAGATAGATTTTTAAGGAAAAACGTGTGTCCTTATCGTTCGTGGCGATGTCCAAAATGACCTTACTATATAGTTCAAAGGCTTTGCGGCGAGTGAAGCGAGACACCAACACGAAAATGTTAGTCATAGCGAAAATTGATTACGTATTCTTATAGAGATTTTTTTAGCAATTGGTATGACAAACCCTATTCTACCGGAAATGTCTGTGATATACGGGTGGGCCATCTAGTGGTTTCTTTTTAAATCATATGTTATTTTGACACTGACAGCAGTTTCACGCTCGAAATCTTGACAGAAAGTCAGTATCATACATACATCCGCGAAACGAAACGAGTCGCTTTACGCTTGAACAATGTTGGGAAATATTGAAAACTTATTTCCAAACTGAGTGTTGTTAGCCCAAACCGTCCGTTTTTTTAAAAGAACTTGCGTACAGCAAGTTTGTGCAAAAAAAGTTCGTGAAAAACTGGTATGCTGAAATTGAAGACATGGATTTCGATGACCTCTGGTTCATGCCGTCGTTTACTCGTTTAACTTTTCCTGTACCCGCAGCTTGACTTGACATAATTTTCATTTCCACTACGACGGATTAAATTCGTAGCAAAAATGTCCACTACGACGGATTCTGTGATAGTTCTTTCGGGGTTTGTAGCAAAATTCCGAATACGACGGATTCTGTGATCACCCAGAATATAATCGGGAACGTCCTTTTAATTACAAAACCCGTCGGCTATATTATAGGACATGGAACCTTTGGAATTCGCTTCCTGGGAACATATGTAGGTACTTCCAGACGACTACAACTTACAACGATTTGATGAAGAGTACATATATGCAAGGATATGAGGCCGCTGTTGAAGCGTAATGTGTTCCGTTTCCCAAAAAAACTGTTAAACCTTATCTCTAATAGCTTGCTTCCTGAGAAAGTAAGGAACAGAGAGTATCACTACAATTAGCCTGTTTTTTACTGACCCCAGCTGTCGAAAAAGTCGTTCAAAACTGGATTTGCAAATAGTCCTTCATTCGAGCATATGCGCAACAGGACCATACACTCTAAGCCTACTCGTAATTTTTCTCAACCATTGTTTGTGTGAGTTTTTATTTTTGGGATGAATGAAGGGCCCTACAAGCTACAGTTTTATTGATTTAAGAAGCTTTCTCAGGTCAATTATACTCTCGAATGTTTGTCAGACGTTCGCGAGAGCTGGCGCATCAAGAAGAAAATCTTAGACGGACAAGATTGAAAGACGCATACAGCGTACAGCATTTTTGAAGAATACATACGTACAACCAAATAGACACAAGTATGAATATGTTTATTACCTGTGTTGTAGCGCAAAGGTCTAAATTTTGTAAATTGTTATACCGGTTTCAGTCTATAGGTATAACCCGTGTAATGGTCTTCAGATAAAGCTTAAACAGCGTCAGATCGCATTCACCTGCTGGTGTTCAGAGTGTTATCTAAATCTAATCAGTAGACTGGCATTTGTTGCGAGGACATCTAATTTCTATAAATTATGAGATCACAAAAAAATAAACATTTTTGACCAAGAAGGCGCGGCATTTCTGCTCGAAAGCTATTACTGATATCATTCCAAGTGTTTTGGCGTTGTAGATAAGATTTTCTTGTCTATTCTACCGGCTGGCCACATTTAACTGGTTTCCACTGGACCAAAGCGTATGCAGGTGCAATCAATCTTGATTGCTATTATGTAGTCCCTTGAATTCTGATTCTCTTTACTTGTGTAATGCGTATAGCCAAAATATACGAATTAGAAAAAATAAATGCCACTTTAAAAGGAGCTAGTACCATGTTAACAATTGGAGTTTTAATCAGCTAAACGCTATAAGGGAATTGTGGTGTTAACCCAACAACTTAGGTACGGCGTATTATGTCTAGGCTTGCCTCGAACTCCGCAGTAGCTATTTGTTTATATTTGTATTTCTCAATGCCACTGGGTTGTGGATATCCTTGTCTATTGTCATCGCTGGAACTTGAACTCATACAAACCCAACTCATGTGCCGAAAAACAGACACGCTAACCGTGTTGTGGTCGCTACTATAATAAATTTGATAATCTACTCTACACGAAGGTACATAAAGTTAACCTTCTGGGACAGTTGTACAAATATTCGACCCTCCAGATAACAAAAACACACTCAAGGACGATAGTTCACATGTAGGTTGCGTATGGCGTGAGTTAAAGTGGGTTTTTAATGTTGCAAATGTAAACAAACGAAGGTGCGATGACTAGGGTGTCCTTTTGACCGCCATAGAAAATTCACAATCCGCACTCCCATAGTTTTAAAGGACTTAAAACAAACATGGCATGGTCTTATTTGATCGTAATTAGCTATTCACTTCAATGTGACAAAGTCATTATAACTATAAGTGCTCGTATAAAGTCATCCGATAAAGAGACCGAACCGAATACACGTTTACAAAAGAATTCGAGTTTTTTTTTCATTTCGAAATCTGAATCAAAATAAGAATGACGTCGGATGAAAACATCAAAATAGCATATCGAACGAAGACCAGAAAAAAAAACATCGCCTGGCCTTGGTACTCGTAAAAGAAGAACAATCGACGAGCGTCGTGTACGCCTCGCCGCGCAAACATCAATCTTGTTGCGACCGCGATAAGCGACTTCTGAATTCATCAGAGTTCTGTGAAAGGCCGGCCCTCTGCTATACAGCCGGCACATAGGACAAGAAAAACAATATTATGCGGTGATGGTGACGACGGTGAGGCGCAAAGTGTGTCGTTCGTGGTGCGATATGAGACGTTATATCACAGCTATTTGTCGACTTTGCGACTATGTATATCTCGTGTGACATATTTGTAGGACAGCGGTCTGAATTCTTTTATTTATTTTTTTTTCTCTTCCCCTTGCAATCAATCTGCGGAAAAAGTCTTGAGGAATAGGATGAAGATTGCTTCGACGTTGCAAGGTTGTTGTGGGAAGAGCTGTCACCAACCAAGAGTGACATGCAAATGCATTATGCAAATAATGCGATAGGACCGATCGCATGAGGAACGGATACGTGATTGTTTTCTCAGAATGTGTTTCAAGAGTTGTTGACAGTATTTGAAAATATTCGTCTACGGTTTGACTTTTAGGCGCATGTTTTACACACCCACATTAGTAGGGTAGTGAGTTCTGTTACAAGCAATTAAGTTGGTCGTAATGGGACAGGATTGGCGCTGTAATTAAAATTGATGTATCAAAAGATCATATTTTGTTGAGGAGCGGCGGACTGTCAAGTGACTATACACAATATTATGATAACGCACATTGATAGATTTGAACTGGACCGTGCGTCGGTCTTCAGGTGTTTTGCAATTTTTTCCATGGGTTTCAATGTTTCGGAGGCAGTCGTTCACGACTGTTTGCCTTCGTCCTGGTTACATCTGGTTACAAAAAACCACATCGAATTTGGTATCTCTTAATGAGACTGCGGATAGATCTTTAGTTACTCTCTGCTGGATTCGAGGGCACAGTGATATTCTGGACAACTGTACGGTGGACAAACTAGGCATCCACATATAAGTTTCTTTTCGAAGATGTTTTAAAAGTTGCTAACAATACTTACAGACAGTCCCATACCTACTAGTTTTGATGTTATGCATAGGATTTAATGGGAGCTTCTCAGTGTGTAGATACACAAGAGTATTTATCCGATCTCTGCATTTTTGGTCACATCCCCTGCATTAAGTAAATGGCCCTGTAAACTTGACTATAAGTGTCTGAGCTGGATGAGAGATCCTTCAGCTCAAGCCACTCCTTAGGCGCATTTAAACAAAAACCTTTTTGCTCAACAAACTTTTATTTTTTTTTAAGGACATGTTTGCCTTTTCACCATCTATTTTAGGTTTTTATAATAATTTGTTTGGAATTCGCTTGCCTCACCACTTTCAGTCGATCATATAACGTAAAATTAGGAAAAGAAGAGCTCGACAACATATTTTAGATAAAGTTTTATTATTCAAGGGTAACAAGACTATGGTGTGAATTTAAAAAAAAAGCTACGAAAACATTCGACTATAGTACACTTGTTTCTAAGATTGTAGGGTACTTTAAAATATAATCACCGGTGATTACAAAATCGAAGAACTTATAGAGCACTTTGCTTTGAATTACACACAGCACTTGACTTGTTGCTGAAACAGATATGTTATCATTTATTTAATTAATTAGCTTCTACTCAAACAAAACACAACATGTAAACAAAACTGCATAGAAGTGTAGAGGTATCCGTTAACAAGACTACTTTGTCAAAAAAAAATGCCAATCGACACAAGATTATAGAGTGACGAGCAAATTATGTTAAATTAATGCATTTGAATGGACGTGATGTGACTGAAAATTAATATGAATCGAGAGATTTCCCGGTAAGGCTTTAGAAGATCACCAGGCAATGCACATACCATACATACACATGTACATATTTGCTTCGCTTAGTCCATTTTGATACAGGAAATGCGGTTCTTGTTGTATGCTTCGGTGTAGTTTATTTTTTCCAGCCATTAGATTGTTTTGTTTTTGTTGATTTTACCAATCGTAACAAGAGACTTTGCAAAATACGTAAGACTACAAGTTTGAATAAACAAATCAAATGAAGATTAGACTTCCCCTAACTGTCATCCTTCCGATTTTATAAAAACACTCAAAATTCAAGCAAGAATTGAACTTTGCGATCATTGTGCAGTAAAAAGCTGCCAATGAAAAAAAAGACAGCGCTCATTTTCTTCTTGATGGTTTTGTGAATCCTCAAAATTGTCGGATTTGGAATTCAGAAAATGCACGAGTGATTGTTGAGCGCATTTTGGGCTGGATAAGACCACTCTTCTTTAAAATGCGACTGGTGCTCGCTATAATCTAGTTTGCAAGATATGGATGTGTGTATGACATGTGGTTTTAACAAGACGGTGCCACGTGCCATATAGTCCGAGAAACAATTCAATTACTGCACCGGTAATTTCCTAACTCATTTCTTATAAAGATACTTTCATGATCGAAAGGGGTACATACACCAACAAACCAACTAAATTCTGATGCTTCCTTGGACAAGAAATCGTAACTTGGCGACTGTTGAATATTGCATTCTTCTCCTGGCTAAGTCAGATTGGATTCTGGAATGTGAAGACACATTTTCAAAGTTAGTAAAACAAAGACAGAATACTCATCCACAAACTATGAGTTAACTAACAGGATACATTCTCCCCGTTCAAATCCCCGAGAGTCAACGGGATCTTTCCAATCATGCTCCAGAAAACTTAGACCATTATTATGCTGGTCTGAAAAAGGCTTATTATTCGCAGTTTGAAGCCTGGCGAGAGGTTAAGGTCGTCTTCATTCCAAAAGCGAAGATATCTAGTCACACCATCGCCAAGGATTTCAGGCCTATAAGTCTAACATCCTTTATCTTGAAAATCGAAGATGGACTGTATAACCGGTGCCGGTATATTCTCGGAGGAATTAAATATACACTGCTCAATCAGGCTTTCTGATAGCAGCGTGTCTTCCAAGCCGAGCTTCTGGTAATCGCGGAGTTATTAACATTTGGATTGACAGCCAGGCGGCTATTAAAGCAGCTTCTGCTATTGAAATAAAATCCAAATTAATTCATCGCTGCCGCGAAGTCCTTTAAAGTAAATAAATAGCAACAGGCGGGTAGACACCCTAGGCCTAGCTTCTCGCAACTATTCGTTTGTGTGAGTTTCTTTTGGGACGAATGGAAGGGACCTACAATTTTATGCCGAGTCCGAACGGCTAAAGAAAAAAAAAAGAAGTTGTCCTTTAGATTTCCTTAAGAGATCAGCATTTTATGGTAGCTATAATAGTATCCGATTGCGTACTGTATAACGGCCGAATACGAACAGGAACTCCCCAGGAAAGATTAGATCACTTCTGCAATCAAGACTCATAAGAATCACAAGGCGGTAGGACTTGATGGTCGTCCCGGAGGTTTTAGCCTTGGGTGTTCCTGTATCGACCACATCAACACATTACGAATTATTATTAAACAGTGCGTCGAATAACGATTTTCAATACACAATATACAAATTTGTGATGATAATCGTACACTCCAATTTATTCACTTCATAAATATGTTTATGATTTGAAAATAGTTTGATTGGTTTATTTGACTTGCCTTATGCAGGAAAGGTAGTTCTAGGTATATACAATATACGACCATATAACCGAATAGCAGCATGGGCATTTGTGTCACAATCCTGATGTATTAGATAAAGGCTATCAGAGGAGTTTCAAATACAACTTGGTCTTCAAGTATAGGACGCATTCGAACGAAAGCAGTGGAATTCCATAGACTCTTACAACAAAACTCAAACATCTCGGCTACAGTACCTACCTATTGCATCGTTGTTAGTCCAAAAGAAAGAATGTATTGACATCAAATAGGTGGTGATGTATAACTGGCGTTAAGATTCTAATACTGATTGGTATGTTTTGGGTAAGCAATTAATACCGCCTGTTTGACACCACATCACATACCTTCTTAAAAACAATGCATAATTTTTGAAACAAAAATCGTATTTTTTTGTAGACCATGAGAATATGCCTTTTCTTGTTTTAGCTTCCTCTTAGTAAGTTTTTTTTTAACTTTCTCGTATACGTAGTAAGAGAAAGATATTGTTTTCGTACAAAATTTCGAACTCGAGATTTTGATCAATTCTGATATTACGATGATAGGGGAACTCAAAAAAGTGGGTCTCGCAATTCTGTCCGTCCGTATGTCTGTCGCTTGCACGAATTTGCTTCAAACTTCGTATTTAGAGTTTGTGGGCTTCCCGCTACGGACGTTTTTTTTTTTATGCTAGCCCTAATATAAACGGTACCTCCCATATAAAAATGTTACGAAATATGTCTAAATTTAGATTTTTTCGAAAACGGGTCTAACGATTTGAACCAAAATTGATAGTTGAGTTAATGTAAGCATGCTTAACGTGACTGCATACCCATTTTTTCGCGAAAAAGTCCATCAACGGCAGTTTTGAAAATTGGCTTTTTGTCGAAAACGGTAAAAACGATTTTAAAAAAAACTTATTTTTAAGGTACTATTGTCATTCTTAACTTGATAGCAAACTCAGTTTTTCCCTAAAAAGACTGCGTGCTTTGATATCCATCCAAATCCCTAATAATAGTATGTATGTACTTTAAAAAACTGCTCATATCTCAAAAACGCCATTTTCGATTATGATAAAAATGTTATTTTCAGGTAATGCTTAAATCCATAGTAATACCATTTGCTCAGTTTTGAGCTAAACAGTTGCAAAACAGTGTTTTTTGAACCATGAACGATTTCCACCCCAATCGCTAAAAACGGTACTTCAAAAACTACACATATCTCGAAAACGCCATTTTCGATTTGGTTAAAAATGTAACTGCTAGGTAATGTTTATATTCTGAAGAATACGTCGTACTCAGTTTTCAGCTAAACAGTGTAATAACAGTGCTTTTCGAATCCAAATTGCAACATTTGTCAGCATAATTTTACAAAAAACCGCTATAACGATTTTGATCAAAATACATATTTAAAACAACATAAGCATTCTAAATATGATCACGTACTTAGTTTTTCTCAGAAAACTCGAATTACCGTTTTATGAATATTTCTCAAAAATTACCACCCAAATCCCGACCATTGAGACAATGGACAATGGCAAAGACATTTTGCGTTCCCTCTGTAACTTCAGCATTTCAAATGACAGCTAGTATCAGAATTGATTACCTACAGATGTTTTTTTTGTTTCGAAATCAAAAGAGGTTTGTACCTAAAGAATTAATTTGTTAGTTATATTAATCTAAACATGAATACAACTGATAATTCACTATCCAGACATATTTTTCCTACTTCCTCCTTTTTTAGCTTTTACAATCTAGTTTTACAGCGGTTTTTTTTTGTCAGTCAGCCCAAAAGTCACCAGAATTAGGTTTGTTCGATTTGACAAACTTACAAATGCAGCAATGAAATTCAACATTTCGCTGAAATCCAACATTTCGAAATGTTGAAAAATATATGGCGAAATGTTGAACATTTGGCCTGAAATGCTGAATTTAGCCGAAATGATGAATTTAGGTGCGGTGTAAACGTACTATAAGTAATAAAGTGTTGTAGTTAATGCGTACATAATGCCTATGTAGCATGTATTACGAGTTTAGTTAACAAAGGTTCAGTTACTAAACCTACGTAAGATGTACGTAAGTGGAAATAATTTTAAACGTAAAATTTGTTGAAATGACTCTGAGATTCTGCGAGATTCGGAATAAACGAGAAAGTTTCGTGCGACCCAGTCGTGCACATTTTTTACATATTTGGACAATGCACTCCTGTTGGAATAACTCAAAAAAAAATTGTCGGACAGACAGATGGTCTTCAGTCGCGCGTACTTAATTTTGTCCTTTATTTTGTCATCCAAATTGGATTCCATGCATCGGTATGAAAATTTTTAATCTATAAATTTGGTTACAAAATTGCTGCGGCCATCATGAATAATCTCTTTAGATTGTCAATCTAGATTGTGTAATTTGGCATACCTACTAACACTACAGCCTTTTTAATTTTCTTTTATAACATTTAATAATTAATAAGCAACACAATAAACCATCAGCCCCCCGCACCCAACGCAACTGCCCAGAAACAAAATTAGCTTGCTAATTTATTTTTTCGGCATTTAATTTATTTATTGCCTTTTGCTCAAAAGAAAAACAAGTGATTTAATGCGATTCTTTGCAATTTTTCATTTTCACAAATGTTTTCTTTGCAACCGCTGCAAATTAAGTGTGAAGATGTGTGGTGTGCCGATGGTGGTAGTATAGTCAGTCAAGTCATCGCAATTTGGCATGCAATAACAACATCCGTCGCACGAATTTGTCTAGACCTAATGATGCGTAACAAATTCGAGAATTTGTTCTTAAACGTCATTACTTTTGTGAAACGTTTCCGACAGTCACCAAATGCTTGAAAAAATGTAATCCTTGGCGCATGTGCCAAATAATTATCGACAACTAATGGAAGGCAAGCAGGAATCGAGACATAGGAATGTGTAAATTGAATCGAACGATAAATGGATCGTTTTCAAATATACGAGTATGGCGTCACAATAACACTTTTATATATAGATTTAAGTATTATTTGCGAGGATAAAAATGAAGAATGTGTTGCTGAGGTACGCTTTTAATCGTTCATGAAATGTGGGCCCTGTTTCGTAAGAATTTATAGGCGCGACTGTTTGCTGTTTTAATGAAATCGGTCGATTGTGCCAAATTGGCAGGTGAGTGCTAAATTCTGTAAAACAGAAATCAGATGTCACAACACAAACACATGTTAAGATCAACTTATAACTAATAAAAGTTGACGCTGGGCAGCATTTTTGTCGACTGTCGAAAATCGTATCACCTCTAGACCGCTACATACATTTTTGTGTCGAATGGAGGCATTAGCATGGCGTATGCATTGGTTTCGAACTCAACAGCCAAATGGTAACTGCATCTCGTACTTAATTAATTACTGAAATTCCTTATAAGTGCTGTATTTGGTCGGGTACACTACACACACTATAGCGAAGTAGTCAGAAATTCCAAATCGACTGACGTGACGCGATGCCAGAAGGAATGTAGCACATTACTTCTACATCATGCTATAATGCTATAGTCTCCCTAAAAAACTATGTTTTCGAGTTTGACAGGTAAGCCAATGCAACACGGATATGGCACAGTTACCTATTTACAGCAAAGAGGTATTTCAGTCTGAAGAAAATATTGTTGCCATATTATATATTGAGTTCGACTCCAAAGGTTAGGTTACGTTAGGTTAGGTGGCAATTATAATGTACGATACATTCGGAATAATTACCTTATACTATATTAGGTCCATTGTGACAACACAAACAAAGTTGACTCCAAAACATTCATTTAGAGGTGAACAGTTCCACTAATAGGAGATCTTATACTAACATCGAATTTACAACCTTTGGCGATACACAGAAAACTAGTCGCTAACCTTTGCTTATCTATAATTTGTACTATGGCAGATGTTCTAATGATCTCAATGAAACTGTTCATGGAAATGCAACATATGACCACCCCACAAGACAGACAACTAATGCACTGCACATGCCGTAATAGTACACTTGTCAGCCGCACGAAGAGCTTAAGACTGCACGTGTATTATATCCATGCTCAGAATGGATAATAATAGAACAGAATAGAAATTAAAAGGATTATGCTTTTTTTTTTTGAAGATTTGTAAATTTTTATGCAAATAAACTTTGCCACCAGGATAGGAATACTCGGCCACCGACCATAAAAGAGAAACGAATAATATCAGAGCTACTACGCCAAAAAAGCGGTTTCTACTTAGTTAGTAGTACAATGCACTGAGATTGGCCTTAGTGATTCAAGATTTGGAATCCCCCTTAAACAAAAAAACTGCAAATGCATAAACTTAGATTTCAGTTTCTAAATATCTTAATGAAAGTTTATCATACATATTTCACTAAAAAAAGTTCCGCAACTTTCAACAAAAATCCATCTTGTAATACCACTCGGATAATGGAGTTTTGTAAATCGAGTTCGAAGCTACATTCACAAAACAAGCCCATTCCATGCTATAGGAACAATCTATGCAATTTCATTATTAATCTGCATGTCCTTGACCTAAACTGCATACGAACATATTAAATGACTTTTATGGTCAGTTACAGATAACTTTTATTAGAATAACGCAATAGGTGCCTAGGTATCTCGTCGCGACCCCAACGAAGATAACAGATACCCTGACTGTAACAATACCCCAACTGTCCGAACAAACCAACAGAATAAACCATAGAAATGCTGTGGACCTATCCAACTGATGTCGCCCAATTCCTTAGAATGAGCGAACAACGACTGGGGAATTGACAAATGATATATACAGTGACCGAAATAATTATAAAGACAATCATTATCAAACTGTTCATTTTGATGTAGCGACTGAACTGCTCATATTACGCTAACCTAATGTTTACCCAAAAATTTGGTAAAACAATTAGAAAAAAAAATACACCGTTACCTAGAAGAGCAGTTTAGAAACAGATTAAATCGTCATTACTATTTAAAGAAGTGGTGCAAAAAAAGCGAAATAAGTATAAAGACAGTGGCTGAAAATATTTAAGATGTAATTTCATAGGTAAATTGCACTTCTCGAGACTCGAAATGAAAACTATTGAATCTTAATTTAGCCATTCCCCGCGGAACCCATTTGACCACGGAAGAAAAGGCAATTATTCGAACTCAGATAGAGCACGGCCTATCAAATCGGTCAATTGCTACCAAGATAGCACGATTCCCTACCGTTGTTAGTAATTTTGTGAATTCGGGTGAAAATTATGGCTCTCCTACAAGATCCGGTAGTAGTAGTAGTAGGTCGTTTATTAGTATACAAAATACTTTTAAAAATCTTACATTTATAAATACAATTAAATTTTTAAATTTAATTTAATTTAATTTACAAACATAGTTCATCTGCTTGACTTTATGAAATCTATTCATTTACATTTAAAAAGACTAAAGTTATTTTCATTTTTTACATCATTTGGTAAATTGTTAAATAACAACATTCATTTGTAGGTAGATTATGGTGTTCTGAGCTGCTGTAGTGTAGACACCTGCCTACGTACTCTAAAATCATTAACGTTCCTTAATAGGTACGGCTGCGACCAAGCCTTCTTAGCGGCCGTGAAAAGAAAGCTGAATGCTGGTCAGATAAGGCGCAACTTGGGTCTTCCAGTAGGTGTAAGAAGAGTGCAGCGAGTGTTGAAGGAAAATTCCAACCTTCGATACACAAAAATAATGAAAAAGCCGTTATTGCAGCTGCATCATAAGGAGGTCAGACTAATGTTGAATTGAATTTTTGGGTTTAAGGTAACGGCTAGCCTATCCTCAGTAAATCCCACCCACAGGAGCCAGTGGTTAACACTCAAAACTGGATATGAATGGAGAACCATACGGAACTGTCTACTCCAGGTGGTAATGGCAATAGCCATAATCCATCCGTAGTCTTCTCGACTACGGCCGGGGCACGGATTCTGGAGGCCCCAACATTCATACCCGAACCCACATGCGACTCATGCAGCTCTATGTCCGATTCACTCGGCAGACTGAGCATGAGACAAGCTGTGGCTCACTGCACTGCTACTGACGGTCAGACACGGGATACCTTCATGGTTGAACGAGCTCCTGATGAGGCGGTCCTTGAGCTGCGCCTGTCTAAGGGACAGCGGAAGAGGAAAAGAAAGAAGCTGATGGACCTGCGGCGCAAAGATGCTCTATCTGCTAAAGGCGCTAGCACTTCTTTCAGCTCTTCGGCGGTGCCTTTGAAAAGGAACAGGTCGGTGGAGGTCTCAACAACTGAAACTAACCAACCCCTTGGATCGGGCACTGCCTCCTCTTCTGCTAACCCGAAAAGCAAGAAGAAGCGACCCAAGCTCGAAAAGAGAATAAACCCCACTCAAGTCTGTGAGTCTGTTCGTGCACGGTCTCCAAATGAAGCCGGTGCTACTACCAGCAATGGAAGTAGTACTGGCGGACGGAAACTGGACGTCGCGATCTCACCTACAGGCGAGAGCTCCCCAGGCTCTCCAATCGTTGGAGCTGCCCGTGCACTGGTAATGAATGATGCAGGTGCTGAAATCAATTCAGGTTTCAGTACCAGTGGACAGAACTTTGTCGTCGCGGATGGCTCTGACGGTCAGAGAGATAGTTTTGAACGCAGAACAGCTGAGGTGCGAGATCAGAGGCTGTCTTATAAGGATGCCGCTGTCTCCTCTTTGGCAGTTCGTACACCAGAGTTTACATCCATTTTGTTTACTCAGATCAATCTACAGCACTGCAAGGCTGCTACCGCTCTTCTAAGTAGGAGACTTGCTGTCAGTAGGACAAAAAACCGCATAACATCCATCCAGGAACCATGGGTGTGGAAAAATCGCATCTGTGGCCTGAGTGAATTGAGCGGTTCTCACCACGTTCTTTACGACAAACTGTCCGAGAGACCTAGGACATGTCTTGTTGTATCGAAATCCCTCACGGCAGTTAAAATCGAACGGTTTTGTGGCCAAGATTTGGTTGCTGCAGATATCACTTACCATGCAAACGGCAATTGGGAAACCTTTGTTGTTGCATCGGCTTACTTTCCCTATGACTCTCTAACTCCTCCACCACCAAAGGCAGTTGTTGAGCTCATAGAGTACTGCGAGTCTAAAAAGATTGGTCTTATCCTATGTTGCGACGCTAATGCCCAAAACACTGTTTGGGGCAGCAGCAAATGTAATATACGTGGAGATCGTCTTCTGGACTTCATCCTCTCGTCTGACATCACCATCAACAATGTGGGTTGTCGACCTACATTTGTTACAGCCAGGAGACAGCAAGTAATCGATATTACTCTGTCCAACAGGCACTCCAAGTCTATCAAAAATTGGAAGGTATCGCCAGATAGCACTTTGTCAGATCATCGATACATCGAATTTCAAATCTACTGTGAAGTTTCGCCTTCGCAAGAGAGGAGAAATCCGAGAAAAACGAACTGGGCACGGTTTAGGGAGGAACTTGGCAACTCTGTTAAAGTTCCACTTAAATTAAGATCAATACAAAGGGTAGAGAGGTCTGCTCAGGAGCTGAACAGCGTCCTTATCCGTTGTTTTGAATCAAGCGTGTCCGGTTACAAAAAATTCCTGTAGAAAACCGGTACCTTGGTGGAACACCGAACTACAGTGTATTCGTAGAGAAACCAGGAGGCTTCTAAATCGGTCTTTAAAAACCAACTTGGAGGAAGACTGGAATCTCTATCGATCGAAGCTAAAAGAATTTAAGAGACTTATTCGAAAATCGAAAAATGACTCTTATAGGAAATTTTGTGAGGAGGTCGAATCACTAAGTGCAACCAGTAGGCTTGTTAAAGTCCTCAAAAGGGACGGACCAAGTAAACTGGAATCGCTCCAAAAATCTGATGGCACCTACACTGAGACAAAGGCGGAGACTTTTAGTCTTCTGCTGGAGACTCACTTCCCGGGAAATCAGATCACTACGCATTCTTCAGTGGTACCGGTAACGGTGGCCACTACGGAATTGACAAACTCCACGCGGCGCAGCTGGTATATTGCATCCAGAGTGGTGACGGATGACGCTATCAAATATGCAATTGCATCATTTGACAGCTTCAAGTCACCTGGTCCAGATGGAATTTACCCGGCTATGCTGAAACAAGGTTTTAGTCAGCTGATGCCGACGTTGAAAAGAATTTTCACCGCTAGCTTGGCCTTGGCCTACATACCTTCCCTTTGGCGTATGGTTAAAGTCGTGTTCATACCAAAAATCGGTAAGACTGACTATACTCTCGCCAAAAGTTTCAGACCCATAAGTCTGTCTTCCTTCTTGCTGAAAAGCTTGGAAAGACTGGTTGAGCTGCACATGCGCAATGTTGCTCTTCGATTGCATCCTCTTTCTGAGACGCAACATGCTTATCAACGCGGAAAATCCTGTGAAACTGCGCTTCAGAACCTCGTTGGTAGGATCGAAAGTGCTCTTGATCGGAAGGAGTACGCGTTGGGTATTTTCGTCGATATTGAGGGTGCTTTTGATAATGCGACCTTTGATAGCATGTGTAATGCAGCCAGACATCACGGTATAGATGAAACGTTGGTGTTGTCGATTAAAGCAATGCTAATGCACAGAACGTTGATTGCCGAAGCGGATTGTGGCAAATGCGTCATGACAGGGGTAAACAGGGGCTGCCCTCAAGGTGGTGTTTTGTCTCCCCTCTTATGGTGCATGGTAGTAGACTCTCTGCTGACGACTCTCAATCTTCCTGGAACCTATACACAAGCATACGCGGACGATGTCGCCGTTCTGTCTGTCGGTTCAGACCTTGGGACTGTCTGCTCTCTGGCGCAGAGATCCTTGGGTTTGATCGATGATTGGTGCACAATGAATGGGCTTTCAGTGAACCCTCTTAAAACTACGGTTGTTCTCTTCACGAGAAGGAGGAATATCACTGGTCTGTCTCAACTTGTGCTAAAAGGTGTCACAATTCCGATTTCTGATGAAGTCAAATATCTGGGAGTAATCCTCGATAGAAAACTTCTTTGGTCCAAGCATGTTGAATCAAAAACCGATAAAGCGCTGTCGACTTTCTGGCAGTGCAAAGGCGCTTTTGGGAAGACATGGGGCTTATCTCCTAAAAGGGTCCTATGGATCTATTCGGCAATGGTAAGACCACTTCTCTCATATGCATCGGTTGTGTGGTGGAACAGGCTTTCGCGGAAACGTGTTATGGCCTCTTTCGCCAAACTCCAAAGAACGGTTTGCCTTGGCTGCACAGGGGCCTTCCCCAGCACTCCGGGCTCTGCTCTAGATGCTTTGATGAACCTCCCCCCCTTGATATTTTTATCATGGGGTGTACGCTGAAAACCATCTCTCGGTTAAAGAGAGGTGGCTTTTGGTACCACGCGCATTGGAATTTTGAAGAACTTGTGCGAGAATTATCCTTTGACCCCTGTCTTATGGATATGCCGTCTGACGCAATGACACCAGAAATCCTACTGCGACAAAACTACCACGTCAACTTTCCTCAGGCAACAGAATGGCTTCGGCCAGACTCGGAGCCAGGGAAGGAATGCCATCGTGTATTCACGGATGGCTCAAAAACCGGACAGGGGTCTGGTTCTGGAGTCTTCGTGGAAAGCGAGAACATTAGACTACACTACCCCTTGGGTAACCATGCGACTGTCTTCCAGGCGGAGATTTTCGCTATCCTTATGGCTATGCGCTATATTGTGACAAACAGGTGGAGGGCTAGAAGCATATGCGTTTGCAGTGATAGCCAAGCTGCATTAAAAGCTCTGCTCAACCCTCTTACCTCGTCCAAGTTAGTGCTCGAACTCAAGCTTTCTCTGAACTTGGTCGGTAGGCTAAACACGGTCAAACTTGTTTGGGTTCCAGGTCACACTGGTATCCAGGGAAACGAGATCGCTGACGAGCTGGCCAGGTTGGGTTCAGAAGAAGATTTCTTAGGACCTGAACCTGCGTTGGGTTTGCCTGCATCTGTGGTTAGGTCATCCATTGATACTTGGGTTTCTCGTGAACACGAGCGTCGTTGGCGTGACTGTGCTGGGTGTAGACAGACCAAACGACTGCGTCCGGACATCTGCAAGAGGTCCTCGTCTTTCCTTCTGTCTCTCAGGAGAATCGACTGCAGACTTCTTGTGGGCGTTCTTTCGGGCCACCAAGCTTTTGCCAAACACTTAAATGTGTTGGGCTTGAGCAACACCACCATCTGTCCTGCTTGTGGAGAGGATGACGATACAGCGGAGCACTTCCTCTGTAGTTGTCCTGCCTTTGCTCGCATCAGGTGGCGGATCTTTGGGGCTGACGTGGTGAGTGCCGAACATCTAAGCTCTTCATCACTGAAGCTCCTTCTCATCTTTCTTCGAAAGACGGGAAAACTAAGTACAGCAATGTAAGGTGTCTGTTTGGCAGTACAATGGACCAGTAGTTGTGTCTGAGTGCTCCATCGGATAGTAACAACCTCCGACAAAGAAAAAAAAAAAAAAAAAAAAAAAAATGTTGAATTCGATTGGCAATCTGAGATTTTTTTAGATTTCTCTAGATTGAGCTGTTCTTTGTTGGTATTGATGGTGTGCCTGCCAAAAGTTGTTTACCTTTTTTGTTGTGAAGATTTTTTTTTTTCTTAGAGTGGTTGCAACTTCCAAGATTTCCATACATTTTCAAATAACTATAAAAGAAATCTCATAATAAATATTCCGAGTGTATGTTCACCACGGTCCACGTCCTCACAAAATTGCAAAATCGATGCTTATTCTCCCTTGCAAATAACAAATACTGCAACTGCATAAATTGCTCGTATGACGAAGACGAGCCAGTATTATCCGACGAGGACGACGACGACGATGAAGTTGTGGCACATGATGAAGATGAAATTAACATATCTATTATTTGTTCCATATTTATCCAATTTTTGTTTAAATTATTTATTGTAATATGGTTTTTCAGTAGCTCTAACTTTTTCGACCGACTTTCATAAAACGTAAACAAACCAATGACAATCATGTGTAAGTGTATTGGTAAATCTCGAGCGTCTCCGAGAAAAAATCTAGATTCGCAAAAGTGCTCTCGACTCTGAAAAAGATTGCTTTTTTTTGTACCAAACGAACGAAAAAAGTGATCTCGGGAAAGAATCGAAATTAACATAAGGTTCGCCAGAAACCACATGACATAGACCAGGGAGTGGGAATCCGTTATTTTATTTGGACGGTCCAGACGGTTTCAGCTTTTATTGGCGTGATTTGCGAGACGTGATTTGGCAGTTAAAATGAGCCGGCACTCCGGAGGTGGAAGCGTGATGGTTTGGGTGCGTTTGGATTCCATATAAAAATCCCTTTGATGTGGGTACCACCCAGAGTGAATGGTATAATATACAGGGTAGGGTGGTCCTTATTCCTAAGAAAAAATTTTTTTTTCTTTAATTTCGCGGGGCACCACGTCATTTGAATATATACCATAAGAAAGTATTTCAGTATTTTTTTCGAATTTTTTAAGTGACATTTAGAGGTCGCTACCAAGGTTTGAAGTTTAAATAAAAAGGCAAGATTTTACTTTACTGCCCATTCGAAAACATTCGAAAATAACGGTTTTTTTTGCACAGTCCGATTGATTTCAGTGCCCTAAACACAAATCTGAAAAAAAAATTGGCTGTCTCTCACCGTTTGGGCGTGGCACGCCCCCAAAGTTTCAAAAATACCATATGAAATAGTACCAAAATTTCAAGAACGGAGTGTATTGGATTGTGATGAAACTTTTTTTATAAGTTAACTGCACATTTAGGGAATATAAAAAAAATAATTTTACAAAAATTGGACACTCCATTCCTGAAATTTTAGTACTATTTCATATGGTATTTTTTTAACTTTGGGGGCGTGCCACGCCCAAACGGTGAGAGACCGCCAAATTTTGTTTGAAGATTTGAGTTCAGCGCATTAAAGTCAATCGGAATAAACAAAAAAAAGTATTTTTTTCGAATGGGCAGTAAAGTAAAATCTAGCCAATAAAAACTCAAAATCTGTATTTGTTAGATTCTTTTATTTTTATAGCCAGGACATAAAAAATATTACAAAATTATTGTTTTTGTTACTATGAATTAAGTAGATATTTCAATCATTTATTTTTAAGATAGAAGGGTTGACTTGTTAGTATTAGGGAACTTTTTCCTCTTACTTACTCTACTCTTTTACCAACAAAAGCAAATATTGCTTTTTGTTCTTCATTGGTTGTAATTAGATCTTCATTGGTTGTAATTAGCTAGTAGCTTTACTGAGTCCGCTACTTGTAGACACCATTGTAAGTTGAAACACGTTACTATGACTTTTACAAATAAAACACGTGAGTTTTTCCTCTTAGGGAGCGAAATAAAAAGACGCGTGGCTAATAACATAACCTAGATGAAACTGACTTGGCTATACTTTATTTTAAATCAAGAAGAACATGGTACATAATAACAACATCGAACGATGCTGTTCCGTTTCTACTAGATAACCAAAATACCGTTTAACGCACTTTGGTAGCTTAACAACTAGAACTAAAACTAGGTCATAATTATATGGGTATATAACGGTACAGAAGAGAGGTCGTGGGTCGGAAGGGATAAGAACCGATTGTCTATGCGAGTTTCACTTGCATGTAAAATGTAATATAAACAATTTAACACCTAAATGAAACATGAATGAAACCATCATTTAAGCTGTCCTTCAACGCTTTTTGTAAAAACTTTGACAGCTGGTAGCGACCTCTAAATCTTAACAAAAAAAAAAAAAAAAAAACCTATTTCATATTTAGAGGTATATAATCAAATGAGAAAGTGCCCCGGGGATAATTCAAAAGTCGAAAAATAAGGACCACCCTAATACAGGGAGATGCTTGAATATGCCCTAGACTAATTTGGAGAAATTATCTCATAAAGGATTGTACAAGGTATGAAGACTTTCATGGTCCTGCAGATGTTTTACTTCTGGAAAGAGCACACGACTTTCCAATCAAAGCTGAAGAGATTACAACTAAAACTTTGAAGGATAAATATTTTTCTCGAATGTTACGTTGGATTCTTAACGGTGTTCTATAATATAAGAGAACTTGGCTCTTTTTTCCAGTTACTAAGAAAACAAAACACTGATAATGCAAAAACCACTCGTTTTGGACGAATAATCAAACAACCATCTCGATTTAGGAACTCTGTTTGAACAATCTAAGAGGGGAGGGTGTGTTATACATTGCAATTCTATAGTTTTTCCCTTTTATACTTACTTATTATCTATGTACCTACTTTACTTACTTTACTTTGTTTTACACCTGCCAGGTGTTCTGGCAGACCATCCGCCGTCTTAGAGAAAGGAAGTGGAACATTATCGAAGGAGTCAAATCCAAAGATGGTACACTTCTTTCTAATGAGGAGGACATCTTGCGCAGATGGAGCGAGCACTTTTCCGAATTGCTCAATCCAATCCAGGGCATTGAGGATGACACATCCATCGCCTTAAGCAGGGCGGAAAATAGTCCCACGGTAGAGGAAGTCACTTTTGCGATCAAATCGCTAAAAGCTGGCAAATCTGCCGGAGTGGATGAAATCCGGCCGGAAATGCTAAAGGCCTTAGGTGAAGAGGGAGTCAAATGGCTCTCTCGTGTCATTAAAGTGGCCTGGGAATGCGGCGAAACTCCCAGCGATTGGCAGATTAGGGTGATTGTGCCTCTTTTCAAGAAAGGGGATAAAAGGGATTGCTCCAATTACAGGGGTATATCACTTTTAAGTCTCCCCGGAAAAGTCTTTGCCAAGGTGCTGGAAACGCGTTGCAGAGCTGTGGTCGAGGCACGATTAGGAGATGAGCAGTGCGGCTTTCGTCCCGGCAGAAGCACAACCGACCAGTTATTCACTCTCAGAATGGTACTTGAGAAGGCTTGGGAGTATGCTACACCTGTTTACGCTTGTTTCGTAGATTTGGAGAAAGCATACGACCGAGTCCCTCGAGGGAAACTCTGGAGTGTATTACAGGAGTATGGAATTGATGGTTCTCTCTTGAGAGCCATTCAATCTCTTTACACAAACTGTAAAAGCTGTGTTCGGGTAAACGGCGTTAAATCAATACCTTTCACCGTGGGCGTTGGACTTCGTCAGGGGTGCGTCTTGTCTCCTCTCCTTTTCATTACTTATATGGACTGGATGTTACAGCGCAGTCTTGGCGAGGAACGTTTCGAATTGGGAGATCTGAGGATAAGTCATTTGCTCTTCGCTGATGACTTGGTCATCCTTGGGTCCTCTCAGACTGAACTTCAGCGCGCACTCGATCGGTTTGTAGCCGTTTGTGTTGAAGCTGAGATGAAGGTAAACGTGAACAAATCTGAAGTGATGGTCGTCTCCAGAACGCCTGTTCAATGCACTCTGCATGTTAGTGGAGTCCCATTGAAACAGGTGGAGAAGTTTAAGTATCTCGGGGTCTTATTCACGAGTGATGGAAGGAGCAATGCCGAGTTTTCCTGTAGGATTGGTCAGGCTGGGTCAATTTTGAGACAGCTTGGTCATTCTGTTATTAGGAGGACTGAACTTGGTGTCAAAGCTAAGTTGTCAGTCTTTAATTCGGTGTTTGTTCCAACTCTCACCTATGGTCATGAGGTTTGGGTAATGACCGAAAGAATAAGATCGCGAATACAAGCTGCCGAAATGAGATTTCTCCGTTGTATTGCTGGTGTGACCCGTAGAGATCGCATCAGAAATACCAGAATACGGGAGGAACTCAATGTCGAGCAGCTACTTCTCCGGACGGAGCGATCCATGCTTCGGTGGTTTGGTCATGTTAAACGCATGTCCCCGACCAGGATTCCACGACGTGCTATGGAATCCGTACCATTGGGTAGGCGTCCTCTAGGTAGACCAAGGATGAGATGGTTAGATCAAGTCCATAATCTCTCCTATACCCGTATGGGGATTGCCCTTGATGATTTAGAGTCGATGGCGGAGGACCGAGAGCTATGGAGGGTCCACTTGAGCAACCTACACCCGCGACCCAATTAATGGACAAGCGGACCATTGAAAATGAATGAATGAATGAATGAATGAGGATTGTACAAGGTATGAAGACTTTCATGGTCCTGCAGATGTTTTACTTCTGGAAAGAGCACACGACTTTCCAATCAAAGCTGAAGAGATTACAACTAAAACTTTGAAGGATAAATATTTTTCTCGAATGTTACGTTGGATTCTTAACGGTGTTCTATAATATAAGAGAACTTGGCTCTTTTTTTCCAGTTACTAAGAAAACAAAACACTGATAATGCAAAAACCACTCGTTTTGGACGAATAATCAAACAACCATCTCGATTTAGGAACTCTGTTTGAACAATCTAAGAGGGGAGGGTGTGTTATACATTGCAATTCTATAGTTTTTCCCTTTTATACTTACTTATTATCTATGTACCTACTTTACTTACTTTACTTTGTTTTACACCTGCCAGGTGTTCTGGCAGACCATCCGCCGTCTTAGAGAAAGGAAGTGGAACATTATCGAAGGAGTCAAATCCAAAGATGGTACACTTCTGTCTAATGAGGAGGACATCTTGCGCAGATGGAGCGAGCACTTTTCCGAATTGCTCAATCCAATCCAGGGCATTGAGGATGACACATCCATCGCCTTAAGCAGGGCGGAAAATAGTCCCACGGTAGAGGAAGTCACTTTTGCGATCAAATCGCTAAAAGCTGGCAAATCTGCCGGAGTGGATGAAATCCGGCCAGAAATGCTAAAGGCCTTAGGTGAAGAGGGAGTCAAATGGCTCGCTCGTGTCATTAAAGTGGCCTGGGAATGCGGCGAAACACCCAGCGATTGGCAGATTGGGGTGATTGTGCCCCTTTTCAAGAAAGGGGATAAAAGGGATTGCTCCAATTACAGGGGTATATCACTTTTAAGTCTCCCCGGAAAAGTCTTTGCCAAGGTGCTGGAAACGCATTGCAGAGCTTTGGTCGAGGCACGATTAGGAGATGAGCAGTGCGGCTTTCGTCCCGGCAGAAGCACAACCGACCAGTTATTCACTCTCAGAATGGTACTTGAGAAGGCTTGGGAGTATGCTACACCTGTTTACGCTTGCTTCGTAGATTTGGAGAAAGCATATGACCGAGTCCCTCGAGGGAAACTCTGGAGTGTATTACAGGAGTATGGAATTGATGGTCCTCTCTTGAGAGCCATTCAATCTCTTTACACAAACTGTAAGAGCTGTGTTCGGGTAAACGGCGTTAAATCAATACCTTTCACCGTGGGCGTTGGACTTCGTCAGGGGTGCGTCTTGTCTCCTCTCCTTTTCATTACTTATATGGACTGGATGTTACAGCGTAGTCTTGGCGAGGAACGTTTCGAATTGGGAGATCAGAGGATAAGTCATTTGCTCTTCGCTGATGACTTGGTCATCCTTGGGTCCTCTCAGACTGAACTTCAGCGCGCACTCGACCGGTTTGTAGCCGTTTGTGTTGAAGCTGAGATGAAAGTAAATGTGAACAAATCTGAAGTGATGGTCGTCTCTAGAACGCCTGTTCAATGCACTCTGCATGTTAGTGGAGTCCCATTAAAACAGGTGGAGAAGTTTAAGTATCTCGGGGTCTTATTCGCGAGTGATGGAAGGAGCAATGCTGAGTTTTCCTGTAGGATTGGTCAGGCTGGATCGATTTTGAGACAGCTTGGTCATTCTGTTATCAGGAGGACTGAACTTGGTGTCAAAGCTAAGTTGTCAGTCTTTAATTCGGTGTTTGTTCCAACTCTTACCTATGGTCATGAGGTTTGGGTAATGACCGAAAGAATAAGATCGCGAATACAAGCTGCCGAAATGAGATTTCTCCGTTGTATTGCTGGTGTGACCCGTAGAGATCGCATTAGAAATACTAGAATACGTGAGGAACTCAATGTCGAGCAGCTACTTCTCCGGACGGAGCGATCCATGCTTCGGTGGTTTGGGCATGTTAAACGCATGTGCCCGACCAGGATTCCACGACGTGCTATGGAATCCGTACCATCGGGCAGGCGTCCCCTAGGTAGACCCAGGATGAGATGGTTAGATCAAATTCATAATCTCTCCTCTACCCGTATGGGGATTGCCCTTGATGATTTAGAGTCGATGGCGGAGGATCGAGAGCTATGGTGGGTCCACTTGAGCAACCTACACCCGCGACCCACTTAATGGACAAGCGGACCATTGAAAATGAATGAATGAATGAATACTTTGTTTTAATCTCTAATTTGTTTTTCTACTACATATTTGTATTCAACTAAATTATTTATTCATTCGAATATCTGAATTTAAATAGAAAATATCTATTCAAATATATGGTCATTGAATAACTACAAATAGAAGTGGACACAGCTCATTTTGAAGCGACATACGGACCTTCATTGCGGCGGAAATTTGTATTAAGCTAGTGTATGCATTTACCACCTTTTTCTAGGTTCGTGCATTAAATAAAAATAATTTCCCAAAATATTCCAATGTTTATTTTTCTTGTGAATACCACCCCCTTCTTCTTTTCTTATTCGTCTTATTGACAACATGCAGATGAAAGAGATTGCACCGATTGCATAATAATGGTTGTGGAGCAGAAGTGGAATATGCAAAGGAAAATTAAATCAATGATCGGTACTTTTCGCAAATATGTATAGGAAGTTAGTGGTGGTGTGTATGGTGGGGGAGGGGTAATTTAAGCATGAGGAGAGGAGTGTGATGTGCATTGGGATAACAATGTGGAAAGGAGAAATAATATGAAATCACAGATCAGATTCTTTACAGTACATATTTTGTATTTCTTCGATTTATGGGCAGCAGCGGTGGCATGGTGGTGGCTTTTGAACTTAGGTGTCAAGGCAGGTTTTGATGATTTGAAAGTTATGGGGTGGGTAAGCATGTAAAGTTCATGGTAAGTGTACTAGTAGGGAAGCTTGATTGAATTTTAGGAAATAAAATCACGTAGGTACCTAGATCGATCCCATTTTTCAGTTTTCTCATCATGTAGGAAGTACCTATTCTGGTTGATCACAGAATCCGTCGTATTCGGAATTTAATTCGTAGCAAAAATTTCCACCACAACGGAATCTGTGATAGTTCTTTCGGGGTTCGTATAGCAAAATTCCGAATACGACGGATTCTGTGATCAGAAAGATATTGTTTTAAATCCAAATTTAGATCTATTAATTGTGATATTAAGAGGATTGTAGAGATCAAAAAGTGAGTCTCGCAATTCTGTCTGTCTGTCTGCATGGTGGTAGGTACCTATCTGCACTCTAAGCGACAGGGCGGATTCGTTTGTACCTCTAGTAGGTAGTTTGCTTCAAACTGTGAATAAGTAGGTATGCGATTTGTGGGCTGACAGTTCGAGTTGATTTGTTTATTTTAATTTTAAACCCAAAATTAACCTTTTGTATTTACAATTATTTTAGGAGCAGCTGTATGCAGATCAGTGCTACGCTGAATGCTATTGCAGCAATCAACCAACTCATCCCGATAAATTTCAAATCTGGATTATAGTATGTAGGAATATTAAGAATATTTGCAGTTTACATTAGATTCTTGCTACGAAATTATGTTATAGTACTTTTACACCTCGTCTGAATTCAACATTTCAGCATACAATTGATATAATTCTTGTTTTCTGTGTGTTTTTTTTAAAACTAGGCAGTCGACGACACTTCCTTTTTATTAGATATTCATATTGGCGAAGGGGATAGGTATACCGTCAACATGAACATACCGTGATCATCAAATAGTTTTGAGTACATCCGCAAAAAATTGCGATAGAGTTCTGGCTCCTCAGGTCGCAATTCGACGAGTAATTTGGAGTAGAATCCCTTCTGCTGACGACGCGACGGGCTATCGAATCCTTTGTATAAACACGACGTCGTTTTTAAGGAAATTCATCTTCCTCGTTGTCTTCCAACATGTAGGCAGTTAAAATAGTTGCGAGTGCAATATTTTAATTCATTATCCTTATTACAAAAAAAAAACCACAAGACTTTGAATTTATCTGCCAATGTCTGACAACAGATCGACCAATGTTTCATATTCAAATATCTGCCGAGTGCCGACCGTGTGAACACACAATTTTCAACCTTACAACGTTGTCAGAAAAGTAATTGTAAGACCATTGTAAGACATGCATCTGACAATGAAATTGTAAGACTTTGAGACAAAATCTTACAACCGTTTGAAACGCACAATTTTGTATTGTATGTAAGGTAGTTGGCTGTTGTAAGCTCATTGTCTGTCATTGTCAGAGCATTGACAGATCTGACAATATTGTAAGATCTTACAATCATGTGTACTTAGCTTTACACACTTTACAGTGACATTTGACAGGATAAACAAAATAGGTATGTATAGTTAAGTGGTGGACGAGTGTTGTTGTTCTGGCACTTACCTACTGTGCCAGAACAACAAATTAATAAATAATAGCAATTAATATCTAAAAAAATATGACAGATATGTGCTCAAGTGTGTTTCAGTTCAGATGTTCAAAATTTTCGAGCTTTGTTCAGAGCTCAGATAAACCTAAAAACAAAAACGCCATGTATAGGCATAGCTAAGCTACTTTACCCCGTCGGCTTTGCTCGTGCCTAGGAATTGTATTGCCCAGATACATTTTTGTCTATCAGCCCAATGCATGTTCCATATTTTAAAAAGTGCTTGAGTTTTTTTACCTTTGGGCCATTAATAAACATTTTTTTTTTAATTTGAGCTTAATCGGGTAGGTGATTTTCGTGATACCAATGTAGGTATGAGATTCCTATGGTTTTTATTCAGTCCGATTGTTCAATTTTGACCAATCTTCACAGGAGCAATATCGGTCCAATACCAAAGATTGCCTGGAAATTGGAACTCAATCGATTTGGTAGTTTGCGAGATATAAAATTTTTGAATTACATATAATTAGAAAAAGAATCAATAAAATCTATGCATATTTAACAAAAATATAGGCAAAATAGTGAGACTCTAACATAGAACATTTATGCACAATCTTAAAATCTTGTGTACCTATATAATGTCAGCAAGAAAGCCAAAATCATTTTTATTCAATTTATCCTTCCCAACTCACCCCTTGCATCACCCTCCCTCTCCTAAAGTCATAAATCCTACACATTGCTTTTGTTATTGATACTTGTTTGTAATATTGCATCTCCTTTACTGTCTTCCAAACCAAACTAGTTCCCTACCCTGTTACGTCATATCAGAAAGAATTTTATACTGATGGATGAGGATGGGGAATGAAGAAAGAGAAAAGGCAAACCAGTTTGTTTTTGTTTTTTTCTTTGGTTTTCTCTATATACATTTCGACAGCAAAGCTAAGCATGAAATATCCTACCTCAGCTCAGACTGGTTTACAACAAAAAATTACCCATCCAGCATTCCTTAGAGGGATATTTTTGTTGGGATTTTGTTTATCCAATCTTCAATCCCAGATATGCCCAGATCCATTTCACAAACCAGCACAAACGATCGCAGCGACGTATGGACCGCGTAGCGGATGATTGCATCGGTGCCGATTCTATTTGTAGTTATTCAATGATATGGTTTTGTTATTTTAAAATAATATATATTGTTTTTTCGAATATAATACATAGTTACAAATTGATGTCTAACGTGATCTAATGTTATAATATATATTTATTAACATTATAAAAGAATAGAATAAAAAATATTAAATACAGTGAACAAAAAACGCAACTAGCTTCGCTATGAATACCTACCTAGCGACTTAACACCTTGATTTACAGTATATCAAGCTTTCTGTTCCGTAAATACGAAAGGTCAATGTTGCCCACTCACGAAACATTCCACACACATTTTCATTAGATTTTCTTGAAAGATATCAATTCCATTGAAACAACTACTTCTCCCACATCAATGATGACGAGACGACCTTAGAACAACCAAGCTTCTGACTATTTAAATACAATTTCTATTTCTACACTTCTATAGCATACCTACTTTCCAATCGATTAAAAACAATTCTGCTTGCATAACTTTGTAATGGATAGGAAAGAAGTTACGCAGAAAATTCTAGTATGTAGACTAAAAATCAAACTACATATGAATAAAAATAAAGAAAAACAGAAACTTCACTCACCATGCTCCCATGGATTGGCAGGTTCCAAGTAGCCCGTTACAAGTGCATCATCGCTTTTCGGAAACGAAACACGCCTCGATATCATCCCGCTTGATGCATTGGTTGTCGTCAACCCTGAACACGATGGTGATCCCGCTTTATGACCACTACTGCTCCCACTACCACATTGATTTAAAATTGGCTCGCTTGACGTTGTCGTCAGCGTGTGTATTTTCTTTCGCAACAGCATTGGACTTTTCAGGCTTTTGCCTGCGATATCAGCGCAATTAGTACTGTCCGTTTTCATCGTTGGAATATTCTCGTTCTCGAGCATAACTTTACCTTCGCTTTCTAAATTTTTCATCATCGACGGGGATGATGATTCTGTGGTATTGCTTATTAATTCCTCATCAACAACCCCAACACTGCGTACTAGGGCGACGACTTTGCTGCTGTCACACGAGATTGGGGTGGCTGAGACTTTTAATTCTGTCATTGTCACGGCTGGTGCTTCAGGTATTGATGCTGTTGATGGTTGTTTAATTATCAATTCGTTATCACAATTTGTTGTAGCTGTAGTTTCAGTAGTTGTAGAATTTTTATCACAATCATTAAGCGGTACACTGACAGAAACGGCAGCGAAACTATTTTCGGTATCAAATTTATTTGCTGTACAGTACGAGTTCATAAAAGCAGTCGCAGTGGCGGTATCCATCGCTGTAATCGCTGCATAACTAACACTTGAAACAGCAGTTGTTGCAGCAGTGACCTCGGTGACGTTAGCATTAGAAACGACAACGGCGACGGGTGTTGTTTCACCGATTTTGTTCGTGTTTTCTGCGCATTCTGTTTCATTTTCTTCTTGTTCGGCTGCTCTGGTCGTTGAATTATTTATTAGATTTTCATTGGAACTATAAAAAATGTCTTGTTTATCTATTACACTCGTTGTTGTCGTTGAATTCGTCGCCACTGTTTCCTCACTAGTAGTAGTAGGAGTACTAGATGACAGAATTGTAATAGTTGTGGGTGTCGGTGTTGATAAAGGTTGTTGTATTTCGCTGCTGCTGCCGCCGTCCGTATTATCACAATTATTCATATTTTGTTCCTTTCGTCGCCTTCTTCCTGTTTTTTTTTTTTTTTTTTTTTTGTCGATTTATTTATTTTTCCACGCACACGTCGTTTTGTTTTGCTACGACTTTCCACTCGAAAAATACGTGTCTTTCTTTAACGCGCGCATCCATACAGAGAGCCAGAAAACAAAACAAAATTCCTACGTTACACTTTACATCGTATTTTTTCTTTTGAACATTTATCTTTATCACACCACTTTGCTTTATTCCGATTTTCTTGTAAGAAAAAAAAACTCGATTACGATTTACGAATGAAACGGATACGAACACAAGGCGAATTGGAAAATGTCGAAATTCTAAAAAAAAAATTCCCTCACACGAAGAGAGCCAATATTATTGGCGATGGCGAACCACGTTTTTGTTCTCCCTTCCTCTTTATATAGTTTTTTTTTTTTAATTACGCTGTCTCTGTTTCGTGCTTTTTTCGCCGTAGAAAATGTCCTAGTTCCTTTCCTAGTAGTCGGTTGTTTTTGTTTTCTTCCTCTGTGCGAGTTCTTTCAGTACCCCTTTTTGATGTAGTGTTTCTCTTATTCTTTGATCGTACTTTCCCAGGTTTTTTTTTCAAATTCGCTATATTACATATGATGTCAGAATTTTTAAAGGTAAAAAAAAAACTTTTTTTTATATATTGTATTACTTATTTTTTCAATAATTTTCACATTCTCTTTTTTTTTTTGTTCCGAAATTTTTTTTACGTTTCGCGTTTTTTTTTTGTAGGGTAGGTAGCCCTTTTTAAAAAAAATTTCTGTTCACTATTTCCTGTTTGGCGCAAACCAATGAAATTTGGTTGGCTAGATATTCCACTTTTTTAGCACTTTTATCACCATTTTGTTGATTTCGGTTTGTAGAAAAGTTAAACTTATTTTGTTGTATGCTTATGTAAAAAAAAAATTTAAAAAAATATAAGACTGCTTTTTCCTTGTATTTTGTAACATTAATTACGTCTTCACTTCGCGTTCGCACTCGCACAATAGAAAAACGATTTGGCCAGTTGGTGGGAGAGCGCACAACCGCGCAACGAAAGTTAATTCGCTTTTAGTTCAGCACTGAAATGAAGAGAACGAATAACAAGAAATAGAAAGAGACCTGTCAGTGGTGTTGCATTTTCTTTTGTGCAGTGCATTTCGAGATTGTCTGTTTTGGCGCTGTCCTTATTGGAATGTAGTGATTGGTGAAATACACAACTAAGTGAGAATGTCGATGGGATAAAAAGAGTGTTAATTATATTTTTGTAACAGATTAGTGTAGAATTGTTTCTTATCGGAATAATGGAGTATATTTTCTTGTCCGACGAATCAATCTCACGTGTTCAACTTTTAAAAGACAATTTTGATCGATTTTCTTTACATTTTTCTTATTTTTTTTGGTTGGTGTGGATTGATGACATGACCAATTTTTCAATTGATTTTGAAGGAGGGATAGCCCACCAATCTGGACCTATACCTATTAATCTGGAAGACATTGTTTAAAAAAAAAAAAATTTAATTTTTTTTTATAATTTATTACTAGCGGTCCCGGCGACCGCCCAAAATCAATTTTTTTAATGAAATGATTTCGAGCAGAAAGAAGAAGAAAGAAGATTGTTTTATTATATTGTAGATTTTTATATAAAAATTCATAAAAATAAATAATTGAAAAATTTCCTTTGCGATTAATTTGCGATGGCTGAGTCCTTGAAACGGAGGTATAGGTTCCGTTGTCGCCTGGAACCTGAGGGCTGGGATGAGGAAGTCCTTTAGCTAGTGTATTTTTTACACTATGGTCTAAGTATGTCGGCTTTTGCTGGCAGCTACTTCAACATCACCTGCATAACAAACTTCCAAATTAAACGTTGTACCGCGTGTTTTTGAGTATCGCGCGTGTAGCCGGAATCTCGAATCGATCATCGCCATATAAGGCTCTTGACAAAGAATGATTTAATGTATGGCTTTAAGGTCGATGAAAAGCTAGAAGTCTCTGACTCGATAGTCGTTATGGTATTGTCTACTGAGGTGTGTGCCTATTAGTGTGCTTAGAGCTAGGTACTTTTAAATGCGACATTAGATGGCACCAATTGTTATTGCTCTAGGATCACCTTTTTTTAAATGGTACATGGTACACTGTACATAGTGTAAATTGAAACGGAGCTGGCAAGGCCCTTCAAACTAAATATTTTTGTATCAGAACCGACAATATCTACGATACTAAAGCAGAAAATAGTTTATTTAGCATAGTGCATAGATCATGCAAGGATAGGCAATTCCGAGGGAAAAATGTTTCTCACGAATATTTTTTGTTCCCGGGAATTAAATCTACCCATCGTGAATTTCCATCGGAAATTTTTCTCCCCGGGAATCACAAAAGTACTTTCGAAAATATGTTGGAATGTTTTGACAAGAGAGAGAGTAGAGTTTTAAAAATATAAAAATAATATTTTTGATATATTTAGAAGTGCGCATTTTTTTTATTAGCGATGGAAGAGCATGAGGAAGTGGAGAGAAAGATTCACGTACAATCCTCGGACCTTAAACAGACCAGGAGCAGATATCAATATAGGTGAAGAGCTAGTGGAGACCTTTGATATATATAGAAAGACGTCAAATGTGGATTTTTGATTAGGATTTAAAGTGCTAGTACACGACACAGAGAACTTGTAAACGGCATGTAGCCATTGGGACCATGCTACATACGTATGTGGCTTACTACATGCCGTGTACTAGGACCTTTACTCGTAGATTCTTTGTCGCAAACCGAAAAATCATTCGGCACATGCTTGCGCCTTTTTTTGCAGAAGGCGGCTACCAGGTTGGAGAGGGAAACGATTACGAAGTTGGAAAATTCATTTGCTATGGGTATCCGGATATTTTTCAATATGATTTAGAATAATCTGGCATTCGGCCCTAGCGAGGTATCCGTCGGAACGGAGAATTCTCCGCAACGCATATTCCGTCGGAGACTCAAATTACATTCGAGGTATCCGCCTTCGGAAAGAATAATTAAAATGCGACGTCGCATATTGATGATTTATTTGACATGATGTTGTTTCGTACATCGGGGTTTTCCTATTTAGTGCTTGTTTTTTCGTTCGTTTTTGCTCTGGAAACACAAATTTAAGCAGCAAATAGAACCGATTACTTTGTTAAAAGCTTTTTTCTTTATTACTTTCATTTATCAACACTTCACTGCAAATCGTAAACGAATTCCGCCACCAATTCCTTTCGGAGCATATCGGAAGAAAATTCGTATGAAGCTGTCAAAAATATCAGTAAAATCGCACTTAATCGCACTGAAACTCAAAACACCAGTGTGCGTTGCAGTTCCCAGACGAAATACCAGTGGAATATTTCTGGGAAAATTACGATAATATTTCCATCGGATATTTATTCCCGATAGCTATTTTTTCGACCGATTTTTTTGTTTTATTTCGAAACCATTCACGATACCTTTTATTTTCGATATGCTTGGAAAGTTTAAATTTAAAGCTGATTTCGAGATATTTCTAAAATTCGCACATTTCCCAAGTGAAAATGTACTTATTTAATACAATAAATAATTGCACACCACTATCCACAGAACAATAATAAATTATTTTAACAAATCTATTACAAAGCACAAGCACAACTTTTTCACATGCGATGAGGCGAAAAATAGAACTAAAACAAACTGTCAAGCAAACGCATCTCCATTTTGCTCATACTTTCGTAACAGTTCTAGTTACATAAACAATGAATGAAAAATTGAAAATAAATGTTACCTATATTCAACATAATTCACGATTCGATCTTTATTTTGATGAAATACAAAATGTTTCAAAAGAAAAAACTCGATTAACTAATAATTGATCACCTCATTATAAAAAGGAATATAAAAATAACTAAACTCAAAAAACAAACTCAATGAAAGAAAAAAAGAATTGAAACAAAGTACACCCATTTCATTGAAATTCATGATTCGGTGTTGTTAGATTGCTCATGTAGCTGCTCCGTTTCAAATAAGAAATTGGCATAGGTTTCCGCTTGCCGGCGACGTCTTAACTCAATTCCAGGCTTAAGGTAACGAATGGTCATGATGACACAAGTGGTGGCTCCAACCGCCACGGCCAGCATGCCAGGTGCAGAGCTTCTAAATTCTTTGAGAAATTTGAAGAAACTCATCTGCAAATAGAAAATATCACAATTACAAATAAATACACAAATAAAACAAATCAAAAGTAGACATTCTATTGGCAATTACTTTGGTATAGCTGTTGGTGCTGCAGTGGCAGCTACTAAATCAGCTTGAGCTAAATCGCGTTCGCGCTTATGACGAACAATAAGTGGTTGCCAAATGTATACACCGCCGAGAAATCCAACTGCAGTCACTATGAAAAACTGTGTTTTTGTAATGCCGCGTGGAAAACGTATGCGCATCGCAAAAAATAAATAATTTTGAATTTAACACAGCGAAGTGCAAAAAAATAGTAATTTTATTTAGTTGACCAATACTATAACCTCACGGATTATTTTGACATCTCGAAGAAATTCGAAACAAAATCAGAAGTGCCAAAAACTTGGCGAAAAAAAAACGTAGTAGATTTTTTCTAGTACGTATTTGTTTTAATGGAATATTAGCAGCGTCCAATTGCTTAAAACTTATGTCGAGCGTCCTGAATTTTACAAAAATCACTTCTTCGAATCCACTGAAGAAAGACTTATGTCGTTTTCGGTTGATCGTCCAGAACCGTCCGGAGGAACTCTCCGCGATTCTGAATTCAAAACCAGAAGCAAATTTCTCTTCTTTTCAACAGAAGAACCGTCTGTTGAGTGCTAATCAAATGCTTTCAGAAGCGTTCGAATTGCTCCCGGACGGTTTTGGACGACCAACCGAAAACGACATTACACAAGTGTATATGAATTTTATACAAGCCAGCTGTCAGCATCGGCCACAATGTCATTTTTTTACGTTATTATACCCAATGACATACTATACATGGACTGCTAGCAGCCAATTTTTCGTTGAAGCAAACATTAGCACTAGCTCTTTTGGTTCACGGCGGAGAGAATCGAAAATGCTCAAATGTCATCGAACAATTCCTGTAATTTTGTTTGAGTGCTGAATGTGCCATCTGTTATAGAACGTTCGAAATAATTTGAATAAGTCGTTATTTTACGCAATTACAATGTTTCTACAATGGATGGCACTGTGTTCTATGTACAAAATAGCAATGGCGAGCAGAGGTTTCATACTTCCGCCGCACTGAACCATAAGGGCTAGTGCTTATGTTTCCTTTATTTTTCCTCGCAGGTTTGTATGAAACTGACATTTCACTAGCAGTCCATATATATATAGTATGTCAAGATTATACCAAGTGCGGACGTTCGTCACAGTCCGCACTTGGAATCTTTGCAATTTTGAAAATATCCACAAAATTATTTTGAGTTTGGTTTGGTCACGTTAAACGCATGTGCTCAACTCGCATTTCATAGCGCGCTATTTTTGAACCAAGTCCAACAGCAGTTAGCCAGTATAAATTAATGTACAAAAAGTACAGCACGGAATTACGATATTGCGTATAATTTCTACACACAAAACGACATGACGATTAAGAAGCTCTGCAGAAACTTCTCAGTATTTATGGTACTCTTAACAATAGGCTATCACCACATCTTTAAAGCTTGGCAGATAGGGTCGACTGGAAGTTATTACATATTTTCGGCGACTTCGATCCCCACAACATGAATTGGTTGCGATATTCTGATAGAACAGACGATTCAGGGAAACAAAATGAAGAATTAGCAATATGATGCTATTCAGCTTGTAGACGACCTCACTCGAATTCCAGACAATCCAACATATATCGATAAACTCCATCCATCTATTTCTTTTCTCACAACAGAGCCAGATAAAATCTTCGCTACCTTACACCGCGTCTCCACGAGCAATATTTCATAGCTTGCCATCTGTCATTTCTCACACCGTGTCTCCACGAGCAATATTTCATAGCTTGCCATCTGTCATTTCTGATAGAAAGAAATAACGATAGTATGCAATAAAATGTATGGTGGGCATTTCATATCATACTATTTCCATAGCCATCACACGAAAACACATGCGTCACAACAAAAAAGTACACCCCATAGCATACTATCGATAGCAAGCTATGAGCTGAGCAATAGATGGCATACCATTTTTCATAGAATACTATTTGTGGTCTCCACCACAAACCAGTAAGAATAGACCGTCGACTCCTCCCACATAACGGACTTTGCCTACAAGCTGCCGGCGAGACCAGGATTTTTCATGTATTGGTGCTGTACAAAATCAAAGGGGCGCCATTAACGCACGCATACTTGAAAAATCCTGGTCGCATGGTATTGCATAGAAAAACATTGCCGCCATTAATTTTGACATTTACACGTATTCACAGACAGGGTAATTCTTTCCGGGGGGAATCGGGTAGGTGTACGGGAAGTCGGCGGTCTATTCTTACTGGTTTGTGGTCTCCACGAGCAATTTTCATAGCATACTATATGGCAAGCTATGAAATATTGTTCGTGGAGACGCGGTGTTAAAGAATCATGCTCTAATAAATACTGAACCTCTTCGTTCAGTACTTATCTATAAGAGACAACGAATTTAGAATTACAATAGACCTAATAGGGATAAGTTGCGTTATTTCTTTGCATCGTTGCCAATGGCTGATATGTTTTTCTGAAAGACTGACGTAAATATGAAAGCTTAAACTTTATGGTCATTACGCGAAAAAAATAAAAAGTTAGAGCCAGACAACAGTGGTTCAACAAATAATGAAAGCAAGCCATTGCAGCGAAGCAAAAATAATTAATGAAATGGCGATTACAACTATAGGATAAAAAGGATATACATAGATGCAACCAAACTGTGAAGCAGGGGCTTTACTGCTCTTCCCTTTCCTTTAGTGAAATAAGGTTGATGGGCAGCTCATGTTTTCAGAGAATTCTTTTCAAGGTTCTACATAACTGGAAGTCTTTTTTTTACACATAAATCCTTTGGAATCGAGAATGTAAAAACCCACCGGGATCCGACGGAATTTCAGCCATAGTACTAAGAAACCTTTTATTCTTGCTGTAAGCGGTAGAGGACAACCTAACCTAGGGTGGCAGGCCTAGTTTAAGGGCCACCTAAAACAGAACGGCTTGTGCAATCGGAGTCAGGTAGGCTTCGAGTTAGCTGGATTGACATGTTGGTTGAGACTCATGCATGTCCGCCCCGTACACCGTAGATCAAAGTCAAACATTTTATATAAGAAACCTCAATGATGGAAATCATAAATGTGATAAAGATACATGATTAAAAAAAAAATACCTTAATAAAACATACCTGTTCCAAGAGTTGTTGTAGCTATTGTGTTCCTTCGCTGCTCGATTTGACAATATTCAAGATCAGAAGCTAGTTTCATTTGTGAAGTATTCACTGTAGCATTTGATGACGATGAAGATGTCGACCGGCGACGACCCATAGGATTATTATCCCGATTGCCACCAGCATTTAAACCCTTTCGCTGGCGCTGTTGGTGCTGATGGGATTGTTGTTGCTGATGCACCTGATGATGTAGTTGTTGTTGCTGTTGATGCTTTGATCCGGTCAAAGTGTCATTTCCACGAGTATTATTGTAACTGTTGTTGTTGTTTTTGAGCATCGAGTTCTGGAGCTGTAATATCTTCTGTACGCCCAAGTTTGTCTGCTCCTCCAACTTCTTCTTCATCATGGCGTTTTGAAGGATGAAATTCGCATGCGACTGCAGCTCTTCCTGCGAGAAAGTGCGCGTGTTATTACTCTCTACACCCCCTCCGTTGGCTTGGAATACACCACCACTACCACTGCCGACATTTCTCTTAGGATTAGTACTCTTATTCATCTGCTGCAACAGAGCCAAGTTTTGCAATTGATTTGTGATGAGTTGCTGCTGTTGCTGGTGACTGCTGTTTATGGTCAATTGATTATGGTACTGATTAGTTGCAGAAAATGTCAAAACTGCGGATACAGCTTCTCGATCGGCTTGGGTAAGATTTGGATTCGCGAGTTGAACAATCAGACCATGTTTTGAGATTTCACCACGTGCCAGAGACAGCAGCAACATTTGAGTATCGGGACGTCCGAGAATTGCATTCAATTGAAGCTGAGCAAAGGCAGCCTGTTGCTGTTGCTGTTGCTTGCGCAGTAACTGTTGCTGAAGGTTGCGTTGTTTAATAAAGTTAGACAAGTTCTCGTTGTTAAAAAGATTCAATGATGGCTGGTTGGACAGCTGTTGTGGTGTTGGTGGTGGTGTTGGCGATACTGAGACACCACCATTTTGTTGCTGATTGAGTGAGTTGAGCATTTTCTTGAAATTCTCCGCATTGTTGCGCAAATTATCTGCAGACGACTTGCTCTTGGATTCATTCTGCTGCTGCTGTTGTGTTCTCCATTTAGCCTCAATTTCGTTAACACTGGGAATTTCGGTCAAACTTAGCTTGTCCTTGTGTACTGTTGGCACTTCGCTGCGTTTAAAGAAATCGTTCACCGATTGAGATGCGTTGTGGCTTTGAGTTTTCTCCTCATCCCTCTTCTTTGCATTAAAGAGCGGCATGAACTTTGATGAGGGCATTCTATTAGTAGCAATACTTGCATTACTTGCGTTGCCCGCGTTACCACCACTACTGTTGGCCTTAGTACCATGAGTCGAGAAATCATCAAATTGGAACGCCAAGTTCTTCTTCTCCTTATGCCCAACGCTATTGCCCACTGATTCTTCGTTGTTATTGTTGGCATCGGGCTTCTTTTTGGCGTTCTCCATTTCAATGCGAATCTGTTGTTGGTCCGATTCGTTGAAACCACATAGTTCTATTGTGTCCAGCCGTGATGTCGGGCCACAACTGAACCACTCGGGTTCTTCACTCTTGTTATTCGCGGTACTTGTGCTGCTGCTGTTGATGCTGTACCGTTCTTCAGTGCTGGAATTGTTAGAGTTCCTCGATCGGTGCGATGATTCGCCCACAACTGAGTTGATTACACGTTTTACATAGTTCGAGTTGTCTTCTGCTTCGAATTTCCTTGGGTGACGCTGATTTTTGGAATTGTTAGTAGTGCTCTTCGTGTTGAAAAACTCGGGCAGATTGTCCTTATCCGGATCCTCTTCAGGAATGTAATCCCAGTTGATGTCACGATTAGATAAACGACCACTACCAATGCGACGATGGTTGGTTTGAGCACCGCCTTCATTGTAATTGTTATAGGGATGGGGATCGGTGTGTTTGAAGGCGTCGTAGTTCATGTGGTTAGAGCTTGAATTACCGTTTCCGTTGCCATTTAAGCTGGCTGTCTTACGCTTGAAGAATGCTGGCATTAAGTCATTTGGTGGATTATTGGAAGAACGGTAGTTCTTACTCCTCTGCAAAGAAAAATGCAAAACTCAGAATCTGTGATCACGACTTTGCTGTGCAAGACTCAAGTCATGAGAGGACCTATTGTAATGTATATGTAGACATTTACGAACATCAGCAACTAAGCAATATGAAAAATCAAGAGATTATAGTATTGTTAATCTCAAATGTTTTAAAATAACAATTCACTGTCCGAAACTAGTTATGAAGTAAAAAATTACGGTGCTGATGATAGAACTAAAACACGTATTGGTGTAACAGGTTTTGAGCGGTGTTTGCAGGTCATATGCATCCAAGTCAGGCTGAACGCCAAAGGCCAACAAACGGACTAGAATACAGTTCCCGTCAAATATAGAGACTGACTTCCATTTAAAGAAAACTTACTTCGCCAACCGTTTAAGGATCTCAAAGGTAGACACACGATTTTAGGAGAATGATTTCAATAAATTTGAAAGCTTTCAGCAAGGCTTCTAAAGATGGATCTAAATGTCATGCTTTGCTGGGAAGAAGTAGCTCCTAGATGCCTCTAAGTGAACAAAATCAAACCCAATGTTTTAATGGTAGTCAAATATGTTTTTGGCAAGTTTAGAATTTTTTGGTTTTAATGACGCATGCCGTTTAATGAATACAATATTAAAGTAACAGCGAAGAAAGTTGCAAATGATTGCCATAACTAATGGATGTAACAATATTTGAGCCGATGAAAGAGATGGAAATATAGCTGGGCCATAGCCAACAACGGTATGGTTAAATAGAGGGAAAATATGTTTAGAAATCTTAAAATAAGCAATCAACAATAATAATTCTACTATTTCTTGTACTTACATTGCCACCACTGCCGCTTTCTAGCTTTCCTAGATTTAAGCGTCTTAGTCGCATACTCCCAAAGCACTCTGGCCTCACAATCGTCATCATCTCATCACGGATATTGATCAAATCGGAGCGCGTGTACTTCTTCCCTTCTCCTATCTCGTCTAGCCGTTGTTCTATGACCTTTTCATCTACCAAGCCTCTCTTATTCGAGGGCAATGCAGTTACCTCTTCTTTGAGAGGACTCACAGTGGTTGAATCTGTTGCTCCCAGCTCGCAATTGACATTATTACAACAAACCGCCTGTACAGTGTACGGCGTAGAAGATCGTGCCGAGAGAACTTGCAAACTTAATACTTCATCTTCATCTTTCTCAGAAGCAATTGATGGTGGTCGTGGTTCTGGTGCAGTAAATGATCCTAGAACTTGTGCTGGCGGAGGCATTATAGCTGCTTCCAGGTCAGACTTGCTTTTTGTTGTAGTAAAGCCGTCCAATTTAGTTGATAGATGTACCGCTACAGACCCTTCATCAATCGATTTGTTGGTAGTTTCGCCGTCCATCTTGAAGTCATCAAATTCAGGTTTTTGGTTCGATTGCATATTTTTGGATACGTTTCTTTAGTTTTATGGTTAAAAATCTAATAAATATTTTATAAAAAAAAAATAGTGGGGATTTGTGCGGAATTTGTAAAATTATTGTATAGGATAGTATTTAAGGATGAAATTTTTAAAAAATTACAGAAGGACTCCACGAAAATTATACGTAGGTATATGCGGTATGTATGTTGCAAAGGAAACACCGTTATTTGCAAATTTTTTTTTTTAATTTTGACGACACTATGGGAAAAAAAGCGGAAGAGAGAACGGGAAACATACAATTCAACGATCGAAATGAAATATAAAAAAAAACGAGTCTCGATCTAGGGATGAGCTAAATAATTTATTCGTTATAATTACTACGTTTACATGAGCGAATTGAAAGATTGAATTCAAACTGAATCGAAAGTCAATCACTGTTTTCGCTCTCACCGGATTGAAAAATTTAATTGAAGTAGGATTAGTTATACGGAATACGTGTATTGTATAGTTGTGTTAGTAGTTAGTATTGAAAATGTTTGGAGCAATATTCTAGTCGCCATTAATTTTTTTTTCACTCCACACAAGTATCGTGAACGACTTGCGGGTGGGTAGGTATTATTTATTTATTAGTATATAGGTATGTTTTTAATAAAATGGAGCATTAAAAAAAGAATATGTATAGATTGAACTTTTGTGTTTGTAACACGCCAACTCCACTAGAGATCTATCTCTCCAACTAAGGCCTACTGTCTACGTAACTGCACTTCACACGCACGCTTTCGTCATTTGCATCTTGTTGTACGATTGCTTGCAGCTTCCATATAAACAAACGAACCACTGTCCACGGAGCGGCAGTGCAAGCTGCAAATGACAAGCGTATTTTGTTGCTCCGTGGACAGAGCTTCGTTTGTTTATATGCCAGCTGCAAGGAAGCTGCAATGAATCTTCTTATTCACTCGTGTATAAGATACTTAAACTTCTCCACCGGTTTCAGTGGGACTCCACTAACATGCAGAGTGTATTGAACAGGCGTTCTGGAGACGAACATCACTTCAGATTTGTTCACGTTAACCTTCATCTCAGCTGCAACACAAGCGGCTACAAACCGATCGAGTGCGCGCTAAAGTTCAGTCTGCGAGAACCCAAGGATAACCAAGTCTTCAGCGAAGAGCAAATGACTTATCCTCAGATCTCCCAATTCGAAACGTTCTTCGTCAAGACTGCGCTGTAACATCCAGTCCATATAAGTAATGAAAAGGAGAGGAGACAAGACGCACCCCTGGGGAAGTCCAACGCCCACGGTGAAAGGCATTCACCCTATCGTGGGAGACTTAAAAGTGATATACCCCTGTAATTGGAGCAATCCTTTTTATCCCCTTTCTTAAAAACGGGCACAATCACCCCAATCTGCCAATCGCTGGGAGTTTTGCCGCATTCCCAGCCCACTTTAATGACACGAGATTTCATCCACTCGGGCAGATTTGCCAGCTTTTAGCGATTTGATCGCAAAAGTGACTTCCTCTACCGTGAGACTATTTACCGCCCTGCTCAAGGCGATGGATCTGTCATCCTCAATGCAATGCATATGATCCTCAACTAAATTGAGAAATTCCGAAAAGTGCTCGCTACATCTGTGCAAGATGTCTTCCTTATTAGAAAGAAGTGTACCCTCTTTGGATTTGACTCCTTCAATAATGTTCCACTTCCTTCCTCTAAGACGACGGATGGTCTGCCAAAACACCTTGCTTGCAGATCTGTGGTCTCAGTCTTATTTCTCGCCGAACTCCTTCCAAGATTGTTCTTTGGCTGCTTAAACAGCCAATTTGCAAGTTCTTCGCGCCTCAATGTACCGGTTTCGAGAAGGCGAGTCCCCCAAGTGAATCCACACCTTGAAAGCCTTCTTCTTTTCTCTGATGGCTTCTTGAACTCCGAGCGTTTTAAACCACGCGGTTCTTTTCTCATCACCAGCACCAGCCGCCAGACCGAGAAGGAAGTCGTGTATGGTCATAAAAAATGATTAAAATTCAATTTTGAGCGAAAATATAATTTACGTCTCTGATATTTTGTTCGCATATTCAAAAACTAATATTTTTCGCAACACACAAGAAATTCACAGGCAAATAAAAATCTTTAGTGAATGTACCTAAAAGCAAATTTATCAAAATTGCTAACATAATAATAATGGGGATTAAGCCTAAGTTATTAATAAATCACGAAAGGCGTTTTCACCGAACTTTGCAAATTTTATTTTTACATTTCTGTTAGTTTTCATTCTAAAGTTTCAAGAGCAAAAACTAGCCTTTTCTGGATTAATTTAAGCTATTTTTGTTTGCTTCTGTTTTGGGAACATACCTGACAATAGGCCCGTTTTATTGGCAGTCTATCTCAGTGAAGTAAAATAGAATCTTTAACACGCAATTACAACAACTACACACTGTTTGACACTTTCGAGACTCTATAATAGTTGTTGTAATTGCGTGCTGAAGATTTTACTTTATTTTACTTCACTGAGGTAGATTGCCAATAAAACCGGCCTTGGCCTAATATGAATAGAACACTTTTTATTTACATGAATATGTCGAAGCATGGTTCAGTGTATGCATGTACTGGGTACCACATCATTCTACTGTACAGTGTACATTAACGTTAGGCTTACTGTATTATCAGTTAACTAAATGAAATCGGAGTCGGAGCTGGCAAGACTATGTGATTATTCGATTAAAATAATAAAAAATAAAATTAAAAAGAAATGAAAAGGTAGTCATTTTGAGAAAATTCGATAAAAATATCACAAGCTCATCGAGACCGTGAAAGATAAATCAATGAAAATAACATTGAATTTTGTAAAAACAGTTTCAGCTTTATTCATAACAATGAATTAAACCTGACTTAGGGCAAATGTTGGTTCTTATTGAAATCGTTAGAACCGTTTTTGAAATAATCAAACTACACACTAGTTTAAAACCGTTATATGGGAAGTATTATTGTACATATAAAAAAATGGAACCTCTCTGCAAGCCTATGAACTAAACTACAGCACCCGTTTAAGCTGTAGGTCGACGCACAACCGAACAGACGGAAGGAATTCCGAGACCCACTTTTTTGAGTTCCTCTTTATCGTAATGTTAGAATTGATTAAAATCTTGGGTTGGAAATGTTGTAGTTACCTACATAGGAAAGTAAAAAACGAATACGTATTGAGCAACAATTTATTCTGTTACTGATTTTAATTTTACCAGCAATCATGGTTAGATCTATACAATATATAATAGATGTATTGTAATATGTACTTATTGTATAAAGTGGGTATATAAAGTCAGTAATAATCTGTAATTTATAATATTAAGCCTTTATCTTTGTAATCTTTATGGGAATTTAGAGCTAAGATGAGCTTATCGATTAATATATGAATACTTGAATGAGCTTGTTTTGCTTCCATTGATTAGATTAGTAAATGATATCATGCGGTGGTTAATAAAAATACATAATACTGTTGCTACGCCTATCCACTGTTAGACGATCGAGTCTAACTAAAAAGAAAAATATCTGGAAAACACAATGTTTGCTTGCACTAAGTACCTAGCTAAATTTATAGACGGCTAAGTGATGACAATTCTTTAGTCATTTTTGGCATCCAACGTTATTGTCATTTGAAATTATAGCCCTATCGCGGTATCCGCACTGATATAATACCAAGTTTTACAGACATTTTGCCCACATATCTCGGGAAACGTTTCCACTGTTAAAAGGGAACTACGCACATTCTATCGGTGAAATTCGGAATAAGGCGATGAGTCGAATCGGTAATTACACATTCGCGCAGTTATCAACTTTACGAAAACTCACTCGTAACGGCTTCGGCCTTAGATTTTACTAGGCTGCATCATTATGTTAACATTTTTTAAGGCAGTTCGTAGTCGAATTCGATTTCCATTTCCGTTAGCAAATCCAAGATAATGCAGATTTAATTGCTGGAAATGAGATGAGATATCCGATGAGATTGCTAAGCAAGGCTCAGAGGATAATTTCTTGGGACTAGAACCTGTGCTGGGTCTTCCTGCGTCCTCCGTCAGGGCTTCTATTGACGATTGGATCGCAAACGAACACAATTGTGTATGGCAAGGCTCTACAGGAAGCCAGCAGATTAAACGCATGTTCCCGAAAGTTAGTAAGAAGTCTGCGGCATTCCTGCTGTCTCTCAGTAGAAATGACTGCAGAAAACTTATTGGCGTTCTTACGGGGCACTTCGCTTTTGCTAAGCATCTTAGTGTGCTAGGCTTAAGTAATACCACTGTCTGCGACGCTTGTGGAGAGGGCGACGATACTTCGGACCATTTCCTTTGTTATTGTCCTGCGCTGATGTGGTGAGTGCTGATACTATAAGCTCCTCATCGTTGAAGTGCATTCTTGGCTTTCTCCGAAAGTCCAAGAAATTCCAGTAAAATGGGTAATACTGGATTTGCTTCCTGGTAGTGCAATGGACCAGTTGCGTGGAGTGCTCTAGTGAAGTGATTCCTAAACAGACAAAAGAACCTATTTTGTTGGTTTTTTATTATCCGTTGAAAAAAGTTCAAGTGAATAGCCGAGATTTCTTGTGGAAAATAGAGATTACGTATAAAAATTGGCCATTGATGTCAATACTGCAATAGGTATATATTAGCAAAAAACCGAATCTTTGTATACAAACCTAGGTCCGGCTCAATATACTTCAATAAAAGTAGTTATTCACATACTTGCATTATGATGCTTGATATATTTCAAATAAATTTGTATAGTAAATAGATAACAGTACAATGGAAACGATAAGATAACAGTAGAATAATACGTACAAACAAATTAGTATATCAAAATAGATTATAATCTCTTAACGATTACCCATGAACTGTTCAATCTCATCCACAGTTCTTGGTACAATGGCAAAGTTTTCGCATCCGTCCTTCTTAATCCAAACATCATCCTCAATTCGTACGCCACCAAAACTCCTGAAACGCTCAAGAACTTCCGCATTTATAAACTTATTCATATTTGAATCAGCCAATGCTTTATCTATGAGGCAATCGATGAAATAGCACCCCGGCTCTACTGTTACATACATATTTGCCTTCAGGACTCTGGCAAATCGTAGCTTGGATACACCAGGTTCAGTAGGACGCTCTGGCTCGCCCTTTAGATAACCACCTACATCATGTACATCTAACCCAATCAAGTGACCCAATCCATGTGGCTGAAATATAGCTCCTAATCCTGCTGCAATAATATCGTCGATATCTCCCTTCAATAGGCCACCCTCCTTCAGACGCTGTAACATTACACGGTTCGCCAGCTTGTGCATATCCACCCATGAAACTCCTTCGCGTGCCTCCTGTAATACAGCATTTCTTGCGTCGAGTACTGCATTGTATATAAACTTTTGGTCGTCCGTAAACTTTCCATTCACTGGAAAACTGCATGTAATATCGGCTGCGTATCCACAATAGTTTGCTCCCATATCAAATAGACACATGTCTCCGTCGCGAATTACGCGACTATTTGGCGCTGCAGCGTGACCGTAGTGTAGGATAGCGGAGTTCAATCCAGTTCCACAGATGCAAGTGTACGAGGTGTGCCTGCAACCACCCACTGAATATGAATGATGCAAGAACTCACTTTCTCCCTGGTATTCAGTCATTCCTGGTTTAATCTTCAACATCACTTTTTTGTGGGCATCCGACGATACCTTGGCTACGTACCTCAGTACTTCGATCTCCTGGGGCGACTTTATTACGCGACATTCAGAGATAATTGGATGCAGAATATCGCAATTTTGGATGTATTTTTCGATTCCGGGGAATGTTGCAGGTTGGGCTGACATTCCACTATCAGAATTGACGCCGCTTAGGGTTAGAATCAATGATGGATTTGCCTTGCTGAAAAACTCATCCAACTGATCGCAATAGAGCACTTGGTCAGTCTCGTACATAGATTGAAATTCGTCCAATGTATGTAAACGACCCATCCAAACAGTATACTCCTCGGGAAGATGAGGTACAAAGAGGGTAGACTGTCCACTCGATACATTAACAACTCCATAGCAGCCAGATTCCTTTACACCGAACATATATTGGAAGAATGACTCTTGGCGGAATAAAAAGTCCACATCCGTATCGTTAAAGCTAACATCTTTTCCGCCCTCGAGCAGAACAAAAGTTCCCTTTTGAATTTGTGGACTATCACGAAGAGCAGATACTACGCGATTACGATTATCGCGAAAAAGGCTCATTGGCACTGAGTGCGTTTCAGGCCCCATTTGATAGGTGGACATTTTATTTATTTTTTTTTGTTTTTATTTTCTTCTAAACACAAAGAACTTCACAGAGAAACGAACAACTGGAAACTAAAATGAAAATATCGCGATAAAACGTAAATACCACTGGCTAGCTAGATGCATAAATACTAGATTAGTAAGTAGAGCTAGAGAGAGTTGGCAGAAAACAAAAATGTATAGGCAAAATTGACAGTTCACTGAAAGTGCATAGTAGTGCGATTAAAGGCCTTATAAAAATGTTGTTTAATGAAGCTTTCTTCTGTAATCAATAAAATGTATACTTTTGGTAATATTTACCACTATGCATTTTGCAATAATTATTATTTTTTAATTAATTTAAATCAAGTTTACTTCAACGAAATGGATGCAGTCAACTACTCTAGTACAATGTAAAGTGCACAACTTGGTTGTATGTAATAGTTTTCCAAACAGATACCACGTTTACATGAAGGTAACAAACACGGACATGAGAGGTATCTACTCTAGAAAACAGAACTTGTGAAAATTAAATTGATTATAATGCATCTTTTATTTAATTCATTCAAATAATTAATACACTTTAAGCTAAAAAAAGATAATTTGCTTTTGTCGTTTTCCATTGGGTAATAAGAAGCGTCCGGAATCAAGAAAATGCAATAAAAAATCACTTCTGTAACCATTCCCACAAACCATTCCATTAGCGCAAAAAATACTCTTCTGTTGATTTTGGGAAGAGAATTTCACTTCTCGATTTCAAGTCAGAATCCATTCAAGAAGCACTTACACAAGCCAGGCACTATATTTTTTGACGCTTCACCAATATGTGAGTGTAGTCGGCATAGAAGCAGTATTCTTGTTCAATTGGATTTCAGAATGAGTTAATCCTCGAGTGAAACTAATCGAAAATTACATTTTAGTGCGAATAATGGAAACCTCAGAATATCGTGTTTTTGTAAACCATGGAAATCAATTTTATTAATAGATATATAAAAATCGTCTTATATTATGTATCTATGTACATTTTTAAAATTTTGTTTTCTATTTTCTTGGAATTATTTTTAAGAGAACCACAAATAACAACTCTTAGACATAGTCTAGGAATTAAAGCTATTTGGAATATCACTACTAATTGATAACCAGACCGCTTTTAATAGTAGGCGTATTTTTCTGAGAATCTATAGCTAGCTCACTTATGATGCAAAACTTGTATACTCACTTTTGGTTTTGTTATACTCACTTTTGGTTTTACATGAAAAATTGTTATACTCACTTTTGGTTTTGTTATACTCACTTCCCAAAAAAATACGCCTAGTGATGCATATCTGAATTACATGTTCAGGTTTTTTCCACTGCGCTACCTCTCGCGAACGTCTGACAAACATCCGAGAGTATAGCTGTCCTGAAAAAGCCTCTCAATTAAGCCGTTCGGAATCGGCATAAAATTGTAGGCCCCTCTCATTCGTCTCAAAAATAAAAAATAAACTCACAAAAACGAATGGGTTCTGATTTGAATGAATGAATGATATTTATTAATTAGCTTATAAAAGCCATTTAGATTGTACAATTTATAATTTTACAATAGACTCGTTTTTTAAACTATCTGTTAGATTCATTATCTTTATATACTCAATCTATTATATTTCTTCTTACATATTCAGTAATTTTTCTTTTAAACACAAACAAGTTTGATTCGTTTTTAATTTCTAATGGAAGATTATTAAATTTTTGAAGCCCAGTATAGCTGATTGTTCGTTGACCTCTATTGGTTCTCGCTCTTCGGATTCTGAAATCTCCTGCACTCCTTAGGTTGTAAGCTGCGTTGACATTCATTGAAATATTTTCGCGTAGGTAAACTGGACACGTCCCGTTCTTTATTTTGTGAATAAAAACCATAGCGTGTACAAAAAGTTGTTGACTTACACTTAACCAGTTTAGGGTATTAAGCATGGATATTATTGGGGTGTATCTATCCTTTTTTAACACAATCCGCATTGCCTTATTTTGTAAAACCTGAAGTCTGGTTTTTAGGTACTGGGGACAAACAAATAAAACGCTTCCACAGTACTCAAAATGGGGTTTGATAATCACATTATACACTTTAATGGAACAGATCATAGAAATGTTTTGTCGTATTCTCCTTAGGACACCAATTTTTTTTGATATTTTTTTACATAGATATTCGATATGGTCATTAAGGGTTAATTTATTATCCAGCATGATGCCAAGGTACTTCACTTTTTCAACACATTCAATTTGCACATTATCGACGAAGACATTAGAGGGTACGTGATACAAAGAATTATTTATTACGATACACTTAGTTTTGTCAGTATTTAAGATAAGTCTGTTCATTTTTAACCACTCGTCTATAGCTTTTAAGTCACTGTTTATATGGTCTATACACTTATCTATGTCACTCCCACAAGTATACAAAAGACCGTCATCCGCAAAAAGTATCAGCTTTGAGTGTGACACAACTTTCACCATATCATTCACATACAACAAAAACAGTAAAACTCCAAGAATTGTTCCTTGCGGTAATCCTATATTCACAGATATTGGGGACGATATATTTTCGTTTACTTTGGTTCGTTGCGTAATTTGTGGGAAGCTAGGCCTAGGGTGTCTACACGCCTGTTTGCGTAAACTATTTATTTATTTTTTTATCTGAATAGTTTGAGTTCTTCTCCACTTCTGCGAAGTTTTTACATTGTTCTCTTATTTTGCAGTCAAATTTTACTTATCAAAAGCCGCACGAAATGATTACAATTTCTTCTTCTTCATTAAAATTGAAAAGAGCGATTCTTTGCTTCGAAATTTGATTACATTTTACTCTGATTTGGCAACGCTGCATGCTACTATATGTACTCAGCGCCACCAATGTTATGAATATTCCCACCCACCCTCGAAGTTGAGAACGATTACCATTGCACCCACAGAAATCGCTTTCATACATTCAAGGTAAACAAAATATTTCAAAATGTGGTATCCAATTATTATTAAAACTAATTTTGTACAGTACAAGTTCTCCACTGGCACAAAAAGTTTCCACAAAAGTTTGCGAATAATTTCAAAATACATTTTCCCTTGCTTAAATGTGAGATGTTTTCATGTGATCGAAATTCATGAATTGAGTATCCAGATTCTTCTCAATATTGCAGTTGTAATTCTATTTTGATGGTAGGTACAAAAGTGTTACGTATAAGTTTATTTTGAATGACTTATTTCGGAACGGTTTATTTCGTGGACGAAATATTTAATTGAAGAATGCCATTAAATCTATAATATGTAACCCTGAGAGCGACCAAAACAAAACTGAGAGCGACCAACTACCTACAATGAACAAGTTCGCATGTTTGGACAGTCCGTTCAAATGAACACTGTTCTGGATTGCGGCAGTTCGCGAATTTCAGTTTCTACCAGTAACTTCTCATTTGAGGTTAATGGACCATTTACATGAAAGTGAGCAATTACCTATGTACGAACGAATATTCGCTAGTTTTGGCAGTCCGTTCACATGAATACGTCAATTGGCAAAAGTAGGCAAAAAGTTTGAAAATCGATATTTCGTTGTTTAAACTGTTTTTAAACTCGTTTTCTTAAACATTTTGATGGGATCATTAATTATCCTCCTCTTGGAATAATAACATGTGCAATTTGCTGTTCATAAATGCATAAAAAGTAGTTTGTTCGCATTTATTCAATTCGTTCGTTCGCTCTCATGTAATTGGTCGTTAAGAGAACATAAACAGCCGTATTTATAAACATGGCGTAGAGCCTGCTTAACTTTACGCACCCTCTAAAATGCCCTTACGCAGGAAAACGTTATTTATAAACATTTTTCGAATTTAAGCAACGTAGTTTTAAGCCCGCGTAACTTAAACACAAACATTTGCGTTTAGAGGCTGCGTAGAGCTTGCGTAAATAGTTTTTTCTTTAGAAATGTCATTTTCGGGGTGGAATCGTAAATCGAGTGATCACAAAAATAGTTGTAGTCTGAAATATCGAATTATATTTTCTATTTGAAAAGAATAAAAAAGCTTAAATGCAAATCGTGTAGAATTATTGCAGCAATTTGTTTCATTCGTGCTGGTGATGTTATTCGTTTTGTTTTGATACGCATATCCTTTATAAACTTTCATTTCAGCTTTAATTATTGGTGTTCCTCGTCTGTGATACAACATTTTAAAAAGCAATCTAGTTTTGTGTGTGTGTGCCATGTAATAATTTTTACAAAATACCAAATAAATGGTCGTCCGGTGTATTGATACCTATTTGTTTTGTTTTTTATTATCTTCATAAGGCCATCAGGATCAGCAACATAGAGCTCAGTTGCTTTTAGGCACGGATTTTTTGTGTGAAAGTTTGCATTAGGTGCCTACATATTTGATTTCTTCATTTCAAATAATTTTGTTTACACAAAAAATTTGTCAGAAAACAGCTGTTGTCGGTTTTAGTGGAAGAAAGTACTAGTTTTCTGTATTTTTTGTAATAGTTTCTCATATATTTCCCCTTATCTGGACACCAACCCTGTTTAGTAAAGCAACAGTGGAAAAATGTTTATAAATAACAATGTTAGCAAAGTAGCGTAGAGGCTGCGTAAATTCTTACGCGATGTTTAACTAAACAAGCTCTCAGAGGCATTTTAAGGAAATCTAATAAATACGGCTGAAAGTGTTTCGTTCAACTTACACCTACTGAACTCATCCGAACAATAAACATAATTCAACGAAACTACTACATTTTTTACCGATTTTGCTTTCGTTATTCGTTAAAAAAAATCTCGATTGAAATCAAGCCATCTGTCAATGCGACATCTTGGCTTTGTGTCCCGAAAAATTGTTCGCAAAAAAAAGTTAATTATTTTCTTCATCTTTACATTTACTAAAACTTTTCAAAACCCAAGAAAAAATAAAAACATCAAACTTTCTATGGATATTTAAGGTATACTAAAACGTTTATAAGTATGGGTAACGAACGATTTAAAATACATAAATTTTTTGCTATTTTTCAGGTTGGCAAAGTGGAAAAAATTAAATAATTATGACACAATACTTACCGCCAAATCTACTAGCACTTTTCGCAGCTCGCGATCCTATTCCATATTTACCACCCGTCGATAAGTTGCCGCATGAAAAGAAATCCCGTGGATATCTGGGAGTCGGTAAATTCTTGAACGATTTCGAAGACCCGAAGGATACACCGCCACATACACGTGTCGAAACTCGCCAGGAACGACTAGAGCGGCGTCGGCGTGAGAAAGCTGAACAGGTATGGTCCATAAAATGGAGTGAATCATTGCAATAATTGGGTCTAAATTTGTTTTCATTTTAACAAAAACCGGCTATATTCGCTGTGGTTTTTGTGGGTGTGTATTATTTTGTCGATATCTATTTTTAGTTTTGGGTTAGTTCATGATTGATGCGACCAAACACTAAACCCAAAATAAGATGTTCATGCATTAGCTGAAACCGCTCAAAAATATTAAATATGGTGTTTAACCTTATTTCGTGGCTCATTAGCAGCGACGAGGCGAATATTTTCTAATGTACTAAATGCTCTCTTAGCTATTTGCCAATAAATTCCCTTTTTGTATTGGACACACCAACCTTTAAGCCTGCGCAGAACATCTTGTGATTGGTTTTAACTATGGATCTTATTGATAATTTGTTTTACTAATTTCTTTAGGTTTTTAGTTAGTCAAAGGTCAAATTGATTTAGAATTTCCTTCGGAGATGTCGGGTTACAGAAAGAATTTTTGTCCAATATAGGTTATCCCGAAGTTTCAGTTTGTTTTTAGCTTGAATTTAAAATTTTCAATAAATATTGTCATTGTGTTTCTATTTTACAGTTCAATGACATCTTTCTGTTTTACCTGCTACCTACCTGTGGTTTCAAGTTGCAACTCGTTATCATTTGAACTCAGAAGGATTTGTAAACAAGGGAAGTTGTTTACTTTTACTATCATGCATTATATTCGAGATCTCTGTGTAATAATTGTGCTACACTTATTATTCATACTCGCGAAATTTGTATTACACCAAGTTTTGCAATCAAGAATTTGGGAGTCATTGACACTTCTGCCACTTTCAATGGAAGGCTGACACCTGCTTTACCTTATGATTGATGTTGCCAATTTTACGGTAAAGACAGGCTCAAAATTCGATAAATGGGATCTGAATCTTATTGATATCTACTCTTGATCAAACGATTTATGGTTTTAGGCGTTCACATAAGGCAGCATAAATGCAATTGTTAAACAATGTTGCGATTGGAGGATTTTTTTCTCAGAAATCGTAAAATCCAATATTTTAGTTACATTTATCAACGTGACAAAAGTTATGCCACCGGCTATCGCTTCAATCTTTCTGTTTGCACAATTGTGTTTTATGATGACGAAATTTTTATTAACTGGGAAAAAATGTGACCATAGATCTTGCGTCTTGCGTTTAATATTTTTGGGATGTATCGAAGAGGCTAGACCTACAATAATGCTGTTATAAGAAATTCTCTGTACGTTTTCTCTTATCTCTAAGATCTTAAATGCTTCTGTCCATTTTACACACTTGCAACTGATCGTATTACCTTATTACATATATATCGCATTTTGTTCAATGCTTGTGTTAAATCCATGAATATTTTCATAGCAAGGGTCAACAATTTTAATTTGGATATGAAACATAAATTCGTTTGAAATCAAAGACAGCAAGTATCTACTCATAGAAGAACTCGCACAAATGCAAACGCACTTAAAGTGCCTACTTATTTACCTTCTTAGTTGGGGCTACAGTATGCCTTGCCTATGCTTCTCCAAATAATTCAATCTTTGGCTAACTGTCTCCAATTGCGTAATGCAAGTTGTTGAGCTCATATTCCACTTTCGGGCATCCTAAGGCGAGGTCTTTCTCTACTGCGTTGTACTTCTGGGCCCGAATCACCGGTGTCCATTCGCAACACATGCCTTAGCCATCTTAGACGACTGATTCGCAATTTTCGATGTCTCTATACAGCTCGTAACGTCCCTAGTTAAATTTCCTTCTCCAAATCAAAACAAACGCAAAGGTCTAAACATATATGATAATAAATACACTGGTGGTAGTGCTCCTTCCTATTATAAAAAGCACATTTATTCCGTCACTGAATGAGGTGAATGTCCTCTCACCTATTACCTTGCGTCTTTTTAAGATCTTATCAAATGTCTTGTTTTTTATTGTGTGCACAAGCGAATGCAATGCAGTCTCTACTGACCTGCCTTTGCAGTATTGGGTATGAGAACTACTTCACACTACTAGATTCGATTTAAAATAACCCACATCCAATAAAGGATTATGTCCAAGAAGTGCTCAGTTATGGCTGGTACTATTCCGTCAGCTCCTTAGGATAATGCTTTAAGCCGCCACGTATAGCCCAAGGAATCTTACTGGGCGTTATTAACGCTCTAAATTTGATGCAAGGAGCCTGCGTGAGCCTATGTTGTTAGTTCCGACTGAGGAGCTACAGTAAAGTGAGTATCCACTAGTAGTCAATGATCTTCCTACTTCAAGTAATCACAAGCTTCAATCGCTAACTGATTTGTAATAAACATCAAGACGTTGACACCGAAAACTAAGGATAAAACTAGTTTTTCTGACACTGAGTAAACCGTAGGGCGGTGTTGCAATACCTTACTACCATTGAAAGTTTTGTTTAGTTTAGAATCTTTGGAACTTCATTCTCTGTCGCTTCCTAACAAAAATGTTTCGGTAATCGTATGAAGAATATTCCCCTTTTTTCTTAAATGGCAACCAACAACAAGGCTCAAGAGCTATACTCGACATAGAAATACTAGCTCTTTTGCAAATTTAGGCATTCATTGCTGTAAATTGTTTTATATAGCGACTCCGATGGCTTCGTCATAAAATCGTTTTCGTACTGCCAGTCAATACCAGAGATACTTTTTTGTGTTCGATGGAAGGTATAATACCTGAATGGTTTTTCCCCCTAGCTTATACCATAATTATGTATCTTGAACTTGTTACTGTCGGCGATGTATATGTCTTTAAGGAACGTTGATATCCAATAATTGATGGGGATATATATATCTTCACTCCCAGCAATATGTATTTATATTTAGTAGAACAGAGAGGATCAGTTGAACGCCTTGTCCATTTGTAAACATTAGAAACTGCGACTAGCAAGAGAAGTACATACTTTGTATTACCCACAGACTTTTATTTATTGCTAGAGTTTACAACAAAACTTACCACATGCATCAATATCCTTGCCCCGTCTTTCTGCAATCGTAATGCATGCGCATTTTGTTGCAGACAAATCGTATGATTTTGAGCGTTAACATAGAAAGTCTTACCATTTGTATGTGTTAACCGCTTTATTTCATTACATATTATGTTTAACGAACGTTTTTTTTTATTTTTATTTGCAAACTCAAACAAACACTTCTATAATCTTACCCACAATAATCGAAACTAATATGCGGGCAAGTTACCACGTATACCAACATACTTTTTGCGAACATATTTTGAGTTTTCTGTTACGTATTAAAAGGGATATTTGTTTACGATTAAAACTCTGCTTAGGTTGAATACTTTTGTGCATTAAGTATTTATTTTAATTAAAAAAAAATAGAAAAAACAAGTGTACATTACATATAAGCTTGAATTAAATTTAATAAAAGAACGCAAAAACTAGACGAAGTGAAAAGTTGTATAAATTTGTTCGCGCACAAGAGTTTTATGCAAGCAAATAAGAAACCAAAGGCAAAAATGTTCCCGCAAGGAATGTGCTGTGGATCTTCTTCTGTAAGGAGTTTCGTTTCGAAGAGGTAGTATGATTTTATGTTGAAATGTTTCGACAAATTTGGTAAAATGCTGAATTCAAGTAAAGTTTTCCTCGGTGGTAAGCATTATAGGATTTTAATGTAAGTATAAGCAAATCGGGCTATAGCAGTTATATTAATGTGCTCCCACAAGCAGCAACGGCCCGACTTGTCTACTACTGCAGATAACATACAAGTTTTTCCATGACTTTTCAACTTTTTATTTTACTGGATTTTTCCCAGCGGTAGTCATATTTGCGATATCTTCGCTGTTTGTCCATTTATTGGAATGTTCAGCTTGTTACTGAGTAACTTTTTTTTAATTGTACGCACCGGGTAAGTACCGGGTATTTGAATCGTGAAAGTCCTCAAAGTTTTCCAACTTTGAGGTATTCTTTGCATACATTCACATATGGGTAAGATTCTTGAAGTTGCAACAAAAAAAAATATTGTTCCAAGAAGAATACTTGGCTAAAAAGGATCCCAGTACAGTAAGTTTTTTGGTTGCGTAAGATGTAAGTTGTCAGATGTTGGGGTTAACCCCTTGGAAGTCCCATTGTAAGTTTTGTTTGGCTATACGTTGTTCGTGGCGGGATCATTGAGCGCCTGGTAAATCCCAGTGTAAGTTTAGTTTGGCTAAATATTATTTGTCCACCTTTCAGGCGGGATCATTGCCTTGTAAGTCTCAGTGTAAGTTTGGTTTGACTGTACATTTTTCACCATTCCGACGTCTGGATCATCGCCTTCTCAATCGTAATGTAAAACTTGGTTGTACATTCAGAAGGCGGGATCATCGCCAATCAGACCGTTGAGTAAGTAGTTTTGGATACAGATTTTGTGATAAACAATTTTACATTGGATTTGGTAGGTAAAGGGCGGCGAAACAGCTCTTTTGGATTCCCAAGTCTATCTCCAGTAAGTTCTTCAAGATCGGTAGGTAAATGGGTGATGCAACAGTTCTTTTACGGGTTCAACTGAAGTAAGTTTTCATGCCTTCAATGGCTAGGTTGGTAATCGTTGCATTCATTTTAGCAAATTAGATTAAATGGTAAAATTGCATTCACCTAATGGCTGTTGAGAGTCTTCTTTAATAAACAAAACACCTACCGAATGTTGTTTGTTTTCATCCCTGGACACTGAGGCTGTAAAGGTCAGTATTCCACCATTGAGCTACGCCGCCCCTGAAATTATTGCAACTTAATTGCCTTGTAGAGTTGGAGAGGCCTTACTTTGTATAACTCTTATAATATATGCAGATTGTAAGTTTTCATTAAGAGTGTAGTGAGGTTTGTTGTTCCCCCAAGGTAAGGTCTAGTATCTGAAATCCCGCACCGATCATTTCAAGGTATGCTCACAGAAGTTTACTTTGTCAAACCGTCGGATCGCAACAACTTAGAATCTTTAAGACGATAGGTAGGTATCGAGTGACCGTTACGCCCTCTTATGGCATTGTCAATTCAATTCCTGTGACTGCGTCCTACAGAAGAAAACATTTCTATAGCCAAAAACTAATATATCGTGTTTCAAAATACATTCACCAGTTCTCACATCCATTATTTCAGGACGCACACAGCTCCGATACTAATGATAAACATTTGTAATTCTCCATTTCAACAGGTTGCTTACAAGCTAGAGCGTGAAATCGCAACATGGGATCCCCAGCAGTTAGCTGAGGCGACGGAGGATCCATTCAAAACACTGTTCGTAGCACGCGTTAACTATGACACCTCCGAATCGAAGCTACGGCGTGAGTTCGAAGTGTACGGTCCGATCAAAAAGATAATCATGATAACGGACACTGAAACGGGCAAACCCCGTGGTTACGCATTCATCGAGTATGAGCATGAGCGTGACATGCACTCGGCGTACAAGCATGCCGACGGCAAGAAGATTGACGGAAAAAGAGTGCTAGTGGACGTGGAACGTGCACGCACGGTCAAAGGCTGGTTACCGCGACGTCTTGGCGGTGGTTTAGGTGGCACACGTCGTGGCGGCGCCGACGTCAACATCAAACATTCCGGTCGAGAGGACAATGAACGTGAACGTGAACGTTATCGCCTTGAACGAGAGCGTGAAGACCGCGATCGGGCGACTGATCGTGGAGTTGCTGGAGGCGGTGGAAGTGGTGGTGGACCAACAACACCACGGTTTGACATCAGACGGCGGTCAAGATCAAGGGATCGAAGAGAGCGTGAACGCTCCCGTCACCGTAGCAGGTCAAGGGAGCGAAGGAAGCGTGGTCGTGGTGGAAGTAGAGATCGCGACTATGATGATCGCGCCGATAGACGTGGTGGCCCCAGTGTTGGCGTTGAAAAAGAACGTGATCGCGATCGTGATCGTGAACGCAAGAAGAAGCGTTCCAAATCTCGTGATCGCGATCGTGAGCGTTCCGATAAAAAGCGCGATCGTCGCGACCGAGACCGTGGTGATCGTGACCGAGATCGGGAAACAAAGGAAAGAAAACCAGATTTCCGTGATGACATTATTAAAATTAAGGAGGAGCCTATTGACGATTACCCGACTTATTCTCTGCCGCCTATTAACTATCAAACCATTAAAACGGAAGAAGAAAACGTTGATGTTAAATACCGGCCTCCAAGCGATCAACAGCCCTATCAACGGACTCTAACCGCAGGTGATCGAGAAAATGGACAGAATCCAAACTCGGCTGATGACAAAGATGAACAGTGGTGGCGTTAGTGCAGTAGTTACTTGGAATGACTAGCCCCTTACTTTATCCACAATAGGCTCGTCAACTCTCCGTGTGTTTTTCTTTACCCATTTTTTTCGCAACTCTAACTGAAGTAAATTTATCAACAGATTTACTTTCTATAAAATGTAAACTTTATTATCTAGAATTATTATTATAATGTATGGAATTATAATAAAAGAACAGCAAACACACGTAACAAACAAACGGCGCGATCAAACAAACATGCTTATACATTTTATAGTGACACTCAGCGTTGCGCTAGACAGTAAATATTTTGTTTGTATTCAGTAAAGAAGAAAGACTCCTCCAAATGCGCAATAATCGAGAATATTCTTCTTCCCACGAAAAGAAACATAGCAAAACGAAAATTTTAAAACTTTAAATATACAATTACAAAATAAAATGCTAACATAAATTTAAATACAAAAATAAATAATCTTACGTATCTAGTATTTAAATTAAGGAAATTAAATAAAAATGGTCTTTACATTATCAACACATATATATACATATATATATATAATAAAACAGGAAAAAAAAAATACAAAACAGCGCTAGCAACTGATTATTCATTTAATTTATAAAAAAACTTTTATTTGTTTTAAGGGTTCTTCTTTTATCTTCATTTTCTTTTTACAAATTTATAGTAGATAAAATATAACAAAAGAAATAAATAAAGCAATTTAGTAAGATACGTAATAATAAATTTATGTAACTACATATTAGAAAAAAAAAAAAAAAACAGATAAATGCCAGTGTGTCGGAAGCGGAGCGACATGTCTTACTTGCTTAACATTTTATTAACATTTATGAAACTAAACTACAAAAATCTTCTGGTAGATGAATGCAATTTTACCATTAATACAATTTGTTTTATCTTTAAGTATTTTTATAAAAGACTGGTAAACAAGTTTTTTTTTATTTTAATATATGAAAGTAGTATGTACTTCTCACATCCGACAACAGGCACACAAAAAGGAAATCCATTTCTAAGTCTAAACAGCAAAATAGCCAGAAAAGTGCCTAGTCGATATGAATTTAAATAAAAACATTCTCAACATTTTGTTTGCTGAATGGAGTCATCGAGTTAGATATCCCGAAAATCGGAAGCTATTTCCGTAATATTCAGGAAGCAATCCGAACGCTTCTGAAAGCGTTCCATTGGAACTCGACTAACAGTTCTTCTCCTGAAAAGAAGAGAAATTTACTTCTGGATTTGAATTCAGAATCGCGGAGAGTTCTTGCGGACGGTTCTGCACGCCCAACCGAAAACGACATAATTGAATGCGTTTCGTCGCTTTTCAAAAAAGACCGTCGTTCCCTTTTTGAGATGTAAAATATAAAAAAATATACGTAGGTACTAACGGGCTATAACTTCCTAACCATATATCTACGAATGTCCAATGTTACACGTTGATAGAGAATAGAGATTAATTGCAACACTTTGCTTATCGTCCAGCACTCGGCGCCATAAAGCAAAACTGGTAGGATAAGGGTTTTGTAGAGCACACATTTTGTCCTTCGAGTTAGGGGTTTCGAACCCAGTTGTTTTGCCAAACCGAAGTAGCAACGGTTTCCTAGGGTGATTCTTCGTCGGATCTCCACTAGGGTGTCATTCGTGGAGTTCATGTGACGTTTTGTCCTAGGCGGTGGACACATGCTTGTTTGTTTGTTGATAGCATGTACTTAGTCTTGTTCTCATTTACTTCAAAGCCAACTGATTTCGGGAGCGAGCGAAGATGTCTATGTCGTCCGCATAGCCCAGCAGCTAGACGGATCTGTTGAAGATAGCTCCTTCCGTGTTGACACCTGCCCTGCGCAATATCTGCTGCAGTACCCGATTGAAGAAGTCGCATGAGCACGTCTCCTTGGTCCTTGCTGAAATCCGGTACAAGTTTGAAATAGATCGGAGGAGCTGCTTCCAAACTGTACGTTGCGGCGCGTCATGCGACACAGCTGAATCAGTTTTGCCGGGATTCCGAATTCGGCCATCGCCATATAGAGCTCCTGACGATGTATGCTATCATACGCGGCTTTGAAGTCAATGAATAGGTCGTGAGTTTTGACTTGAAATTCGTTGGTCTTTTCCAGAATTTGCCTCAGTGTGAACATTTTGTCTATAGTCGATTTGTCGGGCCGGAAGCCACACTGGTACGTGCCGATTAGTGTGCTGCAGAACGGTTTTAGACGTTCACACAGTACGTTGGATAGGATCTTGTATGCGACATTAAGCAGGGATATGCCTCGATAGTTCTTGCAAAACATAGGATTGCCTTTCTTGTAGATTGGGCATATGGAGCTGATAGTCCAGTCATCGGGCATGTTTTCTTCTACCAATACTTGGTTGATGATTCGGTGCATGCTCCCTATCAAAACTTCACCACCGCATTTAAACAGCTCCGCTGGTAAACCATCACAGCCTGCGGCCTTGTTGTTCTTAAGCTTTTTTATAGCTAAACCAACTTCTTGGACTGTCGAGCTCTGAATTTAGCCGCGACAAGAAAATGGTCAGAGTCGACGTTTGCCCCTCGTAATGTGTGCACGTCGAGGATGTTAGCACATGGAGAGCGCCAGGTTGCTGTGTGGATCCTTAGTCTTGGAAACCTAGTGCTACTTATGACCGTATTACGAGCTGCTGCAAAATCGATCAGTCGGTAGCCGTTCTCTGTTGTCGTTTTGTGGATTCTGTGCTTACCGACGCCAAAGATGTTTTCCTTTCCGAATTTAGCACTGAAATCCCCGAGTACAACTTTTACATCATACTCCTACATCCAGGAGGTCATAAAACTCCTCCTTGATGGGATCTTCAGCCTCGTCTGTAGGGGCGTGTGCACATATTAAGCTTATGTTTTGGAAAGTCGCTTTAATGCGGATCGCAGAAATGCGATCACTTATCGGCTTAAAGTCAATGACTTTTGTCCTAAGCCGATTTCCCACGACGAATCCGCATCCTAATACATGCAATTTTTTGTTGCAGCTGTAGTAAATGTCGCAATTTTTTCTCCTCATCATACCTGATCCTATCCATTGTATCTCCTGGATCGCGGTTATATCTGCCTTATACCGCGTAGGACAGACTCAAGTTTTTGAGTAGCACCTGGAGTGTAGAGCGTTTGTACATTCCAGGTACATACTCTGTAGTCTGATATCGTTGTCCGTTGACATTCCAGGTTCCAGGTCTGAATGCCGTTTGAGGAGTTCCATTTTCCGAGGCTGGTTGTGTCTCTCTCATAACTAGTCGTGTTTTCCATGGTCGGGAAGTTACCCCGACGACTCAACCCCCAACCTGGAGGGCCAGACCCTTGTTTTGACCCTAGGACAGCGGACCGGAAAATCCGATGCCAGTAACCCATTTTGGGATATGAGCGCTGCCGTTGACCCTTTGAGGGCTCGTCCGCCACCTACTTTTATCCAACACCCTTGCTCAGTGTTAGCACTCCTCCCCCCTCTCTCGTTCGATGCCACCAACGACCTTCCACAGGGGTTGGTTACACCATCTCCAGTCGAGGTACTAGACACCCAACAGCCACCAACGTGGAGGTGAGAGTAGGAGTTGGTAGTGAGAGGCTAGACAGAAGGAGAACGCTTGTATTCTCATATAATCGCATCACTACACTACCCTTAAACTGACAAAAAATTCTGAACTATGGAATGGTGAATTCTCATAAGAATGGAAGACCATAACTCGCACTTTGTAGCCCAAACTGGACACTAGGAGGTCAAAGATGTTTTGATAGAAACCAAATCCGAGTGCTCGTCAGGTTATAAATGAGCACTGCAACATTGAAAATATTGCTAAAAGGCCAAAAGAGGAAATTGAATCGGTGGAACATCTCTTGTACCATTGCCCAGGCCTTCAAGAACGCCGCTTCTCTTGAGAATATTCGTCAGTATATCATTATGGTTTCGTTAGTTGAATGTCTTACCATGCACTATTAAACGGTCACGAACCACAATGGACCGAAATTGGAAATTGCTATTCGTTCAGTAATCTGTAATCTGTAATATTTTTTCGACTTAAGGGTTTTGTTTATTCGACTTTTGCATGCAATTTTTTTTGTTTCTTTTGAGATATGTCAAATTAACAAACTAGGAATTTTTAAACCATTCCATTATCACATTTGTTGTAGAATCAGATTTTCCGTATTTTTTGTCCTTGAACATGGGAAATCTTCAATCTTCTCCCGGCCCGCAAAGGTAAATGTGCCAAGTGGACGCGAAGCGGTGATAGATAGATCCAGAACAATCTCCCACTGACTGTAGTCAAATTTCTGTGAGCTTAAAAGAAATGCTTTTCTTGTTTACATGTTCTAGATTTATGAACCGTGCCGCATTCCGTATTCAATCCCACATTTTGTGTGCTTGGTATTGGTATATGTACCTTCATGTTCCAATTTCTGTTGCTTGACCTATTATACCATTGACATACTATACATGGACTGCTAGTGAAATGTCAGTTTCATACAAACCTGCGAGGAAAAATGAAGCAAACATAAGCTCTAGCCCTTTTGGTTCAGTGCGGCGAAAGTAGGAAAGAGTTTTCAACCTCTGCGCGCCTTTGCTATTTTTTACATAGAACACAGTGCAACTGCGCAAAAATAACGACTTATTCAAATGATTTCAAACGTTCTATAACAGATGGCAGTATGGCACACTCAGCACACAAACCTCGACACAAACCAAATCGCACGAATTGCTTGATGACATTTGAGTGTTTTCGTTTCTCTCCGCCGTGAACCAAAAGAGCTAGTGCTTATTTTTGCTTTAACGAAAAATTGGCTGCTAGCATTCCATGTATAGTATGTCAATGTATTATACATTCTGTTTCATATTGCAGGTACCACGCCCATTATCAAATGCCACCCACATTTTGGAAAATGATTTTAACAAGTCTTGATGATTAATGATATTAAATATTATTTATTTGAAGCGATGAGGTTTGCAAAACGTTCACTTTAGTTTTCAGTTTAAAATGTCTTGAATTGAAAGTGTCATTGACTATCGTTTTTGAAGTGAAACTTCGTATAGACCAAGAGCCCGCAGTAATTTTTGGTTGTGAAAGGTAACCAAATGATTCGCACATTAATATTAAGCCTAAGACATTCTGGCGGAATGTCGTGGTATCTACCTAAAGAGAGTAACAGTAAATGAAAAATGCGTTATTAAAAAAAAAAAAAAAAAAAAACCGAACCACTTGATTCAAGTCTTGAAATCAAAACAGTACAGAACCCCAGGTCTAGTCAGACGTACTCGAAGTTTGTACGAAATTCCAATTTTGAAAAATTTATGTAGTATTATATATCTGAATAAACATACAACACAGTTGGTTGGGTGTGTATGAATCGGGCAGGCGCTGATTGGTATCAACCTGGCGGTGCCCAGCTGTTGTAACTTTTCATACATATCAATTGTGCTTATTTTACTACCTCCTAGTGGTAACCACCGGGTACTGGTCTGCCCATCCGGGCGTGACTTGCTAAACTTATAAGCGCGAGTGTTGAACTCGAAGAAAATAGCAACACTATAATGCTCTGTCGGAAAGTCTGACTGACCGAGTCTCAGAAGTCTTACATGAGCTCCTCAGAAAGAGAACGTACGGCGGATGTATTTACGCGATTGAATCAACGGTGACGCTAACAGTCGGCATGACAGATACCTTAATGAACTACTTCGACGTATTTGGAGCTGAGGTCATTAAGGATTTTTCAATACTAGTCAGGGTGTTGAAATAGAGATGATGGCGGAAGAGCCCTTAATGGGTCAACGGCAGCACTCTAACCCCCGAAGCGGGTTAATGAGGAAATGCTCTGAGGAGATTCAACTTTCAACGGCTAAAAATTGCCAGCAATCCTCACAATAGCTATCGCCTTTGAATGGATCGAATCGCTTTTGGAAATATAAAAATACCAATCCGCCATGAAAAGCGATCCGCCGCGCATTTGGGAATAAGCCCCCAGTGGTATCGACGCCAAGAAGCCATCAGAAAAGCCGCAACTGATGTGCTAGGTTTCACCCGACCACCAACACGAAACATGGAGAAATCATTTCGGCGAAGACGACACAAATTCCTCTGTCAGGCAAAAACCATTCAACCTGGGCGATGAAAGCCAAGACTTCCGTCCACCTGACGAAAATGAGGTATAAGGATAACAATATCCAAGCTGTAGTCCAACAAAGCTTCAGGACCGGACGGTTTATCGGCCGAGCTTATTAAGGCAGCGGGAGATGACTTGGTAGAGAGCATACACCAACTCGTTTCTAAAATTTGGTCAGAGGAAAGTATGCCTGATGATTGGAACCTCAGCATCGTTTGCCCGATGGAGACCCTCTAAACTGAGCCAACTATAGAGGCATCAGTCGCCTATAAGATCATTTCTGCTATACTGTGTGAGCGCCTGAAACCATTCGTCAACGAGCTGATTGGTCCCTATCAGTGTGGTTTTAGGCCCGGTAAATCCACAACTGCTGCGGCAGATCCTGGAGAAAACCCAAGAAGTGCAAATCTTTTTATCGATATGGGCCACATATGACAGAATTTATAGAGACGAGCTGTACAGAGCCATGTCTTGTTTTGGCATCCCTGCCAAGCTCGTTAGATTGTGCAGAATGACGATGAGGAACGTTCGCTTCTCCGTAAAGGTCGGAAACACTCTCACCGAGACCTTTGATGCCCAAAAAGTATTTAGACATCATTCTTGAGAAAATTCTGCGAAACTCGCAAGCCAACACCAGGGGCACAATTTTCCAAAAGTCTGTGCAACTACTTGAATACGCTGACGACATCGACATCATTGGCAGAACACAGCGAGCTGTCACTGGTGCGTTTTCAAGTATCAGTACAGAGGCGGCAAAAATGGGTTTAGTGGTGAATGATATGGCAAAACAAAATATATGCTGTCAACAAGAAGGGACACCCAACATCGACGAACCGTACAGAACGTCACGATAGACAGCTATAAGTTTGAGGTAGTTCGGCTCCGCTATTAATTCTGAAAATGACATCACATCAGAAATCAAGCGAAGAATTATACTTGCCAACCGCTGTTACTTTAGAAGGCAATTGATTAGAAAGGCCTTGTCGAGAAACACCAAGGAGACTCTATATAAGACCCTCATCATCCCAATCCAATATCACAATGGGTCCACGAGGACCTAAGTGGTGTGAAGAGGAGGCTACTCAGCTTCACCAACCCGTTAACCATCCCAATCCTACTCTATGGCGCAGAAGCTTGGACGTTAACAAAGGCGGATGAAGATCTTCTTGGTCGTCTCGAGGGGAAAATTCTTTAATTGATTTTCGGTCCCGTTTGCGTTGACGGGCTTTGGAGGAGAAGATTTAACAACGAACTTTACAAGCTGTACAGCGACATCGACCTGGTTAGAAAATTACGTATCACTCGACTAAGGTGCCTAGGACATGTAGAGCGAATGGACACCAACGCTCCGGCCCGAAGAGTCCGATTCCAAAACGGAGGGACAACGCAGTAGAGGAAGACCTCGCCTTGGGTGGCGAGCACAAGTGGAAGGGGTCCTCAACCAACTTGGAGTAACTGGAGAGGCGTGTTGGTTGAGGCGCAGGTCCATTCCGGACTGTAGCGCCATCTAAGTAAGTAAGTCCTTGCCAGATGCATCGAAAGAATGTAAATCATTCAAAAAGTAGTAATTTCACGCCACAACACAGAACTAAAACTTAAATAATTAAGGTAACCACTTGATAACTTCCCAAGACATAAAACTCGACCTCCTCCACATAATCACACAAGACCAATACGATTTTCTTTTGTCGCCAAGTTCTTGCCACCACGGGGGCAATGAGAACCAGCCCCACGGCAGGGCTAGAGGCTATACTCAATCTCAAACCCCTAGACCTCTTTGTACAGGAATCTGCTGCAAACAGCACCCTTCGGTTAAGCCAGACCAAAAACTGAAAACAGCCTGACGGGACATGCACAAATTTTGAAAAAATAACCGGCAATAATGTATGCACGGACTATACTACTCCCCGGCTAGATTTCACAAGACCATTTACCACGCGTTTTCCCAGCAGGGACGAATGGTATGAAGATACACAACATCCATTGGATTAACCATGCATACCTATACTCGGATGGATCAAAGATGGAAACTGGCGTTGGCGCGGGTTTCTACTCGTAACGCGTCTCGGACTATCGAGTTCAATCAGGCTTCCTGATTACAACAGCGTATTCCAAGCTGAAGTACTGGCAGTGACAATAGCTGCTAAACAGGTTGCAATTATGGCAATACCTCATGCAGATATTCAGGCCTATTCGGCAAAATCTTTTATCCATTTTTCCTGTTATTCTGTTATGAATTTCCATACAAAAGTTCGAACTGTCAAAAAATCTTTTACGATCTCCAAAATTGGTATTCTGCGTGCAAAAATCTTTTATGAAATCTGTTATAAATCATAACAGAATAAAAGACAGAATTTTGTGACTTATCATAAAAGATTTTTATTTATTAGAAAGTTTTGGATTGAAATGGATATCTATACAATTTTTCGTCAACGAAATGTTTACAAAAGAAGACAAATGTAATAATGTGTATAAAAAAGTGGGTATGTAATTAAAAATAATTTATCAGTTTATATTTTTGGTTTAGACGAAGACACCAACCACTTTTGCTGGAACTAAAATTAAATAGTGATCCATTTGATCTTCCTGATGTGCGCTTTATTCAGCTCTAGATTGGATACGGTGAATGCTAATGAGTTCTAATGAACAAATTGGAACAATTTACGCAAGACACGATAATACAAACATTTCATTTCAAATGCAGGTCAATAACGATGTAAAGTTGGATATTTATTTCAAGTTTCTAATGACATTTTTACGGATACGGTTCAAATCAGGCACCAATAGAAAGTAAAAAAAAGAACCTACTAAACAGAACCCGCCCAGATATTGCTAAAATCACAGCAATAACCACGTGGCATTGGCCAATTATGGAGACCATGCGGCCAAACTAAGTAGGTATCCCATACAAATACAGCCCTCAATGCCGCAGTTGCGGAAATACAAATGAGAGCTTCAGACTGCGCGCACTGAATCAACTATTCTTTGACGACTTTAGCCACGTTTGGAGCAAAGGGATACTGCATCTTATTTATCCGCTTTCTCAATTCTACAGGCTGGCTATAGGTACCGACCGGATCACATCCTTAACAATCATCACAAAGAAGGCCATTTCTGGTTTATCGCATTTATCGTCCAGTACATCCAGATTCATTCAGTTGGTTACTGATTTCAACAGTGCTTTCTAATTGGATTTAGCTCCATGTAAGAGCAATATATTTGCTTTAGCTCGGTCGAAGTTTTTTGTTGTATTTTTCCTAAAAAGATATTCCAGTGTTTATTACACAATTATTTAGTTTGTAGTAATTCATAACTTATTCATTTCAGCTTGCATTTTAATATGTTTTTTGCAAAAATTTTACAGCCAAATTTTATCTCAGCCGCTGTATTTTGAGCTTTTTGACTAGGTCAACGTCGCTATATAGCCGGTAAAGTTCATCGTTGAATCTCCTCCTCCACACTCCGTCGATACAAACTGGACCGAAAATCACTCGAAGAATCTTTCTCTCAAAGCGTGCCAAGAGGTTTTCATCAGCTTTGGATAAGGTCCATGCTTCTGCACCATACAACAGGACCGGTAATTGTAGAGCCTAGGTAGACAAAGTCTTTAACTACTTCGAAGTTATATCTGTCAACCGTGACGTTTTGTCCGAGTCGCCGATGTTGAGAATCCTTTCTCGATGACAGCATATACTTCGTTTTGTCCTCATTAACAGCCAGACCCATCTTCGCCGCCTCCGTTTCAATGCTTGCAAACGCGCCATTGACAGCTCGCTGAGTTCTCCCAATAATATCAATATCGTCTGCATATGCAAGTAGTTGAACGGACTTCTGAAAAATTGTACCTCTGATGTTAGCTTGCGAGTTCCGTACAATTGCTTCAAGAATGATATTAAAGAAGTTACATGAAAGCGCGTCGCCTTGTCTTAAACCTTTTTCGACATCAAAGGATTCCGTGGTGTTATTTCCCCCTACATACGCTATCATAGGCGACCTTGAAGTCTATAAAGAGGTGGTGTGTATCAATCTGGAATTCCTGCGTTTTTTCTAAGATCTGCCGGAGTGTGAAGATTTGGTCGATGGTTGACTTTCCGGGCCTAAAACCGCACTGATATGGGCCGATCAGGTTATTTGCCAAAGGTTTTAGGCGTTCACACAGTACACCCGACAAGATCTTGTACGCAACATTCAAGAGACTTATCCCTCTGTAATTGGCGCAGTTCAGAGTGTCTCCCTTCTTGTGGATGGGGCTCACGATGCTGAGGTTCCATTCATCGGGCATACTTTCTTCCGACCAAATTTTGCAGATAAGTTGGTGCATGCTCCTTACCAAATCATCTCCCGCCGCTTTGAACAACTCGGCCGGTAGGCCATCTGCTCCAGCCGCCTTGTTGGATTTAAGCTTGGATATCGCTATCCTTACCTCACTTTGGTCGGGTGGACGGAAATTTTGGCTATCATCGTTCGGAAAGAATGGATTGTTCTGCCTGACAGCGGAATTTTGGTCGTCTTCGCCATTTAAGAGTCTGCAGAAGTGGTCTTTCCAAATCCTCAGCACCGACTGTGGGTCTACCACCGTATTCCCATGCTCATCTCTGCAGGCTTTAGTTCGGGCCTTGTATCCTTGGGTAGATATTTTTACCCTTTGGTAAAACATCCGAACATGCTCCTGCAATAGCTTCCCTCAATAGATTCGACCGCTTGCTTCTCATGCTCTTTCTTTTTCCTTCTGAGAAGTCGGTGTTCCTCCCTTCTTTTTTGCCCGTAGAGCTCGCGGGCGGCTCTCGAAGCAGCTCTGGTTTTAGTTTGCAGCATCGACTGATAGGCTGCGGTCTTGGCTGCATGTGCTATCCGGCACTCCTCATCGAACCAGGGGTTTCGTTGTGGTCGCTTAGTGAAACCCAGCACTTCGGTGGCGGCAGATCTGATGGCGCGTTGACAGTGTTGCCACTGCTCCTCTGCACTTAATTCTGGAGATGCGTTTGCTAGGAGGTTAAGGGAGACGCGGTCGGCAAAGGTTATGGCAGTCTCTTGCGATCGTAGTCTTGCGACGTCAAATCTTCTAACTGCCTCCGTCGGGTGTTGTTGCGCAGTGGATATCCGCATCCGTACTTTGGCTACTACCAGGTAGTGGTCCGAGTCTATGTTGGCCGCTCGGAACGTTCGGACATCCAAGACACTGGAAGCATGCCGGGCATCTACAGCAATGTGGTCAATTTGGTTTACTGTTGCTTGGTCCGGAGACCTCCATGTCCCCTTGTGTATATTGAGGTGTGGGAATCGTGTGCTGGTGATGACAATGTTTCGCCCCGCAGCAAAGTCGATAAGCCTGAATCCGTTTCCGGAGGTATTGTCGTGCAGGCTGTGCTTTCCGACTGTAGAGCCGAAGATGCCCTCCTTTCCGATCCTGGCGTTAAAGTCGCCAAGAACAATCTTGACATCGTACTTTGGGCAATTGTCGCACGTCTTCTCGAGAAGATCGTAGAACGCTTCTTTGGCTGCGTCATCCTTCTCCTCTGTGGGGGCGTGTGCACAGATCAGTGATGTTCTTAAATTTGGCCCTGATGCGGATTGTGACCAGTTGGGGGCTTATGTTACGGAAGCCCAAGACTTCTTGCCTAAGTCCTCCTCTGATCACAAATCCACATCCAAATGTGGATCAGCGCCTACCCAATTCATACACACCCAACCATTCGAAACCCCGAATACGATTTATAAAAGATCTTTTATGGTCGAAATCTTTTATGATTCATAACTGAAAATTCATAACAGAATAAAAGATTTTGCCGAATAGGCCTAATTACCTTTTTCGTTGACAGTCAAGCGGCAATAAAAGCGATCTCTGCCGTTGAGTTAAAATAAAAGCTTGTAAACTCGCTGTCGCGAGAGCTACGAGTTCTTGGCGCGCAGCACAACGTAAGACTATGGGGTTCCCGGGCACAGAGGTGTATCTGGAAAAGCTGATAAGCTGGCAAGAAAAGGGCCCTCCCTTGAACTAAACCAGGCCGACACCAAGTAATGATTTTCTCGTGTAATCTCAGACAGACGATTGGGAACAAAATACTAATGGCGACAAATGAAAGATGAAGCAAGTTCAACGCCAAGTGGCTTAAACGGGAAAATGTGGCCAATCTACAACACACAGAAAACTGAAAAAATCTTACAATTGGACAAGAAATCGGGTGCATGCATTGTTCTAATTCTAATTCTAATAAACAAGAATTTGTAAACAAGAACTTATCTAAATACAATTCAATTTCTGGGCATGGGGAAAGTCGGTCGGGTAAAGTTAGTACCTCACAATAATAGTTGCATTTCTTTCGTACCCGTCAGCGTCTCTATCAAGGATTGCCGAACGTCGAAGATTGAAAAAAAAAGAGTTAGCAAGATTGTAAAGAGCAAGGGCGATCTTATGCCAGGTATTTTAGGTATGTATGCCACCACGAACGCGTTATTAGGGCTAACTCTGTACACAATATTGTGCACTTCCCACATCAAGCAAACCTAAAGAAATATCACTAGCTAATCAGAGTTTGTATTTATATAGGTATCTTATGTTTAGAAAAAATAGCCAACATATTTATTTGTTTTTCAAATTCACACAATCTTCTTTATTTGTTAAATTTCTTACAGTTAACTTTAATTTTTATATATATAGACACGAGTATTTTTATAGTAATTAACTGGCGTTATTGGTCGTTTATGCAACACGTCCTGCAGTCTATAGCCTCTTAGTGGTCGTAGTTCTACATGATTTTCCGGTGTGTATGGAGAATTGTTTGATGATAGTGTGGTAGGTGAAGACGTTATCTTCCTTGGCGAGTGTTTACGAATGTTTGGGGTGCTGGGAGTAATGCATATATTCTTCATTTCAGAACACTTACAATTTGGAGTAAGGCCTTTGCTGTAGTCAGCATATGCATATGTGGCACCCAACTTCCTGACAAAGAGGTTATAACTTTGATCATTCGAGCGTTCATATTCTGAATAACTTTCTATAGTATATGGTGATTTGGTCAAGTCAATTATTTCGATCGGTTCAGACGACGCGATTATTGAATTAATCTCATTTCTGGATCTATTTCGTTTGGCAAATATTTTTGGAGTTGCTGTTTTTCCGCGTTGTATTAAATCGAAAACTACATTTAAACGTGGGGAACTTGTCATTGTTTAATGTATAAATATATTTTTTTTCATTTAATATGTAATTGAGTGCAAAAGAAAAATGTTATGAATGGTGGAGTCGATTGTTTGGTAATGCGTAGACGTTTATTTTTTAGTCGATACATAATATAAACGTGTTAAACTTAAACTCTCCAATTACTGTAATTAAAGGAATGAATTTGCTTTGTTGTTTATTGGTCTCATTTTCCGAAAGCGTTGAATGAAAATCACAGGGTGACTTTTCTATTCATGTGTAGGTAAATTCAAGCAAGCAAATCGTTCAATATTATCTCAATATTTTGATGGTGACCTTTTTATATTTTATTTACTTTTATGGAGAGACTTTGCATGCATTGTTCTAATTCTAATAGTGAGAATAGCGTAAAATTCGATAAATCGTTGTTTGTAAGATTAGAGTTTGGTGAACTTATCTTTCAACACTTTCATAAGTGCCAGAAAAGTATCCGAGGATAATTATTTAGCCCAATTGACGACACACGGCCTAAGTTTTGAAACCCAAATACCAGTTTAAATATATATCTATCTCCCTCTATTTTCTATCTTGTAACTTGTGTTATGTATTAAGGGTATTCGCTTAATCTGGTAAAATTATGCTGTATAAATTTCTGCGGTGCTTTAAATGCCATTGCGTAAATCGCGTAAATCGACCGTACATCTGGATTCAAACAAACAATTCATACGACTGTCTGCCAAAGTTTGACATTTGTGATTTGCGTAACTTTCCGCGGTTGATTTCCGAGCCTAAATCATCGCGGAAAATTATGTGGTCTGCGTAAACTATTCTCCATACAAAATCTGACAGTTCATTTACGAGGTGGTAAATTTCTGCAGTTTACGCAGTTTATGAGGCTTTTACGCGTTTAAGTGAATGCGAATAAACATTATGGCCGTTTAAGTTTCCTAAGCGTGTTTAACTCACGATTTAAAGTTTAAGAATGCATAACGCAATGACCAAAATACATGTGCAGAATTTCTGCACGCAGTGACGCGCGCGGCAATAACTTAGGCACCAAAAATTGATAACGTTTTTTGTAGAAGAGTTAAATACAAACATTTTTACATCCGGATCACTTTTTGCAGATCTTGTTTTTTTTTAGAATTACACATACTCTCACTAATACCAATACATATAACTCGCACAGCTGTTTTACGTCATTCAGAATTTGTTTTCAAAACAAAATTACAGTGAAGTAAAGTAAAGTAGAATCTTCAGCATGCAATTATAATAGCTATAGAGTCTCTTAAGTGTCAAACAGTGTGTAGTTGTTGTACATGTGTGATCAAAATTCTACTTTACTTTACTTCACTGAGATAGATGTGCAATAAAACGGGCATATTTTTGAAAAATGTTCGAAATAAACGCAGATTAAAATCGGAGTAAATTCTGAGTGAATGCGGAGTAAATTTGGAGCGGATAATGTTTTTTTTAGTTTAATCCCTGTAAAAGATTTGCTTGTGAATACATTGTGATGTGACATTATAAAGATGTTCAATGAAGTCAAACAATAACCACCGTTTGCTATGATTATTGGAGTCCCTTTGTCTGTCCATTATCACGTATGGTATCATTCTAATGAATATATGAGGCAAGTAGTGCTTTCGAAACCATTTTTTTCTCTACGGATTCTGAGTTCTGATTGGTGTTTCACGGTCAGGACCAGGGCAATCGAAATGTCGAACTTCGCTCTCCCATGCTCTCCGATGACCCAATAGGCGTTTTTCTTTTTTTTTTTTCGAACATTTTGAGCGTGATCTGAACCGAGCGTGCTCAGACCACTCTGATTTGTTTATGAAACACACTTGAGCCCATAGCTGTCATATGGTTGTTTGTTAATTGTTATTTATTAATTTGATCTACCTTCTGTGCCAGAACAACAACTCTTGTCCGCCACACTCAGTGTGCTCAGTCAATTTATTTTGAGTTCATAGAGGGCGCTCTGAACATTCTCAGAACGAAAAAGGAAACACAAATTGCGAGCTCTGATGTCTCTGAGGTAAAAATGAAACACGAACTTTTTTTAACAGTTCAGGCTCTGTCAATGTTAAAACCGAGTCCTCTTGCCACATAGGTAAATGTTGGCTCACATCACATAGATGTCAACTTTGTTGTAAGTTGAAAAATTGTTGACTTGATTTGTCGATATTGCGGACATAAATGTCAACTGAGAAATCGGTTTACATGACCAGTTCGGCCAAGTGAAAATTCAGCAACATGAAGCTAGAGAGCTGTCAGAATTACTAAGCTAGATTCTTGAACGCCCTCAATATGTCGATGAATTTAATGTCGTTTTCCATTGGGACCATCAGATTTTTATTTCAGATCTCAGATTTTTCGTGGCGAATGGAACACGATAGCAGATAGTGAAAGGAACTGTTCTGAACTGAAGCAGAAAAAGTAATGTTGCCGCTGCATGAATTGATCAGAATGTATCTTAAAGTAGTGAACGATAAAAGAATACATAAAAATGATTTAAAAAAAAACAAACAAAATATCACATTATTTTTTTATCTATCAATGAGAAAATCAAAACGAATTGGAAAATTGATTATCAATTTTTTTTTGTTCACTTGGTTTTGATGTTTAATAGAGCTAAAAATTACTTGAACATACCTTTTGTCGTGAATAATATTATATGCGAGTTTATCGTTTAGACATGGGTTTAAATTATTGTCAATGAATTACATAAACTCTGGTTTAGTTTAGTTATAACATAAGGCCTGTTTTATTGGCAATCTATCTCAGTGAAGTAAAGTAAAATGCATATTAAAGAATCTTTAACATGCACACACTGTTTTCGACACTTTCGATATTCTATATAGTTGTTGTAATTTCGTGCTAAAGATTCTACTTTATGCTGGATTTACATTACCACGCCACGCAATTTTGCATGACTTCAGAGAGAGAGAGATCCGTTTGCTACAGTCAAGGCTAATGATCTTTAAGAGTGAGACCACAAATCTCCATAAAAAAGTTATGGCGGCCTAAATTCAACTGTTAGTCTCATGGTCTCACTCTTACACATCATTAGCCTTGACTGTGGAAAAACGGATCTCTCGCTCTGAAGTCGTGCAAAATTGCGTGGCGTGGTAATGTAATAATCCACCATTACTTTAATTCACTGAGATTGATTGCCAATAAAACCTTCCTATAGTAATAGCTTATCAAAGATATATGGATATGCGCCAATATGTAATCAAAATTAGTAAGACTTGGCATCACTTACATTGCCTCGGCACTGAGTGCACCCACTCAACGAATCTATTATTTTCACACCTGTAAGTTGTCAAACCTGGAAAAAGTTACAACTACTTTTCAAAAGTTCTTCAACGAACGAGCGGCTTTCAAATTTTATGCAAACAATTCAATAGAAATAAATATAAACTTTTAAAGATAAATAATTATAACACAATAATTCTGATATCTATATAATCCAAACGAAAAGTAAGCTTTTTCAACATATTTACGTGCTGGCCACATATTGAAAACCTACAATATTAAATCTGAGGGACACAATCCACGCAAGTAGATTTGAAAATGTCTTTGGAAAAATTTCAAGCAACAGATGCTTGGAGAAATAAATTTAAAAGTCTGCTATTGACCGAACGGTAAATATTAAAAATTGAAATAGACGTGCATTTTGTATAAGCTAAATATAAAAGTAAAATATGTACCTACCTAAACTTAGTTTTGCTTGAAATTTTTCCAACTTATTTTGATATGTAATGCATCTATTTGGTAAATCTTAATATCGTTCAAATTAGCATGCGAATTGTATGTACCTATTCACTTGTAAATAACTACTAGCCTCATAGTCTATATCGGTAAAACAAAATTTGCATCGTCTCTATAGAAAACCTACGTCTATTGCTCCACTTCCTCAACGATTAAGTTTTGAACTGTCGGAAGATCTGCAGGTGATTCTGGAAGAGAAAAAGATACCAATCGGTGGACGCAAAATGCCGCGAATTCGTGATGAAAATAAAGAAAATGTCGAGCAGCAACTGTACTGCAATAATACGAATATGAAGCATTTGCAGAAAGTAGATGCTACATTGATGGACGACCCAAATGATGTGTTCCACATTACGAATACTAGTTTCGAGACACTGGAAGATATGTGTGAGAAAACAGCATCCGACCCAGATAGTACCCTGTTTCGATACTTGAATCGAGGTTCAACTTCATCGGTGCAGGCGACTAGAGCTGGAAAAATTCCGTCGTACGATGAGGAGGCAGATGCTCTACAACGCTTATTACACGACTTAAATGTCGAGGAGAGCGAAAGTTGCACAAGGGCCCCACTTGATGGGACACAGTTGGATGATATTGAGGAACCATCCAAGTTTTGGGAAAACACCCTCACGGCAGAGACCCTTCAGTCGATCTCACCCGTGAAGATGGTTGGTTTGATGCGACAGTCCACGATTATGGAGGAATGTTCTGATGCTTCCCTATCGGGAGCCAGTTCGACTAGCTACCAGAGTGCAATGAAGACCGGTTGGTCCAGTGAAACAACCGAGTGTTATGAAACGGCCAATGATACAGGAATTTGCAGTGAGCGTGGATTAGAGAAGAAATTGTCTGTCAATTCGTCTGGGGCATCATCATCGTCAGAATTATTTCGGCAGCGACACAGTCGGCAAAAATTCTTCAACGATGAAAGGGAAGAACAAAAATCACTGCGGTTGATAGATTTGGAGACAACTATTCAACTCGATTCTCAAGAGGAAGCTCACGCATCCATTCCCGAATCTCTCGATTCACCAAAGCCATTGGAAAGTTCCAATTCCTCTGCAGACTCTTTACAGGATCCAAAAGATTCCCCAGAGCCGTTTAAATCTTCTCCAGAATCCACGCAACTAACAGAATCCGATACCAGCTCTGTCATCGAACTATCTGACGATGAATCCACAAATTGCAGCAAAATTCTCGACAAAATTGAAAAACTCGAATCTGTATCGGCGCTCAATCGCAGTTTTACGATTAAATCTGAAGAACAGGACGTAGACAGCGAGGAAAAATCAATCCACTTTAATGATACCATGGAAGAAGTAGAGTACATGATGAAAAAAGGAATGCAGTACATGGAGGCAGCCAAAGGAAAACCATCGCCAGTAAAGTCGCACCTAACTCCAGCCAAGAAAGCAGAGCGCTATCGCTCACCATCTCCTATGCTATCATCGCCAATCACTCCGAAAACAGTTATTGCCAAGCCAAAGCCGGTCAACAAATTTGCGATGAATATTAAGCCTTTCCCCAAGTTGGATCTTTTCAAGAAGCCACAGAGCAGTGGCCTGCGAGGGCCCACAGTCCAAAATAAGTTCGTCTCGTCAGTCAAAAAACAGCAATATGCTCACGTGGTTAGTCCAATCGGAGCGTACATCAATAAAACTCCAACTACACCCTTGGTATCCACAATAAAACCTGGTTGCAGTGATTCCACGTCCACATCTAAGGCGTTCAAGCAACTGGAATACGACAGTCGGGTCACTCCGCAGGATGTTTGTGTACCGACCTCGGAGTCGACACAAAAGAAACACGTTTGCAGCTTACCCAAAAAGGCGTACATCTCGGCCGAATACAAACATGTAAGTTTACCCATTCTTCTAATCGGCACCTGATTCTTTATGCGTTTTTAATGTTTTTTGTTTTGGTTTAGATTGTTGATAAACGCACCCAGCAAATTATACCCGGTGGTCCGACAATCCAGCGCTATATCCTACCCTCTCTCATACCTGCCGTAGTGCGGCACGAGGGCAAAGTAAAGTTGCCAACAAATATGCGAGCAAGTGATGTAGAGCAGCCATCGCCGAGGAGAACCGATGATAGTTTGGCCGGCTTGAGCATGATATCTGGTGATGTGTCGGTGTACACCATCAAGGATGCCCAGAAGTTCTAAGGCGAGGCGAGATTATTTCTTTTCTTTTACAAACTTTGTACCTCTTCGTTTTTCTTTGTTGCGTTTGTTTAGTTTTACGTGGGGTGCGAATTGACGGCTCCGTTTATAGAAAATATGTACACATTTTAATTTATATTACTACTTTCCGTTCGGTTATTGTGCACCCTTTTTATGTATTCCATGCAAATAAATGGAACTTTCTAAGTAAAGTGAAGGAGGTTTTACTTTCTGCTTTGCGATTGCAACAGGCTTCAAGGACGAATTCAAAATCGCGTGACAAATAAGCTATATAGGCCAATAGCCATTATCTTTTTTACCAGAGTTCATTGAAGTGTGTAAGGAATATTTTGAAGCCCATGTTTCTAGCTGGCACGTTTGTCTGCCCAAACTGTAGCTTTATCAAAAGTAAAGAGCCACAGCCTTGGCCATCTCAAAAGCTTTTGACCGAGTCTGGCAAAGAGCCCTCCTAGTTGGTCTCTCTTAAGTTACTACAGCATTTCTGTGGATGAATGCAAAGCTTTCTTAGCTGATGGATTCAAGATGCAAATGAAGATCTTGATCTATACAAAAAGCGGAGAATGAAAATCAAAATGTACGACCAAAACCATTCTTTGGAAGTAATGCATGCACCTCTTGGTGTCATGGTCAATAACTTGACAGAACCACGTATCCAATATGGCAAGATCAAAACTAAAAGTTAAGTTACCTATCAAGGGCAAGGAAGTACTTCAGTCTATAGCAAACTTTTCGTGGGACGTTCACCTTTTAAACTTTTCTAACGTGAGCGACGATGATTGTGTAAATTGCGATTTGTAACCCAATGTACTGACCTCCTCATGGTGGGGGTGGGCAACATGTCTAGGTTCACCTAAATGTCTAGGTTCATGGCTGACGAAGCACACACCCAATGATGAAAAAGCGAATTAAGCGAGCCTCGGATATTGCCAAGCCTGTCAAAATAGGGCGCCTTTGGAGCCAAGCCTGTCACGCTCGGCAGTCGGCCGGGTTTAACCCGAAACGGCTACAGGCTTCCCATCAATGGTCTCGCAATCCATTATGGAGGTCAGGGGGTGGATGCGCTATGCACAAATTGGGCCATAAGTGGATAGGATAGGCACGTCGAACGTCTCTTCGCTTACGGGAAAAGACCTGGAGATTGTTGGGGAGGCTGTCAAATATCGACTAGATATAGTTGGTGTCTCCTCAACAAAGCAAAAGGGGTTCTGGATCTAGGGACTTTGCGGATGGGTGGAAACTCTTCATGTCGGGAGTAGCACCTTCGATGTCTGCTCAGGCGGGACTGGGGATACTCACAAGTCCCAGGCTGGCAGGTAGAGTATTGGAGTGGATGCCATTAGGAGGGAGAGTTGCGATCTTAAAGCTAAACCTTGAAAGATCAACTCTAGCTCTAGTGCAGGTGTATGATGGATGATGTAGTTGATGCAGCCCTTGAAAAGGTTGCAGATATGGATTCTTATATCCTGATGGGTGATTTCAATGCTCACGTGGGTGCGGGTTTCACGGCATGGGGCAGCGCGATTGGGAAATACGGAGAAGCGTTGGACTTTTGTTGTTCAAATGGAATGTCCATTATGAACACTTTCTTTCCACACAAAGTAATATCCATAAATACATATGCTACCGTCGAAGTCTTCAGCAGAAATCGCTGATAGATTTCTTTGTGGTACCGTCGTGTATTAAAAGGATGGTTTGTGACGTTCGTGTGTTGAGAGGGGTTGAACTAGCAACTGATCAGCACCTGGTGTTGTGCAAATTGTATCTCAACGTTTAAAAACCTATCCTGTTAAGGCGTAAACTAAAAATGGTTTGAGAAAAACGCTGAATTTTCCTGTAGGATTGGTCAGGCTGCCCTTGATGATTTGGAGTCGATGGCCGAGAATCGAGAAATATGGATGGTCCACTTGAGCAACCTACACCCGCAACACACTTAATGGATAAACAGGCCATTGAAAATGAATGAATGAATGAATAACCCACTTCAATTGAAGGAAAATGCAAATTTCTTATACATTCTCTTACGAACTGTACCCAAAATCGAAAATGGCGGAAGGATTTTCTAAAAAACGGTAATTTTATTTGTATTTTTCATCATAACTCGTCGCTTCGCTAAATACATTCAAAACAAAATATAGTGAAACTGAAAGTATGTAATACACCTACAAATACAATGACGCTGCAAACACAATATCCCTTTTCAGCAGCCGCACACCCTCAGAGAATTTATTTTCCAACTCTGTATTGCCAATTGTCTTTGCTGCCTGACACATTTGTCTCAACAACTCCTCCAGCCTCCTCATGCAGCGAATAATGGAGCCTTCAAAGATATCCGTCATCTTACAGACACTTAAAAACGACGCTCCCTTACACCACGACAATACCACATCCATTAAGTACGGCTTAAACTTGTCCACATAATTCTCCTCGTCCAGTTCTAACTTACATTCGTTGGAGATTTTCGCGATACGCCGAGCCAACTCTTGCATAGATCTCAATGGCCCTGATAGCTCATCTGTGGATTGTGGATTTTCAGAAGATTTTTCATCACAAACGAAACACGATAGAAGGGCGACAGATTGTGCTGTACTCAGTTCGTTGAAGACACCATTGAAAATCATCTCAGTCATGAGGAGTTCATCGGCTGAACTAAGTTCGCAAGCGACTCGTCCCTTAAATTCGATTACGTCCGATGCAGTGCAGTACTCCATGCGACGAAGTACACGTTTGCGGTGCTTTAGTTCATCCATCTGTAGGAGGCTCCGGGCCTCCTTGAGTTTGCTTTTTGCGTTCTTAAGCTCGTTTTGGACTTGGAGTTTGTTGGTGTATCTGGCATAGACAGCCTGTAATTCCTTGGAATTGTGCAGTGGGTGGGCAAATAGGCGTTCTTCGAATTTGTCGATAGATTCCACAATATGTTTGAAGTCGTTTTCCTTAATATGCATTTCTTTAATGGGGTTGAGCAAGGGCGGACCTTTGGGGAAGCGTTTTTTGACCTCCTCGATGGTTTTGAGGACACTTTTGCGGTTATCAGCTGGACGAAGGTCATTTGGATAATAAACTCGGAGAGAGGATATCTGGGAGATGAGTTTGTGTAGTACTGGGACGACCTCCATGTTGCCCTTTTTGCCAGCGGTGCAGGGTTTTGGTTCGTCGCTCTTCGCCGATTCCTCGGTAACGTGAAGGAGGACGTCAACGATGACGTTTGTCTCAGACTTAAGGGGATTGCGTACGTTGCTGGCTTGCTTCTTAAAGTTTACCACAATTCCCCAGTCAAATTCGTCGGTTTCGTTTTGGATTTTGATAAGGCGGCCGGGCTGGAGGAATGGCATAAGGTACTCGGGCTTTGTTATGTAAGTGCGGAACTGTTTGCCTAGTGAGTCGAGTTGGTCACGAATGTGGTGATAGGAGGCGACCGTGTGCTCGTCGGGAATTTTGATTTTGTCGAGCTCGAGCTGTTTGTCTTGCACCTGAAAAAAGAAAAGGCATTAATAATGTACATACGTAAGAAGTGAAAAAGTCAACTGTACCTCTTTGTAGAGCTCTGGAATAGAGCTCTGATTCTGAAATTGAAAGAATGATCGCTCGAGCATGTACTCAGGGTTTATCTCTTCTACTCTAAGCAGGTTCAGCACCATGTTGTAAGTCAAATGGAAAGCAGAGTTGATCGGATCGGCTTTACCTTGGACAATAGCACGACCCACTGCTGGTGAGACCTTCTCGTCGATCATTAGGATCACAATTCCCTTGTCGTCCAAACCACGGCGTCCGGCACGACCAGACATTTGAATGTACTCGCCCGATGTGATCCATCTAAAGTCCTTTCCATCGAACTTTCGTGGAGCAGTAAAGAGAACCGTCCTAGCGGGCATATTCAGACCCATGGCAAATGTTTCGGTAGCAAATAAGGCTTTCAGCAGACCCTCTCCAAACAAGATTTCAATGATTTCCTTTAAAATTGGAAGCAGACCTCCATGATGGATTCCTATTCCACGTCGTAGCAGTGGAAGGACGTTCTCAACTTGTGGCAATTGTCTATCTTCCTCCGACAATACGTCAAGTGCGTTATTGAAAACTTCATCTACGAGTTTCTTCTCCTCAGCGGTATTAAAGTCCAACTTCGCCATCTGCATAGCGTACACCTCACATTCCTTTTTGCTGAAGGAAAAGATAATAACAGGAGCGAAGTTGCGCTCCATTATCATCTTGACGATCTTGAAAATGTTTGACTGGCCGGCGTTAACACCCTTAATGCCTCCCTTGCGGCCCTTTTGATCGCCTTTTGCAGCTTCACCAGAATTCTGTAGCACCTGCATAGCGGTGTTAAAGTTGTCTTCTTTGAACTGGCCCTTCTCATCGACAATCAGATGAATTCCATCTCCTCCAGCTGGGAATATGTAATGCTGCAGCGGAGTTGGTCGATAGTCGGTATAAACTACATGACAGGGTTGCTTGTGCAAATGGCAAACCCATTCAGCGAACTGCCTTGCATTGGGAATAGTAGCCGAAAGAAATACATAACGCACGTTATCTGGCAGCAAAATTAGGGTCTCCTCCCAAACTACGCCACGTTCTTTGTCGCGCATGTAATGGATCTCATCAAAGACCACCCAACCTACCTCACGCATTATCTCCGAACCACGATACAACATATTTCGCAAAATTTCTGTGGTCATGATCAAACAAGAAGCAGATGGATTAATGGTAACATCTCCCGTTACCAAGCCGACATCCTTAAATTCTTCGCTGAACTCACGGTACTTCTGATTGGACAATGCTTTTATGGGAGTCGTGTAAATTACACGCTGCTTCGCTTTAAGAGATTTTGCAATAGAATACTCTGCCACGACTGTCTTGCCTGCAGATGTGTGGGCCGACACCAAAACACTTTGGTTGTTGTCAATGCAGAGGATGGCCTCCTTTTGGAAAGGATCAAGAACGAACGGATATTCCTTAGACGGGGGACCAGTCACTGGCGCCAGCGGAATGTATTCTTGTCCCGGATAAGTTGCTACCTCGTGAGTACAGGATTCTGGCGATTCGATCACGTGTACTGAGATGCGGGTGTTTAGCGCTTCGACGCAGATATCATCCAAAATAGATTCGGTAACTTTAGTGCGCTTGTATGTGGATTCATCATCACTTTCGGCATGTTGTCTTTTTTCAACTGGTTTTCTTTTGGAGGACGCTCGTTAAAAGGGTTATGAAAGATTTGTTAATACTTACCTATCGGATGCATCTTCTTCATCTTGATTATCCAGAGTGATAGCATCGGCGACAGGAGCACTGTTAGCTGCTTCATTGTTTTCAAAGCAATTGAATAAGTCATCTATGTCTGCCATAGTTTTCGATGTATTTTTAAATTTGGATAAACTTTTTATTCAAATATAAAATATGAAAACGTAAAATGCTTAATTCACAAGTCGCAACGCGTTATGTTCTTGCCTGTCATAAATGACACTTGCTGACATTTGTCGTGGTGAATTTTGTTTTAACCTCAAATTGTAGTAGAATTTGACGGCAAAGGGTTACCAAGTTCATCCTAATTCAAAATTCCTATCGACAAATAAGGCCGTGTGACAACGGCTACCGACTAATCGATTTTGAAGCAGCTCGTAATACGGTGATAAGTAGCACTAGGTTTCCAAGGCTAAGGATCCACTGTGCACTCACCAACCGCAAACGTCAACAACCAGTGGTGCTAGTATCACGACATCATCAAGGAGGTAGCCGAAACCACTGTAGGGTACCAGTCACCCCAGAGAAAGAGCCCGTGGTATGATGATGAATGCGTGTACAGGAAAAGGGTGACAGAAGATGCACACAAGAAAGTGCTGCAGCGCAAAACAAGGGCAGCGGGAGAAGAGTATCGAGCCAGGAGAAGGGAGGAAAAGAAGATCCTGCGTAGAAAGAAGAGGGCTTACGCAGCTTCCCAGCTCAAGGAGATCGAAGAGTCGCGCGATCGTAATAACATCCGGAGGTTTTATAAAAAAGACAAGCAACTGGCTGCTGGCTACAAAACCGGAACGCAGGCTCTTCGAGACAGGTAAGGAAACATAGTCACCGAAGCGCAGGGAAAAGTAGATGTGTTTAAGCAGCATTTCCAGCAGCTGCTTAATGGGCATCATGTAGAGAGAGTGATAGGGCAAGGAGAGAACCCACGTCCAGTCAATGAAGACATAGTTCCACCACCTAGTATTGAAGAAGTTGGCTTAGCTATAAAAAAGCTCTATATGGCGATGGCCGAATTTGGAATCCCGGAAAAACTGATTCAGCTGTGTCGCGTGACGCTGGAAAACACACGCTGCAACGTGCAGTTTGGAAGCAGCTTTTCCGAACTTTTTCAAACATGCACCGGATTTCGGCAAGGAGACGCTCTATCATGCGACTTCTTCAATCTCGTACAGGAGCAGATAGTGCGCAGGGCAGGTGTCAACACGGAAGGCACTATCTTCAACAGGTCCGTCCAGCTGCTTGGCTATGCGGACGATATTGACATCATCGGTCGCTCCCAGCGTGCCGTGATAGAAGCGTTCACGGCGATTGAAGAACAGGCGAAATCCGTTGGGCTTGAAGTAAATGAGGACAAGACTAAGTACATGCTATCAACAAACAAACAAGCATCTGTCCACCGCCTAGGACAAAACGTCACTATTGATAGCAACAATTTCGAGGTAGTTAAGGAGTTCACCTACCTCGGAGTAAACGTAAACTCCACGAATGACACCCTAGTGGCGATCGGGCGAAGAATTACCCTAGGAAACCGCTGCTAACTGGAAGCAGCGTGCCCGTGATCGTAGAGGATAGAAGGCTGTAGTGTCTTAGGCAGAGACTCTCCACGGGTCGGGAGCCCGATAAGTAAGTAAGTAACTTGTCCGTACGGAAAAGACAAACAAGAGAAGTATAATTTTATATTCTATCGGTATGAATTGAAATTCTAAAAATTCATATATGTAATTGCAGCGTTTGGAGTACTGCAGACTTTGGGTTGTTTCAGACGATTTGCATGCCATTATTTTAATTTTCGCATTGAAATCGGAAGCTTTCGGGGAATAATTCAGCTCATGCCGAATAAACGAAGTAGTTGGTTGAAGCAATACGAGCTTATTGTATTCCTTTATTGGATACCGGCAGGTTGTAGCTACCAAGTTGCTGGAGGCTTTATTGGGATGAGTCGCTTTACAGCAAAAAGAATTGTCCACAAAATTCTTAACGTATTTGCTGACGATATGCGGCAGAACATTAAACCCTTGGCGCCTTCAGAGTTTAAAAAAATAAGTGCAAAATTCTGCAGTCGATCAAAAAGTACCAAGTATGAACTATCTGCTAGGTTCCACATTTCACTTTCACTCGAAATGAAATCGGAAATGAATTTCTGTGTTCTACATTTCACTGTATTCGATTTCGATTACGAAATTTTCGGAATTGAGACAAAGTGAAATTGTGATTCCGAAAAAAATTCGCAATTTTCTAATCGCTCGAAATTCAGAACACTGAAAACGAATTCACTCGATTCTCAATTTCGATTTCACTCGATTTCTGGAACCTAGCTGTATAAGGGGTTTTACCCCATTCAGTGTCAGGCCAAAGTCATCTTCGAATCTTTCAAAAAGCCCGACAGTAGCCTGGTGTCGGCATAAGACTGATAATAACAAATAAAAATATGTACATACATTCAATGGAATCAGTCTGGCGTTTTGTAGAATAAGTAAAATAAAAAGCCAACCTTCAATACATTTTCAGACAAAAATGACTCAATAGTTTATTGTTGTGATTTATTTGTGTATTATTGTAAGCTTAGAACGTGCATCTGGTAAAAAAATAAATATACCCAAGAACTTAAAACATAAGTGCATGTTTATAGATTGGAACAAAACATTAAACGACATAATTACAAAAATAGTTTCTACAACATTTATGTTGGGAGATCATTGCCTTTAATTGCCATAGGCAATAGGCTGGCTTGGCTTAAATTGCATTTAGATATTATGTAAGTTTGTGTGCTTGTTTGCTACTACTAATTTAATACAGACTGGTTTTCTTCATTATTCTAAGGAACTCCTCCTGGCTGACCTCTCCATCGTTATCTAAATCAGCTTCATCGATCATTTCACGCAGCTCCTCGTCGGTAAGATTCTCGCCAAGTTCACGGGCAACTCTCTTTAAATTCTTAAATGAAATCTTCCCAGTATCATCGTCATCGAAGAGACGAAACGCTTTCAAAATTTCCTCCTTGGTGTCTTTTTCAGCCATTTTCATGGTCATGAGTTGTAAAAAGTCACCATACGATAGTTTACCACTGCCGTCTTTATCGATTTCTGCAATCATGCGTTTGATTTCTTCCTTTTTCGGTTCAAAACCCAGAGCACGAATGGCCACTTTCAGCTCCTTAACCTCAATGTATCCAGTGGATTCTGTGTCGAATAGATCAAAGGCTTCTTTGATGTCAGCCTTCTGTTCTTCAGAAAGCTCAAATTTGGGTCCAGACTTTTTGCGACCACCCACAGAGGGTTGATTTGGCTTCTTCGTGCTTGTTGTGTTTTTTTCCATGATGATTCCAAAGTTTCTGTCACAACTTTAAATGTTTTACTTTATTTTAAAAAGAGTTTGATTGATGAACTACTTTGTTTTGATTATGTAAACAAATTGACCACAAGCGTTTCCATGTAAATATAATTAGAAATTTAAACAACGAAACACCACCCTTATAGAATCGGAAATTTGTTGCTGTTTCTAATAACAAGTGTCAGTTGTCACTACTTGTCTGTATAGCATAAATCAGCTGTTAAAATTGGTGTCAAATGTGAGAACTTTTCAGTGTTTACACATAGATAGCACTGTTCAAGAAGTGATAGGTTTATGCATTGGGTATGCAACGAAATGTGTTACACAACCGGATGGAGCCATTTTACAAAAACCGTTTTAACTGTAGGTATTGTAATTATTAATACAAGGGGTCTATAATTTCAAAAATATATATTTCTATGAAGAGTATTTCCAATACTAGTGGAGACAGGAGTACCAACATTTCAGATCAAATTTTCCCAAAATTATTTTATTATATTAACTGAGTTAACTAATAAAAAAGTTTCATCAAATCGGATCATAAACACCGGAGATATACAATAATTAAAAAACGCATAGTTTTTGGCGGTAAAATTAAGCAAACTACATTATGTATGTAAACTTATGTATATAAACTTTGCATATAACCAACCTTCCACATCTAGCTCAAGCAAAAACTTCTCTACATGGCCTGCAAGCTGCAAGCCCTTTTTCTACTTCTCTTTCGTAAGTATCGTCTCCTATACTCAAAAAATCAAGAACATATCAGCAAAGTAATGGCTAACTAGCGAAAAGATGATTGAATTCTTTCATCTTGCAATGAATTTCGTTTGCTTGGTAATTAAATAATAAAATGTGAGAAGTCAGTAAAAAACATTTTTAAATACAAAAATAAGGCTGAAAATATTTGAAAGTAAGTGAAATGTCAGTACAAAAAAAGAATTTGGTGGTTGATGTTAAGGAAAAATGAAACACATTCGGTCTCAACTGAGGGTAACAAAAACGAACAAACTGTTTTATTATAATGTAATCCAAAAGAATTAAAGTTGTACCTACAGTTAAGCAATTCGAAAAGTATATAGCAGTATAGGAGAAAGGTAAATAATGTTTTAGTCGGCTCTCACATTTATTTTACTTTTTACATTTACATTTCTTTTGCCTTTTTTTGTTTTTAATGGAACCACATTAGAAAAATCGAATCATCGGAGTCGTCGGATGACATGTTACTATGTAAGTTAGAAATTTCAGACAATACTGTTGCTTCGATGTGAGAATAGGCTAAAATAAAGTTGCGCATTGCTTATTGACAGTTGCTAGTTGCTTAGTTGTTTATGAGCAATCAGCAACATTTTTCGTTCGAGCGATATTTAGTTAGTTTATTTAATTCAAAGTAAAATATTTATGAGCGATAATTTTGGGTGTTTCCTATTGCCAGTTGCTTATTGATTGTTGCCTCAATGTGAGAGCCGACTTAGAGTAATGTGTTGCGAGTTGCCATTAGTGCAAATTCATATAAGTTAATCTTCAACAGTTGAAATTTAACTCATTTTAATAACCTAATATCTTTGGTCTTTATAATCCGATTTTGCTGAAACTTTTCTTATAAGTTAAACTGCACATTTAGTTAGTATGAAAAATAATAATTTTAGAAAAATTGGACACTCCGTTCTTGAAATGTTGGTATCTACTATTTTATATGGCATTTTTGAAACTTTGGGGGCGTGCCACGCTCAAACGGTAAGAGAACGCCAATTTTTTTCAGATTTGTGTTTAGGGCACTGCAATCAATCGGACTGTAAAAAAACCGTTATTTTTGAATGGGCATAGTAATGTAACATCTTGCCGGTTTATGTGTATCGCCTAGCTTCCTTGGTTGACCATTTTTTATTTGTTTTGTTAGATAAAGGTAATCCGAATGCGAAGTGGATAACAACAACATGTCGCTACATTTAGTAAGAATGACATTTCGGGGAACGGATCTGGCAAATGCCCAACAAGGTCGTTCTACCCAACGACTCTTGATAGTTTCGTGAGGGCCTACATGAAGCATTTGGTTTAGGTTGATGAGCCAGCAGGAACAGGCGCTTTGGAGACCGACATATGATATAATTAAGTTGTTCGTGATATACGACCAACAGTGCTCTAAAATGCTTTCTAAAAATAGACGACCAGAAGACGCTTCATCATGAACAGCTGCTACAAGCCTCTTTAGCCGCAGCGTTGACGAAGTTATTCGGGAGAGGTTGCCTGTTACCTTCAAATATTACTAGCACAGCTGAGGTAGACGAAGTACCTTACTACCTTAAATTATAAATGCCTATTATGACTTTCTGTTCGTTGTTAGGTGTCCCAAAGTTAACAGCGTTACCTTCGTTAACCGCTAAATTCAGCCGCTTCCGTTTCTATACTCGCACCAAAGACAGCTCTCTAATGTGTAGCTATAATGAAAATATCATCGATAATTGAACAGCTACCTACAGAGCCTAAAGCGCGCGTTGCCATATCAATGGATCTAAACTTTATATTTATTATTATTATTTATTAACATACAATATAAAATTTATAAGTTAACATAACTTGATGAGCACTAGCTGGGGAGGCTTTCGGCTCTATGGTAGCAAAAATTTAACAATTAATTGAATACATTTTATATTAAGTAGCTTTATAGTTAGATTAGTGTATAGTATTTATTTATATTTCTAGTTTTAAATGTTCAATAAATTTGTAAATTTGTATAATATTACCATGATTAGGGTTACTAAGTAGTTCGAAGGCTGATGTGTTGGCAGAGAGTTGATGGTTGGCGGTTGTGAATGATGGGCATTGGTCTTTGGCTAAAACGTGGTTTATGTCGATGGTGGCATTGCATCATTTGCACAGGGGCCAGCTTCAAATGTTCCGGATAAAGTTTCGGATAGTTAGCCGACACATAACGCTATATCCACCAGATAAAAGCTCCCGATATTTTTTTTCTGTTTCTTCGTCAAAGTCTCTGATAAAGTATCCGGTAGAAACATTTATCAGGCACTAATTGTTTGACAGAAATGGCAATGATGTTTTTTATAGTTTATCATATTTTAAGTGAATTGTGTTGTTCTATTGTTGGCAATTTAGCACGTACAAATTTATTCATTCATTAATTTTCGATGGCCCTCTTATCCATTAAGTGGGTCGTGGGTGTAGGTTGCTCAAATCCACGTGGACCCTCCATAGTCTCGATTCTCCGCAATCGACTCTAAATCATAAAGGGCAATCCTTGATCTAACCATCTCATCCTGGGCCTACCTAGAGGACGCCTGCCTAATGGTTCGGATTCCACAGTACGTCTTGGAATCCTGGTTGGGGAAGTAGCTGTTCGACATTAAGATTCTCACGTATTCTGGTGTTTGCAATATGATCTCTACGGGTCACACCAGCAATACAACTTAAGAATCTCAGAGATTGTAGCTTGCAGCTTGTATGCGCGATCTTATTCTTTCGGTCTTTAATGAAAAGGAGATTGACAAAATGCACCCCTGGCAAATTCCAACGCCCAGGGTGAAAGGTATTCAGTGAGCATGGTAAAGTTAAACGAAATTGTGAAAATTCAAAAATCTTCATCGTCGAGGATTTCTCAGAATAATTTAAAAAACCCTGTCCGTGTAATTTGGTTGTAATATTCATCAAATTCGTCGTCTAAGATTTCAAATAAATCCATGATAGGACACTTCTGACTCTGAAACTATATTTTTTCCAGCCACTTAAAGTAAATATTTTGTTTATCTCCCGGATAGAGGCGTTAACAGTCACTTCAAACGGCTGATAGACTATCCGAGACTTTATATGTCAGATATCACTATCTGAAACCTTTGAAACCGAAAGTTAAAGTTTATCTGACATATAAATTCCGGATAGGCTATCCGAGACTTTATCAGCTAGTCTTGAAACTGGCCCTTAAAATTACATGCTAATTGATTTTTCTTTTTTTTAATTTTACTTGTAAATAGAAACTTTATTTATGTCATCTAAAATTAAAAGAAAAATAATATGTCTAAATACTCTTCTTAGGAATCTTCAAAATATCACTAATCGTCACCATTATTTTGAAGTGATACGGAGTCAAAAGTTGCCACTAGCACTTGTTCATCCTCAAAACGCACAGAACCAATGGGAATATCGGCTTCCCTTCTAAATAAGTTAAAGTCTATACGCCTCCACCATTGTTTGCGAACGCCGAACCAAGCCACTGCTATGATTGTGCAAATAAGGCAACAAATCATAAACACTCCTATTGCACTGATTCCCCGTTCTGGTTCGGATTTCGTGCAATCCCGAATGTCGACCCATTTGCTAATAGCACTACCCGCCAGAGATGTTGTTCGAACTGCTGCTTGCTCATAAGTTAAATTAAACACAGTGACATATCGAAAACCGGCCATTTCGTGTTGTTTCCTAGTGACACAGTTTAAATGAACCTGATACAACCCGGGAATGTCTATGTTCTGTCTCTTCTGGAAGTGTATAGTGTATGAAACGATAGCTCCATTAGCATTCTTAGGTTCATTAAACATCAAATGGTACTCATTGGACTGGGGCATTCTGCAGGCTTCAATTTTGTCTACTTTGTCAGCTTCAAGGGAATAATTGGTTTTATCACTGTACATGTAATAGGTTCCGCAGCCGATGTCATTACAGGCATATATGAAAAACGTATACAAAACGGAAGGCTTAAGTCCGGTCTTTGTGTAGTTTTGCAATTGAGCATCAATCCTTGTTGTGTTGGCGCGAAGCCCATAGGTGATCATATTGTGACAGTTCTCTTTTGTATGAATAGTACAAGGAAATGTGGCCTCCATGTCCTGCCGGAACTGTTCATCTAGCTTTTCCTGCTGTGTTCGTTGGCAGCAATCATCGTAGTCTTCTAAGGGACTGAGTCCATAGATAACCGAATGTCGTTCGCAAAAGTTTCTCGTGTCGAGTGTTTGCAGGTCAACGGTTTGCTCGAATGTCTCTAGCCAGTAGTAACTCACTAGTTCTTTTATTTTGTTCCTTGGAGTCCACGCAAGGGTGATGGAATCAGTTGTCTTCGCTAATGTAGTCAGCTTCGGTGCTGTTGGATAGTCAGCAGCAGTGGTGAATAACTGGATGGATGAACGAGCAGAATAACTGTTTTTGGACTGAAATGTTTTAACCAGGACTTCATATACAGTGTATGGCTTTAGACCAGTTATCTTATATGAAAAATGTGACAAGTTATGAGGAATATCTGCAAAGAACATTATATCTCGCTTCCAATTAATTCTGAAAGGAGATGCTATGGATTCATCGTTGATGCTGTATGAGTATCTAAAATCCTACCGTAAGCAAACATGGTCATCTTGTTCAGTCTCTTCACCTTTATTGTATTTCGATTCCCGATATATAACTTCAACCTCTTCAGCTGTTTGATTTCTTGCCCAAGAAACGGTTGCATTATTTTGTGAAACATGCTGTAGGTAACAAAACAAGTATTATTTATATATATTTTTTTAAATATGTAATATGAAATAGTGCTGAATAAAAGTAAATGCGATTACGACTGCTCCAGCGTTTCAAGTGTAGGAAACTTATGTTTAAATTCCATTAAATCAAATTTAGCTAAGAAAGTTAGATATTTATTGAAACTGACGCAACTTTCTGGTAGGTATGTTATAAACAAACCAGAATAGCCCTTCCCCGCTTCTCCCGTATTCAATAACTAATGTTAGCCAAATGTTTTTTTCCCACATTTAGTTTAATGTTGATTTTCGGGCTTTTGTATTCCGCTTTTTTGTAAAACTAAACGGCTTTTAACACTTTGGAAGTTTGGCATATACAGATCCCCAAAGGATGGCGCAGCGACTGAAAATCGTTAGGTGTTATATTTATGTCTAGAGGTTCAGCCTGTAGACCTGTACTAGACCAGTGCACAAACCACTAAGCAACTGATGGCTCAAAGTTAAGTTATCGATCTTAGTTCGGTGTTTGGTTTGTTTCAACCCTTACCATAGTTTATTGTATTTTTGGGGTGACTCACTCAGAGAATGTGAGGAACACCAGATTACCTGAATTGCTCAAAGTCGAACAGCGGCCTCTTAAGGCGTGCAATATGGAACCCGTTGGATGAGGTAAGTGTACTATGGGTAGGCCCAGAATGAGATAATTCGATCAAATCTGACCTGTTCCCCTGCAATTCCATTTTGGAGATTTCCGGGGGACTCCTGACACTCCTCTATAACACTAACCACTGAGCAACTCCGTTTCTGTATTTATATTACTTTAGGCTGTTTTCTTTTTTTATCAAAGTTAAATTTCTGATTTCACTTACTGTTATTTCTACAAACAATTTAGCTGGATCGCAAATAACTTCTTGGTCGTTTAACCCCAGCAGATCCTTCTCCTTGTCATGTATAACGTTTTGGGCAAACTCTCGCACAACGTTATTACATAACTTGTTATTTGAATATGTATAAATGCCTCCGTTTACAAACTCCACAGTTTTTCCATCTAGTGGTGACCACAGCTCTTGAAGATTGTCATTATTGTAAAGAATCAATGCAAAGGTTTTATTCTCCAACGGATCTCCATGAACCTTTTCAAGATTTCGCAGAAATGCCAACGATTTCAGATATGGTGAACTAGAAAAAGGTCGATTGTCCTTTAAACCTCTTACTATTATCCTAATTTTACTTTTAAACTAACCTCATGACTTTGATGTGCCCTTGAACTTCGCGTATGCCTTCAAAGGCTGTGATTAGATCCTTTTCATCGATTTTATTTCGGAACTCAATGTACAAGCTACCATTAAGTCGGTTACACCCCGTTAGACTTTCTGCAGCGGCCAAGTTATAAATGACAGTTCCCTCTGAGAGTGGACACACTGATCCGCAACCGGAAGTACATTTTATACACTCGGATTGCTTTCTGCTTCGAACATATCCATCGGGACAGTGCCTGTTACACTCATTACCGTGTACATAGCCTCGAACGGCACCACATTCTTCCTTAGTATAGCAACGCAGATGATGTTCTGAATAATACCTAAAGAAATAAATAAATCTCCGCCATGATTTTAAAAATTATTTACTTTTGTATGTACTATATACTTACAAATCCGATGGGCACCTCTGTACACACGCCCCATGATGGGTGATTCCCTTGCAGACAATGCATCCTGTATTTGTAGCATTGTAGCATCCGCCCAGGCATTCTGGATGGCAATGCGAAGGGCCTCTAAAATAATTGAATTCTATAGAATTAAACGTTTAATGGGATGCTATTATTACCGTGCTAAGTTAGCCAAATTATCATTTTCGAACTTCTGGCAAACCTTGTTCGACCAGCAGTACCCAGAATCACAGCCAATGCAAATGTTGGAAGCACAATCGGCTTCTGGCATTGGTATTATATGGTTTTCGCCTGGGGAAAGTGTCAGGCGATCCCAATTGACCTAAAGATGAATCGTAAAACTATCAAAAATGCTGACATACTGAGTGATGCGATTTGTAAAATACCTTTTTTAGGTAACACAATTTGGGGCAATTGCCTATATATACATGACCTCGCTGGATTGCAACAAGTGAATTGAATTCAAACTAAAAAAGAAAAATAGTTGTTTATTTCATATAAAATATTGATAACGACTCAATAAACAAAAAAAAATACGTTTTCTTAAACCTTTGCCCATTCCTAACCCATTTCGTAGTCACACCTTCTTTTGGAGATATACCATCATTATATACCCCTCCGCAAACAATGTAGGGTGCGACAACATAAATTCCTTTTTAAAAACGCAATAAAACCCATTTTATGAATAGAATTTAGTATTTCTGTTTTTTGTTTATATCTAGAAGTTATGTTACCGAACCCTTGTTTCCGATTTCGCCTCGGGGTGTGAGCACAGTAGCTGGTGTCAACAGTTCGGTCAAATATTTAGCAATATTATGGTCATATTTCATATAATGGTCATTTCGAATCATGCCTTAGGTTAGGTTAGGTTTAAATGGCTGCAATCATATTTAGACCAAAAAAAAAGGCCCGCTGTAACCTTTAGCACCATTGATGTATCCATATACCTACTCGTAAAAGAGTTTCGAGCTTCTAAAGCGCAGTTGACCCCTAATGTCATTCATTAGTTATAAAAGATCGCCATGAAGTAAGGTAGAATGTCTCCCCGAACGAAGTTTTTTTTTAGAGAGAGAGTGAGAGAGTGCTCGTTGTAGTATCTTGAAATACTGTATAAATTGTCAGAATTTTAGTGTATGCTCACACTGTATAAAATGTCAGATTTAATAAAATAAAACTCACTTTTTACGAGACTACAGAACCAGAAAGATGTCATTTATTCAGGATACTACATTTGGCGACGAGGACCAGAACCCGTAAAAGATACCAAACTTATGAGTAAGTTAAACGTAATGTCAATGCGGCCTATTGATGAGCGCAAATAAGTTGAATTTATTATATCAGATTCAATGAATTTGAGCTCAAAAGATGGAGCAGAAAAAAAAACAAAAAATAATACTAATAATACCCGCTGTTTCAATAAATATGGAACGGGGGAAAGACGTTGTAAGCTCGAAAGATGGAGCATAAGGAAAATATTCCGCTGTTTCAATAAATTTGAACAGGGAAAAGATGTTGTAAGCTCAAAAGATGGAGCATTAGGAAAAAAAATTGCCGGCTCAAAAGATGGAGCATTAAAAAGTCTGATTCTATTGCTTTGAACAAGAAAATAACTTGTACGCCCAAAACGTTGGGGCATTATTAGATTAGATATCAGTCATTTTTAACGAATCTGCATTAAACGAATTCGCACGTGATGTTTGATCTGGAATCTTTGCCGATTTTGTTTTTGTCATGCTAAATTTCAGACATGCAACAAACAAGGTTGGCAGACAGACATTGCGGCAGTGATTGGAGAAAATGTTTGCGGGGTGACACAAATAAAAAGAAAAAACGAACACATTTTCTCCATTGACTCAAATGTTATGGGTAACAAGATTTGGTGTATAATATTGGCGGTATTGACATTGAATTAATCGTGGACTCAGGTGTCCTATATAATGTTATTGATAAGCTTTCATGGGTGGATTTGAAAGCTAAGAACATTGTGATTACGCACAAAAACAAAATGGTTGATATCGATTTTCGTGAAATGTTCATCAAAGTTGGGGAACAGGAAAAGTTGGCCAATTTTATGTGGCAAATGAATGAAATGGGTACTAAGAATAGGAATCGATCTCAATTCGCAAGTCGGTAGTGTCAATGCTATCAATTCAAATGAAACCGATTACAAACCACTCAGCAAAATCAAAGGATTGATATGTGAAATCAGTAGCACAGCCATATCTTGTCGATATATTTAGCCTAGGAAAAGTTAGTAGACGAAAGAACTGATCAAATGTTGCGTGAGGTAATTTAATTTTGAAAAAGAAGAGAGTAGATGTAGTATCTTGAAATACTGTATAAATTGTCAGAATTTTAGTGTATGCTCACACTGTATAAAATGTCAGATTTAATAAAATAAAACTCACTTTATACGAGACTACAGAACCAGAAAGATGTCATTTATTCAGGATACTACACTCGTCAAATGCAGAGAAGGTGGACGTCAGTCTCCTCCTTATCTCTGCAGATTCTCCGAAAATCGTTTGAAGACCAAGCCTATTTACGTATTTTTCTATCAGGCAGGATTGACACCTATTTGGTAATTAATATGCAATCTATGTATTTATAGAGATTCAACCCTTAGAACATTTTTATTTCAAGGCAGGCGGAAAGACGGACAGACAGACAAACAGAAGGACATGGCATCGACATCAATTAAGAATTTGATCCTGATTCAGAATATAATTATACTTTATAGGGTCTCCGGTGGCCCTTTTTGAAAAAAGAAATAGCTATGTAGGTACATAGATATTTGCTTCTGTTTTCTGCTGTAATAATTCTTCGCATGCTTAGTACCGAAATAGTTGTAAATAGTTGTAGTAAATAAATTTATAAATAGTCGGCGCAACAGACATGAAGACACCCTGGGCCTAGCTTCTTCATTGTGTTTTTGGGACGAATGGCAAAGAAGATTTTTTAGGATACTCTCGGATGCTTGTCAGACGTTCGCGAGAGGGCGCAGTGGAAAAAACCTTTTGGTTTGGTGGTTAAATGAAACTCGTTCGTATAATTCAAAATAATGCTTTTTATTTATGTATTTACCAAATTTCAAAGCTAAAGCTATAGAGTTTTAAATTACTTGTGTGGGTCGTGCCATTTCCCGATTTCCAATCCCACCCTATTCCAATTTGTATGGACAATACGCATCAATGTTAAAAATCTTACAAATTTTAAAATGCATTTTTTTGTCTGGTAGATGCCACGACCCTTCGTTCAATTTTTAAATAAATTCACCTTTGGGCAAAAAACAAAGGTTCTCCCAAAATTTTATTTCAATCGGTTTGGTAGTTTTCGAGCTTTGCGATCATTGGTGGTGTACATTATATACCCATAAAAAAGGGAAATTTCCATTTTCCGGCTTTTAAATAAATAAATAAATAGGTGGTGCAACAGGCGGGTGACACCCAAGGCCTAGCTTCTCGCAACCATTCGTTTTGTGTGAGTTTCTATTTTTGGGATGAATGGAAGGGACCTACAATTTTATGCCGAGTCCGAACGGCTCAATTGAGAAGCTTTTTCATGACAGTCATACTCTCGGATGTTTGTCAGACGTTCGCGAGAGTTGGCGCAGTAGAAAAAACTTTAAGATGTGATTTGGGTTTTTCCGGGGATCGAACCTGGGATCCCTCGCACAGTAGTCCAACACACTAACCACTGCGCTACTGCGCCCACCGGCTTCCGGCTTTTAATTTGGGGTTTTCCCAATTTTCTATAAACACATTTTTGGAGACATTTTCAAATTATGCATCGGTAACGCGTTAAAGTTCCTTACTTCACTATTAGAGATAAGTGCCCCCGCGTAAGTATTTCTGTTAAACAAATTTAAATGCACTCTTGCCCAAAGTAAGAGCCCCAGGAGTGGTACATTTTAACCGGATTTTTAATTGTCATGGGCTCACTGCGAATTCGTAGCTTCGTGCCAAATAATACCAAGGCCTATCAGTACATTTCACAGGAAATACCTTTCCAAAACTAATTTCCTTTCGCTGCAGGACAAGTAAAGTAGCTAACTAGCTTCTCGAGCGCTGCTGAAGCATTAAAGATTCGCCGTGCCCGGGAAAGTATTAAAAAATAGGATCGCCGTTCGCTTCCATATTGAACACGGTCAATATTATACGCATTTAACCACTTTGCATACATATTCTTAAGCTATCGCACAAAATGTAGGTTAAAATTATACGCAACTCTATGCAAATATAATCTGCATACAATTTTTTTTACACTTACCACTGCCAAGTCTGGCATATTCGAAACAGCCATTGCATAATTGAGGAACAGCCTTCTGCCACGTATAACCGTGAGATTTGGCAGGAGCTTCTTAAAGCTGATCAATCCTTTCACGTCGAACAGTATAAAATAGTCCGTAATTTCCCTGTAATGAACACAACAATGATAGCTTTCGAAACACTTAAATTTGAAACAGATAAGCCCACCTCAGCTGGGGAAAAGTAAAATTGTCATAGTCACTGATGGATATATTCTTGACCAGTAAAACGATCATTAAACTTCCCTTAATCACTGTACAGTCATTGAGCTGGTTCAAATTATCTAAATTGTTGCGCACATCAATGCTTGTGCACTCTTTGGCACTAATTAATGTTGGCAAGGATCTAAGGCACATTACCAGCACTGCTGCAACAATTACGCCCGAAACTCCTGTCCGCGTCATTCCTCGTTCCATTGCTTCTCTTCTCTCCCCTTTCCGTTCCCGGCTACCGAACCAATTAATCTTAATTCTTCTCAAGGCACTATTACGCGCGTACGTGCCACAATTAATTACCACACAATACACAAGACAGTACCACAACACAACACACCGAATAGAATAAAATAATTAAATAAAAAGTTTATAATCACAAATCACGGTAATTAAATTTCATTCAGGAATATATGGTGCCGTTTGACGCGCGCGCGAATGGCTCAAAAGTCCGTTTGCCGTCAGTTGATCATTGTATGTCAGCGGCTCTAGCTTCTCACTCAGATTCGCCGCAGGGATTAATTCAGCGATTTGTTAAGGCTGCTTGCTTCGTTGCCACCAGGTTGTCTGTGATGTTGACGTTCTCTGAGCAGCGACAATACAGTTCGGTTAACTGGAGATCGATGTGGAGCTCGGAACCCAATTCAATGTGACTTCGAGTAGATGTCTCCTCAGCGTACAAGTATAGCGGTAGTGCCAGAAAATATGACGAATGAATTGAGAATGAAAGCTGCACTGCTACTGCCACACAGTTTGGGGAATCGGAGTTTGGTCCATCGTCTGAGAGAGGTGATCATCGAGTAATTTGCTCCCTGTGTTCGTATCGGCGCGGCCGGCGCGCGTCTGCGTGTGCTTATGGGTCGATATTAGACGGGCTACGGGTACGGCCAAATGCGTAAAAACTGATCAACATAACTAATGCGCACCATGAAATGCGCCCAGAGGTCAATAGATTAATTTCCATTTTCAATCATCACTCATTGCGGTGATCTCGTCATCTGCTACTAGTTGGGCTGGGTTAGGTACGTACGACACAACCACTCATTTTCGCCGCACAATTGCGTGTGTTTCGTACTGTACAACTCCAAAGTGCGCGTTGGGGAACTGAAATGTCGTCTACATTGTGATCTCCAGGTATATCCTAACTTTGATGAATCATTACTTACGCTAGCGGCAGGAAATGTGGCCAAAGGAACTGGCAGTTTCAAATATACTTTTTTTTTATTTCAAAAATGCTTGACTTGGAGCTGTAAAATCGTTTAATAGCCTCACTCGCAGTGGTTGCATCTTTTGCAAGCATTTTTTTTTTTTTGCAATTTTAATGACTTTGGTTTTATTATCTCTTAAGGATGTGTCGGTTGCTGCTGACCATCTGATGGCAGTGAAGCAATTTCGAGGTTAAGGATAGACGTCGAGTGGAACTCAATGTAGTCAGCTGATGTTGCATGTGGTTTTATGTAGCTAGGCGGCCAGCTGAGAAGTGGTTTAATTCCGGTTGTAATTTAATTGCTATGTTTATATATAATGTTTATTTAATGCTTTTTTTTTTTTAAGAAACACATAAACGGTGTTTGCTGCAGATATTCGAATTTAAGGTGATGCGCTATACCTATTTCGAAGTCCTGCGCTGCGTTTAGTCGACGAAAATGAGATGGAAGTGTCTACATTATGTACCTACTCGTTTTATGTAAAAACACCATTATATACCTACATTAATGCGAAAGTGCGGACTCCTTTTCTATGTATTGTACGTTATGAACATTTTAGGATCATTTAGCCTTTACACGCAGTAATGTGGGAGCGTCAGTAGATTATTCACTTGGACATCACTAGAGATTATGGTTGATTGCTTGTAGAGGAGCGATGATTCGGAGTAAGTAATATCCCGAATCTTTGTTCCTGTGTATTTGAAATGGTCATCGAAATGATGCTATGAGCTTGGCGTGACACACGCTATTTATAATAAGGCGAAGCTGGGATGATTTCGCTCAGAGAAATATATGTAAAAAAATTTCTTTGTGTTGAGTTGCAGTTGCAGCCCTTTTAATGTATTGCATTCTCGACTGTCGCAACTAAAATAGAAACCGGGGCAGTTTCAATATGTGAGGATGTCAAAAATCATTTGGAGAGTCAATTGTCATTGAAACGGATTCAGAAAACAGAACACTTAAATGTTTAAATAATGCAAGAACTTCAGTTATAATTGGGAAAAGAGTACTATTTATTTGCTTTTGAAAAATAAGTTAGATATTTTTTGGTTTGCGGCTTTTTTTCAATAAATTTAGGCTTCTGAATTCGGTACAAAAATGTAGGAATTGGGCTCACAATGGTTGCGAGGAGCTAGGTATTAAGGGCATTATGAACCTATAACTTTTGCGGCAGCTACCTATATATTTTCGAAATGGCAAGGGCCCGGGGAAGTGAATTGGGGAAGTATAGTTAGATACATATAGGGAAATGTGTCGCCACAGCTTTACCTAGACCATCCATTGTATCTATTTGCGGCGAACCGTCCATTACCTGTTAAAGACAAAATTAAACCGACGCTGATTAGGTACAGCACATAAATCCGTTTTAACTATGTATTTTGAGCCTTTTAGATATACACGAATCTCAGGTGCTCTTAAGATCTTCATTGCGTCCAGAGTTACTGAGGAGATGAATACCATTAATACGCCAGAACCATTTAGATTTGAGTGTGAATCTCATGCAAAGTTCTTTAAGATTTATACAGATAATCCAAAGAAATAGCTTTGGATAATCCTCCGTCTGTTGTTTTTAAGGGCTGGATATTCGCATATAAATAGTAGGTGAGGAACCGATTCTATATTCCTCGACTTTCCTACAGCTTTTGCAGTAATCGTTACGCAATGTGCCCAGCCGTTCTGCATATAAAATTGTTCAGCCCCGTAAGTTTCGAATGTCTTTACGTCTCAGTCCCATCATGAACTTAGATCTCTGTGACTTATTTATGGCCATATTTCATTTGTGTGTCTACGTATTATGTATCGAGATTGGTCTAGCGTATGTTTAGCAAATGATATTGAAAATATGAAATAATACTCTTGTAACCTATACTGATTGGATAATGGTGTCACCATTGCAATTTTTAAAATCGGCTGACTAGTTTCAAAAATATTCACATTTAGTCTTCCCTCGGCTCACCTTAAGTAACCTATAGAAATAACTTTTCAAATCAGCCTACTCCCCCCTTACTTCTCCCCCTCCCCTCAAGTACCTAGCCTATACTATTTAGGGGCTGTTGCCATTACAACCTTCAAAGAATTTTTAAAATCATCCGATTAGTTCCATAGATAAAGCATCTTGAGAAATTTGTTAAAACTTTAGGGGCGTCCTTTCGTACGCCCGAAAGCTTGCAAGTGGTAAAATGTGCAGTAGCCTTTCTTTTTATTTTTATACTGAAGGGGTTAAAAAATACTATTCTTATAACGTCAATGGACTATGATTTAAGAGTATGTACCTGGAATGTAAGAACACTCTACACCCCAGGTGCCACTCAAAAACTTGAGTCTGTCCTCATGCGGTACAAGGCAGACATTACCGCGATCCAGGAGATACGATGGATAGGATCAGGCATGATGAAAAGAAAAGATTGCGACATCTATTACAGCTGCAACAAAAGGCTGCATGTATTAGGATGCGGATTCGTCGTGGGAAATCGGCTTAGGACAAAAGTTATTGACTTCAAGCCGATAAGTGATCGCCTTTCTGTGATCCGCATCAAAACTACTTTCCAAAACATAAGCCTAATATGTGCACACGCCCCTACCGACGAGGCTGAAGATCCCATCAAGGAGGAGTTTTATGACCTCCTGGATGGAGCCTACGGAGCCTGTCCGGAGTATGATGTAAAAGTTGTACTCGGGGATTTCAATGCTAAAGTCGGAAAGGAAAACATCTTTGGCGGGTTAGTTGGTAAGCACAGAATCCACGAAACGACAACAGACAACGGCTACCGACTAATCGATTTTGCAGCAGCTCGTAATACGGTGATAAGTAGCACTAGGTTTCCAAGGCTAAGGATCCACACAGCAACCTGGCGCTCTCCAGACAGTCGAACCGCCAACCAAATCGACCATGTGCTAATCGATACGAGGCACGCATCCAACATCCTCGACGTGCACACATTCCGAGGGGCAAACGTCGACTCTGACCATTTTCTTGTCGCGGCTAAATTCAGAGCTCGACTGTCCAACGAGAAGAAGCTGCGAACTGCCCAGAAGAAGAAATTCGACGTTGGACGCCTTAGCACACCTGGAGTAGCCAGAGCCTACAGCGAGCGCCTGAGTATGAAACTCTCCTCTGTGCACTCACCTACCACAAACGCCAACAATCAGTGGTGCCAGTATCGCGACATCATCAAGGAGGTAGCCGAAACCACCGTAGGGTACCAGCCACCCCAGAGAAAGAGCCCGTGGTATGATGATGAATGCGTGTACAGGAAAAAGGTGACAGAAGATGCACACAAGAAAGCGCTGCAGCGCAAAACAAGGGCAGCGAGAGAAGAGTATCGAGATCCTGCGTAGAAAGAAGAGGACTTACGCAGCTTCCCAGCTCAAGGAGATCGAAGAGTCGCACGATCGTAATAACATCCGGAGGTTTTATAAAAAAGCTAAGCAACTGGCTGCTGGCTACAAAACCGGAACGCAGGCTCTTCGAGATAGCGAAGGGAACCTAGTCACCGAAGCGCAGGGAATAGTAGATGTGTTTAAGCAGCATTTCCAGCAGCTGCTTAATGGGCATCATGTAGAGAGAGTGATAGGGCAAGAAGAGAACCCACGTCCAGTCAATGAAGAACTAGTTCCACCACCTAGTATAGAAGAAGTTGGCTTAGCTATAAAAAAGCTTAAGAACAACAAGGCCGCAGGCTCTGATGGTCTACCAGCGGAGCTCTTTAAATACGGTGGTGATGTTTTGGTAGGGAGCATGCACCGAATCATCAACCAAGTATGGGTGGAAGAAAACATGCCCGATGACTGGACTATCAGCTCCATATGCCCCATCTACAAAAAAGGCGATCCTATGTCTTGCAAGAACTATCGAGGCATATCCTTGCTAAATGTCGCATACAAGATCCTATCCAACGTACTGTGTGAACGTCTAAAACCGTTCTGCAACACACTAATCGGCACGTACCAGAGTGGCTTCCGGCCCGGCAGATCGACTATAGACCAAATTTTCACACTGAGGCAAATCTTGGAAAAGACCAACGAATTTCAAGTCGAAACTCACCACCTATTCATCGACTTCAAAGCCGCGTATGATAGCATACATCGTCAGGAGCTCTATATGGCGATGGCCGAATTTGGAATCCCGGCAAAACTGATTCAGCTGTGTCACGTGACGCTGGAAAATACGCGCTGCAACGTGCAGTTTGGAAGCAGCTCTTCCGAACTTTTTCAAACATGCACCGGATTTCGGCAAGGAGACGCTCTATCATGCGACTTCTTCAATCTCGTACTGGAGCAGATAGTGCGCAGGGCAGGTGTCAACACGGAAGGCACTATCTTCAACAGGTCCGTCCAGCTGCTTGGCTATGCGGACGATATTGACATCATCGGTCGCTCCCAGCGTGCCGTGATAGAAGCGTTCACGGCGATTGAAGAACAGGCGAAATCCGTTGGGCTTGAAGTAAATGAGGACAAGACTAAGTACATGCTATCAACAAACAAACAAGCATCTGTCCACCGCCTAGGACAAAACGTCACTATTGATAGCAACAATTTCGAGGTAGTTAAGGAGTTCACCTACCTCGGAGTAAACGTAAACTCCACGAATGACACCCTAGTGGAGATCCGGCGAAGAATTACCCTAGGAAACCGTTGCTACTTCGGTTTGGCAAAACAACTGGGTTCAAAACTCCTAACTCGAAGGACGAAATGTGTGCTCTACAAAACCCTTATCCTGCCAGTTCTGCTTTATGGCGCCGAGTGCTGGACGATAAGCAAGAAGGGAGAGCTGATACTGGGCTCCTTCGAAAGAAAAATACTTCGGCGGATTTTTGGTCCTGTGTGCGAGGAGGGCGAATGGAGGAGAAGATACAACCGTGAACTCTATGAGCTGTACCAAGATGTGGATGTAGTCCAAAAAGCCAAAACACGTCGACTACATTGGCTCGCCACATCGAGCAAATGGACAATAATGCTCCAGCCAAGAGGGTCTTCGAATCCCAGCCCCCAAGTTCGAGAAGACAAGGAAGACCGAACCTCCGTTTCAAAGACCAAGCCATCGCGGATGCCAGAGCGCTTGGTCTGGACAATTGGAAGCAGCGTGCCCGGGATCGTAGAGGATAGAAGGGTGCAGTGTCTCAGGCAGAGACTCTTCACGGGTCGGGAGCCCGATAAGTAAGTAAGTATTCTTATAATGTAGGTATACGGTATACTATACCGTATAGATACAGCATAAGGATTATGTTTAGCTTGTGCTTTGTGGGTCTCATTATTTCTGCTGTTTGATTGATTTAAGCACAAGCTATAGGAAGAGAAATGAAGATTGTCTACTTTGGATATGAATGGATATATTTCTCGTCCTTATAACTGCGGAAAATTGTTATTAATAACAATACTGTTCGCTAACAATTTGCAGAAACACAACGTCAACGTCGTTACTTATACGTGAGCATCAAAAGTGAGTATAAACGTCAAAAATATTTTGATTTGTCTTTGTTATTTCGATAAAACACTTTTTACATTGTTGCGGCCTTTTAGACCCGTTTCAACACCTTAAAAAAATGAGTTAGGAATGAGTTAGCGATATTGGCTCATATTTGAATATCTATGCTTTTGCTTTACCACTGAACCCGCCACCGCCACTTTCGTCATGAAGCGTTTGTTGCTTCCCGACCTTTTAGAAATTATTTCAAAAATATTACCAAAACCGATTTTAGATGTTCGCTAGAAAATTGTGTGATTAAAAATTGGAACGATTTTTGGTGTTCAAACTATTTGGACATACTCCTGTTCCGAATATAATTTTATATTATTTAAGCTTCAAATATAACATACATTATTCAAGCTTCAAAATGAAGCAAGAACTAGATTTAAAATGCGTTTACCTACTGTTACAGTCATAGGCCCTTATTGTGATTGTCGATCAGCGATCGTCAAGACAATATTGTCGATTGCGTCAATTTGTTCACTTTCAAGAGAAAGCATCGACCATACATTTGTAATCGATCACAAGCGACTGTCAATGTCAAATCGACAAAATATCAATCGCAGTCGACAATCACAGTTGTCGATCAACTATCGACACTCATATTAGGGGGTCATACTCTTTATATGTAGAGTCTACTGAGTGTTTCTTGTCTTGTTTTTGATGGTTTTGATTATTAATAAAAATTTATTAATTTTCTTAATTCATAGCGGACATCAATTCATACACATAAACATTGCTATCATTATTTTTTGGTGCGCAGATGTACAGTCTTAAGATCTGTCTAGAGGTATAATCTAATCCAGAGGTGTGTTATCATGAATCCAGTCGGCAAAATGGGACACAGAAGTATATACACTCGGAATACGTAATCCACCGCAATTATCCGAACCAAATGACATTATGCCAATCTAAGAAAAAATCAATGTTAAACAATTTGAATGGTGAAACTATTATACAGATGTGAATTACCTGCGAATAGATTCCACTTTCGTGTATAAATAGTGGAGCTCCTCCAAAGCCTTGACACACGTCTTTTCCTTCACCACCCGCACACATCCATTGCCCTTCTGAAAATAAAAATCAAATTGATACTTGGTTAGGTAATGTTATTGTTTTTATTTGATTTTGGTAAACAATTTAATGGACTTTGACCGTTGATAAGGTGCCTATGAATGTACCAGTAAATTATTAAATAAATAAAAATAAAATAAATAAATAGGTGGCGCAACAGGCGGGTGACACCCAAGGCCTAGCTTCTCGCAACCATTCGTTTTGTGTGAGTTTCTATTTTTGGGACGAATGGAAGGGACCTACAATTTTATGCCGAGTCCGAACGGCTGAATTGAGAAGCTTTTTCATGACAGTCATACTCTCGGATGTTTGTCAGACGTTCGCGAGAACGTTGCTAAAATGACTTGAGAAAAAACGTTGCTAGCTCTTAGTCTATAGGGTGTCTATGACTGTTGCGCCAGCTATTTGTTCTTATCCATCATACTTCAATAAATTGGAACAATGCCGGGTCGGGATTTTGTTAATGTTCTCAGAGCGGATGCGGAACGACATCTCCTCTTCCTTTTAGAATTTCCAAAATGACTTCCTTTTTATTTTTTGAAATTTTTATTATTTTCAAACAATCACATCGCCAGCAGTTTACAGTTTTAATGTAAAGTAGAATGCTGTATTACCTGGTATCTACCTACCTACATACACTTCGACAAATAAACCACCTCAATAGGACTCTCCGAAAACTTTCGCCGATTAGTTCATGTTCCGGGGGCGGGGGAAAGTATTCGTGTCTCCCTTCTACTCCTTCCTTCAAAGTAGAGTTGGGCAATTTAGTTCATTTGAGTGATCGATCAATTTAGTTCATATCACGCTACTGAACTAGTTCGCTCATTTTAGTTCAATTTAGTTCATGGGGTTGTTGGATTCAGAGTACAAAGTACCCAAAGAAGCCCTGTGGTAAGAGGTCGCCGACGCGGTTCACATTCAAAAGTCACCTCGACAAATACAGAAACAAAGTTGGGTCAAGCTGCCAATGAAACCGTATCGATTTCTTGGGCACTCATTCCGTATGTAAGTCAATAATCGCATGACGATACCGTTTCGACGATAGCCTTGCATCACGTAACATTGAAAATTGCTATCGTCTCCACGACATCGTTTCTACGATCCAACATTTGCTTCTTGTAGCTCAATAATCGACAGAGCACTATCGTCCAGACGATAGAGTATCGTCATGCATTGATTTGTTTATTCTGCAGACAATTTTAAGCTTTTTACAGGAATTTTAAAGCGAGCAATTGAATTCAGATTTTTTTACGATTTAAATTACATAATAACTCATTGTTATTTGTCAAGTGTCATTTATGACAATAACGATGACGCCTAGTCATTTTTTCGACTACTGTTTGTGAGCTCCTGAAAGGTACCGAAAGTTCTCAAACTTTGTTCAAAATAAACGATGGTGGTAGAGTTACGTGAAGCAAATAAAAGACGATCTCGTGCACCACTATCGCTTGGACGACTGTCGTCTTAAATTTTATGGAATGAATACCTTTGATGGGGTCATCAAAGCTAGAATTCCTTCGAATTGTGTTGAGTCCATTCGCAAAAAATTGTGATTAAGTTCCATCTCATCAGCTTTGAATTTGGAGTAGAATCCTTCCTGCTGACAACGGGCCACCTGCACTCCTTCGTCCAAACACTACGTCGTTTTTATGTCAATCTATCATCCTCGCAGTCTTCTAACACGTAGAGTGAAAATAGTCGCAAGTGCAATATTTTGTTCCATTATCGCCGTACTGCAAAAACCAGGGACCATACATTTTAATTTGTCTGACAATGTCTGACAACGGATAGACCAATTTTTCATATTCAACCGTGTGAACACACAATTTTCAACCTGACAACCACAAACCAGTAAGAATAGACCGTCGACTCCTCCCACATAACGGACTTTGCCTACAAGCTGTCGGCGAGACCAGGATTTTTCATGTATTGGTGCTGTACAAAATCAAAGGGGCGCCATTAACACACGCATACTTGAAAAATCCTGGTCGCATGGTATTGCATAGAAAAACATTGCCGCCATTAATTTTGACATTTACACGTATTCACAGACAGGGAAATTCTTTCCGGGGGGAATCGGGTAGGTGTACGGGAAGTCGACGGTCTATTCTTACTGGTTTGTGCTGACAACGTTATCAGAATGTGAACGGATAATTTTGTGTTTAATGTCGTTTTCCATTGGGACCATCAGATTTTTATTTCAGATCTCAGATTTTTCCTGGCGAATGGAACACGATAGGCAGATTGATCTGCTTTTGTAAATGTATTAGTGCATTATTAGACAGTACATCAGCTGTGCACATTTTTTTCGTTTGTCGATGAAAACATACGAATTTAATGTGGGAAATCATATCGACGAAGAATCGAAATCCACAGATGACGAGGAAGAAAACGAAGATGATAGTAATTGCTCCAAAATTAAGTCCATGCCCATTATTTACGTTTTTGTTCTGAATAATTGCTTTTCACGAGGCTTTTCGTAATTTTGTTTGAACACAAATTCCGAATGACGTAAAACAGCCGTGCAAGGTATATTGGTATTAGTGAGAGTGTGTGCAAATCTCGAAAATTATCGAGATCTGCAAAAAGTGATCCAAATCAAAAAAAAGATTGATTTTTTGTCCCAATGGAACACGAAAAGTGATCCGGATCAAAAAAAAGATTGATCTTATGTCCCAATGGAAAACCACATAAGATAGTTGGCTATTGTAGGCTTATTGTCAGTCATTGGCCGCGTTCCACTGACCGCTAGATGACTAGCGGCATGCCAAACTCCATGTAAAAAAAACTGACATTTCAGCATATGCGCTAGAGCTCTAGCACATTTTGTGAAATATCCTTTTCTGGGAAATTTTTCAATCTAGCACAAAATGAACTGCTAGATTGAAAAAAATAACGAACTGTCAAAACAAAAGTGAAAGTGCAGAAGTCAAATATTTCCAATTTGGTGTAAAATGGGAATTCAAGCTTCTATGTAATTAATATACATTGTATTTGTTTATTTAAATTATAGTGTATTAATGAATATGCGGCATGATGGCACAAAATACATTTTTGACTCTCATGAAGATGAAATAATACGAATTTAAATTGGTTTTAATGTCACTTTGCCGCTGCCGCTAGATCTCTAGCGCCAGCGTTCCTCCATCAGGGATATTGTGTGCTAGATGACTAGCGGTCACTGGAACGCGGCCATTGTCAGAGGATTGACAGATCTGACAATCGTGTGTGCTTAGCTTTAGTTTATTCCGTTTGTATGAAAAGCATTGCGCGGTACTTATAATCATTTTTAGAATCCAAGATAAATTTTACGAAGTCAAGAAAATTTCCATATAAAATTACCTATTGTGACCGTCAAAATTTAATTTAATATAGTAATTTGAAGGTTAAAAATGATTATTGGTAAGGCCAATTGAAAATAATAACCGTGAACTAAATGAACTAGTCAACTAAGTGTGTGAACTTAGTTCACTAGTTCACTATAGTGAACTAGTTCATTGTACACAAGCCTACTTCAAAGCAAAAGATCGAACTTCAATGTCAACTGATGTTTTTAGAAGACTAATGGTCAACCGGAATAGGATTGCTTGATTTAGGAGAAGTGACCATAAAAGATTAAAGAACAAAATTAACTGATGTTTTATCTGAATTCGATACTAAATTAAAGACGCAAAATAACGTCGTTGGACTAATAGCGGATTTTGAACTAGGATAACCGAAATCAACAGACATTTTATATAACTCACTGTATAGTGACAGTGATAGTAATGATGATAGACCTTTTTTGTAAATATGTGTCATGTAAAATATTAACGGCAAAACAATCTTTAATCACATATACAATATGATCTACAAAGAAGGGAATTTATGTATTTTTTAAAATCAAGAAAACGGTTTTTTGGGCGAACGAAAATATTTTTGTTACCAAAATACTAATTTCCTCAAATCAAGTCGATGTATCGCTATTCGCTTACTTACTTACTTAGATGGCTCTACAGTCCGGGGTGGGCCTGGGCCTCAACCAACACGCCTCTCCAGTTAACACGATCTATAACTGCCTCCAGTTGCGCACTCCAAGTTGGTTCAGGTCCGCTTCCACTTGTGCGCGCTACCTAAGGCGAGGGTTTCATCTATTGCGTTGTCCCTCCGGGTTGGAATCGAAGACTCTTCGGCCCGGAGCGTTGGTTTCCATTCGCTCTACATGTCCTAGCCATCTTAGTCGACTGACACGTACTTTTCTGACCAGGTCGATGTCGCTGTACAGCTCGTAGATTTCGCTGTTAAATCTCCTCCTCCAAAGCCCGTCAACGCAAACGGGACCGAAAATCACTCGAAGAATTTTGCGTTCGAAGCGACCAAGGAGATCTTCATCCGCTTTTGACAACGTCCATGATTCTGCGCCATAAAGCAGGACTGGGATAATGACGGTCCTATATAGAGTCTCCTTGGTGTTTCTCGAAAAGGCCTAACTAATCAATTGCCTTCTTAGGCCAAAGTAACAGCGGTTGGCAAGTGAAATTCTTCCCTTGATTTCTGATGTGATGTAATTTAAGAATTAATAGCGGAGCCGAGGTAGACAAAGTCCCGAACTACCTCAAGCTTATAGCTGTCTATCGTGACGTTCTGTCCGATTCGTCGATGTTGGGTGTCCCTTCTTGTTGACAGCATATATTTTGTTTTGCCCTCATTCACCACTGAACCCTCTGTACTGATACTTGCAAACGCACCAGTGACAGCTCGCTGTACTCTGCCAATGATGTCGATGTCGTCAGCGTATGCAAGTAGTTGCACAGGCTTTTGGAAAATTGTGCCCCTGGTGTTTACTTGCGAGTTCCGCACAATTTTCTCAAGAATGATGTTGAAAAAGTCACACGACAGCGCATCACTTTGTCTAAATAATGACATCAAAGGTTTCGGTGAGATTGTATACGATCTTTACGGAGCAGCAAGCGTTCTCCATCGTCATTCTGCACAATCTGACAAGTTTGACAGGGATGCCAAAACTAGACATGGCTCTGTATAGCTCGTCTCTATAAATGCTGACATATGCGGCTTTAAAATCGATAAATATATGGTGAATATCGATTTGGACTTCTTATGGGTTTTCTCCAGGATCTGCCGTGAATATTTGGTCGGTTGTGGATTTACCGGGCCTAAAACCACACTGATAGGGACCAATCAGCTCGTTGACGAATGTTTTCAGGCGCTCGAACAGAATAGCAGAAATGATCTTATAGGCGATGTTGAGGAGACTGATGCCTCTATAGTTGGCGCAGTTAAAGGGTCTCCTTTCTTGTACATCGGGCAAACGATGCTGATGTTCCAATCATCAGGCATACTATCCTCTGACCAAATTTTAGAAACGAGTTGGTGTATGCTCTCTACCAAGTCATCCCCTGCTGCCTTAAAAAGCTCGGCCGATAAACCGTCCGGTCCTGCAGCTTTGTTGGACTTCAGCTTGGATATTGCTATCCTTACCTCATTTTGGTCAGGTGGACGGAAGTCTTGGCTTTCATCGCCCAGGTTGAATGGTTCATTCTGCCTGACAGCGGAATTTGTGTCGTCTTCGCAGTCTGCAGAAATGGTTTTTCCATATCCTCAGCACCGACTGCGACTCGCTATTCGCTACCAACCATTTGTATCGTTTAACTAGAGGTTATGCTTACCGGATGTTGTGTGCAAATTTTAGCCTTCTACGTCAATTCGTTTTTGAGATAGACCTAGGAACAAAATTGGGTTTAGTGCGGGTTCGGACAGACAGACAGACAGATGGAGAGACATCTTTCCGAAACTAGAAAAGTGATAATACATAATAAGGTTTTTTTCCTTTGGATATTAGAACCTTAAAAATGGTTCAAATCGGTTCACACGTTCTTGGGTTATCTGTCTCGTAACAATCGTCGCAATCGGGCTACATGATTTATGTTCATATTATAGGTAAAGCTTGTGATTTAAAACAACCATGAAAAAGTATTTATGATTAAGTCTCGTAAGATTTAGCCTAACACTGTATCAAAATTTTTTTCCATATATCTGTTTATATTTAAGAACTAAGGTATACTAAGTTCAATACGCTGTGTAAGTATCTACACGCATACTTACCAATAGAATTTGGAGACTCCAATGCTCCGGTGGATCCATAATTCTTCAGACACATATCCCAACTGGTAAGTGGAACATCCATTTGGACCATTTCCGGTGATCGTTTACTCGACGTCGATATCTTCCCCCATCCCGCTATAATGGCCCTCTTTCCCACAACCAAATTAGCTCGAGACTTCAGCAAGCAAATAGGTTGAGTTGCAACTGAAAAGAAATAACCACAACAATACCATTTAATTAAAAAATTCAAACAACAAGAAGCCTGCTCGCTGACGCAAATTCTGTCACAAGAGTGAATCTTATCACCCAGCAATAAATAATCCATTACATACAGTGTGCTGTGCGGTGTGGGTGTTACTATTGCCCCGAAGGGCTATTCACTGCACGCGATCCCCATACGGTCACCATAAACAACGCCGCAAAATCGGATGGCGTTTGTTAATTGGCAGCAACTATTTAACTTGCTCATGTTCGATTCACCTTGCGCATTTGCAGCAAAGCAACGTATGCACCTCGCTAGTCGCTGGTTGGCAGCGACACATTTCCACAACAATGTAGCGTGACGCTGGTAAATAAATTTATACAATCTCTTCCTTAGCCATCTCTGGACACTAATAACATTAATTTCCTCTCAAAATCAATTCCAGCGGTCCAGCCAGCGTTCGGCACATATGTAGCTGTAGCTGCTCCTTTGCGGGTAATCATCGATTTAAAGGAGGAAAAATAAAGCTACCACGCTAACAAACAACGTGGACAGAGAGGTGCCCAAAATTAGGTGTTTCATAGTCAACACGTTATGTTGTGCTAACAATAATGAGATTTTAAGCATACAGTGGGCGATATGGCTCAAAGGGAATACGAAATAAGTCCGGGACGTGACTGAGCGGCATATTGCTGCCGAATAAAAAGGAACGCAGAAGCAATTTAGTTCAATTGGTGGTGTTGGCCGGACTATAATGATACTACAATTTTTATCATTTATTATTATATTTACGCATACATGTCGCTGATGTATGACTCCTTTAGAAACGAATGCGCTGGAAGTTATTTTGGGATCTTGTAGGTTGGACCAATTTGTAGATTGTGACTCTAATTGTATCCTGTGGCGTGGTTGATGAATTGTTTTACGAGTATGCGGTATGATTTTCTTTTTCAAAGAAGGGGTTGTGCAAATGTTGACAAATGTCGGGAATGTTTCGTCGGCACGAATAAACAAAGTGATATCATTAGATTAGAGGTACAGAATGTCTGGGAGACGTAATTGTGAGATAGTTTGTAATTGCACCAAGTTGTAGTTACTTATACGTGAGAGAGTACTTTATGTGCCAGACTTCATTGGATTCGATTAGGGACAGGGACAGGCTCTTGATGTAGTTCCTGAACTGATTTTTGCTGACACCAGAGACGGTTGCCAGCAAAAACCCGGTGGACTGAAATCTAGTGACTAATGACTAGGTTTTTCTTTGCAAGTTCGTAGAAGGCCATGCATGTTTCCAGGACTAGCGTATTCGGTTTTATAACAGATGTGTCAAGAGCCTTGAGAGTCGTTTAGCTGTCTGAGAAGGTAAATATAGTTTTTACTCGTGCATTAGAACAATGGGCGCAGTAGCGCAGTGGTTAGTGTGCTGGATCCCAAGTGCGAGGGATCCCAAGTTCGATCACCAGAAAAACACAAATTACATCTTAAGGTTTTTTTCTACTGCGCCACCTCTCGCGAACGTCTGACAAACATCCGAGAGTATGACTGTCATGAAAAAGCTTCTCAATTCAGCCGTTTGGAGTCGGCATAAGAAATAGAAATTCACACAAACGAATCGTTGCGAGAAGCTAGGGTTAGCCCTAGGGTGTTTACCGCCTGTTGCGCCACCTATTTATTTATTTATTTTTTTTATTAGAACAAAGACTTATGATGGGTTGGGTACGTTTGCCTGCAATCCAAAAACACGTATTAAAAAAGCCCGTAAAGCAAAAGACCGTAGGATTTGGAATGAATGCATAAGCCCGTAAAAAATACCGGATTTTTAAAACTGTTAATTTACGGGCTTCTGTATCACAGGCAGGCTTTTATTTTACGGTCAACTTCGAATTTTGTTTGCATTTACGGGCTAATGTTTTACGGTCAAACGCATCGTTCTGACCCTGTGACTACTACGGATTGATACAATTTTCGTAATTGATGTGTTGTATTAGATAGTTGCGAGAATTGGTCATAGCCAAGTTGATACCAATTAGAGTTCTACCCTCCTTATAAAAAATATAAATAAAGAGGGGTAGCTTCTCACAACCATTAGCTGGTCTGAGTTTTTATTTTTGGAACGAACGAAAGGTCCGAATGTCTGAATTGATAAGTTTATTCAAAGTAATACTGTCGGAAGTTTGTCAGACGTTCGCGAGAGGTGGCGCGGTAGTAAGATATATTTTATGTGAAGTTTATCGAAAGTCTAGAAGCCACGTGAGCTTAAAAAGAAAAATGTAGCACAATGGCTCCACCAGCACCATACTTCGTTTTTAAAGTAGTCCGCTACTACGATGCAAACTTATACGTGAAAATGCAAGTCTGTGCTAGCATATACAGCTTGGGAGCAGCATTCGCACGAATTCTGAATTGTCCCACCCCAAACGGATCCTCCCATTGCTATGCCCTTAGGTTCCTGGAAGATGGAACCTTTCTTTGACGATTTTTTTGCTGCGCTCAAATTTTTTTTATAAGTTGCTCCCTTCTATTGTATTTTTTTGTTGTGCGATAGGAATTACCACCTACCATATTATGTAGTCTGTTCATTGAAGTCATTTCAAAAAGAAAGAAAAAATATACTTGTTCTTCTTATAGACAAGGAGTGAACGATAGCATTTAAGTGTATACACAAATTATGTACATATAATAAAAACTACTATCCTAGTTTTGTTATGTACGTATAGTATGGGGTGATTTTTACTTTTCGGATTAAAAAGCCCCGGCGGGTCCCAAAATAAAACAACTTAATCTCGCAGCTCAAGAGGAGATCGACAAATCTGGAGGTAATTGTACCCATAAGTGTACACTTAAAAACCACGAGGACATCACTTTTCCCAACGTCTTTTGGCTACAGGAACTTCAGTGAACTTTGGAATTCGCTTCCTGGTGGGCACATACACTGCCAAGCACATGAATAGGGACAAGATTTTTTAATCATTTCATGTTGTGTTTCTCTTTTTCATTCCTAATATCGGTATTTCCTTTATGCTAATATTTAGTATATAGTAATAGGCAACTTTTAGAAGCGAAACTAAATTCTCACAACTTTACAGTTTGATGTTATGTTGGTTTTTCTTTGACCATGCAAAAAAAAGTGAACTTTTTTGCAGCACTTGAATAGGGACATAAGCAATTGCTTGGCTGTGGATCAATTTATTGAAGCTGAATGTATTTTTTTTTATTTCGCGTATATTTTAATCGTTTTCAGTCCAATGGTGTGAGAAAAAGTTGTAACTGTAAAAGAGAAAGGCAAAATAATTGGCTAGAAGGAGTGTAGTCTCACCTACAGCGTTATTACCAAAAAAAAAAAAAATGGAATAAGCAAGTCAGTGGTTTAGAATTTTCTTAAAAATGAGTGCAACTATGGAAACAACATGAAGGGAGGACCAAAACAGCTACTACATCTACTAAAAATAGACGGATTGTTGGAGAAGCATCAAATTCTCACTGTTCCGCCTCGCAGATCGGATCAAATTTGGAAATCATTGCTATAGTTGACACGGTAAGATGAGTAATTCCGAGAGCTGGATATCTAAAAGGATTAAAATTAAAAAAAAACCGCCTCTTTACCACTACTCGGAAATAGACTCGCATGGTTTTTGTTCGGAATTGCATGACATGGAATAGCTAATGGCATCAAATAGTTTTTTTCGGACAAAAACCGATTTAATTTAGATGGCCCTGATGGTTAGATTACTAATTTCATGCCATACGCAAAGAAAAACACTATCTGTCTCGTTACCATAGCCGTAAAAGGGGTGGAATGGTATGTTGTGCGATCTCTTATTATAAGCAATGTTAATTGCAGTTTCTGTGATTAAGAATGAACGCGAATAACTACAAAGGCGTACTGCGAAAGGCTTTTCCTTACTACGATAATGTATTTGGACCTGTGCAATTTACTTTCCAGCAGGATAACACCCCCATTTATACCGCACGCCGCACGCGTGGTAAAAGAGTGTATCTATACCCAAAACGTGCCTATACTATGGGGCGCCCACCTTATTCCCCTGATCTCAATCTAATTGAGCCTGTTTGGGGATAGTTGTCACGGAAAGTATACGAGCCCGGTAAACAATTTTCAGATGTTAAATCATTAACAGCAGCCATCAATTGGCGTATTTTTTTGGGAAGTGAGTATAACAATTTTGCATGTAAAACCAAGAGTGAGTATAACAAAACCAAAAGTGAGTACACAAATTTAGCATGTAAAAGTAAAAGTGAGCTAGCTATAGATTCTCAAAAAAATACGCCTAATACATATCACATGGAGCGACATTTCCCAGAGCTACCTAGAATTATATAACTTACTTCCAAACGGTATTTATGCAGTTATTTCGAACAAATGCAGCTACACCCATTATTAAAGGTGCCAGTACACGATATGTAGCACGCCTCATATATATGTGGCTCTGACGGCAACAGAGAGTGCACAAAGAGAGCTTGTACACGGCATGTACCCATTGGGACCATTCGTCAAAATGACGTCAGCGCTACATATATATGAGGCGTGCTACATATCGTGTGCTAGCACCTTAACTAAGCTTAACAAGATAAAAAGAAATGAATTTGAACTGCATTTTTCAACGTTTTGTTATTGATCCTTGTTTCCAGTTACTGTCGCTATTCAAGTGCGGCAAGAGCAAAATGCATTTTTTAAGACTGCATTCAAAAATCATTTTTCCTTTTATACAAAATTGAAATCAAAACATTCCAACAATTTATGTTTATACAAATATTATGTTGTTTTATTGAAAAACCGCAAAAGAAAAACAATAAATCTTGTCCCTATTCAAGTGCATGGGAGTGTATTTCCAGAGGACTACAACTACTAACAACATTATTTAAGTGAAGAACTAACACCTACACTATTAGCTCCATATGCCCCATATCTACTAAAAAAAACTGATCCGATATCTTAAAAAAACCATTGAAATATTATTATTATTAAAGCTTTATAATGTTAATAGTGATGAAATAAAAGCAAGATTCCTACCCTCCTCAATTCAAAGCGACGAAGCGATGTTATATGGAAATTGAAAGCATACATGTCAATCGCTTAAGTGCCCTATCAATTCAAACAGCAAAAAAATCTCCAATTATTATCTTCTAACTCAATCAATGGAAACCAACACGCAACATATCGTCAAATGTCACAAAGAAAAAATAGGAAAAAAACCAAAGCATTGGCAACCCCCACTTCATAACTTACCAGAGTAATTAAGGGGCGTTTTCAAAACAAGCAGCGCAATGTCATGATGATATTGTCCCTGTTTGTAATCTGGATGTACAATCACATGACTAATTGCATGGTTGACCGCTCGGGGGGCACAGAATCCAGTGCTGGCGCAATCAGGGTCAGTCGATGTATCGTACTCTCCAACTCGAACTGATGATCTTCAATTAGACAGAACAAACATTGAAAAGCAGTGTTAGTTAACCATGTCTACCAGCACACAACTGATTATTAATTTCAAATTAAAATTGAATTAAATCACACTCCACTATCAGATTCAGAGTGATATCTTACAGACGATGTCCGTCGGCCTTGGCCAGGGCACAGTGTGCAGCGGTAAGAATGACCCGACGTGCTATGATTGATCCAGCGCATGGATACGCAAAGCTTCCTGTATTCACATCTGCAGAACAAAGAAAAGTAAGAAAATCGCTCGCTCCTAGTTAATTGAATGAAAGTCACACACTTACGTTTGAAGCCAACTCGTGAAATGAATGGATAGGTGCCCAGTCCCCTGTAGAATTGACCTTGTACTAATGCCTTGCCACAAACCTGATTCTTTTCCAATGGACTGCTGGGACAGCAAACGTATGGCATGTCCTCACCACCGCCGCAAAATAGAGTTTTATCGCCGTAGTAGCACATCTTTGCGATTTCATAAATCATTGAAGGGCATTCATGCATAGGACTGCATTCGGTTCCGGCTGCACAATCAGTGCCGGAATCATAATACGATCGACCTTTTAATGGATCGCGTAGGGAACTGGATCCTAGGTCGGAACGAACCAGGAGCCGATCTGAAAATTGTATTTTGATCAAACTTAAATAGAACAGCAATTTTGTAGAATAGTGAAGGACAGAATATTATACACGTAGTAGAAATAAAAGCACATGTACAGTACATATTATGTATATCTCAATATATATCAAGGGCACGGTAGAGCCCCAGCCAAGTTCTCTAGTAAAGGCACTTCCCCCTTTTACAGGAACAAACTCAGGCTGTTTTCGACCCCCTCTAACTTCGGAACCGATTGAGCCCAAAGCTTCAAACATGAAACATTTATTAAACTCACTAAAAAGGTCCACCTCACGAGATTTCATCTCTACATAAAGTATTATTGGTTCTCAAAATACAGGACTTCAAAAATCGCAAAAAACGTAACTGACTCACTCACTTAGATGATCATCAGAATTATGAAGCACTTCCGTCCATCCAAGAATCGTGAAATTTGGCAGAATGCTACATCCTGTGCTGCATATACTAAGAAGGTTCAAAACTTGAGATTTTCCATCCAGGAGGCGTGGTATCCGCCCACCTTTGAAAATTGGTTAATATTTATTTGGGGCACTTCCAGTTGCCGTAGGATGTTGAAACTTGGTAGAGCGGTTAGACTTGCAGTGTACAGAAAGAACAAAATAAAAAATTGCATATTCTCTATTCAGTAGGCGTGGTATCCGCCCACTTTTAAAAATCGCCTATTATTTATTTGGGTCGCTTTCCATTGCCGTAAAATGTTGAAATTCGGTACAGCTGTAGGACCTGCATTGTACGAAAGGAGATATTTAAAAAATTTAAAATTGCCCATTTAATGGGCGTGAAATCTGCCCACTTTAATTATGAATAGAAATCAATCTACCTGCTGAATATAATTTTAATGAATAGTTTATAAGAAAGAAAGCCAAAGTGATGGTAGGTAGGTAGTGTCTAATGACATATTAAAAAGCGAAGACGTTTCAATTTCAACGTTGTTTGTGAAATCTAATAAAAAAACTTCACAAAAAGTAGTGAAATCACATCAAAAACATAAATGTAAAAAAAGAGCCAAGTTCTCTTATATAGAACAGCAAAAATTAGGATTCGTCTTCACATGAGGTTTGATTCACAGTCAGTTTTTGATTGGAAAAACATATATCCACCGATTATACTCATTTCATGATTTTTTTTTTCACGGATTCATTCATTTTCAATGGTTCGCTTGTCCATTAAGTGGGTCGTGGGTGTAGGTTGCTCAAGTGGATCCTCCATAGCTCTCATCCTCATACGGGTATAGGAGAGATTATGGACTTGATCTAACCGTCTCATCCTTGGTGTACCTAGAGGACGCCTGCCTGATGGTACGGAAGCATGGATCGTTCCGTCCGGAGAAGGAGCTGCTCGACATTGGGTTCCTCAAGTATTCTGGTATTTCTGATGCGATCTCTACGGGTCACACCAGCAATATAATATCCGCGATCTTATTCTTTCGGTCATTACCCAAACCTCAGTCATGACCATAGGTAAGAGTTGGAACAAACACCGAATTAGAGACTGACAACTTAGCTTTGACACCAAGTTCAGTCCTCCTATTAACAGAATGACAAAGCTGTCTCAAAATTGACCCAGCCTGACCAATCCTACTGCTACAGGAAAACTCGGCATTGCTCCTTCCATCACTCGTGAATAAGACCCCGAGATACTTAAACTTCTCTACCTGTTTCAATGGAACTCCACTAACATGCAGAGTGCATTGAACAGGCGTTCTGGAGACGACCATCACTTCAGATTTGTTCACGTTTACCTTCATCTCAGCTTCAACACAGACGGCTACAAGCCATTCGAGTGCGCGCTGAAGTTCAGTCTGAAAGGACCCAAGGATGACCAAGTCATTAGCGAAAAGCAAATGACTTATCCTCAGATCTACCAATTCGAAACGTTTTTCGCCAAGACTGCGACGTAACATCCAGTCCATGATATAAGTAATGAAAAGGAGAGGAGACAAGAGACAGTTTATGTAAAGAGATTGAATTGCTCTCAAGAGAGAACCGTCAACTCCATACTCCTGTAATACACTCCAGAGTCCAGAGTTTACCTCGTGGGACTCGGTCATATGCTTTCTCCAAATCTATGAAGCATGCGTAAACAGGTGTAGCTTACTCCCAAGCCTTCTCTGAGACTGAATAAGTGGTGGTCGGTTGTGCTTCTGCCCGGACGAAAGCGTCACTGCTCATCTCCTAATCGTGCCTCGACCACAGCTCTGCAACGCGTTTCCAGCACCAGCAAAGACTTTTCCGGGGAGACTTATTATACTTTTGGCGTTTTATGTAAATATTATCATGGTTGGTGGTGGTCCATTTATGAAATGGAGTAGCATTGTGTATTTGTTTTTACCGCACTGGAGTATCGGCCTCCGCTTGAGACAATCATTATCTGGCTACTAAGCCTTGACTTGATATTAAATTGGGAGATGGCGCATAATATGTTAACAATACGTTTGACTGCAAAACTGTTGCGGTCGAGGTATAGACTAGAAAACAAACAAATTTTTAAAACATCCATTTTTTTTTATTTTCGACCTAGCTTCTGTTTTTATTTTGAGGACGAATAAAGTATCGCATAACGTGGTCCCAAACAAATTTGGACAAATTTGAAAATAATGAGATCGAGTGCTTTATTTTCGCTCAACAGATCGCATATCGTCACCTCCATTTGTATCATGTCATGACTGGGCACTATCTCATAACCCGCATGTCGGCACCAGGAGGTTAAACCTCAATTACAATAACCTCTGCATGAGCAGCTTTAGGGTGGAAATTCTCAATGATGACTGGTTTACGACAATTGGATTTATAACCTTGGCGGTTATTGACGCAGCGCATGCTGTTTATTAATTTATTCGGAAATTTGGGGCTCCATTTTACCAAAAATGTGCTGAACATTACATGACTTGAAATAAAAATCAAGTCGCGTCAAATCGCAAGATTTCGGTGTCAAATTCACTGGACCATTACGCAATATAATAATGAGATGACATTGAATATTGTTCTCAGCAAGTCAATGGCCTCATAGCCTAAATGTAATATTAAGAAAAGGACGACGCTACCAAAGACAGTTCTACGAGCTCCTCGAAAATACCTACGAGCAATGCCCGAAACACGACGTTAATATAGTTTTAGGCTACTTTAACGCTAGAAAAATAGGCAGGGAAAACATCCTTGGTAGGACAGTTCGCAAGCACAGTCTACACTTGTGCAGAAGCCCAATGTCAACACTGCCAGAAAGCTGCAAAAGAGGACTATAGAGCTGCTCGTGAGTTCTACGAGCACGAGAGCCGGAAGGGGCATCGGATCCTCAAAAAGAATGCGAGAAGCGTGTGCTCGAAGAAATTAAGAGATGCTACTCCAGTAACAATGTATGCAAGTTTTAACAAAAGGTAAAAGGAACGTGCTAGGAAAAGAATCCCCTATACAGAACCATGTAGAGTAAAATCACAGTCGTTGGTGAGAATGTGGAAAAATTACTTCTGCAAACTTTATATTGGCGACAAAGACCAGAATCCCGCTGTTAGGCAGAACGTACCTTTCAATATAAACGATGATAGACAAAACTTCCGTTCACCTGACTAAAACGAGGTACAGATAGCATTATCCAAGCTAAAGAACAACAAAGCTACGGGTTCTGACTGACGGTCTACCTGTCGAACTTCTTAGAGTAGCTGGTGATGACTTGGTAGAGACCATGCACCGACTTATTTCCAAAATTTGGTCGTATGACAGCATCTATACAGACGAGCTATACAAAGCCATGTCTAGCTTTGGCATGACATTAAGGTCGGTAACAATCTTACCGAAACCATTGATGTTGAAAGAGGATTTAAAAAAAGTGACACGCTTTCCTTTGACTTCTTCAACATCATACTTAAAAGAATTGTCCAAAACTCACAGGCCAACAGACAAGGCACAATCTTTCAGAAGTTCGTTCCTGATTTATGGCACTGATGAAGCTTGGACTCTATCTTAAGCGGATGACGTTGACGATATTCTCGGTCGCTTCGCGAGAAAGATTCTTCGTAAAATGTACGGTCCCGTTTGCGTTGACGGGCTTTGGAGAAGGAGATTCAACGACGAACTATATAAGTTAATTGCAGTCATCGACAGATCCGCTTACGGAATCCAAAACACATTACACTAAATTTTCCCTTACGCTGCACTTCCGATACATGACCACTTACCAGCACTTCCCAGCACATTCTCCATAACTCAGCACATTTACCCTTCGACTCACTTTTAAAATCATTCACCCATTGACCTACTTTTATATCAATAAGAAATTGTTAAATTGTAAAATAGATTTAAGACTGAAACGAAAACCAGAGTAAATTCAGTAATCGAAGTGATCGGTCGTTTTTATTTACTTATACGAGTTGTACAGCGACATGGACCTGGTCAAAAAACTGCGAGTCAGTCGTCTAAGATGGCTAGGACATGTAATGTAGAGCAGATGGAATATGGAAACAAATGCTCCGGCTCTTGAAGTTATTGAGTCTAACCCAGAGGGGCAACACATCAGTAGAGGAGACCTCGCCTTAAGTGGCGCGCGCAAGTGAAAGGCGACCTCAACCGACGGCAGTTAGGCTCGGTTCACCCCGAACTGTAGAGCGGCCTAAGTAAGTAAGTAATGTATGTAAAATAAAAAAAATATTCTTTAATGTATCTATCTAACCGGAAGTCGTCAGGATCTTGAGATTTTTAGAAACTTATCTCACCTACTCTACTACACTTAAATTCGAGCCCCCGGGCAAGACGAGCGTGTTAATCTAATCTTGTAGGGAATTATTATGTTTAGCAAACATAATTTTCAGAGTAATATATCTAGTCCGTTGAAGGTTGATAGCTTGATCGCGGTGATGTGCTGTGCTGAGATGTTTGTAATCCGAAGGTACAAGAGGTAAGGATGCAGAAGGACTGTGTTTCGAGGAAATTGAAAAAATGTTTTTTTTTGAAGCGAAATTAATGCACATCATCTATATTAGTATTCTTAACAACCGCGAGGGCACCGCTTTCCCAAAACTTCTTTGGCTACAGACGAAGCAAACTTTGGAACTCGCTTCCTAGTGGCATGATTCCAGAGGTCAACGACTCTACTTAAGCTAAGTACACTGGATCGTCAGATGATTATGTGCAATATTAGGCATGTTTTATTGGCAATCTATCTCCAGTAAAGTAAAGTAAAGTAGAATCTTCAACACGCAATTACAACAACTACACACTGTTTGACACTTTCGAGACTATATATAGTTGTTGTAATTGCGTGTTGAAGATTCTACTTTACTTACTTTGAGACAAAATCTTACAACCATTTGAACGCGCAATTTTGTATTGTAAGGTATCTAGTTGGCTTTGTAAGTTCATTGTTACAATATTGTTAGATCTGACCATTACCTCCGGACTATCTTTTTATAGGATTTTTTTAAAAGTATTTTTGATGTTAGCGACTTTTCCAGTGCACAGTTGTTTGTATCAAATAAATTATTTTCGATCCATATACTACTTATAAAATGCAACGTCCGTCTGTTCGTTTCTCGAGAACCATTCGTCCGATTTTCATGATTTTTTTTTTTTATAGATGTGTGGCCGACTTAGTCCGTAGGGTGGGTGAGAATTGCTCAGGAGTAAAGCGGTCGCGGGAAGTAAGGGGGGTCTCAAGAACCTTTAGCCGTATGAACTTGGTAGTTCGTGTGCTGATAGATAGGTCAAAATTATTACATGCCTCACTCATCGTTTTTCAAAATTCTTCCTTTAAAAGTTGAAAAAAGGGAGTACAAACTTTTCTATTTCGACCTTACTTCGTTTAACTTGCCATTATACTCATAAATTTGTGTATGTCAATTCAAGATATGCTTTTAACTGTTAGGCAATACTTCAGCGAGTATTTTAAGCTAACATTCATCTTTCTGGTCCATCTACGGGGTGAGATATAATAAATTGAAAATAGATCTTATTTGGCCAAGTGAGAAACAAATTGATTCATCGATTGCAGTTGTGTTTAGGGGTAGTTATATATTGCGTTCTAAAAATAGAATGATAACTCCCACGAGAGGGGTAAAGGGGGTATGGTAGGGACTAACTCTGGAACTGCATAACTATTTGTCCCATTTTAAAAATTAGTTCAACATTGTACCGGCTACATCCTCCAGATCAGTATAGGTTAGTTAGGGTGCTGATGGGGAAAGGGGAAACAGGGGTATAGGGGCTATCTTCGGAAGTACTCGGCCATTGCCGGAGTTGATCTCCGACAGACACGTTTTTCACGTGAACAGCTTAAAAAAGAAGACAAAATATAAACCAACGTGCATTTATATGATAACTGAAATAAATTTGAATTCAATTTAAAAGAAAAGAGCCGCGGGCATTGCTAGTCGTGTATAAAAGTAAACTTTGATACCACCCACCGGTTAAACTGTCTGATGTCAATGAAAAAATTGTAAGCTATTGTCAGCTTCCATAAATAACGACATCTGACTATTTCCAATGAGTCTTACAATGTCCTAATTGTCTTACAATAATACAAATTGTGTGTTCAGACTTGTTCAGACGATCGTAATCGTAAGCAACCTGACAATTTCATTGTCAGATAGATGCCTTACAATGGGCTGACACTGCCATGTAAGACAAAATTGTAAGTTCAGACGGTTGTAAGACATTTGGGACACATTTTTCACTGACAGATCTGACAATCGTGAGTAATGTCGTTTTCGGTTTCGGCAATCCGAACGCTTCTGAAAGCCTTCGATTGACACTCAACTGAAAGTTCTTCTACTGAAAACAAGAGAAATTTTCTTCTGGATTTGACTTCAGAATCGCGGAGAGTTCTTCCGGACGGTTCTGGACGACCAACTGAAAACGACATTAGCTTTAGCTTCAGTTGTTTCCTTGCAGAGTCGAACCAAGTTTACATATCTATTATTTTAATATTATAGCAGGAAAGATACCCTCTACAGACCGAGAAAATTCAGGTTAACAAAATTGTAGTTTTCTTGACCATTGAAATTGAGGCCCACAAAAAGCATTTTGTTCTTTTTTAAGGAAAACTAAATTTGCAATGATAATCACTAATATTTACCAAATTGGCCCACTTCACAACTTCCGCCGGTGATCAGAAATCCAACCACTACTATCCACATCACTTTTAGTTGATAAACTTTTCTTGTACAATATGATAAATTAAACGATAACATGTTCATCATTACCGAACTCTTGAAAAACGAAAATCACAAGCAATCCCGAATCGAAAACTAATTCTACAAATAACCACCTGCTGGTGCACTCACTAAATGCAATTGCAAACACCGACTACGCCAAACGTCAACGCAAAATGTGAATTTATCCAACCGCTGGCGCTGATCAAGAATGCGTTCCGATCTAGAACGGCGAACGTATAAAATCTAACTAATCCATCAGTTTGTGGCTAGTAAAATCATCTATATACTTCCGGCAGATATTCACGAATGCCTAATACTTTGGTGTAAGCAGAGCCCCATCCAAACTTCGAGCACACTGCGTGCTCCACAATAATATGTACATGTATTCGCCAGACGCACACCACACAATCAAACTGAGATTTTCAAGTCAGAAAACTATGGTATATTTCAGCCATATTTTGTTAGGTACCTACTCTATTTTACGAAGCAAAATTTATTAAGTGGCCAACGATTATGTGACCCACTGATTGCGGTCCAATGAATTCACATCGGGCAGTAAATCACACCGGGCGCATGGTCCGTTTCGCACGCGACATCAAAGGGATTCATCCACCCAGAAATAGTTGCGCAGAGTTCCAATTAATGGGCCACAGTGGGCCAATGTGATGATACCAGAAGTGTCTGCGGAAGCTCTCCAAAGTCTTTGTGAAAAGGCATGGGGGTCTTACATAACACTTTTCACGAATAGTATGGTCGACAGTGTGGGACTATGGCCAGATGGCCTAGTTACGCGGGTGTTTTTTTTTATAGGCTTATAGGTACCTTTAAACATTTTCTCTTTCCCGAAATTGAGAATAACGGCATTTATTGAGTTTAAAATTCCATGAAATTGGTCAGTTAAACGATCGATTGCTTCCGCCTTTATTCTGTGCTTGAAATGCGCGTAAAGACCGTTTAAATGGTGTTTCATTGTGGCTCTTAGATTTGAAATAGCCACTGTCACTGGTGGTAATGTCGGTGCGGAACTATTAAATGAGAGAATGAATGCTCGACTTTTTTTATTTTTAGAAAGGGAAATTGAAATAAAATTACACCGCTTCCGATTGAATAGTGTTGTATACAATCACCCCTATCATGGAATCCGCCGGGGGAATTATTCAAGGAAAAGAATATTTTGGTATCGTCGAATCCGCAAATTGAACAGTTATTATGTCATATAGGTAGGTATATACATAATATAACAATATATAATATTAACACATATTATTGGTAGGGTGTGTTTTTTTTCCAGATTTCTATTCACTTTTCGGATTCGACGATACTAAAATATTCTTTTCCGTGAACAATTCCCCCCGGCGGATTCCATGATAGGGGTGAATAATTATGGTACAGGTCACTATAACACACTCACCGATGAATGCTGAGTTGTTGTATAAATAATTGTAAATCAAATCACCAATATATTCTATAACTGATGTCGGTTACTCGATCAGTCTTTATTTTGGCATCCATAAGGTTAAATTCTGATTGCATTTCGATCGCGATTTACATTCCTTTTTAGTCGAAGGAGTTTAGGAAAAGTTATACTCTTCGCCGGTGGTCGAATGAGCACATGCTGAAAGTCTAAGTCTAAGGACCAGCGTTGTCCTTTATTAGCACGAGTCTAAGAAGTTCAAATTCCAAAAACCATACTGATCGTAGATGAAGAGTGACTATTAAAAGAACAGGTCCATTGTGACGTCACCTGTTGCGTCGTCTTTTCGAAGAAATAGGTATCGATGAATCGATGACGCCGCCGCGCCGACCGGCCTATTGCCATAGGTACTTGGTGGACGGTATCGTTGGTATCGTACCAAATTCGGCAATTTTGCTTGTGAGTACTCGTTCATCCACGGGCCTTGTCGCTTAATTTGAAGCCAGTCAGTCAGCGAACACACGGCGTTGACTATATGGTCCGACGGAAAATTCGCAAAGTCGGTGCTTGCGAAAGGCTAAGTTCTTATGCGCTGCGCGGATTTGACCTTTGACGTTTTTGCAAATTTCGCGTGAGTCGTCTAAGACTAGGATATGTAGCTCAGATGGATACAAAAGATCCTTCCTTAAGTCCCACTTCGTATTATTAACTACTATAGGTAACTCAACCTGACATAAGTCAAAATTATTGCATGCGTCATTCATCGTTTTCTATATAGGTCAATTCAAGAAATGCTTTTAATTGTTAAGCAATACTTCACAGAGCATTTTTAGCTACCATTAATCTTTCTATTTCTAGTCCATCCAGAGGGTGAAATACTATAAATTGAAAATAGATCTTATTTGGCCAAATGCGAAAAAAATTGCTTTGCGTTTGTGCTTAGGGATAGTAGGTAGTTTCAATTAATAAATAAACAAATAGGTGAAGGTGACGCAACAGGTGAGTAGACACCCTAGGCCTAGCTTCTCGCAACCATTCATTTGTGTGAGTTTCTATTTTTTAAATTGCTGCAAATTATAGTCTTCTGGAAATATATCTACAGGAAGCAAGTTCCAAAGTTTGCTTGTCCTGTAACAGAAGGAGTTTTGGAAAATTGATGTACTCGCGGTTGTCAAGGGTGAGCGACTTGTCTTCTGTTGTAGATTCGATGTGAGTGTAGGCGTAGGGTCTCCAATAAGTCGAACTGCTCGTCTCTGTATGCTGTCAAGTAGGTTAAGTGAATGTTTTGGGGCCGAGCTCCATATATGGGAACAATATTCCAGGACTGGTCTAACTTGTGCATTGTAGAGAAGGAGAAGTTGCTTGGGACTAAAGAACCTCTTTGCTCTAAATAGGTAGCTCAACTTAGCGGACGCCGATCTTGCGATATAGGATATGTGGTCCTGCCATGGGATTCCTGAATTGACTGCGACTCCTAGAAGATACATTGAGTCTTTGGGATGGATTGGATGGTCATCCATTTGGATCTGAGGAATTCTTGATGCATTTTTCCCAGAAAATGTTGTGAAAATCTTGTTTGCATTAAATACAACCGAGTTGTCTTTTCCCCACTTCAAGATTTGGTCCAGATCATCATTTAGAGAACTAATTTGTTCACATCTTTGACTGTGTGATGTAGCTGCATTCACCAGGCTCACTGTTCGAGATGGAGGATATAAGAGCGCTGTCATCAGCAAAGTTGTAGGTATTATTATTTGATTTGTCGATCCAAGCAAATCGTTGATGTGGAGAAGAAATAGAGTTGGAGAAAGAATAGATTCTTGGGGCACTCCTGCACCATTTTTGCGACAGCAAGTACAGCAGTATCGTCTGCAAATGTGGCAACAGTAGTTTCGTCATTTTGTGGTAAGTCGTTTGCTTATATAAGGAAAAGTACAGGTCCTAACACACTACCTTGCGGTACTTCCGCTTTTATATATTTTAATACGGAGTACTCATCTTCTTGCTTAATTCTAAATAATCGCTGGATAATATATGACTAGTATTTCTGAGTATTGTTTGGGAAGATATTTTTTTAGCTTATGGTCTAAGAAGCTTTCATGCCAGACTTTATCAAAAGCCTGTGCTACATCAATGAAGATGGTAGAGCACATTTGTTTTTCTTCTAAGGCCTTTTCTATTTTATCAGTTATTCTGTGAACCTGATCTAGAGTTAAGTACCTATTTCTAAATCCAAATTGATGGTTGGTATCAGTGTCTTTTCTTCTATAATCGGATTAAGCCGTTTCAGAAATTTTTTTCTTATGGAAGTGGTAGCAATGAAATCGGACGATATGAGGTAACTTCACTAGGCAATTTGCTCGGCTTTCGTAGTCATGCGTAGATCATACCTTAGTTTAAACGTTGCGTTAATTATCTGTGCTATTTTTTCATACCTTTTATAGGCAGTTTTTTTTAGAATTTCACCCGTAATTTTAACTGGTGTTGCGCTTTTCATTTTTTTTGTAACCTTCCACAATGAGTATTCTGTACTGGCATCATTCGTCAGGTTTGTGAGATATCTTTCCACAGACAGATTGTTAATTTCTTTGATCGCTTTTATTGTTTAGTTTTTAGTTTATTGTTAAGCCTTGTTTTATCACTTGGCGCTCTCGACAATTGCCAGCGTTTACGAGCTCTCCTCTTTTCAGATAAAATGTCGCATATTTCTTTGGGATATACGTTTCTTTTTGTTATACTAGTTGATTCAGGCGTTGCAGCCCAAGCAGCCTTTTGTATATCTAGAGTGAAAGTATGTATGTACTAATGTACTTCATTTTCTAGTTGCTCTATTGTATTAATTGTTGTGGATAGTTCGATCCGTTCCTCCAGCAAATATCTGAAATATGTCCAGTCAGTTTGCTTCGGGTAGTATTTGAGGAAATAGTTATAAAGAAGTCGACAACGTCCGGGATTTTGTCCATATCTGTGGGCCAGTATGTAGGATTTCCCGTTGAATGGTAATTAATTAGCATTGCCTTTTTTCATAGATTGAGGAGTTTTCTTCCTCTTGTATTTTTTAATCTTGATCCCCAGATTTTGTTCCTTGCGTTGAAATCTCCGCCTATTATGAATTTATTTCCAAATTTTCGGAAGTTACTTTTAAAATCGTTTTGTTTCAGCCTATAGCTAGGAGAACAATATGCCGCAGCTACCGTTATCTGGCCGCTGCTTGTTTTTATGATTACGGATATGGCTTGTATTTCACACGACTGGTATTCTTCACCTTTATCGTGGTTAACATTTTCCTTGATTATAACTGCAGCCCCCTTCTTGCTGTATTGTGCGGATGTGGGGAATGATATGTCTTGTATCCTTGCAGTTTATATTTTGTTCCAATTTTGAAATGTGTCTCGGAGACTAGACAATAGACATATCTTATATATCGAGAGTCACTTGCAATTCGTCTTTGCGATTCTCGAGACCATTGGCATTCCATAATAAGAGTTGTATGTTTTCAGCCACTAGGAACTTTTAAGTACAGTTCTTTTATTACTGTTTTGTTTTTCAAGGAAAGATATTCTTTCCAGAATTTTCTTATTATTCTTTTCCATATCTTTCATTCAGTTGAGAATTCTTTGCATAATATCCTCCATGGCATTGCTGCAAGGCTTGCGGTCTCGGATTGGTTTGGCAACGTTGCTCGAAGTAACCTGCGCATAGGTTTTCTTTGGACCTGTTATGGGACTTATGTTCCCATTTTTTCTTGAGGGTAGATTTTCTTCAGCTTTATCTGATTTTTTATTCTTTTGGGCCAGTTATAAATTCAGTAAAAGCATAAACATTCTTTTGTAAACCGATATAACTTGCTGTGACTGTGCAACTCTTGGCTAAGGGTAAAAATTAAGGACTACCACAGCCTACATTAAAAAAAATGTTCCTTGATGGTGGTCTAGGCCGGGTTTAGCTACATACATAGTCCCATTTGATTATGGCGTCAACATTTAAGACTCTCCTTTTAAAATTCCTTTGCCAATGAAATATTTTTTTATTTTGTTTGTTGCTTTTAACACTTTATCCCACCATCCCCCAACAGATTGAATAATAAAACATGATACACAACTCTTAATACAATGCGTAATTTTATTTGTATATTTGTATATTTTTGTCTTTTTGTATGATCAACATAATCATGTTTGTATGTACACCTACTAGTTTTTGTAAAATTATTAAAAAAAACTACGTTATTTAAAAACAAAAATATTCTAATATATTTAATGAATTAAACTATAAAACAATAAAAACTAAGCCATAATCACTATCATATTATACTACGCAAATTAAAAACAACTACAAAGAGTATCTAACAAGATTATTTTCCTTGTGTATGTATGGAGAATTAAAATGGAGAATAACATTTCAATAATTTTTGTTTTAGTAAATCACACAAAGAAAAAAAGAAAAATTTTATAAATATTAATATAGACTAAAAAGAAACAGAGAGAAAATCTAAGATTAACTAAAGTAATTAGTGGCGTTAACTATATCAGGTAAACAAATATAAGCCAGCTTGTATTCATGCTAAAGACAATAAAATATCATTTGTTTGATAAAACAAGACCAGGAAGCAGACATTATGCAGCCACAATAATTGTAATGGTATTTTTTGGTAACACTTATAAAACTCCGCAAGAGTAAAATAATATAATTGAGAGTCTCCACTAGATACGAAGCTTAACCGGCTTTTTGCGTTTGCTTCGAGCGTTGATACGCTTCGTAGGCTTCTACTTCTTTCTTTTCCTTTTTCTTGTTACGGTGTTCGAATTCAAGCCGGTGCGAGATGATACGCTCGACAATGCGTTCCGTTGTCATCGTATTGCCAGAGTCTAAAAGCACGAAAATGCCCTTGGTCTTTGGAACGGCGTAGGGGTCTGTTTTCCCATCGTCTAACGCGATCGGTGTTTGTCCGTGGCACACGACATTCACCTTAAAGTGATCTATGAGATCTTCAGTGACGCAGTAGGGCGCTCCAATGACCACTTCATTGACGTACTGTAAGAGAAAAACAAATTGTGGTTTCATTACTTTGATCAGCCAAATTCGTGTTCATTGAAAATGTATGTATGAATGATTTAAATTTATGTATACCCTACCAAGTAGTTAACAATATGAATAGTATGTAATTATATAATATTTATTTTAAATTTGCATGGGCCTAAACTGTATGTATGTATGTATGTATGTATGGGCCTAAGCTTGTGTACAACGATCATATCTGGTCAGGTGCACCAACAACTTAATTTCACCTACTAGACATAATTCAGAAGCGCGCGATAAAACTTATAGGCAATAGAAATATAGCGGAGTCTATTGATCCGCTTGAACATCGCAGAAATGTTTCTTGCCTTTCCTTATTTTATCGATATTTTCACCAAAATCGCTCTGAAGAAATAGCTAACTGCATTCCGCCCCTTCAACAATTCTCTCGCAACACCAGTCACACATCGAATGCGCATCAGTTCACCTTTAAGCCTACTTTCGGACGTACTGTAAAATATAGATATTCTGTTGTGAGTCGAACAACGAGCATTGCATTGCCTCACACGATTTTCCCCCACAATTGTTTAAAACCAAAGTGCACCAGCATCTCTTCTCTATCCTCCCTATATTAACCCTTCCACTCGTGCTGTGCATTCGCATTTTAAGGGAACAAAACCCCTTGAGCACGAATTAATTAAAAAAAAATATATTATTATTATTATTGTTATGTTTTATTAACAAGTAATGATAAAATTACGTGCTAATACATACTAATATTAGCGAGCATAGTTGCGAGGACTATTAGCTCTATGATATTCACCCCTATCATGGAATCCGCCGGGGGGAATTGTTCACGGAAAAGAATATTTTGGTATCGTCGAATCCGAAAAGTGAACAGAAATCTGAAAAAAAAAAAACCACACCCTACCAATAGTATTTGTTAATATTATGTATCTACCTACCTATATGACATAATAACTGTTCAATTTGCGGATTCGACGATACCAAAATATTCTTTTCCGTGAATAATTCCCCCCGGCGGATTCCATGATAGGGGTGATTGTATTTGATTTTACACTCATATATCCTCAAATTCTAAAAATTCGTTAATTAGGTTGATATTTTCATGATTTGTAACTTTTAGCAATTCATTATATTTTATTTTAAATGTGCATTAATATGGATCGAAAGGGCACAAACAGGAAAACAAATTAAGAAGCAGTGGATTTGTCAAAAGTAATCACTGCGTAAAATCGCAAACTGTCGGTTACTCTTACCGATTCAAATATGTTACAATGACTATAACAGAAGCTTACAAAATATTCAAATTAAAAGCGTCTATAAATAGGTTCGACTGAAACGGATTTGTTTTAAACATAGTCTAGTGAACGAAGCATGCAAAATGATGCATCGATATGTTGGGAGTACATTAAGTTCACAAAGAAAGATTCACCTCTAATCTACGTTCACGATCAGAGGTGAATGAGCTTACATATAGACTATATACATACAATACATACATATTTAGTCTGCAGGAGGGTCAAAAGGGTCGGTAATTCGAGTGGGACTTAAGTGAAAATTTGTTGTACATGTTATGGGCTTTTCGGTATTTGGAGAAGGACAAGCGGAACGGGACCTTAACGAACTTAGAGTGCGCAACTTAAGGCAGTTAGACAAGGACCGTGGTAATTGAAGAGGCGTAATGTTTGAGGCCAACCCCGGACTGTTGCGCCACCTAAATAATAACGTATGTTAAAAGACAAGGCTAGTGCCTTGCTAGGAACGCGCCAGTGTTTAACTACTGCGCTAGTAGTCCAAACTCCTAAAAAATTCTCTATCGTACCTGTCGATTTAACATTTCCGATATCAAAAATAACACACCCTTGCGAAAATATGGACGCGGTGTTTGCACACGATACTCATTTAGTATTCAGTAGCTGCCGTCCAGATCTTTGTGTATATCTATTCTAAATTCCCATTTACTTGTTCTTATTCTCCTCTACCAACAATCTTTTCTCTACTCAAATATGTATATGTATAAAACAGAGTTCCTTATGCACACACACCTTGACCCTTTCGCTTCCATATCCCATACATAAATGTAGTAAACAAAAATTAATAAATTACCTTGCATGCTAACACACTTAGCACTCGTTCATGCAGATTCATAATTGGATAATTGCTGCCTTTATACGCATTGACAATTGGATCTGTGTGCAGTCCAACAATAAGGTAGTCCCCATATTGGCTGGCCTTTTCCAAGAAATCCAAGTGACCAACATGGAACAGATCAAATGCACCCGCAACGTATACCTAAAACCAAAAACACGCATTAATTGCAATCCTTTCCATTTGTTTGAGTTTGAACTTACAATTCTATCGGTCGGCTTTGGTGATTTGCCATCACTAAACTGAATGATCTTTTGAGTAGTTGGAAGGAATTGACTGCAACCAGTCCATGGACTGCTGGCAGTTGAATCTTGTCCCATATTCGATGAACCTGATTTCAATTTGTGATGTTTTAAAATTAATTTGTCAATTTCATTGGCTGATGTATTGTTTTAGTTTGTTTTTTTGTTAGATTTAGAAAGGATAGACCCATAGAAAGAAATAGAAAAAGAGAGGGAAGAAGGAATTGAAGGAGAATTTTGACAATAACAGAAGAAATAATTAAGGAAGGATTCGATTTCAAGGATAGAAATAAAAATGTGAATAAACATAATATGACAGAAAGAATCAACAAGAAAATGAGTAGCATTAAGTTGTGCATGCAGTGCATTTTTGTTGTTGTATGCTAATACCTTCTTTCTCGATTGAGTATTCTTTTGATCCCTGATGGAAGTGATTCTTTGTTAACAACAACATTCGTCCGACAAGATCTGTTGTAGATACTCCAGCGGTACGTTTGACTTCTCTGTAAGCAGAAAAAATGGCACGTTGTGAGAAATTTTAAAGTACTGATGATCCTGAGAAATGTAATATCTTTTATATATAAAATAAAGTCCCTGTCATAACTAATGTCTAATAAATAGTTGGCATAATAGGTCCGTAAAGACACTGTAGGCTTAGTTTATAACGTATATTTGTTTGCGCGAGTTTTGTGATACGTTCAACAGGTGTAAAATATTTAATACATGCATACTAATGAACGACACCATTAAATGCCGATCACAACTTTTCCCTGCTGCTAATTGATTGTGAATGGACATATAATGGTACTGCCTATGTGATAAGCACAATTTCGTCTTCGACTCTTTTGAATGCCATTAAGCACCCACGATTATTAAGCATTTGAGTAAGGTAGAAGTCTCTACATTCTCCCTGTTGATTAATTGTTTCACGTTGGGTATAATAATGTACGTCCATATTCCTTTGTTAGATTAATCCCAGGGTTTTTCTTCTTATTATAGTGGTGTGTCTCCCTAAACTCCCTAATAACAAGGAGTTTGGTTTAACTTAAGATGTCTTAATTTATTTATATACCCTTCTGTTCCGAGTGGTGTCGAACTTTATTTTCGTAAGCTATTCATAACTTATGTATCAATTTGCAGTCTATTTAGCATGTTGTTTAGATTTAGATCATCAATCTTTCTTCAGGCTTGTGAAAGAGCCCTAAGGTGTCGCATACCAAATGAAAAAAAAATATTTTAACATGGCTAGGTCCGCATGTGTGCCTTTCGCACAAGGTCTACGTATTCATCTGGCGTTTAAGACGATTAAATACATATTTTGATTTCATCTATTTACAAAACTGGCCAGGACTTGGTGGAATGTTAAAAATATCCTGGCCAGTAAGAGTCACTAACAATGAAGTTTTGAGAAGAATCGACGTGCATAAAAGCTGAATGAATACCAAAAAGCAGAACAAACTGAGTCACCTTGGGCACATTAGCAGAAAACAAAAAGTCAAGTTCAGAGAAACGTTTTTGGTTTTATTTCGTTTCGATGATAACTTGTTCAATGAACTTTCATGTAACCTTATTTTGTAATCAAAAAACTAATTAGAAGCCACAATTTTTTTTTAAACATTCCTTATCTATACGCTTCCTATTGCGCGTTTCATTGATCACTTTCCAAAGCTTATCGGTAATCTAATAGTAAGCACGCCTAGCAAGATCAATGTCTTAGAAAGTCTGAATTACAGTGAACACGAGGAACGAGAAAAGCCCTGTACCAGGAAGTTGACGCAAAAGTGATAACGATAAGCTATGACCCAAAATTTGAACCAAAGATGCAGGTTTGAGTACAACTCCCTTTAGCGCAATCTGTTGATTCTACCGATTGCAGAAATCATTGTAATTTGACTGTACACACTTTATTAATATTTAAATCGCTAGAAATTGCGCCATTTGCGCAGAACATGAGTTCTGAAAAGAATGTGGCAAAGATTTGTGCATCGATAAGTGGTATTGTATCATGCGCAAAGTTGTAGCTAAAATATCAAATTAGCCTATTATAATACTAAACTAAAATTGGCTACACTGTCATTCGTTCTGAAGAAACTGTTCAATGTCACACAAAATTAGAATCAACAGAAATTAATTTTAAATTTCCATAGGTACTTACTGGTAGCGGTTTGCGGCTTTTACGAGATGATATGTGTCAATACCATCGGCTGTCATTGTGAGATCATCTACAATAAAAGAACGTAAATATTATCATAATACAAGTATTAACAATAGAGCAATATAAAATTAAAATATAACCTACCACCATGCACACAGAAATCACAATCGTATTCATCAAGCGTTTCCAGTGTAGTCACATAAGGTGCTCCTTCGATGACCTCGTCAACCCATTTAATCCCTCGTACCATTTTGTATCTAAACACAATGAGACATATCTAATTAAAAAAATTCGCTCGAAAATAACTTTGATGCAATATGCATTTACCGTTCCTCCTGGGTAAACACTGGTGGTCCCTTGTGCTTTGAAATTTCTTCATCTGTATGCACACCCACAATTAATTTATCACCAAGGGCTTTGGCTTGTCGAAGTGAGTTTGCATGACCAAAATGCACCATGTCATAGCTGTAAAGAAGGAAAAATAGAAACTTGTTAATTATGCATGTTCTTAAACGTATTGCGCGGCGATTATAAGCGTTTTTACATTTTATGTGTAGTGTATTGTGCTTAAAATTACATTTATTTTGATGTGTATTTGTTCGGCCAGATAAACAAAACTCACATTTGTTTCAATCCGTCACCGGAAGTAACAAGTAATTCTGTTCCCCATTTAGCTGTAGAAGCTTATGGTAATAATTTGAATATATTGATAAGACCTCGTCCTCATATCAGCAAGGGGTATACAAAAGTATGAATCGGTTCAATGTAAACCCTAAATCGTTTTGATGCCAAATTAATGGACGTGAGGATACAGTTCAATTTCACGATTAATAGGTAATTTTATTATGTACGGTCCGTGGTGCGGTATCGGTTCTCCCAGTTTTATGAATATACATATATATATACGGAGCAGACTGTATAGTGTATACAGTATACCGTACACACGTATTTCAGCATGCCCCTCCTGATTTGCTTGGTATTTGCGAATGCAGTGCGGTAAATGGACGACATATTGAGCCTAGATACGAGAAATCAGTAAGGGATCGATGGCTTTGGAGTATTCTTTTATATCGGTAATTTCAGTTCTGCAAAGTTCTACTTTGAAAATAAATAACGGATATCGAAGACAGGCACCGACAGCTCAGCTAGCGACCTAGGACTCTACTAACTTGTGCCTGCCTACCTTATATGGAAAGGCAACATCAAAATAGATCTATGTATGTATAGAATTTTGAAGAACAAAATGGCCTATATCCAAGACATTATGGGTATTCATGCAACGTCGTAAGTTTACAATTCGCGTAAAATGGTAAATTCACGACACACGTTTCATGAAGGCATTAAATATCCTACACTTGGAATAGTAAAATGTGCAATTTCTATTTATAAAAGCATCAAAAGTATTATAAATGCATGCAAATGCAAAGTAATTTTTTCGCGCCTTTATTTCAAGTGTGAAATATCACATTGACCTCGTCGTAAGATTACCATCTCAGTTTTCCACACAAATTCGTGTAGTAAGTTTACCATATTGTGGTAAATGATTTTCCATACAAAATGTGACAGTTCATTTACCACGTCGGCGTCGTAAACTTACAAAGTTTATAACGTTTACGACGAGTTTTCGACGTTGCATGAATACCCCTATTATGTCTATAGTTTTATAGATGACTGAATTTTGAAGAACAAAAATATAAATATAATGTACATATTTTCAGAGGACTTCAACGTGCAATAATTTAAGTGCAAAACTAACACCTATCTGCAAGCATTTCGGGAAACATCACTTATACTTATTATTCCCAAAAGAAGAATTTAAAAAAAATCCACGTTGAAGTATTTGAGCATTGCAAGCATCTTGAAAGGCTTCGAGAGCACATTTAAAACGCAAATAAAATACAATCTGGCCAAAAAACACGCCGCATATATCAAACGGCTTAACTATTACCTTCTTCGTGAAACAATTTTTTTAATAAAATGTTTGTTTGCTCGTCATAGCCACTGGAACAAAAATGGCCCATCGAATTTAATATTTTATCCAACAAAAAAACGATCCCCTACTTTTGAATTACCTACGTGACAATAAAACGTAACATTTTCATTTAGGTTACCAGAATTATACATTCCATTATCACAACAATGATTGTATATCTAGTATCGGAATCTACAATCCTTACATATAATAAAACTGTAGGCATTTTCTTTGTCAGCTAAAAACTCGAAAACTACTGGACAGATTTCGATGAAACTTTTTTTAAATGTTCCTTAAGACTGTGAGACTGCTATAGGCTATGTCGTTTATAGCCACGTCCTTAGGAACAGTTTTTAGCCAAAATGTATTTTTTGAAGTGAAAATATATACATACACATATACCTTGCTACGAATGGATGTTTTTACTTTTGCGATCGTCAAACAAACACATTCGATAAGGGTTGATTTGTTTTCGCAGTGAGTGCTATGGTCAGTTGTATATTATGTAGGTATGTATATTATGATTGTATGTCCGATGAAGGATGGGGATGGGGTGAGTCGTGCGTGCTGCAGAATGGCATGGGGTATATTAATAATCTTCATAAGAGAAGAGACGTATAATACAAAACAGGTTTCATTTCAGAATTTCATTCGATATGTGGTATGGTAATTGTGTTGGGTTGGGGTAGTTAGTTGTTTGGATTCTATAGGAAGAGGGAAGCAAAGGAAAGGAAAGGAAATGCAGTATATTAAACAAGTAGCAAGATCAATGAGAGGGAGGGCGATGCAGAGGGTGCACATTATAATATCCAATGCATTACATCCATTATCGATATCGCCACACAACGCAGTAGGAATTTCATTCTGATATGACGTATGCATTTTTTGAAGTGAAAATATATACATACACATATACCTTGCTACGAATGGATGTTTGTACTTTTGCGATCGTCAAACAAAAACAAAACAAGACTAGCATACGTATACTACACATTCGATAAGGGTTGATTTGTTTTCGCAGTGAGTGCTATGGTCAGTTGTATATTATGTAGGTATGTATATTATGATTGTATGTAACAGGTTTTATTTCAGAATTTCATTCGATATGTGGTATGGTAACAGGGTAGGTTTGGGGTAGGTAGTTCCATGGATTCCATATAGGAAGAGGGAAACAAACGAAAGGAAATTCAGTATTACAAATAAGTAGCAAGATCTAGGAGAGGGAGGAATTTTCTTTTTCTCCTAAAAGCGCGAAAACTACTGGACAGATTTCAATGAAACACTCAAAAGTGTAATTTTAAATGAACCAAATATAATTTTGTGCGAGCGGGCAAGGCGAGCACGGGTCCAGCTAGTTAAGTAATAAGTATGCATAGAACACTACCGCATAAATTGAGTTCTGTATTTAATTCATCTGCCACGTGCTGTCAGCACTTTGATGAAAAATATTCCGTTCTTTTTTGTTTGCTAATATTGAATGCACGCTTCATGATATGAGTAACATTGAAACTTTAATTTCTTATTACTAGCTAGCTGGAGCAAGCGGTGCGGCGGCGTAAAGACCATTAAATAGCGAGACAGAAACTCTTTAATTGTATTCGTTTCTGCCGTCGTCCGAAACCTATAGCTCGATCAAAGTTCATATTCAAAACAGGCAGCATTCGAAATGTCAATAATATTTAAGTAGTTCACTGATGGCTTGAATTTGAATGTTAAGTTCAATCGCACTGCTAGTGTTTTATTTATAAACCTGTTTTAACAGACTATAAACAAACATAAATGTAAACTAAACAAAATGAGCAGTCATACATACGAGTACAGCACGTTGAATGATGTAAGCGTATACAAGCTAGTGTAGTCAAATAGATCCCTGCATTTCGGATACCTTGAATAAAGATATAGATAATATTTTGTAAACGAAATAAGACCCTTCCGCTTGGTATGATACAGATGTACCCAACACATATACATATAAACAGTTGGGATACTAGAAACCCTAGACCCTAAATGGTAAACAAACAGAATTTAAGACAATTAACCGATTTCATACGTTCGCACCACCCTAGCGTTAATTTTAGAACAGGAAATGCTGTATAATGAACAAAATCTGCTTGTAAATAATTATGACTGTTATCGAGTCATTAACCGAATAAATACAAAGGAACGAGTAGTTTCTAAAATTATAAGTTGTAAGACTTCGCTAATGAATCTGTACGGGTTTTCATACGAGTAATTGCAAATTTGGTTTGCTTTTTAAACTGCTGGCTTATGAGCAATATGTCTGGCTGAATGTTTAAAAGGAATATCCTTATAGAAGGTTGAATCAATTTCGATTTCATATAGTAGAGAGCTTAAACAAAGTGAGCCTAGAAAATGTAGTCGATAGAAGTGAAATATCATAAAGCTCGATAAATAGTTAAGATGAGGATGCTTACCGTAGATCACAAGCATTTATGTAGTAGTAGTAGTAGTAGTAGTAGTAGTAGTAGTTATATGCAAATTGTAATGAGAACTCGGCATACTTGCACACACAGTCAGTCATGGCTCAAAGGGCCTATACTCGGACTAATTATTCTTAATACGAAAGCTCTTATGGGTTCTTTACGAGAGTAAAATAACTAACCTATGTATATACCTATCGATCGAGCTTTAAATTTGGATGATACATATGTAGAAGAACAAAAGCCTACAGAGCCGCCAACCTGCCAAGCTATTTACAGCAGCTGGAGGTGACTTGGAGATCATATCCCAAAACATTTTTAGGAGGTAGCCGTAAGAAAAAGTTTTAAAAAATTTGAATTGAGTTGAGAGAACCAAAAGGGGGAAACAATATTTTGAAACCACCTATAAGCATAACATATCTAATGAAGAAAGGAGTGGTGTTTCCCGAATGGCCAGTTCCTAAATCTAAACCATCAGTGATGTTTTTGTTATTTCCGCTGAAATTTGCTTGGATAACATACTGGCTTTACTTTAGCGTTTAAATTATAATGGACGCCGACTGAAACGCTATCTGGAAGTCAAATTTTCGGCCACTTTACACCAGTCGCTAAGAGAAGCTAACGCCGCCCGGCCGGCCGTATATGAACAAAAGTGGCGAATATTGACATCCAAGTGATCCAAAGTGGATGTCAATTCACAGGTCCATTACGCGAACCTAAGCAATTGTCGAATATTCCCCGCAATAAATTGATGATGTCGCGCACAATGTAACATGTTGCGCCGTCTTGTTGAAGGGAAAGCTTTTCCATAACAACAGCATTCAATTAAGCAACGATAAAGCCAGCAATCATAGCTCCATTGACTGACATGCTATTCAGTCGGCTCAACCAAAAATTAGCGTAATCGCTTAACATAATTTTTCTTGAAAATGGAGAGCAATTGCAATATTAGACGATTCTTTTTCCAGAGCAGAGCCCGCAAATAAAAGTTCCTGTTTCTTTTTTAGGTAAGATACATCGGAGCTCTTGATGGTCCCATGAAATGGAGTCCGATAGGACTTATTTGGACTCGTCTGGGCGCATAGTGCGGGGGCGGAGCGACTGCGAGCAGCCCAACTGGATGCGAGTGGCACTTTTAAGAGTGAGATGAAGTACAAATCTTGTGTTTGGACTTTATTTTGCTATTACTTTTGTCTGGACTTGTTTTTTTTTCGTTTAGTTTAGAGCATGACCAGAGCGAACACTATGAGCTCAGAATATTTCGACTAAGAAGTCTGAAAATCAGAGCGATGCGAATTCTGGTAAAGATAAAGAAAGTCGATCTTATGGCAGCTGTCATAATTAAATCAGATCGTTCGGTTCAGTATGATCTACTACTGAATCTTGTAAGCTCGTAAGGCGAAATCTTTCCGCAAAATCTTTCATAAAGTGAATGGGCAGAGTTATATTGCTGTGCACTATGGCGAATCAACTCATAGCTTCAACCAATGCAAATATACATACATACCTAACCAACCATCATCTTAAATCTATTACTGCAGTTAACTAGTTATCAATACAAACGCTTCTAGAACGTGTTGCTTATCAACCACAATAGAACACAATAAAGTATTCAACTAACATTTAACAAGCCTAATCAAATGTCATTCACACAGCATCCGGCTCCCTGGAAATTATACCAAATTCGCCTCCAACGCAAATTTAAACGAAAAGAACAAAGTTTAAGGTTATCACCACTTATCTGTTTAAACTAATAATATAGTAACCTTTTAGACAAATTATGTTCAACCTTATTTAAGGGGGTGTACGAGCGGAGTGTTCTTGTCATAATTACGTCAAAGCTGAAGGTGGGTCTGCCATTTCATGATTATTATCTTTAGAATTTCGGGGTGGCGTGGTATTGCACTTAAAATACCCAAATTGATAATAATCAAATCGAAACACTTCAACAAACAACAAAAAAAAAAAAAAACAATGCAAACAGCAAGTTAATGTTTCGGTTTTTTTTATCGATTTTCTAATGATGAAACTTTATTGAAACTAAATTACTTTATTGAAACTAAAACTCAAATATAAAGATAAATTATTGCATATATAGAATGCGAATAGACAATGAGTCAGTAAAGATTCATTTAAATTTGTTGTCTGTTAATGTTATCTTAATATATAATAGTACGTCTAGTCATAGAATTTATCGATTTCGTTTAAGGGAAAGGTATTATGTATACGTTACATGAGTCATGGTGCTTTTATCGACTTATTTTATTATGAAAACACACAAGAAAAAAATAGCAAGTATACGTCACCGTTTCAAATTTTCTCAAGGAAAAAAGTTTATTTTAAATAATTTACGCTTGACTTAGGAGTTCATGGGAATTCTATGACAGACAGTGGCGTTTGGCTGTCTGCATCTAAATAAATTATTATTAAATGGTCAGCTTTAGACATTGAGTAGACAAAATGTATTATAGCAATTAAATTTGGTTCTCTATTTTTTTTTGTTTATTAAATTTTCAAGGCCAAATAACAATTGTTTATTTTGAGCTTATTGAACTATCGACAATTACTTCCTAAAAACGAACAAACACTTAAGGGTACTATTAGTTGCGTCGATTTAAGTTTAACCGATTTAAGTTAAGCAGTAACTGACTGAACAGAGTACTATCTGTAGTTGCATTTCGTTATGTTCCAAAATTGAATTCGTGTGTATTCAATATTTGACAGCTCGTGCGAGTACATTGAGTTCAGGAATGTAATTCACCGTCGGCCATTTTATCAATTACTGACAAAGTATTAGACCCTTATTGCGATTATCGATTACCAATCGACTCGATAATTATTATCAATTGCGTATATTATTTTTAGTGATTTTCACATTGAAATTATATTTTTTTTAAAAACCAAAGAATTATAAAAAATGGAAAACAAATTCCAATAATTGATTATACACGCCCTGCGTTCATTAAATTAAGAAACTGAAATAGCCTTTACTATCAGCTGGGTTCCAGAAATCGAGTGAAATCGAACTTGCAAATCGAGTGAATTCGTTTTCAGTGTTCTGCATTTCGAGCGATTCGGAAACTCCGAAATTTTTTCGAAATTACAATTTCACTTTGTTTCAATTCCGAAAATTTTTAAATCGAAATCGAATACCGAATCGCTCGAAATGCAGAACACTGAAAATGAATTCACTCAATTTGCAATTTCGATTTCACTCGATTTCTAGAACCTAGCTGTTAGGCCCTAGTTATAGCTATCATTGAAATGTATCATTGGAACAAATCAGTGGAATGGTGGTTTTATTTTTTTGACAAGTCGGTTATAGCAATCATTGAAAAATTCCTGTCACTGAAGAATCTGTCAGTGACTTTTCAACAAACGAGTCTAGGTTTTAAGGTTAGAGTTGATCATTGAAAGCAAAACTGACAGCTGAGAATAGGAAGAGAATCAAACACATCAGTGAAACGATTGGGTTCCAAATTGCAGAAACGAGTATCAGCTGTTCATTGAAATCGATTTCGATCAGTGAAATAATAAAATTGAATTTAAAGAAAAGTTTTAGTCAGAATTAAGTAATTTCTTTCTTAAAAAAATTCCACAATTGATTACCTTTATTTTGATACCAACTAAAGCCAATATTGTTTGATTAATCGTCTTAAAATCGGAAAACAAAATTTTCAATGATGCATTTCAATGATAGCTATAACTAGGGCCTAATTCCGAAAATTTTTAAATCGAAATCGAATACAGTGAAATGTAGAACACAAAAATTCATTTCGAGTGAAAGTGAAATGTGGAACCTAGCAGTATATCTTTATCTTTATATACAGTGACTCGAAAAAGTTAAGTAGTTTGTTTTTTGGGTGCTTAACTTTTATACGAATTCTTAACTTTTCCAAGACACTGACTCAATTTCAAAAATATGCATTAATGCATTGTGTATGCACATAAAATACAAAAATTCTTGTTTTTATGTGTTCATACATACGTAAAACACTACATAATATATAGCGATTATGGAAAAATAAGTTAACTTTTACTTTAACTTTTTAAAGACTGCCGTGGAGTCTGAACCTACTTAACTTTTCCGTATACTTAACTTTTTCGAGTCTTTACTGTATATAAAACTGTAGGAATTTTCTCTGTTACCTTAAAGCGCGAAAAAAAGAGTGTGATATGGTTTTGGGGTATATCGTTCATAGCCATGTCCTTTGGAACAGTTTTTAACCACAATATATTTTTTTCCTGACTTCACTGCCTATTCTCGAATATACTTATTCAATATTCAATATTATTCAATCGCGTTAGTTGATCCGTTCGACGATATAATGCTCCAGAACTCACTTACTTACTTATTTAGGTGGGACTACAGTCCGGGATGAAGTTGCAATTGGAATTCAAAAAATACACCTCTCCAATTAGCTCGGACTTTGGCCAAATGACAAGTGCGATCGATACTAGTGCCTATCAATAAATCTGAAATCGAACTAGCGCGCTAAATGTCAATTCAAATGAAATTCGATTGAGCGTGTAAAATCGAGACGAAGCGGCCGTTACGCATTTATTGTTGACGAGCTAATTTGACAATCATTTACTTTTCTGGCCCTCCTGGGGAACTTAAAAACTGTGACCTGACAAAAAGAGGGGAGCTGCAGAGAAGTGAGAGCGTAGACATCAAACCACTCTTGCACTACGCATTAATAAGATCATACCTTAAGTTAAAGGGTATCTAAGGTAGATTTATAAGCAAGATTGAACGCCGGATATTAGTTGGAATATTACCGCAACACGGTCTTCTAAGGAATCGTGTCAAAAGACTCATATTAAACTATTCTACGTCTACGGCGACCTACAACCCCTCGTCGTTAACTGAAAAAGTGATTTTAAATGCTGAAAATGACTGACAAAGCATTCTCAGAGAAAGAGACAATTTGTTTCTACGCTGACAGAGAATACAATAGTATACAAAAAGTAAAGCACCCTAGAATAAGTCAAAATAAGACACTCGAGACAATATTTAGTGGCAAGTCGACCAATTGCGCTCTCTATACCCCACAACAAAGTCAAAGTATACGTAATCCGGGTCAGAATATCGCCCAGAAGCAATGCCCAAAATGTAACCTACATAAGCGTTACTGTATTGCTTCCTATTACTTAATATGTGCTACCTCATGCGACCAAGCGAAATTTCAGGTGGCTGTTGCCGACAAATTGCTTATAAGGCAAAACAACGGTTGATATGCGCTGACACGGAAGCAGCATTGAAAATATATACATCAACTACAGATAATTCACACTTTGTGTGTACCTGGAACAGACCTTGAAAATGTCTAGTGGAACATTTACTTAAATTGTTATTATTGAAATAATAATCAATAGATTTGTAAACAAGCATCGTGACTATAGCTGTTTCGAACAAAAGAATTCGTCATCGCAAACTTTTTTAAGTAATAGATCGGAAAACGGATTAAATACAGTAAATTCAAAAGAATCAAACGTTTAATTGCAGACACACTGACGTGAGTCTGACCAGGGAATGCAATTGAGCATGCTGCATATACTCATTTTTCTGTCATCAACTTAAATTGGTATATTTGTCAATTTATATTCATCTATCACAAATCGCCCGCCTACATTGCACTAATAAAGTCCCTGACCAGTTGTGTTTACACGCTTAATATAAATGTCTAACTCATTTTATTAGTGGGTTTGCAGACGATGTTTTTTTTGTCCTTATCATACTGTGCGATAAGAGAGGTTGAATGGGTTTACTCGACGCGTTTGCGTATTAAGAAAATTTTTTTTACAAATATCAGCCAACTAATCTCTGTTTAATGATTTAGCGAAACGAGATCCCCTTTGGTTACTAGCACACACAACCAGCATATTTTTGGAAACCCTTATCAAAACCGATTGTACTACCCACTATAGCTCGAGTTTTCTGAAATCTGTATTGATTACGAAAATCGTATGACTTTTCGTGGTCAATCGTATGTGTGACTAAAAATAGCGTTGTTAGCTGAGGAATCTCCGGGAACAAAATTTTATTTCATTATGCTTATCATTTTTACGTGGTCGTAAAGGTCGCCTGTACGGTAGCGGGATTTCGATGTTTTTGTTATTCAATGGGATCGCCTTGAGGGTGGCGTATAATATTTCTAACCAAAGTATACCGCGACGACAAAATTGATTATGTGAATTAGGTAATTATGCTTAGGAACTGAAGTCTGCTGGTACCTATTTGATAGCCAAAAATAGCAACGACAACAATTTTGTATAATATCAAATTTTTGCTGACATTACAGTCCCGAGTTCACCAATTAACCTAAGTCAATAAGTCCCTGCCTCTAGTTGGGATTTCCAATTTTTGTCCATCACCTAAGGTAAGGTCTTCCTTCGTTGGATTGTATATATCCGGATTAAAATTAATTACTGATGCGTACTTTCTTGAACAGGTCTTTTAAGCTGACTAAATTATTATCATCATCCAAATTAGAAAGTACAGATCAGGTTGGGGTAGGACCAGCAGAAAGCTGGTAGCCAGCAACGGACGAAAGTGCAGGACACATGTAATAGCTTCCAACAGATTAACGGAGTAACGGATTTATGATTTAAAACTTTAATTTATCTATCTTCAACAGTTATAAACGGGGCGAAACCAGGTTGGTGCCAGTTGCTTATAATAAAGATATCCAGCATGTGGAACAATATGACAATAGCCGCAGTTGGAGTGGTCTTCAGGGCTCGACTAATGAAAGACGCATGTCGTTCTTTGGTTATAGTGGATGGCTTTATCAAGCGCATAATACTTGGAAGTATAATTGAAATCTAAAGGACCATTCACATGGGAGCGAACGAACAAACTGATGAAATGCGAACAAACCACTTTTTATGCATTTATAAACAGAAAATTCCACATTTTATTATTCCAGGATATCCTCCTCTTGGAATAAGGTTAAGTTCGAACGAATTTTTTATTCGCTACTCTGTGGAACGCGATTTAAATGATGTGGATTGTGAATAGACTGACAATTCGCGCCAGGGTGTTTTCGTTCGCGGCAAAAAATTTGGATTTCGAAATTTCGTTATTTAAACTGTTAATAAACTTGTTTTCTTAATAAATTTTGATGGAATAATTAATTATCCTCATCTTGGAGTAGTAAAATGTGCAATTTTCTGTTTATAAATGCATAAAAAGTGGTTTGTTCGCATTTCATCAATTCGTTCGTTCGCTCCCATGTGAATGGTCCTTAAGGGAGTACCATTTAGTTTAGGAAAAACAAAGTTGGGAGTTTTACATTGTCTTGTGAATAAGATCAATTCGATTTTCTGGGGATTGACTCCCAGGCCACATTTATTGGCCGATTTAGAGAGTCGTATCTGCCTATGGTATAAATTTTAGTAGTTCATTCACCAATATGTTTCAAAGGGGAGATCACATCACATTGTGGTGTACCCCACAGGCGAACCTCCAAACCGAGACCTAGCCCAGCATAGAGTTGATGAACCTGTTGGTGACGTGATCACTTCTATAGTGTGCCAATCGATATTTTAATGCCAAGATTCGCCAGTGAATCTATAAATGTATTTGGCTCATCCAATATATACTTTGCACAGATTTTGCAATAGTAGGTACCTACAGGTAGGTGAGTTAAGGGTCGACGATCTATACCTTGATGTAAATGGTAAAGCATTCAGATTCACAGCCACGGGACAAAAGTGGCATGTTTGCATTGAAGAATTAAAATAGGCACATTATGTGGGATCATATAAACTGCTCGCATGAAAGTAAGAAACTAAATGTTAGAAAACGGGTTCACTGGCAAACGCTTGGCTGATTTCTGAGTAATAATATTTGATACGCAAAATGTTGCTTTGGGCATTCGCTTTTTTTTAAAAATTTGAATGCGAATTTAAAATGTACTCACGCATGATATAGATGCGTGTGCAAGGCTAATGACATAAAGGGCCAGTTACTGACCCAATTCTTTAGCGCAATCTGCAACTACTAAACTATTTATAATATTATGTAGGTATATGCGACATGATTTGATTTTGTTTCGCAAAATGCATTATATACAATGTACAGGTAAAGAATAATCAAACACAATTTGTTATGTTCAATTGCCCAAGAAGTTAAAAGATAATTATAAAGTAATGCCTGCACATTATAATAATAGTCGTAAAATCAGATACAAACGTAATGAAATTTCTCATTTAAATTTAATTAAAGTCGCAAATATATGGTTGTACCTAATAAAAAATATCGAACTTTTTTTGTAGGTGTAAGCACATACAAATTGACAAAAATGTAGTTGCTTTTGTACACCAGCATGTCTAGCCAGTCGTAACGTAATCAAGATTGTTTGGAGAATAACACAAAGCCGCTTATAGTTAAATGTCATCACCCCTTATACATTTATGTATGTATATTCATTTACGATTGTTACAAGGACTGCATTTTGATAGTGAGTCGCAAAACAAAATTGCATTCACCTCGTTTATATAATCCTATTTATAACCACACTACCATGGGCTCTGTGTAGCAGCGGATTACTGAACGAGGGGTTCCATTCCAGTGGCAGGTTCAAGTTCAAACTTTGTTAAAAAAAAATAACAGGGTAAAGTTTATTCTACTGTCCCATCTCTCGCGAATGTCTGACAGACATCCGAGAGACCGAGAGTATTTGCATTTCGTATAATTGTTCTGAGAAATCTCAATTTTGTCGTTCGTATACTGTATGGAATTAAATATACCAATAGGTTCCCTTGATTCGTCTCAAAAAAAAAAAAAAAAAAACAAACTCACAAACAGGTTGTGCGAAGCTATGCTTTTAAAAGTTAGGATACATTATTGAATATTCTTGCAAAACCACTTGCTATTCCTATTGTTAGGAGTGTGAAATGTAAATGGGGTGAGAGAGAGTTCCATCCCACAGTGATGTGAAACGCGGTATAGGTAGCAGTGCTGACATTAGCAAAAGCGCTGGGATCGTTTTCTAGGTAAGACTTTCTGAGATGAACAATTCACGGCAGATTCTCCATGGCTCAGATTCTACAAAGATGTCGCTGCTGAGCAGATCCAGTCTCTGTGCAGTGTGCATGCCTATCAAAGATGCAGTGCCCGACAATTAAATCAACCCCCTTAAAGATGCTCGATCTGGGAAGCTTCATTAGTTATGACCACAGCCAATTGAGAATCCACAAATAAAAATTTCTTTGCTATAAATTGTTAAATAACTGATTCGATCATTTATAACGACATTCCAAATCGTATCGATAACGTGTTGAGTACATTCAATGATATAAACGATACCATGTTACCTACACGCAAAAATACAATCAAAAAAATATCGAACATGTGTTTATTTGTTTTTGCGACAAATTACGGACGGTAAATGATAAGAATATGATAGGTTCTCATAATTTTAAAGTCTTCTTAATGGTAAGTGCATTTTTGGGCAACGCACCAAAATGAAAAGAATGTAAAAGACTGGTGTAGCATCTCTTTATCAAAATCACAAGCCCTGTTATGTCATAAAATATGCATGCATGAGAGAATTTTTAAATTTGCACAAACTGAATGTAAATGCTTAATTACATGATAAGGTACTGTAAGGGATTACAATAATTTAGATATTACATCTAGCGATGTCAAAAAGCAATATACATATTTCGAAATTGTTTTATAACATTCTTGGCAATCAGTGTGTAACTGTAGGCATTCAATTATTACTCAATATCCCCGACTGATGTAACACAAAACAAAGTCAAATTTTTGCCTTTCAGAAGCGTACCTATGACAATTTAAAGTGAAGACAATAGACATTCGCACTCGCTTAAAAATAGGTGGTGAGACAAAAAAAATCGAGTAGGTATTTAACTTATGCTTGTCAACCGTCGGGGTACCTACAAAAATAGCAGCAGCTTCTCATTCTCTATAGTATTTCTATTTTTAACTATATCACTATTAGAACTTTGCCCTTGTTACCCAATTCACATTAGGCTTGATCAAATGTATTCCAACAGAGACAAGCCATCTCCAAAAAAGTTGATTGCCCTTCGCTTATGTTTACTACAACTCATCATCTCAATAAAAATAAAAATGACCTTCATCTGTGACTGTGACATAACAAAACGTCATTAGAGAGAATAGCTAAAATGAAATTCATATACCTACACATAAAAAAAGAGAAACAAATAATTATTTTAAAATAACTAAAGCGAACACCAAATAACAAACATTAATTCTTCGATTTTCGACCCGCGTGTGTCACCGCCCTACCTACCCTTATAGTTATTCAATTGAGATTTGGAATTATGAAAAGCAAGAACGGAAAACTTTAATTATTATTATTATTCGAGACGAGAACGAGACCATTCATTTTCAACTTCACTCAAGAGCAAGTGCATCGCATTTCATTGGTCATAAACTCGTCTGGACTAGTGTACTGTATGTAAACCTTCAATTCAATTTTATGAGTTGAGTGGAATTAGAATGACTTTGTCGTAAGGCCGTCGTGGCGTTTGGGTCCTGTTCTGGGGAGGGGAGTGGAGACTGAGTGGACTGATTCTGATGTCTGAGTCACATCACCCGACACCCTCGAACGACCCACCACACCGACCATACCAACTAGCAAGTGAAAAGTGAATGAGTAAATTAGAACAGGAAGGGCAATTCCAAGAACAAGCAAGGCACTGATAAAAGAGTACCTAAACAAGTGGAACGAGGAACGTGCGTTGCGTGCAATGAAAGTTTAAAATGGTCCTGAGCAAAGAGAGTACAACCCCGCCCAAAAATTATTAAGCAATACCTATGTGATGTCATCATCTCATCATCACATCACGTGTTCTACAAAGGGAATGCTGTGCCAATTTTTAGTGATGATAAGAGAATAAACATTTCCGCTATGCCTATGTAATGTATACACAGTATATCTATAGTAGATACATAGGTACCTACCACAAATTGTAGATAAATCTCCTACAGATTTTACACAAAGTCAAGGTCACTCGGAAAACCGGATTTAATTTGAAAGCATTCCATTTTCATGCCCAATCTGTGACTGTGACGGCACGACAGACACCGGTTCAAAAACGATGTAACGAGAGCAAATAAAATGTGCAGTCTCAGACTTACGTGGCCGACATTTAGTGAACAGCGAGTTTCTATTGTTTCGGAGCATTGCCAGAGATATGGATTCGAAGCAATCGATTTACAAACCACAAAAGAAAAATCCTTGTAAATGACATTTTTGTAAACTCTTACTTTTGGTAAGACATCCAACTACTGTAATTAAACAATGTACCTAGACGTTTCGCTTAGCAGTTTTAAGTAAATAATGAATTATCATTTCATTTGAGTTAATATAATAGTGAAATAAAGAATTGGTCTACCTACTAAATTAATTTAAGTAGATAAAATTAAAACAACGCTTGACGCAAGCGGTGAGACTTTATTCACAAATTACGAAATAAAGTACAAATTCGTTTAAACCCTTAAGCCATCGCGGATGCCAGAGCGCTTGGTCTGGACAATTGGAAGCACCGTGCCCGGGATCGTAGAGGATGGAAGGCTGCAGTGTCTCAGGCAGAGACTCTTCACGGGTCGGGAGCCCGATAAGTAAAGTAAGTAAACTTAGCTTCAAAATTCTAATTGCAATTTTCTTCGCCTTATTCTGATGTGGAGCAGGCTCGTGAAAAGTATCAGAATGTAAGCTGACTGCTGTTTTGTTAATCAGAAAATTGCGCCTTATTTAAATTGTCCTTTCTCAGAAAACACAAAGTTGTTCTTTTCTGCGCTAAATTGGTTTTACGTACTTTATTTACTAACTTGATTTATAAACAATTATAATTAAGGTCCTGTATCAATTGGGCTAAATAATTATTATCCTCGGCTAATTTTCGACACTATCTAATTTAGCTAATCCCAGAGGCTAAATTGTTTTCTTTTGTTTAGCAACTCGTTTGTTCGCATGTGAATATGTAGTCTTTAATCGCCCAAATATGAAATACTGGAGCTTGAACCTTGAAGTCTTAGCCGGGAGCGAACCGATATAGGTACCTTCCAGATACCTAGTCTGTTGGCAGTTTATAAGGCCATTTTAGGTATGCAAAAGAATTGCTTTAAGTTTGTGCGAAAGGTCATTTGGAAAAGCATAGCCGACAACGTTTTTGAATGTTTTGAAGTTATTCAAAACTAGTTTAACCATGTAATATGGCAACACTGTAGCAAGTGCACCGTCTAGTCATCCTAACGGAAGATTTTCTTCGCTCGGATCAGAGTGCTATTTATTGATTTTTTTCATTCATAATTTCGACATAAACAATTGGAAATAATATGGTATTTAATTTATATTGTACTAACCATCCATCACACCAGACGCGTACTTCATTCTTTATTGATCCATTTCCATTGGTAACTTTGTTTTCACTCATTTTGCTTTATTGTCTTGTATTTATTCACAGTAGCACACACAATAACAATCGAAATTTATATATAATTTTGCCAAAAATTAGAATACAAAAGGTATTCACTTAGGTTACTTAAAACTTATCGAATTGTTTAATTGGCAGAGAAACTCACTCGAGTCACCATCCACTGCGACGACTAACTCACGAATGGAACTTCTTACTCCTCTATAGAGTTTTTTGATTCGAAAGTACACGTTTTTTTTCCTATCGCAGAATCAAGTCATAGAAATTGGATTACTTTCTTATCACAGTACAACGACGAATGGAGCCACGCAACAATCACCCGCGAGCTCTTGCTCGAGATTTGCGAACTAAAGATTCTATCAACGGTGATCTCTCAAGAAAAGGGAATGATTGACCATTAAACGAAAACAATCCAATTTTAATGGGAGCAAAATAATTGATTGGGAAAAAATAACGACAGCAACAAAAGAGGCCAGCGAACGAGCGCGTTCGATTGGACTGTCACGCCACTTTTCCATATTTTCATTCCGTACCGTACCTATGCGGTAGTACTTTAGCCAGTATCTCTTTTACTCTTGCTTGTGTTAAGAAAAGATGTATATATGTCCCTGTTATGCTAATAGCGAAGGGGAGGGTTATGCTTATGGTTCTAGTTCTCATTCTAGTGAAAACTTAGTGTGACCGTAGTGCAACTTAAAGCCTAGTACGCTGCTGTTTCGGAACGAAAAATCCCATTAGACACATCGAAATCATGAACGAAAAATGTCGCTCTTCTTTTCGTTTTGCAGTGGAGTAGCTACCTACGCACGTACGCTGCTGCTGCGAAATGATGGCGAAAAGTGATTAATTGTAGTAGATTGCTTCGTACAGTTCCCGCACACAATTCGTCACGTGAGTTCTTATTTTGTCCTATAGTATAAACCTCTGGCGTAACTTTTCAGAAGAGCGTTTTTAAACTTAAAAGTGGTGGTTTGCTTATTTTTTTGAGCATAATTACAGAAATTTTAATATTTTTTGAAGGATTGGGTATTTGGCCAACCATACATAAAGCAATTTGCATTTTATATTTTTCGAACATTGATTTTATTGAGTTTTTAAAAAAAGAATATAGGACACCTGTCCATACAGTTGCGGACACATTAAAAACCAAAGTTACAAACATTTGTCTCCAGTAAAATTTGTATTGGATATAGGACACACATAGTAAAATACAAAAATTAGAAAAATCCAATTATTTTTTTATTGAAATAGAAATTCAATTCATTCTTTATTTGAGTTTAAAAAATAAACGAACAAAGTAAAAATAAATAAAAGAAACTTTTTTCTCTAAGCTTAATAAATTAATTAAAAAAACATAACAAAAACGCAATTATTCTTATTCATAGTTCGTATCATTAATAGTGTGTGTTGTAGTCAGTTTTTCAAATAGCCTTATAAAATGTGACATCTTCGCTGTTATGCATATCACACCAAAAACATAAATGTAAAAACAAAGCCAAGTTATTTTATAAAGCAAAAAAAAAAACGTGTAACTGAAAAGTACGAAAAGTAATGAAAATCTAAATATGCGCCAAGTTCTTAGTATAAAAAGGTTAAATGTTAAAAAATTGGTGGATTCATAGATTCATAGATCGAGAATCGAATTCGACGTGATCTTGTGAAAACTCTTTTCACTTCACAGTATCACAGAATGAGAATCCGAGTTCGCGAATGATCATTTCATTTCTTTACACTTCTATATTAAATAAGTAGGTATAGGTAGTACCTAGTTATTAGGCCTGTTTTATTGACAATCTATCTCAGTGAAGTAAAGAAAAGTAGAATTACCAGCACGCAATTACAACAACTATATAGAGTCTCGAAAGTGTCGAAGAGTGTGTAAGTGTTGTAATTGCGTATTAAAGATTCTACTTTACTTCACTTCACTGCGATAGATTGTCAATAAAACAGGCATATTGTTAGAGGTTACTCTGGTATTGATCGAGATTTGTTGTGCGATTTTAGGTCTGCAACACTATCTCGAAGACAATCAGGCAACGCATATCGAGACATTAAATTTTATCAAAGCACAATCTTCAAGAGTTATAGTTATACTAGAGTACATTTTATCCGCCTTAGAAACGGGGAAATAACTTTATGAGCAAGTTATATGTTATATTCTTCGAATACGCTGCTATTCGACTAATAAAAAATAGCTTTATGTCTTATCTGGTAGTTAACTTCTATCTAATTGGCTATAACTGACTATTAATGTTTTGATTCTGGAAATTTCCCTTGAAAGGTGACGTCAATACCAGGGTTTATAAGTATATACGGCCTTTGTATGGCCTTTGGTTCATGAGTTGTAGGGAGTTACAGATAATCTTAGGTATTGGCCTGGGAGTGTTCCAGTGAAGATTGGTCAAAATTGGATAAAGGGGTGCGGGGCTATTCATGTCATTCACAGTCATGGGAGCCAAAGTTTGTAAAATTTGTAATATTGATATGCATTTTCCTGACAGACAAGAATACTAGCTATCTATGCAATACGATTCCTGGAAAAACTAAAAATGTGTACCACGGAGCATTACAATAAAAACTGTTTATCACTAATTTAAATTAATTTTAAACAGATTTTTTTATTTTTCTATTTTCCACTACGAAGTGTTATACATAATACCTACATTATATTATGTGAGTGAATAATAATATGGTCGTTAACTAAATAAATCACAATTTTTTGCATGCATTTAAGATTGGCAGCTATCAAAGTTCTAGAGATATTATGTATTTTCCGAAACACAAAACGGATAATGTCACAAATTATTAAACTTGGTTATCTAAATTGGATTGAAAAGAAACATATTAAAAAAAAAATATTTAGGTAGGTATTTATAATAATTTTTTACCATACAAAAATCATACAAAATGAGAGAACGTCTAGAAAATACATATGCTACTGTAGTAAAGTGCATTTTTGACTTTTCTAACCCAACTGACAGGTGAATTTTTTATCTTCGCCTTTTTCTCTTTCGTAAACTTCATGGAAAAGAAAAATTCAAGTTCCAAATTCCACTCTGTTCTATAAAAAAAAAGCTCACTCAATTTTCCATTTATTTCTCGATTTCTATTTCTACTTATCATCAAGAAAGTACTGACCTGACAGTAGTTCTCAACTGGTTCTCAATTTAACTTTTTTCGTTGTACATCCCGGGCGTATTTCTGTAAAGCGCTTGACAGTCTCCATCGCTAGGGAGGGCTATATTTTATGTGAAAATAGCAATGTGCAGTTTCGTTTTTGAATAATTAATTACACGAACAACCAGTTTAGTTCAAAAATTGATTTTTTGTTCGATTTCCTTGTACCAAGTTAATTAACTTTTATATAATCATGACGTCGGCAGATGTTCGAAAACGCAAAGTAAGTGAATGTGCCCTGTTAATCATTTTTCAATGAGACCAAACTAAATAAATAAAAAAACATGTAAACAAAGCCCCTTGTTCTTTAAATAAATACCAACTAAAAAGAAGATAATTTAGCGGTGCCGGGCCATTGACATTCAATTATGTACATATTTGCAATATATAAATCTAAGCAGCTAGCAATTCTAATTTCCCACATTCCTTTGATTGTTTTTTTTTGTGTAGATACGCAAACTAGCTAGTGGTTTGCCAACTTATTTTTCGCTGTGAAGAGATAGAAGAGAGACTTAAAAATGTGGGACTAGAACGTATCTATGTTTGTTTTGCAATGACCTTTGACAAAACGCTTATTGGCCATACATAATTTAGTTTAAGGTTGTAAAAAGGTTAATTTGTGTAGGTGAAATCTATCCCAGTGCCTACCTATATGTATTAAATATCTGTCTGATTATTGTTTCTACATGGAGATTTAAGTTTGACAATTCATCATCCTTATTGATAAGATAACCGGCCGGCCCAGCGATCCACGTTGCTACTAGAAGTCTAGACTTGACTTTTGAAATTCTTCGATAACATAACTTTGTCAAGTCTTTTAGCTGATGAAATATTGCGAAATGAAATTCATAATTAAAATTAGAAACCAATTGTTGATTGGTGTTGGATACGCTTTATGCACTTAAGGGAATGTTGTGCGATATCGATGTATGGAATCACAAAAGATTTTTTTTTAATATTATTAATGCCTTTTGATTTGCAGGCGACTGATTTTTAAATTTGCTTGTTGTTCGATCATCAGAAAACAGAGTTTTTGTACCTACATTGCTTTTACGCTACACATTCCGTAGGGTCTCTGGAAATAGTTTTGTTTATCTCTCTCCAATTTACGCCAAGAGCATTGACTTCTTTTGTATGTTCTGCCCGCCGCTGGTTGATCGTGAAGTTCTAACACCTAGCCGGCCGGCGCTCTAATGGATGTGGCAATTATCTAATCCTTACAAGGTGATTGTGAGTATCGCACTGATTGTTGACTGAACGATGACCACCTGTCAGCACCTGTGATTTTATAAACAATTGCTTCATCTGTTTCTTCCTGCTGATTTTTAACTGTAGTCAGCGTATTAATGTCATCGCATCGCATACGTTACAGAGTACTCTGAGCACACTATCCCGCCTATTCGAAGACAGGACGATAGCACCATAATACTGCAACCAGTCATACGTTTCTGTGGAATCTGGTTGGTATCGAAATGCAACTGCTACATCCCTTCTGCGATAGTAGTAAAGTAGTTCCACTGCAGATTAATCCCGACTTTCGGTAATAAGATTAAAGTGTTGCTTGTTGAAAACATGTATTCAGTCTGATTCTAACCATATTATATCCCCCAATCCCAATTTGATTAACCTATTGCATAAATTTGCCAAAGTAAAGGAATTTTGTTTTCACTTCCCGAATTGATAAGCGTTTTCATGTTCCAAAAATAAATCTTTGTCTGGGTAGGGATACTAACCTACATCTTAGACTCGAAACGCTAGACCAGTCGCTCTTGTGCGATTAGTTTATCTCTACTAAATGGAACAACTACCTAAGTAAGCTTCAAGCTCATCATTTCCATCCGCTGTTTTAGCGAGAAATAAAAAAATTGTGTAGGTTGATGTGTGCAGGAAAACAAGCTTGTATTGCCTCTGGCCTGTGTTCATGACCTCCTTCTAGGTCCTACACAGTGTATTTTTCACCTAGATGAGGTGGAAACATGACGAAGCATACCCACCTATCATTTAAGATGATCTATTACTATTGTGTACATATCCACAAAGACGCATACAGTATCCTTCCTAGTATGTGTCTAAATTGAGTCATATCCAGAATCCTATCCAACTGATGTGACCGCCCGAAATAACGCTAAAATAGCGCCCTAAATAATATTGTTGTCCATATTAAAATGATTGTACATTGTTCATCAATGTTCATGCCTAACCTTAAAAAAACATATTTTCCCTACAGTTTAGTTTGCCGCAAGAAAACAACTGGAATGAAACATGTTCCACTCAAAAGAAAGATGCAAATCACTCTTCATTTTTCGCTTTGATTGTGCCTTCCTTTGGTGACTACACAAAAATTGTTTTGACAGTTTGTCTCAGCATCAAAAGCCATTTCGCGACAGAATCTCATTTTTTAATCGAATTTAAAATATCATTAAAATGTAATCAACGAATAAAAGTAAACAAGCAAATTAGTGTGTAAATAGTGGAATAATAAATTAGGCATTTAGAAGAATTGCATTGTATCTAGTCATGAAGGTCGAATATCAATTGGTTAGTTTAGTCCGAGGAATTGTGTAACTAGTACTAGAGTATGTATTGATGAAATTGTGTGTATTTTTAGCTAAACCAGTCGGAGGAATCTGAGAGACCATCAGGAAGTAGGCGGAAATCGCAGTCACATTCTGGGAGTGCAACGAGCGGTCTAAAATTATCGTTTCTATGCCTCATAGTATCAGTTGTTCTGATATTGTTTGTTCTTGGTAAGAGTTTGCGGTGCTTTCTTTGACCTTGAATTTATAATAGATTTTTCGTAGGCGTCTATATGGACTCAATGAGCCCCATTTTCGAGAAGATCGCATCAAAATTTGGTTATGATAAAGCCCAGTACGCAGTGGTAATTGACGCTGGTTCTACTGGAAGTCGCGTACTGGCATACCGGTTTCACAGAAGTCTCATTGGTAAGAAACTGCATGTTTTACTAGGTTGCGAAATTAACTTTTTTGTTCTTCGCAGACAATAAATTAATTTTGGATGAAGAAATCTTTAAGGAGCGCAAGCCCGGCCTCTCGTCGTTTGCAGACAATCCTTTGAAAGGATCTCATACAATAAAACTACTGCTGGATGAAGCGAAAGACTTTATTCCCAAAGAGAAATGGTCCGATACACCTTTGGTATTAAAAGCAACTGCTGGTTTAAGACTGCTGCCTCAAGTAAAGGCAGAGAATCTACTCAATGCTGTAAGGGATTTGTTTGCAAAATCAGAATTCAATGTGGATCAACATGCCGTTGAAATTATGGACGGTACGGATGAGGGAATATTCTCATGGTTTACAGTGAATTTCCTGCTGGGTCGTTTGTCAAAGTCAAATCAAGCAGCTGCGTTGGATTTGGGCGGCGGTAGTACCCAGGTTACATTTTCGCCAGCAGACCCAGAACAAGTTCCCATTTATGAGAAATACATTCACCCCGTGCAAACACTCAATAAGCAGATAAATGTATTCACACACAGTTACTTGGGCCTGGGACTGATGGCAATAAGGCATGCTGTATTCACCCGCGACTACAAGAAGGGTGATACAGTTTTGGAAAGTGCGTGCTTAAATCCGATTATACACAACAGGACTTGGACGTATGCAAACGTGGAATACAAATTAAGGTAAGTGTTTACCAATTTTTTAACTACTTTTTCGGACATTTTATTTTTATATCAAAGTTAAGAATGAGTCCAGTTTTTGAACGTTTTAGAACGGATCAACCATTTAGCATTAGAGATTTTGCATCAGAACTTAAAAGTGTAGTAGCCTCAATGGCAAAAACAAAGATGATACCCTTCCAAAATGCAAAATGGTTTAACCCTGGACCTTCAACGTGCAAAATCGTTAAAAATAGAGTTATGTGTTAACAAATAATATATCTGACTGGATTAATTATCGTAATTCTAGAATCTTTTATAAGCATACACTAAAATCAGTGAAGTCTTCTTATATCTCGACGAAAATTGACAATGCAAACACACAAAAAGACATGTGGAGGCAGTTAAAACGGTTTATTTTAAACAAGAACAAAGAAAATATAATTTAAGTGCAATTTGAAAATGGGGTCAATATAAACGATAGTGTGATATTATGCGAAAAATTTAACCAATTAAGTCAATCTGTGATATATTCAGAATACGAAAATTTAATTGAAGAGTGCATTATAGATTTAAGTTCCGTGCAATAGACATCCCTGACATAATAAGTGCAATAAAATTAATTAACAAAAAGAGTTGTCATAACTTCGTATGTTTAATGATGCCATTGATGTTATCGGTCCTGTCCTGTCCTTGTCCGTATTATCAATTTATCGTTTAGTACTGGAATCTTTCCAGAATCGTGGAAGGAATCATTAATAATACCAATTCAAAAAGTTAATGAAGCAAAAATATGCCATGTGTACCGTCCAATAAATGTGATGTCTTGCTACGAAAAGATTATAAACAAAATAGTTCAAGTGCAATTAAATGACCATTTAATAAACCAAAATATATTAACATGGGGTCTATCACGTAACTTCATACAATCGAGTTCAATCGATACAATCGAGCTCTGGCAGCACCTAATTTGTCTCAATCGAGAATAATCAATCGAAAATAATCGATTGAGACAAATTATGTACTACCATAGCTCGATTGTATCGACTGAACTAGATTGTATCAAGTTACGTGCTAGACCCCACTTTATCAATCTGGCTTTAGAGAAAATCATTCTTGTGAAACGTGCGTTGATTATGTGTTTAGTGACTGGAAAGAAAATGTAGATAAAAAAAATGTCGTTATAGCTGTATTCCTGGATCTTAGACATATAAAAAATATAAACTCAGATCTAAGAGCTATAAGTGAATGGTTGAAAATTAATCAGCTTATACTAAATACTGATAAAACTAAGTGTATCGTTATAAAAAATATATTGTCTCATATACCCCCTGTCCTTGTTGATAATGTACAAATCGAAATTGTGGAAAAAGTGAACTATCTTGGCATCATCCTTGACAATAAGCTTACCCTATGTGAACATATTGACTATCGGCCCTATCATGGTATCCGTTCCCAAAGAAAAATTCTCCGATTTTGTACGAATCGGAGAATTTTGCTTCATGGTAATCGTTCCGATAAGCTGTTCGGAACATTTCTCCGACAATACGTAACGCACACCGGCAGTTACGTTTCAGTGCGATGGGTTGCGTTTTTTGCACCTGCATTTGACAGCCACATGTCAATTTCTCCGACATCTGTTTATCGCGGAGTGAACAAAATGCGTTGATGCATGATCGGAAAACGGATACTTTGAACGCAAATTTAGTATCCGACTGGATTTGCGTTGCGGAGAAAAGTACTCTCCGAACGGATACCATGATAGGGCCGTATATATGCAAACAAATATTTAAAAAAATTGGTGTTTTAAGGAGAATAAGACAAAGTGTATCACTGAACTGTGCCGTTAAAGTGTATAATGTGATTATAAAACCCCATTTGGAGTATTGTGGTAGTATTCTGTTTGTTTGTATACCAAAAGAACAGACTTCAAGTCTTGCAAAATAAAGCGATGCGAATAATATTAAAAAGAAATCGATATACCCCAATAACATTAATGTTAAATTCCCTCAACTTGCTAAGTGTAAACCAACAAGTCTTCGTGGTCGCTATGACTCTAATATACAAAATAAGAAATGGTACAAGTCCAATTTACCTACGTGAAAATGTCACAACAAGGGACGATGAAGCATACAACTTAAGAAGTGTCGGCGATCTCAGAATCCAAAGGGCGAGAACGAATAGAGGCGAGCGAACAATTAATTACACTGGATTCCAACGATTCAACAGTCTACCAACAGAAATAAAAAACGAAACAAATTTTTATCTATTTAAAAGAAAAATTACAGATTTTGCAAGATCAATTAATTGAATAAAATTTAGAACTTAACTTAACGTACTGTACCAAGAATCCACTTTTGTAAACTATGTATTTATAAAACAAAAATGGCTTTTCTAAGCTAAATAAAAAAAATATATATCTATCTACTGCAGCATGTCCTTTTACAATGTCTGTCGCGGTAATAGTCTAAGAACACAGGGCACACAGTAGCAAATACCGAAAAATGTGTTTTGTGTATTTCATTCAGTTCGACCAACCAGCTCTGAACAAAACGGACCTAACTAATTTTTAAAGAATCAGTTTATAAAATTGAGAAACCAATCACAAAATTAACCAATCCTGCGTGCTTTTTCTTCCTCACAGTGGCAGAGACAACTCAAAATCAACACTAGAGAACCCCGTTGTTGATTTTGAAGATTGCTTGGAATTGGTGAAGAGCCAGGTGATGCCTCTAATCAAACCAAAGCCTTTTACGCTTAAACAACACACTATTGCCGCCTTTAGTTACTATTTCGAACGGGCTATTGAATCTGGTTTAATCGATCCATTCGCTGGCGGTGAAATCACTGTAGAGGACTACCGCAAAAAGGCGCGAGAAGTATGCGCCATTCCTAACGATGATCAAGCTTTCATGTGCTTTGACTTGACCTTCATCTCTGTGCTTTTACGAGAAGGTTTTGGACTCTCAGACACAAAGAAAATCAAAGTAAGATATTTCAATATAACATTCGTTTCGCTTCTCCTTACCAGATGTTACTTCTTTTAATTTTCAGTTATATAAAAAGATTGACAATCACGAAATTTCATGGGCACTCGGCTGCGCCTATAATGTGTTAACCAACGATGAGCGTTTCCAAGCATAATCACACTCTGTGTTCCCACGTGCATGTCCGTAGAAAACAAGCGATACGATTGGTGCCTTACTGTAATGAAATTGGATTCACTATTGCTTGTTCAACGCCCGCCCATCAACAACAAGATATTGGACTAGTCGGTTGGCTAATTTGATTTTCGTGAAACACAACGAAGCACAAGCACCTACCATTCGTGTATTTTGTTTTTATGTACTCCCGCATATCAAATCACACCTTCACTTATTTCCAGCTGTGAACAATTTAAGCGTTGTTCCAGTTTAACTATTAGAATTCCATTTTATTTCTAAATTATGTTATTGTAATTTTATGCTTTTGACGAAAAGTCAAAGAAAACAAATGACAAACTAATTGTATTACCACGTGTTGGTAACCCTTACTCAATTGGTTTTAATTTTTTTTCTGGTTTTATAAATGTTGTCTTTAGTGTAAGATATCGATCGGTTTAAACGCGTATTCAGTTTGTATTTGTAACATGTAATAGTTTAATTGTAAGTTTCGTTTTGTGAAGAACTTAGCTAAATTTTAGAAGACTTTTTTTTTTAGAGGGAATTAATAAAGAGAACTTTGTTTTCTTGTTTATTTGTTAAAATAGTGTATTGGATTAACTTGGTTTAAACAACAATTTGAAAGGCGTGAAGGTAACAGATCTAAACTGACTAAAGACGTGAATCTGATACAAAAGCTTATGTTGAAGTATTTTCTAACATCAAATAAGCAAGAAGTACTCCGTAAACGATTCGGGCATTGCTTTCTAGGAGGTCTGACACAAACAGTGCATTAAAACTTCTCCGAGTAACGTTAGTCGGTGATCTAGGGAAGAGAGTTGAATCTGGCTGGAACTTATTGAGGACGACATCTTATCACTTTCATACAAAAAGTATTTAATTTACCTCTAGATCTGTGTTCCTTTTTAAGGAAGAACACTTAGATCTGCGCTGTATTCAGGAAGATTTGGCCCAAAAATATAACTTCTAATCAATCGAACTCGTACTAATACGGCAACATTCGTTGCAATCAGTACGGGGGACATTCAACCAGCCAACCACTACGGCACTTTTAACAATAACAAAACAAAACGTACAACACTGTCCAACGACGAAACGTAATGGGAATGCGTCCCAAGGAGAAAGAAAGGCGTATCGACTGAGAAATGGCACAGGACAGTTTAAATAAGAGTTACGGCAATTGACCTACTTGTGGCGAATACTGACTGATTCCCTGATATCTGCGGATTCATCACGGTCGGACCGCTGGAACATCTTCTACAAATAAATATATTATCGACTCGATAGTCCTGATCACTGTCCCAGGAAAAATGTTTCGTATGTTGCAAACAAATCGAATACAAGGTCACTTCAAGTGTCTAGAGCCCCACTGCTACAGAAAACAGAAATAAATACGTTACTCACTCAATTAATCATGATTTTCGTCAACTACGATTTAAACAACCCACTTGTCTTTTAGAATAAATATATATTTGCGCTACTTTACGATAAAGTTACAAACATTTTTCTTTCTTCGTTTGCTAAGCAGAATCACAACAATAGATTCTACAGCATTAACAATTCGTTTTCTTTTATCGAAAGACCTCTCATGGACACAACGACTGTGCAGTTATTCCTAGACGATCTAAAACGTGCTGCGGCATACAAAACGTCGGATTGATCTTTTGCAAATTTGGATATCCCAGCAATGACAGCGCTCCCAGTCCGAACAAAGTATGGAATATATCGGGTAAGTTCCCCGTGCGATCACTGAAACCACCGGTTTCTGAATCCTGACATGATAATATAAAACATTTCAACTTCTCCGCACTAATCCAATGCAAGCGTCCCATAATAGTCAACGATGCTAGCACCCACCATGAATAGCAGACATCTGGTAGCTTTTCTGGCCGTCCATTTAATCCTCCACTCGGTAGTTGCCTTTCGCATAGCCACCATGACAGCTTATCACAGTCCAATCGATGCAATTGCTGAGTTATAGACAAGAATCCAACACAGCAGTAAATAAGCCCAGCGTGTGACTCCGCGCTTGGTTTCGAACCAAACCCACCATCTGCATTATAGCATGAAAGTACAAAGTCAACGGCTTTAGACACATCAATTGCATCCATTCGATTAATAAGAGTAAGAATGGCAACTGCACAAAACGAGAATCTAGTATCAACTTCGCCCCACTTGTCGCCAAAGAAACTGCCGTCAGGTTGTTGTAAATTCGCCACATACTTCGCTACGGCATCACAATCAATTTCGTTAACACAATCGTAAATGCAGAGGATTTGAACCGCAGACAAGGTATAAAGGATATGTGGATCATGGCCATCACATGCCGCAACTCCTCCACTCGATGTACATTGGCATTTCCTAATGAATTCGATGATAGATTGCTTGTCCAGGCGAGGAAGCTGCTTCATGATATCAAGGGCGGTAACTCCCCAGTAGATTCCCGACATTCGTAAGAATTCCGTCATACAGTATTCGAAGTCATTTTGGTCGTTACCGTGGTTGGCGATGTACTCAACGTGTTTGCCGTAGAATAGATCCTTTGGATCAGGGCTTATCTCAACGTCGTTTACAACGAATGCCATTTTATTGAGCGCAGGCGATTAATGGAAAGCAGTCGTAATCTCAAAATAATGTTTTGTACTGTATGAGTCTTACTTGCTTTGTCACAGAATTTGTTGAAAAGATAAATGAATTTGCGAAATTAAAGAAAATCGATTGCAATTTATTTACACCCTTGCAATATTTTGTTGATGACGTTTCTTTGACAACTGCATAATTAAAGGTGCGGGCACATGGCCAACTGCGCGAAAGCCTGAAAAGCCACTGGGGCCGTTTCAATCCCATGTCATGAGTTCAGCCACTTTCTACAAAACGCCAATCAAACACATTTGCCATATTTTCAATTGACAAATGGAGGGTGTACCCTAGTGGCGACAAATTGAACCATACAAATTTGACAGATCAGCGAAAAAATATATGGAAAAGAAGCTAAGCGCCACTAAATAATTAAATATTATGAATAATAAATACATTTTTCAATTAAGAACATAAAAATAAATGCCTAACTAGTTTAAGCTAATGGAAACTAAAAAAAAAGTGTTGGAACGAACGTCGCAATGTGGTGCAACTCATATAGACAAAATGGTTGAACCATTAACAAGATTCTTAGTTTGATTTCGTGGGGTTTTGAAGTCATCGAGGATGCATTTATGACCAGACCAGTTACCTCACTCTTTCCTGGATCTTGTATCACACCTATAGCATAGACCCAACCAGCCTTGACAGCTCTTCCCCTTCCCAAATGGAGCGTTTTATGCCGCTAAAATATTCTGCAATATCGCAGATGGTTATCGAAAAATTCTGAGATAAATCTCAATTAGTTGGGTCCGCTATTGGTATTTGGGATAATAATTTTAAGAACTTTAATTTGAAGAACTTTAAACAGTTAAAACAGAGTCTTATCCAAAAAACAAAATTGTTTACACGAAACGAAAACAAGTTTTTCATTCCACTTTTAAACGATTTAGCCCGGAATTATTTTATTTTTCATAAACAATACTTGAATTTTAGACCGACAAGGCGTTTACCTCGATTAAAATAGTTTTTCATTTATAAAATAAATAAATTATCTGTATAAAAATACACGTACCGCTTACCGATGGCAGATTTCTGTATGTCTGATGGGGTTCTTTTCTTCACTACCAGATATCGCAGGCCAACTTGTACATTTATCAATTAACACAATACAATTAAGGCCTCAATTATAGCTATCAGTAAAATGCATCCGTAAAAACACGAAACAGAACAAAACTGAAATATTTAACCATAGCATTATCATAGGAATTCAGTGGAATAGGTACTTGGTGAAACTGGTTTAGAAGTTGAACAAAAAAAGTTTTTCGTATGGAAAAATAAAGAAACTTTTTTTTTTTTTTTAAAGATCAATTAGTTTCATAATTCAAAAACAACCCCTTGACATATTATGGACTGCTAGTAGAAGTTTTCGCGTTGGTTCGAACATAACCACTAGCCCTCTCGGTTCGGAGCGGAATATTATTGGAAACACGCACTTTTTTGATGTGACATCTATTGTTAATAAAGACTCAACATTTTGAATTTCAACCGCTTTATTTGACAAATTCACTAACGCCTAATAGGTGTCTCTAGCATTCTATGGAGAAATCGTAGACGGGTTTCGCTTTGGCCCCGTTTCGCAATGCCATCTCCTGTACACAGTGACGTAACAATTTTATTTTCAACCGTTTTGTAAATTCAAATACGCACTATAGGTGTCTCTAGCATTCCATAATCCAAGATAGTTTGTAATTTTGTTGTTATTGTTTCTCCGAAACAAGATCGCTGGTTTATGTTGGCGTAATTTTCTGGGAAAAATTTGTATGAACTGACATTTCACTAGCAGTCCATATAATATGTCAATGGTCATACCCATGGAAGTGTATCACACACAAAGTCCATACCGATCCGAAGTCAGCCTTAATTTTCGAATTCGAAGCTCTTCAACAGCAGCTCCATCTGGTTTCTAAAATACTACAAATTATAGATTTATCTCACTCACTCTTCCACATCCCCTTGCTTAAACAAGTACTGTCAAAATTCACACCACGACAGAGGGGAACTTCTCGAAAAGAACAGCAGCAAAAAAAGGAAAGAACCAAGTCCACCCAAATGGTTTGTTCATGAGTTTAATTTGCAAGGAAATTTGGAATACTTTAGCAGCAAGGAAATTCACAAAGCCATATGGAATATTTATGAATAATTGGGTGCCGTACGATAATCAGTTAGTGGACTTTTGCAAAAATAATGTCCAATGCTGACGATGTGCTAGACAACTGGGAAGAAATCGACGAGGCTGGGGTAAGTGAAACGTTTTTCTTATCGAACTCGCTTCCATTTTCTTGAGACATCTGGGTTTTGTTTGTACTTTGGAAGACTAATGAATTGTTTAAACGAAAATTGCAAACCTTACGGAGCACATGGAATTTGTTTACGTTTGCTAATGTTTTTTTTTGTAATAATACATTAACTGCAGAGAAATTTAAAGCGTGGAACTTGTCTTTCTTTTTTTCATTACAATAAAGAGGTGGAAGACTTGTTAATAAATATTATCTTAACCTCACTTGGAGTGTTGTAGTAAAGTGGCTAATTTTAGAAAGCACAGTGACGAAATTCAAATACCCTTTATGGAATAAAATATTTAGATAAGGTTGGTTAATAAATTGAAAAAGGTTTGTTTATACCTATCTATTAATGCAACAAAAATGTTGAATATTTTTTGTGAGCATACCTACACGTTTCTTATTTTCAAAATCCTGTTAGTAGAAGGTATTACCCTTTAAATTATCGTTTTAATATTTTCATCTTCGCAGTAGATTTAAAATGATTATTTAAAATAAAGAAGATAAGACAAGTTGATATTTAAGAAACTGTTGGCTTATCTATTTTCATATATGTACAAATATCATTATGCATCACTTTCCACAGGGTAACCATTGTTGGGGCAAGAAAGCCCGTGAGGATTGGTCGATTGTAGATTGTAGGGGGGAGGTGGTATATTAAATCCTAGATCACTGCGGCCACCAGTGGGCCTATTATGATGTCCTCCATTTATAGCTCATCCATGATGCCGCAGTTTGTTATAAAGGCGGCTAGCTCTTTGGGTGAGCTGGCAGCTATGTCCGCTGTTGTTGTTGTTGTTCGATTGCTACAATGAAACTAAACTGTGATATTCCATCACTAATTTCTGGTAGTGGTGGATTATTAACCACGAAACAGGATACACTGAAAACAAAGAGGCGAACTACTTTGTGAACACCTATATTTAGGTGACTTGGGCCTGTTCGGAGCTAGTAAAGGAGTACACAGACAGGGACACTGCAGATAGTAAAATGAATGCCTGGAGTGGAATCGGCAACTTACGCAGACCAATTATTTTGATTGTGACATCACAAATTACCTTGGCGCTTAGCCGATTCCATCCCTGGTTAGAGTTAGTAGCTTTATATTCCGCAACAACGTCTCTGTGAAAGCTGGTCAGATGGGTTAATGCCTAAATGGTAATCCAGTTAAAACAGCCGAAAAGAAAAAAATTAAGGCTGTTTCCACCACAGAACGTCTGAAAAAACATCGGAGTGTATATTGTAGTCCTGAGAAAACTATTGCCCATTCAGCCGTTTGATTTCGGCATGAAATTGTAGGTCCCTTTTAGTCGTCCCAAAAATAAAAACGCGCAAACGAATGGATGTGAGGAACTATGCCTAGAAATGTTGTGCCAAATTATTTTTACCTATAAAAACGCATTAATGGAGTCGAGGCCAACACAAATTGTGAAATTGTGATGACAATCGTACACTCCAACCATTTTATTCAATTCATAAATATGTTTATGTTTTGAAAGTAGTTTGACACAATCGTTCATGTTTTACGGATAACTCCAATCGCAGCACTGGAAATCAGCCTTCCCTTAGATATTTGTGTTAGAAATGGCATAAAAGTAAGCATTGCAACAATTATGGTGAAGGAGCAATAATATAGATCAATCTTAAGAAACAATAAAACGAGTTTTGGACGGTCCTGGACTTACTTTCGTAGTAAGTGCAATGGTTCATAATTGACAGTTGTCGCAGGTGAAGTAGGTTACGAACAAAAAGTGCTTCTAAAGACGTTTGAGTGAAAACACAAGCAAGGCGATGGGTAAAGATAAGCACAGAGCTAACGGGCTATGGACCTCAAGCGCGTTCATTGAAGTAATGGATGAAAAAAAAAAAAGTATAATTTTTGCTCAACATTCTTCACTTTCCGAATGATTAAATTTGATCCGTTTAGGACAATTGTAAGTTTCCAGCACTTGCATTATATCTGTAAGCACTAAAGGCACCGTTGGTGGCGCCAGTCTAATAGAATGCTTGTTGCCCATACTGGTTTAAATAAGACCAGTGATCCCAAAATCTCAAAGCGATAGCAAGCACAAGAGACACTTTTCTCGGCAAATTATAGCCACAATTTTTCTACCAATGTCAGAGGGCTAGGCGCATCTCTTAATTGATTTACTTTTCCAGCTAGTTCTAGAACTTAATTATCATTTCCGCTTCCGAATCGCTAAACCACAATTCAATCGAAATAATTTTTTAAAAATTAATTTTAACACAAATAAACTGTGAAAACAATTCACAATATTCACAAAATTTTATTCACAATAATCAATACCCTGTCCATCGACGCAATCGATAATTATCGTGACGATCGCTGATCGACAATCATAATAAGGACCTATCATCCGTATAATCCCTACATTGAAAATTGCCAATTTTCGCCATGTCATACAGATGACCGATTTCGATCAGCTCCTAAAGTGGTGACGTGTAATCGGGTGTCATCTGGCGAATGGCACGTTCATTAAAGATGACTCACGTAGATGACGACGGGATGACATCATTTTTGTCAGCTAGTCATCTGGATTACCAATTTGGAGGACCCCCGAATCATAGTTTGACAGTTGTAACCATGCAAGGCATACATGGCCGTGGCACAGTCGGCACATAACAAGGATGTTTAAGGGATCATCCGCCACTATCTCTTTCGCAGCATCTTGACTAGTCCTAAAAATCCTCAACCCTGCCGTCTGGCTGTTGATTCAATATATTGAATGCATCCGCCCACCCGAACGTCCTCCATTTGAGGGCTTCTTTTTGTTGAATCAGATTCAATCTTCAATTATTCGTTTATGGCTATCAGTCCGAGGTATTGAGTAACATTGGGTGCGTCCACAGCATTTCTGGCGTTAATTATGATGGTTTGGCCGGGCAGTTGGAGAGGTGTTGAACATTTTTACGATCAATACATCCGTTATCTATGTTGAGGTTGAGATAAGCAGCCGTTTAGTAGCACCATCTCAAGCGAAGTTAGGCTAATACAAAAACAGTGATTAAACCTAGTCTATGAAAGACCCATTCGATCACACAAAATGTTTAAACATATTCTAGGTAGTGGCTTTGTCATAATATCGGCGACTTGTTCCTCTGTTGAAATTTGTTCAATTCCAAGATTCCCTTCGATTATCTTCTCTCTAATAAAAAAGTGTTTAATAGAGATGTGTTTTGTACTTCGATGAAACTCTGGATTTTGAGCCAGCCTTACTGCCGCAGAGTTATCCACTTGAAGAACAGGCACATGTTTTAACCTCACTAATTTTTTAAATAATCTTCTCAACCGAATGGCTTCTTTCGCTGCTTCATTTGCCGCTACAATTTCCGTTTCTGTTGTTAAAGTTGCCACCATTGATTGCCTCTGACTTAGCCAGGCAATAGCTCCGCCAGCATACGTGACAACTACTCCGGAAGTCGATCGACCTGTTTTTGTGCATCCTCCAAAATCCGCATCGCTGAAGCACTCTAGAATCCCTTTTCTACAATTTTGATGGTAAGTTATTCCTGTATGAAGAGTCCCCACAATGTATCTTTGTCAGATGGATTTCCCAGATATCTTGAAAGAAAGCCTACCCTATAGGCTAGATCTGGCCTTATGCCAAGCATTAAATACATTAAACCGCCTACTGCAACCAAACCATCATCAACGTACAAAACTATTATAAGCATGTGTCCTTCTTCTTTCCGAATATACAATCAGCTTCACTTGCTCTTAGTTCCAATTTTAATAAGAAATTTCCAAAACGTTTATTCCAGCATCTTGATGCCTGCTTTAATCCATATAAACTTCTCTTCAGTTCGCAAACTTTATCTGTGCCGTCGTTATATCCCTCTGGCTGTTTCATATAAATGAGTTCTTCGAGCTCTCCATATTTGAACGCAGTTCGAACTGTGCTTGCACAGTTGCACCGCTTGCAGCAATGTTTAAAATTGACCAAATTGTTGACATCTTTGCTACCTGACTATAAGTTTGGCTGGCAACCAATCTTGCCTTGTATTTATCAATGCTGCCGTCAGGATTCGTCTTTAATCGATAAATCCACTTACAAGGTATCGCCTTTGCTCCTTTGGGTAATGCTGTGAGTTTCCAAGTCTTATTTTTTTTTTTTAATGAGGTAATTTCTCTGTCCATGGCTTTTCTCCACTCTACATTTTGTTTGCTTCTGGTGGCTTCTTGGTAAGTTTCAGGATTTTCCGTGAAGTTAACAAACTCCTGAATCGATTGCAGATACCAGCGAAGCCTCCAGACTTCGCAAGATTATTGCTAAAGATGCGGTAGTACCCAGCTTTATTAGGAAATCTAATGGTGCATGGGCTGAAAGCAGTGAGGAAGTTCTAGAAGCTTTAGTTGAAGCTCACTTTCCAGGAAGTAGCACTCCAACGGCTTCGAACCCGAATGGGCATTATGAGTACGCTGACGTGTCTACCGAAGCCGAAATAGAACACCTTGGAAAAAAGTGCGTTGGGCTATAATGTCCTTCTCTCAATATAAAGCACCGGGCCCTGATGGCATTCTGCCAGCTATGCTGCAAAAGGCCCCGGCTATGGTTACAGGTAGAATCAGGGAAATTTTTATACATTGCCTTAAATTTGGCTACATACCCACGGCATGGAGAGAGGTACGAGTGGTTTTCATACCCAAAGCAGGTAAACCAAGCCATACCTCTGCGAAGGACTATAGACCCATCAGTCTTTCGTCATTTCTCCTCAAGACACTCGAAAGGCTTCTTGATATCCATATTAGAAGCAAGTGTTGCAATGGAAACCTATGCAATGCTCAGCACGCATACTTAAAAGGTAAATCGGTAGAAACAGCTCTACATGAAGTGGTAGGTAAAATAGAACAAAGCTTACACCACAAGGAATTTGCTTTAGCTGCCTTCTTAGACATCGAAGGGGCTTTCAATAACGTTAGGGCAGAGGCAATCAAACGCTCTCTGGAAAAGATAAAGGTAGATCATAGCATCACCAATTGGCTTTGCACGATGCTTGTCACCAGGAATATCAATTCCTCTCTCGGACACAGTTCAATAAGAAAATCGGTTACTAGAGGCACTCCCCAGGGAGGGGTTATATCTCCTCTTCTCTGGGTTCTTGTCATAGACGATATACTTAAAGAACTCAATAACGCAGGGTTTAGCGTAACCGCTTATGCGGATTATGTGGCAATTCTAGTTCGGGGTAAATTCTTGAACACTTTGAGTGAAACCATGGAATCAGCCCTCAACAAGCTCAGAAAATGGGCGGAAGGGTGTGGACTTCGTGTCAACCCGGAAAAGACAGAACTAGTACTTTTTAGTACAAAATACAAGATACCACCCTTCAAACTACCCAGGATTGGTGGAGTGGAGCTTTCCCTTTCGGATAGCGCAAGATATCTTGGTATGGTCCTAGATAAAAAATTGAATTGGAAACTTAACGTTCAGGAAAGAGTCCGAAAGGCTCATAATGCTCAGAGCATTATGCGCGCAGAACCAAGTCAGATTGTGTTGGGTACCCGGACACTGTGATATTGAGGGTAACGAAAGGGCTGATGTTCTGGCCAAAACCGGAGCAGAGCTTCCACCTAATGAAACAATTGGGGGCATTAGACCACCAATAGCCGTGGCCAAGAGAATTATTCTCGAGAATATTAAAAACAGGGCAGATCAGAGATGGTTGAATATAGTAGGGCACAGGGTCTCTAAGGCTCTGTGGCCTAAGCTAGATCGGAAAAAATCTGTAGAATTACTAAGGCTCAGTAGATCAAGGCTACGAATGGTAATAGGGATACTCTCCGGGCACTGTCTTTTAAGGAGACACGCTATGAGATTAGGTCTAACAGATACGGACATATGCAGGTATTGCGAAGACTTGCATGTCACAGAGGACATAAATCATCTCCTCTGTGAATGTCAAGCTATTGCTCGGTATAGGAGGAAATTCCTCGGTAGGTACTTCTTCGACAATTTGGAGGAGGTTGGCCTCGCAAACAAAACTGAAACAATTTTCAGGTTCTGTAGGGAAATTAATTGCTTGGGCGAAGTGGTTTAGGTTATTTGACCGTTAAGGTTCCCCAGGGATGGCGATGGGTCCAATATGGTGCCTGGTCCTATGTGATGAACTCAAACCCTATTCAACCTAACCTAACCTAACCTAACAAACTCCTCTGCTGTCAAAACAAAATCGTCAAATCTTTGTGGTCTTCTTAATGTTGGTTGGTCTCTAAGATTTTGCCTTGATGAGGATGGTAAACTCGGTTCTTCAACTTCAAAATCCGTATAAGTGTCAGCTCCAGTTTCATATTCGTCATTGCTACTTCTTGTTTCGACTCTTGAAATTTTGTGTAACTTCCCTTCATTACAACTAAATATAGTTTCTTCTGAAAAGATTCGTGAAATGGACGACATAAATCTGTTGACATTAGTTCACCAGGTCTCGTTGATTTCTTCCTCGTACCAAATGCCAAACGATGTGCTTTGCAATAAATGCACGGCTCACAAAATTCTTTATCTAAATTGACTCTTATGCCTAACTCTCTTTCAAGCATCTCTTTGACATGTCGTTTATCTTGATGACCCCACCTCTCGTGATATAACTGTAACATTGAACAATCGGCTAAAGCTACATTTAGTTTTACCTCATGCTCTGATAAAATGGGTTTGATGGAGGCCTTGTACAATGATCCACATACCTCTCGATCTCCGCAAAGCACTGTCATCCCATTCACCTTTAGAAAGCACTTAGTAACTATCGACTTAAAATCACTATTTGAATTTCTGTCTTGACCTGCTAAAACAGAAAATAAATTTCTTGATATATTTGGAACATACCACACACCTTCCAATGTAATCTTTAGGTTTTGACCATTTACAGTTCACAACATTCGAATTGTTCCTCTCCCTAGTGCTTTAAGAGTTTCTTTTCCAACTGCCTTTATGTTGCACGAGCTTCCAAACCCCTCAAACTTGATAAATAGATTTATACAATTTGTAACATGTCTTGTTGCACCGTTGTCATTCCACCAATCTCTTGAGTTTGTCTCTGCCGCACAAACTTCATTGGAAATGGAAACTACAGACACATTGGTGTCAACTGCGTTGCTTTCGCCACTATATTTTGCTTTTTTTAGATGGTCGGCCATCAGCTACCCACTTTCTGCAATTCCGTACCCAATGCCATTTCTTGTTGCAGTAATTACAGCTGTCTTGGTTTCTCGACCATTTATTATTTGTCCTTAATCTTCCTTCTTGTTTACTGGTATCTGTTTTTACTACAAGTGCGTCTTGAACAAACTTCTCATTGTTAACTTCCTTTGTAGAATTTCTTTCATACAAACAAAGTTGCATTGTTAATTCATCAAACGTTTTTTCTTCATCCTTAGTCAATAGCATCCAACTAGACTGAAACTTTTCAAATTTGGTAGGTAGAATGTGCAAAGTCTTAAGGTGCTAGTACACGATATGTAGCACGCCTCATATATATGTGGCTCTGACGTCAGCAGAGAGTGCACAAAGAGAGCTTGTACACGGCATGTACCCATTGGGACCATTCGCTGACGTCAGTGCTACATATATATGAGGCGTGCTACATATCGTGTACTAGCACCTTTACAGACTAAAATCAAATCCGGCAAACGATTCTCTCCTTTGCCAACAAGACCATTGTTTAATTCATATCATACCACAAGCTTCTTAACTTAGTAATGTGTGTGGAAACATCTTCTCCTGTCGTCTAATTAATTTTAAACAAATCAGTACAGATCTTGAATAGCGGATCCTTGGACGTTGCTTCAAACTGCTGCTTTAACGCATCCCCTGCATCTTGCGCTGTCTCTTTGTCCATTATTTTCTGGTATACTCCATCAGTTACTGAACTTGGCGAAGCTGTTTGCCTTACGATACAAATCACACTTCTCTTTGTGTTATTTCCTTTGAGCTTTTTCTTCTAAAGAATCTGGCTTCTTGTCTATGACGTCTAATGCTCCTTGATGGTAGCCGAGCAGATCACGTATCTTTCGCTTCCAGAATGGGCCAATCCGATTCTCCAGTTACTGATCTTAAATGTTTGGCAAAATACATACTTTTTTCTAAATTTGTCTGCACAAATTATCTTTATTGTTCCTTACGCTATATTTCTGAGCTCGTGTCTGGAACCCATAACCTATTATATTTATTTATAGTAACATTTAGTTGTAGTCTCTACAATGTTTTCTAAAGAACAAAATTGAACAACTGAAAAATATATAATTCTAATATAAAACTAAACATTAAAAACTACTCGATCGTTAACTTTAAAGTAACATTTAGTTAGTTTTACTTCAATACGTTTTGCGGTCCAGAAAGGCCCAGCGTGGCTGAATACAGATCGATCAAGGAGAATTATTTCCTTGTCTTTACCCCAAGGACTGCCGGCAAGGAATTTGATAAAGTCGTTTCTAGACCTGAGGCAATTTCACATCTATTTAGTCATTTGTTAGGTGTTGTAAACTGTTTTCGTTGAATTTTCTAGTATAATTTTTTGTAATTTATAATTTTTAAATTTGTCTCAAGTGCATAATTGACATTAGTTTTACGTAAGCCAAACGAATTTTGTAAGAATGTTGCAACATCCCAATTAGTGTACATATATGAAATTATTTACAAAGATATTTATTTTACTCCATTCAGCTTAATAGCAAATTGGACAAACTCAAGAGAGATCGGCAAGAGCCCAGCAAGAATCAACAAGAAGAACAACCTCAGCAGGAACAGAGCATAAGCGATACAGCAATGTCTTTCCAAAATAGTATTCCAATGATGATGGTAATGCAGCAAGCTGAAAATGAATACAATTCCTCAAGCTATGCAACACAAGCAATACCGACGGTAAAAATTCTGCGTAGGCCAGCACAACAAAACTCGGGTTCGAACAGAGATAATGGTATGCGACCGAAGCAGCCCATAAAAACTCTTCAACAGCGTGAACAGGAGTACGCTGAAGCAAGACTGAGGATATTAGGTTCAGCGAAAAATCCTGAAGATGACTTAGAGTAAGTTTCTTTATAAGTTCGCGATTACTCAAGGTATTGATGACAATATTTGTTCGATTATTTTAGGGCAGCTGCTGCGACCGCGACGGTAGTACCAAAAGCAAATCAAAAGTCACCAGCGGATATTCCAAACGCTGTTTCTGCACAGTCATCACAGCAGCCAATCCAGCTGAATAATAGAATATCGATGCCAAGCACACGGCCACAGTCGACGGTGATGAATAATTCCATGTCTCCAGCTGGTATCGTAGTTGGTATCGGCGGCGGCGGTGCTGGCTACCTTTCACCCACTTCAACGATGATGGTCGGTGGAATAAATTTGCGGTATAACGAGAATGTCTTGCGCATGCCCAAAGGTCCAGATGGGACGTCCGGATTCCAGATGCGGCGGTAGTGTATCTGCGACAAAGCACACAGACGACACCCAGCCAACAGCGATAAGCAAAGATGATTTTTTTATAATTTTGGTTTTCCAATTTATGTATATCTAATTTTATTATTATTTTCCTAATTTAATTATACATAAAAATATCTTCGCATTAAGGCAGAATATTATTTTGTTTTCTGTACCTACTCAATATAAAAACACCTCTTTTTCTTTCACCACACACTTTTTTTTACACATACTTTCCGTGTTGTTTTTTGTTTGGAGGGCGGAAAGGACGTTTTTGAGGCGGCTTCCCAAGATGCGATATTAAATTATTTTTCTAAAGCAAAATTGAAAATATTAAATTTTACTCAAATGTATAAATGGAATTAAATGTTAAAGCGATGTGTATGTAAGATGTGTATTTTTCCATTAATTGTATGGACACGGTTTTTGTATGATTTCGGAATAAGTATGTAGCAGTAGTTTTTTATTTTATATTACAAAATATCGACGGGAATAACAAACAAACGGTAGTTTATAGCTATAGGAACTTACGTCTTATATTCAAGAATAAATTGAACGCAGTTTACTCAACTACATATTTCATAATTATTTAGAAATCATTTACTTGAGGTGGCGCTACATTCCGGGGTGAATCTGGGCATCAACAAGCGTCTCCAGCCAGAAAGATCTTTCGCCAGTTGTCTCCTGTTTCGCACGCTAAGTTGGTTAAGGTCCCCTTCCACTTGCGTGCGCCACCTGAGTCGCGGTCTTCGTCTACTGCGCCGTCCTTCGGGTGTGAATTCGAAGATTTCGGGCCGGGTCATTCGCGTCCATTCGCGTTTGAATTTAGCATTATTCTTTCAGGAACTATGTTGAAGAAGTCACATGACAGCGTATCGCCTTGGCTAAATTATGTTTTGACATCGAAGGTCTCTGGGTTTTTTACCAACCTTGATGGAGCAGCATGCATTCTCCTTTGTCTTCCTGCACAGATGGACGAGTTTGGCAGGGATGCCACGCACTGATAGGGACCAATCAGGTTGCTGACGAAAGGCTTCAGGCGTTACACAATACGGCAGATAAGATCTTGTATGCAATGTTAAGAAGACTAATACCTCTGTAGTTGGCGCAGTTAAGAGGGTCTCCTTTCTTGATCAGGCAAAGAATGCTGAGGTTCCATTTATCGGGCATATTTTTCTCCGACCATATTTTACAGATGAGTTGGTGTATGCTCCCAGCCAAGTCATCGCTTGCCGCTTTGAATAGCTCGGCGGTTACGCCATTTGCTCCTGCGGCTTTGTTGGACGTAAGTTGAATGGTTCATTCTGCCTAGCAGCGGGATTTAATTCGCCATCGCCGATAAACAGTTTGCAAAAGTAGTTCTTCCATATCCTCAGCAGCAAATGCGATTCCACTATAATGTTTCCTTGTTCGTCCTTGCAGACTTCGGTTCGAGCTGTGTAGCCTTGGCAGGTTCTTTTTACCTTTTCGTAAAACTTCCGCGCTTCTCGTGTTCTTTCTTTTTTCTCCTGAAAAGCCGGTGTTCGTCACTTCTTTTCTGCGCGTAGAGCTCACGAGCAGCTCTGATCCTTCTTGGCAGCGCCGCTTTGTATGCCTCTTGTTTCGCTGCATGTGCTTGCCGGCACTCGTCGTCGAGCCAGGGGTTTCTTTGTGCTGGTCGAGTGAAACGACGCCGCCTCTGATGGCTTTTTGACAATGTTAACACTGGGGGGTTATTCCCAAATGCACGACAGATCGTATGAAAAGCGAAACTTCGTTTTCAACCGTCTTCGCTTTTGCTTATTCTCAAATGCGAACCGTGGGTGCGAATATCTGATTTCAATATAGAAACAAAGAAATTCGCACCAAAGTATTGTCGGATATTCGCACCCGGTCCGAATTTCCGATTTCCTTTAAAGAGTGCGGAAATTCGCACCCAGTGTGCGAATTTCTAGTAAATCGAACTGTGCTTTCCAGTTTTTCCAATTAGACTTACAATTTTATATTCATTTTTGGAAAAGTTTGTCAGCTTTTTCCCGTCACAAGAATTTAGTTTTTTTTGTTATCCGCAATAAATCCGCCAGCAATCCGTCACCTAAGAAGCTATCGCTTTTAAATGGATCGAATCGCTTTTGGAAATACAAAAATACCAAACCGACAAGAAAAGCGATCCCCCTCGCATTTTGAAATAAGCCCCCTGGTCTTCAGTGCTTGATGCTGTTTGCATAGAACCTCTTGAGAGATTGAAAGAGACTCGATCGTCGGAGGAGGATCTGGTTATCTCTTGCGATTTTAGCCGTCCGACGTCAATACCTAAGATTATCTGTAAGTTTGAGCTGTATCGATTCGGTGGTTTTCGAGATATATGTACGTTTTTGAATGTTTTTTTGTCTGAGCGATGCCACGCCCTTTGTCCGATTTTGCCCATTCTTCACGGTAAAACGACTGCCCGTTTTATTTTTTGGTGGAAATTGAATATGTTTGCCTGATAAAGAATTTCACACGTTTAATTTCTATACAGGGTGTCCCAGTTAAGCGGTATAATCCTTTAAGGGAAGGCGAAACACATACCTCCACATCCACACTCCATAGTAAAACGCACATCCAGTACGCCGGCGCAATGGCCTAAAGGACCATTCACATGGGAGCGAACGAACGAATTGATGAAATGCGAACAAACCACTTTTTATGCATTTATAAACAGAAAATTGCACATTTTACTACTCTAAGATGAGGATAATTAATTATTCCATCAAAATTTATTAAGAAAACAAGTTTATTAACAGTTTAAATAACGAAATTTCGAAATCCAAATTTTTTGCCGCGAACGAAAACACCCTGGCGCGAATTGTCAGTCTATTCACAATCCACATCATTTAAATCGCGTTCCACAAAGTAGCGAGGACGAGGATATCTTGGAATAATAAAATGTGGAACTTTCTGTTTATAAATGCATAAAGTCAAAGTGGTTTATTCGCGTTTCATCAATTCGTTCGTTCGCTCCCATGTGAATGGTCCTTAACATATGGAAGCAGGGGTGGGATTCTGTAAAAAACGAAACGAAAAACGCTTTCGCTTTTCAAGAAACGATAAAAATCACGCGAAAGCGAAAGTTTGCTTCATGTAACTCCTTTCGTTTGTTTCTTTCTCTTCGCAAGCGTTTAAGAAGCAGTGTAGTTAAAATTGCATACATTTAGGGTCATTTTTACAGTTTGAGAAACTTTTATTTTTGACAGCAGCACCTAAATGTATGTTTTTGCGCCTTTTGCTTTTCTGAATTTATATTGATTATGATTATAATAATTTATTTTTTAAAATAATTTCCTTCCATTTTTGGTTACAATTAGAAGGAAGGCAAATAAACGCGAGAGAACGGCAATAAACAAAAGCACTGAGATTTGTCTTCTCCTCTGTTCTAATCACCAGTTGGCGGACATATTGCTTAGTTGCCGAAAGAAGTAGTTATATGGTCAATCGACAAATCCAAATGCAAGGGTCCATTTTTTAACTGGGGAAAGCAGAAATGTCTCCCCAAGTGGATTATGTACGGAGAGTTGACTGTTAGAATTCAAACTATTCAACTTACTAAATATGAGTCTGATGATGAATGGTATAGTTTGAAATAGCTATCATTCCTACCAAAAGTTATTGCAGTTGCCTCAACAGTAATTCACAATTAGGACTGTTTTGGCTTAATTGAGCCAACTACTACTTTCCACACAAAGTAGTCATGAGCCGCATCGCCATATTGAAGACACACATCATTTATATAGAGTACAAACCATCACTGCTCCAGAAATGTTTATTTCTTTTGACACATTAATTGTTAGAAATAGCTGCAAATGCGCTTAAACTGTTAAAATAATCAAATAAATTGAAAAACGTCAATGAATAAGCTGTCGTTGATTTCCTTTCGCACGGAACGAAAATGGCATGCGTTTTTAGAGTTACATGAAGCAAAATAAACGAAAACGTAAACGAAATGGCTTTCGTTTTTTTGCTTTCGCGCAAACGAAAATTCTTTTCGTTTTTGTTGTTACATGAAGCAAACCGTTCGTGCAAACGAAAACGATTGAACGTTTTCATCTTACAGAATCCCACCCCAGCTCTTTCCCGGATGCTGGCAAACATCGGTGGAGCTAAATATACCAGGAATATTCTACTATCTAGAGAGGCTTAATACTTCTATAAGCTAAACCTGTCTGGACGGGGTATATAAAAACAAAAAAAAAAAAAAACAAGAAGAAAGCTCTCGTCAGCTGTCAGCATACATGCTCTGCAGAATGATCCCAATCGACATTCTTGCCAGCGAGATGCAAAGGATCTACCTTATGCAAACAGGCAACCGACAATAGGTTGCTAATAGAATAGTAAAAGCCGAAGAGAGGGAAACATCTATTGCATTATGGCGAGCCAGGTGCGATAACACGGAAAAAGGCAGATAGACCCACAAACTGATCCCCATCTTCGAGGTGTGGACAAAAAGAACAAATGGGGACTGCAACTACCATTATCAGGAATGAAAAAACGAAGAAGAAGATACGGAACATGCAATGTTCCATTGTAGGCGCTTTGAAGGGAGAAGAGCGAACTTACCAAACCGCCAATGTCTAATAAGCCATATTTTGAGGTCAGAAGATGACTGGTTGGAGATATGTTCCGTTTTACGAGCGTACGCAATTAATTGAGACTTAGAAGACTTAGAAAAGCCGAAGTGGAAGACCCAGAGAATTTAGCATAAGTTGCAAAGATCACAGATTCCGTCGCATTCGGAATTTTCGTCGTAGTGGAAATGTTTGCTACGAATTTAATTCGTAATACAAATTTCCAATACAACGGATTCTGTGATAGTTTTTTCGGGGTTCGTAACAAAATTCCGAATACGACGGATTCTGTGATCACCCAGAATATGTATGTACATAACATAAAACTGAAAGACATAAATCTCGAATCGCCTCCAGAGCGCGCATATAAAAAATTTCTTCATGCTCTTAAACATTCACGCCTTTCCAGTTGTGAGTCTGGAGTGACGGATTGCTCAGTCTGATGGCCTCAAGTGTCTTGTCAATGGAAGAGTGTTTTGGCTGGAATGCAGGTCCGCTTTCTCCGTCTGCTTGGGATACCGCCGGGAGGTCGCCGGATATTTCGTTACCGATTGATATTTTTTTTATTTAAAAAACTGGATTCTCTGCCTCTGTACTCGGGACTAGTCGTATAAAGCCTTTAACCTAGCAAAGTAGAAGGAGGATGGGATGAGGAGAAACTTAAGGCAACGGGAAATGGTAAGCCAAATAGGTACAATTTGCATGGATAAAAATAAAGACGAATGGAATCTCTGCACCTTTTGTCTGGCCCTCAAGAAGTGGAGCACCTGTACTGCATCAATTACAGAGTATTCGTCTGCTTATCCTCACGTATGCGATCAAGCCTTCAGTGTTGCATGAAGAAAAAAACTCGCATAAGTCGACCAAATTGGCATATTCGGAAATGGTGCGATTTTTTGCGGGAATTTTTCTTTTAAAAAGATATACTCGTAGAAAATTGCAATGGGTCTTACCAACACAATCATTTTTAACCTTCAGCTTAAATATTTTTACGGTTTCAATAGATAATTTTGTAATGTAGGTATATAAGTAAAAGTCGATGACCATCTCTTGAGTTGCCCTAGTTTAATACTATATTCTCGAGTTTTGTGTACAGATGATATTGTTGCTCAATAACTTTTCTTTATAGTCTCATAAAGATTATACATTTCGAAAACAGTATTGTAATTAACTTTGCAATTCAATATATCTACATACGACATACCCCTAGCGAAGGGTTATCAATGTAGACAGTATCACTCGACCCCGCAGAAGCGAACGATTAAGCAAAATCAATATTTCATATTTTTTACTTGATCGTAAATATTTTGCATTTTATTTCAGATTATGTGTTTTCAAGAATAATGAAAACTGATAAGGAAACTGCATCATTTGAAAGAGTTTCATTGTTTTTCAATGACGAAAAAAAAAAAAGTTTTTTACAGCTTTTTATTGTACCTACCTCCTCCTGCGTCCCTGTGATACAAACTGGAACAAAAATCACACGGAGAATTTTTCACTCAAAGCAACTGAGTTTGTTTTTTATCCGGCATTGACACAGTTCGATCCCCGGAAAAACACAAATTACATCTTAAAGTTTTTTTCTACTGCGCCACCTCTCGCGAATGTCTGACAAACATCCGAGAGTATGACTGTCATGAAAAAGTTTCTCAATTTAGCCGTTCGGACTCGGCATAAAATTGTAGGTCCCTTCTATTCGCCCCAAAAATAGAAACTCACACAAAACGAATGGTTGCGAAAAGCTAGGCCTTGGGTGTCTACCCGCCTGTTGCGCCACCTATTTATTTTTTTTTTATTGACACAGTTCATGCTTCTATGCCATGAGAATGCTTTTCTACTCAATTGCCTTCTTAGCCAATAGAAACAGCGACCGGCAAGAGTTCACTGCAATCACCTCCGGATTTGATTTGGATTTGCGAGTTAAGTCCAATCCTTTTAAGTATTATGTTAAAGAAATCGCATGACAGTGCATAATTTTAACTAAAACCTTTTCTGACTGTTCGGTGGCGTTCTTTTCTTACAGTCCTAAATAGAGCAGCGAGAGTTCTCCAGGGTCATTCTGCACAAGCCGGCGAGTTTATGCCGAAACTAGACAAGGCTTCGTGTAGTTCTTTTGCATGCACGCCCTCAAAGGTATAAGCTTAAAATCGATAAAAAGATGGTGGGTGTCGATTTAAATTTCCAAGATCTGCTTTAGAATGGAAATTTATTCAATGGTGGATGGTGGTCTTCCTGGCACTGATAAACCCTTATCAGATTGCTGATCATGGGCTTTAGGCGCTCACTGATTATTTCAGACAGGATCTTGTATTTTGCGATATTGAGTAGACTTGTAACTCTGTAGCTTCAAGGACCGGACTCCTCCTCTCCACATTTAAAAAGCTCTGCGGCTACTCGTTAGTTCCGCCAGTACCCGCAGCTTTATTGGATTTAAGTTTAGTTAGGATTCTTGTGTAACGTCGTTCATGTTGAATGCCTCATACTTCCTGATAGCGACATATTGGTCATTATCGCCATTTAACTGTGGAAATGGAATTTTGGAATTCTCAGCACCAACCGACTGTGACTACTACAATATTCTCTTGTTCATATGTAGAGGCTTTAAGGCCTTGACCTGTCCTTTTTTACCTTTTGGTAAAACTTTCGAATTTTCGGTCCTAACATCTCTCTACTGACTCAACCGCGCACTTCTGGTTACCTAAAAATTCACCATACGAAGTTCTTTGCGTGACACTCACAGTTTCCTAGGCAAAGTTAATGAAACTATAGCTTAGCGGCGAAAATGTATAATGGATTTTGTACCCCTCAATGTAAGATAAAAGCATTTTTTATTTCTGACGTTCAAAAGTGGAAGAAGTACAATCAACAATGACACAATCAGATACCAATCCATACTACTTATAAAATGCAACGTCCGTCTGTTCGTTTCTCCATAACTCGAGAACCATTCGTCCGATTATTCCCCGCGACCCCTTTATTCCTGAGCAATTCTCACCCACCCTACGGACTAAGTTGGCCACACATCTATAAATCAGAAAAAGAGCTTCATAACTCTTTTGCTCAGGAATAAAGGGGTCGCGGGGAATAAGGGGGATCTCACGAACCGTTAGCCATATGAACTTGAAAGTTTCTGTGTTGATAGATAAGTCAAAATCAACATGCCTCATTCATTGAGTTGAAAAAACGGGGTGCAAACATTTCTATTTCGACCTTACTACGCTTAACTTGGCACTATACCATAAATCTATGTATGTCAAATAAAGAATGGCTTTCAATTGTTATGTTCACCGATTATCTTGAGCTAATAATTATCTTTCTGGTCCATCCAGAGTGTTAGATAATAATAAATTGAAAATAGATCTTATTTGGCCAAATGCGAACAAATTGTTTTCTCGATTGCAGTTGTGCTTAGGGGTAGTTTTATATTGCGTTCTAAAAATGCACATCAAGATGCACATTGTTCATGCTTATGAATGGCGTAGTTAAATTTGATGTAGGGAATGGATATGCATGCAGCGTGCATAAAACAAACTATATATATGTGTGTACAAGTATTGTTTGTGATGCGTAAGTAGGTATGTACATGGACAATCATACATATATTTGAAATCTGAAGATATGGAAAGTGTAACGATGTGATCGCGTAGTAAAATAATCAAATCATATCTGTGACGAGTTTTTATTTATGTGAACTATTATGTCCATTGACTTAGGACTTTCGGATCAGTACAGGTTACGTAAAGAATAAGCTGGAGATGGGGAAGCGGTAAAGGGATGGTTTGAACTAACTCTAGAACTATTTGGCCGATTTTAAAAATTCCTTCAACATTGTACTGGCTACATCCTCCGGATCTGTATAGGTTACTTAGGGAGAGGATGGCTGAAGGGGAAACGGGGCTATCTTCTACTCAGTCATTGCCGGAGTTGACTTCCGACAGCCATGTTTTTTTACATAAAAAAAATAAATAGGTGGCGCAACAGGCGGGTGACACCCAAGGCCTAGCTTTTCGCAACCATTCGTTATGTGTGAGTTTCTATTTTTGGGACGAATGGAAAGGACCTACAATTTTATGTCGAGTCCGAACGGCTGAATTGAGAAGCTTTTTCATGACAGTCATACTCTCGGATGTGTTTTTTACATGGACAGGACAGCTATAATGTTACATGTTCGCATGTGAGCTGCAGTCGTAATTTGTTCATACTTTCGCCCAAAAAAAATAACATGTATAGTTTACAAAACGCCATTGCGATAAAATATTTTGTAAGCTTAAAAAAGAGTAGAAAATATAAACAAACGAACAGACAGACGTATAATGATGACTCAAATAAATTTTAATTTTATTTAAGAGAACAGAAACCGGCGGGCGGAGCCGCGGGCATGGCTAGTGAATTATGAACTAAAATTGAGAAAATAATCTTAAAAAAAAAAATGGTTTGAAAAATGTGTAGTAAGTAGTAGTATGATATGTAGTAGATAATTCATTAATTGAGAACGGTGCCGTGACATAAGGCCATGCGGCGCTTTCGAAAAACGGTGGCGTTCTTTTCTTACACCGCGTCTCCATGAGCAATATTTCATAGCTTGCCATCTGTCATTTCTCATAGAAAGAAATAACGATAGTATGCAATAAAATGTAGGGTGGGCATTTCATATCTTACTATTTCCATAGCCATCACACGAAAACACATGCGTCACAACAAAAAAGTACACCCCATAGAATACTATCGATAGCAAGCTATGAGCTGAGCAATAGATGGAATACCATTTTTCATAGAATACTATTTGTGGTCTCCACGAGCAATTTTCATAGCATACTATATGGCAAGCTATGAAATATTGCTCGTGGAGACGGGGTGTTACAGTCCTAAATAGAGCAGCGAGAGTTCTCCAGGGTCATCCTGCACAAACCGGCGAGTTTATGCCGAAACTAGACAAGGCTTCGTGTAGTTCATTTGCATGCACGCCATCAGGACCAGACTCCTCCTCTCCACATTTAAAAAGCTCTGCGGCTACTCGTTAGTTCCGCCAGTACCCGCAGCTTTATTGGATTTAAGTTTAGTTAGGATTCTTGTGTAACGTCGTTCATGTTGAATGCCTCATTCTTCCTGATAGCGACATCTTGGTCATTATCGCCATTTAACTGCGGAAGTGGACTTTTTAAATTCTCAGCACCAACCGACTGTGACTACTACAATATTCTCTTGTTCATATGTAGAGGCTTTAAAGCCTTGACCTGTCCTTTTTTACCTTTTGGTAAAACTTTCGAATTCTCGGTCCTAACATCTCTCTATTGACTCAACCGCGCACTTCTGGTTACCTAAAAATTCACCATACGAAGTTCTTTGCGTGACACTCACAGTTTCCTAGGCAAAGTTAATGAAACTATAGCTTAGCGCCGAAAATGTATAATGGATTTTGTACCCCTCAATGTAAGATAAAAGCATTTTTTATTTCTGACGTTCAAAAGTGGAAGAAGTACAATCAACAATGACACAATCAGATACCAATCCATACTACTTATAAAATGCAACGTCCGTCTGTTCGTTTCTCCATAACTCGAGAACCATTCGTCCGATTATTCCCCGCGACCCCTTTATTCCTGAGCAATTCTCACCCACCCTACGGACTAAGTTGGCCACACATCTATAAATCAGAAAAAGAGCTTCATAACTCTTTTGCTCAGGAATAAAGGGGTCGCGGGGAATAAGGGGGATCTCACGAACCGTTAGCCATATGAACTTGAAAGTTTCTGTGTTGATAGATAAGTCAAAATCAATATGCCTCATTCATTGAGTTGAAAAAACGGGGTGCAAACATTTCTATTTCGACCTTACTACGCTTAACTTGGCACTACACCATAAATCTATATGTATGTCAAATAAAGAATGGCTTTCAATTGTTATGTTCACCGATTATCTTGAGCTAACAATTATCTTTCTGGTCCATCTAGAGTGTTAGATATAATAAATTGAAAATAGATCTTATTTGGCCAAATGTGAACAAATTGTTTTCTCGATTGCAGTTGTGCTTAGGGGTAGTTTTATATTGCGTTCTAAAAATGCACATCAAGAACAATGCACATTGTTCATGCTCATGAATAGCGTAGTTAAATTTGATGTAGGGAATGGATATGCATGCAGCGTGCATAAAACAAACTATATATATGTGTGTACAAGTATTGTTTGTGATGCGTAAGTAGGTATGGACATGGACAATCATACATATATTTGAGATCTGAAGATATGGAAAGTGTAACGATGTAATCGCGTAGTTAAATAATCAAATCATATCTGTGACGAGTTTTTATTTATGTGAAGTATTATGTCCATTGACTTAGGACTTTCGGATCAGTACAGGTTACGTGAGGAATAAGCTGGAGATGGGGAAGCGGTAAAGGGATGGTATGGACTAACTCTAGAACTATTTGGCCGATTTTAAAAATTCCTTCAACATTGTACTGGCTACATCCTCCGGATCTGTATAGGTTACTTAGGGAGAGGATGGCGGAAGGGGAAACGGGGCTATCTTCTACTCAGTCATTGCCGGAGTTGACTTCCGACAGCCATGTTTTTTACATAAAAAAAAAATTAATAGGTGGCGCAACAGGCGGGTGACACCCAAGGCCTAGCTTCTCGCAACCATTCGTTTTGTGTGAGTTTCTATTTTTGGGACGAATGGAATGGACCTACAATTTTATGCCGAGTCCGAACGGCTGAATTGAGAAGCTTTTTCATGACAGTCATACTCTCGGATGTATTTTGTACATGGACAGCTATAATGTTACATGTTCGCATGTGAGCTGCAGTCGTAATTTGTTCATACTTTCGCCCAAGAAAAATAACATGTATAGTTTACAAAAAGCCATTGCGATAAAATATTTTGTAAGCTTAAAAAAGAGGAAAAAATATAAACAAACGAACAGACAGACGTATAATGATGACTCAAATAAATTTAAATTTTATTTAAGAGAACAGAAACCGGCGGGCGGAGCCGCGGGCATGGCTAGTGAATTATGAACTAAAATTGAGAAAATAATCTTAAAAAAAAAATGGTTTGAAAAATGTGTAGTAAGTAGTAGTATGATATGTAGTAGATAATTCATTAATTGAGAACGGTGCCGTGACATAAGGCCATGCGGCGCTTTCGAAAAGCAACATAAAGCCATATTCGAACACATGGCCCTATGTCGCTTTGATAATGCCATTATGGCCTTATGAAAGGGAGGTTGCGGGGAGCATATTAAGGGCCCTTTTATCGTTCGCGAGTCGAATAAAAAAACAGGCGAATGTGACTGTTTGGTATTGTGATTTGCGAATGTGAAAAATAATATTCGCCTGAATGGTCAAAAAGTTGGCGAATGTAAACTCACCGTATTGCGGTTAGCGAATTTAGTGAAAGTCGTTCGCCTCAAACATCAAAATCTGGCGAACAAAAATGTTGTGTGACTAGTAAGACGACTTTAGTTGATTGTGATAAATTGTCTGTTTTTGAGTTCTAGAATTAGTGAAAATAAGAGGAAATAATGAAAAAGGGTGGCGTAAAATATTAGAAAATATAAAAGCATTGTTTTTTTATATTTTTATCATTTTATTTTAAACGAAAATCGGTGTAAAATTTTTGCGTCGATTGGAAACGAATGCTTTTCCTTTTTGTTGGAAGGGCAAGAATAATTTATGTGCGGGTTAATAGAATTTAACACAAATGCAATGTTTTATCCGAAATAAAATTGTGCAAAAGTGAAAAAGTAGATTTCTGATAGCTTTTTAAATGTTTTTTCATCCGTTCGGCCAACCGTGGAGCTTTAAAAATATCTTCTTGGTTTTCCGTAGTGTGTACGTAAAGCCATCCCTGGCTATTATTGTCGTTGCAAAATAAAACATTTCAACACATCTAAACATTGTTTTCCTCACATTTCCACCAATGTATCGGAATTTTTGATGAAATTTTTTCCATATTTTGTGAACTTTGACGTTTGTCATTCGAGTTTTTCGTTGTGCCTGAACTGGTTTCGAGGCGAACATTCAAATTCGCTAACCATAATACTAATAGGCGATTTGTTCGCCAAGCAAGTCGACTTGGGCGAATTATTCGACTCGCTAACTGTAATAGGGCCCTAATTCCACTGTTTATTTATTGTGGACTTAAGATTCAAATCGTTAAAAATTAAACTTGAACTGAGCAAAGGCCCTGAGGGCATAATGGAAATATGGCCCTATGTCGCAAAAAAAATTTGGTCTTATGACGCTTTTGCAAAGTGACATAAGGCCATACGTTCGAATATGGTCTTATGTCGCATGGCCTTATGTCACGGCACCATTAACGGCTGGACCGATTTGGTTCAAATGTTGTTTCAGTTGCTCGTAATTGCCAGAAGAAGGTTTTTACAAAAGGACATTTTGGACAAAGGGCGTGGCACCGCCCATACAAAAAAATATTCAAAACCTTATATCTCAAAAACCGCCGAACCGATTGAGCTCAAATTTACAGACAATCTTAGGTACTGGCCTGGGAGCGTTCCCTCAAAGTTTGGTCAAAATTGGACAAAACATCTTCTATGGGGTTTACGCAGAAAAAAAATTCCAGAAAATCGATTTATTCTCATAATTCGTATTTTACGAAAGAACATTATTATCTAAGACCTAAGCAATGCAATTTCTGTGCACGGGCAACGCTGTGAAGTAATTAATACAAACAAATATATAAATATTTAAACGCAATAAAAGGAAACAGATTTTAAATAAAATAACTTTCAGTCGCATAAAGGTAGCCCTATTCCAACTTAACACATGTGTTTGTATTGTAGCTCAAGCTCAATTATGAATTCTGATAAGACATTAGACCATATGTAGGGATAGAGAGTGACAGAGAAACACAACGCAAGACCAAAAACAAGAGTTGATAATAATGGGGTTCGGTTTTATTCCGAGTTGTGCCGGATTTTCACTCAGTTCATAACGACTGCTCAATCGGAGATCATCAGTTTTTGGAATTTGGTCGTTTGCGTTTCTAGTGTGTTATTAACCGGTTATTTTATTTTTTTTTTAACACGTGGGCTGGGCTGAGTGAATGTAAATCGATCAACAATTAACTGTGGAAAATAACAAACAATTTTGAAAGATTTTAGTCTTGATTGTTTCTGATTTGGTACATAATCTAAAAGTAAGACATGTCTGATAACCAAGTGTTGGTGATCGGTAATGGAGGACGAGAGCATGCAATATGTTGGAAGCTATCTCAAAGTGCAAAAGTGAAAAAAATCTACGCTTTGCCCGGCAGCCATGGCATCGAACAAGTAGATAAATGTGAAAATGTAAAAAGCGTCGATGTTAAAGATTTTAATGTAAGTACCTTCCTACATATTCCAGAAATAGATTATGCGAATTGAATTTGAGAGCTGGGATGGAAAGAAATATTTAATGTTATCGCATAGGTTAGTCTATTAACTAAGTAAAGTCCAAAGATGTCTATGATTTGGGACTTGGAAAAAGAAATACATTCGTATCAAGTATGTAGCTAGTTCGTCTCATTAAATAGCCAAGTGGTCTATTTGCCGGTTAAAAAGCGAAATACAGTCAAACAAGTAGCAACGCATTTCATTTTTAGGTACCTGTATATATTTACTTTATTACAGCAGATTGTAGTCAGAAAATCGAAATTGACTATACCAACCTGACGACTGTAAAAATAAGTCCTCTCACAAAATTGCATTCGCCTATGTCGATTCGTTTCGAGACAGACAGACAGACGAACACATTGCAAAATCTATACAGAACTTGATCCTGATTCAGTATATATACCTATATTTTATGGGGTCTCCGGTGACGGAGAACCGCAATAAATCCAGGATTTAAAAAAATGCAGCTGTTATTTCTGAAGTGGTTGTTGACTTATCTGTCGTTTCGATTGGGAATTTCAGATTTCTGCTGTTAATTCGAACATAATAACCGAACTTTATTGATTTTGCGTGTATTAAGTTAGTCGCCAACAATTTTTTTAAAACTTTTACCTACTCCTATTCCTTAATATTTGTTTGTCACTAATTTATAGTAACGCATTTCGAAAGAATATCATTTACAAATTTTTTTCCATTATCGTAAAAAAAATATATTGATTTAAAATCTGTATTTTCTATCAAAATTATATTTTGCGTGAATTATAGGGCACCCTTTATAATAAAATAATATACTATAAAAAGACATAAATCCAGTTCAACAATTAAATTATCCATCCATACTACTTATAAAATGCAACGTCCGTCTGTTCGTTTCTTCATAACTCGAGAACCATTCGTCCGATTTTCATGATTCTTTTTCTAATTTATAGTTGTGTTGCCAACTTAGTCCGTAGGGTGGCTGAGAATTGCGCAGGAGTAAAGGGGTCGCAGGGAATAAGAGGGGTCTCACGAACCGCTAGCCGTATGAACTTAAAAGTTTGTATGTTAATAGATAAGTCAAAATTATTATATGCCTCATTCATCGTTTTTCAAAACTCGTCCTATAAGGGTTGAAAAACTTTTCAAACAAACTTTTCTATTTCGACCTTACTACGCTTAACTTGCCATTATACTGATAAATGGATTTATGTCAATTCAGGATATGCTTTTAATTGTTAGGCAATATTTTACCGAGTATTTTGATATAGGGTGATTTGACAGAGGGTGATATATAATAAATTGAAATTAGATCTTATTTGGCCAAGTGCGAAAAAATCGCTTTATCGATTGCAGTTGTGCTTAGGAAGGGTAGTTTTGATTTGCGTTCTAAAAATAGAATGATTACTCACACGACGGGCATTCAGAATGCATAATTGTAAATGCTCATGAAATGCGTAGTTGAATTTGATGTAGGGAGCATAAAACAAACTACGTAGCTATAAGGATGCGTAAGTATGTAGCTATGCACAATTGTACATATCTATCTACATAATATGAGATCTGCAGCTATGGAAAGTATAACGATATGATCGCGTTATTAATCAAATCATACCTGTGAGCCTGTGACGAGTTTTTATTTATGTGAATTATTATGACCATTGACTTTGGTCTTTGGAATTTTGCATGGGGGTTAAAATAAGCACAATGCAAAAAATAAATGAACCTGTTTTCAAAGTTTATCCCGTGAGGGTGTTAGTATAATGTAAGCCATATTGTATTAGTTTTTTAAACTATCGGTACGATGTATGTATTTCATTTCTTTCATTTACAGATTTGAAGCCCGTTTGGGTTTTAGTGTAGTGGTATAGGAGTAAAAATAAAGGGGGTGGAAAAGGGTAGGTATCTCTCGAACTACTAGGCCGGTTTTAAAAGTTCTTTTACCGTTGTCACGGTGACACCGTTCGGATCAGTACAGGTTACGTAAGAAATAAGTTTGGAACGGGGAGGGATAGGTAAAGCGGTGGTAGGGACTAACTCTGGAACTTGGCCGATTCTAAACCAAAACTTCTTACAACATTGTACTGGCTACATTTTTCGGATCCAATATAAGTTATTACTTAGGGAGAAGATGGTGGAAGGGGAAACGGAGGTATAGGGGTTATCTTTGGAGCTACTCGGCTATTGCTGGAGTTTACCTCCGACATCCATGTTTTTCACATGGACAGCTATATGTTGCATGGTCGCGTGTGAGCTGCAGTGGTAATTTGTTTATACTTGCGCCCACTAAAAAAAACAACGTCTATAGTTTACACAAAAATATTGCGTTAAAATATTTTGTAAACTAAAAAGAGGACAATATATAAACACACGTGATATGAATGATAAGTCATATAAAATTAGTTTTATTTAAAAGAAATGAAACCGGCGGGCGGAGCCGCGGGCATTGCTAGTCATAAATAAATTGTGTTTTTCAAGTATGTAATTCAATTTATTTTACAGTTCTCGTCCACTGGTACTCGAAAGTTCAATAAATTAATTCAGAAAACTCTGAGTGGTTTTATTTCCCTTTCAATTTCGCACATACTGAAAATCTAACAGTTGCAGGGGGCAGCATGCCCCCCCATACATATTAAACTGTTGAATGTGTACTAAGTTCACATAAGAAAGTGGTCCACCAAGTCCACTTCACGAAAGTAGTTTTATTTCCCACTAGGTGGGAACTGAGTCCCTCAGTGGACTTAGTTCCTGGGGACTTATTTCCCTACACCGTACGTCAATATGATGTCACATTTTATCTTTAAGTTCTGTATAGACAAAATCTGATAGTGATGTCATATTGACACGACTTTCGACATGTGTAATAGTAGCCATACACCTAAAGCCTAGTACGCTGCTGTTGTGAAACGAAATTTTCCGGTGGTCTCCAATAACACAGCAAAACGTCTGCGAATGCGAAAAGACAGCGGAAAACAATTTGTGGAGAGCAGCATCAGCTGCTACACAACACAAGTGACATGGGCATTTGATAGCAGCACGAATTTGTATTTTGTAATTAAAAGCAATTGTAATTAAAATTATAGAATTTTATAAAATTGTAAAACGAGCATATTAAAAACGATATCTTTTAAATTAAATATTGTGTGCGAAAAAAGAGTGGAGAATTGTACCAAGCAGCAGCGTACTGCAAACCGAAAAGGAGAGCGAAATTTTTCGTTTGTTATTTTTGTATGGAATTTTTCGTTCCACAACAGCAGCGTGCTATAGGCTTAATAATCGTCAATCGGCATTCCTCTGTTATAATTTTGAACTGTTTTGCCTGATCCTCCAATCTTACCCTTCAGATCGAATGTTTCAATGTAATGTATCACAACTACTAGTAACTTCGAGATGAAACAGACATTTTTCATTTGAAGAAAAATCTTTAATTTTCCATTAACTTTGGTACCAATGATTTCCTTGCATAGTTTTTTTTTACCCGGTACGACAATGTGGTGAGGGTATATTCATTTTGACATTGCATTTGACAATATGCATATGACAATATATTATTTAATGCTTTATTTCATACAATGTTTTGAGTTCACAATTTTTGAATTTTAAAAATTAAATTTATAAATAGGTATGAAATAGTAACGTACATTCTATTGTCCAAGTGACAAGAGTTGAATGTACATACTAGCAATCTAACGCTAATAATTTAACAATAATTTTCTAGCGATGTCCGTCTGTCCGCACGATTACGGTCGTAATTTAAGAGCTATCGACTTGAAATTTGGTACGTAAGCCACCAAACTGAGGCTAAGTTCGAAGATGAGCAAGTTCGGATGAAAACTACTACTACCTCCCATACAAAAATATCGGATTCATATATTCATTGATGTTAAAAAAAATAAATTTAAATAGCAACAGTAAAGATAGCAAGTTTAAACTTCGCACATATTGTTTTAATAATATTTAAAATATTTTGCCAAAAAATTACCAATTTTGTAATACTTAAATATTTTTTTATATTTTTACATAATATAGTAGGTACCGGGTATTTTAGCTTCGGCATAGTCGAAGATAATTGTCTTACTGGTTTCAGTATTTATTTAATTGGAAAGACATATATTCATTTATTGGATTAAAAAATTTAATTAGTTTGACTTATATGTTAAAAGGTACGTAACTTGTTTTCTTTGTGGTATAAAGCCTGTTGATCAGCGGGCCAGACTATTTGCTAAATCGACAAAATGCCTATAATTATTGAACTTCTTTTGTAGCAAAATTTTAGAACAGCCTTTTTATATTTAAAATATACCTAAATAAAATCGATGGGCCTTGCCAATAGTCATTCTTAACTTTCAACTTAATTAGGTACATAATAATTTGACAGTCACAATTGATTATTTTACAGGTAACATATCGCCATTATAATATGAAATTTAAACTGGGCACTAAAAATGATTATTAGTACCGGCCTATGACAATACGAATACAATAGTTTATAACATATTTGTTTTGTGTGTCTGTATGTCTGCTACACTTTTTGTCGATCTACTACAATTTGTTGGTAATCTACTAAAAGTAGAATCTCTCTTCTGTATTTATTTATTGTTTCCCTTATTTTTCAAGTTGAACTGGATTCCTTGCAATCGTTTCTCATGTTATCTATTTTGTTCTTTTCATTGTCATATTGCTTCAAAGACAGATGGAAATGGCTAAATCGATTCAGAATATATATACTTTATGGGATCTCTGATGGTGCTCTCTGAAATGTAATTATGCCTTATTTATCTATGGACTTTCAACAAACAAGTGCCTTGCAAGTAAGGATGGGCTTGACTAATGTTATGTATATAGTCATCAACGTTGGTCTCAATCCCTCTTACAAATACAGAGAGCATTGTGACTGTGAGCCTTACGGACTCTTACCTGAACGTTAAGTTTTTAATTTAATTTTCTGTCTAGAACTGCATCAAGATATCTTGCGCTATCCAAGAGGGAAAGCTACAATCTACACTTCAGCGAGCTTGTAGTTTGAAGGGTGGTATCTGGTATTTCGTACCAAAGAGTACCCGTTCTGTCTTTTTCAGATTGACACGAAGTTCACACCCTTCGACCTATATTTTCTGATCTTAAATATCTCGTCTATGACACAAACCCACAGGAGGGGAGAGATAACCCCTCCTGGGAGGTTATTCTATAGTAACCGGCTTTCTTATTGAACTATGAATGGAATTGATATTTTTTCTCGCGACGAAAATATTCAGAGCATTTAATGCCAAAAAAGGTTACGTATTCGCCCCCGATATATTATAATTTTCACAAATCGTAATTTTTCTTATCTTGTATACATTCCGTATATAAAATTAATGACAAATCAATTCAAATCATATCCGCACGCTGTAGCTGTCATTTTGATAATTTCGACATCCATATAAATATTCGGTTGTATATTGTGAGGATGTCAGAACATTAAGCCCCGGGGCGCAAATGCGTCATTTTGACGCGCGGCACCGCAGCGCCACCGCTTTTGCGTGTCAATAACAAACAATGTACTGAAAGCGATCTGGCGGGTACCTTCGAGCCTTTTTACCCGCAAGAATGACGCGCGATGCCACAGCGTCATCGCACGTGTGACGCTACGGCACCGCGCGTCAAAATGACGTATGTGTGCACCGGGGCTAAATGATTACTTACACGAAGAGTGCGGCGTCCTTTGCCGTCCAAAAAAATATAAATTTTCACTCATATGAAGTAAAGATGGTGTTCTCGTGTATGCGAGTTCCGTTTGCTTTTATATGGTGGATTGCGCTTCGAACAATTAACGTATGTATTTCCTATTTTGAATGTTGATAATATATTTACCATGTAAACGTTTTATAGCTTTTATTCATTTGCCGCAGAGTCGAATCGACGTTTACGGAATTAAGGGCCCAACCTATAGAATCCGTCGCATCCGCTGCGTCGACGGATTAACGTATTCGGCGGAATGAACCGTCCAGTCCCATAGAATCCGTCGATGCAGTCCGCAATTGGAGTTTTGAAAACAATTTGAAATTTATTAAATTCAAGATTTTCCACAAAATTCGTTTGATTTAACTGTTATCTGCAGCATTTGATAGTTTCTCTTATTATTTTAATATTTCTACCAATGAAAGTGCTTCCTTTCACGCTATGCTAACTGTCAACGGATGCGACGGATAGAAAAGTAGAAAGTAAGCCTCCTTTATCCGGCACGTACGTTGCTTATGGGTCACCTTTCATAAGCTGCTGTGTATTCTATCAACCTGTCAGTCGACTAAGTTGCCGCAACGGATGCGACGGATGGCCGGGGCTTTTATGCCAATTTTAGACACATAGCTATAGCTTGTTCATGGATGTGTTCAGTTCTAAACGGTGTCCCATAATTCACGCAAAATCGATAAAAATACTTCAAGCAGTCAAAAGACTTCAAAACATTGAATGCATTCAAATGACTAAAAGAATTCAAAGAATAAAAAATACTTCAAAGAATTCAATCAATCAAAAAGTATTCGTGATTCGTTTGATTTCACGTCTTTTGACTTCTTCAGGTGATTGCATTACTCAAAAAATACTGGGACTTCGATTTTGAAGTCAAATAACTTAAGTGAAGTATTTTGCTGAAATTGTAATAAGCAATCAAATGACTGCGACTTCAGCCAATGCAATACTAAAGTATTGAAATCTTTTACAGCTATGATGCCTGGACACTAAAAATGATTTTATTAGTATCGCGTAATGGTAAAGTCGCACAAAATGATGTCAGGCTTCGCTACATTCCACTATATCTGTAACGTTCCATTGTCAAATGTAACGCTTGGCGAGTTTTTATTTAGGATTTAAAAAATGTGTAGGTCAGCCGCTGTTTAAAAATTTTTTGGTAGTTTATAAGTTTGTCTGCATTGCCCACTTTGAATATACAGGGTGTTTCGAAGTTCAATCTCAATAATTTGGGAAATGATTCGTGGGTATAATATAAGAAATATAGTTCTACAGTTAGCGCCTATCTCCAATGTGAATATACTTTGCAAAGAATTTAAGAAAAGGATTACTTTGGTGTAGGCACATTGACCCAAGATAACACAAAGAGTTCAGCAGTGTATAAACTAGTGACGAATATCTCACATATTCTTCTTTATCGCCAATGGTTAGGTTAGGTTAGGTTGAATAGGGTGTGAGTTCATCACAAAGGACTAGGCACCATATTGGACCCATCGCCATCCCTGGGGAACCATAACGGTCAAATAACCTAAACCACTTCGCCCAAACAATTAATTTCCCTACAGAACCTGAAAATTGCCTCAATTTTGTTCGCGAGACCGACCTCTTCCAAATTGTCGAAGAAGTACCTACCAAGGTATTTCCTCCTGTACCGAGCAATAGCTTGACATTCACAGAGGAGATGGGTAATATCCTCTGTGGCCTGTAAGTCTTCGCAATACCTGCACATGTCTGTATCTGTTAGACCTAATCTCTGAGCGTGCTTCCTTAGAAGACAATGCCCGGAGAGTATCCCTATTGTCATTCTTAGCCTTGATCTGCTGAGCTTTAGTAATTCTAAAGATTTTTTCCTATCTAGCTTAGGCCACAGAGCCTTTGAGACCCTGTGCCCTTCTATATTGAACCATCTCTGATCTGCCCTATTTTTGATATCCTCGAGAATAATTCTCTTGGCCACGGCTATTGGTGGTCTAATGCCCTCAATTGTTTCATTAGGTGGAAGCTCAGCTCCGGTTTTCGCCAGAACATCAGCCCGTTCGTTACCCTCTATATCGCAGTACCCGGGTACCCAACACAATCTGACCTGGTTCTGCGCGCATAATGCTCTGAGCATTGTGCGGCAGCTCCTGACTAGTTCAGATTTGATGATGAAGGACTGACTATCAATGTAGATAGCGATATTCTTGTTGGATATTGATCCCATATCAAGTAGATCCGCGGCTTTGAGCACGGCCAGAACCTCTGCCTGGAATCCAATGAATCTCCGTAAATTTGCAAACCGTTTTTGAATTCACATAAACTTTCTACAGATGTTCGCATTTTCTTCTGATTTTATTCCCTGACGATTGTTAGATTGGCATTCGCACCTAAGCCAAGCATTTCACACGATATGTACATATATGTGAGGTATCGCTTGGGATTCTCTGATGAACTCGCCGGCGAACACAATCTTCTTCCGGGGAATTCGAAGCGAACGAAATGCGAACTGTAGCATTTTTGGGGTACAGTGATAGACATTAAAAAATAAAAACCAAACGAAAACTGCAAGCAAGGAACAGCAAACTATGTAAAAATGTATAGGTATTATTATGAATGCCTAATACATTAAACTGTATTCAAATATTTAGAAGAATTTGGTGAAGTTTTGTTTTAACCCTTCTGTCAATTATAGGTTTTTATACCTTCCCGTCAACCACAAGGTCTGGCCAGACATACACACATTTTGCATAAAAATAAAAGTGACAAAACAGAAAATATAAAAGAACTAACTAACTTAAAAGAACTTATTTCCTTTTTAAAACCCTCAATTTTTTTTAAAACCCACGTATTTTTCATTCGCTTTTCTATCTGCAGTGTTACCAACGACATGACCTACGGATTATTAAACCACAGAACATTCGTGTTGACTATCATGAAATTTCAAGAAGCTGTGGCCATTGTTTCTTAGAGAAAACTCGGTTCAAAAGTCAGAAAGGTCTGGCTAGACCTCATAGTTGACAGAAGGTTTAAGTGATGAAGAATAGTAAGAACTGGAAGGATCGTCATGTAAATTCAATTTCAATTGTTGCGTTTGTTTTGCAGTTTTCGTGGTGCCCCATCTGTCGTGATGCCCTAGGCCTGGGCCTAGTTGGCCTAAGGGTAAATCCAAGGCTGCCTTTAGCCTAAAATCGGCACAAAAGTCATCAAGATGGAAATGAGCATCATCACTGAAGATGATTTTGTTCGTAATGATTTTGACAAACCTTAATTTTTCTTAAAATATTGCTCAACAATGAAAATGCGTTGTTCTTTCGTATAGCGCTCCATTTTTACTAACCCAGAACTGTCAGCTGTCACATTGTTATCTTTTTTTTTTGCGTTGGCATCACTGGATGCAAAAATTCAAATTTTGCGTGAATTAAGAAACACCCTTTATATAATCGATCTATATAAAATTGGTCGTCAACATTATGGCGTCCTCAATTTTTCGTACAACAAGAAAAAAAAACACAACTTAACCCAACCCAAAACGGCGCAGTGTGTTATCTGACGCATGTTTCTAACTCGGATTCTAGGACGTACTATGAAATCCGTGCAGGCTTCCTCTAGGTAGGCTCAATATGATAAGGTGTTGCGAAAAATCGAGGGTTATGGAGGGTAAATTTAATAAACATACGCCCGCGACCCTTTCGATGAATAAATGGGACATTTGAAAATGAATTAAATGAATGAAACATCATTATGAATTGAACAGGCATTTTTTAAGAGCTATAGGACTTTCTTTTTTGATAATATCCTCAGGAATTGAGTTTGAATTAAAAGTCTTAATTTTTTAATTAGAATAAATTAGGTAATATATATTTTTTGAATACGATTTCAGGCATTTGGTCTTCACTGATCTTTTTCACGAAGCTTATTTTGTTGGTCTAATTTAGACTACTCTTTGGTGCATTTTTGCCCTATCTCGCGCTTAATATTGGCTTCCACGGCCTCGATAGTTTGCGGTTTACCCAGCATACACAAACACATACTTCTCAAGAATTGATTAAGAGGCAAATCGCACTTTTTCGCAGGTTAATTCAGTGACCCATTTCGCGATAAATTGCTGTTGTTGAGTCGATCCCTCAGTTAGTAAATGAGGGATCCTATAGGATACGGATCAATGTCGTCCATATTTTTGTCTCGCTAAAGGAATGGCACTACGAAGCTAAGTAAGACAGGATTTCAAAATAAATTTAAATGACATGGAAGGGTTCCTCTGGCGTTCGAAGTATGGCTTTCGGGAAGCCATGAGCTAACAAATTCGTGGTTATTACACGAACTGTATCTTTTCCAACATTGATGTGCATTTTGTACACTATATCTTGATATTTTATGAAGAAGCTTTAGCCTTTAAATTGGATGTACGTATATTGCCATTTTACAAAATATAGACGAGATAAAAAAAAACTGCAAAAACTATTTCCCGACACTCATGGGAGGAAAAGTTGTAAAATTTGGAAAATTTATGGGATCGTCAATACAATTTCTTAGCACAAGCAAAACCGGCTGTGTATAGTTAGCTAGTGTTTAATAAAAAAAAAACACCCTATCCCAACAATATTGTATTTCGGCAGTAAAGTTAACATCTTAACATCTTAACATATAAATAAATTATTAACAACGTTTTTGCTTGTTTAAATTTCAGGCCGTCAGTAGTTGGTGCAAGAAAACGTCAATTGACCTAGTGATCGTTGGGCCAGAAGATCCACTCGCCAATGGTTTGGGTGATGTTCTACAGAAAGCTAATATCCGATGCTTTGGCCCACAAAAGCAAGGAGCTCAGATCGAGTCTGACAAAAAATGGGCTAAGGACTTCATGATTCGGCATACAATTCCAACAGCCCGATTTGAATCGTTCACCGACACAGAAAAGGCAAAACGCTTTATCAAGAGGTAACGAATTTGAATTCCTTCACGTCCTTTAAATAATTTAATAATTCGCTCCTATCAACAGCGCTCCCTACAATGCACTCGTCGTTAAGGCCAGTGGTTTAGCAGCTGGAAAAGGTGTTGTTGTGGCTGCGAACACAGCTGAAGCTTGCCTAGCTGTTGACGAGATTTTAGGAAATAAGAAATATGGGTCAGCTGGGGAAGTATTAGTCATTGAGGAACTACTAACCGGGGAGGAAATTTCAGTTCTGGCCTTTGTTGACTCTAATAATGTCCGCGCTATGCTTCCGGCACAAGATCACAAAAGATTGAGGGAAAAGGATGAAGGACCAAACACCGGTGGAATGGGTGCTTACTGTCCGTGTCCCCTTATATCCAAAGTCGATCTGGAAATGGTTACAAATGAAGTTCTACAAAAAGCAGTAGATGGTCTTCGATCCGAGGGCATTCAGTATTGCGGCGTTCTCTATGCTGGCTTGATGCTGACTCCTGATGGACCAAGGGTCTTGGAATTTAACTGCCGCTTCGGTGATCCCGAGACACAAGTCATTCTGCCACTACTAGACAGCGATCTATACGAAGTTATGAGTGCTTGTAGCGACAATAAACTAAGCGAAGTGCAGCTCAAATGGAAAGACGATCTTACAGCGGTTGGTGTTGTAATGGCTAGTGCTGGCTACCCAGAGACATCAACAAAAGGATGCGTTATTGAAGGTGAATAAAGACTTTAGTTTCAGAATGATTCATGTTTCATAATTTTTTTTTTTTAGGAATTCCCGAAAACTCGGAAAATCAGATCGTATTTCACAGTGGCATGGTAGTAGATGATACAGGAAAGTATGTTACAAATGGTGGACGGGTGTTAATTGCAGTTGCTTTACGCAAGGATTTGAAGGTCGCTGCATCAGAAGCCACGAAAATGTGTCAACGTATAACTTTCTCCGGCAAGGGAGCTCAATTTCGTACTGATATCGCTCAGAAAGCATTTAAATTGTAATTTATTTTAATGGATATGATGGTATATAGTTAAAGTTATTATTTGCATTTAATTCTGGTGGTTTTGGAGAACGCATAGTTTTAGAAATTGGACCACATTACATTTTTTTTTCTTATTAGTTGAACAAAATCGTAGACTTCTTTTCGATGAGATGGTTTCATTCCTTAATGGAGTAGCTAGCGTTCTTCCTCGTTATTCTGCGCAAGCTGACGAGTTTTGCACCGATGCCCTAAGTAGACAAGGCTCCATATAGCTCGTTTCTGTAGATACTACTAGATATGTGCATTGTGCAGCCCTTAAATCGATAAACTGATAGTGAACTTCTTTGGGTTTCTCCAGTTTCTGTCGTTCGTTGGGTGAATATTTGGTCGTTGGTGAACTTGCCTGTAACTCAAGTTTACATATATATAACACTCCTCAATTAATTTTCATCAGTATCATCCCTGTATTTCCTTAATCCTTCCCGTGAAACCGATTGTCTTTCCTCCCCCAATGGTTTCGTGGGGGTGGCCGGGTAAAACCTAGTACATTAATTGCGCCGTTTCTGATGGCTTTCATAAGTGATCTTCAGCACTCGATCCTGCCGACTGCATTGGGCTTCTCGATTGGTTGAGATTACGCGATTAGCAAATTCTCTGTCCGTTCGTTCCGATTGAATCCTTTCAACGTCAAATCTGTTTATAGTGTTTCTCAGTTATTGGGTAGGGATGTGACTCTATGTTGGCTTCGGAAAGTTCGGACATCGAAAATGCTGGGGTGTCTTACGCCGATCGCAATGGCAACTTGACCAATTTGGTGGACGGTTTTATAATCTGGTAAAGATCATCTTTCTGTATGAAAATTGAAGTGAGATTGTCACAAGACGGTCAATAACTTGTCAATAGCCGTGACCGTAATAAATATGGCCGTTTTTCATCTGCTTTGGTCCGTCCGTTATACTTTTTCCGTTGCTTGGCAGATAACCAAACGTTTGGCACAACGTTTGACTCTGAGAATCTGGCTGGTTATGCTGGTGTCACTAATCGGGGATCTGAGAAGCCTTAAAGGGCTCATCCGGCAACATATCTTTTTGAACCTCGACTAGTCCTGAAAAATCCTCACTGACCTTATACATCCAAATATTTTTGAGTAGCTGCGTATAATGTTTATGTCACCTTGACTATTAAGGACCCCGGTGATTAAATCTAGTGAGCTCATCCGCCCTATGTCCTTTATACTTCTTCTATAGACTTTTGAAACTCATTTAGCCGGTCAATTATAGGTTTAATAAGTCGCGAGCATATGGAAAGAGATGTAAAGTTAGCTCAACTGTTGCATAAAACGGTTTCAACAACTCCCTATCCGTTATTAAATGAAACTTATTCTATTATATACCATCAATTTATTCAATCGCATTTAACACCATCAAAATATACATACATACTAACAGAAAACTATTTGATTTGTTTTATTTTTGGTTCCCATGCGTTGTTAAAGTCAACCTCTCTCGTATAAGGCCAGTGGTGTTGATATCGATGCTGGTGATGATTTGGTGCAACGGATTAAGCCACTAAGCCGCGGCACTCATCGTCAGGGAGTTATCGGTGGTCTTGGCGGTTTTGGAGGCCTTTTTAGCCTGAACGAGGTTAGTCCTTCGATAGAAAATAGTAATATGTCTAATTCCTGCACTAAAATGACAGTTATCGTACAAAAATCCTGTCCTGTGTGAAGCAACAAATGGCGTTGGTTCCAAAATCAAGCTGGCGCTCGACAATCAAATGTTCGAGAGCATAGGGTACGACTTGCTGGCGATGTGTACAAATGACGTCCTCGAATCTGGAGCAGAGCCAGTGGCATTTCTAGATTATATAGCTTGTGGAAAGCTCCAAGTTCCAATAGCGGCGCAAATTGTTAAGGGAATTGCAGAGGGCTGCCGGGATGCCAATTGCGCGTTACTGGGTAGGTAGTGAATATTGTGTTGTCAATTACATTGTTTTTATAATATGTACACCAATACCATAGGTGGTGAAACGGCGGAGATGCCTTCCGTTTACGAGGTGGGAAAATATGATATTGCAGGCTACTGCTTGGGGGTTTTGGAAGATGGGGCAGAGCTTCCTAGGTTTGATCAGTACGCAGACGGAGATCTCGTTATCGGACTACCCTCTAGTGGTCTGCACTGTGGGGGTTTTGATGGAATCTATGACAAATTGCAAAGCATCGGTGTAAATTGGACCCAGCCATCGGAGTTCGGTGATCAAAGGAAGACATTAGGTTTGTGGTTTCAATTGCATTCTAAAGAACTTTTAATGGTTAGTATTATTTCAAAGGTCAACAATTAGCCGAACCTATGCGTATTTATGCGAAAGATGTACTTCCACTGATTCGGACCAACTCAATTAAGGCCATAGCTCACATCTCCTCAGGTTTAATTGGATGCGTCGGAAAACTATCAGCACCCGACTTCAGACTGGTTCTCGATTTAAGTAATCTACACATTCCTGAAGTTTTTGGATGGTTAACAGCTAAGCTGAAACTCTCCAGTGGTACCCTATTGACAAATTTGAATTGCGGCTTGGGATTAGTATTTGTGGTGTCCAAGGATTGCGCGGAATGGCAGAAGATATCATGTGCAAAGCTTATTGGTCAGATTAGGACAGGCACAGGCTCTCGTCCGGTGGAAATAACTAACTTTGATGTCGCCTTGAATAAAGTTACTGCAAAGTATAATGGAGAACCTGGTACAGTGGTACTACCTGAATTTACGCAGACAGAGATTGAGGCCGATAAGCTGGCGAGATTGGTCAACGAAGTGCAACATCGATCGGATTCGTTTGTTTCACATGGAGGAAAACGACTTACTCGAGTTCCTAAGACTTTCAAGGATCCGATTTTGATTATCGGTACTGATGGAGTTGGAACAAAAATTAAAATTGCCCAAGAAACAGCTCTTAACTCAACAGTCGGCATCGATTTGGTGGCCATGTGTGCTAACGATATACTCTGCAATGGGGCTGAGCCATTTACATTTTCATCATACTATGCAGGTGGTAGATTGGAGAGATTGTCCGCTAATAATGTGATGACAGGTGTTGTTGACGGATCACAACAAGCCGGATGCAGCTTAATTGGTAAGTATATCACCATATTACAAAGATAGTCACCCCTATTTCCGTTATCGTTTGTCGAAAAGGACTCGAATTTCGCTTCGTTTTTTAGTCGCTTACTTTTGTTGGTTGGGGATCGAGCCATATAGTATTGACGAAATGAGTTCTTCCACATTTTTTTAGAAACTCTTCGTATCGCTCTTTAAGTTCTGTCTGTAAAGTAGAGTTAACCCCTCCCTTATTTAATCCACTTTAAATCGCAGAATGGGCCTTGGCCTAAATCAATACGACTCTCAATTGAGTGCAGTCTTTGACTATCTGCCTCCAGTTCCGCATTCCAAGTCCCAAATGATTCGTTGTTAGCTTACATGTACCTACCTACTAAAAATTTGTTTTTTTATATTTCTTTCAGACATTCACACTGTAGAAGTTCCACTGTTATACCAACCGAAGGTCTACGATTTGGCTGGTTTTTCTCTAGGTATCGCTGAAAAAGATCGTATTCTTCCCAGGACTAACGAAATATGCGAAGGAGACTCCCTCATCGGTATTCCATCGAGTGGTGTTCACAGTAATGGCTTCAGCTTAGTGCATGCAGTAATGAAGGTGGCTGGAGTAAGCTTTTTCGATCAAACGCCCTTCAGCGAGAAGACCTTTGGTAAGACTCTACATATATTTTTTAAACACAAGACTAACCATTGCTGTACCTTCAAGGTGAAGAATTTTTAATTCCAACTCAGATTTACGTTAAAGCAATCACATCCCTGCTTACCAAGGGCATAATCAAGGCCTTAGCTCACATCACAGGTGGCGGTCTTATTGAGAATATCCCTCGCGTTTTAACTAAAGACTTGGGTGTTTGCCTTGATGCGAAGTCCTTTATTATCCCCCCAGTGTTTGCTTGGATTGCAGCTAAGGGTCACGTTGCAAGTTACGAGATGCAGCGCACCTACAACTGTGGACTTGGAATGATTCTTGTTGTAGATCCCAAGCACGAAGTTGAGCTGTTGGAACAACTTCGCTTCGGCCATCGGGCTACAAAAGTCGGACGCGTGATCCGAAGAAAATCAACCAACACGCCTCAAGTGGTGGTGGAACATTTTGACGAATGCTTAGTCAGTGTGCAACGTCGCTTAGAACTTCCAAGGAAAAGAATTGCGGTTCTCATTTCTGGTTCAGGAACCAACCTTCAGGCACTGATAGACGCAAGTAGAAACTCAGCTATGGATCTGTTTTCTGAAATCGTTCTTGTTATCTCTAACAAGGCTGGGGTATATGGGTTAGAACGTGCCGCTAAGGCGTGCATCCCTTCCATTGTTATTCCACATTCAAAGTTTACAAAGAGGGAGGACTTCGACTTGCTAATGTCTCAGCATCTAGAAACGCAAAAAGTGGATATTATTTGCATGGCCGGTTTTATGCGTATAGTTTCGGAGACTTTCGTCCGTAAGTGGAAGGGAAAGCTTATTAATATTCACCCAGCACTGCTGCCAAAGCATCCGGGTTTGCATGTGCAACAGAAAGCCATAGACGCTGGAGATAGTGAATCTGGGTGCACTGTTCACTTCGTCGATGAGGTGAGCCGAAGAGTAATTCTTAAAAAAAATGTAATCATATTTGTTTGTGTTTCGAATAGGGCGTCGATACAGGCGGAATAATTGTTCAAGAAAAGGTTCCAATCTTAACTGGAGACACAGCCGAGACATTGGCACAGAGGATTCAAAAAGCCGAGCACTATGCCTTTCCCAAAGCACTTGGACTTCTGGCAACAGGTGCAGTGGAGTTGAGTGAAGACGGAAAAGTTATTCAAAGACATTAATTTTAATAGCCCATTCCATTTCCAGTCCCAATAAAAGCATTTACAAACCGTTATTAAGATTACTTACTAAACATATTCAAAGGTACATATATACATATTATATAGTATAGATATATCTCTATATCTCTACATATCTCTACATATCTCTACATCTCTACATCTCTATCTCTACATATAAATAAAATTGGTGTAGTTCTGTTCGACTAAAATTGAAATTGACTGCATGTCTTTAAATGCAAAAATCTTAGAAATTGCTGAATATATTCTGGTGAATTTTTCACAGGCTTATAGAGGATACTTAGGCCTACAATCTCCACTTTTTCTTAACTCTATATCTCTATAAATTCCGGAAAAAATTGGACAAGAGTAATTTTTTTTTTCGTTTCGCTTCGATTTTTTCTTTGCAACGCTTTGCGTTCGAAAATACTGGGAGCATTTAAATATACTAAGTACCAGCTTATAAAGGACATCTGCAAGTACAATTTAGGATATCCATTATCTCGATAACTTAAAAGGTTTTTAAATAAATAGGCAAAATTTGAAATTTTTCTACGATTTTCACCTCGGTGGATTGATATGCACTTCATTCTCAAATCAAACATACTAACCGCGCAATATCTCTTTTAAACTTATTTACTTATTTTACCCCTGTGGCAGAGAGAGACATACGGAGGCAGTACCTATGCTGTTGCTGTTGTTTGCTTAGAAAAAAATAAGCACATAAAAGAAATGTCAAATCAGTGATGATACATGTAGGGAAAAATTCCTACACGTAGGATTTTCGATCTAAAGGGAAAAAAGGGCAGATTTGTATAACGTAGGGATTTTTTTCGGACGAAACATTTTCGTCTTATTTGTGAGTAAATTGATTTGCTCAGTCAAAAAATATTTACTATTTTTGTTTACCTACTTTATTTTGCTCATAAATTCGTCGATATTCGCTAATAAATGAAATGTGATGACATAATTTGAAGAATCAACAAAAAGGAAAAATGCATTTGTGGTTGAGATTGCGCATGAGAAGTTTGATTCGATTACCAAAGAAGTATCTATCAGTATCTATGAAAGAATGTCAAATAGATATATAGGTATGCATTTTGTATTTAAAAAATTAAAAACATCCATTTGATTCACATTTTATTCAATTATTTGTCTTATTCTTTCCGTTTCGTTTATTTCTGCAGTCCCCGTAAAATCTTCGTCTTCATTTTGGAAAATACCAGAAATGGTAGATACTTCCACTACCTCCTCTTCACTTAGAATCACTAAAACCAAGGAAAAAAAAAAACACAATTTAGATATGTACATTATTACCAAAATAAATTGGCTATACTCTCGGAATTTACTCTCTGCACATGCCGTTCATGTAACACATTTTTTGAACTCTCTTCTGAAAAGAAACATTTTAAATTAAATACCTACAAATCAAATGAAAATATTTTACTCACCCTCTTTGCGCAAGTAGCCAACGCTGGCCATATATATTTGTTTGTATATGTTTATACGTCTAATATTTTTTTCAACTTCTGATAGTTGTTTGATGTTGTCTTCAAATTTGTTTAAGACATCGATTGTCTTTAATTTCAACTCATTCGCCTCCATAGTCCTTTTTATGTAGGTATCTTTATCGTCTAAGATACTTATCCAATATCCATAGACCATAACTAAGCACTTTTATACAATCTTCCTCTTGCTCTTTTGATCAATTCCTATTTCATTCATGCATACATAAATCCATTATACCCGGTACCATAACGGTAATAAGAAGGGAAACTACTCTCTACTCTCTGCACAAGCGGAGGTGTGTACTGTGTATAGTCTAATAAATAGGTAGGAGAGAGATGGCATCTCATTAAATATATTTATCCATTTAAAGCCTAAAGCAAAGCGGCCCATACACGATACACCTCACATGCTTGCATGTACATTGTACAATTACACAATTGACACCATACAGAACACTCTCAGTGTGCATACAAATCACAGTACAACGGGTGCAGGTACTATGTGAAGTGTATGGGCCGCTTAAGACACTTTTATATTGTCTTTGTCCTGCTCTCTTGGCCAATTTATATTTCATTTCATTTTATTCATCCATAAATCGCATTCAGCGCTGCCACTTTGCTACGATCGTAGCAAAACTGCTACGCGATTTCGAATTTGCTACGCACTCTCCCTAAAAACATCTATTTTGCTACTTTTTTTTAAAGCACGAAATGTCAACATAAATCTTGGAATTTCTCTTGAAAAGAAAAAATCAACTAAAGTATATTCAATCTTTACCTACTTTCCCATACTAACTTATATTCTTTTCTACCATATCCAACAAATACATCTTTCTTTAGATGTGTTAGTGTTTGAATTTGACTGGAATCAAAAATGATATTTTGGAATTGTGAGTTTTGCTACGCAAATTAAGTTTTGCTACTCAAATTTGCTACGCAAATTTTTTTCCTTGTGGCAGCACTGCTCGCATTTTAAATTTCGATGGAGTGCGGCGTATGGGGTTGAAAGAGAAAGGGTGTGAAATGTATACGGAATTGAGAGAGACAGTGATTTAACATTTGAAACGAATGCCTGTTAACATAACGGATAACGGTAATGAGAAGAAATATCTCTTATTCGCCAACTCAAGCGCTATGAGAAATAAATAAATCGAGCCGTTAATATCTTGCCAGAAGCGCTATACGATAGATACCTATTTGATGTAAAATTTTAATACCGAAAAATAAAACAAAAGTGGATTGTTCAAAGTGGAAAAAAGTGCAGTGTTAAATTTAACGAACATAATTAACTTAAAGAAGTCAAAGTGGTTTTGTCTAAGTGGAAACACAATACAGTTTTTCAGTGTTTTTAGGTTGAAAAGTGATTTGCCTTAAACGGAAATTTTCCTTTCTTTGTAGTTTTTTTTTTCTTTGTAGTCTTTTTTCTTTGTAGTTTTTTTTTTTTTTTGTAGTTTTTTTTTTTTTGTAGTTTTTATTTTCTTTGTAGTCTATTTTTTTTTTGTAGTTTTTTTCTTTTTATTCATTAAGCTTACTCAACGGAATATTGTAAGTAAACCAAAGACATTTATATATATAAGTTTCTCCAATCATGCCTAGGCGAAAGAAATCTAATCTTTCAGCACGATCAAATATTGCTGCCCGATCTAGATTAAGTCGCTGTAGGCAATTATTAAGAAATAGACCTCAGATTACTTGGCGGGAAAAACATAATAGTGCTTTTAACTATAACCCCCAAATTAATTACTCTGCAGAAGCCGAAATAGGCTCAATGAGCATATGTTGCACCTTCTGCCATGCTTTAAAATGGAAGGGGGAACCGAAGGGCATTTGTTGTTCTTCCCGAAAAGTGCGCTTGGATCCGATTCTCCAGCCACCCGAACCACTGAAATCTTTGCTAAGTGGCAATCAGGAATTCTCGCAGCACTTTCTACAAAATGTACGTTTGTATAATTCAGCTTTCCAAATGACTTCATTTGGGGCAAAGCAAATTCACGAAGGAAATTTTATGCCTACGTTTAAAGTTCAGGGTCAAGTTTATCACTTGATAGGCTCCCTTCTTCCTTTTGAAAATGCGAGAGAATCATTTTTGCAAATATATTTCATTAGCGATTATGTACGACAAAGGGACGCAAGGTTACAATGTTTTCCAAATCTAAATCCTATGTTAGTTGAAAGCTTGCAAAGTATGCTTATTGAAAATAACAATTACATTCATGATTTCAAAACTGCTCTTCAATTTTTCCCATCAAACGAAAATGACTATAAAATAGTTATAAATGCTGATCGACGACCTTCAGCAGAGCATCCAGGTCGCCATAACGAACCGACAACAAACGAAGTATCTGTGCTACTGGCAAATCAAGATTGTGATAAACGAGATATAATACTTCGCAGACATGATAATCAATTGCAAAGAATTTCAGAAACTCATAGATCGTATGATGCTTTGCAGTATCCTCTAATGTTTGTTTATGGGGAAGATGGATATAATTTTGCGGTCTTTCAAATAGAGCCCAACACAGGCCAACCAAATTTCCAAAAAAAGGTATCTGCTCTGCAATATTATTGTTACCGATTAATGATAAGAGAAAATGAGTACAATCATCTGCATTATTACAAACAATTATTTAATCAATACTTAGTTGACGTATATGCTAAAATCGAAACCGAACGGCTTATTTTTATACGAACTAATCAAAAGAAGCTTCGAGTTGAAAATTATATTCACCTTCAAGACGCAATTCATCAGAATGAGAATGTAGAGGGCTTGGGCCAGTTAGTTATTCTACCTTCATCGTTTACGGGAGGACCTAGATATATGCACCAACGCACACAGGATGCTTTTTGTTATGTCAGGAAATATGGGCGTCCCGACCTTTTTATAACGTTCACGACCAACCCTAAATGGGATGAAATTACCAAAGAACTTTTTACGGGGCAGTTGGCTTCTGATCGGCATGATGTCGTAGCAAGAGTTTTTAAACAAAAATTAAAAAAACTGATAGATCTCCTGGTGAAAGGAAATATTTTCGGTTGCGTTCGCTGTTTTATGTACAGTGTAGAGTGGCAAAAGCGTGGTTTGCCCCATGCCCACATTTTGATATGGTTAGAAACGAAAATAAGAGCTGAGCAAATTGATGATGTGATTCGAGCAGAATTGCCAGATCAAGAAGTTGATCCAGAGCTATTTGATGTTGTGAAAACCCACATGGTGCACGGTCCATGTGGCTCTTACAATCCTCGATCTCCGTGTATGAAGAACGGTATCTGTAGCAAAAGATTCCCTAAATCTTTTACCACAGATACTATAACAGGTGAGGATGGCTACCCATTTTACAGACGTCGTTCACCTGAAAATGGTGGTATAAGAACGACAATCCAATCACGAAATAACTCTTACGATGTCGACAATCGCTGGATTGTTCCATTTTCACCGGTTCTATCGCGCACTTTTAAAGCACATATCAACGTTGAACTCTGTAGCAGTATTAAGTCCATAAAGTATATTTGTAAATATGTCAATAAAGGTTCAGACTTGGCGGTATTTGGTATACAAAATGCTAACGATGAAGTGACGTCATATCAAAATGGAAGATATATTAGTACTTCCGAGGCGGTCTGGCGCATGTTATCGTTTTCAATTCACGAACGTTTTCCCGCAGTAATACATCTGGATATCCACTTAGAAAATGGCCAGAGAGTTTATTTTGATCCAAGCAATGCCCGTAGAGTGGTAGAAAATCCGAGAAACACGACATTAATGGCATTTTTCGATCTTTGTAATAACGACGAATTCGCGGCTTCTTTATTGTACGAAGAAATACCAGGTTATTACACATTTAATAAACAAAATGGAACATTCCAACGCCGACGTCGAGGTACTCCTGTGGAAGGTCATCCCGGCATATTTTATGAGCATACACTTGGGAGAATCTATACAATTCACCCCAATAATCGAGAATGTTATTATCTGAGGTTGTTATTAACATTTGTCAAGGGACCAACTTCTTTCGAAAGTCTCAAAATGGTGAATGGTGTTTTACATCCTACATATCAAGCGGCATGCCTTGGTCTTGGCTTACTAGAAGGCGATAATCACTGGTGCGACACTTTAACTGATGCCAGTATAAGCAGCAGCGCATCGAAATTACGAGAACTATTCGCCATTATTTTAGTTTTCTGCAATGTCTCTAATCCCACAGAGTTATGGGACAAGTTCAAGGATCATTTTGTGGATGATTATGTAAGAGACTTCCAACGGCATTACCCGGATGCAGCCATAAATACTCATTTAGACACATTTGCAAATAGAGCTTTGTTTGCATTACAAGACGTTCTTCTTTCGATAGGCGGCAATTCTCTCTCTCATTATGGTTTACCATCTCCACAAGTGACTGATGGAACTGATGAAAATTTAAACAGAGAATATATTAACCATACAAATTTTGACCCAGTTGAACTTCAAAATACTATAAATCTTAATGAACCACGACTAAACGATGAACAAAATCAAATTTACCGACTCCTCATTGATAAAATAAATGCAAATGTTGGTGGAGTGTATTTTTTAGACGCTCCAGGTGGTACCGGCAAAACATTTTTGATTAATCTTTTGCTGGCCAAAATACGTGCAGAAAAGAAGATTGCCATAGCAGTCGCATCGTCTGGCATAGCGGCAACCTTACTTCCTGGGGGAAAAACGGCACACTCTATGTTTAAAATTCCACTAGATTTAGACCGTACGGAAAATCCAGTCTGCAATATACCCAAAAATAGTCTCAAAGCCAAAGTACTACAAGATTGTGTATTTGTAGTATGGGACGAATGCACTATGGCAAACAAAATTTCTATAGAAGCCGTGAATAGGACGATGCAGGATATAAGAAGTAATAATCTATTATTTGGAGGAGTCGTATTCTTATTCGCTGGAGATTTTAGACAAATATTACCGGTTGTAACTAAGGGTACGCGAGCCGATGAAATTAACGCCTGTTTAAAACGTTCAGTACCTTGGAGACATTGTAAAAAACTTAATTTAAAACAGAACATGAGAGCACATTCAGCTGATTCAGAATTTAGTAAAATTCTTCTTGATGTTGGAGAGGGAAAGTGTCCAGAAGTGAATAGTAATAATCATATAGAACTACCTTCCAGTCTTTGTCAGGTTGTTCCGGAAACCGATACTTTAATACATAGTATTTATGATGATATTCACAATCTCAATACCAAAGAAGATTCGTGGTTGTGTGACAGATCAATTTTAGCACCTACGAACGACCAGGTTACTGCACTTAATCAGCGCATTTTAGATAAACTATCTGGTGAATCACAAACATATCTTTCCATCAATACAGTTTGCAATCCGGATGAAGTGGTTAATTACCCAACAGAATTTCTAAACAGTATAATTGTGCCTGGTCTACCCCCCCACAAACTAGAACTTAAGGTTGGCGTGCCCATCATGCTATTGCGTAATTTGAACCCGCCGAAACTTTGCAATGGTACTAGGTTGCGAGTAGTATCGTTGCAAAGAAACGTTATAGAAGGTCGTATAATATCCGAATGCGGAAAAGGTGAAATAGTATTTATACCACGGATTCCTATAATACCATCAAATTTTCCATTTGAATTCAAAAGATTGCAATTCCCGATCAATGTCAGTTTTGCTATGACAATCAACAAGTCCCAAGGACAAACGTTAAGCAAAGCTGGTATAGATTTAACTAAAGGTTGCTTTACCCATGGGCAACTATACGTGGCATGTTCACGTGCGAGGAATGCCAGTAGTGTTGTTGTTTTAGCCCAAGAAAGTCGTACACCGAATATTGTATATAAGGAAATTTTTCAATAGAGCTAATGCAAAAAACTGAAAATAAATGATAATTAAAATAAAAATGCAAAAACTAAATAAACTAATTAACTTTTTTGTTAAATTCCACGCGTACGAAGACGCGGGTACAGCTAGTATACAATATAACCCATACATAATTTTCTACATAAAGGAAATTTTTTTATTTATTATTAAGGACATGTGAATAAGTAAATAACAATTTCAATGTGACATGTGTTTCTGAGAAACCAACTGTAGGGGCCCGTTTCTCAGATTACGCATAACATCACATAATACACAATATTCGATCGAATGTTGCATGATCCTGTTTCTCAAATAATTGTCATACATTTCATACATTTCTTCGAATGCGGTCTTCCCTTCAACGCGACACGTTAGATGTACTATTTCCCAGCATTTTTTTTCCATCGGTCAACTCGAGGTGGAACACCTTACCTGTCTCATATCCAGAATTATGTGGTCCTACTACAAATTACACAATATTATAGACCACGTCACTGACCAGTTACTACATTTTTTTAAATTGAGATATAACTTCTGTCTCATTATCGGTCGGTTGCATAGTAATGTTGTTTCTCGTCGTGGCGCAAGTCAATTTTGTCCTGGTAAAACTGGCAACTCATCCCTAAAGTAAATAACTCTACTGTGTTTTTGGAGGATAAAAACTACAGAGAGAAACTAAAATTATTAGAAAACATGTTCGAAATTCTGGCAATCGAGGAAAAGCCAAAGGGTTGCATTCTGGTCACTTTTTCAAACTTTTCTTGAGCAAAGAGGATAAGGGTCACATATGGACCTGTTGTGCGCTCTACAAGACTAAATTTTACAAATTCGATTAACGCTAAAATTCATTTAATTTATTCATAAATATATAAAATCTATCACAATTCAAAACTAAAAAAAAGAACCAAACAATGAAAGAAAATCCGACTTAGGCGCTCGTGCGCCAGTGTCCGTTGGTTGTTCTTCAACTTCAATTCGCTTCTGATTCATCGGAAGGGATTTGTCAGTTAAAATCTCTTCAGTAATATTTTCCATTCGGACACGAAATAACTGATTTTGGATTATAGGCACAATGAGGTTATATTTATCTATATTTCTATTGATTCGCTCGACATCCGAGCGATACTGGCTAATTGTCAGTTCCCACTTGACTGCCTCTTGATCGTTGACAAAAGGATAAACCCCAAAATAGGAACGTTCCTTCGCTAAATTTTCCTTTAACGTTTGAATGGCGTCTCGAATATCCTTCTGCAGCATTATCCATTCAGGAGTGAATCCATTATCAAGGAGAATTTTATTCAGCTTATGCGTGGTAAAGTCTAAGTAGGGGTTCTGTGATTGCGACGACGACAATGGTTTTCCAGTTCCTGTGAGGTTATTAAAATCACCCTTTCCCATTGCTTCTTGGATAAGGTCTTCTACCACACGATCAAAGCCATACTTTGTTTTAATTGCATGGTTTTTGTAAAAGGAGCCTTTTTTCATGAGGGTTTTCTCGCCCGCTTGAGACTTTTCGATACGATGGCTGAGAACTCTTTCTTGAGCTTTCATAGCTTTCACCTGTTGGTACTGTTTTTCACGCTGAAACGGATTGCCTATCCCATAGCCTTCGAAGTTAAGATATTGGCGATGCTGGGGTGCCGTGTGTTTTATGTCGAATACTTCTTCTTCTTCGTCCTCATGTATGCCTCGCCGATTTTTTGCGAACTTTTCCTGGAGTACCTTGAAGGCTTCATCTACTTCTTGAAAACGTTCGGCAGAGGCATCTTTGTGGCCACTATCCGGATGGACTTTTTTTACAAGTTCAATGTATGCTCGACGAACAGTGTTTTGGTCGGAAGTGTCATCTACCCCGAGAATGCGGTAACATTTCTATACGGAAACATGGACAACTCATTGCGTATTGTACGTGGACTTTGCATCGGAGCAATAGGCAACAGGCTAAATAATTCATATTGCTTGACGAATATAACAACCTCCTTCATCAATATATTCAACCAACTCCGCGATTGGATTTTGTTTTAAAACTACTTAAAACTTAACTCTTGATGCAATACTAACCAAGTGACTTCGACAGTGGCTATCAGATCCATTTCATAATGAGATTGATTTTTATTTCCTCTTAATTACACGTCACTGACCAATTCTTAATTCAACGTTCAAAACAGTAGTATCGCACGCCTATAAATTCTAAAACCTCTAGGCAGACCTTAGAATAACTACATCTATTAATTAAAGGCTTTAGCCAGACGTCAACCGCAGGGATAGATTATCAGATGACCCCAACTCCGACAAAGAACACCTAATTCAACTCATGACTTGGAATGGAAGTTCTTCTCTTATCAATGCGTCTATACAATTACATATATACAAACTTGTTTCGTCTACTGATTTTTACAGCGCATGTGCCAGTTTATCAGGTCTAGTTAATAAGTAAAAGGAAGTCTTGACATGTCATTGCCAATGGCGGTAGGTTGGACAAGCCATGTGCAACATCTAGACTATGATTAACATCTTTATAAAAAATCTCCCACAGCCTGTAAGCTTCTGAATCAAACTACATTCCCTTAACCTCGTTGGAGCTCATGCGGATCTGGATATGCACAAATTTGAAGGTACTAGACAAATACCTAACTTCACTAGAGTAGGTACTCTCTGATTTAGCTTTCATAGGTAAGTCAAAAAGGGTAGCCTATTGCTCCTTTGCTAGTACGACATATGAAATTAATATACAAATGTTACCTGATACAATTCCAAACGCTTAATTTGCATAAAACGCCTGGGTATCAAACGGAAGTTGTATTTGTTTCGTAAAAAGAAGTCCAGTCGCAGCATTTCACGTTTCTGTAAAAGTAAAACGCAAATACTTCTACTATATTAAGAACTTATATACGTCTGTCAATAAGATCAAACCAATATACTTCAAAGATGAATATAAAAATTACCTTTTTAAACTTTAAGTTTTGAACTTTGTTTAGCTGTAACTACGAAAAACGAAAATATTTTTTAATATTCGCTGCTAATATCCGAAATGCCTGCTGTAGCAGCCGACAGTGTTTATGTTGTGTTGATGCTGCTGATAACAGCAAGAACGAGCAGCTGATAATGTTCACACTTCCGTTTGTTCCAGGGCCACAATTTGTCATTTCCTACTGAGTTTATATAGAAGATGAAAAATTAAGTGTATTGAACTGAATTGAAAATTTGAATTTGAAATATAATTTTGAGTTGTCGTGGACCGTGGGGAACATATACTCGGAATAATTATTATGAGATGTCTTTTATAATTATTTGAAAATGTATGTAAAACTTGCAAGTTGCAACCACTCTACGAAAAAAATCTTCACAACAAAAAAGGTATACAACTTTTGGCAGTACACCACCAACACCAACAAAGAAGAGCTCAGTATACTTTTTTTTTTGTTCGATTGGCCAGACGAAATCTAAAGAAATCTGAGATTGCCAATCGAAATTAGCATTATAATGGTAGCCATCATTGACATACTATACATGGACTGCTAGTGAAATGTCGGTTTCATATATACTTGCAGGGAAAAATGAAGCAAACATAAGCAGTAGCCCTTTTGGTTCAGTGCGGCGAAAGTATGAAACATAGAACACAGTGCCATCATCCATTGTAGAAACATTGTAACTGCGCAAAATAACGACTTGTTCAAATTATTTCGAACGTTCTATAACAGATGGCACACTTAGCACTCAAACAAAATCGCACGAATTGTTCGATGACATTTTTGAGTGTTTTCGATACTCTCCGCCGTGCTTATGTTTGCTTCAACAAATAATTGCCTGCTAGCGGTCATACGTGGAATGTCAATGGTAGCCCTGAGGGTTCTGCAAAAGTGATGGCTCTGATGAACTGATAGATTTAATATTAATATAAGATCTCCTATCACTCGAATTGCTAGTCTCTATATATCGTCAAGGAAGTTTAGACGAATGCCTTGAGCTGAGAATAAGCTTTACAGAGAATGAGACACTGTTCCGAGCTCCACGAAAGCTTGAAGTAAGTATAAAGTAAGCAGTTAGCGTATTTAAACAAATCGTACTGCTTTTTGTAAAGTTTTAAGATTCGAGGTGACTTAGAACTTTAATTTCCACATAACTCCATAATGTATAATATGCTCAATCGGAATCAAATCTAGACTTTAAAGAGGAAGGGAAAGAACCTTAATAATATTGTAAACTTATCATTCGTTTACAATTCGGGAAGAATTCTTCCGGTCGTTGTCATGAACAAAGTAGATAGGTACACAATTTAGATATCCAAAATTTTCCATTTTTTTCCTTGTGAATTACAAACAAACGGAGAGACTTTTGGCCTTCACAGACTCTCTAAACCATAACACTCCCACCACTATGGTTTTAATTGTGTGATTGGGGGCCGGTTTGTTCATCCTTGGTTAACTTTAATTGCTACAGGTAACCATAGAATCTGTTTGTTCACTCCGCAAAACGATGCACTTTCAACTGACAGATATGAATACAGTGTACGACAGCGTTAAAAATAAGGACATAATGTACACTGCTGTGACACGTCGTTTGTGCTGAAAACACTCATATTAAGTTAAATTAAAATAAATAAATAAATAATGGGAATGATAGTGTAGCCACTGGCCGCGTTCCATTGACCGCTAGACGTCTAGCAAATAATATCCCTGATGGAGGAATGCTGCCGCTAGATCTCTAGCGCCAGCGGCAAAATGACATTAAAACAGTTTGAATTTTTATTAACTTATGTGGCCATCATGCCACATATTTATTAGTATGTACACTGTAATTAAAGTAAAAATCACCCCAGTTTAACCATCACACCCATCATATAATGCGTTGCTCTTACTCATGACAGTACATACTCTTTTATCTTCTTTTTCTTTTCGCACCAGCTGCATAACTACTAGCCGAAGAAGAAATAACGATACCTATCCTGTTTATCTCTAATAGAACATCACCCTTAATGTTGATCCACCCGCCATGACCCATCTTATCATTTGCATTTTATTTTGTTCCACCATTTCGTTTCTGTCAAAACAAAAGTTGTGTTTCAAGTTCCACAAAGAGAAAAGAAAATCATTGGACTCTGAGATTTTCTCCAGTTTCATTCCAGTACTAGTTTCATTGAATCAATTCGTGAAAAATGTCCGAAAAAAAGAAATCAAGGCGTCGTAAAGATGTAAGTTTTATCTATAAATTATATCGCAAATTACCTAATTGCTTTTTTAATTGTGACTTAAATACTTTTTGCACAATTCTGTGGTATAATTTTTTTTTACAAAATCTGCTATTTGCTTGTGAAAAATTGTGAAACCTGCCACCATTCGTTTTTGTGACGTGACAGTTCTTCATAAAAAAAAAATTGGGATTTTCATCGGGGGGGCAGCAAGCAGACAGAGTGATTTTGTGAAAACCCGAAAAAAACGTTGTACGTGAAAACAATTGAAATTGTTTTCCCCATGGTATTTGTGTGTGTGGATCGGACAAATGTTTTTCTCTGGATTTTTTTTGCGTATTAAATAAAAATCGTTTTGCGTCAGAGTTGACTGTATGATTGAGGTTCTCGTTTTTCATCAACTAGCACAAGGTGCTACCGAAAAGATTTGTTACTTTCTAGGAGTCTTCCTCAGATGAGGGAAGTGCTTTTTTTATAATATGTTCTACGTAGGTACGAGGTTAAAATTTTGTTTGGTTGGAGGTTTTTCCGTTTACAGCTACCTACTTGACTTGTTGTCAGCGGCGGACGTGGTCACAAGTTGGCAGTTTGTTGCTATTGATTGTATTCGCATTAGGACAACTGCATAATTTTGCTAAATATGCAGTTTTGTGATAAAAAATTTTGAAACAGACGCGAAGAGGCGATGAAAACAGCGCATGTACCGCATTGTTTCCCACTCTGGACGGAGAGGTACTTTTTGGTGCATATATCAATCTGTTATTGCCATTGGTCGTTTCTGTGTCTTCTTTCTCTTTTACAGTAGGTCGTAAAAGTTTGAAAACAAATTTCCGGGGTTTTACCTACTGTGTCCTCCATCGAGATTTGTGAAATGTTTTCGTTGTGAGAAACTCTCATATAAAGCCACTTAAACGTTATTTTGTCTTTGATCCTAAAATCGACATGTGCTGCACAGCTGATGGTAATCCTAAAGGCAGTCAGGTAAAATAATATTTACTTGCTACACAAAATATACAGAATCAACATTTTTTGTCTTGTATTATGTATGTTTTGTTTGTCATCTTATTTTGGGTTAAGGAGGCTGGAAAATAATTTAACGATGTTGCACATCCACATGTTCAGAATTGTTAACCTGCATTTGCGCATGCAATTTACCTACCCTAACAAAGCACATTCTCAGCGATAAAATGCTTATCTAGGGTGGTTTTACTAAAATGTTCGCTTTAGCTGAATAATAGGGAACAGCATGGACTGCACATAATCAGCTGACATTGTTACTGCTAGTCAGAAGGTTATTGTTCTGATAAGAATTTCCCGAAAGAATTTTATTTATTAGCAACTCAGGAAGCAGTAACACGTATACAAGATGTATTTTACACAATATATATATATGTATACAAGTTGTGCGTGGCCGCAAGGACAATGTTGCTGTTGTGTGAGAATCTAAACCTTCTTCGTGGACGTTGACTGTCATGGGTAACTTACTAAGGCGACACTACAGATCTGAGGCTAACTAACCATTTATTTATTTTTTTTGTCCACCATACTTCGCATTTCACCTATAAAATGTTGTTCGCATTTGCATACGAAGTGCGATAGTTTTCGCCAGCGAACTGAATAGTACCAAAATGCGAAATCCATAAAAAATGAGCTTCGCGGCGAAGTGCGAAACCAAACCAATACGCCTCTTCATTTAGTGTTCAGTTCAGTTTTGTATCTCCAGCGCATATGCAGTTAGGGCTTTTCAGTTGGTTGAAGTCTCCTTCCACTTGTGCGCGCAACCTAAGCGAAGTCTTATTCTACTGCGTTGTTCTTCGGGGTTGGAGGCGAAGACTATCAGAGACATAATATCCCATTCTGCCATCGTTTCAATTCCTTTGGAAATTTCTGTGCGCCAACTCCTTTAAGCAATAAATGGTTTTTAACTGCCCGATACGACGACAAGCTGGCATCAATCAATCAATGGCTCTTCGTCGGATCGACTTGCTTCAGATCTCTAGATTTCATTTATTTACAATACATACTCGCGACTGGTAGTTTTTCCGGGTCAACCACCACTATGAACCGTTTGGACACTTTCGCGGATTTTTCTCCTCTGTCGCGAACGTGTGACAAACATCCAAGAGTAGGACTGTTCAGAGAAAGCTTTTCAGTTCAGATTCTGCTTACAATTGTAGGTCCCTTCCATTCGTTCCGAAAGTAAAAAAAAAATCACACGAACGATTGATTATTGATTGTGACAATCTAGGCTAAAGGTTATTTTACTCTAATCTCTTAAAAATGGTACAATGGTACCACCAGCAAACCTTTATTATGATCTTCCGAAGGGAATGGATGTGATACGCAGGGGATGGAAGTAAGAAGAATTGGAGATATTCAAAAAATATGTACAAATATCTCGGATTATCAGCTATCGTATTAAAAGCACCTCCAAGACACGTTGAGAGAATCCAACACATAAAAGTCATATGTGGACAACTGAGTCGGTAGCGATTCCGTATTTTCGACATGCACATCACTATTTCAAATTTCCAATACTTTTGCTCCGTACTGTAATTGTAATAACCGACGAGGCTTTACATCGACTTATTTCTTGTCTTGTGCCACATAATCAATTCTGGTTTTGGTCGCTCTATCTCCCCCCCTCCCCTTCCATCAGTTTGAAGAAAGTGATTAGTCGTGATAATTCTGGAGAAAGTTCTGTGCCAGTATACTCGTTGGTGTGCCTTTCTGATTTAATTTCTTGTAATTTTCGCTGTAGTGTCTTTGAGCGTGGTTGTGTTTACATTATGTAAACACACATTTTCTGTAAGTGCATACTTTTCTTTTTGAATCAAAATATCCCCTGCACTTGATGAGGTCTACTATATGATAAGCGTTTCTTGCCCATACCTTAATCATTGTCTGTTGTTTATTTATTAAAGATGAGCAACGGCTGAAGTTAATATCCAGCTTAATCGAATGTTTGCCAGGAAAATAAATGTACAATTGGTTTGTTTATGTCTTCATCAAGCCTTGAATAAGAAACGAGTGACATTGTTTTGTTCTTATACATATTTAGTAATTAGCGGTTTTGTATTGATTTTCATATACATGTACAGTACAGTACATAATGTACGTAATAATTGGTGCTTCAATTACATTTTAAGTGGGTTTTCAGATAGGAGGCAAACGTCCATACTAATTATAATTATTCGCATTCAAGTTCACTGGCAACTAAAGCTGCCTTGTCTGGTCTATTTTGTTTTAGTTAGATAAGCATTGTATCTGCACTTATCAGCGCAAGTTCAAGAAAAAGTTCGCACGGATTTCATTTACCGTATGGTTTGTTGTACTATTTAAATTTTACGACCGAATTCATTTATAATGCGCATCTAAAGTAACTGCTACAGTCCAAATACATACTGCTATGGGTTTTGTTTGACATGTTAGGCAATTATTTGAATGATGTTGTCTATCGGTGCGCGGGAAGCTGGTGTCTATTCGCCCAATGCATCCAAGTAATACATGTACTTTGATTAACAGTATGCAGTTTTACCACTGGATGATGACAATCAAGACTTCAATAACTACACTCGAGTCCAACACAGTTCTTAAAACAGCCTTGAAAGGCTTTCCGTTGAGGTGTACTCTCTCAATTTAGCTTGGTTTTTTGGTTGGTAAGGGTAAGCTTTTGCTCGTTACATAGACCTTCCCGAAGGGAAATTGTATATGCAATGCTGTCAAAAATCAAAAGAAGAAGCTCAGTAGCAATTTCATCTTAGCGCAGTTTTGTTCAAATGAAATGATTAATGCTATTTTATCTTGTATTAAATAAATCAAAATATGTCCAATATTATTATGTACATCGTTTTATTAAAAAGTGATTTTCTGAATGTTTTTATAGATGTTTTAAGAGCCATCAATTTTCATCGTCGTTTGTCGAATACGAATCATGTGTCATTGTAAAAATTTGCGAACGATTTTTTTTTTTTATAAAAAAATAAATAAATAGGCGGCGCAACAGGCGGGTAGACACCCTAGGCCTATCTTCTCGCAACCATTCGTTTGTGTGAGTTTCTATTTTTGGGACGAATGGAAAGGGACCTACAATTTTCTGTCGAGTCCGAACGCTGAATTGAGAAGCTTTTTCAGGACAGTCATACTCTCGGATGTTTGTCAGACGTTCGCGAGAGGTTGCGTAGTAGAAAAAACTTTAAGATGTAATTTGTGTTTTTCCCGGGATCACTTCGTTCGTTCGCTCTCATGTGAACGTCAACGTTCAACGTCGTTTTAAATATGATCAAAAAGTTACAAACACCGACTTATAAAAATAAATGAAATATGGAAATGGGGTGAATAAGTAAAGGGTTTTTCAACAGGGACGCTACAAAAGTAGAGCGACAGGGACAGCAAACGACGCCGAATTTCTTGCCGCTCTTTTGACATTTCTCTTTAGTAAGGTTTCCATTTCATCATGGAAAGATGTACGAGCCAACAACGAGTCAAAATTATTAAAATTTACTACCGAAATTCGGAGTCAGTGGCCTCAACGTTAAGAGCGCTACGTCCAATTTATGGTCGTCATAATCGTCCTAGCAGATCAACAACACAGTACAGTCCCGTGCCAGTGAGACAAAGAAGTGCCCGTAGTGTCGAGAATATTGCTGCCGCTTAGCTTCAGGTGAAGAAAGGTCAAATGTGTCTCTCACACGTCGTTCTCAAGCGTTGGGCATCTCTGTGACGTCGTTGTGGCGAATTTTGCGAAAAGATCTTGGCCTACATCCTTACAAGATTAAATGGACGCAAGAACTGAAGCCGCTTGACCACCAGAAGCGTCGTATGTTCGTGAATTGGGCTGAGCAACAACTTGAAAATGATTCCGATTTTCATCGAAAAATCATCTTCAGCGATGAGGCTCATTTCTGGCTGAATGGCTTCGTCAATAAACAAAATATGCGGTCCGTACTTCTTCCGTGATGATCAAGACCGGCACGTTACTGTAAATGGGAATCGCTACCGTTCAATGATAACCGAATATTTTTGGCCCCAATTGTATGATATGGACTTGGAGGACATGTGGTTCCAACAGGACGGCGCCACAAGCCACACAGCGAATGTCAGAATCAATTTATTGGAAACCAAGTTTGGAGAACGTGTTATCTCACGAAATGGTCCAGTCGCTTGGCCTCCTCGGTCTATGGTCTATGCCAACAAGCCAGCGACGATTGATGAGCTTCGTACGAATATCGAACGTGAAATTGCAGCAGTATCGGCCGATTTATGCTTGAAAACCGTCGAAAATTGGGTTCAGCGTCTGGACTTCTGCAAGCGTGCCCGTGGTGGCCATGCAAAAGAAATCGAGTTCCATACATAATGGCATCGAACGTACTTTCACAGGAATAAAGAATTTCATTGATATCCAACGTTTGTTTTATTAAAAAAAACTTTTATTAAAAAAAAACTTTTGTAGCGCTCTTATTGAAAAACCCTGTACTTCCATTAATATAATTGTGCGTCTGTAGGAAAAGAGCTTCAATATCCGCGGACCGGAACTGTGTGGCAACTTCTAGACTACCGGCAGTACGGTGGTTCTTTTAGGTTATGGCAATTCTTGAAAAAACCCAACTCCCAATAATACCCCAAATATACCAAAAATAACCTGATTAGTCTTAAAATAACTAGAGTGCAGATGCATTGTTAAACACTTTTAATGATTTGGACTTGCCGTTGCCTGTGCTGTTGTCTGCATCAAAGAGAAGGCTTTTGTCCATCCTCAGATTCTGCTTTTGGACACACAGTGATGTTTAGAATGTTTTCCTGTCGCTCAATATTTAATAGATAAATTATCTTTTGATAGCGCTATGTGTACCAAACATCAAGCCTCTCCAGCGGGCACAATCCGTTCTGAGTTAACGCATGTCGAGTTGGTTGATATAAGCCTACGGTAATAATAATAATGGCCGCGTTCCATTGACCGCTAGATGACTAGCGGCATGCCAAACTCCATGTAAAAAAAACTGACATTTCAGCATTTGCGCTAGAGGTCTAGCACATTTTGTGAAACATCCTTTTCTGGGAAATTTTTCAATCTAGCACAAAATGAACTGCTAGTTTGAAAAAAAATAACGAACTGTCAAAACAAAAGTGAAAGTGCAGAAGTCTAATATTTCCGATTTGGTGTAAAATTTGAAATGAAGCTTCGATGTAATTAATATACATTGTATTTGTTTATTTAAATTATAGTGGATTAGGTAATAAATATGCGGCATGATTCCTCCATCAGGGATATTATGTGCTAGATGACTAGCGGTCAAAGGAACGCGGCCAATGTTATTATTTTGGATCTTTTTTTTTTTAACAAACAATGGAACTTTTTGAAGAGTGTCTGTGTAATTTTATTACAAGGATTGGGGTTATCGTATTCGCTTGGAAATATGTAGTAGATTGTCAGCAGATCAATCACAATGCACCGAACCGGGTGTATATTCAATAGATATTATTGTCGGCCTCAAGTGGTTCTTTTGAGATCCAATGAAAATGTGGCTTTGGCCTATTTAATTGCGTTTTATACTGTGCGAACATTTCTTCAAATTGGTAGCACTTCTAACACGAGGCAACTGTTTAAAATTATCTATTTTCTATATAGGGTATAAATTGTTCCTTACATTCATTCTATTTTCAAGTTTAGTATTAAATCAGCTGCTATAGTTTTAAATTCTGTATAGTGTGTTTCATATCGTCACACTTCAAATTAGTTCCGTTATAATCTACAGTCTATACACTTGTCAGATAGAAGTAGCTTTTTTGTTTGCACAGTTGCTTGATAAAATCTGAATTGTTATTAATAACGTTATGTAAATCATTGTTCTACCTCCGTCAGATCCACTTGTGTTAAATAAATTTGTCTACCAGTTTTTGAGTCACAATTTCTGTGCCATAATGAATAATACATTACTCGGGGTGAATTCCTCCTTTTTAGCTGCAATTTTCACAAATAATATTACAATTCTCATTTATTTACAGGAATATGTTGGTCCTGGGGAACAAGAGGTCGACAAACCATCCAAACAGGAGTATACAATCGCCAAATGGCTCCGCAGCAACGTGAAGACTAAGAAAACCAAGTTCCTTAGTCACAATGTGGAATACTTTACAGCGAACAAAGCCATTGATGCTTTAATGAAATCGAAATTCGCCACTGGTGAGGAGCCGGTATTTCCCACACGTGAACACGCAGTCACTTTGCTCGACACTATGTTGGAGCACAAATTTTTCCATCGCGCCAAAAAGGTGCCCGTTTGCATTGAAGAGCTTCGCTCAGGTAAATCATCTAAGCCAAAAGATACTGTGAAAGAATCGACAGATGAAAAACCCAAGGAGGAGAAGACAGAAAAGGGATCTGGAGTAGAAAAAGTTGGTGACGCGGAGAGCAGCCATGTTGAAGGTGGTCCCTCTACAGATGATGTACAGGGAAAGGAGAAGCGGAAGCGAAAAATTCGGCTCGACATGCATCCCGAACAAGTGTTTGTCGATGGCTCCGAGGCATATGTTTGGATATACGATCCAATTCCAATCCACTATTGGATATATGGCTTTATATTGTTGCTGGGAGCTATTGTGATATGTCTGTTCCCCTTGTGGCCGCAGGTATTGCGAAAGGGCGTCTACTATTTAAGTGTGGCGGCTGCTGGTTTTTTGGTATTTATATTGGCATTAACAGTAATCAGGTTGCTGATCTTTACGTTGGTATGGGTGGTGACACGAGCGAAATGGCATTTCTGGATTTTCCCAAATCTAACAGAAGATGTGGGCTTCTTTGCATCTTTTTGGCCCCTATACGAGGTGAGTTTTATGCAATTGCCATTAGGACTTGAGTATATTATTTACTTTCTTATTTTGCAGAGCAAGTATATTTCGGAAGCTAACAAAGGCAAAAGCGACAAAAAATCAAGGAAAAAGAAGAAGGACAAGGATAGCGATGATGGCGAAGATACTGTTGGTGATGTTCCACCGCTAGAGCCTGAGAAAATTGAACAAATTAAGGAAAACGATGCAGAGATGCTGCTGAGGCGAAGAAACGTAGGTGACAGCAGTGCTGGCGACAACAGTGGTGCTGAGAGTAGTGATTGTCAACAGGACAACTCCGATGCCAAAGGGTAAGACAAATTCACATAACCACGCATTCCTAAACGAATGATTGAAATGCAAATTTGGAGCTATATTCATTTGCACGTGCTCCAATAAATTTTATATTTTTTGCCTTAGTTCAATCGGCATTACGGCCTTTACAGAATGAAATGACTGAGCGCAATTAAAACGCCCACTTTGGTCGAATGACAGGTTCTTGCAGAGGCAAATAATTATTGAATAAAAAGAACACCCTATGAATGTACACGAGACATTCACTCCTTGTTCGTACTATGTCGATCGCTACTAAAAGAGTGTCGTAATGCATACGCCTTGATTTTATTTCCACAGATACTTTCCAATGTGCTTTGCAATCAGTTTTAATGTCTCCTAGAGTGTAAAGTACTTCCTTTTCCACTGGAATAGCTTTTTGATTACACCTAAAAGCAATATTTACCTTTTTTTTTATAAAATTAACTCTTGCAGTTTGTCCCTCCGAATTCAAACTGGAATCTCAACATTAAAGAAAAAAACTAGGAAGACAATGATAGCTTTGTACGCCTGTAATATAATATTCGGGCGAACATGGGGCCCTAATCCCAAAATAGTCGTATGGTTTTACACAGCGGTTGTAAACCCGATACTTACAAATGGTAGTTTATTCTGGCTAGCACTGTCAAAGGCAGCCAACCTTAAAACCAGGACAGAAATTCAAAGAATGTATTGGCATCAAGGTTGCAGAAACAGCCCCATGTCGGGGCTGATGCTTTACTCAATCTTAAACCCCTTTTCGTGCAGGTATCTGCTGCAAACAGCGCTCTTCGGTTAAGCCAGACCAAAAGCTGGAAACACAGCCTGACGGGTCATGCACAAATCCTGACAGTCATGCGGCAATAAAAGCGATCTCTGCTGTTGAGTTAAAATCGAAGCTTGTAGTCCCCTGTCGCAAAGAGCTACGGTTTCTTGGCGCGCAGCACAACGTAAGACTATGCTGGGTTCCCGGACATAAAGGTGTGTCTAGAAAGCTGATGACTGGGAGGAAAATGGTCCTCCCTTGAACTAAACCAGGCCGACACCACAGTTATGATTCCCTCTTGTAATTTTAGACAGACGGGGACAGATTGGGAACAAAAGATGGAGTAAGCTGGACTCCTGTGGCATAACTCGGAAAATGTTAAATAGAAAACTGAGAGTATTGTGGGTATTATCACTGGATACAACATGCTGAAATGCCATACGAAAAAAAAAAATGGGAATCAACACGCACAACAATCGATGATCGAAAGATGTACAACAGCGCACTATTCAACAACAACATTTTCCTTTGGAATTATTGTTGCCAGAATTACTTACAACCTTTACCGAGTCTCGTGTGATTACCTAAAACATGGTTTGTGACAATGCCTTTTAGCAACACTCAAGTTGAGAGGGAATGCTTCCTTCTAGTTGGTCCTACTGTACATGTAGCAATCCAAATTGTAGTGGTTAGCTTTTTTTATATGTAACAATTTTTGCCCCTTTTATTAGCTGGTCTTCTATTCATTGCTCCATCGCACGCTGTCGTGATTATTTGTTACAGTTGTGCGACAGGGTCTCCGTTTGTCGATTCATACATAGTCTTGCTGTCCATTCCAGATCAGAATAATATCTGGGTGGTATCCTCGTGCTTTAGTTTTAATCGGTGTGCTGCAGCTCTATAGTTGTTCTTACCAACGAGTTTTTGCAGAACATCGCTTCCATAGACTGGCTACGCTTATGGGTCCAAAGAAATGATGAAATCTAATACGTATAATTTGAGTTACATAACAAAGGCGACTTCGAGCAGAATTTGCTCAGTATAGTGGATCTCAAAAGGCTCATTTTGTCTCTGTTTGATTAATTGACTATGTTTCTATCACTTTAATCGCACCCTTCTGAATTCTGTCTAGTAGGCGCTGAGTAGGTTTACGCGCATCTGACCAGATTGTTGTATTCGAGTTTGTGCCTTATAAAACCCTTGCAGGGCCAAATCAGTCGTAAAAACGTAAAAACATTTCTTGCAGCGATTAAGGAAACCTAGGCATTTCGCATCGAGTTTAAGCGTGTAAGTACTAACAGACGTTATGTCATTAACGAATATGTACACATTTTGAAAATGAAAAGTTATTCGATTTCGGTTATTCGGTTGAAGATAACATTGTGTTTTGAAAGCATTAAATTCCACCCTACATTTAGTTATTTAGTCAAGATTGGAATTTAAATATTTTTTACGTCACAATTCATGATCGAAAAATTTCGCTATTGTGAGTTTCTTCAATTATAGTCTGTACACTGTAAAGTGACTATGATGATGATTTGATAACAATTAACGGGTTTTTCAATAGGGACGCTACAAAAGTAGAGCGACAGGGACAGCAAACGACGCCGAATTTCTTGCCGCTCTTTTGACATTTCTCTTCAGTAATGTTTGCCATTTCATGATGGAAAGATATACGAGCCAACAACGAGTCGAAATTATTAAAATTTACTACCTAAACTCGGAGTCAGTGGCCTCAACATTAAGAGCGCTACGTCCAATTTATGATGAGGCTCATTTCTGGCTGACTTGATTCGTCAATAAACAAAATATGCGGTATTGGTCAGGCAGCAATCCATGAGTCATCATTGCATCCCGAACAAATTACGGTTTGGTGTGGTTTATGGGCCGGCGGCGTCATTGGGCCGTACTTCTTCCGTGATGATCAAGACCGGCACGTTACTGTGAATGGGAATCGCTACCGTTCAATGATAACCGAATATTTTTGGCCAGAATTGGATGAAATGGACTTGGAGGGCGTGTGGTTCCAACAGGACGGCACCACAATCCACACAGCGAATGTCACAATCAATTTATTGGAAACCAAGTTTGGAGAACGTGTTATCTCACGAAATGGTTCAGTCGCTTGGCCGCCTCGGTCGTGCTCTATCACAGTCGAAGCCCAATAAAATTACCAACTGACACACCTTGTTCATCTAACAATTGAAATATTACTCGCACAGATCACTGTCATATTCACAGACGGTTCCAAAACGTTGGAGAGAGGTTGCCGACGGGGTATTTTCAGAAGAACTAAATCTTGGCCACTCACTGCTTCTGTCTTTCGAAACACTGCAGTATCTTCCAAGCCGAAGTCGCAGCTATTCGTCAAGGTAGTCAGCTGTCAATTAATTCAAAACTAGGTCTTCATCACTCAGAAAGTTATTTAAACCTGATCGCAAAAAAATTGGTCGAAGTGCAACTTCTGTTGAAAATTATTCTAAGGGATTTTATATAATTCGGTATCACAAACGAACATTGTCATATACATTGATAGCTAAGCTGCAATCAAATCGCTAATATCCAGCGATACAAGATCTAAAGCGGTGGAAGATTGCCTCGTATCTCTTAACGAGATAGCTGGGCAGTACAAACTCATCCTCTCTTGGGTTCCTGGTCACCATGAAATCCGAGGAAACTGTGCTGCAGGCGAACTAGCAAAACTAGGCTACTGTATATTAGGAGGATGTGTCCGTCATTCACTTTCTTTGCAGTTGCCCTGTCCTAGCTAATTTAACAAAGACCATCTTAGGAAACTTCAATGATCTCTGTGATTTAGACAATGCCAGCGCCGCTAAAATTCATAGCTCATGGCCTAAGTGCTTCTCTCACCGAGAGCCACTTAGAAAAAAAAAAAAAAAAAAAAAACAAACAAAATTACTCGCACAACAAAATTCAAGAATATTTATGATTAGTTAACCCAAATGATTGTGTTTCCTTGCAGCTCTCGTACACCATCAGAAGAAAGCGATGGCTCAGATGTCTCCGGCAAGGACTATGAAATAATAAATCCTAGTGACGTCCAGAACGTCAATTAGAAACGTAAATTTGATTCTTCACTGCGATAGAAAAAAGCTTGTATGTCCACTAAATCGAACCAAGAATGAAATCGATGTGCATAGGTCATACAAAATATATTAAAGAAAAACAAAAACACACATTCAAAACGAACCCAAGAGCAGCAGGTCAAGCACAGGTGCTTACTTGACACCTCATTTGGACAAACTTCTAAGTGTTTCTCAATATTCTTAATGTTTACAATTTATAGAATATTATTATTTTATAATTAAATTTTTAATTTAAACAAATTTTATATATAAATATAAATAAAATATACATATATTTAAAACTTCACACAAAAATCCAACACATGTATTTAAATGAATATCACCGGTAGCTTCACCGGAAAAAATAAGCCGCTACCGAAACCAGTTTTTTATGGTTGTATTTTAATTTTTGTCGGGACAATTAAGGTGAACACTTCCAATTCTAAATGACACGAAACTAATCATTGAAACTGAAACAAACTTTATTTAATGTAATTGTTTTTAATTTATTAGGATTAAATTATGAGAATACAATTATTAATCTGTAATTTAATTTTTAGAAATAAATGGAAAGTGCAAAGCAGCATGTGTCATTGAAATGAGTCCCAAATGTGTTGTGATGTTACGTGTACTGGTGTACATATTATACTCCGGTCCACCTGAATAAAGGCAGCACTTTTATTTAAGAAAACAGAACATTCTTAGCTATTGATTCGATACATAAATACCATTGAAAGTATTAGATACATAATTCCGCAAGAGTAGGCAATAAAATTGGTTCAGTTGAATAAAGGCAGTTGCTAATTAAAAGGTACTCGTGAAGATTTGCCGAAATTCGCACCAGAACTCCCAGTAAAAATGATATTCTTTCTGCAATCCAGGCTCTTGGAAATGCGTTAGGACTTGATGGTATTCCCGGAGAACTTTTGCGTGCGGCGCCAACAACATCAGCACTCATAAGAGCTGCTCCTCTCACTTGTAGAGCGAACTTAGGCACATAAATTTTGCCTGGAACTGGAAGAACGGAATGATAGTCAAGCACTTATAGAGTGCAAAAACTGGAAAGGGATTGGCATTCTCTCTGCAGATGCTAAGGTAATAGCTCAAGTTGAAGAAGATCGAATATAAAAGAACATCTGGAAAATCCACTGGACGCTGAACGAACTGATTTGCGCTCCTACACGTTGGCTCGTAGGCGAAGGCCCAATGACCGACAAGGAGAAAAAGGTCTTAAGTAAGTAAGAGGGCACAAAATCATCTTAAGCGTCCAATTCTAGTCATTTAATATCAAAAGTCATGTTCATGGCCAAATGGTAAATGCTTGTTTGACGTGTTATTCTTAATACCTAGAACCTTAAGCAACTGCTTAACTAAATTTCACCGAAAACAAAAATTATTTACAAATGAACACATGACCTGGCCTATGTAGCACCGACCGCATTCTATTTAAGGTTCGAATGGTTACACAAATCTTCATTTGTATGCCTTCAGCTACTAGTACACGACATGAAAAACCTTCCATACGCAATGCATGGCATGACAAGTCGCGCTTATAACGAGAAATGTATAAATGTATAATACGTCAGGTTATATGTACCAGTGGCGATTCCTGGTCCTTAGCTTTAGGTTGGCTACGTGTTCATACAAATTGGCCAGATAATTTAGCGAAATCGAGCTCCAAGCTAATTCGATGGCTTGGGTTAGTTCAGATATAGTCGAATATTGTTATCCCGATCCATAGATTTGACGCTTCAACCATCCCCAAACATTTTCGATGATATTCAAATGCGGTGAGTAGGCCGGTCAGCCTAATAGCTCTACATCTTGGCTCTACGTTTTAACAACATAACATAACATAAATATAACATAAATCCAAGGCAGAGGTTCAAAAAGGTTTTGAAAGTATGGAAAGGCCTCTTTCATTGTACACCATTGTAAAGACAACGCATTCAACTACAAAGATTGTAGTTTATAGGTGCCCTCATACGAAACGGCGCCCCACACCATCACAGCTTCAACAATGCTATGCAGCCAGTCCAAATGTTTAGTCACTTTGCGGAGGCCATCTTTTCGTCTGAGAAGACCACACAATTCTACTGAGTCCAGGTCACATGTGCGCGACAAAAACGAAGGCTTTGGCTTTTTTGGGTTAAGGGGTTCCTTGTTCTTGATTTTTAATTTTTAACTTTCTCGTATACGTAGTATCTAAGAGAAAGATATTGTTTTCGTACAAAATTTTGAACTCGAGATTTTGATCAATTCTGATATTACGATGATAGGGGAACTCAAAAAAGTGGGTCTCGCAATTCTGTCCGTCCGTATGTCTGTCTGTCCCACCCCTGGGGAATCTAAACGCTTGGACGGATTTGCTTCAAACTTCCTATTTAGAGTTTGTAGGCTTCCCGCTCGGGACGTTTTTTTTTTTTATTCTAGCCCTAATAGTAATGGTACCTCCCATATACAAATTTTACGAAATATGACGATTGAATGAATATGCCTATATGATGAATATGCCTAAATTTAGATTTTTTCGAAAACGGCTCTAACGATTTGAACCAAAATTGATCATTGAGTTAACGTAGGCATGCTTAACATGACTGCATATCCAGTTTTTCTCTAAAAAGTCCAGCAATGGCAGTTTTGAAAATTGGCTTTATCTCGAAAACGGTAAAAACGATTTAAAAAAAACGTATTTTTAAGGTACTATTGTCATTCTTAACTGGATAGCAAACTCAGTTTTTCCCTAAAAAGACTGCGTCCTTTGATATCCACCCGAATCCCTAATAATAGTACTTTAAAAAACTGCTCATATCTCAAAAACGCCATTTTTGATAATAATAAAAATGTTACTTTCAGGTAATGCTTAAATCCATAGTAATACCACTGGCTCAGTTTTGAGCTAAACAGTTGAAAAACAGTGTTTTTTGAACCATGAATGCGTTCTTCCCAATCTCTAAAACCGGTACTTTAAAAACTGCTCATATCTCGAAACGCCATTTTCGATTTGGATGAAAATATATCTGCTAGGTAATGTTTATATCTTGAAGAATATGTCGTACTCAGTTTTCAGCTAAACAGTTTAATAAAAGTGTTTTTCGAATCCAAATTGTAACATTTAGCAGCATAATTTTACAAAAAACCGCTCTAACGATTTTGATCAAAATACATATTTAAGACAACATAAGCATTCTTAACATGATCACGTACTTAGTTTTTCTCAGAAAACTCTAATATTACCGTTTTATGAATATTTCTCAAAAATGACTACCCAAATCCCGCTCTGTATTCACACACGGTATATTTTTGTAAAGTCCAAAACTTCAGTACATAGCAATATAAATTGTGGGTGAAATTTGAAAGTAATAAAGTGTTCTAGTTAATACGTAGGTTTATGTTTATGTAGTATGTATTTACGGTATTAATTACACCTTGAGTGGGTATGATTTTAAACGTAAAATTGTTCTAAAATGAATCTGACATTCTGCGAGATTCGCAATAAACGAGAAAGTTACGTGCGACCCAGTCGTGCACATTTTTTAAATGCTTATTATTCGAGATAAAACGACGAATAGCTGTGAGACTTGTTGTGATACCACATTTTTTCCTGATTTTTCGGAAAAGTGTTTTGAAAATTTGACGCCTTTTTAATATACGTCGCCTTTCTGCTACTAACGCACACTGTGTATGCGGCCTTTAATGTTTTTATCCGTAGTTAGACTCATTACTTAAAAATATGTATATAACGTGCTCCTCTCTATTTTCTCAGCTAATTTGACGCCTAACTGCTAACAGATAATACTCTCGAATACGTGCCGGAGCAAAAAAGGTGCAATATTTATACATGGTGAAATAAAAGGGGATTGGAACATTATTATTCTTTGTAACCAAACCAGTGCCAGATTAGACGAACAGTGAAGTAGTATATAACCTCCACGGCACTTAGCACACTAGATCCAAGAAAGAAACCAGCAGTTCCGCCAACAGAAACTGTAATAAAAATTGTTATAAAATGAAAGCTGTACCTTATGCCTACATAATAATGTACTTACCTAAAAAATCCGTTAAAGTGAATATTATCTGTCGCTGATATCTCATGTTCGGATAGAATTTTAATATCGCCGAAGCGCCAGTTCCTCCTAAGAGGCCGTCAGCATTCGTCATTGGCTGTAACAAAAAAGCAAGCATACCAACATAACACATCTTGGTAAGCAACCATTTTTATTATTCAAATTACATGAACTATTTTTTCCAAAATTTCTGAACTTCTACAATTAGGTAGACAATCGCATTTTATGTCATCATCATACAGTGATGAATTGGTAATTGCCTTTAAATTATAAAAGGTTCCTAGAAAGAAAAATTTGTATTAATATACGATGACCACCACAAACAACCCAGAAAATCTGTAGACATTAATTAAATTAAAATGTTTAAAGGAAAGCTGCGAACAAAATAAATCAGATGCATTTACTTTAGAAACTTAAATTTCTATTTATTGTACTTTTTCCCGGAGTCAAAAATAAACGATCTCATGCTAATTATTATATATACGTACAACACAAAACAACGACATAAACGATGAACAAAGCCTAAAAGAAGGAAACTAACAACTGACTTCTGCAACATTCGGGGACTATAATGATCCATGAATACGTAAAGTTAATATAAGCTGCTGCGGATATAGATATCCTAGTCTTGACCAAAACATAAATAAATTCATTGTTTGAGTCCACTCTCCATATATCTTCGCTGTCCCAAAACAAACTGCATTCTCGTTTTCAGTTCAAGTGTTTTGCCTTAACTTTTTGCCATAGAAGATCTGACAAGTGAAAGAACCTAAAGATCTCGGCATTATATTCAAAAAAATTGTCTAGAAAGCAGAAAGGTTCTACTTAGTTTATGTGCTTTCTGTCCATCATTTGTCCGATATATTTGATTGGATATATAGAGATGCACCTCTTCACCTAAGGCCTAGAGCATTTCTGGCCGGATTTCATCCCCTCTGGCAGATTTGCCAGCTTTTAGCGATTTGATCGCAAAAGTGACTTTCTTTGCCGTAGGACTATTTTCTGCCCTGCTCAAGGGGATCGATCTGTCATCCTCAATGCCCTGTATTGGATTAAGCAATTCAGAAAAGTGCTCGCTCCATCTGCGCAAGATGTCCTCCTTATTATTAAGAAGTGTACCATCTTTGGATTTGACTCCTTCAATAATGTTCCACTTCCTTCCTCTAAGACGTTGCTGCAAACTCCGTTCGTAGTCTCGACACTCCCGATCTACTTATCACATCACACCTGAGCCAACGATCGAACAATATCAGTCTCTGTTTATTGCCACAGATATGATAGAGACAGCATGCGTGAAAACGATGTCGTTCAATCGTTTTTATTTTACGCGATCTGATCTGAGCTTAGATATTTTTGAAATATTGATCCGCTCACTTAACAGAATTCGGATGTCATCGGCAATCCGTACCGACCCAATTACTTGCCCGATTACAACCAGTAGGACAGTTGTAGATCTAAGTGGAATGAGCTGCGTAATTTCTTTTCATCGTTGCAATGGGCTAATATGTGTTTTCGGCGGCTATAGAAAAAATTGCCCAAAACCGAAAAATGTTAGATTCCACAACCACAATAATGGCATAATGAAATAAGGTCCAAAAAATGATGCATTCAGAGACGGTCAGTTCGACTAATAGGACATCGAACACCAATATCAAAATAATGTATTACAGCTAGGGTTGCCGTTTTGAAATCCGCCTTCCAGTCAGATTTGACTGGAAAAAAACAGTCAAAAACCTAAAATTCAGTCAAAAAAACAGTCAAAGAAATTCAAACAAAAATCCAGCTAAAAATCCAGTCATGAACGTATAAAAAAAGTAAAAATACAAGTAAAAGTGTTATCAATGGTCTGGCCGTTGCTTTTGATACCCTCCACTGCATACATATACAAGTCATGCAAAAAGTTAGCCATTTGAGGCATGGGCATTGGTCTAATGTTGGTTTGATGTGAGGTGAGGGGTACCAGAACCAGAACTACTTGACCGATATAGCCTATATTTTCAATACCAACCTGCACGGTAGAAAGAAGTCTTCTGACAGAATTTCATTCGCCTAGGTCGATTCCTTTCATTTTGACGCTATATTTGTGTTTTCATCACAAAGACAGACAGGCAGATGAACATGGCTGAATCGATTCAGATTCAGAACTTGATCCTGGTCAAATCCTCTTTCTTGAAGTTACAAACGTAATGATAAAGGAAATATTCCTTCATGTGGAGGGTATACAAAATGTATTAACTTATAAATGAACTTTATATAGCAATCTCTCTGAGCGCTTCAATTGTCTCCTCATCATTTGCATCAACATACATAATGTCGAATATTTTATTGCTGTTTCTGTAAGTAATATTAGTACCAACCAATTATTTTGTTACTTCGGCCGGTATAGGAAAGTTGAACCTCACACAACTGATAAATTTTCAGTTTCAAATATTTGTTTGTAATTTGGCAAAGGCAAGTACTTGTGCAACTGCAAACGCATAAATTGGTTCATTGTATATGAGTGGGATACAGCGTTGCCACTGTTGGACTATTTTTTCGCAGTAGATTCTTTAAAAAAATGCAGTAGATTGAATTTTTTTGCAGTAGATTTTTTTCTTTTTTTTTTCAAACAAAACCAAAGTAAATTACAAAACATAACATAAACAATACAAAATTAATAAAGACGAGTATTTAAACAAAACAGAAAAATGCATTAATATTAATGAACATGGAATATTGTTCATATTCATTGGCTATTAAGTTTTTCTTTGTCATCATCATGAAAAGGAAACAAGTTTAAAATAACCAATATCGAGGGTATACTGCCTTCCACTAGGTACTAACTTTGTATCTACGTACCTCAGACGTTTCAGTCTTTCATCATTAAAATTAAAACGATTTTTTATCTGTTGACAAGCCTCGATATAAAATCGCAGCACGAAAAACCCCATCAAGCTAGACAATATTTGTTCAGAATCGACGTCTACATTTGACCTGATGTTGTTCAAAGACATATTTTGCTAAACCCAAAACTGTGTTTCCTTCGACAATTTAAGCCAGGAAAACGCAGTTTCCCATATTGGCTTGCATTTCTGCTTGTATTTTATCTATACTATTTTGGATTTGGCTTCCTGATTTAAGCTATTACAAAAATGCAGTAGATTTAATTAATTAATTAAAATCTTCCAGCTAAATGCATAGGTTGTAGGGAACGGCATTAATCCATAGATAATTTTAGGTATGCAAATTATTTGAGAACTTTTCTAAATTATACTGTATAAAAATTAGTTAGCAAAATAAGTATTTAGAAAATAAAAACAAATTGTCATATGTAGAAAAATAAATTTTCATTCCTGCTGAGAGTTTGCTAACAGAAAGATTGTATCAAAATATATAATATAATAAACAAATAAAAAAAAAAAGTTTATTGCCGAGGATTTTAGTATACCTACATGGATTGATGATAATTGTCCTAAGGTTCAATCCAAAGGCCTAAATACATATAGATAGAAAAAAATCTATCAAACATATTATCTCGAAACTTCCCACAAGAGGAAATATATAATCTTGAACAAAACAAAAAAAACTAATAAAGCAGCAGCAAAATAAAAGATACCTACTAAAGAAAAAAAAAGACTCGAAACTACAGAGATTCGAAATTTCAGTAAGGTTTTTTCGGACCATCAAAAAAACCACAAGCCTAACAAGAAAAAAAATATTAGTAAGTGGAAGCTGAATTTATTATACCGGATCAAGAAGAACTTTCAAAAAGGAGATATATAACTGTACAAGAACGAAAATTTCATTGAAAGTCAAGATTTCTTATTTCGGTATCATTAGTTTTGTCTTAATTCGTGTTTTTCCTTTATCTGAAATTTAAGTGATTTTATTTTGACAGAGATAACATAACATAAATTTTGTTAGGATCCGCCAAAGTTAAATTATATAATTAATTTGAATTCCATAGTTAGAGTTTACAGGTCAGTAAAATTCAAAATTCACCACGGGCAGCGGTTGTTGTGCACATCATCCTCTTCACCCCTGGATCTTTGTGTATGGTTTTAAATAATATAAATTTGGTAAGTGATATTTCTATTTGTTTTTACAATAAATTTAATTTTGGTGCGACCCAATTTTATTATTTTAATTATCATTTCGAACATTTGGGTTTTCAATTTTGGTATTAATTTATAATATCATTATATAGGTAATTCATTATCGGTAATTAATTTTTTTTTATGTACATACTACAAACATAAGTACCTATTGTTCTTTATCTCTCAATAAATATTTTTGTTTTTGTTAGTTTGGATTGATAAATCATGGTATTTTAATAACTTTTAAGAATTGGTGGATGTGGCAAGGCTTTGGTGAGACCTAAGCCTATGGAATGGCAATGAGATTTTAGATTGATAGGGGCTGCCATGACTATTAGGATTTGGTAGCCATGGTGTACCACAACTAATTCGGGTATTGGTGTGGTGCAGAGGGTGGGTATCCTGAGGGAGCACAAACATCAATCGCTCCCACCACAAAAAAATAAACTGTATCTGAAGAGACATTTAGGCCTTTTTTTTTTTTTTTGAAGCTTATAAATTTTGGCATGATTAATGCGTAACGAGCCGTCCAGTGTTACCAATAGCAAGAACCCCCCCATCCGACGAGCTAGAACGAGCTAAAGCTAGCATGCCAAGCTGTCGGTACCTGGACACCCTTTCACTTTTGCTGCCCGGACTGACTCCATGTACCTGTAAACATGGGGTCATAACGGTAGTGAGAGAAGTGGAAGGGGAAATAGCAAATTTCGTTACAAGGTATCAATCCAGTCAGATCTGACTGGAAAGCAGTCAAAATGGCAACGCTGATTACAGCTAGCTACTATCATCATCGCAGCTGTTCAAAGGATGTAAAGGATGTTCAACATCATAATTACAAGACCGAGACTGACAACCAATGCACGCCTCCTATCACATCACTTGAGAAGCGGGACGACATCTTTCTTTCAGAACTCTTTTGGCTACAGGACAACGACAAGTCAGTTTTGTAACTCGCTTCCAGGGGACTTCTTCATACTTCAATATTAAGCTTGCGTATATCCACCGATCCGATTGAGTTCAGATTTGTAGGCTTTGTGATTGGTCTGGATGTGTTCCCGCGAAGTTTTGTTAAAATTCTAAATTTTCCATAATAGAAACATTGCAAACGCATTTTCTAAACACTTCGAGTCGTTCGATTGAGCTGAAACTTACGCAATATACTATATTTGTTATGAAGTTAAAAGTGCGCTTAACTAAAATTCTTTACATTTTTGCCTTGAAATTTGGTACACTCATACGTGGCCGTTAAATGACTCATACCTCATTTAACGGCCAAGATACGTCCCACAAAATGTTTTATTACACAATACCATACAAAATCCACTAGTTTCTTTCCAAATCTTAAAAATAAACAACCAACATAAACGTTATAAAAATGGATTTAGATATTGTGTTAACTTCGAAGAAAAATTACGTTTCAATATTGACAGCAGACAAAATAAAATCGTAGCGTAGGGCATGTTCTCCGAATCACTGGGCATACAAATTTCTGTACGGCTCCCGGACCATGGCAGTGCTTTTCAAGCGGAGGTCTTGACAATGACAACAGCAGCCCGTAAATCTTGGTAGAAGCACAGACAGCTATATAAGCAATAACTGAAACTGAAATAAAATCAAAGCTTGTGAAATTCTGTCATACAATACAATACAACGTATTGAATGGACTGAAACGTTGAAAACGTCGAACAGTTGTTTTTCTAATATCCACTGGACAGTCCACGGTTTCGAAATGCTTAAAAGCCAACAAGAGGCTATTCCAAGTCTCCCCCAGTAGGGCAAAATACGAGGACCTTCATGAGCAAATTAATTATTATTTTGCTCTTATTGGGCTCTTTTCTCTCAATACTGGAGCGTGAGAGAAAAGAGCCCAATAGGATCTTACCACGAAGAGGTCGGGGGTCTTGGAAAACTTGGACCGAAAAACTTATGGAAACAAAGAAACTCACTTTCCATCCCTGCAGGTTTTATATTGGACCACAATAAAAGTCTGCGGTTCCTTCTGAGCAAAACGTGGCTGATGAAAGACGAACACGATCTTAACGAGTTTTCCAAGGCACCAACAAACAAGTTTATAAACTTTATTAAATCCTAAGGATGTTTTAGAGTAATGCAGAGTTTCTTGTATAGGCTTAGTAAGGCTGGGTCTGAGGCAATTATGGAGCTACGTTGTTTTCGACTTTATTTGAAGTGAAACTTCTTTAGCGAAAAAATGAAACGCAAATCAAAGTGGAACGGAAATCAAAATGAATCGCAAAAAGGCTGCACAGATTTTGCGTGTGTGATGCTAAAGTGGGTTCGTGGATGGTGTAAATTCACAATTGGACTCCGTAGGTGGCGCTACAATCTGGTTCCATGCATTTTGCTTGCTCCTCCTAAACGGCTGGACCGATTTTGATGAGATTTTATGTGTGAGTTTAAGAAGGTCCCCGGCAGACCTTGTTATATTTTCAACAAAAATAATCAAACAAATATATAAGTTAAAAAGATAATAATTATGTACTTCTTACCAGCATGCTCGAAGAGGCAGGTCTTTAGTGTCTTATAGTGACAAACAGGCTTTTTTGTATCACGATTCGGATAGAAATGTGGGACGCACTTACACAGCTTCAATGCCAGGTTTATTCGGCATTCCTGCCGACAAAGGTTCCTTGTATAAATGGGAAAATGTACTAAATTTGATTCATGGGGAAACCGACATTTCCTCTGCTCCACCGTTGTTGACCTATGTGGAGTATACCATCAGAGAATACTCCATGACCGTAACAAATATCTCACTTTTCGATCATACCTTTCGAAACTATATGACGCAGTGATATCATAAATTTTCACAGTATACTCCAGAGTTACGTTAGTAGAACCACTACGCTTCTCTACTTCCAACACCTCGAATGCCCCATGAATGTAAATCTGAAAATAACGTAGCTTAAGGATATAAGGATCGCATTTATCTGGAAAGGATAATCACTTCAATAAAACCAGGAAAATCTAATATGAAGTTAAGGCTTGTTTGTCCATCAAATATATTCGTAGACAAAATCTTTACTAGGTTTTTCGTGGCCTCATAAGGGTAGCTTGCTGCAGGTCTTCCAAGTAATAAGTTGCTTGTTGACAATTTGTCGATGAGATAATTGTTTATTGTATAACAAATTCCCCATTCGGTAAGAACTTGCTCACTGTGTACCATCCAGATGTCTGCTCCGGCATTGACCTCCTGTTGATTCAGATAATTTTCGGTAAGGTTGTAGATAAGGTTCATATAGTCGTTAGGGTCTATGTTGAGTTTCTGTAGAAAAAATTTGGCATATAAATATTGAGGAGAGAACAGAAGGAATGCTTACATCAATGCTTGGGTATTCCTTGATAGTATCAAAATTGAAGTATGTTGAATTGGCCAAGGATTCCAGAAAATCAAAGAGTTCTGTTTTATCGCTGCCAGTGATGTTCTTATTTCTAGGTTTTTTGGAGAAAAGAAAGATGAGTAATGCATAGTTCATGGTTTTAATCAGATAATTGTAAAAGGGGTTGCATGGTGCATGCAGAAAACAATACTTAACTTGTGGTAGAAATTGATAAGGGCAGAGCTTAATCGGATCTGGACTTGTCATACGCCTCAAACCTGAGTCTTGAGCTATCGACACGTCTTAAATCTAATTCCGAGTCCGACAAACATTGTCTCATATGTGACCACGCCTCCACCGAGGAAACGATGATGCTACTAAAGATTTTTTTCTACAAGCTCTTCTACCAAACGTATGCGTATGGCAAGAAGGACATCTTTGGTCGTACGATGGGAAAGCATAGTCTCTACATGACATCACGTCTGGAAACGGACTTTGGCTAATTGACTTTGCAACGGGGCTTTCACGAGATAATTATACCGTTAGCCAAATTGATCATACTATAAGGAACAACTCCAGTATTCTAGATGTCCGAATTTTCCGAGCGGTTAACGTTGACTCAGGCTACTAATTTGATGTAGAAAATGTACGAATGTGGATAACGTTCCAACAACGGAGGAATGCTGTGAAAATATTTGACGGCTGTACTCGTAACAAACCTTTATAGCGGTTCCGAATATGTTCGTAGAAATCTACAAGAAGGGGGTTTCCCACACCAATGGAAAAGGCAGAGTCTGGTACTATACTCCGCAAAGGGGACAGGCCACCGAAAAAACCATTACCCGCTGCGCATGCTAGACCCAGTCTGAAAAGTTCTAAAGCGGATTATTTGCAACTGATTTAATGCGGCGATAGAAACTGCAGGCGGGCTATCGAAATACCAATATGGTTTTCGGAAGTTTCGCTCAACAGTAAATGCATTTTGCTTAGTGGGTAAAATAGCAAAGCCCCACATAAAATACCTCGGACTCGTGCTAGATACGAGGCTATCCTTAAAAAACACCTTAAGTGAGTAAAGCACAAAGCAGAGAAATTCAGCGCTCTCACAAATCATGCCCAACAGAGAAGCCGGTAGATACAGTCGAAGGCTGCTTTTAGCCAGAGAAGTGGCGTCCATAATCCTCTACGAAGCACCACAGTCTATACTATAGAATAAGTACAAGTACAAGTACACAGAGTACTTTCAGCAACGCAGTCTGTTTTATAGCCAAAGTGCTACCGATGGAGATTCTGGCAGAAGTGCAATATCGACAGTAGCTCACTCAAAAAAAGAGTGAAACCGGCGAAACGCTGGAATGCATCCGATAAAGGCAGATGGACGCATGTGCTTATATTACAAATTCAGCCATGGATAGAGAAACAGCATGCTGAAATAGGGTTCCACTTTCCTCACCACCTAACACAGTTTCTGACAGGCCATGTATGTTTTCGCTCAATTCTGTACAAATTCAAACATGATGACAGCCCTTACTTCAAAAACGCATTCAATGGACTGAAACGTTGAAAACGTCGAATATTTTTTTTTCCAACAAGAGACTTGGAATACAGTGGAGGAAAGTGCGAGGACCATCATGACGAGCAAATCAATTATTATTTTGCTCTTATTGGGCTCTTTTCTCTCACAATACAGGGGCGTGAGAGAAAAGATAGGATTAAACACGAATCCAGATGACAACTAAGTCAAAAAACCCCCAAGAAAGCTGTACCGTTGGGAAAATTTATAAGAAGGGAAAAGGGTTACCGGTTTCGTCTTTCGAAGATTTATACCTCGCAGCGCAAGAAAAAGCCTACATTAAAATTTTCATAAAACAAGTGGTTCGATGCCAACAGTCTATCAGAAACGCTGCAACTGATGTGCTAGTTTTCACCCGACTCCCCGCCCTGGGCATAATGCAGAGTGGCTGCATCAGAAATGTGCAAAAAAACAACTTGACTGGCACAAAAAGCGCGCCATCGAAGAAGTAGAGTGGTGCTTGCTACTTCAGGTTCAGGGGCAACAAACGCAACAAGACTCGAACAGAGACGCGTAGAGATGAGCAACGAAAATAATTTAATAGAGTCATAGTCGGTATTTAGGATATGAAGACCTCGGATTCCGTTGTCCGATAGAACGATAACCAATCAATCTGCACGTTGAAAACCAAGACTTCCACCCCCCCGACCAAATTTAAATGAGGACCCGAATATCAGTGCAACAAGGCCAGACGTGCTGCCAGCCGAGATAGCGGTAAATAACTTGGGGGAAATCCAAATCATAAGCACCAACAACGGATGATATTGATATCATTGGCAGAACTTAGCGTGCTGCAACTGACGCTTCTGCAAATATTGAGGCAAAAGCTTCAACCGAGTATATGCTGTCAACAAGAAGGGACATGCAACATCGATCACTCGGGCGGTTAATGGACAGCTATAGATTTAAGCTAGTTATGTAGGGACTAGAGTTCAGATAGTATCGAACAGAAACTATCTCAACTCCGACAGCATTTATAAGCCCGAAACTCCATCGAGAGGAATTTATTTCTGCGGTCAGAGTCAAGTCAAGACATTCGACTAGGCAAAGCAACCTTGAATTCTACTCATTAAACTAAACCGCCTTGTGCCAATTTTGAAACTATGTAATAAAATCTACTTTTACATATTTCCACCAACTTACGTGCAGTAGACATCAAATTTATCGATGCTTAGTCTCTCCATCGGACAAATAGTGATGCTGGGTAACGTAACATTCCAATAGTGAAAGTCTCGCTCAATCGATATCACGGTACTCTTCATATTGAACCTGTCCAAGGACTGCAAAGCCAGAACAATGGAAAAGACGAGTGCAACAAATGTCAAAATAAACCAGATGACTCTGAAAGTAAATGTACACCCGATTAGGCATAAAAAATTCAAAATTCTATTTTAGATTTCCAAAGTTACCTCTCAAGCACAGTAAGTCGTCCTTTGCCCACATATGGCAGTCCATGAATGGCTCCTTTTTCCAGGAATATATGCAAGAACCTTAAACTCATTTCAACCACATACGTATATACCTATTATACGGCGGAGGTGCGATATATTTGTTCAACTCAACCCTTGATGCAAAATGTTAGCTTATTCCCAAAAATCTCCTTTCAAACAGATCCACTTACTTCCTGACTGGCCTAAGGTTTCAGCAGTATTAAATATTGCATCGTTGCACCCTACTGACCACTTAGTCGATCTAAATATCGCACCGACACCCACTTCTCTGCTACTTACTTTGTATAAATATACAGCTCTTAGTAGCCCGGCGTCCGTGCTACCCCCTTCACAGTGGGTCACGGGCAAGTGCATTAAAAGTTTATTAATTATGTAGACATTATTGTTGGCTCTTCAGAGCTGCTAGTGATTCTGTTAAGTGAATTTCCATGTTAGATGAGGATGGTGGGGGCGTGTGGGCGATAGATGGGTGGAGATATGGAACTAAGTATGCAGTACACTGCAGGGTTATTAAAATTTTTTGATTGCAATTAGGTATAGTAAAGGATGCAGGTCAGAAAAACGAGTTAAGGATAAAGGATATAGTGGCCACGGAGCAAATCTATCTTTAATCACTGTTTTGCTAAAGTTTATAGTATGCTTTGCCAAAACTTGTAATCAGTTATTTATGAACCTAACATCGCTTGGTTGGATTTTGAAATTAATTTCGGAAAATTATGATGAAATCATTTTTAAGATATTTCCTAATGCTGATGGGCAGAATAACTTATGTTTTCGAAGTACAGAAAATACCAATCTGGGTGGCGGTGACAACAGACAACCTCAAGTGTTCCAGTTCCACGTCACTTTTTTGTAAGGTGGGCCCCTCACTACCACTTGTTGATAGCTCACTAAACCTAAATACTCCAGCCGAAGGCGAGTGGTGTATTCTTCATGTAACAATAATACATATTTGAAACTTTTCGGGATCGTATCGCCCACAAGCCAAAATAATTAAAATTCTTCCCCGTAACCTATTCAGCACTAACTTTTGACCACCTTATGCTTCTTGTGTTAAAAAATATGATGTGGCTCAAAGCAATAAATGCGTAACTGTAGGGTAGGTTCTTATAATAGTAGTTATTACCGTATATTTTTTACACTTGTAGCTTTGTGGAACAGAAAGTTGGGAAATTAAGAATTTCTCAATTGTTACGGTTTGCTTCTACAATTGTTAATTGTTCAATTGACTTGTAGTTTTGTGATACAAAATTCATTGCTAATTGTTAGAATTCATAGGATGACGATGGAGAAATCTCGCTGCTCCGCCAAAATTGGCAAAAACATCACCGAGCCCTTTGATGTCGAAAAAGGTTTGAGACATGGCGATGCGCTATCGTGTAACTTTTTTTAACATCATCCTTGAAGCAATTGTACGAAACTCACAAAACATTGTTTTCAGAAGTCTGTTCAAGTGCTTGCATATGCTGACGATATTGACATTATCGGAAGATCTCAGCGAGCTGTCAATGGCGCATTTGCAAGTATTGAAACAGAGGCGGCGAAGATGAGTCTGGCTGTAAATGAGGAAATGAAGTAGTTTATACTGTCAATGGAAAATAAGCCTCGGCATTGACGACTCGGACAAAACGACACGATGGACAGATACAACTTAGTTAAAGACTTTGTCTACCTGGGCTCCACTATCACCTCGCAAAATGACATCAGCGCAGAGATCAAACGAAGAATCACTCTTGCCAATCGTTGTTTCCTCGGGCTAAAAAGGCATCTAAGAAGTAAAGTCCTCTCTCATAGAACCAAGGAAATATTATATAAGACCCTAATCATCCCGGTCCTACTGTATGCAGAAGCATGGACTCCGTCAAATTCAGATGAAAACCTCCTGGGATGTTTTGAGAGAAAGATTCTTCGGACGCTATCTTTTCCAAGATTGGTTTAAATTTTGAACTTTGATTATGTTGTTGATTCAAATCCATTTTGTATGGTGGACGAAATTAAAGATAACACCTATTTTATAGATGAGTTGGTGCATGCTCCTAACCAAGTCATCGCCTGCCGCTTTGAATACCTCGGCGGTTAGGCCATCTGCTCCAGCGGCTTTGTAGGACTTAAGCTTAGATATGGCTATCTTCACTTCGTCCAGGTCGGGTGGACGGAATTGTTGGTCTTCATCGTCTAGGTTGAATGGTTCATTCTGCCTGACAGCAGGATTTAGTTCGTCATCGCCGTTAAACAGTCTGCAGAAGTAGTTCTTCCATATCCTCAGCATCGACTGCGATTCTACTTTAATGTTCCCTTGTTCGTCCTTGCAGGCTTCGGTTCGAGTTCTGTAGCCTTGGCAGGTTCTTTTTACCCTTTGGTAAAACTTCCGAACCTCATTCCTGCTCTAGTATCTCTCTATTTCCTCGATCGCGCGCTTCTCGTGCTCTTTCTTTTGCAGCGCCGCTTTGTATGCCTCTTGTTTCGCTGCATGTGCTTGCCGGCACTCGTCGTCGAACCAGTGGTTTCGTTGTGGTGGTCGAGTGAAGCCAAGCACATCAGAGGCGGCGTCTCTGATTTCTGATAGCTTTTTGTTGACAATGTTGCCACTGGCCTTCAATACTTGATGCTGGCTGCATAGAACCTCTTAAGAGATTGAGAGAGACTCGATCGGAGAAGGATCTGGGTGATCTCTTGCGATTTTAGCCGTCCGACGTCAAACTTCCCCACAGTATTTACTTGTCTTGGCGGTGTTCGGGTTATCCGAAGGCGTACCTTGGCTACAACAAGGTAGTGGTCCGAGTCAATGTTGCCCCCTCGGAACGTTCGGATATCGATAATACTGGAGGAGTGCCTTGATGCGGATTGTTGTGAGGCGCTTATATTCACACAGCTGAAACTTAAGACTTCCTGCAAAAGTCTGCCTCCAACGACGAATCCACATCCAAATAAGCGCTGTTTTCGTTGCCGGTAGCAGTCGCCATAATAAATATCGCAGTTTTTTGGATGGCGGTTATGTCTGCTTTATACCTGTTCAGGGCCTACGCTAACTGTTCGGCTGCACGTGGTCTGTTAAGGGACCTAACATTCCACGTGCAGATCCGAAATTCATTGTCCTTTATTCGTTCCTAAATACACTTTAAAAAGTCATATAGACAATATTGCTAGGTTCCACATTTCACTTTCACTCGAAATGAAATCGGAAATGAATTATTGTGTTCTACATTTCACTGTATTCGATTTCGATTTCAAAATTTTCGGAATTGAAACAAAGTGAAATTGTGATTTCGAAAAAATTTCGAAGTTTCCGAATCGCTCGAAATGCAGAACATTGAAAACGAATTCATTCGATTTGCAATTTCGATTTCACTCGATTTCTGGAACCTAGCTGAAATAGCTATAGATTCTCAAAAAAATACGCCTAGTATCTATTTTTAATCGATTTCTGTCATTCGATCATAGAGACTCTATCATGAAAAATATTCGTTCCACAAATTCATTTATATATCCCCAGGAAATATATACCTAACGTTGCCAGGTTGGTGTTAAAAATTGTCTATGTCGGTCAACTAGTTCTGGTACCTACCATTATAGACACATGCGTGTACCTGTCTGTACAGTACATACAGTGGAGGGGTATCCCTACGTTACCTCCTTTTCCAAAATCCCTTATTGGACATAATATCTTGTTTTTTTTTATCTCTTTTCTCCAAAATCTCTCGGGACGAAATCCCTTATGCCAAAATCTCCCACCTACATACATACTTACTAAATCACTCGTTAAAATCCCCTGTTCGCACAATTTAAAATTTATCCATTTTTAAACGCGTAGTTTTGGCAGTAAAATTAAGCAAACACATAATATAAAATGTGCACATACCAAACCGGACGCACCTTCTCCAAATCCTACAGAGACTATAAGCAGTAGAGTAACAGGGGGGCAGCATGCCCCCCATACGTATCTCACTTCTGTCGCGAGACAGAATTAATAACACCAAATCTAAGCATGGGAGATTTTGTCCCGTAGGTATTTTTTCTCAGGGTCTTTTGGAGTAAGGGATTCCAGCACAGGGGATTTCGGAAAGGGGATTTTGGAAAAGGAGATTTCATCACCAACTCCGTTTTTCAGTCTGAAATTCGCGCAGTGACATATCAATTCGTAGTAAACATATCCTTTTTGCATTATGTCAGCGTAAAAAATATGCTGAGTACACGACATGCACCCTTTTAGGTACCGACCGGATCACATCCCTAACATTCATCACAAAGTAGGCCATTTTTGGTTTATCGCATTTATCGCCCAGTACATCCAGATTCATCGAGATTAATCGAGAAAAAAGTCAGTTTAGCTTTTGACATTTACATATTACAATATGACAAAATACGGCCCAACATACCATCACCATCCCTTCCAGACGAACAAAATTTTTCTGTTTTTTTTATTTCACTTCCATTGTCATATGCATGAAATTCGTTCTAAATTATTATTTTTTAGTTTTATTCTTTCCAGCCTTTTAATTACAGTTTTTCGTCAAGGAATTCCCAAAACCACAAAACTCGGTAGAAACTTTCCAACCACTGTGTATGGGAGTTGTTTCCTTGCGAGCATATTACACAGCGCCACGTGCTATAGACGCGCCGTATGTGGCCCTGGCGATGTATTACATGAATACAAGATTTCTTTTATTCTCAGGCAGTTACAATCATTTGAGTTTAACTTGAATTCTCTGCATGGTTAACCAAGGTTCAACATAATGCGAATATTTGAAAGAACAGCAGCACTCGTAGAATCCCGGCAGCGAAATGTACAAATATTTGTAACTGCCATGATGTTAAATTTTTGCGGATAGAAATTTACCACAAACAAAAAAATAAGAAGGCATGAAGAAGGAAAACATTTTCCGAACCAAATATTAAGGACAGTTTGCCGAGCCGTAGGTATATACATAGTATGTCTTCCTGGAACGCAAAGTAACTGACATTAAAGTTTTACGATTGTTTTTTTTTTTTAACCAAACACATGTACAATTATCTACACATATATTAACATCAAGGAAGTTTTGTTTATAATTGCTGCAGGAAATTCCTTGAGTGTATGAGGATTCCGTGCAAATATGTAAGAAGTCGCCCTTTTCAAATGGATATGTTGATAGGTAATAGGTAGTGTATGAGCGAGATGCAGCACTTTTAATTACCCGGTGGCGAAGGGAATTTAACAAATTTTCTAATTAAATTGATTGTAAGAACAAGTCGGAGTTACTAAACCGACAGTGGAGGGCACTAGTGTGAGGGCACCTAGTGTGAGGGCTACAGTATAGGTATCTTGGCATGGAAATTCTCATATTTCACATATAGGTATATTTTTTTTGCAACATTTTTGAGAGTTTGAAGGCATTTTTTTTAAAAACTGTTAATAGAAACAACTTGATTTAAAAAGAAAATAATAGAGTACATTTATGGATTGGTATATACTACTTACTTACTTATCGGGCTCCCGACCCGTGAAGAGTCTCTGCCTGAGACACTGTAGCCTTCCATCCTCTACGATCCCAGGCACGCTGTTTCCGATTGTCCAGACCAAGTGCTCTGGCATCCGCGATGGCTTGGTCTTTGAAACGGAGGTTCGGTCTTCCTTTTCTTCTCGAACCTGGGGGCTGGGATTCGAACACCCTCTTAGCTGGAGCATTATTGTCCATTCGCTCGATGTGGCCGAGCCAATGTAGTCGACGTGTCTTGGCTTTTTGGACTACATCCACATCTTGGTATAGCTCATAGAGTTCGCGGTTGTATCTTCTCCTCCATTCGCCCTCCTCGCACACAGGACCAAAAATCCGCCGAAGTATTTTTCTTTCGAAAGAGCCCAGTATCAGCTCTCCCTTCTTGCTTATCGTCCAGCACTCGGCGCCATAAAGCAGAACTGGCAGGATAAGGGTTTTGTAGAGCACACATTTCGTCCTTCGAGTTAGGAGTTTTGAACCCAATTGTTTTGCCAAACCGAAGTAGCAACGGTTTCCTAGGGTAATTCTTCGCCGGATCTCCACTAGGGTGTCATTCGTGGAGTTTACGTTTACTCCGAGCCGAGGTAGGTGAACTCCTTAACTACCTCGAAATTCTTGCTATCAATAGTGACGTTTTGTCCTAGGCGGTGGACAGATGCTTGTTTGTTTGTTGATAGCATGTACTTAGTCTTGTCCTCAACGGATTTCGCCTGTTCTTCAATCGCCGTGAACGCTTCTATCACGGCACGCTGGGAGCGACCGATGATGTCAGTCGTAGGGCATGTTTTCTTCCACCCATACTTGGTTGATGATTCGGTGCATGCTCCCTTACAAAACAGGGCTTGTATTACGTCGTTCTTCAAGAATCCGTTTTTATTTTGCCACAGTAACGAACTTGCAAACTTATTTCTAAAGTAAGCCGCTTTAAAAATTGTTGGCAACTTAAGATAGGTACTGTAGCGTGGATTGAAAAGTAGTACTTATTGACCGCAGCGGCATCTAATGGAAAGTGGATGAAATTATTCAACGGACCTTCAAAAACTTCGAAACTCAACGAATGCTGAATAGAACCTTCTCGATTGTTCCGGTTGGAGTATAGAATATTCGAGAAGCTTTAGTTTGGAGCAGTGATGAAAATCGACTTTTCTCAATTGTACTGAAAACTGAAACCAAATTGCACTGAATAGTACTCAAATTTCTTAAATTTATAAAACCAAAGGAAAACATAAAAAATGAATATTTTATTAAAAAAAAGTAATAGATAGGTACCTATCAGTGTTATCATCGGCCAGTTTTTATAACTTCCCCAGCATTCAAGTCTTGCAAAAAGTTTAGGAATTATTATAATGATTTTGTGCGTGCAGGGATATACCGGAACAAAGAAGTCATTTCACAAAATTTCATTCGCCTAGGTCGATTCGTTTGGTTGGGCTCTATTGTGTTTTTAAAAAACAGATAGACCGACGGGCGGATAGACGTGCATGGGCTAAATCGTTTCAGAATTTCATCCTGATTCAGAATATTTATGGCTTATAGGGTATAGGGTGACTTTTTCTTGGTGTTATAAAAGTAAGTACTTATACCTTCCATTGGAGGGTGTTATAAAGGCGCATTTAATTTAATCTAACGCTTAGTACGCAGTTCGAGCGAATCTAAATTTTAGCTGCTCTCTAATTTTTCTCTCTAAACATTAAATAAAATCCTAGCTAAATTTTTAAAATAGCGTGCGCTGTGAATATAAGTGTCACAGAAAACAGCTGTCCGTTGAAAATAACTTCCTTCAAAAATTCATCGACGCGAAAATGTGTTATATTTTCGCTGCACTTTCTTTTTTCCTTGATATCAAATTTATCACTTTGAAAGAAGTTAGGTAGGTAGGAGGAAGGTATTCATTGAAAAACCTTATCCTTATTTACTTTTCCGCAACACAAAAGAACAGAAGAAAAAAAACAAAAAAAAAAAAAAAATGAAAATTTAATTTTTTAGCTGAAGCAGCACACCGCTCGGCTAAATAGATTCGCTTAAATTTAGCTCAGCTAAATTTTGGAGACAATTTTGTATGTGAGCTAAAATATAGCACGAGCAGTGTACCAAGCTCAAGGTAATATAGTCTTATAGACGCCAGATAGGAACTTTAGTCCATGTACATACATATAAACAGATTAAGACTAATCTTTGTATAGTCGTGTTCAAAGTCACTTGTCCATCGGTCGATTGAGTGAACTGTAGACTTTGTACAGAAAATCTACCATAGTCCAAGTGATTTGATCACGACCGTACCACATTCAGATAATAATCTACTATACAAGTTCTTCATTTTCAAGATTATTTTGTAAAGATCTGTTTTATTCAAAGAGCTGTCGTGGCAGCCTTAATTTTTAATAAGATGTTTAGGTTCTAATAGTGCAGACATTGCGCCTGCATTCGATTCTTTAGGTTTTTTTTTTTTTTTTGATAATAGCTATTTTGTTAAGAAAACATTCTTTAAACGTTTGCGGAAGAATAAGAAGAAATACAAAAAGCACCCTGGACAATGCGGTGTAGGATCTGAAAATATGAACTCTTTGCATTCATTTTGCACAAGGCCTATTTCAGCCCAAAACTCAGAAATAGAATTATGTACCTATTTCGATCGTAGTCAGATATTCATGATTGATAATTTCAATACTTTTTTGTTCACCAGGAAAAAAACCTTAAGACAAAGTGGACGATTGAATTTACTTAATCGTCCAAATGGCACTTTGTGAAAAATTTTGTAATGAGTTCAAAAAAATGTCTCCGAAATCAAATCGTTTTTCCACATCTTCGAGAAATGCAGCAAATTTCAAAAAATTGCTTTTAACGAAGTACGGTGAGTAATGAATGCATTCAGAATTTTAAAACAAGGGAGTGCGTTCAGCTTATTTTTGTTTAATCCAATGTCTGATTTGAAAGATATAAAAATAAACTTTCAAAAATTAAAAATAGTACTGAAAATTGAGAAGTGGTACTTGCGTACTCGGGAAAGTCAAATTGTACTGAATTCAGTACAATAGTAAGCCTTTTTGCAACTATGGCTTTGGAGTATAAATAGGGTTGCGAAATCGGACGACACGGCAGTTTATTTCTAAACCGTGTGAAGTAAAGTTCGAAATAGTATCGGTAGTGATATAAAATAAGTGGAATGATTCTAATAAGTGGAAAAGTTGATTTTAAGTGATATTGTTTAAATAAAAGTGATTTGTTGAAAAAAACGTAAACAGAATGTGTTTTATCTTTTCGAATCCCAGCCGAATGTTAAAATACTTTGAGGTTTTAGTTCAAATACGAAAAATTAAAAATAAATATGTAGTTGTCGTAAATGGTCCATATAAGGAAGGCCCTAGGCATAACTAATTACGGATTGTTAAATGACAAAGGTCGACTACAGTTTATAGCGAACTTGGAGTACTCTAGCATTAAGGCGTTACTACTTCAGGCATCACTTTTTCGGATGCCTCCGAATTTTGGTGGATCTGAACACGCTAGGAGGATATCTTATTATCTAAAGTAGACAAGTCAGGTCGAGGTCAGTTCTTCTCTATGCTGCCCCAGTCTCGGTGAGTGCACTTGCGACGAAGAAGCAAGGAGAAAGATGTCGTCCGGGTATATCATATACTCATAGGCAGGGAACGGATTTTTTTGACCTAAAAAATCAAAAAAAGGCAAAACTAAACTGCAAAAAGGCAAAAAATGTCTTTTATTTAAAAAAAAGGTTTTAAGACTTATAATGACACTATGCAACCATATAAGCCTTTTAGAATTTGCTGCCAACAAACGCCTGCGATTTTTCCTCAGAAAAGCTTTGAAGTTTGAAGGAGCTGAAGAGAGGACATGGGCAGAGAAAAGTGGAGACCATTTAAAAGACATCTTGTCATCGATTGCAATGTTTGGAGGCAATTTGAACTTTTCAGCGCCATTTACTGCATTATTTATTTCTTTGATGGTCTTGAGTCTTTCATTTAAATAAAAGAACAACTTCAGCAGCTGATCCTTTTGCTGTTTGCAATTTCTCATCGATTCCCCTCAAAATATTAAAAGTACATATCAAAAATCAATTGCACACAGGACACAAAAAAAGGATAAATAAATAGCAGCAGGTTCGTACAAAAAAGCTAGGCCTAGGGTTCCTATCTAGGCTTTTTTTTGTAAGAAATGTAAGGGACCTACAATTTTCATGCCGAGTTCGAACGGCTGAATTGAGACGATTTTTGAGGACAGTTATACTCTCGGATGTTTGTCGGAAGTTCGCAAACAACGTGTGCAAGTAATGCTTGTAAGAAGAAAGTACACATGAGTTTTAACTTTAACCAAAAAAGGCAGAAAAAGCCAATATTAGGAAAAAAGGCAGAAGAACGGTCAACAAAATCCATTCCCTGCTCATAGGCTTGATTACAATTCGAGGATCTTGAACCACGTGGGCAAAGCAACTTTCATCGTAACGGGTATAATACCCATATACACTTTTAAGAAGTAAAAATTTAAAAGAGGTGTTTTTCGACCTCTAAGAATAAAATCATCCTTGCTTGCAGGCTTATGAGTCGTTTTAAAACATCTTTGACGTACAAATTGACCAATTGGTTGACTTGGTTCATAACAATCAACTTGTATAGAGTTAAAGATTTGGAAGCACTAGATTATCTGTGAATTGTCCAGTTGACGTTTATAATATTTCGATCTTCTTGGCCATATGTGTACCAAAGCCTTTTTTCCAAACGTTGTCTCGAACATTCACTATCGCCATATCGTAGCTTTGATCTCCTTAGTTTTAAAAATTCTACAGATGTGTTCACATCTTATTCGGGCTACAAGAATAAAATTGTAATCCCTTCCCCTTGTAAGTCCTGCCCTTTTTTTGGTTTTCTCGAGAAAGATTGTATTGACTACGGCTTTTGGTGGTTCTATGCCTTCAATTGCTTCATTTTGCTGAAGCTCTGCTCCGTTTTGGACCAGAACGTCGGCCCTTCGTTAGCTTCAATATTACAGTGTTCAGGTACCGAACACAATCTGACATTGTTTTGGAGTTCAGATTTGATGATCTAAGACTGGACCCTTAGGGCAGCCTGGACTAACAGCTTTTCTTTTCCTCGTAAAAAATGAATACAGCGATATTTTTGCTTGATATTGATGCCTTTTCAAGTGGGTAGTTCCACAGCTTTGAGCCCAAACCTATGCCTAGAACATACATCATGTGTCATTGACACATGCAGATTTCTCTATATCTCTAGAGTAATTTTGAAACCATCCGTATATAAAAGTACTTCATACGGTATGTCTTATGAACATAACATTATAACAATAATTAAAAATTAAACCCATATATCTTAAAAACCAGTGGAAATCATCCCCCAACGAATTGACACTTAGCCTGGAAACACCCTGTATATTCGTTTCCTTTTGTCAAGTTATCCGGGAAACCTAACTCAACCTATTCGAAGAAAAATCAGCCTCAGATTATTTTATGTAATGTATCAGATTCGAGTAGTGTTAGTTTTATACTACATACTATTAAATACTTACCAACTCACTTTCAAAAATGTTTCGAGTGCCAGTCTTAAAATACCGCTTCAAATAGCCAATTCCTTCAGGTTCAAGGATCCAGCAAAAGAAAACTAAACGAAATTCCGGGGAAAAGTTAATTCCGTAAATTCGAATTTCATTAGTGCCTTATGTGGAAGTCGAGGCAGTCAGAAAATTTTAAGGATAAAACCCGTCGTCATCAGGTATTCTCTTCCAAAGTCAGTCATATGAATTTATTTACCCAGTTCTTCCTCCTTGAATTTTCTAGACTCATTAAATAATCCTAGCTATGTGAGTAGTGTAGTGGGTCGGAGGTAAGTCTTGTCGGTAGCATCTTCGATTTATGTTATTTTGCTGTTGAAATTCGCTGGATGTTGTCTGGAGTGATGAATTTATCTTGCAAGATAATATTGATGAAGGTATGTAGCTACGAATATGTTAGAACGTTTGGCGACAGATGTGTTCAAGATAACTGCTATAGTTGTGCCAGCGAAATTAGATTCCACATGCGTGTATGAATGTAATATAATGCAGACACTAATTAGATACATTTGATGCATGCATGTATGTACCTACACCTACTTATTATTTATAATAATGTAAAATATTTTAGTGCTGAACAATTTGTTTATATGTTCTCAGAAAGTAATATGTATATGTTTGAAAGTATTTATCTGCTTTTTGAATAATATAAACTTTCTTGCATACATAGTAAGAAGCACTACGAATTACGAATTAGAAAAAAGATGGACTCGCAATTTTGACAGTCGGCTTCTAAGGCCCACAGCCTAAACGGCTGAAAAGATTGGTTTCAAACTTCGTGTTTGGAGTTTGTAGGCTTACAGTTGTAGGCTTCAGGACCAATTTACAAAGTCTGTAAACTTTGAAGTGAATTAAAATAAATTTCGGACCTGAACCATAGCGTGAGTGAGCAATAGTCTTGTTTCCGCAAACCAGGATCTTAGTGATAAGGCGTCATGGATTATGCTAATAGATCTAAAGCAATGAATGAACAATAAGCAGTACCAAGATCGCCAGAAAAGGCTTTAATTTTACCCACAAATGGTACTGAGAATATGGAATATGGGTCCGCCAAATAACTTTTTTTTTTTGAAAATGCTATAAAAAAAAAATATTGAATATTTTCTCAAATTTCTTTTTTTTATTTGAAAGTATAATCCTTCCGGTTAATAATGGAAAATAATTTCATTCAAATGGCTGCCTCGGCTGGCCATGCAGTAGCCTACACGATCGGTCCAATTTTTAAGCACATTATCGATTGTGTGCAGCTGTATTTCACCAATGGCTTCACGAATATTGTCCTTTAAAGCGTCAATTGTCTCTGGCATGTCGGCGTAACACTTATCTTTTACGGCACCCCACAAATAATAGTCCAACGGTGTCAAATCGCAGCTCCGCGGTGGCCAAACGACATCAGCTCTGCGGCTGATAATGCGATCTTCAAAAACAGGGCGCAAAACATCGAGTGTAGCTTCGGCTATGTGGCACGTAGCGCTGTTGAAATCAAATGTTGCCAATATCCTCCTCTTCAATTTTTGAGAATAAAAATTCGTTCAACATGGCCCGATAATGATCGCCATTGACTGTAACGGCCACTCCTTGCTCATTTTCGAAGAAAAATGGCCCAATTATACCTCTGGACCAAAATCCGCACCAAACAGTGACTCGTTTTGGGTATATCGGCCTTTCAATGTATGCGTGCGGGTTTTCTGTGCCCCAAATGCGACAATTTTGCTTGTTTACATACCCGCCAAGATCAAAATGAGCTTCATCTGATTTTTTTGGCAAAATCGGCATCTTCTCTAAGTCGATCGCAGGCCCACATTACCATGATTTTCAAAGTAATGTCGTAATATTTCCCAGCGTTGTTCAAGCGTATACACAACCATATTCGTTCAGCGGAAGGATAAAACTAATTATCTGTCAAATCAGATATGAGCTAAGTGTTACCATTCGCGAAATAAGCACTAGTTGAAAAAAAAAACGTTAGATGGCGGGCCATTTATTAGAATAAGAGAACCTAAAGGCACTCCAATGCTATTTGTTTTAGAACTGTATTATATCTTTAAGGCCGTGTGACTCAAACCATTTGTATGTAAATGAAAGCTTTAAGTTTGACCTTTTATAACTTTTAAGGCGAACTAAATTATAACTAAATATTATAGATGATTAATAATTGACTAAAATTATTGTTCTCGTTCAAAAACCTTTGGCAATTTAAGACAACAATGAAATTGGCCGATCATTGGTATGGTCTCTGCCTTATTAACCTTTTTAAAGGCTTTTACTTAACTATTACATACCTCTAACATCCTATCAACATCCTATCCTATGCCGCCTTCTCTCTGCTGTCTCTGCCGATCAAGTCCCAATTTATATATTTTATTTTTATTATTTATTTGACTGACGTATTTCACTTAGTTGCTATAGGATACTACAATACCTAATTAATAATTTGTACCGATTCGTCCTATAAGGGTTGACAAAATGGGATGCAAACTTTTCTATTTCTAGCTTACTACGCTCAACTTGCCATTATATTATACTCATAAATTTATGTAGATCAACTCAAGAAATCCTTTTAATTGTTAGGCAATACATCACCGAGTATTTTGAGCTACATACCATTCATCTTTCTGGTCAATCCAATGAAAAATTGAAAATAAATCTTATTTGGCCAAATGCAAAAAAAAACAATTGCTAGCTCGATTGCAGTTGTGGTTAGGTTTCACCTAGTTTTGATTTGCGTTCTAAAAATATAATTGTCACTGCGGCGGTCATTCAAAATGTATGGCGTAGTTGAATTTGATGTAGGGAATGGTTATGCATAAAACAACCTACGTATGTATGTGTACGTAGGCTTAGGTACATATAAGGAGTTTGTAATGCGTAAGTAGGTATGCACAATCTATTTTTGAGATCTGCAGCTATGTAGTAAAAACAATCAAATCAAACCTGCCGCGAATTTTAATTTTTGTGGAATACCTACATATTATGCCCATTGCCTTAGGACTTTGAAATTTTGCATGCTGGTTCAGATTCGATTACAATATAACTAAATAAAAATACACCTAATAAGTCCAAATGATGCCCATCATCTAGGTATTTATCGAATTTAAAGTCGACTTTTTTAACATAATTCTTGAGAAAATTGTGTAAAACTCGCAAGATAACACCAGGGACACAATTTTCCAAAAGTCTGTGCGACTACTTGCATACGCTGACGGCATCGACATCATTGGCAGAACACAGCGATCTGTCGCTGGTGCGTTTGTAAGTATCAGTATAGAGGCGGCAAAAATGGGTTTAGTAGTGAAGGAGGGCAAAAAGAGTGCATGGTAACAAGAAGGAACACACAAGGTGGCGCGCACAAGTGGAAGGGGACCTCAACCAACTTGGAGTGCGCAACTGGAGGCGGTTAGCGCCAAACATCGTGCTAACTGGAGAGGCGTGTAGGTTGAGGCCCAGGTACACCCGGCCTGTAGCGCTATCTAAGTAAGTAAGTAATAACTAAAATTTAAACACAAAATAAATGATCAGATTTCTGGTTCTAAAAACAGGCGTAGAACTTTATTGCAACTGTTGCCGTTGTTTTGTAGTCCTTTTTGATTATGGTAGCGATTTATGGTACCATAACCGTTATCAGTTTATTTGTATTTATGCATACATATCGAAATAAACTGCGCGTTTAAGAGCCAAAAACTCAAAAATACTAATCATCCGATTGAGATTACTTATTTAATGCACCAAGTGACAAAGAACAGAAATAGGGACAGAAACTGAAACAGAACAGAAAGTTTTTTCGTTCTGTTGTAAATTTTGGTTTGGTTCTGTTTATGTTAGGCCCTAGTTATAGCTATCATTGAAATGCATCATTGAAAATCTTGTTTTCCGATTTTAAGATGATTAATCAAACAATATTGGCTTTAGTTGGTATCACAATAAAGGTAATCAATTGTGGAATTTTTTTACGAAAGAAATTATTAAATTCTGACTAAAACTCTTCTTTAAATTCAATTTTATTATTTCACTGATCGAAATCGATTTCAATGAACAGCTGATTCTCGTTTCTCCAATTTGGAACCCAATCGTTTCACTGATGTGTTCGATTCTCTTCCTATTCTCAGCTGTCAGTTTTGCTTTCAATGATCAACTCTAACCTCAAAACCTGGGCTCGTTTGTTGAAAAGTCACTGACAGGTTCTTTCACTGACAGGAATTTTTCAATGATTGCTATAACCGTCAAGAAAATGAAACCACCATTCCACTGATTTGTTCCAATGATGCATTTCAATGATAGCTATAACTAGGACCTTACTCGCTCAGCTACACAAAACTGAAATAGATCCAGAAAAAGATGGCTGCCGTCTATTCTGTGCAAATCAGTGTTGGGACTTGAGGGTAGGCAAAAGGTGGTCGTGGTATATTGGGAAACCAAAAAGTGGTAGAAAGTGGTAGATTTTTAAAACATACCATAAATGCTGCTATCATGCTATCATTACCCAAAACAGGATGAATCATTTTTTGCAAACATTCAGAACCAATTTTCTTAAGCTCTATAAACGTCACTTCTCAAAGCATGACCGATTTTTTTTTCAAAATTTCAGTACCAATTTTCCAGTGCACAAAAATCTAAATTTATTCAACTACTCGGTTTCTATTGTGTGGATGATGGAAAATACGTCTTATAGTGCCTGGGTATTAGTTATTATATGCGTTATTGTTCCATTTTTTCCCATATGAAAAAGTGGTCGATTTGGATTTAAGGGCGGTAGAATTTTGGGTTGAGCAAAAAGTGGTAGAAATACCACTTAAGTGGTAGAAGTCCCATCACTGGTGCAAATAAAAAAACCTCCCTCCCACGATAAATTGCATTTCTGTCGCTGGCAGCAACGGAAAAAATCAATATAGACTTGTTTATGTTCTGTCATCAAACAGCCATTTTTCTGTCGCAAAAATTCTGTTGCTGGAAAAAAAGATCTGTTCCTAATTCTGTTTCTGTTGCAAATGTATGGGATAAGGCAGGCACGTAGCCAGGGGGGGGCTTGAGGGGCTGAAGCCCCCCCCCGAAAGTCGTTAACAAGAGACAAAAACTAAAATTTTCTAACTGATAGCTCAACTTTTTTTTTAATACTTTTTCCGGGAAAGGCGGACCTATAACGCTTCAACAGCGCCCCGAGATGCTTGCAGATGTCTGTTAGTTCCAAATTTTGCTTGTCCTGTAACAAAAGGAGTTTTGGAAAGTTTATGCCCTCGCGGTTGTCAAGTGTACTGTATGCTCATGAGCATTAGCAGCCTGTCTTGTGGGGCGCCCAAAAGTTGCATTTCGAGGAACAATGTCTTTGAGTTCCTCGGAACATTTACCATGGAAGTACCTCTACCAAGCATAGGTCAGCGACTTGTCTTCTGTGCACCAAGGGTTGTAGATTCGATGTAAGTGGAGGGTCCCCAATAAGTCGAACTGCTCGTCTCTGTATGACCGTAATGGGGCTTAATATAAATTCAAATCTATAAAAATAAGGCGACTATCCCGGTTGGTATACAGTATTCAAACGCTAGCCATGTACACTGTGCAAGCCATATCTTTAACCTGGCTCTACCATGTCAACTCCTGCAATTCGCTAAGGTGTAGTTAGTGAAATAGCTAATTTCTTCCACAACCTTTCAAATGCATACTATGTAACTTTCAAAACTGTCATAAAAAACACGCACCAGAGAGCCGAAAAACTTGACTTCTGCGCCTTTGTGAAACAAAATTCATTGAAAGGCATGACAGTACTTATTCCTTTGTAGAGCTCTTCAAATGCATCTCAATAAGTATTGAAAAAATAACTAGCAGAACGTAGGTGATGTCTTCGAAAGTAGCAACACTTTTGGCAGCGGTCCAAAAAGCGATTGCCTAGTAAGCCTCATTGTATACGAAAAACTTTTCAGTTTAGCGCTGCCCTATTTTAGTTTGCCGATACTGATTTCTTGCATAGATTCGTAAATACAAAATCTTACGGACAGATTCATGGTCAACGAAGACGTCCTACCATCGATCGTTTCAAGCTCTTCTGCCAGGTTTTGCTACAGTTTAGCCTGAGCGAAAAGTTGGAAAAGTTAACACTTTACTTTGATAATGCAATTTCGTTATCAGCTGTAAAAGCTGAGTACATTCTTTGGTGCGAAAAAAAATCGTCGAGTGGAGTGACCCTTTTACCGAAGTTTTGAAATTGCTTGATTATGTGACAAGACTAACTTTAGACATATAAATTTCTTGCTTACGGTTTTAGCAATGCTTCCAGTGACCACAGCTAGATTTGAAAGAACCCTTTCAGCTATGAAGCTAGGCCTACGGTGTCTACCGCCTGTAGCGCCACCTATTTATTTTTTATTAGCTATGAAAAAGATTGAAACAATGTCCCGAAGCGTTATGGAAAATGCAAGGTTAAGTTCACTTGCTATGATATCTGTTCATTCGGATATTATTGTGAATTATAGTAGGAGCTAGCAACGTTTTTTCTTAAGTCATTTTAGCAAGGCTGTAACTTTGTGAGCTTAGTTCGTGGTGACTACTGAACACGAAAATACATTTCTGGCAGCGCTGCGTCGGTTTATATTGGAATGTCATAACCTCAAAAGTGAAAGAAATTTACCTCATTTTAGCAAACTCAAGATTTTGGTATATGATGAAACCGAAGTTTTGGTTTGGCTTTGAGGAATTAGTAGAGTGATAATATCTCTAACATAATATGAAAAATTTGACTTTGCTATAATGACTTCAATTTTGCCTTTTTTGCACTTTAAAACCGCCAAAAACTGATATCGCAATTGCATTTTCTGCCTACATCGGTCGTAAATTAACACATACCAAAATCTTAAGTTTGCTAAAATGAGGTACCTAAATTGTTTGACCTTTTGAGGTTACGGAATTAATATATAAACCAATGCAGCGCTGCCAGAAATGTATTTTCGTGTTCAGTAGTCACCACGACCTAAGACCACAAAGTTACAGCCTTGCTAAAATGACTTAAGAAAAAACGTTGCTAGCTCTTAGTCTATAAGGTGATTGATTTCATATCAAAAAAAAAATCAAGACGTTTTCTGCTTTGAAAAAATGTGACTAATAGAAATCAATGAATTGGAATATACATAGTTTTTTTTTCGTAAGACTTGGAAGCAAGCCCCCCCTGAACCAAAATCCTGGCTACGGCCCTGGGATAAGGGATTCTGTTCCGGTTCCTGTTTCTGTTCTTTGTCACTCGGTGCCCTTACACAATATATTTGTATAAAGTGTTTCGATAGATGGCGCTGAACACAAAAATTTCAAAAACTAATACTAAAAAGAATAAGAAGGATAATTTATTATCTTGGTTCCGGAGGAGAATAATATAAATAATTTTTAGCCCAATTGACAAACGGCCTATATACTTCCATTAATTAGATGGCGCGTCTATAGAATAGGAATATTTAGGGGTATCGCGAATAAATTCCGATTACATTTTTTCTCTTGTCAGCAATGTAAATCAAATTGCTGAATGGGAAACATTCCGGGGGAAATATTATTCGCAATAGGGGTGATTATCTTTATTAATCGCGCTCGGAGCCGCTGTGCAACAAGTAGTGTCTTCAATTTTTGTTTGTGAATATTTTTTGAAAAAATTCCAACAAAGATATAGGTTCCCAAAATCGGTTTCGAACTACCTACATCTACATGTCGAGATTTCGTGGTCTTTGTAACAAATATTTATGTTGGTAGATTGCCACTACCACTTTTTACAACATTGATAGCAAACACACTGTCGGTTCTTAACATCAAATTACTTGCTGACAAGTGACAACTGACAAGTTATATTCTGCAGAATATCGCGGAAATTTCATAGAGGGATATTCAAATTCTTTGTGGGATTGTTTGCTCGTTGGCAAAATAGGGAACTCGTTCCCTACTGGAGGTTTACATAAAGCAATTGCCAGGATTATCTTGAAAATTCTTCGAAAACATTTGTGCGCAATTTTAATAGGACTTTGAGAATTCTGCCATCGTTAGTGCTGGGATTTTTGGATAATTGATAATGACACTCGCAGTATGTGGAGTGTATATATGTGCAGCTCAAGTGACTGAGCTGTGATTAACTTATTTCGTCTTTGGAGTAGCAAGTGCTTGGCGTAGATTACTGCAGGATTGGGCGAAATGCAACTTTTTGCATCAATGCACACGTTGTTGTCGAAACTTGCCAAACTTTGAAACTCTTTCAGATTAACTTTGTCGTCTCTTGCGGAGTTATGTTGGTATTCCATCTCGATGGGAAACTTTCATAAAGTAACTTACTTCGGAAGTTATGACAGCTTTGCTAAAATTGAATTTTTAGTATACTATGTATTTGACTAAAGCAAATAGTAATCGTTAATTGAATAAGGATGAAAACAATTGCCTATTGGGTCAGTTAAGTGCACTTCCAAAAGAGTGAACACTTGAAGATGATGGCAACTCCTTTGGGTTTATTTGAAAAGTTAATCAAATAAAAGATTGGGCAAGAGCAAGATAGACAAAAAGTGTTCCTCGTTTTGGTGAACTCTAAATTAATAATTAAGATTGTTCCATAAAATCGAGATCCTTACATCGCTGTGTTGACCCGACCGGAATTAAGTAAGCCACCTTGTTCGGATGGTTAAATACATTATGACTTACTTACATATGTGGCGCTACAGACCGGAGTGGACCTGGGCCATCCTGATGGTATCTCCAGTTGAGCTTGGTCTTTAGCCAACTCCAATGCACTTCAAGTGCAAGGTAAGGTCTTTCTCTGCTACTTTGACCTTTTGGGTCTTATTCGATTACTCATCGGGCTGTATGTGAGTTGTGGACCTACCGAGCCTAAAACCTCTCTGGTATGTGTCAATCAGTTCGTTGACATTATGGTTTCAGGGTTTCACACATATATTGTGACTGCAGATAACATCGAATGCGACATTAAAGGGACTGAGATGATTCTTCTAAAAAGGGTCTCCTTTCTTGTGGACCCAAATACATTACTAAAGTGCATATTTCCTTCATCGCGGTGTTAAACCTCTGTAAGTAGTCTTACTTTTCTTGACATTGGCTTAAAGTTATGTAGCACCACGTTCTACTGACTTGACTACTGATTTTAGAGCATAATTATACCAATAAAATAAAAAGTCATCAACATTGAAAAACGAAATTTGGGTCTAATTACAAACCACTTTTGTTTGGCCTCACACTTTGCACAAAATTTGTTGATACAACCTCCACAAGCAATATCATTAATAGTTGACTACCTTACCGACATACCTGTACCACTGCATGTCCATTATTGTGAAGAGAAACCAAGTGACTTGTCTCCTTTATATTTATTAAAGTTGAGTAAACACCCAAGTAACTCAAGTAACAATTAACTTGCGGCTATAGTATCGTGTGCTCCCATTAATCTCCCACCATCCCTACGTTTATTCAAATAAGATACACTGAAATTATAATCTGCACATGCCGAACAGAACCGTACCTATCCATTTTGCATTAGGTATGCTATGCAAACTCAACTCAGCCCCAAACGACAACCGTAATCAACGTTGATCTATGTTCATTTGCAGTCATAGATCATTCAGTATATTTAAAGATTTTCAAATAAAACAGCTACCTAGGGTACTTATCAATGCGTTCCCAGCAATTTCACACCACGAAATATACTGACTGGAATACCCATTACCACTATGTAAACAGGACTATACAGCATGGTTCAACGTTGCTCTGCTCTGACGCATAACACCCTTTTATCGCCAACTTGCATCTGTTCAAATCTGATTTGTTAATAGGCCACGGCATTTACTGTGAACAGCATTCCAAATTTTGGCAAACCACTATTTAACGTTGCATTTACTTTGTGCCTTTACCTGAATAAGAGCAAAGAAGGGACTCGACAGTATGACATATCGCGCCTACATGCAAACAATAATAAATCATACTTTTGTGGCTTTGAGCCCTTTTTATCACGATGCTATGTGATGTGGATACACTTTGCTTACTTCGCTTCAGTGGAATTCCAATAACGTGCTCTGAATACCGACACTCACTCAGCTATGCGATGCGCCCCACACCAGCCCGATGTAGACACATCATCAGAGTCAGAGAAGGCACAGATAGTTAAATTTATTCCCAAAAGCCGAATGGTGTAACATGTGGGTACAGCTACAGTAGAATATAACAAAAAGGGTCTAGGCGATGGATATCCTACTCCTTTGAAATCCGTAGAAGGTAGGTTTGAGTACATGTTCAAACACCAAGTAATGTTCAGTCCGCACGTCAAACGTGTATCCGATGAGACTGAGAGCGAGGAAAAGCAAACGACTCAAAGTCAAAAGGCAGTCAACCGCTGAATGGATTTCCACTTTTCTTATGCACTAGTAGCGTTATGAAGCCACCGCTATGCTTGGTGCAGCATTTATGTAGATGATGTAGCAGTAGCATGTGTAGGCTCCTCAAAGGACTTACGGATGCCTTTGTAAGGGTTTCTCCTACCCGACTTGGTAGGATCTGATGGTTTTTTTTTCTCACCAATATTTTGTTTGAATTTGACGTTTGATTTACCGCTACTAGAGTGAGATAAAGTCCCAGGTTACTTGGCCTAGGTGTATGATGGACCGTTTTCACTTTTTAAGCTTATTTTGTCCTTTACTGGGGTTACTTAGTTTACCGTGGTCTAGAATTTTAAGTGGATCAAAGGAAATAAATATTGCAGTAGAAATTACTGTCACATTTATAAATAAGGAAAGGGCTACAGAAAGGACTCAAGAGTGTCCTTAGGAGACCTATTTTGTATGCAGAAACGAAATTTATTTGTAGATTTGATAATTGAGAGGATAAATTTATGGGTTTTCAAACGATAACGGAAGGTGTAATAAACTGGCTGTAAATTACGGTTAGGCAACCCAATTTCCGGGAACTTTTTTCATTCCTGCGAAATAATATAGCGTTATTTAGTATGTCCTGCTCCTTATATTAAGAAATAACGAAACATGTGTATTAAATTTATAGCATTCATTCAGGGAAATATTAGATGAACTTGATGGATACTAAAAAATGTTTAAAGGGATGTGATAACTTTTCCTAGAATTTGTAAATATCAAGCAATGTATCTGCAATGGATTGATAGCAGGTTTTCTTACAAACTTGTAACTTCCTTAGATGGGTTTACATTATGTGTTGGTTTTTGAGGTCAAGAGCTATGGAAAAAAACTTGTCGGCAACAATAAAAATCCCTACGAAGTACTGAATGTCCCGGATATAAAAGTCATTGAGATTTGTATAAAAGATGCATGTTTGTATATATGGATGTGTTACATTTCAAACATATGAAGTTTTATTTTGTATTACAATTTCACAAAGTTGCAGTGCTATCTTAAACAAAAATACCCAAAAGGAGCGCCCAACACGTGGGGCATAAAAGGCAAAACACTGTACCTACAAGTGCAAATTCGACTAGTTTTTTCAACATACATAATAAAAATTATTACCTTTTCTGACAGTGCCTAGACAGATGGTACATATTCGCTTAAATTAAGATAACGTAGGGTAAAGTCGGGTATTATGGCACCATGGGCGATAGCAGGGCATCCTTTCAATTTCTCCTGCTAACGTCTTCTTTTCAAAATAGAGGCAGCAAAATATCATTCATTCATACTGAAGTGCTGTAGACATCGCAGTTCGCAGATCATGCAGTTTATTTTTGACAAGGTGAGAAAAAATTACTAGAGTGTATTTAAGCGAACAAGTTTTTTTTTTTTGTGGTTTACTCAAGTAAGTGTACCTAACCTATATAGGTACCTAAGTTGTTGGCGCCGGCTATCCGCTTAAGCATAAGAGAGTTATATCGATATGTAATTATAGCCCGTCCCAACTTTAGTGAACATTTCTTGCGCAGGGGTCTTATTCCCATATGCGCGGCGAATCGCTTTTCATGGCGGATTTGTATTTTTGTATTTTCAAAAGCGATTTGATCGCATCAAAAGCGAAAAATTAACTAAATTCCTGTGGCGGGAAAAAGCTGTCAAAGTGTTGGAAAAATAAATGCAAAATTGCAACTCAGAATGAAAAAAAACTGGAAAGCACTGGAAATATCATTTTCGCCATCGGTCGCATTTGAGAATAACCAAAAGCGACCAAAAGCGAAGAGGGTCGAAATGGAGGTATCGCTTTCAATACGATCCGCCGCGCATTTGGGAATAACCCCCCAGGTCTCTTCATATTAGGGATTTTATTCTCTTAGCGACAACAAAACAACTTTTCCACCCAGAACTACAGCTGCAAAAAATATGTGCGCATTTCAAACAACAAGCATAGCCCTGCTTGCGAAGATATCTCTCTCGATCGACGATCGAACCATGGTCCATGACTGATTTGATTGTCCGTCCATACAGCACCGTCGTGGTCGTTGGCATAGCATGTGCAAAAGATACCTACACATTTACGTTTACTCACCCCAAAGGCCCAAAGAAGAGGGAAATTTGCTGGGTGTTGCACTTCTCAAATAGCTATGTGTGTTTAGTAATGAAAGCCAGAGTTTTGAGTAACTTTATTGTAACAGCGTGAAACCCAATATGTATTAAAAAGGGTTTGAAATGGAATTTTCGGTATTCTTTGTGATAAAGTAGAGAAAAGCGTTAACAATTTCATGCGATGAAAAATACCTTAAGAGAACAAATTTACCTTAAATAAAGTGCTACTGCGCATTTGGGATCTTTACAATGTGGAAAGAAAAAAATTGCATGTATTGTTGCGGCTGACAATTTTACGCATAGATTAATTCTAACAACTGAATTGACAAATAAACTGAAAAACTGGAACGATTTCTTGCAAATCTATGGATTGATCAAAGTGAGAAATAAGTGAATGAACATAACCGCAGATTTAACCAGTTTTGAACAAACCAGCCCTTACCGCGAACCAGGGCCGTAGCCAGGATTTTGGTTCGGGGGGGGGGGCTAGCTTCCAAATCTTACGAAACAGAAAACTATTCCAATTCATTTATTCCTTAGCCACATTTTTTCAAAGCAGAAGACGTCTTGATTTTTTTTGATATGAGATCAATTAACTTATCTGGATCCACAATAATATCCGAATAAACAGATATCATAGCAAGTGAACTTAACCTTGAATTCTCCATAACGCTTCGGGACATTGTTTTAATCTTTTTCATAGCTGAAAGGGTTCTTTCAACACTAGCTGTGGTCACTGGAAGCGTTGCTAAAACCGTAAGCAAGAAATTTATAAGTCTAAAGTAAGTCTTGTCACATATATCAAGCAATTTCAAAACTTCGGTAGAAGAGTCACTCGACGATTTTTTTTCGCACCAAAGAATGTACTCAGCTTTCACAGCTGATAACGAAATTGCATTATCAAAGTAAAGTGTTAACTTTTCCAACTTTTCCCTCAGGCTCAACTGCAGCAAAACCTGGGAGAAGAGCTTGAAACGATGGTAGAACTTCTTCGTTGACCATGAATCTGTCCGTAAGATTTTGTATTAACGAATCTATGCAAGAAATCATTACCAGCACTATAAAATAGGCTTCAGAAGGAGAGGTTTCTGGAGTGGAACGCGTTGTTTGTTTCAATGAAGTTCGTCAAATAAGTCCTCGGCAAATTAGGATGCGGATTGAAAAGCCTCTCTGAAAAATCTTCGGCACTTTCTCTGATGTGCTTAAGAGAATTCAGAACTTCTTTTGTGTGGACGATTGCAGAAACGAAATCTAAGGATTTTTTCTGTAGGGAAACTGATAAGGGCAGCGGTAAACTGAATAGTTTTTCGTATACAATAGCCGTTTTTTATTATCAACTGTGATCCATATAGATCATCGATTTACATGCACTAACAACAACAACATGTGATCCTACTTTTCATCGAGATCACGAAATATGATCTGAAAATTAATTCAACTATTTCTCGTTGTTGTTTCGTGGCGTTGTTTATTTCATTCACTAAATGTCGGTGTCCCTGTAAATTATAGCCATACAGTAATGTTGCCAGACCAAAATATGGAACAAAATTAACAACACAAAACCAATTAGCATTTTTTCATATTCGAATAAGTCACTACTCCGACTTTCGAGATGTTTTGTTTCGCTATATAGCACAGAAATATAAATGGAAATATTATCAGTACAATACGGTTAATTATGATGCGTATTTGAACATAACATTTGAGCATAGTTTTCCACAAAAAAATATTGAGTGCAAAATGTATGCAGATTTGTATTCATATGGTAATACCCCCGACACAACAGCGAAATGTCAAACTCAAACATGAGCAAGTGCAATGGAGAAATCATCGCGTTGTGACGTCACATTGTACCGTGTGGCTGCAATATGGCGGTGGCAATACAAAGTTTGTCATAATTGGTACTGGATTTTTTATGTGAAAAACAACTATTGCCACAACTTAAATATAAAATCTTTCAATGATCCAGTTTGTTTTATTTTCATGATCTGATCCGGATCAGATCACACTGATAATAAAAAACGGCTAATGAGGCTTACTAGGCAATCACTTTTTTGGACCGCTGCCAAAAGTGTTGATACTTTTGAAGACATCACCCACGTTCTGCTTGTAATTTTTTCAATACTTATTGAGATGCAATTGAAGAGCTCTACAAAGGAACTAACACTGTCATGCCTTTCAATGAATTTTGTTTTACAAAGGCGTAGATGTCGAGTTTTTCGGCTCTCTAGTGCGTGTTTTTTAATGACAGTTTTGAAAGTTACATAATATGCATTTGAAAGGTTGCGGAAGAAATTAGCTATTTCACTAACTACACTAAGGCAATTGCGAATTGCAGGAGTTGACATGGCAGAGCAAGGTTAAAGCTATGGCTTGCACAGTGTACATACCTAGCGTTTGAATACTGTATACCTACCGGGATAGTCTACTTATTTTTATAAATTTGATTTATATTAAGCCCCATTACGGTCATTTCAGTTTCAATTGCAAACAAGACACAGTTCACAACATTTTCCAGGAAAAAATGCTTCAACAGTTCCTCAGATCCAAATGGATGACCTATCAGGATCACATACCCTATATCGTACGATCGGCGTCCGCTAAGTTGAGCTACCTACATATTTAGAGCAAAGAGGTACTTTAGCCCCAAAGCAACTTCTGCTTCTCTACAAAGCACAGGTTAGACCAGGCCTGGAATATTGCTCCAATATATGGAGCTCGGCCCCAAAACATTCACTTAACCTACTTGACAGCATACAGAGACGAGCAGTTCGTCTTATTGGAGACCCTACACTCACATCGAATCTGCAACCGTTGGTGCACAGAAGACAAGTCGCTGACCTATGCTTGTTCTATAGGCACTTCTATGGTAGATGTTCCGAGGAACTCAAGGGCATTATCCCTCGAAATGCAACTTTTGGGCGACCCACAAGACAGGCTGCTGATGCTCATGACCATACAGTACACTTGACAACCGCGAGGACATCAACTTTCCAAAACGCCTTCTGTTACAGGACAAGCATAATTTGGAACTCGCTTCCTGGAAATATATTTCCAGAAGACTACAATTTGAAGCAATTAAAGTGCAGAGCTAACAGACATCTGCAAGCATCTCGGGGCGCTGCTGAAGCGTTATAGGTTCGCCTTTCCCAGGAGAAGTATTTAAAAAAAAGAGTTGAGCTATCAGTTAGAACATTTTAGTTTTTGTATTTTGTTTAAGACTTTCGGGGGGGGGCTTCAGCCCCTCAAGCCCCCCCCCTGGCTACGTGCCTGCCGCGAACTGTCAACGTTTATTCACAATCCACAACAGAAGCCTTTCGCCGAAAATTGGCATTGCAAGTAGGCTTGCCACCTTCTATAAAATCTCGTGGAGGACTTTTTAAAACGAGATAATTAAAAAATGCTAGGTACATTTTAACCACAGAATTTTTTTTCTACTGACATTTTCCTTACTTTCAAGGGCACGGGCTAATATTTTGTGTTTGTTTTTTAACTTATCTCATTTTTTTTTTACAAAAATCGCTGAAACTGTAAGATACGTATCGGGTAAAGCTGCCCCCTGCAATCTCCCTGCTTGTGGTCACTGAAGAATTTGGAGTTGAAGGTTGGGTACCTATATGCAATGTTAATGTTATGTTGACTAATTTTACCGCCAAAAAATATGCGTTTTTCTAATTATCTTATATTTTGGGTTTTTTGGCAGATTTTGATGAAACTTTTTTTTTATTAGTTAACTGCACATTTAGCTGATTAAATACAATCGAATTATTTGTATTTTGTTTTTAGTAAAGTAAAATCTAGCCCGATCTACTACAAATTCTCACTTTTCGTCAGCATTTCGCAGTAGCAGCGTACTGCAAAACTAAGACAAACTAGGTAGAGCGAAATTTTTCGTTCATGATTTCCTCGCGCCATTTTTGTATGCGATTTTTCGTTCCACAGCGGCTTTAACGTTTAATGCAGATGCAGCAGTCAATAGTACCTGAAGTTCCTGAAGAGATAAGAAACATTAAACTCTCTTGCTCTTCTGCAGGTGCTGCAATTTGTATTAAAACTTCACTTTGATGTATCTGTTGCCCTTGCTACTTTTGTAAAATAAAATTATACTTCTTGAGAAGTGAAAGGAATTTGATATTTTTTATATAGTAATTTTGTTTGTGGAGGACATTTTTCTTATTGTGGAGGACGGAGGACATCACCTTACAAAGGAGGACTGTCCTCCTCAAAGGAGGACGGGTGGCAAGCCTAATTGCAGGAGTCTTCGCCGTCGTCTTCAAAAACCCATTACACAGTGAAAATTTCTTCTTGAAATATCGCAAAATAGTTGTATTTATCTTTATATATAAAAATGGATCCTGATTTATGTTCGGCTACTTATAACTTAAAAAAACACCGACTAGATTGAGCTTAGATTTACAGATAATCTTAGGCAGGTATTGGCTCAGGAATGCACCTAAGAAGATTGGTCAAAACTTTTTAAATCTTATACATATCTCGAAAACCGAGATATCGAATAAGTTAAAATTTACAGACAATCTTAGGCATTGGCCCGGGAGCGTTCCTGTGGAAATTGGTCAAAATTGGACAAAGGGGCGTGGCACATCCCATACAAAAAACATCAGAAAGAAAATTCCAGAAAATTGATTTATTTTCATTTTTCGAATTTTACGAAAAAAAATTATTATCCTAACCTAAGCAATACAATTTCTGTGCACGGATACAGCTATATATCTTATATAAAATCGTTGGTGAGTATATGTAAGTCCGATAATGGCCACTTCATTCATATTAAACAAAAAAAATTAAACAAAAATATCAAAAAATCTTGAAATATTTAAAATAACTATTTTAGGCAGAACAGCGTTTGCCGGGTCAACTAGTTGGCTATATAACTTCTTAGTCGGCTTTCACATTGGGGCAATAATCAATAAGCAACTGGCAATAAAAAACAGGCAATATTATACCGGTCACAATTATTTTTTAATGTAAAATAAAGTTCGTAGAATAGAAATAGTAAAACCAAAAATATCTCTGATAGCTATAGAAATTCCCTGGCAATAATGTGAGAATAGTTTAAAATAAAGTTGAGTATTGCTTATTGACAATTTTAATTGACAAGTTTAATTAAATTTAATTAATTTTAATTTAATTTGTTGCTTATTGCTTGTTGCCTTAATGTGAGAGTCGCCTTAATCAAATAATTGGTCGCTCTTCTATAAATTTGTCAAAAAGTGAAAACTTAATTTAACAACCAAAGAGGGTTATATCATAGAGCTTTTTGAAGTTAACCAGCGCTACGCTGCCAAACCTACGTTTTCAGCATAAACTAAGCTCACAAATGGTTTGCTGAAATTGATTCAAAGCTTTGGTAGCTCCCCCCGTCTATTATTTTCGGAGTGAAATGGCTTATAAAAATTCCGAAAGTAATTTTTTTATATTCGAGATTTGGTCTTTTCAGATTTCTGTACTTTCTAGGTTTTGCTCCATTCCAAATCAGATTTCTAAATGTTGTTCCCTCGAGTCAACGTCATAATCTGTTCGGTCCGATATTTTGACCGAAAAGAACACATTATTCTTAGACTTTCTCTTACAAAAAAAAAAAAAAAAATATTAATAAAAATTATAATCCGAGTAAAAACTTAAAATTTTTCACCTCCACGCAGCTATTATGCTTAAGTAATGAATTCATTTTATTAAAATTCGCTTAAAATTCCGCATTTTTGTGAAAACGAATCTCCCTAAACTTTATGTAATAGGTGATACGCTTTCACAACTTTCCTACTTAAATTCTTTTGTGAAGTAAAACTTACACAAGTAATTTCGTAGCTTGGAAAATTAAAAACAACTCGAATCCAGAGAAAAAATATGAAGGTTCCTTTTTATTCCTTTTTTTATCTGAAAAGGGACTCACCAAGGGCGAAAGACGAAAAGAATCAACAAATTCCCAGAATACCCTTCTAGGAAAATACTCCTTTTCATCATTTTCCTCTTTCTTTCTATAGATTGTGTGTTAAAGTTTTTGTAAAAAAAAAATAAAAACGAATTGCACCATAGTTTCAAAGTTTGCAGGACGAGTTTCCTTCTTACTTCTCCATCTTCTTTTTTTTCTTCTTTATTATTACTGATAGAAAATAAAAATTTCTAAACACATCTACCTACACATATGCTGTCTTGCCCTTGCTCGCATGGGAGGGCTATGAATGGCTATTTAACCAGTCTCCCCGTCGCGTCGTCCTGACAAGCGAAAACAAAATATTAAACACAGATCCCCATTCACGGTGTCTCATTCATTTGGAGATTTAAGTTTTGTGTGCAGCACTGCAGTGCCACTATGCTGCGTTGGTAGGTATACGGAAAATGTATGTTGGTCCTTTTACATCCGGTTACTGTACCGCCGCCGCTTTGTATCCCATTTTTCCGCTGTTTCGGTGTACTTTTGTATCCTTTATTTAATTGGCGAGCACAATTTTGCACGTTGGCAACAAAGCGGAGCGTTGCTGATGCACACGGGACAGTGTACTGTAGCGTATCCTTAATTATGGCCATCATCGGCTTCTCATGGATGCTGCCAAAAGGGTTTGAATTAAACGTTCAGACGGATACTCTTGTCCTTTTTTTACATGCCTGAGTGCCGTTAATGCGGATGCGATGGTGGTCGGGTACAGTAAATGTGTGTCCTATAGTTGACGTGGCTGGAAGACTTGCTGCGAAAACTTAATTCACAGCTAATTAAGTTTCCAGCGACGAGTGGTTAAGCAAAGTCGACGCTGCACGAAATGGTGAGCGAACTAATTTCAGGACGAACTCAGGAGAGACAAAACTTAACAAGTTTTTGTTTTTTCTCCCTGACGATTTTCTGACTCCTGCGTTGTTTCCCTTTTCATAGTTTTCTCTGTATCAGATGGATAAATAGAGCAGGGACCCGAGTGCTGTTCCGTACGCAGACTATGATGACGACATGATTTCCATATTATTCTGGCAGGAAGGTTTATAGCTGGAAGGATCTGTGTTCATTTGGTGTTGTTTTGCTCTGCTTTGTCTGGAAGGGATTTCGAATTTTTTTTTCTCTGTTGCTTCTTCTATTATGTGTGTGGCCTAGAGTCCTGGTAATTTAAACTAATTTGCTCAAAAGACCATACCATTAATATGATAATTTTTGTGCTCATTTTCGGTTGACTCTTCTCTCGTGGGAGAGAGTAAAAAACTAGAAGGAAATGAAAATTTAAATTATTCGGAGATGGAAACGGATGTGATGTAGCATTCCTGCTTTGGAAGAGAGGAGATGTAGAGTGATAGGGCAGGCATGGTCCGACCTCGACGTAGTGCAGCAGTACAGTAGCATATATATACAGGAGGAGTTTGTGAAAAGGTAATTTTCTCGGGATTAACGTCAAGTTTGTTTGAGTTGTGGTGATAAGGTGGTACAAGGACATTGCTACCAAAGATTTTGTAACCGATGGAAATTTGCATATTGGCTGTCAAAGATAATTTTATGGAGCTCGTAGCATACGCGTAAGAATATCCTCGGGATATGTTGATCTATTTCGTTCAAAATTGAGGGCATGGCGGTAAAGATTATGAAGAAAATTTGTCTGGTAGAAAAGTAAGGGGAAAATAATTCTAACATTATTTTCCAATTATTTTGTGTTTTTTTTAATACATATTTATATAAGTACGCTGTTCAAGCGAAAATTAAGCTGTCAACTTAAGAATTAAGTGTAATTGAAGCGTCGGCTGTTTGTCCTCTAAAAAGTATTTTCATAGTATCTGGAGGGTAGTTTCGTTTCAAAGGCTTCAGGGAGCAGTTAGGTTTTTATAAAACAAAGCTTGTGGTGGGGCTAAACAGTGGATTATCTTAATTCGTTTACCTAGACATTTTTTGTCCGTAAAAAAATCATTTTTTGCTGGTAAAAAAATCATCAAAGTACATTAGAGAAGTTCTTATACGAGGGAGCCTAATGTAATAGTGTGGCAGTGTTCGTATAAGCTTGAAAACCATATCTGGTATTTTCGAAACTTCATATCTGGCACCGTCGTCTACAGAATTTTGAAAACTGTTTAATTTTTTCAATATACAGCCATGACCACATTCGTAACCAAAAAAGTAAAGTAAAACAACAACACTATCCACATATATAATTAAGGAAATATTCATTTTTATTTTTCATGAAATGTTAGTACATAAGTAGAATTGTATTTATTTTTTAAATAAATAGACTAAAATAAAATATCACATTTCATTATGTTTAAAATTAAAATAAAATATCACATTTCATACGTCATGTTAAAAACTAAAAACACACATTTCTTATGTGTACTCGTACGTTAAAAAATAATACAAAATATTACATATATGTTGTGAGTATCAATACGTTTCGCGAATAGCCTAATTATGATCTTAAGTTAAGAAAACCGTCATACTAAAAGTATATCGATGAACTTAATTTCTCAGAAAGTTCAGCGTAATATCTACGTCAAAGCACGCAACATTTTTTAACTTCAAGTAGTCTTTTGTAAGCAGAATTCCTGCTAAAGTTTCGGCTTTTAATCGGTTTCTTGTTTTTGTTTTGTTTAGGTTTATTGTCGAAAAAGTTCGTTCCACATTTGCGGAAGAATGTGGTAGTGAAAAAATTCCAGAAATGAATGCGGACATAAGAATAAAAGCCATCGAATTAAAAAATAAAAAAAAAATAAATAGGTGGCGCAACAGGCGGGTGACACCCAAGGCCTAGCTTCTCGCAACCATTCGTTTTGTGTGAGTTTCTATTTTTGGGACGAATGGAAGGGACCTACAATTTTATGCCGAGTCCGAACGGCTGAATTGAGAAGCCTTTTCATGACAGTCATACTCTCGGATGTTTGTCAGACGTTCGCGAGAGGTGGCGCAGTATAAAAAACTTTAAGATGTAATTTGGGTTTTTCCGGGGATCGAACCTGGGATCCCTCGCACAGTAGTCCAACACACTAACCACTGCGCTACTGCGCCCATCGAATTATCACCCCTTTTTGTTAGACAAACATTTCTCCAAAAGTCCTATGAATACTTATACTTTTAAGTGTTTCCCCAAATATTTCAAAAAAGTTCAAATGACGTATTTCTCGATACTGGGAGTCTAAAGCCTGTAGATCTTCAGAAGCTGATATATTAGGAAACAGACAAAATAATCTTAAGTCGGCTCTCACATTGAGGCAACAATCAATAAGCAACTGGCAATAGGAAACACGCAATATTATCGCTCACAGTTATTTTACATAGAATTAAATTAGAGGTCTCACATCAAAGCAACTAAATATCGCTCGAACGAAAAATGTTGCTAGTTGCTATAATAATTATCGCTAGCGAAACAACGCGCATGTTGAAAAGCAACATAATATTGCTTCCTAGTAGCAATATTTGTCATTATTGACACATTTGCGCATACTACATTTCGGGGCTCATTCGATTGAGTTTTGAAATTGGGTGGGATATGCTCTGAGTTCCTTAGCGCAAATATTTCCACTATGATTTATTAAATTAGTAAATGCAGGGTGCACCCAATATTTCCTTTTCTTTTGTCTTTTTTTTTCTTAAATGGAACCACATTAGAAAAATCGAATCATGGGAGTCGTCGGATGACATGTTAGTTAGAAATTTCAGGCAATACAGTTGCTTCGATGTGAGAATAGGCTAAAATAAAGTTGCGTATTGCTTATTGACAGTTGCTAGGTGCTTAGTTGTTTATTGCTTGTTGCCTCAATCTGAGAGCCGCCTAAAAGTGAAGTATTAGTTTTATGGACAGTTTTTTCTGGATCTAACAAACCTAGAGCTTGAAAATGTTCACTTTTTAAATCAAAACGCTTCAAAAGCTGATCACAAAGTTCAATATAAAACGCAAGGCAATTATTTTTGAATTCTTGTAATTCAACTGATGTTATGCGAGTTGTTTTCAAAAGCAATTCTATATTGACCCCCAAGTACAAATTAGAGAGTTCAATAAATTATTGGAATCTTTATAGTCTACGTTTTCAACTTCTTGGAGTTTTAAATATTCGGGTTTAAGAAAGTTATCGAAAAATAAATAAACGACAGTGGTATGGGAAAGTAATAGTAGATTATTATTATTACGCAGCCACTAGATGGGTAATGTTCGTGTTTATGGTCGATAAAGTAGAGCTTTGCCTCTTTTAGTTTAACAATTTACATTTCTGAACTTATAAATAATAAAATGTTAGTTTTTATGTGAATGAGTTTAAATCTGGCATCCAGATCTGGTTTTGCTCTTGAAATCTGCTTATCTGGCAGATTATCAAATATCTGGAAAAACCAGATATATCTTGGCTTATACGAACGCTGAGTGTGGGACTTAACCCTGACTAAAAATGTTTGTCTACCATCATTAAATAGCATTGCCAGAATTAGTTAAATCTGTAGTTTGTTGAGTACGGTTGTGAGGTCGCAGTTACTTTTTACTTTTTTAGATCTATAGGACATGTACGATCTGCTGCTGTAGAATGTAGATATGTTCCGACGTACCATGTTTTGAAAAGTTATGATTTTTTGTAAATTTGACTTGAAACTTGAGTCGTAAGTGTATACATTTTTTAGAACTTGCCTATGAACTTTTGACAGAGGTGAATATTTATCACGTTCTTGTCATATTGGGTAAAGCCAACGGTCACCACAAGGGGAGTAACGATATAAAAAAGAGGTTTTATACGAAACCTAACAATGTATAAGTACAACAACCAGCAAGCTAACATTTCGGATAAGGTGGTAAATAGTGATAGACCTAATACTGAGATCTAACAAATTCAGTGTAGAGAACTGGAGAGTTTGGGAGAGACTGGGCGATTAACACTTAACACATTCCAACCAGCGGAGCGTTACCACTTGTACTACATTATGTAGTACTGTGCTACATATTTGCTTGATTTTCCTACGCTGTACTACATATTACAACTACATCGTCACCCTATAGTACTACATTTTTTAAGCTCCGCCGAACCATTTTACTTTTTTACAAAAAAATGTTCTTTTGTAAATTTCATCACTTTTGCTTTTATAACTAAATAAATAGATAGATATAGAAATTTTGCATCACTCATGCAATTCTTCAGCTGAAGCTTATATTTACGTATGATACGAAGTGTTTGTCTCTGTTTATCAGCAGAATGATAGAATGCAATGACAGTGAGATCGGTCGAAGTCTGAAATATTGTCGGACAAAACCAACTTTCCTTTTCAAAACTTGAATTGGTGCTTTGACATTTTAAATGCAATTGGCAATTGGTTTTTGCTCAGATAATGCCTTAGTAATGCGGGGTGAGTGAAAGACTGTCCAATGTCTGCCCAAATCTATTTTCAAAAGGATGCAGTAGCCACAACCTTCATTTAGGTTTATCGGCTACATGCAAACTCTTGCCATTAAGTATATACTAAGCTCTATTAATGCGACAAAATCAATAAAAAAACATATGGTACTACAAGGTGGCGCAAAAGTAATCCTCCTATCAGAAAATGCTATAAATTTTGCGATTGGCCCCTAATGTCAGTTCTGTTTTGACATTTGTGTAGTAAACACATGCGAAATACACGTTAATAAACAATGTTACGCTACACTGCTCCAGAACGCGGAATATTGGTGACTATTTATTTGAGCAATAATCGGTCGGTGACTTTGGCACAACGTGAATTTCGTCGCAGATTTCCTAGCCGTCCAACGTCTACTGGTGAAACACTGCGACGTTTAGCCGCTCGCCTCGAAGAGACTGGTACAACACGAGATGCTGTCAGGCGTGGCAGACCCCGGAGTAGCCGTTCTGCAGAGAATATTGCTGCTGTAGCCGAAGATGTCATGGAAGCGCCGTCGATATCGGCCAAACGGTTACTGTGAATGGTGAGCGCTACAGAGCAATGATCAACGAGTTCTTTTTACCGCAACTTGATGAATTGGAATTGGAAAACATGTGGTTCCAACAGGACGGTGCAACGGCACACACTGCACGTGCCACAACCGATATGCTGAAGGATGCATTTCCCGGGCGCCTAATCTCCCGTTTTGGCGATTTGCACTGGCCAGCAAGATCGCCTGATTTGACCGCTCCAGACTTCTTTTTGTGGGGCTTTTTGAAGTCGCGGGTTTATGTCAACAAGCCTCAGACTCTTGCAGCTCTTAAAGACAATATCCGTCAAGAATGTGAGGACCTATCGCCGGAAGTTTTGGCCAAAGTGATGGAAAATGCCATAAAAAGGGCTCAAATGACAATCAACTGTGGCGGCGGCCATTTACATGACATCATATTCTCGACTTAATGTGAAAAAAAATTAAAAGACCAAATAATAATAATCCACAAGAAGAATCAAAGATTTTCATTTTTTTTTTAAATTACAGCCAAAAATCATCGGAAGGTTATTTTTGCGCCACCTTGTACATTTTGTTTAAAAATGCTACATTTTGTTGGCTTACGTACTACATTTGGTTTAGATTTTAGTGGAAACTCTTCCCTACCAGTGAGCAGGAGAAGATGATGTCACATCAGCTAATCTCTAGACATATTATTCCCCACTTCTTCACACAACATCAGAAACTATTTACGTACCAAAACTCTGGAGAAAGGAAATGGTGGTCTTCGTCCGCAAAGCAGGGAATCCTTACCACAACCCATATTAACGATTGAGATTACAGACCGATCCGTCTCTCGTCGTTTTTATTAAAACGAGGTCGAAAACTCACTCCCACACAATGTGCTGACAAAGACATCTTTTCTCGATATTGAGGAAACTTTTAACAACATGAAACAGAAGCAATAAAATCTACCTTAGAAGAAAAAGGGCGGGGAAATGATGAGAAATCAACAAGTTGACGTCAACCCACCATTAAGTGCCTTCAAGGAAATTATCAAAAGTAGTATACTAAAACAAGCAACACGAAGATGGGCCAACATTACTGGCCACCGCGTGTCCAAGGCTCTCTGGCTAGAAACCGACCAGAGACGGACTCGGGAAATTTTTAACTGCTATTTAATATTTACTTTAATATTCACTTTAATTCCGTAATTCAATATATTAAAACTAAATTCAATTATGATGCTTTAAAACTTTTTTTTTTTTTTTAAATGTATATTACCGACTGCCGCTTCACTCACGTACGACTCAAACCACTCTGCTCTGTCTTTCGTCCACCAACACCATCACTTTTCTTTGTCATATCTGTCATTCGTTAGCTGTGTTTGTTTGTTCAAGTTTCAAAGAGTTTTCATACTACAAGAACTTTAGGTCGCGCCCACAGCACCCCCTCCTTAGGTTTCCGGATCGTTCTTCCCGAGCGAGTTGCGATCGTGGCTGCTGATGACTGTTCGGGTACGGAGAATCTAACTTTTGCTGCTTTTGAATATATTTGATGAATGATGATGAATGTAATCATCTGTGAAAGCTATTGCAAGAATGCACGTCCTTAAAGATGAATGATTTTTGACTGGAGTGATTCGAAGCTGATACCGGACGAACGTATTGGAAGTGCTCCTTAAGATGTTTCACGAAGTCTGTTTGATACATGAACATGTGTTGCCTTGTTGTATATACTCACCAGGAATCCTTAAGTTTTGTCCTTACACGAGGTTGGTTGATGTCGTTTGTAGTTCATCGCGCAATGCATTACGTAAGCCAAGGAGTACCAATGGAAGTGTCCGAGTCCATTGACTGTGGCACAAGATAGCGGCTTTTAGAGTGCGATGCCAGCGCTCGATCATGCCGTTGGATTAAGGATAGTATGCAGTCGTTCTAATCCTTGTAGTTGGAAGTGGTCAGACTATGTCCAGATGAACGTTTTTAAATCTGTCCCTCGAATTTGATAAATTTTCAATTGGACTTGATACATGTCTTGCGATTTTGGAACGCTAACATGAGATACCCGCTCTTTCCCATCTTCGGGAGAATACGAATACAGACGCACTTTCAAGAATTAACGATATTACAATTACCGAAACTGTGGACTAGAAGGTAGCTGTCTGTCTGTCCACTGTCTTCTTAGAGAGCATGTGTAGATTCTGCAATGATGTAGGTGTCGAGGTAGACATCACACTTATACTGGGCGAATGTCATGGCGTAGCACTTACTCGATATAAAGTTTTGGGAAATTACTTCTAAGCAACATAGAAGAGATAGAGGTTGTCGACCAAGCGAAGATAATTAAAATCTGTAGGGAAATAAAAAGCTTTACGGAAAGTGCTTAGGTTTTTGTTTCTATTAACAGATGGTTCTACCGGTGATCGCGATGGGCCCAATTAGATAGCTAGTGTCTTGTAAGGTTCTCCTGAATCTAACCTTACCGTACCTACATTAGGAGATTTAAAATTGATCCAGTTAATCGTAAAGTTGGTGATCATAAACTCAGATATGGAACGGAGCTCAGTAAGAAGAAGGACATAATGAGTCAAGTGTCGTATCAAAGTACGTAAAGAACCAAAGAACATCAAAAATCACAATATCAAGCTCGGCTAGTCCAGTAACATAGTAACAAAGAAAATGTGAAGGCGGATGAGCTAGCAAGATTGAGGTCAGCGATGGACAGAAATGAGGCAGATACCTCTGCCACGTGGTTCTGAAAAATTAGTCTACCCCGATATGTAGAAAAATATAATACAGAAAACAATAATTTAGAAAAAAAAATTAGAATGAAAAAATCTCGAAACCAAAATCTCGAAAAAAATAAATTTCGAACAGCAAAAATCTAGAAAAAAAATCTCGAAAGCAAAAATCTAGAATTTATAATAATTTTTGAAACAATGGTAACAATTCGCGCGCGCGAATATGAGATATGATATCATCGAAATATCAGAATTGGTCAACATTTTGTTGGAAAACAATATCTTTCTCTTACTACGTAAAAAAGAACTCAGGCATCACTGCGCATTCAAAAACATGCTCAGAGGCTGCTATAATACAAGGAAGAAACAGAGATGATCCAAAATTTTGTATGCCAATGTCCGACCGTTCAGGTATTAAAACTCCGATTTCTGTGGTCCAATCTTTTTGAAAACCTTTCCGAACTGTCCAAAGCAGAAATATCGGATCGGCACACATTATGCAGAGAACACCAACTGGCTTAACCCATCGGATAGATGATAAGTCTACTCAATTAATTTGGGTTTGTTTACAAATACGAAGAGAATCACAATTGGCCTCAAGGCTTAACATACATTTCTCCAACCTAACCTAACCTTGCCTTGAGATACTCCAGCTTTCGTAATTTATGGATTAGGCCTTTGTGCCACACTTTATTGAAAGAGTCGGTTATAATCTAATCTGGAAATATAGTGATGTGGATCTTTTTCTCTTCAAATCCCTTTTCAATTTTATCAGTGGTAGAGTGCTTATTGTCATATACCTACATAGTATGGTAGTTTTGAAATATAAAATTTAGAGGCAACTGCACTAAATGGTTTGCCTGGTTGGGATCGTTATAACCTGCGCAACTTTCCACATGCTCGGTATGCCTTTATCTGAAGGCACCATTTATAATCTGCACTGGTTTATTTTGTCCGAAGTTGTTTAAGGCATTTTCATGGGATTTTTTTTCGTTATAAAGCCTTGTCGGGATTGTACTCTCTCTTAGAGAAACATGCCGGTCTAATATGCCGGTTCTGGTTCCTATATGACCTCGTACCCATTCGGTAAGAACAGCCTATCATATCCGATCAAAAAATCTACATTCCTAAAACGCCAATAAATTACATTTTAAATGTTTATTTTATAAAATCCTTCGTTTAACAAATTCAAAATAATGCTCCTTCCTCAAACAGTAGCTCCAATCAAAATGTAAAGTAACATCCCTTATTTTACTTCAACCGTTGTGCTTTTCTCCAACGATATCCCAATTCCCATTGAAGTCTTGTTGTGAAGTCATTCAACAACAAACCACTTTAAAAAAAGGTTAACACCACCTCAACAAGCAGTTAAATAAGGTGAACCACATCGTTCAACTCTTTCAATTTCCAGATCCTGGCCCACCACAACCAGATAACAATTACCAGCTCTTTCTTCCGGTTGTGTACAGCTCAACCGAATGATTTCTTCCTTACTTTTCCCCTTTCTTCCAAGGCATTCATAATTGAATTTTGATTTTGTAATTTTCTTTTATCGTTCAATTTTCATTAATTCTCCCTTCAATTCCGTCGACGGTCATCTACTACTTCAATCCGAAGTTTTATGTGTTGGAAAGTGATTACTAAAGAAATTCGCTGGTAAATTTGCGCCCACCAAATAAAAAAAAACCGAAACAAAAAGGACTTTGAAAAAAGTTGCAAATAGCCACGAATAAGTATAAGGCAAAGGATTCCCTTTTATCCACATTATTGAATAATTATTACGACAAGCTAAGTGTTTCGGAGGAGCTTTGGTTGTGGGAATAGTTGCTGGTACCGATGACGATGCTACTCGTAGTTCTCTTGCGGTTTTTCGGACGGCAAAATCTTGGGAATGTGCACTTAGCTTTTGATGTCGCACGATAAAATGGAATCGTTAAGGATGCAAGATTATCTCGTAGTTTCTAGGAGAATCGCAGATTGTCCGATTCAACAAATTTTCAGGATTACCGCGGGGATTACTTTAAAATTCCTTTTGTGATGGCATCCGTGTGGTAGTGTACTATATTATCGCGTGAAACTAATGGTAGACATTTTTGGAGGAGACTTGACGGAATTTATCAAAGTATTTAACGGTATTTCACTAAAGGAATTTTAAATTAAGTTGGCTGAGAAACTGGCTGTAGTTGCACTTAGTATACAAATGCAATGGAGTGATAGAAATTAGGGGAGAATAGTTTATTGCATAGGCATACATACATTGATTGTGTGAAGCTATGGGAAGGTCAGGTTAAATATACTTAACTTTACTTTAGACGGCGCTTACAGGGTTGGACCATGGTCTCAAGAATTAAGCTCCTCCACCCATCAGCTACCTGATTTCAGTTAAGAACACCAAGTTGGTTGAAGTGTCGCCACCCGAGGTAGGGTCTTTTATTACTTTGTTACCCATCTGGGGTGGACTTAAAACCCATCAGTCTGCGCTGGTGCGTTGTTGTTCATACGCGCCGTGTAATTTAGCCACCTTGGCCGTATCTTAAACTAGACCAAATTTTAGCCAAGTAATCTTTCTCTCAATGCGTCCCAAGAGGTTTTCACCTGCTATGGCAGAATTAGGATTTTCTATAAGCGAAATAAGTTTTACTTCAACCTATCGTTTCATCGGATTTTCTTTAATCTTAGTTCGGAATTACTGCCCAGGTTGGACTTCAACCTGTCGTTTCATCAGATTTCATTCCAGCGTAGTTCAGAATCACTACCTAAAGAAAAAAATGCTATAATATTGTACAATAATATTCACCCCTATCATGAAATCTGCCGGGGGGATCATTCACGGAAAAGAATATTTTGGTATCGTCGCATCCGCAAAGTGAACAGTTCTCTTCATTTTTCCCACGAAACGTGGTCATTTTTTCCTTTTTTCCCTTTTCACCGCACTCAAATTCCCACCAAAAACCCACGATACATTAAAATGAAAAAAAATTGTTTAATTAATTTTTATTATGTTAAAAGAAAATCACAATGGCCGCTTTGCATTGATCGCTAGATGACTAGCGGCATGCCACACTCCATATATAAAAACTGACATTTCAGCATTTGCACTAGATCTCTATAGCACATATTGTGAAATATCCTTTTTTGTGAAATGTTTCAATCTAGCGCAAAATTAACTGAATAAAAGTCGCATTTCGAGGGATAATGTCTTTGAGTTCCTCGGAACGTCTACCATCGAAGTACCTATGGAACAAGCAAAGGTCAGCGACTTGTCTTCTGTGCACCAAAGGTTTTAGATTCGATGTGAGTGTAGGGCTTCCAATAAGTCGAACTGCTCGTCTCTGTATGCTATCAAGTAGGTTAAGTGAATGCTTCCAGGCCTGGTCTAACCTGTGCTTTGTAGAGAAGGAGAAGTTGTTTGGGGTTAAAGTACCCCTTTGCTCTAAATACGTAGCTCAACCTAGCGGGCGATATAGGATATGTGGTCCTGCCATGTGATTTCTGAATTGACTGTGACTCCTAGAAGATGCAGTGAGTCCTTGGGATGGATTGGAAGGTCATCCATTTGGATCTGAGGAACTGTTGATGCATTTTTCCTAGAAAAAGTTGTGAGCTGTGTCTTGTTTGTATTAAATACAACCAAGTTGTCTATTCCCCACTTCAAGATTTTGTCCAGATCATTACTTAGAGAACTAAGATAATAAGGCCGTATCACCCTAGGTCTAGCTTCTCACATAATAAATTATGGCACAAAATACGTTTTTGATGCTCATGAAGATGAAGTAATAATAATTCAAACTGGTTCTATTCCAATCCCAACTGATAATTGTTGTGAATTGGAATAGCTTTGATGAAAATTCACAAAAAATTTATTTTAACTTTTGTTTTGTCAGTTTCCTGAAATTCCCACGATTTTGGTGCTTTTTCCCTTTATCCCACGGAAGGCTTTTCGGACATCGAAAATCCCACAAAAAGGGATAAATCCCACGATATAACAACACTGCAAAATATTCTTTTCCGTGAATGATTCCCCCCGGCGGATTCCATGATAGGGGTGAATAATTGCTGTGTTACATTCACAGGCCTCTTATTGCAATATCTTGTACTACTGTATCAATGATTTTTCGTTAAGAGGTAGCTGTATGTGTCCCCATATTTTGTTTTTCCTAAAAAGGCCTAGCTTCTTGCAACCATTCGTTTTGTGTGAGTTTCTATTTTTGGGACGAATTGAAGGGACCTACAATTTTATGCCGAGTCCGAACGCCTGAATTGAGAAGCTTTTTCATGACATTCATACTCTCGGATGTTTGTCAGACGTTCGCGAGAGTTGGCGCAGTAGAAAAAACTATAAGATGTAATTTGTGTTTTTCCGGGGATCGAACCTGGGATCCCTCACACAGTAGTCCAGCACACTAACCACTGCGCTACTGCGTTTTTCCTAGTCGTTATTAAATTATTGATGTTCATATAACTTAAAGGATGGATAGATAGATAGATCGTTTATTCAATTCAAAGTTTTTAACAATTTTAGTAATTTATAATATAGATAGTGAATAAAATAAGGCATGCGCATGACTAACGTGACCAACTCCTTGGGAGGTCAGCGCTGTAAAACCGAGATCGAAAAACTGTATAAAAACTGTACCATTTTAACAGCGAATTATATGTTTTTTTAACTATTCAAATAACATTTGTAACACTTCAGTGGCGTGGTGACTACATAAGTGGCAGATGGCATACGAGTGGTGTGCCGATTAAATGGCGGCGAAGTGTTATGAGAGATTTAACGCACACTAAAGAGGCAAACAACGTATGGTACTACCGATTCATCAGTTCTTAAAAAATGTCGTCATATGTTGAATTCTTGGGCTTTTCCGGGTAAACAAAAATACGCAGTTTTAATGCCAAAATCCACGTCGTCGTCAGCCTCTACACCTACCACTTGGACACTACGCCACTGACACACCACTTTGGTGCGGGCCTTGTCTAAAAATAGGAACACAAAATATAAATTCAAAGAAAAAGATAGTTATATGAAAACAGTCGACCTCCAGTTCACTAAGGAAAATACAGGGTTTTTCAATAAGAGCGCTACAAAAGTTTTTTTTTTAATAAAACAAAAACGGTTTTGGATATCAATGAAATTCTTTATTCCTGTGAAAGTACGTTCGATGCCATTACGTATGGAACTCGCTTTCTTTTGCATGGCCACCACGGGCACGCTTGCAGAAGTCCAGACGCTGAACCCAATTTTCGACGGTTTTTAAGCGTAAATCGGCCGATACTGCTGCAATTTCACGTTCGATATTCGTACGAAGTTCATCATTTGGGCTTTCTTCAACTGAATCCTCAGCGGCAGCAATATTCTCGTTACTACGGCCTACGGGCACTACTTTGTCTCACTGGCACGGGAACATTTTGTACTGTGCCTGTGGATTCAAATTTTTCCATTAGACGCTCAATTGTTGATCTGCTAGGACGATTATGACGACCATAAATTGGACGTAGCGCTCTTAACGTTGAGGCCACTGACTCCGAATTTCGGTAGTAAATTTTAATAATTTCGACTCGTTGGCTCGTATATCTTTCCATCATGAAATGGCAAATCTTACTGAAGAGAAATGTCAAAAGAGCGGCAAGAAATTCGGCGTCGTTTGCTGTCCCTGTCTCTCTACTTTTGTAGCGTCCCTTCCCTATTGAAAAACCCTGTATATCTCAGAACAATCAGGAGTTAAGGAAACGAATTTATTCGTACACATAACGCAGGTATGCATTTTCGGCGATTTTATTATTTAAAATTTGCTCTGTTTTCTAATTACGTTTCACAAAAGGCAAGTAAATTCGGTAGATACCTACCCAATATACTTTTATATGAAAAAACTGTATAAATGCTGTATTCTAATGCTTTCACTGTATATGATTTTCTGACAATTTCGCGCGACTGACTGAAAAACTGTAGTATACAGCGAAAAACTGTACAGTTGGTCACTTTAAGCATGACACATAATGTCGTGTGCCTGTGGCAACAATTGAATTTAGTTTTACAGATAAATGTTTGTTTAACTATGTATAAGAATAAACATAAGTAATTATAATTCAAATTAAAAGAAAAAGAAAAATTTATTTATTTAAAAACATTAATATATATGTTTATTGACGGGCTATGGGCCAAAAATTTAAAAAATGCTTTTTGTTCGTTTTTTAAATTTCTTTATTGTTGTGTCTGATATTTCATCTTCTTCTTCATCTTCTGGTAACATTTTTTTATAGAACATAAATTAATACATTGTAAAAATTATGTATATATTATGATATAGGTCAAAAGATAAGAATAAAACCTGGATCGAAACCTGGACCGAGAAGTAAAAATTCTGAAAGGGCAATTGGGTGGTGTGTATATGGAGTTAAAATTGTATGGATTCCCGCAATGGATATTCAACTGGATTTGCTCATATCTATGTGATCGTACGCAAAATGTAAAATTAAATTACTGTTTGTCTAAAAATATTATCGTCTATTCTGGTGTCCCTCAAGGCAGCCACTTTGGTCCACTCCTGTTCCTGTTATTTATTAACGATCTATGTCCTCTTATTACATACTCGAAGATTTTATTATTTGCGGATGACTGTGTCAATTTATTTTATTAATGAGGAAGTTGGTAAAAGTGTTGATTGCTTTAATGATCTTGGTGTGGTCTTTGACAGAAAGAAGTAGAGCTTCAACCTCCAAGCAAGAAGCCGATTGGGACTTACAAATGCAAGAGGAAGAGATTGTTTGGAGTTCTGTGAGGATAAAGGATTAATCATTTTAAATGGAAGAACAAAAGGTGATGTGGAAGACAACTTTACGTTTATAAATAATATAGAAAATTCTGTCAACGATGTTTGTGCTATATCCCTTGAAAGGTTTAGTGTGGAGGAAGCGATATGGTCCGACCACCTGCCCATAAAATTATGTTTGAAACACATTCACGAGCACTTTCAACCTCTTGCCAAAATTATAGTATGGAACGACCGAAAAAAGGCTGACTACCAAGTTAAGCTAAGCACCAATTTAGAAAACCTTAAGCTTCAGAAAAACTCAATAGAGCTAAAAGACTTAAGTCATATAATCAAGAGTTCAGCAAAGCAACAGGGAAATAATAATAATAAAGCAAAAAATAAGTGGAACAATTACGAGTGCGAAGCAGCTAGGAAAAAAAGTTATATATTGCTTAATATTTTCCGAAGAATTGGAAACCAGGAGGAAACTGGCAAAAGAAATACGAAACCAATACCAACACATGTGCCCCCAAAATATCCGACCCCGAGTTCAAAGCATATTATAACTCACTCCTTAACCCTAACCAAAGCGTAAATCAGATTTTGTATGCACATAATCAAGTCGAAGATCGCGATTTGGATAAACGCATTACAGTACAAGAAATAATTAATATTCAGAAAAAAATAAAACTGAATAAAGCACCTGGGGAAGACAGGATTACCTATGAATTTTTCATAAATGCAACGGACGACTACTTTGAGCAACTGGCTGTTACCTTTAACAGAATACTGAATGACTGCAAGGTTAGGTTAGGTTAGGTTGCATAGGGTGTGAGTTCATCACATTGGACCAGGCACCATATTGGACCCATCGCCATCCCTGGGGAACCTTAACGGTCAAATAACCTAAACCACTTCGCCCAAGCAATTAATTTCCCTACAGAACCTGAAAATTGTTTCAGTTTTGTTTGCGAGGCCAACCTCCTCCAAATTGCCGAAGAAGTACCTACCGAGGAATTTCCTCCTATACCGAGCAATAGCTTGACATTCACAGAGGAGATGATTTATGTCCTCTGTGACATGCAAGTCTTCGCAATACCTGCATATGTCCGTATCTGTTAGACCTAATCTCATAGCGTGTCTCCTTAGAAGACAGTGCCCGGAGAGTATCCCTATTACCATTCGTAGCCTTGATCTACTGAGCCTTTTTTCCGATCTAGCTTAGGCCACAGAGCCTTAGAGACCCTGTGCCCTACTATATTCAACCATCTCTGATCTGCCCTGTTTTTAATATTCTCGAGAATAATTCTCTTGGCCACGGCTATTGGTGGTCTAATGCCCCCAATTGTTTCATTAGGTGGAAGCTCTGCTCCGGTTTTGGCCAGAACATCATGAATGACTGCAAAGTAGAGGAAGATTTTAGTAAAACAATCATTTTTCCTATATTCAAAAAAGGTGATATAAACCAACCCTGCAATTACAGGGGCAGCGCTTTTATAAAAGTTGCGAAGATTATGATATGGGAGTACTTAACGAAAGCCTGTTCGCATGGGTGGAAAAAAATGGTGTCTTGACAGAATTACAGACGGGCTTTAGAAAACGCTATTCGAATATGGATAACATCTATAATCTGGCTTCAATCGTTCATCTGAAGCTGGCAGAAAAAAAGAAAGTTTACGCATTTTTTGTTGACTTGAAAGCTGCATTTGATAAAATTTCAAGAAATCTGCTTATCTACAAACTACACGCAATGGCAGTCTCGTCCAAATTCGTGAATCTAATCGAAGCTATATATGCCTGCCAATACTCAATCTGCGGTTTGGACGTAGACGATATGGGGCCTATAACACAATACAAAAGCGCTTGTTAAACAAGTGAAATTCAACAACTGTTAAAAATGTGTGTAACACGTAGTAACTAGTCTGCGGACACTTCAACAATTGTTTTAGAACATTTCAACAAGTGCGAAATTTGATAAATTCTACCATTTCTGTAACTGGAAACAACAAGTGTCTAAAGAAAAGAGAATGGATCTGTTAAAAACTTGGTTAATTTTAACCGACGTTGATCGACTTGTTAGAATTAAACAAGCAAAAGTTAGGAAAAAATATTAATAGAATCACAGGATCTTAGTACCATGTTATAGGTGACGTTCACGGTGATAGTAAAATTATCCCAACTAAAAATAATTTAACTTGTATAGGGCCCAATTTGTTAAGCTTAATAAGATATAGCTTCTATACACTTCGTCATAAGGCTTATATCGAGATGTTAGCAATTTTTCAAGATATGTTTTCAGTAACAGCTTCTTTAAGGCATTTGGGAAATAATTGCACAAGCTGCACAGAGAGGTGAGATATTCTTATTTAACAAGGCTAATATAAACTAAAAAACAAAACTATATAATTGCAGCGCATTCGCTTCCATAGGTTTGTCATGTCACAAACATTGCGAACTAACCATCTTCGGTGTAACTTCGAGTGCCGATGGGGGACAGCAATACTGAAAAAACAAACTTGTTGAACTAATTGAAAAAATCGAGGGAAATTTTCGGGTTTTAACAATTGTTACTGTTTTTATTGTGTTACGCCTTTAATCTACACTTGTTAAACAAACATAATTCTACAAGTGCCTGTTGACTTGTTGTTCTGTGTTATAGGCCCATAGTTATTCTGGCGGATGGTGTCAAGGTGTTACAGCAAATGATAACGCGACTTGAAGCTTACTGCGAGAAATGGGGCCTAGAAGTAAACTTATCTAAATCAGAGATCATAGTGTTTAGAAATGGAGGGAGGCTTTCTCGCCAAGAAAATTGGATATTAAGAAATACGTATTGTTTCTAATTATACATACCTAGGAGTCTTATTGCCTCCGAAGATGTCATTCTCAAAGCATGTGGAGAAAAGAAAAAGAAAAAGAAAACAGTGCAGAGAAGAGCAGCATAAACTCGACGTGGCAACATTTTTTGGCAAAGAGAAATATTGGTCTAGCTGCAAAGTGGAAATTGTTCCAAGCGGTCTGTAGAGCTATCTAGACTTTCGGCGCTCAGGTCTGGGGTTTCGGAATGTTCGAAGAAGTGGATAAATTACAACGGTAGGGGAGAGTGGGTACGAAAGTAACATTTCTCGTTTTTCCTTCCATAATTTCCAAACCGATGTACATACTAAACTCAAATAACATGCATGTTAATGAGTGGACATTTGACTACCGTAAAATTGTAACTTGGTTATTGTATAATGTCCTAGATCGGGTGTATGCTGTTAAAAGTAAGGGAAAGTAGAATGTTACAACCGTCCTTCCGGGTGTACCGATTGTAACAGAATGAAAGAACGTTTGTAACACCATACAATTGAAGGGAGAAAACGAGAATATTGGTTAAAATTCATTTTTATTTCAAAAAACCAATTAAAATATTTGTAGAAACAAAAATTAAAGTTATGTTGATAAATGACAAGGCAAGTATTCCCAATAAAATACAGCTAATGCTAATAGCGCGGTAGTACAATCAGTCTTGGGATATTATAAATCAATCACAACGAACAAAATTGTTCAAAGTAGGTAAAAATTAAATTAATTAAAAAATCGTATGAAATTCAATAAAATAAACTATGAATATAGCAAAAACTACTAGACCGCCTCGCAGTTGCGGCGCGGCATTGAAACGTGTTACAACCGTCCACCCCCCCCAAATTTTTTTTTACATTGAAAATCAAATAAAATAAAAATTTGATCAAACTATTTTCAAATCATAAACATATTTATGAAATGATTTCGTGAAATCGAGCAAACAGTGCGTCTAGATCAGATGTTGTGGTCGTCTACTGATGAGCCCACCCACCACATCGGTATGCACTACGATAATATCGCTTCAATTAACTAACTCAATGGAGAAAATATTACTGATTTTGATAGGCTCATTAATTATATCACTGTAGCATTACCATACCGAAATTAACTTGTTAGAGAATTTAATCAGTAATAATCTTCTTACATGATCATAAAACTTTGAATTCAAGCTAATATTCATTCATTCATTTTCAATGGTCCGCTTGTCCATTAAGTGGGTCGCGGGTGTAGGTAGCTCAAGTGGACCCTCCATAGCTCTCGATCCTCCGCCATCGACTCTAAATCATCAAGGGCAATCCCCATACGGGTATAGGAGAGATTATGGACTTGATCTAACCATCTCATCCTTGGTCTACCTAGAGGACGCCTACCCGATGGTACGGATTCCATAGCACGTCGTGGAATCCTGGTCGGGGACATGCGTTTAACATGACCAAACCACCGAAGCATGGATCGCTCCGTCCGGAGAAGTAGCTGCTCGACATTGAGTTCCTCACGTATTCTGGTATTTCTGATGCGATCTCTACGGGTCACACCAGCAATACTACAGAGAAATCTCATTTCGGCAGCTTGTATCCGCGATCTTATTCTTTCGGTCATTACCCAAACCTCATGACCATAGGTAAGAGTTGGAACAAACACCGAATTAAAGACTGACAACTTAGCTTTGACACCAAGTTCAGTCCTCCTGATAACAGAATGACCAAGCTGTCTCAAAATTGACCCAGCCTGACCAATCCTACAGGAAAACTCGGCATTGCTCCTTCCATCACTCGTGAATAAGACCCCGAGATACTTAAACTTCTCCACCTGTTTCAATGGGACTCCACTAACATGCAGAGTGCATTGAACAGGCGTTCTGGAGACGACCATCACTTCAGATTTGTTCACGTTTAACTTCATCTCAGCTTCAACACAAACGGTTACAAACCGATCGAGTGCGCGCTGAAGTTCAGTCTGAGAGGATCCAAGGATGACCAAGTCATCAGCGAAGAGCAAATGACTTATCCTCAGATCTCCCAATTCTAAACGTTCCTCGCCAAGACTGCGCTGTAACATCCAGTCCATATAAGTAATGAAAAGGAGAGGAGACAACACGCACCCCTGATGAAGTCCAACGCCCACGGTGAAAGGTATTGATTTAACGCCGTTTACCCGAACACAGCTTTTACAGTTTGTGTAAAGAGATTGAATGGGTCTCAAGAGAGAACCATCAATTCCATACTCCTGTAATACACTCCAGAGTTTCCCTCGAGGGACTCGGTCATATGCTTTCTCCAAATCTACGAAGCAAGCGTAAATAGGTGTAGCATACTCCCAAGCCTCCTCAAGTACCATTCTGAGAGTGAATGGTCGGTTGTGCTTCTGCCGGGACGAAAGCCGCACTGCTCATCTCCTAATCGTGCCTCGACCACACGAGGCTAATATTTAATATAAATTTAACTACCCGACAGTTGTCATTCAATATACCTAAGCTAAAATAATAATGTATAATTTCTGATATTAAGTTAAAAATAAAAACATTCTTCTACTATCTACCACTACTACTATTTGCTGGCGTTTGCTCGTAAAGTTTCTCAATAGCTTTGCAAAATTTGTATGACCCATCTATGTTGTCAAAGGCCGCTTTAAAATCAACAACAAAGGCATATAATGTTTTTTTTTGTAGGATCCGAACTCGTGCTAGATTTCCCAGGACTTAAAGGAACATAATATACAAAGTGAATGAGCTGCAATACCTGACCATTTTTTTAATTACTTTTTACTGCATATTTCTCATATTTTGTTTCTCTGCCCTAAAGCAGAGCAGAATTTTAAAATGTAAATAAAACAAAGTTGAGTATTGAACGTAGTGCTGCTCTGTTGTATGATAAAAATATTAATTTACTTTCAGCTGCAGGTATCTTTGATCATTGTCCATGTAATCCCAGCACGTTCAGCATTTTCAAATATAAACATCATAAAAAACAACTTTTACGCACAAGACAAAATATTGCCCCCCAAGTTTCACTCCAGATTTACTGGCGTTTTTTGAAGGGCGAAGGCACACTTTGACTGTCAACCTGGGAGTAGGTTGAACCCTTACAGAAAATCTTATTTATTCCAGTTCAATTAACTTTAGTGTACCGGCAGATACGGTGTTTTGATTTTATTACCATTTTTTGTGCTCATTCTTCGGTGCCGTGCTCCGAAGAAGGATACGAATTTTATAGACTTTCTTTGTCTGCCAGATATGTGCCCTTTTATGTTTTTCGATTTTTATAAATTCTTCAGAGTTACGTTTACAATTATTATTGACACCAATTGATTCCACTCTGTTAGAGGTAATTCATCACTTATTGCTTGGGTAACCTATGTGGACTTGGATGACAAGCCAATTTGAAATGCTTGTTGACAGTTAGTGGTAAAATTTTGTTTTCTGTTTTGGCCAATGGAGCTAAGTACCTACGTATGTATGTGATTAGACGTACCTATTATTATACGGCCGGCGGTACATTTAACTGATTTAATATAATAAATTCGTTGGAGAGGGAACAGGGAAGGATGTTGATGTCGAAATTAAGTAGAAAGTGAAAAATGGCGGCATAAGGGGCTACTTGGGCAAGACTAGTAGCCGAAGGTAGAAAGTGTATTGAAGAATTGTCTAGCAGCGTCCAAAAACACCTCGACGACGTAAGGCTGGCATGATTTCTTTTGTTGCTAGGCGAAAACGGCCAAGTCCCACGCCCACAGGTGAGCTAAGTAGGAAAGTACAATGCCAGCACAGACTCAAGGTAACCAATGCTAGGCAAAAAAATGCCTAATAATGTGCAGCATCAATTGCCTGAGATATTTCGGCATGGAGTTGGTTCTAAAACCAGCTTATGGAATATAAAAAAAGGGGGAGACCAAAGAGTCTAAAAAAAAACCGAGTATAAAGAATAAATAAATTTTCTAAAACAAAAATTTGGTAATATAAATGAAGGGACTACTTTAAAGCGATTTTTCAAAGTCCACAAGCAACGACAGATTTAAATTCCGTTTGAATGATACAAAACTTTCCTTAACCCATTATGTACCCATTTAAAAATTTTACAATTTAAAATTTTTGTAAATGTCTATTTTTTTACTTTTTTCCATTCGACAACTATAAAATAAAAGCTGTAACTCTATCTGAGCTTAGAATGACAATAAGAAATCTTGAAAATAACAAGGCTCCAGGATATGATCTAATCACTGGCGAAATTTTGAAGGAGCTGCCGAAAAAAGCATTAGTTATGTTGCTCTACATTGTAAATGCCTCATTGAGACTTTTATATGTTCCAAGGCAATGGAAAGTCGCTAAAGTTATTATGGTTCCGAAACCGGGGAAATGTGCAAACGATAAGAAATCATATAGACCCATTTCCCTTTTGCCGATAATATCTAAAGTCTTCGAAAAACTTCTGTTAAAACGAATACAACCAGTAATTGAAGAAAAACGCTTGATCCCGGATCATCAATTCGGTTTTCGGGTCAAACATTCCACAATCGATCAGGTGTATCGAATAACAAATGAAATTAAAAAAGCCATGGAAGGGAAAAAGATTTGCTCTAGCGCTTTTCTCGACGTATCGCAAGCCTTTGACAAAATATGGCATGAAGGCCTAAGGTATAAGCTAAAGACAATCTTACCTGACAAATTGGATAGAATACTAGAATTAGAATCCTACGTTGAAAACAGAATCTTTCGTGTTAAACATATGAGACGGAATTCTCAGAATTCAAAGAAATCTACGCCGGTGTTCCGCAAGGCAGCGTTTTCGGTCCAATTATTTTATTCCTGCTCTATACAAGAGATATACCACAGGATGAAGGGACTATCGTAGCAACGTTCGCAGATGATACAGCTATCCTCGCAATGGATGAGTCAGTCGAATCATCAACGCGAAAACTCCAAGGGGCTCTAAACAAAGTATGCAAATGGACAAAGACCTGGCGAATCGTCCTTAACGAGACCAAGTCAACGCATGTCAATTTTACATACAAAAAGGTAAACAACCTACCTATTTACATTAACTCGGTACGAGTACCGTACGCAAACGAGGCAAAATATCTAGGAATGACTCTAGACGCAAAACTGAAGTGGAAGCCACACGTTAATAAAAAAGCGAGACGAGCTCGAAATCAGACTGAGAGAAATGTATTGGCTACTCGGAAGATACTCGAAACTAAGCAAATACAACAAAGTGCTTCTGTATAAGCGAGTGCTAAAACCGTCTTGGACATACAGTATAGAACTTTGGGGTTGTACCAAACCAAACAATATGACTCTACTACAAACATTTCAAAACCAAACGCTAAGAGCAATTGTTTCGACCTAGCGCTGTGAGGAAAAACCGCATATAATGACGGTATTAGTAGGTGCGTTCGCTGGAAAGCTGCCTACATAACGCGATTAATAAATACTACAAAAGCATAAACTACTTGTTAATGTAACTTAGTCGTAGTCATTACAAAACGAAAAAATGAGAGGAATACATTTGTACTACTATGGGCGCGAGCGGCCGGTCACCATAGTGCCTCTCTGAGGGGTGAGGTTTAGTCCTTAGGCATATATTGGCTGACACCAATGGCTTAACCAGGTCAGATGATATATGAGTCGGACATAACCAATGGTACGGGCCATTGGTATCTTTTGAAGATTACTCACCTCTAGGCGCAACCGAAAAAAAAAACTTTTTTCCTCGGTATCAAAAAATAAAATGTTTTGATGCAAAAACAATTCTAATAGTGACCGCAAAAAAATTTTTTCAAAAATTTCTTCGCTAATATTTTTTATGGTTTTTTGAAAATTGCTAAAAATGACTATTTTAGTCAATTCTTCCTCCTTTTCATACAAAATTTGTCTGAGATCATCCCATTCAAAAAATTATAAAAAATATTAGCGAGGAGATTTTTGAAAAAAAATTTTGCAGTCACTATTAGAATTGTATGAAGAAATTTTTTGCATCAAAACTTTTTTTTTTTGACCGAGGAAAAAAGTCAAAAAAGTAGACTTTTACAAAAGTTCGAAATTTTCAATGGGTACTTAATGGGTTAAGGAAAGTTTTGTATCATTCAAACGGAATTTAAATGACCTTTCCATTGATGCCAAAATTTACATGAAGTTAGTTCAAATTATGAGCAGAATTAACTTTAGTTTTGTCAAAATACTTATGCCAGCCACTGCTTTTTAAGAAACTAAGGAATCAATTAATATGGTTAAATTCGACGAATGCTGCCACTAAAAACATGAACATGATTTTTTTCCCCTTTAAAAAACAAAAAATCCCTTTTTTGTCCCCGAAGATAAAATCTTAGCGTAACCAGCATTTGAACTTCGGCAATCCTTCCAATTGCTTGAAATACCTACATATAAGTAGTGTTTTGTTGGCTCTTCCTTCAGTCCAAAATATAATGAGAATTATTTTCACTTACCCATTAAGTTGTGCCGCCGCCGTTGTCTAGAAATTCGCGTAATATTTTGAATTTAGACATAGTGCAAGGCCACACATGCCTTCCCATGAAAATCGTGTCGGGCGAGACGGGTACATTTTTAGGTTAGTTGAGAAAAGAAGCATATATTACACTCTAAATGTCTCTCTGGACCAGGACCCCAATTCTCAAATTCCGCATAACGTAACTCGTATACGTGCAAATCCGCCTGAAATTTTCGCATACGAAAAAAATTGGTATTCTCAAAGTTTTTTCCGCCTCTGCGAAAATTTTATTCACCTCTCGCGTGAGGTAGAAATTTACGTCAAAATGTACCTACTTTTTGTGCAAAGAATGGCCATGAAAAAAAAATTCTATTGAAATTGGCTATGAAATATTGTGGATGTGGGTTTTGATTTGCGATTAACAAAAACCAAAAAAAAAAACATTTTGTGATTGTGTGATTGTGTGTGAATGGTCCTAATTTCAGTTTATAATTAATTGTGTCTTTACAATGGCTACATTGGACAGATTCTGCAGTAAGCAGGTAAGCAGAACCTTACACCATGTTAGAGGCCGTCCGCTTTAGTAGATTTCTCGACCAATATGTTCATTTTCATACAAATTTACAAGAGTTAAATGCTGCACGACAAAAGTAATATTCATTTCAATGAATTCAAAAAGTGCCTCTTTTTAGTCGTTGGTCACATGACTGGTATTCTTCCTTTGTTTTCCATTCATTTTAATTATCTTTGCTTCGTCACAATAAATTATTTCACACAGAAATTAAAAAAAAAAAACAAATAGTTATTCGAAGTGCCAAACTCACAATTCCGTATGCGAGAAGCAAATCCGCCTAGAAAAAGCAGACGAGTAACATTCGAAGAGAAATTCTCGTATGCGGATTTTGAGAATTGCAAATTTCAGTCTTTCGCATGAAATTGGAGATTTTGACAGATAGACGTATGCGAACATTTTTGAGAATTGACCCCCAGACGTTCATTTGGCCAGGCAATGGTAATAGTTTTATTAAAATGTCAAAAAAATGAATGCATTCAGAAACGTCTTAAATGTACGATATAATATTCATAGATTAAGAAGAACCAAACCTCTTATAATCTTATACTCTAAAAAAAATCTAAAAAAAAAAACAAAATAGAATAAATAAATATGAGAACCTGTATTTTAATTACTTTCTCAATCGCAACTCAACGTTGAAACTAAAATCATTTGTCGATCTTTCTTTGATTGGTCATGACTCATGATTAAGGGTTTTTTCTTAGTGCGGTTAGAGTCCTACACTACTCTTGGTTTCTAATCCTATTTTGTCTTTCGAGATTTTCATCTTCAAAACCAGAAAAAAAAATGTGAACGGACTGCAAATATTTGTTCGTTCGTAGTTAGTTGGTCGCTCTCATGTGAATGGTCCTTTAGTTTTTTGTGTGAAAGTAAAGTTGAATTGTGTTCTACAATAGGGGCATTAGATTAGATTAGATGATTGGTCGGGAGAGCCTTTACCGGCCCTGGCACTGCGGCCTCTCTAAAGGAGCCTATTGTGCCATCCCTGGTAGGGTCCTAGAGCCATCTTTTTACTCCGGAGGCAGTCAGGAAGACAAGTATCTTCTCTGGGGGTAATTCAATAAGATTTGCCGAGGTGACGATTTCTTCGCCAAAGACTTTCTTTATAAGATGAAAGAGAGCCGGACATTCCATGAGAATGTGAAGAGAGGATTCATCACTCTCTAGGCACAGTCTACATGTGGGGTCTGGTGAGACTCCGATTCCGTGAAGGTGTTTTTTCATATGACCATGGCCAGTAATAAATCCTGTCAGGATTCTTAGATTGTTTTTATCCAGATTAGAAAATAGGATTTTTTGGGGGAGCATTTTGGGAAGAACTGTTTGGTGCAGTTCTGTCCAGGTGTTTTAATCCAATGTTCATTAGATTCGGTTTGAGCTAAGCTCCTAATGTACATATTCCCTGAAGCATCCCTTACTGACACCGCAGAAGGCTTCAGGTCCGACGAGTGAAAAGTTCGCTTAAGGCGATTCTCCAAAAATGCCAGATCCAGTCCCTGAATCCATCTTTGGAACCGTCTGTGTACCAGACTAGGTCAAGTCGCGATGGATTGGGTTTGTATTTTTCCCATTCTTCTCTTGGCGGGATGATGATAGAGAAGTTTTTATGAAAGCCATATTCCGGTAAAATGTCATCTAGGAACATGCTGAATGCTCTTTCAGGCTCCATAGTGTCAATCAAAGACAGGTGACCTCCATAGCAATAGGGGTTGATATTGTTCGAATGGAATAGACGCTTAGTCTTGCTTCCAATTGAATATGTACTTGAATAGGTGATAAGCCTAGGATGACATTCAGTGCAGTGGTTGGGGTGGAGCGTTGACAGCCCGTCATGCAGTTTCCGGCTATATGTTCAATCCCTTCTAGCTTTTTGACTGTAGTGAGTTCGTTAGTCTTTGTCCACCAGACCACGGCAGCGTAGGTGATCGCTGGTTTAACCACAAGCGAATATAGCCAGTACATCATCCGGGGTCTTATACCCGAACTGTTACCGCAGACTCGACGGCAGATCCAAAGAGGCCTGGTGGCTCTGTTTGCGATGCGTTCTATTTGTGTATTCCATGATAGTTTACTGTCAAGGATGATTCCCATAAGATATTTGGCTTCCCGTAAAAATTCTAGTTTGATCCGTTTGGTAAAAGGAGTCGTATTTTTAGGATTTAGAGAAAGACCTTCTTTGTTGCACCATCTTTCAACTATGTATTATGCATAGGGGCATAAATGTAATTGGAGAATCTATGGCAATCATCGGGCGCAGTAGCTCAGTGGTTAGTGTGCTGGACTACTGTGCGAGGGATCCCAGGTTCGATCCCCGGAAAAACACAAATTACATCTTAAGGTTTTTTCTACTGCGCCACCTCTCGCGAACGTCTGACAAACATCCGAGAGTATGACTGTCCTGAAAAAGCTTCTCACTTCAGCCGTTCGGACTCGGCATAAAATTGTAGGTCCCTTCCATTCGTCCCAAAAATAGAAACTCACACAAAACGAATGGTTGCGAGAAGCTAGGCCTAGAGTGTCTACACGCCTGTTGCGCCATACCTATTTATTTAGTTATTGCAATCATCGGAATAATGGGAATAAAACACGCTTCTTGTTTTTGTAACGTTAAATTAGTTTTTAATTATTGCCTATTGCGAGTTTGTCGGGACTGCAATCTGCAACCTATATTTAAGCGTTGTCATTCAGACGGCTGTGTTATTTCAATGCAATTCGTGGTAGCTATGCTAAAAATAAATATTTTCGTTGGTTATGTACCTAAGTTATGTTATTTGTGCAAGCAATCGAATTGAAATGTTATTTATTACTTTAAAAATATTTGTACTTGTATTTTATGATAACCAATATTGTTATAAAATTTCGTATCGTTACCTATTTTCATATTTTTCTTTCTATCTAAATTCCGCCAAAGAGTTTTAAAAGAGCAAATTTAAAAATCAGTTTATAAGCAGAACAAAATTTAAGCGATATCAAAAGTCAAAGTTTCACATATGTTATCGATTTTTGTATCTTTATTATTTTGTATCTAGTTGTGTCGAATCTTGACTATTATTCTCCCAACAATAATAGGGACTAAGTTATTGTAATTAGTTTTCACTCTACAAAGTTTATTGTTTCACTTAGTATAGCAATTAGCAACGCTAAACACCATCGAATTTCAGATCACTCATAAAATAGGCAATTATACAGTGCATATTCAAGAAATAATGAGGGCAATCATCAAAAGACGTGTAATTGCCTTAAGACCAGCATCTCCAAGAGATATATTGAACTTTATTTAAGATGAATGGAATATGAACAGGAGATGTGCTGCCGTAATTGCCGATAAAAAGCATACAATGAAGTATTAACGTAAGTTTTAATATAAACATTACATTTGAGCCATTCGTTTTCTTAAAAAAGTTTTTGATTAATTCTTTACCGAATGTATACTACCAACATTTGTAAGTTGTGAAAAAATAGATAAAATCACTCCCCAGTATTTGATGGAGTGTATAATAATAATAGCTGCGTTTTTTTCATCCCCGTCACGGCTATAGGATAAGCAAAATAAAAAGATTCCTTGTTAAATCCAACAAAATCTTAACCTGGATAATTATCGGGGTTAACAGCTTCGCGGGGATAGAGAATAGTGTTGCCAAAACAAATTTCTGTATGATATCGATAACTTGTATGAAAATGTATAACATTTGACATGTTGACAAAAATGCAAAAATAAAAATAAACAAGACAAAACAAATCAGAGAACATTATTTTATTTGCACAAAATCTGCGTCACAATTGTTTTTAACCTTTACAGTGCAAACAATTATTGTTGAGGAAGTCAAAAACAATCTTGGCATCTTTAAAGCGCAGATTTTGTGCAAATAAAATATTTTTTCTGATTGGGCTGAACAACGACCAAGAAGTCCTGCAAGCTACGAGAAAGAAACATTCCTAAGTTAAGGGAAGAGTATTCCCCTAAACTGCCATGCAAATTCTGCCAATTCTTTATATATAGGAACTGCAAAGAGAACTTCAAAAATTCAAAAAAAAAAAAACATCTGAAGCGAATACATCTCTATAATCGCCAACAACGCAGGATTACTGTAAAAATTGTCAGTTGAAAAGTACAAGTCAAGTCAAGAAGCGGCCATAGTCGAAGTGGCAGTGAATCTGAAGCACAAAGTACCTCGTCAACGATGAACCGCGATATTCAGGTGAGGCAGCATAATTTCAGATTTCCTTGTGTTCGATACAATTTCTTTAACATTATCAACTTGCAGGGTCGTTCAAAGCAACATTTGGTAGAGAGAATACTTCGTCCGCAGCAGGCCTCTGAGCGGCAAATAGAGAAGATCGACTTCTTAGAGAAGCACACGTCGTCGCTGGTCGCCGAGTTGCAAAAGAAGTCAAAAGTCGTTCAGCATTATATGATGATGCAATACCAAGCTGGTGCGCTTACCTCTTCTAAGAGTGATTAGAACAAAAGCGAGTTGGCCAATGTAATCTCAGAGTATGTCGCTGGAACTTTCGCTAGAAATCAATAAGAAGTTCCAGGCGGTATTGGAGGATACTTTGCTCAAGAACATAACCCTGAAGGTAGGCTATCTCTTGTTTCTTTAGGAACACCTCGACATTCTTGGACTGGAAGTAGACAAACTAATCCGAAAGCTAGCCCAAATAAAGTCATAGCGTTTTTAGCTGGCTACAGTTTACATTCCCAAATGGATTCTTATTTTAACTCGATATTAAGAAGAATAAAAGCAACAAAGTGTATAACTAATTGAACCATGTTCTTTATTTAACTACTCCCATTTACTAACAATTATTATATAACTTGGGACTTGCGTGTAGTGTGCTCAGCTCTAGTGTTTCTCAACCGCATCCTTAGCCAGACGCGCAAGTTTACTTTGGTCTTAAAGTGTACCTCCATCTTGGGATTTGAGACGCCGGTCTGATCAGTAATTTATTATAACTTAAAAACAAAAGCGCGTTAAAAAAAATGTTTAAATCAAATTAAAAATGACACTGTGGCGTATACGTAACTTTTCTGTTTAGCTATTTGCATTATAAAGGTCCTAATTTTTCTGGCTTCATAAGAACTTTTTTTATATATTGATTTATTTTATAATCAAGTAAATAATTATATAAGAAGATGTAGCTACAAAACTTCATTATACTTTTTGGGCTTAAATCGTGTTCTTTAGTCGAATTCCCCCGTGTGGGTAATTTCAAAATTTAAAGGAAATCTGTATTTTGGACAAATACGCGAATATATGTATGGGAATATATTTTTCATCCTATCGACTCCAAACTGGGTTTGTGGTACTCTAAATAAGATAGATAGATATATATATTTAATTCGTTAATAAAGTACAGTTTGCTATCGCACAATTTACATTATTTGCACAGAGATATGATTTACAAATGTATATCTTTCTACTGAAAAATTATTAAGTGATGCTATAAGTTTACAAAATAGAACCTGAGGAAACAACGAAAAAAAAACCTGAATTTGAAAGAACAAATAAGAAAAAAGCCACTCTAGATAAATAAATAAATAAATAAATAAATAAATAAATAAATAAATAAATAAATAAATAAATAAATAAATAAATAAATAAATAAATAAATAAATAAATAAATAAATAAATAAATAAATAAATAAATAAATAAATAAATAAATAAATAAATAAATAAATAAATAAATAAATAAATAAATAAATAAATAAATAAATAAATAAATAAATAAATAAATAAATAAATAAATAAATAAATAAATAAATAAATAAATAAATAAATAAATAAATAAATAAATAAATAAATAAATAAATAAATAAATAAATAAATAAATAAATAAATAAATAAATAAATAAATAAATAAATAAATAAATAAATAAATAAATAAATAAATAAATAAATAAATAAATAAATAAATAAATAAATAAATAAATAAATAAATAAATAAATAAATAAATAAATAAATAAATAAATAAATAAATAAATAAATAAATAAATAAATAAATAAATAAATAAATAAATAAATAAATAAATAAATAAATAAATAAATAAATAAATAAATAAATAAATAAATAAATAAATAAATAAATAAATAAATAAATAAATAAATAAATAAATAAATAAATAAATAAATAAATAAATAAATAAATAAATAAATAAATAAATAAATAAATAAATAAATAAATAAATAAATAAATAAATAAATAAATAAATAAATAAATAAATAAATAAATAAATAAATAAATAAATAAATAAATAAATAAATAAATAAATAAATAAATAAATAAATAAATAAATAAATAAATAAATAAATAAATAAATAAATAAATAAATAAATAAATAAATAAATAAATAAATAAATAAATAAATAAATAAATAAATAAATAAATAAATAAATAAATAAATAAATAAATAAATAAATAAATAAATAAATAAATAAATAAATAAATAAATAAATAAATAAATAAATAAATAAATAAATAAATAAATAAATAAATAAATAAATAAATAAATAAATAAATAAATAAATAAATAAATAAATAAATAAATAAATAAATAAATAAATAAATAAATAAATAAATAAATAAATAAATAAATAAATAAATAAATAAATAAATAAATAAATAAATAAATAAATAAATAAATAAATAAATAAATAAATAAATAAATAAATAAATAAATAAATAAATAAATAAATAAATAAATAAATAAATAAATAAATAAATAAATAAATAAATAAATAAATAAATAAATAAATAAATAAATAAATAAATAAATAAATAAATAAATAAATAAATAAATAAATAAATAAATAAATAAATAAATAAATAAATAAATAAATAAATAAATAAATAAATAAATAAATAAATAAATAAATAAATAAATAAATAAATAAATAAATAAATAAATAAATAAATAAATAAATAAATAAATAAATAAATAAATAAATAAATAAATAAATAAATAAATAAATAAATAAATAAATAAATAAATAAATAAATAAATAAATAAATAAATAAATAAATAAATAAATAAATAAATAAATAAATAAATAAATAAATAAATAAATAAATAAATAAATAAATAAATAAATAAATAAATAAATAAATAAATAAATAAATAAATAAATAAATAAATAAATAAATAAATAAATAAATAAATAAATAAATAAATAAATAAATAAATAAATAAATAAATAAATAAATAAATAAATAAATAAATAAATAAATAAATAAATAAATAAATAAATAAATAAATAAATAAATAAATAAATAAAAAATAAATTATTTATTTAATAAAACCAGTAAGACAATTATCTTCGACTATGCCGATGCTCAAATACCCGGTACTGTATTATTTTAAAAATAAAAAAAAAATATTTTAGTACTACAAAAATATATATTTATATGGGAGGTATGGGTAGTTTTTATTCGACCAAGCTCATTTTTTGTCAACAAATTTTAAATATTTGTAAAACAATATGTGCAAAGTTTAAACTTTACTCTTTATTGTAGCTATTTAAATTTAATTTTTAACATCAAGAAGCTATATAAATCCGATATTTTTGTATGGGAGGTAGTAGTAGTTTTCATCCGATCTTGCTCATCTTCGAACTTAGCCTCAGTTTGGTGGATAAAAGCTTACGTACCAAATTTCAAGTCGATAGCTCTTAAATTACGGCCATAATAGTGCGAACGGACAGACGGACAGACAGACGGACTTCGCTAGATCGACTAAGAAAGTGATGCTGATCAATAATATATATAGTTTGTCATACCTACAACGCCTCCTTATGTGCGTTACAAATGGAATGTCAAAGTGAATATACCCTCGCCACAGTGTGGTACCGGGTATAAAAAGGAGTCATTGAGCCTTCCTATTCTAATGGAGATAAACTCAACATTTGTTCTAATATGCAGATCTAAACTAGAATGATGCCGGGCAGATTAAGCATCATTTTCAGTATTTTGTTTTGAGATATGTATTTGTAATTTTATATATGGCATTCAGCACACTTACCCCACATACCTGGTAACCATACAAGAGAATTGATTGAAAGATGGTTTTGTAAATTATAATCTTATTTTCGTTTGAAAGTAGTGAATTTATGTTTATAAATGGATATAACATTTTGATAGCAATACTCTAAATCTATATAGGTATACAAAAGAGGATGGCGTTATTTACTACGCTTATAACTCAAGAACGCCTGGACCGATTTCAATGATTCACAGGAAATTGGACAGGTTTCCGGCCAAACAAGAAGAGTACCTAAGAAAATTTTGACAAAGGGGCGTGGCACCTCCTGTACAAAAAATATGGTAAATATGGTATGAGCTCACACTTAAAGGTCTTAGATATTGACCCTGGAGTGTTCCTGTGAATATTGGTCAAAATTGGACAAAAGCGCGTGACACCGCCCATACGAAAAAAAAACAAAAAAATCTTATATCTAGAAAACTGCCGAACTGATTTTGAGCTCAAATTTTATGAAAATATTTGTACTTGGCCTAAAGGTGTTTCTGCCACCAAAGGGGCGTGGTATTTCCCGTATAAAAAAAATATACATTTTAAATGATATTTCTCGACACCCATAAAGTTGTAAAATTGTAGGCATTGATGTACATTGTCCAAACAAACAATCGCGCGAAGTGTGGGTGGGATTTGAAACGGGCCATGGCACCACCCTTACAACAAAGTTATTTAAATCACTATATCTGAATTTTGTAAAATGCCTGATTAGAGCATTTTACAAAAACTGGCGGGATTAGACAAAAGGGCGTGGCACCTCTCATAACAAAAAAGTACTTTTTAAACGCTATTCTTGGACTGTCATGGAAAAAAATATATAACTACACAATACAATTCGTGGGCACACGTCTGAGAAAACATCGGTCGAAGCACACTGGACACATCGGTTAAATAAAACGGCCGCAGAACAATTGACAGACAATGTAAATGTACGAGCAGGCCGGGTCCGCTAGTAAGAAATAAAGGAAATCAGTTCCTCCGATTTTACAAATTTTGCTTCAGGCCCGAGTTATTGGCGACGGGAAAAGCATTACCTACTGACTTTGTATGAAAAACATTTTATTCACCTATCGAGCGCGTAGCAAAGCACACAAGGTACTTCTATAACGTGAGAGAAGCAGCGGGTAGATCCTAGTCAATTGTAGATTTTCGGCAGATATGATCTTCGATTTGAAGGTGATCGAGCTCGTGACTAGACACATTGGCTTTTTCTCGTTCAGGCTTATTCGCCTAAGCCCTAAAACTAGTAATCTTAGAATCTTAACCTTATACCATGTCATCGTTAAGGATGTTAACATCCTTAATATATGCCTGCTTCACGCTTGTGGGCGTGAATGTTCTTAAAAAAAATATGTATTTAATTATTTCCTAAAGTAGGCTATTTTGTTTCGAATTACTAAAATGACTGAAAAACTAATTGATAGCATTCTAATTAAAATAACGCACACGCATTTAATTAAATTGCTAATTTATTTCAGCAAAGTTTATGTAACGCTCTCAGGTTAGGAGTATCTACGGTCTCCATAAAAATAAATAAAAATATAATCATGTGAGTAATTAGTTAATGTAACCCGCTGTTTCTCTCCACCATTAGATTTAGTTCAATATTTAGCTTATAGGAAATAAGTAAAGGAAATTCTTTAATGTATACAATTTTTTAAATCTTCGGTTATCCTTAAATTTCACCTGCACATTAAATTAAAATCAGAACATATCATCTATCTAGAGGCTCTCTATGTTGACTTGCTTTACAACCAGTGTTCTCTGTGTTTCACACTTTTATTAACGAGATAAAAGATAACCTATCTGTATATAGGAAATCCACTTAAACCCCATCGTACTCGAGCAGCCACCATAGCCTACACAAAATGGGCTATTGGTGTAATACTCATGGAAATATAACTTGTTTATGTATCTATTCATATCCTTTGCCGGTGATGAGACCGAAACCGTAGTGAAAGAGATATTTTATCGCACATTCAGAATTTGTAATAACATCTGAATAGATACGCTTTTCTCATGGAATAATCCATTTAGGTAGATTAGTGAGTACTGCAATCATATGTATGTGGTGAGCAAAAAGTGAGATAGTGAGGCATGTTTCTGATGGTTTGAATAATGTATATGCCACCTACTTATCTGTGCCATTAACCAATGGATGAATGCGAAGTTAGATTTTAATGCGTTTTAAATTAGCTTTAAGCATCAAGCAGATATGTATGTATGTATTATAGAATATGAACCAACTGAAAACCGAGTATGCATTGATCGGATTTAATTTTAATCATGAAAAATAAAATTGCTAAGATAGTTGCTTACACGACATACTCATGATATGGAATTGACGTCGGAGTATGTTAGAGCATGCATGCTGACATGTGTTTACAGATGCATATGCCAGCCATTATGTCCGACCTCGAATGACATTTTAACATGCCAAAATATTTACATATGCTATGCAGTCAGCGTCAAAAGTTAGTCTACACCAATGCTGTTTTCATTTGCCTTTACAATTTAAAAATTTTTTTTTAAACATCTATTTCATGCTATCGAAATGAAATATGTTTTGTTAATTTTTAATTTGTAATCCAACCTTTTACAGATTTTTTTGCTTTTAGGACATGTTTCAAGACATTGAAGAAAGCTTAAAAGAGCATCGGCGTAGCGTGGATTGGGGCCGCCCGGGGCAGACCCAATTTATGCCGCCCCAAATAGACCAAGAGCCCGCTGCAAATTTTGGGTGTGAATGAAAAGAAATGAGTACCCCTAAAAAGTTTGAAAATTTTTTATTTCAAAAATGAAACGCTACTGGCTGCAAGTACCCAGTAGCGTTAAACATTACTTTTTGAATCAAGTCTCCAGATAAAGGAAATGACTCCCTAAATATAAATCCGTGAGTGAATGACGTTTTGCAGACGGCCAACCGCTTGCCAGACGCACTCATCGTACGACAAGTAACTCGTTTTTGTGCTAATTGATATAACCATTTATATTTGGCCGGCACTCAAATGTAGAGTTTGCTCCCCCCCCAACCACGTGCAAGACCATGGCCAAGCCAACCCTCTGACACATACGCAACGGTGTGTGGACACGGAGAAAAAAATGAAGAAAGTGACCGAATTTGGCTCAACAGCAGCAGCATGTAAACAAACCAAGTTCAAAGAGTGATTGGAGCTGTGCTATACCTTGTGTGTTCAGGGTTGTCATTTCAGATAAAATGTAGTTGCATACTAGGAAGCATCGTTCATTAGATTTTGTTATCAAGCAGCGCAAGGAATGTCTGATTATTAACACTGTGAAGCAGTGTTATTGCTGGTAATCTTTGTAAATAAATTCGTTAGACTGAAAAAAGAATCCGTTTAAAAACAAATTTAACCGCTCCAAATTGGGCCTGTGCCCCCTTTAGAAAACGTTTTTAAATATCTGTATCTTGAGCTTGTGAACTTGTTTTTTATTTCTTTATATGACGTGTTTTAAGTCCAGAAATACAATTTTAGTACATGGCCATGCACACCTACGCCTTCCAGTTCGAATGTCCAGCGAAACAGGTAGACTTTGAGTGAGTAGAAAGGAGAAAAGTAGATAGCATAGAAAATGTACAGAAAATCCACTTTTAGAAATAATTCTGACATGGGCTGGGCAGGACATGAAGATTTTTATCTTTTTGAAGATATTTGCATTGATAGAGTGAGGGAGCTTTACTATAAAATATGTTTGTGTTTCCGATTTCAATATTCTTTTACCTGCAAAATTGTATTTCATTGCAATGACGCCTCGTTTTTGTGTGTAGCTAAGTCGTCAATGAAAATGAAAGTCATCTTCAACATTTTAGCAAATGAAAACGTCCAAAAATTAGCCTATAAGATAATTTATTACCCTGCTCCCTGAGCAGAATTCCATGCGTGGTGTTGTAAATGATCTATTATTCGCGTAGGTAAATTGGTTTCTGTTTAAACTTGGGAGCGTGTTCGTAATGTATGGCAAAGTTTTATTTAAATTATATTTATATGTAATTTAATTTTTCCAGTCAAAAAAGCGTTTTCCGGACAAAAAACGGTTAGACCGGATTTAAAAAATTTCTCCGGTCAAATATGACCGAAATTCTTAAAATGAGCAATACAAACCTGGCAATAGGAATCCTGTATGGCCACTTCTTTGTCTTTGAAGGTATGCCAAACGACTAGGTATTCTGTAATGACGCACCTCGACACCTACGAGGAAGACATCGCATACATACTGTCTTTACGTGTCGTGAGAATGCCATGGCATATCACACGCGCAACAATTTCTTGGACAGGTACTTCTTTAATACTTAAGAACAGATAGGGCTTATTGACCAAGCGAAGATACTTAAATTCTGTGGAGAAACAACATGCTTTAGAAACACTTCTTAGTTACCCAATAGGGCTACCTTAACCACTTAACCACTAGCTGCTCAAATACCCATTTAAATGAAAATCTCCAACCAAGCGCTATCTAATCTAACTGGCCTAAAATGTTAAACCTCTTGTCAAATTTACTTACCCTTGTGTCGCATAATTCATGTCCACACTATAATAAAGCTCAAGCCACACATGCGGAGCTCCCTTAGCAGTTTGCGGAAACCTTTCACAATGCAGCCATTTTATGTGTTTGGTCGATCCTGATGGTTGGCATAAACTTCAATGGCGTATTAATTTACTTTACAAGTTGGCCCATGTATGCAAAATCGCCGCCATAAATACTTTTCCATTAAATTGCATCAGAACACCCCATCAACGGCAGTAACACTAGTGGAAGCGCCATCACAAGTAGACGACAGTAATAATAGATTACTATAGGATAAGCCAACAAAGAGCCAAAGCGTTCAAAATGCGGGTCTGTGGGTCACCCTTTCCACAGCACCAAATGCACGTCCACTCCTGCCACCATTGCTCTACAATAGGGCTGACGCTACGTTCCGTAGCATACGTTCTCCAGCCAGGATAAAAATCCACAAATCAAAATTGATTTTTAGTGTTATTCTGCGCACCAGCGGGATGGGGTATGCAATTTATGACATAATCCCATCACGGGATTATTGAATTCATATACGACTGCACGTATGTGTGTTCGGTGGCTTTAATGCACTTTACGACCATGTCCTATGCATTCGAATAAGTAAGGCGCAGGCTGCCTTTGTATGTCGAACCCCCACTCTCGGTAAGCTATTTCCACTTTCGAGCGAACACTTCCTGCCAACATTTCACTTTAGAGCAAAAATGTCCGCACGAACTTTAAGGGAAACTTTAAGGACTTTGTTGGTGCCCTGTGTTGGCAAATGTTGCCAACTTTAATTAGCTTTCCAAAAGGCCACCTAAGTAAATGGAGCAACTTCGGGGTGTGGTGTCAGAGGATGAGGTGTGAAATTGACCAAGAAAGTACCAATTAGGATGGCAATGACTTCTAAAGTTAGTAATTCATTTGAAAGTAATCTACCACATAAGAATGCAGCAGGGTACTCACTGTGGCGCTGATGGTGCTTAACGTGCGTTAACGAAATGCTTTACACCAGGTTGAGGCAATAACTGGCAAGGTCGGGGGAAGAAAGTCGATTTTGTTTTCCCGATGCTACATGGAAGAGTGGGAGCATACTTTGAAGTGATTTATGGTTATACGAGTACATGAGTACATGCTGTGTTGCAGTATAGCTACCAACAAAATATCTTTAAATTAACGATGTAAAAATGATGAAATATGTTCAGCTAACCATGTCGTTGCAGAGATTTCTCAAAGGAGAAGATTATGCATTTGAAGTTTCACATGGTCGAAGCTTTATTGAGCTACTTGTAGATACGAGAAGGAGTTCAACAAAGAATCGGTGAACTGTGTGATACAATGTAGAGCTTATCCTTTATCCTTTAAGCTTTAGTTTTCAATTATCTGTACCTACTTAAAGATACTTTAAGTTAAATCGTCTTTGACCTATTTTTATGACGCAAGTGTCATCTTCGTCGAATGCTTGCTTATACCCTATTCACACCAAGCCGAAAACGGAGTTTTCGTCAAAAAAGTTTAGAAAACTCGTAGATGCATTCACACCGAACACCAACTCGTTTTCGTTTGACGTTTCAATTAGCTGTGAAACTAGCTATGAAATGTTTGTGGCGACTAGAATTTTATTTTAGTTACTAAACTTCGCTTGTATTGACATAATATAAAAACAGAATTATTTAAGCTACCTGATAATCGTTAACTTATGGTTAAACTAGCAACGCCCGCGGCTCCGCCCGCTGGTTTCTTTTCTATTAAATTAAATTCAAATTTATTTCAGCTATCAATGCACGTTTGTTATACCCTTCACAGGAAGGTATATTCACTTTGTCATTACGTTTGTAACGCCAAGAAGGATTCACCGGAGACCCTACAAAATATATATACATATTCTGAATCAGGATCACACTCTAAATCGATTTAGCCATGTCCGTCTGTCTGTCTGTTGAAAGCACGATAGCGTCCAAACGAATCGACTTAGGAGAATGAAATTTTATGAGAGGACTTGTTTTTACCGTAGCCAAGTTGGTATTAAAAAATTGTCTATGTCGGTCAAGTAGTTCCGGTACCTCCCATACAAAACCAATATTAGACACATGCGTGTATCTGTACCAGTACATACAGTGGAGGGTATCAAAGCATCGGCCAGGCCAATGGTAACACTTTTACTTGTTTATATTTTGTCTTCTTTTTAAGCTCATAAAATATTTTATCGCTATGCCTTTTCATAAACTATACCTACATGTTATTTATTTAATGGGCGCAAGTAGCTATAAACAAATTACGCCTACAGCTCACACGTGAACATTCAATATATAGCTGTCCATGTGAAAGACGTGGCTGCCGGAGGTCAACTCTGGCAATGGCCGAGTAGTTCCGAAGATAGCCCCTATACCCCCGTTTCCCCTTCCCCCCATCCACACCCTAACTAACCTGATCCGGAGGATGTAGCCGGTACAATCTTGAAAGAATTTTTAAAATCGACCAAATAGTTCCGGAGTTAGTCCCTACCACCCCTTCACCCTTCCTCCGTCCTCAACTTAGTCCTTACGTAACCTGTACTGATCCGAAAGTCCTAAGTCAACAGACATAAGATTTCACATAAATAAAAACTCGTCACAGGTATGATGTAATTATTTATAGTACGCGATCATATCGTTACACTTTCCATAGCTGCAGATCTCAAATTCATATATGTAGATATGTATCTATCACTTACGCACCACAAACCTCTTATATGTACGTAGACGTACATATATACAATATACATATTTAGTTTGTTTAATGCATATCCATTGCCTACATCAAATTCAACTACGCCATACATGAGTATGTACGTACAATGTGCATTCTGAATGCCAGTCGAGCAAGTAATCATATTCTATTTTGGGAACGCAATATAAAACTACCCCTAAGCACAACTTCAATCGAGAAATCATTTTTTTCGCACTTGACCAAATAAGATCTATTTTCAATTTATTATATCTCACCCTCTGGATGGACCAGAAAGATGCATTTTAGCTCAAAATACTCGGTGAAGCATTGGCTAACAAATAAAATCATTTCTTGAAATGACATACGTAGATTTGTGAGTATAATGGCAAGTTGAGCGTAGTTAGGTCGAAATAGAAAAGTAGGGTGCAAACGTTTTTCAACCCTTATAGGTCGAATTTTGAAAAACGATGAATGAGGCATGTAATTATTTTTATTTATCTATCAACACACAAACTTTCAAGTTCATACGGCTAACGGTTCGTGAGACCCCCCTTATTCCCCGCGACGCCTTTACTCCTGAGCAATTCTCACCCACCCTACGGACTAAGTTGGCCACACATCTATAAATCAGAAAAAGAATCATGACAATCGGACGAATGGTTCTCGAGTTATGGAGAAACGAACAGACGGACGTTGCATTTTATAAGTAGTATGGATATGGATGCATCAAATAATTAACATAAGCAACATTCAAAATCAAAACATCTGAAAATACCATTTCGTTGTGGCAGGTAGTTTGCTCTTTATGGTGCAAGCAAACAGCAAAGAAAACTCTCACTCTCACTCTCACTCAGTCTCTCACATCCTGTCAGCAGTTTTGCTGAGATCGCTGAATGTTGCAAAAGGTGTGTCTGCTTCAACAACCCAACGATCGTACTCGTTTTCGTGGCGTTTTCATGGAAAACGACCTCAAACAACTCGTTTTGAAAACTGCAATATGTATGGGAAAACTTCTGTTTTCGAGGAGTTTTCGGCTGTTTTCGCGAAAACCCAGTTTTCGGCTTGGTGTGAATAGGGTATTAGGCAAACGATATATTACAGAGCTTAGATGACGCTACATTCCGGGTGCACCTGGGCATCAACTAAGATGTTTCTCCAGTTAGCCCGATTGTACTAGGATGATTAGGGTCTTATATAGAGTCTCCTTAGTGTTTCTTGACAAGGCCTTACTAGTTAGTTGCCTTCTTAGGCCAAGTGCCTTCCTAGCTGCTTTCCCAATATTGGCTGTCAGCTTGTCGTTGCGGCAGTAGATATTTATGCTCGTGCCGCCTATGACAGACGCGCTGAATTCTACGCGCTAGAATTCGTCGTTAAATCGCCTCTTCCGTAAACTCGTCAGCGGAAATGGGACAGAAAATTGGACAAAGAATCTTTCTTCCGAAGTAAAAAACATACGCTTTAAAAAGCGCCCAAACACCAGCGCCATATAGCATGACTGAGATGATTAAGCCATTTTACAGAATCCCCTTGTTTGATGCGGGTTCCCGGGCACAAAGGTGTGCCTGGAAATGAAAAAGCAGATGTGCTGGCAAGAAAAGCGTCCTCCCTTGAACTAAACCAGGCTGACACCACAGTAATGATTCCCCCCTGTAATCTCAGACAGAAGATTGGGGACAAAATACTAATGGCGACAAACGAAGGATAGAGCAAGCTTGACTCCTGTGGCATAACTAGGCCACTATACAACAAACAGAAAACCGAAAAAATCTTCCAACTGAACAAGAAATCATTTTCCTCGATTGTAGTAGGTATTATCACCCGACACAATACGCTGAAAAACCATACCAAGAAAATGGGAATCAGTACAGAAGACCTCTGAAGAGGACGCGGTGATTAGGAGGTGCTTGAGGATACCCCGCACTTCCTTTGTCACAGCCCAGCGCAGCGGTCTGCCACGTAAACAAAATTCTTGGCAGTTATTTTTTCGAGGATTTAGAAGAACTTTCAGACAGGTCCCACAACGACCTACATACTTAAACTGGAAATAAAACGGGTTTGTTTACCAATCCGTAGGTTTTTCATAGGTTTCCAGAGTGTGGGGGTCTTGAACCCCTGGGGCATCACAACGGATCTACATTGATCTAATTGTGGCACGTACAGGTATCTCCTGTCCTGCCAACCCACTATCCTAACCTAACTTAATGCAGCAACCTTGTTACACTTAGTTTACATATTTTTTCCGCAAAGTCAATAAGTCTAAGTCCATGTGCAGAATCCGTTGCCGTGTAGACTCTGTACAGCCAAAGCTGTCTTTATTACTCATTCTTACGATAACAATATAGGCAGGAAGATATTGCTCATATTTTCTCAAGAAGTTATAGACATAGTCTTTGGGTAGCAAGCATGAGCGGATATAAGGCTAATGTTAGTGAATTTAGCTTTAATACACATTGCTTTAAGTCGGTCACTGCTGAAAGCAAAGAAAGTAAGCCGCTTATAGCAAATTGCCACACGAATAGACTGTTTACCTATTCGCGGTGGCATGCATACAACTGTAGTAAATATCGCCCTTTTGTATCCTTCCTTGCTAGGCTCAAGCTTAACCCACCGCATATACTTCCCAGATGGCTGTGATATCGATGAATCGAGGAATTATCAGTGCTATATGACCACTTTAGGACTATTATTATGTAAATAAGCAGCAGAAACTTACCACATAGACGCATTTAATAAATCTGTTAATCACGTTCTGCCATCTTCGTCAATATCCATTGAATACATTTCTGAGGTCCAGCCGACTGAGAAAATTCAATCAATGCAATTTACTCCCCATAATCCTAAACGTTCAGGTAGTTGATAGCATACGCCTATTCAATTCCCAAATCCCCGATTCATCATCGATACCGTCAATCTGCAGTTTGCAACATGGAATTTATGAATAATCCCTGATAGGAAGCACAGTCGTTACCACACAGTTTGTAAAGCTATTCTGGGATCAACAAAACTTAGCAACATAAGGACATCATAATTTTATACAGACAAGATGTGGGCGTTGCACCACCTCTGCTACTTGGCTAAGGAATTTCATACAATTTGACTCTTTGAACCCATGGGAACAAATTGTTAACGTCCAAGTATACTGCATCCACGGTCTGTTCTCGTTAAGGCGTTGATCTTAGAGACAGGGATACTTGCAACTAAGGACACCGGATCCAAGCCAAACCAAGGCAAATTGCAAATTAATAATAAATCATTTTGCAGAAACAGCATACAACGTTGAGGGAGCTAGTGGGCCACCATATCGTGGGGGAAGGGAAGGCTACACAACTTTAGTGTCTGTGCAATGTCTTTGAAGCACTCAAGGGTATTTGAAGCAGAGCGGACCACAGGAAACTATTCGACACTAATATCTCCGGTTCAGTGATTTAATCATTTCCTTAAAGCATTACGTTGGATTTATAGATATACGGACTTCAATTCGTATGTATTTGAGTGTAATTCCGGATGATTTTTAAGAATGCAAATTAAGTTGCAAATGCAACCATTCAACTTATACTGCTTTGACCATTTGGGCAATTGGTATTGATCTCAGATACTTTCATTTAGCGTTTGATACCCTATGGCCTATACTATAAAATGTGCAAGCGAACCTTTGTATGCGTACTCATACGCTTCATCAGCGCCCCGAGATGCTTGCAGATGTATGTTAATTCTGCACTTAAATTTCTGCAAATTGTAGTCTTCTGGAAATATATCCCCAGGAAGCGAGTTCCAAAGTTTGCTTGTCCCGTAACAGAAGGAGTTTTGGAAAGTTGATGTCCTCGCGGTTGTCAAGTGTACTGTATGGTCATGACTCATGCATGAGCATTAGCAGACTGTCTTGTGCGGCGCCCAAAAGTTGCATTTCGATGGATAATGTCTTTAAGTTCCTCGGAACATATACTATGGAAGTACCTATAGAACAAGCATAGGTCAACGACTTGTCTTCTCTTCTGTGCACCAATGGTTGTAGATTCGATGTGAGTGTAGGTTCTCCAATAAGTCGAACTGCTCGTCTCTGTATGCTGTCAAGTAGGTTAAGTGAATGTGTAGTATCCTAGATAAATGACATCAGTCTTGTATAAAGTGAGTTTTATTTTATTAAATCTGACATTTTATACAGTGTGAGCATACACTAAAATTCTGACAATTAATACAGTATTTCAAGATACTACATCTACTCTCTTCTTTTTCAAAATTAAATTACCTCACGCAACTTTTGATCAGTTCTTTCGTCTACTAACTTTTCCTAGGCTACAGGTACTCGTCGATATGGCTGTGCTACTGATTTCACATATCACTCCTTTGATTTTTCTGAGTATGGTTTGCAATTGATTTCATTTGAATTGATAGCATTGACACTACCAAGTTTTCCTGTTCTTCCAATTTGATGAACATTTCAATGAATTTAAGTGGATATCCACCATACGCACGAAAATCGATATCAACCATTTTGTGCTTATGCGTAATCACAATGTTCTTAGCCTTCAAATCCATCCATGAAAGCTGTCTGTCTGCCAACCTTGTTTTTTGCGTGTCTGAAATTTAGCATGACAAAAACAAAATCGTCAAAGATTCCAGATCAAACATCACGTGCGAATTCGTTTAATGCAGATTCTTTAAAAATGACTGATATCTAATTTAATAATGCCCCAACGTTTTGGGCGTACAAGTTAAAATCAATAGAATCAGACTTTTTAATGCTCCATCTTTTGAGCCGGCAAAATTGTTTCTAATGCTCCATCTTTTGAGCTTACAACGTCTTTCCCCTGTTCCAAATTTATTGAAACAGCGGGTATTCTTATTATTTTTTTTTTCGCTCCATCTTTTGAGCTATCTATTCAAATTCATTGAATCTGATATAATAAATTCAACTAATTTGCGCTCATCATTAGGCCGCTTTGACATTACGTTTAACTTACTCATATTGTTTGGTATCTTTACGGGTTCTGGTCCTCGTCGCCAAATGTAGTATCCTAGATAAATGACATCAGTCTTGTATAAAGTGAGTTTTATTTTATTAAATCTGACATTTTATACAGTGTGAGCATACACTAAAATTCTGACAATTAATACAGTATTTCAAGATACTACAGAATGTTTTGGGGCGGAGCTCCATATTTGGGAACAATATTCCAGGCGGCTGCAGGAAATAACCCCCCAATGAAATAACCCCCCAAAATGAAAACGAAATAACTCCCCAAAATTGGGGAATAATTTCGTTGTGAAATTATTCCCAAAATCGAAGATGAAATAAGTCCCCAAAAAGGTATGAAATAAGCCCCCAAACGAAAAACGAAATAACCCCCCAAAATTAGGGAAAATATCCCGAGTTTTTGAGTATTTTTATGTTTTTATTATATTACAGAAAGTTAATATTACATTTAGGAACAAGAAAAATGCGTCTTTGCGAAGGAGGGAGGGGGCGCGCCGGCGCGCCGGCGCATGTTCGCGAGGAGCGCGACGTGCCGGCCCGCGCCGCGCCCGTTCGCGCCGTTACCGCGAGCGCGGCGCGGTCCGGCACGTCGCGCTAGTCGCGCCGCTCCCGTTCGCGCGGTTACCGCGACCGCGGCGCGGTCCGGCACGTCGCGCTCCTCGCGAACATGCGCCGGCGCGCCGGCGCGCCCCCTCCCTCCTTCGCAGATCTGATTTAAAATAATCGTAACTGTAGCCTTGCAATTGCTTGTTAATTTTCTTTAAATTCTTAAAAATCGAACGCCCCGCTTCTGATATAAAATAAAGAAGTAGCGCGTAGATACATTAAAAATCTATACACATATTACACTTTTTTTTATACTTTCCTTGCCAAAATATTCCACGTACACTATTATCAGCTGCCGGAAACATCCCTGTGGCACAACCTTAAATGTTCCATCCATCAAATAACGCCTGTTACCAATCGATATATTTTCTTCGATGAATTTCATCATGCGATTTGAGCCAAAAATGCAAAACGCAGATGATCTATCATCCGATTCGATGCAAGCTTTAAAAAAAGCTGTTGGATGCTGTTCGTCTTTGGTCCTTCCAAAATTACTCCAAATCGATTCTCGTTGAAAAGCCTCAACTACTTCCAACGGAGATTGTGGTGAAGCGACGAAAAGTTTGCTCACTAAATACTGCAAGCCACGTTTCATTTTGGGAAAATCAAATTTCGTTGTTGCTTCTTGATTCCTGAGTGAAGTCAAGTTTATTTCAAGTTATGAAATTCTAATGAATCCAATAATATAACACACTGACAAACATTAAACAACGAACATAAAAATAACATAAACGAGTTTACAAAATTATTTACATATATGAAGGACATGTTATCAGAAACATATTGTAACTACGCGATACATACTTTTCACAGACGTGTCTAAAAATTGAGCGAATGCCGCTCATAGCGTTAACATCACTTAACACGGTTACACTATTCACACAATCCATTTTCATTGTATTAAGCGCTTTGAATTCTTTAAAAATAATTTCACTATCACTATTGTGATTATGTCCACAAAACTTTTTTGGTCTTTGCAAAGTGTTGTCCGGCAACAAATTAATACGTGCTTTACAATTTTTTTCATAGCACTCATATTTATCAACACCATTATACACTGATTTTTTTTGATATAATTGTTTTTCATTCAAAACATACAAAAGTTTGCTGCCTCTTCTTTTGCCACTGACAATTTCAAAGCCTAAGCCACTATTACCGTCCATCTTCGCAAATAGAACTTAAATGACGCCCTGATGTGCAGCAGATGCTATTTTTCTGGTCATCATATTAATAACAACAGTTAAATTCACTGCTAAGCATCAATGAAAGTTGAATTTCACTCAAAAATAGAATAGTGAAATAAGTCCCCAAATTTGAGGACTTATTTCATACTTAAATTTGGGGACTTATTTCATCATGAAATAAACCCCCAATTTTAAGTATGAAATAAGGCCCCAAAAACCCATGAAATAAATCCCCAATTTTGGGGATTTATTTCATATGAATAAAATCCCCACTCCATACAAAATTTTGGGGGGATATTTCGTTTTCATTTTGGGGGGTTATTTCATTGGGGGGTTATTTCCTGCAGCCATTCCAGGCCTGTGCTTTTTAGAGAAGGAGAAGTTGCTTGGGACTAAAGTACCTCTTTGCTCTAAATAGGTAGCTCAACTTAGAGGACGGCAATCTGGCGATATGGGATATGTGGTCCTGCCATGTGATTCCTGAATTGACTGTGACTCCTAGAAGATGCATTGAGTCTTTGGGATTAATATAATGGTCATCCATTTGGATCTGAGAAACTGTTGATGCATTTTTCCTAGAAAATGTTGTGAGCTGTGTCTTGTTTGCATTAAATACAACCAAGTTGTTTTTTCCCCACTTCAAGATTTTGTCCAGATCATCATTTAGATAACTAATTTGTTCACATCTCTGACTGTGTGATGTAGCCGCATTCACATTATTAATTATTATTATTCACTCCGGAATACAACTTTCGATCCGCAATTTTAATTGTTAATTTGTTAATATGACTTATTCATTGATAATTTCAAACTTGATGATGGACCCATAACGGTAGTTTTACTCATTTTTCGTATACCATGCAAAAACGTATGCATTTTTTTTTTTGGTTCACTTGAATAGACGCACCGGTTAAATTGGTTAGTTAACAAGAAGTGCTCGGGCAAAGAGCGGTGAAAAGTTAATTTAAAAGTAAGACAACTTCATTTTATATTAATTAGGCAGACAAAAAGTGTTGAATTTGCAGAAAAGGCAAAAGTTTTCAAATCGTGAAATGGCTCATAAAATTGCTCGAAGTGAACACTTGATAAGAAACTTTGTAAAAAATAGGGTATCTTATGGAAACAACTACAAAAAAATGATCGTAAAAGTTTTAACAACACAAAACACGCGGAAAATTCAAAGACTAGTTCTTATGGTACTCAATTTACAAACAAAATTATGGAATTTGGAGTCTTTTTTTGAAGCAAATCCACTCGAGTTGTGTTTTTTTCTATGCTTTGCACCAACATTTTACAAACCTACAATGAAACCTCCGCCTAATCAAGCACGTAAGCAACCTCTACGCCTTGAATTTGCAAGGTCTCACATGGCATGGGATATGAAGATTTAAGTGGTCTCCAGAGATTAGAACAAAGACGACTTTTATAAACAAAAAAGGAGTTAAACTTGGATAGTCGTGCAACTACAACTATTACTTTCATGATATCCCGAAAAAAATATTTTTAACCGTTATCATACAAAATTAAGGTATGTGATGCAATTTCATTCTTCGGTGCTTTTAAATTGGAAACCGTTTCCAATAAAATTACTAGTATTTCTTGGAAAACTTTATTGAAAGTAGCTTTTCCCTCAATAAAGGTCCTTTCACGCCTTGTTAAAGAATGGGTTGCCAGTGAAAATATTAAAATATTGCATTGTCCATTCGCATAGTTTAAATAATATAAAAAATGTTGCACCGTGCAATTTATTGAGGCAACAATCAGTATTAATATACAATCAAGAGCTGGTTGCAGCGATTAAAGCTTCTTGGGGGGAATATATCCTTGAATTACCTTAAAAGTTCATGTGGCTATTTGAAGAATAGAATTTTTGAGAGTATATCCAATGGTACTGCCTCACACAATATTAAAATAACAGCAAATTGATTAAAATAACTAAAAAAATTTAAAACATCGCAAACAAATTTGGTATTTTGTTGTTTTTCGACTTTTTTTCAGGTGCGTCTATTTAAATGAACCAGAAAAATGCATACGTTTTTGCATGTCTGTCAGGACAATGCATATCAATGTTACAAATTTTACAAACTTTGGATTCCATCATTGTCGAAGAAAAGCGCCATACCCCTTTATCAAATTTTGACTAATCTTTACAGGAACACTCCTGGGCCAATACCTAAGATTATATGTAAATTTGAACTCAATCGATTCAGTGCTTTTCGAGACATACGATTTTGAATGCATTTCTTGTGTGGGAGGTCCCACGCCCCTATAACTAATGAACCAATACACCTACAAAGACCGTATATACTTATAGACCATGGTATTAACGTCACCTTTCATGGGAAATTTCCAAAATCAAAATCGGTTCACGCATTACAGAGAACATTATCGACAAACACAATACCTACAACTTATTTTTATATTTATAGATCATATAGTATCTATACCTTTCTGCCAAATAAGCTTTTTATTCTCTTTGTTGGAAATAATAAGAAAAGAAAAAAACAAAGAAATAAAACGTTACTCTTGTGCGTCTAAGCAAGTGGACCGTACTGTATAATACAATTTTTTAGTTTAAAATTGTTGAACCTATTTAGTTGAGCGGGATTGTATGACGTGAGATTTCCAAACAGAGTCGTCATTTTTGAGGTAAGAAATCTAATTTATAGACTGGCCAAATGTGCTCCCGAAAGTACAAGAACAATTAAATAAAATGGAAAACATATACCCAAAAATCTCCACTCCATACAAAGTTTGTGTCGTTTTATCTTACGAATAATCGCTCAAATAGTTTGGCGTCAGTTTAAACATGGACACACATGCCTTTCCATGAAAGTCGTTTCAGGCGAGACAGATTTTTAGTCAACTGGCGACTAGATTTTTGTTTAGCAATTCTGGATCCAAGTAGCGTAATATGTAGGTATATAACTTTCTGACAGCAAAGAAACGCCCTCAAACCGCGAAAAAAAAACTCGAGAAACGTACAAAAACTCCCCAAAACACACCTCCAAAAATCCCGACAAAAAGTGTCCAAAAACGTAAAACACCCAAAAAATTGCTCTAAAAAACTCGTAAGTAAACAGCAAAAAAAAATAGCCATGAAAACACCACAATAAATGTGTCGAAAAACGCATAAAAAAAACTCCAATAAAATCGCCGCGAAATACCACAAAATACTCTTCTAATAATCGTTACTAGAAATACAAAAAAAGAACGTCCTTAAAATGCTACGAACAAGCCTCCAAAAACGATGCTGAATAATCACTCCTAGAAAATGCACTAAAAGTGCCCATACAAATGTGTATAATGAAAAGTGAAATGTGTCAGGATTGAAAGTGTTGTAAATATCAAGTGCTTTTAGTATGCGATCGATATTAATATCTATTCGTGAAAGTGTTGTACCCCTCTCTCATTGGCGCGGCGCCTGAGGACAAATTCAATGTTAGGTCTTGCCCTGCTTGCATCAATCAACAAAAGTCGTAACCAAATGAAATTATTTCCGAGTACATACTCTTTACAGTCATATTAACAGCTTCATGATAGCCAAGAATAAATTTTAGTTTTTCGGAAAAATGTCACAGTCTTTGAAATGAGAAACAACTTCACCGCTTACGATAAGCCAATAGCATTGAAATTCATAAAGATACATCTCGAATTCTGTCTTATGAGATGACCTCTGCGAACATATTGACGTTCTCTAGAGATACAATGGAGCTGGCAAGGAACTTTCTTTAAATCACCCAACCGAACAATTTCGTTGAGTCCTTCCAATTTGAGAAAAAAGTTTTTCTCATTATTTTGAAAGAAATGTGGCGCCAGAATTACCTACCAGTGTCCTCTTCTCTGCGGTATCGGTATGTCATTTGTCAAAAGTTTACTAAATGAATCTTGCGTTGCCAAAACGAATTTGCAAACATTTTAAATAATTATACTATACCATACAATTCGTATGCAACTTGTTTATGCTGAGTACTATCTTCTTTGGACTGTTTTCCATGTACGAGCATCGCATACATATTCTGTAAGCATCCATCATTAAGTTTTTCATGCTTGCATCCTTGGTCATTTTTGTCTAAAGATACGAAGAGGAAGTGGGTTGAAGCTGGGTGCAAATAATTGCACTTGATAGCTCAATTAAACAACGGACAGTTCTAATGCAAGGCATACACGCTGCAAGGATAGTCAAATTAATAACTTAAATGTGAAGTGATGCCTTTTCACTTAAGTCAATCTGAATATTATGTTGTTCCGAGTATGTAGGAATAAGTTCTCCTGAAATGTATGCAATACTCTTCAATTCTTAGTCACGATGTTGGTATGGGTTGTTTTTGTTGAATAGAAGTGGAAGGGTACAATTTTCACTGACAACTTAATAAAATTTTCAATTATTTTCAAAAATGTTTGTAAATTTGTACTTCAAGTGAGATATGGTTGGAGTTCGAAATCCATAGCTTTTACTTTCTCCTACAAAATTCAATTTCCAACTTAAAATATTCAATTCCACTTTGTTGCGCTGATTTGTTCAGAGAAGAAGTTGTTTTTCCAGTAGATGAAATACCGACATTTACCATTACTCATGCCGCTGAGCAATATGATTGCAAACATCCTTATCCTTTTTTGTGAAAGCATTGTCAAACAAATGATGCACTTCGCTTTTGACTAATACTGCCAGTCAGCAAAGTAACCAATTTTATGGGTTTCATTGTGCATAGATCACCAAGGGAGAAATTGCAACTTTGTCAATAAACTGCAATTGAAACCGGATGATGGATAAAGTGAGTGTACTTTGCTTTTAACTATCAGCGCTCAGCGAGTAAATATCCTTCGAATAGTTTTGTTTGGGAGTAAAATGCAGGATCTGAAAGTAAATAGCCGAAGCAGACTGATTATAAAGGCGGCAAGGTGATATTATGGACTATGGTTGTGACCCACCTTTGGTTGGTGCCAATGGCAAAGACAGGTATTCGAAGTTTATAGCCATTGGTAAGGAATATCATAAAATCTGTAGCAATTTTACGATGGTATGGTATCATGATGATGGCTGCGAGGATAATTGGGGGACAATGTTTACGAAGATAGTGCAGTTTAGTTTCCTATTCTTAAGATTGTGAGTTTTTATACGTAGAATGCGTTAACAGCATTACTATAACAGGTTCAGGTATACCTGATATAGTTGGAAGAAGGAACTGGCCGTTTGCTTATATTCAGTTTTATTTGTGTATTTCGATAGAGAAGAAGTACCGAATTATAAGAAAAAAAAAATATATATATTTTTATGTTAAAATTAGACAAAATGACAAAGGACGAACCAATAAAAAATGTTGCTGTTTTATAACAGCGTTACTGCTTGTAGCTAACCCTTCCACTATTGCTATATACACTTTAGTCTTTTTACATTTTTCTTTTTCTTCCCATACAACTTAAAATAACTGACAAACTGCATTATCATCGCATATATGGCGCATTCCCGCACAGGAAGCGTCCATCCACTAATGATAATACCGAACACATCCCTTATTGGAGAGTTAGCTGCCATAACATAGCGCATGTCTATATAAAGCCTTCGGCAAACGCGCTCAATCTTTTATTTGACAAACGTTTATGTTAATTTCGATTCGCCAGAAAAAAGCACTTTTTCTTTCCCGAGATCACTTTTTTCGTTCGTTTGGTACTAAAAAAAGCAATCTTTTTCAGAGTCGAGAGCACTTTTGCGAATCTAGATTTTTTCTCAGAGACGCTCGAGATTTACCAATACACTTACATTATGATGAAAAAAAAAAATCTTCACAACAAAAAAGGTAAACAACTTTTGGCAGGCACACCACCAACACCAACAAAGAACAGCGCAGTATACTTCTTTTTGTTCGATTGGCCAGACGAAATCTAGAGAAATCTAAAAAAATCTCAGATTGCCAATCGAATTCAACATTAGTAGAGTTAAGGCTAAACTACATTCAGCACAAAGTAAAGTACTTGCACGAAAATGTTTTTTCCCTTTCCACACCATTTCAAATCTGTATTTTTCTCTCAACTTTTCACAAAGTGTGTTATTTGAAAGTTAGCTATACATACCTCTAACTTTCAAGTGCACACTTTGTGAAAGCGCGGAAAAAACTACTACATGCACAAAAAAGTTTGCGCCAATTACTGATCTCCCAAATAGAGGGCTCTGATGCGACTGGAATGTCGCATTGTTATTTACGTTTTATCATTAAAACAAAATGCTATGGAAAAGAACATATTTCCACAAAATGGCCGTGTTTTGTTTGGGTTTACCTTCGCGTCAGAGCAAGCTTTTTAAATAAATTTCTTGCGTTTGTATGAGAGCTTGAACTTTTTCACTTTTTGACTTTTTGCCGAATGTAGTTAAGCCTTTACAGTGTTAGCGCATCAGATCCCGCGAATTAAATCGAGTGCGATCTTATCTATCTTATCTATTCTAAAGAAAAAAAAAAAAAGACTATACGCACAGGTCGCCTGCACACGACGTTCCATCATCTTGAGCTCGATTTGAAAAAAAAGAAAAGAAAAATGTCGGGTCGGGTTCGTTCGTTGTGGCTTGTGTTTTGCCGTGCACAAGAAGTATAAGAATTTAGCAGACTTCAACTTGGCGAATTTTGGTAAGGCCAATACCATCAACAGCGAGTACTACAGAACGATGCTGCTATAACATGTGGTTCCATCAAGAGGTGGCTATGTGTCACTCAGCTGCAGGGTATGGTTATCTGATGTCTCAGAGGTGCGGTGAATTGGCCATCAAGATCGTGCGATTTAACCTCGCTAAATTTGTCTTGTGGCTTTGCCTGAAGTCGCAGCTCAATGCGAATAAACCGCAATCGACCGCTGTCCTTAAACCCAATATAACCAATGCCAAAATTAGCCGGATCTATGCGGCAGATTGGACCACTCGGATCCGTGACAACGACATTTGGGCATGGTGTTATATTCCATACAATAATGGCATATGTACATGGGATTCGTAAATACCTTGCACACAGCTTGTTTTATTCCATTTCAATGTCGACCAATCCTCATTGAAAACCCCTTTAGTGAATTTTCAGTAAGCTCAGCTTATATTCACATATCTGTGCTTTGTTCCCTTGTGGGCTTTTAGAAGGGCGTCGCAAAAATATTAGAACCTGAATAGGGAGTCGCAGTGCGGAAAAGTTTGGGAACGCCTGCCCTAACGTAAGGCAACGCACTGATTTGTGTCGTTTTCAGCATCTGCACGTGCTTTCATTGCGCTTGTGCGAGCTACTCTTTTGAAATCGACCAGCAGTCGCCAAGCACTCCGCTCTAAAGCCAACGCATAACCCCACAACCTTAAAGTTTGCCTCGTTTTTGCGGCTCCTGGTGTGACTGTAGTTAATCAGAATCAATACCACGCTCTTTCGCCCTTATAACCTACCATCTAAGCTCAACTTCGAGGATAAACTAACCACATTGCAGAGAAACGTTTTCTGCACCTGCATCTCCTGTTTACTTCTTGGAACACAAGATTCCAACAGCTAGAAGAGGATCTGCATTGTTGAGAAAACGATATCAGTTCATCGAAACGTCACCCCAGACCACAAACCGTGCGATCATCAGTCTGTGTGCGAAAATTAGTGTTACATTATTACTAGCCAAACGTTTCAACTTGGCGTAGCAATCTCTTTACCGCCAGCTAGTATATGAGTACGAGTTTGCAGAGATCACCCTACGAAGCACAAGGTCTAGAGCTACATTCATTGCACTTTCTGTCATTCCGAGTGCCGCCGAACCAGCGAACGCCGAGGATTCGTTGACAATATGTCGATGCATGCGACCAATTGTCAAATATTTAGGAGAATTATTTTAAGTTAATTTTAGTAAAAGTAGATTTGTATTAGTGTTATTTTATATAGTATTTAATATAAATATTTAGCATCCCACAAAAGATCATGCAAATGGTATTTAATCTACAATAAACGAACAATAAGTCGTCACAATCGTATAAATTCATAATTAATATAATTGCCTTATAGTTAAATAACAATAAATAATTAGGTTTAACTACCTTACAAAATGGCGGTGGCGGGTTGACTCAAAAAAAGCAATTTTAACAAACTATTTCGCTTCCAGTCCCAAGTTGTCAAATCGTCTTTTTGCTTTTCAGAAAGAGATGACAATACTACGATCTTTTACATTTAAATAATTATTATTCTATACTATTCAGTGTCGCCACTTTTGGCTTTAAATTACTTAACTTTTCCAATTCAATTACAATTCAATGATGCCACTTTTGGCTTTAAGATACGTCCACGTAGCTGCGCTTTATACGCATGCTTTTGTCATTTGCATCTTGGTGTACGTTTGCTTGCAGCTTCCTTTCAGCTGGCATATAAACAAACGAAGCTCTATCCACGGAGCGGCAAAATACGCTTGTCGTCATTTGCAGCTTGCATTGCAGCTCCATGGACAGTGGTTCGTTTGTTTATATGCCAGCTGCAAGGAAGCTGCAGCAAGCGTACACCAAGATGCAAATTACGAAAGCGTGCGTATGAAGTGCAGCTACGTGGACAGTAGCCTTAGATTTGTGCTAGCAATTCGACCCTTCTAGGACAGTCACCTTACATAACCTAACCTAACTTAAACAAAAAAGTTTTCAAGTCAAAAATAAAAAATTCAAGAAATGAAGTTAAACTAACCTAACTTAGCCATGCAGTTTTTTTTTGTTGTGGCGGCATTAATGTTGAGGCAAATGTTTAAAGTTGCGCCATAGTATTGATAGACGATTTATTCGCAAACAAGTTGACTTTCAAGGATATTTCGACTGGCGAACAGTAATATGGTACTTTATCGAAATGGATTAGGTTATGTGTTTTAGACCGGAATGATACGTGTGACCGTACAACTTTAGCCCTCATTCACAGAAGCCCGTAAATGCAAGTTGACCGAAGTTGACCGTCAAATAAAAGCCTGTAATACAGAAGGCTTTTTACTCATTCCAAATCCTACAGTGACCACAGGCAGGGGGGTTGCAGGGGGGCATGCGCCCCCTACAATTCTCGTCTCTTTTAAATTATGGGCTTTTGTAATACGGGCTTTTGGAAACGGCTTTTGAATTGCAGGCAAACGTACCCAACCCGTTTTACACATAACGTTTTCTGTTCATCCGTAAAGCGCTCTTGCGTTTCTTATGGTAAACAGTCGACATTAGCCGTTTACAATTTTATTTTCATACTTGAATACCAAATCCCTTTAATTTCCAGAAAAAAATTGTCATGCTTAATGATTCAGCCGATATTAACAAAAATAATAAAAACATAATAAAATAAAATGATTGTGTTAATTGAAACTTTACAGTCGTAAGACGAGATTAAAAGGGGGCCAATGGAACTTTTTAAATTTTTTGTCTGAATTTTAAATTAAGTTTGAATTACCTACATATTACCTAACATATGAAACAAATTCGAAATACAATATCTCTTAATGATGGCTTTCAGATAAGCTTCAGTTAATTATTAACCAAATGCATTTGTTACTAAATTGCATAATTTTTTTTTGTATTTTTATCGCATTTTAATAAATAAATAATAATGCACTATGTCAATCAATAATATTATTGTCAATGTTTCGCGTATATCCCCAAAGCAATGATATCCTCATGTCATAACACATCAACAAACTCACTTTTGAAAGCTGTCATTTTTCCTGATTAATTGTCCTGTAAATTTGGGATACACTGGCACTGCGCGCATTTATAAATATTAATACTAAAATCATCACTTACCCCCTTCTCCGTAAAATTCAATAAACAGGGAAATGGTTAGTCCCAAAAGGAACCCCCTGGACAAATATCAATCAATGACAACACTTTATGTCCGTAAATTGATTTTATGTCTGATCGTCATTGGGATTTGCGATATTTAAGGGATTGTCCTTCTGATTTAAAAATGTAAACACCGGACTCAACCCTTACGCCGGCCGCACAAACGTTATAGCCAATTGCGCTGTGGTATTCACCCGCACTGTGTGAAATATATGTAGTATAAGTAGGTAGGCATGTTTATTTAATATTCGCTTCGGTCGTTCGTTGAAATATTTACAACTCTGCTGGTGTACTCGTAATGTGGAAAAATATTCACTTTTGGTGGTAAACTGTTTTTTTTTGTTATTGCTGGTTACGTTGAGGGAAGAGGGTGTGTGTATTGGCCTTTCCCCAAGTGCCAAGCTATTAAATTTAATAATGCGTTTTGAGTCATAAAAACGGTTTACAGATCCCTTTTGTAGACCGGCCAAATAATAACTTCGAGAACGCATTCACACACTCTCATTCATATCGAAACAGTGTACCATTGTTTTTTTTTTTTTAATAAAAATGAAACGTTCGTTTTCCCAATGGAATCGATAAATTAAACTTTTATTTACTTTGTCTAATATCGTTAACCAGTCCAGTTGCCATCTTTTATTCGGCTAATGCTTGTAGTACATAATATTCTGTTCTGAAACTAAATTGCGGCACATCGAAGGAGGAGGTCAGGTTTTGCGGTTTCCTTTTGTTTTAACTACAAAGAAACAGAAAAAAAAACAATACAACTATGTACATTATATATTAAATTCGCTTCGCAAACGCAAATTGAATATATAGGTGTATAAGAATACGCACATACTAGCACTGGGCAGCAGCCACTGGAGATAGAAGGATAACATGAAGGCAGCAGTTTATTAAATCTCTGGAGGGACTCTGCCGACAAAACAAACGGTTTCCCATTGGAATATTAAATTAGAAAATTCCTGATGCAAAAGCAACTTCCGAATTGTTGGTTGGCTTATTTCCAGATGATTAGAATCACAGATTTCTTTTAAATTGGAAAAAAGAGAGGGGGTGAAAAGGATCGCAAACAAAAGGACCCGTGCCATATATATTTTTTTGTTTTTATGTTGGTCGTTTGAGAGAGACACTTACTTTATATTCGAGTTCCTGCTGAGGACGAGAAGCACATAAAATACATTTCGGATGATGTAGCGAATTGGAAGGATGTTAAATCGAGCTCGATAACATGTGTTAGACAACTCCAATGAGTTATACCGGAGACTAAATTAAATGTATTATTCTGCGCGTCGGAATGGCGTGTGCATATTCGGTACATGGGTTTTGTTTTCATTCATAGAAAGCATGAGTTACGTTATTTTGTGGTTTGAGGTGGGGTGAGTGAGTTTGGACTGTTAACAGTAGAGGTTACGTTACAAGTATCAACATTTGCTCAAGCCAGTGCAATTTGGCAGTGATGCTCTAAACCTCGAATGTATATTGATATTCGCTTTTTTAACCTTACGCTGGGCGCAGTAGCGCAGTGGTTAGTGTGGTTAGTCCCAGGTTCGATCCCCGGAAAAACATAAATTACATCTTAAGGTTTTTTCTACTGCGCCACCTCTCGCCAACTTCTGACAAACATCCGAGAGTATGACTGTCCTGAAAAAGCTTCTCAATTCAGCCGTTCGGACTCGGCATAAAATTGTAGGTCCCTTAAAATCGTCCCAAAAATAAAAACTCACACGAGAAACTAGAAACTTTACGCTGACACATTGTTAGTTGCTCAATGGATAGTAGGTTCAGTGAAGTTTCTAGGTTTAATTAAGGTGTAGATTTTAGTGAACACGTTATACCCACAACATGTAATAGCAATCCCCAGTACAACAACCGATGCACAGACAGGTCAGAACACTCGGAATTAGTTGTACAAGCGCTGTGTACAACCAAAACTGTGTACCTACTATTATGTTTGGTTGTAAGCACCTCTTTTTTCCGAAAGCCTTTCTTCAAGCGTAAGAGGCTTTTAAGCTTATATTAGACTATATGTTGAATTAGCATTCTTGCCCGCTGTTGTCACCCTATATAAAAATGGATGATCCGTCTAGTAAAGGGTGTTTTTTTTTAGAGGTATAGAACTTTGAAATGGAATAAAATAAAGATGATTTTTATACCCTATATTTACTTTGTCATTAGCATTACATTTGTAACGCCAAGAAGGAGCCAAGATTTAGCCATGTCCGTTTGTCTGTCCGTCTGTCTGTTGAAAACACGATAGCGTCCAAACGAATCGACCTAGGCGAATGAAATTTTGTCAGAGGACTTATTTTTACCGTCGTCAGTTTGGTATTGAAAATACCAACATAACATTTTCAATTCAAGTTTCACTTCCATTAGCAGTACACATTTCAATGCTACTTGCATTAGTGAAATTTCGCTGCATAAGTTCAGTGCTAATTAAAATCAATTTAATTTCATAATATTAGAAAGTTTCTTTCAGATTTGAAGTATACATTATGTGCATTGTAAATAAAACTGAATTTAAAATTTCGAAAATTTATATAACACTTTATTTGCTCTCATTATCATGAAACGCAGGTTCGGTCTTCCTTCTCTTCCCGAAACTGGGGGCTGGAATTCGAAGATCCTCTTAGCTTATTGTCAATTCGCTCGATGTGTATGATTACTTTTTGGACTACATCTAATCCTTTTACGTAAATGATACTAAACCATTGAAATTTTCAATGTTAATGCAAGTTCATTTTCATTTTTTAATAAAAATCGTGTCTCCTTTTTAACTCACAAACGCCTCGTAGCGGAATTCGATGAAATTAAGTTCGCTCTTCGGATTCAGACAATGTTTTAGTTATTGTTTTATCTTTATTCTGTACAACTAGATTGTATCCTTAATCACATAACTTATTTATGAAAGGATATTCGTGAAATACTACCAACTGTTAATGTTGTATTTTCGAGTTGGCCCAATTTCGTTTAAAAAAATAACTAAAAGTGGTCTGTTCCATGGCATCAACATATCTCTTGAAGTTCTCTTAATTAATTTGTGTTTATTTCGTAACGTATACCTACATTTCTATTGGTAATCCTTAACATCAATCTAAGCTAAATAAAAATCTCCTTCAACCTTAATTTCGCACAAAGTGATGTGTGAATACCATTTCATATAAATATCGCCCGTATAATCTGGTTTAATAAACATCAATCACTGCCAAAGCATAATATTTGTTATGGGGACGAAATCTGTTCGACTGTCTAGACGGCTTTATAGACTCGGCTATAGCTATACAACTGGAACTGATTACGTCCAATTGGCATTCATAGGCAACTTCCGTTTAGTAACTTTTAGCAACATCCTCTATGTATAGGTGTGCAATATATTTCGCGCATTCAATTCATTACGGTTTCTACAAAGTTCTTGATCCTAGTTATTTCTCCACAAATGCTATAAAGAGCGTGACCTTAAGCAGGTCCAAATACATCTTTTTTTGTATTTAGCACCAGTTTTCCTACGATATTTCTTTGGAAAGCAAAGCCAATAATCCACGAAATGATTTTCCCTCAGCGGTATGCCCCCAGCAACTTAAACCTTTTGTGGGTTACCCCTTCGGAAGCAGGCAATTACCCTAAGCCGATGGTGTGTGGTAATAAAATTAAAATGACATTATCTACTTATACCCCTAGCTCCCCGATATCCTGTTTAATGGCTATTAACATTGCTATACACACCCAGGACTCCTACTACTGCCGCAGCGACGCGACGGATTGCCATCCCGGTTTACAAGCATTTAGAACGTTTAGAAGCATGCTATACATGTGCCAGTCGAAGCCAACCTACTATTTGATGGAGTACTTAATTACCCTCGATATGATTTTGATATTATGGCTTTTCCCCAGTGTAGCGCTTCCCTCCTCTTCTCCCCCACTCCTTTCCACCATTGCATTGGGCCTATTTATCACTCGCGGTCGCGGAGGAAAGAATCTATGTTGTGTATGGGTGCGAGTGCATGTGTTCAGTAAGTATCCTAAAGCAATCTTAATTGCTTAATGGATTGTAAACCTTAAAAATCGTCGCCACTGTTTGCAATCTTATCCCCTCGGTTAAAGTATGCGATATATAGACACGTACAAGAGGATTGCCGGGTAAAGAACCCCATAAAATCATATAATTTGCGGTAAACCAATAAAAATGTTATCCTTGTAAGTATATAAGAGAAGAAAATAAATTTTCTAGCACATTTACACCCCTGCTGTGTGGCGGTTGTACTAGGGCTCGAGTACCATTTGGTGGGGAGCTCAAGGAGATTGCAATTTTCTTTTGTATTCAAGAGCGCGTATGAGAAAATAAATGGCAGCAAAGGCATCGCTGCGTGAAAAGTGTAAGTGAATTGATGTTTTCGGATCAAGTGTGTAACAAAAGCAAATCCAGCACAGCACAGGACAGGGCACAGGGAGAGTGTTACTATTTTATTAACTATTTGTCCTTTGTTATAGTCACTTATTGTAGCGAAGCAGAATGGGAAATTGGCTATTTTAAGTTTGCGTTGATTAAAGTGTCACCCAGTCAGTCGTGTATGAAATGTATTTCAAAGGATTTTCATTTTTCTAGGATTGTTGCGAAATTAATAAAAATAAAATAAAAAAAATCACCAAAGTGGGGATAGAAATAAAAGAAAATAACAAATTTAATAAATTTCCATAATAAATCGGATATATAGAATTTAATTTAATTTAGTAGATATGCTTCATAGAATTGTGTACTCATGTAGTTTATACCATTGGAGAAGGTAATTGAATTTAAATTTGATGATAAAGTTAAAGTCCAACTGGTAGTAGTTGTATGCTACCTTATCTGTCGCTCAGCTGCTGATAAAATAATAGGTATTATAAATAATTATAAAAAATGGTGGAATGGGTGAAATTACTTAACCACATGTCCGGGGTGGTCCTCTACCAATACGACTCTCCTGTTATCTATATCCTATATCTTTGTGCTCATTCCAAGTTGGTTGAGGTCCCTTTTTTTTGTTTGTGAATACTTCTCCCGGGAAAGGCGAACCTATAACGCCCCGAGATGCTTGCAGATGTATGTTAGTTCTGCACTTAAATTGCTGCAAATTGTAGTCTTCTGGAAATATATCTATATATATAGGAAGCGAGTTCCAAAGTTTGCTTGTCCTGTAACAGAAGGAGTTTTGGAAGGTAGGTGGGTAGGTAATTGAGTGCTCTTGTGGCGGTTGCCACAGCCTAACATAAACCATCAATTGGACCTATTGTGTCCACTCACGGGAACCTTCCATTTAATACCTGTTGGAGACAAAGAATTTATACCGCCTTCATTTCAGTCAGGCGAATGCCTGTGATTAACACTAAATCGAGGTGACTCTTGTATCCAGAATTCTAGCTTGTCCTACGAGTGACCGAAGGGGAGTATGAATCTCAGGAGTTCCTTAAGGTCGTTTTCCAGATCTTCTAGTTCATCGAAGAAGAAGCTGTTGAGAATCCTCTGCCTACTGTTTTTAAGGGCTGGCAAAGCAGATGGCGAATAGATTCTATTTTTTCAACGTATCTGCAGCTTCTGCAAAAGGCATGCCAAGTTTTTCTGCATGTACCGCTATCGCACAGTGTCCAGTAATGACCCACGTGAGTATGCGGATATCCTTGCGGCTAACTCCGATAATGAAATTGGATCTCTTTTTGCTCACTTCTGGCCATAATTATTTTGCATGCCTGCAGGTGTTGAGATTGGTATAGCGCCAGCGTAGATTTGTTATACTCAAGGATTCAATGTCAATCTTCCTAGAAACGTGCAGGGTTCTTACAGATTTTAGGGCCATTGATGCGTGCATCTTTGACCCGTTTCTTGCAATCTCATCTGCCTGCTCATTGCCCGGAATATCTATATGCCCCGGTACCCAGCATAGGGTCAACGTGTTGGCTTGTTATAGTTCGTCCAGGTATTTTTTGCAATGACTTACTGGCCCTCGACTTTAGCACGACTGACTCCATGGCTTTTATGGCCGCTTGGCTGTCAGAGTATATAGTGATTCGTTTGTCGGCAATGTGTCGTCTCTTTAGGTCCTTTGCTGCTGGGTAATATGAGCAATTTCCGCTTGAAAGACACTACACTACAGTCATCGTTAATTCGGAATAATTCACGCAGGTTAAGTGTTTCGCTAATGATACCCGCGCCTGTACCGATATCAATCTTAGAACCATCGGTATAGAAGGCTATCTTCCCTTCTTCTGTGACTGCTTTGTGCTCCCATTTGCTTCTGTCCGGAATTCTGGTTGTGATGTGAATCTCAGTGTTGGTAGCCAGTGTACAGTCGTATTAGTACCACGTATGCTTTTTTGATGCGATCCTCTATGATTTACTTTCATCTCAGCTTGGAGTCCAAGACTATGCCCAGGGATCTTGCTGTCTTTGAAATTTTTAGGTCTACCCCATCCATCCTTGGTGGATTAGAGGCAGGAATCACCCTCCATCTCGTAAACCGGTGCAGGGACATAAGGCCCAGGGACATAAAGCCCAATTTTTATTTTTGGGCCTTATGTCCAACTTGAGTGGGACATAAGGCCAAAATTGAATTTGGGCCTTAAGTCCCACCCAAGTAGGACATAAGTTCCAACATTTTTTTGTCGAAGATGGGACATAACTCCCAAATTTTCGGAAAAATACTATTTAGCAAAACATTCTGGATTTCAATTAGGCATCTAACAAACAAACTTTAAAAGTAAATAAAAGATATGTTTTTAATTATCTGCCGGCCAAATAGACATATTAATTTATTTTTATTAGCGATTGCTTCTTCGTTTATCTTCGCAAAACAGCTACAACTACACATCTTGCAACGGTTGTAGGGTTGAAGTAATATGTTTCTAGGATTCTCGAAACAAATACCGCAGGTTATTGTTTGGGAAGAGAGATTTTTTAATTTTATTTTCTCAAATTTTATGAGTTCATTTTATTTTCTTGTTTTTGAGAATTTGAGAAAATAAAACTAACAAAATCGCGCGATTTTTTTAATTTTATTATCTCAAATTCTCAAAAACTAGAATTTTATAAGTTTATTGTCTAGAAAAGGAAATATTTCTAGAAAATAAAACTAAAAAGTAGATACTTACATAACATGTTCCGCATGGGATATATACACCACAATTATGTGGTCGAAAATTCCACTCAATTACGTATGTATTAATTTTAAGACATATACTCTTATATTTATAATGTATTCGCTTATGTTCTGTATTTCTTAATTGTACCAAGACGCTTTAAATGTATTAATGTTCAATGTATTAAATCGTATGATGCAACTGCAACTATTTATTCATGTATCTATCCTATGTACTGTATACACTTTGTAACTTTGTCAGCCGAAAATAAAGCTAGCCAGTTTCTAGTCAACCGTTGAGCGAACAACATTGTTTTAATTTCATCACGCTCTTTTACTCGCCTACAAATCAGAAGTGGAATCTGTTAATCCAGTGTGCATACAAAAAAAAAAAGTTCTGTACAGTTTGCATATTAATTATTACGTATTAAGCAAAATCTTTTCTGAACTGTCTTGTGTTGCACAAAATAAATTATGGCGACAGCGCGGGTTGAACAATTTATTCAAGAGGCTACGGTTGCTCAGTTAAAAGAAAAATTGGCCAGTTTCTGCCTTCAAAGCAATGGTAACAAAGCAGAGTTGAAGTTGAGGTTACAGGAGCACGTTGCTGAGTTGAACGATTCGGAAATCAGCACGCATTTCCCCAACGTCGAAGATGAAGTATCATCTATTGCCGAAGAAAATGATGACCTTCAAAATGAAATCGATAGGCTTGCCGATAGAATCAAAAAGCAAGAGGAAATTTTAGCTCTCAAAGAAAAGCTCGCTGCCTTATGTCAACCAGCCGAAAGCTCCACGTGTTCAATCTCATACAAAGACGTCGAAGATATTGTCCCTCACTTCTCCGGCGACGACAATTTCTCTATTAAACAATGGATACGGAGTTTCGAGGAGGCAAGATCGTTGCACAAGTGGGAAGAGCAGCAAACGTTTATTTTTGCAAGAAGAAGTTTAAAAGGGACTGCCAAATTATTTCTCCGTTCATCTCGCTGCTCCTCATGGTCAGAGTTGAAGTCTAAACTTCTCCAAGAATTTCATCGAGTAGTCACGTCAGCTGATGTTCATGATACCCTACGGAACCGAAGGAAGAGGAAGGACGAGAGCATTCATCAATATACACTGGCTATGCAGGAGATCGCATTCAATGCAGAAATCGAAGACGAAGATCTTATACACTACATTATTAAAGGAATTCCTGATACTTTAAGCAACAAACAACTTCTTCTTACAGCGAAAAGTGTCGACGACTTGAAGCAAATGTTGAAGAAATACCAGAAAATGAAATATTACGCTGCAGAAAATACACCTTCTCCAAATGTAATGCCAACTTCGTCTACAAACCAACTCCAGCGACTACATAAGGATAGATGCTTTAATTGTAACGAGCCTGGGCATATTGCTAGCACCTGCCCGAAGCCACGACGAGAAAGAGGAAGTTGCTACAAGTGTGGTAAACACGGTCACTTATCATCCACCTGTAAAAACACCATGTCACATGCACCACCAGCGGTTCTCTTGCTCCAGCAGACTGAAACTCAACCAGAAGAAGACAATGTAATAAAGAAGACATTTAACGACGACTTCACTATTGATGTTAAGTACACATTTTCGAATAATTTTACTAATAATGTTTTTGAATTTCAAGCAAATACAATGGTAGATACAGGAAGTCCTATAAGCTTCATACAGGAAAAATTTGTGCCATCTTTTGTTATCCTGCCATTAGAACATGAAAGCGACCAGTACTTTGGAATAAATGGAACTAAATTGATTATACTAGGAAAAGCTGAATGTGTTATTTATGTAAGTGATAGTCCAGTAAGTTGCATGTTGCATGTAGTGAAAAACAAAACAATGACTAACTCTGTTGTTCTTGGCAGAGATTTTTTACGAGCTAGTAATATTAAATTAAATGTTGAAAATCCTAAAACTAGATTAATAAATTATGCTAAAGATTATGAAAACAATTTAACAAATAATACCTATTCTACAAATTGTTCTACAAATTATACGATAAATGACATTAATACTTATGATAACTTAAATAATTTAGAGAATTGTGATGATAATTTCAACGACAAATATGACAATAATTCTACGGATTTGCATGACGATAATTTCGCGAAGGATATTATGAATATAGATACTTGTTATGATAAAAATGATTTTAATTTGAGGATAAATAGCAATCTTACACACAAAGAACAACAACTCATTTATGACATTATGAAACAAACCAATTCTGATAAAATAATTTCTAATCCGAATAGCATCTATGAAATGAAAATTAGTCTTTGTAATTCTAACGTGAGTTTTAATTGTGCACCGCGTCGCCTGCCATACGTACATACTGTTGAATTAAGGAAAACTTTGAATGATTTATTGAACCGAAAAATAATACGCGAAAGTAATTCACCCTTTGCTTCACCGATTGTTTTGACAAAAAAGAAAAACGGAACTTTCAGGTTATGTGTAGATTACAGGCAACTAAATAGCGTCACACAAAAAGATAATTACCCTCTTCCCCTAATCGAGGATCATTTGGACAGGTTACGGAATAAAAAATACTTTTCGTTATTAGATCTTAAAAACGGATTTCATCATGTCAATATGGCTGATGAATCTGTAAAGTTAACATCGTTTGTTACGCCATTAGGCCAATTTGAGTTCCTTTATATGCCATTTGGCCTTAAAAACGCCCCGGCAACATTTCAGCGTTATATCAATACGAGATTTAAAGATCTAATAGCTGAGGGTAAATTACTCGTATACATTGACGACCTACTCATAGCCACTGAATCCAAAGAAGAACATTTTTATGTTCTGCAGAAAGTTGCTAAGATAATCTCAGATTTCAATTTACAGCTTAGGTACGACAAATGTATTTTTATGGAAGAACGAATAACATATCTTGGTTATGAAGTCAGTGCAAACGGTATAAAACCTAACTCTGATGGTTTAGCTGCTGTGAACAAATTCCCCACTCCAAAAAATATTAAGGAACTTCATTCATTCCTTGGATTATGCTCATATTTTAGAAAATTTATTCAAAATTTCTCCGTAATATCAAAACCACTTTATGATCTATTGAAACAAAACGTTGAATTTCAATTTGGAGATAAAGAGATAAGTGTTTTTCAGTTACTGAAGCAAAAATTACTTCAAGCGCCAGTGTTGAGCATTTATTCTCCACAAGCAGAAACCGAACTGCACTGCGACGCCAGCTCCTTGGGTTTTGGTGGAGTTTTAATGCAGAAGCAGTCAGACGGGAAGTTTCATCCTATCTTTTTTTTTTTCCAAGAGGTCAACACCGGCAGAGTCAAGGTACCATTCCTTTGAACTCGAAACACTTGCGATTATATACGCTTTAAGAAGATTTCGCACCTATTTATTGGGTATAAGCTTCAAAATTATTACGGATTGTAAGTCTTTAACTCTTACACTAAGAAAAAAAATTATTAATCCTCGGATTTCGAGGTGGGCTTTAGAGCTCCAAGAATACAATTATTCAGTAGAGCATAGAGATTCCGTCAGAATGAATCACGTTGACGCCCTTAGTAGGTGTCATAATATTCTTCTGGTACAACCCGATTCATTTGAGTACGCACTGGCTTCTGCCCAAAATCAAGACATCACCATCCAAAATATTGCTAAAATTTTAGAACACAAGCAACTCCCGTTTTACGAAATGGTTAATGGTCTTATTTACCGGAAATGTAAAGATTCTGTTGCATTTTATGTACCAAGTCAAATGGAAAAAAACATTATCCAGACACACCATGATGGACTCTGTCATGTGGGGGCGGATAAAGTATTTGAACACCTTAGAAATACTTACTGGTTTCCATCAATGAAACAGAAAATCAAAGACTACATAAAGTCATGTTTAAAATGCATTTATTTTTCTGTTCCGTCTGGAAAAAAGGAAGGTGAACTACATAGTATTCCAAAGGGTAATAAGCCCTTTGATACACTTCACGTTGACCATTATGGCCCCCTTCCAGCTGGTGTGAAAAATCTAAAGAAATACATTTTTCTGGTAGTGGATGGATTCACTAAATTTACTAAGCTTTATCCAGTGAAGACGACAAGTTCTAAAGAGGTCATTCAGAGTTTGCAAAATTATTTTTCTAATTACAGCCGACCAAAACGTTTAATTTCGGATAGGGGATCTTGTTTTACCTCCGATGAATTTTCGGCATTTTGTAAAGATGTTGGTGTGACACACATAAAAGTCGCCACTCATTCTCCCCAATCGAACGGACAGGTTGAGAGGATGAACAGGCTTTTGACTGCTATGTTGTCAAAAGAATCTGAAGTTGAGCCGGGTGAGTGGTCAAAGCATTTGGATAAAATTGAATTCTCTATAAACAACACCATTAATAGGAGCACATGTATATGTCCAAGTGTTTTGCTGTTTGGTGTTCTCCAAAGGGGCGAATGTAATGATATGGTTCGCGAGTACCTAGAATCTCAAATAATTCAAAAAGAACCAATAGATATAGTTGAGGAAAGGGAAAAGGCCAGTTTTAGAATCACGAGTAATCAAGAAAAAAATAAAATTCAGTACGATAAAAATCACAAAAAACCACATCGCTATAGAATAGGTGATTATGTAGTAGTTAGAAATGTTGTCACTACTGCAGGAGTTAACAAAAAATTATTGCCCAAATACAAAGGCCCGTACGAGGTATATGAAGTATTGCCTAACGATAGGTATCGAATAAGAGATTTAGAAAACTTTCAAGTCTCTCGAAACAGATACGATGGGATTTCGAGTCCCGAAAATATGAAGCCGTACGTGGTAAACAATTAAAACCTTAATGTAAGTTACATAAAAACAAGAAATTCTTTTTGTAGAAATGGTTGTGTTTCCTCTCCATCAGCTACTTACGTTATTTGAAAGCCATCGCTTTCATAATTCTTATTCGATTATTATAATTAACTATGCAGTCATTTTGTGTTGAAAATATCAAAATATGTATAACTATTTTGTATAAATTTATTTCGTGTAAAAAATATCAAAATATAAACTTTGTATAAATCGAGTCGATTTAAAATCAGGAATGGCCGAATTGTGGTCGAAAATTCCACTCAATTACGTATGTATTAATTTTAAGACATATACTCTTATATTTATAATGTATTCGCTTATGTTCTGTATTTCTTAATTGTACCAAGACGCTTTAAATGTATTAATGTTCAATGTATTAAATCGTATGATGCAACTGCAACTATTTATTCATGTATCTATCCTATGTACTGTATACACTTTGTAACTTTGTCAGCCGAAAATAAAGCTAGCCAGTTTCTAGTCAACCGTTGAGCGAACAACATTGTTTTAATTTCATCACGCTCTTTTACTCGCCTACAATTAATAATTGCCGGCATTCATAGGATGGACGAATGTCGTCCTGATTGAGGCAATGTTTCAATTTACTCATCGATTTTAAATGCCCGGAATTATGTCGTATCCAAATTGACTTTCTAAAATCGTGTTCTTAAGTAAAACTATTTTTTTTATTATACCTCGACGTACCGTAGTTTAAAAAAAGGTTTTCGTTTGCAAATGATTCCTTTATTTCCAAAAGACTTAGTGGCGGTTTTAGTTTGCATTACTTTTCGCAAACTGCTAGTAACTGTATTTTAGTTGTAAAAATACGTCATTTTTAAAACTTTACCAAGACAACGGAGCCAAAAATCTGTTGTACTCGTTATACTTATTTAGTACGTGCTCTTTTATCTATGTGAATTATCTAAGCTTATCTAAAGAAATAGGTTGAGTGGGACATAAATCCCAAAAGAAATGTATGGGACTTAAGTCCCATTAGGGTGGGACTTAAGGCCCAAATTGAATTTCGGCGTTATGTCCCACCCAAGTGGGACATAAGCCCCAAAAATAAAAGTTGGGCTTTATGTCCCTGGGCCTTATGTCCCTATGCCCTCGTAAACAGCATGATCTCTGTCTTGGATGGATTCACGCCCAGTCCACATCCATTATCGACCCAGTTGTTGACTAGGAGTGCGTAACTGAGTCGTTCATTGAGAACTGGAGGGAACTTACCTGGGACTAGGATTACATCGCCGGCGTATGCGCTCACAATGAAGCCTTCCTGTTCCAGTATTTTCAGCAGTTCGTCTAATACGAGGAGCCAGATGAGCGGTGAGAGTATTCCACCTTGAGGCGTTCCTCTCCTCACCTTGCGCTCAATACTCACGTCCCCTAGCTGTGACTTAATACGTCCTGTGCCAAGCATGAGTTCAACCCAGTCACATAGACTGCTATTCAGATGAGCTCTTCTCAAGCTACGCAGGATTGCATCGGCTTCTATGTTATTAAAATGGATGTCCTCGCGGTTGTCAAGTGTACTGTATGGTCATGAGCAATAGCTGCCTGTTAATAATGTATTTGAGTTCCTCGGAACATCTACCATGGAAGTATCTATAGAATAAGCAAAGGTCAGCGACTTGTCCTCTGTGCACCAACGGTTTTAGATTCGATGTGAGTGTAGGGTCTCCAATAAGTCGAACTGCACGTCTATGTATGCTGTCGAGCCAAGTAGGGTACGTGAATGTTTTGGGGCCAAGCTCCATATATGGGAATAATATTCCAGGCCTAGTCTAATCTGTGCTTTGTGGAGAAAGGGAGAAGTTGCTTGGGTCTAAAGTACCTTTGCTCTAAATAGGCAGCTCAACTTAGGGGACGCTGATTTTGCAATATAAGATATGTGGTCCTGCCATGTGATCCCTGAATTGACTGTGACTCCTAGAAGGTGCATTGAGTCCTTGGGATGGATTTTTTCTAGAAAATGTTGTGAGCTGCGTCTTGTTTGCATTAAATACAACCAAGTTGTCCTTTTCCCACTTCAAGATTTTGTCGAGATCATCATTTATGCGAGAAAGAGATTGGCACAGCAACAGCAACTTTGACAGCCACAGCGCACTTTTTAGAGCCCCTGCTTTTTAATGACATTACCACAGCAACATCGACATCGACGTTAGAGCTAAGTCCTAAATTCAATGTTGCTGTGCAATTGCACCACGGTGACTTTTTCAGTTCTCTCAACTTACGAATGCTGACATTGGCTGACATACTGAAGGTGCAGCATCATTACCAGATATATACAAAAAAAATTTCAGCAGTCTACAAATTATTCTTATGAAAATTATTTAGAAAATACTATTTTAATTTTCTTTTGATTTAAATTGCCTTTTATTTTCGATTGGCAAAAGAAATCAATTCTTTTTTGTGATCTGCAGGCGTCAAATTATTTACTGTCGGTGGGACGTGATTTTGAATTCTAGTTTTACTATTGCAGTGTGGAAACGAGTTATCTAATTCAATCGTAGCGAGTTGTGTTAAAATTAATGTTTGACAAGCTATTAAAACAAAAGTACATACAAATTTTGATTTGATGTTTGATTGGGCAGCAAACATCTGAAAAACACAGTCGAAAATTACATCAGATATGTTTTTCGAATTTTATACTTTAGCTACCATCAATTATCTATACTGGTACATACCTGCTGGTACTAAGTATACGTGATTTGCTCTAACATTTTACAGGTCGTCATGTACCTAATATCATTTTTTCGCTTTTACCATTTATTTTGGAAGATATAAAAGGTAATCTAGTAGTGCTGCGTTGCAATCAACTCACAACAAATTTTGTTTTCCTCCCTTGAAAAAGTTGCTGTCGATGTTTCCAATGTGTTTCATGCGACTTCTGCTATCAAAGTTGCTGTTGCTGGTGCTGTGGTAATCTGTTTCTCGCATTAGAGAACTAATTTGTTCACATCTCTGACAGTGTGATGTAGCCGCATTCACAGGCGCATTGTTCGAGATGGAGAATATAAGAGTGCTGTCATCAGCAAAGCTGTAGATATTATTATTTATAGAATAGAGTTGGATTAAGAATAGATCCTTGGGGCACTCCTGCATTTATAGCAAAGTGGACCTGGACCTCTTTAGTTCAGTGGAGAAAGCGATGAGTAACAAACATTTTTCTCTAAATTTGGGGATGAAGAGATTGAACAAGACTTTTTAAGAAATACAACGAGAAGGCCATCTGGACCAGCTTAGAATTCATTATCAGGTTTTTGAATCTTTTATTTTAAGTGCAGGAGGTTCAAATGTTTGAGAGAGAAAGACGGTCCTGGGCGGGATTAATGTATTGTCATGTAGTTCGCATGGCTATACACCAGCGACAAATTGTTCGGGTGAGAGAAGCTTTTCTAGCTTAACAAGTCGATTGGGCCGGAAACATTTTAATAGCACCTGGCGACAAATGTGTAAATTTGCTACTGCATTTTATAATTTATAGCCCAGCTAGAGGATTTGTGGGCGCAGTAGCGCAGTGGTTAGTGTGTTGGACTACTGTGCGAGGGATCCCAGGTTCGATCCCCGGAAAAACCCAAATTACATCTTAAAGTTTTTTTCTACTGCGCCACCTCTCGCGAAGGTCTGACAAACATCCGAGAGTATGCCTGTCATGAAAAAGCTTCTCAATTAAGCCGTTCGGACTCGGCATAAAATTGTAGGTCCCTTCCATTCGTCCCAAAAATAGAAACTCACACAAAACGAATGGTTGCGAGAAGCTAGGCCTTGGGTGTCACCCGCCTGTTGCGCCACCTATTTATTTATTTATTTATTTAGAGGATTTAAAAATTCGAATCCATCCTAAAGACTATAAATGGATCAACTTGTAAGACACCCTTGTCTTTTATGCAGAAAGAACACATAAGATTCCCTTAGCTAGGTACGTAAGTTGTGGTAATATTCAAATTGTTTGCCTCTTTGATTGATATGTCTGTGGTTATAACAAAAGAGTTGACGTGCACACATAGAAAAAAAAAACGAAATTAACGCATTCATATACGAAGTCAGGGGTGGAATTCTGTAAAATATGAAACAAAAAACGCTTTCGTATTCACTCAACCTGTCGTTATCATATCTGTGGCAATAGACAGAGACAGCTATTGTCGAAACGATACCGCTCGATCGTTTTCATTTTACATAATCTGGCCCCAGAGTTCTATTAGCCTGCAATGCATAATAAATCGCCGAATAAGCTATTTTAGAACAAAAAACAAAAAAATTTCATGAAATTACAACAAATCTCAATTTTACATAATGCTTAAAACGAAAACCTGTTAAGAAAATATTTCCTTCATATCAATTTGTATGCTAAATTCATCACTTATGCGTTTGCACTATCAGCAGTCAATTAAACAAAATAACATTGACGTCAAGCCATGGCTTACACTTAGTGATTTGCACCAACAACGCAACGGTTGAGTTATTTACCATTCCAACAAAAATGTTCCCATTAAAAGAAACAAACATCAGTATTTCCCTCCAGCGTCAATCAGGCCTTAAAAACAAGTTGATTAAAGACGAAGCTCACCACCTACAATATTTCACCCACAAATGGCCAATCAAGTTTTCTACTACACTTGTGGCATACAAAAACCAGAAATGCGTGTAAGAGAGGAGCGCCCGTCTGTCCAGCAGACTCCCCAGCAGTGTTGCCAGTTAAACTGTTTTCCAGTTAAATTTGACAGAACTTTTTCGGTATAGAAAAAAAAATCAAATCCAGCCCAATGTTTTTTTTTACTGGTGTTTTTTCGCCTTTGTCTGTAAATCAAGCCGAGTGATTTTATTTTTTGACTCTATATTTCCTTAAAAAAGAAACAAACGTGTAAACTAGCATTCGCACAGTGCAAAGAACTGAACACACCTATTTTCCGCAAGCCGCTAAAAGTCAAACTGAATCTGTTAGGTATTTCTTGCAGTTTGCGCAGTGTCTCTTCAGAATAATTTTGATTAATTGCCTTTGCATTTAATTCGGTTTGTTGTATGTTGCTTATTTTTTGAGTTATGTCTTCTGTTTGTTCCAGATTTTAAAAATAAATAAATAAATAAATAGGTGGCGCAACAGGCGGGTGACACCAAAGGCCTAGCTTTTCGCAACCATTCGTTTTGTGTGAGTTTCTATTTTTGGGACGAATGGAAGGGACCTACAATTTTATGCCGAGTCCGATCGTCTGAATTGAGAAGCTTTTTATGACAGTCATACTCTCAGATGTTTGTCAGACGTTCGCGAGCGGTGGCGCAGTAGAAAAAACTTGAAGATGTAATTGGTGTTTTTCCGGGGATCGAACCTGGGATCATTCGCACAGTAGTCCAGCACACTAACCATTGCGCTACTGCGCCCACAGTTTCAGATTTTAGAAACAAAAAATAAACACAACTCTATTTTGACCATTAGAATTAATTTGCGAGATAAAAACGACATATGTTGTACAAAATTTTGAAATACTTAAAGAAGTTATACAAAAAGTTGGAAAGAATACTACCTATATCAAAATATGTATAAAGGGTGAGCCAAATACAAGTTTCTTTTTAAAAATGCAATGAAATGAACAAAATAAAATTGTTTCCATGTATTATGGCTTTATTAGTAAGAGATAACATTCCCATTAATTATGGAACACAACGTCGGTCACGTGGCTGCCTCGGCTGGCTTCGTAGTTGCGCATTCTGTCACTCCAATATTTTTCAAGACCTTGTTGGTGGTTTCGGGCTGTAGCTCACGGATTGCTTGGATGATATTGGCCTTAAGGGCTTGAATCGGATTCCGAATTCCGTATAACATCAGTATTTCACGGTTCCCCACAAGAAAATCCAAAGGGGTCAAATCGCAGCTCCGAGGCGGCCAATTGACATCGCCAGCCGGCTGATAACACGATTTGGGAATTCGGTGCGCAAAAGATCGATTGTGGCATGGGCTGTATGGCATGGCGCTCCATCCTGCATGAGGTCGTCCAAATCAATGTCTTCATTTTCAGTAAAACAAAGTCGGTTAACATGGCTATGTAACGCCCACCGTTGACCGAAAAGTTGTTCCCAGCCTCATTTTCGAAGAAAAATGGTCTAATGATGTCACCACCCCTCGCCCATAATCCGCACCATACTGTCACTCTCTATGGATGCATTGGCTTCTCGATGGGTTTTCCGAGCCTCAGATGCGGCCATGACACGGGGACCATGAGTGTTGTCCACTAGCATACCAGTCTCACGAACTTTATGCACAAATTTGCGTAGGGAAGGCGCGGTGGGTGCTTCATTTCGGCCAAAACTTATTTTCAAAAAACGCACTGTTTGGGCTACACAGCACTCACTTTGGAAATAATTTTTCAATATTCCCCAACGTTTTTCAAGCGTAAAGCGACTCACTTCATTTCGCGGAGGTATGATACTGGCCACTAAATGGCCCACCCTATAAAAACAGAAGAAATAGAGAACTGCAATGACACAGATTCAGAACACTGACCGTAGTTAATGTATTTTAGAATTAATAATTGATTTATTTGATAAATTGACCTAGGTATGTATATAAGAAACTAGTGCTGTGACTTCGACTGTTTTTTTTACTGTAATTTTTTTTTTTAGTGTTTGACTGTTTTTTCGACTGAATTCGGAGAGAAAAAAATTCAGTCAAACAGTCGAATTTGACTGAATTTTAACATTTTGACCTGGCAAGTCCCCAGATCCAAGACCCGGCCAGAGGCCACCAAGGGAAGAGAGTCATTCACCAATCGTTCCAGTGCAAATTCACTTCCACACGCACTACGGAGCGGCGAGCACCAAGAGTAAAAGAGTCTTTGAAGTAGAAAAACTGGAAAGACTTGGCTTATGGCTTTACCTTTAACAAGAACAACAGGTATCTATCTGGTAAGCTCAGCTCACCAATGTCTTGATGAAAAGTCTCTCAGCACTCAGCCACTGTATGTACATTGTAGATACTCCAATTCAAACTCAACTCTGAGATTAAAGATATTTAACAAAGAAACAACCTTCGAGATCTCCTAGTCGATTGTTTGCAACTGCACGGTGTACACACGTCAATATAAGTAGTGCAGTCGAAAGTGGATACATATAATATATTTTTAAATTTGAACAGTCTTAGATATTAGACTCAATGGCTGCAATAAGGATTTTAGTTCTGTTCCTAGCAATAGGTGAGTTATTTTGATGGACGTACATTGACTTCTTGAAAGAAGGAAAAAGAACGGGCCGATTAGCATGAGTATTTCGCACGATCGCTTTTGGAAATGTCAACGGGCTAGTGCAAAACAGGTCTTAAAACGTGTTTAGTACAGTGCGGTGCGGCATGCGGCACCATCTTGGGCACGGTATTATGAAATGACCTTAAAAGTGAAAGTGTTTACAGTGGATTAGTATCTCTTATACGTTATACCATTCAATCGGTCTGTATGTGCATTGTTTTTCATGCGGCAGTGTTTACATGGTCGGGTGGTCGTTGTTGGGCGGCAGCGTTATGTATGTAGCTGAATTTGCGAAAAAAAATTAAAATAAAAGGAAATCTCGCAATATGTGAAATTGACACGTTAGTTATAAACTTTATGCATTGCCCAATGTGTTTATGCAAATTTAATCGAACATTAGCAACAACACTGTTATAGATCAATCGATCACGTTCACAAACACAATGCAAAGTGATGGAGATCAAGAAATCGATCGCGCGAATTGGACTGGAGTAGGTATCTGAGAGATACTGCACAAAGAGTGTAATCTGATCAAGAAACACAATGTCAATGTAATAACAAGTAGTGTGGAATTTTATGAACAGATTTTGAGTGTATTTTTGTTTTCGGTAAAATACACGTTTTTTACCGAACCGGATGGGACAGTTTTGCTATTATGGTAGTGTTAACATGATCAGCCAATTTCGGCTTTCTATTTCCAATTGTTTTGTGACTATGGATAAATAACTGGTTCAAGGTCAATTTATTTCATTAAGATGTCAACTTGATCCCGTCCGTCTTTAGGTTTAAGAAACTACCCTGTTATGAGTTTTTTTTTTGTTTTGTACTTATTCGTATAGGAGTACCTATTTTGAGTTTAACGTGGCATTATATTTCACAATTTCAGCATAAAGCATCTTCTTAGATAATCATAGCCCGCAGGGGCAGGAGTAAAGTGAAATCGTTTTTATTTGTTAAGAAACAATCACTTGAGCTGAGTTATCAAAACCTTAGGACCAAAAACATCATAATCAAATATTTCCTTGTTTTCAAAACTATTTCGTCAATATAATTTTGACAGAAACTTGCTTTCAACTAAATACTACAACTAATGTTGTTACTGAGAAATAATTGTTCATGAGACTCTTACAGTAAACAAACGTACAGTTTACGTATAATAAACATTAAAATTTCTCAAATAATATTTGTTCAAGTAAAAGTTTTGGGCAAAATGTATTTTAAATAAAAGAAAACGCCTGTACTTTAGGCATCTTCTATACCGCATTCACCTCCATGAACAACTGGCATGTAGTAGTTTGTACCATAATTTCTATTAAAAAAATTCCTGAATTATCCTATCGCTTCCACCCTTTATATGAATACAGTTTTAGGCTTGAATTAAGTCATCTCTTCTACCCTCCATAATATAGACGGTTTTATTATTTAGACTGATCATTATTATAACAGAGATAGCTTTCAAAAAGTACTCCTATTTTGTAGAGTTCTTTGACATTTATGTACAGTATCAGCAAGACACTCGTGAGAATGATTTAATGACTCAATTCCACAAACAAAAGTTTGGTCTTCACGTTGGTTGGTGGTATACCATCAGTCCTATTGTCAAAAATTAGATCGCGCATTGGTTAGTGACAATTTCTTAAAAATACGAATGACATTGATCCCGACAATGTGTATTATGTACCATACTGTCCATGAAGCCATTTACCTGCTGACAACTCGATTTTTATTTAAAGACAACATTATACATATCGCGAAACGAACTAGTAAATTGGCCAACAAGGTCATGCGATTTTACGCCCTGATAATAATTTCCTATGGAGCAACGTAACATTTTGTGTACCTATGCTGATGAGCCGCAAGGTTTGATTAAGCCTTGGAGGTCAATATACAGCTCCATGTACAAATTAAATAGGTACTTTAAAATTGTTTAAGTCCAATAGGATTCTGGTTATAACGGGTGGCGCGGCTATTTGTCTTTTTTGAAATTTATAAATTACCTTTTTGTTCAAGTCATATAGATATAAACTCAATAAAATCATACTAGAATCAGTATACGATTTTATAATTAAAGTATAATGTATATTCATAGCTCTTCGTTGATTGTAACTTTGAATGATTTGTCTATATCAAAAAATAAATAAATAAATAAATAGGTGGCGCAACAGGCGGGTGACACCCAAGGCCTAGCTTCTCGCAACCATTCGTTTTGTGTGAGTTTCTATTTTTGGGACGAATGGAGGGGACCTACAATTTTATGCCGAGTCCGAACGGCTCAATTAAGAAGCTTTTTCATGACAGTCATACACTGTCCCTCGGATGTTTGTCAGACGTTCGCGAGAGGTGGCGCAGTAGAAAAAACTTTAAGATGTAATTAGGGTTTTTTCCGGGGATCGAACCTGGGATTCCTCGCACAGTAGTCCAACACACTAACCACTGCGCTACTGCGCTTTTTTATATTTGCTAGGGAGTTTGACTGTAATATACTTTAGAACAGGTCTCTTGATAAAGCATAAGAGGGCGTAATATTATACCAGTGCACGTAGGTACATCTGCCTCCACTCACTTTATCAAAAGAAAATCGAACATTACTTGACCTTTATTTGTAAGTCATCTGTACAACTGTTGAAATACACAGATTGCAGACGTATTTGTAACCGATATGGTTGTATAAGTGCAGCTTGCAGGATCTTTATAGTCTCTGTTTTTATATGCAACTGGTTTTAGGACATCGGCAATTTTATGCACATGTACCTACATATTTTAAGTGTTTTCAAAAATGCCGATATACAGGTTTTGTAGAATTAACTTTCCTGTTTTTTTTTTTTGCTTTTTCTAGGGCTCTTTCTATTTTTTCTTGGAAACATTGCATTAATTTATATTTCATAGTGGGAGTTTTACTCCCGAATTTTTTAGAATCGATATCGATACCCTAAATGCGAATCATAATTTTTTAGATATTGAAAAATAGCCCTAAAGCCATATGGTCCCAGAACGTTTTCATTACGATTCAAAAGTTAAGGGAGCCAAGTTCTACAGAAATACAGAAGTTAATCAATCACTGAGCACTCCGCCGCACGAAGGGAAACAGGCAGTCAGTCATAAGCATATAAATTTAAATGTTTTTGTTACGTTTGTTTCCAGTACGCTTGTTTGTTAAATTTCCAAACACGACTGTAGCTGCTACGGTGATGTTTTTTTATTGTTTATCATTTTGGGGATGAATGAAAATAACTCTTTTATTTAAATTTCATTTTAATTTTTTTAAATGCTACACAGATTTATTTACCCAAGCATGAGATAATACCTTGTGGGCATTTTCTTCTTCACTTATTTGTACATTTTTCAGCGCACTTTCAATCATCTTTCGCAAAATTACAGGCGTTATACATACGTATGCGTTACGTAATAAATTTTATTGTATATAAATAGGGCTGTTGCTATTCGCACGTTGTTCGGGACACGACTACGTAACGAAATGTCAAAGTTTATATTGCGTCAAGTTGGGATATGTGGCTCGCTACGCTCGCGGCAAAGACTCTAAACTCCAGTATAATCATTTTCGGACATTATGCCGTACGTTTAAGATCCAACTTTTATATTTATAAAGAGTTTTTAATGAAAATAGGATAACGTTACGTTGATTACGTAGTCGTGTCCCAAAAATCGGTAAACGGCAGTTCAGTACAAAATCTGTCAAAATGAACGTGCGAATAGCCACTTCGTATAAATAGGTTTTCAATTGAGGGATCGTCGTTGACTTATTACTTGCCCATTCAAAATTATTAACTTAACAAACATATTCGGAAGTCGGAACTCGGAACCGGTATACTGTACCCGTCGGACTAGCTGTACCCGTCCGGCTTTGCCCGTGCACAGGAATTGTATTCTTAGGTCTTCTTAGACAATAATGTTCTTTCGTAAAATGTGAGATATAAGAATAAATTGATTTGCTGTAATTTTCTTTTTGCCTAAACCTGAAATACCTACTGCAATACGAACATAACAAAAAAAGAAGCATGAAAGTCGGCCCAGCGGTTGTCGAGATACATTATCGAGTTTCGACCCATAGAAGTTGTTTTTTGTATAGGAAGTATACGCTTGTGAATGTTTTTTTTTGTATGGGAGGTGCCACGCCCCTTTGTCCAATTTTGACCAAACTTCACAGAAATCTGGTATAGACCAATACCAAAGACGTCTGAAAGTTTGGTTTGGTCATCGGTAAATGCTATAGGGCTTGAATCGACGACACACATTTTAAGGCTCAATTTTTATATATATAAATGTAAGCAGAAGCAGGCTGTGTTAAAAAAAACAGATCCTTGATTTTAAAAAGTGAAATTTAATTCTGTATGTTAATTTTTCTGTCCTGTATTATTCCATTTTCAATTTCCCGAGTCGTCCTTGCCAAGTAATTCTGAAAAAATCAATAAAAAAAAGTATATATATTATATATATACCTAAACTAGCTGACCCGGCACACGTTGTTCTGCTTAAAATAATTATTTTAAATATTTCAATATTTATTTTGATAGGTATATTCAATAATTTTTTTTAATAGGAATGAAGGCGGATAGCTTCAGTGGTTCAGTGGGGTCATTTTCGGACTTACATACGCACCAACGTTTTTATATAATATGTATGTCGGCCAGCGGTTATCGAGTTATAACGTCATCGAGTTTCGAGCGATACCACGCCCTTTTGTTGTTGTTTTTTTTTGTTGATTCCCTATCAATAGCACGTTTCTCTTCCGTTCGACGTGCTATTATATTTCTGTGTCGCGTTGCATTCTGAGTACGCCGGCTACTGTTACCATTATCTCTTCTTGGCATCAAATATGGTAACATATATCGAACTGTAAATGATCATGACTTTGTATAAATCACACATACATTTTTCACTATCAATAATTAACCTTTGAAATAATCAGTGAAGAAAGTTAACGAACGAAAAAGATACAATTGAAATTTGGAAATCAATTTGAGAAACAAAACAAATCGATTACTTTTACGTTTTTTTTCCTAAACCTTCGGGTAGCAATTACGAAGAAACCCGTAGAAGAAAGTATCCAATTTGGTCGCGCCATGCCCCTTTGGCCAATGACCACTCCTGGGCCAATACCTACCTTTGATTATCTGCAAATTCGAACTGAATTGATTCGGTGGTTTTCGAGATATGTATAATATTTTGAATGTTTTTTTTTTTGTATGGGCGGTGCCACGCCCTTTGGCCAATTTGGCCAATCTTCACAGCAACACTCCTGGGCCAATACCTAGTATTGTCTGTAAGTTTCAACACAATCGATTCGGCGGTTTTCGAGATATACTATTTTAAGTGTTTTGTGCCACGCCCCTTTTAATTGCGATTACATTTTTGTATTCTCCGCCTCCACCGGGAAGGCATATTCACTTTGTAATTACATTTTGAAACACCAAGAAGGAATCATCGGAGAGCCCATAAAGTATATAATTCTGAATCAGGATCACATTCTGAATCGATTTAGCCATGTCCGTCTGTTGAAAAAACGATAGGGTATAAACGAATCGACTTGCGAATGAAATTTTGTGAAAAGATGTATTTTTACAGTCGTCAGGTTAGTATTGAAAATGTGCTATATCGCCATCGGTCGAGTAGTTCTGGTACCTCCCAAACAAAACCAATATTAGAGCCATCCGTGTACGTATGTAAAATTTTGAATGACTTGTAGGTCATTATTACTTATTTCTGATCTGAAATTATGTTGTTCTAAAATTACAAATACGCATTCTCTCGGCTTTACACCGAGACAATTTTACGACGCATTATTTAGTGCCGTTCTGCCGAATTTAAATAAGAACTTTCTTCATAATAACAAAGGTTTTTCTTTAATAAAACAGTTACTAAGTACCAAATAAATTAGCCTAATGATATGCAATGCTTTTTTATTTTTATTTTTATATAGATATGTATTGTATAATGACAATTCAACAATTCAGTGTTTTGTTAATTTAAATTGTTCTAAGCGTTTACAGTATCTGCATTAGTTTAGTAAATTGATAGAAAGCAGTCGTGTTTTATTGGTAAAAAAAGTGACCTAAAGTCTCTGAAGATTGTATTTTATAATTATTATAGACATAAATAGGTTTCTTATTTTTGAAGTTAGTGATTTTCGGTATATCTACACTGGAAATACTGATGCACTTAATTTACTGCCTTCAGTCGTTGATAAAAGCTGCAATGGTTTTTAAAATCTATCTTCGTCAATAGGGTTAATGATGGTAGCTCCTAAGTTCAACAGGGGATTAATTATCCAAAGTGCCATTGAGATAACAATATCACAGACACGCTCGTTCATACGCCCCCATAAAGAGCAGTCAAATAAAACACTGTACGCAACTACCTACATACGTGCTCATTTTGAATCCCTTTAGAAATAAACGTTTTGCAAATTGAAAAATTGCTTTCACTGGAAGAAAAAAATGCAAAAATGCAACACAATAACCACCAACCGCTTGTAAATACTGGAAAATTCTCAGCGAAAAATAGGAAATATGTCACGTCCAAACTCTACACTTTGGTTGGTTTGTTTGCTAAATGGAGTACCCACTCAGCGGTGGATATGGCGGAGATACCACAAGGTGGGCAGCGTTTTTATACTGTATCTGATTGGTATGCTGATTTTGGTTGGGTCGGTTTTTTTCTATTGATGTAAACAAAATAAACCGGTAATAAATAAATACAGCTTTTAGTGCTTTAAAAATATGAATAATGCAAATAGGATTTAAAATTATTGATGGTGATTGGATAGGTATGGTGCTCTTTAGATCTGTCGCATATACGCATCAATGGTCCTTTTTCCTCTACGTGGTAGCCACTGGTTTTGTCCATACGGGCTTGCTGAACTTTTAGAGCGTTTAGGTGCTTTCCTGAGACAGCTATAGCAACATCATCTGCATAAGCGATCGCCGTGTATCCTTCACCTTCCAGGATTATCAGTAGTTCATTGACCACCGAATTCCAAAGAAGGGGGAATAGAACACCACCTTGCGGAGTGCCTCTTTCAGAGGTAGAGATAGATAGATATAAATACAAATACAAATTAAGCAATTTTTTTTTTAAATGCTTTCAATAATAATATTTTTTCTATATTTTAATGATATTTTGCAGTATGTAAACAATTTTTTAACATCCATTTCGTTGAGGAGTGAAATCATCTGCTCTTCCGACAAAAAATCAGTTTCCAAGACGTCTCTCCTTGTTTGTCGTAGGATTCCTCCTCCTCAATAAAATGTTGTCGAATTTTCTCATCCACCTTGCCAATAAGTTTATACAGGGTATCCGCCGGGATACCTTCCCTTTGTTTTGCTGCCATTTTGGTAAACATTAGTCTTGACAGTTGATAGTTGGCAGTCGTGAAGTAGACACGTGGCAAATTTATTATGGAAAAATATTCCATAAACCAACGTGTTTTAATCGTTAAAATATTTTATCAAAATCAATCATCGATTACTGTGACGACAGTAACAACAACAACAAATTATTTCAAGAAATGGGGATGTTGATTGGCCTCCACGGTCGCCTGATTTGACTGCTCCGGACTTCTTTTTGTGGGGATATCTGAAAAGCAAGGTTTATGCAAACAAACCAGAAACGCTTGAGCAACTTAAAAAAAATATTCGTGATGAAATTAATGAAATACCGCGTGAAATGTGTGAGATTGTAATGAAAAATGTGCTCAAAAGGGCTCGCATTTGTGAGACTAACAAAGGCGGACATTTACCTGATATTGTATTTCATACATAATTGCCGACATTAAATAAAACACTTATCAATATAAGATATATTCTCTTTCATATAATCAAAAATTATAAACAAACAAAGTAGTATACCTTCCCGCCGGACACCCTGTATAATATCGGCTTCCAGTTTCCGATGTCCTCTTCGATAAGTGCGACCCCACATCCTTCGGCTAGTTCTAGCCATTATCCGAACCAGCTTGTTTTGGAGTGAATCGTATGCAGGACAGCTATCCTTGGTAATCGGTTGACTGACATAGCAAGAGTTTTAAGCACATAATCAACCTCCTTGATGATTTGGAGTCGATGGCGGAGGATCGAGAGCTATGGAGGGTCCACTTGAGCAACCTACACCCGCGACCCACTTAATGGACAAGCGGACCATTGAAAATGAATGAATGAAAAGGATCAACCTGTATTTTTAACGTTTTTATAAACAGTGGTGATAATCCGGTCTCAAGCATAAGCAGATAGTTAGGCGTGTTTGTGGGTAGATTAAAAATTCTTTAAATAAAAAATCTTAGAAGTTTTTCAACACAGTCATACTGTTTGCCGCCCCAGATTTGTGCACCATAGAGCATAATTGACTCGGACACCGCTTCAAAGACTCTATACTTACTGCTATACATTAAGTATCTATTGCTGAAGCAATTCCTCCATACTGTATTGATGGCCGTTTTCGACTTAGCAAGCTTCTCCTTGAGATGGCACTCCATACTGAGATTTTTAATGATGTATAGACTCCGAGGAATTTGAACACCTTTACAATTTCAATCGGTTCCTGGTTATATTCACACTTTTCATTTCGACAATTTCTACCTCCAGGTAGAGTAGAAACGTCTCAGAACGATGTCAAACATGAACCCCACAGATAGAGGCTTTATGACGCAAACAACCGAACCGTCAATAGTCAAGACTTGCAGGACAAATCAGGGGGCCGAAAAATAGACGATGGGGGATGAACCCTCACATCCTCAAAGTGGGTTATTGACATCGGAATATCCGGCCTTCTGCTCTGGGTTAAACGAGAGCCTGGATCTCTAGGTTGAGGGTTGTGCGTGAGAATAACTGCCCAATCACAAAAAAAAACAAAGAGAATTATGAAACAACCAAAACCCTCGGATAATAATGGATTAACTATCGACGATCCTGCAACGATCATCTCATTTGCATTGATGGGATTCAGAGAAACAGATTTAATAGCGAACTTTACAAGCTGTACAGCGACATCAACTTGGTCGGATGGTAGAGCCATCCTGCCTGAAGGGCGTTCCGTTCGACTCCAACGCAGAAGGATAACCTTAGAGAGACGGGAGATACAATTCCGCCAGTTTTGCAATCCAATTTGCTGGTGCTGCGAAAAATATAATGGCAACTGATGCCTTGAATACAAATAAATTTCTGCGGTGGATGCACGAATCAAGGTGATTCATGAAGTGTTCCAAAATCAATCACTATTTCCATCCGAACATTTACCATATATGTTCTTGGATGGCGATTAAATAACTTGTTCGTCAATGAACTCCGAAATTCCTCAATACTCATATGCCTGCTAGCCGCAAATTCACACTCAAAGAATATTAAGGAACCTGATGCAGACTGTGCGTTCGCAACCAACTGAGGACTAGCCAAACCACCGCACAAATGCCCATAAGTGGTTAACAAGTTATCATGAACCACCGCATCCGTGATCACAGCCGAACCAGGCAATTACTCAACTGGTATCACCAATTAACAACAATTCGCTTCCTTCAACTGTACAGCTCGGTCATGTAATAGCAAATTCCAATGTCTGCGCACTCACGTCCCATCCGTATTCACAACAGTATGTGTCCGGAGCCTTAATTACAGTCAGCACTAAATGCCGGCCTGTAACTCTTCGACGTCGATGCATACCAATTGAATGAATATTGAGTATACCTATTTATGTGAGTAGCGGCATATTTTTAAATGAATGTCACCCACAAACGAAACTAAAAAGCTGTCCACCTTGTGGTACCCTATAGCCGCATCGCGACCACTCCATTAGGCAAACAAACCAATCAAGGTGTGGATGTGACTTTTTTTTTATTTTATCTCTGGAAACGTTGCAATATTGACAACCCCTGGTCCCAAGCATTTATTTTAAATAAAAGCAATTTTTCAATTTGCAAACATTTTACTCGTAAAAGGATTAAAATAAACCCATTGCCAAGTACATATAGAGTTTTAATTCATTCTTCTCGCGTCCTTTTGCAATGTTTTGGTGGGGCGTTGTGTGTGCGGTATGTGTTCCCATCTCGATGACACTTAAAATAATTAATCCCCAGGTGATGCTCAGTGCTGGTGTTGTTGGGCTGTACATGTACATTTACCTCTTGCAGAGAAGGGGCACTTTATTAACGCTTTGTTATTGTCGTTGGCGTTGAGACTGTCATAAGCGGATGATAAACCAATTGAGGTTCCTCCGGAGGGCTAATGCTGTTAAAATTTATTACCAACATCCAAGGATGTGTGATGCTAGGTGTGTGCTGGCGCGCCCCCGAAGCTGCTTAAAGTGAAATTACTATGTTGGGATTAATTATGATACTTGAGCACCCGCACTGTATAATTCCCGGCAATCTAAGTGAAGTTTAATGAGTCAACAGTGACTCATATTAGGTGTGATGCACATGATTATCATGTGCAGAACCCTATGGAGCTGCTGCTGGAATTTATTGTGCAGCAACAAATTTAGCTAATTATTGAGGCAATTTCGAGGAATGTGTGTACATTTACTTTATGAATGAGGTGAAAGTGAGTCGTTTATGGTGAACATGATAATATCATCATCTCTGGCTATAATATTTTGAGTTCGCTAAAGAAATTAAGGGAGATACATAAACAAAGGTCTTAGTAAAAAAAAATAAAGCTGGTGATGGTAAGGAGCAGATTAACAAAGTATAGTAAAAGCGCGAATTGGTAAAGGTTAGCACATTACATTGTGCACCTTGTTGGTTCACATTAAGGTAAATTGCTTTATCCACTCCCTACCGTTATCTGAAGGCATTTACTCAGCTGAACGTGAATAGTGGTAGGTGGTATTCTTCGGCTACCCCGTATGCAGCATTGCAACTTTTCTGCTATGGTAAAATTACTTATAACAACTTGAAAAATTAAAACTTTTTTAATTGAGTAAAGTACAAAATTGCGTGCGTGTAATTTTCGCTCACGAGCGTCATAAAAATGTAGTAGGTGCAAACTTGAAATTATATTTAAGTGTCTGTAATGCAATTAATTTTAAAATACACACAGCATAGGTACTTTAATTTCGAGAAAAGTCAGAAATGGTTCCGAAAGAAACAATATAGGACTCAAACTGCAGGCAGCAGGCTACAATGTAAACTTACATCAGGTGTCGCCTTTCGAACAAAAGTTGCCACTTGAAGCATCTTCATTTTGTTCGTATTCCTATAGCCTTAGAAAAAATTCTAAAACGTATGTTTTTAATTAATTACACGGACAGGTGGCGCGGTGGCCATGGTAAAAATGTTAGAGTCATTGTAACCCGACCAGCGGCACATATAGTTCAAGACCAGGCGGGGAACACTTACCGGACTTAAACTCGACTATAGGCCAAAGTGATCGTTGAGTATCAGGCCACAAACGAGTAAGAACTAGACCGCCGACTTCCTGTGCACCTACCCGATTCTCCCGGAAAAAATTATCCTGTCTGTGAATACGTGTAAATGTCAACATTAATGGCGGCAATGATTTTCCATGGGCCTAGGATTTTTCAAGTATGTGTGCGTTAATGGCGCTCCTTTGATTTTGTACAGCACCAATACATGAAAAATCCTGGGTCCGCCGGCAGCTTGTAGCAAAGTCCTTACTGGTTTGTGTATCAGGCATTCACACACTCCGGCAGACAGTATCTTGTATGCGTAGTTAAGAAAATTGATGACTCTAACTCTATCATTAGCACAGCTTAGAGAAGCTTCTTTCTTATAGATCAGGCAAGCGTTGATAAAATTCCATTCAGTATATATACTTTCCACTAACAACTTTTTGGAAAGCCCTCCCCCAAGTGAGGCACTTGACTTTCATTGTCTAAGCTGAATATGGGTAGCTAGACGTACGAAATTTCTTTCGTCTTTGCCGCTTAAAATTTTGTGGAAGTGGTTATAATATCCTCAATTCCGAATCCGAATCTTATACAAGGTTTCCTTCTTAATTTAATATTGACACATCGGGTCTTGTTTTTAGCTTTTGATAAAGCTTGCGAACATTGGTTCTTATATCTTTTCCATCCTGAGAAGTCGATGTTCTTTATTGCTCTTTTGCTATATCAGAACTGATGAGACACTCTGTCCTTGTATGCTACGACACTTTATATGCGAGTTAATTTCCTCCGAGCACACTCTCATCAAACTAATAGTTTTTAGCATCTATTCTAAAGTTGCGGTGTTTCTGGTTGCCTCATGACATTGATGGCACTAGTCCTGATGGCACTTAATGAAATCCGCATTCGTGCCTTGGGTGGCCTGTCAGCACGGAACGTTGAACGTAATATGAATATGTATAACAATCCCCTCGCTCGTGTAGAATTTCCATTGTGGAATCAGATGTGCAGTACGTAGCGCCATCCATACATATCATCCAATTTGGACCAAAATAAATTATTTATATTAGCCGTGTTTTATTATGCCCGTGATCTGAACCGGATCAGATCAGCATAATAAAACAAACCAGCATCAATTGTAATTTTTCTCTTGACATTACTGAAAGAACTTGACGTTAATTCCTTTAAAATTTGACGTTTCTAATGTAAATAAAACCGAAATGTATTAAAAAAAAACCTCAAGCTGTAAAGTAAAAATACTTTGATTGGCAATTATTGTAATAATTGCTGTTTAAATAAAACTAAATTTGCCTTTTTCTGTACTGTATTTCGCGAAGTTATCCCATTCACAAGTGCGCTTTCTCTTCGGTTTAAACAAACGTAACAATAAGAACAAATAAGTTTTGGTTTAAATCGAAAATAACGCTAAGGGGGAACTTCGGAATATGTACAGAGAAAGGCGAAGGTTTCTTTGTTTGTCTAGTTTCTCCTTGGTCTGAAAATATATGTATGCAGTATGCACACAATGTTTTAAAATACAAAATACAATTTTCGGCCGTTTTCCAATGTTTACTTCTACAATTTTTTTGACATTTGACAGTTGCTTACAAATTTTATGCGAGAAACGGAGTGGTTTGATTGGTTATCACGTGTTGTTGTTGGGAATTAGTGTTAGGGCCGAAAAACACATGCGATTTCAATCGCGCGACTGTTCAATCGCAAAGAATGAAACACAAACATTTCAATGTAAATGCGCGCACATAAAATCCAAAATTATATGCGCGCATTCACGTTGAAATATGTAAGTTTCATTTTTTACGACTAAACAGTCGTGCGATTGAAATCGCATGTGTGTTTCGGGCCTAAATTTGTGATCTGGTTCAGATCACGGGCATAATAAAATACGGCTATTGTCTACGAAAATCTGAGTTCTTGTGCTGAATTGGCCTCGGCCCTCGGGCTCTCCTTTTACAAGACAATCACCCTTCTTCTACGTGGCGTTTATATTAAACGACAAATGGCGTTTTTTGAAATCGGTATTACATGTGGTCGTTTTAGTTGCACAAAACGACTCGTAAAACGCTTATTATTGTCGATTACAAATTCTTAAACGACTACAAGGCAAATTTAAGAAAAAAAATGTGAATTTTGGTAATTGTTTATATTTATGCAGTGATTTCATAATTCTCTTATGATTAATGGTAAAAATAACAAACCCCGATCAAATAAAATTCTAGCCTTTTGGCAAAACATCATTTTTGCAAAATTCCTTTCATCTACCGTGTAATGCACGTTTATCCATTTTGGGCATATTCTTCGATAATGGTAAGCATTTCTGTTAGGATTTTACTAAGGGTTGGTTGGGCAAGACCCAAATTAAAATCATTCCCTGCACCGCAAGAAAACGCAATGTCGTAGACAGTTTTAAAATGACTGGCACTTTAAAATACAAAACATAAATACCTACAACTGTTTAGAAGACGAACACCTTATTAACCTCGTCGTCTTGAGTTAAACTGTTGTAATATCGAGACCATTAGGACTGTCAAACACTTTTTACGTGTATTTTTGTTTGAATTTAAATTCCGTGTGTTAAACAATTTACAAAAAAAAAATCTCTAAAAAAATATCTATGTAAAATAAATGAGAGAGGAAGCGTTCAAGGAATGGGATACCGATACTAAAGCGACTCGACTCAAAAAACGCCTGACTGTCGTTTAATATAAACGCCACGTAGAATAGGGGTGAATATCCATTTTGATAATAAAGTTGCCGTAACTTCAATGGTGATTTGCCTATACTGTCTGAAAATATGCAACAAGAATATAGCAACAGGTAAAACAACATGGATGTCATGAATGGTCAAAAAGTATGCGTCTTTATTAAAAAACGTTTTATATTTTTTCTGCTTGTATGTGGCATTAACGCCTAATGGCCTCACGAAACAAATACTAACCAAATCACTAAAGGTGGCACATAGTACACGGCATGTAGAAAGCCAAATACGTATGTAGCTCTACGGCTTTCTACATGCCATGTACTACAGCCAGAAGGAGTCATCGGAGACCCCATGAAGTATACTCGTATATGTTCAAATCAAATTTTGAATTGATTTAGTCATGTCCGTCTGTTGAAAACACAATAGCGTCCAAACGAATCGACCTAGACGTATGAAATTTTGAGAGAGGAATAATTTTTATCGTCGTCTAATTAATAAAATTCCAATAACAGACAGACGCCTTGAGAAAAAACTTTGGCGTCAAAAACTTGAGAAAACTCTTAGTCTATTTGGGCTGTTAACGCTATGCGCTGGGCAATATGAAAGAATTATACATACATCACACTTTATATTGCGGTTTGTTTCGAGAAGCAGTTTGTCGTCTTCATTAAAAATCGGGTAACGTTAATTTGCTGAATCGATAAAAATTTAAATTTTTCTCATAGCGTCTGTCCGCGAGGCAATCACGGGTCATCTAGGCGAATCTCCTTTTTATTTTAAAACTCTCGCGTTTTATTTATTTTCTTCAATTAAGCTTGACTGCACTTAAAAAATAAATTTAAATCTTTCTTGGCAGATTAGATAGAAACAACAATATTACACATATGTTTGTAGCATCTCGGTACTAACTTCAATTACAGTTTTTCCAGTATGCTGTTTAAGCCTCCTATACCGCCTTACTGAAAAATATTTTCAGATAAACAAAAACCCGCTGACTCTAAGGGAAATTTTAAATTTATTAGGTTTTCGAAAAAAAACCTTCAATCAAATCATTGATAACTTGCACGGACTCTTTTCTCTTTTTTTATCTAATTACAATACAATGTAGATAATGCCCATTTCAATGGCATAAATCAATATCTTTGATAGGAGACTAGGACAAATTTTATTGGATTAAGTCGTTAATGTTGACCTATATACTTACTAACTTTAAGATGAATTAATCCTGAATCATTGTACTTACTGTCGGTGTCGTTTTCACGTAAAATTTATTTATCACTAGATACTAGTACATATCCATAGCCACAGGGTAGTATGGTAAAAACACATTCAGACACCGTTCGAGTAAGTACCAGCACGTGATACCGCTATCGGCGGTATTATGCTTTTAAATATCAGCCGGTAAATTTTCATTGACAATCAGGCATTCCAGCGAGAGGCTGTATCTGTGGTGGCATCATCGAAGACAACAGCAGGGGATGTTTTGTTATTGTTTGTGCAGTTTTTTTTTTGTATTTTCCGTTAGTCGTTTGTTAAATCTGGTTTTAGTTTTTTTCTTTGAACACGATTACAATATCGTACGATACTTGAATTTAAATTACCAACAATTTGTTTCGCAGCATGTGCAGCGCAGACGGGATACGCATACAAACAGTCTAATAGGCAGTAACTAACAGCCACAGGAAAGCTTTTTGTCGCTCATCGAATGTGGTAAATTGATAGAAATGAATAAATTTTCATGTTCCCTTTCTCTCCATGCGTTTGCCGTCATGCGGATAAAAATGATGCCAGCGGATGGATAGGGGCTTCTGAGTGCCTTCGTTTTTGTCTGTGCTCTGTGGTATTCTGTGAGGCCAAACGTAGGTTGATTGAAAGTTCAAAATTAATAATTTTTTGTATTTGTAGGAATTTGAATGAATTTTAAAACTAAATGAGAGCAATATATTCTATTTGTCTCAAGTATAAAAACACATATCTAACAATCGTTGCGACAAGCTAGCTGCTGCGCAAAATATTTTTTTTTCTATTTGGTGTAGAGAAAGGTTTGAACAAGTTCCAAATATTCCATTGAATGTAGGAAGAATGGCAGTTGTTTTCAACGACAGTCATTGCCTCTGCAGGACATGTTTGCGGAGTGAAGATGCTCGGTGTGGCGGCTGGTGGTGAGAAAAGAACCGCGTGGTTTAAAGCGCCCGGAGTTCAAGTTCTAGAAGCCATCAGAGAGAAGAAGAAGGCTTTCAAGGTGTGGATTCACTTGGGGGACTCACCTTCTCAAAACCGGTACATTGAGGCGCGAAGAACTTGCAAATTGGCTCTTAAAGCAGCCAAAGAACAATCTAGCAAGGAATTCGCCGAGAAATTGGACCGTGACCACAGATCTGCAAGCAAGGTGTTCTGGCAGACCATCCGCCGTCTAGAGGAAGGAAGTGGAACATTATTGATGGAGTCAAATCCAAAGATGGTACACCTCTTTCTAATGAGAAGGACATCGTGCGCAGATGGAGCGAGCACTGTTCTGAATTGCTTAATCCAATCCAGGGCATTGAGGATAACAGATCCATCGCCTCGAGCAGGGCGGAAAATAGTCCCACGGTAGGGGAAGTCACTTTTGCGATCAAATCGCTTAAAGCTGGCAAATCTGCCGGAGTGGATGAAATCCGGCTACAAATGCTCAACGCCTTAGGTGAAGAGGGAGTTAAATGGCTCTCTCGTGTCATTAAAGTGGCATGGGAATGCGGCGAAACTCCCAACGATTGGCAGATTGGGGTGATTGTGCCCCTTTTCAAGAAAGGGTATAAAAGGGATTGCTTCAATTACAGGGGTATATCACTTTTAAGTTTCCCCGGAAAAGTCTTTGCCAAGGTGCTGGAAACGCGTTGCAGAGCTGTGTTCAAGGCACGATTAGGAGATGAGCAGTGCGGCTTTTGTCCCGGCAGAAGCACAACCGACTTGTTATTCACTCTCAGAATGGTTCTTGAATGTCCAAAGTCACGCGAATCATTACAATCACTACAATGTACTGCAACTTGCATTTCCGATTAAGTGGGTTTTTTTAGTCTTGTAAGCCTTGAACCACTAACAGTTTTAAAGTGACCACAATAAATTCCAGCAAGTTCATAATTTTGTTTCTGGATTGAGCCGAATTATATACTTAGTCTCTGAATTTTCTGCTTGTCTTTTGTTGTTAAAAGATGCCCAATTGTAGCCTTAGATTTTCAACAAAACCCTAAATTTATATTAATTTTTTACAAGTTGGGTGAGGCGAGAGTGATATTCTAAGGTGTGTTGGTAGCTAGAGAGGTATGTCGATTTTCTATATTTTCGAGAATATGTTGTGTCTCTTGGGAAATGGTTTTAAGAGTTTGCATAGTACGAATTGGTGGGCGCATTGGCTCAGTGGTTAGTGTACTGGACAACTGTGCGAGTGGTCCCAGGTTCGATAACCGGAAAATCACAAATTACTTCTTAAGGTTTTTTTTCCACTTCAGCACCTCTCGCGTCTGACAAACATGCGAAAGTATAACTGTTCTGTACAATTTTCTCAATTCTGCCGTTCGGACTAGGCATACAATTGAGACCTACAATTGTATTTGTATTTGTAATCCATTCGTCCCCAAAAATAAAAACTTACACAAACGAATGGTTGTGAGAAACTAGGCCTAGGGTATCTACACGCATGTTGCACCAACTATTTATTTATTTTTTCAGAAGGAATTGGGTTTCCAAGTTTTAGCAAAATATTAAAGAAGAATGTAGGTATGCCGACTTTTTTATAAACATAAGTTAACATAATTTGTTTTATAAAGGTTCATGCATCTATAGATAGTTATTACAGAACTGTAATGATCTTATTACCATAGATGCAAGTTATACCATTATTGTAAATAAATTTTCTCAAAGCCTCGGAAATCATTTCATCAAAATCGATGGAGATTTTTCGAGAAAATCCTAGTTTTTTAAAACTGTAATACAAAACCTCGTACCAAACCGTAAAACCAAACAAATATGGGCAGCTACGCGGCAGCTGAGAAAACGCTCATTGTGGTCATCTCATTTTTCACAATATGGCAACGAAACTCAAAATCACAATTTTCCGGTAAAGACAATTCCCATACTGATGTTTATGCATTCATTTATAAACGCAGTAGCGCAGTGGTTAGTGTGCGAAAAACACAAATTACATATCTTAAGGTTTTTTCTACAGCGCCACCTCTAGCGAACGTCTGAAAATATCCGAGAGTATTACTGTCCTGAAAAAGCTTTCCAATTCAGCCGTTCGGACTCGGCATAAAATTGTAGGTCCCTTCCATTCGTCCCAAAAATAGAAATTCACACAAACGAATGGTTAAGAGAAGCTGGGCCTAGGGTGTCTACCGCCTGTTGCGCCATCTATTTATTTATTTGTTTATTTTTAACTTTCACTTTGCGATTTATTTTATACCCAAGTTCAATTAAGTATTTTACTCAAACACATTTCTATTATCGAATTCTAATTTGTTTTGTATATATTGTTCCGTAGTCCCTAATAAATAATTCTATTCCCGACTTTATTTTACGGAAATTGCAAAATGCTTACGGAAAATTCACCCATCGTAAACTCATTAAATTTAAAATCCATGCTAAAAATGGTTATCGAAATGTTATCATCCACTCTTAGGCACCCTTGTTATGCGTGAAGTGAATATTATGCATTCTCGCTTAAATTGCTGCCGATGATTTACTACATCACAAGAGATACGCACAACCGCCACACATCACCGACAATATGATACCAATGCTATGGATAACGATACTGATGACTGGGGGTGGTTCTTTTAATATAACTGCCACTCCACCTTTCGGTGCGCCTGATTCCCTTTGAGAATTATTAGGCCTACGATAAGCCAACCCACTGTGTTTTGTACACATTTGTCATTGCAAGGATTTCCCTAAAAAAAATCTGTTTTCCTTCTGAAGATGAACGATCACATGACACACAGGCCTTTGAAATTGTATCTCATTCTAAGCACTTTGTTCGTTGTTGCTCTTATCGGCCGTTTGTTGCTGTCATCTAATGTGAATGTGTCACAGTCACTTTGACGCCAGCATTTTGTGAAATAAAATAAAATTTCAGACTAAACTTTTCGAAACATAATTAAATATTTGTATTTTGTTCATTTTTTATTATCTAGGATTGACAGTGGCACAATATCCAAAACGGACCCGAGTGTTTCCATCAAGGGATGGACCAGTCCCCATCAAAGCCCCAGAAGAAGTCGAGGATGCGAAACATCCGAAAGTACCGGTCAACGAACAATGCCCAGAGCCAAATGGTTTTTTCCCAGATTCAAAGCAGTGCGATAAATATTATGCGTGCACGTAAGCATGAGGGTTATTTGTGAAACGAAAGAACAAGTTTGAATATTTTTAATTTATGTTTTAGAGAGGGCAATTCGGAAGCCAGAGTGTGCCCAGATGGAATGGTTTTCAACGATTATAGTCCGGATGAAGAAAAATGTGATTTGCCATACAACCTGGACTGTTCAAAACGACCCGAGTTACGTAAGTACCTACCTACATACTCGTAATAAACATACATGCCAAGTGGGGGTGTTTTCCACCGTAAAACTGATTTAATTGTCCATCTGGCTGGGAGAGTAGATGACAGGGATGACTTGGTATAGGATTGTTGTAAATTACGTCTGATGCCATATAGGCAATGGACTGTGTTTTGCCATAAGAATTCTCATGCAAGTGCCAAAAAAGTCCCTTTTTTCCCTAGCCTGGCTCGAAAAAGTACCTCAGATTTTCCCACACATATTTTACAAAAGGAAAACAAAAATACGGTCTCAATAACTATGGGGAATAATTGTGTATTCCAGGCAAAGCTCCACGCTATACTCAAGAATGAGCCAACCAAATCAAAAAAAAATTTCTATATAGGAAGTCCCGGACATTCAAGCAGCTATAAAGTTCCTTAGCTCACCTATCATTGGATCCAAATCAGTATTACACTATGATTATTTCAAAACCCTTCAAAGGCCTAGGGCCAGCTTCTAAGGTCCCGAAAAAGTTTGGGATAATATTATCCGATAGATAACGCTATCCGACAGATAAAGGAGCGTGGTAATAAAATCCCTGTGATACTAGTTTCTAAGATTCTTGTCTGTCAATTATTTATTTACAAATTCCCGCTCAGAGTGTTGAATATTATTAGTGTTCATGATAAAATTGTTCCAACCACTTTTCCCATAGAGACTGCCGTAGAAATTTGTTTTCTAAAAATTCAAATAAATCCATGTTGTGATGAAACTATGTTTTTTCCAGCCGCTTCGAATAAATATTTGCTTAAAGGCTTTAACAGCCACTTGAACCGCCTGATAGGCAATCCTAGACATTATCTGTTAGATATCACCATCCGAGACCTTTGAAACCAAAAGCTGAAGTTCATCTATCAGATAAGTTCCTGATAAGCTATTTGAGACTTTATCAGCTAGTCTTGAAACTGGGCCTAGCCTCGGGAACAGAACCAAATTTATGGTGGGTTCCTGGACATGAAGGCTTCGAAGAAAACAAATAAGCAGACGAATTGGCCAAAATAGGCTCCGGCTCCGCCTTTAACGGGACCGGAGCCTTGCTGATATACCCCCAAATTGGCTAATAAAAACCATGAATGCAAAATGTATCTCATATTGGGAGAATATCCCAGGTTGAACAATGCCCATAGCTAAGCTAAATAAATCTAGCCAACTCAGCGGAGAGCCGGCTATGAGCTAGAGCTATATTTGGAAGGCAGATCTTTTCCAGGGACCAAATGAAAAATCCTCTGCAGCAGTATCATAAACTTTTCAAAAAAAGTAGAGAAGCTCCTAGCCTAAACCCTCTTTCTGTAATGTATGATACAATAAGTAAATCTTAATCAGGTCGACGTGCCGCTTTTATCGGCTAGGATAAAAGGCTTTAATAAGATAGTCAGTCTTCATTAGTTATTGAAAAAAATAGGGGTGGGATTCTGTAAAACACGAAACGAAAACCGCTTTCGTTTTCACTAAACAGTAAACATGGTTCTATCATATCTGTGGCAATAGACAGAGACGATATCGTTCGGTCGTTTTCATTTTACTTTTTTTGGCCCCAGGCCTTCCTTCTTTTTATGTCAATACCAGCGCTTTGGTCATAGACGCAGTCAGGTGTATAAAATAAATAGTTTTACTGAAGTTGAACACGAAAATTAAAGTAAAGTTTCAAAGAACAATAATTCCCTTTTGTTTGTTCTGGAAAACAGAAAATATCCCTTTTTCCCTTTTAGCTCATTTCGAGTACAAAAAGGGAAATTTCCCTCAATCTGTTAGCACTGATATTGAGCATATTTAATTAAAGAATCTCGTAAAAAAAGAATACTTCTCCATTCTTGTTTTACGAGATTCTTTAGGTTTAGACAAACGGCAAAGCAAGTTTTATTTCACAGAGATATACGTTTTGTTGAATTTCTTTGGTATTCGGTGATATGACTTTCATGAAGAGGATTCTTCTTAAAGTAGTCTAATTAAAACAGGAACTTCATACCAAATTGAATGTCAATAGGTACAAATTCAAGTGCGGTCAATGCAATAAGGACTGACTTTCAATTTAATCAGAACAAAATTCTGCAAAAGAGGTCGATAGTTACGATGTTATTTTTTAAGGTAATGATTTGTCAGGACCCATTTAAATTGAAATTCGATTTCCTATATAGCTATTGAGAATAGTTGTCCTTTTTAACTTTCTCGTATACGTAGTAAAAGAAAGATAGATATTGTTTTCGTACAAAATTTCGAACTCGAGATTTTGATCAATTCTGATATTACGATGATAGGGGAACCCAAAAAAGTGGGTCTCGTAATTCTGTCCGTCCGTATGTCTGTCTGTCCCACCCCTGGGGAATCTAAACGCTTGGACGGATTTGCTTCAAATTTCGTATTTACAGTTTGTAGGCTTCCCACTCACTAGCCCTAATATTAACGGTACCTCCCATATAAAAATTTTACGAAATATGACGAAATATGCCTAAATTTAGATTTTTTCGAAAACGGCTCTAACGATTTGAACCGAAATTCATCGTTGAGTTAGTGTAAGCATGGTTAACATGACTGCATACCCAGTTTTTCGCTAAAAAGTCCAGCAACGGCAGTTTTGAAAATTGGCTTTTTCTCGAAAACGGTAAAAACGATTTAAAAAAAAAAACTTACTTCTTAACTTGATAGCAAACTTTGTTTTTTCCCTAAAAAGACTGCGTCCCAAATCCGTAATAATAGTACTTTAAAAAACTGCTCATATCTCAAAAACGCCCTTTTCGATTATGATAAAAATGTCAGGTAATGCTTAAATCCATAGTAATACCATTTGCTCAGTTTTGAGCTAAACAGTTGCAAAACAGTGTTTTTTGAACCATGAATGCGTCTTTCGATTTCCACCCCAATCGCCAAAAATTGTACTTTAAAAACTGCTTATATGTATCTCGAAAACGCCATTTTCGATTTGCATGAAAATATAACTGCTAAGTAATGTTTATATCCTGAAGAATATGTCGTACAGTTTAAAAATAGTGCTTTTCGAATCCAAAATTGTAACATTTGTCAGCATAATTTTACAAAAAACCGCTCTAACGATTTTGATCAAAATACATATTTAAGACAACATAAGCATTCTAAACATGATCACGTACTTAGTTTTTCTCAGAAAACTTTTCTGAGAAATGAATATTTCTCAAAAATTACTACCCAAATCCCGACCATTGAGACCAATTTTTTTAAATAATAATCAAAAATGAGAATTCGAAATTCATCGCCTCCTTCAAATGTCAGTTGGGATGAAATTCGCAATAAACGAGAAAGTTTCGTGGGACCCAGTCGTGCACATTTTTTATTAAAGCAATTATTCCATAGTAATCAGAATCACTTGTACAAGTTCATCAGATATAGCTAGATTAAAATTGACGGTAAAAAAATCTGGACAAGGGAGGGATAAGTGAGCAATTTTCTTTACCTAATTTATGTAATTTTGCCATTGCGACTTATCCGCCGCTCGCGCCGCGCCGGTGCGGTGTCCTGATGGAAAATAACTTTTCCTCCGACAATGGGGTCGTTCTTGCTTCAAATCAGCGTCTAATCAATCTGCACCGCTGATTTAGCAGAAGAAGTCCATTGTCACGACTATTCCTCTTAGTCTCTGGTGTATATGTACCTACTAGCAATTCGTCCACAGTTATGTAGCAGTAAAATTGATTCATCTTCTAAAAAGGTTCCCTCGCCTCATTCCAGATTCATCTGGAGGGTATATGGTGACGAGAAAGTTCTTGTCACAATTTAGAGATGGGGTGCTGTAATCAGTATTTTCGGGTGGTATTCTGAAGCTCTTTAGAATAGAAGTGTGGACAGAGTCTTTTCTTGAGGTAGCTTCAAGGTGAAAAGGTACATTCATTTTTGTTTGCTTAATATATCAAGGCATTGACAGTAAATATCATATTTGATATTGAATTTCACTCTGAATATGAATGTGAGATTTAGTTACTAACTTCATTAAGGCCCCACCCATCGGATCTTTGCAAAGCTTTAAAGCACTTTCTTGAAAAAACATGTAGGTATATTGTTTGAATAAGATCTCAATCGGTCAGGTATTTCATAAGTTACACATAAATGCACCAACGACCAGGGCCGTAGCCAGGATTTTGGTTCGGGGGGGGCTTGCTTCCAAGTTTTACGAAAAAAAAAACTATGTATATTCCAATTAATTGATTTCTATTAGCCACATTTTTTCAAAGCAGAAAACGTTTTGATTTTTTTTGATATGAGATCAATCACCTTAGATATCTGGATTCACAATAATATCCGAATGAACAGATATCATAGCAAGTGAACTTAACCTTGCATTCTCCATAACGCTTCCGGACATTGTTTCAATCTTTTTCATAGCTAATAAAAAATAAATAGGTGGCGCTACAGGCGGTAGACACCGTAGGCCTAGCTTCATAGCTGAAAGGGTTCTTTCAAAACTAGCTAAGTCTAAAGTAAGTCTTGTCACATAATCAAGCAATTTCAAAACTTCGGTAGAAGGGTCACTCGACGATTTTTTTTCGCACCAAAGAATGTACTCAGCTTTCACAGCTGATGACGCAATTGCATTATCAAAGTAAAGTGTTAACTTTTCCAACTTTTCGCTCAGGCTAAACTGCAGCAAAACCTGGGAGAAGAGCTTGAAACGATCGATGGTAGGACGTCTTCGTTGACCATGAATCTGTCCGTAACATTTTGTATTAACGAATCTATGCAAGAAATCAGTATCGGCACTTTAAAATAGGCTTCAGAAGGAGAGGTTTCTGGATTGGGACGCGTTGTTTGTTTCAATGAAGGTCTTCAAATAAGTCCTCGGCAAGTAAGGATGCGGATTGAAAAGCCTCTCTGAAAAAATCTTTGGCATTTTCTCTGATGTCCTTAAGAGAATTCAGAACTTCTTTTGTGCGGTCGATTGCAGAAACGAAATCTAAGGATTTGTTCTGTAGGGAAACTGATAAGGGCAGCGCTAAACTGGGAGTTTTTCGTATACAATGAGGCTTACTAGGCAATCGAATTTTTGGACCATTGCCAAAAGTGTTGATACTTTCGAAGACATCACCCACGTTCTGCTTGTTTTTTTTTTCAATACTTATTGAGATGCATTTGAAGAGCTCTACAAAGGAATTAATACTGTCATGTCTTTTAATGAATTTTGTTTCACAAAGGCGCAGAAGTCGAGTTTTTCGGCTCTCTGGTGCGTTTTTTTTTTATGACAGTTTTGAAAGTTACATAATATGCATTTGAAAGGTTGCGGAAGAAATAAGCTATTTCACTAACTAAAATAAATAAATAAATAGGTGGCGCAACAGGCGTGCTAGGCCTAGCTTCTCGCAACTCGTCGCAATTCGTTTTGTGTGAGTTTCTATTTTTGGGACGGATGGAAGGGACCTACAATTTTATGCCGAGTCCGAACGGCTAAATTGAGAACAGAAGCTTTTTCATGACAGTTATACTCTCGGATGTTTGTCAGACGTTCGCGAGAGGTAGCGCAGTAGAAAAAACCTTAAGATGTAATTTGTGTTTTTCCGGGGATCGAACCTGGGATCCCTCGCACAGCAGTCCAACACACTAACCACTGCGCTACTGCGCCCACTATTTCATTGCACTAACTACACCTAGGTAATTGCGAATTGCAGGAGTTGACATGGCAGAACCAGGTTAAAGCTATGGCTTGCACAGTGTACACACCTAGCGTTTGAATACTTTATACCTACCGGGATAGTCTCCTTATTTTTGTAGATTTGAATTTATATTAAGCCCCATTACGGTCATTTCAGTTTCAGTTGCAATCAAGACACAGCTCACAACATTTTCTAGGAAAAATGCTTCAACAGTTCCTTTAGATCCAAATGAATGACCATTCAATTCATCCCAAGGACTCATTGCACATTTGAGGAGTCACAGTCAATTCAGGAATTACATGGCAGGATCAAATATCCTATATTGCACGATCGGCGTCTGCTAAGTTGAGCTACCTATTTAGAACAAAGAGGTACTTTAGCCCCAAGCAACTTCTCCTACTGTACAAAGCACAGGTTAGACCAGGCCCGGAATATTGCTCCCATATATGGAGCTCGGCCCCAAAACATTCACTTAACCTACTTGACAGCATACAGAGACGAGCAGTTCGACTTATTGGGGACCCTTCACTCACATCGAATCTACAACCCCTGGTGCACAGAAGACAAGTCGCTCACCTCTGCTTGTTCTATAGGTAGAGGTACTTCCATGGTAGATGTTCTGAGGAACTCAAAGACATTGTCCCTCGAAATGTAACTTTTGGGCGCCCCACAAGAAAGGCTGCTAATGCTCATGAGGATACAGTACACTTGACAACCGCGAGGGCATAAACTTTCCAAAACTCGTTTTGTTACAGGACAAGTAAAATTTGGAACTAGCAGACATCTGCAAGCATCTCGGAGCGCTGTTGAAGCGTTATAGGTCCGCCTTTCCCGGAAAAAGTATTAAAAAATTTTAGTTTTTGTCTTTTGTTAAAGACTTTCGGGGGGGGCTTCAGCCCCTCAAGCCCCCCCCCTGGCTACGTGCCTGCCAACGACTAATGCTTAAGGGGGGGTTTTGTTCCCTTATAATGCTAATGCACGCCACTAGTGAAAGGGTCAATACGAAGCTAGGGAAGAAGTACTGGCTTACGTTGGTTTAAAACAAAGAGGGTTGTAAAGAGAAGAGGCAATGTATTCCATTGGGGTTTGGGGTTTTGTTTTTGAAAAAAAAATAAGTATTTACATGTTACATGCACCATTCTTGTTGTGCAGGAAAATGCAATGTGGAATGTAGCGATGATTTTGAAATACATACTTGGGTATAATATTGGACTTTATTTCTCCTTACTGAAACTCAAGCGTGATATCTCTTAAAGTGTTTCTGTAATGAGTTGAATTTAAGCCCTTTTAAAAAAGATCTGTCGAATGAAAAACAAATGCACAACCAACGCACAAAGTGATGCAAAAGGGATAACATTTCTACTACATTGTGCACAAGAGTAAATTAGAAAAACGATGAAGAATAAAAGTCAATTTCAGATCTACGTATGTATATATACATAATGTGTATATTTATCAATTGTTTGAAGGATTCAACTTCATCTCTTCGGTTAGCATGTGAACATGCATGCGGTTTTGGTTTCTGGCTTCCGGCAATCGATTTTCAATCAAAAAGAAAATCCAAAACAATAAACTCTATCTAATACTTTTATCTAGGCATAGTATTTAAGGGTAATGGAAATGCATTGGAGTCTGTTGCAGATTAGATACTATTTTAATCGGATAATATATATATAAATACATACATTTTTTCTATCTGAACTTTTATTTAAACAAAAACATACATAAATGGGAAGGTAAGCGCACATATTTTACACAGCAGTAATAGTGACCCGTAAGTAGTCAGCAATTACCACAATGAATTGGAATAGGATTTTGGGTTTGGGTGATCATAAAACCAGAGATAATACTCATTGCCAATACAATTCGTATGTAAATTGAAATCAAAACGTGACTTCGAATTGCGCGCTGGTGTAGGCGACCTCTCACACATGGTTTGAATACCGATTGTGGTAGAAAAATTAGAATTAGAGCAGAACGTAATCAGCATAAATACAAATGCTAATTTGTTCAACGCATTATAGCGGGATTTGAATTTAATGACAACCATCATCTGAATAATTTTAAAGAAAACAAATAACGAACATTTGGAAGAGTGATATTCCTGTATACAGTAAACATGTGTAGGTAAAAGGTGTCCGATAATTCACGCAAAATTTAAATTGTGCGCCATTTATTAGTATCTACAGTGATGCCATTGGAAAAAAAAATATAACAATGTTTCAGCTGACAGTTCGGGGTTAGTAAAAATGGAGCGCTATATGAAAGAACAACGCATTTGTTGAGCAATATTTTAAAAATAAAGTTTGTTCGAACAAAATCATCTTCAGCGATGAAGCTCATTTTCATCTTGAAAGTTTCGTTAATTGTCAAAATTGTCGCATTTGGGGTTAAAAAAATTCTTTCGTCCTTTTTAAATAAAGCCCTGATTTACTTAAGGTTCGCCAACTGTTCCAATGGGTCGCTATTCAGGCGTTCTGGTAAAGACTTTAGATTTGCCCTCGTTTAGCTGCAGTAAAGTTTCGCCGACGACTACAAATCCTTTAAATTCGCGCTGAAGTTCATGTTTCCAACTAAGCTTCAAAAAACAATTTTATGGGACTGATTTGGCAAAATAATATAATAATATTTCCTATTTTTGAAAGTTCTGTACCTAAAGGAAAAAATGGAACCTTATTTTTAGTTTCGCTACAATATTAATAGTATTTTATTCTTAGTTTAAATAGCTCTCAACAGCGCCTCGAGAAGATTGCAGATAAGTGTTACATCTGCGCTTAAATTTGTGCAAGTTGTAGCCCTATACAGCAACAAATAAATAACCTCCCCTATAAAACAAACCACGATAAGACATAGCCATATATCTGACATTAGCTAAACCCAGACAGCGAGCTCTAGAAAATCACTTCTTCGACTTCCTTGAGGACGTCTCGTAGAATAGTAAGAAAGAACTAATGACTTTCTTGAATTCCAAAGGTTGGATCTAGAATCTTTAAAAAAAGTTCAACAACTTGCCAAGTGTGCTGATTATGTGTTGTTAGGTTTGTAGGACGCATATTTTTTTTTTAAATACTTCTCCCGGGAAAGGCGAACCTAAAACGCTTCATCAGCGCCCCGAGATGCTTGCAGATGTATGTTAGTTCTGCATTTAAATTGTTGCAAATTGTAGTCTTCTGGAAATACATCCCTAAGGAAGCGAGTTCCAAAGTTTGCTTGTCCTGTAACAGAAGGAGTTTTGAAAAATTGGTGTCCTCGCGGTTGTCAACTGTACTGCATGGTCCTGAGCATTAACTGCTTGTTTTGTGGGGCGCCCAAAAGTTGCATTTCGAGTGATACTGTCTTTGAGTTCCTCGGAACATCTACCATGGAAGTACCTATAGAACAAGCATAGGTCAGCGACTTGTCTTCTGTGCACCAACGGTTGCAGATTCGATGTGAGTGTAGGGTCTCCAATAAGTCGAACTGTTCGTCTCTGTATGCTGTCAAGTAGGTTAAGTGAATGTTTTGGGGCCGAGCTCCATATATGTGAACAATATTGCAGGCCTGGTCTAACCTGTGCTTTGTAGAGAAGGAAAAGTTGCTTGGAGCTAAATTACCTCTTTGCTCTAAATAGGTAGCTCAACTTAGAGGACGGCAATCTGGCGATATAAGATATGTGGTCCTGCCATGTGATTCCTGAATTGACTGTGACTCCTAGAAGATGCATTGAATCTTTGGGATGGATTGGATGGTCATACATTTGTTTGCATTAAAATATACACTTCAAGATTTTGTCCAGATCATCATTTAGAGAACTAATTTGTTCACATCTCTGACTGTGTGATGAGCCGCACATTTTGAGGAATAAACATCGAAACATCTATAGTGGTGGTGTCTAAAGAATATAGGCATAGGTCAGCGACTTCTTAAACCTAGTTAACTAATTCACTGCACCACATCTCGCAAAAGTCTGACAGACATAATAATTTGTCCTGATGAGAAAGCTGCTTAATACAGCTGTTTGGATTTGGCAGTTGTAAAGCTGTAGCTGTAGGTCCTTTTCTATTCATCCCAAATGTAGAAACTGACACAGACAAGTGGTTGTGAGAAGCTGGGGACTTATTTATTAAACATTTTACTTAAACGATAATTTTTTTTTCTTGCACTTTGTACTAAAAGTGCCCGTATACATATGTATAATTGTTCTTCTCCACGAACGGAATAATTCGAAGGATTAAAATATAAAGATTTAATTTGCGTGTTTCGTTGGGACTTCCACTCCACAGACTTGTGTCTTCTATGTTCCTTTTCCGAGCGACTTTTAGCTAGCTATCTTTCGTTAGTCAATCAAATGGATAAACCTGAAGCTGAAGTCCCCTACCTTTATCTGTCAAATGAAGTAAAATTCAACCATTTGCATAAACTTATGCGCTACCATATCTACTGTATATTTTTGAATAAGCTCCAGACAGTTCCAGTCACTATCCTGCCAGTTTAAACGACGGAAATATACAATCTTTCAATCTCCAATTAGCAAGGACTGCCTGGGATAAATAATTCTTCCCATTTTCTCTCTTGCCCATTCATATAGTTTTATAGTCTTCATTTAATTATGTTTCGAAATATTTTCTTCTTTTGCTCAACAGAGACTCCAATTCCCAGTCCAAATTGTCCTCGCAAAAACGGCTACTTCGGACACAAGGACTCAAATGTATGCGATACATTCTACTACTGTGTGGACGGCAAATTCAATATGATCACCTGCCCATCAGGTCTTGTGTTTAATCCAAAAACCGGCATTTGCACCTGGCCGGATGAGGCCGGTAAAATCGGTTGCTCATCGAAGGATGTTTTCGAATTCACCTGCCCCAAAGTGAGCGAAAGCGAAGCACTGACCCACCCACGTTACGCCGACCCGGATGACTGTCAATTCTTTTATGTGTGCATCAATGGCGACGTGCCACGTCGTAATGGCTGCAAATTAGGTCAGGTGTTCAACGAAGAAACGAAGAACTGTGACTGGGCACGAAAAGTTCCTGATTGGTAAGAAAAAAAACACAAAAAAACTATTTTGCTTTCAATTATGGCGATGATGGTGTGGATTGTGTGGAGAAACTCTCTAGAAATGAATATTTATTAATTCAACTGAAAAATAATTTTTATCTGTGTTTCCTCTTCTTCCTTGTGCAGCGCTGAATGGTATAAGGATCGTTTGACCGATGCCGAGCTCGACGAGTTGGAAAATCCCAAACCAAAAGTGAATCCTCTACGTACAAAAGGACCACAGAGAAAGAGGCTACCAAGGCCCAAACCAGTTGTTGTGGATGAGGATGTAGAATAGGGCAGGAGAAAGCAACATTTGTGTGTTTTTTTGGTTGATGCAGTTTTTTTTAGTGAACATAAAATTGCGAATTAAAGATTGTTTTTATTTTTATTTTGTAATGCCTATTTTTATAAAATAAAATATAATGTCGATTATTTTATGACCATTTGGAGAGACCCTTCAACATTTTCAATACAATGAGAAGAATTTCGATTCTTTCTCTGTTCGAGTAAATCGTATTATTTTCAGAGAATGAAGGGCTAGCCTTCAGGAATAAATGGGAATTGTTAATCCAATTGTACTGAGACTTAAATCATGTTTGGGTTTTGTAGTTTTTTTTTTATTATATCGACGAATCGGCAGTTGATTAAAACAATTAAGAAGATAGTTGCAAGACTAGAAGGCTCTCAACATTTGAGAGTCAAATGCATATAAAACGTATTGCCTGTTTTATTCTTGCATCGATTTGGGAAACCTAGACATTTCGCTGCGTTTTAGTACTTACTTACTTACTTAGATAGCGCTACAGTCCGGGGTGGACCTGGGCCTCAACCAACACGCCTCTCCAGTTAGCACGATCTTTGGCTAACTGCCTCCAGTTGCGCACTCCAAGTTGGTTGAGGTCCCCTTCCACTTGTGCGCGCCACCTAAGGCGAGGTCTTCCTCTACTGCGTTGTCCCTCCGGGTTGGAATCGAAGGCTCTTCGGGCCGGAGCGTTGGTGTTCATTCGCTCTACATGTCCTAGCCATCTTAGTCGACTGATACGTACTTTTCTGACAAGGTCGATGTCGCTGTACAGCTCGTAGAGTTCGCTGTTAAATCTCCTCCTCCAAAGCCCGTCAACGCAAACGGGACCGAAAATCACTCGAAGAATTTTGCGTTCGAAGCGACCAAGGAGATCTTCATCCGCTTTTGACAACGTCCATGATTCTGCGCCATAAAGCAGGACTGGGATGATGAGGGTCTTATATAGAGACTCCTTAGTGTTTCTCGACAGGGCCTTACTAATCAATTGCCTTCTTAGGCCAAAGTAACAGCGGTTGGCAAGTGTAATTCTTCGCTTGATTTCTGATGTGATGTCATTTTCAGAATTAATAGCGGAGCCGAGATAGACAAAGTCCCGAACTACCTCAAAGTTATAGCTGTCTATCGTGACGTTCTGTCCGATTCGTCGATGTTGTGTGTCCCTTCTAGTTGACAGCATATATTTTGTTTTGCCCTCATTCACCACCAAACCCATTTTTGCCGCCTCTGTACTGATACTTGCAAACGCACCAGTGACAGCTCGCTGTGTCCTGCCAATGATGTCGATGTCGTCAGCGTATGCAAGTAGTTGCACAGACTTTTGGAAAATTGTGCCCCTGGTGTTGGCTTGCGAGTTTCGCACAATTTTCTCAAGAATGATGTTGAAAAAGTCACATGACAGCGCATCACCTTGTCTAAATCCTTTTTTGACATCAAAGGTCTCGGTGAGACTGTTTCCGACCTTTACGGAGCAGCGAGCGTTCTCCATCGTCATTCTGCACAATCTGACAAGTTTGGCAGGGATGCCAAAACTAGACATGGCTCTGTATAGCTCGTCTCTATAAATGCTGTCATATGCGGCTTTAAAATCGATAAATAGGTGATGAGTATCGATTTGGACTTCTTGGGTTTTCTCCAGGATCTGCCGTAGTGTGAATATTTGGTCGGTTGTGGACTTACCGGGCCTAAAACCGCACTGATAGGGTCCAATCAGTTCGTTGACAAATGGTTTCAGGCGTTCACACAGTACGGAAGACAGGATTTTGTAAGCGATGTTAAGGAGACTGATGCCTCTATAGTTGGCGCAGTTTAGAGGGTCTCCTTTCTTATGGATCGGGCAAACAATGCTGAGGCTCCATTCTTCAGGCATACTTTCCTCTGACCAAATTTTAGAAACGAGTTGGTGTATGCTCTCTACCAAGTCATCCCCCGCTGCCTTAAAAAGCTCGGCCGATAAACCGTCCGGTCCTGCAGCTTTGTTGGACTTCAGCTTGGATATTGCTATCCTTACCTCATTTTGGTCAGGTGGACGGAAGTCTTGGCTTTCATCGCCCAGGTTGAATGGTTCATTCTGCCTGACAGCGGAATTTGTGTCGGTTTCGCCGTTTAGCAGTCTGCAGAAATGGTTTTTCCATGTCCTCAGCACCGACTGTGACTCTACTACAAGGTTTCCTTGTTCGTCTCTACAGGTCTCTGTTCGGGCCTTGTTCCCGTGACACGTTCTTTTTACCTTTTGGTAAAACTTCCGAACATTGTTCCTGGAGTAACACCTCTCTATTTCCTCGATCGCGCGCTTCTCATGCTCTTTCTTTTTCCTCCGGAGAAGCCGGTGTTCTTCCCTCCGTTTTTGCTCGTAGAGCTCACGAGCTGCTCTCGTCCTTCTCTGCAGCGCCGCTTTGTAGGCCAGTTGCTTTGCTGCATGTGCTTGCCGGCACTCTTCGTCAAACCAGGGGTTTCGCGGTGGTGGTCGGGTGAAACCTAACACATCAGTTGCGGCTTTTCTGATGGCTTCTTGGCATCGATGCCACTGGTCTTCAGCACTTGATGCTGGCTGCACAGGACTTCTCGAGAGGTTGAGGGAGACGCGATCGGCAAAAGTTCTGGCGGTTTGTTGCGTTTGTAGCCGTTCAACGTTGAATCTTCTCACAGTATTTCCTCGTTGTTGTGGTGTCTGGGATATCCGCATACGTACCTTGGCTACAACAAGGTAGTGATCCGAGTCTATGTTGGCCGCTCGGAAAGTTCGGACATCTAGAATACTGGAGGAGTGCCTTGCGTCGATCGCAACATGGTCAATTTGATTGACCGTTTGATGGTCTGGTGACCGCCATGTTCCTTTGTGAATGTTGAGGTGTGGAAACCGTGTGCTTGCTATAGTAGCATTACGTCCCGCAGCAAAGTCAATTAGCCTAAGTCCGTTTCCAGACGTGGTGTCGTGTAGGCTGTGCTTTCCGATTGTGCTACCAAAGAGGTCCTCCTTTCCTATTTTGGCGTTAAAATCACCTAAGACAATTTTAACGTCGTATTTAGGACATTGCTCATATGTTTTGTCGAGGAGCTCATAGAAACATTCTTTGGTAGCGTCGTCTTTATCTTCTGTGGGGGCGTGAGCGCATATCAGGCTGATGTTGGCGAATTTAGCCTTGATGCGGATAGTTGTAAGGCGCTCACTTACGTGTCGAAAGCTCAAGACTTCTTGCCTAAGTCTGCCGCTTACAAAGAATCCGCATCCAAATAGACGCTGCTTCTGCTCTCTCTAGCAATCACCGTAGTAGATGTCACAGGTTTTCATCCTTCTTTTGCCTGGCCCATCCCACCGCACCTCCTGAATGGCGGTGATATCTGCCTTGTAGCAGTCTAGGGCCTCCGCTAATTGTTCGGCTGCACGCGGTCTGTTCAGGGTTCGAACATTCCACGTGCAGACCCGAACGTCATTGTCCTTTTTTCGTTTTGCAGGGTCGTCAACAGTGAATCCATCCGTATCCGAGGCTCTTGGTTGCTTCGTAACCATTAATTTTTCCGTGGTTGGGTAGTTAGCCCCACGCACAACCCCCAACCTGGAGGACCAGGCCCTAAGATAACCCTAGGACAGCGGGTCGGATACTCCGTTGTCAGTAACCCACTTCGGGGATATGAGTGCTGCCGTTGGCCCATAAAGGGTTCATCCGCCACCATCTCTATTTCAGCACCCTGACTAGTGCTGAAAATCCTTACAGACCTTTGCTCCAAATATGTCAGAGAAGCTCACGCAAGGTATCTGCCATCTCGACTGTTGACAACACCGTTGATTCAATCTTGTGTATTCATCCGCTGTATGTCCTCTTTCTGAGGGGCTCATGTAAGACCTCTGAGACTCGTTCAGTCAGTCATTCCGACAGAGCATTATAGTGTTGCTATTTTCTTCGTGTTCAACACTCGCGCTTATAAGTTTAGCAAGCCAAGCTCGGTTGAGCGAGACCAGTACCCGGTGGTTACCACGCGGAGGTAAAATAAGCACAATTGATGTGTATGAAAAAGTTACAACAGCTGGGCACCGCCAAGTTGATGCCAATCAGCGCCTACCCGATTCATACACACCCAACCACCATGCGCTGCGTTTTAGGGACTTCATATATGTGGTCACTCCAACGGAGACATACACACCAAGTATGGAAAGTCTTTCGTCAATGCAACTGCCATTCATGGATAATGGCTTTAAAAGTCAGGAGGTATCATTCTGTTTTGAAAGCATTAAATTCCCCTCTATTTGTTGTACCCCATTTTAGAATGCTGCTAAGGTAGGAATTTAATGTGTTCAGCACTTCAGCATACGTAACCGTTCCAGTTCCACGGTCGAAGAGAAGGGACGTGAATCATTAAATTAATATGAAAACTGAGGGTGCTTTCATCAGCGAAAATATGCATTGGATTAGAAGTAACAGACAAGAGATCATAAAAAAATATGAGAAAGAGTGTCGGTGACAAAGCAGAGCGTTGCGGAAACCAGCATTTATACGGTGAATTGCAGACTTGAAACCGTCCAAAACAACGAACGGCCTAAAAGGTAGTTTCTAATTGATTGAAGAAGAGACGCTTCGACTCCATAGGCACGTATTTTCACCAAAAGAACTTGTTGCCAAACTCTGTCAAATACTTTCGAAATATCAAGAGATAGGTAAGTCATCAAATAACCAGAGGACCTGCTGCCACGAAAACCATATTGCCAGCCATTAAGAAGTTTTCGTGATTCAAGATAGGTATTTCATAAGCTGATTTATCAGCGTTTCCATGAGCTTGGAAAGAAGGGACGTAAGTGCACAAATGCAGTTTTTCATTTACTCGGAAAGAGTCCATAAGAGTAGTACCTACAGGTTTGACAGCTTGGTTATGTATAGCGATTGGCAACCCGTCTGTACGACTTGCATCGTATTTTATTTGTGCTTGGATTATTTATGTATGACTAATATTCAGCGAGAATGATAAAGAAGTCATTATTGTAAAATGACACCTGCAAATTAGGTTACATTACGGGTATGTAAAAAAAAATAAATAGGTGGCGCAACAGGCGGGTGACACCCAAGGCCTAGCTTCTCGCAACCATTCGTTTTGTGTGAGTTTCTATTTTTGGGACGAATGGAAGGGACCTACAATTTTATGCCGAGTCCGAACGGCTCAATTGAGAAGCTTTTTCATGACAGGCATACTCTCGGATGTTTGTCAGACGTTCGCGAGAGGTGGCGCAGTAGAAAAAACTTTAAGATGTAATTTGGGTTTTTCCGGGGATCGAACCTGGGCTGGGATCCCTCGCACAGTAGTCCAACACGGGTATGTACCTTGAGGGAATTCCGTAACTAAAGCCGGAACCAGAGTTGTGTGGCATGGTGTGCTGTATATGGTGTGCTGTGTCGCTATCCCTCGCATATGTACGATGTTTCATATGCGTCATAGAAATATACTTTTCTCGTTTGTTGTGTCGATATCCCTCCTGTACCGACTTGCGACAAACCTACACCGCAATGAAAGAACAAATATGTATAGTATACTAGCGGACCGGCGAACTTCGTCTAGCCCCAATTTAACGCCCTCAGATATTATTTATCCCATTAACTTCTCCACCAATTGAGGGACGCTACTGCAGAGGCAATGTTCGAAAGTTTTACCAAAGGGTAAAACGATCCACCCAAGGATACAAGGCCCGAGCAGAAGCCTGCAGAGATGAGCATGGGAATGCAGTAGTAGATTCACAGTCGGTGCTGAGGATTTGGAAAGAACACTTCTGCAGACTGTTAAACAGCGGAGACAGCCAACAACCCGCTGTCAGGCAAAATGATCTGTTCAGTTTGGACGATGATAGTCAAAACAACCATCGACTAAATTTTCACACTCCGACAGATCTTGGAAAAAACCCAGGAATTTCAGATCGACTTTAAAGTCGCCTATGATAGCGTATATAGAGACGAATTATACAAAGCCATATGTCAAGTTTTGGCATCCCCGCCAAACTCGTCCGTCTGTGCAGGATGACGATGGAGAAATCTCGCAGCTCCGTCAAAGTCGGCAAGAACACCACCGAGCCATTTGATGTCGAAAAAGGTTTGAGACAAGGCGACGCGCTATATTAACATCGTTCTTGAAGCAATTGTCCGAAACTCACAAGCCAACACCAGAGGTACAATTTTTCAAAAGTCCGTTCAACTACTTGCCTATGCTGATGTTATTGACATTATTGGGAAAACGCGGCACTTGCATGCATCGAAACGAATGCGGCAAAGACTAAATGGCTGTAAATGAGGACAAAACGAAGTATATATGCTGTCAACGAGAAAGGACTCTCAACATCGGCGACTCGGGCAAAACGTCACGATGGACAGATACAACTTCGAAGTAGTTAAAGACTTTGTCTACCTGGGCTCCACTATCACTTCGCAAAACAACATCGGCGCAGAGATCAAGCGAAGAATCACTCTTGTCAATCGCTGTTTCTTCGGGCTGAGAAGGCATCTAAGAAGTAAAGCCCTCTCTCATAGAACCAAGGAGATTATATAAGACCTTGATCATCCCGGTCAAAAGCGGACGAAAACCTTCTGGGATGCTTTGAGAGATAGATTCTTCGAGTGATATTCGGTCCAGTTTGCGACGATGGTGTGTGGAGAAGAAGATTCAATGAAGAACTATACGGGCTATACAGTGACGTCGACCTGGTCAAAAAGCTAAAAACAAAACGGCTGAGATGGCTGGGACACGTGGAGCGTATGGACAACAACGCACCAGCCTGACGAGTCTTCGAATCCACCCCTGAGGGACAACGTAGCAGAGGAAGACCCCACCTTAGGTGGCGCGCACAAATTTAAAATGACCTCAACCAACTTGGTGTGCGTAACTGGAGGCAGCTAGCGAGGTACCGAGCTGGCTGGAGGGGCTTGTTGGTTGAGGCCGTGGTCCACCCGGACTGTAAGCGCCACCAAAAGTAAAGTAAAGTAACTTCTCCACCAAAAATGCACGCAAATTGTCTGTTATTACAATAAATTCCAAAATTATCCCCAATTTTCCAAGCTTCACGACGAATTTTTCACCTTTACATCGTCCAAAATCATCAAATCATGCGATAAAATGCAAAATTTTGTCGAAATATTCAAATTTTTCGCGTTTTTCCCGAATTTTCTATTTTTTTATTCGGAAAACCATTTCGGAACAATTGCACACAAAATTCCATACAAAAAATCATTTTTCGATTTTTCCAATTTGCCGACTTTTCCGGAGCGTTTTCCCAAAATTTTCTTTCGGAAGAACCTTCTAGGAATTACGAACAATTGGAAAAAAATTTGAGCCAAATCGGTCCAGCCGTTCTCAATTGATGAATTACTATACATTTTTGCCACCATTTTTATATACAGGGTTCTCCAATAAGAGCGCTACAAAAGTTTTTTTTAAATAAAACAAAAACGGTTTTGGATATCAATGAGATTCTTCATTCCTGTGAAAGTACGTTCGATGCCATTATGTATGGAACTCGATTTCTTTTGCATGGCCACCACGGGCACGCTTGCAGAAGTCCAGACGGTTTTCAAGCATAAATCGGCCAATACTGCTGCAATTTCACGTTCGATATTCGTACGAAGTTCATCAATCGTCGCTGGCTTGTTGGCATAGACCATGGACTTGACGTAGCCCCACAGGAAATAGTCTAGAGGCGTCAAATCGCACGACCGAGGCGGCCAAGCGACTGGACCATTTCGTGAGATAACACGTTCTCCAAACTTGGTTTCCAATAAATTGATTGTGACATTCGCTGTGTGGCTTGTGGCGCCGTCCTGTTAGAACCACATGTCTTCCAAGTCATTATCATCCAATTGGGGCCAAAAATATTCGGTTATCATTGAACGGTAGCGATTCCCATTCACAGTAACGTGCCGGTCTTGATCATCACGGAAGAAGTACCGCCCAATGACGCCGCCGGCCCATAAACCACACCAAACCGTAATTTTTTCGGGATGCAATGATGACTCATGGAGTACGTGTGGCGATTGCTGCCTGACCAATACCGCATATTTTGTTTATTAACGAAGCCATTCAGCCAGAAATGAGCCTCATCATAAATTGGACGTAGCGCTCAACGTTGAGACCACTGACTCCAAATTTCGGTAGTAAATTTTAATAATTTAGACTCGTTGTTGTCTCATATATCTTTCCATCATGAAATGGCAAACCTTACTGAAGAGAAATGTCAAAAGAGCGGCAAGAAATTCGGCGTCGTTTGCTGTCCCTGTCGCTCTACTTTTGTAGCGTTCCTATTGAAAAACCCGTTATATAGATGTAGATGTATAATTTAAAATTGCTTATATGAGAGAAAGAGAAGACATGATTCACAGAATTACTGTATATTATAGTCTTTTAATTTGAAATATCTGAATAAGGGGCGGCAAATTTTTCTTCCGCCCCGGGCGGCTGACACCCACGCTACGCCACTGTAAATATGCGGCATGATGACACAAAATACATTTTTGACTATCATGGAGATGAAATATTACGAATTCAAATTGGTTCTAATGTCACTTTGCTGCTGCCGCTAGCGGGATTCCTAAATATTCTAACATGGTATTCGTTCGAAGAGTAATTTACTCCGCAATGCAAATCCAGTCGGAGACTGAATTTACGTTCATAGTATACTTTATCGGAACGTGCATCAACGCATTTTGTTATCTCTTAAATAATATTTCTGAGACAAACATCTAGACCATCGGAGAAAAATTGATGATGGCTGTCAAAAACAGATGTAAAATACGCAACCTATCGCAATAGGTTAGGTTAGGTTTACGTGTTGGCAGAGCAGGGTAGTCCTGCCGTGCCACACTCAGGTCCTTGTGGACCCATTGTGATACCCAGGGGGCTAGCCGTTGATGTTGTTATGGTCAGCTTCATGTCCCTTCTTATGGTGTTCACTCGACGCAGTCCAGCCATCCTGACGTCCTCAAAAACCTGTAAAGATCAGAAAGTGAGACATCAGAAAGTTCTTGTAGGTCATGGAAGTAGTGACTTCCAAGTGTTCTGTTCCTCAAGTGACAGAGACTCGGGCAGTGACAGAGGAAGTGAGGTGTATCCTCATGAACCTCTTCGTCACCGCAGCCTCTACATATATCGTCATCCTTGAGATTTAGTTTCATTGTATGGTTCCTTAGGAAGTTATGACCCGTTAGAGCCGCTACCAATTTAGACAGCGATGACCTGTCAAACTGTAAGAGTTTGATGGTCCGGCCGCTGTCATATTTTGGCCAAAGCTTTCGTGATACCTCGCAGGTAGTTAGTCCCTTCCACCTGTTATTTGTTTTCATGCGAATCTTGTTCTCCACTCGCTCTCTAAGGCTGCAGAGTGGTGGCTTGATCGACTGTAGTGCTTGATTATGATCCATTGCGGACCCTTTTCTCGCTAGTTCGTCGGCCCTTTCATTGCCGGCTTTGTCACTGTACCCAGGGACCCAGCATAGGACCGTGGTGTGCTGCGAGCAAAGAACATTAAGCTCTTCGCGACAGCGGTGAACTAATCTGGATTTTATCTCAGTAGCAGAGACTGCTTTGATAGCCGCCTGGCTGTCAATGAAAATGGTAATATCATTTCTTGGTATTGCCATCAATGACACCTTACGGGCTGCCTCCGCGATTGCCAGGACTTCGGCTTGGAAGACACTGCTGCTATCAGGAAGCCTGATTGAGCATTGTATATTTAATTCCTCCGAGAATATACCTGCACCGGTTCCACAGTCCATCTTCGATCCATCTGTGTAGATGGATATCGATTTCCTTTTTGTGGGTTCATTTGTGTTCCATTCATCTCTACTCGGAAACGAGCAGGTGAATGGTCTATCAAAGTTTAGATGTGGGATTGTATAGTCAGAAGTGACATCATTCCCAATGTATTTCCCTAGAATCTGTGCGTGACCAAAGTTGCCCGGGTTCCAAGTGCCGGTTTGGCTAATTCTTAAGGCACTTTTGGTAGCAGATTCCTCCATGTACAGGTCTAGAGGAGTCAGATTTAGAATTGCCTCCAGTCCAGCCGTAGGTGTGGTTCTCATCGCACTGGCTGTCCCTATACATGCTAGTCTTTGTATTTTTGTCATTAACTTAAGATTGGTCGCCTTGCCCGCGGCTTGCCACCAGACTAAGCTGCCATATGTGAGTATAGGCCGCACGATTGCCGTGTACATCCACAGGATTGTTTTGGGCTTCGGCCCCCACCTCCTGCCAAAGATGCGGTTACATGCGTAGAAAGCATTAGCTGCTTTCTTCACTCTTTCATTGACATTCGGCTTCCAATTAAGTTTTCTATCTAAAATCATTCCTAAATATTTCGCCCTATCCGCCACCTTCAGAGGTATTCCCTCGAGAGTTGGTGGCTCGAATAGTGGTATTATTCTTTTGTTTGTAAACAGGACAAGCTCAGTTTTCTGGGGGTTAACCCCAAGGCCGCATTGCTTTGCCCACGTGTTGAGCACTCTCAGTGAGTTTCCTAATAGGTCGCTTATGGTCGGTAAGAATTTCCCTTTTGCAAGCAGGACTACATCGTCTGCATATGCAGTTACCGTGACACCCATATTATTGAATTTCAGTAGTATCTCATTCATGACAAGTACCCAGAGTAGGGGGGAGATGACGCCTCCTTGTGGAGTGCCTCTCGAAGCTGTTACTCTAAGGACAGTGTCACCTAGTTTCGCGTTGATATTTCTTTCGCTAAGTAAGTTAACAATCACATTGGTGATAGACTGGTCAACGCTTAGATCCTGTAGTGCCCTTTTTACTGCGCACGTTTTGACATTATTGAAGGCTCCTTCAATGTCTAGGAACGCAGCTAGCGTATACTCTTTGACTATTAATGACCTCTCCATAGTGCTAACGACCTCATGCAACGCGGTTTCCACCCCTCTGCCCTTGATGTAAGCGTGCTGAGATTTGGAAATCGCGCTGTCGTCCAGTCGACTGCGTACAAAGACGTTCATTAGTTTTTCAAAGGTTTTCAACATAAAGGATGTTAGGCTTATAGGCCTGAAGTCTTTTGCGGTGGTGTGACTAGATTTCCCCGCCTTCGGAATGAAGACGACCTTGACTTCTCGCCAGGCTTTAGGAATATAGCCACATTCCACACTGCGAATAAACAGTCTTTTTAGGACCGGCGTAATAATGGTCTTAGTTTTCTGGAGCATGATTGGAAAAATCCCATCGCCTCCCGGGGATTTGAACGGGGAGAATGTATCAATTGCCCAGTTTATTTTATCTTCGGTTATAAGTTCTTCTGGAACCTATCGCAATAAAACGTAGACTGACGGTTTGCGTTACGTTTTGTCAGAGAAATGTTCCGCACAGGGGTTCTATTTCTACCCTGTAATTTCGTTCCGAAAGTTAAATTTTCCAAAACCTTATAGTTGGTACTCCATATTTCGAAAGCGGAATGAAATCTACAATTGTCAAATGTATTGATATAGGTATGGAGAATCGAAAGTGTTACAGAGTACCAATTCAAAAGCGGAATGAAAAATAATTTCGAATAGGATTGACTTTCGGAACGAAATACAGAGTAGGGCCCCAGCTGATCGGAACCATGAGGCAAAATTTTCGGAACGGATACCATGATAGGGCTGATTAATTAAGTGGCATAACATGTAACGTTCTGTGGCAGCACACTTTGTATAGATATTTTAAATTAAAAATATGTAGATATGTATCAAGTTCATTGCAATTTCATAGCATAAAAGTCTACGGACTTATCATCAGATATTCCAACCAACATAATAAAAGGCAAAATCCATTTTAAGAAACCCTTGACTTTATCCGGCTGACCTCGTGAAATGTTCCGACAACCGAATTGCAAAAGTTTTCCTTTTGTATATATTTGACTTTCATGTCCGACATTCAATTTCACCCTCCCAGAGATAAACAGTTTTCCTCAAAATATTCCACTATTTCCTTTTGGTTTGGTGGAGAAAACGAAAACAACGACGACAACACATTGGCCGACATTTTAACCCTCAAGCGGCTGTAAGTACGAGTAGTAAATGAACGCAGAGTCCCGACTTCTTCGGCCACCGACCTCTATGTTGGAGTACACAAAATTCGAATGATGTTAAAATTTGACTCGATTAAATTTATTTCACAGTCCTTCATTGTTAGCCATTGTGCTGGGGCGCAAACTATGCGGAGAATGCGGCAAAAGCGGTCCACCAGCCAAACTGCATTACTACGCCACACTAAAGTGGTTTGGGTGATGTTTTTGTTGTAATGGGGGGGTTGTAGATGTGATGTTCTAAAATGTACACCCGCTGGGAGCCCACTCTTCTTCTGCGGAGCTAGGTACTTTTTTTGTTTGCTCCATTGTCCTCCGGATAAGTGTGTGGGTTTGTATATTCAAACTTTCTTGTTCCCATGTGATTGCTAAGGCTAACCAGTATCCTAATTCAATGTGGCGAATCCCTTTCATGGATAAACGATGCTGCACGACTTCTAGTCTAATAAATCGAGGCTGAAAATTATCCTCAGAGCCGTTCTAGCAAATTCCTATGAAAAACTAATATAGCTCGGGTCGAACATACACTCTCCGCATAAAACGTGAGCAAGACAAAAGGGAGATTTGTGATTTATACCATCATCATAATAAATTCAAGTGATTTATCGGATGGGATGCCAAAATAAACTTTCTACAGTAGTGGCGATATACACATATACGAGTATGTATCCTTAAAGCACAGTGCGAAAGTGTGAATTAAATGTTTGTGCGAGAGTGTGTATGTGTCGCGCCTGGCTTTTTTGCGTTCGAAGGACTGCTGAATTATGAAAATTACCGGATTATAGTTTATTATACTATCATGCCAGATTGTTGTGTACATTAACCTAGTTATCATCTTTATTTGTAGGGATAGAGAGGATGAGCGCAAAAGGAGGGATCCATAGATTGAAAATGTATGATAAGTTCCATTCAACTAATCCACAACTTTCACATCTTGTGGAACTTTTTGGTGCTGTGCGGAACAACAGTATGTAGCAGTCTTGTTATAAGTAAGTATAGTATGCTTGCCTTTGCCATGCCATGTAGAAGATGAATCTCGAAAGTGTAGCAAGAAGGTTACGTCGATTGCATTCGATGGATTTCTCTTGTAGATGCTTAGAATCAAAACCAAACTTTTGCGGATCAACTACTTTCTATAATACCTTCCCTTAAGTTGGTTGTATAGAAAGCTGCTTCCTGTTGAACTGCAAACCCAGGATTTTGTCGAGCAATCAAAGGTTACGAGGGTGATGGAATTTCAGTTTTCGTATTTCATTAATACTATCTTTAAAGTTACGGGGAGGCATGAATGAAGGAAGTGCGAAACTATGTAGATCAGTTTGGCACAAAGTTTCAGCTCGGAAGAAGAATTTTATGTTGCCCTACATGGATAGGCTGTAAAACTATACGTCGTTAGGAGTCCACGTTTTGTTTAAATCAATGGCTGAAGGATTTCTTTTATTATCGGTTATCGGCTTGTATTATCCTAAGGGCCAGTTGACAGTGAAACACTTAACCTGCGAGAATCATTTCGAATCAACGATGACTGTAGTGTGTTTCAAGCGGAAATTGCTGCTATAACCCTAGCGGCAAATGACCTAAAGAGACGACACATTGCCAACAAACAGATCACTATATACTCTGACAGCCAAGCGGCCATAAAAGCCATGGAGTCAGTCGTGGTGAAGTCAAGGGCAGTAAGTCAATGCAAGAAATACCTGGACGAAATATCACAAGCCAACACGGTGACCCTATGCTGGGTACCAGGGCATATGAATATTCCGGGAAATCAACAGGCGGATGAGATTGCAAGAAACGGGTCAAAAATGCACGCATCAATGGCCCTAGAATCTGTAAGAACTCCGCTAAGCACGATTTCTAGGAAGGTTGATATTGAAGCCTTGAGTAGAACAAACCTACGTTGGAACAATCTCAGCACCTGCAGGCATGCAAAGGAATTATGGCCAGAAGTAAACAAAAAGAGATCCAAATTCATGATCGGACTGAACCGCAAGGATATTCGCATACTCACGGGGGTCATTACTGGACACTGTGCGATAGGCGTACACGCAGGAAGGCTGGGCATACTGCATAATGACTTTTGCAGAAGCTGCAGAGACGTAGAAGACATAGAATCCGTTCGCCATCTGCTTTGCGAATGCCCAGCCCTTAAAACAGTAGACAGACGACTCTCAAGAGTTTCTTCTTCGATGAACTAGAGGATCTGGAGAATGTTGATCTTAAGGAACTCCTGAGATTCATACTTAAATCGGGGTGGTTCCAATAGGTAAACAAACTTCACACCCTTCAGTTACTCTTAGAACAAACTTGGGAATCTGGATACATGAGCTAGGAACACCTGTGATTACTACTAAATCTAGGCGATCCAAATAAAGCGGTAATTTCTTTGTCTCCAACAAGTATGCAATGGAAGGTTCTCGTGACTGGACACAATGGACCCAACGGATGGTCTGTGAAGCTGTGGCAACCGCCACAAGAGCATCCAATTACCTACCTACCTAAGGGCCAGTTTCAAATGTTCCGGATAAAGTTTCGGATAGTTAGCCGACACATAACGCTTTCCATCAGATAAAAGTAGCTGATTTTTTTTTTCTGTTTCATCGTCAAAGGCTCTGATAAACTATCCGGTAGAAAAATTTATCAGGGACTAATTGTTTGACAGGAACGGAAATGATGTTTTTTATAGTTTATCACATTTTTAAGTGAATTGTGTTGTTCTAGTTTTTTTAATTTAGCATGGATAAATTCATTCATTCACTCATTTTCGATACCCCGCTTATCCCTTAAGTGGGTTGCGGGTGTAGGTTGCGCAAGTCCAAGTGCACCGTCCATAGTCTCGATTCTAGGCCATCGACTGTAAATCATAAAGGGCAATCCTCATACGGGTAGGGATAGAGATAGAGATATTATGGACTTGGTCTAACCATCTCATCCTGGGTCTACCTAGAGGACGCCCGCCTGGTTGGGGACATGCGTTTTAAAATGACTAATCCACCGCTGCGTCCGGAGCAGTAGCTGCTCGACATTGAGTCCCTCACGTATTCTGGTGTTTCCACCATCTCTACGGGTCACACCATTAATACAACTGAGGCATCTCATTTCGGCAGCTTGTTTCCGGGATCTTATTCTTTCGGTCATTATCCAAATAGGTAAGAGTTTGAACAAACTCCGAATTAACGACTGACAACTTGACAATTTAGCTTTGACACCAAGTTCAGTCCTGTAATGATAACAGAATAACCGAGCTGTTTCAAAATTGACCAACCTGACCAATCCTACAGATAAACTTAGCATTGCTCTTAGTCCTTCCATCACTCGTGAGTATACATTAAACAGGCGTTCTGGAGACGACCATCACTTGAGATGTGTTTACGTTTACTTTCATCTCAGCTTCCACATAAACATAAGCGACTACTAACGGATAGAGTGCGCATTGAAGTTCCGTCTAAGAGGACCAAAGGATGACGAAGTTATCAGCGAAGAGCAAGCGACTTATCCTCGGATATTCCAATTCGAAACGTTCTTCGCCAAGACTGCGCTGTAACATCCAGTCCAATCTCTAATAATGAGATAAAATCCAAACTAGTTCGCCGTTGTCGCGAAGAGCTCAATGCTCTTGGCTCGCAGCATAATACGAATCTCTGCTGGGTTCCTGGACACAAGGACATAACCGGCAATGAGAGGGCTGACGAACTGGCAAGAAAAGGTTCTGCAATGGACCTAGACCAGGCACTTCAGTCGATCAAACCACCAATCTGCAGTCTCAGAGAACGAGTGGAACACAAGGACCTAAGTGGGGTGAAGAGGAGGCTACTCAGCTTCACCAACCCGTTAACCTAACCTAACCTAACATCCAGTCCATATAAGTAATGAAAAGGAGAGGAGACAAAATGCACCCCTGGCAAAGTCCAACGCCCACGGTGAAAGGTATTGACTGGACATGGATATAGTTAAACAAAATAGTGAAAATTCCGAAATCTTCATCGTCGAGGGTTTCTAAAAATAAATTTGAAATACTCTGTTCCTACGGGGCCCTGTAATATGGTTGTAATGTTCATCTAATTCGACATTTAAGAATTCAAATAAATGCATGATATAACACTTCTAACTGCTGTCTACACCCGTCAACGAAAGAATGCTCTGAAACTATATTTTTTCCAGCCACATCAAATAAATATTTTGTTTAAATCTTCCGGATAGAGGCTTTAACAGCCGGTTGAACTGGCTGATAAACTATCCGAAACTTTATCTGTCAGCTATTACTATCGAGACTTTATCAGCTAGTCTTGAAACTGGCCCTAAGAGATGTATACTGTACATATAACCTGGATTTTGGTTCTTTGCAGAAAAAATGTCTTCTAAATCAATGAACATAGTGCTGGGCGTTCACAGAGAGAGAGAGAGAGAGAGAGAGAGAGAGAGAGAGAGAGAGGGAGAGAGAGAGAGAGGGAGAGAGAGGGAGAGAGAGAGAGAGAGACAGAGACAGTACTCGGCAGATTCAAACTTTCGACTGAACTAATTCAGTTTTGGCTACATGAAATTTGTCCCCATTGAAAAATGGCCCCAAACTGAAAATGAAAAATCATCCCACAAATTTACATGAAAGGGGTGACAATTCATATTTTGGAGCCTTTTTTCATTTTCATTTCATTTTCATACGAAAACGTATGGGGGCATGCTGCCTCCCTGCAGTCTTTTTTTTGGGGCCTTATTTCCATTTGGAAATTGGGGTAATTTTCATTATGAAAAGCAGCCCCAATTATTGGGTGATTTTTCATTCTTTCATTTTCATTTTTTATTGGGGCCAAATTTCATGTAGCCCTTTTCAATACAAGGATTCAAGTCGAATTTTCGCGGATGGTTCCAAAACCAGTCAAGGGCCCGGTGCTGGTGTCTTCGTGGAAATCGACAACATTAGACTTCACTAATCGTTATGCAACCATGCCTCTGTTTTTCAAACGGAGATCTATGCTATCCTAATGGCTGCCGGATATATTGCTAGGTATAGGTGGCGGGGTCGGAGTATCTGCATATGTAGCTTAACCCTGTTACCCGTGCTCAACCCTGTTACCCGTTCCAAAATAGTTCAGGAATGCAAGAACTCTTTGAGCACGGCCGCAAAGCTGAACTCTTTGACTCTTGTCTGGGTCCCTGCTCACACTGGGATTACTGGAAATGAGATGATATTGCTAAAAAAGGTTCAGAGAACATTTTCTCGGGACCAGAACCTGTGCTGGGTCTTGTTGCGTCCTCGATCAGGGCTTCCACTAACGATTGGGTTTATGGCAAAGATCTACAGGATGTAGGCAGACTAAAAACTTATTGGCGTTCTTACGGGACACTTCGCTTTTGCTAAGCATTTTAGTGTGCTAGGCTTAAGTGATACCAATGTCTGCGACGCTTTTGAAGAGGGCGATGATACTTCGAATCATTTCCTTTGTTATTGCCCTGCCTTTTGCTCGGATCAGGTGGCAAATTTTTGGCGCTGATGTAATGAGTAATGACTGGTGAGTGCTGATGCTGTAAGCTCCTCATCGCTGAAGTGCATTCTCGGCTTTCTTGAAGAAATTCCAGTAAAATGGGTAATTCTGGATTTGTTTCGTAGTAAGTTGCATCTGAGTGCTTAAGTCAAGTGCTTCCTTACACAACCAAAAAATAAAACGCCTGATTACTATTTCCAATTCTCTAAGCTACGGGACACTTTCCACAATGGAGTATGGACTTGTCCCAATCGTTAGTCATTCCTAATTATGACATTAATTTATTATGCTATATCATTCTTGTTTTAAGAATGGGGATTCTGAGCCAGCTATTGCTAGTTCATTTGCAGATTTGTTGCTACAATAATTTAATGGGAGTACCTACCAAATTCATTTTAAATTGGTGTCCGAAAGAAAACAACGCAGTACAACGCTTAAAGAATAGTGTTGGAATAACTGAATATGTATTGTATATTTTTGGCATCATTGAAACAATTTTTTTTAAGGTTGAACTATTGACCTAGAGTCATTGGGTCCAAATGACTTTTTCATCTCTCTATATTCTATTTTCGATCCGTCTTAGAGTTCAGTCAGTGCCAGGCAACTATTGGACAAGTTGCAGGGTTCAATATTTTTCTAAGATCTTATTCGCTTATAACGTTCAATTGACTAAGGAATTGAAGCAAAATGACCACCAGCTTTGTTATTATATTTGGGCTTAAGAGCAGCGCGGAATTGAGAACAATTTTGATCAAAATCATTATTCAAATGAGGCGTAATTCCATCTCGATCGCTACGTATAGGCATATTGAAGTATTTGGGACTCGAAAAATAACTCTACATAATAGTCATAGAAAAGCCAACTCATTATTGGACATCTAATGCTTTAGTTTTCTTGCAAGAAGACACAGGAAGAAACTTTTCAGTCAATGGCACTACCGAGCCATCGATTTGTATGTCTAACAATTGAGGTCTTGGACTTGTGTTGAATCGAGAGGTTAAGTACGAGGAACTCTAATAGCATGAGGAAACGAATGACAGCTCAGACCAACACCAGCAACATTTCTCCGATTTTCCTCCTATCTTTAAAACTCATGCCACGTTGAATATGTCGCCTAAGAATAATCTTCAACAACAAATTTTCGTTGGATGCGCACCTCAATTCTTTTCACTTTGAGGATTATCGATTACAAGAATTATTTAACCCAGACAAGTTAAACTCGTTATCTGGGAGGTCATACTACGAATCCAACGAAAGAATCTGATTTCAGCAGCTTGTTAATATCCAAATCTAATGGCAATAGGTAATAGTAGGTACAAACACCGAATAAAAGACTGACTAGACTATAGCTTTCACACAAAGTTCGGTCTTTTTAATATCACAATAACCTAGCTGTCTTTAAATTTACCCATCTTCCATGCTGTTTCGAATTACCAGGACGCTTTAATTAGACAATAAAGCCTTTATTCTGTTCAATTACTAAAATCCTTTGCGAGTTATAATGATGAAAAATTACCACTTGGATGTGCATTTGCCTTACGATAGATTACTTCTGAAGGCCTTATAGTTAATCTGAGAAGTGTTTGTGCTATCTCTTTGATTTAGTTAGCCACTAAGGCATTACGGTTTTAGTCGAATACCTTCATCATAAATTCAGGTCAGTTTCCCTAGCACAGCATTAATTAACAGGTCAAAGAGTTCCCGTTGTCTAATCCAACTTGAAAGCAAAAGAAACATTAATTGCGAAGCCCATCCCCCAGGATTAAATAAAGCAGAGCAAATAATCCCTCACCCAACACGCATTTGATTTGCCTAAGTATAAAAATGTTCCACATACGCCATACACTTGACCATGAAATCTCCCCTCGTCTGTCTGGCTGAACTCGAGTGAAATCAATTAACAATTGTTTTTGTATTTCAACTTGTAACTGCGAACCGCCAACCCCATGTCCATACAGTAGCAAAAGAAATTACAATTGTTCAAGTCAGTGTGTCGCAGAAATCCCATCAACGGCACCATATTGGCTGAATGTCAAAGCAACTAACCGGGACTCAGCTGGGGGTGGTGTTGAGAAGAAAAACTTGCGTAATTAATGAAAGTTATAGCAGTTTTTGCCGTTACCACTCCGGCACCCGGTGGTAGCTCTGTATCAGCTGGACCATATCCACACTTACGCACGAATTGTCTCGGCTTGGTGGTACATATGTATTTTTTTCCGTCAGGATAACAGAAGAACCGACTCGTGTAACATAGTTAAGCACCAAGGTGATTAATCGGCTCCACGAGAAGTTTTAATCTCGGAATGGATTAGATGAATGAATGCGACACTTGTTCTGGTTCTGCACACATGAACTTCTGGCCGGTCGGAGCCTAGTACATGGTCTGGCACTTCATTTATCTGGCTCTCCCGCTGGCACTAACAACTGCTTCCTGACACCAATTCTTCATTTGGGTTAGCTTGAAGGATTTTGCCTTTCCCTTAATTCGGGCATCATTTTCTTGAAATGCTCACTCTGTGGAAACGGGAACGGGAACGGGACCGGGACGTATGAGTGCGAGTGAGCGCTTGGGTGAAGACTTTTTGTCGTGGTCAGCACAGTGTAACGCTTTCATAATACAACAATCTTCTAGGTCACGTGCTCAGGGTAATTGAATCGGATTAAGTAGACGATGTGATGATTTCATTCTTTTTGCCATGCCATGTCGTCTAACTATCTCACATGTCCTGTTGTACATCCTTTTTTTGTGATTTTAGTGAAAGCTTAAGCACGAAATACATTTTCCCTGTCCCGCTTTGTGTATCATAATGTTTGACACTTTTATGAGTAATTCCAAGCGAAGAGGTAATATTGCAGTTGCGTGTTATGGTATACTTAGCCTGAAGTACTATCTCAAACATCATTATTTAGATGCTGTTTTATTTGGAAGGTATCAATGAATTGACTAGCAAGTCGGATGAGGTAAAATATGTGTGTATCATATGTAATTTGCAATTTCCACTTTTTCATGTTTTTGTTTAAAATATAGTCCGATATGTAAATGCGAAATATATTGTCGATCTGCTACCCCGCATTTCAGTCCTCTGCTTATAGAATTTTTACTGAAGACACCGTTCGGATTCCTGACCACTGTTACAGCATAATCTTCGAAATTCAAAAGCGGATTTTGCCAATTTATTGCGAAAAATGTGTATAGAGTGAAGAGAAAACTTACAACGGCAATCGTTTTGCTCCTGCATTTTGGCAAATGGAATGGCTATCGCCTGGCACTTGATTTGATATGTTACGAGCTCTGGAGTAGGTACTGTCTAGTAAAGTGAGTTGTCATGCATATTGTATTGTCGACTCTAAGAAGACCAGGGCAAATGTGTCCTCGTCCAGTATTTTGATTTTTGTTGCTTATCCCCTCGTTTGTGCTTTGCGATAAGTTTCTCGATTTAACCTCAAACAGAAGGCCATGTTGTATCTGTGCGTGAAAGTTTTTCTACCACTGTCCGATATACCATGTGCACAAGAAAAAAAAATATTCGTTTCATAAATTTAAGCATGGTCACGTTCAGTGGAGAGAAGTCCTAGATTAGCGTGTCCGCACTTCGTTGTCCGCCCCCCCCCCCCCCCCCCCCCAGCTCCGGCCAAATTCATAACCAGATTATTTTGACCTGTGTGCTCTTGGAATCGACATTAGCTTTACGAGTGTTCTCTAGAAATCGTACAGTGGAACGTAAGGAGAAACGTAACAGCTACTTAATGTATCCTTTGCAAAATTTGTAGAAAACTCAAACTCGTTGCTCAGACATTAATATTAAAACTCTATATAAAACAAAGTGGAAAACTCTGTTTCCCTGTGTCGCCCGTAATTTTCAACCGATTTTGTTGATTTTTTTTTTAAATGTCGGTAATTACGGTGATTGGGTGATAGGCTAAACAAATTGAAAATCGGACAAAGGGGCGTGGCACCGCTCATAAAAAAAAATTCAAAATCGTATATTTCGAAAACCACCTAATCGATTGAGATCAAACTTACAGATAATCTTAGGTATTGGTGGTGGAGTGTTCCTGTGAAGATAGGTCAATATCGGATAAAGAGGCGTGGCACCGCTCATAAAAAAACATTCAAAATCGTATATTTCGAAAACCACCTAATCGATTGATATCAAACTTACAGATAATCTTAGGTATTGGTGGTGGAGTGTTCCTGTGAAGATAGGTCAAAATTGGACAAAGGGGCGTAGCACCTCCCATACAAAAAAAACATTCAAAATCGTATATTTCGAAAACCACAGAAGCGATAGAGATCAAACTTACCTACAGATAATCTTTGGTATTGGCCGTAGAGTGCTCCTGTGAAGATTTATCCAAATCAAACAAAGGGGCGTGGCACCGTTCATAAAAAAACATTCAAAGTCGTATATCTCAAAAACCTCCAATATAAAAAAATTAAAACATTGTCGCCCGAAAATAAATAAAATAAAATCAAAAATTAAAAAAGCAACAAAAGGCCTGGCGGGTTTTTTACAATATTCAATTCAACAAAAAAATTCTACATACGCTAAAATGGCTATGAAACCGAAAACAAGCTTAACAATTAGATGGCGACCATTAATGGCATTGCTATACTAATTCTGGATGAAATTCAGATAGAGATTCAATTTGGGGACAGTTTTGCTAGCAAGTTTGTAGTACTGTGCATATTCTGGAAATTTATTGAACTGCCAAAAACCTTATCATCCATTAGTTTTAAGGAACAATTTCGAGATTCAGCCTGGGGAATCAGAATGTTTATCAGTTCTCTAAGGCTACCTACCTCATTAACCTCAAGGGTGTCGAAAAACGGTTTTCCCCAGAGATCGATGTCTGGTCGTAGCTAGTGCCGAATAGGCGCTTAGGTAGTGAGTGAGTTTCTTTTTCGGCTGCGTCATTGCAACTGGGATAGTGTGTATTATGCGGGATGTCTAATCTGACCGCATGGTCCCCTATATAAGCCAATGGCTTAACATATCTGTAGCCTTGCGTTTTCTTTTTCGTTCGCCATTCTGACAGATCAGATCGGGTAAAAATCTGAATCCAACATTGTTCGTTAGAAACTTCGTGACGTTAATAGGAATTTAAAGCAGCCGTTGTTCTTCCTAGCCAGGGTAAGTCGATGTTTCCTTTTCTCCTTTTCGATTTCGCCGTTTGCTTCGTGTTGGTGACAAACAAGCTTCCTTCTGTACATTATTTTCATTTCAACAGAAAGGATATTGATGGATATCATTTGCGTAGGGCCAGTGCCGCTTCTTCTGAAACCTTTCTAAAAGCTAAGATCGTGATGAAAGCCCTAAGTTTATTAACTAGCTTCATCACTATTGCGACAGCCTACGCTGCAGATGCGTATACCTATAATAGAGCTGAGCTTATAACTCTAGATCTCACCCAAAGCAATCTGCGTATGCCTCTGAGGCCACGATGTTTGGCAGCATTCTTAAAAGCGATGATTTGTAAAATCGATGCTTTATATCGGCGTGGGGTGCCGTGAAATAAAGTCGAAGGAAAGAAGGTCCAATTGACTTTATTTCCATTTCAGATTGGAAATAATGTGGAATTTAACCTTTTTTCATGGTCGCCTTTATTTCCATAGCAAAATGGTAATAAGGTCGAAAAAAGGGAATTTATGGCCAAAACTAAAAAACAAATCCCGTAAGTAGGGAAACAATATATGTGCAACCCCCCTGCTTGGGGTTACTGTACAGGATTTCGAGTAGGTGGGCTGAAATGATCTTATTGAAGTGATCGACATTATTTCCATTTTTTTTTTTTGAAATAAAGTCGAACTCAAACATTTTTTGAATTCTCCAGTTTTTCCAATCTGAAATGGAAATCACCCCTATCGCGAATAATATTTTCCCCGGAATGTTTCCCATTCAGCAATTTGAATTACATTGCTGACAAGGGAAAAAATTCCATCGGAATTTATTCGCGATACCCCTAAATAATTCGACCTTATTTTCTTCGACTTTATTTCACGGCACCCCGACGTAGTCTATAGGTTAACCTTAAAGTTAAGCAAGCATATCTCTTGATCTCCCAAACGTACTTGTATTTTATTTGTATTTATATGTATTTCGTGTCTTTTTGACTTGTTATTAGAGCTGCTTCAGTTTTTTATTCTGCTAGTTTAGTGACTGACTGCCAGGCCTTTATTGCTGAGATTGGCTTTATTACGGAAATCGGCTTTGTCTCTATTAGTTGTTTAGTTGCACCTGATATTTTAAGGTCCGGGTACGCCGCATATGGATCTGAAGTTCGTTGTAATTTTGGTATGGAAAGTACCGCCACGCATAACCCTCAAAAAGGAGGCCAGTCCGTTTTTTGAACCCTTTTTGGTATATGACAGCTGCTGATCGCCCATTAAAGAGAGAATCCGCGCCCGCCTCTATCTGGAACAGGCAGTGCTGCCACCAATGTTTTAGGTAACCAGAGTGGAGGTAGTACCACCCGGCTACCACCTATAACGAGATGATAATAAGAGTTGGTAGTAGGGGCCTGAAGTGAGAACGCTTGTCTTTTTGTATAATGTAGTCACATCACTACCTTTTCACTAGCCAGTAAAACGTGATTTGCAAAGAAATGCAATTGATTTCTTAGAGGCCCTTAAGAGACCTTTGGAAAAAGCCAATCATAGGTCGGCATATTTCTGGGATAATATTCCTCTGTTTTCGTCAACGCTGGCCCACTCAAGCCTGATCTAATGTAGTCGTCCAGTTCGTAGAGCATCACTAAGAAACAGTGACGGGCACAAGACGATCAAAAATTCAAAGATTTTTGTGTCCCATTTGGTACTAAGTTTTACATGTAGAGATGACAATGAAGAACTCTTATTTCATTCTCATTAAATAATTACAGCATTTTTAATTACATAAACATCTACAAGAGTAATTGCCGGTTAAAAGGTGATGCTCTGCGTAAAGCTACGATGCAACATAATTCTCAAGTGTCTTTTAAAAGGAAAATAATCACCCACTAAAGGTGCAGAATAGTAGCTGTTCCACACGATGAATAACCCTTAATCCGTGCTAAGTATATACCAACCGGATTTATTTATGCATCCTCCCGCCGGATACATGAGAGCATTTGTATGAAATTTCCATCGCACTTAAGCGGGCATAAAGTCCTCTCCCTAACGCCGAATGCAGTAATTTAGGTTTCGCGAAATTTGTTTAATATACGGTTATAAATGTACGCGCGATTTTAATGCACCGGAAGCGCTTAAATTAATGGGTGCTTCGGAACGACCGTAAAAGCCGTGTAAACTTGAAATTAACTGAACTAATGTTTCAGTCTCAGCTATGCGATATGAGAGTGTGAATTATCTCTGGCCGTGTACAAGTGTGCATTCTCCTGCACTGTATCGTTGGTGGTGCGTCGTGACAACAGCATATGTGAAATTTACCCCAAATAGCAGATATTTATGGGATATAAGGTCTTGGGTCAAATTCGGCAATGAACATTAGCATGCAAGGATGCGATGCGAATACAGGACACTATGGGTACATGCATTCCCATGTCATCACATATGCATAGGAGGTTGTGTGAAATATGTTTTGGTTAAGTCAGACAAATAGGTATACGTGTTATGTTCAGGTAATACTATTCATTTTGGTTGTCATTTGTTGGACGGACCGGTTGCATTGGCTTTGGTTTGACAAATGTATGGTTTGGTTATGTAGTAGTGTAAATCTTTTGTTATATGGCGACGCTCCATGGCGGGCTCTTTCCGGAATAGCAACCAATTCTTTTGTATAACATTCAATTGAATTACTTTACTACCTCCACGGTATCACTGCTCCTATTCCTATAAAAAAGAGCGCCCCTATTTTATAAATGGTAGTTTATATTCTACGTAGCGTCTCCCAATCTGCTCAAATGGATCACAACGAGCTAATCCGTCAGATGTATTTGGTCTGTATAATAAATATTTTCTCTGACAAAACAGCAGAATCTGACTCAGCGCATGAGTTTGTATACCCTCCATAGGAAGGTATATTCGCTTTGCCATTACATTTGTAACGCCAAAAAGGAGATCCCATAAAGTATATACAGGGTGTTTCAGTTAAGCGGTAAAATCCTTTAAGGGGAGATTCCTGAAGTTTCGCCGAACAAAAAGTTATGTGGCAGGAGGGGGTCTATTCTCACCCTATTTCCCGTTATAGCCCATCTTCTTCAGCCCTCCTACCAGTTAAGCTGGGTGTGCCACAAGGGTCAATACTTGGTCCAATTCTTTTTTGCTTATTTATTAATGACTTACCTTCTGTCTGTAAACATTCTACAATGCACCTTTATGCAAACGATGTTCAGATGTACTTAGCAAAGCCAATTAATACTATTGATGAACTAGTTAATGATGCAAATGAGGATCTTGCCAGAATTTACTCTTAGTCTGTAAACAATGGATTACTTTTGAATCCCAAGAAGTCGCAGGTTATTCCAATTTGCAGTAAATTTATATCCCTAAACACCTTACCTGATATAGTAATCTCTGTTAACAAACTAGCAGTTGTTGAAACTGCAACTAGTCTTGGATTTATCATTAATTCTAAATTGTCAGGATACGACCGCACGAACTCTGTTATAAGACGAATATATGGTTGTCTTTTATGACTGGTATTAGTTTTATGAGAGGTGTGAGAGGAAGCCCTATACCGTCGGTCGTCAGGTTGGTATTGTATTGAAAATGGACTTTGTCGGTCAAGTATGCAGTTCTGTTTTTATGAAAATTAAATGATTTTTTTTTATTTTTCTATGTACTAAAAATAATTTGTAAACAATTTTGTTGGTGAAAAATCTCAAACTCGTAGCTTAATTTTTTTTTTTTTTTTTTTTTATTTATATATTTAACTACATACTACCATACATAAATATCACAGTTAATCAGTTTTGAAAAGCTAATAATTAGAGTATGCTGTTTTTACAATTCAATATTTTTCAACATTTTTTTTAAACTTAATTTTGAGATATTGAAATCAATCACATGATTGCACTTATTGAAATCCCTCGTCAGGTTATTGATGGGTCCATTACTCTCATAGTTACATCGAGACGTCCTTTGGTATAAAAAAACTGGGTTCCTTGTTCCTTGTTGTCCTCGGTCTGGTATTGATGTTTTCGAAATTCAGAACATCTACAAAACAATGAGACTACCAACGAGACTATTATTAAGATAGATGAATGTGAAATTATCTTTATGGATTTTCATCAAAGTCAAGCAGAAAACTTCACACTTGATCCTGTTAAACAGGTATTTATGAATACAGGGATAGTTGCTACTGAACAATGCGTTGAAATGCGTCAACATTCCCCACCTGAGGCTGTGAATCCTTTGGAATTGGAGGTTGAAGATGACTCTCTGTTAAATGGTGATGACCCTGATTTTATTCCTGAGGTGGAAGCTTGGGTGGAAGTGCAAGATTGGCTACCAGCACTAAACAAGAAAAGGTCAAAAAGGCAGCACGTTAAAGAAGCTAAATGGTACCAGACTAAACAAAAGCGAAACAGGGAGTTGGGCTTAAAATACAGCGCAAAAAAAAAAAAAAAACAAGGAAACAACTGGGTGTATGATATTGATAAGCCCAATCGCTCCCGAGCAATTGTTCTAGTAACAAGAAATTAATAAAGTGCTGTTTGTTCACAGAAATCGAAAGGGATAAAATTTGTAAAGACTTTTGGGCAAGATCATGGCCTGAAAAACAATTACTTGTTAAATTACTTCTTGACATAACACCCACAAAGAGACCCCGTGACAGAAAGCAAGAACAAGTGAGCAGAAGAATAACAACGGCTTGTTACCACCTGTGGCTAAATAACGAAAAGGTTCGAGTATGCACACAAATGTTTTTGAACACGCTTTCGATAGGTGAGTGGTGAGCATTAAACTGGGCAAAACATGATCCGAACCCTGAGACTGGGAATTTGGCACTGCAGACCATAGAAGATGTATGTAGAGATGGAAATGTAAGTAACCAGATATCAGCAGCAAGAAGAAAGCCTTTTTGCTGAAAGAAGGCAATCTTTGCTTAAAATTTTCAACTCCCTTTCAAAGATGGATTCGCATTATTGCAGGTCAAGTTCCACAAAGAAATATCTAGAAAGAAATTGGCTATCGAAGACCGAGTTGTTCAACTTCTATTCAGAAGAATCTCAACATGGAACCTATTGCGCTTACTATGTTCCGGCTGGAGTTCGAAAATTAGAACTTGAGCTTGTTTTCACCAAAGAAAGACAGGTGCGAGACTTGTGGAGTTTTCGAAGCCAAAAACCTTTCCGAAAAGGAATACAATCTTTACAGACTTAATATACCTAGTTGAGGCACGTAAAGAAAAAGATGCCGATAAAGAGAACGTCGAGCTATGTGTGTATACTATGGATCTGCAATCAGTTCTCTTAAGCCCTAAATCTAATATCTCAACAATGTACTACAAAACGAAGTAAGTCGTTTACAATTTTACCATCTTCAACATTCAATCTAAGAAGGGGTCCTGTTTCTTATGGAATGAAACTGAAGGTAACGTGACAGCTCAGGAGTTTGCTACCATTTTAAGCAATTTTGTATCGGCATAAGTGAAAAATTATGGTGTGAGGCACTTTTAACAGCGATGGTTGCACTGCCCAGAACAGAAACTCAACTTTATCTAATGCTTTGCCTTATACAACACATAAAATTACAATCGAACAAACATTTTTATGCAAGCGTCATACTCAAATGGAGGCATCCTCTATGCATTCTTGCATTCAATGGATTTATAGAAAAACTGACATAAACGTTCCAGTTGACTATATCAATATCTAGTATGAAAGCAAGAAAGGGGAACCCCTATGATGTTCAGTATTTGAATCACAGATATTTTCGCAGTTTCGCTCCGGTTGCTTTCTTCAAGTCAATAAGGCCAGGCAAAAAAAAGGGAGGTATCCTTGTGTCACTGACATAGTAGCCCTTAAATATGAAGCTGGCGACATTTTTTACAAATTGCAATTAGTGAACCGTGGAATCTCTTACCATCAAGATGGGAAAATGGAAAAACATTCGTGCATGTGACATGTGAGTACCCTTCCTCAGCTCTATCAAGAAAGAATAAAAATCTCTAAAGAAAGTACGACGACTTGCAAGATTTAAAAAAAAAAACATTGCCCAATGATTTTCATGATTTTTATGATAACATACCTCACCATAATGAATAAAACATTATTAATTATGCATTTATGTTATGTTACCATAATATAATAAACAATAAACAGATGTATGTTATAGACTACTTTTTAATTCATTTACAGACTTATGTAGGGAGGAAGACGACTTTCGGGGTTCCAAGGCAAATCACGTAATGCGAAAAGAAGAAACCGCTTTTGGATACTTTCAATTCTTGAGATTCCTGATTCGTAGGACAGACACCAAACAGGACTACAGTATTCCAAGACAGGTCGGACCAGAGAACAGTATAGAACAAACCCAGAAAGTCCAAATCGATACCCAACATCTTTTCATCGATTTTAAGGCCGCCTATGACAGTTATAGAGACGAGCTATACAGAGCAATGTCTAGTTTTGGCACTCGTGCGTTTGTGCAGGATGACAATGGAGAATGCACGCTGCTCCATCAAGGTCGGTAAAGAACTCACCGAGAGATTCGATGTCAAAAAAGGATTTAGACAAGGCGATGCGCTGTCATGTGACTTCTTCAACATCGTTCTTGAAAGAATAGTGCAAAACTCAAACGCTAACACCAGAGGCACTATCTTTCAAAAGTCCGTCCATCTACTCGCCTACGCCGACGACATCGACATAATCGGGAGAACGCAGCGTGATGTCACTGGCGCGTTCATGGGCATTGAGACGGAGGCGGCGAAGATGGGTTTGGCGGTCAATGAGGGCAAGACAAAGTATATGCTGTCATCAAGAAAGGACACCCAACACCGACGTCTCGGACAGAATGCCACTATAGACAGATATAACTTTGAGGTGGTAAAGGACTTTGTCTACCTAGGCTCCGCTATGAACTCAGACAATGACACCAGCGCTGAGATTAAACGAAGAATAACTCTTGCCAATCGCTGTTTCTTTGGGCTAAGAAAGCAATTGAATACCAAACTCTCTCGAACAACTAAAGTGGCCCTTTATAAGACCTTAATCATCCCAGTCCTTCTTTATGGTGCAGAGGCATGGACTTAAAAGCGGAAGAGGTTACTCTTGGTTGCTTCGAGAGGAAAATACTTCGAGTAATTTTCGGTCCCGTCTGCATAGACGGTGAATGGAGGAGGAGATATAACGACGAACTGTACGGGCTGTACAGCGACATTGACCTAGCCAGAAGAGTGAAGATCCAACGACTGCGGTGGCTGGGTCATGTAGAGCGAATGGACGTGAATGCTCCGGCCCGGAAAATCTTCAAATCCACACCCGAGGGACTTTGCAGTAGATAGGAAGACCGCGAGTCAGGTGGCGCACGCAAGTGGAAAGGGACCTTAACCAACTTAGCGTGCGAAACTGGAGACAGCTGGCCAAAGATCGGGCTGGCTGGAGACACTAGCGCCACCAAGTAAGTAAGTAGGGATCCTTAAATTTCACTCTAAAAAACTTCGTTTTCGTTACACGAACGAGCATTTCAACAGAAGATCCCACACTAATATCAAATCTACAACCTGCTGGCAACCTATGGCCTATTCAATAGGTATCTACCTACTACCATGATGTATGACAGATATTCAGAGAAACTCAACGAAATTATTCCTCGAAACGGAACAGCGCAGCGCCCTGCACACACATTATACTTTATACATTTTTATCGGTCTACTTTTCTCTTTTGCTCTTTTTTTTTAAAACATTTGCTAACAAATACGTTGGGCACCCGTTCCTAAGAAAGAACTAGCGTAACCTAAAATGTAAAGCAACATGAGTACTTACGCCCTTACATTCACAGTATTACAATGTTGGCCACTCCTGTTCCTAAATGGAACCAACCCAAACCCTTCAATTAGGAACAATTTAATTGAAAATTGTGTAATGAAATTTCAAACAGAAAACGTTTACGAATCCCCGTAAAATCATTAAATGAATGCCCAAAACGATTAATTTAAGGAGTAGAATTTGAAAGAGCCTCTTTGGCTTCACACTTTCATAATTGAGCCTCCTGAAGTCAAGCTACCTACCTACAGTGTTTGTTTACCTTTGTGCGTTGTTAGAAATTTTAATTAGAAATCCCATAACCAACTCATTGACATTTATTGAATTCAAGTAGCAACAGCAAAACAGAGTCGTGGGCAACAGGGTTCAAATTTAATCGTAATTTTAATAATTAAAATTACAAATGAGGTTAACGGAACTACGTTGTATAAATTATTTTCCCCAAGGTGTTTGAACTATAAATAAAGACAGTTAACTGAATGCGTTAGTAGTGGCTGTTATAAATTTATATTGGCGCAAATTGACTATTGATGACGAATTCACAGTTTCATCTTTCATGGTATCCTTTTGTTATACAATACATAGACGCTTCAAAGAAAACGCCACAAAGTAACATACTTTATCTCACTTTGTAAGGAAACTCCTAGCTGAATGGAGCTCTATATTCTTTGCGAGGTCGTCCATTCCTGCACATTCCGAAGAGGGTAAGGCCAAGACGGAACTATAGAAGATACTGTACTTCGTTCAATAAGTTTTTAAATTGATCCCCTGCAATAACATCACAGCCAACATAATGCCTTCTCGTTTCCCGCAGTGTTTGGCATAAGTGAGGAACATCTTCCCTTTCCCCTCTGTTGCAGATTATACACAAGTCTTTAATTTTATCCTTTCATGATTTTAACAAAACCCACCTGTAGCTGTAGCCTTTTAATAAAGACAGTCAATTAAATTTGAATCAATTAAATGTTCATATTGACAATCGCCGTTGTTGAATTGATGAACGCCAGTATTCAAATTGAAGGAATTGATTTTCATATTGAAAATCGCAATTGTTAAAGTGAAGAACTCGATACTCATAATGAAAATCGCAATAGTCAATCTGAACACCGGGGGAAGCAAAATTGAAGAATTCGGTTCATAATGAAAACCGCAATTTTCAATCCAATGAACGGAGTAATTGCATTAAAGAATTCGATTTTCAAAATAAAAATGTCATGATTTAAAACACCTGCTAGATTAAGGAATTTATACTTACAGTGGAGTGTCAACATATTATATTAATAATGTGTGGCATATACTCCAGAATGCGTTTCGCCCCAATGACCCACCACATCGGGCTCATCAGTAGACGAACCATACCACATCTGCCTAGACGCAAAGTTTACTCGACGTTTACAGAGACATGTGTTTCAAAGTCAAAAGTGACTGTGAACCATAAACCTAAACGTGTTTTCTTGAGTATTCATATTGACAACTGTGATTGTCCAGTTCATTAATTTAAAGATTTTGAAATACTGCACTTATGTGGTAGTCATATTGACAACCCCGATTTTCAATTCAACGAACGCATTCTTCATATTGACAACTACAATTGTTAATCTTACAACTTCGTTCATAATGTTTGGTACCTACTAAGAATTGACAACAGCCCGTTCTTCATATTGACTATCCGGTTGTTAAATGCATTTAATATTTTCAAAAAATGTTCATCATATCGACAATTTTGTTCGTCAATTTGACAATTTCCAGTTAACAACTACCGATTGTCAATATGACAACCAATATTTTTTCAGTGTATGTTATTATTTGTAACGAGAAAATTAAAAAATCTGAAAGATGTCTTTCCATGCTAAGATTTGACGTAAAATACGCGTCCGGATATTTAAACTCTTTGACAACTTCTATTCTCTCAACGCAGTAAAACAACTTTTCACTACTACCAAGCCTGTTAGCACAGTTCTCAATCTTCGATTTGTCCAGATTCAATGTCAGATTCCAAGCGCAACAGAAAGGGAGTAAGTACCTGAATGAATCTATGTTTGTTCAATAAAAAGAACAAACATAGATAGGCTTCATGTGTACCTAGGACATAGGTGCATTGATCCTAGATGGCTCACATCAACTTTTGTTGGCAATACTTCCGACAAATATTTCTTTACCATTTCAAACAGCGGCCGATGTGTCCACGTAGAAGTTTCGAATTACACTTCCAATTTTTCCAAAGATCAATTTACCAAACAGCTTATAAAGTTGTTTTGATGTGGCGAATGATACATTTTGCTTGCAATTCTGACTCATCTGCGCAATGCTATACTTCCTGGTACATATCGTCGTCGTTCAATGAAAACTCCCTAAGTCCATTTTTCTCAAAACTGATATAAATACACCATGTATAATAAAATAACAAAATCTGTGTTCTGTGAAAACTCCCTAAGTCCTTACTTTCTCTATTTCCAAATTATTCAAAATGAAAACTGCCTAAATCAAAACAATTTAAATTTCTTGTCAGTGAAAACTCCCTAAATGGACTTAGGGAGTTTTGACTGGCAAACGTTTTGCAGTGTTCTGTTGTGGAAGTTCACTTAGCCTACTATAATCGATTGTGAAATATAATAATAAAAAGAATTTCGATTATAGATAGTTCTTATGAACACTTATGAGTATTTTTCGATTTTTAATATATCAATTACCAACTTTAAATGCAAATATCTCAAAACCAATACAATGGACTTAGGGAGTTTTCACGAACGACGATGAATAGCTCTTGTGTTTTCTTTCAGAGAAAACTCCCTAAGTCAATTTTTCCTCTTTTATCCTCTCCGGGCTAACCAGTTCCAAAATATTTTATTTGTCAATGGTTACGCAAAGTTCCTTCTATATGCGAAACTTAAGATCGAACACTTATAAGCATTTTTGGATTTTTAATATTAATTACCAACTTCAAATGCAAATATCTCAAAACCAATAAAATGGACTTAGGGAGTTTTCATCGAACGACGACGATATACGGTATACCTACGGTGACCATATTTGTCGAAGGAAAATAAAGGACAATCATTTTTGCACTTACAAAAAAAAACAATAATAAGATAATAATAAGACATAAACATTAATAATAGTTAATGTACTCGATTGACATTCACTTACTTACAGTCGTATATATCAGATTTCCTTAGCCGGTTCTCACATTGAGGCAACAAGCAATAACCAACTAAGCAACTAGCAACTAGCAACTCTGAATAAGCAATACGCAACTTAATTTTAACCTACTCTTCCAGAAGCAACAGTATTGCCAGAAATTTCTACGAAGCAATATTTGTTGCCTTTCAAAATGCGTTGTGTATCGCCTGCGATAAATATTGTCGGGCAACAATCAGCAACAATTTTCGATTGACCAATATTGACTTGCTTTGATATGAGACCTCTAATTTAATTAAGGTTAAAACACTTTCGTCTGAAAAGAAATCATTTTCATATTCTAATTTGTTCATATTCATTTTCTTTATTTTTGTCAGCTTTTTTTAATTATTCGTCTGAAAAACTTGAAATTTCATCTGAAAATCTGAAAAAATCGTCAGCATTATTATATTTTAAAGAATTAAAGACCGCAATGCGCGCTGATTCTCAAAATTCATCTATGAATATTCCTTTTTACTCAAACTTATGATAATGTTTTCAATAGGTATCTATATTTACGATCGCACCGCGGATACGATTTTTATATATTTCAAACGATTATTATTTGTTTTCAGACGTTTTTAAAATTGTTTCAGACGTTTTCAATACATATCTGGGCTGCATTCCAGGTTTGACGATTTTAACTACAGCGTTGACAAGCTGTGGCAGTTCGAAGGAGGGGAAGTTAACTAAATTAACCAGAGGCAAAAGTGTGGTTCATTTCGTTCATACTACAACATGTCATTAGTAACAATAGCTGTCCCAGATTCCAAAAAGTAACTAAATAAACAATCGCTGTTAATTTAGTTAAAATAGTCAAACCTAGAATGCAGCCCTGATTTTCTGATGATTTCTATTTATTTTCAGACGATTTCTCTTAAATTTCCGACGTTTTTTCGATTTATGCCGACGTTTCCAATTTTTTTTCTGAAAAATATTATTTATTTGTAGACGAAAAGAATGTAGCCATTTATTTAAAAGTAAAATAATTGTGAGCTATAGTATAGATAATAATGCATGTTTTCTATTGCCAGTTGCTTATTGATTATTGATCAGTGTGAGAACCGGCTTAAAATGCCTTTACGATGTTGTTTAGCTTTCCCCGAAAATGTTATTAAAAATATTTTTTAATGGTTACTTTACTAAACGAGTTTGGTGTCAAATTTATAAATAGGTAGGTACGAATATTTGATAAAATATGATAAAAATGCGGTAGATGTCGTTTTTTTATTTACAAGCTGACGTTTATCCGTGGCTTCGTCCCAGTCCCCGTTACAAAAGTTAGTGTGTTTTGCTACGCGCTTGATAGGATATAGGGCGAACAAAAATGTTCCTCATGCAAACTGAATCCTCCTTTTCCCGTCCCTAATAACATGGGGCCAGACAAAATTATTATTATTGTTTTAAACCGAGTTTTCCCCCGTTTGGGGGTCATACATACAATTAAATTTGTTTCAAAATATGTGTTCCCTAACTCTTACTGTTTGGGCTGGGCGTTGATGTATTTATAATAAGTAATAAATCAGGACAAATACATAGGTATACGATATTTCATCGAAAAGACCATCTCTCAGTTTTTCTACTTCTGAAAATGTAGAATTCTATTGGCAAATGTATTGTTCACATGAGTTTTGTCAAATTTTAGTTTATGTTCCGGTACTTCGTAGAGTTCAATTGCCCAAAAATTAATACTATACAATTTTTTGTCAGTGTTTTAAAGGACAGTTTCAAAAATAAAGGACAAAATCCGTCCTTTATTAAAAAGAAAAAAATATAGGACAGAGGTAAAAAAGAAAGGACTGTCCTTTTAAATAAAGGACGGATGTTCAGCGTAGGTATACCCCAACTTTAAGCTATAATTTTACTTTAAAATTTCTTCCATTTCTATGTTCGCGTTGCCAATCGAATGATACCATAGGTATATAAAGAGTCCGCCATCTAACGTTTTTTTTTTCAACTAGTGCTTATTTCGCGAATGGTAACACTTAGCTCATGTCTGATTTGACAGATAATTAGTTTTATCCTTCCGCTGAACGAATATGGTTGTGTATACGCTTGAACAACGCTGGGAAATATTGCGACATTACTTTAAAAATCATGGTAATGTTGCAGAATGTGTGCGAAAATTGCGTACGGATTTCGGAAGAAGAGAAGCACCGTCAGCTCCGTATGTTCGTTATCTTGTGAAAAAAAAGTGAAAGAAACTGGCATCCTCATCGATAAACCAAAGCGTGAAAAGCTAAAAACAGTGCGTACACCCAAAACGAGTCATTGTTTGGTGCGGATTTTGGTCCAGAAGCATAATTGGGCCATTTTTCTTCGAAAATGAGCAGTCAATTTCGATCGTTATCGAGCCATGTTGAACGAATTTTTGTTCACAAAAATTGAAGAGGAGGATATTGGCAACATTTGGTTTCAACAGGACGGCGCTACGTGCCACACAGCCGAAGCTACACTCGATGTTTTGCGCCCTGTTTTTGGCCACCGCGGAGCTGCGATTTGACACCGTTGGACTATTATTTGTGGGGTGCCGTAAAAGATAAGTGTTACGCCGACATGCCAGAGACTATTGACGCTTTAAAGGACAATATTCGTGAAGCCATTGGTGAAATACAGCTGCACACAATCGATAATGTGCTTAAAAATTGGACCGATCGTATAGGCTACTGCATGGCCAGCCGACGCAGCCATTTGAATGAAATTATTTTCCATTATTATACCCTCCACAGGAAGGTACATATATTAACTTTGTCATTACTTTTGTAACGCCAAGAAGGAGTCACCGGAGACCCTATAAAGTATATATATGTCTGTCTGTCCGTCTGTCTGTTGAAAACACGATAGCGTTCAAACGAATCGACCTAGGCGAATGAAATTTTGTAAGAGGACTTTTTTTAACCGTCGTCAGGTTGGTATTGAAAATTGTCTATGTCGATAAAGTAGTTCTGCTACCTACCATACAAAACTAATATTAGACACATACTAACCACCCGCATGGCAAACATTTTGCAGTTTTAATTGAAATAAAAACCAAAATGGCTGGACTTGTATAAAACTTTTCTTTATTTCACTTTGGCACGTTGTCGCTGTTGCAGTTTACAAAAGAAAGAGAACGCTTCACCTAAAGTTGGAGGAATATAATATACTTGAGCGGAGGAGATAAAAGGTACTAGATTATTTAATCATCATCTCCGATCATATATGGCGATTTCTTCCGCTTAGGGTGGTAACAGATAATAGTATTGCGCTTGAACACAGACTCTCCCCTTCCTGAGAAGAAGAGGGAATATTCGCAGAGTAGAGACCGACAAATTTTTAGCTACTTTTAGCTGTCTATTGTGGCGGTGTTAGTCGTTCCTTTTTGTTGACAGCATATTTCAAGTTTTACTGAACTGAACCCAGCTCCTTCCGCTTTCTATACTAGCTAATGCGTTAGTGACAGCTATAAGTTTAACACAATTATTTCAAGTATGATCTAGAAGGTCACTGTTAAGTCGTCGCCGAATTTGGTCTTTACATTAGCGGTCTTTCTAAAATCACATCCATATCCATAACACAGATGCATGGCATACCTTTTGCAGAGTGGATTCCATAATAGCACCCTGCATATAGCTCGTCTCTAGATGCTGTCATTTGAAAAAGATTCAGGGCTATCGTGAACAAAATTCTCCCTGAAACATTTCCCATTTTTCAAAAATAGCTATCGGCAATGAATTTCGAAAAGGGGAAAAAGTTTCCCCCGGAATAAATTGGTATCGTGAACAAAAATTCCCCGGGATTTGATAGAATTCCCCCCGGAATATTTCCTTCGTAAATTTGCAGGTGGAAATGCAAAATGTAAGCAGTTTCTATAGGAATAAATTTAAAGTCAGTTGGATTTTTTTAATTTGTTTCATTTTAACAAAGCAAATAAAAGTATGGCAGGATTGGTGTACTCAGTGTATAATAATTATTGAATGAAAAACGCGACATTGCCAACAGTTTCAAAGTTTGAAATCTGAAGGAACGTTAGAAAGGACTTCTGCGAATGCCGACTGTGCTAATTTAATCTCATGATTGGACTCCTGTCCAATAACCACCTTCTGCAAGGAACGGCAGACATGCACTTACCTTGACGAACGATGGAAAGATTAGCGAATGTTTTTTTGGCTGTTGAGAGATTGTCCCGGAGTTAATCCAGCAGATATTTAAACATTGGTTTATTTGAACCTTAGTACTACTGGTGAAATCTAATACCTGTGGTAACTTCAAGGGACAGGGTGTATCTCTGAAAGTTGTTCTGTTTAATCTCCCTTCATTTTTTTCCTGTTGTATTTCTTCCTCCACTAGCAATTGCTGTGAATTTTGTAACTTTAATATTTTCTTTTTTACTTCACTGAATTGAACACTTTCTTTAACTAAAGAAGGATAAATCCAATTTGCATATTTGCAATTACTAAGATTAACATAATTCCTCGGTTTAACACAAATTTGCAAAAAACTTCCAAATATGAGCTTAAATGACAACTGAATAAATCACAATTGACAACTGTCAATGCATTCGAACATATTTTCGAAAAATTCCAGGGGAAATAAATTCCGATGGAGATTTACGATAGGAGGAATATTTTCCAGGGAACAGAAAATGTTCGGGGGGAATTTTTCCCCCCGGAATTGCCAATAGTCCTGATTAAAGAAGACTGATGTTTCTGTATATTTGCTGCAGCTGAATAGGTCACCTTTCTTACCTAACAGTATCTATATTGGTCTTATCTGTAATATTGCTATCCTTAACTATGCTTAGTAAATTTGTCAAATTAATGATTTAGGGAACCCATAGGGCTACATTAGGAAAGGAGTGGTGTAAATATTATTTAAAAAATGTTTGCAGGTTACCTATATTTAAGTTTGTTCCTCAGGGGGACTCATTGAAATAACTGCTTTGTGCATGAAATTCATACATACATTGTATGTACATTTTGAATGCTCTCATAGGTAAGCACCTATACAGTTCTAATCCTCTATAGGATATCGATATACAATCCCTCTAGCTCTTCGATAAATCTTAAAGTAAAAGAATCGTTTTTCTTCCACCGGTATCTATAAACGCATACATAAATAAATAACTGGAGGACCGGTACCTATGGAAAAATGTTGATTGTAATGCCGACTCACTTCAAAGCATTCCAAGGACAATTTTAAAAGCAATACAGCACATCGAGGGAACACATCTCATCTACATACATCACCTCGTCATAAAAATGACAAAAATTCATCGCTCACTGGCAAACATAAGGCTCCTCCATATTAGCATATTTGTCAGAGGCTTTCAAGGGTTTAGACGTCTTCACAAAGTTCATTGATTTCTTCATTTACATTCCCACGCGCAAGGTAGGTCTGAGGCGAAAACACAAAAAGGCACTGCCGATGCCGAATACTTGCAGTCAGTGCTCGAAATCGAACGTTTCAGAATGTTGAAAGGCATAAAATAGATATGTAACGCGTATCCATAATTCATGCATCCATCGCTTTCACTCACTTTGGTGTAGCACTATACCTTATCTGAAGTAGTGAATTGTCTAGAGGGCTGGGGCGAAAGATGACGACTACGTCGACGACTGTGAATAATGACACTTCTGTAAAGTGCATTTGTTACTACGACAGGATGTGCGGATGAAATACTCTCGGTGCGAACAAATATCAGCGCGTTCGCATTTCCGCCAGCCTGAAGTAAGCTAAAACTAAAGTGAACCTCCCTGAGACAAAGGGGCAATCATCGTTAAATCGAAAAGAAATCAATTTTCGTGTCATCCTTGAGCGCTATACACATGTTGCTAAGCAGCAACTGGGTTAGGTATTTGCATGCATATCATCTCAGCACCTTTGGTATTTGCTAAAGGGATCTGCACCACTTTATAGACAAAAGGGCACAGAACTTGCATGTACAATGTTCATATGCTTTCCGACTTTATTTAGCTGAAGTGCAGGTATTCGGCGAAGTCTTTTAGTCAAGACAAGAAGAGAACATTATGCACACACGTGTGTGATGTGTATTCACAAGGACCTGTTTAATGAATGATGCACAAATCTGTGCATAACAAGGATTTCAATACAACACCCTTGTCTGTATGAAATCGGGATACTTAGAACACTGCATACATCAATTGAACAGCGAACTTGATGAGATACCAATCCAAGAGGAAATTTCATTAGAACGCTAGTAGGTGTAGTTTTTTTTTTGCGCGCGTATAAGTGTACACCCACAGCAACTATCGACCAAGTGATATCAAATAATTGATTAATGTCAGTTGTTCGAAAGAGGTTTTGGTATGCAAAGGCATAGTGGCTTTGAAAAAAGTATACAAATATGCTTAACACAGTTGTCGTCAAGAGTAAGTACCGGTCGGAAGTAATTAGGATTTGCTTAATTGGGGAATTAAAGAGAGAATGGTTTAATTACGTTCTTCCCTATGGGGATCTCATTGTAATGAAAATCTATGGCTTATGCGTGTACATGTGCTACGTAATAGATTTACATCCTCGCGGGGATATAAATTAATGGCAGGAATGTATTACACTAAGGGCAAATTGAATAAATTCTAAGGAACTTATATAGATAAACTTCAACATTTGGTTTTAAAGGTTTTGGATAGTGATACATCTGACAGGTCTTGGATAGCCTATCAGCCGTTTCAAGTGGCTATTAAAGCCTTTATCCGGAAGATGGAAAAAAATAGTTTCAGAGCATTCCTTCGTTGACGGGCGTAGACGGCATGAATCATGAATTTATTTGATTGCTTAGACGACGAATTTGATGAATATTAAAATCATACCTATTACACAGAGTATTTAAAAAAATTTTGAGAAACCCTCGAGGATAAAGATTTCTGAACTTTTATTATATCGTTTAACTTTATCCATGCTAAGTCAATACCTTTCATCGTTGGCGTTGAACTTCGCCAGCTGTGCGTTTTGTCCCCTCTCCTTTTCTAAGCTTATATGGACTATAATCTTACAGCAAAGTCTTGGCGAAAAACATTTCGAATTGGGAGATCTGAGGATAAGTCATTTGTTCTTCGCTAATGCCTTGGTCATCCTTTGGTCCTCTCAGACTGAACTTCAGCGCGCACTCGATCGGTTTGTAGCCGTTTGTGTTGAAGCTGAGATGAAGGTAAACGTGAACAAATCTGAAGTGATGGTCGTTTTCAGAACGCCTGTTGAAACAGGTGAAGAAGTATCTCAGGGTTTTATTCACGAGTAATGGAAGAAGCAATGCTGGAGTTTTCCTGTAAGATTGGTTAGGCTGCGTAAATTTTAAGACAGCTCGCGGTCATTTTGTTATTAGGAGGACTGAACTTGGTTGTCAGTCTTTTATTCTGTGTTTGTTCCAATTCTTACCTATGGTCATGAGGTTTAGGTAATGACCGAAAGAATAAGATCGCGGATACAAGTTGCTGAAATGCGATTCCTCCGTTGTATTGCTGGTTTGACTTTAGAGATTGTTATAGAAACACCAGAGCGGTCCATACTACAGTGGTTTGGTCATGTTAAAAGCATGTCCCCAACCAGGTTCCCACGACGCGACGTGCTATGGAATCCGTACCATCCGGAAGATAAACAAACAAACACTAGGTAGACCCAGGATGAGATGGTTACATCAAGTCCATAATATAATATGATGATATAGAGCAATAAAAAACATTATTGGCATTCGGTGAAACATATAGCGATGCCAGACGTCCCCCTTTTTCATACAAAAATGCTGTTCGTCCCCACTAATACAAACCAATGTCCCCCTTATTAAGTCAAAATTCAATATAAGAAAACATTCAATTGAAAACTTTGAAAATTGTACTTTCTTTTAATATTTTTAACAAGATTCTCTGTGAACACATCCATTTGAAGTGCAAGAAAACTATATTGCTTTTGTTTCTCATTAGTTTTTTAGTTGAATACTTATTTATTTACTTTTTATTTTATTTTATTTTTTCTCTTATATAAAGTAAGTACATAAATAATTCTGATGCTTTTTCCTAATACATGTAGAAATAAAATAAAGTATGGAGGCACCTACATAATATGTATCTAATGAATATTTTACATTAATTTGACAATAATGTTCAAAAATAGCCCTTTATGAACACTTGTCCCCTCCAGAAAACTCACGATGTCCCGCCTTTTCGTATTTTGTAATCTGGCATCCCTAGTCAAATATTAGTACCTGATAAATTTCTTATTCAACTTTTATCTGGTGGATAACGAACGTTGTGTCGGCTAACTACCCGGTACTTTATCCGGAACCTTCTAAACTGCTCCAAAATGTTCATAAAATGGAAAACATTCGTCTTCCGAAAATTTGCGCTTAGTACGGTCAGTTACAGGTCTAGATTGTGCGGAGATTGATAATTAGAATTAACTATAATAATGAATCACCGAGAGCTTTTAAATTATTATACCCTTTTTTAGGGATCCAACATTTCTTAAAATTGTGTAAATAATTAAAATGATACCTACATACTGTAATACTGTTAATAATTTTTTTTTTTCATTGAAAACAATGCCTTGTTAATTTTCCAATCTATTCAATGAATAGAAAAAGATTGAATAAAAATGAAGACATATTTTAAGATTTCAAGGAAACGAATATAAATGAATTCGCAAAAAAGGTATGTTGTAAAAAGGAAGCAATCAAGATTCTAGTCGTATATACAGTCAACTGCTTTCTTCACAAGGGCTTTCAATATATGTAAGGTTCTACCGAACCGGATAAACTGGACGAACCATGGAGATGGTTGCTGCTAGTACATCATGGGAAATCTTTACAGATCAGTTACGATAATAAAACCACAATGGTGCCGCTGAAGAATAAAGATTGCAGCAGACGGGCATGTAGTGTATGGAGGGCATACATATGTGTCCATAATGCGAGCTGGCTGGAGTAGAATATTATAGTAATGGCCCAGGTATATAGCGCCAAACCGTGACTTGCGATCCAGCAACTTTGCTGACATCAGCCGAAACACTCAGTCAGCCACTATAGCATATTCCTAAACCTCAATTGAGATTACTGTATATACCAACTAGAGTTGGGCAATTTAGTTCATTTGAGTGATCGATCAATTTAGTTCAAATCACGCTACTGAACTAGTTCGCTCATTTTAGTTCAATTTAGTTCATGGGGTTGTTGGATGCAAAGTATAAAGTACCCAAAGAACCCCTGTTGTAAGGGGTCGCCGACGCGATTCACATTCAAAAGCCACCTCGACAAATAGAGAAATAAAGTTGGGTCAAGCTGCCAATGAAACCGTATCGATATCTTGGGCACTCATTCCGTAAGTCAATCATCGCATGACGATGCCGTTTCGACGATAGCCTTGCATCACGTAACATTGAAAATTGCTATCGTCTCCACGACATCGTTTCTACGATCCAACATTTGCTTCTTGTAGCTCAATAATCGACAGACCACTATCGTCCAGACGATAGCGTTTGCACGATAACTAATTAAATTATTATTATTTGTTTATTTTGCTGACAATTTTAAGCTTTTTACAGAAATTTTAAAGCGAGCAATTGAATTCAGATTTTTTTACGATTTAAATTACATAATAACTCATTGTTATTTGTCAAGTGTCATTTATGACAATAACGATGACGTCTAGTCCTTTTTTCAACTACTGTTTGTGGGCTCCTGAAAGGTACCGAAAGTTCCCAAACTTTGTGCAAAATAAACGATGGTGGTAGAGTTACGTGAAGCAAATAAAAAACGGTCTCGTGCACTACTATCGCTCGCGTATACTGGCATCTTGATGTGTGGAGTCACCAAAGCTTGAATTCCCTCGAATTGTGTTGAGTCCATTCGCAAAAAATAGTGATAAAGTTTCGTCTCCTCAGCTTTGAATTTGGAGTTGAATCTTTCCTGCTGACAACGGGCCACCAGAACTCCTTCATCCAAACACTACGTCGTTTTTATGTCAATTCATCATCCTCGCAGTCTTCTAACACGTAGATTTAAAATAGTCGCAAGTGCAATATTTTGTTCCATTATCCGTACTGCAAAAAGAAAGGACCATACATTTTAATTTGTCTGACAATGTCTGACAACGGATAGACCAATTTTTCATATTCAAATATTTGACACAATTTTCAACCTGACAACGTTATCGGAATGTGAACGGACAATTTTGTGTTGTAAGATAGTTGGCTATTGTAAGCTTATTGTCAGTCATTGTCAGAGGATTGACATATCTGACAATCGTGTGTGCTTAGCTTTAGCTTATTCCGTTTGTATGAAAAGCATTGCGCGGTACTAATAATCATTTTTAGTGTCCAAGATAAATTTTACGAAGTCAAGAAAATGTCCATATAAAATTACTTATAGTGACCGTCAAAATATAATTTAATATAGTAATTTTAAGGTTAAAAATGATTATTGGTAAGTCCAATTGAAAATAATAACCGTGAACTAAATGAACTAGTGAACTAAGTGTGTGAACTTGGTTCTTAGCAATGCGCTCTACCGGAGTGGGTGCCTGGTTTATAGCAGATGGATCGGCAGAGGTGGAAACATTTGATGCTCTTTGAAACTGGGACTGGGTTGGTATTAGGCTTGTGTAGTTCACGAAATTCGTTTGTATGTAGGTATCTATTTAATTTACAATAAACCTACGGCTACGACTACAAAGCTAATGCTCCTACTTTTGTTTTTAGATAAATGCATGAAGTTAAAAAAATATGTGCAAAGCTGCAAGATTCGCAGAACGTTTGTATGTCTACGACAAAACAGCATAGAAAGTGTGGTTTCAACAAAAGATTAATACGCTATTCGGTTTCGGTGTCATTTGTATGAAATTTACCCAAACTATTTGTCTGGACTTGTCAGTCAGGGGTAAGTGTAAGGTTCTTATATTTTGTTACAGGTTTACTGCGGGCAGTTCTGGGTGGACTCCGGAAAGATATTAGCTCCGTTTTAGGGAAGTTTGTTTTAATTTTCCATTTTTCTGCTTATAGTTATAGCAGCAGGTTTCCGCCGGAGAAGTGAGCCCTGAGCTACTGATTATGTATCTATGATACTAGATTTTTTAACTTATAGACCAAGAGCCTGCAGTGGCAGTCATTTTTGGTTGTGAAAGGCAACCAAATGATTTGCACATTAATATTAAGCCTTGATGAAAGGGACTTTAAATTTTACCGTCTAACAGCATATCGTGATAGCTAAAGAGAATAACAGTACTTATGTATATCAAAAATGCCTTATTTTCCTAAAAACGGAATAATACCTAGGGGTAAATACTTGTGATTCAAGTCTTAAATAATAATACAAACAGAACCCCTTAAATAGTGATATATCGATCCCAGCCATTTTGAGTGTCGCCAAGGTTTTGCCAGATTAACTCGAAGTTTGTACGAAATTCAAATTTTGATCAATTTACGTAACACACAAACATCTATGGGTAAAATCTAAACCCATAATGAATAAATTCCGATGAAAATATTTCCCTTGTCAGCAATGTAAATCAAATTGCTGAATGGGAAACATTCCGGGGGAAATATTATACCTGTGCCGAGTTTTCATTTGTGTATGTGAAATATATCCATTGACTGGGGACTTTCAGATCAGTACAGGTTACGTAATAACTAAATTGGGGTGGTAGGGACATTGTACTGACAACATCCTCCGGATCAGTATAGGTTAATTAGGGTGCGGATGCTGGGGGAATGGGAAACGGGGGTATAGGAACTTCGGATCTACTCGGTCATTGCCGGAGTTGACCTCCGACAGCCACGTTTTTGACATGGACAGTTATGTAGGTGTGTTGCATGTTCGCGTGTGAGCTGTAGGCGTAATTTGTTTATAGTCACCCCTATCGCGAATAAAATTTCCCCCGGAATGTTTCCCATTCAGCAATTTGATTTACATTGCTGACAAGGGAAAAAATTCCATCGGAATTTATTCGCGATACCCCAAAGTATAACGAATGCCGATATAACGAATGATCGATATAACGTACACTTTTTTCAATTTCATTGGTGTCTCTATATAACGTATGAAAAAAATGGTTGACATTCGATATAACGAATGTTTCTATTATACATATCTTTAGTGAAGAAATATGTACACACATGTGTAGCCAGGACGTGTAAAGCAACTCTCTAGATTGTGAATGTATCCCTGCATACCAAAAGTCAGTGTATGTCTATGTATGCATGTTTATGGGCCTGTCGTAAGACTGTTAGGTTAGCTACTACGTATAACTTTTTGTAATTGCGCATTACTGCTATGTATGTATTTGCACTCACAATGCTTTCGGTTTGCAAGTTTATTCTTGTTTGCCTGGGGCCCATACGCATTTGGTATCCACATAATGCATCTTTGTTTCGAGTAAGAACGAGTGGGGTATATTCATTTAGTTGGCGCGTCGGGGTTTTTTCTTGTTCTAATAGTTCTGTCAAATTGGTAAAAATATATTTCACTCGCAAACGCCTTCCTAACAAGTCTTCAGGAAAAAGCAGCGTTCAAACTTCACGAAAACAAAGGTTTTTTTTTGTGATTTATTTTTAAAAAATTAATGATAGTATCCAGACTTTTTTACTTTTTACTTTGAAAAGTTTATTTTTTTTACTTTAGGAATAAATGAAATAAAACGAATGAATAGAAACAATATTTGTACATTTTATTTAACGTTTCGTACAAGTAAAATGTGCTCGATATTACGAATTTTTCGATTTAACGAATACACCTGGACATTATATCATTCGTTATACTGGACCACCACTGTAGTTCTTTTTATTTTTCTATTATTGCACATAGGCGGCCACCTCCTGGGGCCTATAACACAGAACAACAAGTCAACAGGTACTTGTAGAATTATGTTTGTTTAACAAGTGTAGATTTAAGGCGTAACACAACAAAAACCGTAACAATTGTTAAAACCTGAAAATTTCCCTCGATTTTTTCAATTAGTTCAACAAGTAAGTCAGTATTGCTGTCCCCCCATCGGCACTCAAAGTTACACCGAAGTTGGTTAGTTCGCAATGTTTGTGACAAACCTATAGAAGCGAATGTGCTGCAATCAGCGATGCCAAACCTAGCTCAATTGTGAAATTCTAGCACTGTAAATTGACCTTTTAGCACTGTGTTTAATTTATATTTTCAAGCATTACACATTTAATGAATGCTGTAATACTGTTTTTCTGTGAAAATTTAGTTAATTATTTAAAACTTAAATTTTGTTTCAGTATTTTGTACGTCAAAAACGTTAAAACAGTGTAGATATATACTAAAGTCGTTTGGTCTGGCCCTAAACTAGCCCTGAAACCACATTTCTGGCTCTAAATCACATTTTTGAGTTGGCATCGCTGGCTGCAATTATATAGTTTTTTTTAGTTTATATTAGCCTCGTTGAATAAGAATATCTCACCTGCAGCTTGTGCAATTATTTCCCAAATGCGTCAAATAAATGCTGTTACTAAAAACGTATCTTGAAAAATGTCTAACATCTCGAAATAAGCCTTATAACGACAATATAGAAGCTATATCCTATTAAGCTTAACAAATTGGGCCTTATACAAGTTAAATTATTTTTAGTTGGGATAATTTTACTCACTGTTAACGTCACGTATAACATGGTACTAAGATCCTGTCCCAAACCAATGTGATTCTATTAATATTTTCTTCCTAACTTTTGCTTGTTTAATTTTAACAAGTCGATCAACGTCGGTTAAAATTAACCAACTTTTTAACAGATCCATTCTCTTTTCTTTAGACACTTGTTGTTTCCAGTTACAGAAATGGTAAAATTTATCAAATTTCCCACTTGTTGAAATGTTCTAAAACAATTGTTGAAGTGCCAGCTGACTTGTTATTACGTGTTACACAAATTTCTAACAGTTGTTGAATTTCACTTGTTTAACAAGCACTTGTTGTATTTTGTTATAGGCCCCTGTTCTTCCAATGTTGCCTGCATTTGAAACAATCTGTCCAAATGGCGTGTCAAGGCCATACATCATACTTTTGCAGTATGCGACATACACTAGCGGCTGGTACACGAATGACGTCGGCAACCACTATTTACATCGATCCACTTGCCATGAATCGTAGAGCAATTGCTGCTCAGGCAATTTCTAATGATTACTGGTAAAATCGTGAATAAAAACTATTACCGACTAAAACTTAAATTATATAAAATATGTTAACCGTGAGTGTTGGTGCTGCAATTCGTCCACGTTCGAACGTAAAAAAACGTTACTCTGGACAACTGAAATCGTCGAAAAAAATCCACATGTATTTACTGTATTCCATTGTAGCATAATAATAATATGGTAGAAGCGGCGCTCAGATCAACGAGTTGCCATTGCCACCCCTTCTTCTCCATTTCTCGATGTCGTCATCGAAATTGTTGAACCAATTATCCCTATCAAAAATGAAATTCATTTTCTAATCAACTTCATTATAGACGATGTATTTACTTTTTCACACAAATAGGCAAGGGCTGAAGCAATGAAATCGATCTAATTCAGGTACTAACGGCATTAGACTGCTGATTTTGAGGGCCCAGCTAATACCGAGTACTAACTAATACTCGGTACCAAATTCAGCTTTGTACTTCGTGAAGAAATGACTTTTGGTCTAATACTGGTACTAGCGCTAGTACTTTGTGAAGAAATCGGCTGTAAGTGTAATTAGATGCGATGACAGTCTGCGTATGCTTTGTGGGGCCGGCATGTATTTGATGATAATTCTTTAAAAGTGCTTAAGTACTGAAAACGACTTAGGCGTACATCAATAATTCAAATCCACTCTATTGTGCGTTTTGTTAATACTGTGCGTACAATGTAAATGAACCCCAGTGTCATGTTTTGTATGACACTTTACTGCGCTGGCCTTAAAAGAGTGACCTTGGGTTCTGGTTCAGCCTGGGTTGCGTATTAGTGAAGCGGGGAGAAGCATGAATCTAGATTAATTGATTTCAGTTGCTTTAAACGGAGACTCAATTGTGACAAAATTATTAACCAAAGAAACCACCGTTTCACTGATTCAATTATTGAAGTGTTAATTTTGTTTTTATTTTGCGGCTTGTTGTTTAGATTTAAGCTAGATTTTTGGTATGAGATAGTTATGTGTGGACAATGTGTTCAATTACCTGGAGTTTTATAGTGGGATGGGGACCACCAAGATTTTTTTATTAAAATAAAAGCAAAATTAGAAACGCGGAAAGAATATGAGTGCTGTTTCGAGACCACATCCTGTTCTGGTTCAATCGTTTTGTATTTAAATTTCGGGTTTCTTTTTATTATACATACCAATTAAACGTATGTGTAGTGTATGTGTAGTTGATAAGGTATGTGGCCTTAGGGTTGTTGGTAACAAATTTAAGTATTTGCGAGTAATTGTGTGTGCGTTTGGGATGATAATTTGATTTGTTATCTTTTTCCTGTCCACATTTATGTATCTAGAACTTTAGATTGGATTCAAGAGAGACTTTTGATTTTCAACACATTTTGTATTCAACGAGTTGTCTAGATAGCTAGATAGATTAGTTGATATTTATAATGGAAGCTGAACAAAATACGTCAGTGAATTCCTGGAGTAGGTATAGGTATATATGTAAAGATTCTACTAGACTGAATGATAGTGTAAATATATTTTTTTTACACGTTTCCGGCACTTACATAAACCGGAATTTTGTGACACATTTCATATTGTCATTTAAAGTCAATGAACTTCAATTCGCGAACTGCAGGCAATTTGAATGAAAACGCGTTGTAGACTAAAATGAGGAAACATAATGCCCATTGACATAATATTAAGATTAGGTTAGAGGTTGGGTCCATTAAAGATAAGTAAAAAATGTTAATGACATACGGATGAAGGTGTGGAGAGTGGCCAAAGGGTATCCGCTTCTGTCTCGTGTATATCCGATTTGTAAAAAGAATTAATAAACAAAATGATTAATGACAAACAAATTTGTTGTCATATTAATTGAAATCAAAAGAATTGCTTGGATAAAAATGAAGATTTTTGTTTTAATTTTAACGATTTTTATTAATTTATTTTTCCATTACATAAAAGGGTTTTCCAAGGTCGGGCAGACTTTGACAGTCGAGTAATACGTTCAAATAATGAAAATGTATTGTCAAAATAATATGTAAATTGTAGATGTTCTCTTGTGGCAACGATGCGCACGTTGCGTCTATTTTCCGACGAGGACCAGTTTTACTAGATCGTTGGAAATTTGCGTTTTCATGGGAAATTCGATGGAAGGAAACCGGCTCAATAAGAAAAAAAATATTGTGTTTCAGTGTAATTCCTTGGGAAATTTAATTTCAACCTCAGATACTTAGTACACAATGTAGGTACCTACTCTCTTTGAATTTTGTTTATCTAAAGTGTTATATTTTAAGAGCTAGCTATAGAATTTTCGACAATAATTGTGTTTTTAAACTCATCATAAAATAACAACTCATAAAATAAACTACAGCAATGTAATGCTGTCATCCAGTTTTTGGCAATCCATTCGAGAATTTGTGGCTCCATTTCACCAATAAAATGTGTGTTAGCCCTCAAGCCCTGAATAGTTTGTGTTTTATTGGTAATGAGAATTTACAAGTTGTCAGCAAGTTAACGGCCTCATGGACAATCGCGACAGATGACAGGTGACAATTTGTTAACTGACAATTGGGTAAATGTAAATTTGTAGAATTGTCGGAAAATAGCTATCGGTTTTCTGCCGGCAGAAATCATCTCGTGTGCGGAGGCCCGAATTGTCAGGAATTTTTCGAGAATTGTCAGGAATTTTCTGACAAATTGGTATTGAAATTTGTTTTCTTGGGACAGATAAAATTTTACAATTTACAATTTTGATGTAATTGACAATTCCAGCAGGCGCTTGAGTTTCGGTTAAGTATTGATAGTAAAGTGACAAGGATGATTTAAAATGCAATGCCCAGTTGCACAGTCCGAGTTTAAACTGAAGTTTAACTAAACCTGACCGAGAGTTTAAACTTTTGGTTTAACTCGTTCAGTTTCACAGTACAAACTAATCTGCCAGTTAACTAAACGTAGTTGTGGAAGCGCAGAACAATTTTCCTTAAGGGGATATTTTTCTACCAGCGCACTTTTGACCAATTAAATGGTTATTGCTTTTCTCTACTTTATCTATTTTACCATTTGTAAATAAAAGAAAATGTGTGCAATATTATTACATTGTGTCATTTGGTATTAACGAAGTGAATTGATTTATTTTCGACACATGTTTGAATTAATTAATTATTGCAGTAATTATTATTTCTTTTTTTTTCAATAATAATATCTAGTTGTTGAAATGTATGTGGCATTCAGACGGATGCGATCACAGGTACTGCTTCTTGCAACTCGCTGGGTTTTTACCACATCCAATCACCCGTCACCAGTAAAATATTGAAAGGATTTTATGAGCCTCTAATTAGGGTCATTGTCTGGTAATAGGTAGGCGCAAAGTTGTTTGCTGGTGTTTCTACGAAAATCTGCGCTATCTTGTTCTGGTTTTACTTTTTTTTAAACAAAAATGTAGGTAATCGAGATCTGTATACAATAATGGTATGAACTCCGAGACATGTGTTCAAAATCGGACAAACAAATTGCATTGTAAAAAGAATAGAGTGGGTAGTGTCTTGTTTCAGCCAAAACAAAATGTGAAAGATTTGAGTATGTATAGAAATATATTTTGTTCGCGAAGAATCTAAAGAAATCACTAGTACATTACAAAAAAATAATCGTCATTTCCACACACGAAAAGAAATAATTTGTATTGAAAAAACCTCAATACAATTTACGCTTGTCTACATTATGTTTGGGCTAAGATCTACCTGATGTTCACTTGAAAAAAGGCGTTTTCATTGAAAAATACATACATTATATTGGTTGAAAATCTATTAAAATTTTCTGATGATATTTTTTAACAGTGGGTTTATGTTGGAACTAATCATAGCTCTACTTTTCACTCATATAAATTCAAGAAGTGCAGCACCCAAACAATTCTGTTCTCTCTCTCTATCTCTCTGTATGAAATAGCAGCTGTCAAAATAAACCTCAAAATGCTAAACGAAAGTTTAAACGGCAGAATGCAGGCGTTTAACTTAAACCGAGAGTTGAACTCCACTTTGGGTTTAAACGAACACAGTGAAACCGAAAATTTGTTGAACGAAGGTTTAAACCGAAAGTTATTTGCATTACTGTGTAGCCTGAGTAGATAGTATATTATAGAAAACTAGTTGGTTGTACCCGCTTCCACAAACCAGTAAGAATAAACCGCCGACTTCCCGTACACCTACACGATTCCCCCCGGAAAGAATTTCCCTGTCTGTGAATACGTGTAAATGTCAAAATTAATGGCGGCAATGTTTTTCTATGCAATACCATGCGACCAGGATTTTTCAAGTATGCGTGCGTTAATGGCGCCCCTTTGATTTTGTACAGCACCAATACATGAAAAATCCTGGTCTCGCCGGCAGCTTGTAGGCAAAGTCCGTTATGTGGGAGGAGTCGACGGTCTATTCTTACTGGTTTGTGCCCGCTTCGCTGGGTATGCAAAGTAATATTTGATAAACAAATTGATTTTATTTAAAGAACTTCTTTGAAAACTACATTGCGTGTAAATTGTCTCTGGTTAATTAATAATCTTCCTTGCTGTGGATTAGATTCAATATACACCTTCTTTTGTCTTGCAACTCTTGATTGTGATAAAGCCACATACAGTTGGCCGTGTGAAAATACTCCGGTCTTCAAATGCATGCCAACGTGATCAAATGACTGGTCTTGAGCCTTGTTTATTATTATAGCGTATGCTAGAATTTATCGGAAATGAAATCATTGTGGTAATTCATGCTCTTATCAAATTTCGTCCAGGCTCTTCCACAATCAATCGAGTTCCATTGCAGTCCTTTTTTAGGGTTCAAGTTTTTCAGCAACATGATGATGACACCTTGCTTAAGTACACCACATGAGGTGGCTTGCTGGATGGAGTTTGCTGATTGAGGAATTCAACAGGGAAATTTAGTGCATCATTTGGATCTTCAGTCTTCACTGATAACAGAATCGCTCCTATTCATTTCTAATGTCTGCACATTTGTCAGCGCGGCAATGACTCGTTCTGAAAGTTCCTGCATTGACTTTTGCAGCAGATCGCCAAAAATTGTCTTAATTAGGTTAGGTTAGGTTAGGTAAGGTGGCTGTCCCAAAGGGGACACACTTAGACCATAGTTTTGGTCCATTGTGATACCACAGAAGGGGGGGGGGGGGAGTCGGCCAGAACGGGCGTTACCCTGGGAATTCTTTTGCTACTTGCGAATTTGGGTTTCCTACCTAGTTGAGAGGTTTTTGGTAGTGACTGAGGCAGTCGGAGTTTTTGAAATTTTCATCACCTGGTTACGGCTTGGTCTTCGGGTCAAGGTGGAGAGCAGCCGTAACGGTCTGCCCCCTGCCTATTGCCTCTGACGGGTCCTCTAACTATCGAGGTGGGATTGGTTGGTGTGATCAGCTCCTCCATTTGGCGGTTAGTCTTCAGAAACAGCAGAGGGTGACCGAAACAGTCTAACCCCCCGCTAGTAGCCTCTGACAGTTTGTTACTAAGGAGGGTGGCTGGTGCAGATAAGATAAGAAATACTGCGGCAAGAGGAATCGACAAAAGGTGACCGAAACAGTCTAACCCTCTGCCTATCCCAGCTGACGGAGTCTGAAAGTTCATCGTGTGAAGGTAAAAAATTTGACTGGCGTGGCCAGCTCTTACCTTTGGCGGTCAGTCTTCAGAAACAGACAGGGGGTGACCGAAACAGTCTAACCCCCCGCTAGTAGCCTCTGACAGTCCGTTACTAAGGAGGGTGCTGGTGCAGATCAGATAAGAAAGACTGCGGCAAGGAATCGACAAAAGGTGACCGAAACAGTCTAACCCTCTGCCTATCCCCCCTGACGGAGTCTGAAAGTTCATCGTGTGAAGGTAAAAATTTGACTGGCGTGGCCAGCTCTTCCCTTTGGCGGTCAGTCTTCAGAAACAGACAGAGGGTGACCGAAATAGTCTAACCTCCCGCTAGTAGCCTCTGACAGTCCGTTACTAAGGAGGGTGGCTGGTGCAGATCAGATAAGAAAGACTGCGGCAAGAGGAATCGACAAAAGGTGACCGAAACAGTCTAACCCTCTGCCTATCCCCTATGCCGGAGTCTGAAAGTTCTACGTGTGAAGGTAAAAATTTGACTGGCGTGGTCAGCTCTTCCCGTTGGCGGTTAGTCTTCAGAAAACAGACAGAGGGTGACCGAAACAGTCTAACCCCCCGCTAGTAGCCTCTGACAGTCCGTTAATAAGGAGGGTGGCTGATACAAATCAGATAAGAGAGACTGCGGCAGGGGAGAGCGACGAAGAGTGACCGAAACAGTCTAACTCCCCGCCTGTCTCCTCTGACGGAGTCTGAAGATTCGACGTGTCAAGGTGGAAATTTACTGACATGGTCAGCACTTCCCATTGGCGGTTTAGTTTTCAGAAACACACGAAAATGGGTGAGATGTGTGTTGCTAATCAATGAAGCCAATTCGACTTTGTAACAAACTTGCTGATGCCGCAAATATCTGTACGGGACAAATCGCTCAGGTCCTCAAAGAAGTAAGCCCCTAAGGTAGCCATGCGTAAGGTGGCAAGAGCCGGGCAGGAGCAGAGGAGGTGAATGGTGGTCTCCTCTTCCTCCTCGTCCATGCAGCTTCTGCAGAAATCGTTGTAGGGTGCTCCCATTCTACGGGCGTGTCTACCTATCAGACAGTGTCCTGTTAGTATTCCTACGACGGAGCTAATTTTGCTTCTATTAATACAAAGGAGTTGTTTTGTTCTTCTGACATCTAATTTTGGCCAGATTTGTCTTAATTAAGTCTCCTGTTAATATAATTTCCGTGGGAATTTCAACAACGTCGTCTTCATACATTTCTGCTACCCGCGGCAATTTTGCAATAATGAGAAGACTCATATTTTAATAGCCCTCAGGATTTTGTCCACAGAGATTCCTTCACGATCAGTTAGTTTTCTCTTTTATATTTAAATATCGCGAAATAAAATTTCCTAAAAGTACCTGAGGAGCAGTTAGTAAATCAGTGATCTTAAAATTCGTAGCAAAGTACATATTGCCTAAAAACGGTTTCTGTTTTTTTTGTATCTATTGATTTAGAATTTAGATTTATGAGTATAAATAATATTTTACTTCTTTTTACTTCTTTATTATCAATGTACAAAGTTTCATATTGATACGACAAACTCCTTCGTGAGTTATGAAAAAGTTATCATTAAAATCATTGCCAATAACTCGAGCCCAAAGCAAAATACCTAAATATTTCTTATATAGAGTACACAAACCGAGTTTGAAGTCGATCGGATGAAAAATAAAAATGTTCCCCGTACAAACTTTGACCCCCTAAGAAGGGTTGGTTTTATTTGGCAATTTCCTTTTGAAAACACTTGCCGAGCATTACTATAGTAGAGTTTGAACTTTGAAGAAAATTAAAATATATGAAAAATAGGCGGTGCGTATTTGAATAATGAGAAAACACAAACATTGAAAATTTATTCAAATACCCACCGCCTACTTTTATTTAAAATAAGAAAAATAAGAAAAGTAAGGAGCGTTACAGAATCAGTAAGGGTAAATATATCTGTGGTGTTTGGGAGAAATCTGATAACTCCAAAAATTTATTTTTTATGTTACGACTACTGTTTTGAACCTTTTGGGCTATATTTTCATTTACGTTATTATGATGGCTGTAGCATCGCTAGAAATAGATGTAATCATTTGGTTCAAAGATGATAAGTGTCTGTTCTTTATTTTCAATTTGGTACTAAACTGTAAAGTGAACTTATCATGTTTGTACCAAACAATAAAAGAAATGAGCGTTAGGAAAATGCTGATAAGTGCCATGTACTAAGTTGATACCAAGCTACTGACCCTAAAAATAATAATTGTGTTGTGCTACTTCCTTGTAGTGTTCGTATCGGACAATTTAAGAACTAATAACATGTAAGGCGAAAGTATTGCACAGTGAGGAGCTGATGAGATTTATTCTTGCTTGTTCAAATTCATCATGATAGTGTAGAAAAGCTTTTTCTATAATCTGATACGCACGTGGTATGCTCTGGACAAAATCGAAATACATAATAATATTAGGTTAGGTTAGGTTAACGGGTTGACAGAGCAGTTATAACCTGCTGTGCCACACTTAGGTCCTTGTGGACCCATTGTGATGCCCTTTTTTGATGGGGGTTAACCAGTGATGTTGGGATGGTTAGCCTCGTGTCCCTTCTTCTAGTGATTACTCGACGCTGTCCAGCCATCCTGATATCCTCAGAAACCTGTAAAGATCAGAAAGTGAGACATTAGAAAGTTCTTGTAGGTCATGGAAGTAATGACTTCCAAGTGTTCTGTTCCTCAAGTGACAGAGGCTCGGGCAGTGACAGAGGAAGTGAGGTGTATCCTCATGAACCTCTTCGTCTCCACATCCTCTACATATATCGTCATCTTTGAGATTTAGTTTCATTGTATGATTTCTTAGGAAGTTATGACCCGTTAGAGCCCCTACCAATTTAGACAGCGATGACCTGTCAAACTGTAGAAGTTTGATGGTTCGGCCACTGTCGTATTTTGGCCAAAGCTTCCGTGATACTTCGCAGGTAGCTAGTCCCTTCCACCTGTTGTTGGTTTTCATGCGAATTTTATTTTCCACTCTCTCTCTAAGATTACAGAGTGGTGGCTTAATCGACTGCAGTGCCAAATCATGATCCATTGCAGACCCGTTTCTCGCTAGTTCGTCGGCCCTCTCATTGCCGGCTTTGCCACTGTGCCCAGGGACCCAGCAGAGGACCGTGGAGTGCTGCGAGCAGAGAACCTTAAGCTCTTCGCGGCAGCGTTGAACTAACTTTGATTTTATTTCAATAGCAGAAACTGCTTTAATAGCCGCCTGGCTGTCAATGAAAATGGTAATATCATTTTTTGGTATTGCCAACAATGACACCTTACGGGCCGCTTCCGCGATTGCCAGAATCTCTGCTTGGAAGACACTGCTGTTGTCAGGAAGCCTGATTGAACAGTGTATATTTAATTCCTCGGAGAAGATGCCGGCACCGGTTCCACAGTCCATCTTCGATCCATCTGTGTAGATGGATATCGATTTCCTCTTTGTGGGTTCATCTGTGTTCCATTCATCTCTACTCGGGAACGAGCAAGAGAATGGTCTATCAAAGTTTAGATGTGGGATCATATAGTCAGAAGTGACATTCCCAATGTATTTCCCTAGAATCTGTGAGTGACCAAAGTTGCTCACGTTCCAAGTACCCGTTTGACTAATCCTTAAGGCACTTTTGGTAGCAGATTCCTCCATGTACAGGTCTAGAGGAGTCAGATTGAGAATTGCCTCCAGTCCAGCCGTAGGCGTGGTTCTCATCGCACTGGTTGTCCCTATACATGCTAGTCTTTGTATTTTTGTCATAGACTTGAGATTGGTCGCCTTGCCCGCGGCTTGCCACCAGACTACGCTGCCATATGTGAGTATAGGCCGCACGATTGCCGTGTACATCCATAGGATTGTTTTGGGGTTTGGTCCCCAACTCCTGCCAAAGATGCGGTTACATGCGTAAAAAGCATTAGCTGCTTTTTTCACTCTTTCATTGACATTCGGCTTCCAATTAAGTTTTCTGTCTAAAATCATTCCTAAATATTTCGCCCTATCTGTCACCTTTAGAGGTATTCCCTCGAGAGCTGGTGGCTCGAATAGTGGTATTATTCTCTTGTTTGTGAACAGGACAAGCTCAGTTTTCTGGGGGTTAACCCCAAGGCCGCATTGCTTTGTCCACGTATTGAGTACTCGTAGTGAGTTTCCTAGTAGCTCGCTTATGGTCGGTAAGAATTTACCTTTTGCAAGCAAGACTACATCGTCTGCATATGCAACTACCGTGGTACCCATGTTATTGAATTTCATTAGTATCTCATTCATGACAAGTACCCAGAGTAAGGGGGAGATGACCCCTCCTTGTGGAGTGCCTCTCGAAGCGGTTACTCTAAGGACCGTGTCACCTAGTTTCGCGTTGATATTTCTTTCACTAAGTAAATTAACAATCACATTAGTGATAGATTGGTGAACGTTTAGATTCTGTAGTGCCCTTTTTACTGCGCACGTTTTAACATTATTAAAGGCTCCTTCAATGTCTAGGAACGCAGCTAGCGTATATTCTTTGACTATTAATGACTTCTCTATAGTGCTAACGACCTCATGCAACGCGGTTTCCACCCCTCTGCCCTTGATGTAAGCGTGCTGAGATTTGGAAATCGCGCTGTCATCCAGTCGACTGCGTATAAAGACGTTCATTAGTTTTTCAAAGGTTTTCAACATAAAGGATGTTAGGCTTATCGGCCTGAAATCTTTTGCGGTAGTGTGACTCTGCTCGAATAAAAAGTCTTTTTAAGACCGGCGTAATAATGGTCTTAGCTTTCTGGAGCATGATTGGGAAAATCCCGTCGCCTCCCGGGGATTTGAACGGGGAGAAAGTGTCAATTGCCCAGTTTAGTTTATCTTCAGTAATAAGTTCTTCTGGAACTGTTGCTGTTGCGTTATCGAATGTAGACTGGTTTGTCTGATTCGTAGTGCAACCTGGAAAATGAGTCTGTAGTAGCAGACTGAGAGTCTCTTCGCAGGATTGCGTCCAGGTTCCATTAGTGTCTTTGATGTATCCCGGAACTGCGGATTCTTTGCACAGGATCTTCCTAAGTCTAGCCGATTCTGTAGTGCTTTCTATGTCGCTACAGAACGTGCGCCAGGCAACGCGTTTAGCACTAATTACGGCCTTTTTGAATCTCCGCTGGCCAGCTTTATATAGGTCCCAGTCTGTCTGGGAGTTCGTAGTCTTAGCCAAATTAAAGAGGGCTCTGGTTCTCCTACGGATTTCGAAGAGGTCCTTTGTCCACCAAGGTGGAAACTTCCTATTCTTTATTGTCCGTAAAGGACATGCCCTATCGTATGCATCATTAAGAATTTTGTTCACCAATTCTGTCGTTGCATCGATTTCCTCAGGCGAGCCTATTTTTTGTTGACTGAGTTTCCGACTATTTTTCGCTACTTCAGATAAGAATCTTTCCCAGTTAGTCATTCTGGGGTTTCTATATTTACCTAACGGAGCAACTTTTTCATCGATGAGGAATTCTATAGTTCTGTGATCTGAAAATGATGGTTCCGTAGAAACCCTCCATTCCCGCACAGTAAGAGAGTGTGAGTTACTGTAAAGAGTTACATCAAGGACCTCACGCCTATTCCTAGTTATAAAAGTTGGTTCGCTGCCAACATTAGCTATAAGTAAATTGTTTCTTATAATAAATTCTAAGAGGGACTCACCTCGGTCATTAGTGTCGGAGCTACCCCAGAGCGTATGATGGGAGTTGGCATCGCAGCCTAGAATTAGATCCCATTTCTCACGTTCTGCAGCTCTAACCAGTGAGGTGGTTAGTTCGGAAGGTGGACTATCGGCTTCGTAGGGCATGTAAATTGCCGCCAGTATCAGTGCGCTCTTTCCCGCCCTGTCCCATTTAACCGCTGTTTGATCGGTATCGCTGAGGCTAGGTAAAAGAAAAAGTTCAATCTGTTTTCTGGCGACAATACATGTACGAAACTTACCATTGTCAGATGTACTGCTATAGATATGCAGGTCTTTTGAGCTCAGCCCTCGTATTTTCCCCCGGAAGATCCAGGGTTCCTGTACCAGAGCGACGTCGATTTTCTTGGTCTCCATAAGGATGACCAGATTGGCGCTGGCCGCCTTACTGTGATGAAGATTTATTTGTATGATCTTCATCACGGGCAGTCGCTTCTTCTCCTCTGCTCTTTTGATTTGCCGCCACCAGCCTGAGTTTGCAGCGCGTTATGCCTACGCGGACCTTAAACTCTTGCTTGCGGAGTAGCGGCAGTGATTTGTGGCTCAGGAGTATCGTCACGTCCATCCCATTCTCAGTGTACTCACTCGTTTCCAGGACTTTCCACTCCCTGCTTTGAAGTTCCGGGTTAAGGAATTGCAGGTTGCGTTCTATCCTTTCGGCGGGTAGGTACGGTCCTCGAACGTGTATTCGGCCTTTTGGTCTGGTGATATTGAGGATCTCCTTCCTATCAACAACACGCAGGTCGGCATTTGGCCAAGGCGCGTTAGTGTTGGTAACGAAGGTCTTCAACCATTCCATTGTTTCTTTGTCGTCACATTGCATGACCTTGAATCCCTTAAAGGTGGTTAGCTGTCCAAACAATGGAATTACGCCAGCCGCCTTTACGATAGCGTCATTGACACCATCCAGGATTCGCTCCTCTTTTGGAGACTCCAGGAACATTCTCAGATTTGGACGCATCCTTATCTGGGACAGTTCCAGGTGGCTTGGGATCGGTCACAGTCGAGATGAAAGGCAAGAGGCATTTCGCCCTCGCTGCTTCCAATCTCATGCCGGCTCCTCCAGAGGCACGCGCCCTAGGCTTGCTCAACTTTGTTTTGCTAACTGACAGAACCTTTTTAGAGCAGCCAGGTGTCTCCTCAGCTTTGGACGAATCCTTGGCTGAGCTGACGCCCGGTTTTTCGGGTTTTGACCTACTCAAGGCGGAAGGCAAGAGGCATTCCTCCCTTGGTCCAGTCATCTTCCCTTTGCTTATTGGGTTTGTCCTTCTTTCGGGCAGAATCTTCCTAGAGCAACCAGGAGTCTCCTCGGCTTTGGACGAGTCCTTAGCTGAGATGACGCTCGGTTTTTCGGGTTTTGACCTACTCAAGGCGGAAGGCAAAAGGCATTCCTCCCTTGGTCCAGTCATCTTCCCTTCTCCAGTCGGATTCTGCTTTCTACTCTGTTGGCTGCTACGCCACGCACCGACGGTAGACTTCATCGTCTCCCGGGCCCTAGCTAACATAGTCGTCTCCCCTTCCGTTAAGGAATCAGGGGTACGTCTCCTAAGCCTATTGAGCAGCCGACGTGCATTCCTACGCATTTTTAATGGGTCTTCTATTGTAGGCGTACTGGACAGCTTGTTGCTTTCCACCACGCTCGCCGCAATGACAACTGAGGCTTCGGTTTTGTCCAAACATTCAGTGTCCTTTGGCTTACCTGGTTTATCCACAACAGTAACTGCGCTGTCCAAGGTCGAGTCTGCCTCTCCCGGTGAAACAATTCTGTCCTCTTTGTCTGCTTCTTCTTTCGCAGGGTCAGATGCAACAGACCCGTGCCCCGATAGGCTAAGGCATATCACAGGCATTGGTGGTCGCATAAGAACTCCCTCGCTCGAAATTCCTGGAGAGACAGCCTTCGGTAGGGTGTTAGCACAGGGCTCATCACTTTCCAAAGCCTGACTTTCCAAGAAGTCAAGAGCATTTTGAAGCCGTCGTCTGTCAGTGTCTCCTAGTTGATGTCTTTTCTGCAGCTTCTTTATTGTCATTTTGCAGTTGACAACTCTTTTCCTAATCGAAGCTGTAGAAGATATGGAGAATTTTGATGAGCTGGCGATAGAGCGGTTGTCATCTTCCTCAAGAAAGAGTTTCTCAAGGCCGAGGTCAACCGTTCCCTCGCTTCCCCCAACCGAAGCAGCTTTACTAGTTGACGGTTCTTGGAGTAAGAAGTTCTCTTCCTCCTCCGTCATGTTCATCGTCTGAGAATCGGCTTTCCTGAAGGTCATGGTGCCCGATTCATTTACACCAGTCCCTTTGCTTGTTATTGTTTTGTTTAATTGATCAATTTTGGACCCACGAGTAAGGGGGAAGGGAAGGTCGTTCTGTACTCACCCCCTGTATACAGAAAAGGGGAATTAAATTGAAACTAGAGGTCCCCAGGTATCTAGAGTTCACCGCTAGAAGACACATAACATGGTGCCATACATCCCATGGGCACGGTTGTTCACCCGGGATTACGGGTTTTATCGAGTTATTCCCCTCTAGATCCGTTATATTTCGTTCAAAGCAGTGGCACCTCGTGCAGGATGTGGCTCTTCACCACGTATAACGGTCTTAAGCTATCAGTTTTGTCGATAGCCTCTGGTCTCTAGACTGAGACCTCGCCAACCCATAATAATATTACAATTACAAGTTATGTTTTAGCTGGCACTGCATCGGAAAATTAGTTTGAAAGAGCTCCACCACAAGTCTCTCGTTCCTAGACACACCCACTTAGAAAGTGATAACGATCATGCTTTAATATTTAGAATGATTTCCTAAAAAACCCAAAGCACTATAGTGACGTCGTAAGAAGAAATGGCGCATCTCAATTTTAGTAGTTTTGAGATAAATGCATTTTTCTGTTTTATGTTTTCGCGCCTTTAGATTAAAAGGTTTTGAACATTTTAACGATTTTTTAATAATTTATTTTATCGTGCGCATAAGTTTCAGTAATTTTGGTTATTACTTTGAGTAAATGGACTTGCTTTTTTTAAGCAGTTAAATTAGTTAAAATTAGTAAAGTTAACACTCCTGGTGACGGTTTGTCTTCAGAGAGGGACGTAGGATGACCGCGGCGTAATTGAAGCAATTCATCGTACTGCTTAGTACCGAAAGGGTGGTCGCAGTTTGCCTTCGGGGAAAAAGACGAAGGTTAACCAAAACATCCGCTTATTGTTATTGCTCCTGAAGGAATGTTCGCACGTATTAATCTAAAGCGTCCCTTCGTTCCCTTTATTTAAAACTAGGGCAATAAGCTGCTCTTACCATCCACTTCAAAGATTTCGTGAAACTAAAAATTTTACGCACAAGCGCAATGTAAAATCTCTTCAAACCGTGTACCTCTTCGTACACAGCTTTTCCACATGATACCTAGCTGAGTAGCGAAAAAGGCGAATTAACAAAAAATAAAAGAAAAAAATCATGACACTAAGCAAAAGAGTCCCATAAGCAGAAAATTTAGGCAAATGGCCCTTTTTAACATATCTAGTAAATGACAGATAAGCCTTTATTACTTAGCAATAGAGAGCTAGGCATGGCAGATGTGCCCATTTGCATTACATACTGATTTTTAGCCATTTGCGGTTGAAAAAAATGGTAAGTACAAAATTTGATGTAAAGTTAATGGCACGAGAGGACTTCATTGGATCCTCTAAACTCTTGACCACGCATTTCACAAAGAGAAACATTGGGGGATTCTCTTCAAATAAAATTTTTTGGGTTATGTTCACAATATTTAGTGACATTCAAGTATATTCATTAAAAATAGCTGAGCCATTCAGATTTGTTTCTATACAGAAGAGGCCGACCCTTTTCTTTGGATAAAATTCACCTGTCACTGGCCTATTGTGAAGCATTGCATATAAACATAAAAAAATATAAAGACATTCAGAATCTGCTGCCATTTATTGACCTAACTTATTATAACTTTTACAAAAAAGTAAAACATTCTAAGAAACAGCTGATACTCATATGAGCGATAGTGACGACAATTATGACGAAAAAACTTGATTTTAACAGTTTACCTATGGCACCTATTATATACTAATAATTGACGGTTCATTCAATAATAGATAACTCCCATTTTTGTTAATTTTTGTTTGATATAAATGTGATATCTGCCACTAACTCAAAAAATCTTAATTTTTAGAAGAATTGTGATCATTACAGTTGAAGTTAATTAAATAAAATACACAAATTTAAATAAATTATTGTTTTATTTATACAATTTTTTTTATCCCGTATTAAACAACTTTGAAATGCCTGTGCTACACATAATTACTTTTGGAGTTATCAGATTTCTCCCACAGATATATGATAACAATCTGACAGCAAATTGTGGCAGCCGATGCTTGTGACAGTGTGTTGAATATGCATCATTTTCCACAATAGTAATAGGTAATAAGTACTTATAACCACTTGATTATAGCCCTAAGCCGTGCCAGACGCATCTTTCGGTTACCTCTCTCTCTAACGTTTAAGTTGAAGATCTTAGCTAAGAATGCTTCTGCACTACGTAATTGCTTTGGCTTAAGAATTTTCCATTCATGTATATAATATCTCAGGCATTAAACAATAAACAGCCTCATATGCATAGTCTAAATGTTGTTTCAGGTTATCTTTCTGTAATATCCTGAATTTCTCATTATGGGTGTGATTAGCTGGGTACCTACTCGGTATAGAATAATTCATGACCTATGAAATTATCAGCCACACTTTGTACCCTCAATTCGCAAACGGCTAGGTACCCATCAAAGGGTCACTTAATTATATAAAGGTACCATATGCCATAATAGCAACTTTTCTATCTATCAGATAGATTTTAGCCAGAAAGATGCTAGTATAGGTATATTTTTGGCCATGATTCTGAATCACAGTTGCAAAAAGGCTTACTATTGTACTGAATTCAGTACAATTTGACTTTCCTGAGTACGCAAGTACCACTTCCTAATTTTCGGTACTATTTGTACTAATTTAAATTTTAAAATTTTTATTTTTATATCTTTTAAATCAAAGGATTAAACAAAAATAAGCTGAACGCACTCCTTTGTTTTAAAATTCTGAATGCATTCATTACTCATCGTACATACCTACTTCGTTAAAAATTGACTTTTGAAACTTCTTGCATTCCTCGAAGATGTGGAAAAAAGATTTGATTTCGGAGACATTTTTTTGAACTCATTACAACGTTTTTCACAAACTGCCATTTGAACAATCAAGTATATTCAATGGTCCAATTTGTAAGGTTTTTTCCTGGTAAACAAAAAAGTATTGAAATTATCAATAATGAATATAGAGCTTTATCTGACTGCGATAGAAATAGGTACATAACATACTTCTATTTCTTCGGTTTGAGCTGAAATGGATCTTCTGCAAAATGAATGCAACAAGTTCATGTTTTCAAATCCTACACGGCATTGTCTATGGTGCTTTTTGTATTCATTCTTATTCTTCCGCAAACGTTTAAAGAATGTTTTCTTATCTAAATAGCTATTATAAAAAAAATATGACCAAAGCTAAAGAATCGAATGCAGGCTTAAGTATACATTATTAGAATCTAAAATCTTATTAAAAATTAAGGCTGCCATAGCTATAAAAACAAATTGAGCTCGAGCAGCGTACTAAGCTTCAGCTAAAAAATTAAATTTTCATTTCAGACTGTACTGCATGTATCTGTCACAATTTAGCGCGCACATTAATGGTTCGGTACATTTTTTTCAAGCTAAATTTAGACAGATCATGTTGTTTTTTTTTCTGTTGTGTTTTTGGTTTGCGGAAAAGTAAATAAGGATACGGTTTTTTTTTTCAGCTAAATTTCGCTCGAAATGCGTACTAAGCTTTAGATTCAATTAAATGCGCCTTTATTACACCCTTCACTGGAAGGTATAGGTAAATATACACTTACATTTCGAACAGCAAGAAGAAGTCCCCTTATATCCCAAAAGTCATAAATATTCTGAATCAGGGTGCAATATTTTAGCCATGTCCGTCTATCCGTCCGTCGGTGTCGGTCTGTCTGTTCGTTAAAAACACAAAATAGTCCATAGTCCAACCAAACGAATCGACCTCTGCGAATGAAATTTTGTGAAAGGACTTCTTTCTTCCAGTACCTCCCTGCACAAAAAACCATAATTAGACCCACGTACGTACGTATACACGAACTTACATGCTTAACATTTTGCAAGACTTAAATGCTGAAGGGGGTATCAAAGCAGGCCGATGATAACATACTGATACTGTTTTTTTTTTTTTTTTTTTTTTTTTTTTTTTAATAAAATGTTTATTTTTTATGTTTTCGATCGGTTTTATACATTTAAGAAATTTGAGTACTATTCAGTACAATTTCTGTTCAGTTTTCAGTACAATTGAGAAAAGTCGATTTTCATCACTGTTCTGAATATTGAATTCTAGATTTGAATACAGATCTGTGTACCACTTTTTTACCTTCTTGTGCCGATTGCTCAGTTTGTGGATTCATTGTTTTAAATATTTTTGTTGCGGAGCTTGGTAACACAATCAGTGTTAGGACTTGAGAGTAGGCAAAAGGTGGTATATTGGGAAAACAAAAGTGGTCGATTTTTAAAACATACCATACCTAAATGTTGATAAAATTTAAAAAACGCTCTTTTCTTCTGCTAACAGCGACACCCTTTCACACTTTTCAAGAGTCGGCAAATCAAGGAAGCTGTATTTATTAACTTGAGCAACTAAAAAAAAATTGGCAAAAACGATAAATTTTTAATTAGCTCGGAACAAAATGTAAGAATTGAGTTTGGATATTCATTAGGTATATAGGTTTTAAAAATGCATTTCTACAAGTCGGCGTTTTCAAAGGTTTCATCTTACGGAAATGTCAATTTGTATTTGTTTATCTTTATGTACCTTCTTCGAGTTTCGATTTTAAAAAGGTCGGATGGGGTCGTCAGGCAATCTTACGTATTGGGCCGGGATAATTCCTGTGAAAATTTGTCGAAATTGGACAAAGGGGCCGGGCGCCTCCCATATTAAAAAAACATCTTTTAAATTAAATCTTTTGATAATATCGTTTCCAGGAAAGACCATGCGTTTTTGTGTTTTAAATATTGCGACGAATTGCTTCCCCTGCTCTTTCTCTGAGAACTCCAATACAATCGTTTTACTATAGCACATTCCTCGAGGTGCAAAGTTCCAGTAGCACCTCCACGGCTGCAGTTGGGCAAGTTATAATGGCCTCCATAATTATTAGACATGTTAATTTCAGTACTTTATTAAGGGTTTTCATTGCAGTAGCCAATGGCTTTTCTTGCCCATGCAATCCCTCCATATATCTGAAAAAGCAATGTAATCCATTCCTTTCATCTGTGGATGGTCGTGCTAGACTTATACAGGATTTGTTCTCTAGACTACTGCAAATTACAAGAGCCCAGACTATTTTCCCCGTTATCTCTTCTGTGTGTATCTTTCAGATGAGTTGGCTATCTAATTTTAGTCCCAGATATTTAACTTTTTTGATTGGTGTCAGTGTTGTGGCCGACATATCGCCCGACAGCCTCATCCTTCAAGCTTTTTTATCCCCGTAATTGCAATTTTTATTTCTGTGTATAGGAATTCCAAATTTCGTGTGGAAACTTCAGAGTACCTGTGGAACCGGCCACAAAGTACAGATATCGATAAATTATATCTACGTTTTTGCCAATGTTATTTGTCTTTCTGGTTTTGCGATTCATCTGACCATGACAGTGGAAAAAGTGTTTATGTTCTTAATGGAAATAATATACCAGTGAATTATATACAAGGTCCAGGTCGACTATGTAATTGATTTTGGCAACAAGAAAAACATTACACAATCTAACCCTTAGCTTTACTTATTAGTTCTATATGACAGTGGCTAATGAACAAATTAAATTAATAAACCTATATCGACTCTAACTGGGCCAAGTGTGATCTTCAAATCGGCCTTAAGCTGATTCGTGTTTACTTTGTACGCAATTCCGGACATGTGTACTGTACATGTGCACACAAAAATCACATAAAAAATAAAATGAACTGATTTAGATTTGATTGTCGTCATGACAATGTGACAAAGCTCCTATAATGGTGGGTGGCGGGCGGTAACGGAGAACAACAAAAAATGTGCGTTTTTATTTTCCTATTTCGTGTGTTTTTCTCCTCGCACTTCTGCTTCCCATCCCACTCGTTCTTCTTCTGTGGTACACAATGAACTTGAACGTGCTGACAATCGTTTTAAAATGTCTGCCGCTGCTCTATATTATGTACTGAGTCTTAACTCTTACGCAATGGTAAACAATGCAATTAGACCGGTTAACATTCCGTTTCAGTTCCAATCCGTAAATTACCGATGATACGCGCTCTTAGTTGGCAAGATGTACGATCGATATGTATAAGTTTTGGCGCCCACCACTACCATCCACAACCACCACCACCAATATTTTCATCTCACACAAACCAGAACTACCTACAGTGTGCCCCAGTGGATGGAATTTGTTATTCACGAATAGCTACCATTGAAGATTGGATCAAGTGGCGATGGCGAGTACTAGCAACTATTGAACTTATCGGCACGAACAAAAGCAAACACAATGACACACACAAACCTAATGGCAAGGAGAAGAAACAAAAGGCGAACGAAAAGTTGTCACCAAACTTGCTCTCTATGCTTGTCGCAAACGTGTGTGTGGGTGGGAACGAATTTGCCTGTTCCGTTCGTCAAACCGATTGGGGGTATAAAATCCGACTTCGCATTTTGACCAAGCATCATTGTAACGATTCTATTGCGGCGAACTCATTACACTTAACAGCAATATGGCCATAAAAGTAAGCGCGCGTCATCGCATCATACCTGCAAGGATTAATCTATAAACTCTGTTTGCTTTTTTGATATAGGTTTTTGGAATTCTTTGCCTGATTGCGTGCAGCACAGCATCGCATTATGCCTACGACTATAGTCCTGTGTACCACCAGCAGCCAATTGCGTATATACAGCCGCCAACTGTCTATCACGCAGGGCATGTAGCAACTCAGGTAGCTCCAACAGTGTATCATGCAGCTCCCGTGGCGACTCAAGTTGCTCCAGCTGCTACGTTGTCCACTGCTCCAGCTGCGGTATCAGTCGTCCCTGAAGTTGTTGAATATGCCTCAGCCCCAGAAAAATACGATTTCTCCTATGGAGTGCATGACTCTCTGACCGGCGACATCAAGAGCCAGAGGGAGTCTCGTGACGGCGGCCTTGTACAAGGCTCGTATAGCTTAATCGACGCCGATGGATACAAACGCACCGTCACATACACCGCCGATGATGTGAACGGATTCAACGCAGTTGTTCACCGGGAACCGTTGACAGGCGTCGTTGCTCCAATAGTGGCCGCTCAAGTTCCACAGCAGCAATACCTACCAGTTGCTCCAGCACCAATTCCAATTGCGTCAGCTCCAGCGCCAGTTCCGGTACCAGTTCAGCAGCCAACTCCTGTTGAGCAACCCATTGAAGAAGGCGAATACGCTCCAGCGCAACAGCAACCCGAGCCAGTTTCTCAGCAAGAAAATAACAACTTCCAGATTAGCCCCCAGTCCGATGAGGATAGCGAAGTTATCGACGCCTTTGGTGCCGCTTCGAGGAGTGTATCCGCTCCATCAGAGAGCAGCCTGAACCAAGAGGAAGTAGCGACTCAACAGCAGCAGGAGCAGAAGTGAGGAGTAACGAACGAATGGATAATTCCGAAGCTGAAATGAAAAATATTGTGATTGTTAAACGTACATACCTCTATAGATACCTAAACATAGAAGAAAAAAACCCGAAAAAATAAAAAAATAGTTAAAATTGATCAAAACATTGAAAGCGAAACTTTGTCTTCTTCTTGTCCATGCAGAAGATGATTTGGTAGATAGATAGCTCACAATCAGAATGGTTTATTTACCATATTACATGTCGGCCACTTAGTGAGCTTTTGCACCACTTGAGCTAACGGATGAGGGCACCTGAAGATACCTACTTTTGCATCCACTTAGGGCCTTTTAAAGCGTACTAAAGTTCCCCGGCCAGTTATGAGACTTTTTTTCAATGTACTTCTTTTACTTTCTTCTGGGCAAGTGAATAACAAACGGTAATTATTATGCAAGGGGACAGGAGAGTGGGCTGGTAGAGAGGATTTCTTATACTTTCGAACGACTTGTGAGTCTTTGGCGGCAAAGTAACTTAATTTATACTTATTTGGGTAAAGCCAGGTTGATTTGCAGAGTGTTTGGTTAGCTGAACAATTGACTGAAGATTTGGAAGATCATCAGATTATATACAATAACATGGCGCACACGGCGGCTATTTTGCAGTTGCCGACAATGGGGGTATCGTTGAATGGGTGTTTTAGGTCAGCATGAGTCTTGGATGAGATGACCATTTTTGACAAGGGAATTATGAAATTGAGATTACACTCTGAAATAAAAATGAAAACATAAAAAGTACGCAAGTGTTCGACTTCGTTTTCAATGGCGCATCAAGATAAGTAGGTTAGGTTTGGTTGGATTTCATATCTGTTACACTTAGCCGTAATGCGTCATTAAAATTCCCCGTCCGAAGTGGAAGGTGGAGAACACCTACTACACCGTGATATCGTAATACAGTCGTGTCCGGTTTGGTATTAGATTACATTAGATTGGATAAGGGGCCTATTCCACGAAACAACAAGTATTGTGCAACTAACTGTACCCGCCCGGCTTTGCCCGTGCGCAGGAATTGTATTGCTTAGGTCTTAGATATTAATGTTCTTTCGTAAAATGCGACAAATGAGAATAAATCCATTTGCTGAAATTTTCTTTCTGGCTAAACTTGAAATACAGCAATACGTACGAACTAAACAAAAAAAGAATCATGAAAATCGCCCCAGCGGTTATCGAGTTACGTCATCGAGTTTCACCCCATAAAAGTTTTTTTTTGTATAGGAGGTATAAGATTGTGAATGTTTTCTTTTTTGTATGGTTTGTATGGGAGGTGCCACGCCTATTTGTCCAATTTTGGCCAATCTTCACAGGAGCACTTCATGACCAATAGATAAGGTTATCTGTAAGTTTGAGCTTAATCGATTTGGTGGTATTCGATATATATGATTTTGAATTTTTTTTTGTATGGGCAGTGCCACACCCCTTTGTCCAATTTTTTTACATATAAACCTGCTACAAAAGAATACCTTTCCGGGAAAAAAGAATCATCAAATTCGGTGTAGCCAAACTCGAGTTATAACCGGACAAACATATTTTAAATTCACAGGAGCCAGTGGTTAACACTTAAAACTCGATATGAATGGAGAACCATACGGAACTGTCTACTCCAGGTGGTAATGGTAATAGCCATAATCCATCCGTAGTCTTCTCGACTACGACCGGGGCACGGATTCTGGAGGCCCCAACATTCATACCTGAACCGACTGTCCTGTCCGACTCACTCGGCAGATTGAGCATGAGACAAGCTGTGGCTCACTGCATTGCCACTGACGGTCAGACTCGGAATATCTGCATGGTTAAACGGGCTTCTGAAGAAGAAAAGGAAGAAGCTGATGGACCTGCGGCGCAAAGATGCTTTATCTGCTGAAGGCGCTAGCACTTCTTTCAGTTCTTCGGCGGTGCCTTTGAGAAGGAACAGGTCAGTGGAGATCTCACCAACTGAAACTAACCAACCCCTTGGATCGGGCACTACCTCCTCTTCTGTCAACCCGAAAAGCAAGAAAAAGCGACCGAAGCTCGAAAAGAGAATAAACCTCCCTCAAGTCTGTGAGTCTGTTCGTGCACGGTCTCCAAATGAAGCCGGTGCTACTACCAGCAATGGAAATAGTACTGGCGGGCGGAAACCGGACTTCGCGATCGCACCTACAGGCGAGAGCTCCCCAGGCTCTCCAATCGTTGGAGCTGCCCGTGCACTGGTAATGAATGATGCATGTGCTGAAATCAACTCAGGTTTCAGTACCAGCGGACAGAACTTTGTCGTCGCGGATGGCTCTGACGGTCAGATGCATTGTTTTGAATGCAGAACAGCTGAGGTGCGAGATAAGACGCCGTCCTATAAGGATGCCGCTGTCTCCTCTTTGGCAGTTCGTATATCAGAGTTTACATCCATTTTGTTTACTCAGGTCAATCTACAGCACTGCAGGGCTGCTACCGCTCTTCTAAGTAGGAGACTTGCTGACAGTAGGACAAAAAACCGCATAACATCCATACAGGAACCATGGGTGTGGAAAAATCGCATCTGTGGCCTTGGTGAGTTGAGCGGGTCACACAACGTTCTTTACGATGAACTGTCCGAGAGACCTAGGACATGTCTTGTTGTATCGAAATCCTTCACGGCAGTTAAAATCAAACGGTTTTGTAGCCAAGATACATCGAATTTCAAATCTACTGTGAAGTTCCGTCTTCGCAAGAGAGGAGAAATCCGAGAAAAACGAATTGGGCACGGTTAAGGGAGGAACTTGGCAACTCTGTCAAAGCTCCACTTAAATTAAGATCAATACAAGGGGTAGAGAGGTCTACTCAGGATCTGAACAGCGTCCTTATCCGATGTTTTAAACAAGCGTGTCCAGTTACAAAAAACTCCTGTAGAAAACCGGTACCTAGGTGGAACACCGAACTGCAGTGTATTCGTAGAGAAACCAGGAAGCTTCTAAATCGGTCTTTAAAAACCAACTTGGAGGAAGACTGGAATCTCTATCGATCGAAACAAAAAGAATTTAAGAGACTAATTCGAAAATCGAAAAATGACTTTTTTAGGAAATTTTGTGAGGAGGTCGAATCACTAAGTGCAACCAGTAGGCTTGTTAAAGTCCTCAAAAGGGACGGACCAAGTAAACTGAAATCGCTCCAAAAATCTGATGGCACCTACAGTCCTACACTGAGACAAAGGTGGAGACTTTTAGTCTTCTGCTGGAGACTCACTTCCCGGGAAATCAGGTCACTACGTGCTCTTTAGTGGTACCGGCAACGGTGGCCACTACGGAACTGACAGACTCCACGCGGCGTAGCTGGTATATTGCATCTAGAGTGGTGACGGATGACGCCATAAAATATGCAATTGCATCGTTTGACAGTTTCAAGTCACCTGGTCCGGATGGAATTCACCCGGCTATGCTGAAACAAGGTTTTAGTCAGCTGATGCCGACGTTGAAAAGAATTTTCACCGCAAGCTTGGCCTTGGCCTACATACCTTCCCTTTGGCGTATGGTTAAAGTCGTGTTCATACTAAAAATAGGTAAGACTGACTATACTCTCGCCAAAAGTTTCAGACCCATAAGTCTGTCTTCCTTCCTGCTGAAAAGATTGGACAGACTGGTTGAGCTGCACATCCTCTTTCTGAGATGCAACATGCTTATCAGCGCGGAAAATCCTGTGAAACTGCACTTCAGAACCTCGTTAGTATGATCGAAAGTGCTCTTGATCGGAAGGAGTATGCGTTGAGTATTTTCGTCGATATTGAGAGTGCTTTTGATAATGCGACCTTTGGCAGCATGTGCAACGCAGCTAGACATCACGGTATAGATGAAACTTTGGTGTTATGGATTAAAGCAATGCTAATGTACAGGACGTTGATTGCCGAAGCGGATTGTGGCAAATGCGTCATGACAGGGGTAAACAGAGTCTGTCCTCAAGGTGGTGTTCTGTCTCCCCTTTTATGGTGCATAGTAGTAGACTCTCTGCTGACGACTCTCAATCTTACCTGGAATCTACACACAAGCCTACGCGGACGATGTCGACGTCCTGTCGGTCGGTTCAGACCTAAGGACTGTCTGCTCTCTGGAGCAGAGATCCTTGGGCTTGATCGATGATTGGTGCACAAGGAATGGGCTTTCAGTGAATCCTCTTAAAACTACGGTTGTTCTCTTCACGAGGAGGAGGAATGTCACTGGTCTGACATGACTTGTGCTAAAAGGTGTCACTATCCCGATCTCTGACGAAGTCAAATATATGGGAGTAATTCTCGATAGAAAACTTCTTTGGTCCAAGCATGTTGAATCGAAAACCGATAAAGCGCTGTCGCAGTGCAAAGGAGCTTTTGGCAAGACATGGGGCTTATCTCTTAAAAGGGTCCTTTGGATCTATACGGCAATGGTAAGACCACTTCTCTCATATGCATCGGTTGTGTGGTGGAACAGGCTTTCGCGGAAACATGTTGCTGCCTCTTTCGCCAAACTCCAAAGAACGGTTTGCCTTGGCTGCACGGGGGCCTGCCCTAGCACTCCGGGCTCTGCTTTATATGCTATGATGAACCTCCCCCCTTTATATTTTTATCATGGGGTGTACGCTGAAAATGATCTCCCAGTTAAAGAGAGGTGGCTTTTGGTACCACGCGCATTGGAATTTTGAAGAACTTGTGAGAGAATTATCATTTGACCCCCGTCTTATGGATATGCCGTCTGACGCAATGACACCAGAAATCCTATTGCGACAAAACTAACACGTCAACTTTCCTCAGGCAACGGAATTGCTTCGGACAGGCTCTGAGCCAAGTAAAGAATGCCATCGTGTATTCACGGATGGCTCTAAAACCGGACAGGGGTCTGGTTTCAGAGTCTTCGTGGAAAGCGAGAACATTAGACTACACTACCCCTTGGGTAACCATGCGACTGTCTTCCAGGCGGAGATTTTCGCTATCCTTATATGGCTATGCGCTATATTGTGACAAACAGGTGGAGGGCTAGAAGCATATGCATTTGAAGTGATAGCCAAGCTGCATTAAAATCGCTGCTCAACCCTCTTACCTCGTCCAAGTTAGTGCTCGAACTCAAGCTTTCTCTGAACTTGGTTGGAAGGCTAAACACGGTCAAACTTGTTTTGTTTGGGTCCCAGGTCACACTAAATGAAGAAAACCTTCAGATAAATGAATTCATCTATGATTCAATTTGAATCCAATTTCCTGAGAAATGGACCTTCAGTTATGAATCTTTCAAATGATTCATAAATGTTTGGAGAAACATCCACTAAAATAAATATAAGCATGTTTACTGGTATATTTATTTTAGTGATAAATAAATGCATTTATTGATACCATTTATGAATCTTTATGATGATTTAAAAATGTTTCAGTCAATATTCACTTTTGAAGATATCTTGCTCATAATCATTTTTGTTCATTTAAGTGAATGAAAATCCAATGTCAATATTCGTTTTAATCTGAAACTAGATTTGGTTGACACAAATGAATGTTAAATGAATGTAGTTCTTCAATTTTAATATTAGCGAAGAGATTTTTAAAAACAATTTTTTGTAGTCACTATCTATTAGAATTGTTTGGAGAAACTTTTTGCATCAAAACATTTTTTGTTTGAGACCGAAGAAAAATGTCGAAAAAGTAGACTTTAAAAAAAAAGATCTAAATTTTTAATGGGTACTTGGGTTAAAGAAAAGTTTTGTATCATTCAAACGGAATTTAAATAACCTTTTCATTGATGCCAAAATTTACATGAAGTAAGTTCAATAATTAATTTGAAGACAGGGGAGGGTTAAAGGGATGGTAGGGACTAACTCTGCAACTATTTGGCCGACTTTAAAAATTCTTTCACCATTGTACTGGCTACACCCTCCGGATCAGTATAGGTTACTTAGGGAGAGGATGGGGGAACGGGAAACGGGGGTATAGGAGCTATCTTCGGAACCACTCGGTCATTGCCGGAGTTGACCTCCGACAGCCCTGTTTTTCATATGGACAACTACATATACAGTGACGGCAAAAACATTCCGGATTTTTTCTATAATATTTTTCTTATAATAGGTATATTGTAAAGGTATTATATTCTTCAAATTACTAATTATATTAAGAAAGGATTTCTCCTTTATGTTAAGAAAAAGATTACATATATCAAGAAAAAATCCGGAATGTTTTTGCCGTCACTGTATGTTGCATATTCGCGTGTGAGCTGCGTTTATACTTGTGTGTGTGCCTTAAAAAAAACATTTATGTATAGTTTACAAAAGGCCATTGCAATAAAATATTTTGTCAGCTTAAAAAACAGGAAACAAATAAACAAACAAAACAAAACGTACATTTATAATTATCATAACTCAAATAAATTTTAATTTTGTTTAAAAGAAAAGAAACCGGCGGGCGGAGCCGCGGGCATTGCTAGTATACACATAAAAAAATTGTAGATTTTTTCTTTGTTCCACAATCACGTAAGAACTACTAAACCGATTGCTATGGTCTTTTTGGAAAAGGCCTTAACAATGGGCAACATATAGGCTTTTTTTGGTAAAAATTGGACAAAGGGGCGTGGGCGTGGCACCGCCCATACAAAAAAAAAAACATTCAAAATCGTATATCTCGAAAACCGCCGAATCGATTGAGCTCAAATTTACATACAATCTTAGGTGTTGGTATCAGGCTACATTGTCGGATCACAGAGCCATTTCGTTTGATGTTCGTTATGGATCTTAAAGAAAGGAAGATCGGAAATACATCAGAATTAAGAACACGGATACGATAAAGTACCATTAAGTGTTGGAGGAAAAACTGAATGTAATGGCAATCTACGAGAACGTAAAAGGGAGTCATGGAGGGACTTACTCGTGTATGAGAAGTACATCTGAAGTCAGTAGACTACAAAAAATTGTCTCCAGAGACCCAGTTTCCAAGATCGGACTCATTCGTAATAGAGTCCCCCGCTCTAAAGATAGTGGAAACTCTGGATCAAACAAACGAGGTCCTGTTGGAAGTACACTTTCCAGGAAGCAATAAGTCAGATCGGCTGTGTGATCCAAGGAAAGAATTAGCGAACAGGATGGATAGGTCGGAAGCAGAACGGATCGTGACACCAGAAACGGTTTACACCGATGCAAGACTTCAGACCTTCACACCAGTTAGCCTAACATCCTTTCTGTTAAAAAAATAATGGAAAGGGAGGTGGTGGACTATATGGAGAGTACGGCGCTTAAAATGTATCCTTTGAATAGTAAACAATATGCCTATAGGGTAGGTATGTCTACAGAAACACCGCTACATCAAGTAGTACGCGCTGCGGAGGAAGAGCTAAATACCGGAGGCATTGCGATGAGCACTATAATATAATGGACATTGAAGGTGCCTTCGATAAGATATGCTTTGAAAGTCTGAAACAAGCCTTGGAAAAGCGTAGAGTTAACCCACTGGTTGTAAGATGGGTGGGTAATATGTAAAATACAAAGGCGATAAATACGCAGACGGGAACCTCAAAACTCCAAGGGTCAGCAGAGGTTGCTCACAAGGAGGTGTTCTTTCACCTACACTGCGGAATATCACTGTGGACTCTCTTCTCGATCGACTTGGAGCAACTGGAATTCACACAGTGGGATATGCCGACGACATAGCAGTAATGGCAAGAGGCAAATTCATAGACGTCACAGCGGATATCATGAGGAGTGCACTCAAAGTGGTTAAGCGGTGGTGTCTGGAATGGAACAAGGATTCTCCATTAATGCGGAGAAAACAGATCCAATAATCTTCACTAGAAAGAGGAAAAATCTGGAATTTCAGCCCTTAACACTTTTCGGATCGGAACTAACAACGACCAAGAAGGTTAAGTATCTGCGAGTATACCTTTAAATACTGGACTTGGAATTAACATGTTGAGGAGAAGGTACGGAAGGCAAAAAGAGTACTGCATCAGTGCAAACTTGTATGTGGACAGGGACTCTCTCCTAGGTCAGCATACTGGATGCATACGATGATTACTAGACCCATTATCACCTACGCTTCGGTTGTATGGTGGGCGAAAGCCTCTCAGAAGACTGCTAAGAAGCACCTTAACTGTATAGGGTCCAGCGTTTAGCATGTTCCAGGTGCAATACGCACAACACCAACATACGCATTGAAATGGGTAGTGGCGTTAACTACAGGTTATGGTAATTTCGGGTATCGTTTAAGGAAGATGGGCCTTAGATAGGCTGATACTTGTAAGCTATGCCTGGAGGAATCTGAGGCAGCGGCACATATATTGCGTCAATGTCCAGCTTTGACTGGCAGAAGAATGAGGATCTTGGGAAAACATTGGGTAGAGACCTATTGGATGATGTTAGTGTTAATACTAGGAATCGAACTCAGGGAAGAACTCTGGAGAAGTCCAGAGAGTCTCTCTGCGGTAAGGTTTATAGTGGTAGGGAGACGAAAGGAGACCCGACAATGGTGGTCTGATTCGAATATCTCTCGAAATTTATATATATATACAGGTATTGGCCCGGGGCGTTCCCGTGAAGATTGGTGAAAATTGGACAAAGGGACGTGGCACCGCCTATACAAAAAAAAACATTCAAAATCTTATATCTCAAAAGCCGCTGAACTGATTGAGCTCAAATTTACAGACAATCTTACGAAAAAACCTTATTATTTAAAATCTAAGCAATACCATTTCTGTGCACGGGCCAAGCCGGGCGGGTACAGCTAGTAATCAGAATAAAATTGCATGATAAGTCACAAGTATATGGATAAGTAAAAATTCCACACTTCTTTATGGCACGCGCCACTGGACCTCATAACCTAACAACAGAACAATTTTTTTCACTTTTTATTTCTGCTGAAATTTAATTCTTATACATAACTTTAAAAATAATCCGAGAGTGGTTCATAGTCCTTTAACAATTTATTGGCCAATACCCTTTTACATGGGATTACTTTAATTTTTTGTTTACCCGAAACAAAGGAGCACAGAGTAAAATTGTATTCATAAATATTCGCGTCGAAAGAGTCGGCCCGATCCTAGAAAATGTCACCCATTTGTAAAAGTGGCTGAGTTGTGCGGTGGTAATAGTGAATCTGTAACCTGCCATTCCTTCCATTAGCGCTCCACTCGGTTTGCAAACGCAATTAAGCGCGTTAATTAAATTCTGTAATTTTTTAATTATCCGAAATCCTTTTAGCCGTAGGCTATTTTTAATAAGGTCACGTTTCGTGGTACCCTTTTTCGTTTCATTCCAGTCGATGTCATGGCACTGGGTGCCTGCCTATTAGTATACGAGTATGAGCGTGTCACTTCTGGTATTCGTTCAGAATAAATAACGCTTTGTAGGACAAGCGAATCTGGTATCCTAGGGCTTCTGTCATTTGCAGTGGTTTCATTGGTGACGGTATGCGATGCGGCTCGTAATAATAAGATAGGAGAGATTACGGTCAGGAACAACCATTTATTGCCTAAGATAGGGGGATAAGTTTTCATCGCAGTATGTGTTGTGTCATTATAACAAATTTCATGCGAATATGCAAGTCCTTTGGTGTTGTTCTGTGACGCAATAAAATGGAAGATTGTGGATAAAATGTTTGCGCAGTGGCTCAGTTGTTAGTGTTTTGGACTACTGTGCGAGGGGTCCCCGGTTCGATCCCCGGAAAAACACAAATCACATCTTATGGTTTTTCCATCTGAGTATAACTGAAAAGGCTTCTCAATTCAGCTATTCGGACTCGGCATAAAACTGTAGGTCCCTTCCATTCGCCCCAAAAATAAAGAATGGTTTTTCAGAAGCTAGGCCTAGGGTGTCTAAACACTTATTGCACCAAAAATTTATTTATTTTATGGATAAAATTAAAATTTGTTTGGAATGATTTTAATTAATTTAATTCACTTTAATTTTATTATTTATGGCGAATGTAGATTTATGAAATTGCTTTCTTAAAGGAATGTTCTTTCTTAAATGAAGCGCCGGCCGCTAGAGTTATTTTTGCCGGTTGCGGCCAACCGGTTTTTATACCCTCCACCTTGCCATTACATTTGTTACGCCACGAAGGAGTCACGGGAGACCCCATAAAAATATATATATATATTCTGAATCAGGATCAAATTCTGAATCGATTATGCCATGTCCGTCTGTCTGTTGAGAACCCGATAGCGTCCAAACGAGTCTACCTAGATAAGGGGAATTCTGTGAAAGGACTTCATGTTATCGTCGGCGTGCGTCGTCAGGTTAGTAAGCGATGACACTTTACTCCAAGTGGAATAGATCTACTTCAGTTTTTTACAAAATTTCAGAAATTTACTCCCTACTTCACTTATTTCTTATTTCCCATTATCTATTCCAATTTCAAATTTGTAATCCATTTCTTTAGTTTGATTAATAAAAAATATTTCACAATTTTCTTAAATGTTGTTTAAGCCATTAATGACAAGAAAGTAGTAGGTATGTAGCGACTTTATGGATTCATTTATTGGAATTTATTTGGAAAACTGGTAGCCCCAGGTAAAACTATGTATGGCGAATTAGCGGCCTCAACCAACAAGCCCCCCAGCCAGCTCGGCCCCTTGCTAGCTGCTATCTGTCCACCGTGACGTTTTGCCCGAGTCGCCGATGTTCAGATTCCTTTGGATGGGGCTCACGATGCTGAGGTTCCATTCATCGGGCATACTTTCTTCCGACCAAATTTTGCAGATAAGTTTGTGCATACTCCTTTCCAAATCATCTCCCGCCGCTTTAAGCAGCTCGGCCGGTAGGCCATCTGATATTATCATCTTATTTGGATTTAAGATAATTTATTAAATGTTAATAAGTATTTTTATCGACTTAAGATGATTTTGATTTTCTATAACTCGGGATAGAATTCAGATACAAGGGCGAGGGTTTGGTACAACTACGCGTATCGAATAGGGCAATCGTTTGCACTAAACTGTTAAAAATTCACTTAAATCGACTTAAGATAGTTTACCTTTTCAGCAGAGAACTGATTTTCAAAAGTGGGCATATACCACGCCTCCTTAATAGAGGATATAAAATGTTTGATCTTTTCCTTTCTGTACACTACAAGTCCTACCGCTCTACCGAATTTCAACATTCTACGGTAATGGGAAGTGGGCCAAATAAATAATAACCGATTTTAAAAAGTGGGCGTATACCACGCCCCCTGAATAGAAAATCTTAAGTTTTGGACTTTTCCCAGTATTTGCACCACAGAATCTAGCATTCTCCCAAATTTTACGATTCTAGGATGGCCGGAAGTGCTTCATAATTTTGATGACCATCTAAGTGAGTGAGTGAGTGAGCTTGTACTAAGCCTAATAAATGGGGACATTGGTCCCCACCAAAATTACGGTTTTTGCGATTTTTGAAGTCTTGTATGTTGAAAACCACTAATGCTAATAGAGACGAAATTTGGTGAGGTGGACCTTTTTAATGAGAATGGTAAATGTTTCAAGTTTGAAGTTTTTGGCTCAATCGGTTCCGAAGTTAGAGGGGTGTCGAAAACAGCCTGAGTTTGTTCCTGTAAATAGGGTAAGTGCCTTTACTCGAGAACTTGGCTGGGGCACTACCGTGCCTTTTTGATTCATTTCTTGAATTTATTCTTGACTTGATGACATTTTGGTCCAAGTTCAGTCCTCCTAATAACAGATTGACCAAGCTGTCTCAAAATTGACCCAGCCTGGCCAATCCTACAGGAAAACTCAGCATTGCTCCTTCCATCACTCGTGATTACATTTTGCGTGAATTATGGGACACTCTTTATATGTAGTCAAATTCAGCCATTGTTCTGAAATCAATATTTGCATACGGCGATAGAAAACAAATAAGAGAGCAAACTTAATATGTGGCTCCCGACTGGGACTTTGGTCGGCGAATCACTCTATCAAAATACAAATCCACTCCAATTGGTCAGTTGGGTACTAGAGCCGGGAGAAAAACGACATTTTTGAATCCACAAAACCATTAAGTAGTTCTCTAGAATATTATTTTGAATATTGTCCCACCATTCTTTTGCTATGTCCTGATGGAATTAAAGATAAATTGCAAAAACTTCAAAATAAGGCTATGAGATGTATTCTTAAATGTAATAGATATACACACATTAATTATATGTTAGAAACATTGAAATGGCTAAGTGTAAACCAAAGAATTGTAATGCTAGTAATTGTTTATATATATAAAAATAAAAATAATATATTACCAAAATATTTAAAAAATAAATTGACTATAAGAGCAGATTCCCAGCCATATAGCTTAAGAAACAATAATAATTTCAATTTACAATTTTTTAGAAACCATAGAACACAGAATATGCTTTTTTATAAAGGTTTAAAAATGTTTAATGAACTACCTAATGATATTAAGTCAGTGAACAATTTAGATTTAAGTCACTAGTTATTAATTTTGTAAGATCTAACTATGAATAACTAGAAAAATTAAAACAATGTTAAAAATAGCGATAAGTAATAGCTAAATAAAAAGTAATCTATCTATCTATCTAGAATACAACAGACAGAAAAGAACTACCCATCAGAGCCATTTGTTCCAACCCATGGACAATCAGCTTGAACGTCTATAAACATTTCCATTTGGGATGAATTGGCATAAACTGGTAGATAGGTATATTTGTCGTATGTCTCAAGATTTGGTGTAGCTTTGATTCTTTGAGAGATTATAAAAGCATTAGGTATAATTTGAAAATTAAATTTTATTATGCAGTATCAGTTCCATTCCAATACGACAAATTAATGTGTCAACACGAACTTAATGCACTTGCCGTTGTCTTCGGAAATGATTATTATTGTTTGAGCTTTACTTCTATTTGGTCTCAATCTCTGAAGATTCTACTTTACTATGCTTCAATTTCAGTAGAAATAATATTCATTAAGTAAACCTATTTGGCGAAATGCTTTGGCCGTACCTACTGTGATTGTAGGATATTCTCCTTGTAGGAACGGATTGAAAAGATAAAAAGCTGTGTCTGTAAGGCATATCTTGTGGAGGATGTCAGACAGTCGATAGTGTAGTCATGTTTCACCCGACCATAATGCTGTAAATTAACTGCAAATAGAAAAGGAAGTCACTTTAAATGAAGATATGTTTTGTATTCATGATACATACAGCTCAAATGGATGATGGCATGGCGACTAACTGCATAAAAGCACAAAGTGATGTTTCACAAAGTATGGCCTGTAAGTAATTAAAAACTCATAGCGCACAAAGAAAGTATATTTTTTATATAATTAAAAACTAGCTGACCCGGCAAACGTTGTTCTGCCTAAAAAAGTTATTTTAAATATTTCAAGATTTATTTTGATATTTTTGTTCAATTATTTTTTTTTAATAGGGATGAAGGCGGATAGGTTCAGCGGTCATTATCGAACTTACACACGCACCAACGTTTTTTATATTATTAGCTGTACCCGGCTTTGCCCGTGTCGATGTTCTGGAATTTTCTTTAAATACGAACAAAAGAAAAAAAAAAGAATCATGAGAATCGGCACAGCGGTTATCGAGTTTCACCCCATAGAAGAGGGATGTGCCACGTGCCTTTGTCCAATTTTGACCAATCTTCACGGGAACGTTCCCGGGTTAATACCTAAGATAGTTTGTAGATTTAAGCTCAATAAGTTCGGCGGTTTTTGAGATATAAGATTTTGATTTTTTTTATGGGCTGTGCCACGCCCCTTTGTCCAATTTTGACCAATATTCAGAGGTGCACTTCTGAAATAATATCTAAGATTATCTGTAAATTTGGCTAGGTGGCCATGGTGTAGTGGTTAGATTCAATGCTTGTGACCCGAGCGGCATTGGTTCGAGCCCCGGCGGGGGACAGCAATTTACTCTGCTACCGACCATAAGAGAAACGAATAATATCAGAGTTTCTCCACCACTACACCAAAAAAAGGGGTTTCTGCTTGGTAGTACAATGGACCGAGATTCGTCTGAGTACTGAGTACTGAGTGACTCGGTAACGAGTCTGAAAAGTCCCACTTAACAATGAAGCTTAAAAATTCAAATGGTGTCCAAATTTCTGCATCTTTTCAATTTATTTTTGCTCAACATGGTAGCTTATGTGACGCCGTTCAGCGATAGCAGATGCGCTATCAGTTCTGAATGTTAACAGCTCACTTTGCGAACTGATTAATCTGCTGCTTAATGGTCGGATTATCAACTCCAAGCTTGGTGAGGTGTCCCCAAGAAGATCTGTAGTTAGTAGAGGCACTTCGAAAGGCGCTGTTCTATCCACCCCATCCTTGCAATTTGGTGGTCAACGAACTACTGATAATCCTGGAAGGTGAAGGATGCACGGCGATCACTTATGCAGATAATGTTGCTTTAGCTGTCTCAGGAAAGCACTTATATACTCTAAAAGAGCTGCTTTAAACAATAGTTAGCTAGCTGGGCGAGTCGGTGTGGTTTAGGTGTGAACCGCATAAAATTAAAACAGTCGACCCCCCTCACTTAACGGTATCAGCCTAACATTCTCTAACAAAGCAAAATATTTGGATCTTATTCTGGGTAGGAAGCTTAGTTAGAAACTTAACATCCAAGAAAGTCAAGAAGGCTATACAGTATCACTCTTATCTTGCAAAAAAGCTATTGGTAATAAATGGGGTCTACAAACCTCGAATAACTCACTGGCTTTATATATCACCCCATCTCTAAATTTTGACAAGAACTTTTTTGTCAATATCCCTCCAGAGCAATCTGGAATGAGGATACTTTCGCAGAAGATGAATCAGTTCATTTCTACACTTACGGCTCAAAAACCAAAGACGGAGTTGGTGGGGGTGTTTTCTCCAAAAGTCTGAATGTTAAGCTCTCCTTCCGTCTACCAAATTATTGTAGCGTGTTCCAGGTTAAACCATTCCACCTGGACGATGAAGACCAACAATTCCGTCCACCCGACCTTCACTTCGTCTAGATAGCCATATCTAAGCTTAAGTCTCACAAAGCCGCTGGAGCAGATTGCCTAACCGCCGAGCTATTCAAAGCGGCAGGCGATGACTTGGTTAGGAGCATGCACCAACTCATCTGTAAAATATGGTCGGAGGAAAGTATGCCCGGTGAATGGAACCTCAGCTTTGTTTGCCCGATCCTCAAGAAAGGAGACCCTCTGAACTGCGCCAACTAAAGAGGTATTAGTCTTCTTAAAATCGCCTACAAGATCTTATCTGCCGTGCTGTGTGAACGCAGAAGCCTTTCGTCAACAACCTGATTGGTCCCTATAAGTGTGGCTTCAGGCCAGGAAAGTCTACCATCGACCAAATATTCACACTGCGGCAGATCTTGAAAAAAACCCAGGAAGTCCAAAACGATACCCACCATCTTTTCATCGATTTTAAGGCCGCCTATGACAGCATTTATAGAGACGAGCTATACAGAGCAATGTCTAGTTTTGGCGTCCCTGCCAAACTCGTCCGTTTGTGCAGGGTGACAATGGAGAATGCACGCTGCTCAAGGTCGGTAAAGAGCTCAACGAGACCTTCGATGTCAAAAAAGGATTTAGACAAGGCGATGCGCTGTCATGTGACTTCTTCAACATCGTTCTTGAAAGAATAGTGCAAAACTCTAACGCTAACACCAGAGGCACTATCTTTCAAAAGTCCGTCCATCTACTCGCCTACGCCGACGATATCGACATAATCGGGAGAACGCAGCGTGATGTCACTGGCGCGTTCGTGAGCATTGAGACGGAGGCGGCAAAGATGGGTTTGGCAGTCAATGAGGGCAAGACAAAGTATATGCTGTCATCGAGAAAGGACACCCAACACCGACGTCTTGGACAGAATGTCACTATAGACGGATATAACTTTGAGGTGCTAAAGGACTTTGTCTACCTAGGATCCGCTATAAACTCAGACAATGACACCAGCGCTGAGATTAAGCGAAGAATAACTCTTGCCAATCGCTGTTTCTTTGGGCTAAGAAAGCAATTGAGTAGCAAACTCTCTCGAACAACTAAAGTGGCCCTTTATAAGACCTTAATCATCCCAGTCCTTCTTTATGGTGCAGAGGCATGGTTGCTTCGAGATGAAAATTCTTCGAGTAATTTTCGGTCCCACCTGCATAGACGGTGAATGGAGGAGGAGATACAACGACGAACTGTACGGGCTGTACAGCGACATTGACCTAGCCAGAAGAGTGAAGGTCCAACGACTGCGGTGGCTGAGTCATGTAGAGCGAATGGACGTAAATGCTCCGGCCCGGAATATCTTCGAATCCGCACCCGAGGGACGCGACGGCGCAGTAGAGGAAGACTGCGACTCAGGTGGCGCACGCAAGTGGAAGGTGACCTTAACCAACTTAGCGTGCGAAACTGGAGACAGCTGGCCAAAGATCGTGCTGGCTGGACACGCTTGTTGGTAGCGCCACCTTAAGTAAGTAAGTTCTAGGCGGAATTAATGGCGATAAAAGGAGTCTTATCTTGGCTCAAAAAAAACGTGATATCCGCTAAAGATTTCTTCATATTTTCGGATAGCCAAGTAGCCATCAAATCCTTGGATTCGATCTCTATAACTTTTCTAGCCCTCGACTGCCGATCGTCTCTTACGGAGATGGCCGAGCAGTTCAACATTCATCTAACTCGTTAGAATAAGAACAACTCAACCCTTCCTGCCGGATAAAGGCACCCTAGGGATACCAATCGCAACTTACAAACAAAAATTGAAGCTGGATGCTATCGAGAGTGCAAATCTTAGGTGGACAAGTGGCACCACTTTGTCTAGTGACAAAATAAATTTGACCTAAGCTGAATTTGAAACGCTGTAAGAAATAGATTTATTTCAACAGATTGCATATCGGCACCATAATAGGGGTGTCATTACTGGACACTGCCTGATAGGAAAATATGCCGCAAGGCTAGAATGATTTTTGCAGAAGCTGTATGGAAGAGGAAACTATTCTGTCCAGCTCTCTCCCCCTTTGCTTGGGGTCACGGTAAGATTTGGAGTGCTTGCAAGATTTTTTCTATGTAAAGTTCGGAACTGCACCCTTTTTTCTTTCAATTCTCCCCATATATTTGTTGTTTTGATTTTATTTCCACTTTGATATTGACTTTATTGCACTTTTGAAATTGAAATAAATTCCAAAACTGGGTTTATTGTTTTATTTGTGTTTATATTTTGTGTAATGTGTAAAATAGTTATTTTGCTATTACTTATGGTACCCCCTATTAGTCTGCCACCCGGGGCGGATCGCATAATAATAATAATTCATTCATTCATTTTCAATGATCCGCTTGTCCATTAAGTGGGTCGCGGGTGTAGGTTGATCAAGTGGACCCTCCATAGCTCTCGATTCTCCGCCATCGACTCTAAATCATCAAGAGCAATCCCCATATGGGTATAGGAGAGATTATGGACTTGATCTAACCATCTCATCCTTGTCCTACCTAGAGGACGCCTGCCTGATGGTAAGGATTCCATAGCACGTCGTAGGATCCTGGTTGGGGACATCCGTTTAACATGACCAAACCACCGAAGCATGGACCGCTCCGCCCGGGGAAGTAGCTGCTCGACATTGAGTTCCTCACGTATTCTGGTATTTCTAATGCGATCTCTGCGGGTTAAATGTTTGCAAGTAATTAAAACAGAAAGGTGTACATTTAATCGTTCCACGAGCAGAATCTGGAACCTTTCGAACAGTTATCCACATTACCAAGCCTTAGCACCGTTTCATATATTAAACACATTTAGGAGAAGTCTTCATATTCAACCCTAGAATTTCAACTTCTTGTAGCATTCTTCGAATTACCCTCGAATTTTATCTATATAATCCATTGAACCTGGATAATTTATTGAACCTGAACCTAAATGACTCCCACATGAGATGTTTTCATATCCCAAAAGGTAACTTACGATTTCATCAACAATTGTTTAGACAAAGCACATCCCGATGTAAAGGATTTATTTAATCAGTTTTTCGTAGGCGGCCCAAATCTTCGTGCTAAAGGTTGTTTGTAATTGCTTAAATTGATTTGGGAAACCCATGTGACCTCCTAAATACATGTTATACATTCATTCCTTTCTAACGTGTATATCGAAAGTCGTTAGAATCAAAGAAAGGAGCCCCCCACTCCCACCTACACTGTCGCTGACATTTCAATAATTTAATAATGAGCTTTTAACACCTCATTTCGCGCAACATAATATATTCAGTTGGCTTCCATTCCTCGATCGCGGTTTGAAAGAGATTACTATTATTTCTAGGAAATTGCTTCAGGTGCGACTTGTCCATGAATACGAGCATACTTGGCTGTGTCGAAAATTCGTAGACTTAAAGAAATGTTTGGTTATCCCTATCTACATTGATGTTTGCTGGTTACCGTTATTATATTACCATTATCATCGTGAGGTTAGTTAAATTCATTTATATCTATGTTCTCACCTATACCTAATACAGACTGTCTTGTTCCGCTGTGTTTTTTGACATGCATATTTTCAGATGCTCGTTCATAGTATGTAGGTACAACATGAATAATTTTCTATTTGCACACAACGTGTTGTCGGTTTGGGAACATGCTATAATGGCAATATCATCTTCCTATAGCACAACGCACTTGAACAGACATTTACATGGTACCTACCTACCCTATAGTAGCAAAGTTAATACGATAGGCAAGAGTGCAGTGGAGTTGTATGGTAGAGATAAATTAAATTAATTGGAGAAACTAAGGCGATGAAGAACGGACATAACACAAAATTGGACAAGCATATATTCAGATATGGGTATAGTTAAGATATGAGTTGCAAGATGGTCGTAATATAAATTGTCAGCAGGACTTTACTTCAAAGTGTGAAACGGTTTAACTTAATAATAAATAAATTAAAAGTAACCGAGAGAAATGTTGGACTTGTGCAGCACAACGGTTGTGTTGAGTGAATGGAATGAGAATTATGGACACTTTTGTTTAATGAATTCTATGGATTGGATATGGATATGAGTAGGTGTAACCGTAACTGTGTTTGTCCGTATCAGAGTCGGAAATGGAAAATTGTCCGCGGGAGATAAAATATGACTGTGTGCTTATTTACTCAATTAGGCGGCTCTACAGTTCGGCATAAACCCCTTGTTGTTGACAACATACTTGGTTTTGCCCTCGTTGGCCGCTAAACCCATTTTAGCCGCTTCCCTTTCTATACTAGGTAACGTATCAGTCAGTAGCTTATCGGTCCAATTATATCAAAATCAGCGACGTCTATGCAAGTCATAGTTCGACGGACTTTTGAAAAATCATGTCTTGCTTGCCTGAGAATTTCGGACAATCAAGGGGGTATGATGTTAAGCAAGTTACATGAGAGCCTTGTCAAAATCCGTTTTTGATCAAAAACTTCAATAGGGTAATTAATTACAAACCTTGATGCAGCATCGACATTAAAATCGTACTTGGTGGTAGCAAGCACGCGCTTCCCACATCTCGACATTCATAAACAAACGTGGCTCTCCCCTGTCCAGAAAACGATAAGCCAGATTGATCACATTGCGATCGATGGCCGACACGCATCCAGTATTTTAGACGTCCGTACATTCAGGGGTGCAAACATCGACTCCGACCACCACCTAGTAGCTGCCAAGGTACGCTTACGGATAACTCGTACAGTCCAGCAACGAGAAAATACTGTGAGAAAGTTCGACGTCAAAATGCCTCCATCGCAGAAGACTGCCAGAGCCTATGCCGACCGTGTATCGTGTATCCCTTAATCTCTCAAGATGTCCCATGTCGGCAGATTCTAGCTCACACTACCAATGGCAGTGCTGCCAGGAAGCCATCAGAAGTGCCGCCACTGATGTGCTAGGTTTCACCAGACGACCACCAAGAAGAAACCCGTGGTTCGATGACGAATACCGGCAAGCGCATGCGGCTAAGCAAGACGCATATTTAGCAACGCCGCAGACAAGGAACAGGGCGGAAAGAAAGACTGCTTATAACACCTTTGGGCAGAGAAGAAAATAAGAGCACAAATTTCTACGAAAAAAAAGAGGGAATACGAGAAGCGCGCGGTTGAGTCGATAGAGAGATGTCACTCCAGGAATGAGGTTCGAAAATGTTACCAAAAATTAAAAAGGACATGTCAAGGCTCTAAATCCCGAACCGAAGCCTGTAAAAATGAACAAGGGAACATCGTGGTAGAATCACAATCACAGTCGGTGCTGAGAATTTGGAAAGACCACTTCTGCAGACTGCTAAATGGTGAAGATGACCAAGATCCCGCTGTCAGGCAGTCTGAGCCATTCAACATTGATGATAGAGAAGATTTTAAGGTTGCCTTTGATAGAGGTTGCGTGTATAGAGAAGAATTATACAGAGCCATGTCTAGTTCTGGCATCCCCGCTAAACTCGTCCGTTTGTGCAGGATGACGCTAGAGAACTCTCGGCGCGCCGTTAAGGTCGGTAAAAACACCACCGAACCGTTTGATGTCAGAAAATGTCTTAGACAAGGTGACGCGCTGTCATGTGATTTCTTTAACATCATACTTGAAAGAATTGTACGAAACTCACAAAGCCAACCCCGGAGGTACAATCTTTCAAAAGTCTGTGCAATTACTCGCATTGACGTTGACATAATCGGTAGAACTCGGCGAGCTGTCAGTAATGCATTTGTGAGTATTCAGTCAGAAGCGGCAAAAATGGGACTAGCGGTGAATGAAAGCAAAACGAAATATATGCTGTCAACATCGCAGAACGTGACAATGAGCAGCTATAATTTTGAGGTAGTGAAAGACTTTGTCTACCTAGGCTCTGCGGTCAACTCCAGCAATGACATCAGCGCTGAGATCAAGCGAAGAATTACTCTTGCCCAATTGCTGTTTCTAAGGGCTTAGAAGGCAATTGAGTAGCAAAGCCCACCTCCGAGCAACTGAGCAGACGTTGTATAAAGACCCTTATCATCCCCGTCCTCCTATATGGCGCAGGAGCATGGACTCTATCAAGGGCGGATGAAAACACACTCAGTTGCTTCAAGCGAACAGTTCTGCTTGTGATCCAGTTTGTATCTCAGGAGTCAGGAGGAGAAGGTGCAAGAAGAACTGTACGGGCTGTACAGCGATATAGACCCAGTCAAGCGGATTAGAATTAATCGACTAAGATGGCTGGCCCGGATAATCTTAAACTCTACTCCAGAGGGACAACGAGGTATACATGTAGATTCGTATTTCTACGAATATTTTACAAGTATTTTTTGTACAAATAATCTTAACCATTCTGCCGCCAATTTACAAACAACAACAAACAAACAACGTTTGTACTATGTACGAAGCCTTTGTACATTTTACGAACAGCTTTAGATTCGTATATCTACGAATATTTTATATATGTTTTTGTACTTATCGTCTTAACCGTTTTGTCGGTACTTTGTGTGTGACAAACGGTGTTCGTACAATGTACGAAACCTTTGTACATTTTCCGAATGTTTGTTAATGTAAGAGCAGCATTCGTACTATATACCAAGTATTTGTATGTTCTACGAACGATGTTTGTACTTTCACTAAGTGCGGCGCCATTCTGGGTTGGAATAATTTTACAAACGTGAGTTCGTAAAATGTACAAATTCTACGAATCTAATAATTTTCATAAAACTGCCAATATTATTATTATGTACCAAACATTTGTATATTCCACAAATACCCGCTGTTCGTATTTCTACAAAGATTTCATTTGTATTTTTATACTAATCATTTTTTGAGTGTAGAGGACGACCTTACCTAAGGTGGCGCGCGCAGCTGGAAAGAGACCTCAACCAACATGGCGTGCGAAACTCACTGAAAAAATGATCGTTCATAATATCTATGAATGCCATTCATAAAGCTGAAATCATTACTTTTAATGAAATATTCATGAACGCAGTGAATAAATTTTAAAATATTTTGCTTGGTTTTATGACCAAAACATTGCCTTTATGAAACTGCCTTATAAAACTATTTATAAGTGTATGAACGATTCTCTCATGATTTCATGAACAAATCATGCATTTTATGAAAGATTCATACCATTATGATTATTTTCACGTATGAACGGAGATACATTGGTTGAATGAACTCTTATCTTAGCTCAAAATCAATGATTCTTTCATATTGTATATGCATATTTTTTCATTATTATCATGTACCTTTTTGGTTCAGGAGGCAGCTAGCGTTGGATCGAGCTGGCTGGAGAGGCATATTGGTTAAGGCCAAGGTCCGCCCCTGGCTGTAGCGCCATCAAAAGTAAGTAAGATGCATCATCGAGCTTTCGCCATAGTCAAGTGAATGAGTTTTGCAATGATGCGGAAACTAGATATGACTTTGTATAGGGGCCTTGAAATCGATACTGAGATTCAATTCACCTCACTAAATTTTGCAAATGAGTTATTTTATTTTCTCTATCAATACAAAGTCATCTTAGCTGCTCTATAAAAAGCTCAGCAGGTAAACCGGCAGGTCCAGATTGGCTGCAGCTTTTCGAGTCATACTTTCTCAGAGGATTTATTTTTTTGGTATATGGGATTGGATATCCCCTTTTTACATTGGTTTCAGTAAAGCAGTGATATACAGGTTAATGATGGCCGTTTGGAGGTTCGGATATCGGGAATACTAGAGGCGTGCCTTATGGCGATCGAAATTAAGCTGATAGTTTGTTGATTCAGTGATAGTAATTTCTCCGTTGCTAGGCGCGGTGTCGTGTGGGGTGTGTCGGAGGATCTACAACCCCGGAAAATCACAAATAATGACTCAGGTTGGCTTCGCTAAAGTGTTTTTTTTTTTTAATAAGTTATTCCGGTGTAGTGTATGTAGGTATTATAAATATGTACAGTGAAATCTCTCTTAAGTGGACACTCACGGGACCGTACATTTTTGTCCACATAAGAGAGTGTCCACACAAGGGAAACATTAAAATTCCAGAAAAAATTTTAAAGGAACACAAAATGTCATTTTAAATTCACTTAATTTTGTACACATGTGCATAGGCACATTTATATTCCATAATATTAGTAGATATTAATTAAAAAAATAAATTTGCCTCTTATGTTTTACAACCCATATAGTCAGTTCCGAGGCCAGTGGTCTATATCAATCACCCCTATCGTGGAATCCGCCGGGGGGAATTATTCACGGAAAAGAATGTTTTGCTATCGTCGAATCCGCAAAGTGAACAGTTCCCCAAGTCGGTACTGTGAATAAGTTTCACTGTAGGTATCCTTAAAAACGTTCAAATCGAATTTTTCCCAAACGGGGAACTGTTCAACTTGCGGATTCGACGATACCAAAATATTCTTTCCCCCGGCGGATTCCGCGATAGGGGTGAATGTGATGTTGCGTTGTCCAGCAAATTTAAAACAAAAATAAATAATGATACAAATGGAGATCAATTCGTACAAGTTACAGACTGCATTAGAAACGACACATGCCTTGGGGCCGTTAATCAAGGAAAAGTATGTGTTAATATGCGCAAAGTACAGTCGCGATCCCGATTTTTCTCCGCAAGTTTTGCATACATCGACACCCGTTTTACACGCGAATGCTGGTAAAGTGGTTATACATATACATAAGCGATAATCTTTCATACAGAGGCGAAAAAACCAACGAACGTCAAAAGAAAAAAAAATCGCATTTTCATATGAATTGCTCAAATCGTCCATTTAAGAGAATATTTTTACCAAATGTAAGTGAAAACACTGTCCATGTCCGCTTAATAGAATCGTCCACTTAAGAGGAAAAAAAACTCAAACAAAATCATACCAGCCAACCATCACACTACATATTGTCCGCTTAAGAGAATCGTCCACATAAGAGGGGTGTCCATTAAGAGGGAGTTCACTGTATTTGTATATTTATTTTTATTTTTCTACAACCGCGTACAATTTTTGACTTGTATTTTTTTTTTAATTTTGCACTTTATTATAGGAAGCATTTTTAAAAATGCTGAGATTCGTGACTTATAATTGGCTTTGTACCTACCACTAATTTTTGAGTAAACCGGATAAATAAAATACTTCTATCAATGCAAATGTGCAAATGTGTTTGGCACCCTCAAAATGGACGCAAATCAATATATCCTAAACACATGCTCTTATATTTTCCAATCTCTAACAAATTGCACATCCCTACAGTTAATGGAAAGGAAGTATGTACCTACATAATATATATGCTAAGAAAAAATTCATACTTTTATTTTTAGGTCATTTTGATAAACTAAGATTTTTTATGATGATGATGATTTAATTATTTTCTTCTTCTCTACCAACGTCCAAAGTTTGAAGTGAATACGACTAAGGCAAGTCTCAGATTGAGGCAATAAGCAACTAGCTACTAGCAACTGCCAATAAGCAATCAGCAACATATTTCGTTCGAGCTATATTTAGTTGCTTTGATGTGAGACCTCTAATTTAATTCAAAGTAAAATAATTGTGAGCGATAATATTGCGTGTTGCCTATTACCAGTTGCTTATTAAATTTTGCCTCAATGTGAGAGCCGACTAACGGCTCGTGAGTTATGAAAAGTTCCCAGTCCCACTTTAAAAGGACAGGTCTGGTAATATCCACTCATAGTGCATAAACAATAAACATAGCAAACAAACAAACATCCGATTAGCGATTTGGCTGGTGCGTAGTCAGTCAGTCACGCTCAGGGTGCTATTTTACATATAGAGATGATTATACGACAACCCAGTTCGTAATTGTAGATATTTTTAAAATACCTCAGAGAACCATTACGAACAACCCCCATGACACAAGAAAAACCCATTTAAATTTTCTTCAAAACCTCAAGAGCCGTCCGCATGCATAACAGAATTTTCAACTGACAAATAAGTGTCAAATTTCCTGCGACAATGGCATTTAAATTCAACAGACCACTTGTCGCTGCTCTCATTTCTCCGACGCAAATCCTTGTGAATTTTTCCCCGTTAAAGTTGAAGATGAAGGTGGGCCTGTACGGTACATGTATCTCTATCTACTATGCATATTTTTTTCTGCGGAAAACCCTTTGCAATAATATTGCCACCCCAACCCCCCTTCATCCAACTGTCATTGGTACACAACACATACCTATGTAGGTACACGCAATACACTTCTCAAATAAACAACATACGACAGACAATAAAATAAATTGCACCCACCAGGCGGCGGGCGCTGCTATTAATGCGAACCCAAGTCCTCATAAAGAGGGTGACAAAAAACAAAGTGGGTAATTGTGGAACCAGCTGTTTTGTCGGTTTTTTAAAACAAGGTCATTCAGCAAAGTCTCACGGAGAGCATGAGACTTGCTCTTTGGTCTAGTGATTAGTGAGGCGCATGCCTAGGATACAATGAATTGTGTATCGCATTCAAAATGTGGGTGAGTAGGTCTAGGAAATGCCTGCCGTTCCATTGGCAGTGGAACCGTCTAGTTCCAATTACCTCCAGCATATGGTAGGTAAGTACACAGTCTTGAGGCTTTAACATATTGAATTTTTAAAGGACCTACAAACATTTGCTGAAACATTGGTTCGCAATAAAAAAAAGCACACAAAATGTTTGGTCAACGGCACGTTTTATTGTCTATGATATTCCGATAGACCTACCTACCAACAAATGTGTGGATCTATCAGATGGTAGCTCGGATCGAGCTTAAATTCTGTGAATATGCTGTAAAATGGGGACATAAAGGCGGACAATATAAAATGGTATTGGTATCGTTGAGTTGAGTGAGGTTGGGATTTGGCGTTTGGCGATAATCCAATTGATTTATTTTTATTTTTTCCCTTCTGTTTGCGTTTAATGTGAAACAGAAGCAATCGCGAACAAGGTCATCTGTAATTTGTCGATGATTACAAAGAAACTTGATTTGTTGGACAGGACATATGACACTGATAACTGTGACATGGAGTCGTTTGGGGTTTAAATTTAATTTGTAGAGAAGCGGCTTTTGAACTAATGTGGGTGGGTCGATAGATTATTTATTGCGGCTTTTGTATAAATAGAAATGTTATTATGGTACGAATCTACAAAAATGGAGCAGCTAAAAAAAAATCGGGAGAAGTAACAACTTTGTGAAAAGAAGAAGAAACAGGGATCAAAATAATTGGAGGGTTGATCCAGAAACGAAATTTGTGCGAAATAGTGGATGGGGTATTGGTATAAGGGTAAGGCCGAAAGATCGTGATTTTATTGACTTTTTCTGACGTTTCTTTATTGTGTCTTGTTTTCATATTTGTACCGTCTTTAATCTTTCTACCCTCCACAGGAAGGTTTATTTACTTTGTCATTCATTACATTTGTAAACCCAAAGAATGAGTCACCGGAGACCCCATAAAGTATATATGTACATATTACATATTGTAAATCAGGATAAAATTCCGAATCGATTTAACCATGCCCGTCTGTCGAAAACACGATTGCGTCCAATCGAATCGATGTAGGCGAATGAAATACATATTATAGACTGAGAGCTACTGAACGTTTTGCTAACCTCATCGTTAAATGGGAAATTTATAAATATTATTGTTAATTGGAGTCTTGCGTTCGCAGAAATCGCCGTCTGGCACCCTGGAGCTGGGGCATTTGCAAGTGGCAGTGCCCCAAACATGTAAAAAAAAAGTGCCCAATTACGTCATCGTTTCACGGCTAATTTTTTGTCAGGGAATGGTACTCGTACCCAGAAAACATTTTCATATAATGCCAGACGTTTTTGACGGTTCCTTAAGGCTGCCAGACGCTCATCAAAGTGCAGAAAAAATCGCCTCATTTACGTCATCGTTTCATGGAAATAATTTTTTTTATTTAATTATACAAGTGTCCCTGAGTCCTAATATATAGTTGCCAGACGAAAATTCCGGGTCTTTCGTCCTGCCAGACGCAGGGGAAAAACGCATTATCAACATTTATTCCTCTAAAGTGCTAAAAATAATACTTTAAAATCTTAAGATTTAAATAACTTTCGACCATGAATTTTGGAGCTTTTTTAGGTAATTGGTTAAAGAAATTATTTACAGTTTCAAATTAACTATCAGAACCTCTTATCCGCTTTAAAAAAGAAAGCTGTCCTTTTTAATATTATTTCCAAATATTTATTAATTACTTTCTGCTTTTCGCTTTTAGCTGCTATTTTTTAGGGAATTATTATACACTTATTAAAGCTAACTTTCTGATAAAATGTTAGCCCAATGTTATCCACTGCGATACAACACTATACGGCTCACAGTGGGAAAAAATTGTCGATTTGGCGTATTTTTTTAATGTTCAAACTTATTAATTTTTTAAATATTTGTTACAGTACTACCACAATATTTAATGTGAACTAGTTAAAACATGAGCAGTTCACATTTTGGGCTGATATTTCTGGATGCCAACAAATTCGTTGCATTTCATGCTTTTCAGAATGACCTGTAACTTGATTTTTGAAAAGAAAAGCCACAAAAATATAGTACTAATTGCGCCGTATTCACAAACAAAACAAAAAAAACTGAGGTCTCAGCGCACACTCTCACGCCTCGCCAAACAAAAAGAAAAGACAAAAAACTCTACATAGATATACAGTTTTCGTCTTTTCTTTTTGAATATTGGAAACCAATAAATGATTTTTCAGACGGGACGTACAATTAAACCAAAATAGGGGTAAATTGTAAAATAAAAGTTCGCATTATTTGGGTATCAGGAATTTGTTTTGAATTCACATTTTACGTTATACAGGTACTAACTATGCTGACTTTTTCCGATTTTCCGGTTCACATTTTTTAATAGTTCACATTTTCGAGGTTCACATTATCGAAGTATAGTATGTATTTTTATTAAAAAAAACACTAAAAAACAAAACAAAAATATTACACATTTAAAAAAAGCATAGCACTATAGTTATTAAAAAATTTCTTGAATGTCTTCACTATTCAGCCATTTATTTTAATTTTTTTTTTTTTGTTGTAATTTTCTCAATGTAGATATTAAGGGGTATGAAGTATGATCTATGATAGATAGATAGATAGATTACTTTTTATTTAGCTATTACTTATCGCTATTTTTAACATTGTTTTAATTTTTCTAGTTATTCATAGTTAGATCTTACAAAATTAATAACTAGTGACTTAAATCTAAACAAATTGTTCACTGACTTAATATCATGAGGTAGTTCATTAAACATTTTTAAACCTTTATAAAAAAGCATATTCTGTGTTCTATGGTTTCTAAAAAATTGTAAATTGAAATTATTATTGTTTCTTAAGCTATATGGCTGGGAATCTGCTCTTATAGTCAATTTATTTTTTAAATATTTTGGTAATATATTATTTTTAATTTTATATATGTATATAAACAATTACTAGCATTACAATTCTTTGGTTTACACTTAGCCATTTCAATATTTCTAACATATAATTAATGTGTGTATATCTATTACATTTAAGAATACATCTCATAGCCTTATTTTGAAGTTTTTGCATTTTTGAATTCATCTTTGTAATTGAAACATTTTGTATGTACCTACGTATATAGTTATATTGGTCCTTATCCTATGCAGATACTATTCCCCTTATATTTTTAGTTTGCGCATAATAACATAAAAAGGTGTAGATAAATTAATGAAATGTGCGATAACTTTACACAACATTGTTTCCAGAACTTAAACTTATGCAACAATGTGCACCATAAATACATAGTAGTCTTCACATTTAAAAAATTGGCTTAAGAATTTTCGCAACACAAAAAATTGATTTTTGATCGCCAAATCGACAATTTTTTCCCACTGTGAGCCGTATAGTGTTGTATCGCAGTGGATAACATTGGGCTAACATTTTATCAGAAAGTTAGCTTTAATAAGTGTATAATAATTCCCTAAAAAATAGCAGCTAAAAGCGAAAAGCAGAAAGTAATTAATAAATATTTGGAAATAATATTAAAAAGGACAGCTTTCTTTTTTAAAGCGGATAAGAGGTTCTGATAGTTAATTTGAAACTGTAAATAATTTCTTTAACCAATTACCTAAAAAAGCTCCAAAATTCATGGTCGAAAGTTATTTAAATCTTAAGATTTTAAAGTATTATTTTTAGCACTTTAGAGGAATAAATGTTGATAATGCGTTTTTCCCCTGCGTCTGGCAGGACGAAAGACCCGGAATTTTCGTCTGGCAACTATATATTAGGACTCAGGGACACTTGTATAATTAAATAAAAAAAATTATTTCCATGAAACGATGACGTAAATGAGGCGATTTTTTCTGCACTTTGATGAGCGTCTGGCAGCCTTAAGGAACCGTCAAAAACGTCTGGCATTATATGAAAATGTTTTCTGGGTACGAGTACCATTCCCTGACAAAAAATTAGCCGTGAAACGATGACGTAATTGGGCACTTTTTTTTTACATGTTTGGGGCACTGCCACTTGCAAATGCCCCAGCTCCAGGGTGCCAGACGGCGATTTCTGCGAACGCAAGACTCCAATTAACAATAATATTTATAAATTTCCCATTTAACGATGAGGTTAGCAAAACGTTCAGTAGCTCTTAGACTATTATGAGATGACTTATTTTTATCGTCGCGTCGTCAGGTTGGTATTTAAAAGTTAACAGTGGTGGGTATCAAAGCATCGGACAGGCCGATTATTTATTTTAAGAGGTTAGTGGCAGGGTGTTGTGTAGCCACTAACCTCTTAAATAAAATAATAATCCATCGGATAGTGGAGGGGAGGGGGGGGGGAATAACGGGAATTTAGGCCGATTTTAGGAGTTCGGGCAGCTGTGTAATGGTCAAACTATACCAGTAGGTGGGTAAGAAAGGGCTAAGGGTGACAAAAAAAAAACAGAAAGAAAATATTAAGATCATACTGTTCCCGTGGCACCTCCCATACAAATAAAAACATAGCATCGATTGATCTGAAACTTACACACTGAAACTTAACTAGTAACTAGTAAAAAGTGCATGTAGCTTGAAAGTTTTCAAGTTTTCCTATAGATGGCGCTGTATATCTAAATCGAATCGATGAATGCCTTAGTTTTAAAGATTGCTTCTGGTCCTCTGGGCATTTGATCCACCGTATGTTTGGGATACTTACCTATCCTGTTGAAACGTTCGAGAGCTTGGAAGCCTCAATTTTAAGACACTGGGTTAAATATTTTCTTTCAGGATGTTAATTTGTTCATTGTGTTTCCAAAAAAACATTAGCAGTCGCATTCATGCACCCTCAAATCATTCTTCGTTTTGGTTATAATTTATTTTTTTTGGCGATTTTCATCCAAATTTTAGCTTTTCTCGTACATACTAGAGAACATTTTCGAATTTACTTTTGTCACTAAATAAAACGCTTTTCAAAATTAATGTCCGTAATTTTAATATTTTATAGCAAAATCTATTCTTTACTGTAGGTACCTACTTGCACCTACGTTTATTCCGTTAACTTATGTAATCGTTTCTACTTGTTTCTCTGCACTGGTGATGGTTCTCAATAACATCAACATTTTTGTTACTCCTTCAATTTATTAATTAATTTTGTTATTCGCTTGCTGTAATTTTCCATCCGCTTTTTCCTTTTTTATTTAAATTTTGTATTATTTATATAAAAACATTGGTGCGTATGTAAGTTCGATAATCACGGCTGAACCAGTGACGCTATCAGCCTTATATTTCCACCATAAATTATGTTCGTGTGGTGCTCCTGCTTGTTTTCGTTTGTGTTAGTCCTAAGTAGTCCTGGGGTCTCTTTTTTAAAATTCTTATTTATGCAATGCGCCGATTTGGCTCAAATCCACACCATATAATAACTAAATAAAAAAAAAGTCGTTGGATAAACTTTAACCCTATAGGTGGCGCTGGGGTAACGATATTTACAAAAACGTACATTTCAGTATTGGGTACTTAGGTAGGTACATATTTAAAGGAGAGCATGTTTTATTACCAAGAATCCTCGCTCATGGACTCACGATGAATAATTATATAAGCCTGCTCCAAAGTTGGTATGGTAAGCCCAACGATATGATTGTATACCCCGAAAATAGAGAAACAAAAAAAAAAAAGTATTGGCCACACGTCGCGTCGGCTTTACAATAAATTATTATATGTATATATATTTTAATTATACTTGTCATAGCAATACAATTCTGTGAAACAAAATTGAATTTACTAAATCGAAAATAAAATTTGCACTTCAAATAACATAATAAATTTCATTTCATTCTTAAAAAATTCTCGAAAATTCTTAAAAATATGCCTACTGCAATTGAAAAATATTTCAAAACAAATCTTGAAAATAAAAATAAAATTGTAATTATAGGCAGAACAAAGTTTTTCAAATCAACTAGTTAACTATATTATTATTATTATTATTATAATTTATTAACAAGTAATGAATTACTACATTAATATGAAAACATATAGCACTAGCTGCCAGGGCTTACGGCTAATAGTTAACTATAATTTTGCTCATTTCTAAAGAAACCAATTTCATTTTTTTATTTTTTGTTATACCCTATTCACACCAAGCCGAAAACCGAGTTTTCGTCAAAAAAGTTTAGAAAACGCGTAGATGCATTCACACCGAACACCAACTCGTTTTCGTTTGACGTTTCAAGCTGTGATACTAGCTATGAAATGTTTGTAACGACTAGACTTTTATTTTAGTTACTAAACTTGGCACGTATTGACATAATATACAAACAAAATTATTTAAGCTACTTGATAATCGTTAACTTATGGTTAAATAATTAACATAACCGACATTCAAAATCAAAACATCTGAAAATACCATTTAGTTGTGGCAGGCTGGCAGGTAGTTTGCTCTTTATGGTGCAAGTGCAAGCAAAGATAACAAAAAAACTCTCACTCTCACTCTCACTCAGTCTCTCACATCCTGTCAGCAGTTTTGCTGAGCTCGCTGAATGTTGGATGTTTCATGGAAAACGACCTCAAACAACTCGTTTTGAAAACTTCTGTTTTCGATGAAGTTTTCGACTGTTTTCGCGAAAACCCAGTTTTCGGCTTGGTGTGAATAGGGTATTACTGTGTTTGCTCTTTTCCATTGTCCATTCACAGCGTTGCCGTCGACGTCGACTTTTCGATAAAGTACTTTTTGTTTTTGAAAAATGTAGGTACCAAAAGTATCTAAATTTCTGTCTGCAAAATGTATCAAATGTATTATGTAGAAGAAAATACCGGATTTTCAAATAAATACAGTTATTAGAAACGAAGGAAACAAAAAACATCACATTACAGCAACATCATATTTTACACCACCTGATAATCAGTCAGTTAATGCAGAAATTACTGACATTTGACAACTAGCTGACAATGGGTTTTAGCGTGCTGCTAAACTGCAACTATAGAGGCTTCGCGTAGCTAGCAATTGAATAAATCACTACAATGACGTCGTACCGTACAATGTACATGTAGGTACAGTATAAATGTATAGAAGAACAGCTTAGAACATTCCAGAGACAAATTTTGTGTGTCACAATTTTGATAACACAGTATAAATTTAGTTCAAATTCGTATGTTTTCGGTTAGTTTGTGAAATAGTTATTTAATCAAATAATAAAAATATGATTGGGAGATATTTGTGGCTTTGATAAAAGGTAACTACAGAATATATTCACCAAGTTTAGGATTTGGTCGGGTGCAGGCACGTAGCCAAGGGGGGGACAGTCTTAAAAAAAAAACTTTAACTGAAACTGATGGAATTAAGTTGTTAGTTTAGCTGTCAGTTTTAGAAGTAGATGTATCTTCAAACTTTCGGTTGCTCACAAGTAAAATGAAAGCTCAAATGAATACCGGACTGAAGTCTAAATGCACTGCCTTTTTTAACTGAACTGACAATAGAATTGATAACTAATCGTCTAAATGGAGCTTTATAACCTTCGGCTAATCACTAGTAAATTGAAAGCTCAACTCAATACTCGACTGATGTCTAAATGCACTGTAGAACATCAGTTTAATTGAATGGGGCTTACAAATTCTCAAATTCAGTAGGTATACAGTATTAAAACGCTATAGGTATGTATACTGCGCTGTGCAAGCCATAGCTTTAACATAGCTCTGCCATGTCAACTCCTACGATTTGCAATTGCCTTGGTGTATAGTATTTAGTATTTAGTATTTATTGACCATTCAAATGCATATGTTATATAGCCTTCAAAAATGTCATTAAAAAACACGCACCAGAGAGCCGAAAAACTCGACTTCTACGCTTTTGTGAAACAAGATTCATTGAAAGGCACGACAGTATTATTTCCTTTGTAGAACTCTTCAAATGCATGTTCAGTGCATATAAGTCTTGAAGGAATAAAGAGCAGAACGTGGGCCACTTCTTCATGCCTCATTGTATGCCAAGGACTATTCAGTTTAACAGCACAAAAGAAGTTCTGAATTCTCTTAAGAACATCCGAGAAAATGCCCGAAGATTTTTTCGGAGAGGCTTTTCAATCCGAATCCTAACTTGCCGAGGACTTGTTTGAAGAACTTCATTGAAACAAACAACGCGTTCCAATCCAGAAACCTCTCCGACTGAAGCCTATTTTAGGCTGCAGTTATATCTATCAGTAAAATGCATCCCTAAAAAAATTGTTTCACTTTTTTGGAGCACTTAAACTTAATCGTTGAACTCAATCTTGGTCTTAAATAGTTGCTTTTGAATTATAAAACTAATTCGTCAAAAAAAATTAAGCAATTGATCTTTAAATTTTCTAAAAACAGAATTTCTTAATTTTTCCGTACGAAAAACTTTTTCTGTTCAACTTCTCAACCAGTTTCACGAAGTATTCCACTGAATTCCTATGATATGCTATGGTTAAATGTTTCAGTTTTGTTCTGTTGCGTGTTTTTACGGATGGACTTTTCTGATAGCTATAACTGCAGCGTTAGAGTGTCGTGTCGATACTGATTTCTTGCATAGATTCGTTACGTTCTACTATCGCATCGTTTCAAGCTCTTCTCCCAGGTTTTGCTGCAGTTCAACGAGAGAACGAAATGGAAAAGCAAACATACATACATACATAGGTGGCGCAACAGGCGGGTGACACCCAAGGACTAGCTTCTCGCAACCATTCGTTTTGTGTGAGTTTCTATTTTTGGGACGAATGGAAGGGACCTACAATTTTATGCCGAGTCCGAACGGCTGAATTGAGAAGCTTTTTCATGACAGTGATACTCTCGGATGTTTGTCAGACGTTTGCGAGAGGTGGCACAGCAGAAAAAACCTTAAGATGTAATTTGTGTTTTTCCGGATCAAACCTGGGACCCCTCGCACAGTAGTCCAGCACACTAACCACTGCGCCCGAAAAGCAAACACGTTAATTTAATAATGCAATTTCGTTGTCAGCTGTGAGTAAATTCTTTGGTGCGAAAAAAAAATCGTCGAGTGATCCTTCTACCGAAGTTTTGAAATTGGTTGATATAATCACCAATCAATCACGGAAAAGAATATTTTGGTATCGTAGCATCCGCAAAGTGTACCTACAGTTCCCCGCTCAGGAAAAATTCGATTTGAACGTTTTTAACGATACAGTGAAACTTATTCACAGTACCCACTCGGGGAACTGGTCACTTTGCGGATGCGACGATAGTTTTTTGTTTCGTAAGATTTGGAAGCAAGCCCTCCCCGAAACAAAATCCTGGCTACGGCACTGGTCGGGTGAGAAATTGCGTTAAAGCGAAATGATAGTAAGAACATACGTAATATTATATTATCATCATGATCATTTTTAAAAACCACACCTATTCAGTATAGATAAGGTTTGACGATATGTTTACTGTTTAAATAAACCCTCACAACACTTGATCTTCCGCCAGCCACCGCCGACTCCAAATCATCAGGTGCAATCCTCATACAGGTGGAATAGATATAGAACTTAATCTAACGACAAATGACCTATAGTTGGTATCTATATAGAGTTCTCATAAATGTAGCAGTGTTTTTTTCTATTGAAAGAGCCAATTTCCTTTGTCCGATTCCGCCCATAATTTTTTAAATGGTCTCAGCAAGCAAAGACCTGCTATAGAGACCAAATTTCAATTCTTAAGCTGCCATAAATGTCAAGATTCAGTGTAATTTTGAGATTTGGATGTGTTTTTTTTTTTTTTGTAGGGGCCCATAGGCCATTGTTCAGTTTAGACCAATCTTCGTATTAACAATACATAAGACTGCCTGAAAGTTTGGGCACAATCGGTTTGGATATTTTGGAGATAGCTACGATTGCAATCCTCTATTTTTTTTATTAGTAAAAGAATTTTTGAAATCGGTTCAGTGTTTCCAGAGTTGCTCTCTATAATCAAAGAAAAATTACCTCATTATATATGTACAAGGTGGCGGAGAAGTTATCACTCGATGTTCTTTGGCTGTCTTGTCTATGAACAGCTTTTTATTAAGTTTACTTGAGGTCTTACATTTTTTTTCCATTATATCGACAAAATTATATCATTTAGCCGAGGGTGTCCATATAAATAAAATATAAATAAAAAAAGAGGACATAATTTATAATGTACATTGTACAATGCCGCATCAAGTCCTTAAATTCCAATTTCATCGCAATATAGAATTCTTTTTTACCCTCAGTTCTTACTGTATGTATAGTGTATAGTGTAGGTACCTACCTATATCAAAAAAAAAAACATATCAATAATATTTTTATTACAATAATTTCGATATCAATTGAAAATGAAACTAATCCGTGTTTGATTGCGTTTGAAATGATATGACCTGGACAACCAATTCCCATTAAGGTTTTTCCGAAAAAGAGAAACGTTGTTCGAGTCTGCTATTTCTATACATTTTACGTTGCTTTTATATTGAAATTGAAGGTAAGGACACAACAAATAAAGAGGACAAAAAAGATCCAAGCGAACGTATATTTTGTATCTCTACTTATTTTTGAGCGTGTAACTATACTTTCACCACTTCCAAATCTGCAGTGTGGCCTATCCGATTTATCTGTGATATGCAATATGTAAATAAATGCAGTACTAACAAACGTATCAACTACCTACCTCCGTTTATATTTAATTTATTTTAAAACTTTTAAATTATTTGTAAATGGAATCACTTAAAAAATGTTGTGCGATCTGCCAAATTTAAGTCATCTCGCGTAATTAAATACGGCCCATTACAACTAGCGCAGTGATGGCAATAAACAAAGTAGGTAATAATAATAACTTGAAACGGCATCGCACACCATTTACATTTTCAATGCCTTGGCCTTCAAACGCCCATAGTTAGAACCATGGCGCTGTTATCTCAATAATAGCCACTGGTGTCATTTGGCCTTGAGTTTGGTACCTATTTATACTTGAACACGAAATTAACTCAACAATATCTGGTGGGTCGGTGGCATAAAAGTAACATTCCCAAAGGACAAATCTTAGTTATTAACAGATGTGATAAAATCAGTCCACATAAAATTAACTTAATTACACTGAGACCATTGTTATGTACAGAACAGGCCATTGTTACCATGGGACAGGATAATTACGCCTTTTCTTACGTCTGCGGTGATGCTGTTCAAACAAATGGATGTGACTAATGTTCAATTTAGCAAATATAGCATACCTACAAGAGTATGTATTGGTGCAAGTCCAACCACTGGGCATTTTGGAAATTATATATCGTGCATCCTATCCCTGAAGGAGTAATAATAATTAAAGGAATCAAATTTTGGAACCTCACAACATGATACACTCGTATTGAACCTTTGACAACGAATTTAATTTTCGAATCTGAAAAGGACCAAGGGTTTCTTGTACTTTCACCTAATACTATATAATCCACATAATGGGTTATTAATTACTATTTCACTTGGTCTTCAAATTACGTATATTCTGCAGTCAGCTTTACGAAAAAAAAAAACCTTTGCAGTATTTGGATTCTTATCTGATGGTCATCTCAGCACTGCTATTATGTGGCTTCGGTATTCGCACAGAAAAGTCCCGCGAGCTTAGAATAGAAGATGTGTTTGTGCTTAAGCAGCATTTGAGGCGACTGATATGCCATCAGCGCAAGAGTGCCTGAATTTGGAGTGGCAGAAATTCAGAAATTTGTTCTTTTACATGCTGAGTCAAGCTCAATTCTAGCATTCCATCCCTTGGGTGTTCAGAATAGTAAATAGTAAATAAAATAAATTATGCTAATTTCGATTGGCAATCTGAGATTTTTTAGATTTCTCTAGATTTCGTCTGGCCAATCGAACAAAAAGAAGTATACTGAGCTGTTCTTTGTTGGTGTTGGTGGTGTGCCTGCCAAAAGTTGTTTACCTTTTTTGTTGTGAAGATTTTTTTTTCTTAGAGTGGTTGCAACTTCTAAGATTTCCATACATTTTCAAATAACTATAAAAGAAATCGCATAATAAATATTCCGAGTGTATGTTCACCACGGTCCACGTCCTGCACAAAATTGCAAACTCGATGCTTTTCCTCCCTTGCAAAGAACAAATACTGCCACTGCATAAATTGCTCGTATGATGAAGACGAGCCAGTATTATCCGAAGAGGACGACGACGACGCCGATGAAGAAGATGTGTCACATGATGAAGATGAAATTTACACCTCTATTATTTGTTTCATATTTATCAAATTTTGGCTTAAATTATTTATTTTAATATGGTTTTTCAGTAGCTCTAACTTTTTCGACCGACTTCCATAAAACGTAAACAAACAAATGTCAAATCATATGTAAGGCGATTGGTAAATCTCGAGCGACTCTGAGAAAAAATCTAGATTCGCAAAAGTGCTCTGAAAAAGATTGCTTTTTTTTTGTACCAAACGAACGAAAAAAGTGATCGAAATTAACATTAGACTCGTGGAGGTATAATGAAATCACCTGCAATGACAATTTCAGTATAATGATGCTGGGAAAAAATTGCTAAAATGAATCATCATCAGAATCGTTAAAAGGAGATGATCTGTCAGTCTGATGTCAATATAAATGGGACAAAATATCCTGCATGTAAAAACCGATAAATTCTTGATAAAATTCAAATCGTATTCTTTAGAAAAAATTGTATTTTATTTATTTTTTTTATTTAGATAAACAAGCTCTCGCTTATATGATCAAAGCTATAATAATCGGATCAAAGTATATTTTTTACAAAACAATATTTCAAAGCATTCTATTCATTATCAGTATCACGATCAGCAGGTCTCCACACTGCACATATATTTTTCTCTCGAAACGTCCAAGAATATCTTCATCCGCTTGTTTAAAAGTTCATGCTTCAGATCTGCAAGGATTGTTGAGGCCTTATCGACAGTATGCTCTGTTGTTCTGGAAAGGGCCTTTATGTTAACTAAATTTGAGTTTTCTAAACGAAGGGTAAAAGAGTTTTTCTTTAAATCAGTTTAGCTACATAACTCCTTCATATTCCCTATACTGTTTGAGAATCGCAACTTTTAATCCCCATGTCACCGGAGTGGGTAATAGAACTCAGTGTTGATCTGAGTCAAAGTTTGCAGGTCCAAGGGCTCGGGCATCCCAAATATGGGTACTGCAGAAGTGCTTTACGTCGATAGCAATGTCGTCAATTTGACTGACGGTTTGCTGATCAGGAGACAGCTGCTATGTTTCCTTATGAATACACATAAATGTATGACATATGAATGTGAAAACCTCGTGCTTACTATAATTAGATTTCGGCCCAATTCGGCCCAATATCAATTAGCTTAAGTGCGTTATCAGATGTAGTGTCGAGTACGGGTAGGTAGGCTATGCTTTCCAACTGGCCTACCAAAAACGGTCTCCTTGCATATTCTGGCGTTCAAATTTAATATGACTTTTCGTTTTTCGTGTAGGTCTGCTCACAAAAATTGTCCATCTGTCACCATCTCATTTGAAATACTCTTGCTTAGTTTTCCAGATCTGGTTACTGGTCTCTCCCACCCGGGCTTGGCTTGCTAAACTTATAAGCGCGAGTGTTGAACACGAAGAAAATAGCAACACTATAATGTCCTGTCAGAATGACTGACTGAACGAGTCTCAAAAGTCTTACATGAGCCCCTCAGAAAAAAGACGCACGGCGGATGAATTCGCTAGACTGAATAAACGGTCAATGTGGCAGATACCTTAATTGAGCTACTTCAACATATTTGGCGCTGAGGCGAGTGAGGATTTTTCAGGACTAGTCAGGGTTCTGACACAGAGATGGTCGCGGATAAAGCCTTTATGGGCCAACGGCAGCTCTCACATCCCCGAAATGTGTTATTGACATCGGAGAAATCCGGCCCCTTTCGTCCAAGCGATCCAACAAAGGGCCTGCCCCTCCAGCTTGGGAGTTGTACGCCGCGGTAACTGCCGACTGCGGAAAAATTACTCAGTTACGAAACAACCACAAGCCTCGGAAACGGATGATCTTACTGTTGACGAACCTGGCAAACGATATAAAGACAACGAATTTCGGATCTGTACGTGGAATGTTAGGTCCCTTAACAGACCTTAACTAGTGGAGGCCCTGAACTGCTATAAAGCAGACCTAACCGCCATTCAAGAAGTGCGATGGGGATGGACCGAGTATGAATAACTGTGACTATATTATGGCGACTGCTATATCGAAAACAAAAACAGCGCTTATTTGGATGTGGATTCGTCGTTGGCGGAAGACTTAGGCAAAAAGTCTTAAGTTTCAGCTGTGTGAATGAGCGCCTCACGATAAAAATACAAACCCAACGAAAAACTTTTGTGCGACCCAGTCATGCACTTTATTTCCATTAAATTTTAGATTATTTCCATCAGCAGTATGCGCGCCGCGCGGTAATAGATAACAATCATTTTTAGTGTTGTACAGAAGGTCAACTTTTACGAATTCACAATAGTGAAATTTTCATAGGAATTTATTCATTGTGATTCACAAGTTGATTCGTTCGCAGTTCACTTATTCGTAAAATGCGTGACTCTAATGAATACTGCTTTAGGGAGTCTGTCCTTGATAAAATACAATTTGCAATTTGCAAACCTAACAGCACTCTTACTGTTCTTTTATGCAAAGTTAAGCGTAGGCTATATTATTACGCGATGAGGCAGAAGATGCGCACAAACAAAATCGGTGCTCTATGATAAGCGGTTGCAGTTTACCCCAATAGCCACCCTTCACTGTGCTTCATCATGAGCGACGGTAAATTGTCCTCTCAGGACCACAGTGTGTTTGTTTTACCAAATGTAATTTTCACTAATTTTACTTGGTAACAAAAGGAGCAATTACTCTTGGTCCTGCTGCGGATGCTCTATCTTCAGCGCCCTTCCCATAACTAACAAGCTAACTCGTCTGTAGGTGTATGTATACATCCGTTCCATACATCATCTCTGGATGATTTACTATAGAGATTGTGTAAAACTTATTCAATTTCATGTTCGCGTTAAAAAGGTCCACAGAATTATAACTGGCCTTGGGTGTAGGCTTTGCACAAACACTCTGGATGTAGATAGTGGACCACATTCATTGTTTGGCTGTCGCGTAACATGGTCGAACCAGAAATTTACTGTGTCCCCCATGCGTTGATGTCGTCCTCGCTGGTGGGAATGCAGCAGTTCTGTTGACTTAAGTCGTTAATAATGTTTTTTTTTTGTTTGCCATGTTGTTTGCCTGTTTCGAACGTGGGGCATTAGAAAAATGTTATGACGGGGGAGAGATAATAAATGTCCTTATTATATTGGGATAAGGGAGAGGTGGCTTTTGTTTTACTGGATTCATAAAGTGAAAATGTGATAGGTGATGGTGTACTTTAAACATTTCTTTTATAGATTGCCTTTTTCCTCTTTAATTTATTTTATACGACGGACTCCATTTATACATTTTAAACATGATTGTTCTGTTCATACTTATAGCATACCCAAGGGTTTCGTTGAAATTGTACTCCAACAAGGGTTGGCTTAATTGCCTTTGGTCGTTTTAAATGAAGGTCACGAAAAGTGTCTGTGAACAAGGTATATTGTTCAATTGAATGTCACACATTGTTGTTTTTGTTGTTGATATCTATAACTCCATGACTCGTCGTTGCGATGTAAGGCACATCGACCAATGCCAAAAGGGTCAGAAGAACCCTTTAACTATAGCAGAGGGCCTATTTGCTTTATTTAGTCGATTATGGATTCAGCAGAGGATTCATTTAATTCTCGGATATTAACCATTTTCCTGGAGAAGACTATCCGTTTAATACCAGATGCCATGGCAATGGGCATATACTTATACTCAAGACATAGCACTCGAATTAGTCGTTTAGCTGCATATTGTTTAAGTGATACCGCAACCATGTTGTTTTGAAAGGTGGCCTATACTAGGTTATTGATGCTGTGTAGCTCTTTTGACCTGTTTTAGATGTTCTTCCAATACCTGGTACATTTTGTTGGTTTCTCAAATCTTCAAGGTAGTTCATCAGCTTTATCATTTCTTTTAAATCCTTCATGGCGGGAACCACTTTAGTTCATGGGGCTAAGAGTTTGTGAAGACGAAATTATTAGGTACCAATTGTTTAATTTCAGAAATATTTGTGACGCAAAATGAACAGGCAGATTCTAAATTTTTGCAGCCACCATTACCAAAGGTCTCTTCAGCATGTTTGCTTATTTAATTAAAGATACCTCAACATAATGCCGTAGCCAGGATTTTGTTTCGGGGGGCTGGTTAAGCGGTACATACGTGTATTTTTGTACAGATAATTTATTTATTTTGTAAATGAAAAACTATTTTAATCTATGTAAACGCCTTGTCAGTCTAAAATTCAAGTATTGTTTATGGAAAATAAAATAATCCCGGGTCCATAAAATAATGTTTAAATCGTTTAAAAGTGAAATGAAAAACTTGTTTTGGTTTAGTGTAAATAATTTTGATTTTTGGATAAGACTCTTTTTTTTAACTGTTTAAAGTTCTTCAAATTAATTGTTAATATTCCATTTATTGTGCAGCATTATCCCAAATACCAATAGCGGACCCAACTAACCGACATTTATCTCAGACTTTCTCGATAACCGTCTGCGATATTGCAGAATATTTTAGAGGCATAAAACGCTCCATTTGCGAAGGGGAAGAGCTCGTCAGGCTGGTTGGGTTGATGCTATAGGTGTGATACAAGATCCGGGAAAGAGTGAGATAACTGGTCTGGTGGTAAATGCATCCTCAAAGACTTAAAAACCCCATTAAACCATTTTGTCTATATGAGTTGCATGCGACGCTCGATCCAACACATTTTCTGCTCGATTTCCATTGGACAAGAAAAAGCACGTTTTTTCAGATTCAGGCCAGTTTTTCTGCTCTAGAAATCAGCTGTCTGTCAAAATCATTTTCCATTTGTGCAAAAAAAAAACACTTTTTTTAAGATTTATGTCGTTTTCCATTGGGACCATCAGATTTTTATTTCTGTTCTCGTGGCGAATGGAACACGATAGGCAGATTGATCTGCTTTTTTAAATGTATTAGTGCATTATTAGACAGTACATCAGCTGTGCACATTTTGTTCGTTTGCCGATGAAAACATACGAATTTAATGTGGGTAATCATGTCGACGAAGAATCGAAATCCACAGACCACAGATGACGAGGAAGAAGTCGAAGATGATAGTAATTGCTCCAAAATTAAGTCCATGCCCATTATTTACGTTTTTGTTCTGAATAATTGCTTTTCGTAATTTTGTTTTGAACACAAATTCCGAATGACGTAAAACAGCTGTGCAAGGTATATTGGTATTAGTGAGAGTGTGTACAAATCTCGAAAATTATCGAGATCTGCAAAAATTGAAATTGATCAATATTTTATGTCCCAATGGAACACGAAAAGTGATCCGGATCAAAAAAAAAGATTGATCTTATGTCCCAATGGAAAACCACATTAGATCACTTTTGCGAATCTCGATTCGAGGGCGAGATTCACACATACTTTCACCAATACCACCAAAAAGAGACATTTGTAAACACAATTTACAATAACAAAAATAGCTGACTGTCAAATAACACACCAACACAAATGCAAACAAAAAGTAATCTCATTTCTTGTTCTATTGGGCAGGAAAAATCTGAGATCTGAGAGCAAAACGGTAAAAGCCCAATGGAAATCGGCATTAGTTTTCATTAGCGTAAACTAGTTAGGCATTTATTTTTATGTTTTTACTTGAAAAATGTATTCATTATTCACAATATTTAATTATTTAGTGGCGCTTAGCTTCTTTTCCATATATTTTTTCGCTGATCTGTCAAATTTGTATGTCTATTAGGGTTCAAATTGTCGCCGCTAGGATACACCCTCCATTTCTCAATAATACTTTTGATGCATTTATAAATAGAAATTGTACATTTTACTATAATTAATTAATCCATCAAATTGTATTAAGAAAACAACTTTTAAAAGAATGGATAAATGTATAACGAAATTTCCAATTCCAAACAAAGTGAGTTTTCGTTCGCATCAAAAATATTGGAATTGGAAATTTGGTTATTTAAACCCTTTTAAAACTTGTTTTCTTAATACAATTTGATGGACTATTTAATTATCCTACACTTGGAATAGTTAAATGTGCAATTTACTCTCTATCAAAAATTGTTTGTTCGTATTTTTCTATTCTTTCGTTCCGTCTCATGCGAAACAGCTGATTGGTTTACCAACTTTACCACAAACAGCAATTGGGGCCTTCATGAAACGTTTGTCGTAAACTTACCATTTTACGCAAATGGTAAACTTACGACCTTGCATGAATAGGGTAAACGCACTAGTATCCGGACACTTAACGTGTCTCTTAACTTTGAATTCGACTCATTTTCTTGCTATAAACGCTACCTTGGATAATTATATTGTTTGTAAGAGTGTATATATCATATTATATATATTTACCCTTACTGATTCTGTAACGCTCCTTACTTTTCTTATTTTAAATAAAAGTAGGCGGTGGGTATTTGAATAAATTTTCAATGTTTGTGTCTTCTCATTATTCAAATACGCACCGCCTATTTTTCATATATTTTAATTTTCTTCAAGGTTCAAACTTAACTATAGTAATGCTCGGCAAGTGTTTTCAAATGGAAATTGCCAAATAAAACCAACCCTTCTTAGGGGGTCAAAGTTTGTACGGGAACATTTTTATTTTTCATCCGATCGACTTCAAACTCGGTTTGTGTACTCTATATAAGAAATATTTAGGTATTTTGCTTTGGGCTCGAGTTATTGGCAATGATTTTAATGATAACTTTTTCATAACTCACGAAGGAGTTTGTCGTATCAATATGAAACTTTGTACATTGATAATAAAGAAGTAAAAAGAAGTAAAATATTATTTATACTCATAAATCTAAATTCTAAATCAATAGATACAAAAAAAAATAGAAACCGTTTTTAGGCAATATGTACATTGCTACGAATTTTAAGATCACTGATTTACTAACTGCTCCTCAGGTACTTTAATAGGAAATTTTATTTCGCGATATTTAAATATAAAAGAGAAAACTAACCGATCGTGAAGGAATCTCTGTGGACAAAATCCTGAGGGCTATTAAAATATGAGTCTTCTCATTATTGCAAAATTGCCGCGGGTAGCAGAAATGTATGAAGACGACGTTGTTGAAATTCCCACGGAAATTATATTAACAGGAGACTTAATTAAGACAATTTTTGGCGATCTGCTGCAAAAGTCAATGCAGGAACTTTCAGAACGAGTCATTGCCGCGCTGACAAATGTGCAGACATTAGAAATGAATAGGAGCGATTCTGTTATCAGTGAAGACTGAAGATCCAAATGATGCACCAAATTTCCCTGTTGAATTCCTCAATCAGCAAACTCCATCCAGCAAGCCACCTCATGTGCTGTACTTAAGCAAGGTGTCATCATCATGTTGCTGAAAAACTTGAACCCTAAAAAAGGACTGCAATGGAACTCGATTGATTGTGGAAGAGCCTGGACGAAATTTGATAAGAGCATGAATTACCACAATGATTCCATTTCCGATAAATTCGCTATAATAATAAACAAGGCTCAAGACCAGTCATTTGATCACGTTGGCATGCATTTGAAGACCGGAGTATTTTCACACGGCCAACTGTATGTGGCTTTATCACAATCAAGAGTTGCAAGACAAAAGAAGGTGCATATTGAATCTAATCCACAGCAAGGAAGATTATTAATTAACCAGAGACAATTTACACGCAATGTAGTTTTCAAAGAAGTTCTCTAAATAAAATCAATTTGTTTATCAAATATTACTTTGCATACCCAGCGAAGCGGGTACAACCAACTAGTTTCTTAATAATATAGCGCCCACATAATTTGCAAATATAACATTGTTAAAATTAATAAAATAAAAATTCAAAAAAGTTAGATTTTCACTAGTATCCGGACGGCAAAATTTAGTTTCCGGACGCTTTTATTTTAGTATCCGGACGCGCAAATTTTGTATGAAGTTTTTGTCGTTTTCGTCTTGATTAAATAAACTTTTTGGCTAGTTTTTTTTGTAAAATATACTTTGATTAATTGTTTTACTTTAAGTATAGATAAAGACAAATGTTTATAATGTTATAAGGTATTTAAAATACCTGCACAATTCAATAGAATTCAATAGGGGGGTCAAAAAGTACCCATTTATTAGGCTTAGTACAAGCTAGAAAAACAAACTTAAAACTAGGAATTAAAGCTAGGGTTTAGGTTAAAGAAGGTTTAATAGAGGGAGTACTGCGGTTGAATTCAAAAATGGAAATGTCTGAGTTTGCCTCCGTAGCATATGGGAAAATGGTTCGTTGGAGCCGTAGGACATGCGGTGGGTTGGTAGATAGAAGAGGCGGCGCATCTTAAATTACGAGGGTTTTTATTAAAGAAGATGGAGTTGTAAAGAGACTGCTGGGTGGGAGCAGGAGTATTCTCAGAAGAATTAAACATCAGCCACTCATACCGACTGGCAGACCATTGTAGCGTTTTTCAGACGGAGATCTGAGAGCATTAAACCATCACACAGTACCTAATGCTGTGCTGGGTTCCTGGACACGTTGGTGTAGAAGGGAACGAGGCAGCAGATAAACTGGTCCGATGCGGCTCTAAAACGGACGTACTATTAGCTGACAGAGAATTATTACCAGCTTTCAACGCAGCTAAGGGGTTCATTGATTATGTCACATTAAGCTTGGCTAAGGAACGATGGAACAACATTTCCGGTTGTACTATAACTCGTAGCTTGTGGCCCGCAATCGACACTAAAAGGTCAAAGATCCTAACATCTTTTGATGGAAACCAAATCCGAGTGCTAGTCGGGATAATAACCGGACACTGCATAATTGGGAACATGGCCAAAAGAGTAGGTATCTTCACAAACGATTTCTGTAGAAGTTGCAAAGATGAAGAGGAAATAGAATCTGTGGAACATCTCCTGTGTCACTGCCCAGCCCTCCAAGAACGCCGCTACTATTGTATGCGAGCACGGTTTTTCGACGCGACGGCTTGGAAGATCTAGCAACGATACGTCTATCAGATTTAAAAAGATTCATCAACAGATCCGTATGGTTTTGTTAGATGCATGTCCTATTATGTATTACATAATGGTAATCACAATGGGCCTTAATGGCTTCCGGGTGAAAATTGCTATTACAGCAAACTGCCACTCTAACCTAACCTTACCTAAAGAGACTGCAATCGATAGAGCCTGATAGGAGTCGATGAATGAAGAGAATGTTTGCAGAATCTCTGCGATCCTCAAGGCTTTTCAAGTTAATGAGTTTGAGACGGTTTTGATAGGGAAGCAGATAGGGGATCGTTCCAAGAAAGACCGCGGAGGGCAAATCGAGTCTTTGCATGTTTTCGATTCTGCTTACATGAACTTGCTGAAAGGGAGACCACGTTTGGCTGGCGTATTGGATGAGGTAGCGGACAAAAGTGAGAGATCTGCTCACGTAGGTGTCGGAGAATTCCTTTGACCACCGTTTAAATAATCCGAGGATATGGCTTTACGAATAATTATCTCATAAATAAGCATACGGAAATTAAGCTGACGGTCGTACAATATGCCAAGGTCACGAACTTTACGATGGATATAGGTTGATCATTAAGAAGGTATAGGTGGACGGGGAGGGGACTTGTTGTACTTACGTGATAAGGTGATAGATTGGCATTTGGGAATTTTGAGCTCTAGACAGTCTTTGAAATATGTACCAGATAAAAAAAACTATCAAGCAGCAAACAGGCGCCTTATGATGAAGATACGCGTTTGAAAAATGCGGTATCGTCGGCACAGATATAGATATAAAATAAATAAATAAATAGGTGGCGCAACAGGCGGGTGACACCCAAGGCCTAGCTTCTCGCAACCATTCGTTTTGGTGAGTTTCTATTTTTGGGACGAATGGAAGGGACCTAATATTTTATGCCGAGTCCGAACGGCTGAATTGAGAAGCTTTTTCATGACAGTCATACTCTCGGATGTTTGTCAGACGTTCGCGAGAGGTGGCGCAGTAGAAAAAAACTTTAAGATGTAATTTTGGTTTTTCCGGGGATCGAACCTGGGATCCCTCGCACAGTAGTCCAGCACACTAACCACTGCGCTACTGCGCACGTATAGACGTGTTTAATGACCCTTTAAATATCGTTTATAGTTAAGATGAAGAGAAGTGGACCTAGGTGATTGCCTTGTGGTACCCCAGAGGTTGAGAAGAAAGGGCGGATAGGACGAACCTGAAGCGAACACTGTAAATCATATTCAATTGCCGCTTGCCTCCTTATGTAGTGTATAGTTATTATATATCTAATATAGACTGTGCTGTGTTGTATGAATTCATTGCTTCAAAATAATAAAGAAGAAGAAACGTAATATGAATGAAAACCACAAATTTCATATAAAATAGAGTTGTCCGGACACTGAACCTTTTTTTTTAGTATCCGGACAGGCATATTCATACTTATTAAACCCTGTCCGAATACTGAAAACATAAGAGAAAAACTCATTTCTCCTTCTGTAAATCATAGAAGACATGCCATACTATTATTTAGGAGCATTGAAAAGAGAATTTGTCATTTCTCTCATATTTTCAGTAGCCGGACAGCTTGTCCAATATTGGTTTCAGTGTCCGGACACTAAAAAAATTGCTAAAGATATTAATTAATTTAGGTAATTTTTTTTTTTAAATTGTTTAAATTTATTATATTTCAATGAAAACTGATGTGGTACGCAGATTAATCTGGAAAAAGAAATAGCTCCGGAGATAAAATAAAAGATATCTTTACACTTTGAGATACAAAAGAAGAGTATGTACTTTATTGTAATTGAAACTTAAACGTTTTACAAAAGAGTGCTGCCAAATTATGTTTTTAATACCAACAAAAACTAATTACTTTCCAATTGACAAATGTACAAGTTGGCCTGCGATATCTGGTAGTGAAGAAAAGAACCCTATCAGACATACAAAAATCTGTCATCGGTAAGCGGTACGTGTATTTTTGTACAGATAATTTATTTATTTTATAAATGAAAAACTATTGTAATCGAGGTAAACGCCTTGTCGGTCTAAAATGCAAGTATTGTTTATGAAAAATAAAATAATCCCGGGTCCATAAAATTATGTTTAAATTGTTTAAAAGTGGAATGAAAAACTTGTTTTGGTTTCGTGTAAACAATTTTGTTTTTTGGATAAGACTCTTTTTTAACTGTTTAAAGTTCTTCAAATTATTGTTAAAATTCCATTTATTGTGCAGCATTATCCCAAATACCAATAGCGTACCCAACTAACCGAGATTTATCTCAGACTTTCTCGATAACCATCTGCGATATTGCAGAATATTTTAGCGGCATAAAACGCTCCATTTGGGAAGGGCAAGAGCTCGTCAAGGCTGGTTGTGTGATACAAGATCCAGGAAAGAGTGAGGTAACTGGTCTGGTCATAAATGCACCCTCGATGACTTCAAACCCCCACGAAATCAAACTAAGAATCTTGTTAATGGTTAAACCATTTTGTCTATATGAGTTGCACCACATTGCGACGCTCGATCCAACACTTTTTCTTTAGTTTCCATTAGCGTAAACTAATTAGGCATTTATTTTTATGTTTTTACATGAAAAATGTATTTATTATTCACAATATTTAATTATTTAGTGGCGCTTAGCTTCTTTTCCATATATTTTTTTCGCTGATCTGTCAAATTTGTATGTCTAGTAGGGTTCAAATTGTCGCCGCTAGGGTACACCCTCCATTTCTCAATATAATAAGTCAATAAATACTTGTTCAATTACTTATTTTTTTAAAATGCTCACACTATTTTTTTTTAACCAAAGCGACAACACAGCCGCACTCTACTCTTAGACCTCAGACACTGAACCGACGCATAACTCTTAAAATATGCTCTTGATTTTTTTGAAACTTTGCATGAATATGTAGGATACATAGGGGATTGGATTTGTTTTATTATTTGAGACTATTTATGAGTGGTGTTCCTATTAATCTCAAAAAAAGGCAGAGTGTCCGGACACTAACACTGTCCGGATACTAGTGCGTTTACCCTACCTAATGATTACAAATTATTACATTACGAGAGCCACGTTAAAAGACTCAAACGAAAGTACTCTCGATAACGACTACTTTGATACCAAAAACTCATATTAATAGAACTGCAATACTCTGAGGTGACGATTAGTTTGCTTAAACTGTCTTTTTTAAATATTATTTGAAATGTTCGCATCTATACCGCCATCTACCTGTGAAAGTATTTGAGGGCGCTCTTGTTGCTCAGATCGTTCGCATTTGCACTACTATACCGACACACGATTGAAATGCGCCCACCGAAAAAGACAACCAGCTGATGCCGCAAAACAGCCTTTGCAAAAGTGAGAAAGCTATTTCAATAGTTTACCGCAACGAAAAAAATTCAAATTTTCGCAAACGGCAAAATTCATCCGCCATTCCCTTTCCAAGTTCTCACGAATTGCTGCGCCTTGCAGACGGATTTTTTCCTTTTTTATTTTGTATATTATTTTATAATTTATTACTTTCATTTACTTTCGTTGTAATTCAGAGTTAATTTATTGATTAAGCTATAATTCTACAAATTTATTTCTTTTTACTATTTTATTGTTACTGTGGATTATTATATTTCAAGGTGAGTTTTTTTTATAGTTCCCTTTGTCCTTAATCAAGAAACCCCTCTGACAACAGTTATCCGTGAGATTTTCTAGACTTGTCCGAAAATAAACGAGCAAAATGGAACCGAATAGCCGCCAAAGTGCTTACAAAAGTAATTCCATCAATAGCCAGGTGAGCGAAAACGATTTTATTTCGAGAAACATTGTTTTCAAAGATGAAATTTATGTGTTTGGTGTATAGGAAATGCGAATGCGGAGACATGAGGTCACCGTTGAGCTTCGCAAATCGAAAAAAGAGGATCAACTCTTCAAGAGGCGCAATATCGATGAAGAGGATTTGGTTTCACCACTGAAAGAGGTCAATGGGCAGTCTCCCGTTCAAATGTCTGTCGATGAAATTGTTTCAGCTATGAACAGCACAGAGCCGGAGCGCCAATTTGCTGGGACACAGGCGGCACGTAAAATGCTTAGTCGAGAGCGTAATCCACCAATTGATATGATGATAGGACATGGAATTGTACCGATTTGTGTGCGCTTCCTGCAACGATCTGACAAGTAAGTTAGAATTGATGGCTTTGTAGTTTATTTTCTTTCACGTTTTCGCACTCAGTCCTTTACTACAATTTGAGGCTGCTTGGGCGCTAACAAATATCGCATCTGGCACGTCTGATCAGACGCGATGTGTAATCGAGGCCAATGCAGTTCCCTATTTTATTGCTTTGCTCCAGTCTAAGACCATATCTGTGGCTGAACAAGCTGTTTGGGCTTTGGGTAACATTGCTGGCGATGGGGCAAAGGCTCGCGATATTGTCATCAATCACAGCGTTGTCGACGGAATACTTCAACTAATCGACGAAAATACACCAATATCTTTCCTGCGCAACATCGTTTGGTTGATGTCAAACTTGTGCCGGAATAAGAACCCGTCGCCACCGTTCAATGAAATCAAACGTTTGCTACCAGTTCTGTCACAACTTCTCTGTGGTAATGATATCCAGGTTTTGGCTGATGCTTGTTGGGCTTTGTCATATGTGACAGACGATGATAACGAAAAAATCCAAGCCGTTGTGGAAACTGGAGCTGTGCCAAGACTGGTGAACCTTCTGGCTACCGATGAACCCAGTATAATTGTGCCAGCTCTGCGTAGTGTTGGTAACATTGTTACTGGAACTGATCAACAGGTGAGTTTGAATTTAAATTGCTATTCAGTTTATTGTTTTTTTGATCAAAAATTCAGTCATTTGCTATATTATAAATGGGAGTAGGTATGTATAAGAAGCTCCGGGTAGGCCGTAGACATTCAGCTTAGATGTTCTCTGTGGTATATTAGACCGATAGCCTATGTAGATACACAAATGTGCAGATGCGACATTTTTATGACTGACAAGCTTGTTTCCAATTTACTACTGTTTTCAAAACTTTTTGTCAGTCAACACTCAACACTGATGGAACCCCTACTTCTACGTTTAACTTTATAAATTTGAATATCGGGGCTAGATTTCACAGAAATTTATTTCTCCGCGACAATTTGCTCTTGAAAGGCAGGTTGAAAGTACTAGCTTATTCCCACCGCAGTGAAAAGTCAGTTCGTCGATGCATTCGCACCAAACACCTACTACATAGTTTTCGTTTGACATTTCAATCAGCTGTAAAACTATCTATGAAATGATTGTGGCGACTAAACTTTTACTTTGCTAACTGAACTCTGCTCGAATTGGCATAATACACAAAAAAAATGAATTTAGCTACTTGATAATCATTATTTGTTAAATGCATAAAATAATAATTAACATAAGCATTAAGCACCAATCAAAATCAAAACATCTGAAAATACCATTTAGTTGTGACAGGTAGTGCTGCCGTTCTAAAATTCTAGAAAAACTGAATAATTTGCTGTTTATGGTGCAAAGATAACAAGAGATTCCAGATTTGTAAACAAAAAACTAGAAGAAATAACAGCACTGAGCGGAGCTATCCGCAGTTTTGCTGAACTCGCTGAATATTTCAAAAGGTGTGTCTGCTTCAACAACTCAGCTATTGAAAGTTGTTTTCGTGGCGTTTTCATGGAAACCGACTTAAAATAGCTCGTTTTGAAAACTGCAATATGTATCGGTAAACTTATGTTTTCAATAAAGTTTAAAAATGTTTAGAATCTGACGAGGAATCTGAGAATACAATAATGAATAATAAACAGCATTTTAAGAAATTTAAATGGAGGTTTCAAGTGTAACCTTTAGTTTAATCAGGTGTGTTAACCTCATTAAACTATGACTTCAACATCATCATAAAATGGTGACAGACAATAGATTGGAATTTAATGTTTTAAAATTCCCTCCTTACGGATACCTCTCAGGAGTTGACCAACTTATAAACAGAAAAATGTTGTGGTTATCTACCATCAGTGTCGGCTTATGAGAGAGTTCACTGTATGTCTCGTAAGCGAGATGCGAGTCTACAGTTATTCGGCCCTAGCGAGGTATCCGTCGGAACGGAAAATTCTCCGATTTCATACGAATCGGAAGATTTTTGCTGCGAGGTATACTTCTGAACAGCTCTTCGGAACTTTTTTCCGACAAATATGCAACGCACACTGGCATATTGCGTTTGTTGCGTTTCAGTGCGATCAAGTGCGTTTTTACTGATATTTTAAACAGCTTCATACTAATTTTCTACCGAAATGCTCAGACAGGAATTGGTTGCGGAATTTGTTTACGATTTGCTGTAAAGTGTTGATAAATTAAAGCAATAAAGAAAAAACCTTTAGCAAAGTAATTGGTTGTATTTATTCACCCCTATTCCCGTTGGCGTTTGTCATAAACGACTCGTATTTCACTTCATTTTTTAGTCGAATTTTGTAACATTTTTTAACAAATGAATTGAAATAATGGTGAACACATAGAAAACAAAACAAAACTGTTAACAAAAGTTAAAACAAAAATCTGCACATCGTTTTACAACGACACGAAACATGAGTCGTATACGACAAACGCCAACGGGAATAGGGGTGATTGCTTAAATTTGTGTTTCCAAGGCAAAAACCGACGAAAAAACAAGCATCAAACAGGAAAACCCCGATGTACCACGAAACAACATCATGTCAAATAAATGCGTCGTCGCATTTTACTTATTCTTTCCGAAGGCGGATACCTCGAATGCAATTTGAGTCTCCGACGGAGTATGCGTTGCGGAGAATTCTCCGTTCCGACGGATACCTCGCTAGGGTCGATTATCCATGAATGGCATTTGCATCACTGCAAGACTTATCATTCCAACCTTCGTTTGAATGACGATATACACGATATAGGCTGCAAAATGTCTAGGTTTCCCCAAACGGTTCAAGAAATATTTAACCCTTTCTGATCCTGCTACGATATATATGGCGTTCGTTTCCAGAAAATCACATTTCACCTACTAAATAGAATCCAAAACCGATAAAACTAATCGGAGATTCGAATATCATTAATCGACTTGAACCTTGCAGGTATGTAACGTGATTCTCATCTATCGTTTTTTTTTTTTAATTTGTGAAACTAAATTTCAAAATGTATTCTGCCGCTTCAACACAATCTCAATACTGCTAGGAATTCTCATCAGTTTACCATTTAGCCTGTCTTCGGTCGTTCTATGGACTGTGGAGATTTTTTTCCTCCTCACAATTTAAAAGCAATGTGCATCAGAATCTCCTATCTTCCTTATTCCAACTTCCTTATGCGAAGTCTCCTACTAGGAGACTAGGTCGATGTCTCTGTAACGCTGGTAGGTATAGTTCGTCGTTCTCACTGCTCAGCATTTATTTATCATATTGCATATTTAAATTTAGCAATTCTGCCCTTCATGTGCAGTCAAGAAATACAAAACAAAGGAATCGACGGAGGCAAAAATTACTTATTTGTAAATTAAATTATTAAAACCCTGATTGCAATATGCAAAAATGTTGCTATTATGCACATATTTTTGTTTTACTGTTGTCTCTTTGTTGGTTAGAGAAAGGTCACATCTTATAAGGCGCGCAATTAGTGAACGTAAAAACGGCTTAATTAGATAGATAGACAGTTGGAGCAGCATGTTCATATAAATAGAACCCTTCTCACAGCTACATAATCGTTTGTGCGATGTTTTATTTTTGCGATGATTGAAAGTTACCTCAAACATTCGCGAAGTAGGTGGCACACAGTGAAAAGAATATTCAGATGTAATTTGTGTTTTTTCGGGGTCGAACCTGAAACTCACACGCTTAGTAGTCTAGCACACTAACAGCCGTGTTCGTCACCCTGTCTTTATTATTGTAAGAGTAGTAGTAGTAGTATTTATTCGGCCCTAGCGAGGTATCCGTCGGAACGGAGAATTCTCCTCAACGCATACTCCGTCGGAGACTCAAATTACATTCGAGGTAGGTATCCGTCTTCGGAAAGAATAATTAAAATGCGACGACGCATCGATTTGACATGATGTTGTTTCGTGGTACATCCTATTTAGTGCTTGTTTTTTCGTTTGTTTTTGCTTTGGAAACACAAATTGAAGCAACAAATCCAACCAATTACTTTGCTAAAATGTTTTTTTCTATTTTGCTTTCATTTATCAACACTTCACTGCAAATTGTAAACAAATTCCGCAACCCATTCCTGTCGGAGCATATCGTAAAAAATTAAAATTATGATTCGTATGAAGTCGGAGAATTTTCCGATTTCATATACATACTTAGATGAGCCTGGACAACAGTCGCTATTTTGCAATTATAATGCTAGCCCGAGTGAGTTATTCATAGCTGTGCACGAGCCGACACCTCACCAGCAAGTTCAAATGTCTGCTAGTCCTCATTAACTAAAAAATAAACCAGAAATGTGGTCTCCAATCCTTTGAATATATGTATCATTCCTAGTACCTAAGGGAAATAATAAAGAAATCAACATTTTAGTTTTATTATATTATAAAGGTAATACCACTGTTTGTTCGCTCCATGGTCGAACAAGTCCTCCAAGCTACAATCTGTTGAGAGTTACCTATGTCGTGATGTTTATGATCATGTAAAGTAGAACTCTACTTTTGTACCTATCCCCATTCTGCATTACAATTAGCTTTCCTGTTTTGAATCAAAGAATTATCCACCATTTATACAGCTAGACCCGAAACAATGCTTCGTATATAAGCGAATAAAAATCGTTGCTTTTTCCGCCTTTCTCTTATTGTGATACTTTGCTTTACATAACTCTCCGTTTTATAATTTTTTTTCCAACTGGAAAACACGTACATACGATAACTGCATGCGGATTGCATTTTAATTGCTGACATTTTTGTTTATTCACTTTGCGTGCACTCTACTATGCCTCTGATTCTGACACGTATTATGGAGGCCGAATAATCCTTTGTAGAGTTGTATACTTTGTTCAACCTTTGCAATATATATCAAGACAACCTACATTGGGATTGTTTGCTTAGGATGCATAATATCGTTCCTCTTACAGATACGAATAACAAATAAGCCCAATAAATTGTTTTGCATAAATTTATATCCTAAGCAAACACAAACGATATAGCAACAGTTTGAATTATTGTCCATTAAAGTAGAACTTCTATCAGCCTTACAAGGGATTAGAGTAAATATTTGTTGAGGTGTAGAAAATATTGTTTTCGAGAAAGAAAATTGAATTCCCAAATCTTATTTGCATCGGAACAAAATAGTGTCTAGTGACAAACATATTTGGCATTTGGTTTAATTAAAAAGCGAACAACAAGAAATATGTACTGTACATGCTTCCAAAACAAAAACAGTTCATTTAAATTATTCATAGAAATTTTGATTATATTTCTTAACCCTCTTCTTTTTTCACAGACTGATGCTGTTATCGCTTCTGGGGGTTTACCAAAACTGGGAATCCTTCTGCAACACTCGAAGCATAATATCGTCAAAGAGGCCGCCTGGACCGTAAGTAACATCACAGCTGGAAATCAGAAGCAAATTCAAGCCGTCATCGATGCTGGTAAGTTTGTTTGTTTTAGAATTATTTGTCTTTGCATTTAGGTACATTTACGTAGATAAATGAAGTTCTAGGTATTCATTAGGAGGTTTAAAATAAAAGTGTTTCAGAGTTATTAAAATACGCAAGTCGTAGAGACAGATTCAGAAACCGTCAATCAATCGTTGGTACCATACAAGCACTTTCTGTTTAATTTTAATTAATAGGCATTCGAAGAAAGTGCTCGAAATGTTAAAAGTGGTGAAAATACTCGTGGAATGAGTCAACATCCGAACACATCAAATAGACGTCGTTCACAGAAAATGTGTCTTATAAGCGTGAACACGATTTAATTAACAATGTCTCCAGAGCGGCCACTGTGATATTTGTTGTTGAACAGCAAATAAACTGACGGAAATTTTTCCAAGAAAATCAACTTCGGAAATGTATACCTAAATAAAATAAAAGTGCTGCAAATACAACATTAATTGGGAAGGGTCATTGATTGGTGTGCCTTTTCGGGGTAGTAGGAATGTAATTCGTTATAGGGTATGTGACAGTGACACTTTGAGTGTCACCAAGTGACAGGGACGTTTGAAATTCGTCTGATAGAATTTTTAGGGTATGATATTGGGGAAAAGCAAAACGAAAATCAATCCATTGGTGGCCTCCTGCCTACTGTTGAGCGGGCGAGCATTACTTTATAGTTATATACATATATACTTACAATTGTGCACATTGAGTTGTGCACTTACCTTAGGGCCACCAAATGTAAGGTCTTCCTCTACTGCGTTTTCCATCCTTCAGTACTCAGGGGCCGAATCAAATCGCTCTACATGTCTAAGCCATCCTAGATGACTGATTTGCACTTATCTGACCGAAGCGATGGCGAAGATACGAGTTTCCTGCTAAACCTGCTACAAATGGGGTCGAAAAAGCCAAATCTTCACCCGCTTTCGCTAAAGCCCATGCGCTATAGATCAAAACTGCGTTTAAACAGGGGGCTAACTATGCACTTCGCCGCGAATCGCATAATTTGCGATTCATTCGGTTCGATTCGCGGCGGACATGGCAACTATACAAAACGATTGTTTGGAATGTCGACCTTCCAAGACATTTCCACATTTCCCTTGGTATTTCCACAAACTTTCCCATTCATCTGTCAAAATGCTTTGGAATGTTGTAATTATTTTGTTCAAATAATTGCGCGAACTTTAAATAAACAAGTAAATTGGATATTAAAACAAAAATGTTTTCGATCGGTGTGTATTTAAATGCTGAAAGGGATGAAGTCGATGTGTCTTCGAATTTAAATGTACAACGGAAATTAATAAGAAGTGGTTCATCCCCGCTGGATCTTCTGCACAACGAGTAAGATTAATTTGTTTTGAAAACGGGTAAAAGTGCATATATATGAGTTTTTTTTTATCTTACATATGTGCTGGAAAATATAAAAGACGAATTTCCAAGGCGAAGAAGTATTGCAACGCCCATAATATTAAAACTAGCAGCAACGCTTCGATTTCTTGCTGAAGGATCTTATCAAAAGAGCATTGGGCAAGACACCCACATCGGACTGGCGCAACAAACCTTTCGCCAGCTGGTAGTGCTCTTTCATAAATTGAACTAAGCAAACGAACTGTTCAGTTGTTGTAGTTTGTTTTTCTGCCCTAAATGCAAAGAAAATATAAGAAATCACAATATTTTTCGCTGTCGTTTTGTTACTTAAATTTTTTTTCACCATGCAAATGCACTGCTGACAACTTCATTCGCCATCAAAACATCTATCGCATTTCACGTCGATAAATGACGTTCGCATTTGCATAGTTGCGCGAATGTAATAGAGCGAAGTGCGATAGTCTTCGAACTGAATAGTACCAAAATGCGAAATCGAATAAAAATGCGCTTCGCGGCGAAGTGCATAGTTAGCCCCCAGAGTCTCCTTAAATTCGGATGAGGAGGCTTATTAGAAAGTTGCCTTCACAACTCTAAGAAACAGCGATTGTTTGATTTCTGATCAGATATCGTTTTCAGATGTAATAGCAGGGCCGATGTAAACAAAGTCCCTTGCTACCTTAGACTTATTGCTGGGTGTTATAAAATTCTGTCTGATTCGTCGATGTTGGGTGTCCCTTCTTGTTGAGAAAGGAGACAACAGTTACCTAATCTATCAAAACAGCTTTGTATTGCATGAGACAACAAATGTTCTTCCCATTCTGCTGTTCGAATGCAATGCCAATCAAATTCATCAAATTCATTTTCTAAATCCATTTTATTAAATGAGAAGAATAACGCAATAAGGTTTGCATTAGTAGAAACATTGCTCAAATTTGATTGCAGTTGACACTTTATCACTTTAACACTTTTCACAAGTCTGTTTCACCTCAAAAGTGAATGCAGAAAATTAACATTCCTGAATAGTCTAAAGAAACAAGAAGTAGAACAGCTTCAGACAGCATTTTTACTCATAAAATGCAAAAACGTGTACTTCTCTATTAATTTCGGTACAGCACAGATTCCATTAACCAATCTAAAGCCTCTATACTCGCAAACTCACGAGTGATACCCTGACAAACAATAATGCCAAAATTATTGTCGTATGCAAGATGTAATTGAACGGACTTTATAAAGACTGTACCTTGTATGTTAGTATAATGTTAGCTGGACAGTACAGCCTCACCGTTTGCTGGGTTTTTGGTCACTGTGTCATCCCAGCGAAATGTGCAGCAGACGAATTAGCAAGACTAGGCTCCTCTGGAGTGGATAAGTATAAGCATAAGTCTGCACAACTTGTCTGTATCACTCCTACGTTGAACAAATAAGTCATGTGGGTGCAGTAGGCAAAGCAAGTCACAGAAGGAACCAAGGAGCTCCTGCGACTTAAAAGATCTAGCATCTCGAAAGTCGTTAATGTCAACTCCAGGCACTGCTCACTAACTAGACTGACACGCGCAAAGTCTTGGTCGGCCATACAATGACTATCAATTTGCGCTTCTTGGGTCTTTATGAGGACGTGCCAGTGTGAACATTTTATCAACTTTTGACTTTCCTGGGGTAAAATTACAGTGATAGGAGCCAATCATGAAATTTACAGAAGAGATCGATGCCTCTGGTGGGCACCGCTAAAGAAGTTTTATTTCTTGTAGACTAGAACATTTTTGCTTAGATTCCATTCATCTGTGGAGCTGATGAATCACAATTCGTATCTTCTAATTGAATTATTTCTCTTTTTAGACATCTTCGCTCAAATTCGTAAGGTTCTCGACAAGGGAGATTTCAAATCACAAAAGGAAGCTGCCTGGGCCATTACAAACACAACCACAAGTGGAACTCCAGAACAAATCATCGATCTAATCGAGAAATATCAAATTCTAAAACCATTCTGTGATCTCTTGGAAGCTAAAGATGCCCGCACTGTCAAAGTTGTACTCTCTGGACTGTCAAATCTATTCTCATTGGCCGAGAAACTGGGTGGCACTGAAAACTTATGCCTGATGGTCGAGGAGATGGGCGGTTTGGACAAACTCGAAAATCTACAAACCCACGAAAACGAAGAGGTCTACAAGAAGGCATATGCTATTGTAGACGCATACTTTAGCACAGGCAATGATGCTGAGTCGGAACTGGCTCCGAAAGAAGTCAACGGCGCCCTCGAATTCACCTCGTCATCACAAACTAACGCACCCGACGGTGGATTTAGTTTCTAGCGGTCTGCATTTTCCTAAATCCATCGTTACTTACTCAGTTGTTTATTATATTTAAAGTTCATATAAAATCCGTGATTTTGCTTTGAGTTTCATTCATTAAACGATTTTAATCATGCATGCATACACATTAAATCATATTCTCATTATCCAATTCACACTGCCTTGTATTTTATTTCCATTACTTGAATTATAATAAAATTTAATATACGGTTACAAAAAAACATCTATTCGGACAATCGGCGAACAGGGCCCGCGGCGATGCCCTGTGGCTTGACGCTATTGAATGCCTTTTTCATGGACGGCACCCACTCTCCTGTGCCCTCCTTGAGTATGTCTTTCACATAATTAGTTAAAGCTGACTGAGCCTTTTGGGCTTCCAACATTTGTCCAGTTCTCATATATTCAATAATCTTGACAGATATTTCTGGGTAGATGTTAAGTGTGGTCATAATTGCTGAATCGAAACCGAGCAGAATGGCACCCGATAAAAGGGTGTCAGCACCGAGGAAGATGCTGCGTCCTGGTTTCAGACAAGCAGCTCCCATGTCCAAGTCGTTGGAAGTGTATTTGATGCCCACAAAGTTGGGAATTGCGGCCTCAGCAAGGTCGCAGAGAGTTGGCATGTGAACTAAAAGAAAACAGGAGAATGGATTTAATTCTGTGATGTTGGTCAATTGGTAGGTAAATAATTATGCGAGTATTTTTGTATGCAGCCAAATAGCAAGCTCTCTAAAAGTTATACATATGGAGAAACAACAATTGTTTCGATATATGTGCCTGAATGATTTATATTCGTTGATATGAATACTTCACACTAAGCTATGGTCGTTTTACTTTAATCTATAAAAGATATCTTATCGCCTTAGAACTAGGTGTCAACTGCAATCTCTGCCAATTGCACCAAAGTTTTAGCTCTTAGCAATTTCTAAAGTGGCACCTACATACTTATACTTACAATTTAGTCCAACGAACATTGGAATATGATAGTACAGTAGGGGTGTATTGGGACAGTGCCTTGAGACCAACTTGAGATATCCTACCAGAGACTCAACGTTTTTGGGTTTAAAGTACAGCTCCGGCAAACACAAAACCGAATGCACCCCAAGCGATTCTGCATGACGAGCCATTTCCAAGACGTCCGGCAGCGGGGCACCACCAATCTGCACCATTAAAGTTAAATCATTTTTCTTCGCTGCCTCCCACCACTTTTCTGTGAGAAAATTTCTTTCCATCAAGTTCAGTACGGGACCTTCCCCGGTCGTTCCATTTACTGTAACAAATATAACAATAAATGATATACATCTCTTTACACGCGTCAATTCATTTCCACACCTAGTACCCCGTGAACGCCTTTACTCTTCAGGAAACTTGCGTATTTGTCGATGTTGTCCACTTGAATGCTTCTCTCCCTGTGAAATAGGATAGGAAATTACGAATTAGAGACAATGTAGGTACACATCACAACTCCCACTCACTTGTCATCATTGAAGGAAGTAAACACCGGAGCCATTAGGCCCTTAAAATCCAAAGAAAGTTTTTTTGACGATGCCATATTATTATCACTAGACTCTTGTAGCACACTTGGACAAGAATCTTACAGTACTATGCGAGCCCAGTTGCTTGAATAATGCTGACTGTGTATATATTTTCGCATTTGCCGAGATTATTTGTTGGAGATTATGGTGAGATAGCATCCCCCAAATGGAAAATATTACTGAAGCGCAGAAGTTCCTTTTCCACAGTGCTGGTGGACAGAATGCTTGAAAATGAAAATATTATAATCAGAATGATAAGATAACCACGCGATTATGTACCGGTCGACTCACTTGAAGCCGATGGGCTAGTAATTAAAAACAAAATAACAAAATACATATACACATACACACCATAGAAGGGGGCTTTAGCTTATCTATCAGCTGTTTCTATGACGGCGCCAGAAGTGCTGAGTAGGTACGCAACGCTATGGTAAAGGATGCTATAGTATTCTTTTAGGAGATTTGTTTTTAAATAAGATTCTTGACTTAATTTTGGGACGGTTACAGTTCTTTATTTTTGCCTTTACAGGCAGCATTTTGTTTGTTTTCTTTTTATTTGAATTTTAATTTGTTTACGCCGCGAAATATTTTCTTCTTGTTTTATGAGGTTGTTTTTAAGCAAGTATACCAATTTTCTGCACCTACTTTTAAAATGGATCAGACTTAAGAAAAGTGCCGAAATCAGCTGTTTTTCGTTGCTGTAAAGGGCCCTACAGACGATCAATGTTAATTGACAAGTATCATTGACGATTTTTTTCATCAAGTAATTGATGATAAATCGCCTAGACACGTATCAATGAATATTGACAATGTTTTTGCCTGAATTATGTTCAGTCGTTTCAGATGTATGAATGAGCATGGATTATACTAATAGAAAAAGAGATCCGTTTGCTACAGTCAATGCTAATTATCTGTAAGAGCGAGACCACAAATCTCCATAAAAAAGTTAAGGCGTCCTAAATTCAACTGTTAGGCTCGTGGTCTCACTCTTACACATCATTAGCTTTGACTGTGGAAAAACGGATCTCTCTCTCTGAAGTCATGCAAAATTGCGTGGCGTGGTAATGTAAATCCACCATAATTATACATAATTTGTATCTGCTTGAACTGCCTGCAGCCGGCGTATGTATTAATTTTGGGTTGGGTTCGATATCCCGATTTTTATAATCCCGATTCTTAAAATCCCGCTATTAAAATCTCGCTTTTTATAATCCCGCTTTTTTAAAATCCCGCTTTTTAAAATCCCGCCTCTTATAATCCCGTTCGCTGTGATTTTTTAAAATAAAGCAACTACTTTTGATTGTAAAAGCGGGATAAGCATGGTCTCACAGAAGATTCACATTCCACTACACTATCACGTATAATCTGCGATGGATTAAAACAGAGTGATTCTGCAGCTTTTTTTATGTTGCTATTTGTTTTGCAAACTTCTTTAACACATGAATCAGGAGTGTGGCAATGCTCTGATGGTGCCTTTTTTATGATATGTTCTCCGTCTTTTAAAGTTGTATTGACTCTTCCCTTGCAAAATTTATTTTTTCTCTGCGAACAGCACCATCGGAAAACTGCACCTACTTGTTTTTCAAGGTGATAATCGTAGCCGCCAACTATTAATTTTTTGCCACCTTTGTTTGATTTTACTTCACTTATAATATTACTCATCGCGGTCAATAGTTCTGCGTGCGCACTCAATCCAATACTACACAATATAAATAGGCGCAAACTCCAATTATTGTTACAGCAGTAAATAATAAGGGTAAAACCGTTTTAATGTGCATTATATACTATTTTCGCCATGCGTAAAAACAATGTAGAATATGTAAGCAAAAACAAATGCGTGCTTACAGTAAAAACTAAAAACATTCGGATGCATTTTCTTTTTGGTCGAGTATTTTTAATATTTTTAAATATATAATAATATAATAAAATAGCGCATATAACCAACATCTATTTTTTTGATAACAATGTTTTGTAAAAAAACGGGATTGGCGGGATTTTAAAAAGCGGGATTATAATAGATCGGGATTTTGAACAAGCGGGATTCTAGAAGACGGGATTTTAAAAAGGCAGTATTTTAGCAGACGAGATTTTAAAACTTTTTTTTCGGGATTTTTGAAAAGCGGGATTTCAAAAAGCGGGATTCCGATACGCTCCCATTAATTTTGAGAAATGGAGGGTGTACCCTAGCGGCGACAATTTGAACCCTACTAGACATACAAATTTGACAGATCAGCGTATAAATATATGGAAAAGAAGCTAAGCGCCACTAAATAATTAAATGTTGTGAATAATAAATACATTTTTCAAGTAAAAACATAAAAATAAACGCCTAACTAATTCACGCGTGGATCGAGTGTCGCAAAGGTAGGGTTTTTTATGCCGCTGAAATATTCTGGAGTATCGCAGATGGTTATCGAGAAAGTCTGAGATAATTCTCGGTTAGTTGGGTCCGCTATTGGTATTTGGGATAATGCTGCACAACAAATGGAATATTAGCAATAATTTAAAGAACTTTAAACAGTTAAAACGGAGTCTAATCCAAAAAAAAAAACAAAATTGTTTACAGGAAACCAACACAAGTTTTTCATTCCACTTTTAAACGATTCAAACATATTTTATGGACCCGGGGTTATTCATAAACAATACTTGAATTTTAGACCGACAAGGCGTTTACATCAATTTAACTAGTTTTTCCTTTATAAAATAAATAAATTAGCTGTACAAAAATACACGTACCGCTTACCGATGACAGATTCCTGTATGTCTGATAGGGTTCTTTTCTTCGCCACCAGATATCGCAGACCAACTTGTACATTTTTGTCAATTAAATGAAAATATATCGAAAAGGTATACCTAATAAGCGGTTATCTACTGAAGCGACCGTTTTATTGAGATTGTTAATTTTGAAGGACTGGAAGTGTACTAAGCCATATGAGCGTCTTATTAACACACGTTTTGTAGCTAGGTACTGGCAGAAGCTTAGAGCACAGAGCACTTAACATTTCTATCATTTCAGAGACAGGGGGGCCAACTATGTAATTCGATTCTACTAACAAAATATTGGAATTCGCAAGATACGTACTCTGTAACTCTATAGCCAGCGCTCATATTCGAAAATCGAATGGACCTCAAATTGTCTATTTTTTGGTACTACCTAATCCTAAAGTAATGTCAAAACCATTCGAATTCGCAAATTATCATTCTAATGCAAATGTGTTTGCGAACAGGCTATGATTGCAGAAATCTCAAAAAATGTGAGTTAAGAAATTTGTTCATAACTTATTATGTATTATTAAAATATACTTTATGCATAGGGAATCATCTAAATGTGCAAACACAAAGCCATCTTAATTTGAGATTCTTGTTCAATACATGACAGAGCATCACGACTTATTTTGGTTTTAATCAATTGGCGTATTTTTTTGGGAAGTGAGTATAAAAAAACCAAAAGTGAGTATAACAATTTTGCATGTTAAACCAAAAGTGAGTATAACAAAACCAAAAATGAGTATAAAAGTTTTGCATGTAAAAGTAAAAGTGAGCTAGCTACAGATTCTCAAAAAAATACGCCTAATGTATCAATAATCAATGTTACTTGACTAGAACATTGAAGAGCATACAAACGATCAATGTTACTTGATTGATGAGTCATTCAAGTAACATTGATCGTGTGTAAGGCCCTTAAGTATAGGAATACCAAAGCCTCTGCAGGAGGCTTGACTCGTTGAAGCATGTGTGAAATACATTGATTGCTGCTTATCCAAATTGATCAGTGGTATCGGCTCGGCATACCCACAGATACCTAGGTACGCATAAAGTCAAAGTCTCCGGAAGTCGGTACAAAGAAGATTGAAAACATTTTTAACGAAAGTCTCTGTATCCACAATCGCTTGAAATCCGGAGCAATAACTTGTCGAAAACAGAGGAGAGCACTTATTGCACTTATTGCTTGTTTAATGCATTTAGCATTCTTTCTAAACCTGATGGAAATGTAATATTTATGCTTTGATTTGTACATACATTTTGCGCAGAAATACTTTTTTCCATCTAAACAGATGAACTTTTCAGTTGTTGTAGTTTGTTTCTCTGCCCTAAATGCAAAGAAAATAATTATACGAAATCACAATATTTTTCGCTGTCGTTTATTCAATTACGTTTAATTCGCCATCAAAACATCGTTCGCATTTAAGTCCGATAGTTTTCGCCGGCGAACTGAATAGTACGATAGTACCAAAATGCGAAATCGATAAGAAATGCGCTTCGCGGTGAAGTGCATACTGCATAGTTAGCCAACCCCCCCCCCTGTCCTAAATTGTGTGCAGACAAAATCTGATGTCAGAATTTCAAAAATTTAAACTATTTCTGACATTGTGTAATAGTAGGTAAGTTAAGTAAAGTGATGGTTGGAGAGCTTATCAGTGCACCGGTGCTCTTAGATTGAAGCTTCTGTCTATAGTTAATACATATAAAGGGTTTTTCGCTACAAAAGTAGAGCGACATCAGGGACAGCAAACGACGCCGAATTTCTTGCCGCTCTTTTGACATTTCTCTTCAGGTTTCCCATTTCATGATGGAAAGATATACGAGCCAACAACGAGTCGAAATTATTAAAATTTACTATCGAAATTCGGAGTCAGTGGCCTCAACGTTAAGAGCGCTACGTCCAATTTATGATGAGGCTCATTTCTGGCTGAATGGCTTCGTCAATAAACAAAATATGCGGTATTGGTCAGGCAGCAATCCACACGTACTCCATGAGTCATCATTGCATCCCGAAAAAATTACGGTTTGGTGTGGTTTATGGACCGGCGGCGTCATTGGGCCGTACTTCTTCCGTGATGATCAAGACCGGCACGTTACTGTGAATGGGAATCGCTACCGTTCAATGATAACCGAATATTTTTGGCCCCAATTGGATGATATGGGCTTGGAGGACATGTGGTTCCAACAGGACGGCGCCACAAGCCACAAAGCGAATGTCACAATCAATTTATTGGAAACCAAGTGTGGAGAACGTCAAAAGGTAGTGATGCGATTATATGAGAACACAAGCGTCCTCACTTTAGCCTCTCACTATCAACTCCTACTCTCACCTCCACGTTGGTGATAGCCGGGTGCCTAGTACCTCGACTGGAGATTGGGTACCCAACCCCTTTGGAAGGTCGTTGGTGGCAGCGGACGAGAGAGGGGGGGAGGAGTGGCTCTTCACTAAAGCACTTCCTCTTGTCTCCAGGCGGCAGCGGACGAACTCCCTAGATGGAACCAACGGTGGCGCCTACAGTTCCAGTCAGGCTGAACTATCTAGTGACTTCCCTATAAGAGCTGCTTCGACATATTCGGATCCCAGGTCTATAGGGATCTCCAATACTACGCCAGGGTATTGGAAAAGAGTTGGTGGCGGATGAACCCTTAATGGGCCAACGGCAGCGCTCAAACTCCGAAGTGGGTTACTGGTGCCCCTCGTCCTAGGGGTATGATATGGAACTGGTCCTCCAGGTTGGGGGTTGTGCGTCGGGGTAACTTCCCTACCACGGAAAAAATAAAATGTTATGAAACAGCAACACGCCTCGGAAAAGGACGGATTTACTGTTGACGACCCTGGAAAACGGAATAAGGACAATGACCTTCGGATCTGCACATGGAATGTTCGCACACTTAACAGACCACGTGCAGCCGAACAACTAGCAGAGGCCCTTGACTGCCACAGGGCAGACATAACCGCCATCCAGGAAGTGCGATGGGATGGGCCAGGCAAAAAACGGATGAAAAACTGTGATATATACCACGGCGATTGCTATAGAGAGCAGCGACAACGTTTATTTGGATGTGGATTTGTCATACGCGGCAGACTTAGGCAAAAAGTCTTGAGCTATCGGCACGTTAGTGAACGACTTATGACAATCCGCATCAAGGCAAAATTCTCAAACATCAGCCTCATATGCGCTCATGCCCCCACTGAAGAAAAGGACGACGCTACCAAAGACAGTTTCTACGAGCTCCTTCGAAAAGACCTACGAGCAATGCCCGAAGCACGATGTTAAAATCGTACTAGGCGACTTTAACGCTAGAATAGGCAGGGAGAACATCTTTGGTAGAACAGTTGGGAAACACAGCCTACATGACAACACGTCTGGGAACGGACTCAGGCTAATTGACTTTGCTGCGGGGCGAAATATAGTTATAGCAAGCACCAGGTTTCCACATCTCAATATTCATAAGGGGACATGGCTGTCTCCGGATCACCAAACTGTCAGCCAAATCGATCACATTGCGATTGACGCAAGGCACGCCTCCAGTATTTTGGATGTCCGAACCTTCCGAGGGGCCAATATTGACTCGGATCACTACCTTGTCACATCTAAGGTAAGAATGCGGATATCCAACACACCCCAACAGAGAAATACTGCGAGAAAGTATGACGTCGAAAAACTGCAATCGCAAGAGACGGCCAGAATCTTTGCCGATCACGTATCCCGATGCCTCTCGAGCAGTCCTATTGCAGCAACAACAACAAAAGCCATCACCAAGGCCGCGACTGATGTGCTGGGTTTCACCCGACCACCACCACGAAACCCCTGGTTTGATGAATAATGTCGACTAGCAAACGCAGAAAAACAAGAAGCGTATAAAGCGGCGCTGCGAAAGAGGACTAGAGCTGCTCGCGAGCTCTACGAGCAAAAAAGACGAGAGGAACACCGGATTCTCAGAAAGAAAAAGAAAGAGCACGAGAAACGTATGATCGATGAAATTGAGAGATGCTACTCCAGGAACAATGTACGAAAGTTTTACCAAAAGGTAAAAAGAACGTGCCAGGGCAGACAATCCCGTACAGAAACCTGTAGAGATAATGAAGGAAACCTTGTAGTAGAATCACAGTCGGTGCTGAGAATGTGGAGAAATTACTTCTGCAGACTTTATAATGGCGACGAAGACCAGAATCCCGCTGTTAGGCAGAACGTTCCATTCAATATAGACGATGATAGACAAGACTTCCGGCCACCTGACCAAAGCGAAATACGGGTAGCAATATCCAAGCTAAAGAACAACAAAGCTGCAGGGCCTGATGGTCTACCTGCCGAGCTTTTTAGAGCAGCTGGAGATGACCTGGTAACGAGCATGCACCAACTCATCTCCAAAATTTGGTCAGATGAATGCATGCCTGATGAAAGGAATCTCAGCATCGTTTGCCCGGTCCACAAGAAAGGAGACCCCTTCAACTGCGCCAACTACAGAGGTATCAGTCTCCTAAACATCGCATACAAGATCCTGTCTGCCATATTGTGTGAACGCCTTAAACCCTTTATAAATAACCTGATTGGCCCCTATCAGAGCGGTTTTAGGCCAGGAAAGTCCACCGTCGATCAAATTTTCACACTTAGGCAGATCCTGGAAAAAACCCAAGAAGTTCAAATCGATACCCACCATCTTTTCATCGATTTCAAAGCCGCGTACGACAGCATCTATAGAGACGAGCTATACAGAGCCATGTCTAGCTTTGGCATCCCTGCAAAACTCGTTCGATTGTGTAGGATGACGATGGAGAAAGCTCGCTGCTGCATCAAGGTCGGTAACGACCTCACCGTTTATGTCAAAAGAGGATTTAGACAAGGTGATGCGCTGTCGTGCGACTTTTTCAACATCATACTTGAAAGAATCGTCCGGAACTCACAGGCCAACACGCAAGGCACGATCTTTCAAAAGTCCGTCCAATTACTTGCATACGCCGATGATATTGACATAATTGGTAGAACACAGCGGGCTGTCACTGGTACGTTTGCTAGTATAGAAACGGAAGCGGCTAAAATGGGTCTAGCGGTCAACGAGGGCAAAACCAAGTATATGCTGTCAACAAGAAGGGACACCCAACATCGTAGAATCGGACAAAACATCACGATCGACAGCTATAACTTTGAGGTGGTGAGGGACTTTATCTACCTCGGTTCTGCTATAAATTCTAACAACAACATCTCAGAAGAAATTAAACGAAGAATAACTCTTGCCAACCGCTGTTTCTTTGGGCTAAGAAGGCAATTGAGTAGCAGAGCCCTATCCCGAACAACTAAGGAGATTCTGTATAAGACCTTGATCATCCCAGTCCTGCTTTATGGCGCTGAAGCTTGGACTCTATCTAAAGCGGATGAAGATATCCTCGGCCGTTTCGAGAGAAAGATTCTTCGTAAAATTTTCGGTCCCGTTTGCGTTGACGGGCTTTGGAGAAGGAGATTCAACCACGAACTATACGAGCTGTACAGCGACATCGACCTGGTCAAAAAACTGCGAGTAAGTCGTTTAAGATGGCTAGGACATGTGGAGCGGATGGAAACAAATGCTCCGGCTCGTAGAGTCTTCGAGTCTAACCCGGAGGGACAACGCAGTAGAGGAAGACCTCGCCTTAAGTGGCGCGCGCAAGTCGAAGGCGACCTCAATCGACTAGGAGTGCGCAACTGGAGGCAGTTAGCTAAGGATCGGGCTAACTGGAGAGGCTTGTTAGCTGAGGCCTCGGTTCACCCCGAACTGTAGAGCCGCCTAAGTAAGTAAGTAAGTGTGGAGAACGAGTTATCTCACGAAATGGTCCAGTTGCTTGGCCGCCTCGGTCGCGAGATTTTACGCCGTTAGACTATTTCCTGTGGGGCTACGTCAAGTCTATGGTCTATGCCAACCAGCCAACGACGATTGATGAACTTCGTACGAATATCGAACGTGAAATTGCAGCAGTATCGTCCAATTTATGCTTGAAAACCGTCGAAAATTGGGTTCAGCGTCTGGACTTCTGCAAGCGTGCCCGTGGTGGCCATGCAAAAGAAATCGAGTTCCATACATAATGGCATCGAACGTACTTTCACAGGAATAAATAATTTCATTGATATCCAAAACCGTTTTTGTTTTATTTAAAAAAAACTTTTGTAGCGCTCTTATTGAAAAACCCTGTACAGCTACTAAAGATTCAGCTTGGTGCCGTGACATTAGGCCAAGCGTCATAAGACCATACATCAAAATTTTGCCTTATGACGCTCTGTGAAAGTGTCATAATGCCAAATTCTAACATTTGGCATTCGCATTAAACACTTTCAAAATATTTATTATTATTATTTATTACTATACTAGCAATTCCCGCGGCTCCGCCCGCCGGTTTCATCTCTTTTAAATAAAACTAAATTTATATGACTTATCATTGTACGTGTGTTTATATATTGTACTCTTATTTAGCTTACAAAATATTTTAACGCAATGTTTTTGTGTAAACTATACACTTTATTTTTTTTTAGTGGGAGCAAGTATAAACAAATTACCACTGCAGCTCACACGCGACCATGCAACATATAGCTGTCCATGTGAAAAACATGGCTGTCGGAGGTAAACTCCAGCCGAGTAGCTCCAAAGATAAACCCTATACCTCCGTTTCCCCTTCCACCATCTTCTCCCTAAGTAATAACTTATATTGGATCCGAAAAATTTAGAAAATTTAGCCAGTAAAATGTTGTAAGAAGTTTTAGTTTAGAATCGGCCAAATAGTTCCAGAGTTAAGGCCCCGACCCATAGAATCCGTCACATCCGTTGCGGCAATGTATTCGACTGACAGCCATAGTATACACAGTAGCTTATGGAATGTGACCCATGAGCAACGAACGTGCCGGATGCGACGGATAAAGTAGGTTTACTTTACTTTCTACTTTTCTGTCCGTCGAACCGTTGACAGCTCGCAGAGCGTGAGAGTAAGCATTTTCATTGGTGGAAATATAAGATAATGAGAGAAACTGTCTCTCATATGTAGTCGGCTGTCAACGTATGCGACGAATTCTATGGAACTGTTCGTTCCGTCGAATACGCCAATCCGTCGACGCAACGGATGCGACGGATTCTATGGGTCGGGGCCTTTAGTCCCTACCACCGCTTTACCTATCCCTCCTCCGTCCCAACTTATTACTTACGTAACCTGCACTGATCCGAACGGTGTCACCATGACAGCGGTAAAAGAACTTTTAAAACCGGCCTAGTAGTTCGAGAGATACCCTTTTCCACCCCCCTTTATTTTCACTCCTATTCCACTACACTAAAACCTAAACGGGCATCAAATCTATAAATGAAAGAAATGAAATACATCGTAGGTACCAATAGTTTAAAAAACTAACAAAATATACTAACACCCTCACGGGATAAACATTGAAAACAGGTTAATTGTATTTTTTGCATTGTGCTATTATTTTATTGTATGTATTGTGATTAGAAATTAACCCCCATGCAAAATTTCAAAGACCTAAGTCAATGGGCATACTATTTCACATAAATGAAAACTCGTCACAGGTATAAATTGATTAATAACGCGATCATATCCCATAGCTGCAGATCTCATATTATGTAGATATGTACAATAATTGTGCATAGCTATGTACATACTTACGCATCACAAACTCCTTATAGCTACGTAGTTTGATTTATGCATATCCATTCCCTACATGAAATTCAACTACGCATTTCATGAGCATTTACAATTATGCATTCTAAATGCCCGTCGTGCGAGTAATCATTCTATTTTTAGAACGCAAATAAAAACTACCCTTCCTAAGCACAACTGCGATCGATAAAGCGATTTTTTCGCACTTGGCCAAATACGATCTAGTTTCAATTTATTATATCTTACCCTCTGGATGGAGCAGAAAAACGAATGTTAGCTCAAAATACTCGGTAAAATATTGCCTAACAATTAAAAGTATATCCTGAATTGACATAAATCTATTTATCAGTATAATGGGAAGTTAAGAGTAGTAAGGTCGAAAAAGAAAAGTTTGTTTGAAAACTTTTTCAACTCCTATAGGACGAAATTTGAAAAACGATGAATGAGGCATGTAATAATTTTGAATTATCTCTCAACATACAAACTTTTAAGTTCTTCCAACTAACGGTTCGTGAGACCCCTCTTACTCCCCGCGACCCCTTTACTCCTGCGCAATTCTCACCCACCCTACGGACTAAGTTGGCCACACATCTATCAATCAGAAAAAGAATCATGAAAATCGGACGAATGGTTCTCGATTTATGGAGAAACGAACAGACGGACATTGCATTCTATAAGTATATACATATATATACATATATGTACCTACATATTCCAAATAATAAATTTTTATTGTTGTTGGTTTTTTATCATTTTTTTTTTGTCATTTAAGTCACATTTTATAGGAGTCAAATTTTATACATCCATTCTTAAGTTTTTAAAATGATAAATGGAGAGTATTTTCTAACTAGTCAGGTAAGCAAAATCCGATAGGTATACAGACAAATATAGGTAGTTGAAAGTGACAAATTTATTTTATGACGCTTTGTGAAAGTGTCATAATGCCAAATGTTAGAATTTGGCCTTATGTCACTTTCACAAAGCGACATACGGTCTTATTTTGAGATTTGATCTTATGACACTGGGCCTTATGTCATGGCACCATTCCGCTTCATTCGGGAATATTATCTAGACATTGAAACTGATAACCTACCCAACAAAGCAACTTTATCTTTCTGGTATAAAACTAACTGTATTCGTCAAGTTGACCCTTACTTTTTGAATAATTTGTGACTTCTACTCCTTCTACCGCCATTCTAAGATAATTGCCAAAACTCATTTTACTTTATTCCTGCTCCGATTTATTCACTCCCCAACATGTGAAAGTGCATTTATTAGGGACACAATGTTCTGCGTCAATTTAACAAAGCCTCCAGTTTTCCTATGCATTCATGTGTAAACTAATCACAGATAAAAAATAAACAGCCTGAAAATATCATTTTGTTTTAATTTCATTCTAAGCAGTGATAGATAGATTTCTTTTTGATTACCGCTAAGAGGGACCATGTTATTATATAATTATTTATTAATATAAGTGTATAAGAAAGTGTTAAGTGCTTCTTGGGTCAAGCCACCTAAATACGACCCCTCATTAACAAGATAATAAATTATGACACAAATTTCAAATTTTAACATTCCGGGTGTGGTGTGGGTAATGAATCGTTACCACCCTACAACAAACATCGCTACCATCACAGCACAAGCCCCATTACTCTTCCGACACATCGTTATTGGAATCATTATCCTCTAACCCCCGCAAAAGTGCGTAAAAATAAATCACTACCATTCCATGAAATCCCACCCTGTAATTACTTCGCACAGGACGTCAAGCATCCTGAAGTTATACCAAAATTAATTAATTACATTTTCAAGATTTGTACTCCCGATGGCCTAATTGAGTAAACGTTGCCACTTGTATTGTCCTTTATGGGATTATGGATATAGTAATAATTGTCAAAGGATGTCCGTGTATATACCTGCTGCATTCCTCTGAATGATGTTTTGCAAAAAAACACAACCCATCCTCGATCCACTATAAGCACTTCAATGCATATCTGAATCTTTGGAGGAATGCGTCTTCAGAAAATGAATTCCTATAATCTATTCCGGATGTCAGTACTGCAGCACAATGCTGCCGCTGGCGAAATTCGGTCGATGCGAGGCGAGCAGGGGTGAATGGTGTTCGAGAGAAAGTTTCAAAGCTTTTCTCTTTTCCTAAAAGAATAATGTTGCCCCGAAGGTATGGAATGCCTCTGTCAAAGCGATAACTTTTCAATTAAATGTGAGTTCCGATAGAAAGCAATGCCATCGATCGAATTGAATCGGTGATACCGTATATTATGTACGTAAAAGTGAATCTGTCGCAACTTTTTGTGTCATTGAATCCCCCCGATCCCGAAGCTTGTGAAATTCATTTAAGAATATATTTGATTGCCGGTTGAATTTCAGTCGAAACTAATTCAATCCCATCAGTATTGAAAATAGTATTGGCAGATGGTGCAGTATAATGGAAGCAAATCAATTTCAGAAATTATGAAACACGTAGATATAGAAACACATTTCTCATGAGATTTGTCGTAGCTCTTAGCTAATAGGTATCTGACTATTTAAAAATATGTAGGTAATAATAGCTGCGAATGCTACACTTTTTAATTGTTAAATTTTAATTTTTTTAAGTCTTAATTTTTGTATTTCCTTATGTACCTACTCAATATTTAAATTTTATTCGTTTTATATCCAGGGTAAAAATATTATTATTTATTTATCGGGCTCCCGACCCGTGAAGAGTCTCTGCCTGAGACACTGCAGCCTTCCATCCTCTACGATCCCGGGCACGCTGCTTCCAATTGTCCAGACTAAGCGCTCTGGCATCCGCGATGGCTTGGTCTTTGAAACGAAGGTTCGGTCTGCCTTGTCTTCTCGAACCTGGGGGCTGGGTGCGAAGATCCTCTCGGCTGGAGCATTATAGTCCATTCGCTCGATGTGGCCGAGCCAATGTTGTCGACGTGCTTTGGCTTTTTGGACTACATCCACATCTTGGTACAGCTTATAGAGTTCGCGGTTGTTTTTTCTTCTCCATTCGCCCTCCTCGCAATCAGGAACAAAAATCCGCCGAAGTATTTTTCTTTCGAAGGAGCCCAGTATCAGCTCTCTCTTCTTGTGTATCGTGATCGTCTAGCACTCGGCGCCGCAAAGCAGAACTGGCAGAATAAGGGTTTTGTAGAACACACATTTCGTCCTTCGAGTTACGAGTTTTGAACCCAGTTGTTTTGCCAAACCGAAGTAGCAATGGTTTCCTAGGGTAATTCTTCGCCGGATCTCCACTTGGGTGTCATTCGTGGAGTTTACGTTTACTCCGAGGTAGGTGAACTCCTTAACTACCTCGAAATTGTTGCTATCAATAGTGACGTTTTGTCCTAGGCGGTGGACAGATGCTTGTTTGTTTGTTGATAGCATGTACTTTGTGTAAAATAACGACTTTATACTTTAGTTAATATTTAGTTTTTATGTTTGTTTTATTTGTTTGAAAAATATGCCTTGTTCAATTTTGAAATTTTTTCGATTTGAAAAATTATAAAAAGAAAGCCGATCAAAAAGAGAATATTTTTATATTGCTGAAAGAAAAAAAAAGAAATGGTTTCAGCAGAAGGGAAAAGGGTTATCGAATATGGTCCTTCGAGCCGGATGGAACTAGCTGATCTATGGATGATGCGGACTTCGCTTTTGATAAGAAAACTTTCATAAGCTGTTGCTTTTGTTTTACGTCCATTCAATTTTTAGCACGAAGATTTGGGGCCGAAATATGCGTTTGCATGTCGGAAATGAACGAAAGCAATTGGGTGATGACGCAGTTTTCGATCGATCAAATACGAGTTTGATGGTATTATCACACAGACGGGAATGGGTCCGAATGCAGTAAACGTTAAAAAAGCAGGTATGTACTTGAGTATAAATGCCGAATGGCGTATGGGTTGGGTCACAATAAGCGTGGCCATAACCAGTTAGCAGAAAGGCTTATGGGTCACATAATGCGTGGCCATAACCAAACTAGTTATGTAGAAAGGCTATGAGTCACATAATGCGTGGCTATAACCATTTTGCAGAAGGGCTTATGGGCCACAAATGCGTGGTCATAACGAGAGCAGAGTCGCATGCATTTAAAGCTGTAAAGACAGGTACGCAAGTACAAAGCAGAAAGCGTTATGGGCCACAAACGCGTGGTCATAACGAGTGCAGTCTTTTTTAACAGAAGGATAAAAGAAGAGTGCAGATACAGAAGCCAAACAAAATGAAGCAGTAGCAGAAGTCAATCTACTTCGGACTTAGAGATCGAATTCATGGCGCAGTCGTACACTGGACGATTGGCTCCATCGTATGAATCTGCATAGATTAGTTATGATCCTAAAACCACTGCAGTACCATTAAAGAAAAAACACCGCAGCAGACAGGGGTGTGTAATGAGGATGAATTAGGTTTAATTCTTTGACGCTGATCAGCATGCTATTAAAATTAAGCTGAATTTATGTTGGATACCATTTGGGTTGAATAAAGCAACGCGTGCCCTCAATGTTTGACTATGGCCGGGTGAGGTTATGAGCATGGAGCAAGGCGAGGAAATATATTGCGCTACCAAGGCAACTTTGAGGTCACGTCTGGCAGTATTGACATCGCTACCAGCAGAGCATACCAACCAGTCGGATAAGGTATTTAAAATTCAGTGGAGTGACATGCCGAGTCAAGATAAATTATTGCGAATATTTACTGGAGATTTTGCGAAATGGGCATCATTGCGTGATGCCCTTATTGAAGAAATCCACAATAACACAAAACTGACCAATGCTCAACGTTTACGAAAGTTGTTAGCTGCTTTGGAAGGTCCAGTATGTTGGCATTCTTTGCGGTAACAGTACGATAATAATGATCAGATTCGAGTGCACATACAAGAAAGCAGCTGGTTGACAATCAGTTTCTGCATCAGATCGAGGAGTTGTTAGACACGGAAGGGGGGGCGTGAATAGGAAATGCGGCGCCATGTTAACAAGTTACCCACACTTACTGAGATTTTTCCGTATTTGAAGCAGTGTGCAAACTGTTTGGCTAGTTTGTCGATCGTTATCAGCACTACACCCCAGGCGGCAGAAATCAATTCACGACATGGTTCACACCTTTGAATAAATTTGATGAATCTGCACTTGCAGTCTCATCAAGGGGGGAATGTGTAAAATAACGACTTTATACTTTAGTTAATATTTAGTTTTTATGTTTGTTTTATTTGTTTGAAAAATATGCCTTGTTCAATTTTGAAATTTTTTCGATTTGAAAAATTATAAAAAGAAAGCCGATCAAAAGGAGAATATTTTTATATTGCTGAAAGAAAAAAAAAGAAATGGTTTCAGCAGAAGGGAAAAGGGTTATCGAATATACTTAGTTTTGTCTTCATTTACTTCAAGGCCAATGGATTTCGCCTGTTCTTCAATCGCCGTGAACGCTTCTATCACGGCACGCTGGGATCGACCGATGATGTCAATATCGTCCGCATAGCCAAGCAGCTGGACGGACCTGTTGAAGATAGTGCCTTCCGTGTTGACACCTGCCCTGCGCACTATCTGCTCCAGTACGAGATTGTAGAAGTCGCATGATAGAGCGTCTCCTTGCCGAAAGCCGGTGCATGTTTGAAAAAGTTCGGAAGAGCTGCTTCCAAACTGCACGTTGCAGCGCGTGTTTTCCAGCGTCACGCGACACAGCTCAATCAGTTTGATTCCGAATTCGGCCAACTTCTTCTATACTAGGTGGTGGAACTAGTTCTTCATTGACTGAACGTGGGTTCTCTTCTTGCCCTATCACTCTCCCTACATGATGCCCATTAAGCAGCTGCTGGAAATGCTGTTTAAACACATCTACTATTCCCGGCGCTTCGGTTACTAAGTTTCCTTCGCTGTCTCGAAGAGCCTGCGTTCCGGTTTTGTAGCCAGCAGCCAGTTGCTTAGCTTTTTTATAAAACCTCCGGATGTTATTACGATCGCGCGACTCTTCGATCTCCTTGAGCTGGGAAGCTGCGTAAGCCCTCTTCTTTCTACGCAGGATCTTCTTTTCCTCCCTTCTCCTGGCTCGATATTCTTCTCTTGCTGCCCTTGTTTTGCGCTGCAGCGCTTTCTTGTGTGCATCTTCTGTCACCTTTTTCCTGTACACGCATTCATCATCATACCACGGGCTCTTTCTCTGGGGTGGCTGGTACCCTACGGTGGTTTCGGCTACCTCCTTGATGATGTCGCGATACTGGCACCACTGATTGTTGGCGTCTGTGGTAGGTAAGTGCACAGAGGAGAGTTTTATACTCAGGCGCTTGCTGTAGGCTCTGGCTACTCCAGGTGTGCTAAGGCGTCCAACGTCGAATTTCTTCTTCTGGGCGGTTCGCAGCTTCTTCTAGTTGGACAGTCGAGCTCTGAATTTAGCCGCGACAAGAAAATGGTCAGAGGCCACGTTTGCCCCTTGGAATGTGTGCACGTCGAGGATGTTGGATGCGTGCCTCGCATCGATTAGCACATGGTCGATTTGGTTGGGCGTTCGACCATCTGGAGAGCGCCAGGTTGCTGTGTGGATCCTTAGCCTTGGAAACCTAGTGCTGCTTACCACCGTATTACGAGCTGCTGCAAAATCGATTAGTCGCCAAAGATGTTTTCCTTTCCGACTTTAGCATTGAAATCCCCGAGTACAACTTTTACATCATACTCCGGACAGGCTCCGTAGGCTCCATCCAGGAGGTCATAAAACTCCTCCTTGATAGGATCTTCAGCCTCGTTGGTAGGGGCGTGTGCACATGCACATATTAGGCTTATGTTTTGGAAAGTAGCTTTGATGCGGATCACAGAAAGGCGATCACTTATCGGCTTGAAGTCAATAACTTTTGTCCTAAGCCGATTTCCCACGACGAATCCGCATCCTAATACATGCAGTCTTTTGTTGCAGCTGTAATAAATGTCGCAATCTTTTCTTTTCATCATGCCTGATCTGATCCTATCTATCGTATCTCCTGGATCGCGGTAATGTCTGCCTTGCACCGCATGAGGACAGACTCAAGTTTTTGAGTGGCACCTGGGGTGTAGAGTGTTCTTTCATTCCAGGCAGGGATGGAAAATGACATTTTCGATTTGTACTGAAAACTGTTGTAAGATTGTAGGTACTGAAATGGAGCCAATTGTATTGAAATCAATTTTTTGTCCCTTGTGCCGGTTAACTAACATCTTTTGTACGATTTCTGAATCGTTAATGCTTTTTTTAAGTAAAAGATTGAGGTGGTCAAGAACGGAAAATGGTAAATTATTTTCGGCGACAAACAAGCACAGCGAAACTTCAAATTTTTTCGCATTTGTGGATAGCGTACAGGACTGTTGTTTTGCAAATGAATCTATTTTTATATTTTTTTGTGCCGCGAGAAAATCTTTTTGGTAGTTTGAATTGGATTCATGCCTTTCGAGATGTGTTTTTCCCCTCTGAAAATGCACCTCATAGCAGTGACAGTGACAGTAACTGTGACTGACAGGACACTGACAGCCGATGGCGATACTCGATAGAGATAGAGACTGGAATACAAAGTTAAATCGTTCAGAGCGTTCAGAATACAAATTGCAAGATAATTTGAAAGATACAGAGAAAGATAAATTGTATCGAAATTAAGGCGAAATGTACTTTTGTACTCAAGCAAACTCATTTGTATCGAATTCGATACAATTGTATCGACTTTTCCATCCCTGATTCCAGGTGCATAATCTAATGTCGTAGTCCATTGACGTTCCGGGTCTGGTTGCCATTTGAGGAGTTCCGTTATCCGAGGCTGGTTGCGTCTCTCTCATAACTATATGCTTTTTTCATGGTCGGGAAGTTACCCCGACGGCACAATCCCCAACTTGGGGGGTCAGGCCCTGTTTTGACCCTAGGACAGCGGGTCGGATATTCCGGTGTCAGTAACCCAATTTTGGGATATGAGCGCTGCCGTTGACCCGTTTAGGGTTCGTCCGCTACCAACTCTTTTTCAACACCCTGGCTCAGTATTAGAGATCCCCATAGACCTGGTATCCAAATATGTCGAAGTAGCTCATGTAGGGATTACACTTTAGTTCGACCTGACCGGAACTGTAGACACCACCGTTGATTCCATCTAGGGAATTCATCTGCTGCCGCCTGAAACAAGAGGAAATGTCTTAGTGCGTAGACACTCCTCCCCCCTCTCTCGTTCGCTGCCACTAACGACCTTCCACAGGGGTTGGTTACCCCATCTCCAGTCGAGGTACTAGGCAGCCGCCAGTCACCAACAACGTGGAGGTGAGAGTAGGAGTAGATAGTGAGAGGCTAGAGTGAGAACGCTTGTGGGTTATTCGGGGGTATTCGGATTATCAAAATATTCGGATTAACGAGTACAAGACGATTGCGTTATTAAAGTCAAAATTATTGGGAAATTAGTGCAATGTTGGATATTGTTTAGTTGGAATTCCGGTTACAGGTGGGTACAAAAATATTTATTAGTTTTTGTTTTTGTTTTTTTTAACAATGACAGAGTGGCTAATAGCATAATTTGGAACTTAAGCTTTTTTTCAAAAAAACAGTTTTAAGTCAACTAAGTACCTTAAGTGACATAAGATGATTTAACAAATTTGAATTCTTTATTTTTAGGGCTTATGTCAATTTAAGCTATTATAAAAGAACCCTAATCACTTTTTTTAAATGGCTTAAGTCAACATAAGAACAACTGAACTGATGCCGACGTTGAAAAGAATTTTCACCGCTTGCTTGGCCTTGGCATACATAACTTCCCTTTGGCGTATGGTTAAAGTCGTGTTCATACCAAAAATCGGTAAGACTGACTATATTCTCGCCAAAAGTTTCAGACCCATAAGTCTATCTTCCTTCCTGCTGAAAAGCTTGGAGAGACTGGTTGAGCTGCACATGCGCAATGTTGCTCTTCGATTGCATCCTCTTTCTGAGATGCAACATGCTTATCAGCGCGGAAAATCCTGTGAGACTGCGCTTCAGAACCTCGTTGGTAGGATCGAAAGTGCTCTTGATCGGAAGGAGTACGCGTTGGGTATTTTCGTCGATATTGAGGGTGCTTTTGATAATGCGACCTTTGATAGCATGTGCAATGCAGCCAGACATCACAGGACGTTGATTGCCGAGGCTGATTGTGGCAAATGCATCATGACAGGGGTAAACACGGGCTGCCCTTAAGGTGGTGTTTTGTCTTCCCTTTTATGGTGCATGGTAGTAGACTCTCTGCTGACGACTCTTAATCTTCCTGGAACCAATACACAAGCCTACGCGGACGATGTCGCCGTTCTGTCTGTCGGTTCAGACCTTGGGACTGTCTGCTCTCTGGCGCAGAGATCCTTGGGCTTGATGGATGATTGGTGCACAAGGAATGGGCTTTCAGTGAATCCTCTTAAAACTACGGTTGTTCTCTTCACGAGAAGGAGGAATATCACTGGTCTGTCTCGACTTGTGCTAAAAGGTGTCACTATTCCGATCTCTGATGAAGTCAAATATCTGGGAGTAATCCTCGATAGAAAACTTCTTTGGTCCAAGCATGTTGAATCAAAAACCGATAAAGCGCTGTCGACTTTCTGACAGTGCAAAGGCGCTTTTGGGAAGACATAGGGCTTATCTCCTAAAAGGGTCCTATGGATCTATACGGCAATGGTAAGACCACTTCTCTCATATGCATCGGTTGTGTGGTGGAACAGGCTTTCGCGGAAACGTGTTATGGCCTCTTTCGCCAAACTCCAAAGAACGGTTTGCCTTGGCTGCACAGGGGCCTTCCCCAGCACTCCGGGCTCCGCTCTAGATGCTTTGATGAACCTCCCCCCCTTTATATTTTTATCATGGGGTGTACGCTGAAAACCATCTCTCGGTTAAAGAGAGGTGGCTTTTGGTACCACGCGTATTGGAATTTTGAAGAACTTGTGCGAGAATTATCCTTTGACCCCTGTCTTATGGATATGCCGTCTGACGCAATGACACCAGAAATCCTACTGCGACAAAACTACCACGTCAACTTTCCTCAGGCAACAGAATGGCTTCGGCCAGACTTGGAGCCAGGGAAGGAATGCCATCGTGTATTCACGGATGGCTCTAAAACGGACAGGGGTCTGGTTCTGGAGTCTTCGTGGAAAGCGAGAACATTAGACTACACTACCCCTTGGGTAACCATGCGACTGTCTTCGGAGATTTTCGCTATCCTTATGTCTATGCGCTATATTGTGACAAACAGGTGGAGGGCTAGAAGCATATGCGTTTGCAGTGATAGCCAAGCTACATTAAAAGCGCTGCTCAACCCTCTTACCTCGTCCAAGCTAGTGCTCGAACTCAAGCTTTCTCTGAACTTGGTCGGTAGGCTAAACACGGTCAAACTTGTTTGGGTTCCAGGTCACACTAGTATCCAGGGAAACGAGATCGCTGACGAGCTGGCCAGGTTGGGTTCAGAAGAAGATTTCTTAGGACCTGAACCTGCGTTGGGTTTGCCTGCATCTGTGGTTAGGTCATTCATTGATACTTGGGTTTCTCGTGAACACGAGCGTCGTTGGCGTGACTGTGCTGGGTGTAGACAGACCAAACGACTGCGTCCGGACATCTGCAAGAGGTCCTCGTCTTTCCTTCTGTCTCTCAGGAGAATCGACTGCAGACTTCTTGTGGGCGTCCTTTCGGGCCACCAAGCTTTTGCCAAACACTTAAATGTGTTGGGCTTGAGCAACACCACCATCTGTCCTGCTTGTGGAGAGGATGACGATACAGCGGAGCACTTCCTCTGTAGTTGTCCTGCCTTTGCTCGCATCAGGTGGCGGATCTTTGGGGCTGACGTGGTGAGTGCCGAACATCTAAGCTCTTCATCACTGAAGCTCCTTCTCATCTTTCTTCGAAAGACGGGAAAACTAAGTACAGCAATGTAAGGTGTCTGTTTGGCAGTACAATGGACCAGTAGTTGTGTCTGAGTGCTCCATCGGATAGTAACAACCTCCGACAAAGAAGAAGAAGAATATAAATTTAGTTGAAAATAGCTTGTCCAAATAAACTTAAGCTATTACGTTTTCTTTAAATTCAACGGTTTTTTAGTGGAGAAAAATGATGACACCCAGACCAAAATATTATAATATTATAAGGCGAAAAAAAAAAACGATTTTCGCTTATGTCGACATAAGCTACTCCAACTTATTACCACAGAATTATGTCTCTACTATGTACGAACAAAACTACTCATACATTTTATTTATATTTTTAGTCATACGCATTATCTAACCTAAAATGCAAACAATTGAATCGACGGAAATACCAGGACCAGCTAGTGTCAGACTAAGGTACACACAATATTCAGTGCATCTCCATTGCAGTTGCTCATTGTTTAAGTGCGTTTTTTGGTTCCCTATCCCTATACTAATGGGTTTAGAAGCTCATGTCATAATACCTACTACTCCATTGTCGGGCAGGTAGCTTAGCTATTATTGGCTTGAAAGAAACTTACTGGAGCATATTGCCTTTTTGGTTTTCCGCTTTCTAAAGGGTTCGGTAATACAATTGAAATATTCTGAACAATGGATAAATTTCATATACCCACCATTTGCTATGCAGGATCCAGCTTCCTTATCAACGTGGAGCTGCATTTTCTAGGATTATCTTATCAAATAACAACACACTGCTTATTTTTTAAAACAAAGAATTGAAGTTTTATTTTTCTTTTGTATTACCTTACCTCCCTTCCCTACATAATATATACTCACAAAATGTTTCGTTAAAAGTAATTTTCAGATAATAATTCATTTACAGCATGGAATTTTAATTTACTTTGTTGAATGTACAAATTGTTACTATCTAGCTTATGAATAGAAAATCTCTGTTATCCTGTTTACCATTAAGTTAGCCTAAATATACACATACCGATAGAAAGTCATGAAGCATGAGTGCTTCCGCTCACGCGTCCTTACTGACTTAAATTAAATTACAAAATTACAACAATTTTATTTTATACAGATATAAGTTAAAACATTCATCACCTTAATAATATTTAATATGTATACTTAAAAGGAAACAAAGAAATTAGATATAGATTTACATATACATTTACTTAAGCCTTTATTCAGATGCGTGTGTATAAAATGATATAATGTCCTTCTAATGTCAATGGGGGCTCCTTGGATACTTTAAATCCAATAAATCACTCGACTTTTGGGGATAGGTCGATTACCACGATGTAAGACATTAATTCATGGGAGTATTCCCAACCGTCGTATATACTCATTGTGTCGTTCAGGAAAATGGATACTCCCAGTGGGAGTTGTGTCTTCACAACCTTGTCTAGTCGCCACAGGACTTATCGTTCTGCGGTAGTGTGAAAATGAAAAATGTTAAAATCACTCAAATCACTCCTGCTCCTGTTCGGCGTCCTCTTCGATTATAACCTCATGATGTACGCTGGTGCGTATCCTGAGGGATGACGTTGATGCTGTTATTGGAATGGCTCCACTGGGCGGTAGTGGCGGTGGTGGTATGCTGTCAAGTTCGGCCGAATCCGAATTAGAGAAAATGTCACATTCCGTTGATGCTGGCGTCAAAATTGATGGTGACGGTGGTGATGACTGGAGTAACATTGGACCTCCCAAAGCATTGTTATCCGCTACAGCGGTCGTCGTCGTAGTTGGTGGTCCACCACTAATCAGTCTTGGGGGAATTTCATTTGTTCGATTTAATAAATAATCCAGGTCATGAGATATTCTATCGAGCATGCCATTGATGGAGTCTTCTTCCTCGTCACCGTGCTCATCTGCCATCACGTCTACTGCGCCATGCGAGGTACTCGTACTTCTGGAATTTGCCTTCATCTGACTAACAGAGTTCGGTGGCGTTGTCTGCTGTCTATCGACTCCGTCACCAGCGACATAGCCATTGTTTTCTGACTTATCTATGGATGATGATGTAATTGTAATAATTGGTGTGGGCGATGATGATTGTAGAGTTAAGTGGCCAGCGGCCATTGTAGATGTTGAGGAAGCAGATCCAACAGTTGCCGCCGCAGCCAGAGGATCAAAAGTGTGGGTGATTTTTGGTGTCTCGACAATAGTGACACGTTTTTGTGATTTTGGCGTTTGTGTCCTCACCGATGTCGCCGATGAAGTAGTTACTGTTGGCAGACCCTCCACAAAGGGTTTATGGTGTTGTTGTTGGTTACCACAACTAATCGTGCTGCTTCTACTTGGGCTATTTGTTGTCAGTGGGGTTTTTGTCAGAATTGTACTGGTGCGGATGCCAATGATGCTGTCTGTGAAAGGATAGATACAAACAAAAAAAGTTAATATAATTGCATAGTGATGGTTGCTGACACTATAGTATAGTACAATAAAATAGGTACTGCAGCATAAATTTATCGAGAGATCGAAATAAATTTATGACGATGATGCCAATTGCGAAAGAAGGATAATGCACTATTGTGATAAGAATACAAAAACGGTTCGAAATTCGTTACAAAAAAAGCTACTGAGATAAATGTAGCCATAGACACTTCGTTATCGGCTACCACTTTGCACCATCTTGGTTCCTTTTTTGGGAAATGTTCTAATGAATTTTTTATTAAGGACAACAGCATGGAATAGAATAGTGAACAAAAACCGAATTATAGAATTCGTTGAATTAGATCTATGAAAACATTTTAATACTAAAGACTTCCCGACCGTCACCAAACTTCTAAGAAACTCACTATGGACGTGCAACATGTGGACCACCTATAGAATCTTGGGGTAAATTAACAGAAGACCGAACTTGTACTGTTTACAAACAAAATAATTATAACAAAATTCGAGACTGAAGTTGGCGAGAGTGAGAAATATCTGGAATAATTAATTCGTGATAGAAAAATTAATTGGAAATCGAATGTCAATGAAAAGAGTAAATAACCGAGCGAATGTGGGACCGAACTCGCAAAATAGTTTTGTGGATGTAGGTATAGCGTAAATATTCACATATGACGGTAAAGCCTGGTGGCAAGCAAGTCAAAGTACCCCATAAACTTAGACTTAATTATATAGGCGCCAATTACCTTTTTTTCATTGACGCGAAATCGAGGTTTAGTTTTATACACGATGGAAAATAATTTAATCGATACAAACAACTATACTGTGCATTAGAAAAGTCGCCAACATAAAAAAAAAAAACTTAAAAAAAAAAATCCTATAGAAAGAATAATTAAGTCTAAAGGACCATTCACATGGGAGCGATCGAACGAATTGATGAAGTGCGAACAAACCAATTTTTATGCATTTATAAAGAGAAAATTGCACATTTTATTATTCAAAGATATCCTCCTTTTGGAATAAGGTTAAATTCGAACGATTTGTTTATTCGCGACTTTGTGGAACGCGATTTAAATGACGTGGATTGTGAATAGACTGACTATTCGCGCCAGGGTGTTTTCGTTCGCGGCAAAAATTTGAGAATTCGAAATTTTGTTATTTAAACTGTTTATAAACTGGTTTCCTTAATACATTTTATTGGGATAATTAATTATCCTACTCCTGGAATAGTAAAATGTGGAATTTTTAGTTCATAAATGCTTAAAAAGCTGTTTGTTCACATTTCATCATTTCGCGCCCATGTGAATGGTCCTTTAGACTTAATTACTCTTTCTATAGGATTTTTTTTTAAGTTTTTTTGATGTTGGCGACTTTTCCAATGCACAGCGAATAAGAGCGAATGGTCGCACGACAGCATACTTCAATTGATCCAGGAAATCGAGAAGCGACGCAGTCTGTGGGATGTTGGCTGCCTTCATCATCCTCCTTGGCTCCCAAGTTTCAAGACGTAGGCAGTTAAAATAGTCGCGACTGCAATATTTTGATCCATTATCCTTATTACAAAAAACAACCCACAAGACTTTGAATTTATCTGACAATGGCCCTTATTGTGATTGTCGATCAGCGATCGTCACGACAATTGTCGATTGATTTTAGCTATTCGTATGCACAAAATGTTTTCACTTCCAAGAGAATGCATCGATCAGACATTTGTAATCGACTACAAGCGACTGTCAAATCGACAAATATCGATCGCAATCGACAATCACAGTTGTTGATCAACGATTAACTATCGACACTCACAATAGGTGCCAATGTCTGACAACAGATCGACCAATAATTGTAAGACCATTGCAAGACGTGCATCTGACAATGAAATTGTAAGACTTTGGGACAAATTCTTCTAACCGTTTGAACGCTCAATTTTGTATTGTAAGGTAGTTGGCTATTGTAAGCTAATTGTCAGTCATTGTCAGAGCATTGACAGATCTAACAATATTGTAAGATCTGACAATCGTGTGTACTTAGCTTTAGGCCCTTATTGTGGTTGTCGATCAGCGATCGTCACGATAATTGTCGATTGCGTCGATTGATTTTAGCTATTCGTACGCACAACATTTTTTCACTTCCAAGAGAAAGCATCGATCAGACATATGCGATCGACTACAAGGGACTGTAAAATCGACAAATAATAATCGCAATCACAGTTCTCGATCGATCGACAGTACGAGAATAACAATAAATCGTATTCTTTTGAGTAAATGCGTTTGTCCCTTTCAATTACTTCTTTTGCCATAAGTAGGATTGTTTTTTTCTGCCGTATCTGTAACGATGAGGGCACGCAATTGCTATGATGTGGTGCGTAGTCTATTCACTTTGTCGAGAATGAGAATGTCTCCTGTTGTGATTAGAATGGCTTGTTTCGCCAGTGCCATTTTTTTTTAAGATGCAGTAAATATAATATAATAAAAATGATTATTCCTACACCTCACTGATTTATGAAACTACGTATGTATATCTGTGTTCATCTGGACATGCCGCTATGTACGATAAAGCTACAACAATAATATGTTTAGAATAATCTCATTTTTCAAAGTAAGCTTTACTTCATGCAGTCCTTTGTTCAAATAAACCCTAAATATTTAATAATAAGCTTGGTACACGTCCGATCTGAAAAGTTGTCCCTATACGTCAACGTCAACAAGGAACGTGCTATCTTAGTTTAAGTAAAATAAATTTTGAATTACAAAAACCAAAACTTCCTTGCACGAAAAACAACGAACATCAAAAATGCACAGAGCAGGAAGCTGCTATACACATAGTACAAAAATTGTATCCATTCAAAGCGTATTACATGGGGATTCGCATCTGCCTTTGTTGGACAACATGTTCGCGAAAAAATTGTACTCGCTTCTTATTTTCCATTATCTGCTACCGTATGCAATTTCCTTCATCTCTAACTGACAACTGGGTCCAACAAACTTCACCAGAGGTGGCATACGCGGATGCATTGCATTCATGGCAGCTTAGGAGGTCACCCATTTTGGGAGTAAGTGCATAAATATTAAACGAGCGAAAAACATCCGCGTATATGAACGCTTTACAAGGAAATAGCTTTGGATGAAAAGAAATGTCATCTCGGAGATTGTTTCTGGATTTAATCCTTTTTTTTTTGTGTATGTTTTGTTTTCATATATAATTACATTTAGATAAACGCGAATAATATAATGAAGCATTTTATTCCCATTTCATAAAAATTTCATATCAAAAAACCGAGAGTTTTTAATAACGGTGTATAAAATAATGTATTTCTTTTGGAACTAAGTATGTTGTACATACATAGATCCAAATAAATTACAAAAATTGTATTCTATTACATTCTGTGACAAATAAAACTAAAAAGGGGTGAGATTAGCACATAAGCTTCGACAAATTTGTTTTTCGAGCATCTACATCTTCTTTATATTATAAAAAATGGATCCTGATTTGTTTCAGCTACTTATAACTTGAAAACCACCGACTCGATTGAGCTCAAGTTTACAGATAATCTTAGGTATTGTTCCAGAAGTGCACCTAGTATGAAGATTGGTCAAAATTGGATAAAGGGGCGTGGCACCGCCTTTATAAAAACTTTGGTGCGTATCTAAGTCCGATAATGACCGCTGAACCACTAAAGCTATCCGCCTTCATTCCTATTAAAAAAAATAATTGAACAAAAATAAAAAAATTAATTTTCAAATACATACTTAAAATAACTATTTTAGCAGAACCACGTTTGTCAGCTAGTAATCTTATCTTATCTATATCTTCTTCTCTTCTCTATCTATATATATAAAAATTGAGCCCCAAAATGTTTGTCGTCGATTCACGCCTTAACGCATTTACCGATTTTAACCAAACTTTCACACATCTTTGGTATTGGTCCATATACGGTTTCTGTGAAGTTTGGTCAAAATTGGACAAAGGGGCGTGGCACCGTCCATACAAAAAAAAACATTCAAAATCGTATATCTAGAAAACCACCGAATAGATTAGGCTCCAACTTACAGAAGATCTTAGTTATTGTCCCTGGAGTGGTCCTGTGAGGTTTGGTCAACATTGGACAAAGGGGCGTGGCACCGCCCATACAAAAAACAATATTCAAAACCGTATACATATCTCGAAAACCACCAAATTGATTGAGCTCGAACTTACCGACAATCTTAATTATTGGCCCTGGAGTGCTCCTGTGAAGATTGGTCTAATTTGGTCAAAGCGGAGCGGCACTTCACATACAAAATAAAATATTCAAAATCTTATACCTCCTATACAAAAAACGTCTTTAAATCTATGGGGTGAAATTCGATGACGTTATAATATTATATCGATAACCGCTGGGCCGATTTTCATTATTCTTCTTTTGTTTTGTTCGTATTGCTGTATTTCAGGTTTAGGCAGAAAGAAAATTCCAACAAGTCGATTTATTATCATTTCTCGCATTTTACGAAAGAACATTATTTCCTAAGACCTATGCAATACAATTCCGATGCACGGGCAAAGCCAGGCGGATACAGCTTCTTCGACAGTCTTGGAATTGGAAGCCAAAGTTTTAAAAAATTATTACATTGATATAAATAATGAAAGTCAATAGTATTGTCTAGGCAATACGATTTCTGAAAAAAACAAAAAATTTTGTGTACCACAGAGCATTACAATAAAAACAGTTTATCTATTTAACTATTTTGCTATACGAAGTGTGCACGGGCTACGTTAGTAAGAAATAAAATATTGGCGCAACAGGCCTAGCTTTCCCCAACCACTCGTTTGTGTCAGTTTTTTTTTGGGACGAATGGATGAATTGAGATTGAGAAAGCCTTTTCAGGACAGTTATACTCTCGGATGTTTGTCAGACGTTCGTGACAGGTGGCGCAGTGGAAAAAACTTTAGGTAAGATGTAAATTTGTGTGTTAAAACCTAAAGGATCCTTTTTTTGTTTTAGTTGTTTCCATAAGATATTTTTTCTATTTTAATAAAATTAATGTAAAATAATAGTTGTATTACTTTCAAATTAACATTTTACTGCTCTTTATCCGAGCACTTGTTGTTAACTAACCAATTTAACCGGTGCGTCTAATCAAGTGAACCAAAAAATGCATACGTTTTTGCATGGTATAGAAAAAAAATTTGTAAAATTACCGTTATGAGTCTATCATCAAGTTTTAAATTATGTTTGTTTTATAATGTATGAATGTACCTTTCTGCCAAATAAGTTTTTATTTCTCAACACGAAATAAAACGTAACTCTTGTGCGTATAAACAAGTGCACCGCACTGTATATAAAAAAAAATATCGACCTGGAACATAAAAAGGACCCACCATATCGGATGCACACTTACTAAAAAATATATGTACTATATGTATTATTATATTATTTTTGCTTAACCCTCTACTGCATGCATTATGATCCATTGAAAAAAAAAATTTTTTTTTACCAATTTTGTTTTCTATTTTGAAAACTTAGAAGATGTAGAAAATTTTTTTTTTAAAAAAAGTGTCAATTTAAAAAAAAAACACTTTTGCCATAAATGGCGTCATATGCAGGAAGTCATTTTTCAACCTAAAAAAATTATGCCATATATGGCGTTTCATGCAACTAAAACAAAGTGTTTTCTTAAAAAAAAAACTTTATTTGAACATTAAAATACAGAAATAAATAAAAAAATTCATAAAGTTATTAATTACAAAATAAAGTTACATGTGGAGTTAATTATTTACATATGGAAGGAAGCAAAGCAATTTCGGTCTTTGTTCAAGCATAGGTGCACTTTGCATTTAGTGCAGAATATAAAAGACCTGTACTGACAATCATTTTTGCATTGTTGTCTTGATTGTTGCCATTCCGGAAAATGACCGACTGAATCCAAACGAACAGCATTAAGTGAGAAATCATGAAATCATGAAATCATAGATATAAAAAGAACTCAGCGGGAGTCTCAAAAGCAGACATTTCCTCTGGCAGATCCCTAGTTCCTAAAAAGGGATAATCGCTTTCTTTATACGGACCTCGTTTTTTGCTCTCCCAGATAATCTTGCTCTCCTTTTTTTTTTCTTTTTTCGCACTCAGATTAGATAATGGCACATCATCTTCAGAATCATATTCACTGCTTTCATCTGTTTCGGGTACCACCAAACCTTCTTCTCGATTTTCAGCTGCTTCATTTTCTGGTTCTGATTCCAGTATTTCATCTTCGCTTTGCCCTCCATCTCCAGGAATAGTATAAAACCTCCGTTTAGAATAAAAGCTCCTTATTGGAATCATGAAATATTCACCTGTACAAAAAACACGAAACCCTGGTTACCTAATTTGCATGCATAAGAAGCCAAATATGGCACCACGAAATTTGGCAAATATTTCAGTGAATGCTTGAGGAGCCATATATGGACATTGCAAATAATGCATTGTACCATGAACTGCACATGGATAATTGAAAAACAAATAACTATATTTCACTCACCAGTATCTAATATTTAAAGAAAAAAAATTATATATCCGTATAAACGCACTAATAACACAAAATAAATATTTTAATTCCACTTTATTCTTGCCGTTTATTGACGATGAACACGTTTGAACATGACAGCGAATATTTTGTCGCTTGTGTAAAAAAGAAGAAATTAAATTCACACTACACGTACACAAACAATAACAAAGTCACTCAATAACGGTTTATTTCCCGTCACTATTCTGTAGTACTTCCAATCTACGCCGGAAAATTAAAGTCCATATATGGCTCCATATGCAGTAGAGGGTTAAAGCGTGTTCCTAAAGGAATTTTTTTTAACATTTAACCTTCTTAAACTAAGGGCCGGTTTGTTCATCTTTGGTTAACTCTAATCAATGGTTATTCCAGCTGATAATCATAGAATCTGTTTGTATAGTCAAATTTTAACCAGAGAATCCATGATTTGGTTAGTTAATCACAGAAATCGATAACCAGGCGATTTTGGTCTGGAATTTTGTTTGTTCAAGCTTTCAAAAATACAAATTAATTTTAAATAATAATAGCAAAATAGTGTGTTGCATTCGTATATGCTATGTGGACGTATTTTTAACAACTGGCAGATGAATACAATGCAAGACAGTGTGGAAAAAATTGCATGCATTGCTGCGGTTGTGACAATTTTAACTATTGATTAAATCTAACAACTGAATTGACAAATAAACTGGAAAACTGGAACGATTTGTCGCAAATCTGTGGTTTGGTGATGTAGAGACCCAATATTTCATAGTCGATTGCTTTATATTCATCTATTAATTGACTTCTATTTTCCGTATTTTTATTTTATAAGTGCGACTTTATTTTCATTGTTTTACATTTTATATAGTCAAGTGTTGGCATCGCACAGTGCCGATACTACAGGTGACCAAAGTGAAAAATAAATGAACAAACGCTTTTTGGTTATCACAGTTATTTAATCATGGGTTAAACTAAATCTATGATAACCTAACACAGATCTAACCAGCTGTGAACAAACCGGTCCTAAGACTCATTACTTTTCGTGGCTGACTAGTTACGCACCTAATATCTGCTGGTTCTTTTTTTACATTTATGTTTTTGGTGTGATATCACTTAAAGCAAGCATTAGCAAGGACTTTTCAGGTCGTCACACCGTGCAAATTTTAATTGCAGCAATAATTTTAATTGCTGCGAGCACATTTATTGCTTGTTGTGACGGTACCTTAACAGTTTATAAATACAGATAAATCAAACACAACAGGGAGAGTCTGCAATGCAGGTTTATCAACATTTACATCTGTCGATCTCAAACAAAAATACATTTTTCAATTAAAAAAAAAATCTTTTTTTTTTTTCAGAAAGCAACCTGCTGCTTTATAAGAAAAAAGTCCTTAATTTTTTTTTAGTAATTCAAGCGACAAACAAAAGGCCCTTCAACTTCATTCCACAACCACAAGACAAAAGGTAGGAACGGTTATTTTAAATATGTACTCCCACTCATTCCCACATACGGCCAAAATCCGGACCTTCGCCCTTGTTGGTTATTTTGCAAAAAAACCAAAAATGAAGCCGTAAACAAAAAAATTCACCGTACATATAAGGGATATTTTCTGGGGCTTCATTGTCTTCCCACCTCTCGGTGTACCATCTCAATGTCATTATTACCAAGGATTATTTGCACAGAGAAAGCAAAAATGAAATAATGCCACAATAATCCCACAAAAATTATGATATTAAACGGGCAAGTCCTGTGCCTGTCCCTGTTTGTTTGTGTTGGAATAAGAATGTAGGCAGAAGCCCACGGCATAGTTCTAATCGGCTTTTGGGTATGCCACAAAATAGATTTAACTTTAAATCACCAGGATAAGGTAAAGTACTGCTAATCGCAGTATACTTATGCTATAACTGCACGAATTTCATAGAATTGCTGATGTTGGTTATTCTTATTAGGTTGTCTGCCGCAGGGAGGTAGGTACGGCTTCGAAATGAAGTGTTCATTATGTGCTATATGGAAACAGCGAGGCAAGTTTTTTTTTTCGCTCGCATAGCCTGGGTGAAAACTGATAGATGACGGACACTCGGACAGTTATTGTGGCATAATAAACAGCTTCATGCGGCTGGTTACGTAGTTAGCGTTAGGGTGGGCTAATTTGTACGTGTTTTGTTTGGGTAGGTTTGCGGATGCTGATTGTAGGCGGCTGTTGCTTTTAAGGGGCAACAAAATGTTACGTCTCGTGTGTGCCATTTAAGGTTATTCAATTTCTATGCTAAGTGATATTGACAACTGGCCGACAAAAAACATGTAACGAGGAAATAAAGAAAATTTAACTACATCTTAACTATGCTATACAAGTTTACATCCATGGTGAATAGCGGTACTTTTGATGGTCCTTTTTTGTGGTAATATTGTTTCTTAACTTGATGGTATAGTATTTACATATTCCTTATACATTAGGCGTGTTTTACTGAACATTTATCTTAGCAAAGTAGGTAAAGTGAAGTTTAATCTTTATTAAGCAATTGTAATCCACTTTCGAGACTCTATGTTCCTCAAAGTCATCTAATATTTAGCTAGGCCTTTATTTGATGACAAAGAGAGGGTCAGTCTTTGATGATCTATTTTTCAGGATTTTATAATTCTCTGTTGTATTCAATAATTGGTGTCCTAATGCTCATTGCTTAGTTTGCACAAGTGGTAGTCAATTCGGCAATTGCGGGTTCACTTTCTGACAGGGAAAACAATACAACAATAAAATGTTTGTCAATTTTTGCCCGGATGTTGGCCTTCCGAATTTGTATGGTCCTTAAATGGTGCACGCAAACGCGGGCCTAGTCCGGGAAGAAGGCTGCCCACTCCAAAAGGACCTTATAATGGGCTCCGGGAAGTATTCCCTCAAAACAGTAATCGATGCCATTGAAGTGTGACCCGTTACTCTGTCCGTTTTAACCAAATGCCCCCTAAGGCCTGAAACACACATGCGATTTCAATCGCGCGATTGTTTAGTCGCAAAAAATGAAACACACGCATTTCAATATGAATGCGCACACATAAAATCCGAAATTATGTGCGCGCATTCACATTAAAATGCGTGTGTTTCATTTTTTGCGACTAAACAGTCGCGCGATTGAAATCGCATGTGTGTTTCAGGCCTTAGTCAAATTCATCATGTACTGTTCACTGAGTCACTGTGACCTCATTTCCTTCAAAAGGCCTAGGGACCAACAATCCCAGCTTGGAAATTACATACCACAATGTAACTTTATGTGCATGCTAAGGACTTTGATGCAATTCACATCCACGGAATAAAATAATTGCTCACCCTGGAAAGTTTTTAGGAAAGCGCCTGAGATGCGTTTTTCCGAGAATCGAAGTCGCGTTCGGAGAGTTTCTTCTCAATTGCCAACTTGGACGTATGTTAGTGAAGGTCATCGTGAAGAGTTCTACTCACTGAACTATTAACGGCCAATTTGGATCTTACTATGAGTGGTGATTCGAATGCTTTAATGGCTGATTGAAGGTCGGTGTAAATAACGATGAGTCAGAATTCGATTTTTCCTTCAGCAGTTCAGCGGCTTTGTGTATGGCCGTTACTGCCTGTAAAACACTAAAGTTATTTGGAAGCCCAAAAGACCCGTCTTTGTATATTTCTAACGTGTTTCGTCACTAACAGTATTGTCTGAGATGGTATTGTGTTAGGAATACTATAGCACGTAAAGGTGCACAAGCTACGGATGTCTGTTTAAACATATGTCTTCAATAAATATTTATATACTTCTCATAGAGCTGAAATACCTGTCTAACTCAGAGAGTGAACTCTTTGAAGATATACCGATCTATACAGGATCAAGGAGAATCAGTCTTGCCAATCGCTCTTTCTGTTCATATATTCAGGGAGGAGGTAATCATACTTATTATATACGTAGATATCTAAAATCACATAATTCACAATTCTGGAACTCATTGAAATGACAAACCATTATTTGACGAGATACTAGTACTGAATGCGAAGGGTCTCAGGTTCGATCCCCGAAAAATGAACAATTTACGTTTTAAAGGTGCTAGTACACGGTATGTAGCAAGCCACATACCCACTGAATATAACTGTTCTGAAAAAAACATCTCACTTCAGCCGTTCGGAATGTGCATAAAATTATAGGTGCCTTCCATTTCCATTAGTTCCAAAAATAAAAACTCTAGGTCTAAGGTGTCTCGTCTACACGTCTGTTGCGCTAAGTATTTAGTTATTATTTTCTTACTAGTCCTAATCCTGAATATTAAAACGCGTCAATTAGCGACTTTGGTTCATCCCTACGTGCGACTTGAATTAGGTTAATAAATCTTTACTTATACTTAGGTACTTGTCGGGCTCCCGACCCGTGTAGAGTCTCTGCCTGAGACACTGCAGTATTCCATCCTTTACGATCCCGGGCATGCTGCTTTCAGTTGTCCAGACCAAGCGCTCTGGCGCGGATGCTATGGTTTGGTCTTTGAAACGGAGGTTCGGTCTTCTTGTCTTCTCGAACCTGGAGGCTGGGGATTCGAAGACCGTCTTAGCTGGAGCATTATTGCCCATTATTCGCTCGATGTGGCCGATCCAATGTAGCAGACGTGCTTTGAGTTTTTGGACTACATCCACATCATGGTACAGCTTATAGAGTTCGCGGTTGTCTCTCCTTTTCCATTCGCCCTCCTCGCACACAGGACCGAAAATCCGACGAAGCATTTTCCTTTCGAAGGAGCCGAATATCAGCTCCCCGCCACAAAGCAGAACTGACAGGCTAAGGGTTTTGTAGAGCACACATTTCGTCCTTCGAGTCAGAAGTTTTGAACCCAGTTTTTTTGCCAAACCGAAGTAGCAACGGTTTCCTAGGGTAATTCTTTGCCGGATCTCAACTAGGGTGTCATTCGTGGAATTCATGTTTACTCCGAGGTAGGTGAACTCCTTAACTACTTCGAAATTTTTGCTATTGATAGTGACGTTTTGTCACAGGCGGTGGACACATACTTAGTCTTGTCCTCATTTACTTCAAGGCCAACAGATTTCGCCTGTTCTTCAATCAATCAATCAATCTTTATGTATACTAGCTTTTGCCGCGGCTTCGCTCGCGCAGCCATCAGCCCTCTTTATAAGTACCTAGGGTGTAGTTAGTATCTCTGAAAAGTATGTTTAACGCCCTTTGCAGAAAAATTAAATGATCAACTAGCGTAGCGCGTGCACACTTCGTAGTGCAATTTTCGTATTGCCTAGACAATATTATTGACTTTCATTATTTATATCAAAGTTACAAATTTTAAAAACGTTGGCTTCCAATTCCAAGACTATCGAAAAGCTGTACCCGCCCGGCTTTGCCCGTGCACGGGAATTGTATTGCTTAGGTCTTAGGTAATAATGTTCTTTCGTAAAATGCGAGAAATGATAATAAATCGACTTGGTGGAATTTTCTTTCTGCCTAAACCTGAAACACAGCAATACGAAGAAAACAAAAAAAAATAATAATGAAAATCGGCCCAGCGGTTATGGAGATATAACGTCATCGAGTTTCACTCCATAGAAGATGTTTTTTGTATAGGAGGTATAAGATTTTGAATATTTTTTTGTATGTGAAGTGCCGCTCCCCTTTGACCAAATTTAACCAATCCTCACAGGAGCACTCTAGGGCCAATAATTAAGATCTTCCGTAAGTTTGAGCTCAATCGATTTGGTGGTTTTCGGGATATACGATTTTGAATGTTTTTTTGTATGGGCGGTGCCACGCCCCTTTACCCAATTTTGACCAAACTTCACAGGACCACTTCAGGAACAATAACTAAGATCTTCTGTAAGTTTGAGCTTAATAGATTTGGTGGTTTTCGAGATATACGATTTTGAATGTTTTTTTTTTTGTTTGGCCGGTGACACGCCCCTTGATCCAATTTTGACCAAACTTCACAGGACCACTTTAGGGACAATAACTAAGATCTTCCGTAAGTTTGAGCTTAATCGATTTGGTGGTTTTCGAGATATACGATTTTGAATGTTTTTTGTATGGGCGGTGCCACGCCCCTTTGTCCATTTTTGACCAAACTTCACAGGACTCATGTATGGACCAATACCAAAGATGTGCGAAAGTTTGGTTAAGAACGGTAAATGCGTTAAAGCGTGAATCGGCGACAAACATTTTAAGGCTCAATTTTTATATATATAGATTATATATAAAGATAATTGGTTATCTTTACTTCTTATAATAGAGTACACAAACCGAGTTTGAAACGACGTCACAAAACGTCTCACGCAATACCGACGATCGTCGTCGAAAAATACAATCCAGATTCTTTGACGTTTCAGACGAAATTTTGTCGATCGCTCCCACTACAGAAGTCGTTTATTTTTCGTCGCCAATACCAAACAGTCGGGTCGTTTTTTTTAAGTCGTGGACGACGACGCGACGTCGGCGTGTCAAAAAATGGCTGACGAAATATGCTTAAAAAACGCGTTATTGCGCGTTCAGTTCTTTGTGGTGTTAACCCTTTCAAAAATTCAAATACATATTTATATATGATATGAATAGCGCTGTATTATGATTTTAGTTTTAGTTTTCTTTTTTTTTATGAAAAACAGTACAAAGAATCAAACTGCAGATGTGGGGAAACATACGTACCTATTCTGTCACTGTCATCATAAGCCTGTCGAATTACTTTTGAAAAATTGTCCAAAATAAATTTAAATCAACAATGAGAAGGGCTATCGTTGAAAAAAAATGCAGTTGCAGTGACTTTATTTGATATGTTTGACATTTACCTTACCACTGCTAGCTTAAAGGAGATCGTTCAACTTTGTCAGTTTCATTGTTGTCAGTGAGCATAGAGCATTTGTCTATCAAATCGTAGTTATACACAAACCATTGTTCAAACATGAATGATTTCTTAAGAGTACACATGAGGTTAAGAATTGAAAGAGAATGCTTATATTTCAGACGTCGGAGTAGGTTCCCATTTCAAATGTTCATCCTTCTAAAAAAAAAATAAAGCAAACAATTTGGTAAATGTGTTCCGGGACAATAACCATAGCGAACTGTATTGTATTATAATCAAGCTCTATCTTCGTCAGCTCATCCACAATAAAGCCGGGAATTTGTTGTTTGTGATGCTAGGTGGAAAAATTCAAAATGTAATGGAAAATACTCGTGTGTTGTTCTTCTCCTATTTTTAAACAAGGTAGCGTTCAACAACACGAACACAATACGAGAAATATGGCTGGTAGATGTACCATAGGTACCTGTGCAATGTGCAGATTGCAGACAGTCATATGGATCGAAATATTACTTTTAGCTTCATTACCTCACGAACATAATAATAAGGTGACCCCTTACTTTCAGATACGAGTTGGTTGAACGTATACATTGTATGTACAAGTCAGGTGATAACAAATGCTGCAATGGTGATAGTCTCATCACCAATATTGCTGCCTCACCTCACCCACAAACATAGCAGGGCAGAGCCAGAGCAGGGTTATTCGAAATTTCAATGAAGATCTCACATCAAATGCAGAAAATTAAACGAGAGGGTGGAGTAAACACACTACAACATGCTGCCTAAGGCCAATGACAACGAGACAGGATAATAAACGACAAACAAGTCCTGACTACGACTACGAGTTTGTCAGGCAGCCAATAGCTCTATGCAAACCTTTAATTTTGTGTTGTTGTTTTTTTGCAAATCGAAATTAATTAAAAACTCAATAAAAAAAAAATAACTACCATGAGCCGGCATTTTGGCTCTACATCTTTGATGACGTGGTTACTGTTTTCGAATTAAAGTCTTTCTTAAAGTACTGCATTTTGAATGCGTAATTAAATTTATATTATATGGGCGCAGTAGCGCAGTGGTTAGTGTGCTGGACTACTGTGCGAGGGATCCCAGGTTCGATCCCCGGAAAAACACAAATTATATCTTAAAGTTTTTTCTACTGCGCCACCTCTCGCGAATGTCTGACAAACATCCGAGAGTATGACTGTCATGAAAAAGTTTCTCAATTCAGCCGTTCGGACTCGGCATAAAATCCTAGGTCTCTTCCATTCGTCCCAAAATAGAAATTCACACAAAACGAATGGTTGCGAGAAGCTAGGCCTTGGGTGTCACACGCCTGTTGCGCCACCTATTTTTTTTTTTTATTAATTGAATTTATACGTTTGAGTGCAATTTAACAGCTATAACCCTCTTGGCTATGAGAGACTAACAATAAAAATAATAACGGTAATGGCAACACCATCAGGATGAGGTGAGTAGCCTTCACAGGTATGTATTTGGTTTTGATTAAAAATCCATAGCTCGAACATTATATGGAATTCTGTTTGCGAACGATAGCCTGAAGGGTGCGTGAACTTACCACCCCAAAGTTTAAAAAGTATACATATATATCGAATCTTCATTCTTGTTTACGGAATGATCTCAGAGTGGAACGACGCGACACGTCTCCTTCTTGCTGGGGCCTAACTCTGTAATTCGATTCGAAAGTAAAAACTGTTCGAAAGTTGTTTCCGATTCTAATTTCAAATGTTACTCTGTATAACTTTCGAATCGAAAGGAAATGTTGCAAAGAAACCTTGCATCTTTCGAATAAATGTTCCGAGACTAGAGCTGTTTTTTGTAAAAAATTACATTTTCAATTCAACAAAAAGTCAAATAAATAGTTTTTGATTAGGTATATACGTTTATTCGTTTATAATTGAATTTCACTATGGATATGGATTCAGTTGCATTGTGGTTTGATGAAGAAATTTGTGCTGAAGATAGAATTGAAAGAAAGACAATAAGAGACAATTCTAACATTATAGGTTTATCAAGTAAAAAGTAATGTGATAAAACACAATGGGGCCTTACCAATAATCTTTTTTAATCTTCAGCTTAAATATTTTGACGGTCACAGTGGATTATTTTATATGGAAATTTTCGCCATTGTGACTTCGTAAAAGTTAGTCTGGACACTAAAAATGATTATTAGTACCGCGGAAAGTTTAATGGCAAAATGATTTATACTAAAAATGTTTCCACTTTTGTAAAAAAAATGATCGTCTTTCAAAAGATGCATTTATGTATGTTTTGAACAGCATAAGTGATGATCTGAGAGAAAGAAAAAGATCATCGCAATCATAAAACTAGCTGCAACGCTTAAATTTATTGCACACGGTGGATACCAGCACCAAATAGGTCAAGATCGATTCACTGGGCTGGCGCATCAGACGGTTTCCACGGTTATTTCTGAGGTCTGTAAAGCTTTCGAAAAACAGCTGTGTCCAACACATAGGGCCTTACCAATAATCATTTTTAATCTTCAACTTAAATATTTTGACGGTCACAATGGATAATTTTATATGGAAATTTTCGCCATTGTGCCGTACAACTTAGCCTTAGACACTAAAAATGATTATTAGTACCGCGGATAAATTTTAATATGACGAATGAGGAAAAGGCAGAATCAAAAAAATATTTCCATTTGAAATCTGGAATACCGGGAATTGTTGCAGTCGTGAATGGGACACACTTTCAAATTATTAGACCGAACAACAATGAACATTTATTTTTTAATCGGAAACTGAAGCACAGCATAAATGCAATGGTGGTAAGTTTAAAGTCTAGTTCTTGATTTTTTTTTTAATGTATGGAGCTTTGTTTCTTGAAGAAATGTGATCACCGGATGATTATTCGAGCTGTTACTGGAAGTTACGGTGGAGCATCTCACGACCTATATGTTTGGAATCTTGCTAATCAGCGGTAATACCTTGAAAACAACTTCCAAAATGGAGACAAATCAACTTGCATAAATCCGGATGGGAACACATAAAATCAATAAGAATTTCAAATTGATTTTGTTTTGTATTAATATTCCCTTTAAAATAAAAGAAAATCTTTAAAAATATAATCATATTAATATTTATTATATTTTCTTCAATTAATTTATAACATTTCATAAAAAAATATTATTTATGTATTTTTTTTAAATAAAACCTTACATTTTAGCTTTCAGCAAAACCTTTCCGGATGGTAAATAGATATCGAATGAAATTTCAGAAATTCGAATGTATTTAGCAACGAAAATAGAGTTGTATAGTACGACATTTCCGATTTTCGAGCAAAGGTATCTAGACAAATTAAATTCGTATTTAAATTTCCGATTTTCGAATAACACAGTACAAATTTTCCGAATTCGAATGATTTAAGTTTAGAATCGAATTACAGAGTTAGGCCCCTGTTTTATAAGAATTCCCGCAAAAATTACTTCCTTTTTATTTCTTATTAATTTTATTTTTATTATTTTTCTCACAATCGCATCGCCAGCTCTGATTTCATTTAGGTTACTGATAATACAGTAAGCCTAACGTTTGCATACAGTAGAATGCTGTACTACCCAGTACAGTACATACACTAAACCATGCTTCGACATACAGGGCTATCGTGAACAAAATTCCCCCCGAAACATTTCCCATTTTTCAAAAATAGGTATCGGCAATGAATTTCGAAAAAGGGAAAAGTTTCCCCCGGAATAAATTGGTATCGTGGACAAAAATTCCCCCTGGAATTTGATTGAAATCCCCCCGGAGGATTTGCGAATGTTTTTTGGTTGTTGAGAGATTGTCCGAGAAATAACCCAGCAAAATATTTAAAAAAAAATTTTTTCCTGTTAAATTTCTTGCTCGGCTAGCAATCTAAACGCTGAGCTGTGAATTTTGTAACCTTAATATTTCCTTTAAATTTCACTGAATTGAACACTTTCTTTACTTAAATAAGGGTAAATTCAATTAGCACCTTTGCAATTACTAAAATTAGCACAATTCCTTGGTTTAACACAAATAATTTGCAAATTATTTCCAAATATGAACTTAAATGACAACTGAATAAATCACAATTGACAACTGTCAATGCATTCGAACATATTTTCGAAAAATTCCGGGGGAAATAAATTCCGATGGAGATTGACGATAGGAGGAATATTTTCCAGGGGACAAAACATTTTCGGGGGGAATTTTTTTTAGAGTTCTGGATAGCTGGAGTTCTGTTCTGTTCATTTAGTATTTTTTTGTAATGTGAGGTGCGCTAAGTTCACGATGCACCCCATTTGCAAAAATTTCGGATTTTTCTTCTTTTTTTTTGTGTATAGAATCAGCATAGTTCTGGAGTTGCTGATATTTAAAAAAAAATCCAAATTAGAGCAAACATTTTTTTTTCCAAAATATGCCAGCACCCCATTTTGATAAAAGAACATTTTTATTTAACTTCATCCATGCTAAGTCAATTCCTTTTACCGTGGGCGTTAAACTTCGGCAGGGATGCGTTTTGTCCCCTCTCCTTTTCTAAGCTGGGATGTTACAGCACAGTCTTGGCGAAAAACATTTCGAATTGGGAGATCTGAGGATAAGTCATTTGATCTTCGCTGTTGACTTGGTCATCCTTGGGTCCTCTCAGAACTCAGACTAAACTTCAACGCGCACTCTATCCGTTTGTAGCCACTTGTGTGGAAACTGAGATGAAAGTAAAAGTAAACAAATTTGAAGTGATGGTCCAGAACGCCTGTTCAATGCATACTCAACTCACGAGTGATAGAACGAGCAATGCCAAGTTTTCCTGCATACGATTGGTCTGGTTGGTCAATTTTGAAACAGCTCAGTCATTCTGTTATTAAGAGGACTGAACTTGGTGTCAAAGCTTAATTGTCAAGTTGTCAGTCTTTAATTCGGAGTTTGTTCCACTTCTTACCTATTGTCATCAGGTTTGAGTAATGACCGAAAAAGAATTAGATCGCTGATACAAGCTGCCGAAATGAGATTACTCCGTTGTATTGCTGGTGTGACCCGTAGAGATCGTATTGGAAACACCAGAATACGTGAGGGTGAGGGACTCAATGTCGAGCAGCTATTTCTCCCGACGGATCGGTCCATGCGGTCGGTGGTTTGATCATGTTAAACGCATGTCCCCAACCAGGATCCCACGACCTGCTATGGAACCCGTACCATCAGGCAGACGTCCTCTAGGTAGACCCAGGATGAGATGGTTAGATCAAGTTCATAATATCTCCTCTACCCGTATGGTGATTACCCTTAATGATTTTAAGTCGATGGCGTAGAAGCGAGACTATGGAAGGTCCACTTGGACTTGAGCTACCTACAGCTGCTTAATGGATAAGCGGGAGTTATGTACGTTGTACGTTGTACACACATTACAATCATCATCTACCTAATATCGAGACCCACGGCCAGCGGTAGTCAAATGCACCCAGCAACAGCACTTAAGCAACACCACCAGCAGCTTTTTATGTCATATTATAATTCATTGCTTGGGCAGAGAAATTAAGTTTAGTTTTTTAATGTAGCGTTGTAATAAAGCGCATCGCGCATTGTTTCGTTTGAATGTTTATCTGTTTTATTTTGTCTGTTGGTCGAGCAGTCGCGGCAGATCGTAACTCGGGTCACTCTTGTCAAACAATTCGTGCCTGATAAATTTATCTGGTGGATAGCGTAATGTGTCATTTGTCTTTGGAGTTTGGATACAATTTTTTTAATATATTTATTTATAAAGTATTTTTTGCTGTCGACATGAAATAGATAATGTTTAATTATTTTTATTTCGTAATCAAAGATTGTTGTTTTTTTTAGACCTGCTTTAAGACCTAAAGACAGCACTATAAGTCGTCTCGTCAGCAAAGAACAAATGAGTTCGCTGTCACATTCAGTGATAAGTCCATATAAATAATGAATAGGACAGATAAAAGCACCGCTGACGACCGACCGCGACGTATAGGACACAGTATTACGACGAGCGCATGCTTTGCTGTTAGTGATTGTGCTTTCGTGGATATGAAATTCATATTGACGACAGTTCTTCTAATTAATAATCCTGAACCATTATTTATCAATGAAGAAGTTTTATAGTTTTATGATCGAGCGGTAAGGCCCTGCCACGTTTGGTCTCATTATAGCTACGCTACTGGTTGAAAGCCATGGAAAGTTTACTTTCGATTTGATTGATTCCCGTAAGTCAGCACATAAATAAAACGAATCAACTTATGTCTGATTAGTGGATTGCCGCAAACATGGACTCTACCTCTAAATGGAATAAGCAAAAAAAAAACCACTTACGTTGTTCTCTTAAAAAAAAAGTCTTTAAAAAGTACTTACAAAAAAAGTACTCTAAAACAAAATTAAATAAAAGCCTCCCCACCTGTCCTACTTTTAAAAGTCATTCTACGAACTAAATAAACTTGCACATGCTTTAATGTGTCAGGAATAAAAACAAAAGCCTCCGAGGGAAACGGAAAAGCGCAAAAAACTAGAACAAGTTCGTTGACGTACTGCTGTGTCCTTAGTTCATTAAATTTTATCATATTTACGTGACAAGTATAAAAATAGGTATGCTCGGTACTAGTACTAGATCAAGGTTCACAGCAAAGCTGCATGAACCCCACCCCCATCCGCGCATCCACTAATTGCACACAGAAGTAGCGTGGATTAGAGATAGCCCACCCAACCGGGAGGAAGATGGTATATAAAGGGAGACTGAACTAAATTGGCATCATCAACAGCGTACCCTCATAATGATCCCTGAGTACACTGTACTGTGTACACACACTCGGTTGTATGTGTAACAACTGCTTGTGATACATACCTGGTGATACACCTTGCAGAATGTCTAAAGTTTCAACGCCGACGAATTCATGACTTTCTGGCAGGATATGCTTTGTAATTTGCCCTGCGACAGTAGTGCTCGTTGCATGATGATGAAGGTGGTGATGCTGATGGCCACTACCCGTCATCGCTGCAGTCGGCGTGTAGGCATCGTAAAACCCCCTAGCATCACTGATTTGGTGCGGCCTTCGTTTCCACGATGATGTATCATTGTCATCATCGTTGTCGTTGTTTTTAGAAGCACTACTACCGCCGCTACTACCAGCACCCAGGAGTATATTACAACAAAGTGATTTCGAATTACTACCACTGCTGCTACTGCTGCTGTTGCTGCTTCCATCAGCAGCGCCTGCAGACATACCACTGTTTCGGCCTTGTTCGGCGACATTTTTCACCGTATGGTATTGTTCCATTTCGTGTAACTTAGTCTTTTTATCACTGTAGTTTCCCGAGGAAGGACTACCTCCACCACCCGGTCCTACCACCACCATACCGAGGAAGGTTTCCACGGATTTAGCTGCCTGTAATCCGGTTACCATCTGGCACCGTGGTGCTGTTGAGATTATTGTTAATGGCAGATGTGTTGCTGAGGCATCTGTCGCCGATTGTTGTAGTGGTGCACCACATTCGTTGTCTTTCTCCTTCTCGTGATTGGTGTAAACTGTGGACAGGAGAAAGAAAACAGGACGTATTATTCTCTATTTCTATGTTATCTAGGCCAAATGGCATGAGTGCACTTACAACTCGGACTGTTTATTGATCCTGAGCAGTAGTTGTCGTCGAGACTGGTTTTCACACTGGACTTACGTGGATCCGCTGCGGCTCGGAGACCGCATTCGGCTTTTATAACAAAGCAGAAGAGTACTGAGAATCCCTGAAACAAGAAAAGTTTTTCGAAATCAATTACAATTCAATCATTTGGAACAATATACGAGTATTAGGGGTTCTATGCTGAAACCCAACTTTTACTTCAGGTGAGCAAAGTTTTTTAATTTACGTGAAGCGCCAGCCACCAACAGACGTATAGCGTGTGGGTAAACTCACGTCCTATCGCATATTTAGTGCTTTCATGTACAGTGAACAAAAAAAGTTTAAGTACACGGGGGTTTTGTAAATAAACTCAATCAAATAGATCATTTTTCAAATTCAAATCAGTGCAAATAGATTAGGATATGTTGGGAAATATATTTAAGAAAATAAAAATCGGTTTCACTTACAAATCCAACAGAAAACAAAAGAATACGAACCAAAAATACACAAAAAGCTTCAAGTTTCGCGCCAAAAAAGTTTAAGTACACTTAACAAAAATTTACTAACCATTAATTAATTAGTTAATTAATACTTGGTTGGTCCTCCTTTTGCAGCAATTACTGCAAGCAGACGTCGATGCATACTCCGTACTAGCACCTGCGTGTCCTTTTCGGCGACTTTTTCCCACTCAGCCCTTAAAATGTTCATAAGAGTCTCCTTCGACGAGATTGTATGCTTCCTAATTCTTTTATCCAACAAATTCCAAATATGCTCAATTGGATTGAGGTCTGGAGATTGTGGGGGTGTATGAAGTTGCTTACAATTGTAGAGCAGCCACTCCCTGACAAGATATGAGGTATGTTTTGGGTCATTATCTTGCTGAAACAAAAAAGTGTTCTCATTCAGTTTAAGCTGTGACGCGCTCTCTTTAAGATTATCCTTCAAGACTTTGAGGTACAGATGCTTGTCAATTTTTGTGTTTATAAAGACAAGTTTGCCGACTCCAGTTGTGGCCATACATCCCCATACCATCACGTTTCCCCCGCCGTGCTTTACTGTCGGAGTTAAATGTTTTAGTTTTAACGCCTCATTGGGCTTTCTCCACACTTTTTGTGAGCCATCCGAACCGAAAATGTTAAATTTCGACTCGTCGCTCCATATGACATTATCCCAGAAGGAATCCGGCTCATTCACATACTTCTTTGCAAATTCCAACCTCTTTTCTCGGTTCACTTTGGAGATCAGCGGTTTTTTACGAGGTGTTCGTGCATTGTACCCCTTCCTGTGGAGAAAATTTCTCACAGTTTGAGGGTGTACACTGTGGCCTGAGGTTCGGAATACTTCCTCCTGAATTTTTAGAGCTGATATTTTCCGGTCAGCTTTTATGACGCTCAGAATTTGACGTTCATCCCTAGGTGTCAATTTTTTCGGACGACCTGAGCGAGGCTTAACTTTCAAGGATCCAGAATTTCCATACGAATTTATAATTGTCTGGACACTGGAGGGAGGCCTGTCGATTATTCTCCCAATTACCCGCGCTCCTTTCCCCTCTAGGTATAGCTTCAAAATAATTTGACGCGTTTCAAGTGGAATCTCTTTACTTCGACCCATAATGACTATTTATATCACTATATTTATATACTATTTAGTATAACACTTGACACAAAACTGAAATTCCAATGCATAAGAATGCAAGCTTTGGAATTAGAGTAAAACAAAAAGTCGCGATCACCGTTAGATTTGCAAAAAAAAGACAACCACAACTCGAGGAAACCAAATGTACGTAAACTTTTTTGGCGCGAAACTTAGAGCTTTTTTATGGTTTTTGTCTCGAATGCTTTTGTTTTCTGTTAGATTTGAAAGTGAAAAGCTTTTTATGCTTCTACATATATATTACAACATATTATAACAAATCCTAATCAATTTGACCTCATTTTATTTTGAAAAAGAACCTATTTGATTGAGTTTGGTCATAAAAGCCGAGTGTACTTAAACTTTTTTTGTTCACAGTATATGTTGGGGGTTGAGTGTTGTCTAGTATTAAGTAATTGGATGGTGGAAAGAAATGTATTTTTTAATTAGGGAGGGCAATTAACACTTTTTGAGCGAGTTGGCAAAAGGAAGGAGAGCTGTATAGTGTCTGTGTGTAGGTTATGTAATTCAATGGTACATATTCGCGAAAAAATGATACATATTAACAATTTTCATTTTAGCTTTTTGGATGAGTATGATACAAACTATAGGGTTATATATTTTTTGAATACCTGGGTTAATTTGTTTTCTGCTTTGCTATCATTGACTCACTTGTTGGGTTAAAAACGAAATAATAAAATACAGGAATATCAGTTAGGGTTCAGGGAAACTCATCGCTTTCCCCCATTTAACTGAAATACTAAAAAAAATGATTGTTGTTTCCAGGGAAACGGGGTCGAGGAGAAAGCTGAGACAGCTGGAACATCCGCTACATCCGAAACCGTAAAAAGACAGGGCAATAAAATGGCTGAGGAAAAGGCTGAGGCAGGTGGAACTTCCGCTACCAATGAAGCTGGATCCGACGTCAATGTTAATCAGGGCGACACGTTCTAAAGGGGGGGAAAGTGGAAACAGTTGGCTCGACCGCTGTAACCGGTGCTCCCCCAACACAAACAGTAAGGGTGCGAAGCAAAACGAACCAGAAGGCAGGGGCTGCACTACGAGGCGCTAGGCGCAAGGTGGCCAAGTATGAGGGTTGCGATCCTGGCACTCTCCGCAAATGGGAGAGATCTGCTTTTGACAGAGCAAAGGCCATTCTGGTCGAACGATCGCTCAGTCAAAAGGCGACAAAGGTGAGGGTTGCAGACGAAGGAGGGAGCCAGACCGGCAACCTCTACATCCTATGCAGCAAATGTTAGGGAAAAGAGCTCTGCTGAGAAGGGTTTCAGCAGTCAGACGATGTTGCGGAGCCAAATGACGCGAAAAAGATGAAGGCTGGTACTTCATCTGCAATCCGTCGAGGGAAAAGCGACCCAAAAGATGAGCTTCTCTTTGTAGTAAACGTAGTAAACGAACGGGAACCTTGCCGCCGTCTGACAATCGACCTGTGGAAATACGTCGAAGAAAAGTTCCAAGACGCCCTGTGGAAGGAATTGTCCGCTAAGGAAATGCGGAGCTTCTATTTGACGGTGCTGGTTTGGTTTTTAAGGCGCGCGCAAGGTTGTCGCTTGTGGAAACACTTTTTTGGTGGAATTTTTGAGAGGGTTCATCCTGAATAGTAGCGACTTATGGGAAGTTGGCGGAGTTGGAACAGTACACCAGACCGACCAAGGGCAAGGACGAGGAGGAACCCCCTGTTGATGATGGAAGCGGTGCAGATAGACCTTGATTATAGTAGGGCAGTGACACGGCCTGTTTGTTGGAGTACATCATCAAGCAGGACATCGCAGCCGTACTGATATAACAGCCTTGGATCAAAAAGAACACCAAGATCTCAAGAACAGGAATTACACGTTGTTCTATAAGGGAGAAGGTAAAATCAGGACATGTATCCTAATTAAAAACCATATAAGGGCCTCTCTTTTCAATAATCACAGTTCAGGAGCCTTGATTGCAGTAATCTGCGAAAGGGAAGATGGGAAACCGCTATATCTAACATCAGCCTACCTCCCATACGACTCTGAGGTAGTGTTCCCGGATAATTTGAAGAACCTGGCTGGTCAGACAAACTGCATGCACGTAATGGGCTGTGGTACGAATGCCCATCACTCTTAATGGGGTAGCAGTGACATAAATGCAAGAGGTGAGTGTCCTTATGATTTTATTATATCGTCCAACCTCATATTATGTAACAGAGCGAATTCATCTACTTTTGTAGTTAGAAATAGGGAGGAGGTTCTAGATATCACCCTTGTCTCCAATACAGATAGGTTGGTAGTTGGATGGTTGTGGAGGAAGTATCTATGTCCAAAGTCCATAAATGCAATCGGGACCGAAAATCACTCGAAGAATTTTGCGTTCGAAGCGACCAATGTCATCTTCATCTGCCTTTGATAACGTCCATAATTCTGCGCCATAAAGCAGGACTGGGATGATGAGGGTCTTATATTAGACTAAGAGCCCACAGTAATTTTTGGGTGTGATTGATAACACCAAATAACTCACATAATTAGGTAGTTCTTAAGTAGTTGTTGCTAAATGTTACCGTCTTGCATTCTGTAGTGGGGGCAATTGTGAGTAATACCATGCCAAAAATGCATTTTTTTCTGAATTACAAATAATTGGTATAACAACTTTAATATCATTTCAAAATGTAGAGTTAAGTGCCCTGATTACCAATATGGTGGTCCAAGATGTTTTGCAGGTGGCTTTCAGCCTGCAAGACGGTCTTAAAGTAACCTAAAAATCGATTTTTTAACTAATTGTGATAACACTTTTTTTTGTTCTCCTATACATAGAACTAGCCATCCTGATTTAGACTTGCCCCCACTACAGAATGCAAGACGGTAACATTTAGCAACAACTACTTAAGAACTACCTAATTATGTGAGTTATTTGGTGTTATCAATCACACCCAAAAATTACTGTGGGCTCTCGGTCTATATAAAGTCACGTTGGTGTTTCTCGACAAGGACTTACTACTCAATTGCCTTCTTAGGCCAAAGTAAAAGCGGTCGGCAAGTGTAATTCTTTGCTTGATTTTTGATGTGATGTCATTTTCAGAGTTAATAGTGGAGCCGAATTAACTCAAAGTTATAGCTATCTATCGCGACGTTCGTCGATGTTGTGTGTCCCTTCTTGTTGATAGCATATATTTTGTTTTGCACTCATTCACCATACTAAACCAATTTTTGCCGCCTCTGTACTGATACTTGCAAACGCATCAGTGACAGCTCGCTGTGTTCTGCCAATGATGTCGACGTGCGTCGTCAGCGTATACAAGTAGTTGCGCAGACCTTTGGAAAATTGTGCCCCTTGTGTTGGCTTGCGAGTTTCGCACAATTTTTTCAAGAATGATGTTGAAAAGGTCACATTACAGCGCATCACCTTGTCTAAATCCTTTTTTGCCATCAAAGGTCTCGGTGAGATTGTTTCCGAACTTTACGGAGCAGCAAGCGTTCTCCATCGTCATTCTGCACAATCGGACAAGACAAGACATGGCTCTTTATAGCTCGTCTCTATAAATGCTGTCATATGCGGCCTTAAAATCGATAAATATATGGTGTGTATCGATTTAGACTTCTTGGGTTTCCCGCTGCTTTGAAAAGCTCGGCAGTTAAGTCGTCCGGTCCAGCAGCCTTGTTGGACTTCAGCTTGCATATTGCTATCCTCATTTCATTTTGGTCAGGCGGACGGAAGTCTTGGCTTTCTCGCCCAGGTTGAATGGTTCATTCTGTCTTACAGCGGAATTTGTGTCGTCTTCGCCGTTTAACAGTCTGCAGAAATGGTTTTTCAATGTCCTCAGCATCAACTGTGACTCCACTACAAGGTTTCCTTGTTCGTCTCTACAGGTCTCTGCTCGGGTCTAGTTGCCCTGACACGTTCGTTTTACCTTTTGGTAAAACTACCAAGCATTGTTCCTGGAGTAACACATCTCTATTTCCTCCATCGCGCGCTTCGAATGCTCTTGCTTTTTCTTTCGGAGAAGCTGGTGTTTTTCCCGCCTCTTTTGCTCGTAGAACTCGCGAGCTGCTCACGTCCTTGTCTGCAGCACGCTTTGTAGGCGAGTTGCTCTGCTGTATGTGCTTGCCGGCACTCAAACCAAGGGTTTCGTGGTGGTAGTCGCGTAAAATCTAGCACATCAGCTGCGGCGTTTCTAATGGCTTCTTGGTATCGATGCCACTGGTCTTCAGCACTTGATGCTGGCTCCACAGGACTTCTCGAAAGTTTGAGGGATACGCGATCGGCAAAAGTTGGAGACAATTATGCATTTTCGAAGTACTTGCTCTGCACTCGACAGTATCCGGGGTCGCTTACAATAGGCATTTTCGTTTTCGCCCTGTATAGCGAACATTTACAGCCTCGTAAAAAAAGCAAATGGTTCTAGGAGCGGAGAGTGTGACCCAATGCCACCACAATTGATCTACTTTGATCTTAGAGGACCCCATAGAGGCCCACTTAAAAACAACCAGAAATCGTTCTTCGAGGGGTTGAACACTCACTAACTGTGCGTGTTTATCCATTTTGAAAATTCCTAATGATCTTAGCTAGAACTACCTTGTCGGAGTGGCTCATTCATTGACAAGCTGCATAATGAAACCATCAGTGATGGAATTAAGGGAATTCACGTCGTAACTCCCCCAAATTGTAAAACTCGTGCAGACAGTCATTTTCAAAAAAATTATTATAGTGTTGTAGGAAAACACAGTAACGCACAATATGATCACGTTATAACTTTATTTTTGTATTATTCTTACAACTAATTTTACATTTAATTTTGATCCTTTAAAGAAGACCTTACTAGACGGCTCTCAATGTTCAACTGAACGCGTACTCTACCTCTACTGTCTACTACTCGTCGTCAGTCAATTCTGTGTGTGTATGTTCTGGGTAGTTTTTGTTCGTTTTACGTCCATCTGTCGGTATTCGTCTGTGGCTTCGTGTGTCGTACTTCGTTGCGTACCGTTGGTGTTTTCTTCGTCCGATATGCGTCTCGTCGATCTGGTCAGCTTTGTTTATACACGTTAGTGCATGTACCTACATTGTTGTTTGTCGTCTTATATTTTACCGTACTCGTCTTGGTGGTTGTTGTCTGCTATTTGTACCGTACTCGTCTTGTTGTTTGTCGTCTGTTAGTTTACCGTTCCTGTATTCTTGGTTGTTGTACCGTTCCCGTCTTGTTGTTTATTGTCTGTCGTCATGTCCCAATCCTACATTCGGCCATCCTGATCTGTCATTCGCCCCGAATGACGTCACCCATGGTTTCATACCATCGGCAGCAGTGGTTGTACGCCCCGGCCCGGCATGATCTCCAACCTTTTCTACTTCATAGCGGTCGTGCTTGCACATTCGGGTTACTCGGTACGGTCCCAAGTATTTCGATTTGAGCTTCAGTCCTGGTCCGAACTGGGTTCTTCTTACGGCAACTAAATCTTTCACGCTGTATTTCACCGCTTCCTTTCGTCTTCTTAGGTTATACCGATAATTTTCCTGTTGGATATCTTCAATATTCGTCTTGGCCTCATTTCTTAACTCGTTTCTTTCTGCTTGTAATTCCTCGTAGACCTCTTCGTGGAGTATCTCTTGGATGTCCGGCAACTCGCTTAGTCTCATGTCCAGTCCAGTTAGGATTTTGAATGGTGCCACTTTAGTGCTTCTTGGCGGCGTATTGTTTATAATCTGCTGCGCCCTATCCACATTCTTATACCATAATCCAGGATCTTCCATCGTCATCTTCGTCAAAAGCGGTACCAAGATCCGATTGACCCGCTCCACCTGACCATTCCCTCTCGGTACTCCCGTCGTAATCGTTAAATGGACTATCGCTTGTTCTTTGCAATATTCTTCGAACGCATTTGAAGTGAATGCTGTCCCTCGATCCGAAATGATCCTCTTTGGGTTCCCGAATACGGCAGCTTGTTTCCTAAGTCTCTCCAAAACTTCTTCCGTGGTGGTACTCTTGGTGGGGTACAGCCACACGAACTTAGAAAAGGCGTCCACAACTACTAGAATGTGGTTGTACTTCTTCTTCGTATCTTCCATTGGCCCGATGTGGTCGATATGATAAGTTTCCAATGGATAACTTCCTTTATCTATTGGAGTTAACCATCCTTCTGGCTTACCACCCTTTCGTTCAGCTAGTATGCATTCGACACAATTCTTAATAATCCTGGCGATTTTCGTCTTAGCGTCGCGAATGTAGTACGTCCTTTCCAATATCTCTTGAGTCTTCTTAGCGGCGAAGTGACCTTCCTTATGGACCATCCGAATGATTTCATCTTCCATGGAGGATGGTATAACGACCAGCTCCAAAGCAGAATCCTTGCACACGATGCCATTCTTCATGAAGTAGTCTTCATACTGATTTTGCTTCAACACCTCGGCTATGACTCTCAAGTATTCATCCTGCGACTGTGCTTCCTTTATCCTGTAAGTCAATGTACCAATGATGAGCATACCCACTCGACTCAGTGCGTCGACATGTCTCATCTTTGCGCCGCTCCGATGCACCACTTCATAATCGAAGTCTTGCAGGAACATTGCCCATCTCGTTACTCTCAATGGTACCTCCTTCTTATTCATTGTCATTGCAAAAGCATTGCAATCTGTGACAATCTTCACATGTTGTCCCATGCAATATACTCTCCATTTTTTCAATGCTCCAACAATTGCCAGCACTTCCAATTCATAAGAATGGTACTTTTCTTCCTGCGGACTTGTCTTGCGACTCATAAATTGTACTGGGTGAAATTGTTGATCGTCGTTGTCTTTCTGCAACAGCACAGCTCCGTATCCATATTTGCTCGCATCTGTATGGATCTCCGTAACAGCATTTGGGTCAAACAGTTTGAGGACTGGTGACTTAATTAGCACGCTCTTTAACCAGTTGAAAGCCTGTTGTTGCTCTTCTCCCATCGCGAATGTCACGTTCTTTCGCAGTAAATCGCTGAGGGGTTTCGCCCATCTGGCATAGCCCTCGATAAATCTTCGGAAATACGACGTTAGGCCTAAGAATCGTTGAAGCGATTTCTTATCCCTCGGCAACGGGTAGTTCCTTACAGCATTCGTCTTCTCCACAGATGGTCGAATCGTTCCGCTCTCTATCACGTATCCTAAGAAACTGATTTGACGCTTCAAAAATTGACACTTTTGCCAATTCATCTCCAGTCCATTTTTACTGGCTACTTCTAGCACTCGTTCCAACCGCGACATTGCCTCCTCTTCATCCCTTGCCGGTATTATCACGTCGTCCATATACACCTGAACCACGCCTTCATTGATCAATGGCCTCAGAATTGTCATAATAAATCTTGTAAATACCGCTGGAGAATTGCATATCCCAAACGGAACCTTCGTAAACTCGAATTGGCCGTTATGAACTATGAACGAAGTGTATTTTCTTGATTCCGGGTCGACCGGAACATGAAAAAATCCATTCACCAGATCAAGCGTCGTGAAAACCAATCCCTTCTGCAATTGTTCGATTACGTCGTCCATAACAGGCATAGGAAAATGATCCTTTACCATTCTCGCATTGATACGACGAAAATCGCAACACATCCTCTTCTCGCCATTCTTTTTGGCGACTAACACAACCGGAGATGCAAATTCAGACTTGCTTTCCTGAATTATGCCCTTCTTTAACCACTCGGCAACCTGCCTCTCTATTTCGTCTTTCTCCTGTGGTGATGTTCTTCTCGCCCTCTCAAAAAGTGGTGTCTCGTCTTTCAAAATAATCTTCATGGTGATCGGTGATGGTTCGTCTGCACTCGGATTATACCTCTCAATCATCATTAAAATCCGCTTCCTATGACTTTCCGGTAAATGGTGTAAATCGACTGCAGGCATGGACGCATCTTCATCCACTGCCATAGCACACATAGCCCCAAATTCACTATGTAGCTCTTCTACCGAATCTATACTCGGCCTTGCTGTCAATCTTCGGACCGACCCTCGCGTTGGGACGTCTTCCCGCCGCCTTCTATCAATCCTTGATACAGCCTTCTCCTCGACTTCCACCACTTCGTCTCCTTGTTCCGGATCATCCCTACGAGTTCCATCTTCGTCTAATGTCACCCTACAAACATCCGTCTTAATTGATGTTTCTGCTTTTTCCCCCACTTCTTGCCGTCTAAACTGGACTTCGTTGTCCTTGATGGTGACCGATGCCTGATTTATCACATCTACCCCAACTACCATAGAGAATAACATGTCGCGTTCGCGCACAACATGCAGCCTAACTGGAAATTGGTTGTCATCTATTATTATTGATGTGTCAAAGTACCCAAGCGTTCTCACCTCCTTATTCCCCAACCCTGTTAGAACCGTTGGCTGTTGAACTAATTCAACGTCTGGAAACCTTAACAACATCTCATAACGTAATAAGGACAAATCGCATCCTGTGTCAACCAATGCCGTCATCTCAATTCCGCTCACCGTAACGTCTTTCATGAGGTGAGCACTCTTACTGCCAAAATGTGCTTTCGTCTTTGTCTCATCTTCTGGTTGCTTCTTACACTCAAATGACCGATGACCTAACTCTCCACATCTAAAACATTTATACCCCTTCGGGCACGACTTGGAGAAATGATTGGGATCCCCACACTTAAAACATTTTTTCAACCCTTCCTTTTTTACTACGGCTGATTCCTGTTTAGTCGATGACGCTGTCGATAGATACTTTGGAGAGCTATCTACCGATTGCTGCTTTACACGCTCATAAATTTTGATTTTCCCTTTCAATTCTTCAATAGTCGACGCTTCGTAGAGTACTATTTTGTTTACCCTGTCATCCTTCAGGCCGGCTACGACATATTCTATTAGAGAAGACTCATCTATTTCGATCGGTTTGGCAATCTGGATCATTTTATATAGGTACTCGCGCGTTGTCTCACCTGGCTGCTTTCGTCGACTTCTCAGCTGTCGATGAACTTCTGCCGAATTTATTTCGATGGTAAATTCATCCCTCAACGCTTCCTTCAAAGTTGCCCAACATGATATGCCTGTCTCTCCCTGTACGAATAATCTCGCAGCCCCAGTTACCATCCTTCGACCATAAACAAACCTCTGCAAATCATTGAACCGCAAGATCGAACAGATACCTTCGAATTCTTTAATCCAGGCATTGACATTTTGCGATGCCTCCCCCGAAAACGGCGATATACTCTCCTCAATATCTTTGAACTGGAATGTGCTTGGTGGCTCATTGTTCGTTCCTCTAGAAATCGGATTCGCTCTCTCCTGCCGTTGCGCACCCCCGCCACTGCCTGATGGTTCAATTTCTGCCTCGCGAATTGTATGTATGGAACTACTGTCGCCCTCGTCATCATAGAAAAGTATCAGTCTCTGTTGTAATTCGTGTTTGTTACCCGTCAAAGTCAACCCTGCTTCCCTAAGCTGATTTTTCAACTCCTCTACCGTCATCCCCATGATGCGATTTGCATCCATTCTACTTAAAATACTAAAATTTCTGTACTAATAGTATAGTAATAATAATATTTTTCTACTTTAATGAATTTAATAATAATTACAACTATATTTCGGCAACCAGCTGCAAATTCTTCCTTCTTTCGTCTTCGTCTTCAACTACGTCTTCGTCTTCGTCTTTCTCTTTTCTCAGCCGCATTCACGTTGGAGCAAACAACGGCGACACAATTATTTCCACTTTTTTGCACACACACACACTCTTACTGCAAACGGATTTGATGATGCCGTTGCCGATGATTTGTTTTTTTTTTTCTTGTCTGTGCACTTTTTTTTTTTTATGTGATCGCCTTCACGTTGTTGCTCTTTCAATGTTTTTTTTTTCTCTTTTCCACTTTTAGTTATTATTCTTTTAACTCCACTGCACCTTTGTTTGTTTGTCACGCAATTTTCTTTAATTTAGTGATCAACACATGAGGGTTTTTTTGCTTGAATTGAACACGAGAATATTTCCGTCTGTTTATTTCGGCTGAGCCCCCAAAAATTGTAGGAAAACACAGTAACGCACAATATGATCACGTTATAACTTTATTTTTGTATTATTCTTACAACTAATTTTACATTTAATTTTGATCCTTTAAAGAAGACCTTACTAGACGGCTCTCAATGTTCAACTGAACGCGTACTCTACCTCTACTGTCTACTACTCGTCGTCAGTCAATTCTGTGTGTGTATGTTCTGGGTAGTTTTTGTTCGTTTTACGTCCATCTGTCGGTATTCGTCTGTGGCTTCGTGTGTCGTACTTCGTTGCGTACCGTTGGTGTTTTCTTCGTCCGATATGCGTCTCGTCGATCTGGTCAGCTTTGTTTATACACGTTAGTGCATGTACCTACATTGTTGTTTGTCGTCTTATATTTTACCGTACTCGTCTTGGTGGTTGTTGTCTGCTATTTGTACCGTACTCGTCTTGTTGTTTGTCGTCTGTTAGTTTACCGTTCCTGTATTCTTGGTTGTTGTACCGTTCCCGTCTTGTTGTTTATTGTCTGTCGTCATGTCCCAATCCTACAGTGTTGCCATTTTCTTCTTCTTTAATTTATTTAGCTCTTATTAATTTAGCAAATCGAGTAGGAATGGGCAAGACTAACACCAGGTGGGGCGATATTAGGTACCAGGTTAACGCCGCTGAAAACACCAAACCATAAGAGCACTTCAATCACAGATTGGTAAAAAATAAATATAAGAAGCAACAATTATTTAATTGGCTTTAATAAATTAAAACATCTTGAAAAATCTGCAATTTGGTTCCATTTAATATCTTAAGGAATAAATTGTGTTCTACCCATTTAGACTCACTGTTCAGTAACTTTCCTTCGATATAATAAAGATTTTCGGATATGATAAACAAATACCCAAGCAAAACAAAGATAAGCATCATCAGATAAAAAAAAATATATTTCCATCGCATATACGAAATCCTCTTTTCTAGGTACATACACACATACCTTACAATCGGCAAGTAAGTAAGTCGATCCCAAAAGGCAATCTAAACTTGAGAGGTTCCGGGAAATAGGAAAATAACTTAATACTATCTATGGTTAGGATATATGTATACGAAAATTCTTTGTACGACGTACCTACACATGTAATAGAAAATAGTGGGCAAACATTAAACCAACGAATATCCGAATGTTTACTCATTTACGGTGTAATTAAGCCTTCTTTCCCTTTCAACTAAGGCAAGATTTTCAGGTGTAAACACAAACATTCCTAAGACATTGGAAATTCTTAATGTATTCCATTAAAGTAAACATGAATTTAATTTAATCTCACCGACACGACGCAATCAAACCAAAGGAATCACTAAACAGTCACGACAAGCATGAAATAATCGAGCAGTATGTTTTGCGTAGCTATAATCAGTTTTATGCCATCAGCGGGATTTGCAACGCAAATACCTACCTATGTATGTATCTCTTAATTAAATTTTTAATGCTAAGCTCGTCTTAAAGTGTGCACAAGCAATTGCTTAATTGTTCTTTGAAATCGTGTAAGTGCTGTGAGTACTGAGGACGCGTGTAGCGTGCATAACAATACCCACCCGAAAATAAGTAGCCAGGTAATATTTATGCTGATTAAAATAACACATTCAAGTGAAAAAGCTGAGAGCTGTATGATTGTATAAGCGAAAGCATTACTCTAGTGGGATTTTTTGGACATACCGACTTTTGAGTCGATCAAAATAAAAGTTTCCCTTTTTTCATATTCGTAAGAGAGTATAACGCTCACCATATCCGGGTACTGAATTTAATTCACCCAATTTGTCACACACATCTGCACCACTTTAGAATAAATTGAAAATGAAATCATTCGCTTATTAACCCATCAGCAAAGAAGACATCAACCACAGCACATATGGCCCACTTAACGACTTAAATAGTTTTATAATGGCACTTGGCGGCATAAGCTGTTGGCGTAACATCAACCTTTGAAAAGTTGACTTGCCCTAAAGGCAAACTTTACAAAGTATCTCTGACATTCGGTCCTATATACTGAACAAAGGGAGGTGTACTTTTATTTTTGTCTTTCTTCTTTAGGGGAAATTGTATTAAACTTTTTCTCAAAATTGAATGGGTAAACATTTAAATTAGCATTATATGTGGCAACAAATCAACGCCCACACACACGTATGCAACTTCTTGCTTATGTATAAACGAATTCCAAAGGAAAATGATTTGTTTAGTATCAAGAAAAAAAAAAACAATAAAAATAAAATAAAAAGAACGGAAGATATCGTGCCACGCTAACACTTACCGCCAACAGGCGTACACGGAAACTTTTTAATTAAAACTGCAAACATACGCGGATGGCACGCTCGTAAGTTTAAGCAGTAAACAGTTTTGCGACGAGAATAAAAAAGCATCTCCTACCATCTACCAACTAAAGCAATGGAGTAAGAAATTCTTAAATCACCAAATTTCTGCTGGTATCCTGCATAAAATATATAACGTTTTTTGAATGCATCCTTATATTGTTGCTTATGTGTTTAGTGCATTTACCAATATACGGTTAACAATACATATAAATTTATTGAGGAAGTAAGAAGTTCATGCAGATGCAATATATTATACCGAAGAGCAATATTTAAGACGAGAACGAAAAATACGTGTGATCTATCATTTTGACACGGTCGGCGCCATGAAATAATGCCAACTTCTTAAAGTTTCAAAAGTGTTAATAAAGCCAACTTTCAACAGTTGCTTCTATTTAACTTCGACAAAGTGCAATAACGCCAAGTTGGTGTTTCATTCATTTAAGATGATACATATAAGCATATCACCCCAAGACATCACAAAGAAACCGCTATTACGGGGCTTTCCTTTATTCCTAAAAAATCTTCCATTAGCTTTAAATGCACTTTTTGCCCAGTTTTAACTATCCGCAAGGTAAGGTAGGTCCTGGCTGGCATACTGCAAAATAGGAGCGATTAACTTGGACATGTAAATTAATAAGCCAAACGATTGCTAAGGGGATGATCGATTTTTAATGAATGATGATTGATTCGCGCGAATTTTTAATTTTCACTTGCTCGAAAATTTTGTTTGGCTACGCCTTTAGATTCTTCTTACGCAAGAGTTTATCCCTCATATATAAGTGGTGTGTGCCAGGAATTACCACCTACAATTGTCTGCTTGTCTTGCAGGAAAGCCATACCGTAAAAAAGGTTTCTTTGTGATGTCTTGGCCCTTTGGTGAACTGATAAGCATCATATTGAATGAATTAGAAAAATTATACAAGAGTCCCCAAAATTTAAATATTTTCAATTCAGCAAACAAACAAAAAAAAAACAAATAACTTGTCGTTTTCAATAGTTCATTTAGTTTTGTGTATATATATATATAGCATTCGCACATTTAGTTAACCAAAAATCCAAATTTTTCAGAGAAGCGTTGTCCACCTTCTCAATTTTGGAAGTGATCTTAGATATTTATTAAGAAATCAGCGGCCCTAATGGCCTAACAGCACTTCGTCTGTTGTTCGAGGCGCGAAATGGCACAATAGGGGTACCATCTATGGACACAGTAAGACCCTGGAGCTTGTCAAAAACGAGATTAGGTAACTCAACATGCCTATGCTACAACAAACGTGTATTGAGAATGGATTAATTTCAGAAAGGAGGAATGGTGAAATCGTGATTTTCATAGATGGATCCATGATGGATGGCGGAGCGGGGGCCGGAATCATTTCAGAAGATCTGGAACTAGCCCATCACATTAGGCTCGGGAAACACACTTCAGTATACCAGGCTGATATAATCGCTTTGCTGCATGCGTTGGATTAGGTACTTGCTTGAGAGTCAGAGTCCAATGTGCATCGGAATCTAATACCTTCTCTAAAAAAAAGGTGGAAGGAATATAATATCCTTATACCACGGACAATCAGGCGGTGATTAAATGCATGGAACAGACAACCATCATGAATGTGTTTTCAAGCTCAATAAATGTTCATCTAAAAATCAGGTAACACTGACTTGGGTACGAGGACATACAGGGATCGACGGCAACGAAAAGGCGGAGCCCCTTGCAAAACAAGGGTCAACTGAAAAGTTGCTGGGACCGAAACCATTCTCTTCAATTGGTGGAGGAATGGTGCTAAGAAGGTGGTCAACCGTAGAACAATGTAGACAAGCTAAAATGGCAATAAAATGGGCGACTTGCTCCACTCAAAGAAGGGTTCTAAGCATGAGTCGAGGAACGTCGAAATGGGTGGTGGCGGTAACTACAGGTCAAGGTTATTTCGGGTAGAGATCATTTAAGAAAAATGGGCCTTAGAGAGGATTATACTTGTAAGCTATGCCTGGAGGAATCTGAGACAGCGGCACATAACTGTGTCAATGCGCAGCTTTGGCTGGCAAAAGAATGAAGATCTTGGGGCAACATTGGGTCGAGACCCATTGAATGAAACAGTTCGCACATAAACAGATGCTAGCGTTATACCCTATTCACACCAAGCCGAAAACCGAGTTTTCGTCAAAAAAGTTTAGAAAACTCGTAGATGCATTCACACCGAACACCAACTTTCGTTTGACGTTTCAATTAGCTGTGAAACTAGCTATGAAATGTTTGTGGCGACTAGACTTTTATTTTAGTTACTAAACTTCGCTCGTATTGGCATAATATAAAAACAAAATTATTTAAGCTACTTGATAATCGTTAACTTATGGTTAAATGCATAAAATAATTAACATAAGCAACATTCAAAATCAAATCATCTGAAAATACCATTTAGTTGTGGCAGGTAGGTATCTAGTTTCCTCTTTATGGTGCAATGCAAAGATAACAAAAAAACTCTCACTCTCACTGTCTCTCACATCCTGTCAGCAGTTTTGCTGAGCTCGCTGAATGTTGCAAAAGGTGTGCCTGGGCCTGCTTCAACAACCCAACGATTGTACTCGTTTTCGTGGCGTTTTCATGGAAAACGACCTCAAACAACTCGTTTTGAAAACTGCAATATATATGGGAAAACTTCTGTTTTCGAGGAAGTTTTCGACTGTTTTCGCGAAAACCCAGTTTTCGGTTTGGTGTGAATAGGGTATTAACACTAGGAATCGAAATCAGGGAGGCACTCTGGAGAAATCTGGAGTCTCTCTGGGTAAGGTTTATAGTGGTACGGATAGGGAGACGAAAAGAGACCCGACAATGGTAGTCTGACTCGAATATCTCCCAAAATATATATAGTATATATATGTATATAATATTCTTTATCAATTCGCGAAGAAAAATGCAGAACCTAAAATGAAATATATACTACTGCGTTAGACCGTCGTTCAAAAAGACATTTCTCTCAAGGATAAATTGCGTTTATCCGTTAATTTCATTTCCGAAATTGTTAAAAAGAAATCCGATCTTGTTAATCCGAAATGCGATTCTGCCAAATTGAATTGCGAATATGTTAAACTTATTGGCGGTATTGTTAATAATATTGACACATTTGTTAAATTCATCGGCGTTGTTGTCAAACTTATTTGGGAAATTGTTAAACCTATATTTCCTTAATTGCTAATCCTATCTGCTATTATGTGAAACTGATTTTCGTTATTGTTAACTAAATGTGTGAATGCTATATACATGACATTTCTTATAGAAATTCGCGCAAATTTTAATTTTTTAAAATAAAGAATTTTTAAATTTTAACTTCAGTTCAGTGGGCGCAGTAGCGCAGTGGTTATATGGCCCATTCACGACACATACACGTAGCTGGCGCTGCAGAAAAATGTGTTTTGTTGTTGTGCAAGTGTCCGCGCAGGCCGTCTGTGTCGTGACTCGTGTGTATCCATGTCGACTGTTAGTGATTGCAGCGACCGTTTGCGTGAAATCGACATTTTTGAATTTTTCTTGGTCTGCAACGACATTGTCTGTGTCGTGTATGGTGAATTTTGCACAGACGAGCGAGAAAATTCACGGCGTAAACATAACTGAAAGCCTCTCGCTTGGAGAAATCGGTTCCCTTATTCAAGTTTTTTGTTTAGTTATTAATGGATTCATTTTTTGTAGCAGTTTCATTAAATTTCCTTCATCTATTAGGCATTAAAGAAGTCGGATCGGCTAGCAGTATCCCCCATTTTTCCGACGATCCGACGACCACGACGAAATGATGCAAACTAATATGTCTGTGCAGATTATCTGCACAGTGTGTGGCGAAGGCATGTTTGCCTTATTAGTGTGCTGGACTACTGTGCGAGGGATCCCAGGTTCGATCCCCCGAAAAACACAAATTACGTCTTAAGGTTTTTTTCTACTGCGCCACCTCTCGCGAACGTCTGACAAACATCCGAGAGTATGACTGTCATGAAAAAGCTTCTCAATTCAGCCGTTCGGTTCGGCCTCGGTATAAAATTGTAGGTCCCTTGCATTCGTCATAAAAATAGAAACTCACACAAAAGGAATGGTTGCGAGAAGCTACGCTTAGGGTCTAGGGTGTCTTATCTACCCGCCTATTGCGCCACCTATTTTTTTATTCATTAGAAAATTTGTGCGAAATTTATTTACAATCAGTGGTCGATTATTATTAATTCAAACGGTATAAACAAGATTTTGTTATGGAAAAATATCATTTGTTCTTATGTCAATAATTTGGTTTTGTGTCGCTTTGCGAAATGCTAGATAATAACAATTTTGAATGGACTTATATGTCCCGTGGAGTTATGTCCCTGCGCCGATATTGCCTTCTTGCCAAACTTACACTTCCTAATCAAATAACCTCAATTCTTACTTAAAAACCATTACCATGTCGATTTAAAGAACGGTAAATTCTTCTGTGATTTTAGAAACCAAGACCAACTTAGTCTTAATACTCAAGTTTGGTTGGCGGTATTGCACTTGACAAAATTGAAATAAGACCAACTATGAAAGTTGGCCTTATTACACTTTTGCATAGCGAAATAAGGCCAATTTCCAAAAGTTGATCTTATTGCACTTGGCATTATTTCATGGCACCTTTCGACATTTCGTACTAGGCATTATTATCCGGAAAGGTATAAATTGCAAAGGGATAAAGTAATTAAGCAATACGAAATTGCAATCTATACAGACGGCTAAAAAACAACTGAAGGCACTGGAGCTGGAGCCAGTGATCCCAGACTTTGGAAGCAGGTTATCCCACAGTTATGCCAAAAATATCCCTTTTATCCCTCGCCAACATTTAAAAAATCCCACATTTATCCCATGAAGTAATAGACAAAAAAAACATGTATTTTATTAAATTCAGTCTTTTTTACTATGAACAAATACAAGTTACATTAATATTAACTATGCAAGTTAACAAAAATAAGCATATTATGTTAGGTACGCGTTTGTATATAATACAAAAATGGAAATGTGGGTACATCTTACACATTGTTAAAACGTTAAAAATGGAACATAAAACTGCATTCGGCATTAAAATGAAAATAATATTCAACATAATTATATTTCTTAACCTCCAATTTACCATCAGCATCTAACTCTGTCAAGGAGTCTTAACATTCTTGACCCAAAAATAGACTATCTAAATTATTCATAAAATGTGTGTTGGAATCTCTAAAAATTTTAAGTTTGGCATCCCATGGAAGTTCAAAAAAGTCTGCTTGAACAAACAACCGACACATTTTCAAAACCAATGTCTTGCTCTCCCGCACAATGCAGTGAACTAAAACCTTTCTGTTTTGAAAAAGTGAGTTGAACTGATTAAATAAAGCAAGTACATGTTTTAAGAAATAGAAATAAGTTCTATAATTTTATTGTTCTTAATGAAACTAGCAAATTAAGAACAAAAATTGACCAAACAGTAAAATCCCTTTTTTTTGTACTATGCGGTGAAAAATCCCTTTGACCCTTTTAGCTTATTTTAAGTGAGAAAATCCCTCAAAAAGGGATAAATCCCCCGATCTGGTATCATTGGCTGGAGCTGGGATCTATTCCTATCATAAGTTGTAGGGAATGGCATTAGTTCATTCATTATAATTTTAGGCTTCCAAATCATTCCAAAATATTTCACAACTTTACTCAATTATACTGTATAAAAATTAGCTAAAATGTCAAAAGTAGAAAAATAAATTATTCATTCCTGCTGAAGGTTTTGGACAACAAAGATTTCTCAATAATAATGAATAAATATAAAAAAAGTTTATTGCTGAAATCTAGAATATATGTTTTAAAAAAGGAAAAGATTTTCTTTTCTAAAGAAAACCATCTCATCATGAGTAAATGTATATGACGCGACCGCTGCCTTGCCTGGACTGATAGTACGAAACAGATTCCATAGCGAGAGAACGGATTGAGAAAGGCGGTTTGTTGTAGGGCTCCCAGTCCCCAGGTAAGTACAGACATCAAAAGTAAGCAAAGTAATTATTTTACAAAAAATGGTATTCGAATTCACCATTGAAGTTGTTTTAAAATAAATGTGATATTGTATTTCAACGACAAACGTATCGGTCCAATTAAAATAATAAGAAAAAGTTGAGAGCGAATACAGCTGGATCCGCTAATTAAATTCTTTCCATGACCGTTTTTAGCGATAGGTACCTACTACATATACAGTATATACAGGAGCAATTATCACATAAACCTAAAGTTTTATTCCAAGAAAAATAAATATTTTCGTTCCTATGACGGTTTGAAGGACCTACTTACTTTGACTTTTCGTTTATAACTTATATTTTTCAATGAATTTATGGCATTTCAAATCCCAATATAAAATGTGGGATTCTTCACAACTAAAACAACTTACGTACACATTTTTAATTATAAGGTAAAGGTATTTAATCCAACTTACCAGGAATATACAGCTGATTCCAAAGATATAACCCAAAAAAGAGTTTCCCACAATATTCAGATATGCTACGAACAACGAGTCAGTCATCAGTTTTAAAAATAATATTATCCCTGTACGATACAATAGTCCTATCCTGTAATTAAAAATTTACGAGAAAGCATTTCCAATTATTTCTTAATTCATCAACCACTTAACGAATCTTACCGTCTCCATATCGTTGTTCCGTGTTTGTCGTGCTTTCGCAACAGCCATAAAAGTTTTCTGATTAATGTATACAACAGTAGGCCAAAGAGGACAATGAATAGCATCTCCACCACTACGAAAAGGATAAAACCGGAACTACCAACCTCCAGCCACCAATGATTCGGCCATTTACCAATTATATTGCTAATCAATGGCGAGCAAATGGCAAAGAGTAATGGTAGCAGCCAACTGATGCCAATTGCTCCACGAATGCCTGACGATAGATTTGTCACTTGAAGTTTCCGCGGCACCAATTCTGAGTGTACAACAAGGCCGATAGCAATTATCGTCGATAGACCCAAAAGCATTAGTGAGGCTAAAGTTGAACTTATAATAGCCTGCCAGTCCTGTAAAAAAGAAAAAGAAACACACAATATGTTGAAGTTAAAACAAAAGGCAAACCAAGCCACCACCACCATTAAGGACGTCGAGAGAAAAGCAATTGATCAATGACCAGGGATAATGAGAAAGATGAGACATTGTTGTAGCTTGGTATTTTATGGTGTAAACGAGCGAATCACACAAAAAGCTAAGGAGGCAATAAATTTTTTGTTTTCTGTTCTCGCTTTCATTTAATTAAATTTGGGGATTGTCCTTGCGAAGGCAATTCGATTTTTTAAAATTATTTTTAAATTGTTTTCATATCTGTGGATGTGGAATTGTGGAGTGGAGAAGGAAACCTTTTGTTTTCAAATATTTATGATTCACAAGTCTGGTACTGGTAGTAGTCCATAAATATAGGACTGGTATGGCTAGGTTATATTAATTATGCAGATGGTATCTGGAAGGTCGATACGAAAACAAATGCAAATGAATGTGAAATGAACTTATAGAAATTGAACTGTAGAATATTAATATAAATAATGCAGTGAAAATTGGGTGGGTGTTGTATGAGTAGGCTGGCTTCAATCTAGCGATGGCCCAGTGTTGTAACAATTTTCTTCACAAATCATTTTTGTAGACAGTTGGTAATGCTAATGATTATATTAAACTGCAATATAGTTTAACAATCTCCCAGCTTCAACAACGTATTGGCGATGGCTTTATAGCATTGTTCACCGAATTGCTCAACAAGTGTAAAAAAACTGGCGTTGCTAGGTTGGAAGTATATTTCAAAATAATGTGATGCGAATTATCATTGAAATGCATTGCTTAACTTTTTTACAACTGCTATTTACCGAGTGCATTTAGCATGTTGCTAAACGTCCGATGATTTGTCTAGTGTAGGTTAGGTACAAGTGTATCAACCCCACCGAAAACTCAGCTGACCAACTAGACCCGATGATATTTTTTAACAGTAATACAAAGGTTGATGCTCTAAGTAGGCGCAAGTTGAATCTGAATGCGTTCATTAACTAGCTAAAGGAGTTAGCAAGGTATACGGGATTCGATGGTGCCATGAAATAAAGTCTTATTAAAAAATGTCCAAAACGTACCTAATTTTTGATTTTATTGCACTTCTGAAATTGCAATAAAGTCCAAAACGATTTTTGGACTTTATTTCATTTTCAAAAGTTCAAAATTACGTTTTGGACCTTTTTGCATAAGAATTTAGTTCATGGCACCGATTAGATTTACATTATGTATCGAACATACAATGCAAATTTCCAGGTTGGGAATCAAACCATCAGGTCTAAGGAGTCTCTTATGTACATAGGAGTAATGCTCGACAACAGGCTAAACTTTAAAACACACATCCAGTACACCGGCAGGAAGGCCTCACAAATGCAAGCAGCTCTTTCCCGAATGCTGCCAAACATCGGTGGACCTTGATATATAATAAGGATTCTACTATCCAGAGTGGTCAGCTCAATACTTCTATACGCTGCACCGGTCTGGGCGGGGGCTCTAAAAACAAACGAAACCAGGAGAAAGCTCTCGTCAGCATACAGGCTATGCACAATACGAACAATAAGGGGATTTCGAACAATCTCGGATGAAGCAGCCTGCGTTATATCGGGAATGATCCCCATCGACATTATTGCCAGCGAGATGCAAAGGATTTACCTTAGGCAAACAGCCAACCGGCAAGAGGTCCCTAATGGAAGGGTCAAACTAGAAGAGAGGGAAACATCGATGGCACTATGGCAAGCCAGGTGGGATAACACGGCAAAAGGCAGATGGACCCACAAACTGATCCCCACTATCGAGGTCTGGACAAAAAGAACAAACGGGGACTGCAACTATCACCTTACGCAGTTCTTATCGGGGCACGGCGGCTATCGGAAATACCTTCACAGATTTGGTCACGATAGCTCGCCTTTCTGTCCCGAATGCCCAGACGAAGAAGAAGATACGGAGCACCCAATGTTCCATTGTAGGCGCTTTGCAGGGGGAAGAGCGAACTTACCAAACCCTCAAAGTCTAATAAGCCATATGTTAAGGTCAGAAGATGACTGGCTGGAGGTATGCTCCTTTATAACGAGTGTACACGAAGAACTAAGGAGACTTGAAAGACTTAGAAGGGCCGAAATGGCGGACCCGGAGGATTTAGCATGAGTTGCTAACCAGCCCCGCGAAGTAATACCTAACGGCAGTCCCGCGGGGAGAGTGGTTGAAGGAGATAGGGTGTGGATTAGTACGTCAGGCGCACTCCTGGCATCGATTATTCGGGTTTGCGAATCGTGCATGTTGGTAGCACGGGCTACCGCATCTTTAGAAGATTACCACATCCATTGGCGCAACCAAAAAAAAAAAAAAATACAATGCAAGCTCATCGTATTCCAGCAACAGGCTAGACATGTGTTTGATAACCCTTTTCCCTTTTGGTGAAACCATTTCTTTCTTCTTTCAGTAATAGAAAATTATTCTCTTTCTGATCGACTTAGTTTTTATAATTTTTCAAATCGAATGAATTTCAAAATTGAACAAGGCATTTTTCTCAAACAAACATAAAAACTTTTCTTTTCATTCATCAACAAATTTAAACAAAATAATAATTATACCATTATAGTATCTATCGATGTTTTTGCATATAATGTATTTCTTTTGGTTAAGAACTGCGTGACACAAAGTTACACTCTCCCGTGTTCGAGCTCCTTCCATGATTCAATGTTCCTGCGTAATGTAGGAGCGCAATCCATCTACCTTTTGTTTTCTAGCTCCTGCCTCCGTCTTGTTCTCGTACACGTACTTCCTCTCTCCGCTATGGTCGGTGGGTGTCGTGTCATTCCCGCGAATATGGCCGGCTAGTTTGGTAGGAGCTTGCCCTTGCAGTTGCATTGCAACTCAAAAGACCCCTTACCTCTCTACTGCAGCCACTTTCTTCCTGTACACTTTATTGTCTAAATGGTCTTCTTTTATTTGACGCATGGGTGGCCTACATTCGCCATAAGTGACCTTTACAACTCATAATTATGCGGAATTTGTTTGCTACTAGAAAGTCAGTTTGTACATAGTCTAGGGATATTCCAAGGTACTTGACTTCCCGTCTTGTTGGTTATGATTTCAGATTTAACCTTGAAATCAGCAATCGTCGGGCTATGTCTTCTAGTCAAGACTACTATCTCCGTTTTTTTATGTCGCTCGACTATGGCCATGTGGTGGTTGGGTTTGGGTGTTGTGTGAAGAGGGTAGACTCTGATTGCCATCAGCTTGGCGGTGCTCAGCTTGTTGTACTGTCTTCCATCCAGGAGTGTACGAGACTTATTACCTGGTTTAGTTTTCTCTGATATCGGTGTAAATTTCAGTAATTACCTCACCACGCCTACTATAGAAATGTGTCATCGACCATCTCCATGCGTAGGATTCAATTACAATAATCACCCCAATCATGGAATCCGCCGGAGGGAATTGTTCGCGGAAAAGAATATTTTGGTATCGTCGAATCCGAAAAGTGAACAGAAATCTGGAAAAAAAACCACACCCTACCAATAGTATGTGTTAATATTATGTATATACCTACCTATATGACATAATAACCGTTCAATTTGCGGATTCGACGATACCAAAATATTCTTTTCCGCGAACAATTCCCTCCGGCGGATTCCATGATTGGGGTGAATATATTCCACGTGAGAAGTCCCATGATCTGGTCCTGCGATGCTCGAGCAGCTTTTTCCATCCGTCCTATCTCCGGCCGGAATCATGCAGTATATTAACTTCGAAGGAGGAAGGAATTCGTCAAATTAATTAGCACTTTACCCTTGATTAATGCTTTTTAACCATGCATCAGTTTTTAAACATACCATACATTAAAGGTGCTAGTACACGATATGTAGCACGCCACATATATATGTGGCTCTGACGTAATTTTGACGTCATCGTATGGAGCCACTCACATAAGGTAGGTACTCATATGTATGAGGCACGATATGAGGCACTCGTGTGTGACTTTTCGGCATTCCGTGTACTACCCTAGCACATACCTGCACGGTTCGTATGTATTTTTGAATGTAATTTCAGCATTTCAGTTTGTGTCAGTGTGTTTTGTATGAGCAGCATCGTATTTAGTTTTTTGTGGGTCATAAAAGTAGCGAACGCGACACAACGTAACTTAAATACACCCAAAGCAATAAAACAATTAGTACCTACAGTTCTAGTGCAAGACTGCACACAGGGGCAATAAAACTGCGAATAGCATCATCATAAACGAATAACCAACAGTCAACCGATATTTGCGCGCTGTGCTACATTCCGTGTACTAGCACCTTAAGGGTCAACAACATACTTATGGTAAGCGAATATTAAAAAAATTTGTATGCTTCCATAAATTTTAAGCAACGCATTCTTATAGCATGTAAAAATGCCTCTGTCCAAAATCTTCAAGGCAAATTAATTTTATGTAAGGCGCTCTTGAGACAATAAAAGGATTTATGATAATTTGCCGAAACAGGTGTACAAAAGCTTTTATACGATCAAGTGAATTCTTCATTTGCGACCCCTCATATATCGTTCATCAAGTAACAAAAAAAAGGTCCCACTACCCGCTTCTTAGGGATCAATTATTTAGCTTCAGGGCCAACACAACAAATTGCTATTGTTGCTTCTTTTGTTGTCGTCGTCCGTAACGAAAAGGAGGATATAAAAGCCCCGTATAAAAAATGGAGTCAATGTTTTAACAGCGCTATCCATCTCACTCGTTCGCTATCACCCATTCTCTGACAAGGATAACAAGATGAAAAATTCAACAGGCACTAATTTTCTGTATTTGTGCCTGATGTCACCCTTCTGAGATGTCCTTGTAAAATAATTATGCGGAGATGAAATACATGTTCATTGTACGACAGTATTGCCAGAAGTTTATTATTAAAGTGAATTAGGGTAAAGCTTTTAAGCAATTTGATACTTTGAGCAGACACTTCTACAGCTTGTAGTCTTTAGTATTTGGTTATTGATTTTAATTAAATCTTTATAAACAATATCAATAATATGAATAATATGTTATTCTGTTTCGCTTGGCGCAGGGGTGAATGTGCTGTACTACGAAAAAGGGGTTTTACACCCTACACTCGGAAAACAAAAATTATATATGTACACCTTTTTTTTACTGCTCCATCGTTTGCCAAGGTCTAGAAACGTTGTGAATTAAAATAAATGGGATTTATAATGTGTTAGAAAGGTACACTCTTGATTAGGTACATATATTTTGACCATATATCTAATTTCTCTAAACAGATAATGGCTGTCAGTTTTGATAATCTTATTAAATTTGAGTCACTAACTTTACTGTAAAAACTGTACAGACCCGTCATACCGAGGATATGTACCTACAACACAGTATAAAAAGTGCGCCCCATAATTCACGCAAAATTTGATTTTTGCGCCATTAGTACAGTGATGCCAACCGAAGAAAAGCTAACAATGTGACAGCTGACAGTTCGGGGTAAGTAACAATGGAGAGCTATACGAAAGAACAATGCATTTTCATTGTTGAGCAATATTTTAAAAATAATGAAGGTTTGTCAGCTACAGTCCGCAAATTTCGAACAAAATCATCTTTATAGATGAAGCTCATTTTCTTCTTGAATCTTGATGGCTTCGTTAATGGTTAAAATTGTCGCATTTGGCGTTCAGAAAACCCACGGGTAATTGTTGTGAAACAAATGCATCCACAATGCGTGACGGATTTTGTGTTTTTTTTTTGAATATCTATAGTCGTAAAATTCTGAGCAGGGCATAAATTTCTAAAATTATGTTTATCAAAAAAATTGCTTTTACTATTTCGAATTTAAGTATATTCTGTTCTTCAGTCCAACGCTCAACATTAGCATTATGCTCAGGAATTGAAAAAACAAACTGTACAATGTATGTAGGTATAAAAAGTTCACTGTGTAGATAATTCAATATTGTAATACACAGGTGAATTTAAAGAGTTGTTTTTTTCCTGCTCTACAAATATTTTTAGGTTACAAAATTGGTCAAACAATTTGGTCGCTTAATTTGTTGGGAATTTTGTTTAAATCCATCCATGTAAAACAATCAAACTCACCCAGAGATTCGCTTACCTCTGAAGATATTTTAAACACCTTGAATAAACCCATAATTCTACATTTTTTCCACGTTTAAGGCATCATTTTCATTTCCACCTACAAATTTTAGGTCGTGATCATACCAGAAAGATGCAGAATATTTCTGAATTATTGTTGAAAAACAGTTTTGTTATAGTTTTGTGGTGTCGAAAACTGGGTAATATCAAAAAGAGGACAAATTACACATTTTTTCAAAAAGATACCGGACATTATTTTTTTTAGATAAAAAGAGGATGTCTATTCAGCCTATACAAACCCCAATGTGTGTACTCCATGAATCAATCAAAAAATGTAATAGTACATTTACACCGCACCTAAATTCAACATTTCAGCAGACAAAATGTCGAAATCCAATTTTGCGTTCCCACTGTAACTTCAGCATTTCAAATGACAGCTAGTATCAGAATTGATTACCTACAGATGTTTTTTGTGTTTCGAAATCAAAAGTGATTTGTACCTAAAGAAATAATTTGTTAGTTATATTAATCTAAACATGAATACAACTGATAATTCTCTATCCAGACAAATTTTTCCTACTTCCTACTTTTTTAGCTTTTACAATCTAGTTTTACAGCGGTTTTTTTTTGTCAGTGAGTCCAAAAGTCATCAGAATTATGAATTATGTGATTTGACAAACTTACAAATGCACCAATGAAATTCAACATTTCGCTGAAATCCAACATTTCGAAATGTTGGAAAATATATGGCGAAATGTTAAACATTTGGCCTGAAATGCTGAATTTAGTCGAAATGATGAATTTAGGTGAGGTGTAAACGTACTATAAGCTTTCTAATTAAAAATCTGTATTTTTACGTTTTGCGTGAATTATGGGACATCCTTTATTTCGCTTCCTCACGTAGTGGCAGCTTGTACGAACTTTATTTTTGTAATAAAAATAAAGGAATGAACCACAAACATTTGCTTTTCATAATGTATGTAGGTATACGTCACAAACCAGTAAGAATAGACCGTCGACTCCTCCCTCATAACGGACTTTGCCTACAAGCTGCCGGCGGGCCCAGGATTTTTCATGTATTGGTGCTGTACATAATCAAAGGAGCGCCATTAATGCACGCATACTTGAAAAATCCTAGGCCCATGGTATAGCATGGAAAATCATTGCCGCCATTAGTTTTGACATTTACACGTATTCACAGACAGGGTAATTTTTTCCGGGGGGAATCGGGTAGGTGTACGGGAAGTCGGCAGTCTATTCTTACTGGTTTGTGGTATACGTTCTACAGAAAAGTGAAAACATACCACTATAACCCATTGATGCGCATTTTGTTCGCCTCGATTTTCGCAGAAGAAGAATTCGTTCGCCGACGATTTCATCTGAGAATCTCTGACGATGTAAGTATCTAGAGAAATGTTTGATATCGCAACCGCAGGGTTACCTTTGGGACACCTTAGTGTCAATTAGACACCTTTTCGAACACTCGGACACCAGGACACCTCTTTTTAAAAATAACCGATTTTTGACACTTTTTTGGGATTTAGGAACTTTTGTATTTGTTCAAAAAATTAGCTATCTCTTATCTTTGACATGATTTGTATCTTTGTATTTTTATGTACTTCGTATTGGGAGAACATTCCAGGCCTAAAACAGGCCAAGAGAGCTATTCAGCCCTTCAAAGCAGATGCCAGAAAGATACTAAATCTTCGCAGGCATGATATCAAAAACCTAGTAGGCTACCTAACGGGTCACCACGGTCTGCGATATCACCTAAATAAAATGCATTTAGTCGACTCACCGGAGTGCAGACTATGTCTAGAAGAAGACGAAACAGCCGAACACATATAATGTGAATGCCCGGCCCTTTACGGTATAAGAAGGAAATTATTTTTCAGGGAAGTAATAAGTACCGAAGAACTAAGGAGGTCCTTTTTCTGTACGATCAGCTACATTAGGAAAGTAGAAGCGCTACTAACCTAAACATATATCTGACGCCAAGCACAATAGATCTTTTAGGTCGACGTGCATCCTAATGCTCCGGCAAGTCAGAAGCTTAAAAAAAAAATATATTTGGATTTTAATGCCCACATCTCGTTTATGATTTTTTCGTATGTCAATGGAAATGCAAATTTATACTAGATGGGCAATTACAAATTAATGTTGTGAACTTAGAATACGTTTACTATGAACGACTTAATTTGTTGGTCTATTTTAATAAGGGCTGGCAAAAATGGCCAACATCTCAAAAAATATACCCCAAACTAGAATCAGATAATAAGACAGAATTTTCTTTCTAATGTCGTTTTGTTTGAATATAAATTTGTATGGGACACTTTTTTTACCTCGCGGACACCTTTTTGGACACTTCACAAACATTTTCGGAGGTAACCCTCGCAAGTAATACCAATGGACTAATCGCGATATATTCATCTAAGAGAACGCATTTGCCCAGTAGTTTGCTGGGTCAATCTGCCAGGACATGGTCCGGAAATAAATTTTTCATAAGTAATAATTATTTTTTATTATTCATTGGAAAATAAGTAATAATACTAAAATAACAGTATAGTAATAAGAAACCTTCACAACACTGGCAACGCTGTTGTATAGGATTGTAAGCTACGCCATGTGTGCGTATACGTTTCTGATTATGCTCTGCAGAAGGTATTCCATTCGTTATAATCCCAAGATTGTTGCTTTAATATAGTTTAGTAGTTTCATGGACTCAAGAATTTATTACATTTGGGAGCGTAAAAGTGGGAATTTACTTTCACTTTCATTTGCTTTTTTTTACTGTACATATTTTCTGTGGATGTACGCCGTACGTATACACATGCGGGGGCAATATCATCGCCTGGTATCCTTACAATACAAGCTCTAATGCTGATCCATACTGCCTCCGGAGGATTAATTAATAATTCAAATATTATCTTTTTATTTAACTGTTTGTATCTCAAAGGGCGGATTTGTTATTATTATTCTTTTAGCCGTCCGCGTTTTTTGTGTCCTTGGTATAGGTAGTCGCTCCCCTCTTCGTAGTCGTCGTCATTGTCGACATCATAATGGCTCTTTATACGTATTCCACTCAATGAAAGCAGATGACGACAGAGACAGCATTTTTGGGGCCCCAGTAGTAATACATTTTCTAAACAGTTACTTAAGAGGAAGAAAAAAAAACGCATTCTATATAACTTTACGATCATTGTTGTCCTTTCATCGTGTTGTAATAAGAATTTAAAAGGTATCTCAATAGACATTCTACTCGGGGGATTCTGTACTTCTTCGCCTAATTACTTAGGATCAGTTTTAGTTTGAGGTACCTAACTCTCGAAGCGTGTAATCCCTGTGTGCTTCCTTTGTAAGAGCTTACTGTTTTCTTTAAACTTAACACACCGAGCCATTAAGAAGAGTATATCGCTTACCACATGCCGCGTTAAAAGAGGGAAAAAAACTACATGTTGTATCTATTAAGGTGCTCAGCTTTAGAAAAGCATTCCCTTTTACACGCAAAGAGGCGGAAAATCATCGAGAAAAATATTGTGGTAATCCTAGTAAACATGTGGTGTGGGTGTGCGAAATCTGGTTTTTCCCACTTTTATATAAGGATAATTCCGTTTGCTCTACGAATATACTCTACGAATGTAGGTATGTACCTACCTATAACCTTCTTTTTTTTTGGTTTAAGGTTAATGGAGGAATGTTTACTTTGTTGGTCGGATTCTTTTAATATTTCAGATTTTCTGTGAGAGATTGCTTTTTTTTAATGGGAGCTTGATAAGACAGAAACATTGTGATATTATTTGAACGTTGAAGTGAAGTTATGTAACAATTCAATTAGGGATTATCCAAGAAATGAAAACTGTTCATTTGGTTAACAGCTGGTTTGTTATGCAATTTACAAACTTTCTGTTAGGAAGGATAATAGTCCGATTTACATTATGTACATATTTTATGCAGATCCTACGAAATTTCGGAAATCAACAACAAATTTGTATTCATCAAATAATTTCCTTCTTTATTATAATATGTAGGTATTTGCCGCAAGGGTGCATTTTTTTTTAAATACTTCTCCCGGGAAAGGCGAACCTATACCTAATGCTTTAACAGCACCCCAAGATGCTTGCAGATGTATGTTAGTTCTGCACTCAAATTGCTGCAAATTGTAGTCTTCTGGAAATATATCCCCAGGAAGCGAGTTCCAAAGTTTGCTTGTACTGTAACAGAAGGAGTTTTGGAAAGTTGATGTCCTCGCGGTTGTCAAGTGTACTGTATGGTCATGAGCACTAACAGCCTGTCTTATGGGGCACCCAAAAGTTGCATTTTGAGGGATAATGTCTTCGAGTTCCTCGAAACATCTACCATGGAAGTACCTATAGAACAAGCATAGGTCGGCGACTTGTCTTCTGTGAATCAACGCTTGTAGATTCGATGTGAGTGTAGGGTCTCCAATAAGGGTGTCATGAAAAAAAGTCTTATGCAAAAAGGTCCAAAACGTAATTTTGGACTTTATTTTATTTTTAAAGTGCAAAAAAGTCCAAATCGAAGTGGAAATAAAATCCACAATGCATAAACCGTAGAATATGTATGGGGGGGGGGGGCATGCTGTCCCCCTGCATGTCTTTCTTTTAGCTGAGTGCAATAATGTTCAATGGATTTATTGCACTTTCAAAAATGAAATAAAGTCCAAAACTCGTTGTTTATAATTTATAAACGTTTCGTAAAATTTTAAATTCTATCTATTAAAGAATATTTGATATTATCACATTTAGTTTAATGTATTGAACAATTTTTCTTTTAAAATCACTAATATTTATAACAGTCTTTATTCGGTCTGGAAGGCTGTTGAATATTTGAAGACCCATATGGTTTATTGACCGCTCAGCTCTTCTGGTTCTGATTCTTTCCACCTGAAAATCACCTTCACTTCTTAGGTTGTGCGAGGATCCATCATTTATTGACATATATTCTTGCAAATAGTTTGGGCAAGTTCCACTTTTTATTTTATATATTAATGTCATAGCATTTAAATATAGTCTTTAGTTAATATTTAGCCATTTAAGTGCGTTTAACATAAACACTATAGGTGTATATCTATCACATTTAAGGACTATTCGCATAGATTTATTTTGCAATACTTGTAGTCTGTTTTTTTTGACACTGATTACAGAAAAATAGAAGACTGCCACAATACTCAAAATGGGGTTTGATAATAACATTATAAATTTTAACAGCACAGTTCATGGAAATAGATATTTTGTCTTATTTTTCTTAGGACGCCAATTTTTTTGGGTATTTTTTTGCACACGTAATTGATATGGTCATTAAATTTTAATTTATTGTCAATTAATATGCCGAGATATCTGATTTTTTTCACTTCCTTTATTTAAATGTTGTCAATTGTGATGTTTAATGGTACTGCAGCATGGTAGTTTCTTATATACATACATTTGGTTTTGTCAGTGTTCAATATTAGTTGATTCATTTTTAACCATCTATTTATTGTATAGAAGTCCCTATTGATAAAATTTACACATGTAACAAAATCACTTCCTACCACTAATAAATAACAAGGCATTATCAGCAAATAGAACGAGTTTGGAGTACTTCACAGTTTTTACAATGTCATTCACATATATAAGAAACATTAATACACCGAGAACAGTTCCTTGTGTTATTCCTATATTAAGTTTTATCGTAGAAGACACAGATTCATTCACTTTTGTACGCTGACTCCTACCAGTAAGGAATGTCTTAAACCATTTTAACTCTGTAGATTTAACGCCACATTTGTAAAGTTTCTTTAGTAGAATCTCATGATTTACAGTTTCAAAGGCACGTTTTAGGTCTAAGAAAACAGCAATGACAAACTTCCTTCCCTCAATTTCACGTTTCCAGTCACTCAACACACTCAACATTTACACAAGTTTCACAAGAATAGTTTGGTCTGAACCCTGATTGGTAAGGGCTTTTAATATGTTGGGTTTCAAGGTGATCTTGCAGCTGCTTATGCACTATTTTTTTCTAAAACTTTTTCGTATACCGGCATCATGTTTATAGGCCTAGTCTTTGCAGTACTTGGCATCATAACTTTTTTTTATCGGTACTATTAGAGTCCGTAATTCCATGAGTAAGAAAAAATACCGGCATTCAATGAAGTGTTTATTACACGTACGAGTACTGGACCAATTAAATTTATTGCATCTTTTAACATTTTAACATTACACAGGTTATAGTCATTCCTTTGGTTTGTATTTTTTATTGCACTTAATATGTCTGAAATTTCAACAGCACTGAACTTAAAATCCCTTATATTTTCATATTGCATTGGAACACAAAAAATTTATTAAATTCGTCACATAATATTGCACTATCATTAACTTTGACCCCATTTTCCAATTGCACTTCTAATATATTATTTTTTGTCTTGTGCAGTACGTATTGTTTTAGCTAATTTTTCTTCTTATAAAGTTAGATTTAGCTAGCCTTACCTTCAGTGAAAATGTTCCGAGTCACTACTATTATTTAATAGGTATCACAGCTCTTTTATATAAATACATTTTTGGCATTTATGTATGGAACTGTTTTGGTCACTATCATGGTATTTATCACAGATTTTAACTCTATTGCAAATTGGTCACTCAGTGTGTTTAAATTGTAACTTTCTTCACTATATTCTTAAAACAACGATCTGTTCATGAGTTCACTTATAAAAACGTTACAATCGTATTTACAATATTTTATTTGTTTTTTATTACTTAAATATTTATCAATACATGTTATGGAGATATCAATTGTTTCATGATCACTTATCTTTAAGTTATGACCTACTTCAGCATTTACTATTTGACTGTTATTTGTTAAAACATAGTCGATTAGAGTTCTAGTATTTGAAGTTATTCGCGTTGCTTCTGTTATTTACCATAGAAAGATTATAATTGTCGTTCTTTATTTCACATATAGGTCTACGATACGTATCGTTATGCTCATACCAATTTATATTAAAATCACCAAATATGACGATGTCATTATTCCACTGTTAAATAGTATCTACGATTTGCTCAAATTTATCACAGAACTGAGGCTTTGAGAATTTTGGCGTTTTATATATTGCACAAAGATTTATTTTAGCATTGCTGTTATATTGCACTTTAATAATAATTAGACACCACAGTTTCATACGTACAATAATTTTTTTTACAACTGAACATTTAATACCATTTTTTATAAAAAATGCGACACCGCCAGTATGACCAAATTGACTAAAGACACTTAACAGATGATATCCATCAATTTCAAAATCATCTTTTTTTTGTTACATGTGTTTCACTTAATGCAATTATATCCACATCCTCTTTCCTCAACTAGACATATTTGTAATTCACTGTAATTGTTACGTAGACCTTGTATATTTAAATATATACATCTGAATGACGATAATTGCTAGTAATTAACTCGCTCCTTCGCTATTTTAAGTTTGCGCACATATACTGGACATTCAGGCTTATTTGCACAATGATTAACATTTACACTGATATTGAAGTTTTCTTTCGCAATGCAACAATCGACACATTTTTCTATTTCACCTTTACAAGTGAAATAGAAATTACAAGGCAGGCAAAAGGATTTTGCTTGTGGAGGCCTTCAAACGCCTAATTTAAGATCATATCACGTAGATGCGATATGATTTTTGGTGCACCTGACCAGATATGAAAGTTATACTAAAGTTTGAGGTTAATAACCAGAAATATATTTTCCCGCATTGGTGTCAGTCGAAGCCATTATGCAATTAAAGTCATGTGCCATGCCATGTCGAAGCAGATGCTTAATTTTCCCAAGTGCGCTTTCGAAGGGATATGCTCTGAAAGAGTCCAGCTCTCCAAAACGTTCCACTTCGTCCACTAAGTGTGACAAATTGTGCACATTACTGGTGAGGTGATGCGCGCCGCAAATTTTAGTAAATATTTCAATGAATTGATGCAGCATTTGACGGGCTACTGGCATAATTTGAAAATAACTTTTCGACGTACCTATCGTGACGGCGGAAAATAGTAGTAAAAAATGGTCGTTTGCTTTGTGTGTCAAATGGTCCTTTAAGGCTAAATAGTGTAAAAATTAACGGTATTCGGTACCTTTCCAATGGGGAAGACAATTCAGAGCCCTCACTACTCGATGGAACTACGCTGGCATCTTAAATTAGTATGCTGATACTTCATTCGTGGTTTGCGTACGCCATTTAGTGTTGGATTGGCGGAAGGTTCCATCTCTCCACCCGAACAAAAGACGTTTCATGATGCCAAGATGAAGAAGGTGTAAGGAATCGCCGACTGGAACTTGCTCCACCCCCACCATATCGATGTCCAACTTTAAAAGTGGCGAATCGTATTTGTGATGAGTTTCATACAACTTTTGAAAAAATTTAAATTGTTTAATACATATTTCCTAAAATTTTTTGGGAAGTACCGTTAATATTAGGGCTAGAATAAAAAAAAAACTCACAAAACAGAATTGCGAGACCCACTTTTTTGAGTATATGAGAAAGATAAAAAGCAGGATCATCGGCTCAATGACAGGTGCTCTGAATATAAAAGTTATCGTTCGCAACACAACAATGTTTGTATTTTAAATACAATGAAAAATTTACTCACCTCTTTTATTAATATCTGTCACTAGAGTCACTTACAAAACAGATCTCACTGTGATTAAATGAAAATAAATACCCAATTCTGTGCAAAAGCAATTATATATTACTTGCTATTTGTTAAGTACTTCATGTTTAATGTGCTGACAATCAGTCGATAAAAGCCTTTGAAGAGCTTGCAAGCCTCAAGTGCAATTAAATGGCATTTTATGAAATAAACTCAATAACAGACAACAGCAAAACGTAACGAGGAATGGTCACATCTTTGGATAATATTGCAAACGGATACCAATACTATTCCTCGAACAGAAACAACAAAGACAAACGGATTCGTATGGAATGAAATGAATATGACAAGTGAGCAATGGGCAGTGAAAGGATCCATAATTCGCCCAAAGCGTAAACAATTAAAATAATTATGCAGTATTAATTAATACAATTGTGTCTGGCGAATTTAACATATACGAGTAGGAGTAGGTACATTCATTTACATCCGATGATTCCTTTCATACAATCCACTTTCACCGCTGACGTCCGTTTCATGTTTCCGTTCTCTGTGCATCATGAATCATTGTTGTGAATATAGATATATCCGTGTTTTTGTCATATTTGGAATTTCACAATAGGTCGACACAAAGTATAGCTACGGGGAACACTTTGTTGTATTCGAATCGAGGAATTCCCGTTCGGGATTCCATGAGATGCTAAGAATCCCTTCTGGGCGAAGCCATTGCCACATGATAGGGTAATTTGAGTTTCCGCCGAAGTAATACGTACGGCAGTCAATTTTGCTTCGATGTCGTAGCTTTAGCTCCTTAAGGACTTGAATGATATGGGTAATTGACAAGAGCAGTGTCAGTGACGAGGGATAAACATAACCATACAATTTAATTTAACTTCGATTACCGTCGTCGCAAATTGCATAGCCTAAGAAAGTATAACTGTATATGCTGGAGCCCCATTCAACACGAGCTGACGAAAGGAATAGCGACTCTCGCCGCCTCCACTATAATAGCTACGGGAAAAAGAAAAATCTGGCTTGGCTGGCACTGTTATCGTTAATCTTGCGACACGTGCTACAATTTCCACAAGAGTTAATTAAAAAGGAAAATTTTGCTCAAGATAGATTGCGTGGAAGGTACTTAACTTGTTTTGATGGAGCAAGGAGATACTATTAGCTCCGACTGGTGGGTCTGGTTGCTTGATAAGGGATAGCGACATGGTTGTCAAAATAAGAAAGTTATGAAAGATACCGCATAATTTAGTGGCATGCATCAGAGATTTCTGCGTTTAAATAATGGGGTTGGTCCGCAGTTTTTATCTTAGCTCGAGAATACTATGGCTACGAAGGGTTCTGTTGGTTCTATTGTGCAGACTATATATCTCCTTTGGAAACTTTGGATGATTTCTTTGTATTTTTTTGTTTGTATGGATGTATGTATGTATGCATATTCGAAATTATTGTTGAGAAAAGAGTTTTGGTTATATAAATCAGTTAATCGTAAAAAGTTTTTATATACATATCTATTTCTTTTGAGTACTTTGCTCTATCAATGTTCATAGCGCTTTGATCTGCTTTATAGAGCTGAAATAATGGCATAGACAAAATCCCATTTGCCTATGTACCTAAGTGTATAAGCAGTTACCTAAAATAGAGGGTAAAGTTAAATGAGGCATGCTTCGCCAGCCCATTGCATTTTTATTTTTTATTTGGATGTGTCATTAAAAATGAGTGGAATGTCGTTTCTTTTGCTTTGTATATTTTCGTACAGTATGTATTTGGAAAACGTTTCATATGAGGTACCTGCCAAAAAGGAAGTTTGAAAACATATTTTCTCGGATTTAATCATAAACATAGGATTAAATCCATGCATAAGGAAAGCAGGTGTGGGCGCAGTAGCGCAGTGGTTAGTGTGCTGGACTACTGTGCGAGGGATCCCAGGTTCGATCCCCGGAAAAACACAAATTACATCTTAAAGTTTTTTCTACTGCGCCACCTCTTGCGAACGTCTGACAAACATCCGAGAGTATGACTGTCGTGAAAAAGCTTCTCAATTCAGCCGTTCGGAATCGGCATAAAATTGTAGGTCCCTTCCATTCGTCCCAAAAATAGAAACTCACACAAAACGAATGGTTGCGAGAAGCTTTGCCTTGGGTGTCACCCGCCTGTTGCGCCACATAAAGGGTCCGCCAAATAACTTTTTTTTTTGTGAAAATGCTATAAAAAAAACTACTGAATATTTTCTCAAATTTCTTTTTTTATTTGAAAGTACAATCCTTCCGGTTAATAATGGAAAATTTCATTCAAATGGCTGCCTCGGCTGGCCATACAGTAGCCTACACGATCGGTCCAATTTTTAAGCACATTATGCCTCCGGACCAAAATCCGCACCAAACAATGACTCGTTTTGGGTATATCGGCTTTTCAATGTATGCGTGCGGGTTTTCTGTGCCCCAAATGCGACAATTTTGCTTGTTTACATACCCGCCAAGATCAAAATGAGTTTCATCTGAAAAGATGATTTTTTTGGCAAAATCGGCATCTTCTTTAAGTCGATCGCAGGCCCACTTAGCGAAGCGAAAACGCATTGGATGGTCAGTTGGCTTCACTAGTTGGAAAAAAAAAACGTTAAAATGCGGACCATTTATTTATTTATTTATTTATTTATAAGGAAAGCAGGTACTGTTCAGGTGAAACAGATATTGCGTGAACTGAACATGAATAAGAAATTAGGTTGAATATGCTATTCATCTTTTCTTCCTGTTATTGAAGAATTTAGACAATGGCATTATTCCCTCCGTCTTTGGCTAATGCATAAATGGCAAATGAGCGATATATATTGGCGTGTCCAAAGAAATTAAATGCAAATAAATATTCAAAACAATAATGTAGAACAGGATGAGTTTGCATATAATTTCTTAGTGGGACGTTTGCAGAAAGTCCTTACCCCGTGGATCGACTCCGACCTACAGACTCTATGTCTAGAACATTGAGCTTCGAATAAAAACTGCAGTGTGTATGCAGTAACCCTTTAAAAGTAAAAACGTCTACACTTGGAATATGTGTAGGCTCTAGGAAAATGGTTTCGATCCCGCTACGGCACCACTGATCTCTCGAGAGACACGAAATACGATTCCCGCGTTAGTGTTGGTAAAAGCTATATGCAACTCACTTTGTAAAGAAACGTTCCATTAACTGACGAGTGCGATATATAAAACAAAGTGGAAAAAACTCTAGTTCGCTCTGTCGACGATAATTTTAAACCAATTTAGTTGATTTTTTTTAATGTCACTAATTACGGTGATCAATTGATAGGCCAAAAAAAATGAAAAAAAGGCCTGGCGAAGCTGGCGGTGGTTCAGCTAGTAAAAAAAAAAATAAATACGCAATAGGCGGTAGACACCCTAGGCCTAGCTTCTCGCAACCATTCGTTTTGTGTGAGTTTCTATTTTTGGGCGCAGTAGAAAAAACCTTAAGATGTTATTTGTGTTTTTCCGGGGATCGAACCTGGGATCCCTCGCGCAGTAATCTAACACACTAACCACTGCGCTACTGCGCCCAGCTATTATCTCTATAAAATATTAACAAATTACCTGATCACGTAAGTCCACATTTTAAAATTTTGTACCAATGTCATATCATTATAGTATTACGAGATATTATACACGAAACACATTCCAAAGTCTACGTCTTGTGAAAATCACACCTTTTGCGACCCGACGAAAGGAGGGCTCGAAATTTTGGCTTTCCTCAATTTTGAGTAGGCGAGTATGATTAATAACTAAATGAGTTCGGTTGTTACCTTTCGTAGCAACAAAACACCCCCAATCTTCTTCTCAGAGGCTCGGAGGACAGCGCTTCTATCTACAACTCTATTTTCATTAACACAAACGTTTACGATGCGCCGGTCTCTTCTTTCTACCAACCCAGGGCATGTCCTATGGCTCCAATTAACCAATCTAACTTATGCTGAGGAAGATAAATGCAAATATTATTCATTCATTCATTCATTTTCAATGGTCCGCTTGTCCATTAAATGGGTCGCGGGTGTAGGTTGCTCAAGTGGACCCTCCATAGCTCTCGATCCTCCGCCATCGACTCTAAATCATCAAGGGCAATCCCCATACGGGTATAGGAGAGATTATGGACTTGATCTAACCATCTCATCCTTGGTCTACCTAGAGGACGCCTTCCCGATGGTACGGATTCCATAGCACGTCGTGGAATCCTGGTCGGGGACATGCGTTTAACATGACCAAACCACCGAAGCATGGATCGCTCCGTCCGGAGAAGTAGCTGCTCGACATTGAGTTCCTCACGTATTCTGGTATTTCTGATGCGATCTCTACGGGTCACACCAGCAATACTACGGAGAAATCTCATTTCGGCAGCTTGTATCCGCGATCTTATTCTTTCGGTCATTACCCAAACCTCATGACCATAGGTGAGAGTTGGAACAAATACCGAATTAAAGACTGACAACTTAGCTTTGACACAAAGTTCAGTCCTCCTAATAACAGAATGACCAAGCTGTCTCAAAATTGACCCAGCCTGACCAATCCTACAGGAAAACTCGGCTCCTTCCATCACTCGTGAATAAGACCCCGAGATACTTAAACTTTTCCACCTTTTTCAATGGGACTCCACTAACATGCAGAGTGCATTGAACAGGCGTTCTGGAGACGACCATCACTTCAGATTTGTTCACGTTTACCTTCATCTCAGCTTCAACACAAACGGCTACAAACCGATCGAGTGCGCGCTGAAGTTCAGTCTGAGAGGATCCAAGGATGACCAAGTCATCAGCGAAGAGCAAATGACTTATCCTCAGATCTCCCAATTCGAAACGTTCCTCGCCAAGACTGCGCTGTAACATCCAGTCCATATAAGTAATGAAAAGGAGAGGAGACAAGACGCACCCCTGACGAAGTCCAACGCCCACGGTGAAAGGTATTGATTTAACGCCGTTTACCCGGCGGTAAACGGTAATGCAAATATTAGCCTCTTATAATTTCAACTTCAGCACCTCGATCACATTTGTCCCTAGCTTTAAGCCCTGGTTATAAGTGGTATTAGTTTTTACTTAATTTTTGTTAGCTTTAGCTCGTATTAAGCGCTTATATAGTCGAAAGGCAGACACTACAATTAGATATGGTGGGTGTACATACAATCGATGCTTAATCGCAGTATTTCGATAAAAAAATAAATATTCTTTTTGTTCCAACAGTTTAAGTACGACATTCATATTTGTGTCATAACTGTATTGAGTTGATTAGCATGTTCGGCGTTTTTGAACTATCTTGATGCACTATATCTAATAAATGGAACACTAGAAGTAGCTGTGCCTAACCCTTATCAACGTATTCAATGAATTTCGCTTCAGTGAATTAAATTAAAACAATTTGACAGTATAATAAATATAGTCTCCTCTTTAAATAACAACTTCAATAATTGCAAACCAAAGCACTCTCGTCTACATTTGTACGGGTAAGCTGACATCAACATTAGTACACATGCATAATTGTGGAGAAATTGACTCTGTTGATCAAAATATCATTTCAGATACCCAAATTCACAGCAATCCAACTGCAATCCCCATACTGTGTTTTTGTATGCACCATATCATGTCGCTCAGTAGAAGGGCATTTGTGCTTGTGGACATCAAATCGACCAAAAAGTCAAACGCTTACAATAATGAGAATGAAACAATATAGTCCTGTCCTGCTCAACTGAAGGACTATTATTAATTCATTATTGTACGTTTTGATATCAATTGTGTGTTGTCACCACTGACATTGGTAATGATGATGGTGGTGATGTTGCGATAGCACAAACAGATGAGTTCGAAATGGTATGGGTCACGTATTGTGTCAACTCTGAACTTCGCCAGACTGCTTTGCATTCTGCACACTGCAACGTGTGAATTGACTAATGAGCAATAGTCATGGTTGTCTCGGTGGGTAATTCTGGGTATAGAGTTTCAAACAAATTGTTAGTGCAATATTTAACTTGACCCCATACTTGTGGGTTTTTCTTGTAGTTTTTATTCGAAGTATACGAGTGTATTACTAAATATACCTAATGTAATATTTTTGCGGAAGATGTTCTATAATTAGGCAGTTGCGCAAGTAATCGGTATCGCCTACTCGTACAATAGCTGCTCTTTCGGTCACAGGATTGACTACCGTTCCTTTTGTCCACATACCATCTCCCGCTTTCTTAAGTTGCACCATTACATCCTGACCCTGTTCTAGTTCCGGTATGTAAGCACTTTTCCTGTCAAAGTACTTCTTAGTAATAGGGCCCATACACGACACAGACACGTCGCTGCAGACCTTAAGTCTGTGCAAACATGCCTTCGCCACACACGGTGCAGATAATCTGCACAGACATTAGTTTGTATCATTTCATCGTGGTCGTCGGGTCAGAAAAATGACGGATACTGCTAGCCGATCCGACTTTATTAATGCCGAATGGATGAAGGAAATTTAATCAAACTGCTACAAAATATTAATCCAATATTAACTAAACAAAAATCTTGAATAAGGGGACCGATTTCTCCAAGAGAAAGGCTTTCAATTATGTTTACGCCGTGCAGGGCCATAGCCAGGATTTTGGTTCGGGGGGGGGGGGGGGGGCTAGCTTCCAAGTCTTACGAAACAGAAAACTATTCCAATTCATTGATTCCTATTAGTCACATTTTTTCAAAGCAGAAGACGTCTTACATTTTTTTTTGATATGAGATCAATCAACACTTCTCTGGATCCACAATAATATCCGAATGAACAGATATCATAGTGAACTTAACCTTAACAACGAAATTGCATTATCAAAGTAACGTCTTAGCTTTTCCATTTCGTTCACTCGCTCGACTGCAGCAAGACCTATGGGAGAACAGCTTGAAACGATGTACAACGTCTTCGTTGACCATGAATATGCTCAACGATAAGATTTTTTTATTAAGAATCTATGCAAGAAATCAGTATCGACTCTAAAATAGGCTTCAGAAGGAGAGGTACCTATCTGGATTTTTTCAATATTTATTGAGATGCATTTGAAGAGCTCTACAAAGGAACTAACACTGTCATATCTTTCAATGAATTTTGTTTTACAAATGCGTAGAAATTGAGTTTTTCGGCTCTCTGATGGTGCGTGTTTTTTAATGACAGTTTTGAAAGTTACATAATACCTATGCATTTGAAAGGTTGCGGAAGAAAGTAGCTATTTCACTAACTACACTAAGGCAATTGCGAATTGCAGGAGTTGACATGGCAGAGCAAGGTTAAAGCTATGGTTTGCACAGTGTACATACCTAGCGTTTGAATACTGTATACCTACCGGGATAGTCTCCTTATTTTTATAAATTTGATTTATATTAAGCCCCATTACGGTCATTTCAGTTTCAGTTGCAAACAAGACACAGTTCACAACATTTTCTAGGAAAAAATGCTTCAACAGTTCCTCAGATCCAAATTGATGGCCTATCAGGATCACATACCCTATATCGCACGATCGGCGTCCGCTAAATTGAGCTACCTATTTAGAGCAAAGAGGTACTTTAACCCCAAGCAACTTCTCCTGCTGTACAAAGCAAAGGTTAGACCCGGCCTGGAATATTGCTCCCATATATGAAGCTCTTCCCCAAAACATTCACTTAACCTACTTGACAGCATACAGAGACGAGCAGTTCGAATTATTGGAAACCCATCACTCACATCGAATTTACAACAGTTGGTGCACAGAAGACAAGTCGCTGACCTCTGCTTGTGCTATAGGTACTTCCATAGTAGATGTTCCGAGGAACTCAAGGGCATTATCCCTCGAAATGCAACTTTTGGGCGCCCCACAAGACAGGCTGCTAATGCTCATGAGTCATGACCATACAGTACACTTGACAACCTCGAGGACATCAACTTTCCAAAACTCCTTCTGTTACAGGACAAGCATAATTTGGAACTCGCTTCCTGGAAATATATTTCCAGAAGACTACAATTTAAAGCAATTAAAGTGCAGAACTAACAGACATCTGCAAGCATCTCGGGGCACTGAAAAATTCAAAAAATTTTGAATTCACGCAGACGGTCGCTGCAAACAGTCGAAATGGATACACACGACACAGACGGCCTGCGCGGACATGCGCACAACAACAAAATATATTGGTCTGCAGCGACGTGTCTGTGTCGTGTATGGGCCCTATAACCCGTTGTTGGTGAACAATATTCTCCTTGACATTGTTTTGTACTTCCGGTTGTAGTTTTGTGGTTATAACTGGAACAGAGCATGATTTTCCATGCTATACCATGGGCATAGGATTTTTTAAGTATGCGTGCGTTAATGTCGCTCCTTTGATTTTGTACAGCACGAATACATGAAAAATCCTGGGCGCGCCGGCAGCTTGTAGGCAAAGTCCGTTATGTGGGAGGAGTCGACGGTCTATTCTTACTGGTTTGTGGACAGAATTCCGAAGCCAATCGTAGGGGAGAGTGGGTACGAAAGTAACGGTAGGTCGGTATCAGTTGTAACATTGACGTTTTAAGAAATAATAGGGCCGTTTATAGGTATGCGTTCATTTTAAAATGCAGAATTCTTTGCAATTAGGTCCTGAATGCACCCCAAAATATCACACTTCAGTGTACTAATGTGGTGTCAAATAGAGTTGAAAAGGTGAAATTCGAGGGCGAAATTGTTTTTTTGTTTGTAAATGGTTTTTTATTTTATTTTGTAAAGTAAGAAAGTCTTAACTTTATTGAAGCGATATTATCGTAGTTCATACTATCTTTTATCGTATGGAGTTAATATTTTTTCGATGCGATAACTAATTTTTTTAATTTTATTTTCAATGTAAAATAACGTTGGATGTACGGTTGTTACATTTTTGAGTGGACGATTGTAACATGTTTCAATGCCGCAACTGCCAGTCAGACTGGTGGTTTTTCACTATTTTCATAGTCTATTTTGTTGATATTCATACGATTTTATTTAATTAACAATTAATTGCATACATCCGATCTACGATATTAGGCAACAACAACAACTAAGTTATAATTTTACTGTAGTCAAATGTCCACTCATTAACATCAGTTGGTATGCACATTGGTTTGCAAATTATTGAAGGAAATACGAAAAATGTTACTTTCGTATACCCACTCTCCCCTGCTATCAGAATCGATTAAAATCTCGAGTTCGCAGTTTTGTATAAAAACAATATCTTTCTCTTACTAAGTGTACGAGAAAGTTGAAAAGATTGTTGCAAAAACATGTCTTCTACAGTATGCTACATTTAACCCTTTCGGTACATCTTTTTTGTTCTAAGGCTAAAAAATTATATTTTTTCTTTTTGTGGCTACACATACACCTCCTAAAAACATTGTAAAATTATTTTTGATAAATATTGGTTCTAAAGTGGTTTTTGGGGACGTTGCCATACGGCATCAATTGTCTCAAGTGGTAGCAAAATATATGAGAAAATTAATATTTTTGTTTTAGTTTCTTATTTTTATAAATTAATTTTTAAACAAAATTGAAGAGAAAAATGTATAATTAATTTTTTTAAATTAAATACATTGTAAAAGAATAAGGATTTTTTAAAATATTTAAAAAAAAAACACATATTTTCATATATGTTTAAAACTAAAAATATAAAAAAATAATAAATTGTTGCATTTATAATTGATTTTCTTTGTTTACTTCAAACATTACAAGTACTACACATTAAAAAACAAACATATTCCAAGATAAACACGTGTATTTATAAAAAAAAATAATTAAAAAATAAAAAAAATATTACAAAAAAATTAAATATTCAAAAAAATCTAAGTATTTATTTTTTAATTGAAACTAAATTAAAATGTAATGATATTCAAGACTACTTATGCATAAAAATACATTTATTTTTATACATATGTAGGTATATATATAATTTTATTCATAGAAATTATGCCTTAAAATGCACCTCTAAATAATATTGATGCCATATGGCAACACAGAAAAGGAAAATTGTGCAAATTGAATTGACGGAACATATATGTTCATTATATTTTTTTAATTGTTCGCCTGATATTAAACGTTGAAATAAAATCGAAATTTATAATGTATTTGACAATTATCAATTTAAAAAATAAATAATAAAAATAGTCTTCCGACGAAAAAATTCGAACTCTATTGCAGACCCATCTTTCACGAAAGCTAAAAGCACAACGATGACAACTATTACCCAATTTTTTTGCTTCCAATGATTAGGGAGATACGTAACGAGGTTAATCAGAAAAAAAAATGGAAAAAATATACTCAGATAGAGAGAATGGGCATTAGGAATATTCGTGTTGCCATATGGCATCAAAATACCGAAAGGGTTAAAATTTGCAATTGCAAAAATCTATATATGTATATATAAAAATGAAGATTCCGACTGACAGATGATCAAAGCCCAGCCTAAACTATTTGCTCTAGAAAGCTGAAATTTTGCACAGAGGTTTTTTTATGACGTATTCAAGCACTAAGGAAGGATTTTTTTAAATTCGACCCCTAAAGGGGTAAAAGAGCAGGTCAAAGTTTGTATGGGAAATTTTATTTTTTCATCCGATTGACTTCAAACTCGGTTTGTATATTCTATAAAGAGAAATGAAGAAAATGTTTTCTTCGATTTTGGAAATTCTACCCTTAAAGGGGTAAGAGGGGGTCAAAGTTTATTTTTCATCCGATCGACTTCAAACTTATTAGAAGGAAAAGAGACAATTAATTTTTCCGATTTTGAAAATGTTGCTTGGAGCCCATGTTATTGGCGATGACCCCTTTTAAGGAGGCCCTTTTCTTAAGTCACATACCGTTCGTCGTATCAATTTTAAACTTTGTAATGCGTCCCAAAATCTTTCGCCGTTGAATATGCTTATCGCTTCATCTAACTCCAGCGTAGGCACGTATTTCAAAGATATTCAAGCGGAATTCTGTATGAATGGTTTCATACTGCCAGAAAGTGGTGCATCTTTCTGGTTGCAAGAGTGTAATAAGATCTGGGAGGTGTGGAATATAATGAAGGGGTAAAAGCTCTCCCTGTTCTAAAGATGGTGCTTATCATATCGCTGTATTTGCCAGCGAAGAAATATGTTTTGTCCAATAGATTGTGACTCAATGTGCTGTAGTATGATCTGTGTTGAGATGCCATCGCTTCACTAACAAAAATATTAATCATATAGTCTTTGAACTGTTTTCTCCAATAGGGCATAGAATACATTTTTCAGAGATACTAACTTCTCCTTAGGTACTTTCTTAGGTAGGTTTTCTGTGCGATATACAAATATAAAAGACGGAGCTAACTGACTGTGCACCAAATTCTGAGGACAGCGCGAGCGAAGCCGCGGGCAAAAGCTAGTTATACATAATAGTGAAGGGCTGTAGGTATTATTAGTGAATAAATTTATATCGAACAAAATCAAATGTTTACGAAGAGGTAAATCAAGTGTGTCCGCTATGCACTCTGGATAGTTCGAGACGTCAACACCCGGACCGGACCTGGAAAAGCTTCTTAATTCAGCAGTTCAAGCCAGCGTTGTTGCGGAGAAATTTTGGAGTTGAGCCATTCTCCGAGCCATTTCACACAAGTTTGAGCCACTTTAGGTAAAGAGGATGGGGGGGGGGGGGGGGTTTGTTCTTAATGTGTTGTGAATGTGATTTCTTTCAAAATTTTATTTATTTTTTGTTTTCAGGTTTGCTCGAAGGAAAAATCATTGAAATACATTGCAGAGCTATTATGCGAGGGATTATTCTGCAACAGTGAGGGACTTTAAACCGATCTAAAAAAATTCTAATGGGACTGACTTTCGTCATTCCGATTTCATTGCACCTAGACTACTCGGCAATTTATTTCTGATTCATTTTAAAAAATGCATAAAATTTTTACCCTCCATTGGGCAAACAAATCAAAATTTTTTTTGATCCGGATCACTTTTTGCAGATCTCGATATTTTATGTCATTCAGAATTTGTTTTCAAAACAAAATTACGAAAAGCCTATTGAAAAGCAATTATTCAGAGCAAAAACGTAAAAACGCAATTGCTTTCATCTTCGTCATCTTATACATTTTCCTGGTTATTTCTGTAGATTTCGGTTTTTCAACTATATGTTCGTATGTTTCCATCGGCAAACGAAAACAATTTGCACAGCTGGTGTACTGACAAATAGCGCACTCATACATTTACAAGCTCAGATTAATCTGCTTTCATGTTCCATTCGCCACGAAAAATCAGAAATCTGAAATAAAAATCTGATGTGTCCAATGGAAAATCACATAAGCTATGGCTAAAAAGTCTAACTCTGTGCCCGTGGAAATGTTTCCCTTGTCAGCAATGTAAACCAGATTGCTGAATGGGAAACATTCCGGCGGAAATATTATTCCCACTTGCTGAGTCGTTTTAACCAGCTATTGTTTTGTAACGGAGTTCAGTCGAGTACATACATTTTAATTTTTAAATTGTTTGTTTAAGTTTTAAGACAAATGTGAACCATTTGTCTTTGGCTCGGAGCATTGAGCCAAAGTTGAAATACTTGAGCCAAATTACCCAATTGGGTACTTCAGCACAAAGCTGGTTCAAGCTCCAGACTCAGCATAAAATTGTAGGTCGCTTCCATTCAGTCCAAAAAATATAAACTCACACAAACGAATGCTTGTGAGGAGCTAGGCATATACGGGCCTGTTGCGCCAACTTTTTATTTTACTTATTTATTGATAAAATCGGCTGAAGTAATGTAATGGTAGTGACATTTTTAATTATAGTAAAAATGTCACTACCATTACATTACTTCAGCCGATTTTTTTATTTTGTCGCTGAAAGTATTAATCAGGGATGCTATTATCTCCTTATATAATTTTGAAGCTTTAAAATAATTACCATTCATTTGTTTGCCTGAACGAGTAATTTCCATTCTACGAGTTCGATCGGGGCTTAATTGCAAAGAGCATTTTTATTTTTACAGACACCGATGGAGATTTAAATTCCATTTGCTTATAGCTTGCCACACAGTTTGGGCGTCAAAGAAACTGGGATTACTGGGAAAGGAAATGGATGCTTTTAAATTTAAATGCCAGTAAATGGGAGGCAAAATGTTTTTTTGGTGAACATTCCACATTCAAGTAGATATTGCGGCAGAAAAACAAAAAGTTCTGTATATCACAGGACCATGTGATGGACATTAAAGACATGATGTATTGCGGCAGAAGACGGAATACGGAATTTGCGACTTCATTTCTTAAAGAATGAACGATGAAACATGGAGTGACATGACAATGACACACATCAACGTTGGGCGAATTCCGAGAACCCGCATTATTCCTGTTGTTTGCTATAAGGTTGTGAATTCTATACACTACTAGGGTATATTATAAATTTTTGCGGATTAGACAATTTCTATGAGTGTCATAGTAGGGCTTGGAGCGAGTGAACGTCGCCTATTCATGCCTACTTTATTATTCTGTTAACGCTCTTGTACGTAATTAATTCAAGGCTGACGAGAAGTGTACATATATATACAATATATAAAAATCAATGTTTGTACCTACATACATATTGATGTATATGTAGTTCGCCATGGAATCGAAAACACTTAAACCGATTGATCTCAAATTTTCGGGCAATCTTGAGTATTAGCTCGAGAGTGTTCCTGCAGGGTTTGCTTAAAATCCGAAAAGAGGCGTGGCACCGCCTATATCCGATACTAGTATGAGCAAAAGTTATAAAATTTGAGACATTGATGTACACTGTCCGAAGAAAAGACTTTGCAAAATTTGGGCGGGATTGAAAAGTGGGGCGTGGCACCTCCCCTATAACCCCATTGCTTGGGGTCACTGTTTGATTTGAAATAGCTGCAAGGTTGGATGTACGGAAAGTATGTTTATATCCATGCAATTTTTATAACGTGCGATTTTCCTCTGTTTGCGAGATTTCTATACCTTTTAGAGCGAGGTTTTCTAAAGCCGGATGCACACTTGTATGGCGTGGTATGTCGAGAAAAGTTGTGTCGCTATCACTGCTATGTGTTTCATATGTGTAGAAACATATCTACTTGTATCAAGTGTCGTGTCGTAATGTGTGTGTTGTGTCGAAATCCCCTATGTCCCGATTGCGCCATATCACTCCGTGGCGAAACGAATATGTGTGTATCTGAAAATGTCTATATAAGAGAAAGAGAACACATAACTCACGCAATCTACAACGTCAAAACGAATTCAAAAAACAATTGAATTCATTCAGTTTGCAACACAACACAATAGATAAGTGTGCACGGTCAACGTCACGACACACCACTCGACAACACACAACGCCAATAAAATTCCGGCTTTATTTAAATAATGTGAGATTCTGTTATTACTTACTTACTTACTTACTTATCGGGCTCCCGACCCGTGAAGAGTCTCTGCCTGAGACACTGCAGCCTTCCATCCTCTACGATCCCGGGCACGCTGCTTCCAATTGTCCAGACCAAGCGCTCTGGCATCTGCGATGGCTTGGTCTTTGAAACGGAGGTTCGGTCTTCCTTGTCTTCTCGAACCTGGGGGCTGGGATTCGAAGATCCTCTTAGCTGGAGCATTATTGTCCATTCGCTCGATGTGGCCGAGCCAATGTAGTCGACGTGTTTTGGCTTTTTGGACTACATCCACATCTTGGTACAGCTCATAGAGTTCTCGTTTGTATCTTCTCCTCCATTCGCCCTGATCGCACACAGGACCAAAAATCCGCCGAAGTATTTTTCTTTCGAAGGAGCCCAGTATCAGCTCTCCCTTCTTGCTTATCGTCCAGCACTCGGCGCAATAAAGCAGAACTGGCTGGATAAGGGTTTTGTAGAGCACATATTTCGTCCTTCGAGTTAGGAGTTTTGAACCCAATTGTTTTGCCAAACCGAAGTAGCAACGGTTTCTGTTATTACAGATTTTGGATTACGGGCAGTCGCAGCGCTACCACTGTATGTGGAGCCTGCTACACATCATGGGCATGGCAAATAGTGTTGCATGCAATATGCAAATAGTATTATTATAAGTGTGCACATAACTACTCGTCTGTAGTCATTTATTCTGTAAATTGTCTAAATTGATGAAGGTCTGGAAAAGGACTTGACAACAGACGACTACTCCGCGTATACACGTTTCCATTCAATTACATCTTCGAAGTAGATATAAATAAAAAGGACATGACTTTCTTGAAGTTAGTGAAAGGCATACATTAATAAATTGATAGACCAAAACATAATGAAAGTGCTAATAAATTGTTGCCTTGGTAACAATTCTAAAGACACATAGTCCCAGTTCCATCCACTTATTGGCAATTTAGTATTATAATTACTTGAAAGGTCTTTGATAGTTTCAAGTAAGCTTTACATCCAAAAATTAATGGAGCATAAACGCCAATGTCTACCACTTAAGCAATTCGATTCGATTGGGTGAGTACGTATTTACAGTGTATTGCGCTATTGTCACAATGCGAAGGGCTTATAGACATTTAAAAAAGAAAAAAGACCAAACCCACACGTTTATAATAATGCCCCATAAACTAGTTGATTGCACTTAATAACGTCGTTGCTTAACATACGAATCTGCAGTCGGTTGTAAAAGATTTAATAAAAATATTATCGTATCACTTCCTGACGAAATTCGTTTTCTATCGAAATGACAAATAAGACAACAACTTATTTGCATCTAGGCAACTAGAAAAATCGTTGCCTTTTACTTGAAATAACATTCATTCGTGAAAAAAATAAGTAGTTAGACATTTATCTTGTTTGTTTAGATAGGATTGTCCTTTTAGAAGGCCGGTTGGAAATTCCCATTCTTTATGTATCTTTTCAATGTTATTTGTAACGCTATCAGGCGTATAATCATCTAATTTTGTTCCCATCCTTATGAAAGCATATTCACAACCAAATGTGGAGAGGCAATCTAATTGTAGATATCGACAAAACATCGCCGAAGCATAAAAGAGCAATTTATCTAGAAAACGTTTTACAGGAAAGATATTATCAAGAATTCCTTTATCGGGTGGTGAATCTTTTATTGTTATACTATCCAGAAGCATAACACCGTGATGACACATAGAAAAAGAATGTTTGTTCTTACCTGTGGTAGCATTTTGAGGAAGCCAAGCAAAAATATCACCATTATGCTTGACGTTGATGTACAAAATTGCATTTTCAGAAATGTAATGCAACATTTCCGATTGTACCAGTTTGGCAGCAAAACAGCGAACGTTGTGCACGATAGTAGAAGACAGCATCCACAGCTGATGATGACGAATATGGGACGAACAGATGGTCGTATGATTGTTGTCTGGAAGTAAAAGTCAGTGAAATTTATTTATTTCCTATGAAAAAGTGTTTTGTGAAATGCAGCCACTGGGGCGTATACGTAATATTTGGAAAGACAATGAGGAAACCATTTCTTGGCGTCGATATCGATTGAGTGGGATGTTGAATAATTCAAATCTGTAAGCAAACATATCACGCAGTTCACAATAAAAGAATTTGCTTTTATCCGGAACTAAATAAAAAGTCCAATGGGCTTTCAAGGTTACAAGTATGATACAAAAGCCCTAGGGCGTTTTAAATTTTCCGGAAGAGGAGTTTTCTCAGCAAATTGCACAGCACTTTACAAATAAATGGTTAATGAAAGATTTAAAATGTTTAACGGACGAATTCTTCACATGAGTACTAGTACACGGTCTAGCTAGACCTGCTTCTAACTCTGATACTGGGTACCAACGAAAAGTTAGTACTTGTGTATTTCTTCACATCTCTAGTACCGGAGCTAAATTTATCAACCGTACTAACGACTAATACGTCTAAAACTGGTCTAGTACCTACCCATTTTTGACTATAAAATGTCATAATGGTGACATTTTTATGCTCATTGGTCAGAGATTTTGCAATGACGTCGGCAACCGCTATTTACATCGATCTACTTGCAATGAATCATAGAGTGATCTGATCAGCAATTGCTACTCAGGCATTATTTAACGATTACTGGTAAAATCGTGAATAAAAACGATTGGGTACCGACTAAAACTGAAATCATACAAAAATATGTGCACGACTGGGTCGCACGTAACTTTCTCGTTTATTGCGAATCTCGCAGAATCTCAGAGTCATTTCAGCAAATTTAAAATCATCATACCCAATTAAGATGTCCTCAGGTTTAGTAACAGAATCCTTGTTAATTAAATAAAAAGTATCTAAGTAACAGAAACACATATGTACTACATAAACATACAACACTTTATTACTTACTTTCAAAATGCACCCGAACAACTGACACTTAAAGGGTGGGGGATGAATTTCGAATTTCCAATTTTTGATTATTTTAAAAAAGTGGTATCAATGGTCGGGATTTGGGTAGTAATTTTTGAGAAATATTCATAAAAAGGCAAAATTCGAGTTTTCTCAGAAAAACTAAGTGCGTGATCATGTTTAGAATGCTTATGTTGTCTTAAATATGTATTTTGATCAAAATCGTTGGAGCGGTTTTTTGTAAAATTATGCTGACAAATGTTACAATTTGGATTCGAAAAGCACTGTATTAAACAGTTTAGCTGAAAACTGAGTACGACGCATTCTTCAGGATATAAACATTACCTAGCAGTTACATTTTTAACCAAATCGAAAATTGCGTTTTCGAGATATGTGTAGTTTTTAAAGTACCGTTTTTAGCGATTGGGGTGAAAATCGAAGCACGCATCCATGGTTCAAAAATCACTGTTTTTCAACTGTTTAGCTCAAAACTGAGCAAATGGTATTAATATGGATTACCTGACAGTAACATTTTTATCATAATCGAAAATGGCCTTTTCGAGATATGAGCAGTTTTTTAAAGTACTATTATTAGGGATTTGGGTGGATATCAAAGGACGCAGTCTTTTTAGGGAAAAATTGAGTTTGCTATCCAGTTAAGAATGACAATAGTACTTTAAAAATAAGTTTTTTTAAAAATCGTTTTTTCCGCTTTCGAGAAAAAGCCAATTTTCAAAACTGCCGTTGCTGGACTTTTTAGCGAAAAACTGGGTATGCAGTCATATTAAGCATACTTACATTAACTCAACTATCAATTTTGGTTCAAATCGTTAGAGCCGTTTTCGAAAAAATCTAAATTTAGGCATATTTCGTCATATTTCGTAAAATTTTTATATGGGAGGTACCGTTAATATTAGGGCTAGCATAAAAAAAAAACGTCTTGAGCGGGAAGCCCACAAACTCTAAATACGGAGTTTGAAGCAAATCCGTTCAAGCGTTTATATTCCCCAGGGGTGGGACAGACAGACATACGGACGGACAGAATTGCGAGACCCACTTTTTTGAGTTCCCCTATCATCGTAATATCAGAATTGATCAAAATCTTGAGTTCGAAATTTTGTACGAAAACAATATCTTTCTCTTACTACGTATACGAGAAAGTTAAAAATTAACATCGTTCTTGAAAGAATAGTACAAAACTCAAACGCTAACATGAGATGCACTATCTTTCAAAAGTCCGTCCACCTACATTAAACAGTGAATCGGACATTCAATCTATTTTGAATTATAGCTCAAAATAATGCCACTGAGCACTATAGAGATGACATTTTTGTTCGAAGAGGTAGTAGTCTCCTAGAGTTTGCTTTCTTATCAATGACAGTTCCGGGTAGGTTACATATTATTTAGTGGAAAGGTGTTTTATCATATTTTAGCCTACAAACAAAAGATTTAAAGCTATTAAGCCGATACACAGTGGGGAGTATTTGGCCTGGAGTGCCCATGTACGCACGTTATATGTATGTTAAAAACTAAATTTTTGTATGCGATTACCTACCTAAAAAGAGTACGGATTTCTTAATATTGAAGTAACATGCAATGGATAATAAGATTCCAGTGGACTCAGCCTATTGACCTACTAACATATAAATTGAGACAACAGTCTTCAATTCTCCCTACATATATAAATACTTTCTACAAATGTGAATATTTTTACTTCAAAAGTAAAAACTATTTACGGCAAAAGCTCTGAATTTCAGCGAGACATCATATTTTGACGTCAAAATTTCGTCCTCGAGCAACCCAACCAAGAAATCTCTTTTATAATGAAAGCCTCCAACAGCATTTGTCGATTCCTAAGCAACTTTTTATGTCGTTGATGTTTTTGTCATTGTTGGGGAACAAATGCATCTACCTCAAGTCAATGTTTGGTACGGCTTTCTTTAAAATTGCGGCTGGTCGGGCAATTGTTAATGGTCCTCGATTTATTATAAATTAAATAATAGATTTATCAGAAGTAAACATTTTATCACTTCATGCATTTTTATAAATTTTTTTTATTATTGTTTTGTAGCCTTTCATCACTAGCTTTTATAGCTATAGATTGGCCTTGAATTTTTCCTTTTCACTTCTTTTGTTATTTATATTAGATTCTCAAAGTACTGTGGAATTAGTATTAAGTGGAAAAGAATAAAATTAATTGAAATTGAATTGAAAAAAAATTTGTTTAAAATTTTATACGATGTAGTGATACAGTTGTAACAAGACCCAATCAACTAACAGTTCCTCACCGTTCACAAAAATCGCTCAGTAGGACATCGCCCTAAACTCCGAGCCAGAATAAAGACTTTTTTACTTAGTTATGTATTTGAAAACTCAGGGAGAAAAAGAAAACATAGTGGTATGAAATACAGATATTCTCTCTAACCAGTCTGTAAGGTATAATAAATCAGATCGTGCTTTTTTCCACATTCCGATTGAAACTATAGATCCTTTCCTTGTATTTAATATCCTATTTATCTACAAGACTTTTCAAATTACTTTCTTTCGAAATGAATTTCCCAATGTGGGTTGATGAGGAGAATGGATGAGCTGCTCACCATTCCTAATTAATATTAATGAACAAGATTTCTCTTTTTCATTTTGGGAATTGAAAACTCACTTACATCAGAAATATAATACAATGGCTAAAGTTATTACCATAGACATTGAGAAGTATTCAATATCAACTTTCATGTGCGTTCGAAAACTATCATTATTTTTGTAATCATTGTTAGCTGTTGATAAAGCAGAGCTATTGGTACCAGTACCAGACACCAGTCCCATGTGGTTACATGAAAAATGAAAAATGCCTCCCCAGGAAAATAAATCAAAAGCCTTTTATATTATTCTCAAATGGCTTGGATAGTAAAAACACAAGTTAAGGAAAATAAAAACTCCAACAGGAACCTCTAAAGCAAACACACCCTGGAATAACTTTGTCAGCATTAATGTCTATGTACTTCCTTGCAAAGTACCATGAAAGAATAAGAGAAAAGTTTTCTAAACGCGACCGGTTAAGATACTTTTTCAACTTTTATTTGACTGCTTGCTATGTAGGTATGTATTTTTTTTTCGGGAACCACCACCGACCACAACCACACTGCCAACAGTGGTGACTAAATTTTTTCTTTTTTCCTTATTTTCGAAATTGTTGAAGCCACCAGTTTGCTCTTATTAAAGCCAGAGGTACCGACAAAGTGAACCTCAGTCATGAACGACCAACGAGCAACGCCATTATGCCACCAAAAACCTTCAACAGCAACGGCCGCAGACAAATAACGAAACAAAACCATTTCCCCATAGGAATACAAACAAATTTCCATGGCATATAAACAAAATGGGAGTTTTAGTGCAGTTAAGTTGAATACTTACGTTGTAATTCTTTTTCGCCAACAGTACCACAAATGTTCCAGATAATGGGCATATACACCGCGTTATATTCTCCATGAGATTTTTTGTGATGCAAAGGTCTGTGCGCCAAGTTGATTCGAAAGTTGCCTTGTAGTCATGACTGTAAGTAGTATTTAAGATTTATTTTGTTTGTAATTAAGTTAGTTTTAAATGAATATTTTTGAATTTATATATTTTAGAGAACCCGTTGAGGAACAAAGCTCAACCGACCAGAGTTATTCGCTCTTAGAATAATACAGAGGCTATGTTCACTATGTACGTATGCCATACCTGTCTATAAACCTATCTAGAAGGGTTTTTTTTTACATTTGCAGAAGTCACATACGACCCATTGACATAAATTTGTATAGGAGTCACATACATATAGCCCTATGTGAGCTTTATCAGTCGTCGAAGTCAGTCGGGTTGAATTTGTAGAGCGAATTTGGAGAATTGGAGACTAGAGCTCGGACCTAATGAATCTTCAGTTGACCAAAGACTGAGCTAACTGGTTGACGCCTCGGAATGTACCTAGCTTTACCTAAGTAAGAAGGAATAACGACCGAGTGGGTGCAGTGGCTCACTTGATAGTGTGCTAGTCTGAACGATGGGTCTCAGGATCCATTTAATTCTCCGAAGCACTAATTACCATAATATATCGAAAAATTATAGGTAATGATCTGACTGACAACAACGACATACAGTTTTTACAGCTAGGAAGAAATGAAATAAAAGAAAAATTCCAAGCTATCTGCGGTTCTACAGTGGGCGAAACGTTACACATTAAAAAAGTGCTATTTCCACATGTGTCGCCTGTGAGGCGAAGTTTAACAATAGAGGGAATCTTTTTTAAACATATTTGTTAGAACATAGATCACCCAACTGTTGGCAATGTGACCTAAAAAAGTAGGTGGAAATGGAAAGTCCACAAACTTTATTTTGCCCTGCACAAGTTTTTGAAGTTATACGTCTTATATTATTTTTTTAATATGTTAATTCGATTAAAGGGCTGTAAGAAACAGTAGTTTTTTTTTATTTCGAACTAATTTTTATTTATCTTTTTTAATTTTTTTGTAAAAGATCTCTTCATACCATAGATATATATACCTATGTGATCTCCAAATATTCCTATAATATTTCTAAGATATTTTATATCGAATTGTTTTTTGTCAATTCTTGTAACCAAATATGTAATAAATACGTTTTACTTACAGTTTTAACATTTTTTTTAACGTTAAAATGTTTTTTTTTTTTATAAAAGTCGCCTCACACGCGAAGTTTACCAATGAAGAGTTACCATTCTAGGGTTAAAGTCGTATATAATTTGAATAAGTATTAAGCTGTTTGTGAAGAAATATAAACTAAATGTTGCTCAATAAAGATGTAGCAGTGGCGTCGCGTGAATTATTTGGATAGGTGTGCACTGTGCGATTTATGGAAATTTATATATTTTTTAAAAATATAAATAATTGCAATTGTGGCAATACACTGCCTAAAAATACTTCCCATTTATTGTTTTCTGAATCAAAATTTAAAAAAATACAAGAAATGTCCTTAATTTTTTTTTATTATAAAAACACTCCACTAAAAACGTAACAAAAACTTAATAAATTATACCAACAAAAAAAACTTAATACAAAACATTATAAATTATAAATTTTTATAAATTAAATCGATTCTTCGATTTTTTTTTGGTAAATTCTTCAATCACTTTCTTAATAAAATCAAAACTTTGGCAACTCCGCAAAGATGTCAGGAATTTTTTTTCAATTGTAATGGAAGACAACGCAATAAGCCGGTCTTCTCCCATAGTACTTCTATTCGAAGTTTTTATTCGCTTTAGAGTTGAAAAGCTCCTTTCTGTTGTCGCTGTTGTTGACGGAATTGTCATGATTAAATGGCATAGTTTTAAGCATTCCGAAAATCTTTGCTTTAAGTTAGCAGATGTAATTAAATTCGCAATTTCCGTAACATTTTTTTGCTTATAGCATTCAGAACGATATAGCACTTTTAATTCATTTTCCAACTTTAAATAATTAATTTTTAGAAAATTTGAATAGTTTTCCTTAAGGGAAAGCAAGAGTTCGTTAGGGAATTTAGCATCGTAGGCTGAAAATTTATCACTATCTAATAACTGTACAAACTTTATGTTTCTCAAATCTTTGTACCGCGCACTTATTTCAAACAAAACTTTTTCGAATATATTACTGTAGATTTGCTTGAAGAAGTCCTTGTTTTCAGAACGTTTGACTGGCAAACCTCCGTATAATTCGACAGCTTTCTGAAAATTTATTTCGAAGTCCTCATTTCCACTGATTTTTTTTTATGAATTCGGTACAATTCGCAATTTCTTTTATACACTTCTCAATATCCAAGGATTTCTGTTGAAGCAAATTATATAACACGTCAGTTTGTGCGAATATAGATGAAAATAAATTTAAAAAAAAAAAAATAGTTTTAAACTCGCTTAAGAACTGTAAGTAACCGCGAGCTGTAACAGATGTATTATCTCCCCAACTTTGTACTGTATCATCAATTATGTATTCGAACACAGCAATTAAGTTCAATCTTTCTTTTTCAACTAAATTGAGTAACCGTGAGTTAAAGGACCACTTTACATTACAAACTGATGGAATTTTTTTGTTTAGCGTTTCTTTTAATAAATTATCTCTCTTTGCTGACGTTGAAAAAAATTAAGCTAAACTACTTAAAGTTACAAAAAACTGCTTTGTTTCTTTAACACTTTGAACTGATTTAGATAGCACTAGATTTAACACATGAGCATTGCAGTGGATAAATAGAGCATGGCTATATACTTTTTTTATCTGAGCCTGCACTCCATTGATTGGACCAGACATTACAGGTGCACCATCATAGGTCTGAGCAACAAGTTTTGCACCAATATCAAGTTCGTCAATTACTTGTAAAACCACTTTTGTAATTGCATCAGCACGTTCTTCACACTCTCCGTTTTCCTTAACGTAACGAACTATTGACGAAAGTTGTGCTTTTCGAGAGATGTCTGTAGTTTCGTCAAATTGCACTGCGACAAACTGGGTTTCCTGAATCTCTCTTTAAATCTCTCTTATCAATACATTACTTACTGCTTCAATTAAATCATTTTGAATAGTTGCAGAAGTTCCCTTAAAAACTGTTGAAGTTTCCAAAAATTGTTTAAATGGTTGATTGTATTTAGCTGTATATTCACATAAGTCTTTAAAATTGCCTTTATTTAAGGATAGATTGGATTCGTCGTGACCTCTGAATGGTAACTCATGAACAGCCAAAAAAAAATTGCATCAATTAAAACTTCAAAAGCACTTCTATTTTTTGACACATTTTCATTAAAACATTGTGCAGACATTTTTTTTGATGATCAAATAAATACTCTATTCTAGTTTTTCCAAAAGTATTCAATGACAGAGCATTTGTTATGTGTGAAATGGAAAGTTCGTGCTTTGGGATCTTCTCATGCAAATGGTTCAGATCACTATAACCAATAGTGGTCCACACTTTTTCTTTTTCATTGGTTTGAAAAATTAAACACGGCCAACAAAATAATTTATTTTTCTTAACCGACCCCGTCAACCAATCATGTTGTTTATACAAATCGAAATTAAACTTTCTCGTATAATCCTTTCCACTTTTTTTGAACGTCGATTTTAAATTTTCTAAATTCGGTGTAGGTCTACCGGCATCAATGATTGTTTTTTTTTCGTCATACGTTTGTGACCTAAACGCTTTTTCTAATAAGTTATTCACACGATCTTCGACCTCACTTTCACTCATTGTTCTGATGTTATTGATATACATATTATTTTCTTCAAACAAATTAAATTTAAAAACAAAAACCCTTTGGCATACAAAATTAAAAGCACGGCACGAAACTGTAACTACTTCAAAAATAATACCTTAACGAAAACCGAAGTCCATTCATCCATAATTCACATTTGTCTTATGAAACTTGTTGTTGGTGTATTGTACCTACGCAACAGAAAACAAAACAACATCGCAGCTGTAGTGCACGGTGCACTGCTTTTTTTCGCACGAGTATCGACGTAATGCACTGTATATTTGACTTATGACGCTTTATGGAAACAGAACAGAACAGATCCAAAAGAAAAGAAAACAAGAAGACAGCCCGTGCACTGAAAACCGTCGCACGAGTTTGCTACAAGTTCATCAAAGCAAAGCGATTTTCTGAGTGTGCGTGCGGGTGACGATCGATGGGGATGAATACTGCGGAAATCTTGTAGGTATATTTAGGTAGTTTGAGGTTGGATGAATTTATTTGTTAATATCAACAGAACATGTGCACAGCAAGATTTCGTGCGAGTTCTGAACGATGAATTTTGAAAGACAAATTAGGAATGATAAATATGAATATGGCTTAGGGTGTAGGCTGTGTGATGAAGGTTTAATGGGTTGTAATTGTGATGTGCATTTTGTGTGTGGTATTAATTTATTATTATTACACAGTGTTCGATGAGGGATTTTTTTTCGTTAGATCAGTGACGAGACGCCACTGAGATGTAGCTATATAGGAACAGGAAGGTATATCTCAAAAATAAAATCTGTACGGATTAGATGATTAGTTTTAGCGTGATGCCTAAACAAGTCCACATACGAACAGACACACTTTATAACTTTTTTATATACCTACAGAAAATATATATAAAAGGTGAGGCATCTATCGGTTTCTTTTTGAATCATATGCTATTTTGAAACTAACGCACTTTGCAGAAACACAGTATCAATATCAACAATGGTTTTTGGGTTACAAAATTAACCAACTCATAATATTTGAACAACTCTGGAAAATATTGCAAAGTTACTTTCTAAATACACCGTTACCAAGATCAGCAACGGAAACAGAAGAAAGGACAGATTTTTTTTTTCTTCAGCCACAGAATTTAGCGACAGAAAATTGCGGTCTGCCAAACTCCATCGAAGAAAACTTTACCTTTCATCATTTGCGCTAGAGATGATATTTTTCATATAACGATTTGCCAGAACAAATCTATCAAAAGTCTAAAATTAATATGTAGGTTAGGTTAGTTTAGGTTGAGTAGGGTGTGAGTTCATCACATTGGACTAGGCACCATATTGTGCCCATCGCCATCCCTGGGGAACCTTAACGGTCAAAAAACCTAAACCACTTTGCCCAAACAATAAATTTCCATACAAAACTTAAAAATTGTTTGATGATGAAGGACTCTAGCGCCTTTAGCGCAGCCTGACTATCAATGTAGATAGCGGTTCTTGTTGGATTGATCCCATATCAAGTAGATCCGCAGCTTTGAGCACGACCAGAGCCTCTACCTGACACGGGTAGGACTATATATCTAGAGGTCAAATTGAAAATAAGGTAAGTAAAATAGGAATTGATGCTTCCATATTGTTTTGCAAACTCTTTTAAATATGTAATTTTATACATCAAATTAAAATAGTCATAAAAGAACACACATACACAATAACCAATTCAAAGTCAAATGCCGTAGACGGGCGTTAGGCAATAACGTACAAGGAAGTTCGTCATTTTGAAGATTTTTGTATGGAAGGTGCCACGCCGCTTTGTCCAATTTTGACCAATTTTTACAGGAATACCTAAGACCACCTGTAAATTTTAGCTCAGTCCAGTCGGTAGTCTTCGAGATATACGATTTTGAATTTAAATTTTTAATTTTGAAAGTAATTAAAAGTTGAATTGAGTTGAGTTTGTTTATATTTTTTTCATAGTACATACATATTTTCAAAGGTGACCGGGTTTGCAGTGCGAAGTCACTAAGTGAGAAAAAGGAAAGGTTACTAGTGCATATTAAAGAACCATTCACATGAGAGCGAATGAACGAATTGATGAAATGCGAACAAAACTCTAAACAGAAAATTTCACATTTTACTATTTAAAAAGTAGGTTAATTAATTATCCAATCAAAAAATTTTAAATGCCGACCGTCCTTTTTGAAATCGAATCGAAACGCCCTAAATTTTAAGAATTTCAGTCGGCAAATTTAGCGATGCCGACCGTCCTTTTTAAAGTTAAAACTCGGTAAATTTAAAGGAGTTCAGTCGGCAAATTCACCGATGCCGACAGTCCTTTTTAATATCGAAACTCAAAAAATGTAGGGACATAAAGATAAACAAATATAATTTGGGATTTCCGAAAGGTGAAACCTTTGAAAATGCCGACTTACATTTACATGTTTGAAAACCTGCCTAATGAAAATCCAAACTCAATTCTTTTTTTTTAACATTTAGTTCTATGCTAATTTTCGAAAATTGCTCGTTGTTTCCGATTGTTTTTTTAATTGCTCAATTTGATAAATGTAGCTTCCTTGATTTGCCGACTGCTGAAAAGCGCTACACCCCTGCGTATGCGCCGAAACCCTAGAACATCTACGCGCTTAAGATCTGAGCAACTGATTATAAGTCGCACAGGGGAATTGTGGATAAGGATCTCGGACTATTTGCTTACAAACTTGAATAACCTATAAAGAATTGAACCAAAATCACTACCAGCTTCGTTTTTGCTTCAAGTGGAACATATAGAGTCTTTGAATCCCCCCGAGGTACACAGAAGTAGAGAAAGATCCCTTCTCAGGTGGCACGCACAATTGGAGAGCAACCTCAACCGACTTGGTGTGCGAAACTGCTATGGACCGAGCTGGCTGTAGGGCTATGTTGGCTCGTCAATAAATCGAAAATATATTAAAAAAAATTGGGTTGACATGATGGCCGTAGTCATTTGAATAAAAGTAACAATCGTGGAAAAAAACCAAACAGATGATTACCCCCCTCTAGATGGGATGGTACAACGCAGATGCAGCGTAGAAAGTTTCGAATTGGAAGACCTAATGATAAGTTATTTGCTCTTCCGTGCATCATCCTTGCCTGCAAATCCGTGAGCACTCGGCTTATAGTCATCTGCCGTTCACTGTTTAGTCCAGCTAAGGGGAACTACGAATCGAAATGTACGAGACGACAAAGTAGACCGAATGTACGTTCAAAACACCAAGCCCACAAACCACATATAATAGACCGTCGACTCCTTTCATAAAACGGACTTTGCCTACAAGCTGTGTGGTAGGCATAGGATTATTTATGTATTGGGCCATCTAATTATATATTGTTTTTGACCAAGTCATTGTGAATCTGGAGTCTGGACAATTACAAGCAACGTTCCCGGGATCGCTGAGAATGGATAGCTGCGATATCTCAGACAGAAACCCTTCATTCAAATTGATTTTTACTAATGCAAGCCAGTTTATGCTCCTAAATACTTTCCAATGCTGTATACTGAAGTTTAGGTGTCCAACATCACACATTTTTATGGAAGATACTAAAGGCATGATACTGAAAGGAAATTGTAATTACCTACGTGTGACCTATCTGGAATGGGAATGCTGTCAACTTTAAAATTGCTTAAGGCACTAAGCTGTCAAACATGATAAAAACATTACCTCTCTGTGTCCCGAACATCTTCCTTTAATAAAATATAAACGGTACCAGTATTTCAAATCGTACACTCACCCGCAAACTGGTATCCAATCGCTGTTCATGTTTCGTGACTCGTGCTGGAAAATAATTTCCACGTGACCTGCATCAAATGGCAAATCCAGCGGCTCCCTCATATTGTCATTGGATCGATTCGATTGAAACAGCCATGTCTGAACAACTCTCGATGCCAAAATATAATCAGTGTCCTTAGAATCGCTGAAATTCGAATAAATAAAATAAAAATATGTAGATGCGACTATGTAAATATGTGTGTCAATATTCATGGATTAAATTCTCCTATCAAATATATCACATCAGAATCAAAATGCATTCAACGTATATTAGGGACATGTCATCGCTAGATACTACTAGGTGGAACTGCTACTGCAATAAATTTAATTGCATACACATCCTGCTGTCAATGCTATTTAAAATTTGCACCGAAGCAAATAGGGAATTAAGGCTCTGCTGTTTTGTTGGACTTGGACTGAATTGAATCGCTCGTGCAACTGTCGGCCGCGAAAGAACGTGCGTTACGCTGCGGTGGGCACTTTAATCAGTTCTATTGGGATTTAGTGTCGGACAGACAAAGAGTTTTTAATTGGATTTGTTGGGAAAAATTTACTTCTACTACCACGACGAGTGTTTCTAAAGTTTGACGCTTGCAATTTTAATGAAGATAATCGCATCATAGTTGTATAATAATTACCACACAAAGCAGGACAACACAAACCCGCAGCCCACCTCTACAAAAACATTCCGACAGAGATGTCCGATGCAGACGATTTTTAAGTTCCAACTAGGGTGGCAGAGTGTGCTGTCATTGTCATTAGAAATATTATGGTAGCGCAGTTGGGGATTAGTTTCTCTCAAAATGACTTCTGAAAATAACAGCGAAGGGATGATGCTGAAGCTGAGGATAGGTAAAACTTACCTGCCACGTGAATAGTAGGTTTTGGGAAGAAAACTTTTCAAGTTTTTGTATGATATCACGGCGGCGAATAATGTCGAGTTGGTCATTATATTGAGTAGCCGCTTGGAGAGGGCAATGTCCATATAAAGTTGGTCGGAAAAAAGGTTATCACTGTAAAGAAAGAGGAAAAAAATAAAATTGAGTTAAAAATAACTGTGGAAAACTTAATTGACTTGTTTACTTTAAATGCGCAAGAATATTGTAAAAGCTAATTTTAGTAAAGGGTCTGCATTAACGGTGACGGTTTTTTTGTAACTTTCTCGTACGTAATAAAAGACAGATATTGTTTTCGGTGATCTTGATTCATGATGATAAACTTTACTATAAAAGTCATACTAAAATTATTGGGTCTAGTAATTCTGCCCATCTATCCCCAGCCCATCTGCGTTTGTTCGATTAATTATCGACTCGGGTCGGGCAGTTTCTTGTTATATAAAACAAAGTGGAATAAACGGTTTCCCTATGCCGCCCGTAATTTCCAACCGATTTTGTTGATTTTTTTTAAATGTCGGTAATTACGGTGATTGGGTGATATGCTAAACAAATTCAAAATCGGACAAAGGGGCGTGGCACCTCCCATACAAAATCGTATATTTCGAAAACCACCAAATAGATTGAGATCAAACTTACAGATAATCTTAGGTATTGGCCGTAGTGAGCTCCTGTGAAGATTAATCAAAATCGGACATAGGGGCGTGGTACCGCTCATAAAAAAATACTCAAAATCGTATATTTCGAAAACCACCGAATCGATTAGGATCAGTCTTACAGATAATCTTAGATATTGGGCCTAGAGTGCTTTTGTGAAAATTTGCAAAGTTGGATAAAAGGGCGTGGCACCTCTAATACAAAAAAAAATAAAAAAATATTGTCGCCCGAAAATAAATAAAATAAAATAAAAAATAGAAAAAATTAAAAAAGCAACAAAAGGCCTGGCGAAGCTGGCGGGGGTTCAGCTAGTTTACATAAGTATGTTGTATGTAGATATACAGTAGTGGGAATTCCCATAAAAACACTATAGTATTTTATACATATTGTATTGTAAATACTACAGACCTGGGAACACTTTTATTTTTTGGATGGTCAATCATCTGTAAGACCAAATTGGTAAACCTTTATGTTTTTAACTTTCCAAATCAGTCCATATCATTAAAATTCTACTTTTTGCATAGACATCTTCGAAAAAAGTAAATTTTAAGAGGAAATTCCCTAAAAACAGTCAAAGTAAAGTATTTTTTATCAAAATTGGTCAGAAGTTTTTTTATCAACGCTGGTACGAAATAAATTGTTGTACTTAATGGGTTAAGGAAAGTTTTGTATCATTCAAATGGAATTTAAATGACCTTTCCATTGATGCCAAAATTTACATGAAGTAAGTTCAAATTATGAGCAGAATTAACTTTAGTTTTGTCAAAATACTTATGCCGGCCACTGTATGTATACATATGCGGGCTTGGCGGGTTTCCCAAAAGTAGATTCTGACCTTCAAAATTTCGTGCAAAATAGTAGAAAACAGTTTATTTCACGTATTGTCACGTAAAATCTAATATAATTCTTTAAAAATAAAAGCCATCAGTTTTCTTAATATACGGAAAAACGGCTTCCAATTCTGGCGTAAGCGTAACATATTTTTTTAATTTTTCGATTTTTCGGCATCTCGGAGTAGGCAGGTGTGTCTCTCTTTACCTGGTTGTTTCTGTGACACATGACATTTGCAATTTTCGCGCGCTTATACTAAAGGTGCCAGTACACGATATGTAGCACGCCTCATATAAATGTGGCTCTGACGTCAACAGAGAGTGCACAAAGAGAGTTTGTACACGGCATGTACCCATTGGGACCATTCGCTCATTCGCTGACGTCAAAATGACATATATACGAGGCGTGCTACATATCGTGTAGGTACCAGCACCTTAACTGAAGTTGTCTACGGCAGCTTAGATCTGCTATCAGTGTTCTTATACGTTTTTTAATTAAAAAAATCTTCAAACGTAGTGAAAAAAGGACTAAAAAAAATTCTTGAAAGAATTCATTCATTCATTCATTTTCAATGGTCCGCTTGTCAATTAAGTGGGTCGCGGGTGTAGGTTGCTCAAGTGGACCCTCCATAGCTCTCGATCCTCCGCCATCGACTCCAAATCATCAAGGGCAATCCCCATACGGGTAGAGGAGAGATTATGAATTTGATCTAACCATCTCATCCTGGGTCTACCTAGGGGACGCCTGCCCGATGGTACGGATTCCATAGTACGTCGTGGGATCCTGGTCGGGGACATACGTTTAATATGACCAAACCACCGAAGCATGGACCGCTCCGTCCGGAGAAGTAGCTGCTCGACATTGAGTTCCTCACGTATTCTAGTATTTCTAATGCGATCTCTACGGGTCACACCAGAAATACAACGGAGAAATCTCATTTCGGCAGCCTGTATTCGCGATCTTATTCTTTCGGTCATTACCCAAACCTCATGACCATAGGTAAGAGTTGGAACAAACACCGAATTAAAGACTGACAACTTAGCTTTGACACCAAGCTCAGTCCTCCTGATAACAGAATGACCAAGCTGTCTCAAAATCGATCCAGCCTGACCAATCCTACAGGAAAACTCGGCATTGCTCCTTCCATCACTCGTGAATAAGACCCCGAGATACTTAAACTTCTCCACCTGTTTCAATGGGACTCCACTAACATGCAGAGTGCATTGAACAGGCGTTCTAGAGACGACCATCACTTCAGATTTGTTCACATTTACCTTCATCTCAGCTTCAACACAAACGGTTACAAACCGATCGAGTGCGCGCTGAAGTTCAGTCTGAGAGGACCCCAGGATGAAAGAATTAAATTCCGATTTTTTATCAAAAAGCGGGACAATGGTTGTGGTGGCGGGTGGAGGGTTTTTAGGTAAAAAAGAGGGTAAAACCCGCCAAAAGCGGGTGAAATGGTCACATTAATAAAACCCAATAGTGGAACTTCTTTCTTTATATACTAAGTCCCAAATGAACTTACTCCCAACCTCCAAATCCAACAGTGGCCAACAGTGGGGCAGCATGCCCCCCATCAGACATGAAGCGACCATATATTAAAGGGAATCATTGCTTCCGTAAGAATTAAAAAAATTCATAACAAAGCATTTAAAAAAAATCATTATAAATCATATAAATAAAACACTTTCTTCCCCTAAACATACTCGAAAGCGTTATTGAAAATGAAGAAGATTTGGACACTGAACACTGAAACTATTGCGCCTCCGCACACGAGATTAATTCTACCGGCAGAAAACCGTTTTTATACCATACTTCGAGCGCACACGGGATGATTTCTGCCGGCAGAAAAATTATATATATGAACCCCTTTTCATTGTGTAGTATTATTTTTATAATTGAAATATTTTGAAAGTTGTGTATGTATTAGTTTTATGCCTTGTTCAACCGCTCAAACTCGGCAGAACATTTATTTCCCCTCAGTTTAGTCCCCTCGTCTACAAAATCGGTTTTATGCCGGCAGAATTAGTCTCGTATGCGGAGGCCCATTTAAATTGATTGTTCTTCTCTATTTTGTCAATGAGTTTTTTCACAATTCTTCAATCACAGTCCAGCGATGTTAAATATTGTCTAAATCAAGTTAAGAAATACAAAAACAGTATTTCTAATCTACTTGAATCATCACATTTCGATTCTTTTGGACAAAATTTAATGAAAACGAGAATTTGGCCAATTTCAATAGCAATAGCCGTTCTGAAATCAACCTTTCAACAAAGGAACAATTTAAAGATCTTTTTACAACAATTATCGACCAAGTAATCAACAAAATCGATATTCGGTTAAGTTTCTTGTCATGTTTTGAATTTTTGAAACTTTTGGACACAGCATTATATGAACATTTTAAAACCAATTTTCCTGTTAACTTGCTCAATAATTACGGAAATCATACTCGGGATATTTTTACATCCCAGCGTTGAAAACAGAACCTAAGTTGATTTTCGATGACGAGAGTTTTACGTCAAAAACTAATCTTAAAGAAATATTAAGATTTTTAATCAGTCCCTACTGATTTCGATAAAAGTCTGGCTTAAGCTTTGTAAACTACTTTCCCCCTGATCATTTTCGTGGCTTAAAAGAATAAAAAATTACTTACGGAATAAATGTGGACAAGAAAGGTTGTTAAATTTCACTGTACACATATTGAAGGTAATTATGTATATTGCGCATCTGCAAGATGGCGACATATGTGACCCTGACAATAATATATAATATAGAAATAATATGCTCACTCGGAAGATATTACCTGTAATATGTCTAAAGAACGCATTCATTCAACATAACGACAACATTTTGATTTAATTTTTTTTGTAGAGAAAAAAGACGTAAAATAGGTACTTTGACAAAACTTAAATAAAATGTTGGCCGATATTTTTTTGATTTCCTTGGTTTACCGTCGTACAAACATTTATATACATACCTACATAATATATGTCTTTATTCTACAGTTTTTTTTGTCAAGCCAATTTCGTATAGATATGTTTTTAATTTTTACAAAAGACAGAATTGCTGATTAACATAATCTACACAATAAAATAAAAGATATGTAAAATCATTGCATATTAATAGGGTAGGTACATGTACCCACACAATAGAGTGAAAGCAAAGAAAGCATTGCATAATTAAAAAATGTGCACGACTGGGTCACACTTAACTTTCTCGTTTGTTGCGAATCTCGCAGAATCTCAGAGTCTTTTCAGCAAATTTTACGTTCAAAATCATACGCACTCAAGATGTACTCAGATAACTGAGCACTTGTTAATTAACAACGTAATACATACCTACTACATAAACATACGTATTAACTTCAACATTTACTTTAAATTTCACTTGAATTTCGATGTATTTTGAATTATATTGGCACTGAAGTTTTGGGCTTTGCAAAAATATACCATGTGTGAATAAAGATCGGGATTTGGGTAGTCATTTTTGAGAAATATTCATAAAAAGGCAATATTCGAGTTTTCTGAGAAAAACTAAGTACGTGATCATGTTTAGAATGATTATGTTGCCGTAAATATGTATTTTGATCAAAATCGTTAGAGCTGTTTTTTGTAAAATTATGTTGACAAATGTTACAATTTGGATTCGAAAAGCACTGTCATTAAACTGTTTAGCTGAAAAATGAGTACGACATATTCTTCAGGTTATAAACATTACCTAGCAGTTATACTTTTAATCAAATCGAAAATGGCGTTATCGAGATATGTGTAGTTTTAAAAGTACCGTTTTTAGCGATTGGGGTGGAAATCGAAGGACGCATTCATGGTTAAAAAAAAACTGTTTTTCAACTGTTTAGCTCAAAACTGAGCAAATGGTATTACTATGGATTTAAGTATTACCTGACAGTAAAATTTTGATCATAATCGAAAATGGGGTTTTCGAGATATGAGCAGTTTTTTAAAGTACTATTATTAAGGATTTGGGTGGTTATCAAAAGACGCAGTCTTTTTAGAGAAAAACTGAGTTTACTATCAGGTTGAGAATGACAATAGTACATAAAAAATATTTTTTTTTTTAAATCGATTTTACCGTTTTCGAGAAAAAGCCAATTTTCAAAACTGTCGTTGCTGGACTTTTTAGCGACAAACTGGGTATGCAGTCATGTTAAGCATGCCTACATTAACTCAACGATTAATTTTGGTTCAAATCGTTAGAGCCGTTTTCGAAAAAATCTAAATTTAGGCATATTTCGTAAAATTTTTATATGGGAGGTACCGTTAATATTAGGGCTAGCATAAAAAAAAACCGTCCCGAGCGGGAAGCCCAAAAACTCTAAATACGAAGTTTGAAGCAAACCCGTCCAAGCGTTTAGATTCTCCAGGGGTGGGACAGACAGACATACGGACGGACAGAATTGCGGGACCCACTTTTTTGAGTTCCCCTAGCATCGTAGATAATATCAGAATTGATCAAAATCTCGAGTTCGAAATTTTGTACGATAAAAATACTGCCGTCGTAAGAAGAAAGGGCGCATCTCCATTTTAGTAGTTTTGAGATAAATGCAATTTAATGTTTTTGGTTTTCGCGCCTTCAAATTAAATGGTTTTGAAAATTTAAAAAAACGATTTCTTAATAAAAAAAAATTATGTAATTTTATCGTGCCCGTAAGTTTCACTAATTTTGGCGGTTACTTTGAGAAAATGGACATGCGACTTTTTTTCTTAGTATAAGTTCAAAAAAATAGCTGGAAGTTTTGACAAAACTGAGTTTTTGCAAGAAGTTCATAAACTTTTTTTAATGTTTTTGAAGAAGAAATTGAAATAAATTATTTCATTGAGTTAAATTAGGTTAGGTTAGATGGTATTCCTAAAAGGATGCACTTAGACAATATTAATAGGGAAGGGGAAAGTCGATAGAAAAATGTATGGGCCTGATATTGCAAATGGGAACTCTATTGCTATCCGTTTCTTTAGAGAGAAAAATCTGTGTATCTTACCTCGTAAAGAGGCCTTGGTGGTGTGGTAACTGAAGCAGTTAACTCAATAGGTTAAAATTAATAAAGTTACTACTTCTTGGTATGCGGTTTGTCTTTAGGGAAGTACGGAGGGTGACCGTAATAGTCTGCCCCTGCCTATTGCTATTCGCAAGAAGAGAAACTGGTGCGTAGTAAAAATGGGTGAACGAATAAATCATATTTGCTGCTTGACACCGAAAGTCTTTGTGACAGATTGTGTTCCAGTAAAAGAGGAAGGCCCTTATTGTGAGTGTCGATTGTTAATCTTTGATCGACAACTGCCGATAGATCGAGAACTGTGATTGTCGATCGCTGATCGCAATCCACCCTACTGCTTGGTACAGAAAAGTGGGTTGCGGTTTGTCTTCGGGGAAAAAGACGGAGGGTTACCGAAACAATCTAACCTCCGCCTACGTTTGTCTCAAGATGAAGCTGACTGATGTAATCAGTTCCTCCAGCTGGCAGTTAGTCTTCAGGGAAGGCAAAAAGGTTACCGAAGCAGTCTAACCCCGCGTTAGTAGCCTCTGACAGTCCACTTCTTAGGAGGGTGGCAGGCACAGGTCAAAGAAGGGTATTTGGAGTAGTCTGCTCTACAGTTTGACGTCGAAAGAGTGGCGGTTTGCCTTGCCAAAAAGATGGAGGGTAACCGTCAGTCGGTTTTTAGGTAAATCTGAAATTTTCCGATATTCCCTATCCCTTTGTTTAAAACGAGGACAATAAGTTGCTCTTACCATTCACTTCAAAGATTTCGTCAAACTACAAATTTCACGCAGAAGCGCAATATAAAATCCCTTCAAATCGTGAGATCTTGTTTAACGTGCCTCTTTGTATACAGCTCTTGCACATGACAATTAAGTAGCAAAAAAGGCACATTAACCGACAAAAATCGTATGACACTAAGCAAAAAAGTCACATAAGCAGAAAATGTAGGCAAATGGGCCTTTTTAACGTAGTAAATGGCAGATACGCCTTTATAACTTAGCAATAGAGCTAAGCATGGTAGATGTGCCCATTTGGATTGCTGATTTTAAGCCATTTGCTGTTGGAAATGTGCCCTTTAAGCTTCGCACAAAAATAAGGCACTGTTTAACGATTCAAAATATGCCGCTAACTTAATTTTTGAATTTTGTCATTTGTGCCCTTTTTTTTTAGGACGGCAGAATATGTTTCTCTTACTACGTATACGAGAAAGTTAAAAAAATTTATTTGTGTGATTATCTAAAGGAAATTATTGTAATTTTTAGGACGTTTCTCATTTCAGTGAGTCTGATAGATTGTAATTCAATGCGATTGAATTTAGTTATGAAACAGAAAGGCATATTAGGTATACCGCGTCGAACGAATCTTCCGGGTAAATGAGGAGAGATGGCGTGATCGAAATTTAAAAAAAATATAACTTGACATCTTTTTGAAAAAAAAAAAATGAATCGCAAACGACGATTCGATTAGGTGGATGTTTTACGGAGATTCATTTAAAATTGCATTTATCTTTTAAAATTGTTGCATATTTAACTTTTCGGTAAAATGCGGTAAAATGTTTAGCCGCTTAAACCTTGTTTTTGGGTACACAATGCTCATCACTGTCCGACATATCAACATCATCATGAGCATCTAAGCAGATTTACATAAATCCTATCCTTCGCATACATATTACCCTTATACATTCTCTATGTCAGCGCATATACTTACCAATTCATTCCTTACTTTATACCACCCAACTTTTCATTGATTTAATATTTGTTTCAATTCTTTGGTACATACATGTCGTCTACAGTGCAGCTGTATGAAAACCTTAAGGGTGCACATGCACATACAAAATAAAATATTCTTCTCTACGCATTTGAAGTTTCTAAATGAAAATCTCTTCAAGAACTTTACAACTTATACGAGTAGTTGTCTAACGATAACTTCCAAGAGTGGCAGAAATCACTTCACTTATAAAATTTATCTGGCTCCAGTATGAAAATTTCATAGCAGTGTTGCAAATGCAAATGGAATTACACAAAAGTGAAATGAAAATCTCAAGGAAGCGAAACCGAGAGAACTCCTTTAAGATAGGAAACACAACTTTACACCCAATTGCAAAATATTTATGTGGAGGGGATAGGGAAGGGATATAGACAACACGCGTTATTGCCACATATTTCCATGTTATGCTACCTCCGCCTTCGGTGAGAATAAAAGGAATACACTAAACAGAGTTATTTATGGAAGGACGTCTTCCCGGCATCTACGGTTTGGTACCTACGTTATCTTAGTGATATGTGAATTTCAAGCCCCAAGGTTACGTTCCCTCTCGTATCGAACAAATGTTTCAATAAACGCAAATGCGAGTGCTTTCTTAACAGTCTGACAGGATACGAATACGAGTAGGTATGTGTATCAGCATATAGGGACAGGGTGAAATAAGGAACATATTTGGTAGCAAGCGGGAAGGATTCCTTGTGAATTATGCATTCATGGTAAAAATAGATTTAAATGCAACTGAGTTCAATGATATATAACAGTAGATTCGAATCTTAAGGGCAAGATGGAAAGGAGTTCCATTTTTATGGATCTGCGGCAAAATGGATGCAGAAATTCACTGTATGAAAATTCGATTTATTCTGAATAGAATTTCTTTAGACTGGAAAAAATTTATTTCCAAAAAAATAAAAATCTGATTTAGCAGGATTACTATAAATTTATGGACGTTTCAGATCCAGGCGAAGGCATTACAATCAACTTTCTGAATCTGATCGAAGTGTAATAGGGAGTATGCTGAATATGCGAGTATTTAACGTCATGACTGGCATTGGCATTCAATAAATTGCTCGTTTTGTTTAATTTTGTTGAGACAACTTCGGCATGAATATTATATATAAATGAAGATTGGCGCAGAAAAATTGATTACCCAGTACCTGAGTGAGTACCTAATTACTTGACAGATCAAATTTACAGGCGCTGGCGGACAGGAGTCGCCAACCTTTGCCCATTCTACAAGTAGGTATTGCATTTGTTCTGAACTAATCCAAATTATTCTTCGAAATGCGACATATGAGCACCTTACTAGACAGACAATGAAACTCACAAACCACAACAAAACTGGCTTTACATGCTTGTATACTCACTTTTGGTTTTGTTATACTCACCAAATATTAGACCCAAGCGTGTACAGTATTATTTTATACTGGCTCGCATGGCAAACATTTTGCATGACTTTTATGCAGTGGATGGTATCAAAGCATCGGCCAGGCGGATAACACTTTTACTTTTTTTTGTTATATTAAGGGTGGGTCTCCCTCAGCTACGAACCAGCGTTGCCGAAGTGGCACAATTGTGCCATTTTGGCACCCTACAGTCCGATTGGCACCTTGGCACCTTCAGTTCTCATTTGGCACCTTATGAGCTTGATACAATTTAATACATAATATTTAAAAAAAGCATTTCTTAAAATGTTTAAAATTGATTGAGAGTGCAAGTCATTTTCTCTTTCATCTTCGAACACTTATTTCATATTCACTGAACTGAATCATTTTTAGCAACATAGAGCGCAGCCCTTGTGTATGAAATCTAGATATAGCATTCTCGAAAACGAGGTAAGGTGTCAGCGCTTCACTCAGTGGCTCAATTTTAAACCTAACTCTTATAGCGAATTCACAATGCTGCTTTGCTGCGTGCGTGCGTTGACAGATAGAGTAGAACCAATGCTTTCATATTATGGTGCAAGCCAAAATGCGGCTTCATGCTTCGGGTCGCGTTTAGATCGTAAATATCGTTAAGGTTAAAGGCAGCGCACAAGTAGAGCAACTTTCTACTTTCAGTGGGGGTTGGACTGCTTTGACATTTCATTTTCGGCTTGGTTTGTTCGATTTGATAATATTTAAAGTGTTAGAGCATATGCCGTTCATTGTTTGAGTTGCATGGATTCACTTAGGTATATACGTACTCGCTTTTAGTAGCCTGAGGTTTTTTCAATACAAATAATCGTAATGATACTAATGCGAAATTATGTGTTTCTTGTGTTTTTAAATATCTCTCTGCCGTTGAAGGGCTGGTGGCACCCAGTTGGCACCTTTGGTCACCGTCAATGGCACCTAAGAAAATTCTTTTGCGGCAACGCTGCTACGAACTCCGTGCTCAAGTAAACGTGTTTCCATGTATTAGTGCACAGAATTTAAAATAGACGAGCACACCCTCCCTTATCAAGATCACAATTGTGACTGCAGAGTGCAGACTCGCTCAGCTCAATTAATAAAAAATAATACAAAATTGTCTGCACAACAAAATAAATCAAAACAACCAAAGGGAAGGGAAAGGGACAAGCTGTGCTTGCTGTTGCTGTTGCTCCTGTTGCTGCAAACGTTGTTTATCTAATACACTGAAACCAAAAGTGTGTGTGATATAGAATTTCCTAACGCACACTTCTGAATATGGCGTTCGTCATAGCGTCGTACAATCGCATTCGTAAGCACAAATCGAAATAGGTACATAAAAATAATATGAATATCCAAAATCCATATTATACAAATTTTCATTCTTCTTTTTTGGCTTTTATTTGTTGATATTCTATGCTGGCTGTTTATAAAAACCTGTTAGGGCTAGTTTGTTATTATTGCTTTGTTTTGTGGGTTTGAGTTCCTTTTTATTATGTTATATATTTAATTTATATAGGACATAAATCCTATCTAAAAACAAACGGTTGCAGCCCTGCTCGCACCATTTACGGATGTAGGTATTATCTAATTTAATAAAAAGTTTGTCCTGACTGATTGGGGACGCCTAGCCCAAATGGTAAGAGCAACTCAAAGTTTCATCATAGTTTATATATCCGATTGATGGATGTATATACATGTATGTCCTATATGTACCTACATATATTGTAGATACTACTCCCAAATATTGTTTAAAAAAATTAATAATAGTTTTTGGCTTTTTTGGTATTTTTTTTTTAAATTATCCCCCTGCTCACTTTAGGAGAGAAAAATTACTTATGTTATTATCTTCACTCTACAGAGATATGGATATAATGAGATCAATTTTGTAGATATACAGCAGCATCATGCGAAAAAAAAAATAACATGAACAAGCCGGGTGTGAATGCCATGCTAGTACCTACGTAGATAGATATTGAGTACCTATGTACTATCATTTTAAGTATTTTAAACACTGTGAAGTCGGTAGGCATTGAAAAGGTTGGGTAATCCCTAAAAATATTTTTTAGAGGAGCTCCAAAGCTGCACCTAATCTAGGGCCGCCTTACAAACCAACCACATGCGGCATGAAATACAAAAATAGCATCCTGTAGAACACTATTTTTATATCGTGAATGAGTTACCTGGACAACGTTTAAAGTGCAACAAAACATTACCCAGTTCTAGATATGTACTAATTTGCCTTCAAATTTTGTAATAACAAACAATGAGTTTGCCCACAGGAACACATTTTATTGTTGTCTTTAGAATTTTTAACCTCAACACAAATTAGCAATTCTTCTCCAGACTGGTCATGCAAAACATTGACCAATCATTATGATTTATGAATAGATTACCATTTCAATATCACCAATAAAAGCGGATGTTGTGTATATATACTTATATGTACTACACACAATAATTTTCAAAATATTAAAACATACAACCACTAATCTATTTTGAAAAGTTCGGCCGAAAATAGGGAACAGCAAAGCAACCAACCCCTTTCCTCAGACAGTAGGAAAGGGGTTGGTTGTTACGATGACCCAAAATTGCATTTAGGTAGTTTGATTTGAACTCAACTCATAATAAAAAAAAATCATCATTCACCTCCCATCTCCCACTCCCATACATATTCTCAAATCTTCTCAAGCCCTCAATCCATATCAATCATCATTCATCATCCCTTAAAAATATTCCGCTCTCAATATAATTTTTCATTTTGATTTGATTTCCCTATCATATTCATAATTATGTTATGTACGTGTACTGTTTTGTAGGCAACGTCTACGATGATATTTATCCAATCTGCCTCTATGCCTCACAATGCTCGATTGACTTCAAACAACAACAATAATATTATTAAGTAATTAGTATGTATCTATCGGAAAACCAAAAAAAGGATCCAAACTTGTTTTCTCCATATCCCAGTGGCAACGAATGCGGCAAAACAACAATCTGCAAATTACAGACTCTCGCGAGAGAGCAAAATTATAGAGAAAACGATTAGCGCTGTGTCGGATATTTTGTGAACTACATTGCATATGTGGGCGTGAGTTCTGAAACAAAAATGAAACTGCTGTTAAATTGTTAACTTTTCAAAATGCAATTTTAACTATTTTATGAACCAAATCTTTAATTTGAATTCAATGAACGGATACATAAATGTTTGAATGTTATTCTGTTTTGAAAAGCTGACAAAAATAAGTTCTGGTTGCTCTACAAACACTGTTTCCTTTTGGTCACCTTAATTTGCAGATTATAATAGTTAAACTCAAAAAATCAAAATTCGAAGACGGTCACTAACTAATTTAACCCATTAACTATAAAATAAAATCAGAAAAAAAATAAAAAAGTTCCATTTAGATATTGCCCCACCGGGGCGAAAAAAAAAACACCCAAAAAATGACGTTTTTGGGACTTTATGGTACATAAAAGTCAAAAAATAAAAATTCTAAGACGGTCACTAACAGCGTCTATTTATTTACTGTCGAAAGCCGTTTACTGCAATCAATTATCTCTAAAGCCCTGCAAGCCCCATCGGGGCGAAAAATCATATACCCTCGAACACCCAGCCTTAATATTCGACTTTTAAAATGAGAAATTTTTTTTAGAAAGTTTAATTTTTCTGTTTGTTATTACCTATTGACAATTGGAGACTTCGCTCCGGTAGTTGAAATAATCTACAAGAATAATGAGGAAGCACAATTCTTCAAGAAATCAAGAATGACATGAAACTCAGCGTCAAGATTCAAGAATTTCCCAAATTATGGAATCATTCAAAAATATGCTCCCTTAACTCGCTAAAGTCATAATGAGCTGATGAAGAAACTATACGGAAGAAATTTAGAACTCGATCGAAGTAATTTCAATATTTGCAACAAATGGGACCTCCACATCCTATGTTTCTGATAAATATGGTTATATGTAAGAAGCTTGAATATTTACGTCTCTGTAATTATTCAATCAGCTTATTTACGGATTTAGTTTGTCCATTAGTATTGGCGCTATTCTACGATACCCGGAGGCCCAGAGCTTAGCTTCAATGAGGGCCGAGGCCTGTGCTAATGTCTCTATTACATACATACATACATTAATATTCGACTTTTAAAATAAGTATTTATTTTGGCAGTTCGTTATATTTTTCGATCTATGTAGCAGTTATTTTGCGCATAGGTATTGAAAAATTTCCCAGAAAAGGATACTTCACAATGTGTGCTCTAGCGCAAATACTGAAATGTCAGTTTTTGTATAATGGAGTTTGCCATGCCGCTAGTCATCTAACGGTCATAATGGAACCGGACCAATTTGTAACGGTAAATGTCTGATAGTTGCTGGCTGTCAATGAATGCGAGTCTACTAATAAGCAATATAATTTAGATTTTAAGTCGCGCGATTTTTTAATGGCATATAAGTAGGTACCTTGGCGAGCAATTTGATTAAGATTCACTAACAGAAAAAACATTTTTATTGCGTTTTGCGTTTTAGGCTTAATTAAAAGTTTCCTTCCGAACGAGTCTTAAGTTTCCATCACTTTCTATTTCAGACAAATTAAGATTCGATGTTCAGTCGATGTTCAAATCGAAACGACGTGTATTTTTTTAGTTGTATTTAAACCTAATAGTTTCAGTAAATGTTTAGGAAACCTTCAAAAAAGGAAAATTACACTGACAATTTCTCTGGGAATTGATACAAAATCCTGCTTTGACTATAAAAACTCTTCAAATGAAGAAATTCTCAAAATCACGTTCCTGAACTTGTTAATTCTTATTTCGAAAAATAATGTTTTAAGAAAAGTATCGAAAATAACAATACTTTGTCATGAGCTTATGGACTCATACATAAGCTTGACAATGTCGGTTACTTTCCAACAATTGCACACAATTGTCTTATTATTTATGAACAGAAGTTTGACAATATGTCTAGTAGTCAGTTACAAATATTGTCATCTGTCACTTCTCGCAATTGACAATTTTTATAAGACCCTCATGATCTATTCATCGGGGAGTCTTTTATTTTTTATAATATTGTCCCAATAACCCATATCACAAAAGTAAACAAATTTAAAAATTTCTTAAGGGACATTAGAGTAGAAACACTCAACTGGCAACAGCCACCCGATTTAAATGTCATCCAAAAACCGTATAATTGTAGGCGTACTTAAAGAAAGAATAAGGAGGACGTTTCTGGACGTTATGCCTAAACTAAATGCCTGCAAAATGGGATAGAGACAGACTATACAAACATTAAAGAAGGGTTTATATTTTATCTAGAAGATGTCAATTTCATTTCAGTTTGATACAATTTTTGGTATAAAAGCTGTTCACCCCTATTCCCGCTGCGGTTTGTCGTATACGATTTTTTTTTAAATCTTGTTATCAATTTTATTTCCTTTTCTATGTGTTCACTATCATTTCAATCCTTTCGTCTCAAAAAAATTAAAAACACCGACTAAAAAACGAAGTGAAATAGGTACGAGACGTTTATGACAAACGCCAACGGGAATATGTGTGATTGTCAAAATATTTATACCAAATTGCACTGATTTACCTTTTTACGATACTCAAATCAAATTATCTGTGGAAAATATTGAAATAATATATCTAGATAGTAGATATTAATGTAGTAAAAATTCTCCGTTTGAAATTTCGTTGAATTATTTATCAAAATCAAAATATTCGAATAAATTCATTGTTAAAATAATTATGCAGGGGTGGCACCTATTTGCAAGCATCTTAGGGCACTTTGAGGAGTTTTACTTTCCGAGAACAAGTGGAGTTGAGTTTAGAAAGAGGGCCACCTGGAGCGAATTTACATGTAAATAAAATGCTTTTCTTAGCAACAATGATGTCTACGAAAAGATAAATATTTCTAAAATAAGAAAACAAACTTCCGTCACTCACCCGTAAATCCGTAAATTAAATGGCAACGTCTTAACGGCTGTCATATAAATTCGCAACGAGTTAAGTCGATCCAAGGACAACGTTTCCTCATCAAGAGTTACTGATGCACCAATACCCTCGGCGAAGACAGCCGATGTTTTGCCAACACCAGAAGACGATGAAGATAAAGTAGACCTACTGCCAGTTCCTGATGTTGATAGAAATCCGCCAACGCCACTATTATTGGACGAAGATGATGAGGACGAAGAAGAGGATGCTGACACTGATATTGAAACTGATGAAGGCAATGATGATGTGGACGATGCTATTTGTGAGGAAGACAGCGAAGAAGATGAAGCTGTTCTCATACCACCAGCTGTTTCAGAACCGGAAAAAGATAAAGACGACGACGAGGATGATGTAGAAGATGTTGATGTAGCTAATTGTGATGCTGCAATGGTCTCGCGATTAAAAGCTGCCGACTGTGTTAAGAGCTGCAATTTTTTAATTTGCTGTAATGAAAAGAGAAGATGCAATCAAAAAACATTTAATTGCTGCGAAGTAATATAAACGTCGTCGGTCGGTCGTCGTCAACTAAATGCTTTTACGGACGTTTATTTCTAAACTTATATTTATTGCAACAGCTTCCAGGTTGCAACGGTGACCATACTTTATAATCGTTGACTGATTGTCATAAATGAGTGTCTATTACAGTGTAAATCTGTTAGCTTAAGTAAGAAAAGCAAATCCTTAACAGGAAAAGTTGTTAAGATTTTTTCTAAGGGTGATCCAGATCTAGGTGCCACTTCAAGGTGGCATATTATGGTAGCATTATGAATTATTATACAGTCATGTCAAATGTCGGCATCAAAAAGTGTTCGGAGGGGTCACCTTGAAAAATTAAAAATGTTTACTTCTCTATCAAGTGCAAAGATTCAAGTTAATACGACAAACGTTTCGTCTGCTTTCGTATTTTTTTAAAAACTAAAAAATAAAGTTACAGAAAATATCCCTTATTGCATAACAATGTTAAGATAAATGTAATAGAACTGCGGAAGTGTAGGCACTTATACTTATTATTCAAAGGAAACTTTTATGAGATGCATGTGGCTTGTGAAAATAATTTTACGAAATCTTACTTACAAGAGTAGGTACCAATCTATAAATAGTCTGCGACACGAAACTCCTTCTTGTATCTACTATGCTGTATTTAAATAAAGAAGATATGTACATTGAACATTGTCTACCTAAATATGTGGTGAATAAATTACTCCAATATGGAGAATATTACTTGATTCAAATTTCCCACATATTAAAAGCTCTTCACAATTTACATTCCACATGGCGAACGCTACCACTTTCTGTGTAGTGGCACTAAATCAACTCGTAGCTAAATCTACATTGCACGTCCTACTCCTGGTCTGGAATCAACTGAAGAGTGCGGATCGGAGTGCATTCCTACCACCATATTTCCCTAAATGCCTCTCATTCAACAAATTAAGAACACCACCAATGATCAACGAAGGAGGAAAGTGCAGAAGCATTTTAGTAATTAGACAGACGCACAATGAAATGCCTTGACGGAATCCAGCAAATACACTCGCCATCTTTTCGATGATGCAGTCCATTAGTAGTATACACAATATATGAGCAGTAAAATAAATAAATAGTTTAGGCTACAAGTCCGAATAGGCTTTCGCGGTAACGTGTTACTGCCTCTTTTGCCAAACTTCAAAGAACGGTTTGTCTTGGCTACACAAGGGCCTTCCCCAGCATTCTGGGCTCTGCTCTAGATGCTATGATGAACCTCCCCCTCTTGATATTTTTATCATGGGGTGTATGCTGAAAACCATCTCTCGGTTAAAGAGGGGTGACTTTTGGTACCACGCGCATTGGAATTTAGAAGAACTTGTGCGAGACCGTGCTGGGTGTAGACAGACCAAACGACTGCGTCCGGACATCTCTAAAAGGTCCGCGTCTTTCCTTCTGTCTCTCAGGAGAGTCGACTTCAGACTGCTTGTGGGCATCCTTTCGGGCCACCAAGCTTTTGCGAAACACTTAAATGTATTGGGCTTAAGCGACACCACCGTCTATCCTGTTTGTGGAGAGGACTACAATACAGAGGAACACTTCCTCTGTAGTCGTCTTGCCTTTGCTTGGATCAGGTATGCGGATCTTTGGGGCTGACGTGGTGAGTGCCGAATATCTAAGCTATTCATCACTGAAGCTCCTTTTCATTTTTCTTCGAAAGACACGAAAACTTAGTACAGTAAATTAAGGTATCTGTTTTTTTTTTGCGATGGAAGGTGGAAACCTTGAGGCACCAATGATTCGACGTTCATTGGTAGTGGCGGATTCTTACCTAAAACCACCTCCCTTCCCGAACAGCCCGATATTTGTCTCCAGCGGAACCGGCATTACTCCGCGAGTTACGAATATGCACATTCTCCAAAATGCGACAACTCCACCACTTGATGTTGGCCGGCTTATCAACATGTACAGGTACACCACCATCAGCACTGTACAACGGCAGCATTGGGATCGGCAGCATTGGGATCGGCAGCAAAAGCTTTAATACAACTGTTGGCAGAGTGCGGTACATTGTTTTGATGCTCTGCACTTGCTTGGGCAGAAACTGCGGTACATTATGTACAAAGTTGTTTTTCGCAAAACCAAGGCCAAGCGATAATGTGTACATATCTTTTTTTTTCCTAAAACCAAGGCCAAGCGATACTGGCGCTTGGTTTCGTTGCCGGTAAAAATAGAGACACTGGGAGAGTTGGAGTTTGGTTGTGATCGAGTAATGATCTTGTTCCTAAAAGAAAAACCTATTATGTTAGATAAAAATATTATTTTATATAATAAATCGACTTATAACGCATTTTTGTTCGAGTATATTATTTTTCGTTCGGCCAGGAATTTGTAACTCGCGCGGTCGGTATAAAGCCATGTTAGATCACTCTATTATTTGAGCTATTCACTTTTCGTTGGCGCTCTAAACGCTTCAGATCGCTTAGTATTCGCACGGCCACGTTGTTTACAATAGTCCAATTGTAATTTACGATGTTATCGGGAGTGGTGGGCAAATTGATGCCGTATAACGCAATCCTCTCGGTTTCATATCGTGGGGAATGGAAGAACACGTGTTCCGCATTTTCAGAAACGGTCTCGCAATGTGGACAGTTTGGGCTAGTTTCATGTCCGCGTTTAAAGAGATATTCTCTGTAACAGCCATGACCATGACCCGTCAAGAACTGGGTCAGATAAAAATTTGTTTCGCCATGAGCTCATTTAATCCTCGTTTAACAGTACATCATGCTCGGCGCTTATGACAAAATTAATATACCATCACTCAGTTATATTTTGCCCTGGCTAAGTATAGTGGTCATCCGAAAATAGGTTAAAAAACAGAGGGAAAGTAGTACATATTTGCTCTTTGGAGCTCTGTTATAAGAATCTTTGGGTTTAAGTATCTAAGTTGATGTACAAATAGGACGCGCCGTTCTAATTTTTTAAAAATAAGTCTTCAACCTTGATGTGTAAGAAAACAAAAAACATTCCCTGCCTGTAGTCGTAGAGGTTCGTTATGAATCTTCCACATTATACTGGAAGAAAAATTGAGAGCCATAGAGATCTGTTAGGTTCATAACATTTTGGTTTTAATTATTATATCCTGAGGGTTTATTTCTAAGAACTCATGTTTTCGGAATATTTCACTAAAAGGGTCAATTTAATTAATTCCCATTTTAAGGGGTTAACATGTTGACCAACAAGTTATTGATGTGCCCCAAAGTGATGAATACATTCACTAAAATTATAAAGAGAATATTTTAAGTAGATACCTAGGTGTATGTACAAATAACGGAATGAAGAAAATCCTCCATAATATTTAAGTCTTGTGGTTGTAGTTTTAATGCTAACTTTGACCCTGTCTTCAATTTGATTTCTTGGTTTGTTTTCTCTGGGTTAAAATTGGTAAAATGGATTCATTGCTTTGTGCATTTACTTATATCAGTGAATTTTGTAACAATGTATTCTAACGAAGCAATCAAACACGGATGATTTTCGGTGAATTAGAAACACGAAAACAAAATCTACTGGACTCCACCAGATCACGCTTCTGATGACAGCCCATGGTACGTAAGTTATGTGCCATGTAGGCTATAAAAAATGTAGACTACAAAATTTTCTACGTGTAGGCAATTCAAGGTAAACAACTCACAATTGTCGACATGTCTATTGCCCATGGCAACAATTTTGACAATCCGTAAAACAAGTTTTTTTCTTTATTTGTCCTGCTAAAACTATCCTAATAAATAATTAATACAAAAACAAGTTTTGTATTTAAACTTTTAGTTCTGTAGGTCTAGGTATTGAGTTATGTATTTTAAAACAAAACAAAGCAAGTTTGTGAAGTTTACCAAAAAAATATTTAGCTGAAAACTTATTAAGATTTATCTTTATTATTATTTCAAAAAACAAAACAGAAACACGCCGTGTTATTTTTTATTAAGCTTAATAATAGGTGTTCCAAACTTTATTATTTAATAAGTATCAAAAATGAGAACTTATTCAGAGTTATCTTCATCGGAAAAATGCATTGGCCATCTTCGGCCATACGAAGTGAATACGAGTACATAGTACCTATAGATGAAGAAGCTAGATCGGTCAAATGTTAAACGGTTACTCGGCGTAGAATGCACATGCGATATCCGAAGAGCTTGAAAAAAAAACCTTCTCAATTTGATTTATATCATTAGTAAAAAATAATCTCCATTCTTTATTAAATGCATATACGCTATACCTCAACTGTTTTTTTATTTAATGGAAATCCTTCAACTATTTTCGGTAGATCAAACGAAATCCTAGAGCGATTATATGTTGATATATAAAAAGAACAACATAATAATTAAAAAAAAAATTCTAAAATATTTTATTCTGATACATTCATGAGTTTCAATACCACAAAAAATCATTAAAACACGAAATTGGAAGTCTGGATTTTCAAAACCAATTTTGGTGCTTGCAAAGTCTTTCTTTATAAAATTATTGTTAAGCAATCTTAAAAAGTGTTCCTTAACTATAATGGGTTAAAGAAGTTGTTTCATAGGTTTTTCTGATTGGAAAATTTTATTTATAATTACATTGAGCTGAGAATATAAGACAAAAAGTAAGTCTTGTTTATATCATTTAATCTTTCAGATATAGCTTCCATATTAGGTATCCATTTTTTTTATTCAAAAGACACAAGAACAAAATAACTGTTCTAAAGCCCTTGTCAAAAGCTGATTGGAGAGCTAAGCTCCGGGTTGAACTTGTATTCATAATTTTATGCTCCTCTGTATTAAAATATTCCTGAATTTTTTTGAAATCAGCAAGCTGCTTGGAGCTGCGCCAAAAGAAATTAAAATTTACTTAAATAATCATATCACTTTCAAGAGCAACCAATTTCGCTGCTGCTTTTGCACAGAGGACAGAGTGGTAGGTTGTAGGTGCAACCCAAATAGAAAACCTAAGGCTTCTTAGACTTAAGCTGTTGTCTTACTCTTTTTAGTGTGCCGGTCATGGCCGGAGGCATTATCAGTGTCTAGGGAATATTAAATTATTAGATAAATTACGCTACCCAATGAGTCTTCATATTTTAACAATCCAAAAGACCACGATTTCCTCTTGATGAAAAACTAAACTAAAACTAAACACTTTTTACAACTTATGTCTGTATTTTCACCTATAATAAGTAAAAAAATTGTTTTTAAGTATTGCTGTAATTTGGTTTTGGCTATAAAGTGAAATAAGATGGACTAAATCAGTGCTTTTTTTTTGCACAGCACTTTGCACTATGCATTGGCTCTAATAAAGCATAAAATAAATTTGGCAGCGATTTCATAGCAATGAATGGAAGATTTTTCGAAACACAAAACATAACCATCGTAGTTCTTCTTCTTGTTGGGAGATGGCTGCTTCTTAATAACTATAGGCGCATAATATGGCTGGTTTTTTTTAATTCGGTTTTCTTTTTCCCACGTTACTGTGAAACTGCATTGCGTTATAAAAAATGAAGGTGTTATTGTCAAAACAAATTTTTTTTGCACCTTTCTTTGTTTTGTGTCAGCCACTTTGTGTCTTGTGTTTTTGCTGATATTATGGCCGAACTTATGGATTTTTAAATTCCTCGTCGTCATCCCCACCTGAAAACACTTCCACAAACCACAACTTTACTCTCATCGGAAAGCTTTTCTTCGTTTTTTCTAAAATGTAAGAAAACATAAACAAAAAAAAGTGATTTCAGGAATATTTTGTTGTCCATTTTAATACTTAATATTTTAAATCCGGCTTTTATCCCACTTGTTTTCTCACAATGATTGCTTGCAAATTTTCGATTTTATTTATAAGCAAACCCGACCAAATATTCTGCTCAAGAAGTAAATTGATTCATAATGAAAATGAAATATAAACAGTAAACAGAGCGTGCTTTACCGTTTACGTCTGTTTCCTCCTTATCCGTTTTTTTATATACAAATTTCCAAAGCACTAATAATAATATTATTAAACATACAAAATATTCCTTGATTGAGTTGATGATACAAAATAATATTTGTTTTATTTTTGGTTTAGCCGAGCGTGTCGGTCTTGAGCAACGTCAGTTGTAATTGTGTTGTTCTTGCTTTGTATAACTGCGAGGGTTCCTGTAATTGATCAGGATGGCTATATTATGGATATCGCCGAACAAATTTAAAATTTCTGGACTACAACAGGTGGCGTTGAAGACAATAGAAAGCAATGGTTTTTATTTGCAGACGTTGGTGTCACTGCGAATCTTTGTTTTCTTCTGAGTTTTTTTTTTTATTTGACTGACAGCTGCATAATGGCTAACAACTATAAAAGGTAATTCTTTTGTTTTCTAATGCCAATTGCAAAATAACAAAAATTATTTTACAGAAAGAAGAAAAATTGGACGAAGGAAAAAACGGAGACCCTCCTCGAATTTTACAGCGCCCAAAAGGAAGAGTTCCTGCATCACAGGCGCAAGAAATATGCTTACCAACATGTATTGGAAGACATGATTTCTGCTGGGTTCGCTGTAAGTACGCGTTTTATTTAATCTACTGAATTTATCAAATTTTACATTATAGGACTCTAACACCAGCGCTGCCCATTTGGAAATAAAGATGCAGACGTTGCTGGGCTGCCAGATGAAATTTTATTAAAATCGGGACACTAAGACCCGAAAATCTGGACAAATCGGGACATACAAAAAACATACATTTTTATACACGCATTAAGGAAAACTAAACGTTTTTTTAACGCTACCTCTCCTATACGTACGTAATAATAATTCAGAAACTTTCCATAGGTATTCAGTTTAATAGTTAGGTACGGGTACATAACATAAACATACTGCATATATTTATCGTTTGGACTTATTTTAAAAATAATTATCTGACGAATGAAATCTTCCTTCAAAAACCTGTGCAAACATCTTTACAACTATAGTTGCAATTCATTTTAATAAAAGGTAACCTTGTTAACCACGGATAATGTCTGACAAATACAATATAACAACAACCATTATAAAATACATCTTGTTATATTCAAAGCAGTTTCTAATAACTGATTGGCGATTGGTGGTCAACGTCCAGCCCATAGCTAGGAAGCTGATATTTTGAAACAAATTGCCTTTTTTGATTAAATTCAGCACTTAGAACTTAGAAGTGATTTGGGTAATTTCAAACTCAAAAAGGGCAAAAAAGGAGGACAATGTTTGTATGGGTAAATTCTGAAGCAAGGCGCCCAGTGAAGTGGTGAGTAAGTGGGCCCTACGAACTAAGTCCCAAATGGAACTTACTCCCACTAGCCAAATGAACTAAGTCCCGCCAATTATGCAGTGGGATTTAGTTCATATGTTTGGGAGATAGTTCGTAGTTCATTATGAACTAATTCCCAATGGATTAAGTCTCAATTGAGGCAGCATACCCATTTATATAATTGTGCCTAATGGGAGATCATCTTCCATAGGCACAGTGGTATATGCATTATGCAACCCCCCTACTTGGGGTCACTGTTGGATTTGGAGGTTGGGAGTAAGTTCATTTGGGACTTAGTTTATAAAAAACAAAGGCCCACTTTTGGGGGGATTTTTTGTAAATTTTGTTTGGGCCCAATGTGAGTTCAGTTGGTATGGAGAACATTTTCTTTTATCCAAGCGAGCACTTAGTAAAGCGCATTAGGTACTTCTGCAACAAAAGCGAAGCATCGAATAAATGCTAGTTAATGTTCATTTAGTTAACATACTTATGTACCTACTTTAAAATAGTATTCGTTATTAGAATCCAAAACACTAGCCGCCACAAACAATAAGACTGCCACAGTTTTTTGAGTTTAAAAGTACTTATATATCTGTTGACTAGCACTTTACAGCTCATTATTTCATATTTCTATATGGTTGAATGCATTCACAGCAACAACTGCAATTGCCTATAGTCGTTATGATTTGTAACACATGTTTATATTAATTTATTTGTTAGCTATTTCCGATCGTTTTCAAACGAAGTAGAATAAAAAGAAAGAAAATACAAAATCGGGACATTTTGTATATCGGGACAGAAATCGGGACAGGGTTCAAATGTCGGGATTGTCCCGCCAAAATCGGGACGTCTGGCAGGCCTATAGCTAAGGGCATACAAGGCATCTAAGGACAATACCAACAAAACTGGAGCAGCCCCTTGTCTAGCTCCATTTCTAGCACAAATGGAGGAAATATTTGGCAGTAAGCCTATTACTCCAACCAAAAAACAAAAAAATATTGGACTTTGTGATATTGTGTGTAAAGCTGTCCGACTCTTTTTTTTCATCGCCAGGGTCAACTACGTCAACGACAGCCCGACGCTCTGGCTCAATATCATCAAAAACGATGCTCCCGCATCGCCAGGGTCATCGACATCAATAACAACCCAGCACGCTGCTTTTGTGGATATTTTTTCAACTAAAGACCGCATGATGGCGATATTCAAGCTAATCCTCTAATGTATCAGTAGGCGTCTCGTTATTAGTAGGTAATTTTTAATTGTGCGTGCGGTGCAGTCGTATTTATAAAAATTTCCGGGTCCCCTAGACCACAGGGTAGGAATACTGTAATATCGGAAGACAGAAATTCTCATATAAAAAATACCTTATGAACATAATTATGAATTAAGACGAAAATGAGAATTTATCGACTATCGCCAGTCTGCGCACTTCTTTCGCTAAGGACACGAATATTAGAGAAATAAAGGCGTCAAACCAGTGCCAAAAAGGCGCCTTTTCCTCAAAAAACTTGCACTTGACCTCATTATGCCCCAAAACTGCCTTTGCGGCGAACATAGCGCCAAGAATGCATCGATTCTAAACTTTGTGGTATTTTTAATATTCAACTACGTGTGTAATCTTAATAAAAACTAATTTTTTTAATTCTTTTTGTTTTTGAAATAATCACAAAACTATATTGGGGTTTTCTGGACCCCAGGGTAGCAACAGTGTTTCTCCAGGGATGGGAAGGGTTTAAGGGTTAATAAATGTATTGGAAGTAGCCTATAAAAAAGTGCACTTTTATAATTTTTTAATAAATTAACAAATATTTGTCAAGCAAACTAATAGTTTCTTTTATTTCGTGTATTTTGTTTTGTTTTTATATCTCAATAGCCGTTTGACTTTATTGAGCAGTTTATTTCAGAGTATTTTTTTTTTTCAATTAGTTCACTAAATAAAGTTTGTCGTCTATTCGTGGAAGGACCAGATACAGAATTTTCTGAATTATTTTCGAGCGCCGCAATATTTTCAGGAACCACATCTTGACTTTCATCATTCATTGTGATGCAGATGTTGTGTAGATTACATGCACTTAAAACAATATTTGTCACAGATTTTATGTTGCAGAATGTAGATAATTAAAAGCATGTTGCTGCTCCATCAGTCTTCCGTTATCTTTAAATGGTGGTACTAACCACCTAGTAACAGGATACGCCGAGTCCCCCAGGAGGAAAGTATTTGATAGAAATACCTGCGTATAATTAGTTTCAGCTATCCTATAAAACGCTGATCTTCGAAGTACTCTGCTGTCATGTAAGAACTCATGGTTCACCACAACAAATGTCGATACATTTTTTGTCCGCATCGACAACTGCTTGCATAATTATGGTGAAATTGTGCTTTCACTCTTTATTATGTTTTGGAGCAGCAATTCTGATGTGTATGCAATCAATCATCCGAGAACTCCAGGAATTTTTTCCCCCTCATATTTTCTGCAGTTGTATGCAACAACATCTCCTTGTGGCCACTTGATATACTCCTTTCTGTTAGCCAAAAGCCAGTTGCAAACACGACGAACTGCTAACCAGGCGGAAGACTTTGGTACTCCAAATAAATAAAGAAACGATGAAATTGAACAGAACAATTAAATAAATGATCATTTTAAATTGTCTGTCCATTTTGATTGCGTTGCGACCTGCGATTATTTACATTTGAATATTTTTTTACTCATATAGGTGATACAAACAATATTGATTTTTATTTATTTTGTATGTTTTATGTAGATACATTTTATGATGAAAATAAGAAACATTTAGATTTATGCAATAATTGTTGAAGTCAAATGCTCCCCAAAATAGTATTAAAAATTACTACATTATTGTATTTACATCTTAACCATATTAATTGTATCGCCACCCCATAGATGGCATGTCAAAAGTCTAAAAAGGCCTACCATAGTTTTTCCGACCCATACTTCCTTCTTCTTTAACTAGCTCTCTTAGAAGTAATACTTATCTATATCCTTAGATTGGAATAAACCACATTATTATATTATAACTAACTGCTGCGCTTTATTCAATCTCGATTTTCATATCATCCAACTGAGGGAACATTTTGCATCCCAACAATAATAATAGAACTTAAATTTTTAAATAAAGCTTTCGACCAAAAATTTTTGAAGGAATAAAATTTGATATTTAACTCATGCAATCGAAGCTGAGAATGTCGCGAGAAATAATTAAAAAACAAATCTTTATCGAAATCCAAAGTTGGAATATCAGTTGGCTGAAATCGAATGACTTTCGATTCTATTCGAATTCCGGAATTAGGGTGTATAGGTATCTTATAAAAGTGCGCTTTCTTTTAAAGTCAAAAAACGTGTAACAAGCCAAATTTTATATGGCGGAAGATACCTATGTTTTACCTAGTTTATTGCTGAAAAGTTTATATACCTGTGTGTATATGTATATAAAAAAAGTTAAATTTGAAAAAATTGTGTACGAAAATTCAGAAAAAAAAAACTCCTTTATTGCGCGCTTTGTGGCGGCAATTTGCGACTCTTTTTAGACTGAGTTCGTAAGTTTGTGTAAAAAAATTGTAGGTATGTCATAATATTTTATAGTGTTGTTTATTCAGTTCATTTTTCTTTATTTTATTACCGCCAAATTGTCCCGCAATTTCCACATTCGACAATTTGTAAAAAAATAAAGCAAAATGGCGACAAATTGCTGCATTTAAACCTGAATAAACAACACTATACAATATTATGACATACCTACAATTTTTTTTACACAAACTTACGAACTCTGTCTAAAAAGAGTCGCAAATTGGCGCCACAACGCGCCACAACACAATTTCTTTAAAGTTTTTTTTTTTTTTTTATTTTGCGAACACATATGGGAATGAAAGTCATGCCTATGATCGTGTATCCATGCACAAAGCAAATCAGGTGTACCAACTTGGCGATATAAAAATTCGGCTGGCTTCAGCTTGCTGGCAATTGTCCAAATGAACTACTGGCAACTACTGGCTGGCGAGGTTTAAAAAAAACACAACTATTATATGATAAATCTAGTGCACAGATTGGACTTTATTAAAATCAAAAAATAAACATTCTAAAATCACATTTCATCTGGAAGTTCCGTGAAATCACCACTGCTCCTCTTACTTAACCTGTCTCGTATTCGTATCTGAGAACACCGCGCATTTTGTTCTTCCCCTTATGCTTCCAAGAATAGAGCTATCGTATACATTATTTTTATTACTTAATAAACACTATCAGCCTTATTTATAAACTTTATGCACTCTCTATAATAAATCTAAACGCAAAATTATATATTCGATTTTTATTTTGATTTTATAAATAAGGCTGTCTTTTTTTATTTAAATCACTTTTAAAACAAACTTTTCATAACCTCCGACGAATGCAGCTACGCTACACAGATTTGTATGTATTGACAAAAATGAAAGACAGCCGTTTGACAGTGAAACTACCTTTACCAAAAACGTGTCGATAAGAAAACTTTTCCGGCGGATTCCACGATAGCAGTAGAAGGTTAAGGAGAATCGAATAGGTGAAGTGAAACTCAATTCCACGATAGGGGTGAATGTACTTACATAAGTTTTTGGTTCTGGTGAGCCTGTGGTGTATTTGAATTTCAATCTTCTTAATATATAAAAAGTAAAGTAAGTCCGATAATTTGGGCTGAATCAGTGAAGCTTTCAGCATTATATTCACACTATAATAGGCGTGTTTTTTTTCGCAATCCTATATAGGCTTAGATAAACACACAAACAAAAACGCTTTACTGTGACTTGGCATCACTATGCTAGTTGACATTATTGACTTTTAAGCTGTTTTTTTTTTTTCACAAAAAAAAAATTTGCAGAGTCAATTAGTTTTTAAAATTAAAAATGACGAGAACAAGTTAGCTGTAGGCATATTAAAATAGTTTACAAATGAGGAGAAATACATTTAGTTTCAGATGGTTTATTTATTGTTGGCAAGCTCTGCAGCAACAGCAAGTTCCAGCCGTAAGAGTGAATTGCAAGACGTATAGGGTGTGCCTGCACTTTTAACGAATGATTCAGGATGATTCAAGTTCCAGCGGCGAATCAGTGGCAGTGCACAACTGCTTACGTGCACTATAGCATTTCAGCAGTCCCAGTCTGGTCCCAGTGTTTCTTCCTAAGTCCAAATTTTGAGTTGCAATTTTTCTTGTCCATATTTTGATTTCTGATGTTTGTTTTCCTTTTTTTTAGGGGAGACTGGGGAACCTTGATCTGGTGGGCTGAGCAGTTTTCAACTAGCCTCGGACACTTTTGAAAGGCAGTATTTGAAATTGCTTTTGGCAGCTAATAAGCTACTACAAGCTTTGTAATTTGTTAATAAAAAAAATTAACTTAATTTTTTCAATAAAAAAAAAAACAAAAACGACTTAACAGAAGCCAACTGAAATTCACAAATTACAAAGTATTTTACAAATGTCTAAAAAAAACTCTATAAAAACAAAAATGAGTTAGCTGTTCAGGAATTTGGGTGTTCTCGATGTTCCCGGAGTGTTGATGGGCGGTAGTAGCTTAGCCTTTATTTCAATGCCACTTAAAGACCACTTGTTCAAACGTGTACCGTAGCGTTTTGTTCAAACCTGCCCCAATAGGTTAAGCGACAAAAAAAAATGTGGTTTCAAATGAAGTTGTGCCTTAAAGATATATGTATTTTAAATACATAAAAAGAAAAACTCGCCACAAAATGTTTACACTCTTAAGGACCATTCACAAGAGAGCGACAAACTATTTACTTGCGAACGAATATTCGCAAGTTTTGACGGTCGGTTCACATGTTTTATTCGCTAGTTTGGGGAATGCGAATTAAATGATGTGGATTGCGCATAAGCTTGGACAATTAGGGGCAAAGGTGTTTTCGTTCGCGACAAAAAGTTTGGATAATTCGAAATTTCGTTATCTAAAATGTTTATAAATTTGTTTTATTAATATTTGTTGGTGGGATAATTAATTATCCTCCTCTTGGAACAATAAAATGTGCAATTTTCTGTTTATAAATCCATAAAAAGTTGATTGTTCGCATTTTATAAATTCGTTCGTTCACTTCCATGTGAATGATTCTTTACAAATAGAAAAATTAAAATATGCAATTCCACGCTTCCAAGTATTACCTACCTAAAAAGTTTAAATTTTGTTTAATGTGTAATTTTAAATATTTTTTAAATGTTTTCTTATTACGAATGTTCAAATGTGCCTCAGGATTAAAGGTGCCCCAGTCTCCCCTAATAATTTTGGTTGTCAAACTAAAGTCATTTATGACACAATCGATAGCACTTTCGATAGCTCTTTCGATAACATTTATAGCAATCGTAGATTGGTAGCACAGTTTTTATCTGGGCTAAAGCATAAGCCCCGATGATTATCCGGGCTAACGATTCGTATGGAAAACTTGCTAAGCCTATATAGGATTGCAAAAAAAAAACGCGCCTAATGTTCGCGTGGTGCTCCGTATTGTTATTGTATGTGTTAGACCCCACTAAGTGACACTGGGATCGCTTTTTTCGAAAATTCTTATTTATTCTTGGAAATTCGCACAACGTAATTTAAATTAAAAAAAAATCGTTGGCAAAATTTTGACGTTCTGTCTATAAATATGTATCAATTGATCAGATCAGTACCTTGGAACGTAGGTATTTTTTTTGCCAATTTAGAGGAGGTTGACTTCTCAAGCAAAATTGTAATGAATTTAGGTTCGGTATTTTGTTGGGCGAATTGGTTGACGTTCTGACAGTGGTGGTTCCACAGGGATGGCGATGTGCCCGATATGGTGCCTTGTGTAGTCTATCGTGACGTGATGAACTCACACCCTGCACAACAAAAACATTGTCATTGACGTAATTGAAAATGTGCTCTATGTAAGTGCCTGTGTAAACTTCTTGTTCTTGCGTGCAAAAATGTATTTTTAGCAAAAAAACTTTCCATGAACTTCAATCAAAGTTTTACTTGTGTCTGCGTTTGCTTATTAGTTCAATGATTTTGTTGTATAGCTTTTTTTATTTATAGCTGCCGAGTGACCTTTAATTAAATGCATTGCTCTGAGTAATTGAATTAGAGGAAAAGATAGATTATAGATACCATCAAATAATAAATATTCCCAGCCGGGAAGAAGACTAGGAGTTTATGACACAATTTCCGGAAACTTTCCCCAATTTTATATTCGCCCTAGCCTTGATCCCCCTTTTTTTTTAGTCCAGACAGCGTCCTACTAAATCATTCACTGGCGAGTGATTGCGCTTTCATTATTTGTGTGGCGACTTTGGTTCTGCTAGCGTCGCGTTAACTGATTTTGCAATCTCAATAAAAATTAATTTACGTCTACATTTATTTCTGTTAAAGTTCTGTGAATTGCTTTCGGTACCATGTACGAGTATATCCTTTTTGTTTTCGAGAACGAAGGAAGGCAATTCGAATCACCCTTGAATTGTATGCACTCGGGTATGTATACAGTTTTCAATCGTAAACCTCTTCGGGGGGCTTGGAAAAATATTTTCATCGCTCAAATTTGTGTTGAAAACTCAAGCAAAAGAACACTGGCACTGGATCTCGAAGGCGCTGCAGAATGTCTGAAACCACCCGACTTGCCTCTTTCCGCTGTCACACCTGCTGCTTTAAATGTTTTGGGCGTGAAATATTGCTGTGGGTTGGCTTGTGTGATGACATTCCCCGAGGCCTGCTGAGCTGAGTCATGTTGAAATTGCTGCGAAAGACTTTTTAACCGCCACCACATCCTGTGGGGGATATGAAGAAAATAAAATTATGAAATTGATGTTATCGCTTGGTTGTCATATGATAATGAAGGAGGAAACACTGAAGAGACTGTAACTGCATGTCACTCGTTGTTGGTACACACTCTTGGCAATTATTTTATTGTCAGTTATTGTTGAACGCTGAAATGAATTGTTAGGTTGAGGGCATTCAGATTAAAACTCGTTGAAGGAAATCAAATTTAAATAATATATACATAGCTACTTGAAAATGTAATTTTCGAAATTCTTTCCAGGATATGAAGTATGTAGTATGTTATGTTATACTCGTTGGCATAAGGTTATTAGGTGTAGCTAGTGTACATTTACAAAGCAGCCCAAGGAATACGGATTGTGTATTATAATTATATTTTAGGAGTGTTGTATACAAGCCAAAAACCAAACCGAACATTTTCGAACATTTTCGAACGAATGGACCTAACATTATGCCGAATACGAAGAGCTAAATTAATAGTTCAGTGAAAAAAAATAAAAAGGCGTGATTTGAATACTTCCGGCGGTTTAACCTAAAACCCCTCGCTCAGTAGTCCTGCTACCGCACCCACCAGCTATGCTGGTTATATCCGTAACTACGGACCAAAACGTCGTCAATGAAATTGACTTTACGATCGATGCTATAGGCACGCTTTCTGAAATTAATATTAATTTTAACAAATCGGTTGCAGATCAAAATTGGATGCTGTCCTTTTCTAGAAACAATGCAATCAAACTGCTCTTTCTAGTTTGTTTGCCTAACTTGAATTGTGGTTTTTGTTTCAGGCTCTTTTGGATTGAGTTTCTTATACCCTCCACAGGAAAATATAGCAACTTTGCCATTACATTTGTAACGCCAAGAAGGAGTCACCGGAGACCCCAAAAATAACATTATATTCTGAATTAGGAACACATACTAAATCGATTTAGCCATGTTCTTCTGTTTGTCTGTTCATCTGCCCGTCTGTCTGTCTGTTGAAAACACGATAGCGTCCAAACGAATCGACCTAGGCAAATGACATTTTGTGAGAGGAGTTGTTTTTAGGAGGTTGGTATTGTCAGGGTGGTATTGAAAATAGGCCAGGCCGATAATTTCAGCCCAATCTATATACATTCAACTCTCGATTAACCGGGGTGCTCGGGACCGAGCTCATTACGGAAAATCGAAAATCCTGGATAATCGAAAATGATATTCTTAAAGAAGAAACACACTTTATGCAATGGTTTTTCCATTATTTGTAAATCGATTTATATACTGAATGAGAAAATTAACAGAAGAATGCAAACAAAAACAAACAAAACCCTGTATGTTAGGTTTAGTTCGTTTTTGTTTGCAAGAATTAAATAAAGTTATTGAAAAGCTTAAATCCTGGATAATCGATTTCTAAATAAATAAATTTTAATAAATTTTAATGAATTTTTGAAAAAAATGTTCCTGGTTAATAGGGTTGCCGGTTAATCGAATGCCGGATAATCGAGAGTTGACTGTATATAAAAATTAAACCCTAAAATGTTTGTCGTCGATTCACGACTTAACGCATTTACTGATTTTAATCAAACTTTAACACATCTTTGATATTGGTCCATATACGATTTCTGTGAAGTTTGGTCAAAATTGGACAAAGGGGCGTGGCACCGCCCATACAAAAAAAAACATTCAAAATCGTATATGTAGAAAACCATCAAATCAATTCAGCTCTTAGTTATTATCCCTGGAGTGGTTCTATGAAGTTTGGTCAACATTGGACAAAGGGGGGCGGTACCGCCCATACAAAAAAACATTCAAAATCGTATATCTAGAAAACCACCAAATCGGTTGAGCTCAAACTTACAGATGATCTTAGTTATTGGCCCTAGAGTGCTCCTGTGAATATTGGTCAATTTGGTCAAAGGGGAGCGGCACTTCACATACAAAAAAAGTATTCAAAATCTTATACCTACCTCCTATACAAAACACATCTTCTATGGGGTGAAACTCGATGACGTTATATCTCCATAACCGCTGGGCCGATTTTCATTATTCTTTTTTTTTGTTTTGTTCGTTATGCTGTATTTCAGGTTTAGGCAGAAAGAAAATATCACCAAGTAGATTTATTGTCATTTATCGCATTTTAAGAACGAACAGTAATACCTAAGACCTAAGCAATACAATTCCTGTGCAAGGGCAAAGCCGAGCGGGTACAGCTTCTTCGACGGTCTTGGAATTGGAAGCCAAAGTTTTTAAAATTTGTAACATTGACATAAATAATGAAAGTCAATAATATTGTCTAGCCAATACGATCTCTGAAAAAACAAAAAATGTTGTGTACCACAGAGCATTACAATAAAAACAGTTTATCTATTTAACTAGTAGCTGCTCGACATTGAGTTCCTCACGTATTCTGGTATTTCTGATGCGATCTCTACGGGTCACACCAGCAATACTACGGAGAAATTTCATTTCGGCAGCTTGTATCCGCGATCTTATTCTTTCGCTTTGACACTAAGCTCACTCCTCCTGATAACAGAACCAAGCTGTCTCAAAATCGATCCAGCCTGACCAATCCTACATGAAAATTCTGCATTGCTCCTTTCATCACTCGTGAATAAGACCCCGAGATACTTAAACTTCTCCACCTGTTTCAATGGGACTCCACTAACATGCATAGTGCATTGAACAGGCGTTCTGGAGACAACCATCACTTCAGATTTGTTCACGTTTACCTTCATCTCAGCTTCAACACAAACGGCTACAAACCGATCGAGTGCGCGCTGAAGTTCAGTCTGAGAGGATCCAAGGATGACCAAGTCATCAGCGAAGAGCAAATGACTAATCCTCAGATCTCCCAATTCGAAACGTTCCTCGCCAAGACTGCGCTGTAACATCCAGTCCATATAAGTAATGAAAAGGAAAGGAGACAAGACGCACCCCTGACGAAGTCCAACGCCCACGGTGAAAGGTATTGATTTAACGCCGTTTACCCGAACACAGCTTTTACAGTTTGTGTAAAGAGATTGAATGGCTCTCAAGAGAGAACCATCAATTCCATACTCCTGCAATACACTCCAGAGTTTCCCTCGAGGGACTCGGTCGTATGCTTTCTCCAAATCCACGAAGCAAGCGTAAACAGGTGTAGCATACTCCCATGCCTTCTCAAGTACCAATCTGAGAGTGAATAACTCGTCGGTTGTGCTTCTGCCGGGACGAAAGCCGCACTGCTCATCTCCTAATTGTGCCTCGACCACAGCTCTGCAACGCGTTTCCAGCACCTTGGCAAAAACGCAGCTCGCATTTGAAAAACAAAAGTCCAACAACTTATCTCCGTTCGCGTTCTGATCGGGGTCACCGTGTTTCCCAATCGCGCTGCCCCATGTCGAGAAATCCGCACCCACGTGAGCATTGAAATCACCCATCAGGATATAAGAATCAATATCTGCAACCTTTTCAAGGGCTGCATTAACTTCATCTAAGAAAGCTGAGTACCCCGACTCCAGATTCGGTGCATACACCTGCACTAGAGCCAGAGTTGATCTTTCAAGCTTCAGCTTTAAGATCGCAACTCTCCCTCCTAATGGTATCCACTCCAATACTCTGTCTGCCAGCCTGGGACTTGTGAGTATCCCCACTCCCGCCTGAGCAGACATTGAAGGTGCTACTCCCGACATGAAGAGTTTCCACCCATCCGCAAGGTCCACAGTTCCAGAACTGTTTGGCTTTGTTGAGGAAACACCAACTACATCTAGTCGATATTTTACAGCCTCCCCAACAAGCTCCAGGTCTTTTCCCGTGAGCGAAGAGATGTTCCACGTGCCTATCCTAAGTCGATGCCGTTGTCGAGTAACCGAAAGTCCACTTATGCCCCTATTGGTGCATAGCGCATCCACCCTCTGATCACCATAATGGTTTGCGACACCATTGATGGGAAGCTCGTAGCCGTTTCGGGTTAAACCCGGCCGACTGCCGAGCGTGACAAGCCGACCACCAGACGCTCGCATACTGCCACCCTTCAGGCCTGGCTCCAAAGGGCGCCCTATTTTGACAGGCTTGGCAATATCCGAGGCTCGCTTTCGTCGCTTTGTCATCATTGGGTGTGTGCTTCGTTAGCCATGTCTAGAAGAACCTAGACATGTTGCCCGCTTCCCACCACGGGGAGGTCAGCTACATGAGGGGGCAAAACATGTGTTTGATACAAAATGTTCAATTTTACTATTTATATTTTTTTTATAATTTTTGAACTTATTTCAGTTTTGTCACACAAAGTTGTTACGTTTTGTTACAATTTCGCTCAAATGGACCAATTAAAATAAAATGGTTTAAATAGAGCCGTCAATTTCACACTTAGATACTGCTCTTTGGATGCTTCATATACTTTTAACAGCAGACTCTTAGGAAGTTTCGGCCAAAGCAAACGACAACGTTGTTCTACTTCTACAGAGAATTTGTTAAATTCTTCAACTATTATTCAATTAAAATAATTTGCAATATTTTAGGTAACTTCAATCCTACATCTAAATCTGAATATAATCACATAATTTACTATTCAATACAGAAACTCTACCCATCAGCAAACTACGTTGCAGTACCATCTAATGTAGTGTCGAAGTATCGCTATACTGTTACGCAGATGAATGCTTTATATCAAATGCTCCATTCACCACTCTCTACCACACACATGTCCTCCTTCCTGACGTCCGCATTTTTGAATCACACACAAAGTAAAAATAAAATTATATTGTAACAATATGCAAATGCAACAGATGCTCCTAATACCACTTTACTCACTTTATTACCCACTCACAGCAACAATTCCCAAATTATCCTTCCCCCCTCAATGCGCATAGATAAATTGCATCACCACGAGCAGTGCTTATACCTACAACAAATTTAGCTCGAGTCTTCTTTTCTCGGCTATTTTACCTACATAAGAATCATACTTAATCATCATAAATTTCACTTTAAATTAATTCCGAATGGAAAGGGTTTCTTTATCGCCCATAGAAAAGGGAACAAGAATGATTTATGCATAATTAAATGTTAAACCAAGTAGATATGGAATGCAGTCATCAACAGCGCGCTATGACACTCCACCACCCACAATGCCGTCTACGGATAATGGTCATTCTTTTTCATCTGTGTAACGAAACGATGTAGTAACTGTGAAATGTTTCCGCTTGATAAATGTGACATCCAGGATGAACAAAGGGAGCGCACTTCTAGTTTTCATTTTTATCACTACCGATGCAGAGATGACGAGTCGCACAAGTTTGCTTAAATGCATCTCTGCATCATTCATGCACCCATTCCAGTTAACTCACCTGTTGACTGTTTAAGGACATAACATTTTGCATCACTCTGTCTAGGACATGCAAAACAATTTCCGCAGCCATTTCTCGTTCCAATTGAGTGCCTTTGACTTCCAAATACGATTCAACCTGAAAGCAAAAAAAGTAATTTAATTAAATAATAATTGCAGCTTAAATAGAAAGCATCAGGATGGTACAAGCTCGAAGATACTTAATCATAACTAGTTTTTATTTATGTATGAGGAGAGGTCTTTAAATGTTTTAAATTGCTTTAAAGCGTTTTCAGTGGCGTATGAGTAATTAAATTTAGATACTTCAAACAAAAACTATCCAATTCAATTGCTTGAAGGACACTCGATGGGATTCTATTTTGTGACTCGGACGCTGGACTGAAAGGGATACAAGCAGCAACACACCTACCAACCTACTTTATTTCCAACAAAATTCTAAAAGTGAATGGGTTAAGCAAGGACGAAAAGTAGTTTTGATTTCAGCAAAGACCACAAATAAATACGAGTACTTTTCGAACATAAGAAAATCAATGAAATCCTTAATGGTCCTCATGAGCCCTAGGGTAAGTGTTAGCTATTTAAATATACATGAAATTTAATTGTTTTAGCAATTGGAAACTCGTTGCTTTGATAGAAGAGGCTATTGATGCGATATCAATTATTTAATTCAATTAAACTTAACATAGCCATATACAAGATCAGTACATTTGTTTTGTTAACTTATAGGTGTATATATTTGCCGACTTCTTAACAGGTATGTTTGGCTGGACTTCAATTACTTTAAATTCGTTTATAGATTTAATTATTGTTTAAAATAAATACAATAAATTAAAGTAAACAGTTGGCGCAACAGGTGTGTAGACACCCAAGGCCTAGCATCTCACAACCATTCGTTTTGTGTGAGTTTTTATTTTTGGGACGAATGGAAGGGACCTACAATATTATGCCGTCTCTTATACTCTCGGATGTTTGTCAGATTTATTGTTTAGTAGGTAGATATTTTTTTTAAATTCTTTTATTTCGGTTAGTACACTTACTCCCGGCGCTGCGTATATTGTGTATTATGCTTTTAATGAGCCCTTAATATTATCTTATCATCTCTTTTTATTTATTGGTCTGTTTAGTCCTGAAAATCCTCACTGCACTGACTTATCGCTCAAAATATGTCAGCATAGCTCTTGTAAGGTAAATCTGTCACTTTAACTATTGACGAAACAGACGAATCCTGTGAATTGATTCATCATTGGTCGTTGGTCACCGTCATTGGTGTGAATAAAAAATAAGATAAGACTCTGATTGCGCACTCATCGGTATAGTGTATTCGGGTTCTGATTCCGTCAAAATTTTCTTTTCACACTCAGACTCAACTTATTTAAGTGTTCAAGTGGATAGTTTTTGTTAAACGAAAATACCAGTACCGATAATTCAACAATCAGTAATAGACACGAGTAGGTACATCTTCCCTCCGCACCTCATTTCGACGGATTGTGAGAGGCGGGGGTAAAATCCGTCAAACACCCCCTTCGAAGGGTATTCGGAAAAGATATTCTCAACTTTGAAGAATTATACACGCTTCTTACAAAATATAGACAACACTGAACTCTAGGCCCTGCTCACTTTTTTCTAGGTGAACCGCATATTCTGCAATTCCAGAGCCATCATTGGATATACCAACCAACCGTTTATCATCTTAACAGTCAATCCAAGCTAAGGTTCAAGGCTACTGTAAGATATTGAGCATGGAGTAGGTACCTCACAAAACTCCAAAATCGACCTAATTGGCAGCAGGTTCAACGTGACATGCAAATTGATGACATCTCAATTGTGAAGGATCCAAACCTACCTCCTGGCAAATGGGAGATGAAACGTATGACTGGTACACATCCCGGGAAAGATGAAAGATTTCGAGTGGTCACCCTTAAGACCTCCAATGGAAGTTTCGTTCGACCTATCCAAAAGTTAGCACTTCTACCTGTAAGCTGAATCTGTGTTCCAGGGGCAGCGGAATGTTTTGAAATATTATGCGTTCTTCATAAATATAAACACGTAATATACCCTATGTATAACATAATTCAATAGTCCCTCTCTTAAATTAACCAAATAACGTAAAATTCTTATTTTCTCTTGCTAATTGCTGTTAATTACTGCATTCTATGTTTTTGAATATTCCATTTTGTGCTTCTTCGTCTAATGACAAATATAATTATTGTTTCTCGGTCACTTGGACTTGGGCCAGCATCAAATGTGGTAACAATAAAATTTTGTAAATGGGGAAAACTAGCAAAGAAGCGAAAAATAGTCAAAAACAAAATTTAATTAAACGAATAATAGAAGGGATTTGTCGAAATTTGACTATTTCTCAATATTTCAAAAGAATAACAAATAACTTAATAAGGGTATTCACCTAAACGCTCATTAACTCCGTGCTCCATGCTCCCAGGTTGCACCCCGCCTCCTGTGCTCGAGAGCGTCGAATTTACCATGGGACAAATCCATTTTCGCACTCGCATAGTTGCAAGGGTACTATAATGATCTCTAATTCTTTCTTAGTCATGGAAACGCTGATAAATCATCAGCTTATGAAATATCTTGAATCGCGAAAACTCCTCAACCTCAATGACCGGCAGTACGGTTTTCGTGGCAACAGGTCCACTGGTGATTTGATGACTTACCGAGAAGTAGAACCCATTTCTCCATAACTTCGGTGAATCGAAGATTGCTGCGCTTGATATTTCAAAGGCATTTGACAGAGTTTGGCACCAAGCTCTTTTGTCGAAAATGTGTGCTTATGGGATTGATGCGTCTTTTATTCAATGGATTAGAAACTACCTTTCTGGCTGTTCAATTTAAGTTGTTTTGTATGGTTTCAAGTCTGAGACTCACCATATAAATGCTGGTGTTACCCAAGGTTCTGCCTCTGACTCTCTTTTTCATTTTTATAAAAATGATCTCTGCAACTTCTAATCCAATCTATTCCTTCGCTGACGACAGCACTCTTAGCTTCTCATATTCTTTCCAGGGCACTCATTCCGTAAGTCAATAATCGCATCACGATATCGTTTCGACGATAGCCTTGCATCACGTAAAATTGAAAATCCCTATCGTCTCGGCGACATCGTTTCCACGATCCAAAATTTGCTTCTTGTAGCTCAATAATCGACAGAGTAGGTACTATCGTCAAGACGATAGCATTTGCACGATAGCTAGGTATCGTCTTGCATTGATTTGTATATTTTGAGGATAATTTCAAGCTTTTTACAGGAATTTGAATTCAATTTTTTTACGATTTAAATTACATAATAACTAATCCGACATTATAAATCATCAATTAAAAACAAAATAAATGAGCCAGGTTTTGTGACTGTAATTTAAATATTTTGTAAGCACAAAGTAGGCCACTGTAATTTGTCAAATGTCATTTATGAAAATGACGATGACGTCTAGTCATTGACATATTGCACATGGACTGCTAGTGAAATGTCAGTTTCATACAAACCTGCGAGGAAAGATGAAGCAATCATAAGCCCTAGCCCTTTTGGTTCAGTGCGGCGAAAGTAGGAAAGAGTTTTCAACCTCTGCGCGCCTTTGCTTTTTTTTACATAGAACACAGTGCCATCCATGATTGTAGAAACATTGCAACTGCGCAAAAATAACGACTTATTCAAATGATTTCAAACGTGCTATAACAGATGGCAGTATGGCACACTCAGCACACAAACCTCGACACAAACCAAATCGCACGAATTGCTCGATGACATTTGAGTGTTTTCGTTTCTCTCCGCCGTGAACCAAAAGAGCTAGTGCTTATTTTTGCTTCAACGAAAAATTGGCTGCTAGCAGTCCATGTATAGTATGTCAATGCGTTTAGTGCTTATTTCAACTACAGTTTGTGAGCTTCTGTAAGGTATACCTAAAGTTCTCAAACTTCGTTCAAAATAATTGATGGACGACACGATGGTGGTAGAGTTATGTGAAGCAAATAAAAGACCCGTGTACTACTATCGCTTGGACGACTATTGTCTTAAATTTTACGGAATGAGTACCCAGGACTCACTTTTCCCCGCTCTTCGGCCGTAGAACTTGAACGGCAATATTACATTAAGTTAAGCTCATTAAATTCCTACCTTGACAGCAATTTAAAATGGGGTTCAGCCAATAGAGTGGAATTTAATGCTTCTAAAACACAATGCTGTCTCTAAAGTGAAATCCGACCCTACAGCCATTATCCATGAATGGCACTTGCATCACCGAAACCGAAAGACTTTCCATTCTCGGTATGTGCGTTCATGACAACCTTCGTTGGAATGACCACATACACGTAGTCGCCAAGAATGCTGCGAAATGTCTAGGTTTTCTCAAACGGTGCAAGAAATATTTTACCCTTCTGATCGGGCTACAATATAAAGGCGTTCATTCACCCCAAACTTGAGTACAATTCCCATATCTGGTCTGGTGCGTCGAAAACCATATTGCACCTACTGGATAGGATCCAAAATCGTGCGTTGAAACTAATCGGAGATACGAATACCGAGAATTCTATTCATTCGCTTGAGCATCGAAGAAACGTTACGTGTCTGACACTGTTTTATCGTACTTTTAACAAACAGTGCTTAAATGAAATTGCCAGCTGCATTCCACCCCTTCAGCAATTCAATCGCAACACTTGCCTTGCTATGAATGCCCATAAGTTTACCATTGAGCCTATCTTCGGGGGTACATACTATGAAATATAGATACTCTTTCATAAGCCGTACAACATGAATGTGGAATGCCTTGCCCACCTCTGTCTTTCCTCCTTGTTATATATGTGATGTGGCAACCCCTTTTAATGGTCGTGAAACGTAACAGACACATTACTCCTCAGTACAGTTTACAGACATTTAAAACCAACGTGCATCGGAATTTCCTATCTTCTCTATCCCAATTTCCTTAATGCCTTAATAATGCGTAAATCACAAAAAAAACTGCAGAAATTTACCACATCGTAAATGAGCTGTCAGATTTTGTATGCAGAATAGTTTACGCAGACCTCATAATTTTCTGCGACGCACGATTTGGGCTCGGAAATCAACCGCGGAAAGTTACGCAAGTCAGAAATGTCAAACAGTCGTATGAAATTGTTTGTTTGATTCCAGATTTAAGGCACAGTCGATTTACGCGATTTACGCAATGATATTTCCGAGGGGTGTTCACTTAAAGCACCGCAGAAATTTATACATTTACGAGCTGCATAAATTTATCAGATTAAATGAATACTCTTAATATAATTGTTTGTAGATATATGTAACAGGTGTAACGTATGCACTTAGACTGTTGTACCTTGTAGCCTTCTCAGAATATGTTCAAAGGTCTTTACTTTTTCATTCATTCATTCATTTTCAAGGTTGCTCAAGTGGACCCTCCATAGCTCTCGATCCTCCGCCATCGACTCCAAATCATCAAGGGCAATCCCCATACGGGTAGAGGAGAGATTATGTATAACCATCTCATCCTGGGTCTACATAGGGGACGCCTGCCCGATGGTACGGATTCCATAGCACGTCGTGGGATCCTGGTCGGGGACATACGTTTAATATGACCAAACCACCGAAGCATGGACCGCTCCGTCCATGTCTTTACTATTTACCATAATTCAAGCGTTTGAATTAGCCCATACCTGCAAGTATTTTGGGGCTCTGTTGAATTGCTATAGACTTGCCTTTCCCAAAAAGAAAATTATACTTAAAACGAAACAAATATGTTTCAACCGCACTAGCTAGCTATACTGTTATTTTAATTTTCGTTACTGATGCATTTACTTTATAGCCTCCAGATAGTACGCATCTACATTTTATGTTAAATGCGAAACTAAAAACGATAAAAATATCTTTGACTGCAGTTTTGCAAAATAGTTGAATACTAAGCAGTTAAATTTCAGTTCCTCCCTCTTAAAAATAATGTTTGCACTGATATAAGCAAAATTATTTTCAACGAAAAATATGTACATAAGTACATACGTGTGTATACTTTACTTGTGTTTAACAACTATCATTATATTATTAAAGACGAAAATCATCTTACCTCTTGCAGTAGGTCCAATAAAAATCCAGCTTCGCCCGGTAAAAATTTCTGATGACGTTTTATTGTGTATTCGAGGCACGATTTCAAAATTGCTGAGAAATTAGTTTTTTGATATCCTGATGTAAGAGCTTGAAACTGTTAAAAAAGGAAGAAAAAAATATATGAACAAAAATGCTTTCAGATGAAACATTGGCAATGAGAGAGTTGTTGTGTATAATGCTTTGTGTATCCATACTACTTTATAAAATGCAACGTCCGTCTGTTCGTCCCTCTATAACTCGAGAACCATTCGTCCGATTTTCATGAATTTGATTCTGATTTATAGATGTGTGGCCAAATTTGGCCGTAGGGTAGGTGAGATTTGTTCAGGAGTAAAGGGGTCGCGGGGAGATAGGGGGCTCACACGAACCGTTAGTCGTATGAACTTGGAAGTTTGAATGTTGATAGACAAGTCAAAATTATTACATGCTTCTTTCATTGTTTTTTAAAATTCGTCTTGAAAAACGTTTGCACCCCACTTTTTTATTTCGACCTTACTACGCTCAACTTGCCATTGTATACTCATTAATGTACGTATGTCATTTCAAGAAATGCTTTCATTTGTTAGCCAATACTTCACCGATTATTTTGAGCTAAAATTCATCTTTCTGTTCCATCCAGAGGGTGAGATATAATAAATTGCAAATAGATCTTATTTTTATAATAGAGTAAGAGCTAGCAACGTTTTTGCTGAAGTCATTTTAGCAAGGCTGTAACTTTGTGAGCTTAGTTCGTGGTGATTACTGAACACGAAAATACATTTCTGGCAGCGCTGGGTTGGTTTACATTGGAATGCCATAACCTGAAAAGTGGAAGAAATTTACCTCATTTTAGCAAACTTAAGATTTTGGTATATAATGAAACCGAGGTTTTGGTTTAGCTTTGAGGAATTATAATACATATATCTAAAATAATATCAAAAAATTTACTTTGCTATTATGACTTAAATTTTGCCTTTTTTGCACTTTAAAACCTGCAAACGGATATGGCAATTGCATTTTCTGTCTACATCGGTCGTAAATTAACACATAGATACCAAAATCTTAAGTTTGCTAAAATGAGGTACCTACCTAAATTTTTTGCCATTTTGAGGTTATGGCATTAATATATAAACCAACGCAGCGCTGCCATTAATGTATTTTCGTGTTCAGTAGTCACCCCGAACTAAGCTCACAAAGTTACAGCCTTGCTAAAATGATTTGAGAAAAAACGTTGCTAGCTCTTAGTCTATAAGTATACGTCTACGTACCTACATATAAGAAGTTTGTGATGCGTAAGTAGATCTATGTAGATGTACACAATCGTAGATACATATATTTGAGATCTGCAGCTATGAAAAGTGTTACGATATGATCGCGTAGTATAAATAATTAGACCATACCTGTGACGAGTTTTTATTGATGTGAAATCTTATGTCCATTGACTTAGGACTTTCGGATCAGTACAGGTTACATAAGGACTATGTTGGAGACGGGGGAGGGGTAAAGGGGGTGGTAGGGACTAACAATTTGGCCGATTTTAAAAATTCTTTCAGCATTGTACTGGCTACATCCTGCGGATCAGTATTATAGGTTAGTTAGGGTGCTGATGGGGCAAGGGTAAACGGGGGTATAGGGGCTATCTTCGGAACTACTTGGCCATTGCCGGAGTTGATCTCCGACAGCCACGTTTTTCACATGAACAGCTGCATGTTCGCGTATGAGCTGTAGGCGTAATTTGTTTATACCTAGCTACTTGCGCCCATTAAATAAATAACATGTAGGTATAGTTTATGAAAAGGCATAGCGATAAAATATTTTGTAAGCATTGCTAGTCTATATAATATACAAATGAAGTTAACCACTCACTGATCATCAACGCCCAGCCCAAACCCTTTGCTCTATAAAGTTAAAATTTGCACAGAAGTTCCCTTTATGATGTATACAAGGAATAAGGAAGGATTTTTCGAATTCAACCCCTAAAGGGGTAAAAGGGGGTCAACATTTGTATGGGAAAATTTGTATTTTTTATCCGATCGACTTCAAACTCGGTGTACTCTATTGTTAGAAATAAAGATAATACATTTTTTTGATTTTGGAAATTTTGCTCGTGGCCCGACGCCCGAGTTGTGTGTGATGACCGCTCTTAAGAGGGCCCTTTTTTAACTCACAAACCGTTCATCATATGCATTTTAAATGCGTCCCCACCTCTTTTGCTGTTGAATATGTCCATCGCTTCATCTAAGCGTACGTACTCCAAAGATATTCAAGCGGAATTCTATAAGACTAGGGTCATACACTCATACTGCTAGAAAGTGGTAGGTACACATCCTCACGATCTTTGTGGTTGGGTATGGTATAACTCGCGGTTTTTTTTTTGCATTTTTTTATTTCGCTGCGATCATTTCGCATTTTATTATTTCGCATATCAACAACTTGCATTTTGTTATTTCGCAGTTTTTATTTGGCAAAACTTCATTTAGCATTGTAATAATTTTACCATCAAATATTTTCCATTTATTATTTCGCTGTAACTTACTTTCGCATTGTTTTTTTTCGCGTTTCTTTATTTCGCTTTTGCCAAATAAAATAGTAGCAAAACCTTGTAAGATTCTAATTTTTAACTTTTTATAATTTTTCTTTACAAAAACCCCATAAACACTGAAATATGAAATATGTTTGGAGGGGCTGCCCCCTGCAACCCCCCTGCCTGTGGTCACTGTAGGATTTGGAGTAGGTGCAAGTTTGAGTATTATGCAAAGTAGGGGGTTTGTTTTCCTTTTCTTTCCTTTCCTGTTGAAAGTGACAAAAAATGCATGCTGATATAAACAAGCGGCTAAATAGCATAGCGCGAAATAACCTTTTACGAAAAAAGCAAAAGCAAAAACTACAAAAGCTAGTTGAAAGAATAGCAAAACATAGCAATGCTAAAGAAAAAATGCGAGTTAACCTTACAGCGAGATGAATGCAAGACGAAATGGCAATTTGCCACATGACATCTGCAAAATAATTGAAAATTATTTAAAACGTCGCGAGATAATGGTTTGCGAAATGAAAACCGCGAATTGACAGGCACCCCTTTGTGGTTGCATAAATGCATACGTTGAGCAGTATGTTGCAGGGTTAGAGTTCCCCTTAGTCTAAAGATGGTGCTCATCATATCGGATTACTTGCCAGCAAAGAAATATGTTTTGTCACGTAAATAGTTGCTCAGTCTGCTACAGTATGATCTGTGTTGAGATGCCAGCGCTTTACCAACAAATATTGACCGTATAATTTTTGATTTTATTCTTCAACTAGCTGGACCCGTGCTCGCCTTACCCGCTCGCACAAAATTATATTTGGTTCATTTAAAATTACACTTTGAGTGTTTCATTGAAATCTGGCCAATAGTTTTCGCGCTTTTAGGAGAAAAGTTATATAATTTCATTTCAAAAAATACATTTCATTTCAAAAAAATACAAACTGTTCCTAAGGACGTGGCTATAAACGACATAGCTTATAGCAGTCTCACAGTCATAAGGAACATTTTAAAAAAGTTTTATTGAAATCTGTACAGTAGTTTTCGAGTTTTTAGTTGACAACGAAAATTGCTACAGTTTTATTATATGTATAGATATATATTATATATATATATTTTTCAGAGATACTAATTGCTTATTAGGTAGCTTTCCTGCGCGATATATGAATATAAAATATGCAACTAACTGACTGTGAAGGAATCTCTGTGTCCAAATTCTGAGGACTGAGCAAGCGAAGCCGCGGGCAAAAGCTAGTATTGTATAATAGCAAAGGTCCTTGAATTACTATTTATTGGTACCGAACTTTAAGACTGAATTGAATTGTGGATGAATGGGTAGGGTACCTACATATTTGGCTTCCGTTTCATTATAGCATATTCTAAAGACTTTTAATTTTTTTTAATTTTTTTTTATTTTTTTAAAAAAAGGGGATTCCAAATCCTGGAGCACTCAGACGAAACTCGGTCCATTGTACTACCAAGCAGAAACCCCCTTTTTTGGTGTAGTGGTGGAGAAACTCTGATATTATTCGTTTCTCTTTATGGTCGGTGGCAGAGCATTGCTGTCCCCCGCCGGGGCTCGAACCAACGCCGCTCGGGTCACAAGCAATGACTCTAACCACTACACCATGGCCATGACTTTAGTAGAAAAAATTCGGAAACATTTGCGAGGTCTGACAATATTGAAATATGATATTGCAGTACCGTTATCTTTTGATCACATGCTCTTATAGTAATTTATATATGTATAAAAAAAAAACTATAAATTATTTGATCTTAATAAGGCCGTGTGTTAATTGGGATAGATAATTATCTTCGGATAATTTTCTATTATGGTGCGGAAGACTACGTTTGGAACCCAGCAAACATTTGCCTTCAAAAATTAATCACAAATGATTAAATGAATAGAACCTTCAGATATGAATTCATCTATGATTCAATTTGAATCCAATTTCCTGAGAAATAGGCCTTCATTTATGCATCTGTCAAATGATTCTTAAATGATTGGAGAAACATTCACTAAAATGAATATAAGCAAGCATGTTTACTTATATTCATTTTAGTGATAAATAAATGTATTTATTGATATCATTTATGAATCTTTATGATGATTTCAAAATGATTATGTCAATATTCATTCACCTTTGGAGATAGATTGCTCATAATTATTTTTGTTCATTTATGTGAATGAAAATCCAATGTCAATATTCGTTTTAATCTGAAACCAGATTTGGTTCACATAAATTAATGTTAAATGAATGTAATGTTCTTCATTTTTATTGAATATAAACTGATTCTTCGTTTTTGCTGAATAAAATGTTTGGTGGGAACTGTCAAAAAATTATCCTGCTCCAGAATCCAGGTTAATTTTTTTACATTAGGTCTGTTCCTTTACTTTTGTAGTAAAAATGGAAAAGACTGTCAAAATGGCAGTGGTGGGGATGAAAACTCTCTCAAAGAGAAAAATACACGAAAAGGTTAGGGAACGCTTTTGTAGTAACCATTAGTAACTATGACAAATGACGGATGTATTTTGTTTTTCAATAAATTGCATGTGAGTATGAATATAAGTATGGGGAAGAGTTTTTCCTGACTGAACTACATTAATTCGAGAAGAAAAAAAGAGCTACATTATTTTTCCGCCTTCTGATACCATTTTGATACCAATTTGTTTCTCATATCGCAGGAAATCAAAAGACAAATACAAATAGTCGTTACACGCGACGCGGTTGAAATAAAATTTCAAATCTCTGTCAATTTTCAGGCGACTGACAGTTGTTTCAATTCTTACGCAAAGAAATTTGTTGAGTAAAAACTAGTAAGATTCTCATTGGAGGGGTAATATCTTGCTCTCTCGAAGCCGCTCTCTTTTACGAATTTTTCAAGTTAGGGAACGACATTGAGTAAAAATGCGTAAAAATGCGTAAGAATTCGTAAGATTTAAAAGTAAAGGAACAGACCTATTGTCTTTTTCTTGAGTTGTGCTCGATTATTCAAGAGGAAATAAAACACTGAATTTCAATAGTTTAATATGTAGCTTGAAATTAGAAGTCTGCAATTAATATCTTGAAACCAATTCCAAGACATACGTTTTATATCAAGTACCTACACTTCATTACTATACTCATAGGTTGAAAAGTAAAATGAATTATTCACCTGAAACATGATTACTATAGAGTTTGGTATCCATTTGAAACCAAACACTTAGTGCAGTGTACTCATAAAGAACGGGTATTCATAAATGCGTATTCATAGAAAAACAGTGTACACTACACTGAGTACACCAAATATTCGTTTACTTACTTTTGTTTCAAGTCAAAGTCAAGTTTATTAAATGACAGATTAGTAAAAAATGGCTGTTAAGAAAAGCAACAGATTAATCGTTTTATTTAGTGCACTCAGTTATTCAGTGTACTCAGTTATTCAGTGTATTTTCTGCAGTTAATATTGCACCCGATTCGCTCAGATCAAGCCAATTCAAGCACCCAAGCGTGGGAGAAAAAAAAAGTGCATTCATTTTGTTATCAGGTGACGGGGTATTGCACAGTAACTGTCGTTTGTGCTGTGGTACTCTTTTTTGTTGTACACTTGTTCAAATTATTGCAATGAATAGTGTACACTGAAGTACTGTACCTACACGTTTAGAGAGAGCAAATGAATGCATTCATGCAGACCTCTATGAAATTGTATAAATCTCTGTTTAAAAATTGGAGTTTGGTGAACTCTTTTCAACACTTTTATAAGTGTCGGAAAATTAGCCGAAGATAATTATTTAGCGCGGCCAAATAAAGGGTGTTTCTTTTTTTTAGAGGTATAGAACTTTAAGTTGGCAACACTATTTTAACTGGCGGCCATTTTGTCAGCTGTCAAAGGATTAATTTTTAGTTTTGTTTGGCATTTAAACGTGAATAGACTGACGAAATACGTATCGCGCACTACGTCCATTTTATGGTCAACATAATCGTCTCACTTTCGGTTGAATTGATACGTCAATAAACAAAACTGCCGTATTTGGAGTGATGATAATCCTCAAGTGTATGTTGAGACACCGTTACATCTACAAAAACTAACTACATATTTGGTGTGCTTTATGGGTTGGTGGAATAATTGGTCGGTACTTCTTGTGCGCAGGAGCGCAGTGGTTAATGTGCTGGACTACTGTGCGAGGGATCCCAGGTTCGATCCCCGGAAAAACACAAATTACATCTTAAAGTTTTTTCCACTGCGCCACCTATCGCGAACGTCTGACAAACATCCGAGAGTATTATAACTGTCATGAAAAAGCTTCTCAAATTCAGCCGTTCGGTTCGGACTCGGCATAAAATTGTAGGTCCCTTCCATTCGTCCCAAAAAATAGAAACTCACACAAAACGAATGGTTGCGAGAAGCTAGGCCTAGGGTGTCTACCCGCCTGTTGCGTCACCTATTTATTTATTTTTACTTCTTTAAAAACGATGCTGGCCAGAACGTTACAGTCAAGCCCTGAAGGTCATATGCCAGAAATCATATTTAAATTATAATGTCAGAAGATTATCTTTCAAATAAAGTAAATTTCATGTCAATTAAAAAAAAAGCAACGTTGTTTTATTCCAAGTTATAAAAAAATTAAGCATTAGATATCCGTTTCATTCAGCATTTAAAATTGTCCGGTCTAGTTTCTCTTTCCGGTTTTTTTTTCGAACTGTCCTTATAATAAAGCATTAATCATTTCGATGTTGAGATTCCACATTCCATATTGCATTAGTCTATTGAATTCCATAGTGTCAAATTAAGACCGTTTAATTGCAAAAATTGTTGCATTTTGCAAAAATAACATTTCTAACAGGATGTAATAGAGCCAGCGAAAAATGCAATCACCAAATCCGAACAAATTGGCAGTGTTTCGAAGTGCCGCGGTGGCCAAACACCGTTAGTTAGACCTGCGGCCAAATCGTCTCATCCGTAAACGAGCAATATGTGATGGCATTTGTTTTTGCTTCGTCTGTCAAACCGCTTAATTCCGTTAACTTATAACTGGAATTCTAACTATTTATTCATGCCAAGTAGAAGTGAACTGACAATAGCAGTTCATGTTGACACCATTCTGGACGGTCATTTGTTCAACCCACTGCAATAAACTGCTTTTAGCGCCATTCACTTTCAGCGAGCGTGTATTTAAGGAGAACCTTGAATCAAACCAGAAGTCGAGACAAGCAACAAAACTATACCAGTTTACACAACTTAAGTAAAAATGTCCCTCTTAACTGTTTTATTGAACATTCGTATACTTTACTATAATTTGAGCAGATACTATAGGTAAAAATATATTTAGGCCTAGCTATCACAAGCATTCGTTTGTGTGAGTTTTTATTTTTTTGGGTCGAATGGAAGGGATCTTCAATTTTATGCAAAGTCCGAATGAATGAATTAAAAAGCATTTCGCTACTTTCAAGAAAATAATATATTTAGTGCAGTTTGATGTAATTCATCAAATGTTAATTTGAGTGCGGCTTCTACTCCGAAGAACAATTTCGCTCTTACTGACACAACTGACGAAAATAGAACTATAACCTCAAATCTACCTTAGAAAACTACTCACTTTATTATAGGTCTCTAATAGCTGATCGGCAATACAATGTGAAAAGTCTGGCTGAAGCCACGATGAGTTGCCTACATCTCGCTGTTCGCACACTCGTCTCGAATATCCTTGATACCTTTTGGGACAGTCGGAAACGATAGCTGCTCCCGGCGCACTTGTCGGCCATCGCACACCGTAGTTCTTTTCAGCGTGACACAGCTCGACAATATTTCGGTCGATCACTGTTACGTAAACACTCTTCGACACCGGTGACACGCTGTTCGACACCACACAGGAATACTCTGCCGATTTCTGAAATTGAAAATTAATCAAAATTTGTAGAAAACGCAACAGCATGTGACACTGCTTGACGTTCACATTCTAATGCAATTGACAATCGCATCAACCGCTCCGATGGTGGTCCAACAATTGTACCGGCAGTCCACAAAAATTTCGCGTAGAACCTCTCTCCGATGAGATTTACCTATAGTTGTAGGTTTTGAATCGAAACGTGTCCAACATACAATTTAGTTATTAGAATAGCTACCACTGCTGGGCGGCAGCAAACGGTACGATACAACACTGCGCCCGGCGGCGGTCGCGTACAAGCACTTAATTAATCGTCCACACAAATAAATTCTCTGTCGTGTCAATTCATGGGACCACCAACGGCCTGTATTCCGAACTCACCTGGATGTTATTGATTTTCAAAATGCTTCCGTCCGGATATAAATCTTCCCACATCACAGTTTGCGGATCCGATTGAAAGAGTACACCATTACGCGTCCAGCTGTATCCTAATTGTCCATAGCGTTTGATATCGTTACCGGGCGAGAGGCATCGTACACGCAATGAATCACCACGATGCAAAGTCACGCTGGCCGGATCGACACGAAGACGGGGTGGAGTTTGAATATGCACATGGATCGAACGGCATTGCTCCACTCCCCAATCGACCACCTACAGAAAAACGAGAAATGGAAAACATGCGATGAAAATTCGAAAAGCATAGTAAATGAGGTAGAGTGAGTGCGGATGTAGATTAGATTTGTGCCCTGGCAAACACTCATCGAATGTGTGACAGCAAGAAGAAGAGTCTAAGATGTCCCAGTTTCCTTTTGATCTAATTAATTGGGTTAATTTTGTTTGTATGAGCTATGACGATGGTGTGCTCATTGCACAAAGGCGACAAGGCAGTGTCAATCAAATGATATGAAAAACTCAATTTAAAATACATTTTGCATTCTTAATGAGGGCAGAAAGGTTTGAAGCACGTTCTGTGCTGTTTAAAAGGAAGGCCCTCATATAATGCATTGAAATAGATTGTGTCTTGTGGAGCAACCAGAACTCTTCAGTTGAATGAAAAATGCATTTTCTTCAGTGGCAAAGACTATATGACTTTGAAAGAGATAGCGTTTTGACTTTATGGTGTTAAATAAAAATGCATTCATACATTTCATACATGTATTCATACAGTTCTATTTGATCAAATAAAAATATAATAAAATGTATAAAACGAGTTGCGTAGGGTAGGGACATAAAGTTTTTAAAAAGTATCTATGTACTAAGAAAAAATCAAACTTGCAATTACTCGGGTAATGGAATGCTGAAGGAACTTCCTAACATTTAAATCAGTTGCTAAGACCATCTGAATAATTTGGAAGTTTGCTGTATTTTTTTTTGTTAAATTAATCATTCAACTCAGCTGAGTTTAGATGACATGACACGGAGGTTAATTGACGTCTACACCAATAGGTAGAATGGATTGTAAGCACAAAATTATAACATTTCTAAACATTCGATTAATAAAGTATCTATACTAGTCATAACGATAAGAATATAGGTTTTTCTTCTTCTTGGGCGGAATGGCTCTGTGGTTAGTGTGCTGGTCTACATATGCTAAGTGAGAGGTTTCGCAGGTCTAAGCCCCGGAAAAACAATAATTACCTACACATTAAAATTTATTTTTTTTTTGCCGAGTCCGAACAGCTGAATTGAGACGCTTTTTCAGAACAGTCAAACTCTCGGATGTTTGTCAAACGTTCGCAAGAGGTGGCGCAGAGTAGAAAAAACCTTAAGATGTAATTTGCGTTTTTCCGGGGATCGAACCTGGGATCCCTCGCACAGTAGTCCAGCACACAAACCACTGCGCTACTGCGCCCACTTTGGGATATTTTTAGTGTTACAAAATTGGTGGAGCGCTTTAATTGTTCTCGTTAAGAGATAAGCGGCAATTGAGAGCGGTTTTGGACTAGAAGATGACCAAAGCCAGGGATTTAATCGCGGCTTGACTATCGGTAAAAATTACGATATCCTTAGCGGATATTACATTATACCGTAGCCACGACGGGGGCTTCTTGATCGCCATCATTTCCGCCTTGAGCACGCTACAGTGATTAGGAAGACGGAATGAGATCGTAAAATCTAAATCTTGGAAGAAAACACAACCCCCTCCCTCCAAACCGACCAAGTGCGAGTCACTCGGGCACCGAAGGTTCCCTACGTACGTTATACTAGTGAATTACATTTACATAATCTTTTAGTTCATATATATGTACTGTACATGCATAGTTAAGAACGCGTCATCGTCGTTCGTCAGTTAAATCCACCGACTCGGCTCCACCCAACTAGCAATAACAATAATACAAATACAAAGAGCACCCACGAATGAGAAAAAACTACGAACATGATCTACATAAAATTAGTATATGTATTTCTTGTAAATCAAGAACTAAACAGTAGAGAAATTAAAAGTAAAACCGCATAAATGAATGGATGTTGTGTATTTTATGTGTACAATACAAGAAGAGAATGAGTATCATTGAAGTTCCAATCCAATTCCAATTGGAAAGTATTAAGTTTAAGAGAACAGTGGAAGTGCCGATGCCATGCCGACGCCAGTGATCCCAGACTTTGGAAGCAGGTTATCCCACAGTTATGCCAAAAAAATCCCTTTGATCCCTCGCCAACATTTAAAAAATCCCACATTTATCCCATGAAATAATAGATAAAAAAAGCATGTATTTTATTAAATTCAGTCTTTTTTACTATGAACTAATACAAGTTACATTGACATTAACTATTATCTTAAAGTTAACAAAAATAAGCATATTAAGATAGGTACGATTGTATATAATACAAAAATAGAAATGTGGGTACACCTTACACATTGTTAAAACGTTAAAAAAGGGAACACTGCATTCAGCATTAAAATGAAAATAATACATATTCAACGTAAGGTAGGCTAGTACCTAACCATTTCAGCGATGGCAGTCTTATAAAAACTGAGACAGCTTTTCATAACCTCCAACTTACTTTCAGCATCTAACTCTGTCAAGGAGTCTTGACATTCTTGAAATCTTGACCCAAAAATAGACTATCTAAATTATTCATAAAAAGTGTGTTGGAATCTCTAAAAATTTTAAGTTGGGCATCCCATGGGAGTTCAAAAAAGTCTGCTTGAACAAACAAGCGACACATTTTCAAAACCAATATCTTGCTCTCCCGCACAATGCAGTGAACTAAAACCTTTCTGTTTTGAAAAAGTGAGCTGAACTGATTAAATAAAGCAAGTACATGTTTTAAGAAATAGAAATAAGTTCTATAATTTTATTGCTCTTAATGAAACTAGCAAATTAAGAGCAAAAATTTACCAGAGAGTAACATCCTTTTTTTGTTTTTTGTACTATGAGGTGAAAAATCCCTTTGACCCTTTTAGCTTATTTTAAGTGAGAAAATCCCTCAAAAAGGGATAAATCCCCCGATCTGGTATCACTGGCCGACGCCCCGCCCAAGAACGACACAATACACAAACCGACAGGACAGCGACACTCGAGAGCGAAAAAAGAAACAATATTATGTATGCGTGTGTATGAAAATGGGTATTTCTTGGAGTTCCAATTCTATTGGAAAAGAAACGTGTAAGATAACACGCTTATGAATGACGTATTGGACATATTTTTGTAAATAGCTCGTAAGATATTAACTTTTCGGCAAAACAGTCGTCAGCACATATATAGATAGCTCCGAATATGATCTACAAAATAGGAACATTTCTTTTGTTGTAAATCAAGAAAACAACAAATTTTTTTGGCTAAATTACTTATTACTCCAAAGCTAATCAATATGTCGCTATCATTGGTATTTGTCGTTTAACTAGAAGTTATACACCTGATGTTGTGTGCAAATTTCAGCCTTCTACGTCTATCAGTTCTTGAGATAGACCTAGGGACAAAATTGGATAGTTTAACCGGACAGACATCGTAGCTAAAGCAATAAGGTTCCTCCATATGGAAACGGAACCTTAAAAAGTGCTGTGAGAATGTCTTTTATTACTATTTTTTAAGATTTGAGATTTTGTTTTGTTAACTCAGGGATACGTGGACAAAGTAGACTCAATTGCTCCAACTTGCCATTATTTACCTGTGCATTTGAGGTAGGGCGTTATTTGACCCAGTGGGTACTTCGACATGGTACTTCGACAATGGTCATCCTAGTGCTAAATCAGTGCGCACTGAAAGGAAACTAGTCAAACCGGCTTATTAATTCAAATTAGTGCCGTTTTGAGAACAGAACTCACAGTTTAACAAATTTCAACAAAAAATATAAATTGACTAGTTGGTTGTACCCGCTTCGCTGGGTATGCAAAGTAATATTTGATAAACAAATTGATTTTATTTAAAGAACTTCTTTGAAAACTACATTGCGTGTAAATTGTCTCTGATTAATTAATAATCTTCCTTGCTGTGGATTAGATACAATATACACCTTCTTTTGTCTTGCAACTCTTGATTGTGATAAAGCCACATACAATTGGCCGTGTGAAAATACTCCGGTCTTCAAATGCATGACAACGTGATCAAATGACTGGTCTTGAGCCTTGTTTATTATTATAGCGTATGCTAGAATTTATCGGAAATTGAATCATTGTGGTAATTCATGCTCTTATCAAATTTCGTCCAGGCTCTTCCACAATCAATCGAGTTCCATTGCAGTCCTTTTTTAGGGTTCAAGTTTTTCAGCAACATGATGATGATACCTTGCTTAAGTACAGCACATGAGGTGGCTTGCTGGATGGAGTTTGCTGATTGAGGAATTCAACAGGGAAATTTGGTGCATCATTTGGATCTTCAGTCTTCATTGATAACAGAATCGCTCCTATTCATTTCTAATGTCTGCACATTTGTCAGCGCGGCAATGACTCGTTCTGAAAGTTCCTGCATTGACTTTTGCAGCAGATCGCCAAAAATTGTCTTAATTAAGTCTCCTGTTAATATAATTTCCGTGGGAATTTCAACAACGTCGTCTTCATACATTTCTGCTACCCGCGGCAATTTTGCAATAATGAGAAGACTTATATAGAGTACACAAACCGAGTTTGAAGTCGATCGGATGAAAAATAAAAATGTTCCCGTACAAACTTTGACCCCCTAAGAAGGGTTGGCAATTTCCATTTGAAAACACTTGCCGAGCATTACTATAGTAGAGTTTGAACCTTGAAGAAAATTAAAATATATGAAAAATAGGCGGTGCGTATTTGAATAATGAGAAAACACAAACATTGAAAATTTATTCAAATACCCACCGCCTACTTTTATTTAAAATAAGAAAAATAAGAAAAGTAAGGAGCGTTACAGAATCAGTAAGGGTAAATATATATATGATAATGTACTCAGTATAGCACTGTGGTTGGATGAAGAGTCTAATAGCAAAGAAATAATTCATTCATTCATTCATTTTCAATGATCCGCTAGTCCATTAACTGGGTCGCGGGTGTAGGTTTATGTTCAAGTGGACCCTCCATAGCTCTCGAAAAGAAATAATCGAAAGGAAAATTCTAAGGGATATGGTGGTCCCACTGCGTTTAGATCCGTGGCTACCCGCTTGCAAAGATTGGCCGAAGTTTTTCTGGCACCAGCAGTTTTCGATGTTTTTGGCCAAATCTGGATGCGTCTACATGAAATTTATCAAGTAACTAGCGTAGCCCGTGCACACTTCGTAGTGCAAAATAGTTAAATAGAAAAACTGTTTTAATTGTAATGCTCTATGGTTCTTACACAACATTTTTTGTTTTTTTTCAGAAATTTTATTGCCTAGACAATATTATTGACTTTCATTATTTATATCAATGTTACAAATTTTAAAAACTTTGGCTTCCAATTCCAAGACTATCGAAAAGCTGTACCCGACCGGCTTTGCCCGTGCACAGGAATTGTATTGCTTAGGTCCTAGCTAATAATGTTTTCGAGATATACGATTTTAAATGTTTTTTTTTGATGTTCGGTGCCACGCCCCTTTGTCCAATTTTGACCAAACTTCACAGGACCACTTCAGGGACAATAACTAAGATCATCTGTAAGTTAGAGCTCAATCGATTTGGTGGTTTTCTAGATATACGATTTTGAAAGGTTTTTTTTGTATGGACGGTGCCACGCCCCTTTGTCTAGTTTTGTCCGAACTTCACAGGACCACTTCAGGGACAATAACTAAGATCATCTGTAAGTTAGAGCTCAATCGATTTGGTGGTTTTCTAGATATACGATTTTGAAAGGTTTTTTTTTATGGACGGTGCCACGCCCCTTTGTCTAGTTTTGTCCGAACTTCACAGGACCACTTCAGGGACAATAACTAAGATCATCTGTAAGTTAGAGCTCAATCGATTTGGTGGTTTTCTAGATATACGTTTTTGAAAGTTTTTTTTGTATGGACGGTGCCACGCCCCTTTGTCCAGTTTTGTCCGAACTTCACAGGACCACTCCAGAGCCAATAACTAAGATCATCTGTGAGTTTGAGCTCAATCGATTTGGTGGTTTTCGATATATAAGATTTTGAATGTTTTTTTTTGTATGTTCGGTGCCACACCCCTTTGTCCATTTTTGACCAAACTTCACAGGACCACTTCAGGGACAATAACTAAGATCTTCTCAAAGTTTGAGCTCAATCGATTCGGCGGTTTTCGAGATATACGATTGTGAATGTTTTTTTGTATAGGCGGTGCCACATCCCTTTGTCCAATTTTGACCAAACTTCACAGGACCACTTCAGGGCCAATAACTAAGATCATCTGTAAGTTTGAGCTCAATCGATTTGGTGGTTTTCGAGATATACGATTGTGAATGTTTTTTTTTGTATGTTCGGTGCCACACCCCTTTGTCCAATTTTGACCAAACTTCACAGGACCACTTCAGGGACAATAACTAAGATCTTCTGAAAGTTTGAGCTCAATCGATTTGGTGGTTTTCGATATATACGATTTTGAATGTTTTTTTTGTATGGGGGGTGCCACGCCCCTTTGTCCATTTTTGACCAAACTTCACAGGATTCATGTATGGACCAATACCAAAGATGTGCGAAAGTTTGGTTAAGAACGGTAAATGCGTTAAAGCGTGAATCGGCGACAAACATTTTAAGACTCAATTTTTATATATATAGATATCTCAAATTGGCTTTGTTTTGTGCTTACGACTCCCTGAAAATTATAAATTAAGCCTACAACTTTATCCCTTTTTTGTTACCACTGAAAAATTGAAGAAATTAGAACTTAGGCCTACTGTCCACGTAGGTGCGCTTCATACGCACGCTGTCGTCATTGTACGCTTGCTTTCGGTGCCGTGAAATAAAGTCTAAGGAAGGTCGAATTCTGTTTATTTCCATTTCGATTGGAAATATTGTCGATATATAATGTTGTTTTTACTGTCAGATTTGGAGTGAGGCGATCGACATTATTACCATTTTTTTTATATTTTTTTTTGGAAATAAAGTCGAACGCACAAATTTTTGTAATTCGACATTATTTCCAATCAAAGCGAAAAAGTCGCGTTTTCGTAGTGGATGCGGCTTTGCTGTCCGTGGACAGAGCTTCATTTGTTCACACGCAAGCGTACAACAAGCTACAAATGACGAAAGCGGGCGTATGAAGCGCAGCTTATTTGCTTGAAAAATAAAAGTAACACCAAATCTAAAGGTTTAAATCATATGAGTTTTTTGTTTACTCGTATTCACTATCAAATTTTGCCTTAAGCTACGATTACACGGCCATTTTTTCGAGTCATTTAAATGGCGCTCTGACGTAAAAATGCCGTCACAAAGCAGTCATTTAAATGTCGCTCTGTGTGATCGCCATTTTTGGCAGCGTCATTTAAATGACTAGGAAAATGGCGCACCAAATGACATGATTTAAAAGTGCCATTTAAATGGCGGAAAAAAAATGGCAGTGTGATCGCTCTTCAATGACGCCTAGGACAATGGCATTCTAAATGACTCGCAGTGTCCGTCATTTGATTTTGGAATACAAATGACGATGATAGTCATTTCGTGTGATCGCCATTTTTTCAATGACGAATCGTAGCTTAAATGTCGCTCTAATGCGACATTTTTTCCTGACGTCACAGCGCCATTTAAATGACTCAACAAAATGGCCGTGTAATCGTAGCTTTAAACGTTGTGAATAGAATAAAATGATTGTATGTTCCAAACACCTGCAAAAAATTAAGTAATTGAAACAAAATTTATTGAAAGTTGTCAAAATAAATCATTAAACAAATTCGCTTGAACATCGTATCTGTATAGGTATTTGACTATTCAAGCGATTGGAAGGGACCTACAAATGAAAGGAACCCAAAATTGTATGCCGAGACCAACCGGCAGGATTTGAGAAACTCTACTCAGGACAGTTCTCGGATGCTTGTCACACATTCGCATATAAACTATTGGGATATAATTTTTCTCCTTTGCTTAGCTCTATGTACCTATCGCTTGCTATAGAGAAATACATTTTAGAATTAAACAAACAAAATTTATTTTGTAATAATCTTTTCAGGAATGAAGTTTTAGTTTTATATTTTTAAATTGTAAAATACTCGACAGAAACCGGGACCGAGAGGGTCTGCTAACAATAGAAATAAACAACACTTCTAGCACAAAAATAGGAACAAGCATCAAATTGTTCAGCCAAATCCGTCGAGAAGTACTAGTTTTTTTTTTAATTTTATACCTGCACAGATTTCAATGTTACCAACTCTTGATTAAGACAATAGATTAGTGCATCATTATGTTTAACTCATACAACAGATACTTGACGACAAAACTTTTGGTACCCATTTACTGCTGTGTAAACTCTTCTGATTTCAGAAAACTATAAAATACTCTTCAAACTCTAAATTCTTCTTCGGAGTCTTAATCCACCTGTTTAAGAACATTTCCAACAGGAAAAATAATTGAAATCTTCTTAGGTACGAAGAAGAAGGTATCTACGAATTGATAAAACTTTTGTTTTTCCAAATTTATCTCAAATCTATTAAAAATTGAAAATGAGTTTTCAGGACGATATCTCGAAGTATATTTGTTTTATTAACTTTTCCTATATTATTCAAAAAGTTTTCTCCTCCATATCTTCAAAATCAGCATCTACATGTGCCTGAATACACGATACGTCCAAGATCCAAGTAACATACGTGCGTATTCCTTTTTCTAAAGACACATAATTCTGTACAAGAAAAAAAAATTAAACAATTTTATGTTGAACAACATGTAGGTACAGGAGTATCAAGCAAAGCCTCAAGAAATAATAACAAAACCTGTCAGTCGCATTTCACATCCTTGCAACAGGCGTGAGTGTCTGAACAGGTCTCCCATCCCTAGAGCAGTTTCACATTCATTTCCCACGACGAAGAGTATCTGGCAGATGCAAAAGAATTGTGTGCTCTTCAAGTGAACTTTTTCAAAGTTATGCGCTTTGGTTTGTATTTTTTTTATATTTTTTTTTTAAATGTTGAAGGTGTTTTTTTTTTGTTCGTCATATCCGCTGGCAAGACATTTAGTTGTTGAATATTCTTTTAAGAATTGCCTTACAAGGTAGGTACCGTACCCATCATTGTTTTTCTAAAATTGTATATCAATTTGCAGAAAACCTTCAAAAAGTTGTAGTTTGGTTATGTGGTGGCACATAATGTCCTTTGAATCCAAAGTATTTTGTTTACTGGGTGTTATTTGGTCCTTAAAGAGAATTGCAACAGTAAGTTCTTTGTACGCATTTTGATGGTGAAGTTTTATGGCACTTTCCAGTTTCATTAACTTGCGTGGTAATAGAACAAAGGCACTTCCATGAATAGGGTTGCGGGTTACATAATTGTGATGATGTAAGCTCTAAAATATTCGCTTTCAATGGACAATGACACACTATATTCAATTCAATTTAATTGAATGATGAAATACCAAAATGTTCAGGTAAGTGTATAAGCCCTATGATGGGTGCTCGATAGCCATACATAATAAGGCTCGGGTGGGAAGTCACTCTTGGCTTAATTAAACCAAACGGGTTAGGTTGATTGTGCCTAATTATTTTTACTTATGTCCTATTTCCAGCCGCATACATAACCGAGTCCTCTCCAGCTTTCCAAGTTATTCTGACTCTTCCTCAACTGTTTTATATAAATTTTTCGAATGATACGCTCTTCTTCCACAGTTGCACCTTAAATTTTTCCAAATGCATGGCCAATCAATTGTACGTTTCAAGTCTCTCCCAACGTGATAGCAAAGATAATATAATTATGTTATGTGTTATATTATCTTTGGTGATAGTAGCAGCCACTTTGACGTGATGATTCAATTTTCGAACAAAATACATAGTATTAGGTAATAGCTTGCTCTTGTAAGCTTATTTCATTGCATTGACATACCTATTTAGACAAGATTGACAAAGGAACTCAGCTCGAGTTCGTAATGTATTCCTACCCTAGTATGTATAATCTGAACCTAGTTAAATGGTAAGAATTTATCATGTACATGCTGTGCATAAAAAGCTTGTGAGTCAATAAAAACAATTTGTACGGGGTCGTTGTGGAATATGTCTTGCCGAATATTCATCTAGCAGTGCCAGAATTGTGGGTTGCAGCACTGATCCAAACCTGATTTCTGAGCCATCGATAGAAACTAAAGCAATCAGCTGACTGTTCAAGTAAATAGTGGAAAAGTGTTGTCACTAAGTGCACTGAACTGAACACTGACAGTGCATAACTATCCTTCGCTCCTTGGCAAATTATTCTACCATTAAGGCAAAGTCCTTTAATTTATCTACAACGAAACCCTTGACAGTTAATTTTGCTTTCTCTTTTAGAGTAATTTTGCATTTTGCGCCCTTTTGAGAGCGCACTGAACCTCTCTCAGCTCTTTTGCACATAAAAGTGACCTCTTTAGTTGAAGTGTATCCTTTTATACTACAAAGGACTCGGCAACGGAAAATGCTCAGGAAAATCCACGGACAAAAGGATAGTTTCTCATTTGAGCGGAATGAAAAGAAATTTGAGTTGAGCACCATTAGTGAATAAGGGATTATATAGAATGATCCTTTTAGATAATGAACTGACCCTCAACAGAGCACTAGGTATTATTATCATCCATCCAGCACATCTCTACAATAACACCCACGCAAGTACGGTGCAGAATCAAAGTAAAGTAGAGATTGCTGTTCTAATTAGGTTCCAATTGAAAGGATATACACGTCAGGGGTGGTTAGATATGCTTAATCCTGATTTACTCAAAAGCACCTACTCAATGTTCGTTCAGGTAAGTGAAAAACGAACTCGATGGAGACACAGCCCTTTGGGGTTGTATGGTTAAAAATAAGAATGAAATTTATGGCGTGTGAAAAGGATCACAATTTAATATTAAAGTCAAGAAATATATTTTTTTTATTTATTACTTAGCTGCACACAATTGAAGAGTAACCTTATTTGGCTCTTGACATATTACTAGACACGATTCCAAGCACAGTTGCCTTTTACTCTGTTATTCATTGCATTGTTTTTTTAACACATTTCGTGACATGCAGGGACACGAAGGACTTTTTTATTCGATCTTTTCTTTACATGTGTGGTTTTGGTTTTTTCATGCAATTTCACAAAAGCATCTGCGGGGAGTTGGTAAGATGAATATCATTTAATTTATTGAAACGGATTTCACATAAAAAATGGTGATTGACAGACTGCCCCGGATGTGAGAAAAATATGGTTGGGAACTGGGGCAAAAAGTATGTTGGCCTTGGCCGTCAACGCTGGCTGTATTTATTAGTGTTAATATAGGAAATATAAACGAGGTGGGCTATTCGAACCTCTAGCTATGAAAGTAATCTTAGTTTAAAACTGTCGATTCACGAGGACATATAGTAACGGTTGTTACCGGCCAAACCCGATTTCAGGGCAAACTATAGATTGTTCTAGACTAGACCAAGCCGACGCATATGGAATAGCTCATTCGATACGTAGGTCTTTCGATTTTAATTTAATTTTTTGGTTTTAGGAAATGTATGGGAGAGCATGTACAAAAACAAATATCAATTCTCTGAGCAAGCTGCGTGTTACTAAAATATTGTAAAGCTATGAAAAATAAAATATCTAACTGTCAAAACACGAAAACGTCAATGAAATATCTTTCGTTTTTTTTGCTATTTTACGTAGGTAAATTCCTTTCGCTTTTGAAGGGACATGAAGAAAAACTATTGAACATGTTCATTTTACAGGATTTAACACTAGGCAAAGAGGGACATACAACAGCCAAAGACTTCAGACCAATTAGTCTATCATCTTTTATGCTAAAAGCCCTAGAGCGATTACCTACTAGAAGCCGAAATCAGGATCAAATGCAGCAAGAGGGCTTCTTAAACGAGTCTCAGAACACACAGCATGCATATATGTACATTTGGGGAAAGTCAATAGAAACAGCTCTGCATAATGCGGTAAAGAAAGTATAAAGATAGATAATTTATTTCGGTTAGAATTTACAATCTGTTATAGCACAATTTACAAAATTTAATACAGAGATATCACAAATTTATGTCTTTCTACTGGAAAATGTTTACAAATAATTAAAAAAAAAAACATATTATATATAAAAAAATCGGAGAAATACTTTTGAGGAAAACAACGACCAAAAACCTCAAATTTTAAAAAAAATAAGAGAGCGAAAAAAATTAAAAATTAAATAAATAAATAATAAAATAGTAAAAAAAATGTTAATAAATAAAAGAAAAAGTTAATAGATAAGTAAATAAAAAAAAATAAAAAATAAATAATTTAATGAATAAATAAATTAAATAAATAAATAACTAAATAAATAAATAACTAAATAAATAAACAAATAAATAAATTAAAAAATAAGTAAATAAATAAGCAAAAAAAAAAAACAAATAAACGCAGATGATTACAAATTAAAAGTGAACATTTGTGTAAATAAGTATAGTAATAAATAACAGATAAATAAATTAACAAACAGTAGTATTAAAATAATAAACATACAAGAAAATTAACAAAAAGATTAACATCGCGTTAGTTAATATCAATTAAGGGTATGATATTCAATATTTTTCTTTTTCGTGTGAAAAAGATAGCTTGTGTTTTTTCAGCATTTAGTTTTATTTTCCACCTTGTGTAGTAGTTTTGCAGTGTCGCAATCGCATTCTTAAGATTCGTCTCGATATAGAGACTAAACTCATGCGATGAACCTATTACCGAGTCATCGGCATAAATTACTGCTTCACATTGCAACAGGATCGGAAAATCTGATGTGTACAGATTGTAAAAACTGGTCCAAGGACCGAGCCTTGGGGCACACCCGCATGAAAATAAGTTACATTTGATGCACTACCATTCACATGCACTCTAAAACGACGATTTGAGACAAAACTTTGGATGATTTTACAGAGGAACGGAGGAAAATGAAGGGTTATAATTTTGTATATAAGTCCATTGTGCCACACTGAATCATAAGCTTTTTCTATATCTAGTTCTAGTAGGATCATACCAGTTGATCGTCCTATTGCACGGTTTGCTCGAACAATATTGCACAATCTTAAGACTTGGTGGGAGGTACCATGACCACGCCTGAAACCAAACTGTTCATCGGGATATAATTTGTGATCCTCGATAATCTTCATAATTTTTTCCTTTAGGATTTTCTCGTAAATTTTACTTATGCTACTAAGCAAACTAATAGGTCTGTAACTTTGGGGTTTATCCAGCGGTTTTCCTGCTTTTGGTATTGGAACTGCCTTTGCCTGTTTCCATGCATCAGGAAATTATTGCAGTTTAAGGCAGGCATTTATAATAAACGTTAGCACTTGGATTCCTTCTTTCGGTAACTTTTTGATATATATGTTTTGAATATTATCCATTCCACCTATTTTTCTAATATGCAAGTTGTCTACATAGTATTTTATATCTGCTTCAGATACAAATTCTTCCAAGGGAGTTTCAGAGTTATTTGCATTAAAAGTCACTATAGCATTTTGTACATCTCCTAAATGTTGCGATACAACATGATTTTCGGCGAAAGAAAATATAAAGAAATCTACATTTGGGCGTGTTTGATTTAGCATTCTTGGATGTAGAATGTTACGCTTTCAACAGCGAAGTGGGTAAATCTATAAAAGCCTTGGTCTTGGAACATGTTCAAGTGAGAAAATCAACTGCTCTCTTGGACAAAGTTCTATTAGAATGCAGGTAACTAGAGGAGTTTCATAGTCAAGGGCAAGTTTTTAAATGTGGTTTTTGCAATTGGTTCCCTTTAGGGATCGCGGAGGAGCCCTTATTGTGCGCCTACTGCCGTATGAGACCTCTTTTTGATAGCCCTCTTTAACCTAACGTTACTTTAAATTTAAATGTATCTACGTAACCCCACACCAACGTATGAAATCAATGGCGTCAGAATAATGCTTTACCTGCACAAATATTACTTCTCAATATAAATTTGAATACAATTTCCAAAAGAATGTATGTATATGAATCGATATTACTGTCGTGTCGTGATTTCCCAAGCCGAACGCTTACGGAGACACCAATGTTCGTCACGTCCTTCACAGACAAATAAAACAAAATTGTTTCCGATTACAATGAGAGTGTATTGCCGATATGGGAATTGCAGTCGTTTAAAAATGCTCACGGATGTCTTGACATATAGAGAAGGGTACTTGAAAAAATGAGAAAAAAAAGCTATCCACCTTGTTATTCGGCATGTTCATGAGAATCATGTGTATTCTTTGAATATCCTTCCCTTTGCCTAAGCTCCAACACATCCGGTGTTTCCCAAAAGGTGATAATAATGCTAAAAAGCCCCCTCCCCCTCATGCATTGGGAATCACATGCTCGTTGCAATCCAGTTGTGTGTTAAAATAATCTTCCTCCCCTCAAGCATCAGTCGATTATCCTTTGAAAAGGGACCAGGCAGTGCTGGAAAGGCACCCAGAGTGTAGTTGTTGCACATGTACCTCACAGGAAATGAAGCGAAAAAATAGCAATGGAGTGCATCCAGAATTTTGGATTAAGTGAAACTTGCAACAACTGGGAGTAGATTCTATATACTGCAGCGAAGTGGTATAAAACCAATGCGCCTCCGGTGTGGCTCAATAAATTTTTGTGTGGATCCTTAAGTGAGTTTTTTTTTTTTGCCTTTTTCCACTGTTTCTATGAAGCGGGGGAGTTCAATTGGAATCACATGTGCAACTGAAAATAAGAAATCCTTAGAGGATTTTCACCATGGTCCATGGTTACAGTTAAGGCGTCTAGTCCAGAACCAGATGCTTATAGTCTCCTTTATTGAGTATCAAGAGCGATAGCGCTCCTGCTGCAGTAATAATGCAAGTTTAATGTGTGGTACAGCGAAATCAGTGCACGTACGTTGATACAGTGGATTACGAGAATCGTGATGGCGGCAGCGTATTTGAATGAATGGATTTTTGTGAGTAGAAACAATGGTTGTAATGCGCGGCATAATTGGAGTAATATAAATGGATCTTTGCCGATATCTGGAAGACATCTTGTATGTGCATACTGTGTCCGAGCGCGAGAGACAGACAGACGAATATAGCGGGGAAAGCCTATAAAGATGGACCTGGGAATACGGTGTTATGTATATTAACCGTCGGGGCAGATAATTTGGATAAAACATGCCTTTAGACTGTTAAGCGGCGGATACAGGCTTTAAGGCTCTATGAACCGTTCCGCAGATTCCATATTTCAAAACCCCATCACCATAAGTTCACCAGTTCATCTAATTGTGCGGAGCTTTGCTTTCGCGCAGCTGTCAGCCCACTTAAAAAAAAGATTCAAAACGCCATCCAGTGGGAAATAATTGCTGATCAGCTTTGTATTAAAATCGTTTCGTGGTGCAAGTTGTGGAAAATAATTCTGCAATTTTCTCTCTGCCAGTCGTCGGGGTTTAGCGTTTTCATATTTTCTTCACCGGAAGAAGTGGAACTCTCACAAATTTATCACTTCTGACTGATGCACTCAGAAGACGCTTTGGTAGGGCTATGCAATCTGTACTGCAAATGATCCTGGAATCTAAGTTTACAACCCTCCAAAGGTAGGTATGGTCCTACGGAGATATTGCTACTACAACCCAGAAAATAACGTCAAATCTGTATTCCACAGGCCAAAATAGACAACCCAAGCTGTACTCACAGGCACAGGTACAGCCTTTTACAGAGCATGAGTTATTTTTATTTAGCTTACATCACGTATGTGAGAACTATAACAACATCAGTAATCAGTTAAATAAACTGTAGGGTCAGTTCAGTAGTGCCTCGCATACAAAAGAATATTCAAAATCTTATATCTCAAAAACTTTTAACCCGATTGAGTTCAATTTTGTAGACAATATTTGGTATTGGCCCATATCTACGCTAAGGCGTTCCTAATACGCACTCTTTTGTTGAAATTTTCCATAAATGTGGCTGAATTTTTTTGATGCACCTTTGAGTGGGCGCAGTAGCGCAGTGGTTAGTGTGCTGGACTACTGTGCGAGGGATCTCAGGTTCGATCTCCGGAAAAACACAAATTACATCTTAAGGTTTTTGTCTACTGCGCCACCTCTCCCGAACGTCCGACAAACATCCGAGAGTATGACTGTCCTGAAAAAGCTTTTCAATTCTGCCGTTCGGAATCGGCATAAAATTGTAGGTCCCTTTCATTCGTCCCAAAAATAGAAACTAACACAAAACGAATGGTTGCGAGAAGCTAGGCCTTGGGTGTCTACCCGCCTGTTGCGCCACCTATTTTTATTTATTTTTTTTAGCTTTGAGTCTCCTCCTTCATAATGCGGGTGGATATTTGAAGACCTTTGACTTCAAATAACCCCACCAAAACCACACAAAACTACACGACCACGATGTTTCATGCAGTAATTGAACTTTTTCACGGGCTATGATAATGCCGCATCGTCTCGTTGAAACCACATATCGTCAACATCGATATCATTAGATTTGGGCGGTTATTATTTCGCGATAGTGAACATCAGTATCAATTGCTGCTTGACTCATTTTCGTCGAATCCAGATCAATAATATCACTTGAAGGAATTATTTTTGGTCAGCCAGGGTGTTAAGAATCTCATATCCTATCCCTTCTCCCTGAATTTTTCAATTACTCGAAGTAAAATCGGGGGGCGAACTGGTAACCGTGGGTCAACCAGTTTCATATGGGTTTTACACATTGACAAAAGTTATAATAACGGATTAAAAGATTTAGTTTAAATTTAAATATTTTCAACAAATTCACAAAGTAAAGCCGAAAGCTTACCAACTATTATTCAAAGACCATTATCCATAAAAACAACCAATAAAGGAAACGGAAATGCTTTATTGGGATTTGAGATCTTAACAGAAAAAAAAACAACCTCATTGACATGTCAAAAGGACAAAACTCTATTCAACATAATAAAACAAAAAAAAAGTTTTTCCTTCTGAGGATCTTTGGGAATTGGTGAAGAGAAATAAGATTGCCCTTGGGGAATATAAAGGCAAAAAGGCACTTTGCATCCACTTTTTGTTGCGAATCCTTTTTTGTCGCCATTTCTACTTTTGGGACAAACAACTCTGAGAAAGGAAATGTATATGTAGGTAATCGTATATACGCAAATATGTAAAAGGATTGCATTGGCATTGTGTCTGTTCTGTAATAATAGAATAACTTTTCAAACAAATTTAAAATTTTATTCGCTGGCTTGATTTTTGGTATTGCTTTCCTTAGGCCGTATATTCGCACTCCCATAGGACATATTCGAGTTGACATAAAGTTTATAATGCAGAGAAATAATAAAGATACACACTTTAAGAATGAGTTTTAAAAAAAATATCTTAGCCACCAGCCCACCACCTCATATCAAAGGTAGTGCCCCAGCCAAGTTTTCTATAGTAAAGCCACTTCCCCTTTTTACAGGAACAAACTCAGGCTGTTTTCGACCCCCCTCTAACTTTGGAACCGATTGAGCCAAAAACTTCTAACTAAGAAACATTTATCAAACTCACTAAAAAGGTCCACCTCACAAAATTTTATCTCTATACCATTAATGGTTCTCAAAATACAGGTGTTGTATCCGCCCACTTTTGAAAATCGGTTATTATTTATTTGGGCCACTTCCAATTGCCGTAGGAATTTGAAATTCGGTACAGCTATAGGACCTGCATTGTACGAAAGGAGACATTTCAAAAATTAAAAATTGTCCATTTAAGGGCGTGGAATCTGCCCACTTAAAATATGAATAGAAGTCAATTTACCTGCTGAATATAATTTTAATGAATAGTTCCTTTATAAGACAGAAAGCCAAGGTGATGGTAGTCAGTGTCTATTGACATACCTATTAAAAAACGAAGACGTTTCTATTGAAAGGGCAGTAGCGGAGAAAGACATATATTTTATAAGTCTTTATTATTTAGGAATGAATAAATAAAATAAATTAATTTCAAACGTCTCTCAAAATTAATACAAAATAAGGCTTGATACAAAACTGATCTTTTACAGTGATCTCCTTATCAGCAGTTTCAACGTTGTTTGTGAAATCTAATAAAAAAAAAAAAACTTTGAAAAAGTAGTGAAATCACACCAAAAACATAAATATAAAAAATGAGCAAAGTTCTCTTATATAGAACAACAAAAATTATGTGCGCGACTAGTCAGCCACGAAAAGTAATGAGAACTAAAGTTCGTCAAGTTCTTAGTTTAAGAAGGTTAAATGTTAAAAAAAAAATTGGTAGGTGTACTTGGCAAGTTTTTCATTTATAATTTCACTAGCTGAACCCCCGCCAGCTTCGCCAGGCCTTTTGTTGCTTTTTTAATTTTTTTTTAATTTATTTCCGGGCGACAATGTTTTAATTTGTTTGGAGGTATTGGAGGTGCCACGCCCCTTTATCCAACTTTGAGAAATCTTCACAGAAGCACTCTAGGGCCAATACCTAAGATTATCAGTAAGTTTGATCTCCCCCGCCAGCTTCGCCAGGCCTTTTGTTGCTTTTTTTAATTTTTTTTTATTTTTTTATTTATTATCGGGCGACAATGTTTTAATTTTTTTTGAGGTATTGGAGGTGCCACGCCTCTTTATCCAACTTTGACAAATCTTCACAGAAGCACTCTAGGACCAATACCTAAGATTGTCTGTAAGTTTTATCTCAATCGATTCTGTGGTTTTCGAAATATACGATTTTGTTTGTTTTTTTTGTATGGGAGGTGCCACGCCCCTTCGCCCAATCTTCACAGGAGCACTCCACGGCCAATACCTAAGATTATCTGTAAGTTTGAGCTTAATCGATTCTGTGGTTTTCGAGATATGTATAAGATTTTGAATGTTTTTTTTTGTATGGGCGGTGCCACGCCCCTTTATCCGATTTTGACCTATCTTCACAGGAATATTCCACGACCAATACCTAAGATTATCTGTAAGTTTGATCTCAATCGATTCTGTGATTTTCGAGATAGAAGATTTTGAATGTTTTTTTTTTTTGTATGGGCGGTGCCACGCCCCTTTGTCCGATTTTGAATTTGTTTATCCTATCACCGTAATTACCGACATTTAAAAAAAAATCAACAAAACCGGTTGAAAATTACGGGTGACAGAGGGCAACAGTTTTTTCCACTTCGTTTTATATATCCGGGGCGGGATTATTCACGGAAAAGAATATTTTGGTATCTTCACATCCACAAAGTGAACAATTTTTGGAGAACTTGGCTTGTATTCCGTTAGCTTAGGGTTGCCAGAAATAATTTGATGAAAGTAGATATAAAGCATAAAAATCCCGGACTTTCCCGGACAAAATAGGATATAAAAAAGAGTACAAAACTAGGACCAAAATGCTGGTACTATTCTTACAAAAAGATTGTAACTTTCTCGTTTTACTGCGGTAGCAACTTAATGTTTTAAGGGCGTGTGTTCATTGCGCCTGTCAGATTTTCTGACACATATGAAAGTGTAAAGCAAGTAAAAGTATTATCATCGGCTTGGCCGATGCTTTGATATCCTCCACTGCATAAAAGTCATGCAAAATGTTTGCCATGCGAGTTAGGATGTATACTGTACACGCATGTGTATATTGATTTTGTATGGAAGCTATCAGAACTACTTAACCGATATAGACAATTTTCAATACAAACCTGACGACGACGGTAAAAAGAAGTCCTCTGACAAAATTTCATTCGCCTACTTTCGTTTCGACGCTATCGTGTTTTCAACATACAGACGGACAGACAGACATGGCTAAATCGTTTCTGAATGTGATCCTGATTCAGAATACTTTATAGGGTCTCCGGTGACTCCTTCCGTTACAAATGTAATGACAAAGTGAATATACCTTCCTGTGGAGGGTATAAAAATAGAAGTTCACTAAACTCAAATCTTAAAATAGAGAAATTTCCTTAGTCAGATTGATACACCCTATTTTCCAACTTCAAATTCTGGGATTTTGGAAATTTGTCTTGGTATCTGAGCATTGGCGACACAATATATTTCGTATTTTACAAACAAAAAGATTGTGTTATAAAATACGTGAACTTTGGCATTCACGAATTGAATTTTTGTCAAGGAATCCTAGCACATTAAACAACCCAAAAAATATGCATATTTTTGGAGTCATCGAAATATAATTTTAGGCCTACAACTGTCCACGTAGCTGCGCGTCATATGCACGCTTTCGTCATTTGCATCTTCCTTGCAGCCTGCTTATAAACAAACGAAGGTCTGTCCACGGAGCGGCAAAGTCGCATTTGCGTGGACAGTAGGCTTAATGGGTTCAAACATAAGCAAAAGTCGTTTCACTGTTGGGTGAATTATTAAATGGTATAAAAGTGCTAGTGTTCTATATTCATTGTCGAGCAATTCAGAGAATTATTTTATATTTTTTAAGATTACATTAGTACATTAGTACTCAATGTGGTGGACATACAACATTAGTAATTTTTTCGCACCTTTCTTTTGTCTATTACCTTTCTATTGTCTATTCGGTGGCAACAAGTTACGATTCGAAATCACTTCCAAAAAGCGAGCATTAGAATTGACACTTTCAGCAGGCTCTGTTAATTTCGAATTTCCTTTTCTCTTGACGATGAGAAATGCAAAACCCGGAAAGTCTAGAAAAACTATTCCGGACGTTCCCCGCAGAGGCGACTGTTAGCTGTGTAATCATGCACTAAGAAGATATTTTTGGATATGATATCCTACCCTTTTTGGGAGGATTTTTCATAAATTTTAAAAAATGCAATAACTCACCAACTGCTAATTTATATTTTTATACGTTTGAAGAGAAGCAAAAATTATTACATGTTTTTGCTTCACCACGTAACAGCGAAAACGAAAGGAATTTTCGTTTGTGCGAAAATAAAAAATAAAAGTGTCAATGAAATAATTTCTCGTTTTCCTTCCTTTGTGTAACTTCAAAAACGAAAGACATTTTCTATTAGCGCGAAAGGAAAATACTGACAGCTCTTTCATTGATGTTTTAATTTTCTTTAATTATTTCAACAGTTAAATGCCATTTTCGGTTATTTCTAATAAATTAATGTGTCAAAAGAATGAAACATTTCTGGAGCAGTAATGCATAAAAGCTGTGTGTGTATTTTGTGTGAAAAGACTGCACAAAATAAGTTTCATTGTAACGAACGAAATGGAAGATATTCGATAATACATATGTGAATACAATAAAAGAAACTAATTACAAATGCATTACTGCTCTACTGCATAGTTCGTACACGCATGGGTTTAATGCGACTGATAAAGCTCATTTTCAATACCAACCTAACCAAGGCGATCGATCGCCACCGATGTACGTACTCACCTTCTCACGGTGGCTTTATGTCGTCGGGAAAAAGGAAGGTGACCGAAACAGTCTAACCTCCGCTTGTAACTTCTGACAGTCCGCTTGTAGGGGGGGGGGGGTGGCTGGTACAGATCTGATCTACAACTTGACGTCGAAATGGGCTGATAGTTTGTCATCGGGAAATACACGAATTGGTATTTTGGTTAAATAGGTAATTGCGTGTTGATGTCTCAGTAAAGCCAGTTGGACTTTGTAACGAACTTGCTGATGCCACAGATATCGGTCCGAGACAGGATGCTCAGGTCATCGAAGAAATAAGCCCCTAAGGTAGCCCTACGCAAGGTGGCAACTGGCAAGAGCTGGACAGGAGCAAAGGAGGTGAACGGTGGTTTCCTATTCCTCCTCGTCCATACAGCTCCTACAGAAATCATTGTAGGGTACTCCCATTCTGCGGGCATGGCAAGCATCAGACAGTGTCCGTTTAACGTTTCCACAACGGACCTAATTTCGTTTCTGTTAATACAAAGAAGTTTTCTACAGTTCTTCTGGCGTCTAATTCCGGCTGAATTTGTCTTGATGCTATGCAGGTGCTAATACTGTTCCATTTATTGTTTGTGATTTTTAACTTAAATTTTACTGATTGCAATGGAGCGTGCTGACCATCGCTGAGTTCAGTTATGTGGAGGCCGCTGCCTTGTCTGGCTAGTTCGTCCGGCTTGCCTTTAATATTACAGAAAGAATATTGAATTTAAATGTGTGCCACTGATGTGTCAACTTCATAGATTTATCGGCAATAGGAACCTTTCATTTCATCTTAACAAGTTTTACTGACAGCTATGGTTCATCAAAGATACTACCCTATGACTAGTCACGCCTCCAATTAATTAGGTACTCACTTTTCGCATTTCTGAGAATAAACTGAAGTGAATATCTTGCGTTTCTAAAACCGTAATATTATTCCATATCCTTTTTCCCACAAATTGTCCGCAGACCGCAGTGAAGAGAACACCCAAAGTACAGCCGCATTGCACTGTTGCCAATAAACATATCCTAATTAACATTTGCTTTGCATAAAGGTTCACTAACTTTTTATTACATTACAAATCACCCATTTATACTGCACACGTTTGCTTCCAGCTTCTTGCCACTAAAACCTTCTTAACCGCATAAAGAAATAAATGTGTCACTCGCTTTTATTGCAGACGGCATCCGAAATGGATTTTTATAACCAAATGGCCTTCAACAGGAATTAAGTAGACGTGGATAGTAGTAGCCACAAATGACCTAGGCCATGACCAAATGTTTATTACTTCTATACACTGCCCAGAATTTTTGTTCGTCTCCATATCATTCGTTCTGAAAACCTAAATCTGAAGGAGCATACTCGTATATGACCTCGTAAAGTGCTGATGGTTGTTATAATAATCCCCGGCCAATTTCAGCCCTGTAAAACTTAACAGCATTTGACCAAATGGAGTTGTTAAGATTTAATAAACGGTATTATGAAGAAGAAATTGGTCTGAGAGTAAAAGAATAAATTGGGCGGTCGCGGTGTTAACAAGAAACACTACACGCCAATAAACAACTTCGTAGAGTAATATAATTTATTAGTGGTAACGAACTTTGACTATTAGGAGTTCGGCTTTTGGTGTACCAAAAATTGTAGCATCTTTTAGTGCGACCGCTGAAGATAGCCTTTGCAATTGATGGGCCCACCGACGAGTATACAAAGTATTTACCTGAGACATGTTGCTTGCAATTTGCTCTACTCGTGTCCTTGACCAACAGCTGTATCTTAGCGGCAACCCAATGAAAACGGAATTAGTCTTATTCATTTTTCATTATTCGTCATTCCTCCCAAGAACAATGGAACTCTACTCGAGTTCTTTAAAAGCACCAAATATTGCCGAACGCGCTAGAAAATCCCTAGTGCCTCTATTATATTATAAAATACTATAAAAGGGCCGTCGGTCGACTCTATAGAAGGAGCTTCCAACAAAATAGCATCTTTGTGTGGTGACCCGCCTTGAACAAAGGCAATAATCCAAAGGGAGTAGAGAAAAGCTGTTGTCATTGTCATGCTTGTGCGTGCATCTCCAACCGCCGCTCTATAAACAATGATTAACCATCTGACATCGTCTGCAAAGAATACGCCGGAAACTAGGCAATCATGTTGTGGATGCATTTGTTTCTCAAAAATTACTTGTTGGCAGCGTTACCGATGGACAATTTGTAAATGTCTCCAAAAAAGGTCGCCCGAGCCAAAAAATGTGTGCTCCCCTCATTCAACGAAAAAAAAAAACCGCTTCCAGGTTCAAATTATATCTACAGTTTATTAATAAAAAAAAGAAAGAGAATTTAAACGATTCCTCTTTTGCTTTGTTGAATCGGGGGTGGATTAGAAAATTCGGAAAATCCCAAATGAAAAGCCGAAAAATCGAAATTTCAATTTTGTATGGGAATATACACCACCAATGATCGCAAAGCTCCAAAAGCACCAAACCGATTAAACCCAAATTTTGGGAGAATCTTTGTTATTGACTCAAAAGAGTTTTTGTGAAGTTTGGTTAAATTGGACAAAGGGGCGTGGCACCTCCCATACAAAAGAAAAAAGCATTTCGTAAGTTGTAAGATTGTTAACATTGATGTGCATTGTCCATGTCCATACAAATTGGAATAGGAAGGAGAATTCTCCTATCCAGGGTGGTCAGTTCAGTATTGCTATATGCCGCGCCAGTTTGGACAGGCGCCCTAGCAATAAAAGAGACAAGGAGGAAACTAACATCATCATATAGACTTTGTGCATTAAGAACGATCAGCGGCTTTCGAACTATTTCGGACGAAGCAGCTTTTGTTATAGCCGGAATGATTCCTATCGACATCCTCGCAGATGAAATGCAACGAATTTACACCAGAAGAGTCTTAAGTCAGCAAGATGCTTGTGACATAAAAACAATAAAGAAAGAAGAGAGGTCAGCTTCAATAGCTATGTGGCAAACTAGATGGGACAATACTACAAAAGGCAGATGGACCTATAAGTTGATCCCTATCATCGAAGTGTGGACAAACCGAGCACACGGCAGCTGCGGCTACCACCTTACACAGTTCCTGTCTGGACACGGCGGCTATCGGAAATACTTGCACCGGTTTGGACACGATAGCTCACCACTTTGTCCAGAATGCTCAGAAGAAGATGAAGATACCGAACACGCTGTGTTCTACTGCGATCGTTTCCAATAATGGAGAAATAACCTGCCCAGTCCGCAACAAATTATAAACGACATGGTGAACTCGGAAGATACCTGGACGGAAATCAGCACACTAGTTATTAGTGTTTTAGTTATTTCGAATGAACTGCGACGAATTGAAAAAAGAAGGCGAGAAGAAACAACGAACACTGTGACTAGAGCATAAATTGCTAACCAGCTCCGCGAAGTAATACCTAACGGCAGTCCCGCGGGGAGAGTGGTTGAAGGACGTAGGGTGTCGATTAGTACGTAAGGCGCACTCCTGGCATCGATTATTCGGGTTTGCGAATCGTGCATGTTGGTAGCACGGGCTACCGCATCTTTAGAAGATTACGACATCCATTGGCGCAACCAAAAAAAAAAAAAAAAAAAGGAGGGTGGGATATACAAGTAATTTAAAACACTATAGTTTTAGCTTTGAAATTTGGTGAATTGACCTCAATTTTTATATGTAAATAAAAAACATTGGATTTATTTGAATTAAATGAAGGAGTTTCATATAACCCCAAACATAAAGGTTTTTTCCACTACGCCACCTCTCGCGAACGTCTGACAAACATCCGAGGGTCTGAAAAATCTCCTCAATTCAGCCGTTCGGACTATGCATAAAATTGTAGGTCCCTTCCATTCGCCCCAAAAACAGAAACTCACACACTCGCTTTGAAAATGCGTCCCAATGTCGCCTGTAAAAGGGGTCCAAAAAACGGTTAATATATATAATAATAATTTTAATGGAAAATATGCTTTGTTTTTCTATTCTACGAATAATTAGCTATGTAAAATAACAAACTCCCAAAAACTCCATACAGACTGTTTTTAATCGTTAACAATTTAACTGCCTAATAGTCGACGTTTTCGAAATTTTAACATACTAATCCAGACATGCTCTTTAATGTTGTTCATATTTTTGTATCATGATGACGGCTATTAAATTATATTCCCTTGTTGTTCCCGTATTATTCTTTTCTTTGAGTGCTTTGTATCATCCTTTTGAATTCGTTAAAATATTTGTGCATAAAACAAATAATTAAAGCGAGACATTAAAACGATCAAAAGAAACATTCTCTGAATGAGTTCGTTTCTGATGATAATGCGTATGCGACCCCATTCTTTATATCGCAGGATAAATGCTCAGTCATGTGTGTTAGTGCACTTGAAAAACAAAATAAAAAAATATAAAAAAGGAGCCAGAGAAAAGGTATAGGCAAGGTAAGGCATTCAAATTAAAATATGTATAATAATATTAGACCTTCAATCTTTAGCGGTTACCTACCTTGCACGTGTAGACCCCTTCGTCCATTTTGTTTGCCTTTGTAATTCCCAGTATAGCTGTGTAAACATCTTTACTCTCGGGTGGGAGTACAGTTGTCCAAATTTCCCTAGAAAGTAAAAACATTAAATTTTATGATACCTAGTAAAATGTAATGTTATGTGCTTTAAACTGTACTTAAAAGTACCCCGGCCCCCGGGGCTTTTTATTATTAGATAAATTATTGCATGCATTCGGATTAGACGTTTGATTTTTGACTGGGAATTTACTTAAGGAATATGTATAGGTCATGTTATGAAACAAGATAAAAGGTCTTGTTCATCGATAAATTTGAAGAATTTAGATAATCTGCAAAGCCAAAGGAATAGTTCTGAACATGAATTCCAAGAACTATTATATTGGAAAATGTGATACTAAGAATTAAGGTAGCTGTAGCAGTATCTATGTATGCTCGATTATCTACTATACAGTAATAGATTTAATATCTATGCAGTATGTTATATGTACGATGGCACTGTGATGTGATAGATTGAAGTTTTTGTTATCCTTGAAATATGCATACGAGTATTTCCAGGTTGCTTAGCTACGATACGATTGACTTCATATCAGGCTGACGCTAAACAGTAAACAGTTCTTTTCTTATAGAAACGAATTTCAAGTATACATACATCAGAAATAAAGTTTAGGCTAGTAGGCTTTCCACCTCTTTTTTAATAAAGTTTATAACACTACCAGAGATGAATTTTTTCATATCTTCGTGGTCCAGTTGGTCCCTAAAGAACACCTTGATTCTGTTTCCAAATAGGATTGGACGTTCGCATTGGTAGTGTGTGTTTCGAAAGCTGGTGGACTGTATAATATATTTATGTTTTCTCAATATTTTTCCTTATCAATTTACGTTTAATTTACAAATTTTAACGCAAACATACAAAAAATTCCTTGATTGCGTTGATGATACAAAATAATATAGAAAACAAATTATAGCTATAGTGTTTTATTTTTGGTTTAGCCTGGCGTGTCGGTCTTGAACAATGTGTTCAGATGTTTTTAGTTCTTCACTTCAAGACATAGACGGCACTCCGCTGAGTCGGTTAGATTCATTTTAGGTGGTAGCGTGAAGTCATGTGACGAATCCTTCTAGGTTTAATATCATGCCTATTTAAGATCTTGTTGACATTGTATTGAATGGCTAATTAATTTTCCCGCATTTTATTGTTCCGGTCCCTTGAAATGGCCTGAGTCCCTTCAGGGCAATTCGGGTAAATGATAGGAAGCTATATAGCTTTTTCACTGTCCGTGAATATATGGTTGTGAACGCCATTTGATGCCACTTTCTTGGATGGCGCGGAGCCCTGCCTCTGAAACCCCACAAGTATTGAAATTATGTGGTTCGGTTTATGAATATCAGTTTCCACACCCGATTCCATTTTGGAACCATCCGTATATACCATTCAAGGCTTTTTGGCAGTTTGGTGCGAGCAGTTGCTTGTCCATGCTTCCCTACTAAGCGGCTCCGTAGAGAACCGCTCCTCGAATCGTAAGGTTTTTGGGAGGCGCTCTGTGACCGCCCAGATCATTTAAATTTCTGGGAGCTTAAAGAGCACAGTCCTTGTAGTTCCGGTTAGTCCCTCAAACAAATTTGCCGAACTGCGTATTGCCAATTATTGTTTATATGTACATTATGGAGGGGCTTTAGTCCTAGTGAGGATTCTATATCAGCTTTCGGCCAGTGCCACGCATGGCACTATGGATACACCCCTCCCATACATGCCAGACGTTGTATACCTTCTAAGTTTTAAAATGACGGTTTTCTCGTTTGAGAAAAGATAATACTGAACTTCTTCTCAGAAATCAATCAAATATTGTTGTTAAAATCAATCAAAGAAATAGTGATTAACTCTTCGGCTGAGCGAAATGTATACAACATCAACCAATGCGGCTATCTGGAGGAATGAAGAAGGTTCTAAAGGCGGCAAAATCAGCAAAGAGGCCACTGAAATATGAATTTCTTTAGGTGCGAAACACAAAAATAATGATGAGACAGAAAACTGGATCTGAGGTTAAATTTATCAGGAGTCTAGATGACCTCCTGCAACTACAACATAAATATACATATAATATAATATGAGTGCATTAGAAAATTTAAATTGCACCTTGGATCCAATTAATGTATGTAGTGTAGGTATATAAAAGTTTTGAAATTCACGTTGTTGTAGTAATACCGCCAAAGACTTAACTATTATCCACCAAAATATTAGAAGTATGAGTACTAATTTTGACACCTTCTGTGCGCATTTATACAATTATTTTAACTTCTTACCTCAACTTATATCTGTGTATTTAATCATGAAATGAATAACTATTCTCTGCCTGTATACGTTTCTTATCCAAATTTCAATGACAACTATTCATCGGGTGGCACAGTTGTGTTTCTAAAAAGTGAACTTAAAGGTGATATTGTGGAAGTGCTTACTCCAGATTTTAAAAGTGCTGATTGCCTTATTTTAAAACTGAAAGTAGGTAAGAAATTAATGGTTTTTGTATGTATCTATAGACTGCAGTTTGTTCATGGTGATATTTTTCTCAAGGAACTTGATGGTTTGTTGTCCTCGGCTTGCCAAAGGCAAGTGATGATTATATGTGTCTGCTATCATCCATGAGTTTTCTCAGTCATTTATTAATATACCCACTAGAACAACTGAGGTGATCAAAACTTGTATCGACCATCTTTTTTTAAGAAACAAATCCATGTCAGATGTGCAAACGGTTGTATTTGAATTGAAGATAACTGACCATTCCGCCACTGGCATTGCTTTTAAAGGTATTTTTGATGTTCTTGAAATTGTCAAAATTAACTATCGAAAACTTAATGAGTTATTGTTGCAGGAAATGTGGTAATGTGGACTTCTGTCTACGTTTGTAACTGTCCCTCAAGGATATTTTCTGCTTTTCTTGATAAACTGAAGAATGCAATTAATGAGAGCTCAGATGTAAAAAAAACATATGTATCCTTAAAAAGCCAAACTTTGGATGAAGAGATTTGTCCAAATATTGTAGTGCCGCAGGGATGCGTCCTTGGGACAATCCTTTTCTTAATTTATGTTAACTCAAACTTGAGTCTACCTCTTAATGGCCACATAATAAGTTATGCAGACGACCTTGCACTTACTTATGAAGACTATACATTTGATTCCATTCGAAACAAAACTCAAAATGATTTAAATTTGCTTGGCATCTGGTTCAACTATTATCAAATGATACTTAGTGCAAAGTCGAAAGCGAGTGCGTTGTTTTAGAGTTTGTTCAAGAATTTAGATATCTTGGTGTCTTCATTGACAATAAACTGAACTGGAAAGCTCATATAATGTCGCTAAAAAAATTATTGTATGTTGCAATTAGGCTGGCCAGTGGCCACCCGTCCTCCTTTGAGGAGGACAGTCCTCCTTTGTAAGGTGATGTCCTTCGTCCTCCACAAAAAGAAAAATGTCCTCCACGAACAAAATGACTACAACAAACAAAAATCAAATTCCCTTCACTTCTTAAAAAGTACAATTTTATTTTTCAAATGTGGCAAGGGCAACAGATACAGATACATTAGAGTCAAGTTCAGTGGCACTCTAATGTATCTGTATCTGACTCGAGAGGGCCCCGGCCCAAGAGGTCACGAGCTTAGAAATAACATAACATTTTTTTACAAATTTTTTTAGGTACCTAAGCACTTAAAAATTAAATTTTTTTTAAGTACTTAAAATCAATTAAAGTGAGACACATCTAATGACCATAATTCAAATTCAAACTAAGATTTCAAAACATTCAAAACTAAAAAATGTCGGTCAATTTTAGAACGCATCCAGTGGTTGCTTAATTTTTTGTCCCGGTACATTGGTGGCGCGGCCGTGCTAGTGACGCCGGAGAATTCCCTCATTTTGTTAACCAAGAAAGTACTTTTTTCGTGACGTTATGCCGCTAGGGCGAGGTGAGCTCGTAACGGTCTCTCTGTTAGAGGAATCCCGGATTTCTATTTTCCATTTTGTTTGACTTTATTCACGCAAATGCGAGTGAACAGTGCTCCCAAAATGAAGAATTGGACCTAAATAAAAGCAACAGTATGTATAGCAGATGCAGGATGCAGCAACCGACACCAGTGTTTCCAATTTCATTGTTTTGCAACCTTCCACTTTGCAAATTTTTAAATTATACTGCTCTAGAGGTTTGAGTAACTACGTAAGTGGTTTATTAAAATTAAATTACAACGTGACGATTCTTACTGGGAGGGCCCCATCCAAAAAATTGGCCACGGGCCTCAAATGGTATAGTTACGCCACTGGTCAAGTTTTAGTACAAATTGAAGCACCTGCAGAAGAGCAGGAGAGTTTAATGTTTCTTATCTCTTCAGGGTCTTGACTTCTGCATCTGCATTGAACGTTAAAGCCGCTGCGGATCGAAAAATCGCTTACAAAAATGACGCGACGAAATCATGAAAGAAAAATTTCGCTCTAACTTAACTACATACTTTGTCTTAGTTTTGCAGTACGCTGCTACTGCGAAATGATGATGAAAAGTAGGTAATTGTAGTAGATTGGGCTAGACTTTACTTTACTAAAAAAAATTTTTTTTTTTAATTTGATTGAATTTAATGCTGTGGGCGCAGTAGCGCAGTGCTTAGTGTGCTGGACTACTGTGCGAGGGATCCCAGGTTCGATCCCCGGAAAAACACAAATTACATCTTAAAAAGTTTTTTCTACTGCGCCACCTCTCGCGAACGTCTGACAAACATCCGAGAGTATGACTGTCATGAAAAAGCTTCTCAATTCAGCCGTTCGGACTCGGCATAAAATTGTAGGTCCCTTCCATTCGTCCCAAAAACAGAAACTCACACAAAACGAATGGTTGCGAGAAGCTAGGCCTTGGGTGTCACCCGCCTGTTGCGCCACCTATTTATTATTTTTATTTATTTATTTAATTTAATGCGCTGAGCTCAAATCTGCAAAAAAATTGGCGCTATATTACCGTATTTTTTTTTTACATTATAGCTAAATGTGCAGTTAACTAATAAAAAAAGGTTTCATCAAAATCGGATCAAAAAGCCGAAAATATAAGGTAATTAGAAAACCGCATATTTTTTGGCGGTAAAATTAGTCAACATAACATAAACATTGCATTTAGGTAACCTTCAACTCCAAATTCTACAGTGACCACAAGCAGGGAGGTTGCAGAGGGCAGTTTGCCCCGATACGTATCTTACAGTTTCTGGATTTTTGTAAAAAAAAATGAGATAAGACATTAAACAAATAATAAAATGTATCATCTACGAAAGCTGGCACCTCATATTTTACTTGTAATAATTTATCATGCATTGGTTCACTCTCGGTTAGATTATGGTCTCTCATGTATGTTGGGGTAGTGCATTTATATTAGTAACCTGAAGCCAATCATTATAGCGCAAAAAAAAAAATAATCCGGGTAATTTCAAGTAAAAAAAAATTGAACATAGCGTACATTATCCCTATTTCAGTCAGCGAATATACCTTACCTAAGTCCTAAGTGGTAACATTGTCTTTAGAGGAAATGAAATGTATTCGCCTGAGAAATAGAAATACCGTGGATATCCCAGCAGTTAATAAAGAGCACAGTAGACGTTTTATTAATTCTATAGGACCTTATAATTTCAACAAATTGCCGTCTAATATATCCAGTTAAATATCAAATGGTTATCTGTTTCTTAAGTCACTTAACACTTGGCTACTTTCAAGGTCTGAAGTAGAGACTCTATTTCAAATTAGCACTAACTAGTAAAATAGTTTGCCCGTATCTTATTTCTTACTTTCTATTCTCGTTTCATAAAATTTCATATTTCAGCTTCATCGTTCCTCCCTCGCTGCCACCGCACTACGCGCGTGATTCTTTTCTTCTCCTTGCGGTTCTTATTTAAAATTATTTTAACTTTATTTGTAGAATTTCATTTGGTACTTGTCCCTTATGGCCATAAAGTGTTTTATCAACTTTTCAATAGTTCATGATATAATACCCAGAATTGAATATACACATTCATTGATATTTTTTTTTCTCTATATTTCTACATAATTAAATTCAAATATGAATTTTTGCCCAGTATCCTGCTCGCGCTTAATTTTAGCGAGCGTTTTTTTTTTTTCACCGCATAGATAAATCCTCGCTAAATTCATTGTACAGGATATAGATGGGACTAGTGATGGCAAAAAAAATATTAATCGATTAATCGATTATATGATTAATCGAAGGGATCGATTTTGCGATTAATTGCAACAAAATTAATCCATTAATTGATTAATCGGTGTTTTCAATTAAAATTTGATATTTTCATGAAAAATTAAATAAATTCAAAAATAAATTGTTTGCTGAGTTTGAAAATAATTTATTAAGCGCTTAATTCACTAAATTATACATAAAGAAAGAAAATACATTATTTATTAAAAACAGAATTCAAAAACAAGGGTTTTGAAAGTCGTTTCGTCGTTAAACGATTCCGTTTTTCCGTAGCAGTTGTACCTGCTTTGGAAAAAAGCCGTTCGGATGGTAAAGAAGTTCCAATTAAGAAGCAATATTTTTGGGAGAGAGTGTATAGCTTAGTAGGGTAAACGGATTTGATCTCTTTCCAAGCATCGACCACATTCTTTTAAACTCGAGAACCGGAGCATTGAGGAAGAAGCTTAGTTCGTCTTGAGGATGTGCTGATTCATTGTCCGTTCCTCGTCGTTTGTGGGCCAAAGTCTTATGGTGAGCCCATAAATCGAGTTCATTATCACCAGTGGAAGACGATTCACTTCCACTCTCAATGCTGTCGTCTCCACGTCCAACTTCAGCCATTTTGCTTCGGATGGTTGTCATAACTTTGGACAAAGCTATAGGATCCTGGAAATGGATTTTTTTTTTAACCGTGGGTCTAGGAGTGGTGATGCTGCCAGAGACAAGCACACATATATGCGACATGTATTTTGATTTAGCTTATTTTTAAAATTTTTTCCTACTAACTTACATGACATCGATTTTCAAGTAGGGTACGGCGGGGCTAGTTGGGTCATGGGGAAAGTTGGGCCACTTGGACTTAGTGCGTTTAGGACAATGTTATTCCCTTGCTGATCAATATTTTCAATTTTTTCCAAAAACATTAAGAAGTACGAAATCCATTCTATTTTTTGATACCACTCTTAAAGGTATAGTATGGATAATCTGGTTAAAACCAACTAGCCCCGCCCTACCCTTTTCCATGAAATAGTCAATTGAAAATTTGTTTTGTTTCGGAAATGTCAAAATTTATCGACGATTTAATGTACCAGACAATTCTTTCGCGAGCTAATAAGTGGAGACATTTTCTTCGCCGAGTATAACAAAATTGTAGGTAGTACGTATAACAGACAATATTGTTATACCGGACTGACAATAAGAGTGTCCCATCTATATGAAAGTAAGAATTTAGCGTGCAGAACATGATACTACTTTGCTAAACTGCCTCGCTAAATTTTATCTCTGTATACATTTTCGTATATCTCCGAAGCTACCATACTGAATACTGCAAGGAGATCTAATATCACCACTTTAATAGCAAAAACAGACCATGTCAACAATGCACAAAGCCAATGAAAATTCCCTTTTATCTCTGAATAACCATTAGTGTCATAGAACAATACATATTGCTATTTTCTTATACATAGTTTCGAAAAACAGCACAAAATCCAAAGTACCTACTTTTTTTTAAAGGGTATTCCAAATCCTGGAGCACTCAGACGAATCTCGGTCCATTGTATACTACCAAGCAAAACCCCCTTTCTATACTAAGGTTCATAACTTCATGTAACTCTTAATTATAAGTAAACTTGTCGTTGGCAAAAGAATTGCAGATTTTGTAGGTGTCGTCAGTTATTTGTTCCTCTTCCAGTCTATAAACACTATTATTGCCAAAATATGCTTGCCCTGTACATACTCGGTACATATTGATGTTTGTCTGACTATAGAAATCAACAAAGCTTATGCAAGCTTTTCAGGGTGACAGTTGCAGGGTGCATAGTACCATTTCCTAATAATGGTGTTATTGTCTTTATTAAATAATCCCTTAAGGCCTTACCCCCCAGACGTAACATTAGGTGTCAGAAATTGCCGAACTTTATATTATTTTGAGATCCGTCGGCATGCTCTCTTTAAAGCAACAAAACAAATGAAATTTTCAAATCAAGTCCTCAAGTTAGGACTTTAAATGGGTGTCGGTTCTATTCCAGAAGTAATTACGGAAGTAAATGGCCACAAATATCCCCCACAGTCATTTACACAAACAAAGCCACACAGAAGATACCACCTCAATTCGATTTAAACTCAAATAAATCAAATGAATCGAATGAATCAAAATTTGATTCGACTACTTGTGCTTTGCTATAAAGAAATGAGGGCACAATAAGGGTAATGTAACGTACAATTCAGCAACATCTCAGAAATCCTCTTTTCCTCCTCGATTACCCTTCAGTAAATGCAAAATACACAATCAGAAACAGGCACAACACTTACAAGGAGATAAAGATACCTAACCTACCTTTAAGAATTCAATGAAGACATTTCTTCGAGCTCAACCAATTGCTGCCAGAAGGCAATTTAGATGAGAAAGCTCAACGGAAGCATTCAAATCACCAATTCCCATTAAGGACTCAAAGACTTATTTTGCAATTTTTGAAGGGCCTCCGGCAGTGTCTTTCATAGATACTCTCTGTCTCTTGGTCTTACTATGAACAAAAGGAAATGTACACTGTACACTGTACAGCTATCACTAGTACCTATACCTACTATTTATTCAAGTGAATTGTATTTCCAGAAGTAATATAAATTGAGTCCTTTTTCTTTTGCTGGACGGTTAGGACGGTTGCGTTCGGCGACATTTGCCCATCTCATCAAACATTCGCCTCCATCACGAATTGTATCCCACTCGTGATCATTGTCGTTGGCAACTCGCATCTTTGTTCAAATCTTTATCTGTGCACCCTTATGCAATGAGCCTTCGGTTGTGTTTTTCTTCAAAAATCCCGTTGTCAGCAGAGTTGTTTTTTTTTATCTGCTTATCAAGATTTTTTTTTTCGTTTTTTTTTTCTATTTTATTAGAAGGATAGAAAAGGCTCTTAAATTGGTCAATAAGGGGAGGCACCTAGCGAAGATATCGAAGGCAAGCGATGTCCCTTAACTCGAATACGAGACTATAATATCAGTAAGTCATTTCCAACTTATTTGTTCCTCTGCTTAGTTTCTGTGGATCCATGAATTACTGAAGTGTAGAAAATCGACTTCGTAGATACCCGGCCGCTGGCTGTACCAGTGAGGAAGTTAATATCATTTTCAATCACTGTGATGTTATGTTTTCCGGTCAATCATTCAGCCTTTTTCTTGCTCCCTTATCCGAAAGTTCCCCATAAGACATATGCCAATCTATTTCCCTCCATAAGGACGAAAAATCATCAACGGTAATCCCATTCGAAGGATTCGATTTTCCTGAATATTCCAAGAAGGATATTTGCATTCATTTGCATGTGAATTTAATGCAATAACGGCATTCAAGATTAGGAGATAGATTCTGGAATAGTATGAGCTGATAATGCAAATGCGAACAATACCAATAATCAGCAATCTGTTGCACTGCTGTGGCTTTGGAGTTACTTGGCATAGCCCTAAATTTGCTAGTGTTATATGCAAATGAAGACATAACGCAATAATCCTTCGATATCCGTTGATGCCCTTCTGACTGGAGGAGGCTACGTTTGTTGAATGTGGACTGAGATTGATATGAATGTATTAGGGCTTGTGATGTTATTAAACAGCGTAATTGTAATAAGCCCATTGTTAGAGCGTTAATAGATTGAAGTCTGAATAGGATTGCAATTTATCGTGTACAACCAGGGCAAAGGATGTACAATCAGGAAAATAATAGACGTCAACCATATAATTCATAGATGGTCTGGATTTAGAATGGATTGTACTCCATCAGCTATATAATGCATTAGGTCACTTCTTCATATTGCCGAAGACAGGACCAATTCAAACAGATTTACGTGCGAATTGGAAGTCTCACAATTAGCGGATGTAGTACGTTTAACCATTTGGTCCATAGCACGCCTGTAGAAAGATAGATTACGTATAGTAGATAAATTAAAACCCCAGTGAAGAGCCTACGCGACCAACTCGTTTCAAATAAAGTTGCAGATATAGGTTGAAGTATTAACGAATACAATATTAAGTTCGAGTATCTTACATTGTATTGTATTGTTTACAACAACCCATTTTTAGCTGCTTTACCCGGTCTTTTCAAATGATTGTCAGCTGCGCAGGTTTGTCTTTCGGTATAACATAACAACTGAAGAGTGGCTATGATATCTCTGTGCAGTTTTAATTGTAGGTACTACGGTTAGTCCTTACTACTGCCATTAGTCCCCTAGAAATTGTGAGATTAAGATGCGTAGATATTGATTTTTGGCAGGAAAGACTCTTTCCGAAAGAGTTTCTCGATTTTTTTTAAAAGATGAAACTTTGATATTTTAATAGCTATAAGAAATAATATGTAAGCAGGTTTCAAGGTGATATAACAGCTTCTACATGATAAGTATTATAAGAGCCTTAAGAAACTTCTAAGAAGCTGTAATGGCCTCTAATATGGCCTTTTTCTCTCGATACGTATCTAAAGAAGTTCTTTCAGCTCTGTACGCTGATATTACAACAATATAATAACTTATGAGAGCTTCCGATTTGGGTTCACTACCTACTTCTCTCAAGAGGCTCTAACAGCTCTGTATATGGGCACTACAAATATATTAACAGCCTATGACAATTTCCGAAGAGGGCTCATAGCTCGGATTCTAATTGGTTTGTAAATGGGTATGATAGCTAATTAGTGTACTGAAATATTTCCTGGTGCTTTACGCTGCGTGATCTCCTTTTTGCGCTTACCCAGAAGCCCAGTAAAACCTTTCCGATACTTTTTCCTCCTCCTTCCAGTTCATTCTCCCAAAGGAGCCGAACAGTAAATCGAAGGAACCTTCAGAAGCGAGCACTATGCCCAGAGACAGATAAAGCTCATGTTAGCTATTATGTTCATTGGGTTTTCAGAATCTTTGTCACAGTCGAAAAGCCCACAAGTGGTCTCATTTCCCTAAAGCTATGAGTACACGACATGCCAAACACGACATACGCATGCCACTCTGACGTCACGTTTTATTATATTGTGGCATGTGCGAAAAGTATGCCGAGTACACGGTATGCACGTTTTGTCTCAAAGTTGGCATATTCGTATGTCGACAGTGACTGGCAAAAAATCTACTCAATTGAAGATTTCTTGGACGTTTTTTAATTTTAATCCATTGACATCGTATCCATCCTCTGGTGGAATTTGTTACTTTATGGCTTGATAGAAAGAAGACGAACCATATTTTGGGATATATACCAGGGGTTCCCAAACTTTTCCATACTGCGACTCCCTATACAGGTTATAATATTTATGCGACGCCCTTCTAAAAGCACACAACGAAACAAAGCACAGATATGTGAATATAAACTGAGCTTACTGAAGATTCACTAAATGGTCTTCAATGAGGATTGGTCGACCTTGTAATGGAATAAAACAAGCTGTGTATAAGGTATTAACTAATCCCATGTATGCCATTATTGTATGGACCTGTGCGTATCGCCTTGCGACGCCCCTAGGGCAGAATCTAGAAAGAGAAATTTTATGTATTAACTTTCAAATGTATGTATTTCATATATATATATACAGGGTGTCCCAGTTAAGAAGGATAATCCTTTAATGGAAGATTCCTGAAGTTATGCCGAACAAAAAATTGTATGGCAGGGGGGGTCTATTTTCATCGTATTTGCCGTTATAGCCCATCAAAGTAGGTGACCTCTAATTTTGAGGTGTTACCACTTAGAACGCTATAACCATCTTAAGCGACTTACTCCCAGTTTTTTGACCAGGTCGATGTCGCTGTACAGCTCGAATAGTTCGTGGTTGAATCTCCTTCTCCAAAGCCCGTCAACGCAAACGGGACCGAAAATTTTACGAAGAATCTTTCTCTCGAAGCGGCCGAGGATATCTTCATCCGCTTTAGATATAGTCCGAGATTCAGCGCCATAAAGCAGGACTGGGATGATCAAGGTCTTATACAGAATCTCCTTAGTTGTTCGGGATAGGGCTCTACTACTCGATTGCCTTCTTAGCCCAAATAAACAGCGGTTGGCAAGAGTTATTCTTCGTTTAATTTCTTCTGAGATGTTGTTGTTAGAATTTATAGCAGAACCGAGGTAAATAAAGTCCCTCACTACCTCAAATTTATAGCTGTCGATCGTGATGTTTTGTCCGATTCTACGATGTTGGGTGTTCCTTCTTGTTGACAGCATATACTTGGTTTTGCCCTCGTTGACCGCTAGACCCATTTTAGCCGCTTTCGTTTCTATACTAGCAAACGTACCAGTGACAGCCCGCTGTGTTCTACCAATTAAGTCAATATCATCGGCGTTTGCAAGTAATTGGGCGGACTTTTGAAAGATCGTGCCTTTGTGTGTTGGCCTGTGAGTTCCGGACGATTTTTTCAAGTATGATGTTGAAAAAGTCACACGACAGCGCATCACCGGCCTTGTCTAAATCCTCTTTTGACATCAACGGTGAGGTCGTTACCGACCTTGATGCAGCAGCGAGCTTTCTCCATCGTCATCCTACACAATCGAACGAGTTTTGCAGGGATGCCAAAGCTAGACATGGCTCTGTATAGCTCGTATCTATAGATGCTGTCGTACGCGGGTTTGAAATCGGTGAAAAGATGGGTATCGATTTGAACTTCTTGGGTTTTTTTCCGGGATCTGCCTCAGTGTGAAAATTTGATCGACGGTGGACTTTCCTGGCCTAAAACCGCTCTGATAGGGGCCAATCATGTTATTTATAAAGGGTTTAAGGCGTTCACACAATATGGCAGACAGGATCTTGTATGCGAAGTTTAGGAGACTGATACATCTGTAGTTGGCTGAGTTGAAGGGGTCTCCTTTCTTGTGGACCGGGCAAACGGTGCTGAGATTACCTACATTCATCAGGCATACATTCATCTGACTAAATTTTGGAGATGAGTTGGTGCATGCTCGTTACTAGGTCATCTCCACCTGCTCTAAAAAATCGATTGGTAACACAGGCGTTATTTTTGATAGGTAGGACATTTAAGGTTATGCTACAGGGATGCTTCCTGCAGCTTTTAATAGTGTATGCGCAATATTTTGACAAAAAAATTAAAAAAAAGAGTGAACTAGTTCGTTCGCGAACCACACAAGCCTATTACTAACAATTACGTTTTTCCTCACCAACGTTCTCATGTTTGAGGTTCTGTCATGCACATACCAAATTATAAAGCAAATTTGTATAGTCCACCACGCTACCACTCTGAGTAATACTACCATGAATATTTACCACTTTTTAGTTAAGAACAGATTTAAAACAAAACCATGCATTGTTAACATCACTTAGCAAGTTCCCTCCAATCACTGCAAATCATATGTTCATCGAATGTGTGTTCCACTTAAAAACGCATATTTCCACGTGATCTGACCGCAAAAATCACATGATACCTTCACTGACATGACGCTCTGAACCAAAACTTTTCATCACTGCAATAGCAGTGCGCCCACACAACACAGAAACACACTCGCGCCATCAGTCGTACTAATTGATAGCGAATTAACCAGATCATTTTCAACAAACAACTGTTAATTAGTTTTAGAGTCTCTCGCCTGGAACAGAAAATAAATCAATTTCACAATACGTAGCCGTCGCAGCATCCCCGCATATAGTGGGCCATGACCACAGGTTGCACATTACAAGCTTGCCCGAACACCCACCTCCTAATCGGTTATATGGCTGAAATATTTCAAGAACCCACTTATGGCATATGTCCAAATAAAACCATTCCCACTTGCCGCCTCCGCCTCCCACACATAGCAGAACACCGAAACCAGCATCCGATCCACCTTTCTAGGCAACAATGCATCCTGTGTCTGTCTACCGCTGCCTGCCGCCTTTTCAAATGTAATTTCGCCCATTTTAGGATGCATTTTACTTCATCAGTAACCGCAATCAAATTGAATCCAAAAGCCAGCAAAACATCAGAAGACAAAGGGCGTTGTCGAGGAGCGACGCAGCGGCCAACGAGTAGACATTGTAATGGCTGCCAGAAGGATGTAGGATTGTAGGTGCCCTCGGTTAAAAGGTCCATTAATTGCGAAAAGGCTACAATTGGGCATTACACAATGGGGAAAGATGCTAGCGATTGTTGTGGCAGAGGGGTGGTTGGGTTGACTTGACAGAGAAGTGTACTTTATACGTATAGCAGCATCCGCTGGCCAGGCCATTACCTGACCCAGCTCACTTGCTAAAGCAATTTCCGGTAGTGCCATAAAGAGTTGGCAGTGATAAAAAACGTAACGCGTAACCGAAGTCGCTTTGCACCTTTGATTTTGTGCCCAATGGACGAAATTTCGCCACACACCACACAGACGGGCTTATGTAATATTCACTCCTGTCAGACGGACTGACATCAATGTACGTCAGGGCAGGACCATTGGGTGGATGCATGCTTTTTTACGCCACCGAATGGTGAGTATTTTATTGCACCGACCCATAGGAGTGGAATGATGAGCACCGAATATCCTAAAAATGTAGCAGCCTTAGCTTTGGTAGTAGCTGACAACGACACAATCTTATTAACTTAACTGCTAGGACTATGACTCATTTGTTTTTACGATGGCCATTTAACTTTGATGTTTTGTCAGCTTCCGCAGGATTGTGTCTGGAGAGCAAGATATGCACATAAGTTTATGGTCTATCGAATATATATTTGATAGGCGTGTTTTCAGCTCGGGCAATAAAACCCAACTGGCTGAAATGGTTCGAGGTGTGGTTGGTTATGTGCCAGCAGTTTGCACTTCAAATGATTTCCGAAGTGAAAGTGAATTTCAAGCTTGTTCCATTTCTTTCTGGTAACAACGACAGAGAACTGTAAGTTTCATAATATCAATAATTTGACGAAGGTCACGGAATTTATTTGCAGTGGGTTTGGATGAAAATAGATTGGTTATGGTTATCGATCAAACTTTCAGGGGTTGGAAACTTCGTTGATATTATTGGCACTTGCATGTGCAGAATATGGAAAATCGTCACCCAACTTGAATAATTGGATTTATCCATCCGAGATATTGAGAAATAAATTGATAGAGGTAGGTATTCGTCATAGCTAGGGAAATGGAAGAATATGATGCTATGGAACGTGAGCTTTCAACAGCGGCCCGAGATGCTTGCAGATAGGTTTCACCTCACCACTTAAATTGTTGCTTTGTAGTCCCTTGAAAATATGGTTCGAACAAGTGAGTTCCAAAAATTGCTTGACAAAGGAGTCCAAAAGTGCCGTCAAGTGGATTGATAGGAATGTATCACAGCATAAAGAACTTTGCCTACAAGCTGCCGGCGGGCATGTAGGTATTTCATGTATTGGTGCTGTACAAAATCAAAGGAGCGGCATTAACGCACGCATACTTGAAAAATCCTAGGCCCATGGTATAGCATGGAAAATCATTGCCGACATTAATTTTGACATTTACACGTATTCACACTTTCACAGACAGGCTACTTTTTTCCGGGGAGAATCGGGTAGGTGCACGGGAATTCGGCGGTCTAGTTCTTACTGGTTTGTGCAATCTATCTTAGTTCCTGTGCTGCCTTTGTAATAAGGTGCTCCTATGGCACGAGGAATAAATTGTAGAAAGATCAAGTAGCCCTATGATTGGCCAACACAACCGGCCACCGTCTATCCAAGGTCCTGTGGACAGAAATGGACCACAAATGAACTAAAGAATTTCTTAAACTAACCAAGGCAAACCTGCGGATAGCAGTAGGAATTCTGTCTCTCCACTGTCTTCTAAGAAAGCATGCCGAATGATTAGGACTTTCAGACACATTTCTGTATGGATTTGGATTCTGTAATGACATAATAGTGTTGAGGAAGACATCACACATGTGCATTGTGCATAGCCCATGTCATACGCCATACGCAACACAAAGTTTTGGAAAACTTAGCAAAATAGAACAAGAGCTTTATGGGCTTATCGTTCAAGTAGTGTAGATATTTAATAACTGTAGAGAAATAAAATTCTTTAGGGAAAGTGCGTAGAGTTTCAATTTATTAATTGATCCCTCAGGGATCGCGATGGGTCCACTAAGGTATTTAGTGTCTTATATAGCGGTTCTCCTCATAACCAAGCGTTTAAGCCAAGGCCAACCTTACCCTACCTACTGCTGTATGGTATATCAAAGGCTAAAGCTATGAATTCACTATCTCTCTCTGTTTTCTCTTATCTGTTCTGAGAAATAGGCAGATTGTTCTAGAAATTTATAATTATTATTATGATCTGGAATCCGCGTTGAAATTTACACAATAACATTGAACAAAACAAAACGGTAGCAAAATTTGGTTTTGTACATTGCGTAGCATATTTTTTTCACGAGCTAGTATCGATTATCGAACACATTTTGAGTTGAATTCCCGCTTGATGAATTGTCTGTCATCTTGCTGGTTGCTGTGTTGAGTGCGTTGAAATTATTCTCGAGAGACCCAAATGTAAGACTATAGTCTACCTATCTCTTGAATTCCTTACCTCAGTAAGTTGAGTCATGACTAGGGAACGGATTTTGTTAACATTGCCTTTTTTTTGCTTTTTTTACTAATATTGGCTTTTTCTGCCTTTTTTGGTCAAATCTATAAAGTTCATGTGCACTTTTTTCTTAACTGTACAATTTAAACAAATAATATCGGCGAAGAATTACTTGCATTCGAGAGTATAATTTGAAAAATCGTCTCGATTCAGCCATTCGGACTCGGCATACAAATTGTAGGTCCATTGGTCCCTTCCATTCGTTACAAAAATTAAAACTTACACAAACGAAATGTAACCTGAGTACCTGAGGGAAAATCGCAGGCGTTTGTTGCCATCAAATTCTAAAATGCTTATAGATGTACAGTGTCATTATAACGACCGATGGTATTCGAAATTAAATAAAACTGTGTGTTTTTGTAAGCAGAAGAAAAGAGCGTTATTTAATTTGTTGTAGCATTTATGATATGTTATAAAAATCTACCACTTTTTGATTTTCCAATCCCCCACCTTTGCCTACTCTCAAGTCCCAAAACAAGCAGCAGATTTTTCCATCATCTTAAAACGCGTTCACCAACAAAATACTACCTACGACTAGGTAGGTACATCCGAGCACCGAACCTGATTTGATTATAAAATTGGCCACCTGAATTAACAAAATGAACGATAGGGTCGCCCGAAACATTCTCTATCGGATTGTATCTTATTTATTTAAAGACCTATAGTAATATAGTATCCGAATAATATTCGTTATGCGAGTGATGTCAGAATTTTCAAATTACTAAACTGAAAACAAAAATGTTCTTCAACCCTGGCTGCTCCCATTAAACTTGCTCCAAAGACAGTGACAACGGCGCCCTCTCAACCATCGCACGTGCGAGCAACCTACGACACGAAAATTTTGTGTGCAATATTCCCGACAAAAATAGAACAGGCTATGACAAAAAATGTGAAAATCCTTTCATGCATCCAGTGCAATTCGAGCACGTGAAGTGAATACAACACTGTTACCGTTCCACAACAATAAAAAAAAAACAAACCCGAAAAAAATGTCACTGCACCCCACTTGTTGGGACGATTGGTTCCACCATGACTGGGATTGGGATTGGGACAAGGACTTTTTTCATCACCACTGCAGTTTGAACAGCGGCGTATATGATTTATTCCATCGTCGTCATCATTCGAAATGGGATCCCTGGTGCCACCGTAGCTGCCTAACCAGCAAGGTTACCATCGACCAAAAGAACGGATTCAAGGTTGTAATGGATGTGCATCATTTCAAGTCGGACGAAATTACTATCAAAACTCTTAACGAGACTATTATCCTCGAAGGTAAACAGAAGCGAGATCACGACCGAGATACAGGACCTTTTTGTATAAGTCGTGAGTTCATTAGAAAGTACCGATTGCCCCGGGGCTATGATCCGACGACTGTGGTATCGACTTTATCTTCGGATGGTATCCTCACCATAAGTGCACCAGCTCCACCCAAACAGGACCCAACCGAGAGATTGGTTTCAATTGAGCCAACGGGTTCCTATTTCACATCGTCATCGTCTGGTAAAGAAGCTGTCGTTGAAAGTCAGGATGGAGAGAAGACGTAAACGGAGAGCCGCATATGTGAGCGTTAGAAACGTTATAACGTGGATTGTGTTTGGCATTTGATTGTTACTATTGTGGGCTAGGTTTTGTGCATTATATTTGTGGCGCTTACGAACAACAATAAATTTAATCGAAATCCTTGCATTTTGTGTTTTCATTTAGCAGACGAAGAGATGGCGTGGAACTTTCCCTTGGTGTGTGGTAAAAACGTTGCGGTTCGGGGTGTGTAGGTATATAGGGTGAGTGAATTGGTTTTTGAGAAAATTGTTTCTGCGATTTGAATGTATTATATGGTTGGTTGGATTTAATTTTGTTTTCGGTGTATAGCTAAAGATCATAAAGTACAAAGTTTTATCGATGCGCTTAGTAATATTATGCAGTTTATAGCTTACGCTTAAGTGCATATACACAACAGCTGTCACAATGTTCTTTATTTCACCAAATGCGGGATAGTTTCCAGAAAAATGGGTACAAGGACACACACAATTTTACAGAAAACTTGGTTGTGAAACTTAATTAAGACATCTGAAGTATAGTCACTTATTTAAAAGTCAACAAGTTTCAAAGTTGGACGATACTTTCAATGCAACTAAAGAAACTACCCAAGCAAAGAATAACTTTGGGACTGTGGCCATATTTAGCGTAAGATACGTACCTATGAAGAAGTTAATTTAAAAGCAATTTCGTGGTCAGATGAAAAACAAAGCTGTTTTAAAGCTGTTATTTATACAAAGTGCCATTTGGACTATTTGTTTTTGTTATAAAGTCCTAGATACCAATTAGTATTCATTCCCTAGGCTATACACTATACTCTTATATAGAAATTAATATATCTACATTTATGAAAATTTATTCGATCAGCCATGCCACTTCTGCATTTTGAATGCAAATGCTAGTTTTACCGTTTAAAATACTTCGGAAGCATTTTTGTAATACCTAAAGTAAAATACTTTTTTAGCATTTTATACGTAATCCTAAGCGACAAGGAGCATGCACCGAATCATCAACTAAGTATGGGTGGAAGAAAACATGCCCGATGACTGGACTATCCAGAAAGGCCAACGAATTCCATTCAAGTCGAAACCCACCACCTATTCATCGACTTTAAAGCCGGGTATGATAGCATATATCGTCAGGAGCTCTATATGGCGATGGCCGAATTCGGAATCCCGGCAAAACTGATTCAGCTGTGTCGAGTGACGCTGGAAGACACGCGCTGCAACGTGCAATTTGGAAGCAGCTCCTTTGATCTATTTCAAACTTGCACCGGATTTCGCAAGGAGACGATCTATCATGCGACTTCTTCAATATCGTACTTGAGCAGAGAGTGCGCAGGGCAGGTATCAACACGGAAGGCACTACCTTCAACACATCCGTCCAGCTGCTGGGCTATGCGGACGATATTGACACCATCGGTTGCTCCCAGCGTGGCGTGATAGAAGCGTTTACGGGAATTGAAGAACAGGCGAATTGCGTTGGCCTTGAAGTAAATGAGGACTAAGTACATGCTATCAACAAACAAACAAGCATTTGTCCACCGCCTAGGACAAAACGTCACTATTGATAGCAACAATTTCGAGGTAGTTAAGGAGTTCAACTACCTCGGAGTCAACATGAACTCCTCGAATGACACCCTAGTGGAGATCCGGCGAAGAATAACCCTAGGAAATCGTTGCTTCTTCGGTTTGGCAAAACAACTGGGTTCAAAACTCCTGACTCGAAGGACGAAATGTGTTCTCTACAAAACCCTTATCCTGCCAGTTTTGCTTTATGGCGCCGAGTGCTGGACGATACACAAGAAGGAAGAGCTGATATACTGGGCTCCTTCGAAAGAAAAATACTTCGCCGGATTTTTGGTCCTGTGTGCGAGGAGGGCGAATGGAGGAGAAGATAGAACCAAAAGCCAAAACACATCGACTACATTGGCTCGGCCACATCGAGCGAATGGACAATAATGCACCAGCCAAGAGGATCTTGCCCCAGCCCCAGGTTCGAGAAGACAAGGAAGACCGAACCAGAGTATATCCATTAATGAGTAGGGACACTCTCTCTACATATGCATTTCATACTACCACAAAGCAAAACGCAGAAAAAATGGTGCAATAAGTGGAAGCAGGTCAAAAGAATACTTTTTACCTGAATACGACGAATGCCTGAGAAGAAAAGGGTAAACAACACATTTTACCTGTTCCACTACAAACGGCGTGCTGCGTACGACGAACGATTGTGGGTTTTTTCATAATGTATTTTTAAAGGCGGTAAACTCGGATTTCGATGTGTGTACCTATTCACTTTATGCAGTGTGACCTGCTTTGCTTTTTGGAAAATGGTTTCATGCTTCGTTTTTATGATTATTTTTTCCAGGAATTACAACTAATTCTGAACTCTTACCATTAATATTTCAATCTAAAATATGAAAATAAATGTTTCGAACGATTGTGGGTTTTTTCATAAAGCATTTTTAAAGGCGGTAAACTCGAATGCTTATCAGTTGTGCGAAAGAAGTGAAATAAACACAATACAGGGTGACCCGTGATAGTTTTCGGTGCGAACAAACTACAGCGCAATTGTTTTTGGATTAAATAGAAATTTAAATAGGAAATGGGAAAACATATTTTGAAATGTTTAGCCTGCGCGGTCGGGAACAAAAAGTAAATGCAGGTGTAAAACATTTTTATGTGCCGATAATGGAGTGCAAAGTTTAACTTTATTGGTTTTTTAGTGATAACACCTGAAACTATCCCTTTTCTGACTCCTTTTTTGGGGGTGTAATTTTTCATTACAATTTTTTTACGGGCTGTTTATTTTGCTTTTGTTTTGCTTGAACACATTTAAAATACATATCTACGCCTTTTGGTTTTAAAATAAATAGTATTGCTTGTGGTCGAAATGTGCCCTAAGTTATATTAATCTTTAATTCATATAAATTTAAAGACCCCAACAAATTCAGAAGACCATTTTTTGAAAATGAAGAGCAAATCAATTTCTTATGAAATGCATTTTTTAAGTATTGCTTTTTTCGATAAGTCTGCCAATATAACTAAAAGGATGGCAGCAGAATATAAATAGTCTCATTGGTATTTCAATTCACCTAATTGCCATTTTAACGCAACCGAGGAAGAAATAATAAGTTTAGCTGACTCCATTTCAATTCATTTGTGAATTTAACAGATCTTTTCAGCAAAGTAGCTACATGGAGAATATAGTTGCGAGCCAACTGCAAATTTAGAGCTTTCCGGCGTTGAAATAAACGCTTTCAAAACTATAAAACTGCTGATTTCTGTAGTGAAAATGCGTTTTATTATTTTGCATGCTATATTAAAAAAAAGTCAAAAACGCAAGTGTGAGTTGGAACTAAGTCAGCAACATAGTGTTTCCTCCATATTTACAGATTTTTAAGGAAGATGAAAGTGCGCATTTCACACGTTCGCCTAAAGAATTTTTAGATGCATTAGAAAGTTTATAGCAAAATAAAAAAAATATAATTTTGAAATGAAAATGTATTACCCATATATTAAAAAATAAATGTGATTGATTACTGTAAAATTATATGTAGGCACGTGTTTGAGAGCATGACTTTATCAAAAAATTTAATAGAATAATCAAAAAAAACAACAACAAGCATAAATATCTTAGCGTAACACACATGTAATTATAATTTTGTATTTAATAAAAATGTATGACAAGTTAAAAATGTTCCTTTTTTAACGGAGCACCCTGTGCCATTTTCCGAAAAAATACTCCTCCTCTTTTTTTTCTCTCTCACTACCCACTTCATATATCCGTCTATTTCTCATGTCTGTGTGACACAGTAATACTTGCTGATAAGGAAATTGTCGAGAGTGTCCCTACTCATTATAATGGATATACTCTGGACCGAACCTCCGTTAAAACGACCAAGCCATCGCGGATGCCAGAGCGCTTGGTCTCGACAACTGGAAGCAGCGTGCCCGGGATCGTAGAGGATGGAAGGCTGCAGTGTCTCAGGCAGAGACTCTTTACGGGTCGGTAGCCCGATAAGTAAGTAAGTAAGCCACAAGGATTCATTATTGCCCACTACTTGGAATGCGAAATATGTGTTTCAGTGTCAGTATGTAGTATATAAAGTGAGAACACGTATCGATCAAATCTTTAAATTTATAAGATAACTTAGCCGAGGCGATTAGCACTACGTTGGCATTTCAAGTTCTCTTGAACAAAATTTTATTCGCCGGCAAGTTCATCTCGAAATAAACTGTCAAATTTAACCCTAGAAGGATTATCTGTCAATCCGAAAAGCAAAAATCGTGCAAGGCTGAGCAACCTGGACCAAGCAAGGTAAAGCGAAAGCTGAAACAAACTATCGGAGGAAGGTTTGGAAGGCAAAAAGGGTGGGGACTCTCTCCTAGGTCAGCATACTGGATGTATTCGATGATTACTAGACCCATTATCACCTACGCTTCGGTTGTATGGTGGGCGAAAGCTTCCCAAAAGTGTGCTAAGAAGCACCTGGATAGGGTCCAACGTTTTGCATGTACAGGAATCACAGGTGCAATACGCTTAACACCAACATGCACATTGGGAGTGATCTTATAGGGATTTTACCGCTAGACTTACTTATTAAGAAAAAAGCGGCCTTAACAGCATCGAGATGCGAAATGGCACAATTGGGGTACCATCTATGGACACAGGAGGATCCTGGAACGTATTGTTGAAATGAATCACAAAACTCGTATTGAGAATGGATTACTTCCAGAAAAGAAGAATGATGAAATCGTGATTTTCACAGATGGATTCATGATGGATGGCGGAGCTGGGGCCGGTATTTTTTCAGAAGATCTGGAACTAGCTCGCCACATTAGCCTCGGAAAACACACTTCAGTATACCAGGCCGAGATGATTGCTTTGCTGCATGCATTGGATTACTTGCTTGAGAGTCAGGTGGAAGGAAGAAATATCCTAATATGTAGTACTGAACAATCAGGGGGTGATTAGATGCATTGAGCGGCAACCATTGCAACATCATTGGGACTGGAATGTGTCGCTGGTGCGTTTGCAAGTATTAGCACAGAAGTGGAAAAATGGGTTTAGTATGGTGAATGAGGGCAAAGCTAAATATATGTATACGCTGTCAATAAAAATAGACACACAACATTGACGAATCGGACAGAACGTCACTATAGACAGCTATAACTTTGAGGTAGTGCGGGACTCTGTCTACCTCGGCTCCGCTTTTAACTCTGAAAATGACATCACATCAGAAATCAAGCAAAGAATTACACTTACCTACCGCTGTTACTTTGGCGTAAGAAGGCAATTGATTAGTAAGGCCTTGTCGAGAAACACCAAGGAGACTCTATATAAGACCCTCATCATCCCAGTCCTGCTTTATGGCGCAGAATCATGGACGTTATCAAAGGCGGATGAAGATCTCCTTGGTCGCTTCGAACGCAAAATTATTCGAGTGATTTTCGATCCCGTTTGCTTTGACGGGCTTTGGAGGAGGAGATTTAACAGCGAACCTGGTCAGAAAAGTACGTATCAGTCGACTAAGATAGCTTAGACACATAGAGCGAATGGACACCAACGCTCCGGCCCGAAGAGTCTTCTATTCCAACCCGGAGGGACAACGCAGTAGAGTAGACGTTTTGTTAATTTACATCAATTTTTGTCACCTCTCCTTATTGTGGCCTATATAGGACTATTCCTTGAGCCAATTTGGCTATTAGATCGGGCGAATTATATTATGCACTATTAGTGAGGTTAGTTCAGTTTAAGTAGGTATCTGTTGGTATTTGTTTTTTTAATTTCCATATAGCATTTGTTCTGCGGTTAGTTTCCGATAGCTGAGTAACTGATGAGATGATACATAAACGCTACACAGTAAAAAAAATGGCTAAAGCCACACCAGAATCATTCACGCAATCACATCACATTCATGCATAATTTACAAGATGCAATTCATATTTCATTTATAGTTATTCGTGTTGTTCTTTACATACACTGTTGCTTATCCTTTTTTTGATTAAATATTTTATTCAAGCTTTTAATCCACTACCACTCACCTGATAGCTCTGGACGCATTGACAACAGCTCCATCCTTATACCACTGGAACTCTATTCGGGACGATCCTTGTGCAACGCAGGAGATTATAAATTCACTGTCTTCACGTATCGGTGATTTTTGGTTCACAATAGTATCCTGCAATTGAGTGACATATATGAGTAATGGAAATTCGGTATTATTGACAGCCATTAAACGAAAGTGTGTAAAATTAAAACCAGAGTGCATGCAATGAAATAAATAATAAAGGATATAGGTAGGTACCATCGTGGTGATGGTGGTTTACACAGGCATTACAATGCCATGACGTCTGAATATTATGTTGTGTGAACAACTGAACAAAAATAATAAACACGACATTGCCAATATTTGTGAATATTTTGTGTTTGGATGGTAAAACAAGGTAGCAAAACATAATAAAAATTAGGTTGGTCCTGTAAAAGCTAAATTGTATTTTGTGGATAATGTTGTAGTGATTTTATTAAAATGTTTAGAAGTAGACATAATTGAAAAAAAAGTGCGAAATATTAAGCAAAAACAAAGGAGCTGCACAAACTCCAGAAGTCAGGATGTCTTAAGGATGTGCATTTATATGTATTTGCGATTAGGTGTTTTATGAAGTAGTATCCACGAGGTATAATTGCTCCTGTCGACCCGGACTTGATTTGCTAAACATATTTTATAGCAACATTCGATAGCTCTAAGGGAGAGAGAAAGAGAGTAAAGCTACTTCAAAAGGATACAACAAGACCCGAAAAGAAATCTGTGTAGAGATATACATGGGACTGACTGGTGCTGACTATTAAACGGCGGAGACAGCCAAAAACCGGCTGCCATAGGTAGTGTTATCCATTCAACATGGATAATGATGATCTTAAATTGCACTACCAAGATAAAGTGAGGAGAGCAATATCCATAACAAGGCTGTTGGGGCGGATGGCTTACCGGTCGATATTTGCCCACCAGCGGTTAAGGAACATGCATCAATGCATCTGACAAAATTGGGGCAAAATGAACAGTCATATTACCCCATCTACAAAAAGAAGACAGTGGTCTGAGAGTGGAATATATAATAAGTATCTTCAATGTGTGTTTGGCTACATACCCACGGCATGGAGAGAGGTACGAGTGGTTTTCATACCCAAAGCAGGTAAACGAAGCCATACCTCTGCGAAGGACTATAGACCCATCAGTCTTTCGTCATTTCTCCTCAAAACACTCGAAAGGCTTCTTGATATCCATATAAGAAGCAAGTGTTGCAATGGAAATCTATGCAATGCTCAGCACGCATACTTAAAAGGTAAATCGGTAGAAACAGCTCTACATGAAGTGGTAGGTAAAATAGAACAAAGCTTACACCACAAGGAATTTGCTTTAGCTGCCTTCTTAGACATCGAAGGGGCTTTCAATAACGTTAGGGCAGAGGCAATCAAATGCGCTCTGGAAAGGATAAAGGTAGATCATAGCATCACCAATTAGCTTTGCACGATGCTTGTCACCAGAAATATCAATTCCACTCTCGGACACAGTTCAATAAGAAAATCGGTCCCTCCCCAGGGAGGGGTTATATCTCCTCTTCTCTGGGTTCTTGTCATAGACGATATACTTAAAGAACTCAATAACGCAGGGTTTAGCGTAACCGCTTATGCGGATGATGTGGCAATTCTAGTTCGGGGTAAATTCTTGAACACTTTGAGTGAAACCAAGGAATCAGCCCTCAACAAGCTCAGAAAATGGGCGGAAGGGTGTGGACTTCGTGTCAACCCGGAAAAGACAGAACTAGTGCTTTTTAGTACAAAATACAAGATACCGCACCCTTCAAACTACCCAGGATTGGTGGAGTGGAGCTTTCCCTTTCGGATAGCGCGAGATATCTTGGTATGGTCCTAGATAAACAATTTAATTGGAAACTTAACGTTTAGGAAAGAGTCCGAAAGGCTCATAATGCTCTCTTCGTCTATAAGAGAACAGCAGGAAAAGAATGGGGATTGAGTCCAACATTGACGCATTGGTTATACATAAGCATGCCATTTATTTTTCAAGGAAAAACAGGAACAATCAAAGAAATTTTTTCATTTCACAGAATTTATTTTTCCGAATACAGTATAGATTACATAGGATAGTTATTTCTTCGAAATCTAATATAAGAATAATATAGTAACTTAAAAAATAAAATAAGTAGTTGGCGCAACAGGTCCGTATAGGCACCCTAGATTCTCATACCCATTGTTTGTGTGAGTTTTTATTTTTGAGACAAGTGGAAAGGACCTACAACTTTGTGCCTAGTCCGAACTACTCTAGGATATTTGTCAGAAGTTCGCGAGATGTGAAGTAGTGGTAAAAACCTTAAGTTCGTGGATCTATAACCTGGTGCCCCTTGCACAGTAGTCCAGTACTCTTACCACTGAGCCACTGCCCCCACTTATAGTAAGAGTAACTATTAGTACATTCTGAATATGAATGAATGAATATTTTAATATTTAAATTTTAATCAAAGTCAATGGTTTTGTTGTCTAATTTGTTTTCAGTTCGACCAATTGTTTGATAAAGAGTTTAACCCTAATGCTCGTGGCTACCCCTAATAAGCTAAACATTTATCGAAACAACGAACACGCACTATTAAAAAAAAATGTGCACGACTGGGTCGCACGTAACTTTCTCGTTTATTGCGAATCTCGCAGAATCTCAGAGTCATTTTAGCAAATTTTACGTTTAAAATCATACCCACTCAAGGTGTAATTAATACCGTAAATACATACTACATACATATAAACCTACGTATTAACTAGAACACTTTATTACTTTCAAATTTCACCCCGAACTGACACTTGAAGGAGGCAAGTAGGCGATGAATTTCAAATTATATTGCTATGTACTGAAGTTTTGGACTTTACAAAAATATACCGTGTGTGAATACAGATCGGGATTTGGGTAGTCATTCTTGAGAAATATTCATAAAACGGCAAAATTCGAGTTTTCTCAGAAAAACTAAGTACGTGATCATGTTTAGAATGCTTATTTTGTCTTAAATTTGTATTTTGATCAAAATCGTTAGAGCGGTTTTTTGTAAAATTATTCTGACAAATGTTACAATTTGGATTCGAAAAGCACTGTTATTAAACTATTTAGCTGAAAACTGAGTAGGACATATTCTTCAGGATATAAACATTACCTAGCAGATATATTTTCATCCAAATCGAAAATGGCGTTTTCGAGATATGAGCAGTTTTTAAAGTACCGTTTTTAGTGATTGGGAAGGACGCATTCATGGTTCAAAAAACACTGTTTTTCAACTGTTTAGCTCAAAACTGAGCCAGTGGTATTACTATGGATTAAGCATTACCTGAAAGTAACATTTTTGTTATAATCGAAAATGACGTTTTTGAGATATGAGCAGTTTTTTAAAGTACTTTTATTAGGGATTTGGGTGGATATCAAAGGACGTAGTCTTTTTAGGGAAAAACTGAGTTTGCTATCAAGTTAAGAATGACAATAGTACCTTTAAAATACGTTTTTTTAAAATCGTTTTTACCGTTTTCGAGAAAAAGCCAATTTTCAAAACTGCCGTTGCTGGACTTTCTAGCAAAAAACTGGGTATGCAGTCATGTTAAACATGATTACATTAACTCAACGATCAATTTTGGTTCAAATCGTTAGAGCCGTTTTCGAAAAAATCTAAATTTAGGCATATTTCGTCATATTTCGTAAAATTTTTATATGGGAGGTACCGTTAATATTAGGGCTAGAATAAAAAAAAAAAAACGTCCCGAGCGGGAAGCCCACAAACTCTAAATACGAAGTTTGAAGCAAATCCGTCCAAGCGTTTAGATTCCCCAGGGGTGGGACAGACAGACATACGGACGGACAGAATTGCGAGACCCACTTTTTTGAGGTCCCCTATCATCGTAAATCAGAATTGATCAAAATCTCGAGTTCGAAATTTTGTACGAAAACAATATCTTTCTCTTAGATACTACGTATACGAGAAAGTTAAAATAAAAATACGTTTTTTAAATACAAGGTTCAAGTGCCATCTGCGAGAGGTCATAGGTGACCAAGTTAGATAGCTACTATACGTTGCTATGTGCCCGCGTTAAGAAGATACAGCAAGATTATGATTGAGACATCGTCAAAACGACGAACATTTGCCTTCTATGGTTAAACAGAATACAGAGAATACTCTCTCCTTACGCACACCTCTCACTTTCATGTCCTCTTATAACCGGACATATTTCAAAGAACGGAATAAATACCTGATTTTTCAAAAAAAAAATTTAAATTTATAAATTACAATTCTATTGCGAACACTCGTTCAACAGTGTTTTTAAAGATTTTAAGTCAATTAAATAAAACAGGATAATTACAGGATATTTACAGGGTTTTTGTGAAAAATACAGGAGTCACTTTTCTACAGGATTTTCGTTGAAAATACAGGGGTATCCTGTACAATACAGGATAAATGGCATGGTTAGTTATACATCATAGTGGTTAGACCCATCCTTACCTATGGTGCTCTTGTTTGGTGGAAAGCCACAAATAAGTTATATATACGGGATATGTTGACCAGGGTACAAAGAACAGCCTGCACTGCCATCACTGGTGCTTTACGCACCACACCCACAGCTACACTTGAGGCGTTTATGTATCTTTTACCCCTGGACCTACAAATAAAACTGCAAGCAGGTAATAGTGCGCTTGGGCTAACTAACGCAGGGTTATTCAAAACCAGGCAGGTAGGACATAGCTCCAAACTAATGGAATCATTCTCCAATATCCCCGATAAAATGGATGTAATTTTGAGGCGAAATTGACTTCGGCACACCGTACGAAGTACAATATCCAGATAGGGAGGACTGGCAAAAGAATGAGGTTTCGAATGAAAATGAAATTTCCATTTATACGGATGATTCCAAAACTAAGGAGGGTACAGGGTCAGGTATATACTCCAGGGATATAGACCTACAAGTGTCATTAAGACACTACTTGATATGGGATCAATATCCAACAAGAATATCGCTATCTGCATTAATAGTCAGGCTGCGCTAAAGGCGCTAGAGTCCTTCATCATCAAATCTGACCTAGTCAGGAGCTGCCGCACAATGCTCAGAGCATTATGCGCGCAGAACCAAGTCAGATTGTGTTGGGTACCCGGACACTGTGATATTGAGGGTAACGAAAGGGCTGATGTTCTGGCCAAAACCGGAGCAGAGCTTCTATCTAATAGCCGTGGCGAAGAGAATTATTCTCGAGAATATTAAAAACAGGGCAGATCAGAGATGGTTGAATATAGTAGGGCACAGGGTCTCAAAGGCTCTGTGGCCTTAGCAGATCGAAAAAATCTATAGAATTACTAAAGCTCAGCAGATCAAGGCAACGAATGGTAATAGGGATACTCTACTAGGTCTAACAGATACAGACATATGCAGGTATTGCGAATACTTACATGTCACAGAGGATGGCGATGGGTCCAATATGGTGCCTAGTCCAATGTGATGAACTCACACCCTATTCAACCTAACCTAACCTAACCATCTTCAATGTGTGAACGCCTAACAAGTAACAACCTTTGATTGTAATCTGATCCTGATCGACCTATATCAGTGACCACTGAACACCTCTTTACACTTCGATAAGTCTTTGAACAAACACAGGAATACCATATTTTCAGTATGACCATTATTATGGAACATCTTTAACGTTATTCTTGAAACAATTGTACAAATCTGTTAAGCTAAAGACAACATCAGGCGTACAATTCAAAAGTCTGTTCAACTAATTATACATGCTAATTGCTAATGATAGACGTGTTTTTCTGAAACCTCACCAGCCAGTAGAAGTAGAGGAACATTTCACATAAAACAACAACCTGCTGGCTTTAAATCTTGATGTTCTCCCCAGCAGGAGAGCTGCTGGCTGGTGGCCCAGAAACCAGTTGGTGTCACTGCGAAATTTCACTGACACTAGGCCAGGCTTAAAGATTCGTATTATTGAATATTACGGGAAACTATTATTATTTTAATTTCTAGTTCGCCAATTTATTGTCTAAATAAAATTTTCTTGTCCTCATATAAATATCAACTTTCGTCGTCGTTTCAACTAGTCTCCGTTTCTCAATCAGTCGAATGCACCATTAAGCAGGTTCTATCTCATCTTCCTATCTCTTTCCGATCATAGCTAAGCCCCGCGATTCTCATTGGAAAAATATTTCAACAGTTCATCAAATTCTCCCTTCTGTCATATGACATCAAAGATATCTGTGCTTCCGGCCTTCCCAAGCAATGTGCATTTCGCAACTTCATTCTCCACACCAATGGATACCAGAATTATATTTGGATTTATACCTACTTTAAATGACATATTGTCACTTTTCTGTATATACCTATACATATGTATAAATTTAGTGTTCATGTGCAATGGACTTTTAAATCAGATTGATAAAATAGAGCATCCTAAATACAGTAATAAATGTATTTATCCAATATGTAACTTAAACAGTGCATGCATACCAACAACTTAAGCGGTGGGTTCTCATCGAAAAGGTGAAAATCTGACACCAGCGTAATATTTCCGATTCTGCCGCGTTCCACCATTCTGGTGATAGCTTCACGTATTCTCAACGAATCGCTTTTCACGCCAAAGAAATGAAACGTAATGTCCAATCGATTTGACCTACAAAAGAGAATCCATTTCAGTGCACATAGTTTATTATCCCTTTCGACGAGAAAAACCTATTTTGTGTACTTACGAGTTACTAATCAATTCCAAGTCGCTGATTTTCGTGATGTTGAAGTTCCTCAAGACTCTGCTCATCTGAAAGTACAAAGAAAACCACAACGATAAGATACATCCGTGGCACAACAAGAAAAAGGAGATCGGGGCAAGACAAAGGATAACTATACTAAACTTATCAAAGTTTTCGCCAACTATAAATTGCAACAACAACATATAATGTGCGAGAGAAAGTCTATTCGTGCGCGTAGCGGCGAAATGAGGTTCTTCACACGTCACACCCTCGCCGTTAGTAGCGAATCAAAATAGGAAATTAAGTAAACGCGATGCGATCCTTTCTTCTGGAACGCAGAACAAATGCCGGTTGTGTATTTATAGTGGAAAACTTTGGCCGCCAACTTAAAGACGATGGCATTCGCTTTGGTGATTTGTGAATGTGCGTTAGGAATGTGGTGATAATTAATTTAGCTTGGGTGGTTTTCTCTTTACTTTGCAAACTTCACGCAAATGGCAAATGTCTTCTTAACAATAGATTTTAAAATGAAAACAATTTGGGGGTTGATGTAATTCTTTTGATGTTTGTATACCGCCTTAACAAAAAGTTAGGTATCAACTGAGATAATGTTGTGATACCTTTATCATGGAAGTCCATTATGCCATGCACGAATTTATATATTGCATATCCAGGGTGTAAAAAATCCTGTTCAGTGAATAATTATTCGCATTACATATTATACTTTTGAAGCATTACTAAATTTTTATAATGCGTATTTTTGAACGAGAATTTTACCCCCCATGCCCCAAAAGCAGTACTCAGCACGTATATCATTTTTGTGGCATTAAATTTACAATTCACATTGTTGCGGAAGTAGAATTCCTATTGCTGCCGAACATGATGTTGCGGAATTCTCATTGATACTAAAGTAAAATGTTAATTATTCCGAAAATGTAAGAAAGTATCATTGGTGCTTCGGTGGTATTGAACCAACGACCTCTCGCTGAGTAGACCGATTTCGATACACTATAACAACTGACGGTTTTATTCGACGCTTTTGACTACACAACAAATCCCGAAACAGTGGAAGCAAAGTTAGATATAATTAATACACAAAAAATGTAATAAAGGCGATATTAACAACTACAGAACTATCAGCCAAATATCGAGAATATTATAAACTATTCTCAAAGACTTATATCGGATCATCAAAAGCGAACTAAATAATAAACAACCACAAGAACAAGTCGGATTCATAGAATGATTTTCTATGGCTATGGTGACCAGATCCATGCCCATCAAAAAGAGGACACCTTCAAAAATGTCTAATGAAGAATTGAAGAACAAAAAACAATACATTTTATTTAGGTATCCTACCCGTTTTCGTGCATAGGAGCATTTAAAAAGTTATTCTAGTTTTGTTCTTGCTCTACAAATATTTTTAGATTTCGAAATTGAAGAAACTTAAAAAAAATCGGCAAAACGAGCAATTTTCAAAAATTGGCTCAATTAAGAAGTGAGTTTGAATTTTCATATAGGTATAGGTTTTCAAACTTGTAAATGTATACAAGTCGGCATTTTCAAAGGTTCCACCTTTCGAAAGTGCCACTTTATATTTGTTTCTTTTTATGTACCTTCGCCGAGTTTCGATTTTAAAAGGGACTGTCGGCATCGGTTAAATTGCCGACTGAACACCTTTCAAATTTAGCGAGTTTTTATTCCGATTTTCGAAAGGACGGTCGGTATCGGTGAATTTGCCGACTGAACGACTGACCCTTGGAAAACGAAATTTCGTTATTGAAACTGTTTATAAAGTTTTTTTTATTACATTTTGAATTTTTATAGGATAATTAATTAAAAGGACAAAGGGCCATTTAAATGAGAACAAACGAATTGATAAAATGCGTACAAACATTTTTAAAGCATTTATTGCACATTGCACATTTTATTAGATATTCCATGAGTAGGATAATTAATTATCCCATCAAAATGCATTAAAAAAAAAAAACTAGTTTATAAACAGTTTAAGTATCTAACGATATTTTTAATTCCAAACTTTTTGCCGTAAACGAAAACACCCTTGGCGCTAGGCTTGCCACCCGTCCTCCTTTGAGGAGGACAGTCCTCCTTTGTAAGGTGATGTCCTCCGTCCTCCACAAAAAGAAAAATGTCCTCCACAAACAAAATACATATAGAAAAAAAAAATCAAATTCCTTACAAGTACAATTTTATTTTACAAATGTGGCAGCAGATACATTAGAGTCAAGTTTTAATACAAATTGCACCTGCAGAAGAGCAAGAGAGTTTAATGTTTCTTATCTCTTCAGGGACTTCAGGTACTATTGACTTCTGCATCTGCATTGACACGATGAAATCATGAACGACAAATTTCGCTCTACCTACCTACTTTTAGTTTTGCAGTACGCTGCTACTGCGAGATGATGAAAATTTTTCCAAAATTACTTTTTTACTGTAGTACAAGTAAATAGCAAAATGAGCGGTTAACTAATAAAAAAGTTTCATCAAAAAAACCGAAAATATAAGGTACCTAAATAGAAAAACTTATATTTTTTGGCGGTAAAATTAGTCAATAATCATTGCATATCCCAACCTTGAACCTACTCCAAATTCTACAGTGACCACAAGCAGGGAGGTTGCAGGGGGCAGCTTGCCCCGATATGTACCTTACGCGATTTGTGTAAAAAAAAGATAAGTCAGTAAAAAAATGTTTGAACACAAAATATTAGCCCGTGCCCTTGAAAGTAAGTCAGTAAGTCAGTAGAAAAAAGCAAAAATTCAGTGGTTAAAATGTAGCCTTTTTTAATTATCTCATATCTTCGGTTTTAAAAAAAGTTTTAGTTTTTAAGGCCTCCACGAGATTTTCTAGAAAGTGGCAAACGTACTTGGCGCGGACAAATCGCGTTCCACAAAGTAGCGAATAAAACATTCGTTCGAATCTAATCTCACATTAGAAATTGCTGATAAAAACTGATGGCTGAAGTTCGCAAACTGTCAAAACTCACGAATATTCGTTCGTTCGTAGAAAGTTGGTCGCTCTCATGTGAATACTCCTTAAGATACACTAGTCGTAACCTTTTTTTTCTCACTCAGTGACTCCGCATTGCAATTTGCAAACCCGGTCACCTTTGAAAATACATTATGAAAAAATGTAAACAATCTCAACTTAATTCAACTTTTAATTACTTTTAAAATTAAAAATTTAAATTCAAAATCTTATATCTCGAAGACCACCGACTCGACTCAAATTTACAGATGGTCTTAGGTATTGGCCCAGGAGTGTTCCTGTTAATATTGGTCAAAATTGGACAAAGGGGCGTGGCACTTCCCATACAAAAAAACATCTTCTATGGGGTGAAAGTCGTTGACGTTACTAATAAAATAACTCGGTAACCGCTGGGCCGATTTTAATGATTTCTATACAGTCGGCAAGTTCCTCAACTAAGTCGGCATATTAATAAAAGTCACCCGCTTACGGCTCGAACCTTCGCTACGCCCCTGCATGTGGTTTCAACAAGACGGTATCAAAGGCCATACAGCCAGAGAAACAATTCAATTAGGGTAGGGTGGGGCAGATTCAACACTTTTTTCGGCAGACTTCAATTATGTTTTTTCCAAAATATATATTTGAATATTTGTTTTTTTATTGAAAGCTATGATTATTTTACTACAAAAATCCATAATTTCTTAAAAGTTAACTTCACCCAAATAATTTTAAAAATATAAAATTTAAAACTGTCTTAAAAAGACGATTCTGCCCCATGGTGGGGTACAATCGTCATCCGGGTGGGGACTTTCGACATTAATTTAGAAGATACAAGAATGGTAATAAAAATCAATTAGTAAATTGATTTTTATTACCATTTTATATATTAGAGTATAACGTACTGCCGAAATCATGGTTTTTATTCGAGCCCATACTACTATATAAAAGGCAATGTCTGTCTGTTGGTCCATCCATAACTCAAGAACACATATTTATTTGATTTGCATGATTTTTTTTTTAACCATAAATTAGTTTCCCAATTAGTCCGAAGAGTGGGTGGTAACTGGCGAGGGGTAAAGGAGGCGGGGGTAGTGGATCTCTAGAGCTGTTTATCTGATTTTTAATATTTTCGGCTATGTCGAAACTGCCCCATGTGCTTTTGTCGAAAGTGCCCCATTCTTTCTTATAGGAAACGTTATTGTTTTTCACAAATCTTATAAAGAAAATTCTATCAAATATTATAATTACCTTAAATTCATTATAAACACACACGTTTGACACTCACAACCAAAGAATTCCCATAAGAAACAATTAAATATCCCTTACCTCGTATAATAGAAAAATTACGAAAAATCCCTCAAAAAATTAAAAACCGGTCTGAGAACCACAACTGCTGAAGAAGACCTGCCATAGTTCGTGTACGATCTGAGAGAACAGTGTGGTAAGATTTGCCATCAAACTTTTCATCTAAAAATTAACCGCCTTTCTGTAATTGCGAAAGTCAAAAGTACCCCATCGTCGAAAGTACCCCACCCGGATGACGCTTGTACCCCACCATGGGGCAGAATCGTCCCCACCCTACCCTACTGCATGAGTCATTTACTAATCGTGTAATTCGCCGTTTTTGTGATCAGAATTGGCCACCCAGAACGCCTTGAAAGAGGAAACTGGGAGGTGTATTAATGAAATTCAGCTACATTTATGCGAAACGGTCATAGAAAATTTCAATAAAAGAGAGTATCTACGTACTTGCCAGCAAAGCCGTGGCGGCCATTTATCCTAATTGCTATTCAATATATAACCCCAATCTGTATATAGGTACTTTTCGAACCAATAAAAAATTTAAGCTTAAGAATCTATATTTTCTATCAACATAACACCCTGTTTGGCAATGCTGTTCAAGAGAAATGTGAAATCATCTAAGCGAAGTTAATATTTAGCCCTACACCTACCTAATCCCAGGCTTAAGCTTGTGATAAGGTGATAGTGTATATTCATTAAGGTAAGGTTTTGTCACGAGCTACGTTAATATATTTCAGAATTCTGTATAAAATTGGATAGATTTGAGTATTTTCTTTTTTGTGACACAATAACGTTCATCAAACTAGGTGTGGTGAAGCATGTTCGGCCATACATATGTTATCTATAACCATTCTTATTTTTTCTATAATACGTAAGTACGAAGAAAAACTGAAAGTACATACTGCGGCTTACCAATAAATACTGACTTTTTTTTATCCGTTCTCTAACTTACACGACATGGGCTTGGGCCACTTGGACTTAATCCATTTGGGACAATGTTATTCCCTTGTGGATGGATATTTTCCGATTTTTCCAATAACATTAAGAAGAACGCAACTGACTTCCTTATATGTTTTGATACCATACTCTTGGATTGGAGTTATAGTTGGATAATCTGGTTATAAAAGGACTTCCAGCCGCACATTTCCCTATACATATTAGAATTTTAAGAAAAATGTTCGTCAACTTTAAGGTGAAATTTGTAAATGTTTAAGTAGTCTTAAGGATGCCTTTCAGTGCAACTACTGTTTTGCTGGCAGACTGATTGAAACCCGGAAATAGGCAAATCGTTATGGAGGCTGAAGGATGGAAAATCAGCAAAATGATAATGAGTCTGCAAATATGATATCGCTACATCTTATATATCTAATATATAAAAATAAAATAATAGTTTTAAAAACTAAAAAAAAACGCTTTTATAAGTCGGTACTGCACTAAAAGCAAAAAAATAAAAATTAACCAATCTATTTTTAAGGTTTATCCTGGAAGGGGCTTAGGTAGTGTAAGCCATGTTTGTGTAGTTTACACCACAAACCACAGAGAACTAGACCGCCGACTTTCCGTACACCTACCCGATTCTCCCCGGAAAAATGGCGTTAATGTAAATAAAACATAAGAGCGGCCATTTATTGGGATGTGTTAAGAAATGTTGAGAACTAAGTTTAGGTACTGTTTACATTTTAGATAAAATCATATTGCAAGTAGCTAGACGGCTGGTTGGAATGATTTAAACTTAATTTTGAGTGAAAATATAATCTATATCGTTGATAATATTTTGTTCGCTCGTTCGAAAACTAATACTTTTTTCAATTCACAAGAAACTCATCGCAACAACAAATCACCCGCGAATAAAAAAGAGGTACCTAGGGATTAGTGAATGAAATTCGTTCCAGCGAATTTGTTAAAATTGCTACCAACTAAAGGACCATTCACATGGGAGCGAACGAACGAATTGATGAAATGCGAATAAACCACTTTTTATGCATTTATAAACAGAAAATTCCACAATGTTACGCTTGAAATAAAGGCGCGAAATCAGGAAAAAAATACTTTGCATGCATTTATAATACTTTTGATGTTTTTATAAATAGAAATTGCACATTTTACTATTCCAAGTGTAGGATAAATTATTAATCCATCAAATTGTATTAAGAAAACAAGTTTTAAAAGAGTTTAAATAACGAAATTTTCAATTCCAAACAAAGTATGTTTTCGTTCACGGCAAAAAGTTTGGAATTGAAATAATTTCGTTATGTAAACCCTTTTAAAACTTGTTTTCTTAATACAATTTGATAGAATAACTAATTATTCTATACTAGGAATAGTAAAATGTGCAATTTTCTCTTTACGCGAATGGTAAACTTACGACGTTGCATGAATACGTGTCAAGCAGTGTGTAGTTGTTGTAATTGCGTGTTAAAATTTCTACTTTTCTTTACTTCACTGAGATAGATGTGCAATAAAACAGGTCTAATAACAAAATCAAAATAACAAATAAAGGATAACCACGTGAATAAACTAAAGTAAAAAATAAATCACGAAAAGAGTTTCATTTTGACACTTTGTTTTGACTGTCAATTCCTGAAGCTTCATTCCAAAGTTCCAGGAGCAAGTCTTTTCTGGACCAATTTTGTTTTTTTTGCAGTTATGAAAATATATAATAGTAATAGATCACGAAATTAATAACATGATTTTAGCTAAATCAAATGAATTTAGCTAAATCACGTTGGTGGAAACATGGTAGGTATAAGTGAAAAGAATATTATCACATGTTTTGACAGTCCATTCACATGAACACTTTTATTTTTCGCAACAGTTCGCCAAGTTCAAACATCAATTTCTACTACTTAACAATCTTTGATTAAAGTTTACATAAGTTCGAACGAATTTTGTATTTGATAGTTTGTGGAGCGGGTTTTAATGTCTGAATTTTGAATAAACTTGTGAAAATTCGCACCTTCGAGGCAAACATTTTTAGTTCGAAATTTCGTTGTTTAAACTCTTTTCAAACTAGTTTTCCCCATATTTTGATGTAGTAATTTATTATTGTAGGTAATCTTGCAATAGTAAAATGAGCACATTTTTGTTATATGAATGCATCAAAAGTGGTTCGTTCGCATATTATTATCAATTCGTTTGTTCATTATCATGTGAATATTCCTTTACATCGCCAATTTTAATTGATATCAACAGTTTGAACAATTTAATATTTCCTAAAACTAAACTGTGATGTGAACGAAGTGTAACTGGAAAAAAAGAAGAAACCTTCAGAACACAGCCCTACTGCCATAGACCACTGCCAGGTGCAACTGACATAGGATTTTACTAAGTATGCGTGTGCCGTAATTTCTTCCCTTTGATTTATACAGGCCCATCACATAAATAAATCCTATGGTGCCAACAGCTTGTAGGCAAAGTCCGTTATGTGGGAGGAGTCGACGGTCTATTTCTTACTGGTTTGTGGTTGACACTCAAATAATACAACACACATAACTACAAACATGGCTTACACTAAGCCACTTCCAGGATAAACCTTAAAAATAGATTGGTTAATTTTTATTTTTTGCTTTTAGTGTACCTACTTATAAAAGCGTTTTTTTAGTTTTTAAAACTATTATTTTATTTTTTGCTTTTTAGTGCAGTTTAATATCTACCTAGGTACATACTTACAAAAGCTTTTTTTCTTACTATTAGGTTATTCTATGGCCATCAAAACTGAAACATCAGCATGCAAAATTTCAAAGTCCTATTCGTCAATGGACATAATAGGTTATATATTCCACATAAATTAAAATTCGCGACAGAAATGGTTTGATTGATTTTACTACGTGTACCTACCTATATAATTCCATAGCTGCAGATCTCAAATATAAGTATGTATACGATTGTGCATACCTACCTATTTACGCATCACAAACTCATATGTATCTACGTACATATGTACATAGTTTGTTTTATCCAAATCCATTCCCTACATCAAATTCAACTGCGCCATACATATGTATGAGCATACATTCTGAATGCCCGCCGCAGTGACAATAATATTTTTAGAACGCAAATAAAACGACCCTTCATAAGCACAACTGCAACAGTGCTGCCACTAACAAATTTAAAAAAACATAGTTTTGAAGCATGATTTAGGTTCAAAAAGCATGATTTCCATTTCGTAGTTGGATAATGGTAAAAAGAGAAAAAGGAAAACATTTAAAATAGAAATGGTGAAACTCCATCGTGGCAAGTAAAACAAGTAGGTACTTTCAAATATACATTAATATTATTTATTAAAAAAAATGGAAGGAATAAAACTTAAAATAAATTCATAAAATTATGTATGCTCAAAGTATAAATTTTAAATATTCTGTAATTTAATAAACAGCACTTACAAATAAAAAAAATAAATAGTTACTTTTTTCGTAACTTTTTAGTTCATGAAAAAACTTTTTTAGAAATAAATTTTATTTATTTAAAAGAATCCACCATCTACTGCTAATTTCAAAACAAGAAGTGACAGGAAAATACTAGCATTGAAAAGGGAAAGAATGAGGGACTAGCTGGGTTTCTTTCGTCCCTATCAAGAATTGCCGAAAAAAACGAACATTGAAGAATGAAAAATAAGTTGGCAACGCATCAATCTGATAGGAAAATTTACATTGACAGTAAAATTTTAAATAAAAAATTATTATAAGTGGAAAATTCAAAATTCTAATTCTACTACTTAGGTACTTTTGATGCATTAGCATTTTAATAAAGAGAAAATTTCACATTTTACTATTTTAATCATAATATAAATTAATTAATCCATCAAATTGTATTAAGAAAACAAGTTTTAAAAGACTTTAAATAACTTTGGGAATGATTCTTTCTGGTAGCTTTCAGCAACTACTCCTTAAGCGTTGTCCAACCCAATCAGATCAGAAAAAAAGATGTCATTCCAAGATTGTTTTTGATTTCCTCAACAAGTGTTTGCACGGTAAAGGTCAAAAACAATTGCTGAGGAAGTCAAAAACAATCTTGGCATCTTTAAAACGCAGATTTTTTTTTAGTTTTTGTAAGCATGTCAAATGTCATTTTCATTTATGACATCTCCAGACAAGTTATCGATAACATACACAAATTTGTGCTGGCTACCCTTTTTTCTATCCCCGTGAAGCTGTTAACCCCGATAATTATCCAGGTTAAGTCTTTGTCGTATTTGACAAGAGATTTGTTTATTTTACTTATCCTAAAGCCATGTAGGGATGAAAAAAACGCAGTTAATATTAGAGAAACAATAATCTACAAAAATACAGCGGTAATCTTCTCTGCTTTTGAGATAAAGCGACACTTTAGTTCTGTTTGTTTTAAACTAGTATACTTAGTCGTGTTCGTGTAGGGTAGGTTAGACGTGTTGAACTTGGTGTTAATATTGCTTTACAAAACGATTAGAATGAAGAACAACTTTTTATTTTTTTAATACAAAAAAAAAACATGATTTTGGACTCGAAAACATTAAAACATATTTTGAGTCCAAAAAGCATGAAAATCATGCTAAATCATGATTTCTGGCAGCCCTGAACTGCAATCAAGATAGCAATTTTTTTCGCATTTGGCCGAATAAGATCTATTTTCAATTTATTATATCTTACCCTCTGGATGGACTAGAAAGATGAATAGTAGCTCAAAATACTCGGTAAAGTATTGCCTAACAATTAAAAGCATTTTTTGAGTTGACCTACATATATTTATGAGTATAATGGCAAGTTGAGCGTAGTAAGGTCGAAATAGAAAAGTTTGCACCCCCTTTTTTCAACCCTTATAGGACGAATCGGTACAAAGTATTAATTAGGTATGCAATAGTTTTGACTTATCTATTGACATATAAAGTTTCAAGTTAATACGGCTAATGGATCATGCGTTATGAAAAAGCCTCCCTCAAAGGGGCAGGGGAAGTTAAAATCCAAAAATTCTTTCTAAATATTGCATTGTCTTCACAACCCAACCAGCATGGAAAAATTTCAAAGTTCTAAGTTTAGATAAAGTGGTTCAAATTTGACTTGCACGATTTTGACACAACAAATTTTTCACGAAGTTAAGTAAAAGCCTTTAATGAAGTATCCGACTTACAGATGATCAACGCCCAGCCTAAACCATTTGCTCTACAAAGCTAAAATTTTGCACAGAGGTTTTCTTTATAATGTATATAACCAAGGACTTTTTGAAATTCGACCCCTAAAGGGGTAAAAGGGGGGGTCAAAGTTTGTATGGGAAGATTTTTATTTTTTATCCGATTGACTTCAAACTCGGTTTATGTACATTCTATGAGAAATAAAAAAAAACACATTTCTCCGATTTTGGAAATTCTACCCTTAAAGGGATAAAAGGGAGGTCAAAGTTTATTTTTCATCCGATCGACTTCAAACTTAGTTTGTGGCCCTTTTCTTAAGTCACGAACCGTTCGTCGTATCAATTTTAAACTTTGTAATGCGTCCCAAAATCTTTCGCCGTTGAATATGCTTATCGCATATGTTTTGTCCCATAGATTGTGATTTAATCTGCTATAGTATGATCTGTGTTGAGATGCCAGCGCTTCACTAACCAAAATATTGATCATATAATCTTTGAACTGTTTTCTCCAATAGGGCATTAAACACATTTTTCAGAGATACTAACTTCTCCTTAGGTATTTTCTTAGGTAGGTTTTTTTTACCGAATCGGTTGAGCTCAAATTGACAGATAATTTTAGATATATAAAGGGATGTGGCGCTATTTTTCGACAGTCATGCGAGCCAAAGTTTGTAAAATGTGTAACATTGATAGCTATGCTATGTCCTGATAGACAAGAATACTTTCTACGTAATACGATTTTCGGAAAAACAAATAATAATAATTACAATAAAAACTGTTTATCACTGATTTAAATGAATTTGAAACTGATTTTTTTATTTTTTTATTTTGCACTACGAAGTGTGCAGGGGTTCGCTAGTTAAGTATATTCAGTATTTTCAAAGAAAGGCCTAGACAAAACCTCAAATTAACATGGCAGAAGTAGGAGGCATATCCTGGGAAATATGAATTGTTACTGGTGGGGGTGGCACAATAAAGTCGAAGTCCCTAAGGCAACATGCTGCAAGTCCCAACACAGGAAATAATGACAAACAAAGCCTGAACTATTGTGCTATGAGAGTACTTCTAGGGCATATAGCTCTTTAGAGTTTATATACAGTGGAATAGACTAAGGAATAGTTATTGCCCAAATAAAAGTAAACAAGTCGGTGTCGTTTGTAAACAGACCGTGGTACTAATAATCATTTTTAGTGTCCAGGCTAACTTTTACGAAGTCACAATGACGAAAATTTCCACATAAATTGTGAATTGAAGATTAAAAATTCCATTGTTAAAGCACGCACTGCACTTCCAAATTTTTGGCTAGCCCACCTCAGGCGGGAACTATTGAACTTCTGAGTTCTGAGAAAGCAATACTGTCTTCAGTTTCATTTATTAGTCAGCATAGGTCCTTATATTATGTACTTGTTTCTTTATTTTGTGTAAAAATCATTTTTTAATAAATTAAAAAATATTTAAAATGACATATTTTCCTATGTACATACATTTGCAAATGACACATTACACAATGACATACCGACATAATAATATATTCGTTTAATATATGTAATATGATTTCATCTCGCCTTTGTTAATGTGAGCCGTCAAAGCAATGCAAATTTTTGTTCGGGCTCATAAGCAATTCAAAAATGTTTTTTCCTTCCTTTCGTTCTTGTAATATGATTTGTGAAAATCTGAATAAGAAAATTATTTAATAAAAGTAACATTTCCTCAACTTTTACAATTCGCATACTATAATAGAAATTACAAATAAAAGTGCCAGTCAAGGACACCAGTCAAACAGCACGGGGAATTTAAAAATGAAATGGAAATACGGAAGACAGACGTTGAAAAGGATAACCTTAAGAAATCATGCCATGGAAGACGCATTCAAATATTTACGGGCGGTTCCAAGTGGGGCAAATCATTTCATCCTTTATTAGCCTAATATAAATTTCTCCTTTTTTTACATCTTTCACCAAAAAGTCACTTTCACAGAAAGAAAACGGAAATTTGAAAAATGGATACAGAAACACTTGAAATCCAAACCAACCAGTAGAGAAGGCAATTCTATGAGATGTAGACAAAAAAAAAAAAAAAACACCTGTAGGTATAGAAAATCTTTAACTGTTTCTTATCCACTGCCATGTTGATCCCTTACCATCCCCATCTCCACCACATCATCGTCATGATCATCAACGTCGTCGTCTTCGCCCAACTGTAAAAGTTTTGAATTTTTCATCATTCTGTTGATGTTGCAAATGTATATACGAATGAAGATACATTTTCAAAAGCAAAAAAAAAATATGTGAATGCCTGAAGAATAAGGGCCATTGCTCATACGCCACAGTGGCCAACGGAGTGATGGTGTTGGTGTAGCGAAGAGTGTATAGTTAGCAAAGGATCAAGTGAGATTCGTTTTTTCCTGATAGTTTAAAAGTAAGATTGGGTATTTCATATTTATATTTCGGCTCAGGGAATTTGTTTAGATTTATTGAATGAAAGCATTTTTGTGCCACATACATAATGTATAAATATGTATATGGGCATATAAAATGAAAAAAAAATTTCAGGATGTCCTAAAATTTATATTTTTCAATGGTGATAGCTAGAGAGCCGACCTTTTGTATACCTTTACCTTCCTAAAATATCAAATATGTTATTGAAGCTAATGTCGTATCTGCAATTCATTGCCACTATCCATTTGAAAAAAAAGTAGGATTGGAAAATTTCCATTTTATTTTATTATCTTGTCACATTTGATTGGGGCTATTGAGTGAAATAATGAGTGCGAGGTAAAAGGACGAATATTTGCCTACATCTTTATTCATTGCTTGGATACTTAAGGAGGGACAATTTTTATGGCCGACTCAATGTCGTATAGGTGGCGCGAAAGATGTCGGTGTTGATTAATTTGATGAATAAACTAGTGCAGATTTTCAAAACCGAAATTTTATTTGTATCGACATTACTGAGTAAGGTACGACTTAAATGGGAAGAGTTTTTGGCTCCGCCATAAAAGGAGAAACTTATTTATTAATACAGTAAAATTGAGATTTTTGGACTTGCGGTATACTCTTTTAGTATTTATTATAAGAAGGCGGATTTAGGATTATACCACTCGAAAGTAACTGTAACATAGAAGTGAAGAAATAAAAATCATAAGGGCATATTGCCGTTAAGACAAGCATTTTGATCACGTTCATGGCTGCGTGCTTATGTACAATTATAAATAATTAAAACTATAGCAGTTACCCATCGTGGTTTTGTTTACATTTTTTTTTTTTGTAATCCGCCTGATGCTGCCGGCATGCCATCAAAGCTATCGTTGCCGTCAATATAATATCAAAACTAGTGCTTTAATGCTAGAATGGGCTGGCCTTGCTTGATCAAGGTAACTCTCATTTAAGCTCTATACTACATGCAAACGGAAGAGCTAGCCAGGGAAGGATCAGCCCATTTATGAGTGTCGAGTAATATCGTTTGAAATGTTTTTTCTTGGATGCTTTATTCGGGCAGTGCATATCGATGTACCAAGTTTTACAACTTCAACTCCACATAACTTTAGTGTCGAGTGCCCCTTTGTCCCTGAATCTGCTTTCGACAGACAATAAACTTCGATTTGCTAAATTTCCTGGCCAAGGCCGTCAGAAATGTTAAGTGGCTATCGCAGAATCCGTCGTAGTATCTATACATTTTTACAAGGAATTTTGAAATTCGTAGAATGTGAAATCACAGTCTTCGAATGATCCGGAATATTGATATATAAATCTGCGAATGGATTAGTTAGTGTTCGTAGTAAACATTCGAATTCTGTCAATTTTGAAATTTGGGTATTCAGCGCCATCTATTGGAAAACTTGAAATATTTTGATTTGTGCCCACATTTCGCTTCATGAGTAATTATATTGTACTAGCCGAACCCCCAACGGCTTCGCCAGGCCTGTTTTTGCTTTTTAAAATTTTTATTTTTACTTACTATTATTTTTATTTGGCCTATCATTTGATCACCGTAATTACCGACATTTAAAAAAAAATCAACTAAATTGGTTGAAAATTACGAGCGACAGAGTGAAATATACAGTTTTTTCCGCTTTGTTTTTTATATATAGAGATCTATGTATTAATATAACAAAAAAGTTTCAATTATTCAATTAAATTATTTAGTCCGTAAATTTTCTTAAAACTTCTCATTGTAAACAATGACATAGGTGTGGTTCAAAAATGCATAAGGTACCTCGTTTCAAAAATACCAAACTTGTTTTGTTCCAACTAAAATTCGATTATACATAGAAAAAAAAATGATGTTTACGTTACATATAAAAATCTCGGGTAGTGACACTTTTAGATAATAATTTGAAAATAATGAACACAATACCTACATTTTTAAAAGCAATTCAAATATTTTTAAAAGGCGTTTATAAGAAAATCATATTTTTATCTACCTAATTCTAGAATTGATTAGTTAGTTTTATGTGGGTCTCCGTGAGAGAAGCACTTAGGCCTAAAATAATAACATACTTTTGAAATTTCATTCATCTACCCTTGAAGATAGATACCGCTGAATCTCGATACATAATAATCAGTCCCCATATGTGCTCGTAAAAGATATAAATAGTTGCCGGTATCGGTATCCCAACCACTGATGTTCAGTAACAATTCTACAATTATTATATCCCTAGAATGCCAACTTTTCATATGTATATCCACGTTTCCAACAAGCACCAGGTGCCTAAGGTCCTCTTGTGTGATCACATAACGAGGCTATTTACTTTCCTTTAAAAATGTCATCCAACGAATATCATTCGCCCAGGGTTAACTTATTTAAAATGTAAAATAATTTCATTTGGTTCCGTCCCATCCCTTTATAGAATTGAAATATGCTACAATGTTTTCATTTCATTGCACCAGATTTATGTCCTATATCTAGTTAGGTGGGTACCTGATGTTTCTTCAAAACCTTCAATTTCCTCGAAATGAGAAAAACACATTCAGCAGACCTCTTATTTTTCGGACCTTAATGATGTACCAGTACCACACATGCATCTACATATACGTGTATTGTGTATGTAACTTTGGGTGAAATACTCATCCACATCGATAAGGTTCCGCTTCGATTTATCCATTGTCTGGGGCTATGCCTTGGGAGCAATCTTTCAAACTAGATGTCTTTAATCCAAAAGTGCTCAGACCCTAGGAGTCTCCACATGGGTGTCCCTTATAATGGTTACAGATTACTACAATTGTGTATTGGTTGGCGTTATTTGTTTATGTTCAATCTTGGCCGGGGGTAGCTTCATAGGAAGCACATGTACGTGTACGCATACATGCAATTTGACAAATCTATTCAATTATCTTACATGAAATTAGGTTATTTTTCGATGTTTTGGTACATAAAAGGTGTTGTATAAGTCATAAATAATGTTTGGTTAGGTTAATGTCTATTGTTTGCTTTTTCTTTGGCTTTTTCATTGGGATACCTAATCATTTCCATGGCTACATGACTATAGTTTGTTAGGATGTATACAAAATATCTGCGATAGAACAACATAATCACGTAAATACCATCAAAAAGTTCTGAATATTACGTTGACTTTTGTTTCTATATTTGTTGCTATAACTTTAGATAGTTCCGGAATATGGAAAATTTGACATTTTCTCAAATGCAATGGGAAGGGATTATTTGTTTGTTTACAAAAAAGGTAGACTAGTTTCTATTGACAAATCCGGGCGAGTGTGTCACTACAATGTCTCTGTACCTCTACCTTTATACTTTATACTTTATTCACTGATAGTAAAAATATTTATAATCCCTCCCTTTTCTCAATCACTGCAAAGCATTAAGGAACTATGTATTTCTAAATGCCGTCATCGAATTACACATTCGTAATGGCATTCCCAATTCGTACTTGTCATATTTGGCTCTTATTTCAATATTAAACGAGAAATCCATATGGGCGTCTAAGGCTTTGCAACTCGCACTAATTTCATCCTTTGGTCCTGGGAAGAATCCCTGTAATCCAAATGGATATCCAGTATATCTAACTCTGACGTTATCTAAAGAGGCAAGCTACACGCAGAGGTATAATCTCGTTTCGACAGTTCCTCAAAACTCACATGTGTGTAGGAAAAGCATGGATAAAACTCGCAGCTACATCAGGGAATTAATTGATGGCAACAAATGATTTCGATAATGGAACGTCATGTGACGTTTTTAACATGAATAAGGTACTTGTAGGTACCTATATGAAATATTATATTGAGGTCGAAAATTCTACTCAATTTTATTTGTATTGTATTAATATTAGTTAGTTAGTTTAAAGTGGCTCTCGATGAGAGAAAAACTTAGGCCGTTATTCGGCCCATTGTGCATACCACTGGGATTTGGGGAGCTGTTTCTTTACTGGCTACTCATGTAAACCATTTGCTAACGGTTATAAAGCCAAGAATGTTAGCGGCGCTGATGTTACCTAGATCACTGAGATCATTGAGAAAATAGTTTCCTAAATAGACCTTTCTTAGATTAGCCATCAGGGCAGGGCAGTTGCAAAGAAAGTGAGTGAAGGACTCGTCCTCATCCTCGTCTCTACAGCTTCTGCAGAAGTCTTGTATGGCAGACCGCCTTTGCGCGTGTCTGCCTAATATGCAGTGCCCGGAGATCACATTACCGACTTTCGAGATGCTGGATCTATTAAGTCGAAGAAGCTACTTGGATCGCTTTGCGTTCAGAGCTGGCCAGGTGAGCTTGGCAGTATCGCAGTATCCCAAATGTTTCCATCTGAGGCCTGCACGCATTACTGCGTCCGCATGAATTATTTGTTTAGCGTGGGAAAGTGGTGCATACACGTTGTGCAGGCTTATGCTTTCCACGCCAGAGAAGCCTCGCCTTGCAAGTTCGTCTGCTGCACAGTTCCCTGGGATTAATTATTATTATTATTAATATAAAGATACATATTTTTATAGGCGCAGTGGTTAGTGTGCTGGACTACTGTGCGAGGGGTCCCAAGTTCGATACCCGGAAAAACCCCCACCTCTCGCGAACGTCTGACAAACATCCGAGAGAGTATAAATATAAGATTCTCAATTCAAATTTAAAAAAAAACCACACCCCAAAACAATAGATTGTAATAAAAATAAAACGCGAAATAAACCATTCGCAAGATAACATTGCCCTAAATAACTCATTGCACTTTTAACAAAAATGCAAAACGAGTAAAAAGAGAAAGAAAGAATTGCGAAATTATTGTGGGGCGAAGTGATTAAAAACGAAGTAAAACAAAAACCCGTAAGACAACTATCTTCGACTATGCCGAAGCTTAAATACCCGGTAATATATTATTGTAAAAAAAAAATATATTTTAGTATTAAAAAATTATATATTTTTATGGGAGGTATGGGTAGTTTTTATTCGACCAAGCTCATTTTTTGTCAAAATTTTTTTTAAATTTTGCAATATGTGCAAAGTGCAAGGTTTATCTTTACTGTAGCTATTTAAATTTAATTTTTAACATCAAAAAGCTATATAAATCCGATATTTTTGTATGGGAGGTAGTAGTAGTTTTCATCCGATCTTGCTCATCTTCGAAATTAGCCTCAGTTTGGTCGATTTCAAGTCGTAGTTCTTAAATTACGGCCGTAATCGTTCCGACAGACGGACATCGCTAGTTCGACTTAGAAGGTGATGATGTAATATATATATTTTGTCATACATACAACGCCTCCGTATGTGCCTTAAAAATAATGGTGTAACTATAGGGCGGCAGGGCTGGCAAAATGCCACGGGCCCCCGACCCGAGTGGGCCCCTGCCCCAAGAGGCCGCGAGCTCTAAAATAAACTAACAATTTTAATAAAATTTTGTACCTAAGCACTTAAAGATTATAATTGTTTTTATGTAGCTACTACAACTAAAGACCATAAGATACAAATCCAAACTAATCATTAAGATTTCAAACGCATTTAAAACAAAAAGATATCGATCAATTTTAGAACGCATCTATTAAGGACCATTCACATTACAGCGACCAACTACCTACGAACGAGCGATTATTTGCAAGTTTCGACAGTCCGTTCATATGAACACAGCAGTTGGTCGCCGCAGTTCGCGAATTCAAGCCATAAGTTTCTACCAGCAATTTCTAATTTGAGGTTAAGTTCGAACGAATGCTTTATTCGCTGGTTTAGGGAACGCGGTTTAATGATGTGGATTCAGGGCTGCCAGAAATCATGATTTAGCATGATTTTCATGCTTTTTGAACTCAAAATATGTTTTAATGTTTTCGAATCCAAAATCATGTTTTTTTTGTATTAAAAAAACAAAAAGTTGTTCTTCATTCTACTCGCTTTGTAAAGCAACATTAACACCAAGTTCAATGTTTAGCCTATTCTACACAAACACGACTATACTATTTTAAAACAAACAGAACTGCTCTTTCTCAAAAGCAGAGAAGATGAACACTTTATTTTTTTAGATTGTTGTTTCTGTAATGTTAGCTGCGTTTATTTCGTCCCCGTCACGGCTATAGGATAAGTTAAATAAACAAATCCCTTGTTAAATACAACAAAGACTTAAACTGGATAATTATCGGGGTTAGCAGCTTCACGGGGATAGGAAAAAGTATAGCCAACACAAATTTATGTATGTTATCGATAACTTCTATGGAGATGTCATAAATGACATTTGACATGTTGACAAAAACTAAAAAAAATCTGAAAAAATAATTTTATTTGTACCAAATCTGAGTTTTAAAGATGCCAATATTGTTTTTGACTTCCTCAACAATTGTTTTTAAACTTTAGAGTGCAAACAGTTGTCGAGGAAATCAAAAACAATCTTGGCATGGTATCTTTAAAACGCAGATTTTGTGCAAATAAAATATTTTTTTTCTGATTGGGCCGGACAACGGTTAAGGAGTACTGGAAGCTATCATAAAGAAGCATTTCCAAGTTAAGGTAAGAGAAAAATTGCCATGGAAATTCTGCCAACTCCTTATATCCAGGAACTGCAAAGAGAACTTCAAAAATTAAAAAAAAAACTCCGAAGCGAAGACATCATCATCGCCAACAACGCAGGATTACTGCAAAAATTGTCAGTTGAAAAGTAAAAGTAGAATAGTAAAATGTGGAACTTTCTCTTTATAAATACATCAAAAGCACCTATTTAGAATAATTAGAATTTTGAATTTTCCGCTTATAATATTTTTTTAATTAAAATTTTGCTGTCAATGTCAATTTTCCTATCAGATTGATGCGTTTTATTTTTCATTCTTCGATGTTCGTTTTTTTCGGCAATCCTTGTTAGAGACGCTATTAGGGACCAAAGAAATGCAGGTAGTCATTCATTCTTTTCCTTTTCAATGCACGTATTTTCCTGTCACTTTTTGTTTTGAAATTAGCAGCAGATGGTGGTATTATTTTTTTCAATAATTAAAATTTGTTTCCAAATAATTGTTTTTATGAACTAAAAATTTACGAAAAAGTAACTTTTTATTTTTTTTTGTATTTGTAAGTGCTATTTATTTAATTACAGAATATGTAAATAATATAGGTACTTTGAGCATAGGTATATAAAAATGTATTTTTGAATTTTATGAATTTATTTAAAGTTTTATTCCTTCCATTTTTGTGTTTTTTTTTCTTATATAAATAATATTAAGGTATGTATATTTAAAAGTACTTGTTTTATTTGTCACGATGCGGTTTCACCATTTCTATTGCAAATGTTCTCTTTTTAGCATTATCCAACTATGAAACGGAAATCATGCTTTTTGAACCTAAATCATGTTTCAAAACTATGTTTTTTTTAATTTTTTTAGTGGCAGCACTGTGTGGATTGCGAATAAACGCTGACAATTCGCGCCGAGGGTTTCGTTCGCGGCAAAAAAAAAAAAAATGGAATTAGAAATTTCGTTATTTAAACTGTTTATAAACTTGTTTTCTTTATATATTTTAATAGGATAATTTATAGGATTTTACTCTTGAAATAATAAAATGTCCAATTTTATATTTATAAATGCTTAAAATGTGATTTTTTCGCAATTCATCAATTCGTTCATTTGCTCCCATGTGAATGGCCCTTAATTTGCCTCATTTTTGTCGCTTTACATTGGTGACGCGGGCGAGCTAGTGACGGTCGGGGAATTCCCTCATTTTGTTAACCAAGAAAGTTCTCTCTTCGTGCGCTGCCGCTGGGACGAGCTGGTAAGGCTCTCAGAATCCCGGATTTCTATTTTTTATTCACGGAGGGCTCTACTGCGCATTCTTTGTTTGATTGTTTATAACAATTGGTCATTTATATCTTCGATTTTTCGTAATTGTTGTTTTATTGAACTCGCAAATGAAGGCAAAATAAAGTAGATAGTGAAAGTTAAATATCAACATGTCTAGTTCTAGCAAACATCAAAGTGGGCGCAAAAAATTAAAGAAAAAGGGGGAAACTGAAGAAAAAAATAAAAAGTTACCTAAAATTTGTCAGTACTTTAAGAATGATGATATTATTGATGAAAACGCAAGCGAACAGTGCTCCGAAAGTGAAGAATTTGACCTAAATAAAAGTAACAGTACAGCAGATGCAGTGTTTCCAATTTCAGTGTTTTGCTGAAACTTTGCAAACTTTAAATGATACTGATCTATTAAAAAAGCTGTAGATATCAAGCTTGTTGGAATAGGTACTACATAAAAAGAACATATCGGAAACACTTGTCACGGAAATTCCTAGTTGTAGGTCCACTTTCAGAGACGAAATAGAAAAGTATTCGTGTATTAGAGAGCTTGCTGATTTTTTAGTAATACTACAGAATCATATGTCGTGCAGCTTCCCAGGAAGTATGTGCTGCCTTAATGTTATTTGTTACAATTTCTGTGACTACAGTTAGCGCTAAACGATCATTTATCGAAACTAAAATTAATAAAAACCTCTTTAAGAAACGCTGTTGAAAATAAAATTTATTAGATATTAAACTAAAATGCACACGATAATATTAATATTGTTGGGTAGGTAACTAGATACTTAAATGGTTTATTATAATTAAATTACGTGACGATCTTTACTTTGAGGCCCCCATCCAAAGAACTTGCCACGGGCTTCAGATGGTATAGTCACGCCACTGACTGGTTAAAAATGGAATGTCAAAGTGAATATACCCTCACCACAGTGTGGTACCGGGTACAAATATAATCAAATGTAGATACCTAATGGGATCAAATAAATTTTAATTTTATTTAAAAGTACATTTATAAATATAAGTTTGCTTTGAATAAATAATGGAATATGTGTTGGGCATTCTACCCTTTGATGCAACCGGTCACATTTCGATTTGGAGTAATTGCAAGGTTTGGTGTATCCAAAGGAATTTTGCATCCACCTAACTTCGCAACTATCTACATAATACAATATGTAACAGTGATCCCAAACATTGCGGTTGGAGACGGCAGCATGTCACCCCATTACACATTCAATGGCTCCAAATACGGTTCCAAAATTTAAGTTTGGGTAAATCCCTTACATTCACGTGGAAAACATAACGCACAGACCCTTATAATTTTTTTTCTAAAATATACTGGAAAATGCTGTTGAATTTGTTAAGTTTTTTTGTGTTTATAATGGAATTCTTTTCCATCAATAATCGGAAATAAAACCTACAAGAAAAAGGCACTAAAGCCCACAGCTCTTGTAGCCATTGTTATTTATTTTTTTTTGGGAAATAAGACTCAAATGCGGGAGTTATTCCACCACACAACTGGAAACTCAATACGACCTAAATTATTGGCCGTCATACAAATTGTTCTATTTTTGTTTAGTATCATTATAATAATTGTTGTTATAACCCTTTTCAAAGAAATTATCCCTTAGCAATGCAACCGATTTTAGAAATTATACTATCTATTGTTTTGTATTTCAAGACCGCCCTCCATTATTTCCACCGTAACTTAATTAACTTCTTTTACCAATGTATACAAGTGTGTATATACTCCTTTAAATATGAACCCGAATGGTATCGTTTGCGTTCCTTCTGATAAGTCATACCCTGTCCATCTACCCACATCGAAATCATGATATATACATACATACCCGTGGTCGTGTAGTGAATGAAAATTACTGAAACAATAAGTATTCCAATGGCGTCTGCACAATCAGGAACAATCAAGACCAACACGAACCGACTCAGCATGACATCAATAAAAATTGAGCAAATTAAAGGCGGTATCTCTGAAAATAACGCTTCTCTTTTAGGTCTACTAGAGGCGAGAGCTCATTTGCCAATCGTTTGCTCAATATGTAGGGTTATAGTATGCCACTTTTGTCCTTGTCATCGAAAGATAGCAAAGACGTAAACAGGGCAAAGGTCGCGATGGTAAATACCTACGTCTATTTCCTCTTTAAAATTATGTGTCTTATGAACATAATGCCGCACCTGCTTGGAACACGATTCTTGGTCCTGTCCTCTGTATCATTTGCCTTAATTTACGTCGCACTTTATGTTTTAGGCAGGAGTATAATTTATCCATTTTCAGTTTCCCTTTTCTTTTGTTTTGTATTCTTCAGATATTCTTTGGTGCTAAGGGGATCAAAAGATTCTCAACTAGAAACAGTACAATTTGCTTTGGTAATTATGATGGTCGACAGGGTGTTGCTGCGCTCATTATTCATTTATCTAATGAACGATGAAAATGTAAGCAAATGAAAAATACCGTCTTAAGAGCGCAACTGGGTGCGCAAGGACAATTCATCAAATGCACCGTTTGGGGATAATTGGGGTTCCCAAGAGGAATCTATTTATTTTTTAATTTCATTGGTTATTCCAAGCACCTTGATCCTTGAATGCAGAGTAGGTAATATTTTTTTTCATAAGCCACAATTTCATCAGAAGAATTTTAAATTAGAACGAAAAAGGGTAAACAGGATACCAAAAAGTGTATACGACCTGTCCTGTCCTAAGGGTGCCCCGATAGATTTAAGATGCCAAGTAGGAGATTTATTATAATACTCATAGTCATTGTGGGGTGCCCGTGCCTTCAATCCAAATATATTTCAGTGTGGATCTACAGTTGATAAGGGTTTATTCTATTCCAACAAAAGTCAAGAGGTGTTGTGGAACGAACAAGGCACGGAAATGGAAAGTTCTGATGAAAGCGATATGTACGTAGGTAAGGTATACACCGAAGATGAAAAAAAAAAACAATTCATCACACGCCAATTATTATGACGAATATAGTGCGAGAGTAAAGGAAATTTAAGTTCTGTGCCTTGAATATAAATTTGTTACAGTAAAGGTAAATAAATCATATTTACAGTTCATTAAATTTGCAGAAGAAGTGTTTTGTTGAGCAATGACAAGTTTTTATTCATCAGCTTTAGCAAAAGTAATTTGGAAATTTACGTTGGGGACCGACCTTTTCTCAAATAAGTGGAACTCCGTCTGCATAAGTGGAGTTTTTGAACTGAAAGCAAATCGCTTTAAGCGGAAATTAAGTTACTCTAGGATTTCGTGAGGTAAGTAAAATAAGACTACATTATATTGATTTAAGGCATTACATTATTGGCAATGTTTCACTGTTTCAGACATGACTCAACTAAAACCTTATAAAAGGTACAAATTTTAAGGTGCTAGTACACGGCATGTAGCAAGCCACATGCGTATGTAGCTCTGACGTCAACATAGAGTGCACAAAGAAAGTTGTACATGGCATATACACATTGGGACCATTGGCTGACGTAAAAATGATATCAGTGCTACATACTTATATGGCTTGTTACATGCCGAGTATACTTGCACCTTTATACTTTGTTGAGATCTTGTCTCACATTCATTCACATTTGTTAAATAGAACTAGTTTTCTACGAATTATTGTTGAGAGGACAATAACACCTCATAGACACAATCACTTTTGGTAGGAAATAGCTATTCGAACCACACCACTAATTCATCATCAGACTCCTTGAAAATAGTTTGTCCTGACTGCTTGGGTATCGAGTTATTAAGGACTTAATACATTTCCTACTTCTGTATAACAGGAGCAAAGTCGCGGAGAAATGCTAGTTAAAGTTGTATTGTGTTAAGCTTCTATTACACATGTCAAAAATTATGTAATTTTTTGATTTGATTGATGTCATTTGATTTTGTCCTAAAGTAGTCAATATGTGTGATCGACTGTCACGCATTTATTTACCATCAAAAAAATCAAAAAGCCGGACAGGTAGGAGGGAAAAGCCTGATTATGGAGCAAAAAGCCTGACATTGCATTTTTTTAACTTAGGTATTTTTTTTTTACATTTTACATGGTTGATTAAGAACGTCAGGTTTCTTCAAAATATAAGGACTGTACGAGAAAAAATCCGCAAGGATTTGCGCTATCTGACAATACTGAAATATGACATCGCAGCACTTTTCGGGAAGTGTCTCACTTTTGGGGTCCTTATAATCTGTGCCGATATATTTATTTTGATTTATACCACCAGACGGGTTTTGCAAACATGATGATAGGTCTCGTTATTACATTCTACAATATAGTAATAATACACTTTGAGGTAGACCAGGAATCGAAAAAACCGAATAGTTTTGCTGTAAACTAAAAGAACCAAGAACCGCATACTAATACGATTGTAGCAATAAACATTGCTGCCACCTGTTCGTAATTTTTTCAAATTTAATTTCTTCAACTACTTAATATCACCTCATCACCAATTGAAAAGCACAATAATATCCTATTATCTAAAATGTTTAAATATCAAATCCCCTCAAGTAGGGTTACCATCACAAAAAATCGAAAAGCCGGACAAGTAGAAGAGAAAAGCCTGATTATGGAGCAAAAGGCCTGACACTGAATTTTTTAACTGGCATTTTTTTATATTTTACAGTTGCATATATTTGATTTAGAACGTCAAGTTTCTTCAAAATATGTAGACTGTATACGAGAAAAAATCCGGAAGCATTTGCGCTGCCTGACAATACTGAAATATGACATCGCAGTTCCGTTAAATTTTAATCACATGCTCTTACTTATACCTACTCATAAATAAATAAATAAATTATAAGTTATTTGATCTTAAGGCCGTGTGTTAACTGGGATAAATAATAATAAATTGGAAATTGAATTGCCGCATATGTGAATGTGACTGCTGTCATTTCGTTAATAGTATTGTCTCCTTTACTGAACGAATATAAATGAAACCATTCCAAATGATCTAGTTGCATCCATATTTTGATGCACTCAGCAACAATTAAAGATTTTTTTTCATTAAAATTAAATTGATGTAAATAAATCAACAAAAAATTAAAAAGCCTGACAAAGAGTGAGGCCTGGCCTGAGCCTGACAGAGACCTTAAAAGCCTGATGCGTCAGGCTAAATCCTGACGTCTGGTAACCCTTCACGCGGCGTGCTTGTGTGCCACGCCGAGAAAGACGATTGATATGACTTTTATGTCACGACCAAATGACTGATTTGGGTCACTATGTCGATGCTCTTGACTAAATGACCAACTCATTGTAACCGGATGTGTCGCAGATTGGCAACGTCCCAGACTTGACATTGTATGATTTTCTGCTTCGTCATATATGTAATGTATATGCCTCGATTGACATTTTTTTCCTTGTCGTTGTTGTTGTATTTAATGCGAATCATTGCACGGAAAATACATAGAGTGTATTAAAAAAATCATTTTTATTTTGTTCTTCGATGGTGGGTGAAAATTTTGAATGGATTTATGCTCCTACACACATTTAATCTAATCTTTTTTAGGGTGCAGTAGTACCCAAAACCCAGCTTCACATATCCAATCATTTCTATTGGATCTAATTTGGACCAAATAAAGAGTAAGTAGTATTTTTACCGACTAGGTGGTCATAGTGAGGCATGTAGGTAAGTACTTCCCGAAAACCCACAATACATCCACATTTTATAGATATGAAATCTTACAGACAATATTTTTATGTCAGCCTTCTTAAGCTCCTGTTTATTACAAAAAAATATGTCAGTACAGCCATAAAAGAAGAAAATTGTTGGTCACACCTAATACTCGTCAATCATTAGGTCAATAAGCACACATTAGTGGTACCACTTTATTACCTACGTAGGCGATAATAATTAACACCTACCAGAAGTGCTATAAAAACAAATGAAAGAGTTTTGGCTTTCCAAGCCGTGAATACACTCTTCGCATCAATTAGCATAGCTAATTAACTCAATGTCGTGAGGCGCGTATAAAATGTAACGAGACAAGCAGCGTTAACAAAATCATTATCGTCCAGTCGCCACCAGCATCACAGAAGCAGCATTATTGTCTCCCTTGTCATAGCGATTGAAGTGCTCCACTTGGATTTTAAAGCAGCCACCTTAAGTGTCACAGTGTGAAATTGGGAAGGCAGCAAGGCTTTAAAAAAATTGCTTGAATGAGAATCCATTAGCCTGCTCAACCGATAAGGCCTTAACGTCCTTCTACTGCGTGTCCTTTAAACATTCATCTGCCAAAAAACCCGAAACGAAGTACAAGGCATTTCGCTTTTCAATTGAGATTACAAAATTTCATTCCGACAGCCAGGACCAGCACCAGCGGAGAAAACAGGAGCGCGAAAAAAAAAACACCAACAAATTCAACCCCAATCAAGCCAAAAGCTGACTTCGAGTTGATTCTGCCATCTCCCCATTGTCCTTTCACCGAGCGAAGATCCCCAGATCCATTACAACCCCCGTCCATTAACCAGAGCCAACTTCGAAATTCATGTAATTTGCCTCCTCCAGCTGAACAGAGCAACAAACAACGATACACGAACAGGACACAACAGAGCGTGGGGTTTGTTGCCAACTTTGGTATGTGTATCGTATAATGGATAAATTAAAACACCAGCAAGAGACACACCCGGATATCCGTGTGTTGTAATTTCCTCTGCGTACTTCTCTATGTACTTGTGTATATAACTATATAACTTTGCGTGCAATGTCCTTTGCGTCAGTATTTCTATTTTTGAGCAATCAAGTGATGCCGTTTACTGAGCTAACTATCATCGTTGCAGCTCTGTGCATTGTGGCAGTATTGCTGTAATTTTAAGAACTAAAGTAAAGATACGGGAAACAGGACACTGTGTGATACTGAGTGTAAATTTGTGAACAATTTGTGCTAAAGTGTTTGTGTGAGTTTATTAAGCAAACTTTTCGGTTTATTTTCCTATTTCCTTGTTAAGCCTGGGAGGCATCCGCAGATGAGAAAACTCTACGATCACTCCGCTTTGCTCTAGAAACGATTTTATTTTCGGTCTTTTGTTTTCTGGAGTAACAAGACATTTACGAGAAACGCCCGAAGGTAGAACCAAGCAGACCAGAAATATGCCAGGAGGCGTTGTGTTTTTAATAGTCGTGCCGACAGCCAACTTTGAACGTGAACTTGTTTATGGTGAGTAATTTGCATTTTATTATCGGTCTTTCGTTTTGTGCCCTTGGGGAAGGTTTTCGCCTATTGGTATTCGCAGTTATATATTATCACAAGTATATGCATGTTTATGTTAATTTATTGCCAATATTTGTCCTGTACAATTTCCAATAAATTTAAAATCTCTCTAAAAGTATGAGTTATTATAAAATAACTAGTCTTGGATATATGGTATGGTTGACTAAGGTACCTACCATACGGACTACTTGACAGCGGATTGTTCGACGCCCTAATAGTGGAGAATTATTGTTACTCCTAGGAATTATTACTAGTGACTACTCTGTACTCTTTAAAAAAAACCTGTGCCTCCGTAGGACTTTTATTTATGTAGAGATTAGAGAATGATTATAAAAAGAGAGTAAAAAATAAAATTCATTGCGTTGCGTTTAATTGGCGTTTAATGCAATCGCAGGGTGTCTCGACATTTGTCCCTATATTTATTTCCTTGATAGGAATCGTTTTGCTGTATTGGCTGGGATTAGAACACATAACTTTCCATTTAACTAGCAGACACGTTACCACTGCGCCATGGCTGCCCCCTCGAGAAAAGGATTTGGTGGCCTCTGGCGATAGTACTTTACCTATCTACGTAAATTGTATCAGTATACGAACTTTGGCTACTGTCAAGTAGTGGCCCGAGTCCATGTAAATCCATGTAAAACCTTTTTAACAGTTTATCCGGCAGACTTTTCACCCCGGATAAGGTTAAATGGGCCATAAACTCATTCAAACCATTCAAGGCACCAGGTACAGACGGTATCTTCCCAGCCCTTATTCAAAAGGGTATGGACTTCTTTTTATCGACCATGATTGCCTTATTTAGATTCAGTTTCAACTGGGGCTATATACCACAATCCTGGCGGGAGGTAAACGTGGTATTTATACTCACTTCAGTATCAGTAAAAGCCGTAAAAGGCTGCCCTCAGGGAGGAGTACTCTCACCCTTTACTATGGTCCCTGGTTATCGATAACCTACTTCAAGACCTTAATAACGCAGGCTTCAACATATATAGTTGGATACGCCGATGACCTCGTCATCATTTTCATCATTCATTAGGGGCAAGGAACCAAACGACGTTACTACGCGCATGCAAAATGCCCTTAAGATAGTCTTAGACTGGTGTAGGAAAGAAAATCTTTCTATTAATCCCAGCAAGGCTGTCATAGTTCCTTTTACGAAAAGAAGAAATTTAAATCTAAACCAAATTTCGATCAATGACACTGTCATTGAGTATTCCAACGAAGTCAGATATCTTGCAGTGATCCTGGATAAAAGACTAAACTGGAACTCCCACATTCATTCATTCATTCATTCATTCATTTTCAATGGTCCGCTTGTCCATTAAGTGGGTCGCGGGTGTAGGTTGCTCAAGTGGACCCTCCATAGCTCTCGATCCTCCGCCATCGACTCTAAATCATCAAGGGCAATCCCCATACGGGTAGAGGAGAGATTATGAATTTGATCTAACCATCTCATCCTGGGTCTACCTAGGGGACACCTGCCCGATGGTACGGATTCCATAGCACGTCGTGGAATCCTGGTCGGGGATATGCGTTTAACATGACCAAACCACCGAAGCATGGATCGCTCCGTCCGGAGAAGTATAGCTGCTCGACATTAAGTTCCTCACGTATTCTGGTATTTCTGATGCGATATCTACGGGTCACACCAGCAATACAACGGAGAAATCTCATTTCGGCAGCCTGTATTCGCGATTTTATTCTTTCGGTCATTACCCAAACCTCATGACCATAGGTAAGAGTTGGAACAAACACTGAATTAAAGACTGACAACTTAGCTTTGACACCAAGTTCAGTCCTCCTGATAACAGAATGACCAAGCTGTCTCAAAATCGATCCAGCCTGACCAATCCTACAGGAAAACTCGGCATTGCTCCTTCCATCACTCGTGAATAAGACCCCGAGATACTTAAACTTCTCCACCTGTATCAATGGGACTCCACTAACACGCAGAGTGCATTGAACAGGCGTTCTGGAGACGACCATCACTTCAGATTTGTTCACATTTACCTTCATATCAGCTTCAACACAAACGGCTACAAACCGATCGAGTGCACGCTGAAGTTCAGTCTGAGAGGATCCAAGGATGACCAAGTCATCAGCGAAGAGCAAATGACTTATTCTCAGATCTCCCAGTCACAATTCGAATATTCCTCGCCAAGACTGAGCTGTAACATCCAGTCCATATAAGTAATGAAAAGGAGAGGAGACAAGACGCACCCCTGACGAAGTCCAACGCCCACGGTGAAAGGTATTGATTTAACGCCGTTTACCCGAACACAGCTTTTACAGTTTGTGTAAAGAGATTGAATGGCTCTCAAGAGAGAACCATCAATTCCATACTCCTGTAATACACTCCAGAGTTTCCCTCGAGGGACTCGGTCATATGCTTTCTCCAAATCTACGAAGCAAGCGAAAACAGGTGTAGCATACTCCCAAGCCTTCTCAAGTACCATTCTGAGAGTGAATAACTGGTCGGTTGTGCTTCTACCGGGACGAAAGCCGCACTGCTCATCTCCTAATCGTGCCTCGACCACAGCTCTGCAACGCGTTTCCAGCACCTTGGCAAAGACTTTTCCGAGGAGACTTAAAAGTGATATACCCCTGTAATTGGAGCAATCCTTTTTATCCCCTTTCTTGAAAAGGGGCACAATCACCCCAATCTGCCAATCGCTGGGTGTTTCGCCGCATTCCCAGGCCACTTTAATGACACGGGAGAGCCATTTGACTCCCTCTTCACCTAAGGCCTTTAGCATTTCTGGCCGGATTTCATCCACTCCTGCAGATTTGCCAGCTTTTAGCGATTTGATCGCAAAAGTGACTTCCTCTACCGTGGGACTATTTTCCGCCCTGCTTAAGGCGATAGATGTGTCATCCTCGATGCCCTGGATTGGATTGAGCAATTCGGAAAAGTGCTCGCTCCATCTGCGCAAGATGTCCTCCTCATTAGAAAGAAGTGTACCATCTTTGGATTTGACTCCTTCGATAATGTTCCACTTCCTTCCTCTAAGACGGCGGATGGTCTGCCAGAACACCTTGCTTGCAGATCTGTGATCGCGGTCCAATTTTTCGCCGAACTCCTTCCAAGAATGTTCTTTGGCTGCTTTAACAGCCAATTTGCAAGTTCTTCGCGCCTCAATGTACCGGTTTCGAGAAGGAGAGTCCCCCAAGTGAATCCACACCTTGAAAGCCTTCTTCTTCTCTCTGATAGCTTCTTGAACTCCGGGGGTTTTAAACCACGCAGTTCTTTTCTCACACCAGCCGCCACACCGAGCCGCTTCACTCCGCAAACATGTCCTGCAGAGGCAATAACTGCTGTTGAAAACAGCTGCCATTCTTCCTCTACATTCAATGGAACATTTGGAATTTGTTCAAACCTTTCAGATACCTGCCGTGCAAATTCCTCCCGTATCTCATCGTTCTGTAGCCCCTCCCACCGTATGCGCGTAACCATTCTTGGTTTACGCTTTGGCAGGATAGGTATTTGATCGTTGAGATACAATTTGCACAACACCAGGTGGTGATCAGTTGACAGTTCAGCCCCTCTCAACACACGAACATCACAAACCATCCTTTTAATACACGATGGTACCACAAAGAAATCTATCAGCGATTTCTGCTGAAGACTTCGACGGTACCATGTGTATTTATGGATATCTTTGTGTGGAAAGAAAGTGTTCATAATGGACATTCCATTTGAACAACAAAAGTCCAACAACTTCTCTCCGTTCGCGTTCTGATCGGGGTCACCGTGTTTCCCAATCGCGCTGCCCCATGTCGAGAAATCCACACCCACGTGAGCATTGAAATCACCCATCAGGATATAAGAATCCATATCCGCAACCTTTTCAAGGGCTGCATCAACTTCATCTAAGAAAGCTGCGTACCCTGACTCCAGATTCGGTGCATACACCTGCACTAGAGCCAGAGTTGATCTTTCAAGCTTAAGCTTTAAGATCGCAACTCTCCCTCCTAACGGAATCCACTCCAATACTCTGCCTGACAGCCTGGGACTTGTGAGTATCCCCACTCCCGCCTGAGCAGACATTGAAGGTGCTACTCCCCACATGAAGAGTTTCCACCCATCTGCAAGGTCCACAGTTCTAGAACCCCTTTGGTTTGTTGAGGAAACACCAACTATATCTAGTCGATATTTAACAGCCTCCCCAACAAGCTCCAGGTCTTTTCCCGTGAGCGAAGAGATGTTCCACGTGCCTATCCTAAGTCGATGCCGTTGTCGAGTAACCGAAAGTCCACTTATGCCACTATTGGTGCATAGCGCATCCACCCTCTGACCCCCATAATGGTTTGCGAGACCATTGACAGGAAGCTCGTAGCCGTTTCGGGTTAAACCCGGCCGACTGCCGAGCGTGACAAGCCGACCACCAGACGCTCGCAAACTGCCACCCTTCAGGCCTGGCTCCAAAGGGCGCCCTATTTTGACAGGCTTGGCAATATCGGAGGCTCGCTTTCGTCGCTTTGTCATCATTGGGTGTGTGCTTCGTTAGCCATGTCTAGGTGGACCTAGACATGTTGCCCGCCCCCACCACGGGGAGGTAAGCTACTTGAGGGGGCGAACTCCCACATAAACAACAAAATCCAAAAAGCAACAAAAGCTTTCTGGGCCTGCCGCAGCATGTATGGTAGAACCTGGGGGATCTCTCCAAAAATCACACACTGGATCTACACAGTCATCGTCAGACCAATTATAACATACGCCTCGATAGTATGGTGGAACAAAGCCACACAAAAAACAGCCATAAAAAAGCTTAATAAGGTACAACGGCTCGCGTGTCTGGGCGCTTCCGGAGCCATGCGTACCTGTCCCACTGCGGCTATAGAAGCCTTAATAGGACTAACACCCCTCCACATTCACATCAAAAAAGTGGCAATAAACAGCTCTGCAAGTCTGATGCAAGCGAAAGAGTTAAATATTAACGAACATCCAGAACTTATGGAACTACTTTCCGAAATTCCAGAACTTGACATGATCTGTGCGGTTACAGACCGCCTACCTAAGACACTATGCTTCAACAAACTTTTCTCTACAGAAATCACAAATAGGGAAGCATGGGTTAGCAATAACCCACCAAATTGCCAAAACGGCCTAAAGTGGTATACGGATGGTTCCAAAATGGACTCGGGGGTAGGAGCTGGTATTTACGGACCAAATCGAAATGTCTCAATACCAATGGGAAAAAGTCCCAGTGTATTTCAGGCAGAGCTCCATGCCATCAAAGAATGCGCAAACCTCATACAAAACTCAGGTATAAAAGGCGCAAACATCCATATATTCACGGACAGTCAATCAGCTATAAAAGCCCTTAGCTCACCAACTATTGACTCCAAATCAGTACTACACTGCTTCAATTCCCTCTAAACACTTAGTACCAGGAACAAAACCAGTTTATGGTGGGTCCCCGGCTATAAGGGGATTGAAGGAAACGAAAAAGCTGATGAACTAGCCAGAAAAGGCTCGGAAACCCCTTTTGTAGGACCTGAACCCTTCTGTACATTCCCCAAATCAGCTACAAATTCTGCTATAAGCAGCTGGGAACGTAACAAAAACATTTCCTATTCGGAGAACATCCCAGGTCTTAGACAGGCCAAAAAAGCTATACAGCCTTTCAAAAACGATGCCAAAAAGTTGCTAAATCTAAGCAGGCACGATATCAAAAATCTAGTAGGTTACCTAACAGGTCACCACGGTCTGCGATATCACCTAAACAAATTGCACTTGGTCGACTCACCGGAGTGCCGACTATGTCTCGAGGAAGACGAAGCAGCTGAGCATATCATATGTGAATGCCCGGCTCTCCATGGTATTAGAAGGAAATCATTTTTCAGGGAAGTAATAAGTACCGAAGAATTAAGAAAATCCTCTGCTGAATGCATCATCAGCTACATTAGGAAGGTAGAGGCGCTACTAAGCTAAACATAAACCTGACAATTTTTAAGCACAATAGATCTTTTAGGTCAACGTGCATCACATCGCTCTGGCGAGTCAGTTTAAAAAAAAATTGCTCGGAATGTTCGGTCATCCAAAACACTAGACACTTGCGTGTTTGGCGTTGATCGTAACATGATGGGTTGATCTGAAGACCGATAAGTTATCTTTAACAATGACGAAGTTTCGTGTAGCACCAAAGCCCATTATCCAGTGTGTTTCGAATACATATATGCAAGACCAAAGATACTTGCCCTTTTCCGATTTCAACGTTAAAGTCGCTAACACGATGGCCTTGCTCCTTTTAGCGGCTACAACCGTAGTAGACCATACACACACAGTGTTTCACTTTTTTTTTTTTTTTGGCTTATCCATTTCATCTCATTTCCATGGTCGTGATACTAATATCGGCTTTGTACCTGACTAGAATATCTGCATACTGTTATGTAGTTGTGCTGCTGTATGCAGTCTGTTTAATGCCCGGATATTACATGCGTATATTATTTACAGTCGTTGGCATAATTATTAAGGCACAAAAGTAAAGTTAATTCTACCCATAAATTTGAATTTACTTCATGTAAATTTTGGCATCAATGGAAAGGTCATTTAAATTCCGTTTGAATTATACGAAACTTTCCTTAACCCATTTAGTACTCATTGAAAATTTAGAACTTTTGAAAAAGTTTACTTTTTCGACTTTTTTCCTCGGTATAAAAAAAATGTTCTGAAGCAAAAAGTTTCTTCAAACAATTTTAATAGTGACTGGTTTTAAAACAATAATGACTTCCGCAATTTTCCATTGACTTGGAATGTATTGTAATCTCATCGCGGCGTTTATAATGTGAAGAAGCTTAGTTAATGCTTTCCGAGGTAACATTTTTAGGAGTTCACCCGTAATCAGGACGTAACCCGGAGCTTTTTTGGGCTTAAGTTTCTTTATTTCTTGCACGACCTCGGTGACTGTAGCGTTTCTTACTGCAATATTTACGGATGTTCTGTCCGACGCATTAATATTTTTATTAAGCGCTTGATCATCGAACGGCTTAAAAGTTTCTTCTAGATAGGAGGCGAAAACGTCCGCTTTCTCTTTATCGCTTTTCCCCATGACGGGTTATCTTGATAGGCGGCGCTACGATCTTCGGCCTTTTAGTGGCTTTAATAGCCTTCCAAAGCGAGTAATTGGATTCTTTTCCAGCTGTTAAGCTTTCGAGGTAATTTCTGACCTCATCATTTTTAAAATTTTTAATCAACTTTGTTAGCAAGTTGCACAGTCGATTTAAGTGCGCTTTATCTTGCGGGGCTCGAGTTTGTTGCCATCTTTTACGCGCTTTTCATTTTGTCTTCACCATATCTATTATTTCTTGCGAGTATTGGAGGTGCCACGCCCCTTTGTCCAACTTTGACCAATCTTCACAGGAACAGTCTAGGGCCAATAACTCAGATTATCTGTAAGTTTGAGCTCAATCGCCCTTTTGTCCGATTTTTAAATTGTTTAGCCTATTGACCGACCAACCCGTAATTACCGACATTTAAAAAAAATATCAACTAAATTGGTTGAAAATTACGGGCGGGGCAGAGGACAGAGGGAAACAGTTTTTTCCATTTTGTTTTTTATATAATCACCCCAATCATGGAATCCGCCGGAGGGAATAGTTCGCGGAAAAGAATATTTTGGTATCGTCGAATCCAAAAAGTGAACAGAAATCTGGAAAAAAAACACACCCTACCAATAGTATGTGTTAATATTATGTATATAGCTACCTATATGACATAATAACCGTTCAATTTGCGGATTCGAAGATACCAAAATATTCTTTTCCGCGAACAATTCCCTCCGGCGGATTCCATGATTGGGGTGAATATAAATCTCCAGTTGCCTCACGCTGCTGTAAACTCTAAATAAAATAAAATGCTAAATGCTACTAATCGCGGTCAAACTTATCAAATTGCTCCAAAAGTCTTATTTAACACTAAAAAGATAAGCACAATAGTATACGTGTTTTTGGACACTTGGGAGGCATGCCCTCAGATTGGGCCTCCCTGCAAACGGTCTCTGCAGGAGCTGTATGGATGGGGTGGGGAGATGAGGAGAAGACTATTCTTCACCTCTTTATCTATGCACCATGTCCAGCCCTCTCATTTTGAAGAAAACTTCACCCTGGAGAATACTTTTTCGACAATCTCGGCGTACTCGCTAATAAGCCGCTCCCAACGATTTATTCTGAGCTCCTGTTAGTTCAGCGAGGAGTTTTGAGATCATTTGATCCTGTGGTATCAAATGGGCCTACTTTGGCCTAAGTGAGGCTGCACTTATGTGGCCTGCCACCGTAACCTAATCTAACCTAACGAATTACATTATGTAAGTTAGTGACTTTATGACTATGATGTTTGATATTTGGGCTAATACGATTAAAAAAAAATTTTCAGCCAAAATTCATTAAATCACATAATGAGGGTAGGGTAGAGTATGAGAATTTGAGTGAATGCCTTTTGGAACTAAGTTATTATAAAAATGATAAAATATACGTGATTTTAATGACTTTTACCTGAAAGACAATTTAAAAATAATAATTTTGGTGCATTAAAAAAGTTTACTGAAAAATGTCAGTTAATGAGTTTTGGTTGAACATAGACGATATAAAGAAGAGAAGAGATAGAAAATTTGAAGAATTTAAGTTTGAAAAATTATTGATTTAATTGAATAACAAATAACTCATAGATGGAAGCCGCGGGTAGAGTTTAGGCTAGATGGATGGTGTGGGTGGCAAAGAAGTCATATAGCATTTGACTCATTTGGACTCCACATCCAGTTGATTTTATTATTATTTATTAATGTTTTAATATTAAAGTCGTAACAATTCCGTCATTCAATTTCGCAATTTTGAACACTTCAGGCACCATAGCGCCTTTATACCGTCTTTAAAACACAAAGAAAGGAGAATATACAGTAAAACTCTTCCGATACAGCACTGTAGTACAATATTTAATGATTTTTCAATTTAATATCAAATGAAAACTGAAGATGTTTCTCCTACACTGCACGCAACTACCACCATGCAAGTATCGGATACGCCTTTGCTCATTTTGTTATATACTTTCGTGACCCAGAATGAGATATATATTTTTTGTTGTCTTTATGAGCCGAATTAATTTTTGTTTTAGAATCAGTCGTCCTGCAGTGATTTATGGGACAGTAAAGTTTTATTTGGACTCAATGTTTTATTAATTTATTAAGATCTGAGAACATGAATTTATTTCAATTTCCTATGCGCAGTTCTCTAAAACAACTTTTTTTTTATAATTGGAGAGAAGATATATCCTACTTTGTTTTCATAATATTTCATCAGAACACTTAAGCAGAAACATAAAACATTAACTGCCGAAAATGGGTCCTTTCTCCGAAAAGGTCCATGACCATGGTTTTCTGCCGCCATAGGTACTTACTATTCATATTCGTTTTAGAATCCATCTGCTGCTCCAGAGCCTTTGCGGACAAACACAGCCAAAGTTCAACCCATAAAATTTAACTATTTAAACTATGTCACTGTTCAACTACAACTACACTAAGGCCATATTCAATCCTTTTCATAATTAAGACAAAAGTTTAGCATTTTACCACTTTCATTTGGTTTTGTGTTCTGCTTTAAACAATGGACTCGATGATGGCCAGCAGTGGTGGCTGGTGGGGCGAGTTCTAGGGATTATGCTCTGAGTAGTTTACATAGAGAACAATGGGGGGAGTGTGATTCAGGCACAACAATAAGAGTTTTACTTGAAATGCCCTCACTTCATGGTTTTGTGCTGTCATCACGAAATTTGACCTCAAACTGCTCTCAGACTTTGCTTTGTATTTTTGTGATGGTATCCTCTTATGGTAATATTTTTTGTGTACGCGACTTGTTAAGTGGCATACTGCACTTGTTGTCTGAAAAATATCCATTATACATACATGCTTGGTTGGGCGAATTGAAAGGCAAATGCGGAAAAGATATCTGTAATCCATCAATTTTGTGTGGAGATTGACAGGATGACAGAATTCCCATGGTCCTTGTTATGTAGATTTTTTTTAGAAACACCAAAGAGAATAAGATGGCGACGTGAATATTATATGTTGGCGTGTCTACATTTGAATCTTGAGAAAGACAGGCAAGCAAATTGTCTGACAGCTTGTCTTCCGGTGAAGTCAATTGAATAAGTTTTAAGGGGATCTATGGAGTATGAAGCTTTTGCGTCAAAGCGATTTATTTAAATCGAATGATTGATTGTCAAAGGAGTATTATTTTTTCTGCCAGTACGTACTTTGATGAATTTATCTTCGGATAACACATTGGATATCAATTCAAAGGATTGATTTGTATCCGAAGTCAATACGTTGTATCAGTAATCTTTGAAGTATAGTTAGGTGGGTTTTGAAGGAGTTTTTATTGCTTGTCCTCATGGTGCTCTTCTTTTTTTTTAGGTATTGGTACAAAGTATGATCTGATAATTCATCTTCGTATTTGCAGTATCTGCAGCAATAGTTTGGAATAGGCTTGTGTAGTTCGTGAACGAACTAGTTCACACACTTAGTTCACTAGTTCATTTAGTTCGCGGTTATTATTTTCAATGGGCCTTACCAATAATCATTTTTAACCTCAAAATTATTATATTTAATTATATTTTGACGATCACAATAGGAAATTTTATATGGAAATTTTCGTGACTTCGTAAAATTTAGCTTGGAAATTACAAATTATTATTATATCGCAGTGCAATGATTTTCATACAAACGGAATTAACTTAAACTAAACACACGATTGTCAGCTCTGTCAGTCCTCAGACAATGACCGACAATGAGCCTACAATAGCCAACTATCTTACAATACAAAATTGTCCATTCACCCGGTTGCAATATTTTGTCCCAAATAACTTTTCTGATAACGTTGTAAGGTTGTGTGTTGACATGGTGGTCAGATGAATATGACAAATTGGTCTATTCATTGTAAGACATTGTCATACAAATTAAACTTTTTGTTCCTTAATTTTTGCAGTACGGATAATGGAACAAAATATTGCACTTGCGACTATTTTAACTCTACGTGTTGAAAGACTCGAGGGTGATGAATTGATACAAAAACGACATAGTGTTTGGACAAAGGAATGGGTGGCCAGTTGTCAGCCAGTTGTCAGCGGGAAGGACTCTACTCCAAATGTCAAGCTGAGAAGCCGGAACTTTATCGCAATTTTTTGCGAATGTACCTACTGAACACAATTCGATGGAATTCTAGCTTTGGTGACTCCACACATCAAGACATCAATATGCGCGCGAACATTCAGGAAATCGATACGGTTTCATTGGCAGCTTGACCCAACTTTCTTTCTGTATTTGTCGAGGTGGCTTTTGAATGTGGATCGCGTCGGCGATCTCCTACCTCAGGGCTTTGGGTAGTTTATACTCTGCGCATCCAACAACCCCATTCACTTTGTGTACGATATTTTTTTTTCGAATTTTCTAATACCAATTGGAAATTAAATTTCATTTGTCACTGCTTTTCGTATCAATATCTTCTGAATTATTGTCCATCGGTTAAAAGCAAACTTCGATTTCGCTCCTAAGCCACTGGTTATATTGTCTGAGAATAAAGAAATTGTAAGCAATTGTCAGCTTCTATAAGCAACGACATCTGACAATTTCTAATGAGTCAGACAATGTCCTAATTGTCTGCAATGATAAAAATTGTGTGTTCGGACTTGTTCAGATGATAGTCACAAACCTGACAATTTCATAGTCAGACAAAATTGCGAGTTCAGACGGTTGTACGACATTTGGGACACAATCGTGTGTACTTAGCTTAATGAAAAGTATCCATGATTTCTTCTTTATGACATATCTGTGTTCTTAGAATGATACAAACTAAACAGATAACAGACTATACGGATACAGACAAAGAAGACAATCATGTCAGGAGAACAGCTCAGCTCACTCAATTTGTATCTATTTTTTATATTTTCAACAAATTTTATTTTGTATGTTCTGTGAACTTGACTATTTTGAACTAAACTGAACTAAAATGAGCGTGATTTGAACTAAATTGATCGATCACTCAAATGAATTAAATTGCCCAATTCTAGTTTTGAAGTACTGCCTTTTAGCATCTGAGCCTATAAATTGTATACAGTCATATACATATAATGATGTTTCAAATTTGGATTTATTTTCTGTGAAACCATTTCGGGGAAACCGCACACTAATGGAGCACATGACAAGCTTTGGCCTAAACTGGTGATACCCAAGACAAAGTGACTTATTATTTGACTTTTTGGAATTATTCCTAATCAAGCAGTGCATAATTTAACTAGTTACATTTAGCGTACTTAAATCCTAAATATTTCAGCAAGAATTATGAAAGCGAAATAGCGCTTCTCATGCTCTTTCTTTTTCCTCCGGAGAAGTCGGTGTTCTTCTCTTCCATCCTTTTTTGCTTGTAGAGCTCACGAGCTGCTCTCATCCAGGCCAGTTGCTTTGCTGCATGTGCTTCCCGGCACTCTTCATCAAACATCAGTCGCGGCTTTTCTAATGGCTTCTTGGCATCGATGCCACTGGTCTTCAGCACTTGATGCTTACTGCATACAGGACTTCTCGAGAGGTTGAGGGAGGCGCGATCGGCAAAAGGTCTGGCGGTTTGTTGCGTTTGTAGCCGTTTAACGTTGAATCTCCTCACAGTATTTCCTCGTTGTTGTGGTGTCTAGGATATCCGCATACGTACCTTGGCTACAACAAGGTAGTGATCCGAGTCTATGTTCGCCGCTCGGAAAGTTCGGACATCTAGAATACTGGAGGAAGGCCTTCCATCGATCGCAACATGGTCAATTTGATTGACCGTTTGATGGTCTGGTGGCCGCCATGTTCCTTTGTGAATGTTGAGGTGTGATAACCATGTGCTTGCTATAGTAACATCACGTCCCGCAGCAAAGTCAATTAGCTTAAGTCCGTTTCCAGACGTGGTGTTGTTTGGGCTGTGCTTTCCGATTCTGCTACCAAAGATGTCCACCTTTCCTAAAACGATTTTAACGTTGTATTTAGGACATTGCTCATTATGTTTTGTCGAGGAGCTCATAGAAACATTCTTTGGTAGTTTCGTCTTTCTCTTCTGTGGGGGCGTGAGCACATATCAGGCTGATGTTGGCGAATTTAGCCTTGATGCGGATAGTTGTAAGGCACTCACAAGACTTCTTGCCTAAATCTGCCGCTTACAACGAATCCGCAGGATTTATTAATTAGTCGTTCATTAGGACTCTGCGTTTTGGTGTTTCATATGCCAACTGGCTTTAGACTTTGTAACGATTTCGCAGGAGGGCCAGGATTGAGGTAACTGATGCAGTTCGCATTTAGTTTGCTTTCGAAAAGACAAAGGGTAACTAACTAATAAAGCACTTTATTTGGGTTCAATAGATTTGATATTACATTTTTCTTTTTGTCATTTTTGCCTGTTTCCCGACATTACTATCCTCACGGTACAAATTAATTTACGTTCGGTCCTTTGAGTTGATAGATAAATAAATAAAATATTTTCTAACGCTTACCTAGATTCCGTAAAGCAGAATGGGTCTCACTACCGCTAGATATGTAGGACAAATTATTCAAGCAATCCTACAAAAACAGAAAAAAAGACAAACTTGAGATTTCTTTTCCGTAGTGTAAGTCAGATAATCTGAAGGCGCATAACAAAATCCCACTTCCTGTTCAATGGAATCGTTTTTATCATTTTCAAACTAGATGTTCGTTTGGCAGTAGACGTTGATATGTACCGTCCAGTTATGTGTACCCCATTTTTCACATTACACAGCAGTGGGTGTTGAACAAAAATAGTTATATGGCGACACATAATTATATGTACTGCTGCCATCCATATACGTTCATAGTACCCCTAGGGTGCTAATCTTAGATGTCTTTACTCAGCAGGTTTCTTGTTTTGCTCATGCTTGCATCGTATGTTGAGATTACGGGATAATACGTCTACAATGGCTGTGTGATGCTTGATGCACATTTCCAATACTAATTGGATGCATTTTTGTGTGTTCTTCTAAGTATTATGTAGGAGTAGAAGTACCTACTATTTGCATTTTCAAATTCTTAATCGAGTAATTTGACCTCACAGCAGTTTCTAACGTAAATTCTACCTAAGATCACGAAGCATACATTCATTATTTATAATAATCTGGTAAAAAGAGTATGTAATAGGGAACTACATGTTATTACTTAAAATACTATAATTATAACAACCATGGTTAACTCTAATCAACAGTTATTTCAGCTAGTAACCATAGAATCTGTTAGTTGAGTCAAATTTTAACCAGATAATTCATGGTTTCGTTAGTTAACCCGGGGACTTCCAATACTGAGCCAGGGTGTTGGAAAAGAGTTGGTGGCGGAGGAGCCCTCAATATGGGTCAACGGCAGCGCTCATATCCCAAAATGGGTTACTGGCATCGGCTTTTTCCGGCCCGCTGTCCTAGGGTCAAAACAAGGGCCTGGTCCTCCAGGTTGGGGGTTGTGCCGTCGGGGTAACTTCCCGACCATGGAAAAAACCAGTAGTTATGAGAGAGACACAACCAGCCTCGGATAATGGAACTCCTCAAATGGCAACCAGACCCGGAACGTCAATGGACTACGATCTGAGAGTATGTACCTGGAATGTACGAACGCTCTACACCCCAGGTGCTACTCAAAAACTTGAGTCTGTCCTCACGCGGTACAAGGCAGATATAACCGCGATCCAGGAGATACGATGGATAGGATCAGGTATGATGAAAAGAAAAGATTGCGACATTTATTACAGCTGCAACAAAAGATTGCATGTATTAGGATGCGGATTCGTCGTGGGAAATCGGCTTAGGACAAAAGTCATTGACTTCAAGCCGATAAGTGATCGCCTTTCTGTGATCCGCATCAAAGCTACCTTCCAAAACATAAGCCTAATATGTGCACACGCCCCTACCGACGAGGCAGAAGATCCTATCAAGGAGGAGTTTTATGACCTCCTGGATGGAGCCTACGGAGCCTGTCCGGAGTATGATGTAAAAGTTGTACTCGGGGATTTCAATGCTAAAGTCGGAAAGGAAAACATCTTTGGCGGATTAGTTGGTAAGCACAGAATCCACGAAACGACAACAGACAACGGCTACCGACTAATCGATTTTGCAGCAGCTCGTAATACGGTGATAAGTAGCACTAGGTTTCCAAGGCTAAGGATCCACACAGCAACCTGGCGCTCTCCAGACAGTCGAACCGCCAACCAAATCGACCATGTGCTAATCGATGCGAGGCACGCATCCAACATCCTCGACGTGCACACATTCCGAGGGGCAAACGTCGACTCTGACCATTTTCTTGTCGCGGCTAAATTCAGAGCTCGACTGTCCAACGAGAAGAAGCTGCGAACTGCCCAGAAGAAGAAATTCGACGTTGGACGCCTTAGCACACCTGGAGTAGCCAGAGCCTACAGCGAGCGCCTGAGTATGAAACTCTCCTCTGTGCACTCACCTACCACAAACGCCAACAATCAGTGGTGCCAGTATCGCGACATCATCAAGGAGGTAGCCGAAACCACCGTAGGGTACCAGCCACCCCAGAGAAAGAGCCCGTGGTATGATGATGAATGTGTGTACAGGAAAAAGGTGACAGAAGATGCACACAAGAAAGCGCTGCAGCGCAAAACAAGGGCAGCGAGAGAAGAGTATCGAGCCAGGAGAAGGGAGGAAAAGAAGATCCTGCGTAGAAAGAAGAGGACTTACGCAGCTTCCCAGCTCAAGGAGATCGAAGAGTCGCGCAATCGTAATAACATCCGGAGGTTTTATAAAAAAGCTAAGCAACTGGCTGCTGGCTACAAAACCGGAACGCAGGCTCTTCGAGATAGCGAAGGGAACCTAGTCACCGAAGCGCAGGGAATAGTAGATGTGTTTAAGCAGCATTTCCAGTCCAGCAGCTGCTTAATGGGCATCATGTAGAGAGAGTGATAGGGCAAGAAGAGAACCCACGTCCAGTCAATGAAGAACTAGTTCCACCACCTAGTATAGAAGAAGTTGGCTTAGCTATAAAAAAGCTTAAGAACAACAAGGCCGCAGGCTCTGATGGTCTACCAGCGGAGCTCTTTAAATACGGTGGTGATGTTTTGGTAGGGAGCATGCACCGAATCATCAACCAAGTATGGGTGGAAGAAAACATGCCCGATGACTGGACTATCAGCTCCATATGCCCCATCTTCAAAAAAGGCGATCCTATGTCTTGCAAGAACTATCGAGGCATATCCCTGCTAAATGTCGCATACAAGATCCTATCCAACATACTGTGTGAACGTCTAAAACCGTTCTGCAACACACTAATCGGCATGTACCAGTGTGGCTTCCGGCCCGGCAGATCGACTATAGACCAAATTTTCACACTGAGGCAAATCTTGGAAAAGACCAACGAATTTCAAGTCGAAACTCACCACCTATTCATCGACTTCAAAGCCGCGTATGATAGCATACATCGTCAGGAGCTCTATATGGCGATGGCCGAATTCGGAATCCCGGCAAAACTGATTCAGCTGTGTCGCGCGACGCTGGAAAACACACGCTGCAACGTGCAGTTTGGAAGCAGCTCTTCCGAACTATTTCAAACATGCACCGGATTTCGGCAAGGAGACGCCCTATCATGCGACTTCTTCAATCTCGTACTGGAGCAGATAGTGCGCAGGGCAGGTGTCAACACGGAAGGCACTATCTTCAACAGGTCCATCCAGCTGCTTGGCTATGCGGACGATATTGACATCATCGGTCGCTCCCAGCGTGCCGTGATAGAAGCGTTCACGGCGATTGAAGAACAGGCGAAATCCGTTGGACTTGTAGTAAATGAGGACAAGACTAAGTACATGCTATCAACAAACAAACAAGCATCTGTCCACCGCCTAGGACAAAACGTCACTATTGATAGCAACAATTTCGAGGTAGTTAAGGAGTTCACCTACCTCGGAGTAAACGTAAACTCCACGAATGACACCCTAGTGGAGATCCGGCGAAGAATTACCCTAGGAAACCGTTGCTACTTCGGTTTGGCAAAACAACTGGGTTCAAAACTCCTAACTCGAAGGACGAAATGTGTGCTCTACAAAACCCTTATCCTGCCAGTTCTGCTTTATGGCGCCGAGTGCTGGACGATAAGCAAGAAGGGAGAGCTGATACTGGGCTCCTTCGAAAGAAAAATACTTCGGCGGATTTTTGGTCCTGTGTGCGAGGAGGGCGAATGGAGGAGAATATACAACCGCGAACTCTATGAGCTGTACCAAGATGTGGATGTAGTCCAAAAAGCCAAAACACGTCGACTACATTGGCTCGGCCACATCGAGCGAATGGACAATAATGCTCCAGCCAAGAGGATCTTCGAATCCCAGCCCCCAGGTTCGAGAAGACAAGGAAGACCGAACCTCCGTTTCAAAGACCAAGCCATCGCGGATGCCAGAGCGCTTGGTCTGGACAATTGGAAGCAGCGTGCCCGGGATCGTAGAGGATGGAAGGCTGCAGTGTCTCAGGCAGAGACTCTTCACGGGTCGGGAGCCCGATAAGTAGAAGTAGTTAGTTAACCCGAAAAATCAATAACCAGCCTATTTTGTTCAGTTAACGGCATTTAACCACTGATATTCTGAAATTTTGTTTGTTCAGGCCTTTGACATATTAAAGCCTGATTTATTTTCTGATTTATAGATGTGTGGCCAACTTAGTCCGTAGGGTGGGTGAGAATTGCTCAGGAGTAAAGGCGTCGCGGGGAATAAGGGGGGTCTCACGAACCGTTAGCCGTATGAACTTGAAAGTTTGTGTGTTGATAGATAAATAAAAATAATTACATGCCTCATTCATCGTTTTTCAAAATTCGACCTATAAAGGTTGAAAAACGTTTGCACCCTACTTTTCTATTTCGACCTTACTACGCTCAACTTGCCCTTATACTCATAAATCTACGTATGTCATTTCAAGAAATGATTTTATTTGTTAGCCAATGCTTCACCGAGTATTTTGAGCTAAAATGCATCTTTCTGGTCCATCCAGAGGGTGAGATATAATAAATTGAAAATAGATCTTATTTGGTCAAGTGCGAAAAAAATGATTTCTCGATTGCAGTTGTGCTTAGGGGTAGTTTTATATTGCGTTCCCAAAATAGAATATGATTACTCGCACGACTGGCATTCAGAATGCACATTGAACATACATACTCATGTATGGCGTAGTTGAATTTGATGTAGGCAATGGATATGCATAAAACTGATAAAACAAACTAAATATGTATTTATGTATGTCTACGTACATATAAGAGGTTTGTGGTGCGTAAGCGATAGATACATATCTACATATATGTATTTGAGATCTGCAGCTATGGAGAGTGTAAAGTAAAGATATGATCGCGTAGTATAAATAAATAGATCATATACCTGTGACGAGTTTTTATTTATGTGAAATCTTATGTCCATTGAGTTGGACTTTCGGATCAGTACAGGTTACGTAAGGACTAAGTTGACGACGGGGGAGGGGTAAAGGGGTGGTAGGGACTAACTTTGTACTATTTGGCCGATTTTTTTCAAGATTGTACCGGCTACATCCTCCGGATCAGTATAGGTTAGTTAGAGTGTGGATGGGGGAAGGGGAAACAGGGGTATAGGGGTTATCTTCAGAAATACTCGGCCATTGCAAGAGTTGACCTCCGACAGCCACGTCTTTCACATGGACAGCTATATATTGAATGTTCGTGTGTGAGCTCTAGGCGTAATATGTTTATAGCTACTTGCGCCCATTAAATAAATAACATGTAGGTATAGTTTATGAAAGGCATAGCGATCAAATATTTTGTAAGCTTAAAAAGAAGGCAAAATATAAACAAGTAAAAGTGTTAGAATCGGCCTGGCCGATGCTTTATGATACCCTCCACTGTTTGTACTGGTACAGCTACACGCATGTGTCTAATATTGGTTTTGTATGGAGGTACCAGAACTACTTGACCGACATAGCCCATTTTCAATACCAACCTGGTGACGATAAAAATAAGTCGTTTCACAATATTTCATTCGCCTAGGTCAATTCGTTTGGACGCTATCGTGCTTTCAGACAGACAGACAGACAGACCGACATGGCTAAATCGATTCAGAATGTGATCCTGATTCAGAATATATACTTTGTAGGGTCTCCAGTGAATCCTTCTTGGCGTTACAAACGTAATGACAAACTGAATACCTTCCTGTGGAGGGTATAACAAACGTGCATTTATATGATAGCTGAAATAAATTTGAATTTAATTTAATAGAAAAGAAACCAGCGGGCGGAGCCGCGGGCGTTGCTAGTAAACCAATAAAATACCAAAACTAGACGTACACAAAAAAAAATCAATTTTAACCAAGGATTAATTTATATATAAACTGCAAAACTGAAACGATTTGTCGCAAATCTATGGTTTGGTAACGAAAGTGAAGAATAAGTGATCAAAAGCTTTTTGGTTACCACAGATATAATAATCATGGGTTAAACTAAATCTAAATCTATGATAACCATACCGCAGATTTAACCAGTTCTGAACAAACTGGCCCTAAATGTATCTATTAAAAAAAATCAATGAATTTAGTTACATTTATTTTACTTTTACTTTATTTATTTATCTTTTAAATAGGTATGAATTACTTTATTATTTGAATTATAATAAAATATAGCTAGATTCATAAATTATAAGAGATTGAAAAAAAAAACAAAAACGATACTATAAGCCAATGATGTAAATCGTATAAACCGATTGCCAGCTTTAGCTGATAATATTAAAAAAAACTCGCAGCCAAGACGACGTTAAGGCCTGTACCTATACTGGATGACTTTACTTTAATTTTGTTGTTCGAATTTTTTAGCTAAGCTATACATTTTATTAAACAAGCCCATTTAACAAACTAAATCTTAAGATTTTTCCACTGCGCCATTTCCCGCGAATGTCTGACAACCATCCGAGAGTAAAACTGTCCTGAAAAGGCTTCTCAATTCAGCCGTTTGGCCTCGTCATCGGCATACATTTGTAGGTTCCTTCCATTCCTCTCAAAATAAATAAAAACTCAGACAAACGAATGGTTGTGAGAAAGAAAGAAGGCACCAATGAAATAAGGTCCCAAAAGAGAAAATAAAGTACCTATGGGCATAAATTTGGGGCGTTATTTCGTAATAAAAGAATGCCCCAATAATATGAAATAAGGCGCCTTTATGATGAAATAAGGCCTCATTATGATGAAATAAGGCCCCAAATCTGACACTAATCCCAACCAGGGGGTTGCAGGGGTCAGCATGCCCCCCATACGGTTTCAATTTTCGTTTTCAATTTTCATTAGGAAGTATGGCCCCAAAAAATTAAATAACACCCCAATTTTTTTGAAAAATCGTTGTTTTTGTTTCCTGTATAGTTTCTTGGGGCCTTTTTTTACAGAGCCAGAAGCTTAGCCTAGGGTGTCTCACACCCCTGTTGCGCCACCTATTTATTTATTTAAACACTTGAATGCGTCCATCATGAACTTGTAAGGAGACCTGTTTTTAGCAAGGACTAGATAATAAAGCGACAGACCTCTAGGTGACAAAAGCGGAACGTCGACCTGATTAAGATCTACAATCTACCATACGCTAGAAAAAGTGCTTAGGCTTGGAGGCTCTCCATTTTTTTTATAGAGTTTATGATACGTACTGCTGCAAAGGATTTTTTCATCTCTTCAGGATCCATTCATCCAGTTGGTCGTTCTAATTCCACATTCGCATAAAATGTTGTTTCGTCTTCTTCAATACATAGCCTGCTGACTTGGTAGTATCTTAATCCATGATGTGCTCTGTGAGGAATCCTACTGGGTTTCTGATAGCATTGTGATTGAATGGCTGGATAGATCGTTTGACCTATCTTAAACCTGGGATAATCTCCCAATATGAGATATATTTTTCCCAGCTTTTTGTGGATAAGTTTACAAAGACGATTTGAGGGTATAGCAGAAAGGTTCCGGTCAGCACCATCATTTTGGTACTGTTCCCAAGGCTAAGACTTTGAAGGATGTCGAAAGAATGTAATACTGATTTGGACCCTCTGATAGGTGATCTAAAGGCCTTTATAGCTTTGCCCGGAATACACTAGGGTGTTTCTCCATATAGTTATTGAGACTGTTTATTTGTTTCGTTAATTTTCTGTTTTCTTTTTGTAAAATATGTGTGGAAGAATTTAAGCTACTTTTCGAGACAGACGAGGCATTGGCGTGGAATTTGTATGACAAAACCATGGCAGCACTTCACACTTCATAATGCTTTGAAATATGATATACAAAATCTCAATTCTACGTGGCTCTTAAAGTTGTCTCTTCTATGGCAATTTGTATGTATAATGCTATTCAATATAGCTACTTAGCAACTATAAGAACAAATTGTGTGGTGCTTTGAAGAAATATGTTTTTATAGACTCAGTTAAGGAACAAATCTTAGCACATGTGTTGCTCCTTGTCCGTGACTCCATTGTGTTTGTTTTTCGAAAATCGATTTTATTCTTTTTTGATCAATATAATGAAATAAGCAAACAAAGACATAACCCAGAACTTATCAAACTGCGATAAAAGCCTTATACCTAAGACGTACAAAGATATAGACGAGCTCATGACAAACAGCAACATAAAACCATATGATATGTTGAATGAAATAAATAAAAAAAAAATTAAAAAATGTCTGAATAGGAGGTTTAATTTTGTTTATTTAATGCATACTTTAAATTCCCTATATACTTTAGTACACAAGCGAGGTTCAAAAAAATGCATTAATCACACATAGCATACCTACATATCGTATACATCATTTGTTTATTCTTAATAACGTTATAAAAAAAAAATCTATACGCACATCAAAGCATAAGCACACCCTGCGCATAGATACTCCTTATTTCATTTCAGTTAAAAAGATCAACCATTAATAATATTGTGCCAAGGAACCTCCAAACGATTTATGTGTATCTACGTGTGCTACATAGCCATATTATACTTCCCCGACTATTCCCATTCAGCAATCTTCCTCCACTCAATTATTTTGAGTTGCATAAGTGACTAATAAATTGAGGGCTGCCCTGCCAGGGTTGAGGGCCAGGGCACACAATACTCGTAGTCAATTGATTTAAAGAATATGGCATTATGTTGCTAGGTGTATGTACTTATACACAGCTAGTATAGTCATTCCCATAAAGAGAGTATTCGCCCTTAAGTACGTGGAATATAACCTTCATGATATGTCCTTAAGAGATTTTGTGTTATTTTTCCTTTTTTTTTATGTTAAAGTTTCCTATTTATTGCTAATTCCTTGTGTGGTCTTTGTTTCTTTCATGACTGCAACCCAAACCAATACAAGGCAACCAATGGAATAATAATCAAGAGGTTGTCCGCCCAACTCCACCGATAGAAACTGGAGGTGGTGTTGTCGGAGTAGGAATATCGAGTGCATCTGCGTCCGGTAACAACTTGAACATCAATCTTCCGGAGAACAACGCTGTATTGCGTCTTGAGGTCGAACTACGTGACAAGAATGCACCGAAATACAGAAAGGCAGGACGAGGCGGTGGTGGTGTTATTGGTGGCGCTGGCAGACCAATATCTGGTGGTGTGAATAGAGGTAAACCCCGGCCACGTGGCGATAAGGACAACCTTAATGTGATGGTTCCAATGGAAAAGGTACGGTACATTTTATCATTTCTAACTGTGTGAGTTATAGTGTATGGTGTTGTAGCGAACGAGTAGACAGTGACAGATTGATTCTGCACTCGATGTATTGAAGTTTAGTGGATAACTGTTGGTACTTATTTGGTCGATTTGTGCAGACTATAGATATGGAATAAATGGTTTTTAGCTTAAATGATTGTTTATTACTCATGTGTATATAGCTTAGTGTAGGCAGGTACCTTATCTGCCTGCCTGGTTCCGCAGTACCAACTCGTGGACTTGTTCCTCTTTTGAAGTGAAATTAAAATTACTTTTACGTCTACACATCCTTGTAAGAAAAAAGGTGCAGAACTTGAAGGAAAAATTAAAAGCAGGGATTCTAATCATGAACATTTTAAATTTATACATATGTATCTACCTTGCCTACATATAATATGGATATGATGTATGTAGCTATTTATGTCACCAAATAATAGATAATATATAACTAGGTAATGGTATAAGAACTCACTAATTTTGGAGTATGCTATGTGGTATATCCAAAACTAGCGGAAAAGCCAAGTTCTCTAGTAAACGCACTTACCCTTTAACCCTTCCCTCTAACTTCGGAACCAATTAAGCCAAAAACTTCAAATATGAAACATTTACCACCGTCCATAAAAAGGTCCACCTCCCCAAATTTCAACTCTATAGTGTTAGTTGCTCTCAACATCGCAAAAACCATAACTGACTCACTGACTTAAAAGATGATCATAAAAAATATGAAGCCCTTCCGGCCATCATACAACCGTGAAATTTGGCAGAATGCTAGATCCTGTATGCACCTACACTAAAAAAAAGTCCAAAACTTCAGATTTTACTTAAGGAGGCGTGGTATCCGCCCACTTTTGAAAATCGGTTATTATTTATTTGGGCCACTTGCCATCATTGCCTTGCATTGCGGTACCGTAGGGAAAATGGGTAAGAAGGGGTTAGTGGGTAAAAATCCCACACTGTTACTGGATACGGGCCCGGTTTCGTCTTTCGAAGATTACCCCCTCCCAGCGCAAGCAAAAAAAAAATAAAAATTCGTGTCCTAACCCTATCTCGTTTCTTGGAGCTTTTTTTTTCTTATCGGAGATCAGAGTTACTGTGTCCAACGATTCAGAAAAAGTTTCACTTCAAAACGTTTTTAAGATATTTATATGAATTTCAATTGATTTGATTTTTAGGCGAAACGCCCAGCAGATACATAATATGTATGTATTTTCGAAACGCCCTTTTGAACTAAATTGTTTTGATGAAATCGTTAGAACCGTTTCTAAGAAAATCAATTTTTTAATGTTGCAATGCCGTTAATAGTCGCAGCCGCAGGTACCTATCAACACAAAATAAAATAAATAAATAAATACAGCGCTACTGCGCCACCAGAACAACATGAATATTAAAAAAACAACCCTGTACTGAGGCCCACAAAGTCCATTATGCGAGTTTTTAAAAAATCAATGCAGCCGTTTGGGGTCTATGCCTCTAGCATCGCATTGAACTTAATATCCGAAAGGCTAAAGGGTTGTATAAAAAATTAATATTTGGCGCGGAAGGTCTATATTGGGTACATTGCTGTTTGCGCCCCCTTACACAAGAGCAAAAAAAAAAAATTAATACTATCCAAATCTGAGGTTTCTGAAAGAGAAAATGTTTGCAGACTCAGTTTTCGTCATAAGTTTTAGCATATCCGCCCTATTCATTCTTTGCACCCCTCGTTTGAGACCAGGACTTGTGGTTAGTTAGAAGCGGGATTAAGAATATTATCTTTAAGACCAGACCATGTTTGTAAAGATATTTAATAAAATAATATGTCCAATTAATAATAAAAGAAGCTAGGGGTAGAGATAAGAAAACTAATCTAACTTAATTTAAATCATGCTCCGAATAGACATATTTCTTTGTGAATGGAAGAAGGGAAACAAAAAAAACTCAGTATTCCTAAAGGTTCAGTTACAAAATGTATATTGATGTTCCACGTATCAACAAAAATTAAGATTGAGCCTTATCCGTTTTATTCCATTGCCGTTCTGTATAGTTTTGCACTTGTAGGTTAGGAGGTACTTACTGAAATACATTCACGTTTATTGAATCGACGGCACGTTGAGTTAACAAAATTTTGGTAGAGCACTACATTTCCATTACACGCACAATATACAATGTAAGTCTATTGTACATCAACATCACAACCACTTCACATAGACTTCACTATATTCGAATTACCATTTTCAGTCTGAATATCACTCAGAATAGGTTTTCGCACTTTCAGGTCCTCGAGGAACTACTCGGAAAACTTGAAATCGAGCATGTGACTTGGTCAACTGGTAAAAAGGGACACTACTACCATGTCGTGTTTCCTCTGTCATCTGGCGAACCGTGCGAAACAACATTACACTGCCTGACAGAGTTGGGCTTCGGGACGAAAGCGAATTCCAGCGTTAGGTAATTTATTTTCCATTTACGCATTTCCTGCACCAAAGCACTGTATAGCATTTGTTACGGGCTTGTGACGACATACCCCACCTACGAAATTAAATTGGATGCAGTCGATACAATTGAAACAGAAATGTCGGATAGACACCTTCCCGATTATTGGTGGAGAACGCATTTATCACCTGAACTTTGATGAAGGACTAAGATACTTCAAGGGCCGAGGGAACACTACCATGCCATTTGTAACACCATATCAGGCAAACATGACACACAACCATTCAATGTAAAATCATCACATCCACCCACATAAGCAAACACACTTATTCCACCTTGATTCAAGGATAACCTATAAAAGTCTTTCAACTTGTATCCCTTTTTTTTTGTCTGTTTCGAACATCCTCTTGGGATTCCATTGCCCTCGTACCAGCGTATTACCATGTAGTGTTAGCTACGATGCTATTTCGGATCCCGCAGCCAACAAAGATGACTACAGGTAAGTGTATCTATCGCTTTTTTGTTTGCATTTTTCGATGCACCACACACTTAGATTATCATATACATATTACATTTTCATTTGCTTTTTTTTCTCATGAAAATGGGTTATACTGAAGGTAGAAGCTCAGAGAAGAACTGCTTTCCAGGAACTTATGGGGATTTTCTCCTATAGCGAAAAATTGTTAATTTCCCTGTTCACTTCACACCGAAAAAGGAATTAACTGAAGGATGTTTGAATAAAAAATGAATGTGAAGCGTAGAGGTACAATATATCAGGGAGAGGTCTTTCGCCTCTGTTTTTGTTTTTTTGTTAAGTGAACACTGAACAAGGTAGAGTAATCTCCTTGTTGTTGCAGGTGGTTAATCCTTTAGCGTTTCTCATTCATTACGAAATGCAATGCCATCTGGAGCTAACACCCATGCAATCTGTTTGACCGGAATACTTAACTTTTATTTTCGTCTCGCCCTAAAATGAAATGCAGTTAAATTGTTAAATGATTAGGAGAGATAGAGAGAGTTGATTAAAGCGATTGCTCTTGGCAGGGCAAACTGAAAAATGTCAGTTGAAATTCAAACTTCGCATAAAAATATGTTTGCCAAAACAATATAAACGATTCAACAATTTTTCGTAAGCATAGATAAGTTCAACTCCTTACAGATCTATGATATCTTGTAGGAGATAACAAAATGCATTGCTTGAAGGACTTATTTAATCACATAGAAGGTCTATTGCATTCATATCTTTTAGATTAACTAGAATTCCAGAAACTTCTGAATACTCAGCAAAATACAAATATGTATGTAAGCTAAATACACAAACTGCTTGATTTGGCGAACAAAAACTTTGAAATTTTACCCTCCCTGAAATAGTTGAGTGAATAAAACCATTTTTTTCTATAACAAATCTGACGAACGGACCAACTTATTTTTGATTCACAATTTTGAAGCAATGAACAATATAAAAGAAAATTTAAGTCAAATATACAGACTAACCGAAGTGTGATGAAGTGGAATAAAAAGGGCGCCTATGTCCCGGCGTTGGGCTTTATACTTAAAGTGACTTGCATCTGGGGAGAAGGATGACGATGACTAAAATCGATATTGAGGTTTGTAGTCGGAATCCATCTGCCAATTAGAATGTGCACTGAACCAAAAAGGTACGTCATATTAACAACAAAGTTCGTCATATTGAAGAAAAAGTTGTTCTTTTTAGCCAACAACAGTAGTTGTTAATATGATGATGACTTGGGTTGTCAATTAAATTTGAATCAATTACATGTTCATATTGACAATCGCCGTTGTTGAATTGATGAACGCAGTAGTCAAATTGAAGGAATTGATTTTCATTATGAAAATCGCAATTGTTAAAGTGAAGAACTCGATATTCATAATGAAAATCGCAATTTTCAATCTAATGAACGAAGTAACTAATTGTATTAAAGAATTAGATATTCAAAATAAAAACGTCATGATTTAAAACACCTGCTAGATTGGAATTTATGCGGGTCCGCCAAATAACTTTTTTTTTTGAAAATGCTATAAAAAAAAACTACTGAATATTTTCTCAAATTTCTTTTTTTATTTGAAAGTACAATCCTTCCGGTTAATAATGGAAAATAATTTCATTCAAATGGCTGCCTCGGCTGGCCATGTAGTAGCCTACACGATCGGTCCAATTTTTAAGCACATTATCGATTGTGTGCAGCTGTATTTCACCAATGGCTTCACGAATATTGTCCTTTAAAGCGTCAATTGTTTTTGGCATGTCGGCGTAACACTTATCTTTTACGGCACCCCACAAATAATAGTCCAACGGTGTCAAATCGCAGCTCCGCGGTGGCCAAACGACATCAGCTCTGCGGCTGATAATGCGATCTTCATAAACAGGGCGCAAAACATCGAGTGTAGCTTCGGCTGTGTGGCACGTAGCGTTGTCCTGTTGAAACCAAATGTATACACAACCATATTCGTTCAGCGGAAGAATAAAACTAATTATCTGTCAAATCAGACATGAGCTAAGTGTTACCATTCGCGAAATAAGCACTAGTTGAAAAAAAAAAACGTTAGATGGCGGACCCTTTACTTACAGTGGAGTCTAGAGTGTCAACATATTATATTGATAATGTGTGGCATATACTCCAGAATGCGTTTCGCCCCGATAACCCACCACATCGGGCTACTAATAGACGAACCACCACATCCTTCTTGACGCGCAGTTTACTCGACGTTTAACGAGACCATCATGTGTTTCACAGCCAAAAGTGACTGTGAACCATAAACCTAAACGTGTTCTCTTGAGTATTCATATTGACAACTGCGATTGTCTATATTACAACAAAGTTCATCAATAGAAAGATTTTAAAATACTGCACTTATGTGGTAGTCATATTGACAACCCCGATTTTCAATTCAACAAACGCATTCTTCAATGTGATAACAATGAAAGTACGTTCATCATATTGACAACTGCAATTGTTAATCTTACAACTATTTTCATAATGTTTGGTACCTACTAAGAATTGACAACAGCTCATTCTTCATATTAACATTTGACTATCCTGTTGTTAAATGTATTTGATATTTTCAAAAAATGTTCATCATATCGACAATTTTTCTCGTCAATTTGACAATTTCCAGTTAACAACTACCGATTGTCAATATGACAACCAATATTTTTTTCTGTATGGTTCTATGGAAATAACCCTTTTTAGCATAACATACCGGGTATGTTAACAAATTCTGCCCGAATAACACCTTGTACAGTACTTAAACGGTTGAGATAAACGCGGAATTGCTAAAACTCCACGAAAAAAAATCGTCTGGGGCGAAATAGAGGACAGCACTTTTTGGGAAGTGTCTCACTTTTGGGGTCCTTAATCTGTGCCGATATATTTATTTTGATTTATACCACCAGACGGGTTTTGCAAACATGATGGTAGGTCTCGATATTACATTCTACAATATAGTAATACATAATACACTTTGAGGTATACGTATACCAGGAATCGAAAAAACCGAATAGTTTTGCTGTAAACTAAAAGAACCAAGCACCGCATACTAATACGATTTTAGCAATGAACATTGCTGCCACTTGTTCGTAATTTTTTCAAATTTAATTTCTTCAACTACTTAATATCACCTCATCACCAATTGAAAAGCACAATAATATCCTATTATCTAAAATGTTTAAATATCAAAATCCCCTCAAGTCAATTCCGTGTATTGTATTAGTCTATATATTGGGTTCTTGCCATATAGATAACTACCAATTCCAGCCGCAATGACCCCATCATTTAGTGTAAATCGATTTCCTTTAAAATGGCAAATACCTAGTCATAGTCATGCTTCTAAGGCCAAGGGACATTTTTCATTTGACTTTATCGGCTTTCAGTCTGTCTGTGTTTGTGTCTTTGGAAAATATTTATTTTGAAACTAATGAAACTCTTCAATTTTCACATCGGTCCGGATATCACAACCACATAATCTTCAACACTATAACAGCGAGAATGCCGAAGACTTCTCCAAGTGGAACAATTTCGTAGAATCAATTAAATCCAAATTGACGGTGAAGCAAGTAGTCGATGGTGTACGTGCTGGAGGTTCCATATCTTTCGACTATCTCCTGCTAATTGTAACAGCAGAGTAAGTATCCTTGCCAACAAAATTCGAAGAGAATAATTCTCACCCCATATCGTATCAAAATGAAACTGTATCCTGGATCTTTATTGCAGTTCGTTGGCAGCTCTCGGTCTTATCGAAAACAATGCTCCAAATATTGTAGCTGCTATGTTGGTTTCACCTCTTATGGGTCCGGTTATGTCAATTACATTCGGAACCATAATTTCCGATCGTGAACTGATGGTAAGTAACTTGCAATTGATTGTGCTTAGAATTGAGAGTGCTGCCAGTAGGTACTGGTAGAGCTCTGGTGCAGTAATTAAATTTTTATCTTGCATTCACTTGAACTGTGCACATTAATGCTATCGGTCAAGAGTGTGTTGTATAAAATAATTGGTTTAAATGTTAATTGCTTGATATTTCAATTTAGATTTAATCTTAAGTACTTTTGATAAAACTAGCGATAATGCATGACTTTTGACATTTAAATTCATTTTTATTCTTTCATTATTTAAACTTACTTACTAGACAAAAATGACTAAATCTAATTTAAAACTAACATGTATCTTAATCTAGCTTACTGGCTCTTAACGAGCACTCAAAACTTAACTATATTCTTATTACTATTGCCTTTCGGCCTTAAATCTATTTATTTTATATCTATTGCACTGTTTTTTAATTTCCAAGAAAACTGGCTAAAACTTGGATACTTTATTATTTTATTTTTTTTTAAAACTACCTAAAACTACTTAAAACTACCTAAGCTACTTAACCTAAATTATCTATAATCAGGGTGATGAGCAATCTCTCGATTGGTCACTATCCCGATTGCGTCGATGGGCGCCTGGCAGTCCCCAACACGGTGCACACGCGCCGCCGGGACTCGAGCGAAGCCATAAGCATCGGTCAAGTCTCGGTAGCACTCATTCATGTTAACGAGCCCGGCCCTCCCAAAGACCCCCTAAAATACACCTAACTAACTTACAAACTAGCTTAAAACTTAGGAGTATGTTACCTAGGTAACGCACCGACCCGGGATAGCGATAATGCATCTCTGCATAGTGGTGAACTGATGCATCCAAAATTGGGGGAAACAACTTCAAACAATTATCTATATAGTCACATCGGATTGTCGCACAATACTTAAAATGCTTAAGAGAATTGCGAAGGTTTTTCTATAAAATAAGTTCCCGCAGATATCGCGATGGGCATAAAATTGTAGGTTCCTTCCATTCGTCCCAAAAATAGAAGCTCACACAAAACGAATGGTTGCGAGAAGCTAGGCCTTGGGTGTCTACCGCCTGTTGCGCCACCTATTTATTTATTTTTTTTTATCTAAATATCTAAAGATGGTGCTCATCATATCGGTGTATTTGCCAGCAAAGAAATCACCCCTATCGTGGAATCCGCCGGGGGGATTCTTATTATTATTCTTTTCCGTGAATAATTCCCCCCGGCGTATTCCACGATAGGGGTTGAATATGTTTTGTCGCGTAAATAGTGGAGCAGTCTGCTATGCGTAGTATGATCTGTATTGAGATGTCAGTGCTTCACCAACAAGTATTGATCATATAATTTTTGAACTGTTTTCTCCAATAGGGCGTTAGACATATTTTTCAAAGATACTAATTGCTCCTTATTGGTACTTTCTTAGGTATGTTTCCTGCGCGATATATAAATATTAAAGAGGGAACTCAGCTAACTGACTGTGAAGGAATCTACCAAATCCCGACAACTGCGCGAGCGGAGCAAAAGCTAGTACTATTTATAACATATATATTATATATATAGATATTTTTTTTTTTATGAAAAAGGGGATTCCAAATCCTGGAGCACTCAGACGAATCTCGGTCCATTGTACTAGCAAGCAGAAACCTCTTTTTTGGTGTAGTGGTGGAGAAATTCTGATATTATTCGTTTCTCTTATGGTCGGTGGCAGAGTATTACTGTCCCCCGCCGGCCGGGGCTCGAACCAACGCCGTTCGGGTCACAAGCAATGGCTCGAACCACTACACCATGGTCACCGCCATATATCGCTATTACTACAAAAAAAAATTTCAGACATAAATATTTTATACAGTAGATATACATACTAGCTGAGCCCCCGCCGGCTTCGCCAGGCCTTTTTTTTCAATTTGTTTGGCCTATTAATAGGCCGTAAGTGTATTCAAATCGATGGAAGGCAATTCGAACAATTGCGTTGTAAACATTTCATACATAATTTTTAGAATATTTTTCAAAGATAAAAATTAGATATAAAACAAAAATATAAAGAAAAGAATTTGAGAAAAATGAATTTTAAGTAAAAAAATGGAACAACAAATTTGCATAATTTTGAGTTTGATAAAAGCCATAACATAACTAACATAGCTGCCCAGATGTAAAACTGTTCCCTTCAGGTTTTCGAGGTTTTATTGTAGATTGGTTTACATCTTACATTAAGAACAGAACGCAAAAAGTAATTAAGATAATTAAGCAAGGATCTGTCCTTAGTCCCATATAAGTACTTACATAGGTGTCATAAAGAACTATAAGTACTTAGGTTAGGTGTCATAATTGACCAAAATTTAAGCTGGGGCGATCTCTATTTTAAAGCAATATTCCCTATAATATAAAAATGGTGTAAAAAATGTATAGTAATTCATCAATTGAGAACGGCTGGACCGAATTGGCTTACGTTTTTTTTCAGTTGTTCGTAATTGCAAGGAGAAGGTTCTTCTGAAAGAAAATTTTAGGAAAATCCTTCGGAAAAGTCGGGAAATCGGAAAAATCGAAAATTGATTTTTTGTATGGACTTTTGTGTGCAATTGTTCCGGAATGGCTTTTCGAATGGAAAAATAGAAAATTCTTAGTGGAAAACTTGGAAAATTAAAAAAAAAAAAAACGCGAAAATTTAATTTATTTTTTTGATGAAATTTTGTATTTTAGGGTGGAAAATTTCGGAAATAACATTGATTGATAGTCGTATATCGCGCATCACATCCGGTACAAGCATTTCGATCAATTGAAATTCAATGCGATAAAAAGTGAGGTTATCCCATTTGATTGCGGGCATTCAAATTCGCTTGATGTGCCAGGAACTCCACCGCATAACTTACAGCTGAAGGTGGGATCGATCATAATCATATTACGGAATCTGAATCATCCGAAATTGTGCCACGATGAACAATGTGATTCAAGCGACAATAACTAAGGGCAAATTCAAAGGGGAGCAAGTCCTTATCCCACGAATTCCGATTATTCCAACTGATCTTTCATTCAAATTCAAGCGGATTCAATTCCCCGTTCGATTGGCTTTTACGACGACAATCAATAAATCGCAAGTCCAATCGTTGGAAGTCTGTAGGATTTACCTCGAATTTCCCTATTTTTCTCACGGCCAGCTGTACGTTGCCTGTTCGCGTGTTGGCAAACCGTCTTTGTTGTTCGTTTTTGCGCCGGAAAACAAATCGAAAAACATTGTTTATCACATCGCTCTCTACTGACTTCGATTCCAACCAAATATATTGAGAAATTGAAAATTGAACTATCCGTGCTTTATTATCACTCTGTAGTTCATCTGAAGGCGTTACAAAGCTTCTTTGGAATATTCTGTTTTAGATTACAATACGGAATAAGCTGATGGGTGGTACTCACGTAAATAAAATCCAACAACAAACTGTACTACAGGGTTTTTCAATAAGAGAGCTACAAAAGTTTTTTTTAAATAAAACAAAAACGGTTTTGGAAATCAATGAAATTCTTTATTCCTGTGAAAGTACGTTCGATGCCATTATGTATGGAACTCGACTTCTTTTACATGGCCACCACGGGCACGCTTGCAGAAGTCGAGACGATGAACCCAATTTTCGACGGTTTTCAAGCATAAATCGGCCGATACTGCTGCAATTTCACGTTCGATATTCGTACGAAGTTCATCAATCGTCGCTGGCTTGTTGGCATAGACCATAGACTTGGAAATAGTCTAACGGCGTCAAATAGTACGACCGAGGCGGCCAAGCGACTGGACCATTTCGTGAGATAACACGTTCTCCAAACTTGGTTTCCAATAAATTGATTGTGACATTCGCTGTGTGGCTTGTGGCGCCGTCCTGTTGGAACCACATGTCCTCCAAGCCCATATCATCCAATTGGGGCCAAAAATATTCGGTTATCATTGAACGGTAGCGATTCCCATGCACAGTAACGTGCCGGTCTTGATCATCACGGAAGAAGTACGGCCCAATGACGCCGCGCGCCGGCCCATAAACCACACCAAACCGTAATTTTATCGGGTTGCAATGATGACTCTTGGAGTACGTGTGGATTGCTGCCTGACCAATACCGCATATTTTGTTTATTGACGAAGCCATTCAGCCAGAAATGAGCCTCATCATAAATTGGACGTAGCGCTCTTAACGTTGAGGCCACTGACTCCGAATTTCGGTAGTAAATTTTTATAATTTCGACTCGTTGTTGGCTCCTATATCTTTCCATCATGAAATGGCAAACCTTACTGAAGAGAAATGTCAAAAGAGCGGCAAGAAATTCGGCGTCGTTTACTGTCCCTGTCGCTCTACTTTTGTAGCGTCCCTGTTGAAAAACGCGTTACAAAAATATGTAAACAAAAAAATATGCTTTTCATCCCACTTTAGCTCTTTTTAATAAACTGACAATTCTACCAGTTAGACATTTGTTCTATTTTAAAGTTTAAACATTTTTTTATGAGAGGTGTGCAGTACAGAGTACACTATTGTCACTAGTACAGTATACATACAGAGTCCTATCATTGATAAATCATAACCTTTGAAGTTATTTAAGTTCCATAGTAAGCATACCAACTTGAAAGTCGAGACTAGAATATGTATTGAAAAAGTTAAAACACACAAAGATATTCATTTAAAATTTTATATCTACATCAAGCTAACCTAATTCGGTTCTACAATATCTATAATAATAAATTTGTTGTTACCAGTGCTGCAACTTGTCTTAATTAGTTTACCACATCGTCCTACACCTGACGACGTCCCACGGCGTGCTATGAAATCCGTACCATCAGGTAGGCGTCCTCTAGGTAGACCCAGGATGAGGCGGTTAGACAAGTTCACAATTTCTCCTCTACCTGTATGGGGATTGCCCTTGATGCTGTAGAGTCGATGGCGGACAATCGAGAGCTATGGAGGGTCGAGAGCTATTGAGCAATCTACACCCGCGACCCACATAATGGACAAGCGGACCATTGAAAATGATGATGATGATGAGCAATATCTATTAACATTGATCTAACAATAAGAATACATTTGTTCGATTACCTTAAAAGAACTCCTTTAGAAGTATATTAATTTGACAGATAGCCATAATGAAATGCAGAGAAAAAAAAGAAAGCCCTCATTCAATTTGAATGAAATTTATTATCAAGGACCTTCAAAAAAAGGTCAAATTTGCCGACGGCGAATCCGACATCAAGTTCTGCTGGAGGGAGATTTATTGTGTACGTGTCCCTCAAAATTGTGCCCTCTCTTTCACATGTTCTATCAAACTTTTGAGAAGACCACAAAACACCAAAAGCAAATATATACATAAAATACATAGATATATTATTTTTGTTTAGGTATCTCTTTCGATATTTATTCGGTTAAACTTTTTTCATTACCTCGACTCAGATCCTATGCATCCATCCCACTATGACCAACAGCAAATATTTCATCATAGACCCGCAGACATGATTTAGCCACCGGCAAGCTATACACAAATAAAATGAATTTCAGTCAGAGCGTTTATTCTCCTACACGCCAGAGTAATAAATCAGACCAAATGTTCACAGAAAAACAAAAATCATAAACAAAAATATACATATAAAAAAAAGTTTTTACGCCAATAGCGCGCGAAGTGCTCTTTGAGTTTAACTTGTCATTCGCAGCGCAAAAGCGTTTAATATACCCCCTTGGACTCTGGGACAGTTAAAAAAATAAAAATAAAAATACATTTTGCACATAGGCACTTCTTCTTGTGCAATGTTTTTGACAGGAAACTAATTTACACAATATATGGAGACGACAAAGTATTATACAGTGATGGATAACCAAGAATCTATTAAACCCTGAGTATACTGATACATATATAATATAATGTATGTACCAACTTAGAAAAAGCTAAGTCAATATTGACAACTCCTGACTCCGGAGAGGTGACTATTCAAAGACTCACTTAACTGCAATACAAGGTGGAACTTCCTTCCAGCAGACAATATTTCCTGAGGACTAGAACTTACAAAAAATGTAAGCATTCAACTAATAGATACCTATAAGTATCTCGCAGTTAGGTGCTAGTTCTGCATTTATAGTACTGTAGTCCTACGGAGACACGTTGCCCCCAGGAAGCCAGTTATAAAATTTGAGGCCGAAAGGCAAAGAATATAGTTAAGTTTAGAGTGCTCCTTAAGAGCCAGTAAGCTAGATCAAGAAAAATGTTAGTTTTAAATTAAGATTTAATCATTTTTGTCTAGTATGTAAGTTAAAGAAAGAATCAATAAAAATGAATTTAAAAGTCAAAAAAAGCCAGTTATAAAGCTTACTTTGCTTGTAGCCAAATGAGTTTTGAAAAAGTAATGTCTTCGCCCATTAGTTGTCTGTCTTGCAGGGTGCTCAAATGTCACATTGAATTGTTCAAGTTCCTTTGAACATCTGCCATGGTTGTACCTCATAGGCATACGTCAGTAACTAGACTAATGCTCTGTGCACCAATGGGGTCCGCGAAATAAAGCCCCAAAAGAAAGAATGAAATAAAGCCCCAAAGTTAGGATAACTTTTTATAATGAAATTATGCCCCATTTTTAAAATGGAAATTACTGCAGTGTTGCCACTAAAAAAAAGTGAATCCGTACAAATCTGACCGTATGACCGGATTTTTATTTTCTAAATCTGGTTAAAAAATCCGGTCAAAAGTCAAAATCAGAGTTTTTGACCAGAAACCCGGTCTAAAATAGATTACGGTAACATAATTATGTATTACTAGAAATATGAAACAGAAGTTAACTATCATTAGCCATTTTCTTACATTATAAACATTATCCATGTTGAGAAAACGTTTTTATAATATGTGAATCTTGAGTTTGTAAACTTGTTTTTTATTTGGTGTGTTTTAGATTCTGAAATACACTTTTAGTGCATGACCATACAACGTCTTCAAATGTCCATCGAGGCAGGTAGATTTTGAGTGAATAGAAACGAGAAAGGCAGATAGGATAGAAAATGCGCAGAAAATCCATTTTCAGAAATAATTCTGGCATGGCCTGGGCAGGGCATAAAGGTTCTTTTTCGTACCTACTATTGTGCTTTCGATATAAATATGCATTTGATATTTGCATTGATAGAGTGAGGGCATCAAAAACGGGCGTCGGCTTCTGCTTTACTATACAATTTGTTTGTGTTTCCGATTTCAATATTCTTTTACCTATCAAATTTTATTTCATTGCAATGACGCCTCGTTTTTGTTTGTAGCCAAATCGTTAATGGAAATGAAAGTTATAGGAAGACGTGTATGGCTAAATAATTATTTTTGGATAATTTTCTGACACTTGAAACCAAACTCTAATCTGAGATTCATCGAATTTCACACTTTTAATTGAAATGCATTGTTTAATTTCCTCTGCAACATTCTAGCAACAGAAAACGTTTAAAAATTATCCTATAAGATAATTTATTAACCTGCTCCTGAAGGAGAATTCCATGTGTTACGTTGTAAATGTCCCAGTATTCGCAGTAAATTGGTTTCTGTTTGAACTTGGGAGGGGTTCGTAATGTATGGCAAAGTTTTATTCAAATTACCTATAGAAATCTGCCTTTATTTATAGTCAGTAGAGCAATTTGATTTTTGCAGCCCAAAAAGCGTTTTCCAGTTAAAAACATTTTTCGTTCCGGTCAAAAAACGGTTAGACCTGATTTCAAAATTTTCTCCGGTCAGAGTAAATAGATTCCTGTCAGATATGACCGGAATCCGTTCAGAATGGCATCACTGGAAATTACGTCCCAATGAAATGAAATAAGGCCCGCAAGATTGGGGAACATTTTTATGAAATAAAACTCCAAAATTTGTTTTTATTTATCCTTATTTTCAAAAATGATAATGCACCGAACCATCATACAAATACCTATAGTACTTGCATTGAGTCCTGTATGATGTGTCTCCAACAAGGACACCTAAAGTGTTCGTATCCTTCAGCAATCAGCTCAGTTTTTGGAATAACTTTTAATTTTAGCCCTCGAAAATTTGAGAAAGTAAAAGTTCTAAATTCGAGCGAAATGAAATAAGGCCCCCAAAAATTATACAGGAAACAACAACAACGATTTTTAATAAAATTTGGGGTGTTATTTCCTTTTTTTTCATTATGAAATAAGACCCCAAAAGATGAAATGAAATGAAAGACCCCAAACAAAAAACGAAAACGTATGGGAGGGCATGCTGCCCCCTCCTTGGGTTTACTGTCAGATTTGGGGTCTTATTTAATTTTTTTTGGGGCCTTATCTATTTTATATTTGAAATTGGGGTATTACTTCATTATAAAATAATGCCCCAAATTTGGGCCTTTCCTGCAGCCATATTTCACATTTTCCCAAGCTCACGGCCTGGACCAGGGGGATGTGTGTAATCATCATCAAGAATGAGATGGTAATGGTCTTGTGTAAAGTCTTCTTCATGTTTCTTGACAAAGCGGAATTATTCTCTTAGTTTGTGATGTGATGTCTATTTCCCCACACAGTCTAACATTAGAAATAATAAAATCCTTGGAAGATACTTTATCGAGTTCTTATAAAAGTACTCCCCGACAGTAATGTAAATGACCTGTGTACATTCGTAAATGCCGTGAGATGGTGTGCAAATCCAAAGGTTTTCATAGTGGAAATCATTAACCCCAAAGGCATCACAATGGATATACAACTACATAAACCCAAGTGTGGAGCTTACAAACTTCTCCTTTCTCGCCAACCTGTCCTAATATTCACTTTAAAATTGTGTTACGAACTTAATATTTTTTCAAAGAACCACTTATGGTCCATAAATACATAAAACACTTTTATCATAATTTCATAATTACACGGATGATATTTTCTTCCGGGTTTGCATTGAAAGAAAACTAAAAGTCATTTTAACTCCAGCGAAAAGCAAAGTAACACTCTTTCAATTAGCATTTTCTACTTTCGCTCACTCACTCATTCCACTGCAAAGGAAAAGAAAATTCAAGTAGGTATGTATTTTATTCCAACTCGCTTAGGAAACTGTACCTCAATAAATAGACAGGTATGCAAAGAAATTCAAATAGAAAACTTTCCTTATCTCTCCATTCGCGTGTCACTGCCTCGTTAAGTGCTTTTGTATGAAAGTGCAGCCTCCTAATTCGTACGAACCTTCCATTTTGGTACAACTATAACCCCTCCTCGCTGCAGCAAAAACTGAGAGCAAATGGTAGCTTTTGATTCTGGGATGTATGAACTCCATCACAATCCCGCATTCAATTCCCAACTCAAGCTGCTTTATGATTTAAATGAGGAATAACACCGCTAAATGGATGAATATTCTTTTGTAATCCATGACACATTATATGCGATAGCAACCCAAAAACCCATACACCTCCATAGAAGATGCATTTACACTCACCTTGCATGCGGACTTTTAAATGTGGTGTTCTACCAAGAATGAGTGTACGAAGAGAGTTCCGGATTTTTGGTGTGGCACAGGGGGGTGTCAAGATATTAATGGTTCAAAAAGTCATTACTATCTGCTAACCCGGCCAGATAACCTAGCTTATATGCTTTTCAATTTCATTTATGCACCAAATGAAGGTGCATCCACAATCCCTCACCTCCCCGAGAAGGAGTGTGTCATGGTGCAACAGACAGTAACCCCATTTCAGATGTGTAAGAGAGTGTTTATGAAACTTTCCTGAACTGAACTACTTTACAAATATAGTTGTTCATAACCACGCTTTTGCACACAACATCTCTGGGTATACGAGTACTTGACGGTTGACGCATTCAATAAGTCGTCATACAGAAAAGGAACTAAGAAGAAATGCAATAGAGAAAAGAAGTCACCCACTTACTTGTGTGAGCAAATACGAAAAAAAAACAACGTTCGTCCTTCGGCCTTTCAATGCGAGCACACCCACTCGTATATAATACCATAATACACACACGAAGGTATGAGCTCCTTCGTCATCTTCAACACAAGAGGTATCCACTTGCTGGGTGAATCCGGTTTATTAAAGTGAGATTACATCAAGTTAAAGTTATCTTTGATGGTTGAGCGTTGGAAAAAGTGAAGGTACATATTTTTAAGTAGAGTTTAATGCCCACTTTAGGCAGACATACCACATGCATATGTGCTTGTGCATGCATGCGGTGGGTTCGAGAATTCATCAATTAAATTTTAATTACATCTTATGTATAGATACCTATTCTGAAGTTCCTTTCGACCTTTTCCTTGACAAGATAATGCGAACTGATTTAGAAATGTTGGTACTTTGAAACAACTTCAAGGATAATGATTTGCATGCATAAGTCCACTAAAGACGTCCGCCCTTACGTTTTTGTGGTTTCCGTTGATGTTAAGCGAATAATTCCATTTTGTGTCATTATACATGCGGTTATTGCTTAATAAATAATTGAAGCTAATGGAGTATTTTCCATATGAGTTAAATTACGGATTTAATACCCAATGTTCTGTCTTCTTAGTCATAGTGTTGTATATAGCTACATAAAGAGACTTAGTCCCTTCCAGTAAAATAAACCAATACAGAAACAGAACAGGCATATCCGCAAATAGTTGTTTGGACATTTGGACAGGTTCCTATATAATTTTGATAAGAAAACCTTACTAACTAATCTGTAGTTAGGTACTTTTAAAATTAGAATCTAGTGGAGTTAAGGCAGTTGAATACGAAAACTCCTATCCGCTATCAGTGAACTAGAGCTCTATGCATGGTCAACACCGGGACAAAGAAATGTAGACTCGCAGTAAACCCACATAAACCGGAATTAGTTCTCCTTACCAACAAAAGGATAAATTCAGAATTTAGCCTGACAACAATTGAAGGAACGGACTCCGCTAACAATATCTGATAATGATAAGTACCTGGGAGGGGGCAATAAGAACCAGCCCCGCAGCGGGGCTAGAGGCTATACTTAATCTTAATCTTCTCGTACAGGAGTCTGCTGCAAAAGTGAACTCTTCGATTAAGCCAGATCTATATCTGGATACACAAATCCTTAATAAATACACGGACTATTATGTATGCACAAAACTGTGCCTGAAAATGAAAAGGCTGATGAACTGCCAAATTAAGGGTCTCTTCAGCTAAACCAGCTAAATTTCCCTTGTAATCTCAGATAGACGATTGGGAACAAAATACCAATGGGACAAATGAAATGTGGTGTGATCTTGAGTCCTGTTTTATAACAAGGAAAATGTGACCGCTCTATAACAAACAGCAAACTAGTCGTAGAAATAACAAGAAATTATTGTTCTTGAACATTATCAGCGAATACATTATGCTGAAGTACTACCGTACTACCTACACCAAGAAAATGAGAATCAGCACGGATGGGATGTGCAAAAAATGAGATTACTATAGGAGGTGCATGTAGTATCTTGAAATACTGTATAAATTGTCAGAACTTTAGTGTGTGCTTACACTGTATAAAATGTCAGATTTAATAAAATAAAACTCACTTTATACGATACTACAGAACTAGACAGATGTCATTTTGTTCGGGATACTACAGCGCATGAGGACACTCTGCCACATAAGAAATAGAAACATTGGTAGTTACTCTATCCTCTACTTTTTTTGGACAATGCATATCAATGTTCTAAATTTTACAGCTTTAGATCCCATGACCATGAGTGCTGAGAAATAGCGTTTGCAGTTTGCCACACAACAGTCCATGCACATCGAGTATAAACTCCCATCACTGTTGCAATACGACAGCTCAGGACACTGATCGGCATATTATCAGGGCACTGTCTTCTTAGAAAACATGCAAGAAGATTAGGGCTAGCAGACTCGGACACTTGCAGATTCTGCAATGACCTGCAAGCCGAAGAGGACATAACACATATACTGTGCGAATGTGAGGCAATATGTCGCAGTAGAAGGAAATTTTTGGGAAGGTACTTCTTCCAACATTTAGGGGAGATAGACAATACCAACTTCAAGGGGCTACTTGGTTTTTGCAGGGAAATTGGGGCTTTCTCAAGGGCAAGTGTTTAGGTGTTTTTTCCATTGTAGGTCACTGCAATTGGTTCCCCCTAGGGATCGCGATGGGCCCTTATGGTGCCTAGTGCCGTATGAGTCATCTCATACCCCTTTTTAACCTAACCTAACCTAACCTAACCTTAAACTGTTTATAATTATGATTGGAATTTAAAAGAACATAAAAAACACCTGAAAATCTCTAATACCAAATCAAAAATATAACTTGTTACGAGCTAACAATTTTCTATTCATCAGTTAGAATTTTGCAACAATTTAACAATCAATTTTAACAATTGTTGTTTTGTGGTACAAAAACTGGGAATTCATCAAATTTCCCACTTGTTAGAGTTTGTGTTAACTCTTCTTAAGGCGATTGTTTAATTATGTTTTGGTGGTACAGAAAATATTGTTAATTGTTAAAATTTGCCTGTTTAACTAAACTTGTTGTTTTGTGGTACAGGCCCCTGGTGGTCTATTTGATAATACGGCGAAAATAATTGGGGTGGAAAGCGGTCCTTGGGTTGTCGACCAATTCCGATTGAATTCGGGAATGGACGATTATGTTCTGTAATAGTAGAAGGTATCATTCTCAGCCAAGTCCCATTCCCATCTGGCCGATTCGGCTATTGAATCGGCCAAAACTAGTTGGATGCGCGCTTTAGCGCGTTTGACTACATTTTCGTGGCGAATATTGTTCAGCACGCTCACACGCTCCATCCCAAATTATTCGTTTGGACTTTTTGTACCTGAAATAGTTAATTTAACTTATTTTTGTACTTGGGGATAGTCAATTCGGTTATTTTTCAAAAAGTGGGGATTTTGCACTTGGGTATTATGTAGGTATCCCACTTTGGAACTAAGTTTTCAATTTATCCCAACGTTGTTCAAGCATAAAGCGGGAAACAGCTGTGTCTGTGTCAAAATAACCTATGATTTAAAAAGAACCCCACCCTGTAGATACTGTCAGAATAACGAACAGTAACATTAGGCGCATTTTTTTGAGAATCTATAGCTAGCTCACTTTTACTTGTACATGCAAAACTTTTATACTTACTTTTGGTTTTGTTATACTCACTTAGTCACTTCCCAAAAAAAAAACGCCAATTATTGCTTCTGATGTAGATATTGCAAACTATGTAGGTAGTGGTATCTACCCCCTCATTTCTACATTGTCTTTTAAAATAAATATATGAACAAAATTCAATTATCTCTGATTTCAGATAAAATATATGTATGTACCATAATACGTAATTAGTTCTGATAACAATCTCTTTATTATTTGTTTCCAGAGAGTCGGTTTCATCGCCCTGGGTGTGGGAATGTTCATTTCGTGTTTATTTGGATTCATTTTTGGACTTATTCTGGGTACAACTGAAATGCCTTGGGGATTCAACGATTGGCCAACAGAGGAAATGCGTGGCAGGTACTTTGTGCATTATTATACAGGAATATGTAATTTTAAGTCCTTGCTTAGAAAATTAAATGTTAATGTTACTAACAATGAAACCGACCGACGCTGATGACAAAATGTGTACTATGTACAGTACCAGTAGATACAGTTTTTTAGTATAGCTGTTGAGTGTTTATAATACTAGTGAATCTCTTAAGCGGCTCATAGACACCGCGAGTAAAAATCAAAAGTTTTTGATTTGATCTCGATCGGTGTGATGTGTATGGCGGAGTGCCACAGTACACAGATGCAGACACAAGTGTCGTGTCTAATGTCCATAACACATTTGCAGAAATTCTGAACGTTTCACTGCAAGCAGTACTGCAGATGAAACAGATGTGCAGAACAGTGTTGTTATATCGTGGAATTTATCCCTTTTTGTGGGATTTTCGATGTCCGAAAAACTTTCCGTGGGATAAAGGGAAAAAGCATCAAAATCGTGGGAATTTCAGAAAACTGACAAAACAAGTGTTAAAATCAAATTTTTGTGAAATTTCGCAAGATCGGCGTCCGCTAAGTTGAACTACCTATTTTGACTCCTTCTCTATACAAAGCACATCAGGTTAGACAAGGCCTGAAATATTGTTCCCATATATGGAGCTCCGGCCCCAAAACATTAATTTAACCTACTTGACAGCATACAGAGACGAGCAGTTCGACTTATTGGAGACCCTACACTCACATCGAATCTACAACCGTTGGTGCACATAAGACAAGTCGCTGACCTTTGCTTGTTCTATAGGTACTTCCAGGGTAGATGTTTTGGGCGCCCCACAAGACAGACAGCTTATGCTCATGACCATACAGTACACTTGACAACCGCGAAGACATCAATTTTCCTGGGCTCCTTCTGTTACAGGACAAGCAAACTTTGGAACACACTTTCTGGGGATATGTTTTCAGAAGACTGCTATTTGCAGCAATTTAAGTGAAGAACAAACATGCATCTGCGAGCATCTCGGGGCGCTGATGAAGCGTTATAGGTTCGCCTTTCCGGGGAGAAGTATTTAAAAAAAAATAAAAAAATATTTATTTATTTATTCAGTTAATTTTGCGCTAGATTGAAACATTTCGCAGAAAAGGATATTTCACAATATGTGCTAGAGATCTAGTGCAAATGCTGAAATGTCAGTTTTTGTATATGGAGTGTGACATGCCGCTAGCCATCAATGCAACGCGGATATTGTGATTTTCTTTTAACATAAAAAGAATGAATTAAAAAATTTTTTTCCATTTTAATGTAACGTGGGATTTTGGTGGGAATTTGAGTTCGGTGAAAAGGGAAAAAAGGGAAAAATGACCACGTTTCGTGGGTAAAATGAAGAGAGAGTCCTAACAACACTGGTGCAGAATTCTATTTGCATCGGTTGCTGTCAATGCGACGACAAAAAATTATCGTCTCTCTTTTCCTCGTATGCATCAGTAGCTGAATTTAAAAATTCGGTGCTGCCAAGTCTATTTAATTTAATTCACTGACATAGAAATAGAGACATGTTGCAGAATTTACATTTGTATCACCACTAGGCCTGCCAGACGTCCCGATTTTGGCGGGACAATCCCGATATTTGAACCCTGTCCCGATTTACAAAATGTCCCGATTTTCTTACTTTTATTCTACATCGTTTGAAAACGATCGAAAATAACAAATAAATCAATATTAACATGTGTTACAAACCTTAACGACTATAGGAAATTGCAATTGTTGCTGTGAATGCATTCATCCATATAGAAATATGAAACAATAAGCTGTCAAGTGCAAGTCGACAGAACCCATATATAAATATGTATGTACTTTTAAATTCAAACCAACTGTGGCGGCAGTATTATTGTATGTGGCGGCTGGTATTTTCGATTATAATAAGGAGTATTGCTTTAAAGTATGTTGACCAAATGAACATTACCTGTAGCATTTTTATCCGAAGCTTCGCTTTCGTCGCAGAAGTACCTAATGCGCTTTGCTAAGTGCTCGATAGGATAAAAGAAAATGTTCTCCATACAAACTAAACCCCAATTGGGCCCAAACAAAATTTCCAAAATTGGTGAAATTGGTTTTCGATATTTCTTCTTATACTAACCGAGTTTGATCGAATGAAATATACGCGCATCAAAGCGGAGGAGCGGCGACCGACGCGACGTGGCATTTTTCAGGTGGCGTTATGCCAGTTTGGTGCCTTCGAACGAGTTTAATTTTCGAGTGGTAAGCGGGTGGTGACGACGTGGTTTTTGGCATTACAACTTAGTAGAATTTTAGAAGAAACTAAAAAAAATGCGAAATGACCAAGCATAGCATTCAATATAAGATGGCATTTTAAAAACTGGTGAATCGGTGGCACCATACGTTGTTTGTTTTATATATGAGAAGATGTCCTTAATAATTTTTATTGTTATATTGTATTTATCAGATATGACTTCTTCTGGTTAACCAGTCACCCTCAAAAGATTGGTTTGCTACAAAAACATATAGAAAATGTACCCGTGGCTAAGAAGGTTACTTTTATTAAAATTAATTGCAAATATAGTTGTAAAGATGTTTGCATAGGTTTTTTAAGGAAGATCTCATTGGTCAAATAATTATTTATAAAATAAGTTCAAACGATAAATATATTATGCAATATGGTTATGTACCCGTACCTATCGGTTAGACTGAATATTGAAAGTCCCTGAATTATTATTATTAATTTGTTATTTTTAACGTATGTTTATGTATAGGTAGCGTTAAAAAACCTTTAGCTTTCCATAAGACGTGTATAAAAATCTATGCTTTTTTTAATGTACCGATTTGTTCCGATTTTAATACAATTTCATCTGGCAACCCTATTCACCACATAAGAACATGTGTATTCTAATCTTGCTGCACAGTGAATTCTGCACGTGTGTTTTGGGCATATGGGCCTCTTTAAGTCAAAATGTTGTCATCAGCCAGCCTACAGAGTCGAAACAAGTATGTATATACTGCGATTGTATATAGTGCTACAACCTGAATACAGAAACATGAGAAGCATGTTAGTATTACATTCAATTTCAAAACCTAGAACCAACATGTATGTAAGGCAAACCGAATACCTACTTCAAACGATATGGTATAGGTAAATGTGCCGGTTGTGGTTAGAGTAGGAAGGTATTCCTTTTTCAATTTAAAATTGGAAATGTTTTAAAACTATAATTATGCGGTCTTAGACTCAAATCCATATTAAAACTGGGGCATAAAATTTGTTAACAATAAAGATCCAGGTGTAGATACCGCACATATGAACACATTCTATTTAAAATGTAGTTTAAAAATAACCAGACAAACAGATATACACTGTTCTAACATGTGTCCCATCCCAATCCCAACAAAATGCTAAATATTCCACAATAGTGAGAAAGAAAAGAAAATAGGCGGAGGGTTTTACCAGGGCAAACGTCTATAATTCAGAGTCGAGTCAGTGTAATGATGATTCCGATTTGTCTCTATGTGTATACCTAGTCCATTCCGAGTCAGATACACACAGAGCTTTGATGCTAGTTATAATATCGATAAATTGGTATTAATAGCATCATTAGTATCATTCCTTGTGACCAGAGAATAAATTTACTATAAAAGGTTTTTGTGCATATAGTATACGGTATACCCACATACGCGCATAAACTGAAAAGGGTATACATCAGATCCCTTTAATATATTGAAAATAATTAATTCCCATTCAAGGAATAAGCTACATTGTTGCACATATTTGTGTGAATATGTAATTACATATATATTGTTGAACAAAAATCTGTATAATGAAATAAAGAACATAATTTGGCCATAAAATTGAATTTTAAATAAATATATTTTCTGTCAATTTGTCGCAATTAAATTATAATCATTAACCGATACCCATAATTGAGAATTTTTATTATGAATGCGTTATAAATAAAAAAGCAGATTAATATGCGCATTTAATTTACAATAAAAAAATTTGCCTTTAAGAGCTGTCATTTTAAAGTTTGTGGTATATTTCACCTTTTGAACATAAAAGTGACCCTATTCTAGTTGTCTAACCAGGTTTGTACATAAAAAACGCAAGGATCTGCTTCAGATCTGGAAATATGACAGCATTTACAGTTCTAGATAATAACTTATATTTTCAATAATAGGCCAGACAATTTAGTCAAATGGGCTGCTGATGACTTAGCGTTAACCCTGCCAAAACTGAGCTTGTCTTTTTCAACAGAAATAACTCCCACGACCAGAAAGCCCGTGGTTGTCCCCTTAACCCCTATTTCGACCCACTTTCCCATAGCGGCTATGAGTCCTCCTAAGTCACCTCTATTAGGCAGGCATTGGCTGGTTGGCGGTAAATGTAGTATTCGGTATTCCAGAAAGATACCTATTCGCGTACTCTGTCTGTCTGTGTGTTTATTACGTGTTCACGACTAAAACTCTGGTAATGTAATTTGGCAACAAAATATTCTGGTAACTGAAGAAGGACATAATGCGACTGATTATTTATGAGGCAAGAGGGTGAAAAAAGGTTTTTGTCAATGGGGTTAAAAGAAAATAGTTTCATAAATAAAAATAAAAAATTTAAATGGTTTTTCTTGACAATTATGGGAGCTAAAGTTGTAAAATTTGGAACATTGGTGTGAAATAGTGAAATTTCCTGACATAGGTTACAAGAATATATTTAATTAATACAATTGTTGAGCACGTCTTAGGCCGGCCGGCGTGTACTCCATTATATAATATATCTATACAATCAGGCAGAGCTCATACCCACCACAATAAAATTTCAGGCAATGAAAGATTGCATATCTGCATAATCTCATTTACATGGGTTCCAGGTAATTGCGATGTCCCGAACATCACGAATTACCTAGATAAGATGCATCTGGTATAAATAGTGTAAACGTGTCCAAAATGCCGTATTCTACCCACTCCGACTGAGTCCGACACCCTTAGCACTGCAAATCTTACATATGGACTCACCTGATGGATCAGTGCAACACCTCTAAACCAATATGACCAAAGCTAGACCGTAAGATGGTCATCGCCCATCGGACTTCTAAGATAAAAGAGTGTACCAGTACCAGTATGGCGAACAGTTACAGCTTCATTAATAAAATGAATTGTCCTTCCCCAGTGTTTGTATAAAAGACTTATGTAGTTTGGTACACTATAAACCAATATGTTTATAAGTTCATATAAAACTTTGGACCAAACATATACCTAACATATACCCACACAGAATATAAACTTGGTATATAATATTCTTTTCAGTGACACGTATATAATGATATTTCCTTTCGGATATAGCAGGCATAATAAATCATCATCTCTTTTCAAAGTATTCGCTGAAATCTGGGTGTCATCATAATCAGACCACCTTGAGAATAAGCACGGGACTTGCGTGTCTATAATAATAATGGGACGTGTCAGAAATTAAGGATAATCCCGGGTAAATTGGGATATTGTCTTTTCTGTAGTAGCTTCGCCCTACACGTCATTGGTTTTGTATAAGTGTATGAATCCCTCAAGCAATTTATAACTTTCACAAGAAATGTCAATGGTAAACAAACACGGATGGATTTATATGGATATCACTGACTTTTGGGTCAAATATTTGCAGATGATGTATAATTTATTACTCTCGAAATAATTAATAATTATTGCATTGAAATTTTAAATTATTCCTACCTACATTTCAAAAATATTGGATGTTAATGGCTACAAATTAATCTGTTTTATAGCACAGTGGTGGGCGCAGTAGCGCAGTGGTTAGTGTGCTGGACTACTGTGCGAGGTATCCCAGATACAGATTCGATCCCCGGAAAAACACAAATTACATCTTAAGGTTTTTTCTACTAAGCCACCTCTCGCGAACGTCTGACAAACATCCGAGAGTATAACTGTCATGAAAAAGCTTCCCAATTTAGCCGTTCGGACTTGGCATAAAATTGTAGGTCCCTTCCATTCGTCCCAAAAAATAGAAACTCACACAAACGAATGGTTGTGAGAAGCTAGGCCTAGGGTGTCTAAAAGCCTGTTGCGCTACATATTTATTTATTTATTTGTTTTTTATTAGCACAGTTGGCTAATCGCTTTCAATAGTATGATATTACGATACCATCAGAAAGGATTTACCGACATCATCTCGACCTCCCGTTATTATTGCCAAACTTGTGGAGAAAATTGCAGAGATGTATCCAATTGCATGAATTTCAAGAATATGACTTTATCACAAAGTTGGAAAATTGTAAAGCAGTTTAACCTGGGTCGTCAATATTCAATGCCATAAACGACATTCATTTAAATGCAAAATTCCATAAGGACAGACCTGTATCCCCGGTCCAAATAGAAGCGTCTATGAATCATCGGTATTCAAGGCTTTCTTCAGAGTGCTTCCTGTAATTTTGTCAAGTAACGGACAAAAAATAAAAACGTAAGCTTTTCTGGATGAAGGGTCATCTACTTCTCCTATAAGCGATGAACTAGCTAAATATCTGAAGCTAGAGGGTGAAGAGGAGCCCTTTTTGCCTTCGGATGTGAGCAGAATGGAAATCCCAGAGTTTTCATTATCAAATATGCGAGCTGTGCGGTCGCTGAACCTACCATTGAGATATGTAGATCTCCGTACAGTGGAATCATATTTCAGTGCTAGTCCTGGTATATTAATAGATCTGAGAATTGGAAAGCAGCGGTCCCACTTCGTATTAAAAAAGCTTCTAATGTCGAGCCAATTGCAGCCAAGTGCCGTTTAGGTTGGACAATATTTTCCGCAACCAGGAACTGTATTAATGGTATCGAATTTGACTATAGCTTTCATATGGGCGAATGTCAACAGAAAACGGATGAAAATTTACATCATTTATTCAACGAATACTTTACTATTGACAACTTGGGCGTCACCGGTAAAAAAGAAGAGAAGCAGAAACTGGAAGAAGATCGTACCAGGAACGGAAAATATGCATAGCAGTTGCAGCAGCGGATATCAGGGAAATGTTCCATCAAGTGAATATTGCGTCAAACGATCAACACATTCTACGAGAATCCTATGGAGAGATTGTAACGAAAAAATAGAAGCAGACACATACCTACATTATGCAGGTCATACCTTTTGAGGCGATCTGTTCACCTAGTTGCGCACAATATATAAGAAACGAGAATGCTTTAAAATTTATCAAGAAGTACTGCTGTGAAATGCATTACTGATAGTCACTACGTGGATGATTTATTAGACAGTGTCAACACCCAAGAGGAAGCTATTTAGGGGACGAGCTAACAACAATACATAAACGAGCTGGTTTTGAAATTCGAGGCTGGAAATCCAATTCAGATGCAGTAATGCGTATCCTCAATACAGGCGTATTTGAAACAAATAAAGACTTGAATATGAATCCAGAGGCCTCAAAAGAAAAAGTGTTAGGCATGTGGTGGTGTACAAGCACAGATGAATTCACTTTCTCCTTACGGTACAACAAAGGAAATATAAATGTATTGAATGGCGAAAAGAGACCTACAAAGCGGGAAGTATTAAGGATCCTTATGTCAATTTATGACCCGTTAGGATTGATCGGACATTTTTTGGTGTACCTTAAAATCATTTTACAAGAAATTTGGCGGAGTCACTGACTGGGATAACGAAATTCAGGATGAACAAAACACTTTATGAATAAATTGGCTGAAAGAATCTACTTCCAAAGGTCGAGCAGTTAAGGATTCTCCAGTTGGAACGATTTTACAATTCAGCTGCACATTTTTATAGACGCCAGCGAGCAAGCATGTGCTGCTGTAGCTTACCTGAGGATTGCAAAAGGGCAGCTGGTGGAATGCGCATTGGTCGGCTAAAAACCTAAAGTCAGAACACCAATACAAAAAATAATCCTAACCCGAAACGCAAAGGTATTTTAACCAGCGAAGAACTTAAACAAGCAGAGACCATCACCCCTATCGTGGAATCCGTCGGAATTGAGTTTCACTTCACCTATTCGATTCCCTTTCACCTTCTACTGCTATCGTGGAATCCGCCGGAAAAGTTTCCTTATCGACACGTTTTTGGGAAAGGTAGTTTCACTCTCAAACGGCTGTCTTTCATTTGTTAATACAAATCTGTGTAGCTGCATTCGTCTGAGGTATATGAAAAGTTTGTTTCAGAAATGATTTAAATAAAAAACAGTGGTTATTATGTATGTAATGTAATGTATATGATAGCTCTATTCTTGGAAAAATAAGAGGAAGAACAAAATGAGCGGTGTTCTCAGAGAAGAATAGACAGAACTGAGCAATGAGTGGTTTCACGGATTTCCAGACGAAATGTGTTTTAGAATGTTTATTTTTTAATTTTAATAAAGTCCAATCTGTGCAATAGATTTATTACAAATGTTCGGCTTAATGAAGCAACTGTTTTGTATGTACATTTTTTATATTAAAATGCTCACGACATGCAGCAAGCAAGAAATCCTATGAAATCCGCAATGATTTTGATGCGAATAAGAAATGTCATTTTGTTAGGGAAAAATTCGATTTGAACGTTTTCAACGATGCAGTGAAACTCATTCACATTACCCACACGGGGAACTGTTCACCTTGCGGATTTGACGATACCAAAATATTTTTTTCCGTGAATGATTCCCCCCGGCGGATTCCACGATAGGGGTGCATATTATTGAAATCAGCACAAAAAGACATCTACAACAACGAGATTAGTCATATTCATAAACAGAAACGAAACAACAAGGACTTCAAGCTACAGTCGATCACACAAGCTCAATATAACATTTTCCCCATACCTTGATGATGAAGAACTTTTAAGGGTCAGATAAGGAACAAATATTGCAATTTGTATTAGCCATGATCCAAAAAGACCAATCATTCTTGCAAGAAGTCACTACATTACCCAACTAATTGTACAAAATTCAGATGAAGAATTCTTGCACCGGAACAATGAAAGTGTTGTAAATCAATTGCAACAATGTTTTTGGATTCTGAAGCTCAGGTGCGTTGTGAAGAAAATAAACCTAATTTGTCAATGGTATGCAAAACTCGAAAGGCAAAACCACAAGAACCAGAAATGGCTCCGTTACCACCTGAAAGTTTAGCTGCCTTTGCTGAACCATTCTCTTTTATTGTAGTTGATTATTTTGGACCAATCAATGTTTTTATTTTATTGGCCTTCGCACTGAAAAAAAGATATTGTGTGCTCTGCACGTGTCTTACAATAAGAGCAGTACATGTATAAATAGCGCACAAATTAGATGCGGATTCCTTTATTTTATGGAGTCGTTATTAGCCGTAGATGTTATAATGATAGCTCAACATTTCGTAAGTCCGACACTGAACTGGAAGTTTAATCCACCCGCATCGCCACATATGGGTGGAGCATGGGAACGACTCGTCAAATCATTCAAAATAGCTTTGTATGGCTCCTTACCAACGAGAATGCCTTCATATCCTCTTCTTAGAAGTTGCCACTGAAAATATTACCAACTCCAGGCTTCTTGTAGATCGCTTTCAAGTGGTATGTAGGTACACTTGAAAGCGATCTACAAGAAGCTTTAACGCCGATCTCTCCTAAGATTGACATCTGAAGCAACAAAGTAAATGCGGGTGTATATGTATAATCAATGACAGTAGGTACGCACAAGTGTGAAAACATGCTTTTCAATATCAAGTCCGATTTGCAGATAACACGTATTCTTAAGATTCTTGACTAAGTATGCACCTGAACTAACCTTAACAGCTAAATGGCACAAGCAAATATTACCATTGAAAGTTGGAAGCATCGTTTTATTCATTGATAAGGATCTACGACCAAGGAATAATTACCTGAAAGGGAGGGTCATTGAAGTCCGAACAGCAAAAGATGGACAAGTCCGCAGTGCTGTTATTCAAACTGCTGACGGAATCCTGGAAATATCCACCTTTAAAATTGCCGTAATCGATGTAAGACAAAATGAGGCTACAACGACATCTAATTCTGACGTCGCTGTACCTACCGGGGGAAGTGTTAAGAAACGTTTAGAAGAAACCACTGTCTGAAATTTCACTTTGCATCGACAATAATTTTTATGCTGAAACTCAAAAAGCAAAATCTACTTTTTCCTATTTATTCGTTAAAAGAAAGCACCAGAAGTCACTAAAATGTTTGAGCCTTTTTTCTTACTTAATAAATAAATTCATTTTAAAATAAATTTTCCAGCAAGCGGTATTCTTGATAATTTGATGCTGTAATTATCTTGCCTAAAACTAAATCTTAAATAAATACAACTGCAATTGAAATTACATTTTGTTAACATTCGATACTAGGAATAATTATTTCATGCCTATGTAGACATGTCTGCAATAAAGTTAATCATTATATGATTTGCTCGAGGCCAATTGTACTTTGTAAATACACTTCATTCTTCTAATGGTAATGAAGATGTTTTCGTTATTTTAAGGATCTCCAATTCAGCAAACAGATGAACCATACAATTCGGAACATAAGAGCCGTTTTTTAAGTCAATTGATTTTGTAGTTGGAAAAGGAAAGAGATTCTTCCAAATTTCATAACTTTAATGTTACCAGCTTTGGGTATTTCACACTCTCCTATTGAGCTAACTAGTATCCGCATAAATTTCGAAAGCACTTAGTTTAATTTTATTGCTTTTTCGATGAATCTCTCTTGTTTGCTAAACTGTATACTCTTCTAAAGCGTATATTCTATTCACCTATGTATATTTCACGCCAGTAAATTGCATATGTTTTATGGCAGACGCCTTCTGCGCGTGTAACACACCTTCTTGGTTAACACCATTCCCGCAGAGGGTTGTTCTGTCTACTGTCTGCTGGATAAAAAGGTAGCAATTTCGCTATTTATGTTTTTTCATGCCTTCGTCAATGCAAACCGAACCGACCTCAACATGACAGGAATACAGGAGATGCTTGAGATTGAGTTGAGACTTGAGAGTTGAGATCGCGCCTTGGCGATGTTTAAAGTGGATTGGTATTGGTGCTAAATGGTGACAAACCTATGTACGTGTCGTTTTTCTTCTTAGGATGAAGTTTTTTTTTTTGTTGTTTTTTCTCTTTTAATTTCATTCTTGAAAATTACATTCTGAAATAATGAGAATTTATTCGCTTCGTTTGGTTTACAGAGGCAACGTTCGTTCATTGTGGATGGGAGTACTGTGGGCTCTTACCTCTGGTACAGGTGTTGCTGTGGCTCTACTACAAGGATCGACTGGACCGCTAATTGGTGTTGCTATATCAGCCTCTCTGCTACCACCTGTGGTTAATTGTGTAAGTACAGGACAGATATATTTTACTTGCATCTTGCATGTATTTATACAAAGGTATTGCTCTTTATTTTCCATAATCTAGAAGAATTTTAGTTTCACGTAAGCACACCAGGGCAGGGTAAGCATTGAAATCACGTGGTATTATCTGACTACTGACTATTCAGTTGTTCCGATTTTGCGGTGCCGGTTTATTCTCGAAAACGACTATGTGGATTTCGATGAAATTATGTAGGTAGGTATACTATAGAAATCGTGATTAGATTGTGGAAAAATAAATGAAGAGTACCACCTTTTTCTTTTAAAAACCGTATTTTTTAGTGAAATGGGCTATCCTAATAGTTGAACAGTTCTCTGAGTGTAGGTACTTTGTATCTCTCTATTATTGAAATATCAATAAAATTCAAAATAACCGGATGAAAGGCCAGAAACCAAGCTTGACTGACGTAAAATTTACTAATCCTACAGGAAGAAAAGTCAATTTATGGGCAAAGGGCTGTAGACTTAAGGTCAACCCCTCCAAAACGGAACTGGTACTCTTCACCAGAAAGCACAAGATACCACACTTTAACCTCCCTAAACTGGAAGGAGTGGAATTGCCTCTGTCTGACAAGGCAAAGTATCTTGGGATTATTCTGGACAGGAAACTGAACTGGAATGCAAATGTAGAGGAAAGAATTAGAAGGGCGTATAACGCTCTTTTCATTTGTAAGAAAATAGTAGGCAGGACTTGGGGCCTCAAACCAGCTATGGTGCACTGGCTATATACAGTAGTGGTTAGACCCATATACTTACATATGGCGCACTAGTATGGTGGACGGCGACGAAGAAGAAAACAACAATCGGCAAACTAGCGTCGGTGCAGAGAGCGTCCAACGTAGCAATAACGGGTGCACTTCGCAGCACCCCTATGGCAGCGCTGAACACCTTTCTACACCTTACGCCACTTGAGTTGCACATAAAGCAACTTGCGGGGAATAGTGCGCTACGGCTCACAACCTTGGGCTACTTTAGAGAGGGCAGTTTTGGACCCTGTACAATACTAGCGGAGTTACTCCCGGGTGTACAGGTGCAAACTGATGAAATACACCTTTTGGTCGACTTCGACACTCCGTACGAAGTGTCATACCCGGAAAGATATGAATGGCAAAGGGATAAAGTAATTAAGCACTGCGAAATAGCGGTCTACACGGACGGCTCAAAAACAGCGGAAGGTACGGGTGCTGGAATCTATTGCCTAGATCCAGATCTAAAAGTGTCTATACGACTACCGGATACAAGCAGTGTCTTCCAATCAGAAGTTCTGGCTGTTCTGAAAGCGGCAGAGCTAATGCGGATGAGATCTATATCTGGAAAGGATATAGCCATCTACATCGATAGCCAGGCTGCACTCAAGGCACTGGAATCTACGAACATCAATTCTGAATTAGTCAGGACCTGTCGCACAATGCTTAAGGCATTATGCAGTCAGAACCGAGTGAGACTGTGCTGGGTACCAGGACACTGCGGTATAGCTGGAAATGAGCAAGCGGATGAGCTTGCGAGGATAGGCGGGGAATTGCAAGACGGAGGAGATGTGGATATTAAACCACCTCCTTGTGTCATAAAAAGCGATATTAGGAATAAAATAAATAAGCAAGCCGACCGGAGGTGGGAGGTACTCACTGGTCACGCAGTATCTAAGGCACTTTAGCCGCAATACGACCGTAAAAGATCTAGGGAAATCCTCAAACTTGGCAGGGAACAGCTTAGGACACTGATCGGCATATTATCAGGGCACTGTCTTCTTAGAAAACATGCCAAAAGACTAGGGCTAGCAGACTCGGACGCTTGCAGATTCTGCAATGACCTGCAAGCCGAAGAGGACATAACACATATACTGTGCGAATGTGAGGCAATATGTCGCAGACGCAGTAGAAGAAAATTTTTGGGCAGGTACTTCTTCTAACATTTAGGGGAGATAGATAATACCAACTTCAAGGGACTACTTGGTTTTTGCAGGGAAATTGGGGCTTTCTCAAGTGTTTAGGTGTTTTTCCATTGTAGGTCACTGCAATTGGCTCCCCCTAGGGATCGCGATGGGCCCTTATGGTGCCTAGTGTTGTATGAGACATCTCATACCCCTTTTTAACCTAACCTAACCTACGGGAAGACTCATTACTTATGAGTAAGACTCCGAGATACTTAAACCTTGTATGGGACATTTTTATTTTTCATCCGATTGACTTCAAACTTGGTTTGTGTATACTCTATGAGAAATAAAGAAAACTCATTTCTCCGATTTTGGAAATTAAACGCCTGAAGGGGTAAAAGGGGGGTTCAAAGTTTGTATGGGAAGATTTTTATTTTTCATCCAATTGTTGAAGTCGGTTTGTGTGCTCTCTATAAGAAATAAAGATAATTAATTTGTCCGATTTTGGAAATTTTGCTTGAGGTCCGAGTTATTGGCGATAACCCCTTTTAAGGGGGGCCTTTTCTTAATTCACGAACCGTTCGTCGTATCGATTTGAAACATTGTAATGCGCCCAAACTTCATAGCTGTTGAATATGCTGATCATCTAACTCCATCGTACGTACTCGAAAGGTATTCAAACGGAATTATGAATGGGGTTATAGGTACTGCTAGAGAGTGATAGACATCCTCACGATCTTTCCGGGTGCATGTTGCTCAGTGTAGGAAGATCTGGGCAGTATGGGATATAATTAAGGATTGGCTAACTAAGAAATATGTTGTGTTCCATAGATAGTGGCTCAGTCTGACATAGTATGAACTTTGCTGAGATTCCCGTGCTTCACAAACAAATTGATCATTATTTTTAAAGTGTTTTCACCAATAGGGCGTTAGACATATTTATCAGAGATACTAACTGCTCCTTAGGTACTTTCTTAGGTAGGTTTCCTGCGCGTTATATATATAAAAAAGACTGTGAAGGAATTTCTGTGTACCAAATCCTGAGGACTGCGCGAGCGAAGCCGCGGGCAAAAGCCGGTACTGCTCCTTAGGTACTTTCTTAGGTAGGTTTCCTGCGCGTTATATATATAAAAAAGACTGTGAAGGAATTTCTGTGTACCAAATCCTGAGGACTGCGCGAGCGAAGCCGCGGGCAAAAGCTAGTACTACATATTTGTCTTAATGACTTTCCTAGCTTGCGTTTAAACCAACCATTATGCACTTGCAATAAGGTACATTACCTACTAAAATACAAAAAATACTAAACTAACAATTTTTAATTGTTCATCCCGAACCAGTAGGTACATACTAACAAAGTTTCAGTACGGCTTGGGTTTGGGTTCAAGTTTGGGGAATTTCAATTACATATATAATTAAAAAGAAACTTCAACAATACGTTCTTAATATGTTAATAAGATGGGCGAATCGGTGCGTGTACTGGGCGTAAGCCTCCACAAGCTGGATAGGCAACCCTGAAACAACGCTTGACGTATTTTCAAGCTGTATAGACGAAGAGGGGCTGTGACCCTTAAGTTTTTTTTCGACAGGTAATTGAATTAAATTAAATTTTAATTAATTTAGCTTTTGTTGTTTATATTTTACCATTTTCCGTTTTTGGGATAAGCGTTGCATATTTATTGGCTTATGGAAGAACATATAATTATTGTGTAGTAGATAGTATTATTAAGTTCTTACATGTCATAGATTCATAGCGGAATGGCGGAAGGAAAATATAATTATTATTCACCCACCAGTAAACTTATTGCATTTTCTTTACATCCCTGTTTCAAACTAATACGTTATGTATATTATCGATTTTGATAAAATGCTAAATGCTATATCAATTTTTTTCTCAATAACCTAGTTAGACTCCCTATAAAAGGAACGTAACAAAAACATTTTATTGCCACTCAGATTCCTACCAGTATAAACAAAATTTCACTGAAGTTATTTATAAATATATATTATAATGTATACCGCACTACCCGAAATGAGAGTGCATAACCATATTCAAATCACTAAAAATAAATCAAAATGAATGGGCAAGGGAAGATAAAGATAAAGCGGATGTTTTTGCAGCCCATCTGAAAGAAACGTTTAAACCGTACGTTGGGCAAGTTGTTAACGATAACAACGATGGGACTGAACTAATATCTGACGATTCAACACTCACAAGTGCAACGCTAAGAGAACTAAAAGATGAGATCGAGGATCTTAAACCTAAGAAAGCCCCGGGCTATGATTTGATCACGGGAGAAGTTCTAAAAGCTCTTCCTAGAAAAGCACTAATCAAGCTTCTCCATATTCTAAATGCTGCGCTCAGATTAAGACACGTGCCGAGCCAATGGAAAGTTGCGGAAGTCATAATGGTTCTAAAACCAGGAAAACCGCCAAATGAGATAAAATCATACAGACCAATTTCGCTTCTTCCAATCATATCCAAAGTTTTCGAGAGGATACTACTAAGGCGTCTACAACCGGTTATAGAAGTTAATAATCTTATCCCTGACCATCAGTTTGGGTTTAGAAGTAAGCATTTGACGATTGACCAGGTTCATAGAATTACTGACGTAATCGAGAAAGCACTTGAAGAACGAAAAATATGTTCCAGCATATTCCTTGATGTCTCGCAAGCCTTTGATAAGGTGTGGCACGAAGCCTTAAAACTAAAATTACGACAAGTTCTTCCCGTACGTCTATACGATATTCTCGTATCATATCTCGGCAATAGACTTTTCCGTGTAAGACATGGAAGCGAATACTCGGATCGAAAAAAAAATTTCGGCTGGTGTACCGCAAGGAAGCGTTCTTGGGCCGCTTCTCTACCTGTTATATACTCGTGATATACCAAAGGAAGATGACACTATTCTTGCTATGTTTGCCGATGACACAGCTATTCTAGCAGTAGGTAAAACAGTCGAAGAAACGACTGCAAAACTGCAAACGGCGTTAAATAAAGTCAATGAATGGCCGAGGGTCCGGCGAATCGCCCTCAATGAAACTAAATCTGTTCACGTGAACTTCACATATAAAAAAACGAATGACTTGCCAATTTTTCTAAACTCGGCCAGAATACCTTTTGCGAACGAAGCCAAATACCTGGGAATGACACTCGACGCAAAGCTGAAATGGAATTCACACGTGAAAATGAAACGCAAAGAGCTTGAACTCAAATATAGAGAAATGTACTGGTTACTTGGAAAACATTCCCAGCTCAGTACCGAGAACAAACTGCTTTTATACAAGCAAGTGCTAAAGCCGGTGTGGACCTACGGTATACAACTTTGGGGTTGCACCAAGAAAACAAATGCCAATATTATACAATCAAAATAAAGTGCTTCGAGAAATTGTAAAAGCACCGTGGTATATTAGAAACGTCGATATCCACAGGGATCTCGGAATACCTACAATCGAAGCTGAAACGAGAAGCTTTGCGCGAAAGCATAGAAACCGACTAATCGGAAACACCAACAATACAGTCCTACAAATTTTGGATGATAGCAATTTATTGCGCCGACTACAAAGAATAAAATCTTTCGACTTGGCGATATAGGGATTAACCGCGTCTAAATTGCGGAACATGCAGGATCTTTCATTGGAGAGTAACCTGTCAAAAGTTTTCATTTCGTGATAGAAAAATTGCTTGATAAGTTATATCTTAGTTGCAGTATCTACAATTTATATCGAAGGGTGGTGTTTTTAGTCAGTAAGAATCTGACACTACTATGAACACGCGTTGTTCTCATAGTGTCTATGCAAGATTTTCACCTACCCTCGAAAAAAAAAAAAAAAACTAATCCAGTCGCAATATTTCACTTGGTTTTTCGCTAATAGCATTCATCGATTAAGCACTCATTTGAAATCAAAGCCCATAAAGTCTGCGCTTAGGTCAATGCCAAGCAATGATAATCAAATTGGATTTTATTGCCTTTGTCATGATTAATGAAAACTCCCCCCCGGATGACTGTCGAAAATAGATCACCGCCAATCCACTAATTCAAATCAAGCGTACCTACTCTCTAAATATCTGTTTGTACAAGGGAATAGGATGTCGTTCGTAACTGTCTCCAATTAAACAAATTTTATGGAGAGCTCATAAAACCCATTGAGAAAGGATTCCGGATGTTTCCGTCGATTCCCTTTTGTACCTATTAGTAGTGTCACGATTTGACAATTATATAATGTGCCTTGGCCTACATTAGCATCCTAAGCTCGCATCGTATTTCATTTCGTAATTAGGTACGTTTCTTATGATTTAATTTAATATGTTACTCCTTTCTCAGATGCCAAATCATTAGCCGGGATATAGTAGCGCTTAGGGGAAGGGATATGATAGGACGCAAAAAAAAAAACCAAACATTCATTAATCAACATCCTGCTACTCCCATTACGTCGTGTGAGCTACTTCCAGCCAATATAAGTATTTCTCGCATTTCCAGATTATTCTTCTTCCTGTTCCGAAATGTGAGAATCGGAAAAAAAATAATCTTACCCTCCCGAATCAAAGACAATTAGTTAATAAAGGGGAGAAACGAGTAAAAATAAAATCACAAGTAATCATACAGCCGAAAACCCAAGTATCATTCCGAGTGATACAAACATAAGCATTGCTCACTTCAATCCATCGATCAATACTATTGAAAGTAATTAATCAATGTCTTTTATCCCACGCCTGCCAAAAAAAAAAAAAAAATTGTGAACGAAGACATAAGGTCCCTCGAAATTATATAACTTAGTGTCGACACTAAGGGAGTATTTATGCGATTGCCATTGACTTTGACAGATAGACCGAAATCAGGACAAAAAGCTTGCAAAAAAATATATGGAGACTGTCACATGGAGTAGATAATAGAAGGATGGCACACAGTTAAGCTGTGTTAACTTTTGGTTAGGTAATCGCTTAGACATTATTAATCAACTTCTCGAGATAAATTTGACTCTGATCGAAATTCGTTTGATAAATGTTGAAAGTTGAATTGATTTTCCTCTCATTTAACCCTTTGATTAGATATATATACCTAACTCTGTGTGTGATTATTTGGAAAATGGCGACATAAAGTAATTTAAAAAAAAAATATCCCTTGGAATGGAGACTTTTGCCTAGGCATAATGAGATTTTTAACTTTCTCGTACCTATATGCTACGTTAGGAACATTTTAAATTATTGTTTTGGGGGAAGAAAATTTAGATATCACATAATAAATTTTGATAAAACGATGATAGGGGAACACAGCCAAGTTATAGATCTCTCAAGTCTATTAGTGTGGCACCCAGCGCCGGATTTACAACAAATGGTGCCCTATTTTATATTTCCTTTTAAATATTTATTATCTGGTATATATTGTCTATTGACAATGGACCTTACCAATAATCAGTTTTAATCATCAACTTAAATATTTCGACGGCCACAATAGACAATTTTAAATGAAAATATTCACCATTGTGAATGCCTGGAGACTAAAAATGATTTTATTAGTATTGCATAATGGTATAGGCGCACGAAATGACGTCAGGCTTCGCTACGTTCCACTTAATCTGGGCGTCGACTTTAAACCTTGGCGAGTTTGTTGTGCAAAGTGTTTTTATTTAGGATTTAAAAAATGTGAAGGACAGCGGTTGATTTAAAAATTTGTTGGTAGATTAGAAGTTTGTCTGCATTGCCCACTTTGAATATACAGAGTGTTTCGAAGTTCAATCTCAATACTTTGGGAAATGATTCGTGGGTATAATATAAGAAAAATATTTATACAGTTAGCGTCTATCTCCAATGTGAATATAATTTGCTAAGAATTTAACAAAAGGACTATTTTGGTGTAGTCTTGACCCAAGATAACACAAAGAGTTCAGCAGTGCATAAACTAGTGACGAAATCTCGCATATTCTTCTTTACCACCAATGGATCCCCGTAAATTTGCAAACCGTTTTCGAATTCAAATAAACTTTCTATAGATGTTCGCATTTTCTTCTTATTTTATTCCCTGACAATTCCTAGATTGACATTCGCACCTAAGCCAAGCATTTCACACGATATGTACCTACATATATGTGAGGTGTCGCTTGGAATTCTCAGATGAACTCGCCGGCCAACACAATCTTCTTCCGGGGAATTCGAAGCGAACGAAATGCGAACTGTAGCATTTTTGGAGTACAGTGATAGATGTTAAAAATGTATTCAGAAATTGCGGTAGATCTAGCACGTTGCGGCAGAAGTTACGCACATAGGCGCATAGTCGCATAGTTTATGTCTATTTATAAAAAAAAACAAACCAAACTAAAATTGCAAGCAAGGAACAGCAAACTATGTAAAAATGTATAGGTATTACTATGAATGCCTAAGATATTAATCTGTATTCAAATATTTAGAAGAATTTGGTGAAGTTTTGTTTTAACCCTTCTGTCAATTATAGCTTTTTTATACCTTCCCGTCAACCACAAGGTCTGGCCAGACCTGCATACATTTTGCATAAAAATAAAAGTGACAAAACAGAAAATATAAGAGAACTTATTTCCTTTTTAAAACCCTCGATTTTTATAACCCACGGTCCACGGATTCTTCATTCGCTCTTCTATCTGCAGTGGTACCAACGACATGACCTATGGATTACCAAACCAGAACATTCGTGTTGACTATCATGGAATTTCAAGAAGCTGTGGCCATTGCTTCTTAGAGAAAACTCGGTTCGAAAGTCGGAAAGGTCTGGCCAGCCATCGAGTAGGTACATTAAAAAAAATTGTCAAATCACATAAAATATTTTCGTTGACCCTATCCTGAACTTTCAAGAAGTTATTGGCATTATGTTTTAAATAAAACTCCCATCAAAAGTCAGAAAGGTCTGGCTAGACCTCATAGTTGACAGAAGGTTTAAGTGATGAAGAATAGTAAGAATTGGAAGGATCGTCATTTAAATTCAATTTCAATTGTTGCGTTTGTTTTGCAGTCTAAGCGATAGGACGGATTTGCTTCGTTTCCACTAAGCAATTTACCTACTCAAAACAAAAACAACAACAAAATTGTGAAAAAAAAAATCACTGAACATGATAGAGTGTGAATTAAATTTACCAGAAAGGAAAGAAGAAAATGAAATGTTTAACAACATTTGTCCGGAAAGTCAGATGCAAATATTGTAGGTACATGGTTTTTCAAAAGGGACGCTACAAAAGTAGAGCGACAGAGACAGCAAAAGACGCCGAATTTCTTGCCGCTCTTTTGACATTTCTCTTCAGTAAGGTTTGCCATTTCATGATGAAAAGATATACGAGCCAACAACGAGTCGAAATTATTAAAATTTACTACCGAAATTCGGAGTCAGTGGCCTCCACGTTAAGAGCGCTACGTCTAATTTATTGTCGTCATAATCGTCCCAGCAGATCAACAATTGAGCGTCTAGTGGATAAATTTGAATCCACAGGCACAGTACAAAATGTTCCCGTGTCAGTGAGACAAAGAAGTGCCCGTAGTGTCGAGAATATTGCCGCCGCTGAGGCTTCAGTTGAAGAAAGCCCAAATGGGTCTCTCACACGTCGTTCTCAAGCGTTGGGCATCTCTGTGACGTCGTTGTGGCGAATTTTGCGAAAAGATCTTGGCCTACATCCTTACAAAATTAAATTGACTCAAGAACTGAAGCCGCTTGACCACCAGAAGCGTCGTATGTTCGTGAATTGGGCTGATCAACAACTTGAAAATGATTCGGATTTTCATCGAAAAATCATCTTCAGCGATGAGGCTCATTTCTGGCTGAATGGCTTCGTCAATAAAGAAAATATGCGGTATTGGTCAGGCAGCAATCCACACGTACTCCATGAGTCATCATTACGGTTTGGTCTGGTTTATGGGCCGGCGGCGGCGTCATTGGGCCGTACTTCTTTCGTGATGAACAAGACCGGCACGTTACTGTGAATGGGAATCGCTACCGTTCAATGATAACCGAATATTTTTAGCCCCAATTGGATGATATGGAATTGGAGGACATGTGGTTCCAAAAGGACGGCGCCACAAGCCACACAGCGAATGTCACAATCAATTTATTGGAAACCAAGTTTGGAGAACGTGTTATATCACGAAATGGTCCAGTCGCTTGGCCGCCTCGGTCGTGCGATTTGACGCCGTTAGACTATTTCCTGTGGGGCTACGTCAAGTCTATGGTCTATGCCAACAAGCCAGCGACGATTGATGAACTTCGTACGAATATCGAACGTGAAATTGCAGCAGTAGGTATCGGCCGATTTGTGCTTGAAAACCGTCGAAAATTGGGTTCAGCGTCTGGACTTCTGCAAGCGTGCCCGTGGTGGCCATGCAAAAGAAATCGAGTTCCATACATAATGGCAACGTACTTTCACAGGAATAAAGAATTTCATTGGCTATACTGTTCTGACGGGCGAAATCAAAACACTTTGAATCACGCACCAGCTACTAGTTATTAAATTTATGTAGTGAAAAGTTCATTGGTCGTTGCGTTGGTCTACGTCGAGTCAGTAGGTAATCATGGACAATGTGGAAGCTTGGCCTTCCCATTCTTCTTCCCTCTGCACACCAACTCACTTGAGATTTTATACTCCATTGAAATGGCAATATGTATGCATATATATAACATTAGAAAAATCTGCCTTTTCACGGAGAAGCCTTTAACGATGCAAAAAATGCGTATTTGAGGTAAAATGCGTAACCTGGAAAGGTCAGCTTCTTCACTAAAACCATTTTCATCGCCTAGGTAGTAGGTAGTCGTCGAATTCGCAAATTAAAGGACAAATAGTCAGTTTACAGAGGTAGACAAAATTCAAATAAAAATAAAAACTTTGACACCCTCCAGTGCATACAAGTTATGCAAAAGGTTAGGCATACCTATGAGTTAGTACGTAGACAACACATGGATTTATGTAATATTGGTTTTGTATGCGAGTTTCTAAAACAACTTGACCGAGCAGTGCGATCAAACAAGTTTTCATTCCTGAACTAAAATTGGAGGACATGTGGTTCCAGCAGGATGGAGCCATAGCATACTGTGCGTATCACAACCGCAGGCATTTGAATGCCCAAATAAACATTTTAGAAACCTATTCATTTTTTTGCCTATTGCAATGGCGGTAGGTATGTAATAGGTAAAATGCCCAGGAAAATAGGGTCATACATTATTGTCAACATCTACAAACATTAGGTATGTATATGATATGCGCTCTTTATTCAAACTATGGATCCATCTAACGTATTTAGATATCTGCCTATAAACAAAAATGAAATTTCATCAAAAACCATTTCATAGAAGATAATAGGTACATATATTTACAAATCTAAATACCTACATAGGTAGATAGATATGAATGTAACACATTTTGATTTGCATATTTAATCTCATTCGTCGTCAAGTCATCACAAAGAATTCAACGCTTCTGTCAATGTTTCTACAGAAGGAAAGGGACGTCTAAAAGAATCGCATTCCAGAGCCTCTCCCAGGCTTTATGCTAATACAGTAAACATATTTATTCAAACACCTCCGTAATAAAATATACTCCTTGCCAACAGTTGATTACCTCCAAATGATATACATTAAGAAAAGAAAACAAAAATCACATGAGTTTCCCTTCAGTTTCATCATGAATAGTTGAAGAGTGTCTGTGTTCACCCCTCCTAACAAAATACCAATCAGTATTTGATAATATTACTACATTGGGACGATGTAGCCTTCAGGGCCCAAAACAATAATCAATATTTGTACACGTAAACATCCACTTAATGCCATAATGGAAACAATTTACAAACTTGTGTCGATCAATACCAAGGCTTCAATGCAAACCTAGCGTACAGGCGCGAAGGATACAACAAAGGATCTACACTATACACAATAACACATGTATCTCAATGTGTGCTTACGACAATGGCAAAGGTCGGTAAGTCTTCCTTTTGTTCTTCCAGAATATGGCATATGTTTAGCTGTAGGTATGGCAAGGAAGGTGGCAAGTGGAAACACACACCATCGATGTCAGTGCCTTGTCTGCACGTGCATAATGTATACGTATAAGTATACAACTTTCATTGCCTTGATGGATGAAAACTATTTTCTTTAAGGATAGACAAAATCTCTGGACATTTCCATTTTTTTTTTTTGCTTCATAACTTTTGCTTTATTGAACTACGGACATGGTTACTTGTGTATTGTAATTGTATGTATATTGTGTTCTTTGATTTTAGGGACTCTTTTGGGCCTTAGCGTGCATATGGCTGATTTATCCGGATATAAAAATGCCACACTTGAAGGGCGAAGCGTATACTGGAAACTCTTCGTACGAGTTCATCTACACGAACTATCTTCCAACGGAATTTTTCATAAGCGGCATAGTATCGGGCCTTCTGACTGTTGTGAACGTGATTTGCATATTTATAACGGCGATTATTGTGTTAAAGATTAAGGAAGTTTCGGCGCCATACACAGCCAGCCCAGATTTAAAGCGGTGAGTATCAATCTATAGATACAAATTCGTTAGAAAATATTTAGTGCTGTTTAGTTAGCTAGAAGAACCAGTGTTCCACATCTTCGACATAATGGTGGGCATACTGTATTTGAGTTGAATTTTTAGCTCAGTGCTATTATATGGATTCAAAAAATAGTCTGTAGGTATGTACTATGTTTCTCTGCTGCGGTAAAAATAGTTTTTAAAAAATTAGCACATGGTATGTTGTTATAAATATTTTTTTTATATCTTACAAAGTTTCATATCTTAACTCCTCTTAAATCCTAGTTAATTGTATCTAAACTAGCAAGACTCATCAAACTTATGAGATATGTGGCAACAGGGTGATCAGATCCATGTCCACCAAAAAGAGGACACCCTCAAAAATGTCAAATGAAGAATTAAGAACAAAAAACAATAACCAAAATAATAATATATATATTTTCAAAAGTGTTCTATACATATTTTTCGTGCATTGGTAGGTACATGCATTGAAAAAGTTATTCTTGTTTTGTTCTTACTCTGTAAATATTTTTAGGCAACAAAATTGGTCAAACAATTTATTTTCGTGTAATTGGACACCTTTGTTTCGCAAATAAAACAAGGAATCTTCGATATCGCTCCAGTTGGGAATTTTGTTTAAATCCATCAGGTAAAACAATCAAATTCATCCAGAGGCTCGGCAAATCTCTGAAGATATTTTAAGCGCCATGAATAAACCTCTAATACCTACATTTTTTCCACGCATCCATATGTTATTGCCACATGTATTTTGATTTTTGTTATTTTTTCACATTTTTCCTACTCACTTAAGGACCATTCACATGACAAGGACTAACTATAACTACCTACGAACGAACGAATATTCGCAAGTCCGTTCACATGAACACTTTTCTAGGTCGCGGCAGTTCGCGAATTTCAGCCATCAGTTTCTACCCTCAATGTCTACTTTGAGGTTAAGTTCGAACGACTGTTTTATTCGCTAGTTTGTAGAACTCGAATTAAATGATGTGGATTGCGAATAAACTTTGACAGTTCGCGCCAAGGGTGTTTTCGTTCGCACCAGAAAGTTTGGAATTCGAAATTTCATTATTTAAACTTGATAACTTGATAACTTTAGAACTTGTTTTCTTAGTACATTTTTATGGGATAATTAATTATCCTCCTCTTGGAATAATAAAATGTGAAATTTTTTGTTTATAAATGCATAAAAAGTGGTTTGTTCACATTTCATCGATTCGTTCGTTCGCTCTGATGTGAATGGTCCTTTACATCGATTGTCAAGTGTTCCACGAAAAAGTCAATTCAAAATTTGCTTTGTTCCAAAAATGTCAAAGTTTAGCGCCGGTTTAGTGCATCAGACAATTATTTCGCGAGCTAAATCAGTGCAGTGGAGACATGTTCTGGGCCGAGTAATAACCAAATTGTACGTAGTTCGTTTAAGACACAATATTGTTATACCCGACTGACATTTAGTGTGTTCCATCTATGTGAAAGTAAGAATTTAGCGTACGGAACAGGATACTGCTTTGCTAAACTGGCTCGCTAAAATTTATCTCTGTAGACATTTTTGTATGGGAGAAAAAAATTTTGCGCGAGCAGGATACTGGGCATCATTTTCATTTCCACACTACAAATTTTGCTTACATGAAAATTGCCCCAATGAAAAATGGCCCCAAACTGAAAATTAAAAATCACCCACAAATTTACATGAAAGGCAACAACAAAAGAAAATTGCGTAAAATTTTGCGAATTGGGGTGACAATTCATATTTTGGGGCCTTTTTTCATTTTCATACAACTGCAACTCCCTGCTTGGGTTTACTGTCAGATTTGGGGCCTTATTTAATTTTTTTTGGGGCCTTATTTCCATTTTGAAATTGAGGTAATTTTTCATTATGAAAAGCAGCCCCAATTTTGGGATGATTCATTCTTAGTCTGAGGCCATTTTTCATTGGGGCCAAATTTCATGTAGCCACAAATTTTAGGTCGTGTTCATTACAGAAAGATCGAGAAATGTCTGAATTAGTGTTGAAAAAAGTTTTGTTTTAGTTTTGTGGTGTCGAAAAATTCGTAAATTGAGAAATCTCAAAAAGAGGACAAATTGCATATTCTTCCAAAAAGATACCGGACATTTAATTTTTAGGTAAAAAGAGGACATGTCATCTTAAAAGAGGACGTCTGGTCAGCCTAGGCAACACAAATAAATATCACATAAATGCATGAAACAACACCAACCAAGTAAATAGGTAGATACCTACAATTTAGTCAAGATCTCAGCATGTCAAGGTGTTTTTCGAAAATAGATTAATTAGTTCATTATTTCATAAGGTTCTAAATGTAGTGTAGTACACATAATAAGCTGCTCTAGGTTAGAAAATAGCAAATTTCAATGCAGAATTTTATGAAAATTTTTAAAACCGTTTTCGAGATATAAAATATAATATTTTGTATACCCAAAAATCACCAATTTTTATTAACACAGCTATTCCGGCTTTGAATCAAATCGAGCATAAGCTGATAGGGCTCTAAGTTAAGTAAAAAGGACAAACAAACCCTATGCCTAGCTTCTCTCAACCATTCGTCTGTATATGAGTTTTTATTTTTGGGACGAATGGAAGGGATCTCCAATTCGAGCGGCTGAATTGAGAAGTTGTTTCGGGGGAGTTATATTCTCTGTCTGGTTGCGCAGTGAAAAAAAAAAACCTAATACCTTTTAGCACAAAAAATGCTATATTTTAATATTTCGAGTGTAGGGGGGCAATACTCCCATTAATACCCTGCCGTTTATACATGTTTCAAAATCGCTAGAAAATGAGCCTTCGTGTTCGTTCATTCCTAATGTATATAAAATATCTCCACGCGGACGTCCGGCCGCGTTTGGGAGAAACACAATTATTTACCACAACTCTGTAACTCGAGGCTGTGCAAAGCTGCAAAGAAGTACCTAAAAGTAGCTAGTTTACAGACTTCAACTTGGCGAGTTTTGCGTCGAGACTTGGGCCTATACCGCCATACCGGTTCAAGATCCAACTGACCCCGGAGCTCAAAGTTAATGATAATGTAATAGTAATGTAATGTAATAGAAAAATCATCTTTAGCGACGAGCCGCATTTTCGGAAGAATGGCCAAATTGCCATATAAGGGATGACGCCAGTCAACACGAGGTGGATTTGCAACCATACAAAGCTGTTTGGTGCGCATTTTAGACCGGCGGCGCGCTGTGGCGTCATTGCTCCGTGACTTTTTCATGACGTTGGTAAGGCCAATACCATCAAGGGCGAGTACTACAGAACGATGCTGCTAACATGAGGTTCCAGCAGGAGGTGGCTACGTGTCTGTCACTCAGCTGCCGGGTACTGTTATCTGATCTCTATCAGAGGTGACGTGAATTGGCCACGAAGATCGTGCGAGTTAACCTCGCTAAATTTTTTCGAAGTATTCGAACGTTCATTTTGACAGATTTTGTACTGAACTGACGTTTACCGATTTTCGGGACACAACTACGTAATCAACGTAACGTAATCCTATTTTCATTAAAAACTCTTTTTAAATATAAAAGTTGGATACTAAACGTACGGCATAATGTCCGAAAATGATTATACTGGAGTTAAGAGTCCTTGCCGCGAGCGTAGCGAGCCACATACCCCAACTTGACGCAATATAAACTTTGACATTTCGTTACAGCCAATTTTTTTTGTGGCGTTGCCTGAACTCGCAGCTTAATGCAAATAAACCGCAATCGACCGATGTCCTTAAACCCAACATAACCAATGTTATCGCTCAAATTAAGCCGGATCTATGCGGTAGATTGGACCACTCGGATCCGAGACAACGTGAGAAGCTGCGGCGGACATTTGGGCATGGTGTTATATTCCATGCAATAATATACATGGGATTCGTTAATACCTTGCACACAGCTCGTTTTATTCCATTTCAATGTCGACCAATCCTCATTGAAAACCCCTTTAGTGAATCTTCAGCAGCCTATATTCACATATCTGTGCTTTGTTCCGTTGTGTGCTTTTAGAAGGCCGTCGCAAAAATATTATAACCTGTATAGGGAGTCGCAGTATGGAAAAGTTTGGGAACCCCTGCATTATGGTGTTCATATCATGAAACATAAGTTGTAGATATTTATTTCGAACAATTGCGGGTAAATAACGTTTTCTCACTGCTTACTTCCTTACTTACCTACGTCAATATTTCGAAAAGTAACATAACGTGTTTTAAACTTATTTTTGGATCGATATTCTTGATAATTTGTTCGAAAGCTCTACCGCACTAGGCCACAAGCCCAAGCCTGTCAATTTAAATTAATTCAGTGAACTGACAAAGTGTTTTCGATTGGCAATTGTAATGTAAGCATTTTCAACTGCCTAACCCATATTGTAAACAAATTTTTAATTGTACTCTACGAGTATTCAACTTTAGACTATATATTTAAATTAGATTCGGTACTCTGCAGATGTTAAAACTTAAGAAAAATTAAGTTAAATTAAAAATTAACGATTTTAACTGATGTTCGATACGACTTAAACAAACAAAGCCATTATAGTCCAACAATCAATTTTAAGCGCTAACAAACTAATTTGAGCTTGTAGAGCTATCTGAGCATTAAAATACACCACAAGGTACAGAAAATACAGGGTGTCCGCCGGGAAGGTATACTACTTTGTTTTGACGCCATTTTGGTAAACATTAGTCTTGACAGTTCATATTTGGCAGTCGTAAGGTAGACACGTGGCAAATTTATTATGGAAACATATTCGATAAACCAACGTGTTGTAATCGTTAAAACATTTTATCAAAATCAATCATCGATTACTGTGACGATGAGAAAGTTACGTGTGACTTCGAAGAAAGAGGGTCTGTAGGTGATAGGCCCAAGCATGGACCACAACGTACGGCTGAAAACATTACTGCTGCTCAAGGAAGTGTTCAAAACAATCCATCAACCTCAATTCGACGCCGTGCGCAGGAGCTTGGTCTTCAAAGAACAGCTTTGGCGACAATTTTGCACAAGGATTTGCATTTGTTTCCATTTAAAATTCAGTTGATACAAGAGCTTCATCCACAAGACCATTTACGCCGCCGTACATATGTCAATAGGATGTTACAGCTAGCCCATGACAACCCTAATTTTCATGAAAAAATCATAATGAGTGACGAGGCACATTTTCATTTGAATGGATAAGTGAATAAACAGAATAGTCGGTTCTGGGCAATGGAAAACCCTCAAATTATTCATCAGTCACCCTTGCATCCATTAAAAGTTACAGTCTGGTGTGCAATTTGGTCAGGAGGAATCATTGGAACTTACCTTGTGTGAGAATGTAATGAAAAATGTGCTCAAAACGGCTCGCATTTGTAAGACTAACAGAGGCTGACATTTACCTAATATTGTATTCCATACATAATTGCCGACATTAAATAAAACATTTATCAATATAAGATCCATTCTCTTTCATTTAATCAAAATTTATAAACAAACAAAGTAGTATACCTTCCCGGCCCTGTAGCTACATTGAAAACAAAACGTGAATGATCACAATTTGCGGCGAATTGCTGATGTCGGAAGAGTTTTTTTTTAGAATAAACTTTTAAATTTAAAAATCTTAACAAATCCTATTTGAATTCTATAAAACTTAAAAAAAATCAATTAAATATGGCGGAATATATTCTCATCTGTAAACCACCTCAATGTCTTATTAAATAAGATAATTGAGATCATATAACAACGGTTCAGATAGGTACATATAGTGATACCCTAGAACTTTACCTTTCACACAACCACTCGCTTGAGTGAGTTTTCATTTTTGTATCTACAATTTTAAGGTCTAAATTTAAAAACTATATCAGAAGATAATTATTCTCCTAGATGTCTGTTAAACGTTTGCAAGGACAGGTACACTGAAAAACAACCTTAGGCGTACATGTTTTCTTTTGATCAGTAGTTATTAAAAGTGATATAAAACTGCAGTATGGTGACAAAATATATCAGTAGTTGATACCTATCTCAATGTTTTAATAATTTTTCCTAAAAACTCTGCTGCGTTAAGCTTGTTTATGTATAAAGCTCTCTAAGGCAATGAACTGATATTCATGTCGTTTTATTTATACCAATTTAATAAAACTCTTCGAAGAACGACCCTTTAGAAATGCATCTGATATTCTATCGATCGAATATTTTACAAACAATAAAGCATTACGACCACTTTAGTCAACCGCTATTTTACTTCAGTGACCCATTTAAAGGAATTGTATCTTTAAATTTGTTCGCAAAAGTACCAGCAATTTAAGTTCGGTCCATAAAAATTAAGGAACGTATAATAAAATGTATAAGCAATCCGAATGCCAGACTAGAGATGAAAAGAATTCAAAGTAACAAAGCCAATCGTCTGATAAGCGTTATATTCATCCGACTAGACAACGATATCGCATTATCTCTACCATTCATTACGGATTTCGTTTAAAGCGAACGAATTTAATTGCTTGCAGAGCAATGACAATGTAAAATAGTAAACCCATAATCTCCACCTCATTTCTTGTTGTGTTTATCATACAAATTGCATACGCAGGATATTTCACCCGCGATTAATGTAAAAATTCCACAATAATCCCCCTCATTTTGAAAATCCTTCCGGATTAGGTCCTTAGTATCCCTCATAAGTCTTCTGCGACGACACTCATAGCCCTGTCGCATAAAGCGATAATTTCATTTCAGCATGGTCGTGCGAACACGCTACGAGTACACGGTGGCGTATGAGTAATATTGAACATTTCAATTATTTATTCTCGTCGAAATCCCCGAAAGTAAATATCATATATAATAGTATTACATTCCATTTCATACTTATTGCATTTTGACAGTGTAAGTATACAAGGGACCCATTTATCAGAATTAGGCGATTTGAATAAGCCGCAAAAAAGAGAAAAGAAAAACAAACCTACATCGTTAGGGAAAGATATCTAGTGCTGCTGATGCTGCTACTGCAAGCGGAACATATTACATATTGCGGCCTAAGTGAAAAAGGGAGTACAAAATTTGTCATTGGTGCTAATGCCATGGCGGCGACAATTTCTCAACAGCGAGAAAATCAAATAAAAACTGAAATATTCCTGCTTCAGCACGGGTTCATAAAAGTCCTGAACGCCCACTAAAGGGATGTGTTTTTTTGGCAATCAAAAATCAAATAATTCAACTGTGTATATAGTTATTGGAAACGAGTTTTTGACAGACGCCATCGTGATTGAAATTACCTTCATTTAATTTATTATGCCAGAATCATTTAAACTCAAGGACGAAAGGAAAATAATGGCTTCCTGTAGGGGAAGCAGCACCTCCGCAATCACCACCACGTCTCAATAAAGTTGTTCATTAATCATGTTGGCTATGTAGCAACAAAAACGAACAATGGACCCAAAACCATTAACGAGTGGTGGTCTGTGGTAAGGACTTACAACAAAAACAAAGGACAAATGTATTGATTTTAATTTATGTATTTCGCGGGGGTGTAAATATTCTCAGTTTACTCTACTCATATTCGGTGTCTCTTCATGTGCACGTTCAGTTAGAGTCATGTTAAGCTTTCCACAGGTGTGTGTTTTCGGGAAACGTGCCCCAATGTAGAATATACTGCACAAAAATTCGAATATTTGGTTTTTGGCCTAGTATAGGTACAGAAGAAAATTTGAGTAATTTATTTATTTGCTCCTTATTACAGCGTGATCCGAACCGAAAAATTGGTTAAATTTAGGTTGCTATTGCTAACCACATCACAAAGGAGAGTGAGAGTACCTATCCAGTATATTTTATTGAAATATACATTATATATGTAATTAAGAATTTCCTTTGTAGTATGGTGCTTTAAAGAAGTTTTAAATTCATGGTATTTTGGGCTAGATTTGTGTGAGTTGGTAGTTATTTTTCATCAAAAACCTTTTTGCGCAGAAAGTATTTGAGGTGGACGAAGAAGCATGTTTGGTTCTTTGCGTGGTAGCTATGTCTTGTATATGCTACCCTTTAGTGGTTTTAGATGATGAGGTGAAAGGTTAAACATATTTTATGAAGAACTTTTTTTTTTGCAGGGTCGACTTAATCTTTCTTTAACATTTAGAAAGCATAAGATAGTGAGCCACATGTGCCGTTTAAATAGGCTTCGTGCTGATGTAAGCATTTCTGCTCAGGACAGGGGATTAAGAAATGTAATTTTTTCTAACTAATATCGTTGCTCAAATTGTTAAATACCCATCTAGTTGAGAGATGTCGGACTTGATCCTACCTTGGCCTTGTCCTAAGAAAAAGCCTGCCTGATGCTACTGATTCTATATAACATGTATTGGAATCCAAACTGGGGATCGCATGGATCGCCTAATTCGGAGAAAAACCTTCTCGACATTGTGTACCCGGACGCATTCTGGTATTCCTTATGGGAAGTGAAATGCGACAGTATTCTTTCGATTCGAACACCGAAGATTAACCCGTCAGATAAAAGAATGAACTAGCAGTCTAAAAATAGATCCAACCTTATCTACCATTGATATACAGAAAATTCAGTTTATATCGCACGTCAATATGTACCTACTTAAACTTAAATTTATCAAAATCTTTAAATAGGAATCCACTAACACGCTAATGTCCAGTTGCACAGTGCAGAGTTCAGAGTAACTTAAGTTTGAGTAGAGACGAACAGATAAGTGTCATTCATGCATGTCATTCACAATACTCACCTCACATGGTACAAAAAAACTTGGCACCATTTAGAAAAATGTTTGTTTTGCAATATTTAGTAATTTATTCGATTTTCCAAATAGTTTGTTGTTACTGGACAAAAAACCCCCAACTTTAGCAAAAAAAAAAATTATTTTGTGTAATTGAACTCGTAAAACGAAAAAAAAAAAAGCAAATGGATTGTCAAATCGTTGACAGCTGAATAGCTTGCCACCTGTCTCGTGTAACACTTAAGTGTGCGATATTGGGCACTTAAGTTTTATAATCAAACTAGCCATGAGCGCGGCTCCGCCCGCCGGTTTCTTTTCTTCTAAATTAAATTTAAATTTATTTGAGTTATCATATAAATGTAAGTTTGCTTATATTTTGTCCTCTTTTTTAAGCTCACAAAATGTTTTATCGCAATGCCTTTTCATAAACTATACCTACATGTTATTTATTTAGTGGGTGCAAGTATAGCTATAAACAAATTACGTCTACAGCTCACACACGAACATGCAACATATGGCTGTCAATGTGAAAAACGTGGCTATCGGAGGTCAACTCCGGCAATGGCCGAGTATTTCCGAAGTTAACCCCTATACCCCCGTTTCCCCTTCCTCCATCCGCACCCTTAATAGCCTATACTGATCCGAAGTATGTATCCGGTACAATGTTGAAATAATTTTTAAAATCGGCCCTACCACCCCTTTACCCCTCCCTTGTCTTCAACTCAGTCCTTAAGCAACCTGTACCGAAGTCCTAAGTCAATGGACTTAATAGCTTCTCAATTTAGCCGTTCGGACTTGGCATAAAATTGTAGGTCCCTTCCATTCATCCCAAAAAAAGAAACCCACACAAACAAATGGCTGCGCCTGTTGCGCCAACTATTTATTTATTTTTATATGAGGGCCTAAACACCTTGCTTGAATAGCAAACTAACAAGTCGAACCTCCGTTCATCGCCTCGACAACCCGAGTTGGAGTTCTCCAAGTGAATCCATATCCACACTAACTATCTTCTTTTTGATGACTTCTTTAACTTCTTTCTCTTTATCGATCCGCAAACATCTCCTAAAGGAGCAATGACTGCTGTTGGGAACAATCACTATTCTTCGTCTGCATATTCAATAATTAAACAGAGACTTTACTACACATTAATATCTATGTAGGTAACACTAAAAGGAATTCAATACAGACCCCATTCCGAATCCCTTTTTTTCTTAATACCTATACGTGTTTAGTTCAAATGTATATATTTGTGGGTAGTATGTTCGAACAACATATTCTAATATCGTTTCAATCTATTCAATCTATTGTAAGAAACTCCCAGGATTTTACCGTCATAATATACGAGCATCTGGACCTGCATCAGTGCTGCTGCTGATATCCCAGACGAAATGTGGTAACTTTGATGACTAAATATAATATTAATCATCCATTTCCTTGATTTATTTTATTGTGAGGGGTCGATTACTTAACTTTTTTGTTTCTCTTATTTCCTTATGCTCAAATACAAAAACTGCAAAAACAATTTTGTTTGATTGCCTTGTTTGTTCGAAGAAAATCGGAAAAGAATTTATAATGTTAATGATGCCGGATTGTTCGGCATTATTTGTGTTCAGTAAAAAAAATAATTATTTAGGACAACGTCACTTTTTCTTTCTTTGGCGATACAGGACTTAGAAATTCAATAAGGAAGTTTATAGATGTAGATTTATATGAATTACGATAATAGCTTGTATTTTTTGTTAAAGTACATTTGAGAAGAAATAAATTTTCGTTTTTCTCCAATACACTTCATAGTCCGATTGATTTTAGTGCCCTAAACACAAATCTGTAAACAAAGTTGTTCGCTCTCTTACCGTTTGGGCGTGTTACGCCCCCAAAATTCCAAAAATACCATATAAAATTCTAGTACCAACATTTCAGGCATGGAATGTCAAATTTTTCGAAAATTTGTTTATACGGGAATAATTTTGAAAAAATTTGACACTCAAATCCTAAAATGTTGGTACTATTTTATATGGTATTTTTGGTACTTTTGGAGCGTGCAGACTTGAGCTCATCGCATTAACCCTCACATGGACGGACATTTAAATTTACTTACATGGACAGTATTTACCCAGGTAGATAAACAAAATCTCACTCATTCTGTGTGAGTTTTTTCCACTAGGTTATAGTTTTTCTTTCAATATTATCCTTTTGCATTCAGTCTCTTTATTTTTTTAACTTTTTCGTTTAAGTTTGATTGTGCATATTTTCCAGATAACAGCTTTTCTTTCAAGCAGAGCGTTCCCTTTTATCGAGCAACGATATCGGTGAGGCGCTTCAAAGCAATTTCGCAATAAATCGTATTTTATTATTTTATTTGCTGCGCATATTTGTATGCCACATACAATATACTTTAGTTTACTTTTAAGCTCTACTTTTAAGCATGTGTGTGCCCATGCATTTTTGTATCAACATTTTGCATGCAAATTCAACTAATATCTACCTGGGTAGATACTGTCCATGTAAGACAAAAAAAAGACAAAACTTTAAAAAAAAGTAAGAAAGGACATTCTCACAGCACTTTTTTCAAAATTATCTTCAATAAAACAATAATTTAGTCGCTGATTCGAAACTCCATTAAAATCTAATAAGAAACCGAAGAGATGCTTAGAGATAAAAATTCAAATATCTACCCGGGTAGATACTGTCATGTGAGGGTTAAAGTCAATCGGATAAAAAAAAAGAGGAACTTTTCTTAAGCCTTAGTTCCAAATTGTTATCATCACTGACCTCAACAAAACAACTGCATTACAAATAACCAGCTCTACACACAGGACTAAACTTTTTTTTAATCTGCACAGCTTCAAACAATACACACCTTCAGAACATACAGATGACATTATACCTGCCGAAATAAGCCCGACATCGGATATTATCCTTTCGATACTGGTAAATGTCCTTAAGAGCTGGCTGTCAAGATCTGGTTCACATACCAAATATATGGAGAGAAGTCATAGTGGTGTTTATATGGATCCAAAATTTTACTAAATGTCGAGCAGACGCCAAGTAGGTGTGGCAGACCCTCGTTAATTATATTTAGCACTAGCGAACCCCCTGCACACCTCATAGTGCAAAATAAAAAAATAAGAAAATCAGTTTCAAATTTATTTAAATCATTGATAAACAGTTTCTATTGTAATTGCATAGATAGTATTCTTGTCTATCAGGACGATGCATATCAATGTCACAAATTTTACAAACTTGCTCCCATTAAGAATAGCGGCACGCACCTTTATTCTTTTTTGACCAATATTCACAGAAATACTCCTGGTCCAATGTTTAAGATTATCTGTAAATTTTAACTCAATATAGCTTCGGTGGTTTTCGAGATATAACATTTTGAATGCATTTTTTATATGGGAGGTGCCACGCCCCTATAACTCATGAAATAATATACCTACAAAGACCGAATATACTTACAAACCATGGTATTAACGTCACCTTTCATGGGAGGTTTCCAGAATCAAAATCGGTTCACGAATTACAGAGAACATTAGCGACAAACACAATACAACTTATTTTTATATATATAGATAGAAGATATGTGGATTGATAGATTTTTCTACTTTTTTGTGATAATGTTCATAAAAGAAATCCGATTTTTAAATTCGAAATTGAATAATACCTATAATACCTTCATTGGGATATTTTGACATAAAAATAATATCGCTTACCAAGAAAGTCAAAAACAAAGACATTCGCACTTTGAATATTACAAAGAATATTTATTTTATTTGCTTGCATTTAAGTTCGTTCTACCTCTCCTCCGTCTTAGAAAAAGTAATGCTAGCGATACTTTTTAGAATTATTTAAATCGCTATTTTAATCCATAACTATAGTTTTCGAAACAATTTATTAAAAAATATATGGGTGCTAAAAAAAACAATATTACAGCCTTATTTATAAACTTTATGCACTCTCTATAATAACTCTAAACGGACAAATATATATTAGATTTTTGCGTTTAGTGTATAAAGTTTATAAGTGGGGCTGTTATGTATAAACCGAAAAGGCGAAGAATTTTGATGTTGGTAGCTTAATAATTGCTCTAAAATTATTTACAGAACAATAAGTCCTTCATGAATATTTTAAAGTGCAGAATTTGAAGGTTAATAAATATTTTATTTAGACTAACGTTTTGCGGATTATGCTCAGCATTTTTGCTATTAATCTGAGGAACTCTTAATCACCGGGCGTACTCCCAGTTCTCACTCATAGATTCTCTGGGAAGGTATCTAATCTATCTAAAGGTAGTAGGTAGGTACCCAATCCATACTACTTATAAAATGCAACGTCCGTCTGTTCGTTTCTCCATAACTCGACAACTATTCGTCCGATTTTCATGGTTCTTTTTCTGATTTATAGATGTGTGGCCAACTTAGTCCGTAGGGTGGGTGAGAATTGCTCAGGAGTTAAGGGATCGCGGGGAATAAGGGGGGTCTCACGAACCGTTAGCCGTATGAAATTGAAAGTTTGTGTGTTGATAGATAAATCAAAAGAATTACATGCCTCATTCATCGTTTTTCAAAATTCGTCCCATAAGGGTTTAAGAACGTTTGCACCCTACTTTTCTATTTTGATCTTACTATGATCAACTTGCCATTATACTCATAAATCTATGTATGTCATTTCAAGGAATGCTTTTATTTGTTAGCCAATACTTCACTGAGTATTTTGATCTAAAATGCATCTTTCTGGTCCATCTAGAGAGTGAGATATAATAAATTGGAAATAGATCTTATATGGTCAAGTGCGAAAAAACGATTTCTCGATTGCAGTTGTGCTTAGGGGTAGTTTTATATTGCGTTCCCAAAATAGAATATGATTACTCGCTCGACTGGCATTCAGAATGCACATTGTACGTACATACTCATGTATGGCGTAGTTGAATTTGATGTAGGCAATGGATATGCATAAAACAAACTAAATATGTATATATGTAAATCTACTTACATATAAGAGGTTTGTGGTGCGTAAGTGATGGATACATATATCTACATATATGTATTTGAGATCTGCAGCTATGGAAAGTGTAACGCATGATCGCGTAGTATGAATAATTAGATCATATCTGTGACGAGTTTTTATTTATGTGAAATCTTATGTCCATTGACTTAGGACTTTCGGATCAGTACAGGTTACGTAAGGACTAAGTTGTCGACGGGGGACGGGTAAAGGGGTGGTAGGGACTAACTCTTGAACTCTTGAACTATTTGGCCGATTGTACCGGCTACATCCTCCGGATCAGTATAGGTTAGTTAGAGTGTGGATAGGGGAAGGGAAAACAGGGGTATAGGGGTTATCTTCAGAACTACTCGGCCATTGCCAGAGTTGACCTCCGACAGCCACGTCTTTCACATGGACAGCTTATAGCTACTTGCACCCATTAAATTAATAACATGTAGGTATAGTTTATGAAAAGGCATAGCGATCAAATATTTTGTAAGCTTAAAAAGAAGACAAAATATAAACAAGTAAAAGTGTTACCATCGGTCTGGCCGATGCTTTGATACCCTCCACTGTATGTTCTGGTACAGGTACACACATGTGTCTAATATGGGCTTTGTACGGGAGGTAATAGAACTACTTGACCGACATGGACCATTTTCAATAAAAAGATGAAGGCCATAAATATAAGTCCTCCCATAAAATTTCAGTTGCCTAAGTCGATTCGTTCGGACGCTATCGTGATTTCAACAGACAGAGAGAGACGTGGGTCTAATAATGGTTTTGTATGTAAGGTACCAGAACTACTTGACCGACATAGCCCATTTTCCATACTGGCGACGGTAAAAAGAAGTCGTTTCACAAAATTTCTTTCGCCTATGTCAATTTGTTTGGACGCTATCGTGTTTTCAACAGACAGACAGACGGACATGGCTAAATCGATTCAGAATGTGATCCTGATTCAGAATATATATACTTTATAGTGTATCCGGTGAATCCTTCTTGGCGTTACAAACGTAAAAACAAAGTGAATATACCTTCCTGTGGAGGGTATAACAAATGTGTATTTATATCTTATATGATAGCTGAAATAAATTTGAATTTCATTTAATAGAAAAGAAACCAGCGGGCGGAGCCGCGGGCGTTGCTAGTATTATATAAATAAGTCTTACAAACTCAAGTCCTTGTCATACGCTTAAGCTAGGGTTACCAGATCAAAAAATACGAAAAGAGGGAAATCGCGAGTTTGAACTTTTCGTGATTTTTAAAGTCGCACAAACCACCATTTGCTATTTTAAAACTTGAATTGCAAATTAAACACGCCGCATATTCAGGACCACCCAAAATTTTGTCCCAACATTTTCTTTTTTTATTTGTTTTTTCTTTGGGTTCTGTCATTTTTCTTTAAAAATTAAATTTTGATTTGAATTCAAAAACTGACAAAGAGACAGATAACAACTTACAGGAGAACAATCTTGTTCAAAATATTGAAAGAAAATATTTTGAAAGTTTTCAATTGAATGTTTTCTTTTATTGAAAACATTTTTTGATTGAATAAGGGGGACTGTGGTTTGTGTTAGGGGTGACAAACAACATTTTGGTATGAAAAAAAGGGGGGGGGGGGGTGTCACCCCTTAAAGGGGACGTATGGCAACCCTATCTTAAGCTACTATTACTGTCTAAGCCTTAGCTCAATCGGATGGTTAGGGTTGAGTTGTTAGCACTTATTTTCTTGTAATTTCGGGTACTTAATAGAATGACACTGCTCTATTATGTATTTGTATACAGAAACGATATTAATTATGCATTAGCAGTTTAGAATTTTAGATCGATGCAAAAGAAATATACATTTGTTAATTAAAAATGAGGAACTACTGTGTGAAATAATGAAATTATTCCTTGTTTTAATCTGCTTGTTGTCTGCTTGACACAATTCTCTCATGTTCGTTTGAGTATCTCTTTCTTTACCATGCAGGACAAGGAGTAGTGAGATTGAGTTGTTGGTGTATGATGGTATGAATGAATTCTAAATATTTCATGTTTAATCAGTGAGCAAGTTTATACTCGAACATCACCAAGGCTACTTGTATTGAGTGGAAGAAACTTCAATGGAATTTTTAATTTAGTTCATAAATTTGGACTTGATGGTTTCACATATACACATATTGTGTATGCGGAACACGCATTCTTGTGTATAAAATTCAGTAGTGTACTGCCTTTTGAGTTTAAGTTTTAATCAAATATAGTACCTAGGAACTATTTATTACCCCTTTTTTCAATTTTATTATAATGTATTAGTATATTTTTTAAGAAATAAATAAATGAATTAAGAAGATTTTTCAGGATATTTATACTCTTTGACATTCGCGAGAGGGGGGGGGGTAGTATAGTGGGCAAATCATCTTTAAGCTCCCAGTAGATATACCGCTCCCCTTTAGCCTCCTGTAGTAAACAAAAGTGCATCTATTATGACCTTCTATAAGAATCCGTTGTTATTTGGCAACGGGGAAGTTAGCATACATTCATTCATTCATTCATTTTCAATGACCCGCTTGTCCATTAAGTGGGGCGCGGGTGTAGATTGCTCAAGTGTACCCTCCATAGCTCTCGATTCTCCGCCATCGACTCCAAATCGTCAAGGGCAATCCCCATACGGGTAGAGGAGAGATTATGGACTTGATCTAACTATCTCATCTTAGGTCTACCTAGAGGACGCCTGTCTTATGGTACGGATTGCATAGCACGTCGTGGAATCCTGGTCGGGGACATGCGTTTAACATGACCAAACCACCGAAGTATTTACCGCTCCGTCCGGAGAAGTCGAGCAGCTACATTGAGTTGCTCACGTATTCTGGTATTTCTAATGCGATTTTTACGGGTCACACCAGCAATACTACGGAGAAATCTCATTTCGGCAGCTTGTATCCGCGATCTTATTCTTTCGGTCATTACCCAAACCTCATGAGTCATGACCATAGGTCAGAGTTGAAACAAACACCGAATTAAAGACTGACAACTTAGCTTTGACACCAAGTTCCTACAGGAAAACTCGGCATTGCTCCTTCCATCACTCGTGAATAAGACCCCGAGATACTTGAACTTCTCCACCTGTTTCAATGGGACTCCCCTAACAGAGTTCTGGAGACGACCATCACTTCAGATTTGTTCACGTTTACCTTCACCTCAGCTTCAACACAAACGGCTACAAACCGATCGAGTGCGCGCTGAAGTTCAGTCTGAGATGACCCAAGGATGACATAGTTATGTCAAAAATGTTGTTAATTATTCTTTTGTAATTTTCAAATTCTTCCAACTGGTTTTCAGTGTTTTGTAATCCGTTCGTCAGTTTTTCTCTGCAAACTACAAGGTTTCATTTAAAATAGACAAAACATTTTAAGATCTCATGAATATAAAATCACTAAGGTACTCAGAGTCCAAAACGCCAAAGCAATATTTTGCAAAAAAAAAAAAATTATAACAAACTGAAAAGTTAAAACGTTTTAGAGACAAAAATGTTCATTACTAATGGAACGATACACGCTTCAACAACGCATTGAAATTATTAAAATTCACTACAAAAATGGTGAAAATCTTGCAGTCACAGTTCGCAAAACTAAAGCATTTTTTGGTCGTCGTGAAGCACCTTGTCGGACCGCAATACAGAAAAAAAATTCGAGCTGTTGGGACAAGTTAGTAATGTAAAGAATAAAACCTGTGCACGTCGCTCAAGAACAACTGAGAATATTGCTGTTGTAGCCCAAAGTGTTGAAGAAAACCCAGGTTTGTCCATTCCTCGTCGTTCTTTGGAATTGGGCATTCTACAAAGGTCATTACACCGTATTCTGCATAAAGACTTGGGTCTTAAGGCTTATAAAGTTCAGTTAACACAAGAACTCAAGCCAGCCGATCGATTCAAGACCTCAAAGATAAAATTCGTGAGACTATCGAGGACATAGGGCAGCCACTTTGCGATTTGGTTATGGAAAATTGCATGAAAAGGATATGGTCCGGTAAGCGTGCTCGTGGTGGCTATTTGAATGATGTTGTTTTTCATTATTAACGGCATACCTCCCTCTTTATTATTAAATAAACATCCGATCATTTATCTCAAGAAATAACATTTTTCTTTGAATACCAAAATAACACCTCTTATTGGAAACCCTTTATTAGCACTTAGAATTTCAGAAATTTTAATCGTTTTTTTAGGCCATTATTTGAGCTCCGAATTATACATAAATTTAACTTTTCATTCACATTCTTTTCTTTTTTGTTGCTGAAGTTCATCTATTTCAGATATCAGTTCTCAGATGCAATTGGGGATTTTGGTTGGGAAGATAAAAGGCTTGTCATATCAGCAGTCAGCACCTTAATAATGTACCTACTCTACTAATGTTATGAGTAGAAAATGTCTTAAATTTTAAATCAATTTGTGTATTGGTTTGTTTTACGCAATATTAATGCGCTTCATTATCGTTCGTTTACCACTATGGGTTTATCTCTCATTTATCTCTCATCGTCTTAAATGATGATTGCCCTCAAAAGTACACACGGTTCACTGCGATCTCCATCATAACCAAGTCCCATCAAAACAGGTGAAGCACTTTAAGTACCTATATATTATTCACAAACGATGGATGGACAGGGGTCAAATTTTCCCTGTACGATTAGTCAATCTGGGTTCATTTTGATACAGTTAATTCAAAAATTAAAATTAAGTCGCGGAAATAAGATTCCTTCGTTTCATTGCTGAAATGACTCGCAAAGATTGTATAACCAACACCAGAATTATGTTGTCTACTCAAAGTCGAGCAACTTCTTATCCGGAAGCTACATTTAACGCTTCGGTGGCTTGTGACTTGCTCTTGATAGGGTCAGAATTACCTAAGGTTTTTTAAAGTCCAATAATATGTCCCCTTGATGTATTGTATAAGTTCAAAACTGAGTATTGAGTATTAGTTAAGTCCCAGTCTTTCTAAAATCGAACGCAACCCAAGATGTTCTTTGAAAAATTGTATAGACTTTTAAATATTGTTACCCAGAAACACATCAAAGTGAATAGAAATATAGCAAATGCATAAACAGGGGAAAAAAACTATGATTCATATTATGTAGTAGTAAAAACTACTATGACAATACGAACTAGATTCTCTAAAGAAAGCATTTCTCTTTATGCACCTCATATGCAATGCAATCTGCTTTAACCCCATCTGCTCTGTTTGAGACGTATTCTCCTATACATCCATGAACTAGAGCACGTATTCCTCAGAATTAAGTAGGCGTGAATCTGAATATGTCCCATACACTTAATGAACTAAGTTCAGCACAACACATAGTGAACAAATGAGCCTTCGAGCAAAATATCGTACTTCTATCTCATATAGTGCTCTTTGCCATTGTTCGCAGTTTGCCTTTAATTCTATAGGTACCATGGGAATCTGACATACCTTTATGCATATTTATTTGTTTTTCCTTTTCTATTCAAAGGTATGAAACAATTTTTTCTGATCATTGTTTATTAATCATCTTCAATTGCAGATTCTGGGAAACTGATCTGCGCACGGTACGGAAGGGTAACCGCTCAACTATACGACAAAGGAAAACCACATTTAGGGAGAAGTTATTACCGTAAGTAACGATTATTATTTTTGATACATGTATACGTTTCTCCTGTGGTGCGCAGGATATTAGTATTTCAATGTTACCATTCATCACGTCACCTATTTTATTTTCCCATATGTTGCTCCAAATGAAGAACGAATGTATGGAAGGGTTCAACGAACGATAGAAAAAGTCATCATACTTTGCAGGATTATGAATATATCTTTCATTTTGTTTTACTTTTCCAGATATGAAGGCTTGCAGGAACCACGCAGCAGACAACTGGATACAGTGTTGGAGCAAGCACTAAAGGAAGCTACAGACGATGCGACATTTAGAAAGGTCAAACGTATGAGTTATTCGAGCAATGCTGCGGGTGAAGTAAGTTATAGTGCGCTATATGCGACTGGTATTTCATTATAGTTCCTTGGTTTCACTAATAAATGATGTCAAGATAATATTTTATGTTGGTCCCTGTGTAAGTCGAGTATTTCACAGAATAATACATGGGTACAGTATTATCTATTGTGTTGTTTCATTTACAAATTTCTATATACCTAGCATCACAAGGTACTCCAAAAAATTCCGTACTGGAAAGAAAGCTTTGTAAAGCAATTGTCGGGTTACCGCGGGTCTACTGTAATCTGTGTTGCAAGATGAATATTTTCGATTGAAATGCAAAACATTGCTGTCAAAGCAAAGTATAACAAGCACATAATCAAAATAGGATGAAGAAGTATCGTCGGTATACGAGTATTCGTATACGCCTGAGAAAAGCTGATAATAATAACTCTAAATTGTTTTATTGATGATTAACTTACTTTACTCTTTAGAATGGACAAATTATATTCACCCCTATCGGGAATTCCAAGGGAATATTTTTTGTCTGTTTTTCCTCCAAATATTTTTTGTTCCCTAGAATTAAATCTACCCATCGTGAATTTCCATGGGAATTTTTTTCCCCGGGAATCAGAAAAGTACTTTCGAAAATATGTTCGAATGTTTTGACAAGAGAGAGAGTAGAAAAAAAATAAAAATAATATTTTTGATATATTTACAAGTACGCATTTTTTATTAGCGATGGAAGAGCATGAGGAAGTGGAGAGAAAGATTCACGTAGAATCTTCGCATTCGGACCTTAAACAGACCAGCACCAGATATCTATGTAGGTGCAGAGCTAGACCTTATAGAAAGCCGTCAATTTATTAGCCCCATTTAGACGGTCATTTCAGTTTCAGTTGAACTGATGTTCTACAGTGCATTTAGACATCAGTCTAGTATTCAGTTGAGCTTATAATTTACTCATGATTAGCCGAAGGTTAGAAGATTATTTCTACTAAAACTGACAACTGAACTGAAAACATATGGGAATTCCATCAGTTTCAGTCTCAGTTTCAGTAAGACGCTTGAATTTTTGCATTTAGATATCAGTTTAACTGAAAGCTTAACTGATAGCTCAACTGAAACTGAAATGATCGTCTAAATGGGGCTAAATGAGGATTTGTGATTAAGACTTAAGGTGCTGGTACACTGCATGTAGCAAGACACATTATGTATTTAGCTCTGACGTTAACAGAGAGTGCCCAAAGAGAGCTAGTACACTGCATATAGCCATTGGGACCATACACTGACGTCAGTGCTACATACGTATGTGGCTTGCTATATGCCGTGTACTAACACCTTTAAACGTGGCGGCTACCAGATTGGAGAGGAAAACGACCACGAAGTTGGATTAGGCCAATCATCTATTTCCAAAATGCTTTGCTTTTTTTCTTTGTCTAAATTCATTTGCTATATCCGAAAATTTTTCCATGTGATTTATAATAATCTGTAGCGGTTTTGTATTTATTGTGTTTGACCCTCATTATAAACTCAAAAAAATTACGGTAATGTTTCCATCGGAAATTTATTCCCGATACATAGCTATTTTTCCGAAGGAATTTTTAGTTTGATTTCGATATCATTCACGATACCTATTTTTTCCGACGGAATTTTTTTTCCTTTCGAAAATTATTTACGATACCTATTTTGTGAAAAAGGGAAACATTTTTGGGGAAATATTATTTCCGATAGGGGTGATTATGGTTTAAAAAAACGTATCTCGAAAACGCTTACGTAAGTTTTGAAGAAAGATCGCGTACCTACGAGCACTCTATTTTTACTTTTTCTTGCATTAGTATACGTAGTAAGAAAAGGTTTTTGTTTTAGTATCTACAAAATTTTGAATTCGAAATTTGAATCAATTCTGACTTTATAATAGGGGAACTCAAAGAGTGGGTTCCGAATTCTATTCGTTTGTCGGTCCGGTCAGGAGGCCTACAGCCTTATCAGTAATATACTGTATTTCATCAAAAACAGCAGTTTCCCTATATATAATACTTTATAAACACATCTCTTCGCAGTAGGAAATTTTGTCTTTTCCACAATTTATGGAATCGAATTATACGACTGCTTTTTGTACAGTATATATGTAATGAATCAGTTATAATGTCGCACTTATAAGCTCTGCAGCCTACTGGTAGGCACAATATTTTTAGCAAGTCACTATCGATTCAACTCATACAATATGTATTTGTTAGTTCAAGCGTCATATCCCATAAAGTTGATTTTGCCGCAAAGAATTCACTAAGCCAAAACACGACGGTTACATCAAGCAGGCTTTTGGCGTAAGTACTTCACTCCAAACGAGTGTGTGTAGTTGGTCTTAATCCGATTGATGACTCAGAATGGGACATTTATTCTTTCCGCCAGTTCTCAACTCATCGCTTATGTGTGACATGAATTTAAAGGACAAGGACAACACATTCATTGATCTAAAATCTTTAAAAGTGTCACACACCATCACTCGGACAAATGGGAGCTATAAATCCTGACCACTGTTTACTAGTATAGCATTGGAAATAAATTGATTTTTTTTTGTTAACCTCTAGCAGGACTTTGTGAGATTAATTTGTTTCGAAGGCTAAATGCTATTTCATTCCGAATGGGTAGGGTATTTAATAGTTTTCTACTCGTGCAATAGAGATTTTCGTTTCACATCCTGCGGTGGACTACAAAAGGACAGTCAATTAAATATATGACTATCATGGGAGTAATTCACTGAATGGCTTTAAATAGAACAACAAAGATGTGAGTGAAATATCTCAATCTGTTTAGCTTGGGGATAGATATTAAGTGGTCTACCATTAGTGAAGCAGGACCGACAAATATAAATAGATCGAAAGAAAGTTCTAAAAACCGTGTAAAATTATTTAACCAACCATTAAATTTCATGATCGAAAGGAAGTATCTACTCTCTACTATTTACTGCATATACCTATTGGAACTTTTCTTTAATTTGATTTTTTCTTAAAGGCTTTACGTATTAATAATTTTGTCCAATTTTTGTTCTTAACTTGCTAAACAGAAAATTATTTATTAATAAAATCAAACAATTTCTCTTTATATGGTTTTGATCCGTGCCTGTTTCAAGCATCACGCATGCAATTTATGCATACGAGCTCAGAGAAGAGACAACTTCATTTTTCCACAGTCAGTAGTGCTAAAGCACCATTCACATGGGAGCGAACGAACGAATTGATGAAATGCGAACAAACCATTTTTTATGCATTTATGAACAGAAAATTGCACATTTTACCACTCCAAGATGAGGATAATTAATTATTCCATCAACATTTTTTCAGAAAACAAGTTTATTAACAGTTTAAATAACGAAATTTCGAAATCCAAATTTTTGGCCGCGAACGAAAACACCCTGGCGCGAATTGTCAGTCTATTCACAATCCACGTCATTTAAATCGCGTTCCACAAAGTAGCGAATAAAAAATTCGTTCGAACTTAACCTTAATCCAAGAGGAGGATATCTTAGAATAGTAAAATGTGGAATTTTCTGTTTATAAATGCATAAAAAGTGGTTTATTCGCATTTCATCAATTCGTTCGTTCGCTCCCATGTGAATGGTCCTTAAGTAATGCGTGAGAATAAAATCGCAAATCATCACTCAAGCAATAGAGTGGAAGCAAGGCCAAGTTCGGTCGAACAACATTTCCGCAATTGCAACCAAAAAACATTTCTATTACTCATTTAAAACATGTCATATAAGATAAGTAATTAGTTTCACTAAATTGTCCCAACCAGTCGTTAATTACTTCAACGAATTACGAAATAAACAAATTATTGTCCGTTTACTACTTCCGGAAGCCATTCTATTTTATATCAACAAATAGTCGACAGTCCATCGCTATAAAAAAAATTGACTTTCAGAACGTGTCTAGGTAGATTCCTGGGTAGATATCGAGTAAATACACATGTTTGCTTTTGTGTTGCTTGCTTTTTAGTTTTTAACACCCATGTTATGTTGCGTGATTTTTGGTTTGTGTGATGTTGTCAATGTCAATGTACTATTAGGCAATTTCCTAACAATAAAAAAAATTTAAAGGAATCTTTTGCACAATTAGCATACAAACGCACAAATTGATCGACTAACTTCCACAACACCCTGAGGACCATGTCACATACACATTAACTTTGCACATTCAATAACAAAATCGCTACTAGCAACCGTTTACTTTCCCCCAATTGTTCCATCTCCATGTACCTACCTAGTCGTAGTTAATTGATATATTAAATGAACTCTTTACCATACTTGAAATTAACCTCAAATTCAATTAGCTATCTACATAATGCCTGCCCTTGTCTGCCTGTTTTATTGACCGACTTAATTAAATTCATCTCTTCTTTCTCATTATTTTAGTTGACACAGCGCTTGGCGAATGCAGCCGGCCTTAACAGTAGCTCTACTAATATCGGTGGTTCATCCGTATCTCCAGCTGACGCACTGGGTTCTGTGCGCAATTCGAAATTAAATGCCGACCTTCAGGCATTAGATAAATTGGTGTCCTCACTACTAGAACATCATCAGCTACCCGTGGGAACACCTACAAGAGCCTCCGTGAAATTGAATCGTTGGCGACCATTGTCGCGTTCAGCGAACAACCTTATGTTTGGTCGACCACCAGTACAGGGAAACGAGTTTAGTGGTGGAAATAATTTGAATCTGGGAGCGATTAATAACGCCGCCGGCGGCGGCAGCAGTGGTACTAGTGGTAATAATGGTGGTGGAATTCAACATACATCGCTGATGCCAACTATTTTGGAACAAAATCAAATTCCTGGTGGCAATTCGTGGTCATCAGATCGATCTGCTACAACAGCTGGCGTACGAAATGTTCTTAACACAATTGCAAATGCTCCGCATCGTTTCAGTCAGAGTTTGGGTTCAAATCAGGACGAGGAAAACATTAATTTAACACAAAATATCCTAGAGTAGGAACAACACTGTATACCTAGCCTCCTGTTTATGATTGTTGCAATATAGATACAATATCTAATTACAGTACACGGGGAATCTTGTTTTCACTTGTTTACCATTATACTCAATGGTATTACCACCACAGGTGATGTTTCTACTAGGGATATACAAGGATACAGTTGCAACTTATGGTGTGAGTATAAATGAAAATTATGTTGATAATACAAGGTGGGCGGTAGAAGGAGTACCTACAAGTCGAAAATTGCAATTTTTCTTGATACAGAAAAAACTTAATAAAACGTTCAATCCTCGATATTTTTTTAACTTTCTCGTTTTTAAATCAAATTGTAAATTTCTATCATTATGTCGATCTCAAAAATAGAAAATGGTCTTTTTTATAATTTGCATAATTTATAATGAAATAAGGTGACTTTACTTATTTGACCATTAACATTTTGTTCGAAAAGTGACTTAGACTAGCAAGATAAAGACTAGCAGATAAAGTCTCGGATAGCCTATTCGGAATTTATATGTCAGATAAACCTGGTTTCGGATGGTAATATCTGACAGATAAAGTCTCGGATAGTCTATCCAAGAAAATGTTGATAGAGGGGCGTGGCACCTCCCATACAAAAAACCTGGTATATCTCGAAAACCATAAAACCCTTGGGCTTTCAGCACATGGCTCGTATCGTCATCGTAGCGTTTAAAGTGGTTACACCTCCGAGTTAGAGGTCACCAACACCAACTTTGATGGGCTATATATAACGAGAAATAATTATGAGTAGACCCCCCTTACACATTTTTTTTTTTCTACGGAGCTTCAGGAATCTCCGCTTAAAGGATTTAATGTATAATCAGCTTAACTGGCGACACACTGTATAAGGAAACAACATCGACAAGTATATTGCGTCAAGGCAACTGCAATAGTAAAACGAATGCACGGTTCTGACGTCATTGCAATCTTAATAAAGAGCAATTAAAATGAATATGTGAATACGTGACTACACAAAAAATACGCTGGCTGGAATACACTTGATCTTGAATACCTTGTGAATACACGTGATTACGCATGAAATGAATACGTGTGAATACATGGGAATACGTTTGAATACACTGTGATTCACCCTGAATACGTACAGAAAAGTTCCTTGAATACACCGATTACTTGCCCCTCGGGCAAATTGCGGTTCGCGAATTTAGTGAAAGTCGTTCGCCTCAAAATAATATTAAAATCTGGCGAACAAAAATCTTGTGTGACTAGTAAGACGACTTTAGTTTATTGTGATAAATATACTGTTTTTGAGTTCTAAAATAAGTGAAAATAAGAGGAAGTAATGAAAAACCGGCCAAGTGCGAGTATCACTCGCGCACCGAAGGTTCCGTATACTTGGCCACCATGCCTCATACTTTGCATTAGGTACGGAACGGACGGTACGGCTGTAGTAAACTATAGGAATTTAAGCGTAAGAGAACACACGTATGAGTATGAGTAGAGTAGTTAGAGTATGTCTATGGATTGTAATTGGAATCAATTTGGAAATTCACACTTATTTGAAGTGACATCTATTGTTAAAATTGGCGCAACAATTTGAATTTCAACCGTTTTACGTGAAACCAACTTCCAATTTGTAAACGATTAAGGGAACAGAAACACGCATTATGAATGAGAATGGAGAAAGGAGTGTATTTTATATGGTAATTTTGTAAATATCTTGTAAAATATTAACTTTTAGGCAAAACAGTCTTCAGCACATATAACCTACGAATATGATCTACAAAATAGGAATATATGCATGCGTGTTTTTTGTTTGTAAATCAATAAATAAACAGTTTTTTGTGCAAATAAAATTTTTATTTTTTTTTCATCCGTTCGGCCAGCCATGGAGCATTAAAAACATCTTTTTGGTTTTCCGTATAGTGTGTACGTAAGCCATTACATCCCTGGCTATTTTTTTCATTGCAAAATAAAACATTTTAATACATCTAATCTAAACATTGTTTTCCTGACATTTCCACAAATGTAGGTAGGTACATATCAGAGTTTTTGATGAAATTGTTTCCATATTTTGTTTACAAAATTGGAATCGTAAACATGGCGATGGCGATTCATATGCTTGAATAGGAAATGAATACAACTTTGTCAATGCTATTGATATGCATTGCTATCGACGAACAGAACAAGGCTTAGTATTTGTATTATTATTCACCTCTTTATTTAAATAAATTAAATGATACTATACAAAGTTATATATATTATATAGGTATAAAGAGAAAAGCATAAAGAATAACGACAGTACTTGTTTAGCAAAAGTTATAAAGGACATGTCAAGGCAATAAAGCTCGAATCAAAGGAGTGCAAAAACGAACAATTGATATACATTGTGTAACATACGTAGTATGTAGAAGAGTCATTGTCGGTGTTGAGAATTTGGAAAGAAAACTTTTGGAGACTGTTGAACGATTTAGATCAGCAAGATCCTGCGGTAAATCATCGCATCGTATGAGCCATTTAATATTGATAATGGTAGACAAGAAAACATTCAACCTGACCAAAATAAAGTGAAGTTATATTTAAATCTAAAGTGATATCTAATAAAGCTGCGACAGTTGACGGCCTGGCCGCTGAGCTATATATACACAGCAGGAGGAAGACCTATAGAATAACGACTATTATAGTCTTCCGTGTCCCTAGATGATGATGATCCCATTACTAATTACTAGTGCAACTGCTCGTCTTTGTTTGCTTTCAAGTTAGAAAAGTGAATTTGTTGGGGCCAAGTTCCATATGCAAGCAATACACGAGGCCTGCTTTAAACTGTGTTTTATAAATAAAAAAGGATTTTTGGGCCAAAGTACTTCTGCAAATAAAGACCAGAGCCGAGAGAACAACTTGTGCTTATTATACAGAGAAAAGATTGGATAGGTAAATAGAATATCCAAAATTTAAATTAATTAAAGAAAAAGGGAACTCCAAGTGTACGCAGAGGCAATATAGAATTAATAGAGGTTTGAACATTTTTAAGAGGTATAAAAAGAAAATATCAGTAGATAGGACCTCAAATAACTTGGAGTGCTTCCAGCAGTTAGCTATATGGACAGGGGTACGGGTAACTCAAGGGGACTTGGTTCACTCCGAATTATAGCTACCTAAATTTTTTGTCACTAGCAATCCAAAGAGTTTGACATTGGTGCCCAGCCAATAAAAAGTAATCCGCTAATCAAAAAATCGTCCTTTGCAAAGAATAGATAAGAACAATGACAGTACCCACCATTAAGGGTTTATACAATAAACCAAAGAAAAATAGAAGAATACTCCTTTTTGTGTTGTGTTAAGTAATTTCAAAGTTCCTTAAGGAAATTGTCGACATTTCCGGCACACCGTTCTTTCATAAATCATTCGCGGACATAAAGAAACCTTAAAAACGTTACACCTCTGCCCGCAAAATGAGTAATGGCAAAATTCCATTCAAAATAATTCCTGGAAGTAACTGGTGGCGAATTTCTAGATTTCCTTAGCAACGACTTCCGGAGCACTCTCCGTTTATACATACGCCAGTTGCTTGTGAGTGAGATAATTATGTATTCACATTAAAATAATGAGACTGGGGTTGGTATGGTATACATTTTTTCGCTCATCTTTTGGAGGATTCCTTTTTCTTCGGTCGTTTGCTTCATGATTTGTGGATGTTAAATTATAATTTCAAAATATTTTAACTTTTGGGACACATTCGTACAATTGTTCAGTTGTTTTAAGAGACGAGCGCAGAGGTCCTTGGAGTGGGATACATTTTTAATCAACTTGGCTAAGGCATTATCATTGAGCGGTTTCCTAAGGGCGATTAATTTATTTTTACGGTTCTTGTGAAACATAACTTAATGAATTATTGTTAATGTTTTTAAGTGGTTGTAACTTTTTGTGTAAAAATCAGAGTGTGTCTGTAAATTAAATTATTTTAGAAATGTTTTATAAAATATGACTTTCACGCTGTTGCGTTCATCTGTTGGAATTGGAATAGGCATAGGTACCTAAAAAAAATGTTTTTCTTATGCATATATGAGTGGGTATACAAAATACAATACATATAAAAAATAATATACCTAAAATAGCATTTGGGATTCAAATTGAAATAAAATGTAAATAGAAGAATTACGGCTTTTGAGAAATATTATCATAAAATGGGTTACCAAAAAATATGTGTATTCAGTCGATTCTTCTATTATTGTTAACGATCTCATAGGTCATAGGAGATAGAATAGGTACCTAATTGATGTAGCTGACAATACTTTTAGAACTTTTTTTTTTTGTTTCACGGCAACTCCACTAGAGATCTGTCTCTCCAACTAGCTAAATGTCTGATATAATTAGACATCTGGGGCCTACGCGACAAGTAGTTGTAGGATAAGTGAATTTCGACAACTTGTTAAAAATTGTGTAACACAAGACGACAAGCCCGTGACGTGAACGCAACGATAAAAGATGACAAGTGGGAAATTATATAATTTCCCTCTTTTTGTAACAGAACACGACAAGTGTCAGGAAACACTTGGAGAACTATGGTTCAATGACACAACGCGACAAGTCTAAATTCACTTGTCCGACAAGTACAAATTAATTCTGTAACAGAACGTAAACTGATGCACTTTTTAAAAGAATTAAATTTCCCTGACTTGTCGGCATTCTTCGACAAGTGTTTAACAAAAAAAAAAAAAAAATTTTTTTAACTAAAATAAGAGAGGAAAATTATTGCCTTTTTGGTGGTTTCTGTATTATGCCCTAACAAAAGAAAATAAATGTTCAAATGAAAGGAAATACGCAGCCTGCCAAAAAGCCTAAACGTAGTTCCGCAAAATAAGAATTGTGCGTATAATAAGGGACGTATTTTGGCAAAATGATAAGAAACGCGCAATAAACGCCCCTGATATCTATCTCATACAATTTCCTTATCTCTGCACTGGGTAAATCATGCCATGCCAATTCATTTCGTATCGCATTCGCAATGGCAGGAGAGTTTGTAGGTGACGTTTTGTGTTGCGAAAAAAACTGTTAGACTGTTTGCTTTGTTGACAAATTTTAAGTGCGTAATATATTTTTTAAAGATTTATTATTTATTTTGTTTTTTTAGTTTTTTTTTGTTCCCAATTTGTTAATTAAGAAAAACCACAGAAATAAACACTGCGTACGCCACAAACCATCACCGGCATGAAAAGACGCTAAAATGAGACAAAGAATGACATTTCCAGGCGAAAAGCAATAAAAAACAAATTTCTGTCAAATTCATGTCAGGCATCCATGTCGAGGCCAACAATCGAGGGGGACCAAAAACAATAAAATCTATCAATTAGTCATCGGTTGGCTACCATAAATACAGGGTGGGCCAAAAGAATTCATCCAATGCTGTTTGGCTCTCATTTTTTTTCTAAATGAAAAACTTCGATTCTGTTTTTTGATTATTTTTATTTATTGGTTATTGGTTTTATTGGTTATTGGTTAATTGTTAAAGTTTCAAAAAAACATAATCAAAAAACAGAATCGAAGTTTTTCATTTAGAAAAAAAATGAGACCCAAACAACATAGGCCTGCCAGACGTCCCGATTTTGGCGGGACAATCCCGACATTTAAACCCTGTCCCGATTTCTGTCCCGATATACAAAATGTCCCGATTTTGTCCCGATTTTCTTTCTTTTTATTCTACTTCGTTTGAAAACGATCGGAAATAGCTAACAAATAAATTAATATAAACATGTGTTACAAATCATAACGACTATAAGCAATTGCAATTGTTGCTGTGAATGCATTCAACCATATAGAAATATGAAATAATGAGCTGTAAAGTGCTAGTCGACAGATATAATATATCATATTATAAGTATGTAGGTACTTTTAAACTCAAAAAACTGTGGCAGTCTTATTGTTTGTGGCGGCTAGTGTTTTCGATTCTAATAACGAATACTGTTTTAAAGTAGGTACATAAGTATGTTAACTAAATGAACATTAACTAGCATTTATTCGATGCTTCGCTTTTGTTGCAGAAGTACCTAATGCGCTTTACTAAGTGCTCGCTAGGATAAAAGAAAATGTTCTCCATACAAACTGAACCCACATTGGGCCCAAACAAAATTTCCAAAAATCCCTCCAATAGTGGGACTTTGTTCTTTATAAACTAAGTCCCAAATGAACTTACTCCCATTTCCCAACCTCCAAATCCAACAGTGACCCCAAGCAGGGAGGTTGCATATACCACTGTGCCTACGGAAGTTGATCTCCCATTATGCACAATTATATGAACGGGCATGCTGCCTCAATTGAGACTTAATTCATTATTTCATTGGGAATTAGTTCATATTGAACTACGAACTATCTCCCAAACATATGAACTAAATCCCACTGCATAATTGGCGGGACTTAGTTCATTTGGCTAGTGGGAGTTAGTTCCATTTGGGACTTAGTTAGTAGGGCCCACTTACTATTACTACGTACGTATAGGAGAGGTAGCGTTAAGAAAACATTTAGTTTTCCTTAGTAATGAGTGTATAAAAATGTATGTTTTTTGTATGTCCCGATTTGTCCCGATTTTCAGGCCTTAGTGTCCCGATTTTAATAAAATTTCATCTGGCAGCCCTAAAACAACATCGGATGACTTCTTTTGGCCCACCTTCACCACTGATTGTGAAGTGAAGACTGATACGTGTATCTATTTATTTTGTTACATTTCAGATGCCTTCATTTTGTATATTTTCTGGTTCTTTATAAAAATGTTCTAAGAATGTTCCTCAAAAGAATTTTCTAAAAATTAACATGTAGGGAGTTTAAGTAGAAAAAAACTTACATGTCTTTCGAGGATACTTGGAAGTTGTTCCGGTGTTTTCCTTTCTCCTTCAACTGAACGGTAAAATGCAGTTAGATTTGTTCCAAGGCGAATCGTTACTTCAAATCGAGTTTTTCCTGTCCGAGCTGTAAATAAATGAAATATTATATTTGTATGACACTAAAATCAGAGGCACGTCTAAATAGTTTTTTTTTAATTGCTCAAATACACGTAGGTAGTAGGAAGCCTCTCCCTTCACCTACACTATTATGGCGTTAGGCAATAACGCCCAAGGAAATAGAGCCCAAATCGATTTGGAAATATGTAACGCCCAAAAAAAACCCGTACAATTTGTTTTTGCAAAATGTTTCGTCATTATGGGTGTTATTTCCTTTCCAAGGTTCGTTTTTTTGACAAGCAGTACCTAAAGCCCAAAATAGTAAGTGGAAATGCATAACCAGTTGAATAAGTATAGGGGGGGGGGCATGCTGCCCCTCTGCAACCCCCTTCTGGGGTTTTCTGTTGGATTTTGGAGTATGTGAAAGTTTGTACTGCAAAAAACAGGTTCAATATATCCAATTTCGCACATACTCCAAATCTGACAGTAACCTCAAGCAGGGGGCGTATCTACCTAGACCTACGCATTAAACTCTTAATAATTGTTTTGGGCATTATTTCCATCCTGTTGTTTATTTTTGAGCGCTATGCATTTTTTTGGGCGTTATTTGCAAATCGATTTGGGTGCTATTGCCTTGGGCGTTATTGCCTAACGCCTATTATTACGTGTAGGTCCATTTAGTTACTCTGAACTGTACACAAATGAGCAAAAGGAAACGGAAAAATGCTATTTTTTTGCGTTCAACAAAAAATGTTGTCTATTACTTCTTATTTCATGAAGCTGTGCCAAACTTTTTAGTACAGCTTTATAAGTCGTGGCAAATGTAGGCATACCTTTTATGAGAATTTCGAAAGTTGGAAACTGTATCGTGAAAAAAGGTAACAAATTGTGCTGTTCTGTAATTTAGTGGGAAATGTTGTCAGTATAAAAATGCTACATGTTTGATTTTTGACAAATAATGTGCGAATTAGACGCACCTAACTAGAATAAATAGTTTTCCAAAAATGGTCTGTTTTTGTGAAATATGTTTCTTCACATATCTAGTTATTTATTGGTTTACCTCCCTTTTTTAGATCACTTTTTGTAGATCTGATATTGTATTCTATTGGTTAGAAACGAGTAATTTTTTATCCGTAGGTATAGTGAAATAAACAAAGAATAAGTGTTTGTGCGAGATAATTTCTATGCAACAATTCTAGCGCACAAAATCAATATCAATATCATTTAAATCTTCATTAGCCGTTTTTTATTATCAGCGTGATCTGATCCGGATCAGATCATGAAAATAAAACAAACTGGATCATTGAAAGATTTTATATTTAAGTTGTGGCAACAGTAGTTTTTCACATATCAAATCCAGTACCAATTAATGACAAATTTTGTATTGACACCGCCATATTGCAGCCACACGGTACAATGTGACGTCGCAACGCGATGATTTCTCTATTGCACTTGCTCATATTTGAGTTTGACATTTCGCTTGTTGTGTGGGGGTTGTTACCATATGAAAACAAATCTGCATACATTTGGCATTCAATATTTTTTTGTGGGAAACTATGTTCAAATGTTATGTTCAAATATGCATCATAATTAACCGTATTGTAGGTACTGCTAATATTTCCATTTATATTTCTGTGCTATATAGCGAAACAAAACATCTCGAAAGTCGGAATAGTAACTTATTCGAATTTGAGAAAATGCCAATTGATTTTATGTGTCGTTAATTGTGTTTCATATTTTGGTCTGGCAACATTACTGTGTGGCTATAATTTACAGGGGCACCAACATTTAGTGAATGAAATAAAGAACGCCACGAAACAACAACGGGAAATAGTTGAATTAATTTTTAGATCATATTTCGTGATCTCGATGAAAAGCAGGATCACATGTTGTTGTTGTAAGTGCATGTAAATCGATGATCTATATGGATCATAGCTGATAATAAAAAACGGCTATTATTATTATTTATTATGCTATTAGTAACTTCATTTTTGTTTGCATTAGTTCGATCTACAATTATTTTTATTTGATAACATGGTACAATCGGTTCTCTTACAAATTTTCGTAGCTGATTTATAAATTAACGAACTTATTCTCTTTAATACATAGCACTCATTCCATTTAGCAAAATTGAATCCCTCTTGATAATACCATATTCTTTCTCCAATATATAAATCAAAATAGTTTCTCTTAATTCTTTCAAAACTTTTCAACTTATTCTGCTTAGGTACACTTATTCAAAACAATTGGAGCTTTTACACTTCCAGTATATCTTAAATTATCTTAAAGTAAATAAGAAATTATTGTTATAGGATTGTAACAAAAAACTAAACTTGCGGGAGTGCTACCTGTTGCCGTTTGCGGTGTATTACGGTATTTAAATAAAATATTTAATAAAATCTATTCTATACTCAGTTTTGGATTTCTGCATTTTTTTAACTTTCTTTGATATCCAAAGCTTTGCGGATGGTAAACAGGTGATGAGCTATACTGAATTCCATTTACCTCTAGAAACTGCTTAAACTCAGCACACGAAAATTGAGGCCCGTTATCAGACACCAACGTCTTTGGGAAACCAAACACCGACAAAAATATTTTAAATTTTAGAATGACTACTAAGGCTGTAGTTTTGTTCAAAATAAATGCATCTATCCACTTACTATAGTCATCTACAACTATCAAAAAGTCTTTTCCTTCGTAATTAAACAAATCCACATGAACACTTTCGAAAGGAAAAGCAGTTTGAGGCCATGTGGATGTGGTATTGGCGGACAATAATTGGTATGTCTTTGTAAGGTGTTACATGTCAAGCACCTATTTACATAACATTCGTTGTCCCTGTCTATATTAGACCACAATATACACAGGATCGTGCCAGCATTTTCATTCGAGTCATACCGACGTGTTGTTCATGCAACAGATTTAAACCAGACTCTCTGAATTTTTAAGGCACAATTATTCGATTGGCGTAATATAGACACTAGACAGTCACTGTCCACTTCGAGTGAATGTCGAATGCGATAAAATGGAACTACATTTTGATCTTTGCTTGATTCTGGCCAACCGGGATTAATTTTAAGTTATTTTAATCTCGGCATTTTTGTCCAATCTTATGTAAACCTGGCACAAAAGAGAAGTAGCTACCATTAATCTATACAAAGCGACAGCAAAACCCATAAGAGCATTAAGTCAACCTTCAGCCACTGGCAGAGCACGGACCAACATAGACATTCTTATCATTTGCATTAATAAAAAACTGAAGCCTGCGTAACAGTGGACAAAAAATCAATAACACCTACCCCAAAAAAATCCATAGTTTTTTTTTCCAAGTCGTTCTAATCCACCAAAGACCCAAAGACTTTTTTTTAATTACCGCGCTTTGCGACCAAAGGATACAGATAGTAAATTTTGTGTGCAGCCACAAACTATGGCAACAATTTGCATAAATCACATTAACGCAAATTAAATTCCACAGTTCTACTAATTATTTGGTCGATCATGGTGGTTTTAACCATATTGTGTGCTTACACAAAATATATACCGCCGGTTATTGTGCTGATGGCGTTTTCGAATTTTCTGGTTAAAAGGATGTATCGATTTTTCCTCGTCCACACGCTAGAAACATTTTTTTTTATCAGTAAATAAATAAAAATAACATTCAATTAAAAGTAATTGTTTATCATCAAAACGAGAAAATGCCAATTAATGAGATGGTAACTATGCCACCAATACACTTACGAATGAGGTGCCTACAACGTTAATTCCATTGTACAGAATAAAATAAAGATTTAATTTCATAAAATAAATTAATACAATTAACGCAATTATTTTACAATGTGAATGTGTCTGACATTTAATTTGTCATATTAGTTCTTGCAATTGGAGTTAAATTATAATGATGATTTGCGCAAATTACATTATCAGTATAGCAACTGAGTCATAAATAGGTATTATCGTATTATAGTAGATAATTATACGCGTCGATATCGTTTTAAATAAATTTAATTTTTTGTGAGAGATCTAATTGTCAGAACCGACGTAGACAATCACAATGGCTCTTAGTACCTCAACGTTTTTGCTATCGATTGGGTGTCCTTTCATGTTTACAGCGTAGCTAATACACACCAAGCCGAAAACCGAGTTTTCGTCAAAAAAGTTTAGAAAATCGTAGCTGCATTCACACCGAACACCAACTCGTTTTCGTTTGACGTTTCAATTAGCTGTGAAACTAGCTATGAAATGTTTGTGGCGACTAGACTTTTATTTTAGTTACTAAACTTCGCTCGTATTGACATAATATAAAAAAAAAATTATTTAAGCTACTTGATAATCGTTAACTTATGGTTAAATGCATAAAATAAATTAACATAAGCAACCATCAAAATCGAGTCTGAAAATACCATTTAGTTGTGGCAGGTACCTAGTTTGCTCTTTATGGTGCAATGCAAAGATAACACCAAAACTCTCACTCTCACTCAGTCTCTCACATCCTGTCCAGGGCTGACTTCGAAGATTTTGAAAAAGTCGCAAAAAAAAGGGGATTTGCGTACAAAAAGGGGCAATACTAATATACCCACAAATGGAACAAAAAAAAAAACGCAAAATGAGTGAGTTAACTAAAGTTAAGTGGCTTCGCATATTTTTATCTCGTTCTATCTTATTGCTCCTTTGAACATGGTTATAGCTAAATTTTTAATGCCTAAACTTATGACAATATCTAGGACATAAATAGCTGATAGCTGATACCTCTGGCTGATAGAAAAAGGACGCATTCAGATGCCAATTAATTGTGAAGTAGTTTCGTAAAGTATTTATTACGTCACAGTTCGTATTTCAAACAAAAATGTGTTTTTTTTTTCAAAATGGGAAAAACTATCAACGAAATACAGAAATATGGACAATTTTGGAAAAGTGGTCTCATTGGGGATAGGAAGAAAAAAAGGGGAAAATGCAACTTTAGTCGCATAATTCAGCCCTGATCCTGTCAGCAGTTTTGCTGAGCTCGCTGAATGTTGCAAAAGGTGTGCCTGGGCCTGCTTCAACAACCCAACGATTGTACTCGTTTTCGTGGCGTATTCATGGAAAACGACCTCAAACAACTCGTTTTGAAAACTGCAATGTGTATGGGAAAACTTCTGTTGTCGAGGAAGTTTTCGACTGTTTTCGCGAAAACCCAGTTGCTTGGCTTGGTGAGAATAGGGTAGATATAATACCCTATTCACACCAGATATAATACCCTATTCACACCAAGCCGAAAACAGTCGAAAACTTCATAGAGTTTGTATGTTGATAGATAAGTCGAAATTATTACATGCCTCATTCATCGTTTTTCAAAATTCGTCCTATAGGTAAGGGTTGAAAAACTTTTCAAACAGACTTTTCTATTTCGACCTTACTACGCTAAACTTGCCATTATACTCATAAATCTATGTATGTCAATTCAAGATATATGCTTTTAATTGTTAGGCAATATTTTACCGAGTATTTTGAGCTAAAATTCGTCTTTCTGGTCCATCCAGAGGGTGAGATATAATAAATTGAATTTAGATCTTATATGGCCAAGTGCGAAAAAAATTGCTTTATCGATTGCAGTTGTTGTGCTTAGGGGTAGTTTTATATTTCGTTCTAAAAATAGAATGATTACTCGCATGACGATCATTCAGAATGCAGCATAATTGTAAATGCTCATGAAATGCGTAGTTGAATTAGATGTAGGGAATGGATAGCATAAAACAAACTACGTAGCTATAAGGAGTTTGTGATGCGTAAGTAATAATGGAAAATGGCCATGCAGTAGCCTACACGATCGGTCCAATTTTTAAGCACATTATCGATTGTGTGCAGCTGTATTTCACCAATGGCTTCACGAATATTGTCCTTTAAAGCGTCAATTGTCTCTGGCATGTCGGCGTAACACTTATCTTTTACGGCACCCCACAAATAATAGTCCAACGGTGTCAAATCGCAGCTCCGCGGTGGCCAAACGACATCAGCTCGGCGACTGATAATGCTATCTTCGAAAACAGGGCGCAAAACATCGAGTGTAGCTTCGGCTGTGTGGCACGTAGCGCCGTCCTGTTGAAACCAAATGTTGCCAATATCCTCCTCTTCAATTTTTGTGAACAAAAATTTGTTCAACATGGCCCGATAACGATCGCCATTGACTGTAACGGCCACTCCTTGCTCATTTTCAAAGAAAAATGGCTCAATTATGCCTTCACGCACACTTTCTGCCACAGCAGCAATTTTCTCGGGTGTACGACTGTTTTTGGCTTTTCACGTTTTGGTTTATCGATGAGGATGCCAGTTTCTTTCACTTTTTCCACAAGGTAACGAACATACGGAGCTGACGGTGCTCCTCTTCTTCCAAAATCCATACGCAATTTTCGCACACATTCTGCAACATTAGCTACCATGATTTTCAAAGTAATGTCGCAATATTTCCCAGCGTTGTTCAAGCGTATACACAACCATATTCCTTCAGCGGAAGGATAAAACTAATTATCTGTCAAATCAGACATGAGCTAAGTGTTACCATTCGCGAAATAATCACTAGTTGAAAAAAAACGTTAGATGGCGGACCCTTTATTTGAGATCTGCAGCTATGAAAAGTGTAACGATATGATCGCGTAGTAAAATTAATCAAATCATACCTGTGACGAATTTTCATTTATGTGAAGTATTATGTCCATTGACTTAGGACTTTGAAATTTTGCATGCTGGTGAATTTCTAATCACAATATGTACAATAAAACAATAGCAAACGCAAAAAATACAATTAACCTATTTTAAATGTTTATCCCGTAAGGGTGTTATTGTATGTAAGCCATATTGTATTAGTTTCTTAAACTATTGGTAGGTACGATGTATTTCATTTTCCTCATTTAAAGATTTGGTGCCCATTTAGGTTTTAGTGTAGTGGCAGAGGAGTGAAAATAAAAGGGGGTGGTAAAGGGTAGCTCTCGAACTACTAGGTCGGCTGTAAAAAATTATTTTATCGTTGTCATGGTGACGCCGTTCGGATCAGTACAGATTACATAAGGAATAAGTTGTGGAAGAAGAAACGGAGGTGTAGGGGTTATCTTTCGAGCTACTCGGCTATTGCCGGAGTTTACCTCCGACAGCCAGGTTTTTCACATGGACAGCTATATGTTGCATGGGCGCGTGTGAGCTGGAGTGGTCGTACACATTCTCTCGCCAGACACAGCAGTGAACGGTTGTGCGCGGAAAATTTTAAAGTAATAAAAAGTCATTTTGCGTACCTGATCATACTGACAAAGTAAAAGTTTTCTTCAAAATATTACCTGTCAATGTGATTAAGTGACCCAATAAAAAAAAAAAAGGGATCATAAATACCGCAAACAAAGGAAAATGCCAGGTAGACCACTGACACCCGAGTCAGCCCTCGCTGCCCTTGAATCACTTTTAAAGAGAATTAAGGACGACTTGGGACCTACCTATGGAGCAAGAGTGCGACAAATGCTAGAACAATTCTCGGAAGAAGTTCCGAGAACTGTAGAAGAAGAAGAAGAAGAGCCAGAGGACGAAGCCGATGTTTTCATGGATTCTGAGGAAAGCCAAGGATCTACCACTGAAACATCAGAAGACGAAGAGGACATCAACTCACCACCAGACAACGGCGAAATAAATCTTGCCAGCAACACCGAGGATGATGTCTCCGACAATTCAAGCCGTAGTTCGTCGCCCCTTCCTGGACAAAAGCGGGCCAGAAAGTCAACCAACTCATCGACCAAGAAGTCGAAAAGGGATCAGCAGGTTAAAGAGATATCCGCTGTAGCACCAGTATCAGAAGTCCAGCAACCGACACCAGTACCGGCACCGTCAATACACCAAACGACAACAATTACACCAGCAAGTAATCTGATATCATCAACACCACAAGCACAAACATCAACAGTGGCGCAGAAGAAGAAAAATGGAATGCCACCAATCATCTGCTTTTCCGGTAACATCGCCGAAATCAGCAGATATGCCAAAGGACAAAAAATAGACTATACCCTCAAGAATGTCAACACAACTAAGACGGTCATAAATGCTGCTAATCGGGAAGGTTTTGATGCCATCAAGAACTTCCTCAAGACAAGGAAAATACAGCACCACTCATTTACACCACGAGAAGACCGACGGACGTTATTGATGCTCAAAGGGATCCACTTCTCTTACAGCACTGGTGAAATTGAGGAGGAGCTCAAAGCCGAAGGAGTACCTGTTATAAAGGTTTCGGTCTTCAAATCGTCGAAAGCAAAAGGCAAGGCGTTTAACTGCTTCGTTGTAGAAGTCAACAAAGCATTTGACGTCACCGAAGTCTGTAGGAAGACACTCCTGCTAAATCAACGGGTGCACTGGGAACGCCTCAAGAACAACGACATTGTGCAGTGCAAGAATTGTCAGCGATTCGGACACGTCGCCACTAATTGCGGCATGGCATACGTTTGTGTCAAATGCAAGCTCAATCACCAACCAGGAGAATGCAAGCGAAAGGAGTCATCGGACACCGAGGTCTATTGCGCAAACTGCAAATCCACAGGTCATCCAGCGAGCTACAAGGGATGTCCGCAGTACAAACTTAAGCTGGCTGAAAAAGAGAAGCAGGTCACACTGAAGAAAGCGCAAAAGGAATTCGCAGCAAAATCTGCTTGCACATTGACAAAACCAGCCGTCAGTTTCGCCTCAATAGCCAGGATGGGCTTAACCCAAGTTCAACCACTGCTGAACCAACCAAAAACACCATCTAAGCTACCACAACCACCAACTATGAAGAAGCAACATCCTATTCGGAAGAACCAACCCAAGACCGGAAATGTGAACCTCGGGGAAGAAGTCCATCGAGTATTTGGTGCCGATCTATCCGCCATCATGAAGAAGGCTCGTAATGCCGTCCCTCCCAATTACTCCAGCATGAGTGAAGAGAATAAATCCGTGGCATTGGCCACTTTTATTTTCCAACTATGCAGTACATAAGGAAACTGCGTGTAATTGCATATAACGTTAATTCGTTATACAGCCTCAACAAAAGAACGGCTTTCCACCTCTTCATGAAGTCCAACAACCCAGATATTGCACTTATAAGTGAAACGATGCTGACCAGCCGGAACAAGATGGATCTTAAAGACTACCATTTCTTCAAGACTGATAAAGTGGAAGGCAAACGAGGAACAGGCATTTTCGTAAAAAAGACCATCAACAAGGAAAGGATCACACAATTTCCCATTCGTGGACTTACCTCATTCGAAGCTACTGGAATAGTCATCCGAATGAATCCATCCGAAACTCTGGCGGTCATCAGCATTTACAACAAGTGCAACGCTAACACTCCGAATATCCAACACGATCTGCAAATCTTGAGCGGACTCCTAACCCAACACACATTCGGGATGATCGGCGGAGACTTCAACGCAAGGCACCAAATGTGGGGAGATACGGTTGATAGCACCGAAGGCGTAGCAATTGTCAACTGGATGGAAGACAATTATGACAACCACTCCCTCGTTGTTGTATCCCAACCAAGACCGAACTTCCCCAGAACCCCATCTTTCCTGGACTTCTTCATGGTGACCTCTAACCTGGTAAACATCCTCCCAGAGATACAGAACTACGAGTGCAAAACTCTTACCAGCGACTCTGACCATGAAGCAGTGCAGCTGATTATTAGGCTTCATCAACCGATCTTTACGAACGAGCAACCAGGAGGTGACTATATAAACTTCAAGGAATTGGATATAGAGCTATTTCATAGAGAAGTCGAAAATAATATCACCCTACCCCCAGCGACAAGAAATCTCTCCAATGATGAGATAGACACAGCCGTTGAAGACCTTCAGAGTGCAGTAAACCGAGCACTCGATATGCAAAAGAGGCCTAAGACGTCGAAGGACAGATACAGCCACCTTCCAGTCTACATCCAGAACCTTTACCACCACAGACAACGCTTAAGGAAACGACTTCAAAGAATACGCAACCGGGAATGGAACACGGTCAACAGTGACTATCAGACCGTTCTGAGTGAACTAAACTGCACTAACATCATGTTCAAGAATGCAGTACAGCACTACAACGATGTTCAGATGCAAAAGAGGTTGCAAGACATTAAGCCCGGCCCCGATACCTTTAAAAAAATTAACCGAATCATCGGAAAAGGTCTAAAAATGCCAGATACACTAGGCACCAATCCTGGAACCGCCACCACCCTTGATGAGAAGGCAGAAGCGTTAGCTATATTCTTCGAAGGCAACTTCAACCCATCGCCTCCTAACGATCCTGTATTCCTCTCAGAAGTCCATGCAACAGTCAGAAGCATCGAAGAATCGACGACAGCAACTACTGCGTTCACTGACACAAATCTAGCCGACAACCCCGTGGATGATGACACCTTATCAACACCAGAGGAAATCGCTGAAATAATTCAGAACAGTCACTCTAAGAAGTCAACTGGACCGGACAAAATATCCAACTTCGTCCTGAAAAAGCTGCCGCAGTCAATAATGATCCTGCTAGCTATAGTGATGAACAACTGCATCAACAACTGCTACTTTCCTAGGAAATGGAAGACCGCTAAAATAATAGCCATTCCGAAGAAAGGCGACCCCAACAACGTCAGAGGATATAGGCCTATATCGCTACTTTGTAGTGTGAGCAAAATACTCGAGGAACTCATCCTGCGGAGAGTGAAAGATGTGTGTAACCAACTCAACATCATACCGGACATACAATTTGGATTTCGGGAAAAACATTCTACGTTGCACCCATTAATGAAGTTCCACCATGATGTCACGAAGGCTCTCAACAACCACCAAGTCACAGTCGCATGCTTTCTAGATGTGGAGAAGGCATTCGATTCGGTGTGGATTCAAGGACTTATTCATAAACTTAAACAGCTAAGTTTTCCTTTACCACTTATTAAAATAATTTTTAGCTTTCTTCACTCCAGGTCCTTTTTTGTACAAATAGAAGACAGCCATTCCCAAACAAAAAGCATCCGAGCCGGTGTAGCCCAAGGGTCAAAATTGGGTCCACTACTTTTCAACATCTTCACATCCGACCAGCCTCGGCTCGAGAACACAACCAATAGCTGCCTGTTCGCCGACGACTCCGCCACATATAGCAGCTCAATGTCCCCCGCCATAGCAGCACGAAGAGTTGAAGTCCATGTCAGCAAACTTTTCGAATACTACCAAAAATGGGGCATACGAATCAACACTGCCAAATCAGAACTAATCTGCATCAGAAGACCAATTAGAGGAAGAAGTAGAGGTAGATCAGCCACCATGTCGTAATGTAACGCTGAGACTACCTGATGGATCAGCGCTGTCAACCACAAACGACATTAAATATCTTGGAGTCAACTTTAACGAGCGATTCAAATTCAACCCACACCTGAACACTGTTCTCAGGAAGGCTGCATTCGCGTTTCATCGAGTCTACCCGCTGATGAAGAAGCAGAACGGACTGAGTAAAAAAACCAAACTGCTGCTCTACAAACAGCTTATAAGACCGGTAGTAACATACGGTTTTCCCATTTGGTACAGTATTTCCAAGACGTACATGAAGAAGCTGGCCATTTTTGAGAGAAAACTCTTAAGGATCTGCACAGGACTACACTATGATCCAATTCGAAAGAAAAACGTCAGAAGTTCAAGACTCTACGAAGAAGCCAGCATCACCCCCCTGGAAAAGTACATGGTCACACTTTTCCAGAGAATACTCGGGAATGCATCCAACCATCCAAACCCTCTAGTCCGAAGGATTGCGGAAACCCAACACATCTCAGAGCATCGCTACCTCCATGTATTGGCTCTACTAAACGAGGACCTATTCCCAAGAGACACCGACAGGGCAACTATACCCTTCTACGATTTGACCGAGACATCCCACTATCGAGGATAATACCAAGATGAACAACCCTCTCTACCACCACAAGGACATCGACACCCGGATTTGAACACCCTGAGGTCAACCCTGACAACGATGCATACTACGAGTATGAATCTGAGAAAACAATTACAATTTATTTATGTAAATCTAATTATTTAAAAAAAAAATCATTGTAAACCGTTGGGCCCCTGTTGTTGAGCCAACACACAAAATATTAATTATTCATCAGCACTTGTAAACTAGCCTTAAGTCAAATTGTATATATAAAAGTTCAATAAAAAAAATAATGTAATGTAATGAGCTGGAGTGGTTATTTGTTTATACTTGCTCCCACTAAAAAAAAATAACGTGTATATTTTACACAAAAACATTGTGTTAACTTTGTTTTTTTTTTTAGTTTTGTACCGTATCTTCGAGCTTAATTCTAATTAAATGTTTCACTTCATATCAAGGCGACACGGGTTGGGTTCTATATGCCGCTTTTTATAATCCCGCTTTTTTAAAATCCCGCTTTTTTAAAATACCGCCTTTTTAAAATCCCGCCTCTTATAATCCCGTTTCTTTTTTAAAATAAAGCAACTAGGTACTTTTGATTGTAAAAGCGGGATAATAAGAAAATTAAAAAAATAAGCAGTGAGCGTTTTTTGAAGTGCAGTTTATTTTAACATTTATCATTTTTAGAGAAGGTAACAAAATAAGAAATAAATAATATCAAAATTTCAGAAAATTCTTTATCAAGAGCTTGAATATGATTAGAAGAAAATAATTGATTATCTTTTATTCCCCTAATAAGAAATAATACTTTAATATCTAATGAATCATCATTAAAATAGTCAATAGTTCTGCGTGCGCACTCAATCCAATACTACACAATATAAATTGGCGCAAACTCCAATTATTGTTACAGAAGTAAATGATAAGGGTAAAACCGTTAGCAAGAGGTAGGTTTTTATGTGCATTATATACTACTATTTATGCGTAAAAAATGTGGCTTACAGTAAAAACTAAAAACATTCGAATGCATTTTCTTTTTGGTCGAGTATTTTTAATATTTTTAAATATTAAATATTATATTTAAATATTTAAATATTTTTTGAACAAGCGGGATTTTAAAAAAGCAGTATTTTAGTAGACGGGATTAAATACAAAATATGTAAAAAGGTAGAGTAGGAAAACTCAAAAATGTAGGTACACAACTTTTTGACAGCGAAACTACACAAGTGTCAATTTATGACCATATCCATTATCATTAATGGATGCATTGAACATCATCATCGTTGCATCATTTTAAAGTGGATCATATTATAAAAGACTTGGATGAATGTGCCAGTTTACCATAATAAAAAATGTTCGACAAAAAAGATCTTGATGACAGACTCTGTCAAATGCACTACAGCGCCATTCAAGTAAGTATTAAGTTTGTACGTACCTTACGCTTACCTATACCAAAGAACATTGATATGTCCTTTTTAACCAGAGAATTTAATTAAATTTGTGCCTTACCTGCCACTCGTCCACTGCTAATGCTGCTGCTACTCCCCGGCCCGCTTATCGTATAATCAAACGAACTTTGAAAATCGCATTCCTTGTGGCAATCATTTGAACTGTTTCCTGTACAACCTGTAAAGAAAAAAAGTATTAAAGACCCAACAATACCGTCATTTCCATAAAATCGATTTTCTGTTTAAAATGCGAGCCTGCGTGTATCTATGAAGGTGTGCGATATTTTTTTCTTGGCAGAATTTACAAGTGCAAATGTTTTCACGCTCAATTTGCTTTGGAGCACTCGGTGCGTGCATTCGCATTGTGGTGTACGAAGTTTTTTTTATAGGAAAGTTCCTACCAACGACGAGGACGACCCATTTTCAAAGAAAAACAGAATCTGGTTTAATTCTATACAGGCAAATATTAGCATACAACTTCCTTCCTTCCGTTCACCTCCCATAACTTGGCATAGCTAATTTTGTGCGACCCTTGAACCCGAAAGCGTTATTTCATATTTGATCGCCCCATATGTATGTACAGCGAAGGACTTGCTAGTTTATCCTTATACACCAATGCTAGAATTGTATAGCAAACAATATACCATCTGACTAGCCTTGGAAAATGTAAAATGACGTAGTTGTAAAATGTTATGGAAATCAGCATGCTCATAGCTCAAGTGTGTATCGTGTCCCTGCTATATACAGCCCACACCACAATGATGATGAGGGTATCACGAGAAATGCATGTATATTGATTCTGCACTTCTAAACAACATTTGATCTCGATTCTAGAAACTTGACTTTGCTCGACAACGACTGCCATCGCGAAAAGTAGGTAGCACAAGCACATGCCGAAGGACCATGGAAAGGAAATTCAAATCGATTGCCTTGGGACATGGTAAACAAAACCTTAAAATTACTTTACAAGTGGTGCAATTGTAATTTCAATTTTTGTCCCGAGATGACAGCAGCAGCAGTTCCATTTTCTTCCAACGACGACTACTGGGAGCCATTCCTCAAGTAAACTGTATCCGAATGGTATCGAAAACAGTAGGAGATGCTGCGCACAGTGGTTGGCAAGAAATTTGTCGACAGGACTTTTCTGCGGTGGAGAATTTTTTTTTCTTGTTTATTGTATAGAGAAGCAGTTGAAAGGCAGACAGTATTGTGTTCTTTCTCTTGAAAGGAGTTTAAAGGGCTTATAGGTGGTTTGCTTGGTACTTCATTGAAGTATGTGTGCAATTGTTGGTAATATCCACTGACTAGTGATGTATATAAGCCTGTTTATGATTTGAGAGGGCATCAGGAGGATGTGCAAGTGCAAGGAAGTAGTTCTAGGTGAGTCCCAAGTTTTCTGCTATTGATGTTGTACACATGAGTAAAACGAATAGTATTAACGTTTCCCCGCAACCACTATAAAGAAAAGGATACAAAGACTTGTTGACGAACTATAGTGAACAGCACAAAACGCAACAGAATTCAGATATCCCTCAAAGCTAAAATGGTGGAAAATTGCAGAGGTGTAACCATGACACTGAACTTACAATTTTCTGTGGAATGGAAGAAACCCACAATTGCAAGCTAGTTAAAAACGGCAGAATTGAGAAATTCTTACAAAACAATTATTATACACTTGTGTACCTACCTACATAACTATCAGACGTTCATAATAAATCTCCACTGTTTTAGCTCGCGACAGAATTGCCTGGTGCATTAAATCGGCTGAAATTTTGACATTTCCGAAACGAAACAAATTAGGAATTGACTATTTTGTGATTATATTGTCAGTGACCAGTGTGTAGGAATAAAGTAGAAAACTCGACTTGTGTAAAGTAGTCTCCTGGACAGCTAGTTGTGGTCTAAGCGTCAGCCTGACGAAAACAGAGTTAGTCTACAGACGATCCCCTTGCTCATTACTACTGATATCCCTAGTATCCAGCGAAATAAGATCTAAAGCGGTGAAAGATTGTCGCGTATCTCTTAACGAGATAGCTGGGCAGTACAACCTCACCCTCTGTTGGGTTCCTATATAGCCATCACTGTGACATCCTAGGGAATTGTGCAGCAGACCTGCAGACGAACTAGTAAGGCTAGGGTCCTTTGGCGTGGATAGTATAAGTCTGCACAACGTGTATGCACCGCTTTCCTACGCTAGACACAGCAAGCAGAGGAAGATTCAAATGGAAACATCTATAATACAGAGGTATACTGTAGATGTAGAACATCTAGGATACAGTGGTAGTCGGTCGATTGAGCTGACACATAATAATATAAGATGGGCCGCCTGTATTTCAATGCAGCTTAAAGCTTAAAGGTAGATAGACAGCACGCTCCAGTCCACATCATTTAGACTTCTGATGAATTCGGTCTTTATTCCAATTTAATTCCAATGAGCTCGTCTCATCTCCTTTAGTATAGGTCAATTTCCAATAAAATGAAAAATGTCTTCTTTTGTTCGAAGGTTAAATAAGCTGCAAATTTCTTTTCTCCCCTTATTATGTGGTCCAAAATTCAATCATTTTTCGTAGCTAGATCGTGGTTGAGTACCTGATATAAGTAGGCACAAAACAACTGGTCTCACATTTTTGCACTTTCAATCTAAACTTCGTGGGCGCAGTAGCGCATTGGTTAGTGTGCTGGACTATACTGTGCGAGGGATCCCAGGTTCGATCCCCGGAAAAACATAAATTACATCTTAAAGTCTTTCTACTGCGCCACCTCTCGCGATCGGCATAGAATTGTAGGTCCCAACAATTGAAACTCACACAAACAAATGGTTGCGAGAATCTGGGCCTAGAATATCTACCGTCTGTTGCGCCACCTATTTATTTATTTTAATCTAAACTCCGCTCGAGTAAACTATTCAATATCTGATAGCAGCTCGTTAAGAGAACGTTGCCAGGATACGGTATTAAAGTAAAGGTGCTAGTACACGATATCTATGTAGCACGCCGCATATATATGTGGCTCTGACGTCACCAGATAGTGTACACATATGGTACACATTTCGTTTTTCGTATAAAACGCAGTGGCTACATAAAATTGTGCTAGTACACGGAATGGAGCACAGCGCGCACATATCGTATGTGGATTTCAAATGACTCTAGTTTGCGATCTACAACGATTATGTAACGACGTCAATTTTTTTTTCTTTTTTAAATTGAAAGTAATTACAGCCGTTTTTTTTTTTTTTTTCTAAAATTGGTCGCGGAAAGCAATTAAACGATTTTGAAAAAGGCCAAATAAAGGGATACTTAAAATTTTATTTAAAACCGGGCCAAATGGCTTAGAAGATTTTCCGAAGCCAAAATGTAATTTTATTCAGAATGAATTAAGCTATAATATCAATATAAAAGGAGGGCCTCAATATGCGACAACATCAACATCCAGAAGACTTATCATCTGAACTGCTTCAAATTCCCAACGTTCTGCTGCTAGAATCAAGGAAGAATGCGATGCTAATGCAAGTCTGTCATCTGAAAAACGCATTATTCGGAGTGCCAAGCATTTGAAGAGACTGCACGTGAAAAAAAAAACACATCTCAATAATGTGCGCAAAGCTGCACGACTTCCGTTTGCTCAAGAGCATATGACGTGGAACAAGGAGTGGCAGATTGTCGTGTTTTCCGATGAAAAGAAGTTCAACCTGGATGGACCGGTTGGCTAAAACTATTACATTCACGACCTGCGAAAGGATGAAAGTGTTTAGGTAGTCACCACACCTGTGCATCAAGTGCATTACTATGTTCTGCATAAATCGTATTATGGGACTTGTGACTTTGTGAGCTGCAATTTGTTACAACGAAAATTAACGCGAATGTATACAAAACTATACTAGAAAATGCTTTTCCAAATTTTTCGAATGTTTTTGAACGGATTCCATGGACAACGGTCCCATTCATACCTACTGGAGTGTTGGTAAACAGTGGATGAAGAATCAAAATGTGAAATTGCTCGGGTGGTTGCCATACTCCCCGGACATAAATATTATTCAAAACGTTTTGGGTCTATTGTCTAAAAAAGTAAATGAGGACAGGGGACAATTTGATAATCCTGCAAGCCTTATTGGCGCCATTAAAAAAGCCGGGTCAACAATTTCACTTGGATTTATTGAAAAATATTATAAGAATTTTCCAAATCGTATCTATGAAGTTATATTGAACAAAGTAGATAGTACTAGATACTAAATTATACTTAAATATGTAGCTAAATGTTAAAAATTACCAAAGCTGTGAGTTAGTACTTAAAATGTATATATTTTTTTTAATTTTCAATTTTTGAACCTATTCAGATGAGCCAAAATAAATGATCACTTTTCGATACGTTTTTGGAAAAATAATCATAAAAATATAAATACGTATGTTAGAGACCGCAAACTTTCCTGTTTCATTAACAATTGATTATTTTATATAAGAAAATTGATTTCATTAAAATCGGAAAGTTGGTTACAGAGATATCGTTCTTTTACTTTTTAAATAATGTTGAACCTATTCAGATGAGCGGGAGTGTAATTAACTTTTTTTTTTTAAATAAAGTCGAACGCAAAGCATTTTTGGAATTCGACACTACCAGTTAGCTGCATATTTTGTTCACTGCTTAGCCTTGACCATTCGTTAAAGGACTGCTAAACATTGTTTTAAACAAATATCTTGACTGTTTTTCAAACTTCTGCGTACCCGAATCCCTCCAAACTTGTGCAAAGTTTGACCTCACAACCGCCTTGCAAATCTTTAATTTGCACAATTTCTTGAGCTTGGGCCTTGAAATTTGGTAAATAAAAGTTCTTTGCGGGCGGGATTGGACAAAGGAGTAACTTAGCACTTAAGTTGTAAAATTTGGAATATCATTTGTCCTAATAGACAAGAACATATTTCAGCAAACCAATGTCTGAACACATGCAAAGCCGGGTAAATTCAATCTCGGACAAATCAGTCTGTCCAATTATTGAGCGAGTTAAAGAAGGTAACAAGTTTACAGAATGCGTATTAAACCGAGTAAATCCAGTGTCTTCTTCAGAAAATGGTTGCCATCTTTTTTGCAAGAATGTACCTAACTATTGGACGAAAAAACTGACTGGTAGTCAAACAAGCAAAATTTCTTGCGCGGAAATCTTTTAGAAGTAAAACAAAATCCAATGACTTGACTCACGCTAATATCAGTACCCGTACTTATTCTATTGTCATGGTCACATTATGTAGCGCCGTCAATCCTATTAAAACAGATCAGACGAAAGAAACTTTATTTGGTGCTAAAAAAATAATAGTTGCCGCAACGGGGTAGTAAGTGACAAGGGGAATATTATAAGTGCAGTCGGTACAACAGGTAATTTATTAATTTATTTTTTATCTATAATTTCCAGTGATTAATATTACAATTTGCAAAAATTTAAAGCATTCGCATTCATTAATCCATTTTCAATGTTCTGCTTATCCATTAAAAGGGACATAATAAATTTATCTCTAACCGAAAAGTTTATCAAATTATATCAACTTGTCTATACCTACATATCTATTTCACATATTAGACTGCCCCGGGTGTCAACACAGCACTCTCAGTTTTTATTAATCGCAAACCTGTCATTCTGTGTCATTGTCATATACAACAGACTTTCTAAAAACTTTGAATTCGTTAACGTAGACGAGGGTCGTCGGTTGAATTGATAAGAACTTCTAAGTCAGTTAACCGCCTATGGGGCAACTATCTGCGTCTTCTCATAATGTTCAAATCATTTCCTTGATTTGCCATTCTAACGTTCTTTAGCAATCGTAGAAGATAACGTTTTTTTTTGTCTTCTGTGGAAACTATATATAGCTACAATTAAGTGTTTCTCTTTCAAAATGGAAAGTAGGGCAGCATGACAACCCGGTGAGATATAATTTATTGTGCATCCGATTGTGAACCCCAAAATATCATTTTTCTGTCTTTTTCATTTATTTTTGCATGAATATTATAATAATAATACAGGCAATTGAAAATTACGGGAGAACGAAAGCACAGTACTGACTTTTTTCAACCGATGGATTTTGAATACGTGATAGCATTTTTAGAGCCGGTTTGTTCAACCTTGGTTAACACTAATCAACGGTTATTCCAGCTGATAACCTTAGAATCTGTTTGTGCAGTCAAATTTTAACTAGAGAATCCATGGTTTGAGAAATCCATAACCAGATGATTTTGGTCGTTTAAAGGCATTTAATTTAACCAAGGATATTCTGAAATTTTGATTGTTCAAGCTTTAACATATAGCGATAGCTATATAGCTTTCTTTCTAAAACTGTATAAAAAAAAATAATTTAATCAATAATAAACGCAAAATTTGCTTCGTATCTGCTATATCGAAGCATTTTCAATTGGCAGATTAATACAATGCCCATCAGTGCATGCATTGCTGCGGTTGTTACAATTTTAACCATACATTAATTCTAACAACTGAATTGTGAAATAAACTGGAAAACTGAAACGATTTGTCGCAAATCTATGGTTTGGTGACCAAAGTGAAAATTAACAAACGCCTTTTGATAACCTAACCGCAGATTTATCCAGCTCTGAACAAACCGGCCCCTAATGTATTATTAAATAGGGGTCGAATCGCCGCGATTGCTACTACGGAGCAACATTGTTGCTTTTCCACATGCGCTGTGTATCGCTAGCGATAAATATTGCCGCAATCAGCAAGGTTTTTTGTTTGACCGATATTGAGTTGCTTTGATGTGAGAAGTGAGACCTCTAATTTAATTCAAAGTAAAATAATTGTGAGTGATAATATTGAGTGTTTTCTATTGCCAGTTGTTTATTGATTGTTGCCTTAATGTGAGAGCCGACTTACACTGTTCTTCAAGTACATATATTTCACAAAGAAAATACCTGGTCAATTGACTTTTTTTTTATTTCGGAAATTTCAAAATTTAGAGTCGATTCGATACGCCTGATAATTCCTTCGCGAGCTAAAATAGTGGAGACTTATTCGCCCCTATCGGCAATTCCGAGGTAAAAATGTTTCCCCCGAATATTTTTTGTTCCCGGAAATTAAATCTACCCATCGTGAATTTCCATCGGAATTTTTTTCGCCGGGAATCAGAAAAGTACTTTCGAAAATATGTTCGAATGTTTTGACAAGAGAAAGAGTAAACAAAAAAAACTAAATAGGTGGCGCAACAGGCGGGTGACACCCAAGGCCTAGTTTCTCGCAACCATTCATTGTGTGTGAGTTTCTATTTTTGGGACAAATGGAAGGGACCTACAATTTTATGCCGAGTCCGAACGGCTGAATTGAGAAGCTTTTTCATGACAGTCATGCTCTCGGATGTTTGTCAGACGATCGCGAGAGGTGGCGCAGTAGAAAAAACTTTTAAGATGTAATTTGTGTTTTTCCGGGGATCGAACCTGGGAACCCTCGCACAGTAGTCCAGCACACTAACCACTGCGCAACTGCGCCCACGAGAGAGAGTAGAGTCTTAAAAAAATAACAACAAGTACAAGTGTTATCATCCCTCCACTGCATAAAAGTCCTGCAAAATGTTTGCCTTGCGAGTTAGGCCAATATTAGACACATGCGTGTACAGTAACACGCAAGTGTGAATGGAAGGTATCAGAACTACTTAACCGACATAGACAATTTTGAATGCAAACCTGATGACGGTAAAAAGAAGTCCTCTCACAAAATTGCATTTGCCTGGGTCGATTCGTTTGGACGCTATCGTGTTTTCAACAGACAGACAGGCGGACAGACAGACGGACATGGCTAAATCGATGCAGAATGTGATCCTGATTCAGAATATATAAGTTAATCACTACACCGAAATAATTAATAAAAAAAATCTTTTCTAGAGCAGTTTGCTCTGACCTTTATTGAGTTTACTTCTTAACTAACTACAATCAATAATTTTATATTCGATTTTACCTCGGTACTTTGCATTCCTAAGGTATTGAATTGAATTGCAACATGAATTTCTGTGGAAATTCGCTGTATCGAGGCAGACGCTTTGTCAGCATTTCCGTTGCTCGTGTTGATGTTAACTCTTCCCCTCTAAAAAACGATCGTCATCGGTCGTCAGAAGTATGGTAGGTTGTTGAACTTTGGGCTGCTTGGATATTGGAGATAGTTGACCTCAGGAACGGAAAGTCTATCGATGATTGTTACTGGTCCATTCGTCTTTGTTGTCGGTTGTTCAATTATGATTTCTGTGTTGTTTCTTCTTGGCAAGATTTTGCATATGATCGCTATTGTAATAAGTAGTCCTAGTACGGAGATGAGGGAATATGTTGTTACTCGTTGATTATCGTTTTCTGTTTGTAGAAGGTGGATCTTATTGGTATTGTTAATATGGAGATCCTTCATCATTTCTAGTGAGAGTAATTCACGGTATTCGTTTTCCTTGGGACTGGTTTGCAATATTGCCGGAAGTGGTTTAATCATTGAGGCTTCTTTGGAGATGTATTGGATTCCGTTCAAAGTGATGGTCATGTTATGGAATTTTACCAAGAATGTTCCATTTAGGTTGTGTGTTGTGTTATCAAATTCAAGGGTGCCGATGAATTGGTTCAATAGCATTATGCCCGTTGATATTTCATCTATGGTCGGAATATGATGATTATTTATTTTGTTGCAAGTAGCTGGTAGACTTTTTAATAAATTAGGAATGCAAGTATCGTTTGTAATATTGACAATATTTTTTGAGTTACAAATGGATAGATTGTTAAAAGTTTTACATTTGTTTGTTGTTCCATATAATTTTTCATTATTTCTTAAAATTACCTCGTACAATGTTTCTGTTACAATGTTTTTCTTTTTAATTGGCTTTATTAACAAATTTTCGTAAATTTCATTCGTTGTTAAGGGAATGTTTATTATGTAGAGGATTGACGTACTATTGCTTAAAACTTTTATATCTGCAAAGTCTAGGGCTTCTTCTATTGTTGTGTAGGGTAATTTTTGTTCATTAAATACTTTGGTGGCTAATTCTATTTCATTTTTTGACAATATAAAAGAGTTTATTGTACCTAGTTTAGCCCAATGAATGGCATAGTTAATATTCTCTAGTTCTTCTTTTACAATTTTGATTTTATATTTGAGATTTGATATAATTTCATAATTTATTTTATTATTATTTTTAAGTAAGTTTTGGATTTCATTCTGGATTCTCGTAATATTGTTTATTCGTTCGTTATACAATTCATTAATAATAACCTGTTTATTGTTGTTTTTTAGAACATCTGTAATTTTTTCTTTTATTGTAACAAAGTCATCGTGGTCTGGGTTGCCAGCAATCCATTTCCAACCTTTGCCTATAAAGTCTAGAGAACGTTTCGCTATTCTGGGTTGTAAGTTATGTAAAAGATTACGGATTTGTTGAATTTCATGTGATATTAAGGGAAAAAGGATTTGACTTTGGGTTGTTTCGAGATTAAGGACTGGTGATATGTCGGAAAGGAATTGCTCATATTGTTTAAGATTAATGCTATGTATTAACTTGAAATGTCCATCTTGAATTTTTGTTTGCCCTGTATGTAGGGAGACAATTTGGGAGTTTGAGAAATCCATGATCTGGATCTCCGCTCGACCAAAATAGATGGTGCATCTGAAAGAGAATTAGTTTCTTATATTACTTTTATGGACTATTTTTCCGGATTCTGTTACTATTGTAGAGTTTCTATTTTCCTTAATGATTTCTTGTCTATACCTATTTGTTAATTTTGAACCTAACCGTTTGTTGTTTTTTACATAAATGACCTGTCCTATCTGATAGTCCTTCTGCGGTTTTCTTTTTTTATTATGATATTTAATATCTTTTTCCTGTTTTGCTTTAATTTTCTCGATGTTAATTAAACGTGTCTTTTCAAATTGTTCCGGGTTTAGTCTGGGTATTCGCCCATAGTAAAGTTCTATGGGCTTTTTACCTGTAGTTGAATGGATAGTAAAATTGTACTCGTTAACGGCTCGCTGTAACAGTTCTTTGAAAGACCGTGAAGGTCCTTCCGATTTGAGACATCTCATAATCTCAGATAGGGTGGAGTGAAAGCGTTCGACTTGGCCGTTCACTTCACTTTTGTATGGTGGTGTTTTGAAAATTTTGATTTGGAGGTCATCTTCTAACATTGAGGTTATCGAGGCTGAGTTAAGAGCCTTTTCGTTGTCTATAACAACGACTTCGGGGACACAAAAGTAGAACAAGATATCACGTAAAGGTTCCTTGATATCTTCGATTGAACGGGATGATATTATTTTAGCCTGTGCGAATTTCGTGAACTTATCGACGGCGGTCAACACGAGGTATTTTTCCGTAGAAAATATGTCTATATGGAGGATGTTACCAGGATAGCTAGGGATCGGTGTGTGATTCAAATGTGGTTTGTTAGGATGCCTGTCATATTTATTCTCCTTGCATGTTACGCATCGGTTAACTAGTGTTCTAATTTTTGAGGACATTTTAGGGAAGTAATAGTTTTCCAACAGTTGAATCCTGTTTTCTTCGGCGTTACGATGTGCTCTTCGATGTATCTTCAGAATTTTTTCTTCTTGCTCTATTTGGCCGGTTATGTCTTCAACAAATTTTTGGGTGAATCGAATACGATAATCTTTAAAATGTAACGGATAAATTTCTTGTACTCGTCCCATCGTCATTTCGTCTGTTAGAAGTCCGTTAATAGTATTTGGATTAAGGTATCTCTTGAAAATGTTAATGATGTCGTTTGTTGAGTAGTCTTGGCGTATCAGAATATGTCTTGTATAGTTGTCAAAGGGGTTCTGGATTTGATAGCTATTTTCATTTCCTATCTTGAGTAAAAGTTGATTTCGAAAAACGTTTATAGGGATTTCTACAGATGGAATTAGGTTTTGCGCTGAACTGTCAGCACTGTGTTCTGTAGGGGTCATTGAGTGTATTTCAGTTTTTGGGGGTCTCGAGAGAGAGTCAGCAACCACATTTTCCTTACCTGGTTTATATTTTAGCTCATAATTATACTCCTCCAATATGGCTTTCCACCTTTTCATTTTGGAGTTTGTATTTTTGTTACTTAGAGCATAGGTAAGTGGTTGGTGGTCTGTGAAAATGTTGACTTTCCGGGATCCGTAAAGGAAGTTTCTCAAAGAATTGAGGGACCAAATAATCGCCAGCATTTCTTTTTCGTTCGTGGCATAACCTTCTTCTGTTTTGCTTAAGGTTCTGGAGAGAAATGTGATTGGCTTATCATCCTGTGAGAGGACTGCTCCAATGGCGTAGTCGGAAGCGTCAGTTGTTAATTGAAAGCTTTTGTCAAAGTCTGGATATTGAAGAATAACTTCTTCGGAGGCGAGAGAGTTTTTTAATTTGTGGAATGCTTCGATGGCATCTTGATTCAACTGAATAAGTTTTTTCTTTGACATATTTGCGGACACATGTCCATCTTCCCCTCTTAAAAGGGATGTCAGTGGTTTTGCCAACTTTGAGTAATCTCGTATAAAGCGGCGGTAATACCCTGACATTCCGAGAAAGGATCGAAGTTCTTTTAGGTTTTCAGGAATAGGTCGATCAACTATAGCTTGTACCTTTTTTGGATTGGTTTTTATTCCGAATCTTCCAATAATAAACCCTAAAAATTCTACTTCTTTCTGGAAAAATTCGCATTTATCGAGCTGAATTTTCATATTTGCTTTTTCTAAGGTGTGAAATACTTTTTCCAGATTTGAGAAATGTTCGGTTTCGTCTTTCCCAAAGATGACGATGTCATCAATGTAAACATAGCAACATTTTCCAATGAGGTCTCTTAGAATGTCATCTAGCGTTCTCTGGAAAATGGAGGGGGCGTTCTTTAGCCCAAATGGAAGACGAGTAAATTCGAACTTGCCATTATTTACCGAAAAGGCAGTTTTTTCTATATCAGAATCCTTAAGTGGGATCTGATGGAAACCACTTTTTAGGTCCACTATGGAAAACCATTGATTTTTACTAAGGTTTGCAAGGATTTCGTATATTTCAGGGATTGGATACTTGTCGGCGATAGTTATAGCGTTTAGCTTACGGTAATCAATTACCATTCGAAACTTCTTTTCTCCTGAAGCATCCATTTTTTTGGGGACAACCCAAACAGGAGAATTGTAGGGAGATCTTGATGGTCTTATGATACCGTCTTCTAATAGTTTCCGTATTTCTTTTTCGACTTCATTTTTAAGTGCCATGGGGTAAGGATATGATTTCGAGTACACGGGGTCTCGAGTTGTGGTTCGAATTTCTCCTTTGACCATGGTGGTATAGGTTAACTTTTCGTTTGGTTCCGAAAAGAGATTGGGGCATTTATGAATAATTTTAATAAGTTCGGAATGTTGTTCTTTAGTCATGTGGTCGGTTCTAATATTTATGTTATTGACAAATTGTGATTGATGTTGTTTGAGCGGAATGGAAATTCTTGGATGAGAGAAACCAGGGTGAATAGACATATGGTTTCTACTTGTGTTAATGATAGCATTTAAATGTTTTAGTGTGTCATGTCCTATGATACCATCAAATGAAATAAGACTAGGGAGAATAAAAAATGTAATTTTGTCAGTTTGGGGGCCAAAAAGTTGAATAAGTGCATGATGGGTTATTTTAATATTTCCCCCCACGGAGTGAGCGTAGAAGGGTTTAGCATTTAGTAGGGGATTCTTTATGTGACGTGGTTGAACGTAATTCTTGTTGGAACCTGTGTCAACAAGAAACTTCAGGGTCTCTCCACTTCTAGAAATGTGTTCGAAATAAGGAAGTGAAGAGGGCGTTAGTCTAAAAAATAGATGTCATCCAGTTCTTCGTGTTGGTCAAAGTTTTCTCCTCCACTCTGTTCAGTGTATTCTTCTAGTGATTCGTCATAATTTTGGTCTTCCTCTGCAATTTCTGTCTCGTAGTCTTCCATGGATTTTTCTTCGTCACCGAGTTGAGCTGTGTGATGGATTCGCTGCATCTTTTGTGGTTGGTGTATTTGCTGCGAATGTTGTCGTTTTTGTATGAATTGTTGATTCCTTGGTCTATTTTGATAGTCTACTTTCTGAGTCCTCAGGGAGTAGTCAATGGACATTGGTTTCGGTGGGAGAGGTCGTTGATTTGGTGGTATTCTTTGTTGTTGGTACCTAGGTTGGTATTGGACATCTCTATAGAGTTGAGGTTGTTGTGGAGCACGAGGGTTGTGCAGTAAGTGGGGATAGAAATTGTGTCTAGGAGCTGGGGCTGGTGCAGGTCCTGGAGGACTGTTCCTTTTAGCGGGAACTGGAGGTGCTTGTTGAGACGATCTGGGAGAACTGTGGGAATTGTTTGCGTACTGGGCGCGAAAGTCTACGTTTTGTAGTTTCAAACACAAATGCAGGGCCTGTGGAAGGTCTGCTGGTTCACGTATGCTAAGCAGGCGAGGCAGATCTCCTTTCAAACCCCTGACGAAGGTATCGAGGGCCTTGTCACGGTAGCATTGAGTCATGTTGTTCATAGCATCTTGACTCATTTCCATTGATCCCAGTTTGTTTAGGATTAATGACAAGTGGTGATAGACGATCTGATAGAATTCAGAAATCGTGCTATTGCCTTGCACTAGCGTTGTCATTTGATATTCAAGGGTTCCTAAGTCCCTTTTATCCGCATAGTGAAGAGTAAGGCATTTCGAGATTTTCTCCCAGTTAAGAGGCGTGTTGTACGACTCTAGCACGACGTCGGCATGTCCTACGATTTTGTTGCGAATTACAGACAAAATGCCATAGTACTTGGGAGTACCCCTAACGTGATCATAAATTTGGATTATTCTCTCAACACTCTTCTTCCATGAATTGAATTCATGAGCTTGCCCAGAGAATTCTCGTAGACTTTTAACTACGTCTGGTATTTTGTCAAGGTCGGCTAAATTATTATCAACTAAGTTGATGGGTTGGTCGACTTCGTTATTGATGTCGGCCGCGGGATTCATTATCGAATTAAATATTTGTCTTCCTTGTATTTGTAGCGTTTCTGCTACTAATCTGGTGATTAGTTGAACTAAATCGTTAGGATTAATACCTTGAGCAAGTTGGGGGGCAGGTTGGGGAGCAGGGCCAGGGATAGGTGGATCTGCGACGTGTTCCAGGCGTGCTGGCCTAATAAGGTTATTTTGATTTGCCATATTGGCTGAAACGTTTCAAAGTATCTAATTTGAAATAAAAGCAAGAGCACGGATGGAAATAGATAACGGCAAAGAAAGAGGAACGATTTTTTCAGATGTTATCTTAGTTCTAATGTAATAAACTTGTTTGAATAATGTTTTGTTAAATAAAATCAATTAATTAATCAATAGGTTTCTTTACACGGTTTTTAAGTTGTGCTTTTAGGATTTAACTTCACTTGTTTACTCTTATTATTTCTCTTATTATTTCAAAAATTGATTCACTTCTTAGAGCTAGACTTACAATAATAGTATGAAGTGTTGCTCCATGTGTTGATTAACGATATTTTTTGTTTTGGTGGTTCTTCTATTCCTATTCAGGCGGCTGCAGCTTTATAGTTGCTCCTTTTTGTCCTTGGTTATCGGGCTACTGGGGGACCTCTTTTCTGTTCCTTTTTATCCTTGGTTATTGGACTACTGATGGAACTCTTTTCCTGAAGTTGCGAATTAATGTTGAACGTGTAAGTTCGAAAGCCCCACGTTGGGCGCCAGTTAATCACTACACCGAAATAATTAATAAAAAAAATCTTTTCTAGAGCAGTTTGCTCTGACCTTTATTGAGTTTACTTCTTAACTAACTACAATCAATAATTTTATATTCGATTTTACCTCGGTACTTTGCATTCCTAAGGTATTGAATTGAATTGCAACATGAATTTCTGTGGAAATTCGCTGTATCGAGGCAGACGCTTTGTCAGCATTTCCGTTGCTCGTGTTGATGTTAACTTATATACTCCGGTGACTCCTTCTTGGCGTTACAAATGTAATGACAAAGTGAATATACCTTCCTGTGGATATTTTTTAATATTTTTTAAATATAATTTAGAAGTGCACATTTTTTATTAGTGATAGAAGAGCATGAGGAAGTGGAGAGGAAGATTCACGTAGAATCTTCGGACCTTAAACAGACTAGCACCAGAAATCTAGGTGAAGCGAGCTAGTGGAGACCTTTGATATGTATAGAAAGCCGTCAATTTAAGGCCCCAGCCCGATTTAGACGGTCATTTCAGTTTCAGTTGAGCTATTAGTTAAGCTTTCAGTTAATCTGATGTTCTACAGCGCATTTAGACATCAGTCTGGTATTGGTATTTAGTTGAGCTTTCAATTATCTCGTGATTAACCGAAGGTTTAATATTATTTCTACTAAAACTGACAACTCAACTGAAAACTTATGGGAATTCCATCAGTTTCAGTCTCAGTTTTTAGTTAGTCGCTTAAGTTTTTGCATTTAGACGTCACTTTAATCTAATTATCTAAATGGGGCTAAATGTGGATTTGTGATTAAGACTTAAGGTGCTAGTACACGGCATGTAGCAAGCCACATACGTTTGTAGCTCTGATGTCAACAGAGAGTGCACAAAGAGAGCTTGTACACGGCATGTAGCCATTGGGACCATGCACTGACGCCGGTGCTACATACATAATGTGGCTTGCTACATGCCTTGTACTAGCACCTATACCCTGTCTTTGACGCAAACCAAAAAATCATTCGGAGTTTCCCCATTACTTAAGCTAAGCGCATGCTTGCGCTTTTTGCAGAAGGCGGCTACCAGGTTGGAGAGGAAAACGACCACGAAGTTGGATTAGGCCAATCATCTATTTCCAAAATGCTTTGCTTCTTTTCTTTGTAGAAATTCATTTGCTACCTAAATCCGGAAATTTTTCCATATGATTTAGAATAATCTGTAGTTGTTGTGTTTGACCTTCATTAAAACTGACAAAGACAATATCTATGCATTATTTTTTTTAAATATTTTGGAGAAAAACACTTACATTGCTGCTCTTTAGCTAAAGTTCCCTGGCGAAATGCCAGCGGAATATTTCGGGGAAAATCACGGTAATATTTCCATCGGAAATTTATTCACGATAGCTATATTTCCGACGGAGTTTTTTGTTTGATTTCGAAGTCATTCACACCTATTTTTTCTGACGGAATTTTTATTTTCCCTTTCGAAAATTATTTACGATACCTACCTATTTTGTGAAAAAAGGAAACATTTCGGGGGAAATATTATTCCCGATAGGGGTGATTAGTTATTTTAGTTAAATACATTGGGGTGACAGGTCATCACTGTTGCTATTCGCGTATGGATAAATTGTGTTGATTTCCTAAGTATGACTTACCCATTGTTATTTCATTTATTTCTGATATTTCACACTTGTTTCCCTTAAATCCTGGCGGACAATGGCATGTAATTGCAGCGTCGCCAATGTGTCTGTAAATAAAAAACATATTTAGATATAGTTCATATTTTGGAAATTATTGTTTGGTAGGTGTAAGTTCTGGCAGTAGAGTGTAGTATGCCAATATTAACTATGTCAGAAGAGAAAATCTTTATCTTTTATTTTGCTGCCAAAAATATAGATATTAGGTTAATTGAAAATAAAATCATAATGAGAAACCGTCGCTGGACTTGTTCATTAAAGGTTCTGTCATTGAAGGATCCCAACCCGTGGAAACCGACCACCACTAAAGCTTTACGGTCCCACATCTGACCTTATAATGAATTTAACCTCGATTTCTCAATCTCATTTCCAAGCCGAAGCAAAAGGGAGTCCAATATTAAGGACAAGGCAAAGGAGCTGGTTTTCTTATATCTAAACCAGCAAAAGTGTGTAGTATATTTCTAGCTGAAGTCCTGGCAACAGAAAAAACTATAAGGCACAATCAGCTTCCTCCGTCGGATATAATATCCTCGTTGACTGTCAAATAGCTTTAAGATTCATTAAATCTAATACAATTAAATCAAAGGCAGTTAGTAAATATCGGAACAAACAAGATGAATATTAGGCAAAATTCAGTCAAATACTGTTGTGCTCCCGGGGTCGAAGCAGACACATCGACACTGCCACGGATTCTTATTATGGTTAAATAGGGAGGACTATGCGGCCTCCCATACGACATGGCCGACATTACACAAAATGAAAGCATTATGGAGCCTTCTGACATAGATTAACTTTTATCTGCACAGGTCTATTTTAAAATAGGAAGTGTGCAATTGGCAGCTTTCGTGTACCAATACACGATTTCATCCGAAATTTTGAAATCAGATCATCTCTCTCGCTCTCAATTTGTTTATCTTATCTAATTTGTGAGTCAATTTCTCCATTCTGTATGTATAATATTCTATATGATCTGGCGTGTTGGACGTTTGTGTTGTATGTATCTTCTATCTACATATGGCCATGTGTAGATTTTCAATTTGGTTTCTTGTTACTCGTACTCCATTTGTTGATATCCAAGTTGGTTTGTGTATGTGTAGGTCATTTGTTTAGATATTTGTGTTAGGTACTATTCGTATTCCATGAAAATCTAAGACGTCATTATTATCTTTTACCTACAGTCAGTCAGGTTTTTTTTATATTCCAGACCCGGAAGTTGCGCCGAAAGAAATTACGCCAGATTTTTTATTTATTTTTTAAATGCCAGAAAATATTTTGGTTTTCAAATTCAGAAAAATGGCAGAATTTTGTTTGGAAAATATGCCAGAAATTACGAAATTATGTCAGACAGGAGGTGGAAAAAACACCAGAAAGTAATATGGAAAAAAAAGGTCAGAAAATAATGAAACTGGTATTTTGGTCCAAGGCCTAAAGGTGCTAGTACACGATATGTAGCACGCCTCATATATATGTGGCTCTGACGTAATTTTGACGTCAGCGTATGGAGCCAATGGCTACATAGCGTGTACTAGCCCTCTTTGTGCCACTCACATAAAGTACTCATACGTATGAGGCACCATATGAGGCACTCGTGTGTGGCTTTTCGGCATTCCGTGTACTACCCTAGCACATACGATTTGATCCAATACGCTACGTAATGTCGAGTGGTTAGCTGCACCTGCACGGTTCGTATGGATTTTTGAATGTAATTTCAGCATTTCAGTTTGTGTCAGTGTGTTTTGTACGAGCAGCATGGTATTTAGTTTTTTGTGGGTCATAAAAGTAGCGAACGCAACGAGATAACTTAAATACACCCACCAGCAATAAAACAATTAGTACCTACAGTTCTAGTGCAAGACTGCACACCGGGCAATAAAACTGCGGATAGCATCATCATAAACGAATAACCAACAGCCAACCGATATGTGCGCGCTCTGCTACATTCCGTGTACCAGCACAATTTTATGTAGCCACTGCGCTACATAAGAAAAACCAAATGTGTGCCATATGTGTAGACTATCTGGTGACGTCAGAGATACATATATATGTGGCGTGCTACATATCATGTACTAGCACCTTAATATCGAAACTCCCTGGGACAAAGTTCCATTAGAATGTCGGTGACCAGGGGAACACCACAGGGGGGAGTCCTTTCACCTCTCCTTTGGGTGCTTGTTATGGATGACATTTTGAAGAAACTGAGCTCCGGGGGAATAAGTGCTACAGCATATGCTGATGACCTAGTTATTATCATTCAGGGAAAGTTTTTAAACACTCTAAGTGAAATTATGGACAGTGCCTTAAGAAAAGTCAATTTATGGGCAAAGGGCTGTGGACTTAACGTCAACCCCTCCAAAACGGAACTGGTACTCTTCACCAGAAAGCACGAGATACCACACTTTAACCTCCCTAAACTGGAAGGAGTGGAATTGCCTCTGTCTGACAAGGCAAAGTATCTTGGGGTTATTCTGGACAGGAAACTGAACTGGAATGCAAATGTAGAGGAAAGAATTAAAAGGGCGTATAACGTTCTTTTCATTTGTAAGAAAATAGTAGGCAGGACTTGGGGCCTAAAACCAGCTATGGTGCACTGGCTATATACAGTAGTGGTTAGACCCATACTTACATATGGCGCACTAGTATGGTGGACGGCGACGAAGAAGAAAACAACAATCGGCAACTACGTCGGTGCAGAGAGCGTCCAACGTAGCAATAACGGGTGCACTTCGCAGCACCAGGCACGTAGCCAGGGGGGGGGCTTGAGGGGCTGAAGCCCCCCCCGAAAGTCTTAAACAAAAGACAAAAACTAAAATTTTCTAACTGATAACTCAACTTTTTTTTTAAATACTTCTCCCGGGAGAGGCGAACCTATAACGCTTAAACAGCGCGTCCCGAGATGCTTGCAGATGTCTGTTAGTTTTGCACTTTAATTGCTTCAAATTGTAGTCTTCTGGAAATATATTTCCAGGAAGCGAGTTCCAAATTATGCTTGTCCTGTAACAGAATGAGTTTTGGAAAGTTGATGTTGATGCGGTTGTCAAGTGTACTGTATGGTCAAGAGCATTAGCAGCCTATCTTGTGGGGCGCCCAAAAGTTGAGTTTCGAGGGACAATGTCTTTGAGTTCCTCGGAACATCTACTAAGGAAGTACTTCTACCTATAGAACAAGCAGAGGTCAGCGACTTGTCTTCTGTGCACCAACTGTTGTAGATTCGATGTGAGTGATGGGTTTCCAATAATTCGAACTGCTCGTCTCTGTATGCTGTCAAGTAGGTTAAGTGAATGTTTTGGGGAAGAGCTTCATATATGGGAGCAATATTCCAGGCCTGGTCTAACCTGTGCTTTGTACAGTAGGAGAAGTTGCTTGGGGCTAAAGTACCTCTTTGCTCCAAATAGGTAGCTCAACTTAGCGGACGCCGATCGTGCGATATAGGATATGTGGTCCTGATAGGTCATCCATTTGGATCTGAGGAACTGTTGAAGCATTTTTTCCTAGAAAATCTTGTGAACTGTGTCTTGTTTGCAACTGAAACTGAAATGACCGTAATGGGGCTTAATATAAATCAAATCTATAAAAATAAGGAGGCTATTCCGGTAGGTATACAATATTCAAACGCTAGGTACATATGTACACTGTGCAAGCCATAGCTTTAACCTTGCTCTGCCATGCAATTCGCAATTGCCTTAGTGTAGTTAGTGAAACAACTAATTTCTTCCGCAATCTTTCAAATGCATATTATGTAACTTTCAAAACTGTCATTAAAAAAAACGGACCAGAGAGCCGAAAAACTCGACTTCTACGCCTTTGTAAAAAAAATTCATTGAAAGGCATGACAGTATTAATTCCTTTGTATAGAGCTCTTCAAATGCATCTCAATAAGTATTGAAAAAATAACGAGCAGAACGTGGGTGATGTCTTCGAAAGCATCAACACTTTTGGCAGCGGTCCAAAAAAGGCATTGCCTAGTAAGCCTCATTGTATACGAAAAACTATTTAGTTTAGCGCTGCCCTTATCAGTTTCCCTACAGAACAAATCCTTAGATTTCGTTTCTGCAATCGACCGCACAAAGGAAGTTCTGAATTCTCTTAAGGACATCAGAGAAAATGGCGGGAAATATTTCAAAGAGGCTTTTCAATCCGCATCCTAACTTGCCGAGGACTTATTTGAAGAACTTCATTGAAACAAACAACGCGTTCGAATCCAGAAACCTCTCCTTCTGAAGACTATTTTAGAGTGTCGATACTGATTTCTTGATTCGTTAATACAAAATCTTACGGACAGATTCATCGTCAACGAAGAAGTTCTACGTCTACCATCGTTTCAAGCTCTTCTCCCAGGTTTTGCTGCAGTTGAGCCTGAGCGAAAAGTTGGAAAAGCTAACACTTTACTTTGATAATGCAATTTTGTTATCAGCTGTGAAAGCTGAGTACATTCTTTGGTGCGAAAAAAAAATCGTCGAGTGACCCTTCTACCGAAGTTTTGAAATTGCTTGATATATGTGACAAGACTTACTTTAGACTTATAAATTTCTTGCTTACGGTTTTAGCAACGCTTCCAGTGACCACAGCTATTGTTCAACGAACCCTTTCAGCTATGAAAAAGATTAAAACAATGTCCCGAAGCGTTATGGAGAATTCAAGGTCAAGTTCACTTGCTATGATATCTGTTCATTCGGATATTATTGTGGATCCAGATAAGGTGATTGATCTCCTGTCAAAAAAAAATCAAGACGTCGTCTGCTTTGAAAAAATGTGACTAATAGGAATCAATGAATTGGAATAGTTTTCTGTTTCGTAAGACTTGGAAGCTAGCCCCCCCCGAACCAAAATCCTGGCTACGGCCCTGCGCAGCACCCCTACGGCAGCGCTGGACACCTTTCTACACCTTACGTCACTTGACTTGCACATAAAGCAACTTGCGGGGAATAGTGCGCTACGGCTCACAACCTTGGGCTACTTTAGAGAGGACAGTTTTGGACACTGTACAATACTAGCGGAGTTACTCCCGGGTGTACAGGTGCAAACTGATGAAATACACCTTTTGGTCGACTTCGACACTCCGTACGAAGTGTCATACCCGGAAAGATATGAATGGCAAAGGGATAAAGTAATTAAGCACTGCGAAATAGCGGTCTACACGGACGGCTCAAAAACAGCGGAAGGTACGGGTGCTGGAATCTAGATCCAGATCTAAAAGTGTCTATACGACTACCGGATACAAGCAGTGTCTTCCAATCAGAAGTTCTGGCTGTTCTGAAAGCGGCAGAGCTAATGCGGATGAGATCTATATCTGGAAAGGATATATAGCCATCTACATCTATAGCCAGGCTGCACTCAAGGCACTGGAATCTACGAACATCAATTCTGAATTAGTCAGTACCTGTCGCACAATGCTTAAGGCATCATGCAGTCAGAACCGAGTGAGACTGTGCTGGGTACCAGGACACTGCGGTATAGCTGGAAATGAGCAAGCGGATGAGCTTGCGAGGATAGGCGGGGAATTGCAAGACGGAGGAGATGTGGATATTAAACCACCTCCTTGTGTCATAAAAAGCGATTTTAGGAATAAAATAAATAAGGAAGCCGACCGGAGGTGGGAGGTACTCACTGGTCACGCAGTATCTAAGGCACTTTGGCCGCAATACGACCGTAAAAGATCTAGGGAAATCCTCAAACTAGGCAGGGAACAGCTTGGGACACTGATCGGCATATTATCAGGGCACTGTCTTCTTAGAAAACATGCCAAAAGACTAGGGCTAGCAGACTCGGACACTTGCAGATTCTGCAATGACCTGCAAGCCGAAGAGGACATAACACATATACTGTGCGAATGTGAGGCAATATGTCGCAGTAGAAGAAAATTTTTGGGCAGGTACTTCTTTCTCAAGGGCAAGTGTTTAGGTGTTTTTCCATTGTAGGTCACTGCAATTGGCTCCCCCTAGGGATCGCGATGGGCCCTTATGGTGCCTAGTGTTGTATGAGACATCTCATACCCCTTTTTAACCTAACCTAACCTAATATCGAAACTAATTTTGGAAAAAAAAACTCAGAACATGTTCTTTATTTTAAATTTAGGTCCCAGCCTTTGGGCCCAATAATGCCGTGTACCGTGATATGACACCTACTAGTGTGCTCATATTGGATCTTTTTAGTTTTACAAGATTCTTGGAGCGCTTAAGATCTTGTATGGGCCAGATCTACTTCGTGATGGAGCACGTGGTGCAGTTTGACCACCTTTGATTAATGGCGCTTATCGCGTCTTGTTTAATTAAAAGTTTACACGTAGCGAGAGGCATATAGAGATTCTTCTTTTCCGGTGGAATCGACAATGTTGTGCCATGCCATGAAGACGGAATGAGATCGTACAATTTAAATCTTGTGGGAAACCTTCCCCCCCTATAGATACTCCTGTTTCCGTTCCATTCCATTTCCGACCCATCTGTGTAAAAGCAGACGGATGGTGACATAATACGAATCCTGTAAAATAATGTACTATTGGCAACTTGGCTTTAAAGTCGCGGAATTCAATTCAAGACGTAGAAAAGCAGACAATACCCTTGCTTCGGTTTTATAGAACGAGAACGTGTCCTTTCATCAGTTTGCAGTATATTTTTTCTTTACTATCTACCGAAAATGGAATACGGGTCTTGTTCGACTCAGGTTTACCTTCCTCGTGTCCTCATAAAACAAACGAAGTTCTGGAAGTTTAAACGTACATAACTCTTTCATATAATAAGAAAATGTCATATAAATCTATCTATCTAATTTTCTAATTTAATTATTTCCTATATAATATATTATGTACAACAAAGCTTCTATAAACAACAAAATATTAAAGTGTCAACCCATCAAAATTAAGACGGTAAATTGTTTGACCAACACTCGGATGTCAGCTAAACACTAATTCATTTCAAGTCAGTGAACATATTATGCCAACAATTGCTCTAACTTTCACTCTATAAAATGTCCTGGAAATCCACACCACAAAAAAAATTCAATTTCACAGCAACATCGCAGAATCATACCAAGAGGACAACCATCTTCAGGAACTCTAGTCTATACTATGTAGCAAAGTCTTTTTGTTTTTGCTGTTTGGAAATGTCCAATCCACATCTTGCTCCAGCGTTGTTTAAAAAGCGGAAAGCGGATTTAAGTGAACGACATTGAAAAACTTCAACACTTAAGCACAAAGAAGTCCAACTCTGAACCTGCAAAGGAGCGAACGAGTTGTTTTGTTACAGGCAAAGGAAAATAGAATTAATATCAACAAACCATCAAAGGAAACAGCTTTAGAGCTCGTGTGGCTGTGGATATCGGTAGTACCTATGCCCTTTTTTGTTTTGTTTTTTAAGGCATGACTTTGTTGATTCAAAGGCTTTGTAAATTCTTCAATTTATTATCCCATTGGACATATTCATTATAATAGTCCACATTTTTGCCTTGGATTATGGGTTTTTATTTAGTGACAGGCACAGGACCAATTCCGGAAAGGAATTCTCTTTTCAGCATAAGCCAGGGAAAACAAAGGGAACCTACAGGTCAGGTTAGGTCATCGTGATAATAGAAGATAATAGAATTCGTTCTTATGAGGAATTTAATTTTTGTGGGTTAAACTGTAATCATAGACCAGCATTGCCATTAAAACAATACTAGCTGAATTATACCGATTATAGTGAGGCTTTAGAACTAGCAGTTAACCAATATTTCATTAGATTTAACAATAAATAAACGTACATTTCTGAAATCGCAGTACATGCCACCAAAAAGGACGTAATTTGTCGGCAATTAGCAATAATGGAATTGTATTAAAATACAACATCAATGTACCCAAAATTATGAGCTTATGTAACCTGTCGGAATTTAAACGCTTATATGTTTCTATCTATGGCCTAATGAGCATATCCGGATATCCATTCGAGTTCATGGTATTGATGGGTTGTTCATATCGTTTGAATGGTAATTAGCAACCAAGACGTTGTGTCTTTGGGAATCAATTTGCTTAGATTGTCTTCACTATTATAGAGGTAGATCTTATTTTAATTGTGCAATGGCAAACTATTAGCTTTGTTGACGAGCGTTTATAGAGTAAGTATACAGTGAGAGCTGACAAACATCCGAGAGTATGACTGTCATGAAAAAGCTTCTCAATTCAGCCGTTCGGACTCGGCATAAAATTGTAGGTCCCTTCCATTTCGTCCCACAAATAGAAACTCACACAAAACGAATGGTTGCGAGAAGCTATGCCTTGGGTGTCACCCGCCTGTTGCGCCACCTATTTATTTATTTTTTTATTTTTTTTTATACAGTGAGAGCTAAAGTCAAAAGGCACAGTATTGCCCCAGCCAAATTGTCTAGTAAATGCACTTACTCTTTTTACAGGAACAAACTCAAGCTGTTTACGACCCCCTATAACTTCGGAACCAGTTAAGCCAAAAACTTCAAACCTGAAACATTTTTCAAGAAAATCTTGAAGTGGGAAAAAGACAACTTGGTATTTAACGCAAACAAGACACTGCTCACAACTTTTTCTAGTAAAATTGCATCAACCCTTCCTCAGATCCAAATGGATGACCTTCCAATTCATCCCAAGGACTCAATGCACCTTCTAGGAGTCACAGTCAATTCAGGAATCACATGGAAGGACCACATATCCTATATCGCAAGATCGGCGTCCGCTAAGTTGAGCTACCTATTTAGAGCAAAGAGGTACTTTAGCCCCAAACAACTTCTCCTTCTCTATAAAGCACAGGTTAGACCAGGCCTGGAATATTGCTCCCATATATGGAGCTCGGCCCCAAAACATTCACTTAACCTACAGCATATAGAGACGAGCAGTTCGACTTATTGGAGACCCTACACTCACATCGAATCTGCAACCGTTGGTGCACAGAAGACAAGTCGCTGACCTTTGCTTGTTCTATAGGTACTTCCATGGTAGATGTTCCGAGGAACTCAAAGACATTATCCCTCGAAATGCGACTTTTGGGCACCCCACAAGCAGCTAATGCTTATGACCATACAGTACACCTGACAACGGAGAGGACATCAATTATTTTCCAAAACTCCTTCTGTTACAGGACAAGCAAACTTTGGAACTCGCTTCCTGGGAATGTATTTCCAGGAGACTACAATTTGAGTGCAGAACTAACATACATCTGCAAGCATCTTGGGGTGCTGTTAAAATGTTAGGTATATGTTCGCCTTTCCCGGGAGAAGTATTTAAAAAAATGTACCCTTGCGGCTAATACCTACATATAATAAAGAAGGAAATTATATGATGAATAGAAATTTGTTGTTGATTTCCGAAATTTCGTAGGATCTGCATAAAATATGTACATAATGTAAATCGGACTATTATCCTTCCTAACAGAAAGTTTGTAAATTGCATAACAAACCAGCTGTTAACCAAATGAACAGTTTTCATTTCTTGGATAATCCCTAATTGAATTGTTACATAACTTCACTTCAACGTTCAAATAATATCACAATGTTTCTGTCTTATCAAGCTCCCATTAAAGAAAAGCAATCTCTCACAGAAAATCTGAAATATTAAAAGAATCTGACCAACAAAGTAAACATTCCTCCATTAACCTTAAACCAAAAAAAGAAGGTTATAGGTAGGTACATACACATTTTCTACTTACTCTTAACCTACTTGACAGCATACAGAGACGAGCAGTTTGATTTGGAGACCCTACACTCACTCTCACATCGAATCTACAACCGGTTGGTGCACAGAAGAAAAGTCGCCGACCTTCGCTTGTTCTATAGGTACTTCCATGGCAGATGTTCCGAGGAACTCAAGGACATTATCCCTCGAAATGCAACTTTTGGGCGCTAATGCTCATGACCATACAGTACACTTGACAACCGCGAGGACATCATCTTTCCAAAACTCCTTCTGTTACAGGAAAACCAAACTTTGTAACTCGCTTCCTGTAGATATATTTCCAGAGGACTACAATTCGCAGCAATTTAAGTGCAGAACAAACATACATCTCGGGGCGGTGATGAAGCGCTTTAGGTTCGCATTTCCCGGAAGAAGTAGCTATTTAAAAAAAAAAAAAAACGCTCGCGCACCGAAGGTTCCGTACTTCGCCGAAGTTGATGTCTTGAAAAGTCGGTTGTTCTTTGATATAATAAATATAGGCACAAAATTAAATTGTTTTTTGTATAATGGAAAATATTTTGTTCACCAAATTACTAATTATGTACTCCAAAACCAGTCAATTTCTCGCTATCGTTGGTATTTGCCGCTTAACTAGGGGTTATACTTATACGTTATACTTATACCTGATGTTGTGTGTAAATTTCAGCCTTCTACCTAGGAACAAAATTGGCTTAGTGGGTTTGGACAGACGTCGTAGCAAAAACAATAAGAAAAAATTATTGACGCGAACTTTTCAGTCTTCATTCACCATCATATCCCTTTAATAAAAAATTCGTAAGTCAATGCCAAAACAGTTATTGCAAACTCGAGAGTTGCTAAAACCAAGAAATGTTATAGGTTCGTCTTTACCCGATAATATTAAAAACAAAAACCAGTGGTTATCCCTATAAGATCTATTGTAAATTTGTAATATTAAGGAATCTCAGCATTTAATGAAAGTTTGAAGAGAAATCGTATCTTTATCTCTTTATTCATAAAAACCTTTCCAGTAAAACAAACTTTTTCTAGTATCTATAATATCTGTTCTGCTTTCGCAATGAAAATTAAATAGTCCCAAGCTCGTCAGATTAATTATGCACTATCATTTCACACCCTTTTCATAGCTCCTATTAAATCATCCTAGAAACCTAATTACGTTCAAGGCGTCTACATAAATATTCATTGCTATGTTATTCAAATCTTCACACAAACAAAACTATTCGACTTATTTTTTATGAATCAGGATTATATCAAAACACATGTGAATATTTGTCAATCTATCCTACTCTGTATAGGAAATACGGAATACCGCACTCAAAAAGCTTCTTAAGTATGGATGATACAATTTTATGATACTAAACCTACCATAACCGCAATGTATTTCGTCTCCTTTGAAATGACCTCTACCCCGATTATCGTCACCAAAACGTATCATCGCCATACAACAAACAACAACTGACGCAGAGCCTCAACACTAAATCCAAAGAGAAAATATGTTCTAGCAAATACATAAAACAACCATAAAAAGCCATAAATCCTTCAAAAACACAAAGTCCTTACGAAAAGTTAAATCAAAATTCACACACACGTATTGTATGCGTACATGTATAGATACGCTAAGCAATACTTACTTGCATGTTCCACCGTTTTGACAGAAATTCGTATGCGGATCCTCACACAATGGGCCACGACCACAATCCGATCCACTAAAACCCGGAAAGCAAAAGCAGTGGTATGTCCTGTAAAGAGAAAGTACGATGAAAAAAAAAAATAATAATAAAAAGAATCGAATAAATTGGGAAATTCTGTCATTTAAACTATTTTATATCCTAAATTGTACTTAAATCAAAATCCACATCGGTTCGTAGACCGTTTGTTAAATCCTCCCTTGAAGGGTAGGTTTCTGAATTTTTCTGTTAAGCAACAAATAGCAAGGAGCGAGCACAGTATGTCCAGAAAGAAATACACAGATTTTGTTGGGAGTTTTATAAATATTCCCGGCGTTTTTTTTTTAATTTGGGTCTAAGAGTTGAACATAATAGATAATGCATCTGTTTGTTTAGATAGTAAGCACGGATGAATAATACGTTTATGTAATAAGATAATTAGCTATTCTTCATGAATAATACCTCATGAGTCATGACCATGAGGTATTTTATGATTGACCTTTGTGTTCAAAGAGACCTAGACCTGCTGGTTGATTTTAAAATGAGTACGAAGTAGTTCAATATTCTGATGGTATTTTTGATAATAAACCAACAAGTAAATTATAGTCGAAACAGGACTTTGCTAAACGTTATTTTGCTGATTATGAAAGTTATGTGTTGTGTAGCCAAACAGCCCTGGGTCCACCATTTATATATGTACATTAAACATTACATATAAAGGGTTTTCCAATGAGAGGTGTTATTGTGAATGGCCCGCTATTTCGGTAGCTGTCACTTTTGAAGCTTTTGCTCTTTGACATTTGACAAGTAGAAACTACGCCATTACTAAAAATGGAACGATACACGCTTCAACAACGCATTGAAATTATTAAATTTTATTAAATTCGCTACAAAAATGGCGAAAATCTTGCAGTCACAGTTCGCAAAACTAAAGCATATTTTGGTCGTCATGAAGCACCTACAGAAATACCGCAATACAGAAATTGGTGGAAAAATTCGAGCTGTTGGGACAAGTTAGTGATGTGAAGAATAAAACCCGTGCACGTCGCTCAAGAACAACTGAGAATATTGCTGCTGTAGCCCAAAGTGTTGAAAAAAACCCAGGTTTGTCCATTCCTCGTCGTTCTTTGGAATTGGGCATTCCACAAACGTCATTACACCGTATTTTGCATAAAGACTTGGGTCTTAAGGCCTATAAAGTTCAGTTAACACAAGAACTCAAGCCGGCCGATCAACAACGCAACGTCGCCAACAGCCCAGCGTCGATTCAAGACCTCAAGGACATAGGGCAGCCACTTTGTGATTTGATTATGGAAAATTTCATGAAAAGGATATGGTCCTGTAAGCGTGCTCGTGGTGGCCATTTGGCTGATGTTGTTTTTCATTATTAACGGAATACCTTCCTCTTTATTACGAAATAAACATCCGATCATTTATCTCAAAAAATGGCATTTTTCTTTGAATACCAAAATAACACCTCTTATTGGAAAACCCTTTACATTTATATAGACCAGGTAAGGGCTTAAAATCAGACCAATATTTTTCATATTTCTTATAAATAGAAGAAAACAAGCGTCACTCGTATCAGATAATGGAGAATATAGTTCTTGAGAAACAGGCAACTAAAGCGCATCACCTATCAGTACAGTATAGTCGACAACCACGAGGACATCACTATTCCAAAACTCATTTGGCAACTGGAAAAAAAAAACTGCGGGACTCGAATCCTGAAGACATGTTTTCAGAGAGGGCTAAAGAGAAAAGCAATTTAATTGCTTACATAAGGCATCGTAATCGTAACTCTTATATTGGATTGGTCACTCACTGCAAAACAAATTACAACATCGCGCAGCATTCCTTCGAATGGAATTATTAGCGTAGAAGACCAGGTACAACGTGTTAATCATCAATCTTAGCAGAAACAGCGAACTAAAGGAAAATGTATCTGTAGCCGCATTTGAAATAACTAGCTGCATAGCGAGAAAGATGGAAGAAATTTTTGCGAGTTTTGTTTAGAAGGTGTGCTGTATTTCTTTGCTGTAGTCTGATGTATAGATGCTTAGGAAAGCAATGCAATTGAATAAATTGTTCTCCATTATCACTTCAAAAGGATTTTCGTAGTCTTTTTGACGACGCCTTATATTCCGCATTACATATTTTTAATTTCAATGCACATTTCTTCTTCCGATAAACAGTCATATAAGTACAGTGGCCGGCATAAGTATTTTGACAAAACTAAAGTTAATTCTGCACATAATTTAAAACTTACTTCATGTAAATTTTGGCATCAATGGAAAGGTCATTTAAATTCTGTTTGAATGATACAAAACTTTCCTTAACCCATTAAGTACCCATTTAAAAATTTTAGAATTTAGAAATTTTGTCAAGGTCTACTTTTTTGACTTTTTTTCCTCGGTATAAAAAAATTGAGCAACGCAGTATAAATTTTATTCTGATATGACGTAACAGGGTAGGGTTGGGTGGGGTAGTTGTTTGGATTCCATAGGAAGAGAGGACCAAAGGAAAGGAGACGCAATATTATAAACAAGAGATTGTGTATTTGAATGGTGATCCGATACTTTTCTTTGCCGATGATTGTGTGGTTGTTATTTTACAGGGATTATGGTCAGGGGACATTCTTCTTTTCTTATTGGTATCTTTAACAAAATGCATAGGAGAGAGATAGAATGATAATTATGTTTTATCCATTTTCGTAAAAATGTATTGTTTTTGTCTTCCATTCTCCATTGATTGCATAATGATTATTGTGTATAGGTATATGGCGATCCGATACTTTTTAAGATATGTACTTAAGTTTCACTTCTTTCACTAAACTAAAGATATATGTTTTCATAAATTTCTTGCAAACTTTTTTAAAGTTCGTGTTGTCACTCAAAGTGCAATCTTGAATAAACGATTATATTATAAGTTTATTTGTTTCCTAAATGCGAGCGACGCAAGGCGAGCACGGGTCAGCTAAAGTAGCTATGCAAATGTATAAACAATTGAGAAAATGAATTTATGCAGCAATGAAAAGATTATGCATTGCTCTGACATTCAAAATTTGTAGAAATGAGAGCAAAAGACGAAAATTTAATCACCACTGTGTACGATATTGAATTCAGCACAGCGCAGTTTCACTTATTGAACGAGAATCGCATTTTAGTACCAAGTGAATCGAATAAATGAAAGCAATGTATGAAACCGAATTCGAAAACGATTTTTTCGCAGAGCCAGAATTGTGTTTGGGCGTTTCAATTAGCTGATTTAGGTACATAATACTCACGACCAGGGCTGACTTTATGCGACTAAAGTTGCATTTTTCCCCTTTTTTTCTTTCTATCCCCAATGAGACCACTTTTCCAAAATTGTCCATATTTGCCCCTTTTTTGTATTTCGTTGATAGTTCTTCCCGTTTTGAAAAAAAAACACCTTTTTGTATGAAATGCGAAATGTGACATAATAAATACCTTACGGAACTACTTCACAATTAATTGGGATCTGAATGCGTCCTTTTTCTATCAGCTAGAGGTATCAGCTATCAGCTATTTATGTCATGTCCTATTGTCATACGTTTAGGCATTAACAATTTAGCTTTAACGATGTTCAAGGCAACAATAAGATAGAACGAGATGAAAATATGCGTAAGTCACTTAACTTTAGTGAACTCACTCGTTTTGGGTTTTTTTTTTGCCATTTATGGGCAGATTAGTATTACCCCTTTTTGTAGGTACGCAAATCCTCTTTTTTGCGACTTTTTCAAAATCTTCGAAGTTAACCCTGCTCACAACCGACGTGAAATAGTGTTAACTGATTCCAACTTGATGAACATACTGTAGTACCGACCCCATTTGCAGAACATTTTCTGAAATGGCATATACGCTACGCATACCTATATATTTTTGAAATTTGATTCGCCAATGAAAGTTATAAACAAAAATGAAAATCCCTCTTCCTAATCAGGATGCCACAGACGAACACTACGAGTAAGGACGTCAGTTTACAGTCTTGTAAGCAAACGAAAAAGTCACTTTTTTTGAAGCAAACTTCAACCCTAAATTGACAGATTCATTGATGAAAGTACGATAGTGATAGACCGGAAAAAATGGACTGAATTCTACTGCGGCATTATTCTCGGGTGTTGCTGTGCAAGTGTGTGTAAAACGTATTTTGGTTGGGTACGAATCTGTGAACGATGCAAACCGTTTCTCGTGCCCAGCCCCCCCCCCCCCCCTCCCATACAATTCAATTGTTGTACATATGGACGGATTTCAGATCCATAGTTATTTATCGACAAATCTATTTTATAGAGAGGACTCATAAATTTGTGTGTGTGCACTGTGCAAGTACGGATTTCCGGTTTCTGAAAAATGGATTTTGATTTCTTTACTTCATTTCGTTGATTTTTGTTATTTTTTTTTTAATATTCTGTATTCATACAGTAAGTATAGGTACACATTCACTTCTTATAAGCTTAAGTGAAACCTCGAGTTAGCTTAATGGATTTTCCGCATAATAGCGAGCTTTGGTTTTCATTATGACCACACAAGTCCATATACGGCATTATATTTAGCAAAATTCGTCTAAAATCGTATACCCATAAATAAGAATAAAATTTGTATAAGTAGTAGTTATGTAGTAGTTATAATCCCAAAGTCCATACATTGTATTGACACATGCCCCAAGCAAGCCCAAGCCAAATACACTGATACAACTAGGTAGTGACGTTTAGATTTTATCCATAAATAAATAAATTTATTTTTGATCTAGAATGAAACATCTGCAAATTTTTGTGTTGCAGGTATGATTGGTTTTGACTTTCGTTGTTCAAATTCAATCTTTATGCAGTAGTGTGGTTGATGTTACGTATAAAAAAATTCTAAATCTGAAAATTAAATTTAAACAAAAAAATGTATGTACTGTACACAAGTCCCCTAAGGTTATGCGAATTGAATTAAAACTAAACGCGAGAACGCTTCGTAGCAACACAGCTGCAGTAACAGCACAGTTTTCCGCATGACAATTTTCATTTTTCATATACCTACCTACATATTTTGATTTCTCTCCTTTCCTGTGGGTGGAGTGGAGTTTAGAATTTAGATATCAGAAAGTTCAGTTCGGTATGCGGCAGGGCAAATGTGTCTACTCTTTGCATGGAATGGAAATTTAATATTCACCAATTGGGGAAAAAAATGCGCGCAACAGTTTACTGACAAACAAAAGTTGGAGCAGAGAATAAATCTGGAAATTGTTAGAGTTTTAGAAATTTAAATTCAAATTTATAGTTAGGTATATACCGAATTAAGTGCTCTGGGCCACTTTTATTTTTTCCATCGAATTCATTGTTTTAAATTAAACAAACAAAATTTCAGACACTATTCGCTTTTAAATGGTATGAATGGTACCTAGACATACTAGATATCCGTTCAAACGAATAAACCTGTACCTACCTAGGTTAGGTTTGAGGGAGATAGGGTGATTGTGAAATGTAAGTGGGAATGAGGGAGAGTCACACACATCTTAGTTATTCAAATTATTGTTATGAGTGTAAGAGACGAATAACATAGAACTATATAACCTAATAAGATACATACAGGTATGATATGGCGAACAAGTGATATTGAATTAGGCTTGAGCCGAGCAATTAGGATTGGTCAAAGACTTGAAAGGTAGATATTATATCTATAAAAAATGTGTACGACTGGGTTGCACATAACTTTCTCGTTTATAATCTCAGAGTTATTTCAGCAAATTTTACATTTAAAATCATACCCATTCAAGATGTACTCAGGTAAGTGTTTCTGAACCCTTGTTAATAAGGTGGGCGGTAGAAGGAGTACAAGTCAAAAATTGCAATTTTTCAGGAGACAGAAAAAACTTAATAAAACTTTCAATCTTCGATATATTTTTTAAATCAAATTGTGAATTTCTATTTTTATGTCCAACTCAAAAGTAGAAAACGGACTTTTTTATAATTTTCAGTAAATGTGACCATTAACATACATCAATAAACAATATAACAAAATTAAAACAAAAAAATTGAATTTCATACATCCAAATGGGTATTTATAAGGAAAAAAGAATGCTATAATAAGTACATTAGGCGTAGGGGTATTTATCGCATCGTGAACACACATTTTCTAATCTCTATAGTAACACTGAAGCAAATGACAAAAACTGAAATCGAACTGACATTTGCGAACTTGTACTTTGTACATTTTACTCTGTTGCATTTTTTTGTTACTATGGGTTTCAGGTTTCCAGGTTCGATCCCCGTAAAACCACAAATTACATCTTAAGGTTTTTTCTACTGCGCCACCTCTCGCGAACATCTGACAAACATCCGAGAGTATAACTACTGTTATCAAAAAGCTTCTTAATTCAGCCGTTCGGACTTGGCATAAAATTGTAGGTCCCTTCCATTCGTCCCAGAAATAAAACTCACACAAGCGAATGGTTGTGAGAAGCTAGGCCTGGGTGTATATTCGCCTGTTGCGCCAACTATTTATTTATATATTTATAGGTTTATGGTACCTATATAGTAAGTAAATGTGTAAAAGTGTAGCAAGTATATTTTGTTGTTGTAGTGTAAGAAAATTTCACTTTTCAGCAGCATGCAGCTGAACTTGGTATCAATGACCGTTTGATAAGGCGTATTTTGTATCTGGATCTGCATTTCCACCTACAAATTGGAAATTATGCAACAGTTGCAGCTTGGGGATAACGCACAATGACTTCGGTCCTATTATTTATCGATGTGCGATTATATCACGTGTTTACTAGCTAAAGACCGGAACTAGGGCCCGAACGCTGGAAGACTTGAAAGAAGTGATTCGCGTGGAAGCCGATCTAATTTTCGAAAGAATGGCTGGCAACTTCAAAGAACGCCAGCAAAAGTGCACCGCTGATCGTGGCCACCACATGACTGTTAAGGATTCAAGCGTTACTATATGACTAGTTGCATTTGTTATTATTGTTTATAATTCATAATTTACCCTATTTTCAATTCCACTCAAATTGTACAGTATTCACTTAAACTTAGAATCTTTACTGTAATTGCTCTCTTTGTTGTGTTCTTTAATATTATTATTCGTTTGAGTCATTTTGCTTATCATTGTCTAGTCTATAGTTTACGTTGCTTTTTCTTTCTCTTTGGTTTTGATCGTCAAACTGTTCGGACGCATCCAATCTTTGGTAACACAATTACACTATACACACATATTATACACATTACACTAAAACATTAGGTACATAATTACACAAAATTACACAATGAACATTTATGATTTTGATTAAAAAGATTCGGTACAAAACAATGACAGATTTGATTTTCCACACTTGATTTTTTCAAATGCTATGGAAAAGACGAACCAGAAACTGCCCAAAGGTTTTTTTGTGGAAAAATGATTGATTTTAAGAAAACCACTTTCATCACTGTCACTTAAAAAGTTCGCCTGTGTCCTTTTTTCTTAAGACAATGCACACTTAAAAAGCGCAAAAGAAAAATATGAGCATAGCCAAATTATTTGGTCACTTTAGTACAAGTCAAAGAAAAATGCATTATATTTAGTTGCCAGTCAGAACAAAAAAATTAAAAAAATAAATACACTTTATTTGGTCATAATAGTATAAGTCTACTTATACCTCCCACAATTATGTCTTATACAGCTATATTACTTTGATCACTGCCCTTTATAAATGAGTATGTGCAATAGACTTATACTGCTTTTTCCAAACATGCTATATAAATTTTTCAGTCGAATGCCGTACTTATCTCATTTTGACCAAATTTTAAACTTATACTCCTCCTACCTCCCACCTTAGTTAACAACGTAATACATACATACCTACTACCTAAACGTACGTACTAACTTCAACATTTTATTACTTTTAAATTTCACCCCCAATTGACACTTGAAGGAGGCAAGTAGGCGATGAATTTCGAATTATGGCCCCTATTGTGAGTGCCGATAATTAATCGTTGTTTGACAACACTGTCGATCGATCGAGAACTGTGATTGTCGATTGCGATCGATATTTGTCGATTTGACAGTCGCTTGTAGTCGATTACAAATTCTAATCGATGCTTTCTCTTGGAAATGGTAGATAAAATCAATCGACGCAATCGACAATTGTCGTGAAGATCGCTAATCGACAATCATAATAAGGGCCTATATTGCCACTGAAGTTTTGGCATTTACAAAAATATAAAGTGTGTGAATACAGATCTGGATTTGGATAGTCATTTGTGAGAAATATGTATTCATAAAACGGCTATATTCGAGTTCGAACGTTCCAAGCGGACTTACATAACTCAACCACTATACAGCAAGTTGCGAATGGGCATAATCCAGTACTCGAACAAAGGAGAAAAAGTTTAGATTTATTTAAAATGTAGGTGCTAAATTATCGACAGCCCGCTACAAAATGTGGCCCTCAACTACTGAAGTCGAAACTCTTGGATCGATAAAGGGCAACGGCAAGCAGATGCAGCAAAGCAAGAGCCAGATAAGGCTGCTCTGCTATAAAAGGCACGAGAGCGAAAGATGCACCTCTAACCAGTTGCTTAAAGTCTACTACTTGAATTCTATTACCCTTAATAATTTTTAAAAGTCTAAAAGACACATCTTCTTCATTAAAATTGAATTTGATGAAACTTATTTTATTATTCTGGTCAAGTTTCAGGACGATTTTACGGCAATTAAACAGCATAATGCTGTAAAAACTTAGACGATAAACCATCGTATAGGTTAAGGTAGTTCCGATTTGTTTTACTTTACACTGAAACTCTGTGCATTGCGGTATAACTGCTAATAATTTGTTTTCCTCTTCACCTCGTATGTGAATATAGAATGTACAGCAAGTGCAACTTGTAAAGTTTGTAGCTACTTGATAGATAAATTGAAAACTTTTTCAATGAAACTTTTATACACATTTCGCACATTTTCCAGGGCTTACGCACAGTGTTGTGCCGCTTAGACTACACCATGTAGATTACGCAATTGTCGACGCATCGTCAATTACGTGTCGTTAATTTAAAATTGACGACACGACATGTCGACAAAGTTCAATCAAGCAATACATTATAGTTTTTAGAAAATTAAGACAATTAAAATTTATACAATATATTATTTTATAATGGGTAAACGTTTTTTTTACATCAGAGTGTCGACAATTAAAAACGACGAGTGTCGTGGAACAACACTGCGGTTACGCACAATGCAGCAGTTTTCTATAAAAGAAGCACATTACGTCTTAAATTGTATACATACAAATTATGCAATCGTCAAAATCTTGCGCAACAAATTCTTAAATGAAACAAAGAGCTTTTCTGTATCACACTCAATTAGATATGCAACAGAGTCTTGGCCAATTGCTATTCATACTCTGTATTTAATCCATTTAAACATTTGTGTGGAACGAGGATATTCAAGGGATTAAAAAAAATTTACAAAACAAATTAAATTAAAATTCCTTTAGGCAATATATTCATCCGCTGCTCTTCATTTACTTTAAATCCGCCCATTCGGCTCATTCATTCTCGAAATTACTATACCTTCCCACTATACCGAAAACAAATTTCGTTCCCTTCGTCAAGGATGCGGAGGTAAACTTTTCATATTTTAAATAAGAATCATCTTTGCTATATATCCTTCGCAAAATTAGGCAACATTTGGTTATATACTTGATGCTCGAGACCTATTGTACAACGACGGTTGGCTAAGATGAAGATCAATAAAAAAATTGGAAATGCTTCAGGCTGACGTTGTAGATGTAATAACAGAGAACGAAGAAGCCAAAGGTGTATAAAGCGACAGCATAGAGGAATAGCGAATAAGCTGAGACAAGTTGTTGTTATCTGAGGGTGTTTGGGATGGTGGAAGGCAACAAACTAAATTGAAGTTACTCTTCTTCGCAGAAAAGTTATATCTATTCTGTACCTACCTACACACGTATCTATATACGGGTATAGAAGTTTCGCTTTGCGAAGTTGAAAAGACAATTTGTTTGGGGTTTCATTTAACACAGTCAAGTCAACAGCAATGTAATAGGATCCGTTCTTATCCTTTGGCGGGAGCGTTTCCTGCACGAGTGTTGAAGTTGTTTTCTCTTTCGTATTTTATTTCAGGAGATAAGTTTTGATATGGATACCTTTATGATACAGAACGTTTGTCTTGAATAAAATTCTCCAGTTTTATGTGTATAATAATGAAAGGACACTTTTCGATGTTGGCTAATAGTGTTGTCAAGGTTGGGTGTGATGAAACTGAAATAAACGTGAAGGGGATGGTTTTTGTTTTACAGTGCAATTTATTTGATGACCACTTGACTCTAATTGAACTGTTAAAGTAAAATACTAGGTACCTACATATACTCTTATTGAGCAATTAGCAAGGCTTGGTATGTGTTTGTTGAGCGGTAGTTGATATTTGCTGCAATGTATAATTTTTTTAATAAAATAAATGTTTGCGATTTATAAATACAATGCTTTAAGTTTATAGAAGCTATAAATTAATTTAAATGAACAACAAAGACCCACTAAATATGTCCCATCTGTCATTTAAATCTGAAGAAGATGCATAATTGTAGACAAGGCAATACCTAATACATAAAAATCGCATTAATGGCCGTACCGTAACTGAGCGAAAAAAAAAAACAAAAAGGATGCACTTGCTAATTATTTCGGAGGGGAACACTCTAAGCAGGCAAACAACAACTTAAGTACAATTTATGTTTTATATGTATGCGTCGGTTTAAACTAAATAGAATTTAAAACTAGAACTTCACGTGGAAAGTGTCTTTTCTTTACCATTTACAGACCAGTATAGAGATCAAAAGGCATTCGGAAGTTGTTCAGTTGACGAAAGTGTGGCGAAAATCGAATTGAATTAGTGTCCATGCGTGTGGTAGTTTCTCAAAAAAAGAGTGTACCAAGTCTAATTCAAATCAGCAAAAGGTGATTTTTTAAGGAGCATTGGTTCCATTGAATGGAACCTCAGCATCGTGTGTCCCGTGTACAAGAATGGAGATATCATCTGGACTGTGTCAATTACAGAGGATCAGAAGTACAATTTATCAGCGAGCAGTGTTTGTGTTTGTCCATAGAGCCAGATGGTTCTACTGATTAACGTATATTTCGGGCTAAAGTTCAAGGAGTGGAAGTTGGGCCGTTTCCCCATTGGTATACTGCTATATGCTACGAATTTTAAATAGTTTAGTCCGTAGATACCAGATCCTACATCCGAGTCCATTTTAGAGCTGCATAATATAAGAATACCACTTTAGGAGGTTTTCGCAGTCCGGTGTGTTATTTTTAAACTATGCTTCTGTGTTGAGGATCTTCGTATAGAACCCTTTGTTGAGGTTTTCTATAATTATGCGCAAAAGTGTCACGCTATGTTGCGCAAGTTCAGTGAATGGAGTCCGTTAATTCTGATGTTATCACTTTCGTTTATAGCAAACTTGTTGCGAAGTATCTGTTATGTTTGTCCTGTTATGGCTTCTATAGCAAGACGTTAAGCCCTTCTCCGCTTTATGGTGGGCAGGGCCGTAGCCAGGATTTTGGTTCGGGGGGGGGCTTGATCCAAATTTTATGAAGCAAAAAACTAAGAATATTTCAATTCATTGAGTCGTATTGGTTTTTAAATCGTATGTACTTAAACGAACCTAGGTACTTAAATAATAATTTTACACACATTTTTTGAAGCAGAAGACTTTTTGATTTTTTTTTAACATGAGATCAATAAACTTATTTAGATCCACAATAATATCCGAATGAACAGATATCATAGCAAGTTACCTTAACCTTGCATTCTCTATAACGCTTCGGGACATTGTTTTAATCCTTTTCATAGCTGAAAGGGTTTTTTCAACACTAGCTGTGGTCACTGGAAGCGTTGCTAAAACCGTAAGCAAGAAATTTATACCTCTAAAGTAAGTCTTGTCACATATATCAAGCAATTTCAAAACTTCGGTAGAAGTAGGTATCACTCGACGATTTTTTTTTCGCACCAAAGAATGTATTCAGCTTTCACAGCTGACAGTGAAATTGCATTATCAAAGTAACGGGTTAGCCTGTTAGCTTTTCCATTTCGATCACTCGCTAAACTGCAGCAAAACCTGGGAGAAGAGCTTGAAACGATGGTAGAACGTCATCGTTGACCATAAATCTGTCCGTAAGATTTTGTATTAACGAGATTGTGTAATGCAAGGAAATAGTATATCGTATTTGTAGACACTTTAAACTAGGCTTCAGTAGAAAGGTTTCTGGATTGGAACGCGTTGTTTATTCCAATGAAGTTCTAGGAGCTCTTAATTTAACTTAAAATAAGTCCTCTGCAAGTTGGGATGCGAATTGAAAAGTCTCTCTGCAAAAATCTTCGGTATTTTCTCTGATGTTCTTAAGAGAATTCAGAACTTTTTTTGTGCGGTCAATTGCAGAAACGAAATCTAAGGAAAATTGATAATGGCAGCGTTAAACTGAACAGATTTTCGCATGTAATGAGGCTTACTAGAAAATTCCTTTTTTGGACCGCTGGCGCTGCCAAAAGTGTTGATGCTTTCGAAGACATCGTTCTGCTCGTTATTTCTTCAAGACTTATTGAGATGTATTTTCAATGAATCTTGTTTTACAAAGGCGTAGAAGTCGAGTTTTTTAGCTCTCTGGTGCGTGCTTTGTAATGACATTTTTGAAAGTTATAATATATGTAATGCATTTGAACAGTTGCGGAAGAAATTTCATTTTTTTAACATGAGATCAATAAACTTATTTAGATCCACAATAATATCCGAATGAACAGATATCATAGCAAGTTACCTTAACCTTGCATTCTCTATAACGCTTCGGGACATTGTTTTAATCCTTTTCATAGCTGAAAGGGTTTTTTCAACACTAGCTGTGGTCACTGGAAGCGTTGCTAAAACCGTAAGCAAGAAATTTATACCTCTAAAGTAAGTCTTGTCACATATATCAAGCAATTTCAAAACTTCGGTAGAAGTAGGTATCACTCGACGATTTTTTTTTCGCACCAAAGAATGTATTCAGCTTTCACAGCTGACAGTGAAATTGCATTATCAAAGTAACGGGTTAGCCTGTTAGCTTTTCCATTTCGATCACTCGCTAAACTGCAGCAAAACCTGGGAGAAGAGCTTGAAACGATGGTAGAACGTCATCGTTGACCATAAATCTGTCCGTAAGATTTTGTATTAACGAGATTGTGTAATGCAAGGAAATAGTATATCGTATTTGTAGACACTTTAAACTAGGCTTCAGTAGAAAGGTTTCTGGATTGGAACGCGTTGTTTATTCCAATGAAGTTCTAGGAGCTCTTAATTTAACTTAAAATAAGTCCTCTGCAAGTTGGGATGCGAATTGAAAAGTCTCTCTGCAAAAATCTTCGGTATTTTCTCTGATGTTCTTAAGAGAATTCAGAACTTTTTTTGTGCGGTCAATTGCAGAAACGAAATCTAAGGAAAATTGATAATGGCAGCGTTAAACTGAACAGATTTTCGCATGTAATGAGGCTTACTAGAAAATTCCTTTTTTGGACCGCTGGCGCTGCCAAAAGTGTTGATGCTTTCGAAGACATCGTTCTGCTCGTTATTTCTTCAAGACTTATTGAGATGTATTTTCAATGAATCTTGTTTTACAAAGGCGTAGAAGTCGAGTTTTTTAGCTCTCTGGTGCGTGCTTTGTAATGACATTTTTGAAAGTTATAATATATGTAATGCATTTGAACAGTTGCGGAAGAAATTTCACTAACAGGCGTATTTTTTTTAGAATCTAAAGCTAGGTCACTTTTACTTTTCCATGCAAAACTTTTCTACTCTCTTTTGGTTTTGTTATACTCACTTCCCCAAAAAATACGCCAAACTACACAAAGGCAAGTGCGAATTGCAGTAGTTGACTTGGCAGAACCAGGTCAAAGATATGGCTTGCACAGTGTACATACCTAGTGTTTGAATACTGTATACCTACCGGGATAGTCTTATTTTTATAGATTTGAATTTAGGGCTTAAAGCCCTATTTTGACAATCATTTCAGTTTCAGTTTTAGTTGAGCTATCAGTTAACCTTTCAGTTAAACTGATGTTCTGCAGTGTATTTAGACATCAGTCTAGTATTCAGTTGAGCTTTCAATTTACTCGTGATTAGCCGAAGGTTAGAAGATTTATCTACTAAAACTTCTGAAAACTTATGGGAATTCCATCAGTTTTAGTCTCAGTTTTAGTTTTAGTTAAACGCTTTCATTTTTGCATTTAGTCATCAGTTTAACGGCCGATTTCTTCTGATACTCGGTACTAACGAGAACTTAGTACTTGTGTATTTCTTTACATTGCTAGTACCGGAGCTAAATTTATCAACCGTACTACGACTAATACGTCTAAAAACTGGTCTAGTACCCATTTTTGACTGAAATGTCATAACGGTGACATTTTTATGCTCATTGGGCGTCAAACATCTTGCAGGATGACTGATTTTTATTCATAAGAGCAAGTATTTTTTTTAAATATTTTTGTTGCTTTCCTGCTGTAAAATAGTGTGTGTTTAGGGGTATCCAGCATTGGATAGCATTTGATAGCGTATATGATTGGTTGTTTTTTTTTCTATTATTGCACATTATGGAACTGAACTAACCAATTCGGTGTTTGCAATTTAACATGAGTGCGGTAGGTTGCACTGATTGTTCGTGGAGACTATGCAAAGCGATAAAATGCAGCAGCGGCCACCTCCTGTTCTTCCAATGTTGCTGACATTTGAATAAATTTGTCCAAATGGCGTGTCAAGGCCATACATCATACTTTTGGCAGTGTGCGACATACACTAGCGGCTGGTACGCAAATGACGTCGGCAACCACTACTTACATCGAATCGATCCACTTGTCATGAATTGTAGAGTGATCAGCAATTGCTGCTCAGGCAATATCTAACGATTACTGGTAAAATCGTGAATAAAAACGATTACCGACTAAAACTGAAAGTATATAAAATATGTTAACCGTAATGCAATTCGTCCGCGTTCGAACGTAAAAAAACGTTACTCTGGACAACTGAAATCGCCAAAAAAATCCACATCGTTCTAAGTATTTACTGTATTCCATTGTAGCATAATATGGTAGATGCGCCGCTCAGATCAACGAGTTGCTACCCCTTCTTCACCATTCTCAGTCTCAATGTCGTCATCGAAATTATTGAACCAATTATCCCTATCGAAAATGAAATCCATTTTCTAATCAACTGCATTAGACTTAAACCTACCATGTATTTACTTTTTGACAAAAATAGGCCGAAAGCAATGAAATCGATCTAATTCAGGTACTAACGACGTTAGACTGCCGATTTTGAGGGTCAAGCTGATACCGAGTACTAATTAATACTCGGTACCAAATTCATCTTAGTACTTCGTGAAGAAATGACCTGATACCTAGGTATTTGAGTATCAACTTTTGGTCTAATACCGGTACTAGCGCTAGTACTTTGTGAAGAAATCGGCTGTAACAAGCTTAACTGATAACTCAACTAAAACTGAAACTGAAATGATAGTCTTAAATTCGGCTTTAGAAAATTTTAGTTTTATGTCTAGACTTTCGGGGGGGGCTTCAGCCCCTCAAGCCCCCCCCCCTGGCTACGTGCCTGATGGTGGGGATCTTTTGGGTAGCACTAATCATACTGATATGAAGTCAGTCCATATCTCAGAGTTCTGAAGTAAATGTAAATTTAAACAATTTTTTTTTTGTTTTTTACTTCTGACTCTCAAAGGCGAGGGTTTAGGGTAGTATGTTTCCCACATTTTTGTAAAGGTTAAACTACTACTATCACACACTACTAGCACACTTTTTCAGACCTTCTTATCCATATCCATACCGGTGGGCGCAACAGCGCAGTGTTTAGTGTGCTGGACTATATTGTGCGAGGGACCCCAGGTTCGATCCCCGGAAAAACACAAATTACATCTTAAGATTTTTTTCTACTGCGCCACCTCAAATTTACAGATAACCTTAGGTATTGGTTCAGGAGTCCACTGAAGGAGATTTTTCAAAATTGGAGAAAGGGGCCTGACACCGTCATTACAAAAAAAATTGGAAATCTTAGGTATACATATCCCGAAAGCTGCCAAATCGATTGCGTTAAAATGTACAGATAATCCTAGGTATTAGCACAGGAGTGTTGCTGTGAACATTGGTCAAAATTGGACAAAGAGGCGTGGCACCTCCCATACAAAAAACATTTTCTATGGGTTAAAACTCGATGGCGTTTATACCTAACTCGAAATTCGCTGGGCCGATTCTGATGATTCTCTTTTGTTTTGTTTATATTGCTGTATTACAGAGAAAGAAAATTGCAAAAAATCGATTTATTGAACAAACATATCAAACATTCGTCCGATTTTCTTGATTTTTTTTCTCATTTATAGATGTGTTGCCAAATGTGTTGCCGTAGGGTAGGTGAGAATTGTAAAGGGGTCACGGGAAGTAAGGGTGGTCTCACGAACAGTTAGCCGTATGAACTTGAAAGTTTTTATGTTGATACATAAGTCAAAATTATTACATGCCTCATTCATCGTTTTCCAAAATTTGTCCTAGAAGGGTTCAAAAAAAGGGGGTGAGAACAATTTTATTTCGACCTTAGGTACTACGCTCAACTTGCTATTATAAATCTATGTAGGTCAATTCAAGAAATGCATTCATTTGAATGCTTAACGTGGATATGTCGATGAGCGATATCCTATAGATAGATAGATAGTTTTATTTCGTATGCAAATTTACAATAGGTTTTGTTACCACACATTTTACAATACAGAGATATGATAAATTATATCTTTCTTCTGAAACATTATACATTAGGGTAATTTTAAGAATTGCATTGAAAAAACAATATTAATTAATTCTGAAGGAAAATACGAAAAAAACCTTCAATTGAAATAGAAAAAAAAAAAAATAATAATAATATAATTACTAGACAATAAAAAAGAAAAATCAGGTACAAATAATAATTTGAAAATGAAACCAACTGAAATAGTCAAGTATATAAATAAATAAATAAATAAATAAATAAATAAATAAATAAATAAATAAATAAATAAATAAATAAATAAATAAATAAATAAATAAATAAATAAATAAATAAATAAATAAATAAATAAATAAATAAATAAATAAATAAATAAATAAATAAATAAATAAATAAATAAATAAACAAATAAATAAATAAATAAATAAATAAATAATTAAAAAAAATAAATAATAAATAAATAGATATATATAAACGAATAAATAAATAAACAAACGATATGTAAACGAATAAATAAATAACATAAAAAAAATATATATATTTAAATAGGATAAATAAACAATAAGTAACAAAAATATATACAAATAACAAAAAGTTATATCAAGCTTATCAACTATTGATTCATATTTAAAGTATTTACAAGGGGATTATCAGCAAAATCACACCTTTCCAGAAAACGTTGCTTCAGTTTTTGAATTCTTTGAAAGATCAATTCAACATTCGCCCTTTCGTGCGTATCTAGAGTCGAGTGATGCCACGGTAGGTTAAGCATCATTTTTAATAATTTGTTTTGAGAAACCTGTAATTTCTTAATATGACACATTGCACAATTTCCCCATACTTGACACCCATATAACAGAATTGCTTGAAAAATTACTTTATGGATAATTATTTTGTTTTCATTAGAGAGCTGCGACTTTCGATTAATGAAAGGATACAACATCCTAATGGCAATTGCAATTTTTCTAAGTGTATTTGCAATGTGGGTTCCAAAAGTCAACTTGGTATCCAAATATATGCCCAGATATTTGACGCAAGGTTCCCAACTTATGTTTGCACCATTAACCTGTAACTGTCCACTGGGTAGATAACAAGCTTTTCTTTTTCTCGTGAAAAAGATGGCTTGTATCTTTTCTTGATTCACTTTAATTTTCCATTTGTTATAATATTCTTTTAATATCGTCATCGCATTTTGGAGATTCCTCTCAATGTTGAGAGCGAGTTCATGAGATGACAAAATCGCAGTATCATCGGCAAAGATAGCTGTTTCGCAATAAGGCAAAGATGGAAAATCGGACGTATACAGATTATATAAAACGGGTCCAAGAACTGAGCCCTGGGGGACACCTGAATGAAAATAGACTATATTAGAGACACCACTATTAACGTGCACCTTGAACCGACGATTAGACAAAAAACTATGGACAATTTTACAGATATGTGAGGGGAAATTGAAATTGATCATTTTAAATATTAATCCGTCATGCCAAACGGTATCGAAGGCTTTTTCAATATCCAGTAGGATCATACCAGTAGATTTACCTGTAGAACGACATGTTTTAACGTGATTACAAATTCTAAGCACTTGGTGAGATGTACTGTGAAAGCGTCTAAAGCCAAATTGCTCCACAGGATATAAATTCTTTTCAGAAATGTACTTTGAAATTTTTTCTTTTATGACCTTTTCATATATTTTACTGAGGCTGCTTAACAAACTAATTGGCCTGTAACTATCAGTCTTTTCAGGGGGCTTACCAGCTTTTATTATTGGTACGACTTTAGCAATTTTCCATTCATCGGGGAAATATTCCATTTTTAGACAAGCGTTTATTATAAATGTTAAATAGCTAATACCAGCTGTGGGCAATTGCCTTATGTATATATTTTTTATTGAGTCAGTGCCTCCAGCTTTATGTATTCGCAGGTCATTGACTATAAACTCAATGTCTTCTCTAGAGATATAGACATTTCTTGATGATTGACTGGTATTATTATTTAACAAGTTTTGAACGGCAATATTAACTAGTACATTAGTATCACTATCTCCTAAATTAGATGCAGCCAAATGGTTCTTTCTAAAATTTGAAGCCAGCGCATTTGCTTTTTCAAGGTCTGTGCAAAATGTGTTGGTTGAATCTTTGAGAAAAGGAATTTGTCTGTTTTTACTTTTTACTACCTTTACAATGTTCCAAAAAGGTTTTGCATTTTTTTCAAGAAAACTTAATTTTGTATTCCACTCATTGTTTCGATATATAAAAATATGCTTCGATATTAGTTTGTTCAGGTACGATACTTGATATTTTAAGCTAGACAGGCGATATCTTTGCCAATGTCTACGGTAAATGTTTCGAATCTTAATAAGTTCCAAAATATTAGAAGGCAGCTTAACGGGACGAAATTTTTTCGGAACTTTAGGGACACTTTTGTCCTATATAGCTGCATGCAAATCTATTGATCCGAATATACGTATAAATCTATTTAAATAGGTGTGTATTAATGAAAACTGTGCAAATAAAGCTAACTACCTTTTTGGATTTAGTTTATCCTTCCTCATCGATATTATATTGCAAATAATAATAATAACAAAATTGAAACAAGGTAGGTAACTTCGGTACCATAAGTTCCATGTACCATAGTGACACAACTGTTACATAGCACACCTACTACACATGCTTTCACCTCTCCTAGTTCACAATTTTATTCAGTAAAGCAAGTAAATTGATGTCGAGCTGTGATTTTACCCTTCAGTTTAATTGTGAAGCACTTACGCCCCGATAGCTGGATGTTGGAAATAGCGCTGTAGGTAGGTACCCCCCATAGCATTCTGCATGCCGACCTACCGAACCGATTTGTGTAATGTGTATGCGATGAGAAGGACAGAACAAGAGTGAACAGTATACTTTCTTGACGTTTACCATGCACCATGGTACATTTCTAAAAAAAAAAACTGCAACTATCTGAACATAGGCACTAGGCAAGTTTGTTTGAATACAAGGATGGATACAGTGCAGAATTGGCCCAGTTAGAGAAAAAACAACTTTCCTATTACCTTTGACAAATCGAATGCGATACATGCATGAAGCACCTAACATGGCAAGCACTTTCGGTTTTCATGTACCTACCTACCAGGTTGTTACCCTTAGCGTACCTCCGCAATACTTTAAATCATACATTCACTTTACATGAAGCGTAAGCATCCTGTTATGTATGAGTAGGGGAAAATGTGAATAGATAGTATTTATTTTATATGAGACGAGTATAATATTAATGGTATAGATGATGGCTTAGAAAAATATATTTATATTTAAGAAAGTAAAGCAATAGTGGAACTCAGTATGGGGAAATGTATTTCAGATTCAGATATAGGAGCCGATAGTTTTATTCTGACAACAAATAGATTATTTGCATTCTTATAATGTTCTGTTTGAAAAGGGTTACCTCAGAGTCATGGTTTTCAGGAAACAAAAAAATAATTGGAGGGAGCGAATTAATTCCGGTGGCAAGCGATTTATTATGTCACTTGTCGCACAAACAAATGTTTTTTAGAAGCTAGTTCTAGAGCAGTACATGGAACCAAATATATAAATAAGTCTATCGTCCACTTCCATCAACCAAGCTATCTCGAAGACTGATAAATATCTCTTTACAACATCTCTCGGACAAATGTTTTCTTTAGAGGCAAGTGCTCAGTGGAGACTTATTAACGCTCGTTACTTTATATTGCATGAATAAAGAACTGAATTGTATAATACAATAGCTATATATTACAAACTGCAGACGCTCGAGAGCAAGGTTTAAAAAAACTTGTAGGGCTAATTGCAATGATTCCCTCTACTGTAAGAGTCGCCCGTGGCGTGGTGTTCATATAACCCGATTCCTACCGAGTTACCTTTTAAAGTATTCAGTTTCAGCTACACAACAATGTTTACTAAGAAACGAGCAACCTAAAATCCACGAGATATAAAATTTAATAATAATGTATCTATTCATCTGCGCAAGCTACACACCCCGGTGCCATGAAATAAAGTCTTTTACAAAAAGGTCCAAAAACTAATTTTGGACTTTATTGCACTTTTGAAAATGAAATAAAGTCCAAATCGAAGTCGAAATAAAATCCACAATGCATAAACAAAAGAATATGTATGGGGGGCATGCTGCCCCCCTGCAACCCCCTGCTCGTCTTTCTTTTACATTACTGAGTGTAATAATGTCCAATGAGTTTATTGCACTTTCAAAAATGAAATAAAGTCCAGAAATCGTTTTGGAGCTTATTGCAATTTCAAAAGTGCAATAAAGCCGAAAAAAGTCAAAAATTACGTTTTCGACCCTTTTGCATAAGACTTTATTTCATGGCACCCACACCCCGACCCGACCCCACCAACTTAATTTAACTTTATTTTCAAGTACATACGGAAACACACATCCTTCAGCTTCATTACCTATATCAAAGCTAAAGCAAGAAGCAACCCGAAATATGTCGGGTTCGGCCAGTGGCGTAGCGTGGATTAGGGCCTCCCGGAACATGCCGCCCCTAGTCATTAAAAAAAATAATGACAACGAGAAAACTTCCTTAAAATTTTATTTTTTTACTTTTCATCGTAAAGTCTCTTGTTATTCATTCAGTATCGATGGTCTCTGTGATTTCCTGCTCTATATCCATGATATCCAGATTAGATAGCCTTAGAGTGCTCCTTGTGGACCTAAAATAATTTTTAATAAGCTTAAATTTTGAGAAACTCTCACAGCCGGCATTACTTTTTACTTATTGCAATTGTGCGAAAAAGACAAAGCAGTATTGTTAAGTATGTTAGGCAGACTTACTTCCAGTCTAAACTGTATAACAATTAAAAAAATTGTTTCAGACGTTTCCGATATCTGATTTTCTGATGATTTTTATTTTGTTGCAGACGATTTCTATTAAATATCAGACGTTTTTTCGGGCTTGTTCTGAAATTTTGGAGGCAGTCGATTGTGAGATGTGAAGCTGATCACATCTATTTGGTGCGCTTTTTCGCTCGGGCATGCTGCCCCCCTGCAACCCCCTGCTCGTCTTTCTTTTACATTACTGAGTGTAATAATGTCCAATGAGTTTATTGCACTTTCAAAAATGAAATAAAGTCCAGAAATCGTTTTGGAGCTTATTGCAATTTCAAAAGTGCAATAAAGCCGAAAAAAGTCAAAAATTACGTTTTCGACCCTTTTGCATAAGACTTTATTTCATGGCACCCACACCCCGACCCGACCCCACCAACTTAATTTAACTTTATTTTCAAGTACATACGGAAACACACATCCTTCAGCTTCATTACCTATATCAAAGCTAAAGCAAGAAGCAACCCGAAATATGTCGGGTTCGGCCAGTGGCGTAGCGTGGATTAGGGCCTCCCGGAACATGCCGCCCCTAGTCATTAAAAAAAATAATGACAACGAGAAAACTTCCTTAAAATTTTATTTTTTTACTTTTCATCGTAAAGTCTCTTGTTATTCATTCAGTATCGATGGTCTCTGTGATTTCCTGCTCTATATCCATGATATCCAGATTAGATAGCCTTAGAGTGCTCCTTGTGGACCTAAAATAATTTTTAATAAGCTTAAATTTTGAGAAACTCTCACAGCCGGCATTACTTTTTACTTATTGCAATTGTGCGAAAAAGACAAAGCAGTATTGTTAAGTATGTTAGGCAGACTTACTTCCAGTCTAAACTGTATAACAATTAAAAAAATTGTTTCAGACGTTTCCGATATCTGATTTTCTGATGATTTTTATTTTGTTGCAGACGATTTCTATTAAATATCAGACGTTTTTTCGGGCTTGTTCTGAAATTTTGGAGGCAGTCGATTGTGAGATGTGAAGCTGATCACATCTATTTGGTGCGCTTTTTCGCTCGTTTTTTGACACATACTTTGGCGCAATTTATTGACGCGCAGTATGGTGGCTTTTTTGCGCGTATTTTGGGGTCTATTTTGGCGCGTTTTTTCGCGAATTTTTTCTGCATTTTTGGCGCATATTTTGTTATTTTTTCATCGCATATTTTGGCGCGATTTGATGGGCGTTTTTGGCGCATTTTTTGCATAGTTTTGGCGCGTATTTTGAGATGTTTTTGCAGCGCTTTTTTTGACGAAATTTTTCCACATTTTTGGCGGGATTTTTTTTGACGCATATTTTGTTATTTTTCAGCGCGATTTTTGGTGCGTATTTTGTTATTTTTTCTCCGCGATTTTTGGCGCGTTTTTTTGCGAAAATTTTCCACATTTTTGGCGGGATTTTTTGTGACTTTTTTGGCGCATATTTTGTTATTTTTTCATCTCGCTTTTTTGCCGCCTCTTTTTTTATTTTTTCATCGCGTTTTTTCACGCGCATTTTTGGTGCATATTTTGTTATTTTTTCACCGCGATTTTTGACGCGTATTTTGGCGCCATTTGATGGGCGGTTTTGGCGCATTTTTTTAAATGGTTTTGGCACCTATTTTGTAATGGATTTTGGCGCGTTTTTTTCGCTAAAATTTTTTCACATTTTTGGAGGGATTTTTGACACCTTTTTGGCGCATATTTTGTTATTTTTTCATCTCGCTTTTTTGCCGCCTCTTTTATTATTTTTTCATCGCGGTTGTTCACGCGCATTTTTGGCGCATATTTTGTTATTTTTTCATCGCGATTTTTGATGGGTATTCGGCGAGATTTGTTGCGCGTTTTTGCACAGTTTTCGCTAAATTTTTTTGGGATTTTTTTTTGTTGGTTTTGGCACATATTTTGTTTTTCATCACGATTTTCACGCGTATTTTGGCCGTATTTGTTGAGCATTTTTGGTGCATTTTTTGTACAGTTTTTGGCACGTATTTTGAGGTGTATTATGGTGCGTTTTTTCGCATCCACCTTTTTGCCTGGATTTTTCGTTTTGAAATGACGGGAAATAAACAAGTTGACGTCAATCTACCAGTACCTCCAAGGAAATTATCAAAAGTAGTATAAAAAAAAGAAGCGATGGGCCCACCAAGGTGCCTTGTGATCGTTCTCCTCACAACCTAGGCTAGGCTTTAGTAAAATGTAAGTTGAAATAAAGGCACTGTGCGTCCTCGGTAGTTTTGAAGAAGCGCATGCTATGGGGCCCAATTTTGGGCTACTGTATCGAGTATTTTATGCTTCATCTTCATATTGACATCCAATTTGGCGATACTAAAAACAGCCCCAAACGTAAGTCACTCTCATTCACTACGAAATTCTAACTTGCTAAAAACTATTAGAAAGTAATCTACGTAAAAAGTGGAACATGCACAGATTTTGCCTAGTTACTATGCACATACTATGCAGAAATAAGAAATAGCTTATTTGAAATACTATATTATAAAAATATTATGTACCTACATTAAGCCGATAAGAATAAGAAAATGTTTTAAGGTTCTTGAATCGTAACGAGGCGTGTTGTTATTACTGAGACAGTGGTCTTTGACTCTTTGAGTGCAAAAAAATTGGGATAAAAACATAGATTAATCGATAATATCGAAAATAAATTATCGAGTGAAATAATCGATATTTTTTACGAAAATATTTTTTTACGAAAATATCGATAAATCGAGTGATTTGATATATATCGCGCATCACTAATCCAAACTGTATATTTTAATAGTTGGAGTGGGTTTTTATTGGCAATTGGCGAGTTCATTTGTTTTGCCTGTAGAATATATAATTGCTCTTAACTATACGCGTCCGATCTCAAATTCATCCCTATCAATATCATTCTCATGAGGTGCAACATTGGAATTGCTTTCAAAGTTTTTATCTAAGAGTTTGGCTGGGGTTAGGAAGTCAAACTTCCGAATTTCGCAGCTAATGAAATCTTTGCTGTATTTCAGTACTGACCCTGTCTAAGGAAGGAAATAATTTTCGTCGGAGTTCATTATCATAGGAAGAAGCAGCGTCTATATTTCCGTCACCAAAAATATGTTTTTTTTTTTTTTTAATTTTCATGGGACGTTCCATTAGAATTTCAAGTTTTTGACATATACATTTTTAGCATAAGTAAAAGCACCGTCAATCAATCGATATCGTTTTTCTGTAAGGAAGATCTGTAATTCATTTATTGCTTGAGCATATTGATGAATGTTTAGTCTTTCTGCTTGCAAGTATATTTGGGCATCATTAACTTCGTGCAGTACTCTCGACTGCAACAGCTCTTGCGCTCCATTGACTTCATCGATGTTCGATTAATTCCAAATCACTTTCGTCGGTAGATGAATAAGCTAATATTGCTAACAAATTAGTAAATTCGCCTGTATCAGACATTTGAAAGACCTTTTTACCACTGCAATTTATGAATTGACAAATAAAAAGGTCACATCACAAACTGCAATTTACGGCAAAACAAAATGCATCTGTAATTTTTCATAGATTACTGCAAAAGCGTTGCTTTAATTTTTCGTAAGTTTCTCTTCCTGTGAAAGACTTTATCCCCACTGACATTCTGACAGTCTTTTCTATTTTTACTACAAAAGTAAAGGAAAAACTTAATGAACATGTTTTGTTAAAAAAAACTGCATCGAGTATTAAGTTTTGTTTGTATAAGGTCCCTTTTTAAACTCTTGGCGACCTTTTTTGGCGACTTTATCATTTTGGCCATCGGTAACCCTGCCACCCACCACATCGGCCTATAGCTCTCTCGCCTCCACAAAGAGGTTTCAACTCTAAACCAAAATAACTACAACAGACTAAACTTCTATCGAAGTGGTTCGTGTTTTCTTTGTTTTTTGTTTTATGCTATTTTTTTTTTATATATATATTTTGTATATATATTTCTGTCTTCATTTCAGTTTAACGTAAATTCTCCCAATGTTTCACATACTATTGTAATACTGTAGTACTTTTGAATGTAAGTAAATAGTTTAAAATCCATGTTCAAACACATTTATAAACTTATGTAATGTTCTCCAATAAAGATCCCTGAGGAAGACATAAACCTCTGTCGAAACGTCGGATGGATAAACAAATGAACTAATTTGTTTCATTTCCACACATATTTGACCAAAAAAGCCGGAAAAAGGGACAGCTGTCCTTTAATATTATTATTAAAATCAAATTGGTCGAGACTTCTACGCTAAATTCTCATAGTACCTTTTTTCTAATTATCTTCAATAAAACAATAATTTAGTCACTGAAACGAAACTGCATTAAAATCAAATAAGAAACCGAAGAGATTTTAGAGATGAAAATTCAAATATCTACCCGGGTAGATACTGTCCATGTGAGGTTAAATTTAATTTCTTCCTGGAGTTTTCGATTTTGCGGCTTTGACTTAGTATTTAAAATTATTAAGGCCACGCCACTGATGTGGTGTTATAACTGTAACTCATCATTATCACAAATAATATAAATATTCGAATTTTACGGGAGATGGTAATTTCGCACCCTGGGTGCGAAATTCCACCTATACATGTACATTTATATGTGGATTTATATGTACATTTATATGTGGAAATTCGCACCAGGGTATATATTTTTTTTGTATATATTCGCGCGCGCGAATATATACAAAAAAAAATATATACTTTATTAGCTATGTTTTTTTATGTCTCATTCTCATAAGTTCGACATAATTCGCCATAGTGTCCCTAACTTGACTTGAAAGTAAAAGAAGAGCTAGAAGATATTCTGCAAGTATGTTAATAACAAACCAATTATAAGATGATTTTATTTCTAATCTAAAGCAAAGAAAAACATATAGGAATACAATCCATTAAAAACGATAAAAAGAACAAAGTATAATAAATAAAATGGAATTATATGAAACGCGAACGATTTGACTAGTCTAAAATGGTTCAAAAAGAATTCACCCATATTTCTCCAAAATACATTTTTGAAAGCTTTCCATTATTATTTTCTTTCTTTTTAGGTTTGAAAGTTTTTATTTGATATTTTCCTATGCAACCTATGATTTCGCTTTAGGGAACCAACTAATGAAAGGTGTTTTACATATATAGGTGTAAGGTGCGAAACTACACTTATATCAAGTAAATTCGCACCCTGTGCATTTCTCGAGGTTTTCGATCTCTAGATGCTAAAGAACGAGTTTCCACACAGGTGCGAAATTACACCCTCTTCAGGTGTTCAATTCAATATTCAATGTAACACCTGGCGAAGTGACCGATATGAGCACGGCTTGCATTTTCTTGTCTTTGCTGCCGACACGCTGGGAATTGATGTTTTGCATTGTTCCCATGGCTGCTTCCGTTCTTTTTCTTTTTTTTGTATTTTTGTAATATTGTAATATCATAATAAACGGCCACCCGATATGTATTATTTCGCTGAATCTATCTGAATATTTCTAGCGTGAGAACATCGGCAATACATGTGACCTCGTTCTTGCCTCACGCGTGGAAATAAAATACGGTTCGATAGCCAAAACTGCTATTTGCGCACTTTTGGTTTTTCACCAGCACAGGGCGGTGAAAGAATACATATCGGAGGCCAAAGTTAGTTGCACGCCGGAGCCCAACGGAAAGACAAGAAACAAAACAAAAAACAATTTTAGTACTTTAAATACATTTTTTGAAAAGTGAAAACTTTGTATAACACGATTATATATACATTTTAATTTTTGTTATTGTAAAAGAAAAGAAAATAAAACAATTGTTTATGTTATTATAAAAGTAAAGAAAATAAAACAATTGGCGACCGTGACAGGACATACTAAATAAGTTTAGTGGCCTGTAATAAAATTGTAAAGTGTATTTGTGACAATGGAGAAACTTACCGAACGACAAGAGAGGATTGGCAACGAAATCTGTGTTCTTTCCCGCAATTACAGAAAAGATGGACGCGATAGAAAAACCGTCGAGTACTTGCAGCAGCGTTGGACCAAGCTAGATCAACTTTGGGAGGAGTTCGACAAGATAGACAGCCAAATTAGGGATAATTACCCGAGTGAAACGGATCATGAATATTTCACAAAGGACTACTACAATGAAGTGAAAAGGATATATGAAATGATGAAGGATGACCTTTTCAAACGTTTCGCTGATGCCGAGCAAGCCGAGCGACATGATCCATCAGCAGACCCAACAGCAGGACAGCCAGCCGCACCAGCGCCATCAAAGTCAGAGCCACAAGCAGCGCCATCATTAGCGCCATTAGCAGTGCCAGTAGCAGCACCACAAGCAGCACCATCAGCAGTGCCACCAACATTCTCCCCGATTCCTGAAAGGTTCGAAGTAAACTCATTTAGTGAACCTAGATTAAACTCAGGAAACAGATTCCGGCTGACTGCCAGAATATTTCAAGAATCCTTGAAGAAATGTTCTTTGGAATTAAGTCGCACTTCGCCGCATCAGTTTAAGTTAAAAACCAACACACTCATGCTCAATTGGAATGAGTTAGCCGCCGCCTATCGTAAACTTGGGGACGAAGCCGATGCAGCCGATATAGAGCGGTATTTTGATCTCCAGGATCAGTTGGATTCAAGGATTGTTTGCTTGCCTAATGAAGCAGAATCTAATATGACAACAATTGCGTCAGCCCAGCCTACCGTCAGTACAGCTATCAATCTCCCAAAAATTGAGATTCCAAAATTCGATGGAAGTTACTTAAATTGGCCTCAGTTTTTTGATTTGTACACTCAAATGGTTCATAATCAACCAATCGCCCCAGCACAGAAGTTATACTTCCTCAGAGCTAATGTTACCGGCGATGCCCACAGCTTAATTCAGCATTTCCACGCCACGGACAACAACTACGAGGTGGCCTGGAACGCCTTAGTTGAAAGGTTCAACAATAAACGATTACTGTTAACAGCACAGCTGAATAGGCTTCTCCATCAATCTAACGTCGTAGACAATTTAAGAAGTCTAAAGGGGCTACATGACACAACCAAAGAAGTCATGCAAGCCATCGGCAACCTCGGTTATGATACCAGCGGATGGGACCCATTGGTTGTTCATTTGCTGCTTGAACGAATGGATAAGGATACCAGGATGATGTTTGAACAATCCCTTTCTTCACCAAGAAGCAGCCCAACCCTAAGTCAATTACTTGAATTTGTAGAATCAAGATTCCAGACACTAGAGGCAGTAACCCACAACGAGAAAAAAAGGGTTGCAATATCCGTTACAGAGGGTCCAAGGGGAGTAATCACTTGTTTTTTTTGTAAATCTTTGAATCATAAAATTTATAACTGTAAACAATTTCTAAATCTTTCAGTGGAAGAGCGTTACCAAGGGGTGCGCAGGCTTAAGCTGTGCATCAATTGCCTGCGGTCGGGACATCTTTCCTCAGCGTGTCGGATGCAGGGATGCCGTTCATGCAGCGGAAAGCACAACACTTTGCTTCACTACTCAACACAAAACCAAGCAACCCAGAATCAGCTGGAAGAGTCTGGTAAGTCGTGTGAAAATCATATTGGTCAGAGAGACGAGCTGCCATCGGGCTCGTCTATTAATACTTCGCTAGGTGTTAGTATTCAAAAACGTCAGGTATATCTTGCTACAGCCATAGTGAATGTGGTGGCATCCAATGGCATGCGAATTCCCTGCCGTGCCATGTTAGATTCGGGGTCCCAGTTACATTTTATAACTTCCTCGCTAGCTCATCAGTTAGGATGGAAAAAACGTAGGATGAACATCCCAATAAGCGGGATCGGGGGTAAGGAAAGTCAAGCTAATTATGCCATCGATGTTTCAATAGAATCGCGAACTTCTTCGTATAGCTCAACAATAGAGGCATGCATAATGCCAAAAATAAGCGATTATCAGGCAGCCCTTGAAACAAATATGCAAGATTGGAAGCTGCCTCCAAATATTCTTCTTGCTGATCCCAGTTGTACTGGCTCTCACCACATTGATTTATTGATTGGAGCGGCATTATTCTTTGAACTTCTTTTGCCAGGAGAGTTCAAGGTCACTGACGACATTCCTGTGTTGCGAAACACCAAGTTAGGTTGGCTTGTAGCTGGTTGTGCTGTGGGAAAATCATCCGCGTCATATTGTCATCCAGTCGCCAAACCAACACTCAGCTCCTTAGATAAGCTTGTTAGGTCATTCTGGGAAAGTGAGTCTTTTGAAGGTGAATCCAAAATGTTAAGTGAAGAAGAATTTAGATGTGAAGAGCATTTTAAAAAACATGTTTTAACCACATCCGATGGTCAATTCGTGGTAAGACTTCCTTTTAAGCACGAACCGAATAATTCGCTCGGTAGCTCCCGTGAAATGGCTCTAAAGCGCTTTTACTCTCTTGAAAGGAAGCTCGATCGTAATAAGGAACTAAAGGCCTCCTATGTGAGCTTTATGAATGAATATGAACGCTTAGGTCATATGAGCCCAATATCTGAAGATAATATTCCGACGTCTAACTTTGTTCTTCCACATCATTGTGTATTCAAACCAGAGAGTTCCTCAACCAAACTCCGGGTTGTTTTTGACGCATCTGCCAAAAGTACATCGGGTCATTCCCTTAATGATACACTCATGGTTGGTCCCACAGTCCAATCAGACTTATTCTCAATCATAGTCAATTTCAGATTGCACAAGTTTGTATTTACTGGTGACATAAGTAAAATGTATAGACAAATATTGGTTAATCCAAAGGATAGGGCATATCAGCTCATCTTATGGAGGCCAGATATCAACATACCTCTGCAAACATACCAGCTCAACACCGTCACCTACGGTATGGGTTCCGCTTCTTTTTTAGCAACAAGATGTTTAGTTAAGCTTGCTACTGATTTTCAGAACGCCTATCCCATGGCAGCGGCAACTATTTTAAACAATATTTATGTCGATGATTGCCTTACCGGGGCTTCTACCATAAATGAAGCCAAAATGCTTCTCAAGGAAACTGTAGCATTGCTAAAGCGGGGAAAATTTGATCTCATGAAATTTTGTGCAAATGATCCACGCATCCTTGATGATATTTCTGAAGAAAATCGAGAGAAAATGCTTACCATTTATCAATCAAAGGTAATAAAAACACTTGGTTTAATCTGGGACCCCGCTTTGGACAAATTAAAATTCTGCCACCAATTCGAAACATGCAATAAGCTACAGGTTTCCAAACGAAGTGTTCTTGCTGATTTGGCAAAATTATTTGATCCCCTGGGTCTTATTGGACCAGTTATATTGCTCGGCAAAATATTTCTCCAGGAACTATGGAAATCCAAAGTTCCTTGGGATGAGAATTTGTCAGCTGCGCAGTCCACAAAATGGTTGAATTATTTATCCCAATTCTCATCATTACAAGAATTAGATATACCACGATTTGCTTTAATAGACTCCGCCGAGAGACTAGAGCTGCATGCGTTTTCGGACAGTAGTTTGAATGCCTATGGTGCATGTATATACTTAAGATCCATTGACAAAGGTGGCAACGTTTTTGTACAATTGTTATGCTCAAAATCTCGTGTTGCACCCTTAAAAGCAACAAGCATTGCCAGATTAGAACTTCAAGCAGCTGTATTATTAACAGAATTGGTACAAAAGGTAATTCCAATCATTCCTAAAGGAATTAACGCAATTCATTACTACACCGATTCCACAACAGTTCTAGCATGGATAAAATCGCCATCGTATACCTGGGAAACATACATTGCAAATCGTGTAGCAAAAATTCAGTCGGTCTCTAGGATAGAGCAATGGCGCTATATAAAAGGAGAATTGAATCCTGCCGATCTTATATCGCGGGGATTGGGAATGGCTGATCTAATCAGATCAAACATTTGGTTCGATGGTCCTGAATTTTTAAAACAAACCGGGATATCAAAAATGCAGACTGAATATACAACCCCTGACGTGATTCCTGAACGTCGAAAGATTAAATCAGTCCTAACAGCGTCGCTATCAGACGATTTATTTGCCGCAATTAACCACAAAAATTCATTCTACACATTGCAAAGAATATTTGCAAACGCCTACCGATTTTTCATGAGCTTTCAATCTCGCCAACAGGAAAATAAACCCACAGGTTCCTTGACCATAGAGGAGATTCAAAAAGGGACAATCTGGATCTGGAGATGCATTCAGATAAGGTCCTTTCCAAACGAATACTGGGCACTTCGTCGTGAAAAACCCATCAACAATAATTCGAAAATAGCATCGCTAAGTCCATATATTGATAAGGCAACAATGCTGATTCGCGTGGGAGGAAGACTTAGAAACGCCGCAATCCCTTCCGAATCTAAAAATCAAATATTGCTCCCGAATAACAATTTAGTCACCACACTACTCTTAGAATATATTCACAAAAAATATCTTCATGCTTCCCACCGAGCACTTATATCGATATCTAGGCAGCAATACTGGATTTTGAGTGTAGGAAGAGAAACACGCAAGGTTCTCTCAAGGTGTGTTAAATGTTTTCGTGCAAGACCCACTTCCATTAGCCAATTAATGGGTGATCTTCCTAGGGAGAGAGTTGTGCCTTCTCGTCCATTTTACTATTCCGGAGTTGATTTTTGCGGACCAATACGGACTCATTATAAGATTAGAGGAAAAACTCCAACGAAATCATATCTGGCCGTGTTTGTTTGTTTCTCGACGAAGGCCGTACATATAGAGGTAGTAGGTGATTTGTCTTCTGAAGCGTTCATCTATGCTTTAAAGAGGTTTATAGGCAGGCGTGGCATTTGCCATACTATATTCTGTGACAATGCTACGAATTTCGTTGGTGCAAAAAACGAATTAGCAGAACTAATACAAATATTTAACACAGAACGAACACAGTCAGCAATTCATTCTGCTTGCCTTGAAGATGGAATTTCGTGGAAGCATATACCACCTCGATCCCCTCATTTTGGGGGTCTTTGGGAAGCTTCGGTAAAATCGGCAAAGCTTTTATTGTTAAAATATTTAGGAGAAGCGTCTCTTACATACGAGGAGCTCTCAACAATCGTCATTCAAGTTGAATCCATTCTCAACTCCCGTCCACTTACTCCTATTTCATCGGACCCTAATGATATGGAAGCATTAACTCCAGGCCATTTTCTTATAGGCACTGCATTGACATCTCTTCCTGAACCCGATGTTAGTAATTCAGAAATATCCAGGCTGGATAAATTTCGTCAAATTCAACATATTCAGCAGCAATTCTGGAAGAGATGGTCAAATGAATACCTCCACCTTCTTCAACAAAAATTGAAATGGAGGTCTCAGTCGCCGAACCTGGAGGTGGGAACGATGGTATTGTTAAAGGATGCGAATTTGCCTCCAATGAAATGGAAGCTTGGGCGTGTATCCGAAGTTTTAAAGGGAGCTGATGGGTTGGTTCGCGTGGCAATCGTAAAAACTGAAACAGGGACTTACCAACGTTCAATCCACAATTTATGCCCCTTGCCCATTGAAAATGAAATTAGCCCCAGCTCACCTGAAGTCAAAGAGACGATTATTCAACAACCAGGTTTAAAATTAAGAAGTGGAAAAACCATCCGCCGCCCTTTATTGACGACATTGCTCACCATCTTGCTGTTATTGCCTGTCGCATCTACCGTAACTAGCGAACCCATTATTGTAACCAATTTTCATGATGCCGCGGGCATATACTTCGAAGACATTGGCAGTGTTAGTACGATTAACAGCTTTTGGAGTATTTATGTCTATTACAACTTATCATCATATTGGCTAGAACTGGGAGAAGTAAAATCTCATCTGGCGCGAATGGACGAAAAATGCGCAAATGAGTTGAAAGATTATCTGTATTGTATACCCACCCTGAACACACTCCGACATAGAATGTCAGCAATTGAGCAAAACAATGATCTCATCCACAACTATCACTCCTCGCACCACAAGCTGATAAGGATTGAAAGGTCTCCCTTTGACTTCGTTGGAAACGTAGCACATAGTCTATTCGGCGTGCTTGATCAAGATGATGCAAAGGACATAGAACATAAAATTTCAATGGTATACCAAGGCGAACAACACCTTTCCAACTTATTGAAAAGACAAAGCTCTATCGCTGATTCCACTGTGAATTTGCTTAAAAGAAACAGTTTGCAATTCAATCAGCAGTATCAAAATTTAAGAAACATTCTGGAAAAAACTATGAACGGCCTCGAAAAGCGCCAGGAACTGACTGACCTTAAGCAAAACTTTTCGTCATTAACAACTTATTTAATTTTAGCAGTAACTAGCCTTGAAAGGGTCCAAGATATATTACTTGATGTTCTTCTCAGTCTTAACAATGCTAAAATCAATCCTCACTTTATATCACCAACGCAGTTTATTGATCAGCTCCAGCTTATAAAAAACAATTTGCCCTCTCATCTCAACCTTCCCAAAGCTTCCGTGTTAGATATGTTCAAAGTGTCTTCGGTAAAGGGACGGAGTCTGAACGAGTCTATAATTTTCCAAATGATGATCCCACTGATTGACAATCAAGAATTCCAGATTTTTAACTTAGTTCCATTTCCCATATTTCAAAATGGCTCAAGCCTTGTAGTGGAAGTATCTGTTCCATACTTGGCAGTAACTTTAACCAGAGACAGGTTTTTCTCACTGACTGAAAATGAGTTGTTTGCATGTAAAACCTTTTCAACTAAGAATTATCTGTGCAATCAACTTTTACCGACTGAAATTCATCAGGGTAATGGTAATGGTTGTGAAATATCCCTATTAAACCATGTTAAGGATGCCCTTCTCAAGTGCCCCTTAAAAAAATCATTAATTAATGACAAATGGATCGGACTCCGCAGTTCCAATAGCTGGCTATTTTCATTAGCTGGAACAGTCACGGGTCTACTTATATGCGAAGGAAATACAAAAGGCTTAACTATAAATGGCAGTGGAATAATAGAGTTCCTTAGACCATGTATTTTAAAACTTCCCAACGTGATTATAAATGGAAGAGTTTTACAGAATAGCACCATAAGAAATTCCTTTGTTCCTTCTGCAGAAATGCCCACATCCTTTGGTTTAAATGCTATAACTGAGATCAATCTCATATCTCCTAATTTAAGCGCAAGAGACGATGGCGAAACCAAGGAATTAGAAGTCCAAATTCATGACATAATCAAAGATTTAACTAAGGATTTAGAGACAACTAGTATTAATATGCATGATTATCATCATTACGGCATAAGCTATACATTACTGGTTGTCGTGGTTGTGATTATCATATTATACTGCTATAAGAAAAGAGGCCCTACTCCCATGCCCAGACGAATAGGTCCTCGTTTTGAAGTAGATACACAATTTTAGGGTTTAGAGGTATTAAAGCCCTCAAAGGGGGGGAGTATGTTCAATTCAATATTCAATGTAACACCTGGCGAAGTGACCGATATGAGCACGGCTTGCATTTTCTTGTCTTTGCTGCCGACACGCTGGGAATTGATGTTTTGCATTGTTCCCATGGCTGCTTCCGTTCTTTTTCTTTTTTTTGTATTTTTGTAATATTGTAATATCATAATAAACGGCCACCCGATATGTATTATTTCGCTGAATCTATCTGAATATTTCTAGCGTGAGAACATCGGCAATACATGTGACCTCGTTCTTGCCTCACGCGTGGAAATAAAATACGGTTCGATAGCCAAAACTGCTATTTGCGCACTTTTGGTTTTTCACCAGCACAGGGCGGTGAAAGAATACATATCGGAGGCCAAAGTTAGTTGCACGCCGGAGCCCAACGGAAAGACAAGAAACAAAACAAAAAACAATTTTAGTACTTTAAATACATTTTTTGAAAAGTGAAAACTTTGTATAACACGATTATATATACATTTTAATTTTTGTTATTGTAAAAGAAAAGAAAATAAAACAATTGTTTATGTTATTATAAAAGTAAAGAAAATAAAACATCAGGGTAAATTCGCACCGGTGCGAAATTACCTTACCCCAATTTTACACTGGATTCAAGATTCCAATTATTTATAAATTTCATCATAACAATGGTAATAATACGCAACACTTGTAATGTTATACAGAAAACCAAATAGTATCTTATTTTGTAAGTTTAAACAAATTAATACACATACAAGTTCCAAATTTAACACGGTGGAATATATCGGTAAAATGGATTCTTCATTTTAAATCGAAACGACTACGACAGAGAAAAGTCTTTATCATATTGGGTACACATTTTAAGGTAGTTTTTTTTTTCACATTACCATTACAGCTGACGGCACCACTCCTTACTATTACAGGCTGCATTTTCTAATGACAAAAGTACACGTTCCCAATTATTTTTTAAGGTGGATTTGATTCATATATGTACACTTTTAAAATGCACTTCCTATCAATTTAGTTTGACTTTCACAAGCATATCCTTTCTATATTAAAAAAAAGTTCTTTACGACCTCATTCGGCATAATTATTATCTATCGTTAAAGTCGTAGTAGACGGCATGTAGCAAGCAACATACGTATGTAATTTTTACGTAACTTTTACATCTGTTCACGTCAGAGCTACATCTGTACGTAGCTTTCTACAAGCCGTGTACTACTACCTTAATACTCGCAATCAAACATCATTATTGTACAAGTGCACAATTTGATTCTTTTCTAGATTTCTTCTCAAGTGCACGAAGCACACTTACTTCTACTTGCTACTCGTTTATGCAATCAGAAAGAGTGTTAAGTAGATAATGAATTTGTAACACCCGTTTGTTAAATAGGTCGTCTTTGCATCATCTGCAACTTAATGTGAAGAGTACCTATCGTTGAAATTCCTCAACAACCTATACTGGCAGACTGTCTTTGGCAGAGTGTACCGAAACTTGTAAGGACATTCAGATGAGCAAAATACATTATGTATTTCATTCTCATCACATCTCGTGCTCGTCCATTAAAAGTCTGCCTCAACAATGGTGAAATTGCATTTTCACGCATCATCAAGACCATAGCACAGCAAGTGGCAAACATCAAACAATCTGTCGCCGGTTGGCAAATGACTGCGCTTCCTACCGAAATTCATGTTCCACTGCCTGTGTGACTATAAAATTAATTTATCTTCTCGTTTGTGCTTACTGCACCGCATTCGGGTGATATCGGCGAGTTGCAATGCATTGCATACCAGTTCGCACTCACATTGAAGCAAAACGAATAAATATTATTTTTTATGCAATATTTACAAGCTATAAAAAAGTGCAGTTAATTTAACTTAACGTTTTATCAGACGTTGGTTTTTGCAGCCCAAAGCCACATTTTAATGCACAAATCAATATTACTTATAACCAAACAAAGTATAATTAAGGACATACAATAGAAGCGTTGTTACGATGAATTATTATAATCGTACCTATATACAAATGCATGAATGGTCCAAGAAAATACGTTTATGGCAAAATACAGAAAGCCCCTTTCAGATGTGCCTGTAAATTTGATTGCATATTTTTAAATGCGCTGAATGAAGTTACTGCAACTGGATTTTGTTCCTAAAAGTGTTGGCAACCTATAGGAACGTTGATTGAACTGACATTTTGGCAGTGTTCCTACAGGATCTCTCTTGGAACATGACAATACCAGCTGAGCCGGTCCTGACCCAATTTTTTTGAAATGGGTTCTTTGAGGTCAATGCTTCCCGGATCTTTTAACTTCGAATTCGATCGGCGAAGCATGCGTGAGTGCCGGTCTATAGCCGTCCTTTAAGCTTAGGGGACGTTTTTCGGTCCCAGAAGATAGCAGAGATTTCCTACCACTTCATCCACTCTAAGCTACCGCGATGATTGATGTCGTCATCAATAGTTGCTTCACTATTGATCATAATATCTCAGATACTTTGATTTTTCGCACTTGGGAATCACTTTTCCATTCAAATAAATGTCTGGGCTAGGACGGAGTGTATCAAAGACTAACTACCTCTTGTTACGCACACCAAGTTGATTAAGGTCGCTCACCAATTGTGCGCCCCACCTGAAGTGTGGTCTTTATTTGCTTCATTGTCCATCTGGGGTGGGCTCAAAGACTCGTCGAGATGGTGAGTTGTTGTGCCTACGCTTCACCTGACCTAGCCACCTCAGTCGCCCACACTCCATCGATACAAACTGGACCGAAAATCACTCTGAGAATCTTTCTCTCAAAGAATGGCATCAAGAGGTTTTAATCCGCACTATGCAGTAGGACGGGGATGATCAAGGTCTTGTACAATATTTCCTTGGTTCTGTGAGAGAGGGCGTTACCTCCTGGATGCTTTCTTAGCCCGAAGAAACAAAGAATGGCAAGAGTGTCTTCGCTGTCGTAGTCGTTTGAAAGGTAATTGTAGAGCTTATGGTAGACAAAAGGCGAAGTAGCGCAGTGGTTAGTGTGCTGGACTACTGTGCGAGGGATCCCAGGTTCGATCCCCGGAAAAACACAAATTAAATCTTAAAGTTTTTTCTACTGCGCCACCTCTCGCGAAAGTCTGACAAACATCCGAGAGTATGACTGTCATGAAAAAGCTTCTCAATTCAGCCGTTCGGACTCGGCATAAAATTGTAGGTCCCTTCCATTCGTTCCCAAAAATAAAAACTCACACAAACCGAATGGTTGCGAGAAGCTAGGCCGAGGGTGTCTACCCGCCTGTTGCGCCACCTATTTTTTTTTTTTATGGTAGACAAAGTCTTTAACTACTTCGTGGTTGTATCTGTCCTCTGTGACGTTTTGCTAGTGTCGCTGAGTTAGAGTCCTGTCTCTATGAGACTTCGTTTTGTCCTTATTAAGAGCCAGATCCATTCTCGCTGCCTCCGTTTCCATAATTGCAAAGGCATACCTTAGATGTTGGCTTGTATGCTAAGTACAATTGCTTCAGGAATGGTGTTAAAAAAGTTAGATGACAGCGCGTAGCCTTGTCTTAACCGCTGAATCGATTGAGTTCAAATTTACAGACAAACTTAGGTATTGGCCCAGAAGTGTTCCTGTGAATATTAATCAAAATTGGACATTCAAAATCTTATAGATAATTTAGTAGCGCATACAAGTTCGGGTACATCTTTTTTATACCCTCCACAGGAAGGTATATTCACTTTGCCATTACGTTTGTAACGCCAAGAAGGATTCACCGGAGACTATATAAAGTATATATATTCTGAATCAGGATCACATTCTGAATCGATTTAGCCATGTCCGTCTGTCTGTCTGTCTGTCTGTCTGTTTGTCCGTCTGTCTGTTGAAAGCACGATAGCGTCCAAAGGAATTGACATAGGTGAATGAAATTTTATGAGACGACTTCTTTACCGTCGCCAGGTTGGTATTGAAAATGGGCTATGTCGGTCAAGTAGTTCTGTTACCTCCCATACAAAACTAATATTAGACACATACTAACTCGCATGGCAAACATTTTGCATGACTTTTATGCAGTGGAGGGTATCAAAGCATCGGCCAGGCCGATGATAACACTTTTACTTGTTTTTACTTAAAATGTTTTTTTATCAAAATGTTTACTTAATAAATTTTTATTTTTTTTATGATATTTTTATCATTAAGAAATTTCCTAAAAATTAGGTTAAGCAACTTTTTTACGTACGATCAACAGAAGTTGTAGCAAAAGCCATTTTTTGTCAGACAAAAATGGTCAAACAAAATTAAGTCAGAATAATAAACTAAAGTACCCGTGAGCAATGGTTAACCAGTTAATTACCGAATATGAAAAAAAAGGTTAACATTAATAAGTTGATCTCCCCAAAATTTATTCGAAACGTGATTACGCGGAAATAGTGTTTGTAAACGGGTTGTGCCATGGAAACGCTTAGTTGGCAAGATAGGAGTACCAACGCCGATACCCAAATTAAGGGGTTGGATTTTGCGTGCTGTGGATATTAAGCTTTTAGTCAGGTCCGCAGACTAGCTGTGCAGTTGGAACTTCCCAGACCCAGGATTCACAGAAATCTACAGAGTAATCGAGTAGACCCTTTCCATTTAGCACCGGTACAGGATTTACTACCAGGAGCTGCGCAAAGAAGGGTTGAATTTTTCCAGTGGCTAGTGCGCAGACAGTCAGAAGACAGGCACTTCCTCAAGAACATTCTATGGACTGATGAAGCGCAATTCACAAACAAAGTTACAAATCTCCACAATTGGCACCATTGGTCAAACCCCAATTCCCATTTAAGACGCACAACATCCTTCCAAAGGTAAACATAGTATTGTGAAAAACTTCAGCAAAATGTGTGCCTATTTCACAGGAGGTTTAGCGTAACTGTTTGAAAACACTTTAGTAGGCCCGTAGGTTCTTCCACAAACAGTTAATTCCCATTTTTATATGGAATTTTTTAGAGAACGATTGCCGTTCTTGTTCAGAGAACAGCGATGTTCTTTTAACAACATAACAAGACATACTTCAACCATACTTTTAACGAACTGTGGACTGGTCGATTTGGCCCCAATCCTTCGCAACCCAGATCTCCTGAACTTAACACCCATGGATCTTGGATCTTTTATTTTGTGGTGCTATTAAAAAAAGCCTTGAAAAATCGAGTCTTTATCGTACGTAAAAAAGTTGCTCAACAAAATTGTATGTATGTATGTATGTAATAGAGCCATTAGCAAAGGCCTCGGCCCTCATTGAAGCTAAGCTCTGGGCCTCCGGGTATCGTAGAATAGCGCCAATGCAAATGGACAAACTAAACCCGTAAATAAGCTAATTGAATAAATACAGAGACGTAAATATTCAAGGTTCTTACATATTACCGTTTGAACTGAGTTTAGGAACTTTCTCCTGAGGGATCTTATCAAAGTAGCACTGGACCTTTGACGATATCATTATACCTGGCGGCACCCAGATGTAACCCAATTGTCGTGGATCTAATTCCCAGTGTGTTGGCGAAATACTCTTGAAGCCGAGGCGTTCGCGAACCGATATGACCTGTACCTGTCTCCACCACACCCATAGCATGTTCTAGTGCTTAATGTCCAATACAATTTTTCTGCTCTATTACCTCCTTAGCTCCTTTGTCCAGTACACTTTACTACAAGTACGTGGGTATACTTATAGGTACCTTAAGACTTAATAGGGTTTGCGAAGTAAAAGGGAACACTTTCTAAGCAGACTGTCAATAGTGGCTATATGTTGGTTCACATTTTAACCCTAAAAGTGTTTTATAAGAGTATCCATCGCCTTCTGGCCTCGTAGTTTTCCCGGTAGGCAAACCCCTAGAGCCGCCAAAACACCTTGGACAGAGAACAAAATGACAACAATGCAATATGAGAAAAAAAAAAGAAACTTAAACAAGAGATATGCATTGGAAATATAAAAGAAACGGAACCATGCAAACTTCGAGGGAAAAACTACTGCTGGGTAAAGTTTGCCTACATTCTGAAAGTTTGTCTATTTTCTTGTACTACGGGTGCGATGGTGAGTGCTTGTGACTGCAGTCACGTTTAGTATTAATATGGCGACCCAGGATATAAGGGAAATATTTTTGGTATATAACTGTAATTATAAAAAATAACTTCTGCCGCATTGTGAACCTCTCGTTACATAGCAAAACGACATGGAATGTATTTTTTATTGCACATCTGTGAAATTAATAATAAAATAGCAATCTTAAATAGACAAGTAACTAAGGCGTAAATTATGGTGGACAAGACCAAATGTGCAGTCTAATATCGAAGTGTAATAGGTATACAATTTCGTGCATATGCGGATAATATACTGACATCGTTGGCAGTACTCAACGAACTGTCATTGGCGCGTTTAGGTAAGAAAAAAACATTAATTTTTTTTTTTCAATCCTCTAATCCAGAGGTACCTACAACGCAGACCTCGAATTAATTATAGTATACCGGAAAATCCTCTTTATTTTCCATTAATCCATTCATGTCCGCATGAAGAAATGCCTGAAACGTGACAAAGTCAGACCGGAGCGTAGGAACTCTACAACCAATGTCCACTCACTACACCATTGCCAATGCTAAAGTTATAACGTGGGTAAAGCTGGATCCACCACATTCGAGTTTCGCCAAACAAAGTATATGCGATTTAGTTGCTATTTAATTGCGGTATTTTTTAATTTTTTGCTCTTCGGGAAGTGGTAAATTCTGTGGTGGACCTAGCTTACCGGTAAAGCTAGATCCGCCACATCGCCTTTTCGAAAAAAAAGATGAGGCATATACCGCTGATTTAATTGCTCTGGGAAAATACAAACAATTTTCCGATCGGACAAGCCGTTCCGCCAGAATTACCTAACAGTTAAAGACTTAAAACCCCAGTTCGCTATCGAAATTTTTTTTTTGAAAAATTAAAAAAAAAAGATTACCCCGTTTTTTTTCGAAGAGCAAAAAAATCAAAAATACCGCAATTAAATAGCAACTAAATCGCTTATACTTTGTTTGGCGAAACTCGAATGTGGTGGATCCAGCTTTACCTACGTAAAGTTATAACCCGTCCCAATCCCAAAGCAAAAGAAAGATCCCAACATGTGCAGTCGGGCAGTAGCAATTTATTGAAGGGATATTTTTACCCCTGCTTGCGAAGACATTTCTCTCGATCAACGATCGAGGCATGACTGATTGTCCACACACAGCGATGCCAACTCAAAGACATGATTTAGAGCCAGAAATGTGAATTCAGGGCTAGTTCAGGGCAAGATCAACACTGTTTTGACGTTTTTGACGTATAAAATACTGAAACAACATTTTAGTTGTAAATAATTAACTAAATTTTCATAGAAAAACAGTTTTATAGCAAAAATTAAATGCGTATTGCTTGAAAATATAAATTAAGCACAGTGCTAAAAGGGAATTTTACAGTGCTAGATCGGATGAAACAGGGCAAGAATTTCACAATTGGGCTAGGTTTGGCATCGCTGTCCACACAGCACCGTGTCGTTGGCGTATGCAAATGATATGCGAGAAACAGATTGGCACAGCAACAGCACAGCAACAGCAACTTTGACAGCCACAGCGCACTTTTTAGAGCCACTGCTTTTTAATGGCTGAAGTTACATTACCACAGCAACATCGACATCGACATCGAGGTTAGAGCTAAGTCCTAAGTTCAATGTTGCTGTGCAACGGCTACCAACACCACGGTGACTTCTTCAGTTCTCTCAACTTTCGAATGCTGACATTGGCTGACATACTGCAGGTGCAGCATCATTACCAGATATATACAAAAAAAGTTTCTACAAATTATTCTTATGTAAATTATTTAGAAAATACTATTTTAATTTTTTTTGATTTAGATTGCCTTTCATTTTCGATTGGCAAATAAAATCAATTTTTTTTTGTGATCTGCAGGCGTCAAATTATTTACTGTCGGTGGGGCGTGATTTTGAATTCTAGTTTTACTATTGCAATGTGGAAACGAGTTATCTAATTCAATCGTCGCGAGTTGTGTTAAAATTAATGTTTGACAAGCTATTAAAAGAAAAGTACATAAAAATGTTGATTTGATGTTTGATTGGGCAGCAAACATCTGAAAAACACTGTCGAAAATGACATCAGATATGTTTTTTCGAATTTTATACTTTAGCTACCACCAAGTATCTATACTGGTACACACCTACTGGTACTAAAGTACGTGATTTGCTCTAACATTTTACAGGTCTCCTAATATAATTTTTTCGCTTTTACCATTTATTTTGGAAGTTATAAAAGGTAAACTGGTAATGCTGCGTTGCAATCAACTTACAACAAATTTGTTTTCCCTCCCTTGACAAAGTTGCTGTCGATGTTTCCAATGTGTTTCATGCGAATTCTGCTGTTGAAGTTGCTGCTGCTGTCAAAGTTGCCGTTGCTGGTGCTGTGGTAATCTGTTTCTCGCAATACACATTTGCATACCCTATAGAAAAGGGAAATTTGCTGGGTGTTGCCAGAGGTTTGAGTGTTATTATTATAAGATATAGCAGCGTAAAACGCAATAAAAAGGGTTGAAATGGAATTTTCGCTATACTTTGTGATAAAGTAAATAGCATTAATCATTTCATACAATCAAAAATACCCTAAGAGAAAAAATTCCCCTTAAATAAAGAGCTACTGGCTGCGTATGTTGGGATCTTTCTTTTGCTTTGGGACGGACTATATCTTATGCCCAATAAGCCCATGTTTAAAAGAAGATATGTGTATAACCTATATTAATATTTTTGTTTATTTTGGAATACTTGCTTAAGTCGAAATAATTCAAATAAATTCAATTCTATACGAAAAATTGTTTCGGGATAGTAGTCTAATTTAGTTCTTATTTCCTATTTTAGAAATTGTGCTTCTAAAAATATCAAAAAGAGCTTAAGTAGACTAAAAAATAAATGAATGCAATAATACTTCACAGTAAAGACCTTATTCGAAGAGCTTTGTTTTCACGTTCACTGAATCATTTCAATTCAAATTTTTTTCCAAGAAAGGTAGAAACAAGGTTATTACACCAAATTGTACCTACATTTCTTCTCATTTCAAGTATGTACATATATCTATGTATGTACATATTAAAAAAAAAGTTTTTGTCCTAAATCAACTTGAGCCACTTTACCTTTTGAGTAAAGGCTTATAATACAGCATGGACTAATTGGAAGTATCTTAGCAATGCATTTGCGTCCAATATGTATTCAGGGAACCTGAACAGTGAAGTACATTTAAGTCAGTATCTTACGTAAACTTTTTGAAATTTTGTCATTTGTCAAATTTGAAAATGTCATTTGACCCATCATTAAAACAATAATACCCCTTGATTTCGGTTGCCAATTGTACCTAACTATCAACATAGCAAAGGGGTATTTTTTTGGGAATCTATAATTGGGAATAATTTCAATAGTTTGGCCATACAATAAATAACGATTATTATATTTATTATAAAACAAGCTTTTGCCCGCGGCTTCGCTCGCGCAGTCCTCAGGATTTGGTACACAGATATGCCTTCACAGTCAGTCAGTTCCCTCTTTTATATTTATATATGGCGCAGAAAACACACACAATCTATGAGACAAAATATATTTCGTTGCTGGCAAATACAGCGGTATGATAAGCACCATCTTTAGAATAGGGGAACCTTTTACCCCTTCATTATATTCCACACCTCTCAGATCTTATTACACTCTTGCAACCATAAAGATGCACCACTTTCTAACAGTATGACCCCATTCATACAGAATTCCGCTTGAATATCTTTGGAGTACGTACGCTGGAGTTAGATGAAGCGATAAGCATATTCAACGGCGAAAGATTTTGGGACGCATTAAAAAGTTTAAAATTGATACGACGAACGGTTCATGACTTAAGAAAAGGGCCTTCTTAAAAGAGGTCATCGCCAATAACTTCGGCCCCAAGCAAAATTTTCAAAATCGGAGAAATTAATTATCTCTTTCCCTCTAATAGTGTACACAAACAAAGTTTGAAGTCGGTCGGATGAAAAGAAAACGTTGACCCCCCTCTTACCCCTTTAAGGGTAGAATTTCCAAAATCGAAGAAAACATGCTTTATTTCTCATAGAAAGTACACAAACCGAGTTTGAAGTCAATCGGATGAAAAATAAAAATGTTCCCATACAAACTTTGACCCCCCCCCCCCCTTTTTCCCCTTTAGGGGTTAAAGTTGCAAAACCTGAGAAATAAATTATCTTTATTTCTCATAGGGAGTACACAAACCGAGTTTGAAGTCATTCGGATGACAAATAAAAATCTTCCCATACAAACTTTGAACCCCCCCTTTAGGGGTCGAATTTCAAAAAATCCTTCCTTAGTGGTTGTATACATCATAAAAAAACCTCTGTGTAAAATGTCAGCTTTGTAGAGCAAATGGTTTAGGCTGGGCGTTGATCATCTGTCAGTCAGATACTTCATTTTTTTATATATATAGATAATATAAATATTATATAGCTTACTATAATAGTAATTTAATTATTAATAAAATTAATATAGTATGGTCATGAAAGAAATTTAATTGTTCTATTAATGGTGAAGCTCTGTCCAATTTATATTTGCAGTAGGTACAGGGAAGCTCTTTTTTCTACCAATGGTGCCAGTAGACACTCTCACGGCAGTCAATCACAAGAATTGCACTGAAATAGAAACCAACCCACTGCCTTACTAAGGAATTGTTGTTGTCATTGTCGAAAAACCCACTATGACATGACCAGTCTGCTTATGAAGGAATATTGTATGTAGTTGTAATTTTCCTCAAAGGCGCATACACCCCACCATGATTACTCTGCCACACAACACAACCACTGGCCGCTGGCTGACAAAATGAGCATGACGATGAGGGTGGTTGCTATTTTATCACAGAAAACTGGTGTTTTTAAGCACCTCAGAAGAGTGTTTTCATATTCATTTTCAAAAATATCATTACGGGTTTTTCTATGGATTTTGTTACAGAACAAAAACACATAATTCGAAATCGGTTTGAACCGGTTAAGGTGTACCAACTTCTTGTATCGATTAGACATTATACAATAAATCTTGTGGTATAATTAAAATACCAAATCACAATTAGTATTTGCCTATAATATGTATTTCCAATTTGCGTACACCCTGAATTCACATCAATTGTTCATTTGGCTTTATACAAGATTTATCCAGCGCAGACGTTTGCAAGTCAATTTGCTAATCACGTTCTTCACATATATCATTTCGACTACATAAGGATTTAAGGGACTAGGGCGGCTCCTTTTAGTTGCACGAAATGAATGGAAATTTTGTGCTCACAAAATGTGTGTGTGTGTTCCATTCACGCAGAAACAAAAAAAAACTAAGGAGCCGGCTGAGATTCCTTCGCGTGAGGGCAATAAATTGTCAAGTGGTAGCCTATAAATAAAACGTTGAATGTAACAAGCGCACAAGGGAGCAGTGCAGAAAATGAAATTAATTGCTCGTTTGAGCATTTCGATAGAAACTGCGGGCAGGTTAGGACAGTCTAGTTTTATATGGGACACTTGAAGCAATGAAACAAATATTTAATCTACAAATAACAAGCTCCTACTTACTTTTATGATTGCGGGTCCGGACAGAATTCAGAGATCCGTGTAAGGGTCATGTTTGCTATAGAGGGTGAAGGTTTTTTTGTTGTGTCTTATTTTGATTGTCTCTTAAGAGAAGCTGAATGCAAACATATGTGGTAATTGCTTTGTTGTGATATGTAAACATCTGGAGCATTTCCAACAGAAATTGGTGCGGCAATAAATGATTGCAATTAGATAGGAGGTAGAAATAAATCTTAACGTTTTAGCATGTGATCTGAGTTTTTGATTATGATTCAGCTTTAGTTATAGGTTTCAAACATAGTTTAGGCAGTAGAAAAATTGCCTACTCAACTGCATTCTATCCCAAAAGAAGCAGCTTGATAGCAGACATCTCATCGCGGGGGTTTTTATTCACAACCCCACCGCTGTGTGTGCATCACTCAAATTAGTTGTGAGTACTGTAAAAATGCTAGTACACGATATGTAGCACGCCTCATATATATGTGGCTCTGACGTCAACAGAGAGTAAACAAAGAGAGCTTGTACACGGCATGTACCCATTGGGACCATTCGCTGACGTCAAAATGAAGTCAGTGCTACATATATATGAGGCGTGCTACATATCGTGTACCTACTAGCACCTTAAGACGCAAAAGCGGTGACGCTGCGGCACATATCGCTTCGAAAATCGGAAGTGTGCACCGGGCTTAGTTCTTCAAGTAATTCACCACACACGCGCAACTGCAAATGCACCTCGTAAAACGAAGTAGTCGACACACAACGAAAAAGTTATGCTAACACTGACCTTTCCCGGTGTCAGCTATAGGTTACAAAAGTTCAGGATTTTATTTTATTTATAAAAAGACATATTAATAAAGTAATAACAATATGTAGTTATGTTATCTCTAAACATAAAAGTCTCTATATTTCTGTTCCAGTATAATATTTGACAGTATATAGTATTTGACAGCAATGACGTCAAATCATCTGTCAAATTAATTAGATTGTTTTGAGCGGTTTTTTTTTATTTTTATGTGTGGATGTGTTTTGCTGCAACTTTTTATACCCTCCAAGAGGAAGGTATATTCACTTTGCCATTACGTTTGTAACGCCAAGAAGGATTCACAGGAGACCCTACAATGTATATATATTCTGAATCAGGATCACATTCTAAATCGATTTAGCCATGTCCGTCTGTCTGTCTGTCTGTCTGTCTGTCTGTCTGTTGAAAGCACGATAGCGTACAAAGGAATTGACCTAGGCGAATGAAATTTTGTGAGACGACTTCTTTTTACAGTCGCCAGGTTGGTATTGAAAATGGGCTATGTCGGTCAAGTAGTTCTGGTACCTCCCATACAAAACTAATATTAGACACATACTAACTCGCATGGCAAACATTTTGCATGACTTTTATGCAGTGGAGGGTATCAAAGCATCGGCCATGCCGATGATAACACTTTTACTTGTTTGTGATTAAATTGTCATAGTCGTATGTAATGTACTTTTTATTATTGGAAATAATTGTTCGAATGTCACACCATGTCCCATTAGATTTGGTTATAAGCTTTGGTCAGCAGCTACTCGCTATGGCTACCTTGTAAACTGCGAACTCTTTCAGTTCTAAAACTCCAGGCAAAATTTGGTTTAGGTACTGTTATACTGGAGCTTCACTCAAGGCTACATCCAGTGCTTGGTCCATTCAACCTTTATTTTGACTACTTTTTCAGTGGATTACCTTTACTAAAACACTTGCGAGATAATAATATAGAGGACACAGGAATTATACGAGAAAACCGCCTTGAGAACTGCAAACTTTGAACCCCAAAGTAATGAAAGATAAAAAATGGATTTCATGGCTTCAACAGAAATCATGGCTGCTAAGTGGCATGATAATAGTATAGTAACTGTTGCTTCCAACTGCCATGGACTAATTGGAGTGGCCAATAAAAAACGCACAAAAATACAGGTTGATTGTCCAGTATAATAAGTACATGGCGGAATTGACCGATTCGATGAAAATGTTGACTCCATGAAGGTAGGCCTGCGGGGAAGAAAATGGGATTTCCCCTTTTTCCATTTGGTGTATATGCTGCTTGCCAGACTGCGTGGCTAATACCGTTTCGGCCTCGGCCCCGTCGTCTTTTATTAGGACTTTTATATTTTATTCCAATTGACATATTAGAAATAAGTGAGGGTTGCTATAGCTACTTCATATAATATATTGCTACGATTGCTAGATACTATACTATGTAACGTATTGTGTGAACGTATTAAACCGTTCTGCAAAACACTAATCGGCACGTACTTCCGACTTGTTCAATCTTGTACTGGATAGTAAGCAGGACAGGTATCAACACGGAAGGCCCTATCTTCAACAGGTCCATTCAGCTGCTGGGGTATGCAGACGATATTGATATCAACGGTCCTTTCGAGCGTGCCGTGATAGAAGCGCGTTCACGACGATTGAAGAACGGGCGAAAAACGTTAATGCCTTGAAGTAAATGAGGACAAGACTAAGTAGGTACATGCTATCAAAAAATAAACGGACTATTGAAAGCAATAATTTCGAGATAGTTAAGGAGTTCACCTACCTCGAAGTAAACATGAACTCCACGAATTACACCCTAGTGAAGAGCAGGCGAAGAATTAGCCTAAAAAACCCTTGCTACTTCGGTTTGGTAAAACAATTTGGTTCAAAACTCCTAACTCGAAGCACGAAATGTGTGCTCTACAAAACCTCTTATCCTGCCAGTTCTGCTTTATGGCGCCAAGTGTTGGACGATATGCAAGAAGGGAGAGCTGATACCGGGCCCCTTCGAAAGAGAAATACTTCGGCGTATGTTTGGTCCTGCGTGCGAGGAGGGCGAATGGAGGAGAAGACACAACCGCGAACTCCATGAGCTGTACCAAGATGTAGATGTAGTCCAAAAAGCCAAATCACGTCGACTACATTGGATCGGAAACCTAGAGCGAATGGACATTAATTCTCCGGTAAGAGGGTCTTCGAATCGCAGCCCCCAGGTTCAGGAAGACAAAGAAGGCCGTACCTCCGTTTCGAAGACCAAGTTAGACGCGCTTGATATAGACAACTGGAAGCAGAGTGCCGGATCTTAGAGGATGGAAGGCTCAGGCAGAGATTTTAAAGTCGGAAGCCCGATAAGTAAGTAAGTAACACTTTTACAAAGTCACATAAAACCATTTTCGAACGTATAGCCTCATGTGTGTAAAGTCCCACACCCACCGACAAGCTAAGAAAAGGGAACTTGCATATACCAGCAATGACCCGGCAAGATCGGTCTTGGCAACCAAATAGTTCATCTTTGGCGGTTCGTTACATACATATGTATACACGAGGTTTTGTGATTTCTACTGTTCCGGTACTCCTGGTCCTGCTTTTATTGTTGTCTTGAGTTCTATAATTGGTCTCTCTTCCATAGACTCAAGTATGAGGTGGCTTGTTGGTAGGCGAATAATGTGACTACGCTGTTTCAAAAATCTCTTGGCATGTGAAGTGCTGTTGCAACTTTTTCACTTTTGTCATATCGATTTGGTATGGAACTATTTTTGCTACTCTGGACTACAGCCCGAGATATTTTGCACATTATCGCTTGGTGGTCACTATACATTTATTCGCCGCTTACCTCCCACTTTGTTCTATACCCACCAGACATCCACCTATTGATGTATATCATGATGTTGATAATCGACGACGGGGTTCCTCTACAGAACGGGTATTTGCTTAGGCTATTTACTAGAACCGCTTCTTGTTATTACCTTCGTGAATCACACTATGAGTACCTACCCTACGTTAACCGCCGTGTGTTATAAAACTTCCACAATTATAATAAGTAATTATTTGAATATTAACTATAATTAGAACGTGTCCCTGGCTGACCTTAATTTATGAAAGGACTTCGGCTTCATTCATTTACAGAACAACTTTTTCCAATTAGTCCACAGCCTAGTTTCCATTTTATATCGAAAACAGAATCCTTGAGAAATTTGTAAAGGAAATTGTTCCCATTTCGATCACGAACTCTTACAAACGAACTGCCCTTACACGAACGCCCAGACCCAACCGTCATTGGCTTCATAACTTTATCGAGTAATAAAATTGAATTTTCAAAATTTCTACATTCAATTGTGTTCAGAGTTTTTCATTTCCGTCGCCCTTGGTTACAGGCAGAGTCTCGCAATTTTTCTCAAGAGGATGCAACTTCCTACGAAAAAGAAATACGAACCCTCAGAAACTTTGCTCGCTTGCACTTCTATTGCCGCCATCTATTGTCAAATTCAATTCAAAAGTACTTGAAACTTCCTGAGAACAAAATCGAATCCCTTTTTAATTGGCTTGGCGAACATTATGTAAGCATGCACAATCCAAGAATTGGGCAACCATTCTTTTTTCGGTTGTTTTAGTGCCAGGGTGCTACTTAAAACTAATTAAATCCAGCGCTTAATCTGGTGTTCGTATGCACGGTATAGCGCCTAATTGGCAATCTGAATATTAATTGGTTTAATTTAAAATAGCCAATTAATATAATCACTATTGCAGTTAACGATGCAGAGCAGTAGTGCAGCATTACAAGAAGTGAACGATGAGATTGGTTGGCATTAAGTGAGAACCATTAAATAAACGACGGAAGTCGGCGTGAATAACGGTTGGAACGTGGGTGAGCTGTTGTTTTATGGACGATATTCAGCGATATATTTTTTGGAAATTAATTGGCTCTCTTTGGACGAGTGGTAAGAAATTATCTGTGGCAAAAGTATGTACCTATGTACATGAGTTCTAGGTATGCGTTCTTTAAGTTCTCGAATCGTCCACGAAATCATTTTCATGTACTCGTCATCATAGGGGTAGTTGATCTCCTTTGAACTAATTTTCATGAATATTACTCGAAATAAAACAATTTTAGTTTCACGGTTCACGAATTACAACAATTACTTACACGGCGGCAGAAATGTAATAACCGAAAAACGTTTCTTGGAATTTACGCCGGCGGCGGCGGTTATACAAATGACCTGTCGCAAGCAGATGGAATTTTGATGTTAAGATAAAATCATTCTTACGTGATGAGTGATATTATAGGAACATTAATAAAATTATAAAGTCAAACCTCTCAAGCTTTTCTGCTAATTATATGTATTAGGCTATTCAATTAACGAATCAACAACGAGGGATGAATGAGGAAAATTTTGGAACAACGACAGCTAGGTATTTGGCGAACAATGGTAGTAAGTATTATCTTCGCAATAATTAATTTAGGCCAAATTAGGTCCATTTGTGGTACCACTAACATCAGCGTCGTCTCTTGAAACCATTTTGAATTCTGGACGAATTTCCCCAAGTACCCCGATAAAGTACTCAATAGAGCTTGCTTTTTAATCGAGGATAGTTCCGTGCAGTTACATTGTAGGTTGAAATATGTTTACTCATCAATGCAACATGCAACAGAAATCATTTGCGGTCACTTCAACCCTCACGTCACTAGAATGCCTAAGTCAATTCAAAATTTGTTACATTGGCAATATTTTTATGAACTGGAAAATCTTAAAAGTCCTCTCACAAAATGTCACATTCATTTAAGTCGATTCGTTGAAACGCTATTGTGTTTTCAACAGACAGACAGTGTCAGACGGACTATTTCAGAATTTGATCCTGATTCAGAACATATATAACTTTATGGGGTCTCCGGTGAATCCATCTTAGCGTTACAAATGTAATGGCAAAGTGAATTACTTTCATGTATAGAGGGTATAAAATATGTTACGTATACGCCCCAAGGTAGATTAGTATGTGCAGAAGACCTAATCGGAAATATTATATTCGATCAGTAAAATACAAATTATAAATTATTGTATTTAATTCAAATGTTATTAAAGAGAACATTGATCTGGAACGTGTCATCATGAGTGTACCGCAGCACGAGTTTATATAATTTACTGGTATAGAACGCAGTGATTTGTAATTTATTTATTAACTACCTGCCTGCCCGACTTTGCACATGTTCAGGAATTGTATTGTTATTTGTCTATTAGGACAATCAATGTTGCAAATTTTACAACTTTATTTCTCATGAGTGTTGAATATTGATCAAACTTAACGGAACCAAAGAAAGGAAAAGCTTTTAAAACCGCCCGGGCTTTTCAAACAGGTGTAGGAAAAGATATTGGAGTTCAACAAACTTCTGTGTTAGAAGTTTGTAACGGAAATTGCTGTTAAGTTGAGTTAAGTTTTTTTAGACGTATACAAATTCAATGTGAAATAAAACAGTTAAAGCTAATGTTAGGGTATATTATATTAGCTTTATTTAATAGATAATTACGCCATTACTATTTAAAAATGACTTCGGGTATATGCGCGCCCCGCATAGATCGAATGAACCGCAATCGTGAAGTTCAATTTCCGACAACAACAAAAAAAGATTTTAGTTTTTTAATCATATAAATTGGAGAACAAACTCATATGACACTGAAACTGATTTCAAAATATTTATTGTAAACTAGCTGACCCGGCGAAATTTGTATCGCCTTAGAATAAACAAATATAACATAGTATTTTATGATTTATTATGATTAAATTTAGTTTTTTAATAAGATAAAATGAATACACAAAATGAATTAAGTTCAATAAATGTACCAAAAGGTGGTTGGGTGTGTATGAATCGGGTAGGCGCTGATTGGCATCAACTTGGCGGTGCCCAGCTGTTGTAACTTTTTCATACACATCAATTGTGCTTATTTTACCTCCGCGTGGTAACCACCGGGTACTGGTCTCGCTCAACCGGGCTTGGCTTGCTAAACTTATAAGCGCGAGTGTTGAACACGAAGAAAATAGCAACACTATAATGCTCTGTCGGAATGACTGACTGAACGAGTCTCAGAGGTCTTACATGAGCCCCTCAGAAAGAGGACATACAGCGGATGAATACACAAGATTGAATCAACGGTGTTGTCAACAGTCGAGATGGCAGATACCTTGCGTGAGCTTCTCTGACATATTTGGAGCAAAGGTCTGTAAGGATTTTCAGCACTAGTCAGGGTGCTGAAATAGAGATAGTGGCGGATGAACCCTTTATGGGCCAACGGCAGCACTCATATCCCCGAAGTGGGTTACTGACAACGGAGTATCCGACCCGCTGTCCTAGGGTTATCTTAGGGCCTGGTCCTCCAGGTTGGGGGTTGTGCGTGGGGCTAACTACCCAACCACGGAAAAATTAATGGTTACGAAGCAACCAAGAGCCTCGGATACGGATGGATTCACTGTTGACGACCCTGCAAAACGAAAAAAGGACAATGACGTTCGCGTCTGCACGTGGAATGTTCGAACCCTGAACAGACCGCGTGCAGCCGAACAATTAGCGGAGGCCCTAGACTGCTACAAGGCAGATATCACCGCCATTCAGGAGGTGCGGTGGGATGGCCCAGGCAAAAGAAGGATGAAAACCTGTGACATCTACTACGGTGATTGCTACAGAGAGCAGAAGAAGCGTCTATTCGCATGCGGATTCGTTGTAAGCGGCAGACTTAGGCTAGAAGTCATGAGCTTTCGACACGTTAGTGAGCGCCTTACAACTATCCGCATCAAGGCTAAATTCGCCAACATCAGCCTGATATGCGCTCACGCCCCCACAGAAGATAAAGACGACGCTACCAAAGAATGTTTCTATGAGCTCCTCGACAAAACATATGAGCAATGTCCTAAAAACGACGTTAAAATTGTCTTAGGTGATTTTAACGCCAAAATAGGAAAGGAGGACCTCTTTGGTAGCACAATCGGAAAGCACAGCCTACACGACACCACGTCTGGAAACGGACTTAGGCTAATTGACTTTGCTGCGGGACGTAATGCTACTATAGCAAGCACACGGTTTCCACACCTCAACATTCACAAAGGAACATGGCGGTCACCAGACCATCAGACTGTCAATCAAATTGACCATGTTGCGATCGACGCAAGGCACTCCTCCAGTATTCTAGATGTCCGAACTTTCCGAGCGGCCAACATAGACTCGGATCACTACCTTGTTGTAGCCAAGGTACGTATGCGGATATCCCAGACACCACAACAACGAGGAAATACTGTAAGAAAATTCAACGTTGAACGGCTACAAACGCAACAAACCGCCAGAACTTTTGCCGATCGCGTCTCCCTCAACCTCTCGAGAAGTCCTGTGCAGCCAGCATCAAGTGCTGAAGACCAGTGGCATCGATGCCAAGAAGCCATCAGAAAAGCTGCAACTGATGTGCTAGGTTTCACCCGACCACCACCGCGAAACCCCTGGTTTGACGAAGAGTGCCGGCAAGCACATGCAGCAAAGCAACTGGCCTACAAAGCGGCGCTGCAGAGAAGGACGAGAGCAGCTCGTGAGCTCTACGAGCAAAAACGGAGGGAAGAACACTGGCTTCTCCGGAGGAAAAAGAAAGAGCATGAGAAGCGCGCGATCGAGGAAATAGAGAGGTGTTACTCCAGGAACAATGTTCGGAAGTTTTACCAAAAGGTAAAAAGAACGTGTCACGGGAACAAGGCCCGAACAGAGACCTGTAGAGACGAACAAGGAAACCTTGTAGTAGAGTCACAGTCGGTGCTGAGGACATGGAAAAACCATTTCTGCAGACTGTTAAACGGCGAAGACGACACAAATTCCGCTGTCAGGCAGAATGAACCATTCAACCTGGGCGATGAAAGCCAGGACTTCCGTCCACCTGACCAAAATGAGGTAAGGATAGCAATATCCAAGCTGAAGTCCAACAAAGCTGCAGGACCGGACGGTTTATCGGCCAAGCTTTTTAAGGCAGCGGGGGATGACTTGGTAGAGAGCATACACCAACTCGTTTCTAAAATTTGGTCAGAGGAAAGTATGCCTGAAGAATGGAGCCTCAGCATTGTTTGCCCGATCCATAAGAAAGGATACCCTCTAAACTGCGCCAACTAGAGGCATCAGTCTCCTTAACATCGCTTACAAAATCCTGTCTTCCGTACTGTGTGAACGCCTGAAACCATTTGTCAACGAACTGATTGGACCCTATCAGTGCGGTTTTAGGCCCGGTAAGTCCACAACCGACCAAATATTCACACTACGGCAGATCCTGGAGAAAACCCAAGAAGTCCAAATCGATACTCATCACCTATTTATCGATTTTAAAGCCGCATATGACAGCATTTATAGAGACGAGCTATACAGAGCCATGTCTAGTTTTGGCATCCCTGCCAAACTTGTCAGATTGTGCAGAATGACGATGGAGAACGCTCGCTGCTCCGTAAAGGTCGGAAACAGTCTCACCGAGCCCTTTGATGTCAAAAAAGGATTTAGACAAGGTGATGCGCTGTCATGTGACTTTTTCAACATCATTCTTGAGAAAATTGTGCGAAACTCGCAAGCCAACACCAGGGGCACAATTTTCCAAAAGTCTGTGCAACTACTTGCATACGCTGACGACATCGACATCATTGGCAGGACACAGCGAGCTGTCACTGGTGCGTTTGCAAGTATCAGTACAGAGGCGGCAAAAATGGGTTTGGTGGTGAATGAGGGCAAAACAAAATATATGCTGTCAACTAGAAGGGACACACAACATCGACGAATCGGACAGAACGTCACGATAGACAGCTATAACTTTGAGGTAGTTCGGGACTTCGTCTATCTCGGCTCCGCTATTAATTCTGAAAATGACATCACATCAGAAATCAAGCGAAGAATTACACTTGCCAACCGCTGTTACTTTGGCCTAAGAAGGCAATTGATTAGTAAGGCCTTGTCGAGAAACACCAAGGAGACTCTATATAAGACCCTCATCATCCCAGTCCTGCTTTATGGTGCAGAATCATGGACGTTGTCAAAAGCGGATGAAGATCTCCTTGGTCGCTTCGAACGCAAAATTCTTCGAGTGATTTTCGGTCCCGTTTGCGTTGACGGGCTTTGGAGGAGGAGATTTAACAGCGAACTCTACGAGCTGTACAGCGACATCGACCTTGTCAGAAAAGTACGTATCAGTCGACTAAGATGGCTAGGACATGTAGAGCGAATGAACACCAACGCTCCGGCCCGAAGAGTCTTCGATTCCAACCCGGAGGGACAACGCATTAGAGGAAGACCTCGCCTTAGGTGGCGCGCACAAGTGGAAGGGGGCCTCAACCAACTTGGAGTGCGCAACTGGAGGCAGTTAGCCAAAGATCGTGCTAACTGGAGAGGCGTGTTGGTTGAGGCCCAGGTCCACCCCGGACTGTAGCGCCATCTAAGTAAGTAAGTAAATGTACCAAAATCAAAATAGAAAGTATTTTACCTTAAAAATAATGTAATTTAAGTGGCAGCAAGGCATTTGCTTTATTGAAAAGCATCGATATAATTGGTGCAGCATTGCTGCACTATTTTATGTTAAACTATTTGCTGGATTTCTTCATTGAGATTCTTGTAATTGGAACTTCCTTGCTTTGAACCTTGTATAATGAGGGCTTGGATGACGTTGTTCAAAAGTTTCTTCACTCTCAACCTGGTTCCATTGCGCAGTTTCGGTTGGTTCAGATTCCACACCATTATGATGATAAAGCCGACTTTAAGTTGAAAATTTTGCGCGGTAGACCAATCACAGCCAATGCAAACATTCAAATGGATATGTTCTTGCATCGACATCATTTCGTACGCGATCGACCGATTTGAACGAATGCAATTGGAATGTGCCTGCGATTTGTTTTTGAATAACGAAATTCAAATCATCGACGTCCTTATTCTTCGTAGCTAATATCGCGCATTCACTCAGCCAATCGTGATTCAAAAAATAATTCCGACCGATGCATGTTCAGGAAGACCTGGCTGATGAGTTCTTTCTTCGATAAAGTAAATTCACAAAAAAAATTACAGTACAGAAACGAATCAGATTGTCTCAAATTAAAACTCAATTGGTTCAGTTGTTTTCGAGATATACGATTTTGAATATTTTTTTGTACGGGAGGAGCCACGCCCCTTTGTCCAATTTTGACCAAAATTTAGAGGTCACTCTCGGGTCCATTCCGAAGATTGCCTGCAAATTTGAGTTCGATTGGCTCGGTGATATCGGAGTCTATATTTGATGTATACATACAAATAACATAACATAACATAAATAGAGGTACATACATAGTACACATTATGTAGGTACATCGAATTTTATACATACATGACTGTACCCGCCCGGATTTGCTCGTTCCCAGGAATTGTATTGCGTCCTAGATAATATTCAGGACAATGAATATCAATGTTCTAAATTTTGCAAACTTTTGCAATCATAACTATAATGGAGAATAGTTTTTGCTAGTTTTTTTTTTGTATAGGAGGCCGCACGCCCCTTTATCCAGTTTTAACCAGTCTTCACAAAAACACTCCCATGCCAATGCCTAAGATTTTCTGTAAATTTGAAAACGGATGTGCTAGGTGCCACGCATCTTTTTCTGTTTATCAGGGTATTAACCTTATTTGGACGATAACAAATATTTAAAAAAGAACACTTACTCACTCACGGTCCAGCCGTTCTCAAGTGATTCGACGACCAACGAACATAATTTAATTTGTATTTATATGTAGGTATATTGATATCTAGTTTATATTCGAGCCGATTCTTACACGGTCAATTCCAATTCTTAATGTGCCTAGTGAAAATTTAGCTCTAGCTGTGCGGTGCGGACACGTCTATATCCCGAACTAATAGTGTGGGTCCCTTCCATTTGTGCCAAGTACAGAAGTTCACAAACCCAAAAGTTGCTGAATCATCATAACTTTTTTGTGGAAAAATTTCATTGATATACCTATCCCTAAGGAATGGGGGTCATTCAAAAATACATATTATACCAAAAATATTAAATGCTTACCTATACATTTAAGTGTCAACCTCAGACAATTAATTCATGAATTGAAATACGTACCTACTGATTTGATCGGTATACCAAAAAATGTGCACAAAGTTTTTTTTGTTGCTGGTTGTTTTTAAAAATAAATTTTAATGTAATTTTCATTTCATGAGTGCCCAGCCATCGCACAAACATTTTCAGAAATATTTTTTATTTGGGTATATCAATATTAATTGCATTTCCCATCGGTTAAACCCCACGTATGCAATTGCATTTTTAATTCATGAATTCACTCAGCGATTGTCGTCAGCAGGCAATTGAACCCGAACAAATATTTTGTCTCTAGCATTGTCCTGCATTTGATTAGTTCAGGGGATGCGTCTCAATGTCGATGCTGTATGCAGACATATAGCTATATGTATATAGGATATACAGCTACTTGTCATGCACCTGTGTGCTTCCCATATGTATACCTACATTTGTACATATTCCTAACAATGGCTGTTCGAACTGTTTTATTTAAATTTTTATTTAATTCGGATATGGCCATCTGTTCTGGTATACGGTATACCTATGTACCTTAACCCAATTTAATTCATTTTATTTTTTGTTTGTTACCTTTGCATAAACAATCTAATAATAATTTATACCAACTTAAAAAAAAACAATACGCATGTAAAATGGGTTTGTTTAAATGCATCATATAACTATTACCCTGGTATAATGGCGGGGGAGATATAATAATATTATTGTGCTCTTGTGTGGCAGAAACCCACAAACAAGAAAACGATTCTAAGAAAATTAGCGCTGGTGCAAACGATACTATAGCGGACAGGAAACCTAACCCAGAACCAGATGCGATCAGTATTTAAAAGTGATATCGCAATCTACATCGACAGTCAAAAGCTATTGCATATCTACTAAATGAAATTGTTTTGGGCACCAGGACACTGTGGAATAGGGGGTAATGAGCAAGCTGATTACCTGTCGAGAACAGAAAGAAAAATTGGACAAGAATGAGCGCGTGGATATCAGTATCAAAGGGCATTATAAATAAAGGAAAAGGGCCAACCGGACACTTCAAAGTCCCTGGTGAAGATCGAGTTTTCCCAGCTTTATTACAAAAATACATTCGGCAACTGTACCTGTACTTATTAAAGTATTCAGAGCTAACAATGCGTGGGGATATAAGTAGAACAAACAAATTGAAGAAGTTCGTTGTCATGATTTCAGCTTTCGGTTGCTCACCAACGAAAAGTGTTCCATGTTTGAGTGCTATGAGAATGCAACACTAATGGATAACCTCTGAATCAAGAACTTCAACTTAATGTTCCAGATCACAATAGAAACAATGGAAATTATATTTTAAGAAGATCAACTCGGACCATCAAACCTGGTTTTTGTTGGGGGTGCGAATTTCCGATTTCAATCTATTATATAAAAATAAGTTGTATTGTGTTTGTCGCCAATGTTCTCTGTAATGCGTGAACCGATTTTGATTCTGGAAATTTCCCATGAAAGGTGACGTTAATACCATGGTTTGTAAGTATATACAGTCTTTGTAGGTATATCGGTTCATGAGTTATAGGGGCGTGGCACCACCCATACAAAAAAAAAACATTAAAAATCTTATATTTCGAAAACCACCGATTCTATTGAGTTAAAATTTACGTAAAATCTTAGGTATTGGCCCAGGAATATTCCTGTGAAGATTGGTCAAAATTGGACAAAGGGGCGTGGCACCTCCCATACAAAAAATGCATTTAAAATATTATATTTCGAAAACCACCGATTCTATTGAGTTCAAATTTACGTACAATCTTAGGTATTGGCCCAGGAATATTCCTGTGAAGATTGGTCAAAATTGGACCAAGGGGCGCGGCACCACCCATACAACAAAATCATTAAAAAATCGTATATTTCGAAAACCACCGAAACGATTAAGCTCAAATTGACAGATAATCTTAGGTATATAAAGGGGTGTGGCGCTATTTTTCGACAGTCATGGGAGCCAAAGTTTGTAAAATTTGTAACATTGATAGCTATGCATTCTCCTGATAGACAAGACTACTTTCTACGCAATAGGGTTCCTGGAAAAACCAAAAATATGTACCACGGAGCATTACAATAAAAACTATTTATCACTGATTTAAATGAATTTGAAACTGATTTTTTTTATTTTTCTATATTGCACTACGAAGTGTGCAGGGTTCGCTATTATAAGATAAAAAGTAATTCGCACCTGTTGCGAATATCCGGTAAACCAAGGTATGGCACAAATCGTCTGAATTAACAAGACATTCTAGACCAATCAGCCTCATTCCCTTCTTCCTCCAAACTATGGAAAAAATCCAGATATACCAGAGACGGGCACATCAATTGAACCCAATTCACTAGTATCAAAATGCAAAAAAAAATCCTCCCACCTATTTTGTGAGCAAATAATGTGTACCTATACTCGGTTTCCCTATACTTCCCATATATTAAAGCTAAATAACATGACAAATTTATAAACATTCCCATTGTGGAATGTTATTTGAAATCGAAACTAGGGTTAAAAACAAGCAACTTGAGAATGGTGTAGGTACTTGAAGTGAGATACTCTTATCAACTTTGAGGCTTTTCAACTACATATTTACGAAGTCATTAAGTTCACTGGAGTGAATTTATCTTTAAGTTGTGCATGAGCACATTCATCCCCACCATCGACAAACTGCATTTGGCAAACCTTGCTATTAACATAAATAGATACAACATTTCTCAAAAAATAATATTTTCTTTTTGTTTCTCGCAACGGCAAACGAAAATGAAACTATCCATACGCCAGAGAAAGGAAGAGAATCGCAACTTTAACTTCCCATTCACTGCCAGAACGTAAGTATGCATGGGAACATGGGACATATCCCTGTGTTTTGGCCGTGGCTCAAATCTGAAACATAAAAAGGTTTATCACTCTCATCCAAAACCCGTTTTACTGGCGCACACGACAACCATATTCATGCCCGAATCCTTTCAATCCTTTAAATAAGACATGACGTCTACTTGAATATTTCATAATGTGCAAATATGTGTAGCACGAATGCGCGCTATGAAATTGGGGATGCATTCGAGGACATTTGCCAAAAAAGCTCCCTTCCTAATGTACACATTCTAGGACTTAATGCGCCATCGTCTTAAGATAATGTGACACATGCTCATGCACGAGTGTGTGTTTGGTACTTGACTAAATGGAAAACTCTTTGTTTTACGAATTACCGCAATCCACAAAAGCTAAATTTCATTTGTATAGGCAAAATAAAAATTCAAATGTATTTGTGGCATGAGAATTACATCGAAAGATGAGGACACACCGGATAGGGATACCTTGAAAACTAAATATTAAATTTCTCATTTTGCAGTGAAATGCAATTATACCCGCCTTTTTGCAATAAGACTTCGTTTCTTCAATTTGCAGCCACCATGCACTGTGTCTTCTCGTGGTGGGCCCACAGGAATTCCAAATTCATAGAAGACAAACGCAGAGTAGGTATCTAATGGAAAGAGTAAAACTTGCAATTAACTTGAAGTTGAATTACAATTGGCCATCCTCTTCTCTGAATTGAATAAAAATAGGAAAATTAATTGTTCAGAGGAGGTCTTTGCTATGTAGCGTTTGTATTTTTGCATCCAGCACTAGTCCTTGTTACTTTGCAGTGCAAGTGAGATATATATCTATATACACTTATACAGTCGGCATGTTTGGTAATTGCCGGAGAAGAACAAAAGGGCAGAGCTAATGGGGAAATAATAGTAATAATTAAGAAAATAAAGGATTATTTTACCGGCGGTCGTGGCTGTAAACCTTATTTGGGGTCGGATGGACATTTACTCTTGAATAAATTTAACAAACAGGTAAGTGCATAATTTTTGGTTGTGGAAAGCTGTATTGCAATTATAAAAAGTGTATGGTAATTTAAGTTACAGCAATCATTTTATTAATTTTATTTTCTAAATGAGACGCTAATTGGGCTTACATTTGGCAAGTACTCTATTTGACAGAGTAGTCATCAGATATGGTTTATGAACTGATTGAAGAGAGTTCCTATAATGCCCTAATAATATCTAATATCTTATCCTTTTATGATTATATACTCTGAGTAAAGACAAATTGCACGCATAAATATTCCTTAATACCTCTCCCGCCTCTACACAACCCCTTCAACACAAGGCAATATGACATATACATGCATCCATTGAATGGTGGAAATCAAAAGAATATCCTCATTAACCTTTTAAATGTTTATACAGAGATTGGCATATGTATCGGCATCACGGGAGCAATGCTTTGAAGATGATCTAGAGGTGATTATATAGATCAGTTCCCCTAGGCCTACACTCGTATAGTATGGCCAAAGGAGGTAAAAACCCCAAACCGCATCTCCACGGTTTGGTTACTTACATACGCCGGCGCTCCAGAGCACTATATGCTAACCAATATCTGTCCTATAGCTATAGCTTGAAACAAGCCAACTTTTACGCTTCTTGGGCAAGATTTCGGATTTAACTATTTCAATTAAATTAACGACGATTGCATATTTACTTACTTTTGTAACCTGGGACTGCAACTGCTATCAATGTCAGATTTAAAATTTACCGACACACTTATAAGGACCATAATGTGACCCATGCTCGAAAAATCCACAATCTAACTTAAAATAAGTTTTGTTTATGGAGATGTACGTCGCACCAAAAGACTGAGGTAGTAATTGCATTTTGCGACTTATTTTATTTGTATCACTTGGAGTGGGTACCATGAACAATGTGGTTCATACATACGTGCCATAAAAGACGCTGGTAACAATTCGGCGATATTGCAATATTAACTGAATGATCCAGTGCCACAAAAGACATTGGTTGCAATTCGGTAATATTACATTCTGAAACAAATAACACGCAGTTCAGTACAATATGGGAGCCATACAACATTGGCCCACTCAAGTGCCTAGCGCCAACAACTCAGTTCGGCACATGTGCAAAAGCACAACGAAAAAGGTCACAAAGTATTCAATAGGTACCGCAAATTTTACCACTCGAAATCAGTGTGAGATCGAATTACACTGTTGACCTGTAGAGGGCTATGCGTAGATAATGACGAACCCTAGACATAGGGGAATGGATTTTCTATAGCTCCTGAATTATTAAATAAAATTAAGCACCGTTTGAAAAATTAAATAAATAAATATTTGGCACAACAGGCGTATAGATACCCTATAGGCCAAGGTATATAGGAATACATGCTATGATATTGCGCATGTTTGTTTGCATCTCTCTCTTCAAAGTGACGTCACCAGACGACAAAACATAGGGAACAGATAATAATTTATTTTACTTGTTTACTATTTTATTACACTGAAAACAGCACGCGATTGGGAAACACGGTGACCCCGATCAGAACGCGAACGGAGAGAAGTTGTTGGACTTTTGTTGTTCAAATGGAATGTCCATTATGAACACTTTCTTTCCACACAAAGATATCCATAAATACACATGGTACCGTCGAAGTCTGCAGCAGAAATCGCTGATAGATTTCTTAGTGGTACCGTCGTGTATTAAAAGGATGGTTTGTGATGTTCGTGTGTTGAGAGGGGCTGAACTGTCAACTGATTACCACCTGGTGTTGTGCAAATTGTATCTCACCGATCAAATACCTATCCTGCCAAAGCGTAAACCAAGAATGGTTACGCGCATACGGTGGGAGGGACTACAGAACGATGAGATACGGGAGGAATTTGCACGGCAGGTATCTGCAAGGTTTGAACAAATTCCAAATGTTCCATTGAATGTAGAGGAAGAATGGCAGCTGTTTTCAACAGCAGTTATTGCCTCTGCAGGACATGTTTGCGGAGTGAAGCGGCTCGGTGTGGCGGCTGGTGGTGAGAAAAGAACTGCGTGGTTTAAAACACCCGGAGTTCAAGAAGCTATCAGAGAGAAGAAGAAGGCTTTCAAGGTGTGGATGCACTTGGGGGACTCTCCTTCTCGAAACCGGTACATTGAGGCGCGAAGAACTTGCAAATTGGCTGTTAAAGCAGCCAAAGAACAGTCTTGGAAGGAGTTCGGCGAAAAATTGGACCGTGATCACAGATCTGCAAGCAAGGTGTTCTGGCAGACCATCCGCCGTCTTAGAGGAAGGAAGTGGAACACTATCGCAGGAGTCAAATCCAAAGATGGTACACTTCTTTCTAATGAGGAAGACATCTTGCGCAGATGGAGCGAGCACTTTTCCGAATTGCTCAATCCAATCCAGGGCATCGAGGATGACAGAACCATCGCCTTTAGCAGGGCGGAAAATAGTCCCACGGTAGAGGAAGTCACTTTTGCGATCAAATCGCTAAAAGCTGGCAAATCTGCCGGAGTGGATGAAATCCGGCCAGAAATGCTGAAGGCCTTAGGTGAAGAGGGAGTCAAATGGCTCTCTCGTGTCATTAAAGTGGCCTGGGAATGCGGCGAAACACCCAGCGATTGACAGATTGGGGTGATTGTGCCCCTTTTCAAGAAAGGGGATAAAAGGGATTGCTCCAATTACAGGGGTATATCACTTTTAAGTCTCCCCGGAAAAGTCTTTGCCAAGGTGCTGGAAACGCGTTGCAGAGCTGTGGTCGAGGCACGATTAGGAGATGAGCAGTGCGGCTTTCGTCCCGGCAGAAGCACAACCGACCAGTTATTCACTCTCAGAATGGTACTTGAGAAGGCTTGGGAGTATGCTACACCTGTTTACGCTTGCTTCGTAGATTTGGAGAAAGCATATGACCGAGTCCCTCGAGGGAATCTCTGGAGTGTATTACAGGAGTATGGAATTGATGGTTCTCTCTTGAGAGCCATTCAATCTCTTTACACAAACTGTAAAAGCTGTGTTCGGGTAAACGGCGTTAAATCAACACCTTTCACCGTGGGCGTTGGACTTCGTCAGGGGTGCGTCTTGTCTCCTCTCCTTTTCATTACTTATATGGACTGGATGTTACAGCGCAGTCTTGGCGAGGAACGTTTCGAATTGGGAGATCTGAGGATAAGTCATTTGCTCTTCGCTGATGACTTGGTCATCCTTGGATCCTCTCAGACTGAACTTCAGCGCGCACTCGATCGGTTTGTATCCGTTTGTGTTGAAGCTGAGATGAAGGTAAACGTGAACAAATCTGAAGTGATGGTCGTCTCCAGAACGCCTGTTCAATGCACTCTGCATGTTAGTGGAGTCCCATTGAAACAGGTGGAGAAGTTTAAGTATCTCGGGGTCTTATTCACGAGTGATGGAAGGAGCAATGCCGAGTTTTCCTGTAGGATTGGTCAGGCTGGGTCAATTTTGAGACAGCTTGGTCATTCTGTTATTAGGAGGACTGAACTTGGTGTCAAAGCTAAGTTGTCAGTCTTTAATTCGGTGTTTGTTCCAACTCTCACCTATGGTCATGAGGTTTGGGTAATGACCGAAAGAATAAGATCGCGGATACAAGCTGCCGAAATGAGATTTCTCCGTAGTATTGCTGGTGTGACCCGTAGAGATCGCATCAGAAATACCAGAATACGGGAGGAACTCAATGTCGAGCAGCTACTTCTCCGGACGGAGCGATCCGTGCTTCGGTGGTTTGGTCATGTTAAACGCATGTCCCCGACCAGGATTCCACGACGTGCTATGGAATCCGTACCATCGGGTAGGCGTCCTCTAGGTAGACCAAGGATGAGATGGTTAGATCAAGTCCATAATCTCTCCTATACCCGTATGGGGATTGCCCTTGATGATTTAGAGTCGATGGCGGAGGATCGAGAGCTATGGAGGGTCCACTTGAGCAACCTACACCCGCGACCCACTTAATGGACAAGCGGACCATTGAAAATGAATGAATGAATGAATGGATGAATGAAAATGAATGAAAACAGCACACAAAACATTATTTGTTATTAAAAATAAAACTTGCGCACAGAAAACTACCCGTATATCAATATATTTTCACAGAAACGTCAAAATTGTTGTCGTCAAGTGACGTACATGCGCGCCTACGCAGTGTCAATTTTTTTTTTTATAGAAATTTAAGTTTTAATTCCTCTTCAACAAGATTCACACCGAGTCGAAAACTCGGTTTTCGCGAAAACACTGGAAAACTTTATTGAAAACAGAAGTTTTCCCACACATATTGCAGTTTTCAATAGTTGTGGTCGTTGTTGTTGTTAAAAAAGCCACACATTTTGCAGTATTCAGAGAATTTATCAAAACTGCTGACAGGATAGCTCCCACTCAGAGCTGTCGTTTCTTCAAGTTTTTTCTTTACAAAATGTTGAATCTCCTGCACCAGCAAATTATTCAGTTTTTCTAAAATTTTAGAACGGCAGCACTGCCATCAACAAAAAAAAAACGTCGCCTTAGGCCTCACAAGCATATTCGAAAGAGACTAAACCTGTGATGAAAACAAAAACAGCCTCGGATAAGACTGATTTTTACGTTGACGACCCATGCAAACGAAAAAAGGACGTTCGGATATGCACGTGGAATGTGAGACGTTGGAGGCCTACAAAGCGGACGTTACCGCCACCCAAGAGGTGCGATGGAATGGACTGGGCAAAAGGAATATGAAAATTTGTGATATATTATTGCTACCGGGAGAAGAATATTTGGATGCGGGTTTGTCATAGGAAGTAGACTTAGGCAAAAAGTCTTGTATTAGAGATAAATTATAGAGAGCCATATTTCCAGGTTGAGGGGAAAATCACCATTTCTGATGATTTTTTAAGACGAAAGGGATAAAAACGGGGAAAAATCCAAAAAGGGGAAAAATCTTAAAATCCTACCAAAAACAGTTTGTAAGAAAATCTTCCAGAATAATAATAGGTAAATGTTAACAACATACAAAAAACAAGCCCGCTCAAGAAATGTGTCCATGCAACACCCACTTAATTTTTTGTTTGGTTTCTGAATGCATTCATTCTTTTGACATTTAAGAAAGCTATTACCATGGCCATAAACTCCTGACCATGAACGTTGTGTACAGAGAGACAGGTAGATTTTGAGTGAGTAGAAAGGTAGATAGTACAGAAAATGGGCCAAAAATCCACTTTCAGAAATAGATTTCGTATGGGCATGACGCATTATCACGAAGGTTATTTTCCGAAGCCATAGCGCTTTCGATACAAATCTTTATTTGGTATTTGCGTTGGTATATCCGCTTCGATTTTACCATACAATTTTTTTATTCCTGTGCCTGCCAAATTTTATTTTATTGCAATGAGGCCTTGTTTTTGTGTGTAGCCAAGTCGTTCATGTGAATGAAAGTCATGCCGGTGTAGTAGGCCACGTCGTTTCGGTTTTGGGCGAGACAGGTCGATTGTAAGAGGGTAGAAAATAGAAGGGGCTTTCAGTGTAATTTACGCTTCTTTTCTCAACTAACCTAAGGATCTAATCGTCTCTCCCGACACGACTTTCATGGGAAAGCATGTGTGGGCCAGCACATAGTGTGTCCAGTCCATGGACTATTTCTAAATTTAAAATATTACGCGAATTTCTAGACAACGGCGGAAAAACTTAATGTGTACCTAAGTGAGAATAATTCTCATTTAATTTTCTATTTTGAAATGAAGGAAGAACCAACAAAAAAAATATATCTCAAGCAATTGGAAGCATTGCTCGAGTTCTAAAGCTGGTTATGCTAAGATTTTTTCTTCGGAAAAAAAGGAATTTTTTGTTTTTTAAAGTTATCATTTTGGTGTTAAAAAAGGGGATTTATTTTCTTAAAACCTGGGAACCCCAGCCATGTCTAGTTTTGGCAAACTCGTCCGTGTGTGCAGGATGACGCTGGAGAACTCTTGCTGCTCCGTTAGGGTCGGTAAAAACCGTTTGATGTCAGAAAAAGGCTTAGACGCGCTGTCATGCGTTTTTTTTTAAACACTATAGTACTCGAAAGAATTGTACGAAACTCAAAAGCCAGCCCCGGGCCGGAGGCACAATATTTAAAAAGTCTGTGCAATTACTCGCATATACGTCGATGACATTGACATAATCGGTAGAACTCGGCGGGCTGTCAGTGGTGCATTTGTGAGCATTCAGTCAGAAGCGGCAAAAATGCGATAGCGGTGAATGAAAGCAAAACTAAATAAATATGCTGTCTACAAGAACGGACATTCAATATCAGCGCCTTGGACAGTACATAATAATCGACAGCTATAATTTTGAGGTAGTGAAAGACTTTGTCTACCTAAACTCTGCGGTCAACTCCAGCAATGACATTAGCGCGGAGATCAAGCGAAGGGGGGAAAGTACGATAACTTAGGCGCCAAAATTGATAACGGTATTTTGTAGAAGAGTTAAATACAAGCATTTTTTACTATGGGAGGGGGTATAGATCTCACTGCGTCTAGGCGGGATTGGTAATTTAAAAATAATAATACTTAAAATTAAAAAAAATATATTAAAAAATAATGGCAACACTTACAATAAAGGATTTTGGCATTTTCGAAAGCCAGGAATCTGTTCTTTAATATTATTTTTAAATAAAGTTATTTCTGTTAACAGGTTTTGTAAAAAACAATTTCAAACTTGAAATTAAAAAAAGTTAAAGTTAAAAATGGGGTTAAATACACCCTTAACTTTCGGCGCCTAAAATATCGTACTCGCGCCAAGCGAAGAACTACTCTTGCCTATCTTGCTCTCTACCGCTCTACCGAGCAACTATAAGCAGACGTTGTATAAGACCCTTATAATCTTCGTCCTGCTATATGGCGCAGAAGCATGGACTCTTCTTATGAATGAAAACACACTAAGTTGCTTGGAGCGAAAAGTTCTCTGTGTGATCTTTGGTGCAGTTTGTATCTCATCATGAGTATGGAGGAGAAGGTACAGGTACAGGTACCTACGGGCTGTAAAGCGATATAAACCTAGTCAAACGGATAAGAATTAATCGACTAAAGGCTCCGTCAAACAGAGCGCGTTTCAACGCTGCGTTTCACCGCCGCGTTCCACTGCCGCGTTCTAATATACTGCAATACATATCCCCTTCCACACAGAGCGCGTTTTTAACGACGCGCTGAACTCACCGCAGCGTTCAAACGCGGCGGTGAAATGCGCCTTTGTGAAAAATTACAGATTATTTCTCTGACACGGAGCGTTGAGAGTCATTTTTGTAGTTCTAAGGAGTTTATATATATTTAGTCGCAATAAAAACGCAAATAAAATTGAATCAAACTTAACAAAATTGTATTTATTAATTAAAAGTCGAGAAGAGAATTGAAGTGAACCGATCGGTTTCGTAGCTGTCGACTAGAATGAGAAAAAACCTCATGCACCGATATCGTTGCGACGTTGCCGGGTTGGCGTCGACGTGGATGATTCTGATTGGCTGGGGGCAGGCGTCTTCTATCACCCAGCTGAGCTGTCACTTGATGTGAGCGGAGTTGCCAACGCGTAATTGCTGGCGAGTCTAAAACCCCCGCCACAGAGGCCCCCCAGAAGACTTACGCGCTCTACAGGTAGCGGGCAGGAATCTGGACGCGGCGACCTGTACGGGTGCGAGAAGGCTGAGTTGATGTAAGTTGTGGCGGTTGGTGGTTAGACGGCGCGGGTGTAGGCGGTGTCGTGTCTTCGTTCTGGTCGATCTCCCGATATGCTGGCTTTAAGCGGTCCGTTGAAATTTTCGTGAGCTTCCCTCGGATGTTGAGAGTGAAGAATTTGTCGTGGCGTTCGGCTATTTTATATGGTCCGTCGTATGGCGGAACTATCGATGCTTTGACCGAGTCGTTGCGAACGAATGCGTGACTCGACGTTTGTAGGTCTTGGTGAACGAATGGGCGCTGTTGAGAATGCCAAGCTGTCTGCTGCGGTCTAGTTTGATGCATCATATGTCGGAGATCTTTGATGAATTCGCTTTGCGAGCGGTTGTCGAGCGTCGGTGCTAGTAAATCGGCTGGAAGTCTGAGTGCTGTGCCGTAGACTAACTCTGCTGGAGTGGCGTTGATGTCTTCCTTCAGAGTTGATCGAAGGCCGAGTAATATGAGTGGGAGGCTTTTTGTCCACCTCGTTGAATCGCTGCAGTTGATCGCGGCCTTCAAGGTCCGGTGGAATCGCTCGACGATTCCATTGGACTGAGGATGATATGAGGTTGTCATCGTATGGTTCGTCCCCATGTACTTACATAGCTCGGTGAAGACTGATGAGGTGAATTGTCTTCCTTGGTCGGACGTGATTTGCACTGGAGATCCGAATCGTGAGATCCAGCCATTTATGAGGGCGCTTGCACAGTTAACAGCTGTCATGTCTACCATTGGGTACGCTTCTGGCCACCTGGTGTAACGATCGATGACCGTCAAAAGGTAGCGATACCCGTCGGAGGGCGGGAACGGTCCTAGGATGTCGATGTTGATGTTGGCGAAGCGTTCGTCGGGTGGTGCGTATCGTTGTAGTTCCGTTCTCGAATGTCGATGTACTTTCGTCTTCTGGCATGGTACGCAAATTTTGGCGAAATTTGCGCAGTCTTGTCGGATTTTTGGCCAAACGAACCGTTCGGTCATAAGGCGTGCTGAGGCGCGCCGGCCTGGGTGTGAGAGGTCATGTGTCGCGTCGAAGAATGCTTTGCGGAGATCCTTAGTTATGAACGGTCGAATTCGGTTGTGTGACACGTCACAATAGATTGGTTTGTCTAGGTGAGGAAAGGAAAACAACGTTAATTGCATTGAGTGCACAGAGTTACCTTCGAGGAGCTGCCGAAGCTCAACGTCTTCTTTCTGCGATTCTGCGAGTTTCGAATAGAGGTCCTCATTGGCGTTGACAGCGCCAATACGCGACAACAGGTCTGCTGCGTGGTTATCATCGCCCTTAATGTAGCGAATGTCGGTAGTGAATTCGCTGATGAATGACAAGTAATTTGTTTGTCGCGGCGATGATTTCTCTGGTCGTTGCTTGAAGGCGAAGATAAGCGGCTTGTGGTCTGTTAGGATGTGGAATCTGCGCCCCTCTAATAAATCACGAAAGTGGCGGACTGCCAGGTACATCGCAGTGAGCTCTCTGTCATACGTGGAATACCGTTGTTGCGTCGGAGAGAATTTCTTAGAGAAGTAGCCAAGCGGCTCTGGTACGTTGTTGACTAGTTGATGCAGGGCGGCCCCCGCTGCTAGGTTCGATGCGTCTGTGACCAGACTCAATTCTGCTTCCGCTACGGGGTGCGACAGACGTACTGCTTGGGCTAGGAGTTGGCGGCAGTCCCTGAAGGCTTCGTTTGTAGCTTGTGTCCAGTTCAGTACAGATTTGTCGTTTTTCCGATTACCCGGAATCATTGCCAACAGAGGGATTTGTACGGCGGCGGCGTGGGGGATGAATTTCCGATAGAAGTTTATCGTCGCGATGAAACCTTTCAGTTGTTTTGCTGTGTCTGGTCGTTTAATGCGTTGGATGGCGTCCACTCGTGATGGCAGGGGAGCTATTCCTTGTCTCGTGATAAGATGACCAAGGAACTCTAATTGTGGTTGTCCGAAGACACACTTGGCTACGTTGATTGCCAAGTTGTGGTCGGCGAGCCTCTTTAGCACTTCTGTCAGGTGTTGACGGTGTTCGGCGATGTTCGATGATGCGATGCAGATGTCGTCCATGTAGGGAAAGGCGAATTCCACTCCCCGTAGCACTTCATGGATCAGCCGCTGAAGAGTTTGAGCTGCGTTGCGTAACCCAAACGTCATGTGGGTGAACTCGTACAGACCGAAAGGCGTAATAATGGCGGTCTTAGGAACGTCGTCCGGGTTAATTGGAACCTGGTGAAAAGCTTTCTGTAAGTCTATTTTTGAAAAAATGGACTTACCTCGAAGTATGTTGGCGAAGTCGTGCAGGTACGGGAGTGGATAGCGGTCGGGTAACGTAATCGCGTTGAGACTTCTGTAGTCCCCGCAAGGTCTCCACGAACCGTCTGCTTTACGCACCATGTGAAGCGGGCTCGACCAATTTGACTTCGAAGGTCGGCATATTCCTGCGCGCATGAGTAGCTCGAACTCCTTCTTGGCGGCGCTCAGTTTGTCTGGCGGCAGGCGGCGTGCACGTGCCGAACATGGTGGGCCAAGTGTTTCGATGTAATGCACTGCTTCTGAGTTAGTAGATGCCCCAGCTGGTGCGAGGCGCGTGATGTTCGGGAATTTCGTTATGATGTCTGCGAATGGTGCATTTCGATCGACGAGCTGCGGGGACGGTTGATTGCTGGTTATGGCGAAAAGCGATTTCGAAAGAGCGTTGGTGCGTGAATCGATGAGACGAGCTCTTTTGACGTCGACCATTAGGTCGTGATGCTGTAGGAAATCGGCTCCGATGATTGGGGAGGTTACGTCGGCGACAATGAACGTCCAAACGAATGAACGGCGAAGACCAAGACTGAGTTCATGAGTAACTTCTCCGTAGACTTTGATGGGCGAACCGTTTACGGCGAACAGCTGCATGGTAGTAGGGCGAGGCTTCTTGGTTGACGAAGATGGCGGGATGCATGAGACTTCGGCACCTGTGTCGATTAAAAAGGAAAGATTAGTATTGTTTTCACGTAAGCATAATCTGTTGACGGAGGCTGAGGTCGGTTGGCGTTCCTCCACATTATCCGAGAGTGCGCAACGGAGTCATGCTTGAGACTGCGAAGGTGGAGTAACTGGTTGGCTTCGGAAGCGGCATGGCGGGCGACAATTAGTTGCCCTGTTGCCAAAATTGCGATGGAACCAGCAGTCGTCAAATTGCTCGATGGATTGCTCCCGTCTGCGCTGGCTGGAGATACGGGGCTGAGCGGGTCGTGATGGTGTGCGAGTACGTGGTCGTGAAGTTCGTTGTTGGCGTTGCTGTGTTAGCAACTTGGAAAATTCCGTTACCAGGTGGGCGACTTCGGTTGAGGGCGAGGGAGCTTGGTGTTCGACGGGCGTTGGTGATAAAGTGCTGTGTGCGACTGCGTTCAGTTGTCGGAGTTCTACGTTCTCCATAACTGTATCCGCGATTTGTGTTTTGTCCGCTGCGGAGCCTTTTACCATGACGGTCACCGCGTGGACGGATTGCGGTAGGCGCGCTGCCCATAGGTCGAGTAACACGGGCTCGCTTAGTGAGCCCTTGGCTGCCTGAACCATCTCATAATAGAGCTGGCTCGGTTTTTTGTCGCCGAGGGGCATATCGTGAAGTACGCGGCGAAGTCGTTTTTGCTGACTGTCGGCGAAATAGTTGGTGAGCTGCGTACGGATGTAATCGTATTTTTTTTGCTCCGGCGCGGCCTCGATTATCGGACGAAGTTCCGTAATCCGTGCAAGCGGCAACTGCGAGCAAACTGTGTCGAATTTGCGACTGTCCTGTGCTATTCCCGATGCCCGGAAGAAATAATTTAACAGGAAGAACCAGTTGTCGATGTCGGATTCCGCGAATGGTGGCATCTGGAGGCGAGCGTAGTAGGCTGCGGCCACATCCACGTTTTCATTTGCGACTGCTTGCGCGACGTTTTCGTTGCCACTCGGGCTTGGGTTTCCTTCGTCGGAAGACATCACGTCGGGGTCACCACTTTAGTCGCAATAAAAACGCAAATAAAATTGAATCAAACTTAACAAAATTGTATTTATTAATTAAAAGTCGAGAAGAGAATTGAAGTGAACCGATCGGTTTCGTAGCTGTCGACTAGAATGAGAAAAAACCTCATGCACCGATATCGTTGCGACGTTGCCGGGTTGGCGTCGACGTGGATGATTCTGATTGGCTGGGGGCAGGCGTCTTCTATCACCCAGCTGAGCTGTCACTTGATGTGAGCGGAGTTGCCAACGCGTAATTGCTGGCGAGTCTAAAACCCCCGCCACATATATGAAGACATAACTCAGTGCCTAAACAAAATAGCGTTAACAAGAAATGGGCCTATACCGTACATATAGCTAACCTATATCCCACATTTTATAGTTTAAAAATGTTTATAATCTCCAAACGGATTCGAAAACACTATATATGAATGAAAGCCTTGTTCTCCATGCATGAAAATATATCTATTAGAGTTTCCTAATATTGAGCTTGCACTGAAAGAATTTTCCGATGAAATCAGAAATCAATTTCCAAAGTGAACAAAATTGCAGTCGGCAAACAAAACCGACCACTGGCACACAAAAGAACATGTACTGCACGTGCACAAAAATTCAATTTGCAAAAAACGTTTCCACATTTTCTTATTCGAAAAACAAAAGATGAAATGGAGAGCCTATTGGACAAAGGAAACAAAAATATATGTAAGACTACTACTCACGTGTAATCCGCACTGGCAAAACAATGGCCGAGAAATCGACACTGCAACGCATTGCATTGGTATGGTTTCACCCTGGCATCAACTTCGTACGTAATATTGAACCCGTAAACATCCAACAATCGATCCAACGCTCTCAAATGTGTACCTTCCAGAGTTCGCATCTCGAACCGGATCTCAAGGTATTGACTGGTAAACTGTATCCACGCCACTTTCGTGACATCGTCTTCGGTGAGCTGGAAAACCCGATGACTTGGCACTTTATAGTCATCGCTATAGTACATGTATTCAGTAAATTTGAGTCCGCCCAACACGTACAATTGCGTCAGGTATACTACTATGGAAACGTTAGCTCCTGGTCCGGCCTCGGCGTGAATCTCTGACGCATCAACAATCCAAACACAATCAATGGGTGTGTGGAATTTTCGTGGAAAGTTTGGGGTTTGAATGGTGCCGGCCGAGGCGCGATAGTACCCTCCACAAATGGGGGTAGTGGTATTCGTAGTCTTCTCGATATCCTGCTTTTGGGCAAGTGGCTTTGGCAGTAGGGGTGTTGGCGGCGTCGGTGGTGGTGGCGAAACGGCACCCGGGTAATGCTCCTGATTGATAGTCGACGTTGTTGATGCTCTGGCATTGTGATGATGTTGCTCCAGCGGAGAAAGTATTTTATATGAGCTGCTGCTGCTGCTACCACTATCGTTGCCAAGTACTGCTGTAGAAGGCATAGAAGAGCTGCGAAGCCTATCGCTGCCAACCGCCACCACCGACCACCTATCACTGCCAGAAATTGGTGCTGTGAGTTCTTCGATTGTGTTGGCTGGTAATAGAGCCACCATGCATAGGATAATGAGAAAAAATGATGTCGTCATCGACTATTGTTTGCGGTTTAATCCTGTCGGGTTTATGTATAGTGCAAACGCGTAGTATCTGGCTTCCAGTGTAATTAACGGCAAAAAAGGGTAAAAAACACAAACTAGCCAGATGCAAATTAGGGAGTGGGCTCCAAGATGAATTTCACAACAGTTGGCTGTGAGCGACGTCCAAGTACATAATGGCTTGTCCGTTTTCCCCCCGCCGCATGAGTCGATAAGCTAAACACTACTTTATAAGCATTCGCAATTATTTCCGAACATCCCAGTTTGATTCGTGTCGGCCCATACGGAATTCTTCCTCGTACGGTTGGTCGACATCGGATATCGATAACGCTCGTATTTGCCCCTTCCGTGTTGACCTCAATTTTAGTTAATGACGTGGTTATTTAGGGTTTGCATATCGCCATTTGTGAATAGCCTTTTTACTACCAAATCGGTGGTCTGATTAGGCGTATCCTGTTCAGTTTGTTCATATGAATAGCTCAAAAGATGTATTGTATTGCGGATTCATTGTCGTTAGTGTTGTGTGCAGAGATATTTTCTTATAATCCTTCAATGTCCGTTTTGTTGTTTGTTTGAATACTTCGATGCAAATCCCTTTCAGCACATTTCATTAATAGGATTTTAGTTTTGGATCATATTCTGGTGGCTTGATGTGATTCGGTGTAGCTATTTCTGAAAAGATAAATTCGTTGTATCTGTTAGACAATGTCATTAGTAATTGGGATTCACTTAATAGCATTAGATACATTATGAAAGCGTAATTCAAGCGATTAAATATTCTCTTAGCTTTATGATTCTTTAACTATAATGTCGATCTCAGATCTCAGATTTTTCCTGCCCCAATGGAACATGAAATGATTACTTTTTTTGTGCATTTGTGTTGGTGTGTTATTTGACAGTCAGCTATTTAGGTATACCCAGTACCACACTGTGGTGAGGGTATATGCACTTTGACATTCCATTTGTAACGCGCATAAGGAGGCGTTGTAGGTATGACAAACTATTGATCAGCATCACTTTCTTAGTCGATCTAGCGATGTCCGTCTGTTCGCACGATTACTGCCGTAATTTAAGAGCTATCGACTTGAAATTTGATAAGATTTCATTCACCAAACTGAGGCTAGGTTCGAAGATGAGCAAGATCGGATAAAACTACTACTACCTCCCATACAAAAATATCAGATTTATATAGCATTTTGATGTTAAAAATTAAATTTAAATAGCTACAGTACAAATAGCAAGTTTAAACTTTGCGCATATTGTTTTAATAATATTTAAAATGCTTGACAAAAAATGACCTTGGTCGAATAAAAACTACCCATACCTCCCATACAAATATATAATTTTGGAATACTAAAATATTTTTTTTTTAACTTTCTCGTATACGTAGTAAGAGAAAGATATTGTTTTTATTTACGATGATAGGGGAACTCAAAAAAGTGGGTCTCGCAATTCTGTCCGTCCGTATGTCTGTCTGTCCCACCCCTGGGGAATCTAAACGCTTGGACGGATTTGCTTCAAACTTCATATTTAGAGTTTGTTTAGGGACTTTTTTTTTTATGCTAGCCCTAATATTAACGGTACCTCCCATATAAAAATTTTACGAAATATGACGAAATATGCCTAAATTTAGATTTTTTCGAAAACGGCTCTAACGATTTGAATCAAAATTGATAGTTGAGTTAATGTAAGTATGCTTAACATGACTGCATACCCAGTTTTTCGGTAAAAAGTCCAGCAACGGCAGTTTTGAAAATTGGCTTTTTCTCGAAAACGGTAAAAACGATTTTTTTAAAAAAATACTTTAAAGGTACTATTGTCATTCTTAACTTGATAGTAAATTCAGTTTTTCTCTAAAAAGACTGCGTCCTTTGATATCCACCCAAATCCCTAATAATAGTACTTTAAAAAACTGCTCATATCTCAAAAACGCCATTTTCGATTATGATAAAAATGTTACTGTCAGGTAATGCTTAAATCTATAGTAATACCACTTGCTCAGTTTTGAGCTAAACAGTTGAAAAACAGTGTTTTTTGAACCATGAATTCGTCCTTCGATTTTCACCCCAATCGCTCAAAACGGTACTTTAAAAACTACACATATCTCGAAAACGCCATTTTCGATTTGGTTAAAAATGTAACTGCTAGGTAATGTTTATATTCTGAAGAATATGTCGTACTCAGTTTTCAGATAAACAGTTTAATAACAGTGCTTTTCGAATCCAAATTGTAACATTTGTCAGAATAATTTTACAAAAAACCGCTCTAACGATTTTGATCAAAATACTTAATTAAGACAACTTAAGCATTCTAAACATGATCACATACTTAGTTTTTCTCAGAAAAGTCGAATATTGCCATTTTATGAATATTTCTCAAAAAATACTACCCAAATCCCGACCATTGAGACCACTTTTTTTTAAATAATAATCAAAAATGAGAATTCGATATTCATCGCCTCCTTGTCTCCTTCAAATGTCAGTTGGGGTGAAATTTGAAAGTAAGTAATAAAGTGTTGTAGTTAATACGTACATAATGTCTATGTTGTATATATTACGTGTTTAGTTAACAAGGGTTCAGTTACAAAACCTACGTAAGATGTACGTAAGTGGAAATAATTTTAAACGTAAAATTTGTTGAAATGACTCTGAGATTCTGCGAGATTCGCAATAAACGAGAAAGTTACGTGCGACCCAGTCGTGCACATTTTTTTGACAATAATATAGTACCGGGTATTTGAGCTTCGGCATAGTCGAAAATAATTGTCTTATGTAGAAAAAGTCACATATTTTAGAAACTAGTAGATATAAAAATAAGAATTTAACACTTATACATGATATAAATAAAAATAATAATAAAAATGAATTCTTGGCGCGACAGGTCCGTATAGACAAGGCATCCTAGGCCTAGCTTCTCACAACCTTTCATTTGTGTGAGTTTCTTTTTTTTTGTGACGAATGGAAAGGACCAACAATTTTATGTCGAGTCCGAACGACTGAATTGAGAAGCTTTTTCAGGACGGTAGTACTTTCGGATGTTTGTCCGACATTCGTGAGAGGTGGCGCAGTGAAAAAAATCTTAAGAATTCGAAGCGAATTGAATTTCGCTCAATTTTATTAAGTATGATGCTAAAGAAGTTACATGACAGCGCATTATCTTGTATAACTCCATACGCTTAACTTAATGTAGCACCGCGAGCGCTCTCCATCTTTATATGGCGCAACGTGAAAAGTTTGCCAATATTGGCAATACTAGATTATGTATTACTTGTCTCTACCTATAAATACTGTTGTAAATTTGAGGCCTTGAAGTAGATTAACAGATAGTGGGTATTCATATTTGGATGTCTTGCGTTTTGTGCCGAAGCTAACATACTGTGAACATTTGGTCGGTTAGGGACTTACTGGACTTCTAAAATGCCAATGGTATAGGGGCCGACAAATTCGTCCAATAGTTTCAGGTGATCATATAGTACGTCAGATAAGATCTTATATACGATATGATGAAGACTGTTATTTTTAAAGTTGGCTCTGTGTAGATAGAGGGTACTCCAGTTACGCTGGGACTCCGTTCATGAAGCATACTTTGTTCCGACTAAATCTTGGAGTTGAGTTGTCGACCAAGTAATATTCCGCTGACTTAAATGGTACGTCTGGCTGACCAACTTTTCCATAAGGCGATATTTTGAAATATGGCCCTATGACGGAAACCGACATAAGGCCATATTCGAACACATGGCCCTGTGTCGCTTTAATAATGCGTCATAAGGCCGTTATGGCCTTATGTCACTTTCAAGTCATTTTCGGGTTGGGTGTATGGAAAGTTTCTTTTTATCAAATTTTCGCATGGATTTAAGGAAACTTAGCATGTACCCAACCGCGCATCTATCCCGTAACCTAGCAGGGGGGTTGTATTCCATATGTATTCCACTGTTTATTTATTGTGGACTTAAAATTATTCAAATCGTTAAAAATTGAACTTCAACTGAGCAAAATAAGGCCCTCAGGGCATGATGGAAATGTGGCCCTATGTCGCAAAAAAGAGATGGTCTTATGACGCTTTTGCAAAGTGGCATAAGGTCATACGTTCGAATATGGCCTTATGTCGCTTTTCGAAAGCGTCATAGGGCCATATTTCGAAATATGGCCTTATGTCGCATGACTTTATGTCACGGCACCTAATGCAAATATGCTTACCGGTACCTGGTGGCTAGGATAAGTAGAACAAAAACAATTTATGTGTAGAAAACAGTTCCAACGATATCCTATTTATACGAAACCTATGCTTCGACAAATCATTAAATTTGCAGACTCAAATTGTGTATTCATTCGCAAAAGGAATCAAACAGCAAAGAATCAGATCACCCTGTTTCATAAAAAATAAAATGCTATCGGATGAATGCGAGACCAAAACCACAACTGTCATTGCATAAACGTATGACGTATTTAAGACAAATAAGACCACATTAACCAACAACAAATGACAAGATTCACATCAGAGATTACAAGTCATCAAATAAGTGTACACACTTATCAAGGAAATACATATAGCAATGGTAAACAAGAGAACAGATAACGTAGTCAGCTTATCGAAAACAAGTAAATTTTCTTGACTTAGGTTTTAAGGTTCCACAAGGAAGGTTGATGCAGTATTCAACATGAGCAAGTGGGAACACGTACGTCTTCGCATTGAGACCAAGCAGGTATTATACTTTCACCATAAAATTTACTTAAACCTAATGCCAGTAAATATTTCAGGATCTCAGTGAGGTTAAAAAAGTTGAGATGACCAATGAACCAACTCTATCGACCCACATCCTCGACACATCGATAGGAAAAGCAGTGAAAAATGTTATAATAACTGTTTATAAACTAGTCAATGGCGCCTGGACCCCAATTTGTCAGTCGGAGACAGACAGCGATGGCCGAGTTTCCCAGCTATTGTCGCCGGAACAATATCAAGGTGGTGTTTTCAAGCTTAGCTTCGATGTGAAACCATATTTCGCAGCTAGAAATGTCAAAAGCTTCTATCCATTTATTGAAATTATTGTTGAATGCGAATTCGGACAACACTATCATGTGCCTTTACTTTTGAACCCTTTTGGGTATTCGACTTATCGCGGAACATAATCTGTATCTATTCCTACCTTAGTTGTGTAAAAACTGTGTTCTTTATGCTCAAGATCTGTAATACAAAATCAAGAAAAATGTCATATATTTAAACAGTTTGTTTGAGTTGGTTATCAAAAGTGAAGCGAGTGAAAAGAGATACCGATATGAAGATTAGCTCTGCTGATAATCTGGCGGTTACTATACTATGCGCTCAGTGGGGAAACAGATTTATTTAAACGATTTCGTTTTATACAACTACAGTGTGCATGTGTAGGGAACAATGACTATGCGCTTAAAAAGCATATTATAGTGTTGATTGGATCCAGATAATTCCAGATCCAATCATGAAGTTGTGTCAAATACAACAAAAATATTAGGTATTCGTTTGTGTCAATTGATTCTTAATAATCTATATTGAAGAGATCTGCAGATTTGGCAGATATAGTCGATGGCATATCTAGTGTGGTAAGTAATTGAGTTCAGTACCAATATGCCACCACAGTTCAATACGTACTCGTATATACGGGCAAGCATTTTAATTATCGTCTGACAATAATGTGATATTTTGAGAAAGATTATCTATTCAGCCGTTCCTATTCGATATAAATTTGAAGTTCCCTCCCTTTGGTGTTAAGAAAAAACCCACACACACGAATGGTTGTGAGAAGCTGAGTTAGGGTTTTCAAAGCAGACACTCTCAACAGTTTAGCAAATCCGGCTAAAAGTAAGAATGAAATATACTAAAGATAAAGAAATTTGGGAAGATAGACTAATATTTCTTTATCATTATCATTACGTATTTCACCAATGAACGTCACTGCTGCTAATCTATTGAGGGTTGAATTACGATTATGAATTGTCAATCAAACGCAATGATACCCATCTACTTTAGGTTTTTTTTTTTTGCAGCAATTGCCTTTTTATAGGTAGGTACAGGACTTATCATTTATAGACATATCCATATACCACAAGCCAACGACTGAAGAAGACACATCGCAAACACGTAAAGCTTTTAACTTCAGAGCAGATACATCACCAGAGCTCTGGATTTGTCTTTCTTTTTTTTATTCAGAGCACGATCAAGGCACACTTCAATCATAGACTGCTGATCAGGATCAGCGTTGCCGCCGAAAATAAAAAAAACGTGCCACTTTTTTCAGAGTGCGTACCCTTACGCGTGTCCAAAGAAAAAATATGTTTGTTTTTTTACATTTACGCCGCCAAGCCAACGCCAAACAGAAACAACGAAGAAACAGTTAAGGACCATTCACATGAGAGCAAACCTACGAATTGCTGAAATGCAAACAAACCGCGTTTTAAGCATTTACAAACAGAAAATTGCACATTTTATTATTCTAAGAGAAGGATAATTAATTATCTCACCAAACTGTATTAAGAAAACAAGTTTATAAACAGTTAAAAAAACGAAATTTAGAATTCCAAAATTTTTAGCGCGAACGAAAACACCCTTGGCGCGAATTGTCAAAGTTTAGGTATTCGCAATCCACATCATTTAATTCGAGCTCCACTATATATATATACATTTTCGAGAGATATTCAAACCAGACCACCATTGTTGGGTGTCTTTTCGTATCCCTACCACTATAAACTTTACCCAGTGAGGCTCTCCGGATTTCTCCAGAGTGCTTCCCTGAGTTCGATTCCTAGTGTTAACGCTAGCATCTGTTTATGTGAGATCTGTTTCATCCAATAGGTCTCGACTCAATGTTGTCCCAAGATACTCATTCTTCTGCCAGCTAAAGCTGGACATTGACACAATATAGTGCCGCCATCTCCACTAACTAGCGAATAACACATTCGTACGGACGTAACCTCAAATTAGACATTGCGGGTAGAAACTGATGGCTAAAATTCGCGAACTGCCGCGTCTTAGAAAAGTGTTCATATAAACGAACTGTCAAAACTTGCGAATATTCGTTCGTTCGTAGGTTGTTGGTCGCTCTCATGTGAATTATCCTTTACACTGAGCTTTATTTATTTGAGTAAGGTTAGAGAAATGAAGAAAACGTGCCATTTTCAATTTTTGCGTGTCACAAATAAATTTGCGTGTACAAAAAGCACGATCGTGCCACTTCAGCAACGCTGATCAGGATCAGTAATGCGAAAATGAAACAAAGTGCAGCAGACAATACAACAAGTAGGTAGATAGTAAGTTAGTATGTGGGTTTCTCTGTATTTAAAATATCGACATCTCTTTATTCACACTCAGAACTTAGATTGTGTATGGACATGGACACCTTAGCAATCTTGTACTCGATTTAAAATTTCTGCCAAATTGAAAAAAATGTGCACGACTGAGTCGCACGAAACTTTCTCGTTTATTGCGAATCTCGCAGAATCTCAGAGTCATTTCAACAAATTTTACGCTTAAAATCATACCCACTTAAGATGTAATCAGGTTTAGTAACAGAACCCTTGTAAATTAAATAAAAAGTAATACATAATATGTACATAAAATATCTACGTATTAACTACAACACTTTATTACTTACTTTCAAATTTCACCCCGTACAACTGACACTGAAAGGAGGCAAGTAGGCTATGAATTTTGAATTCCCATTTTTGATTATTTAAAAAAAGAGGTCTAAATGGTCGGGATTTGGGTAGTCATTTTTGAGAAATATTCATAAAACGGCTATATTCCAGTTTTCTGAGAAAAACTAAATACGTGATGATCATGTTTAGAATGCTTTGCTTATGTTGTCTTAAATAAATGTTTTGATCAAAATCGTTAGACCGGTTTTTTGCAAAATTATGCTGACAGATGTTACAGCTTTGTATACAAAAAGCACTGTTACTAAACTGTTTAGCTGAAAACTGAGTACGAGGTATTCTTCAGGATATAAACTTTGCCAAGCATTTACATTTTCATTCAAATCGAAAATGGCGTTTTCGAGATATGAGCCGTTTTTAAAGTACCACTTTTAGAGATTGGAGTGGAAATCGAAGGACGCATTCATGGTTAAAAAAAAACTGTTTTTCAACTGTTGCTCTGGATTTAAGCATTACCTGTCAGTTACATTTTTATCATAGTCGAAAATAGCGTTTTCGAGATATGAGCAGTTTTTTAAAGTACTATTATTAGGGATTTGGGTGGATATCAAAGGACGCAGTCTTTTTAGAGAAAAACTGAGATTGAGAATTTCCTTGTAAGAGTATGGTTTAATAAAGCTTTTGGATTGTCTTAAACCGGGAACATTTTCCCAGTGGTACAGACGAAGTTGATGTTCCCAATTATTAATTAGACCTAAAGCAGTAGTCCAATTGACTCTGCAATAAAGTTCTGGTCCACAGAACGCGAATTCAGATACGGCCTCAGCTAGCTAGTTGGTCCGCCGATTCGTTGCCTGCAATACCTTGATGCAACACCCAACAAAGTCTGACCTTGTTGTGTTTGGATAGGTCTTGCAAGGCATCGCAGCAGCACTTTACTGTTTTTGAGTCCATCGCGTCGGACGATAGAGCTTGTAAGGCCGCTTGACTATCTGAGGAGATTTGTATTTTGGCGCCTTTAAAACCCTTATTGGAGTTTAGAACGGCGCAGATCTCAATGGCATGGACTTCAGCTTGAAAAACAGTGAGACACATTCCCATGGGTATCGAGACTTTGGTATTGGGTCCAAAGACATTAGCACTAACTCCAGATTCCATTTGCGATCAGTCAGTATACCAGACCAAACTTTTAGGGTCCAGTGGCGGAACACCACTACCTTACCATCATGATACAGGCAGTGTATTGGTTGTAAGTAATATATATCCGGCATAGAGGTTCGAAGCCTTAATAAGATAAATTTCGGTTGTTAAAGGGTCCGAAACTCAGCAATTTTCCACTTCAAAATTTCAAAAACATTAAAAAAATGAAAGCTTAAATAAATATTGTTGTTGTTATTGATTATTAAATTAACTATAATTCCAGAAGATTCGTTTACAGTTCATGTGATTTTGTGACTGTGTGTCTGAATAAAATAAGATGGTCGTCTATCATATCGCTATCGCATCGTTGCGAAACGCATTTCTGGAGTAATATGCCTTGTGTATTTTACTTAATTAAAAGAATAAGATAAACGTAGCTCTTTTCCTCAGCTTGTGTGAAGCGTACATCTTTTCAACTATACTTGACACAATTTTAAGTATATCAACTAAATCCTTGATTTTTGCATATTTTCTTTTTTGCAGAAGGCATCAAGATCATTTCATAAAAGATAAGTATCCATAATAGCCTTTCCTCCCATGTTAAACTTTAATTCCTTACAATTTTCTTTAGAAACATAAGCAGATATAAGCCTAGGTACTCCCCAAGACTTCCACTATTATCCTTTGTCAAACTTTTTATTTGCGACGCGCTGTGAGATTATGATGCATAGGTACTTTGTTTCCGTGTTAGTTTTCAATTACTTTAAAATTGTTTTACTAACTATGTATATGAAACCACGAAATAATGCCACTACATATTTTCTAAAGTTCATATAGGTATACAGTGCGGTTCACTTGTTTAGACGCGCAAGATGTAAGTTTTATTTCTTGTTGTTTTTTTTTCGTATTACGTGGAACAAAGAGAAAACAAATTATTTAGCAGAAAGGTACATTCATACATTATACAACAAACATAATTTCAAACTTAATGGTAGACCCATAACGGTAGTTTTACTCATTTTTTCCTATATACCATGCAAAAACGTATGCATTTTTTTGGTTCACTTGCACCGGTTAATTTGGTTAGTTAACAACAAGTGCTCCGGCAAAGAGTAGTGAAAAGTTAATTTGAAAGTAAGACAACTATTATTTTATAGGTATTCATTTTATTAAAATAGGCAGAAAAAAAGTGTTGAATTTGGCTAAAAGGCAAAAGTTAAACCTTAGCCCTCGGAGAGCTTTTCAAATCGTGAAATGGCTCATAAAATTACTCGAAGTCAACACTACTTGATAAGAAACTTTTTAAAAAATAGGATATCTTATAGAAATAAATACAAAGAAACGATCGTAAAAGTTTTAACACCACAAAACAAGCGGGAAATTCAGAGACTAGTGTCTTATGACCCTCAATTTACAAAGAAAATTATGGAATTTGCTGTGTTTTTTGTAGCAAATCCACTCGAGTTGTGTTATTTATTGTCTATGTTTTACACCCAAGGTTTACAAAGCTACAAAAAACCACCGCCAAATCAGGCACGCAAGCTACCTACGCCTTAAATTTACAAGGCCTCACATGGCATGGGATATGAAGATTAAAGTGGTATCCAGAAATTGGAGCAAAGCCGTCTTATCGAACAAAAAAATAGAATAATAGTTTAAAAAACTAAAACAAGTAAAAGTGTTATCATCGGCCTGGCCGATGCTTTGCTACCCTTCACTGCATAAAAGTCATGCAAAATGTTTGCCATGCGGGTTAGTATGTGTCTAATATTAGTTTTATATGGTAGGTAGCAGAACTACTTTACCGACATACACAATTTTCAATACCAACCTGACGACGGTTAACAAAAGTACTCTCACAAAATTTGACTCACCTAAGTCGATTCGTTTGGACGCTATCGTGCTTTCAACAGACAGAAATGTATGGGTCAAATATTGGCTTTGTATGGGAGGTAACAGAACTACTTGACCGACATGGACCATTTTTAATACAAACTTGAAGGCCATAAATATAAGACCTCTCATAAAATTTCAATTGCCTAAGTCGATTCGTTCTGACGCTATCGTGATTTCAACAGACAGAGAGAGGGGTGGGTCTAATAGTGGTTTTGTATGGGAGGTACCAGAACTACTTGACCGACATAGCCCATTTTCAATACCAACCTGGCGACGGTAAAAAGAAGTCGTCTCACAAAATTTCTTTGGACGCTATCGTGCTTTCAACAGACAGACAGACAGACAGACAGACAGACGGACATGGCTAAATCGATTCAGAATGTGATCCTGATTCAGAATATATATACTTTATATGGTCTCCGTTGAATACTTCTTGGCGTTACAAACGTAATGGCAAAGTGAATATACCTTCCTGTGGAGGGTATAAAAATAAAAATTAACCAATCTATTTTTAAGGTTTATCCTGGAAGGGGCTTAGTGTAAGCCATGTATGTGTAGGTTACACTCAAATAATACAATACATAACTACAAACATGGCTTACACTAAGCCCCTTCCAGGATAAACCTTAAAAATAGATTGGTTAATTTTTATTTTGTTGCTTTTAGTCAGTAGGTACCTACTTCTAAAAGCGTTTTTTTAGTTTTTTAAACTATTATTTTATTTTTTGCTTTTTAGTGCAGTTTAATATATCTACCTAGGTACCTACATTATGTACGTACATAGGAGTTTGTGATGCGTAAATAGGCAGATATTTGAGATCTGCAGCTATGGAAAGTGTATACGTAGGTATAGGTACGCGTAGTAAAATCAATCAAACCATACCTGTCGCGAATTTTCATTTATGTGAAATACATACCTATTATGTCCATTGACTTAGGACTTTGAAATTTTGATTGCTGATGTTTCAGTTTTGATGACAATATAATAAACTAATAGTAAATAAAAAGCTTTTGTAAATAATACATAGTTTGTTTTATCCATATCCATTCCCTACATCAAATTCAACTACGGCATACATCTAAGCATACACTCTGAATGCCTGCCGCAGTGACAATTCTATTTTTAGAACGCAAATAAAACTACCTTTCCTAAGCACAACTGCAATCGAGATAGCAATTTTTTTTCGCATTTGGCCGAATAAGTCCCGAAACACACATGCGATTTCAATCGCGCGTCTTTTTAGTCGCAAAAAATGAAACACACACGTTTCAATGTGAATGCGCGCACAAAATTCATATTGAAATGTGTGTGCTTCATTTTTTGCGACTAAACAGACGCGCGTAGTTATGGTGTAGTGTGCAATTTCAATCTTCGGCGCTTTGGAAGCAGCTTTTCCCGCAATAAAGGACCTTTGTTGAATAAATAAAAAAAAATATAGTTGGCGCAATAGGCGTGTAGTCGCTAGGCCTAGCTTCTTACAACCATTCGTTTTGTGTGAGTTTTTATTTTTGAGACGAATGGAAGGGACCTGTAATTGTATGCTGAGTCCGAACGGCTGAATTGGGAAGCTTTTTCGGGACAGTTGTTTGTCAGACGTTCGCGAAAGGTGGCGCAGTAGAAAAAAACCTTAAGATGTTAATTTGTGTTTTTTCGGGAATCGAACCTGGGACCCTCGCACACTAACCTAACCACTAACGCCTAACTTTGTGGACCTATCCCTTGGTTATTCCAGAAGGATAAAGTGCCTATACACAATTCACGCCTTGTTAAAAAAAAGAATTGTCAGTAAAAATATTAAAATATTGCACTGTCCAGTCCACCACATTCGCCTGATTTTAATATCATTAAAAATGTTGCCCCGAGAAATTTATTGAGGCAACGATCAGTAGGTAGATATCAACACAATCAACAGCTGATTGCGGCGATTAAAGCATCTTGAGGGAATAATTATCCTTGAATTACCTTAAAAGTTCATATGGCTCTTTGAAGAACAGAATTTTTGAGATTATATCCAATGGTAGGTACTGCCTCAATCATTATTAAAATAACAGAAAATTGATTAAAATAAATTAAAAAAAATCAAAATATCGCAAATTTACAGGTGCGTCTATTCAAGTGAACCAAAAAAATGCATAGGTTTTTGCATGGTATAGAACAAAATTAACAAAACTAGCGTTCATTAAATTTGAAATTATGTTTGTGTATGAATGTACACGTAGGTATAATACGAAAAAAAAACAACCAAAAATAAAACTTAACTCTTGTGCGTCTAAACAAGTGAACCGCACTGTATATAGATAATTTAGTAGGTATAAACTTTTCCATTGCAAAATCACCAAACTTTCTAGACGAGTATTGCATAAAATTGCCTTCGGATATTTTTCTCTATTGCAAGAGTACCTATCCTTTTCAATGTTTTGATGGTAATGATTCCTACTGCGAGGATAACGAGACCCAGCAAAACTGCTGAAGTTTTCCATTCGTTTGAAATATTTTTTCATTTAATTATAATGTTTCCATTTCAGAGAGGACATAATATAACTCAAGGATAACACATAGTCTTCCACCACTACCTATATTTGGAAGAGGAAGCACAAAGTTAGCAGTAATGTCCATGTGAATGTCGTTCCACATCACATCGCTGCACGAGGAATATACAGGTGACATTAATTTGTGCAAATACTTTTCACAGTTGTCTGTTGTGTGGGAATTAAAAAATGAATGAAACAAGGTCAGAAAGCAAACGTTTTAGTGAATAGTAATTTTTTCGCAAAAAAAAAAAATAATTGGAACTTGTATCTATTAAAAACTCTTGCGTTAGAGTCTTTGGACGTTACTATAATATAATAACCAATCACTTAACTCGAGTTTAACAAATTTCGAAATTAAATTTAGTTTCGACTTTAACTTTTGAGTTACAAGTAACCAAATTAATCGGAAGTTTAACTAAAAACGACTTTAGTAAAAATTTAAGTACAACGTGAGTCAAATCTAATGCGAAAAATAAAAACGAATTCAGTAGAGATTTAGAACAACGTGAGTCAAATCTAATACGATTTTCATTACTATGTCACGCAGTAGCGTCAAGAAGGAATTAGCATTGATTTGATTTGCATTTGATTTGAGTTAGAGTGGATGAATGAAACCTGTTTTTTTTTTTGTTAACAACAAAACGGCAAATATTAGGCTTCTGAGTCGGAAATATAGTAAGAGAAAAGAATTGCGGAAAAACGAAAGCTGCAGATTCGCCCTTATCAAAAACCATACCCTCGAGCAGAGTCTACTCTACATATTTAAATCAGACTATATGAAGTCGGGAAAATGTTTGAACATTTTTTGTAACTTAACTTCATTGTGTTGGATTTTTTCTATTGATATGTTTTCATAGTCGTTTAGACTGTCTGTTTTTAATTTAACGTTGTGTATCAATACATTTTCATTTGTTCTGATCTGATAACTTCAGATCTTGTCGGTATTGTTATTGCATTATTAGTTGGCGAGCAAGAAAGTTATTGAAAGCCCATTGTCAGCCCTCCATCTGCCAATGAAATTGAACAGTTCTGAACACACAATTTTTATCATTGTCAGACTCATTCGAAAGTGTCAGATGTCGTTGTTTATGTAAGCTGGCAATTTGCTTACAATTTCTTCATTGTGAGACAATATTTCCAGTGGTTTGGAAGCGAAATCGAAGTTTGCTTTTAAACGATGGACAATAATTCAGAAGATATTGATACGAACAATAGCTGCGTTTTTTTCGTTCCCGTCACGGCTATAGGATAAGCAAAATAAAAAAATCCCTTGTTAAATACAACAAAGCCTTAACCTGGATAATTTATCGACGTTAACGGCTTCGCGGGGATAGAGAAAAGTGTAGCCAACACAAATTTGTGTTCGTTATCGATAACTTGTATGGAAATGTCATAAATGGCATTTGACATGTTGACAGAAACTAAAAAAAAAATAAACAAGACAGAACAAATTATTTTATTTGCACAAAATCTGCCTTTTGAAGATGCCAAGATTGTTTTTGAATGAACAAACGAAAAAAATAAGAACCCGAAGAGGAGTATTCAAATGCGGATCTCTGCTATGACTATCGAGTACTTGGGTCAGAAATTTGTCGGAGATCTCTTAGCAGATGGAAAGATTAAATCTCAAGAAACTGAAACATTGTGACTCCCAGTGCCTGGGCCATGCATTGCAAGCGAATAATTAATCCAGAAAAGAAGTTTGGCTGCAGCTGGGCTTCCGTTAAGTATAAAGGCAAGAAACTAGGTGCGTATAAAGCGACTTGGTTGCGCAAGTGTGCTCTACAAAAGGACTCTACACCCGACGATGGTATGTGCGTTTCAAGTTGTTAAATTCATAACCATTAGGTTTCTGTAATGAAACCCGAGTCTGTGCAGGTTAAAATCGAAAGCATCAAAGACTCGGGTTTAATTTCAAGCGGAAAATAACTCTGCTGGCGAACTGAAGGTTATGTCGCTGCAGTAGCAACTTTGTTTACCGTCTGGTTTGAACATGAATCCGACAAGGCTGCGTTTGTCACTAGCCACACCAAATCCGCCGGCCATACCGATTTCTAGTACAACACATCATGGAATTTGGGTTTTCCTTTCATAATGCCATTGATCAATCATCTGACCAGCACTTGCAGGGTCCTTCAAAGCAACATTTGGTAGAGAGAATCCTGCGTCTGCAGCAGGCCTCTGCGCGGCAAGCTCGAAAGCTAGCCCAAATAAAGTCATGGTGTTTTTAGCTGTCTACTGTTAACATTCCCAAATGGAATCTTATTTTAACTCGATATCAAGAAGAATAAAAGCAACAAAGTGTATAACTACTTGAACCTTGTTCTTTATTTAACTATTCCCATTTACAACAATTCTCGTATAACTTGGGACTTGAGGGTGTGCTCAGCTCTAGTGTTGGTTTTTCAACCTCCTCCTCAGCCAAACGCGCAAGTTTACTTTGGTCTTAAAGTGTATCCCCATTTTGGGATTTGAGACACCGGTCTCATCAGTAATTTATTCTCGCAACAATCGTGGGATCTCTTCCTGATTCTGCTTGGTAATTCTACAGTACATATTCCGCTTCTTCGTCCTTGGGAATAAGCCGATAATCAGCCTTGTATGTGGTACTAAACAGAAGCACTGGTTTGAGTTGGATAACTCCGCGGAATGTGCGCTCTATGATTACGCGAACTTCCTAAAATGCTTAGGTATCTTATTAGAAAATGCAGAGAGATGTTATTTTGAATGGATTACCTTCTTTTGGAACAGCTTCGACTTTAAGAATGCTTCTGAATAGGACTCAAAGATGCTGCGGACAACGACACGACCGACACCAGCTTTTCAAATTGCCGAGAATTTCCCACAGAATTTTGCCACGGAAATCATGACATAATAATTAATTAATTAATCCATTAAATTCTATTAAGAATACAAGTTTTAATAGAGTTTAAATAACGAAATTTACAATTAGAATTTTCCACTGATAATTTTTTTAAATTAAAATTGGTCTGTCATTCTGTCAACGTCAATTTTCCTATCAGATGCGTTGCCAACTCATGTTTTCATCTTCGATGTTCGTTTTTTTCGGCAATCCTTGATAGTGACGCTGATAGGGACGAAAGAAACGCAGCTAATATTGAAAAATTAAATTTAAATTCCAATTGGAATTAAGGCACAATCAGGATTATATTAAAAAAAAAAGTAAACAAAGTTGCAAAATAATATTATTTCTCCCTTTATCACATAAACTACTTTCTATCATTCCATTTCATTTTTGTCAAAATACATTTTTTTAAAGCTCAGATCACATTTTGCAAGCTCCAAAAACCAACACATACTAAAAATAGTTTTCATAATCTCACCAGCAGATAGCTCTGCAAGTCAACCATTTTGAGGAACCTTGCATTTGATGTTTTGTCATTTTCAGTTACAAAAGCTTTAAGTTTCGCGTCAAAAAAATAAATATTTTAAACTAAAAAATAATGGAATCGGAATTGGACGATATTGATGAAGTTGTACTCCAACAACATATATTTGAAAAGGTTTGTAGATCATTTATAAACGAAAAAAGAGAATATTCTATGATTCAAATAATTGTCTGTGCTTAGATAATAATGACGAGCATTTAATTAGCAATGTGCAAGAAAATCCAATGCTATGGGACACAAAAAGAAGCGATTATCGGGATGCTGTAGAAACAACAGCTATATATGAAGATTCATTCATTCATTTCATTAATTTTCAATATCCCGCTTATCCATTAAGTGGGTCGCGGGTGTAGGTTGCTCAAATGGACCCTCCATAGATCTCGATCCTCCGCCATCGACTCCAATATATGAAGATATCACGTCAATTTCGGTGCAGCACTCCAGCCGAAATTGAAAATTTTTTTACGTTCCTGAAAGGAAGATGCACACGTAAGATCGGGATCTGGAGCTTACAACCATAAGCAATGGCATTTAATGGCCAAAATGGAATTCCTTGGACGAACCATGAAACCACGAAAAACAATTAGTTTTGACCCCCGACCTACCAGCATTTCTGCAGATGAAAGCATTTTCTTGGATTCATCAAATGAAATATTTCCACAATCACCGTCACCAAATTCACTACCATCTTCCACGGACGCTATAACAATTCCAGCAGCATCAAAATGGCCTATAAGTTCGTCAAAGACATCGAAGATCGAACCGAATGCGCGAGGAGTTTTTTAAAGTGAGCACAAACGCAATAAAGCGAATTGGCGGCAGTGCAGCAACTATTGCCGCTCAACCTAGTGTAGCGGAGAAGGACCCAAACAAAAGTCACTTCAAAGTGTTTGAATATACCTATTGCTGAAGAGCCAATTTCCATGGAACCGGGTAAAAGAAACAGATTCGTTCGGGATATTTTGAATGTTTTCTGGAACTACAAGCTAGATTAACGGTTGTTGGCCAAAGAATATAACCTATTGGTAATAAATTAAATTATAGTACATTAAAATTACAGGTGTAGAAGCTTCAATTACACCGTTCAGTTATCATAGATCCACTCCTTGATCTCTATTGCGGAAGATGCTGTTTTCCTATGGGTCCCAGGCGCAATTTAGGTGGGATGGCGTTTATTCAGTTCTCCAAGTGCCATTGATCCAAATTCCATCGTTTCCCCTTTGCCTGTCAACGAACGGAGCAGGAGCATACGTATTTTGGCTGCTTTCACAAAGCATATTGTGAAGAACAACAGTAGCCTTCATAATGCTGTCGACCACAGCGGGTTCCGCTATTATTGACCGATGGTATATTCGCCATCTAGCAGCTAATACACCAAATGTGTTTTCTACCACTCGGCGTGTTCTTGATAGTCTCCTATTAAAATAGTATTTCTTGTCATCTAAATGCTTTCCACTGTATGGTGCTATCAAATATTGTTTGAGCGGAAAGGCCTCATCGCCAAGTAAAAAGTACGGTACGTTCGAATTTCCTTTAAAGAAATAAGAAGTTATGTTATGGTATATATGTAGATAAACAGTATAATATCTATACATTATTGTATGTCATACGAGAGACAAAAAAAATAGTTTTCTTACCTCCAGGTAAAGTGTCAGGCCTTGGAAAGTTCATTTGACCATTTTGCAACAACATTCCAAATGTACTGTTTGTAAAAATGCCACCATCGCTTTGAGATTCATATGCTCTGATGTCGACATATGAAAACCTATAATGGGCATCCGCAAACCCCAACGCAACCCCAAGAAGAACCATACTATAATGTTTTTTGTAGTTGAAGTACACTGTTCCGGTTTTTCTTGGGGCTTGTATTGCAATATGTTTGTCATCAATAGCACCTAGGCAGAGCGGAAAATTCCAATGGGGTATTCTCCTCTTCAGCCATCCAACATTTAGTTCATTTAGCTGGGAGATATATTGGCTTCAAGACATTCCATAACACATTACACAATTCTGGAATGATTCCTTGAATTTTAGTCGCACTACCAACGACATCATCAACTATTTTAGACATTTTTAAAATGCTTTCTGCCATTCTTTGTAAATTGTTCAATTCGTCCACGTAGTACACAGACATTTCTTTTTTATTTATCATATTTACGATATTAAAATAACTTACAGTTTTAGAGTTGGGATTGGAAAACATTTTAGAAAACGAATTTTCACGTACTTTCAACAAAATTATTTGAAACTTATTTACAGAAAAAATGAAGCCTGTCACATTCCTTGACATTTTCCAAGCGTCAAGAAAGAGCTTTTAGGGAAAACTCTGTCACATAGATGTCGCATACATTACATATGCGTGCGTTTTTTTTAATTTTTTCAACTTTTCTAACTTTTTTAATATTTTCCTAAATGTGATTGTGGCTTTAGAAGTCGCAAAAAAAAATCACACAGGAAGAAAGTAGGTACAGAGTAAATGGGGTTGTTGGATATAAACTACCTACCCAAAGAAGGTCGCCGACGCGATTCACATTCAAAAGCTACCTCGACAAATACAGAAAAAAAGTTGGGTAAAGCTGTCAATGAAACTGTATCGACTTCCTGGATGCTTGCCCATACTGGCGTCTTGATGTGTGGAGTCACCAAAGCTAAGTTTCTATCAAATTGTGTCCATTCGCAAAAAATTGCGATAAAGTTCCGTCTCATCAGCTTGGAATTTGGAGTAGAATCCTGCTGACAACGAGCCACCCACTCTTCGTCCGAACACTACGACATTTTTGTGTCAATTCATCATCCTACCAGTCTTCTAAAACTTAGAGTTAAGATAGTAACAAGTGCAATATTTTGTTCCATTATCCGTACTGCAAAAACCAAGGATCAAAAATTTTAATTAGTCTGATAATGTCCGACAACGGATTAATTCACTCAATTTTTAACGTGACAACGTTGTCAGAAAAGTCATTGTCAGATCATTGCTACACTTTCATCTCACAATGAAATTGTAAGACATACAAGATCCTATATCCAATTTTTCAAGGGAAAACAGGAAAAAATCAGAGAACATTTTTCATTTCACAGGATTTATTTTTCCGAAAACAGATTACAGGATAGTTGTGTTTTCCAAATCTAATATTAGAATAATATATAGTACCTAACTTAAAAAATAAAATAAATATGTAGTTGGCGCAACAGGTCCGTATATATCTAGCTTCTCACAACCATTCGTTTGTGTGAGTTTTTATTTTTGAGACTAATGGAAGGGACGACTCCGAACGGCTGAATTGAAAAGCTTTTACATGATATCATTTATTCTGTCCGATATCTGTCATAAGTTCGCGAGATGTGACGTAGTGGAAAAAACCTTCAGTTCGTGGATCTAACCAGGTGCCTCTTGCACAGTAGTCCAGCACACTAACCACTGAGCCACTGCCCCCACATATAGTAAGAGTAACTATTACATTGTGTGAATGAATGAATATTTTAATATTTTAAATTTAAGCAGAGTCAATGGTTTCGTTGTCTAATTCGTCTTCAGTTCGAGCAATTGTTTGATCAAGAGTTTAACCCTAGAAGGCTAATGCTCGTCGCTACCCTTAATAAGCTAAACATTTCTGGAAACAACGAATACGCACTATTAAAAAAAAAAAAAAAAAAAAAAATACTTTTAAATACAAGGCATAAGTGTCATCTACAAGTGATCATCGGTGACCAAGTTAGTTAGCGACTATACGTTGATATGTGACCGCGTTAAGAAGATACAGCAATATTATGATTGAGACATCCTAACCTTCTAGAGTTAAGCAGAATACAGAGAATACTCACTCCTTACGGACACCTCTTATAAGCGGACATATTTCAAAGAACGCAATAAATATATACTCATACCCTATGTTATGTTAGCCGTTCTACACACTTCTGCTCAATGTTTTTTTTCATTAAGATTCCGTGCATGTAGCACAAACAAAAGCCATTAATCATTGAAGCTTCTAATCAGACAAATTTTGTATACGAGCAAAAGACCAACATTATTCAAATCTCCTGCATACATCTTAGTTTCAATTAAAATTCACATATTCGTTAATTTTGCATACAAATGACTTTGTATTCAAATCACAGGAACGTCTTCCCTGAAATAAAGAGAACACATCCTTCTTACAGAGGAATCGCTTAAATAATTTACTATACCAAATTCGTGCGTTCGCACATTGGGCTGAATTCCCAACGCGATTATTACGGAATGCCGACATCGTTTCCGCAGAAGTTTATGTAGTTCACAGTCGCATTTAGGCCAAAAGCAAGCCAGCTCAGCTCATATAGGTATGTGAACATGGACAAATTCACACTCAACAACATTGCATTTGGCTGACATTTATGCAGAATTCATACAAAAAAGGGAACATCACTGAATAAATAATCATTGCTCGGGATGTTTTCATTTGCTCAATGCTAACGTCACAATTACATACAGTCTTCGTATTCGGGTATTTCCTTCTGTATAACTTGAAGCAATTATTCAACTTGGCTGACTTTAGATGTTACCTTAATCGGGATCGTGAATATTACATGCTATGCCGGTCTTCAATGGCAGCTGGCAGCTATGTACGAGGGTTGCGTGGTTTTCCTTTCAATTCACTGCTTTTCAATGGGGCGTACGCTTTTCTAATGGAATTTTTTAAGCAAACAACTTAAATTGTGTATTTGTTCTGAAAGGGAGATAAAACGAGTACATGCAAGTTAAATTTTTCGATTTCCAATCAGCGGGACACTTCAAACGACTGCGTCATTGATTTTTGGTTGTTTTTTTAAAGATCTCTTCACAGACGGTAGTTAGTATAATTATAGTTATTCTTACGCGGACGGAAATGAACGAACTTATATAAATTTATTTTAATTAAATTGAATATAGCTAGAATTTCAAATGCCGGAAAATATAAACTTCAGAGGCAATATCTGACCGCCTACTTGAGGTGTGTATAAACAAAAGCGTCTGCCAAACTACAAGTAAGTATGTACTGAATCGTCAAGATTGCAGCGATACCCTTCCATACCTATATACAAAATATTACGATTTGCTGAGGTATATGTGTAGACGTCAAGATGAAGTAGGTACGTACATATCATCCAAGAAAAATTACTAAATTAATTTAAAGCTAATAACAAGAAAGTTTACTAATAAAATAGTCGGACATCATTTTTATAAGGAGATACTTTCGATACAGTTTTTATTATATTTTGCGCGGGCTTAATTAAAATTTAGCAACTGTTTCAAACAGGGTCAAACAGGCTGGTAGGTAGTGGATGAGTGGATTGGAAATTTAGCCAATACAATTTAGAATAGGTAGGTACTGACCGAAGTCAATTTCTATATGGGCGCCTTATCTGGCACACGAGATTGCTACGATCAACAAGTAGGCAATTTCGTCCACTTACATACTCAGTGTGACTTATAAGTGACGAATGAAAATCTCTTATGTCACATAAAAGTGTGACGAACGGGAACGTTTCGTTACAACTTTTAATTTTACGCTACCAATAACCAATTTAATCGAAGGGTTTCACCGAACTGAACAAGACCTTGTAGATACAAATTCTAGTACAATGGAAGTGAAATCTTGTACAAATTTCTCAAAATTGTCAAATTTTTTCGATCACAAATCAGCTTTTCATATTTTTTTTTTACTGAAATGCAATTTTCACACAATTTCTGGGTAGGAATCAGGAGTCAGGACTTAAGTACATATGTATTCAAAAATAGAGTAGAAACATCTGGTTCTACATTAGGTGTGTTTTTTTGGCTATTCTATATAGTATTGCAAATAAAAAACGAAAATAGGGGCTTAGCTCTTTCTTAATAAAAGTTTGGCAGCACTCCTATCCAGGGTTGTCAGGTTTTAAAAAACGGAATCGCCAAAAGTAAAATATAAAACGCCAAAAAATCGCCAAATTTCAAAAGTTTCCACTCTCCAAATTCAAAAACCATAAAAATCAAATGAATTAGTGCAACTCGGAATTTTTACGTAAAAAAAAACTTAATGCAAATTCCACAAGCTCCTGCAACTCTGACTGTCCTATTTCCAAACCTTTAAAACGTCTTCTTCGGGAACTTTCTAGATAGATGAAATTCATTTTGATTTGATTCATTTGACTAATTGACAGAAATTAATTTTTCCCACTGAGCCTCAGTATGTTATAATAAGCTTTTGGGTGGAATCATGCTTACAAACAGACTTTTAAAACAGGGTCGCAGTTGGTTTAAGCAAACGTCTGGCTAAAAATATCCCAAAGAAACAAACGGTGTGTTGCAGTCAGACAATCTTTTTCGCATTTCTCTTAGTAAAACAAGAATTAAATCGTTTACTTGCTGCTTAACTTCATTCACAAGCCCTGTGCTACCACAGTTTTCGCGATTCCTTCAAAATCCGACCCTAAATCAATATCTTTCCAAGTTTTAAAGTTGTCTTCATTCTTTCATTATAATTTTAATATTTCGTCACAGTCATCACAGATGTAAGGTTTGAGTAAAAATTATAAAAAAAACGGAAAAATATGAGGATTTTGGTTAAAAAAATTTAAATCGCCAAAGTCTAAAAATATCGCCTTTTTTTGAGTGCGTCGCCAAACCGATTTTCGTGTCGCCAAATTAAATTTCAAATCGCCTGTTTGGCGATAAATCGCCACATCTGACAACCCTGCTCCTATCACAGAAATTCGTAAAATATCACTCACAAAAAAGATCAAAAAAAGAAAAATAAAAATTCGGTAATTTATAGGAATATTTTTGCCAAATGCTTTACCTTATTTATTTCTTTTAAATGAATTCTGTGATGTCAGATGTCATTTATGACAGAATCGATCGCATCGATTTCGTCGCTCAGTTTTTATCGGGGCTAAGGAATTAAGCCCCGATAATTATCCGGGCTAAGGAAATGGGCGCAGTAGCGCAGTGGTTAGTGTGCTGGACTACTGTGCGAGGGATCCCAGGTTCGATCCCCGAAAAAACACAAATTACATCTTAAAGTTTTTTCTACTGCGCCACCTCTCGCGAACGTATGACAAACATCCGAGAGTATGACTGTCATGAACAAGCTTCTCAATTCAGCCGTTCGGACCCGGCATAAAATTGTAGGTCCCTTCCATTCGTCCCAAAAAATAGAAACTCACACAACCGAATGGTTGCGAGAAGCTAGGCCTAGGGTGTCTACGCGCCTGCTGCGCCACCTATTTATTTTTTTCTTAAGGAAATCTACATAATATTATATAGCAGGGGTTCCCAAACTTTTTCATTCTGCGACTCCCTATACAGGTTATAATATGTTGGCGACGCCCTTCTCAAAGCACACAACGGAACAAAGCACAGATATGTGAATATAAGCTGAGATTACTGAAGATTTACTAAAGGGGTTTTCAATGAGGATTGGTCGACATTGAAATGGTATAAAACAAGCTGTGTGCAAGGTATTAACGAATCCCATGTGTACCATTATTGTATGAAATATAACACTAGGCCCAAATTTCCGCCGCAGCTTCTCACGTTGTCACGGAGCCGAGTGGTCCAATCTGCCACATAGATCCAGCTTAATTTGAGTGATGGCATTGGTTATGTTGGGATTAAGGACATCTGATTGCGGTTTATTCGCATTGAGCTGCGACTTCAGGCAACGCCACAAGAAAAATTTAGCGAGGTTAAATCGCACGATCTTGGTGGCCAATTCACGTCACGTCTGATAGAGATAAGATAACCATACCCTACAGCTGAGTGACACATAGCCACCTCTTGCTGGAACCATATGTTAGCAGCATCGTTCTGTAGGACTTGCCGTTGATGGTATTGGCCTTAGCAACGTCATGGAAAAGTACGGAGCAATGAAGCCACCACCAGTCTAAAATGCGCACCAAACAGCTTTTTATGGATGCATTGACACCTCGTGTTGGTTGGTGTCATTCCATTATGGCAATTTGGCCATTTATCCAAAAATGCGGCCCGTCGCTAAAGATGATTTGTCTATGGTCATTACATTATCATTAACTTTATGCTCCTGGGTCAGTTGGATCTTGAACGGGTATAGGCCCAAGTCTCGACGCAAAATTCGCCAAGTTGAAGCCTGCAAAATTCTTATACTTCTTGGGCACGGCAAAACACAATGGCCAACATCGAACGAACCCGACCCGACATTTTTTTTCAAATCGAGCTCAAGCTGATGTAACGTCGTGTGCAGGCGACCTGTGCGTATCGTCTTGCGACGCCCCTACGATAGCCCCACGACGCCAGAGGGGGTCGCGACGCACAGTTAGGGAACTCCTGTTATATAGAATTGAATTTGTATGAAATTATTTTTCTAAGCCTATATAGAATAGGCAAAAAACACACCTAATGTATAACCAGAAGTCTCTACTCTATTTTTGAATACAATTTACTTAAGTCCTGACTCCTGATTTATATTTATTATTTTCCAGTTTAAAAATAAAATGTACAAAAACCACGAAATAAAAGAAACTATTATAGCCCTATTATGGCTATCAAATATCAACAAGATATTTGATAATAATTGATGGTACGTATCAACAAAATGAATGAATCGGTATTATGGTTATCAGCCTAGTAATATTTTTGATTAATTGTGAATTGTATTAGATTTAAGATCTATTGCGAATAGTTTTATCGATAAAATTGGTATTACGGTTGTCAAAATATTTGATATTCATCAAATTTTCTATCAACCACAAATTTCTCGTTGATAAGTATCAAATATTCGGGCGCATCAAATTAATAAATGTATATATTCGTTTTTACTGTAATATAACGACTTTAGAGCAAAAAGTTTTCAGTAGACATCCCGAATGTGCTTATAGTACGAGTAGCAGCGATTTTAAAATTATTTACTCAATAAGGAAACTATCAACTGAGAGTTGGGAATAACTTTAACATTAGTACTGCACAATCAACAGTGTTGGTCGTTCTTTTAATTTGCGAAAAAAGCGACTGATGTTTAATAAAAAACAACTAACCAGAACTAATCGTCAGCCATAAAACAACAACCAACTACAAAGCAGAAACGTCAAACGTCAAAACAAAACCCATTCTCAATGATATTTTGATAAGAATTCACAATGGGATGAAATTTATCAATTGATACTTATAATACCAAATTATCAATGAATTGATAGATCTTATCAAGTATCAAATAATTGATATTTGATATTTAATAGCCGTAATAGGGCTGTTGTTAGTCTTGCTTGTCAAATATTTGTCGATTTATTTTAAGAACATAAAAATTCACTATTTTCCAGGCTACTGCTAATACATTTAGATAAATTCTAGTGCAATTTATTTTATACAAAAAAATCACATCACTTCAAAATAAATAAATTTTAAAAAAATTCAGAATATGCGCAAAACTGACATTTCACCTTTGATCTTGAATGACACTACTATGATGACATTTTTTACCTAGGTACTTAAACCATGAGTTAGAGACGACTTTCTCAGAATTAAAAGTAAAAGTCGAAATTAAAGTTAACTCGACGATAAATTGGTTATTGGTTCGCAATTTATTTTAGTTTCAAATTTTACGTTAGAGTCGAGTTTTATACCCTATTCACACCAAGCCGAAAACTGGGTTTTCGCGAAAACAGTCGAAAACTTCATCGAAAACAGAAGTTTTCCCATACATATTGCAGTTTTCAAAACGAGTTGTTTGAGCTCGTTTTCCATGAAAACGCCACGAAAACGAGTACGATCGTTGGGTTGTTGAAGCAGACACACCTTTTGCAACATTCAGCGAGCTCAGCAAAACTGCTGACAGGATGTGAGAGACTGAGTGAGAATGAGAGTGAGAGTTTTTTTGTTATCTTTGCTTGCACCATAAAGCAGTGATGCCAGACTTTTCGCACTGACTTTCCCACGACGATTATCAAAAATACCCTTTTTGCCCACGCCGTTGTTAGTAAAAACCCCACGATATTCCCCACGAAAATATACATATATAAAACTACTAAGCACAAAAATTGTTTTTTTGTGAAAACATTTTGCTTATTTGTGGCGTTTCCTTGATTGATTTTAGATTTGTTATATGTTTGGATCCCATACTATGGCGTAACAATTCGCTCTTTCCACACAAAAAGGATGTGCCACATGCTTTACATGATGCCTTGAAGTCATCATTTGGCAGCGGCCTCAGCCAAGCCGCAAATTTTGGATCATCAAGCCAGCTCGCCTGGAATCGTTTTTTGCTTCCTTTTTCCGTAGACATTGTACTACAATAGATAATCAAATATGTAGGTCAACACAACCACTAAATGTTAGCACAAACTTTTTAATAAATTATTATTTACCTATCTACTATCTGGCGAAAATAACAAATTAAAACAGACAAGTGCGCAAGGTATTTAAAACTATTGACTTATTATATATGGCCTGCTAGTGAAATGTCAGTCCATACAAATTTTGCCCAGAAAATGCCGCCAACATAAACTAGTGCTCTTGGTTCGGAGCGGAAAATAAGTGAAACAAAATGACAAACCATCTTGGATTTTTCCATAGAATGCTAGAGAAACCTATTGGGCGTCAGAGAAATTACGAGGTAAAACGGTTCAAATTCAAATTGTTGCGTTACTGTTTACAGTATATGGCATTGGGAAACGGAGCCAAAGTGACAACCATCTTTGATTTCTCCATAAATTTCTAGAGACACCTATTGGGCGTTAGTGAATTTGGCAAGTAAAACGGTTGAAATTCAAATTGTTGAGTGCATTCATTGAATGAATCTAAGTGGGTTGCTTCAGAGTATGCATTATTTAATGATTGCATTCAGATATTAAAATAATTTAATAAAATGAATATTGCTAAGAGATTAGATGAAGTATTTCAAATACCCTTTTTTTGTTCTGAGAGATATAAAAATGCCCTTTCGCCCTTTTAGCTAATTTTGAAATGCAAAATGCCCACGAAATGGGTAATTACCCACGATCTGGCATCACTGCCATAAAGAGCAAACTACCACAAACCAGTAAGAATAGACCGCCGACTTCCCGTACACCTAACCGATTCCCTCCGGCAAAAAATTTCTCTATCTGTGAATACGTGTAAATGTCAAAATTAATGGCGGCAATGTTTTTCTATGCAATACCATGGGCCTAGGATTTTTCAAGTATGCGTGCGTTAATGGCGCCCCTTTGATTTTGTACAGCACCAATCCATGAAAAATCCTGGGCCCGCCGGCAGCACAAACCAGTAAGAAATAGACCGTCGACTCCTCCCACATAACGGACTTTGCCTACAAGCTGTTGGCACCATAGGATTTATTTATGTGTTGGGCCTGTATAAATCAAAGGGAAGAAATTACGGCCCACGCGTACCTAGTAAAATCCTATGGCAGTTGCACCTGGCAGTGGTTTATGGCAGTGGGGCTGTGTTCTGAAGGTTTCTTCTTTTTTTCCAGTTACACTTCGTTCACATCACAGTTTAGTTTTAGGAAATATTAAATTGTTCAAACTGTTGATATCAATTAAAATTGGCGATGTAAAGGAATATTCACATGAGAATGAACAAACGAATTGATAATAATATGCGAACAAACAACTTTTGATGCATTTATATAACAAAAAATTGCTCATTTTACTATTGCAAGAGTACCTAGAATAATTAATTAATGCATCAAAATATGGGAAAAACAAGTTTGAAGTTTGAAAAGAGTTTAAACAACGAAATTTCGAACTAAAAATGTTTGCCTAGAAGGAAAACACCCTTGGTGCGAATTTTCACAAGTTTATTCAAATTTCAGCCGAAATGGCGAACTGTTTTGTCAAATAAAAGTGTTCATGTGAATGGACTGTCAAAACATGTGATAATATTCTTTTCACTTAAACCATATTAATTTCGTGATCTATTACATATATATTTTCATGACTGCAAAAAAACAAAATTGGTCCGGAAAAGACTTGCTCCTGGAACTTTGGAATGAAGAGCTTCAGAAATTGACAGTCAAAACAAAGTGTCAAAATGAAACTCTTTTCGTGATTTATTTTTCACTTTGGTTTATTCACGTGGTTTTCCTTTATTTTGCGGTGAACGAAAACATACTTTGGTTGGAATTGAAAATTTCGTTATTTAAACTCTTTTAAAACTTGTTTTCTTAATACAATTTGATGGATTAACATTTTTTCTTTCACTTGGAATAGTAAAATGTCCAATTTCTATTTATAAAAAACATCAAAAGTATTATAAATGCGTGCAAAATATTTTTTTTTCTGATTTCACGCCTTTATTCAAATGTGAAATGTCACATTGACCTCGTCGTAAGTTTACCATCTCGGTTTTTTTAACATCTTGTGTGATTTTCCATACAAAATTTGACAGTTCATTTAGGTACCACGTTCGTTACGACGTTGCATGAATACCCCTACTTTATAGATGTGCAATAAAACAGGCCTATTGATGAACAAATGCTGAAAAAGTTAAAGTTTTTCGGAGACAAGAATAAAACACAACCAACTCGCTGAAAAGAAAAAAGACGCGAGCGTTTATTCTTAATGAACTGCGTAAGACAGAGAAAGCAGTATAATAATTTATGGTGATGCCACAAGGTAATTGTAAGATAATGTTTTCGTGTTAAACTAAACCACTATTTCAAAAGTTATCCCTTAGTTGGTAGCAATTTTAACAAATTTGCTGGAACGTAAAATAAATCGCCAGCGATTTTTTCCCTACCTCTTTTTTATTCGCGGGTGATTTGTTGTTGCGATGAATTTCTTGTGAATTGAAAAAAAGTATTAGTTTTCGAATGAGCGAACGAAATATTATCAACGATATAGATTATATTTTCGCTCAAAATTTAGTTTAAATTATTCCAACCAGCCGTCTAGCTACTTGCAATATGATTTTATCTAAAATGTAAACAGTACCTAAACTTAGTTCCCAACGTTTCTTAACACATCCCAATAAATGGCCGCTTTTATGTTTTATTTACATTTCCGCCATTAATTTTGACATTTACACGTATTCACAGACAGGGTAATTTTTTCCGGGGAGAATCGGGTAGGTGTACGGAAAGTCGGCGGTCTAGTTCTCTGTGGTTTGTGGCCGGCAGCTTGTAGGCAAAGTCCGTTATGTGGGAGGAGTCGACGGTCTATTCTTACTGGTTACTTACTTACTGGTTTGTGCACCAGTAAGAATAGACCGTCGACTCCTCCCACATAACGAACTTTGCCTACAAGCTGCCGGCGAGACCAGGATTTTTCATGTATTGGTGCTGTACAAAATCAAAGGAGCGCCATTAACGCACGCATACTTGAAAAATCCTGGTCGCATGGTATAGCATGGAAAATCATTGCCGCCATTAATTTTGACATTTACACGTATTCACAGACAGGGACATTTTTTCCGGGGGGAATCGGGTAGGTGTACGGGAAGTCGGCGGTCTATTCTTAATGGTTTGTGCTTACTGGTTTGTGCAAACTACCTGCCAGCCTGCCACAACTAAATGGTATTTTCAGATGTTTTGATTTTGAATGTTGGTTATGTTAATTATTTAACCATAAGTTAACGATTATCAAGTAGCTTAAATAATTTTGTTTGTATATTATGTCAATACGTGCCAAGTTTAGTAACTAAAATAAAAGTCTAGTCGCCACAAACATTTCATAGCTAGTTTCACAGCTAATTGAAACGTCAAACGAAAACGAGTTGGTGTTCGGTGTGAATGCTTCTACGAGTTTTCTAAACTTTTTTGACGAAAACTCGGTTTTCGGCTTGGTGTGAATAGGGTATTAATTTGAGCTCAATAACTTTAATCGGACATCATTATATTAGATATCCAACCGCAGCTCTCGACTGCAGTTCGACTGGTTCCGAGTTCATTCATTCGATAACTTTTTAAGTACTTAAAAGTCTTCTTTTGATACAAATAACGTATTCTCTGTATTCGTTTATATATACATAAGAGATAAGTTATTAGTAAAGGTAAGTTATATTAAACCAGGTTATGTATAAGTTATTATATTATTAAACTAGTGTCAGCTGATAGCTTCCAACGCTAAACATGTGGGTCCTCTAAATTGTTCCACATTTTACGTCAAGAATCTGCCATTTTATTGAGTTTTATCAACGTATGAATTTTGTAAAGCTTGTTTCATCATCAAAGCTATAAAGTTAAAGACGTCATACGAATAGCGAAATAATCGATAAAAGATGACAATGCAGTTGTGTTGACAGCGAAATACCTAGATGAGCCCGAATTGACTACACACGACAAAACTTCATCGGATAAATTTATTCTTGAATGGCATAATTTTCACCGAATTCTAGACCATCAGTTTTTCCATAAAGCACTAGAAACCAAGCAATCAGAAACTCGAGCGGTGTTATAGTTATACCATGAAAAGGAACTTACGGACGGAGTGGCTGTCGAAAATGGACTATACCAGTTGATAAGGCTCAACCAACTCAGGAAAGATTGAGTTTGAGAAATGTAACATCGATGTACTACAGAGATACGATAGAAAGGACTTCCGGAATTTCTGCAAAAGGGTATAGAATAACTTGAGTAGAGTATGCACACAAAAATCTGGAAAAAACATATTTTCTATTCTATAATATAAGCACCCACCACACCACAAGCAGTCACATTATGCTCCTGTTAACAAAGTTTCAATGTAGGAGGGTTAACCTAGGTCGCTGTTCTGTGTTGCCCCGATAAATTTTATTTTAAGTGGGTAGGAATGACCAATTTGATTCTTGCTCACCGGGGCGAAGGAAAGTGAAAGGAAATTCAGAAAGAAACAATTAGGTAAGCTATCGATCTACTTGACTGAAAGCGAAGAGCTGGCCAACAATCGCCGGTCTGAATTTGACATTTTATACAATAGTGATGTAAGTATATCTACTTAAATCATAAAACCTAATGCTAACAAGACATTTGCTAATACGATATCTAAAAGAACATCTGACTACATTTTTTTTGTATAAGGTCCAAATTGGAAATAGCCCATTCCCATAATGTCGGTGTATATCGAAATTTTAATAGCCCTTGTATAATTGTGTGCGTCTATTATTAAAATTCAATTTTGTCGATTCTCAATGGATAAATTTTAAGGCAGTACTTCTCCATTTTTAAGTGCAATCGATATCTGATGCTATTGTTTTCTGTTTGTGTGATACAGCATTACGTCAAGATTAAAAATAAAATGAGAATGAGTACAAAGGACAAGAAAACAAAACGAATTCAGACGAAGTTCTTAAAACGACAAACAACTGAAAGTCTTTATCCTAAAAAGAATCCCAATCGGGATAAAAACCAAAGAAAGGATATAAAGCGGATTGCCATTGGAGCTTTTAGCATTGGTTGGTGGGCAATTTAGATCAATTTATGGTGGCTGTTAGCATTGAGGTCCTCAATGAGAACAGGATTTCATGGATTTTGGGATAATACGTGACAGGATAACATTTCGGTTCATTTAAATATTGATAACGTTTTCCATTTGACATTATCTCTATTATGCTAGCTCTTGTAAGAGAACCGTTACATTGAACGTTTCGCAGTTACAAACGATAAAAGTTGATCAAATGGTATTCAAAAATCCGAATTAAATTGTTGCTTGGTTTCGTTTCGTCTATTAGACCTCAAATATTAAGGCAAAAGACCGACATCTGTAGGAAATTGGAACAGACCTTATATATAGAAAACACATTATACCTATACACAATTGGTAGTCCTTTCTTTCATGTCATACCTGAAAGATATTATGCATCACAAACCACATAGAATAGACCTTCGGCTCCTCCCACAAAACGGACTTTGCCTACAAGCTATTGGTACCATAGGACGCGGCAAGGCTTGGAGTTACCGCTATAATGACTTCTGTCGCAGTTGCATGGATGAGGAGGAGGAGGAAACTCCGTTCCACATACTATGTAACTGCCCAGCGCTATCCTCGATTAGAAAGTAAACTCTAGGAGAGTACCTACTTCTTCGGGGAGCTTGCTGATACAATGAACCTTATGGTCTAAGTGAATTAATATGTATTAATGGATAATTGCCACCTAACCTAACCTAACCATAGGATTTATTTATGTGTTGGCCTGTATAAATTAAAGGGCAGAAATTATGACACACGCATACGTAGCAAAATCCTATAGTAGTCGCACCTGGCAGTGGTTTATGGCTGTGGGGTGTGTTCTGTAAGTTTATCGTTTTAGTTACACTTTGTTCACATCACAGTTTAGTTTTAGGGAATGTTAAATTGTTTAAACTGTTGTAGTAGTACCTAGAACTTGATGTCTGAATTTTGCGAACTTTTAACTTTAAATCATGCCATTAATTTCGTAAATTATTATACATTTACATGATTTCTAATTACGTGATACATACCTAGGTGTTTAATTTTTTATTGCGTCGTTCTTGTCGCAAAATAAAATGAAACATACCTTTTCAACTGCAGCTCCTTATTCAGCTGTTTATTTAGCAATAAAAATAAAACACAGATTTTTTTGGCATGTTTCGATGAGCTTATGATATTTATATCAAATTCATATAAATAAAAAGGGATCCCTATACTTTATCCCCTTTTTCAAAATGCCTTATTGGACATAATCTCTCATATTTTTCTTCTCTTTTTCCAAAATTTCCCGGGACGAAATCCCCTATGCCAAAATCTCCTACAAGCAAACTAAACTTTGCATATACCCAACCTTGCACCTACTCCAAATCCTACGGAGACCACCAGCAGGGGATTGCAGGGGGGCAGCATGCCTCCTCAACGTATTTCACTTTTTATCACCATTTTTAGGTGTCGCGGCGACAGAATTAATAACACCCAATGTAAAAACGGGGGATTTTCTCTTAGGGTCTTTTGGAGTAAGGAAACAAGGGTGAAATGGTTCTACATAACTCACCCAATTTACAGTTATAGCGCATCAAAGTGGGTGACCTCTAATTTGGAGGTGTTACCACTCATTATTCTGTATCGACAAAACTCTGTATTTTTTGGTTTGATAATACCTACTGTATGAACAAAATTGTATATTTTAAAATTCTGTAATTCAAAATGTTGTATTTTCAAAATGCTGTAAATATAGCTATCTACCGAAAATGCTGTAAATGCAAAATTTTGTTTTCCGAAAAAGTGTTTGCATAGAAAAAGCTAGTTTTGCTAACATTTTTAAAATTTATTGAGAAAATAATACTATGTAAAAAAATGAATTTCGGGTTGGGGTCGAAATTCTGACGAGGTCAAAATTCTGCTTTCAAAATTTTGTTTTACAAAATTCTGCTTTTCAAAATTCTGCACTTTTGTATATTTGTTTTGTTGATCTTCCTCTTCGCTAGAAGAGATCGATTTCAATCTTCTTCTTTTTCCTACATATTAAAAAAATTATTTCAAAATCCGCCGCCGGCCGTTGTCTAGAAATTCCCTATAATATTGTAAATTTATACATAGTGCAAGGACTCACTATAATGGGCATGACTTTTATTCCCATGAACGGCTTGGCTGTACACAAAAACAAGGCGCCATTGCAATGAAATAAAATTTGGCAGGTAAAGGAATAATAGTGAACGAAAACGCAAACGAATTATATGGTAACGCCGAAGCGAAGCCCGTTTTTGACGTCCTCACTCTATCAACGGCAACGAAAATATCAAATGAAGATTTGTATCGAAAGCGCAGTTCTACGGAAAAGAACCTTCCATGCGAAAATTATTTCTGAAATTGGATTTTCGGTGTATTTTCTGTGCGATCTATCTTTCTCCTTTCTACTCACTAAAAATCGATCTGTCTCTCTGGACACCAAACAAAAAAGTAAGTGAAATGCTGCATGGGCATGGGGCCATTTCTTGAGCATGATTTGTTTTTTGAAGGTTGTTAATATTGTTGCGTTCTGGAAGATTTCCTTACATACTGTTTTTAATGAGTTTTTAAGATTTTCCCCTACAAGTTTACCGAGTTACCGAGGCTGAATTGAGAAGCTTTTTGAGTATACAGTAATAGTCTCGGAAGTTTGTCAGACTTTCACGAGAGCATGCATTTCTTCGCAAATTTGGGGAGAAGCCGTACTGCTTCGAATATCGTAGGTGTGGCTGAAGATGTCGCTGTCGAAGAGGACCTTGGAGTATCGACCAGACGACGTGACGTCCCAAGCAATTATAAGCATCAATCGACGGTCTTTACACATACTTTTGGTGAAAGATTGTTAGATATTCACTTATAAGGCGCAGAGAGTGCATCTCTGTTAGAGCATGTAATCGACGATCAAGTCTTCCTGAATCTTGTAAAAAAATGTTCATCAGATCCATTTTGATTTTCAATAAATAGCGGTATGTAATGTGAGCTTATTGTTTGTCAAGCTATCTACATATTTATATAAAAATCGATTGGTGTGCGGTCACGCAAAACTTGAGACGGCTGGACAGATTTGAATAATTCTTCTTTTGTATTGGCCTGGGAGTGTTCCTGTGAAAATTTATATAAATTGAACAAAGGGATGTGAATTACGAACGAGTTTGTAAGTTTGATTGGGATTCATAATCGTGGTACGACGTACGAAGTTTAATGGATCATCTAGTCAGTCATAATTTGGGGTAGGTCGTAGGTAGTAAAAAAGTATTTAAAATGTCCGATATTGCTAATATACCTATTACTGATATAGTTGATTAATCAGCGACGAAATCGAATAACAAATGCAAGTATTAATTGAATTTATATAAGCATATGCCAAATAGGGCAACAAAATTCAAATCATTTACATCATATTGAATTAAAATTGAATTGAAAAACCTAACAATTAATGAATGACACGTTTTTTCAATTCTAAGTACAAGAAATTCGTTGAGTAAAAACTAGTAAGATTCCCATCCCACTGGATGGACTCTCCCGAAGCCGATCTATTTTACTATTTTTTAGAGGTAAGGGACGCCATTGAGTAAAAATTCGTAAAAATTCATAAGGGTTAGTTAGAATTCGTAAATCCTAAAAGTAAAGGAACAGACCTATTACATCCTGCCAATTCCATTTCATTTTCCTTATTTATTGTTATATTATTTTAGCAAGTGACGAAGATTATATATTTTGCAAAATAATAGAGAACCTATTAAACGTCATAAAATGAATTAAATTTATTCATCAAGTCAGATTGAATTTATTACGATTACTGGTTCGATACTTTTCCGATGGTGTTTCGTGGTTGGTGGTTGCCGGCAAGGTAGGTAGGTAATTGGAAGCTCTTGTGGCGGTTGCCACAGCTTCACATAGACCATCCGTTGGGTCCATTGTGTCCAGTCACGGGAACCTCCCATTGCATACCTGTTGGAGACAAAGAAATTACCGCTTTTTTTGGATCGCCTAGATTTAGTAGTAATCACAGGTGTTCCTAGCTCATGTATCCAGATTCCCAAGTTTGTTCTAAGAATAACTGAAGGGTGTGAATTTTGTTTACCTATTGGAACCACCCCGATTTAAGTATGAATCTCAGGAGTTCCTTAAGATCAACATTCTCCAGATCTTCTAGTTCATCGAAGAAGAAACTCTTGAGAGTCCTCTGTCTACTGTTTTTAAGGGCTGGGCATTCACAAAGCAGATGGCGAACGGATTCTATTTCTTCTACGTCTCTGCAGCTTCTGCAAAAGTCATTATGCAGTATGCCCAGCCTTCCTGCGTGTACGCCTATCGCACAGTGTTCAGTAATCACCCCGTGAGTATGCGAATATCCTTGCGGTTCAGTCCGATCAAGAATTTGGATCTCTTTTTGTTTACTTCTGGCCATAATTCCTTTGCATGCCTGCAGGTGCTGAGATTGTTCCAACGTAGGTTTGTTCTACTCAAGGCTTCAATATCAACCTTCCTAGAAAGCGTGCTTAGCGGAGTTCTTACAGATTCTAGGGCCATTGATGCGTACATTTTTGACCCGTTTCTTGCAATCTCATCCGCCTGTTCATTTCCCGGAATATCCATATGCCCTGGTACCCAGCATAGGGTCACCGTGTTGGCTTGTGATATTTCGTCTAGGTATTTCTTGCATTGACTTACTGCCCTTGACTTCACCACGACTGACTCCATGGCTTTTATGGCCGCTTGGCTGTCAGAGTATATAGTGATCTGTTTGTTGGCAATGTGTCGTCTCTTTAGGTCATTTGCCGCTAGGGTTATAGCAGCAATTTCCGCTTGAAACACACTACAGTCATCGTTGATTCGAAATGATTCTCGCAGGTTAAGTGTTTCACTGAAGATACCCGCTCCTGTGCCGACATCCATCTTTGAACCGTCGGTATATAGGGCTATCTCCTCTACTTCTGTAACTGCTTTGTGCTCCCATTCGCTTCTGTCCGGAATTCTGGTTGTGAATCTCCTTTCAAAAACGAGAGTGGGCGGCATATAGTCTGTGGTTCTCTTCTCCTTCGCCGCGCTCCATTGGGTTTCGATGGAGGCGTGTCCATAGGGTTTGGATGACCATATTCCAGACTCTCTTAATCTGATTGCGCTTTTTTGGTTACCGGCAAAGTGAACGAGAAAATCAAGTGCAATTGTGCAATAGATTATGTCGAATACGATCCACAACATAGAACGGTTTACGCTCTCAATTGGCTGGTAAGCACGTAAGCAAAGAGCAAAGACAGTAAGATGGTGAATGATGATGACACGCACACGATACACCGTACGGGATCATTGAGAGGAATTATTTCATATCGACGAAAACAACCACAGGAAGTGGTTAGTTAGTGGCCTAGTTCGTGGTGACTACCGAACACAAAAATACATTTCTGGCAGCTCTGCCTTGGTTTATATTGGAATGCCATAACCTCAAAAGTGAAAGAAATTTACCTCATTTAACTTAAGATTTTGGTAGATGATGAAACCGGAGTTTTGGTTTTGCTTTGAGGAATTAGTTGAGTGATAATATCTCTTACATAATATGAAAAATTTGACTTTGCTATTATGACTAAAATTTTGCCTTTTTTGCACTTTAAAATCGGCAAACTGATATGGCAATTGGATTTTCTGTCTACATCGGTCCTAAATTAACACATACCAAAATCTTAAGTTTGCTAAAATTAGGTACATACCTACATTTTTTGCCCTTTTGAGATTATGGCATTAATATATAAACCAACGCAGCGCTGCCAGAAATATATTCACAAAGTTACAGCCTTGCTAAAATGACTTGAGAAAAAACGTTGCTAGCTCTTAGTCTATATAGAATAGCCAAAAAACGCACCTATTATTAAAACAAAGTAACAATGTTACAAATATAGAAAAACAAAATAAAAAGGTATAACAAAGTTAACAACATTAGAATTAACAAAATATAAGAAATAAAGGTTAACATAAAATCAAAACAGTTTCCATTTCCGAACAGCAAGGTTTTTTTGCCTTCGGTATCTCTGTTAATAACAACAGTAGGTATTACCTAAAAAACCCATTGGTAGTAACACTCGGGGCTAAAATCAATTTAGTTGCAAAACACTCACTGTCTTAAAAAGGTTGTCCTTAAAAAAAAACTGTTCGAGCACGATGCACTTAAGGAACATTTTCTAGCACCGAAATTCATTTAGCGATGGACATATTATGATAGGTAGCTAAATATCGCCCTATGACTTTCTATATAGCGTTATGAGAAAATTGAATTTTCTCAACCGCTTTTACCTGCATGATAGATAGATACTCACAATAAACGCCAGAAAAGTTCATCGTCAAGTGTAGGAAATATAATTCAACCGCTGAAAAAGGAAACTAAATATGATACAAAATAAAACATCCAAGATGTTGCATAGGTGTATAGTATACCATACGTACAGTTTGTACACGTCTAACCAGCACAAGTTTCTTGATGTATCCATAGCTTATGTTATGATTCACATTTAAGCACACTCGTATCCCCCTTGCCTATACTAGTTTCTCGTATAATTTAATCTCCGGTATTTGCATACCTTGGGTGAAGTAAAGTCAAAACATTAATAATTCCACCGTTCTTCATGATTGAGAAGTCGTAGTACCTGAGAGATAATTAAACGTAATCGGGGAAAACGTGAGCAGGTACTACACATGCAGTATCCAACTCCTACAACTCCTGTTTAAAAGTAAATGATAGTGTGGTGTACAAGTCAAGAGCATTTTTAAACCCTCCACAGAAAGGTATTATTCACTTTGCTATTACATTTTTTGTCCGAGGGTAGGTGAAAATCTTGCATAGACACTATGAGAACAACGCGTGCTCATAGTAGTGTCAGATTCTTACTGACTAAAAACACCACCTTTCGATATAAATTGTTAATACTTTTTCTATCACGAAATGGAAACTTTTGACAGGTTACTCTCCAATGAAAGATCCTGCATGTTCCGCAATTTAGACGCGGTTAATCCCTATATTGCCAAGTCGAAAGGTTTTGTTCTTTGTAGTCGGCGTAATAAATTGCTCTCATCCAAAGTTTGTAGAAACTGTACTGTTGGTGTGTCCGATTAGTCGGTTTCTATGCTTTCGCGCAAAGCTTCTGGTTTCAGCTTCGATTGTAGGTAGATCACTGTGGATATCGTCGTTTCTAATATAAAGGGTGGTTAAATCTTAAGGGCCGATGTTGAATGTGAACCACACCTAAACGTCAAGTTTTTTTTCTGCATTTCATTTGACATTTCTCAATTTCAGACTAACTCAATTTGAACCATGAAAGATACACAATTGAGAAGTTATTCAGGCTTATTATAAAAATGGGCGTTCAAATCAAAATGCAAATCGTGCACTTCGTGATTTTTTCGGTCAATTTAATCGTCTAAATGTGCGTACAATAGGAAAAATCGTGCAAAAATTTGAGCAAACCGGGTCTGTAGGAGATGTGAAAACACCAGTGCATGCTCGAACAGCTCGTACCTACTGCAGAAAATATTAGGCATATTTTTCAGCGAATCTATAGCTAGCTCACTTTTACTTTTACATGCAAAACTTGTATACTCACTTTTGGTTTTGTTATACTCACTTTCCAAAAAAATACACCAATTGCTGTTGTTCGCGATAGTGTGGCTGAACGCTGAAGAGCCGTCCACCTCAACTCGTCGTGGTGTTCGCTATCGTGAGATAATACGAACTTTTTATGGCCCGAATTGGAAGATATGGATGTGGACGATATGTGGTTTCAACAGGACGGTGCCACTTGCCACACACCTAACGAAACAATGGCTCTTTTGTGGGAGAAATTCAATGGCCGTGTTATCTCACGTCGTTGCAATGTTAATTGGCCGCCACGATCTTGCGATTTGACACCGTTGGACTTCTTTCTTTGGGGTTATTTGAAAGAAAAGATGTACGTCGATAAGCCATCAACAATTCAAGAGCTAAATAATGAGATAATTCGGCACATTAACGGCATAGAACCTCAATTATGCCTCAGCGCCATCGAAAATTTGGACCATCGGATGGAGGTGTGCCGCCGAGGTCGCGGCGGCCATTTGGCCGATATTTTGTTCCATACATAATTGAACCATACCAATATTATCATAATAAAAAGAAATAACAATAATTTCCTAAATAATTTGTGTTTTATTCAAAATCAACATCGGCCCTTAAAACCCACCCTTTACAACTGTGCTTTTATAATTTCTCGAAGCACTTTCTTTTGAGAAGATTGTATAGTATTGGCATTTATTTTCTTGGTGCAACCCCAAAGTTGTATACCGTAGGTCCACACCGGCTTTAGCACTTGCTTGTATAAAAGCAGTTTGTTCTCGGTACTGAGCTGGGAATGTTTTCCAAGTAACCAGTACATTTCTCTATGTTTGAGTTCAAGCTCTTTGCGTTTCCTTTTCACGTGCGAATTCCATTTTAGCTTTGCGTCGAGAGTCGTTCCCAGGTAATTGGCTTCGTTCGCAAAAGGTATTCTGGCCGAGTTTAGAAAAATTGGTAAGTCATTCGTTTTTTTATATGTGAAGTTCACGTGAACAGATTTAGTTTCATTGAGGGCGATTCGCCAGACCCTCGTCCATTCATTTACTTTATTTAATGCGGTTTGCAGTTTTGCAGTCTTGAAGTCACTGGAAAACCAAAGTTGTATATTCCGAATTATGATCAAATTCTGAATCGATTTAGTGTCCGTCTGTCTGTAAAATTGTTGGATGAAGTAGAACGGCGCGAATCATGTCCAATCAGCCGCAGGCTATTAGCAAGGGTGGTAACATCAATTATTTTATACACCGCTCCGATTTGGCCCGAGGCCATTAACACGAAAACTAGCAAATTACTTTTAACTTCAGAGTATATCGAGTAAGTGCATTAAGGGCTAATTGCGCATTTCGTACTACTTTCCAGCTACGCATCCTGCGTGGTAGCAAGACTGGCGCAAAGCCAATAGATATTCTGGCAGAGAAACAACAACGCCAGTACAACGCAAGGAGTGAGAGGAGAATTGAGACTGCGGAAAACTGCATAGAACAAAAAACTTGAGAGCGTGGCAAGAACGCTGGACTTGGAAAACTTCTCAGAAAGGCAGATGGACGTTGATACACCAATTCATAGAGCAATTACGGAGAACTCGACTTTTATTGAACACAGTTCCTAACCGGCCGCGTATATGCTGCAGTTCGTATTTATACAAGCATAAGCACCACAAACCAGTAAGAATAGACCGCCGACTTCCCGTACACCTACCCGATTCCCCCCGGAAAAAATTACCCAGTCTGTGAATACGTGTAAATGTCAAAATTAATGGCGGCAATGATTTTCCATGCTACCATGGGCCTAGGATTTTTCAAGTATGCGTGCGTTAATGGCGCTCCTTTGATTTTGTACAGCACCAATACATGAAAAATCCTGGGCCCGCCGGCAGCTTGTAGGCAAAGTCCGTTTTGTGGGAGGAGTCGACGGTCTATTCTTAACGGTTTGTGTGACAGCTCGCCCGTCTTGTATTGGCCTATTTGTAAACGCTAAACATGTACAGAAAAATTGGCGACCTGGCACCAACACCAGAAAACATTGTTGGTCTAATGTTGTAGTCGACTATGGGAGGGGACTTTTGGGGGTAAAAATCCCACACTGTTACTCAGTGCGGTGCGGGGTTTCGTCTTTCGAAGATTAACGCTCTCAACGGAAAAAAGTCGCTCTGTATTTTGAAAACACGATAAGTGTCCAAACGAACTGGCCTAGGCAAATAAAATTGTATAAGAGGACGACTTTTTACATTCGTCTGGTGGTTTGTATTGTAAATGAACCAAGTCGATCAAGTAGTTCTGGTACCTCCCATACAAAACCAATATTAGACGTGTGTAGGAAGAAAGCGGGAGACTTGAACATATGGGAGACTTGAGACACTCTCAAAAACTCGCGTAAATTCCATTCAAATCTAATGAATTTAAATGTATGTGATGCAAAGAGTGCATACAAAAGGAACAAAAGGAATCCTAAATCGTCCGTTCACTTTATTTGGTGGAAGAGAAAATGTGTTTTTCAGTACGAAAACTTAAAAAAAAATATATTTTTTGTATTTTCTCCATAAAATTTATGTGGAACATTGTTAGTAAATAATATTGATGTTACGTAATAATATTGATATTTGACTTAGTAAATATTAGCATAGAACCATGCTGGCACATATTTTACAAAAGTTACAAATGTTTTTTTGTTAAAAAAATGCGAACGGGAGACTTGAGACACTTTCTGAAGGGAGAGTTGATCAGTGGCTTATTGCCTAAGTGATATGGTAATTTATAAAAAATTAAATTATTTATTAATTTTTGTTTTGTTTCTTAGTTAGTTTTTAGTTAGTTTTTTTTATACCTACACTATAAACGTTTTTAACATTTTATTATAATTCTTTTATATTTTTATTTTAAAACATTAAACATTACTTTTTGTTTGTTGATAATACCAAAAAATTATTAAAAATTAATTCTATTCAGATTAAAAGTGGTTATATTATTTGTTTTATTGGCATGTAGAATTTGAGTATGTTCAAGTCTCCCCAAAGGGGTGTTCAAGTCTCCCGGTGGTAGCCTGGTAGGGGAGATTTAAACCGAAAATCTGTTTTCAAACATTTGGCATTTGTCAAAAATCGCTTTGTTATTATTTTAGGTTAATGGGACTTTTCTTAAAATAGATTAATGTAGCTAGAAAAAAATGCATTTAATATGTGGCTGCGATTAATAAAAAAAATTTGATGAACGATTTAACAAAAAGTGGCTCAAGTCTCCCGTTTTCTCCCTACGTACTAACTCGCATACCTAAAGCGGCTCATAGACACTACACTTGTGTCTGCACCGGTGTCGGTGTACGGAAATGTGTGCTCAGTGTGGGCTGGTGCACACACCGATTTTGGTGTCAGACACGGAGCGAGTAAAATCAAAATTTTTTGATTTTTGGTGTCGGTGTCTCGAGAGATCTACAATTTTATGACCAAACGGCTGAATTGAGAAGCTTTTCCAAGACAGTTATTTTCTCGGATGTGTGTCCGACGTCCGCTAGAGATTGGGCAGTGGAAAAAACCTTATGATGAAACTAGGTTTTTCCGGGGATCGAACCTAAAACCCTCGCCTAGTATAATCCAGCACACTAACCACTAAGCCACTGCCACTGGTTGGATACACTATGCTCAAATAATTTTTCTCCATTATTTTCACAGGAATGCGTGCTAACCACTTTCGAGCATCTACTTCTCCGAACGGAGCGTTCTATGCTTCGGTGGTTTGGTGGTGCACGGCGAACTATGATAATTGTGTACCAAATGACAGCTATCCTTCAGGACGGCTCGGAGTAAGATGGTTGGATCAAGTCTGACACCTTTCCTATCCGTAAATGCATGACGATATAAGGTAGGTGGTGGAAAATTGAGAATCATAAACGGCCCATTTGTGTGTACTACACCCGTGATCTTTGTATGAGATAGACGAGATATTGAAAATAATGATGACGCACTGTCCGTTTTGTATTAAAATATCAGAGAGGTCTGTATATTAACTTGTAACATTTACAAATATCGTCACATTTAGGATGCATTTTCATTGTGTGACTCGCTCCAGTCATTCTATAATTAGTTGATACAACCTATTTGGATCTTCTATTAGATTTCGTAATTTGTGTATAATATTTTACACAATTATAATGTTCGCCATTAGTTCTTTGCCTATGCATGAAGCCAGTTAACGGTCCAAATATTTTACGTCACGTGTCTCATTTGAAAAGGGTAGATAGAAGTACACAGCATTCCCACTTCTTAGAGCATCCAAATCTATGAGCGTGCAATACATATAAGGATAGGTACGTATTAAAAAAAAGAGTAATTTCTTACAAATGCAATATATCTACTTTGTTTTCGAATGAGTAGACAGTTTATTAATGAAAAACACATTATGTATTTAACAAACCACCAAAAGCTGTATACATATTTAATGCAACAAAATACCATAACTTGCTCGACATACTGTTACAGTGCAAAAAAAAACACTTAAACCAACTCGGTTTTATGGAGAGCCGATTTAGTCCTATTTTAAGTTAAACCACGTTCGCGTTTAACGATGGTTATGGGTTTCACATTTAATTCCAACCTTATTATGAATACATATTGAAGTTTAGAAAACATCACATGTCGCACCGACCTGATGAATTCGATTTGCATTGTGGAGTATAGATTCGTGATCCTGGTGTGGTATTTATTGCTATGGCGGCTTTTTGAATTGATTAACTTTGTAATTAAATAAGGGATATGCCGTGAAGCTCTTGGCTAATTTAAGCACCATAATTGTGTCATTCCGTATATTGAAAAGGGTGTTTAGGCATGCAAGGGTTGATTTGTGGCAAAAATGTATTAAGCAATCAACACGGTAGTTGTAAAATTTCATTAATAATTTAGTCGTTGTTTTGGATTATGAAAGGGAAAATACTGTAGATGTTTAGAAAGTGATTCAAACTTGTTTATATAAGAAGGGTATTTACTAAAAGGGATAACGACATCAGACAATTGATGAAAAGTTCAATATCGCAATTTATGTGTATGACATTCACGTTATGAAAGGGTAAGGACCAATAATTATACACGTGATTTCTACTGGAGTATAAGAAATTATTTAGAATTATACTTTTTAAAATATAATTTTTATTTTAAAAATACGAGCTCTGCATTCTGATAAGAAGAAAACAACACTATAAAATATTTTTAATTATTTTATTATATCCGCCAAACTTAAAGATATACCTACATATTCTAGAAATATGCAACTGTGGTTAAAATCAAATAAAGTTAAGTATTGAAGTTGAAGGTTTTCCAAGCTTGTGATTGTCAGTGATTTCTAAAAATTAAATTAAGTTAATAAACTTATTTGTTCAAAGTATAATGTTATCATCCATTTGTAGTCTGAATATAAATCTTGTATATCGGATGGTTCGGGATTCGCAGGTTAGCTTTGTTTGTGTATGTATCAGTATCCGATAAAGTTTGAAAAAAATAAAAAAAATCGATATGCTTTAATTAATTGTATCTATCTATTGTGTGGAGTTAGGCGCCTGTCAACGATGGGAAGAGGTAGGTACATGGTACATACACATAGGTTAGGTACACATCAAAATCCGTCATATACCTACTGACGATAGTTGTATTTGGCCAACTAGCACTAGATTTGGAAAAGAAAGAAAACAACGGGGATATCGCGTCGTCAAATAAACCGAGTCGGTGGACCGTGGACGAATAATTAGGTACGTGTTCTTTTTTGCTTCTGATAGTTTTTATGCTCGAACGTTATGCAAATCAAGGAACTTGGACGTACACGTACAGTGCCGAAAAGTCAATAATAAAAAGACAATTCTTGAGTGTACTTGAAAAGGGTACTACTAATAAATGGTTAATTGCTATAGTCTTTCCGACAGTCGGATCGAGGAAATTTATAGATGCTACAGCAGGAATGAGGTTCGGAAGTTTTACCAAATGGTAAAAAGAACCTGCCAAGGCTACAGAGCCTGAACCGAAGCCTGCAAGGACGAACAAGCGAACATCATAGTAGAATCTCAGTCGATGCTAAGGATATGGAAGAACTACTTCTGTAGACTGTTTAACGGCGATGACGAACTAAATCCCGCTGACAGGCAGAATGAACCATTCAACCTGGACGATGAAGACCAACAATTCCGTGCAACCGATATGTACGAAGTGGAGATAGCCATATCTAAGCTTAAGTCCGACAAAGCCGCTGAAAGACCCTCTGAAATGCGCCAACTACAGAGGTATTAGTCTTTTTTAACATCGCCTACAAGATCTTATCTGCCGGGTTGTGTGAATGCCTGAAGCCTTTCGTCAACAACCTGATTGGTCCCTATCAGTGTGGCTTCAGGCCAGGAAAGTCTACCATCGACCAGATATTCACACTGCGGCAGATCTTGGAGAAAACCCAGGAAGTCCAAATCGATACCCACCACCTTTTCATCGACTTTAAGGCCGCCTAAGACAGAATTTATAGAGACCAGCTGTACAGCGCAATGTATACTTTTGGCATCCCTCCCATACTCAACCGTTTGTGCAGGATGGCAATGGAGAATGCACGCTGCTCCATCAAGGTCGGTAAAGAACTCACTGAGACCTTCGATGTCAAAAAAGGATTTAGACAAGGCAATGCGCTGTCATGTGACTTCTGTAATGACCACTTTGGTAAGATGGGATACTACTAGGACGCGGGGTGCACGCCTAGCTATGCACTGGACCTAGCTCGTCGTTTTGGGTGGGGTTCTTGCCTCCGTTCGTGAATCCCTGGTCACACTAAATATTTTGCGTGCACATGCTAAAAGATATACAAAGTAAAATTATGCTAATAAAAAAACAAAAAAAGAACTACTGAACCCGAAGGAAAGAAACAGACTAATGAGGGAAAAAAAAAACTACTGTGACCCAAAGTTTGTGGTGAGAATTATGGTGGTATTTATTCTCAACCTTGCCCTCCCTACCTTGTGCTTTTAAACTGTATAGCACCCCTTGCCGTCATTGTTAACCCCACTTTCTCATATTCGAATAACCAGCACCGGCCAAATCAAACACCGAATTTTAAACCAACATCTTAATTCATTTTATTCACACAATTCATATTAACTTTACTTTTAGGCATTCGAAATTAAATAAAAATTAAACCAACAAATTCGAAATCATGGCAACTTCCTTGCAAACAATTTATAGTTATCTTATGTATAGTTATAGCAAAAATAGGGTCATAGGTCAAATGAACTATGAATAGATTAGAATATGGAAATTAGAATATAGCACTAGGTATTAATAGGTAGTTCAACGGTAAATATTTCTTAAATATAAGTATGTAGTTAATTAGAAAAAAAAACTCTTACGTTCGGCAGGCCTGACGATGTAGCTGAATATCCAAATTTATCCCCCATATAAGTATATGATTTTTTTTTTCTTCTATGTAGCACACACTTTGAACCACCGGTAACCTATATCTACTTTTTGTATTATATAACGATTTTTTTTTTCTTTAGGCAATTATAAATTAAGTGTAGTAGGTAACTATATTTGTTTTGCAATTCATTTTACAATACACTCGTATGCAAGTTAGTTTTAATATTTATAAATTATGACACTAGAATATAGAACTATTAGATATTATAAAAATCAAATTGAATTAAGGACATTGGATTCTCTTTTTTTTTTTCCTTTTTTTTTCTTTGTTATAAAAAAACGAAACTAAAGTTAGGGTATATATATATATAATATATAACAACTCACTACTGGACAGGAAATTTTGGACGTCTCGTTTTGACTCTGCGGCGGAAACTGAAGTCACAAGTGGCGTTGACAAAGAATGTGGGCTTTTTGCACTAATCAGTAGAACGGTATAGCTGAATCTCAATGCAACGCTGATATCTCCCAGGTATGGTGGTATGTGCGGGTGCTGCTCTCTGGACAGAGATGCCGGTTATCGATTTTTTTTTTCTTGTAAAAAAAAACGTGGGCATGGATTTTTTTTGTTTTTTTTTCGTTCGATCGATAAAAATGGCAAATAGCCGATTGCTTAGCAATTCGATCAGCAGGGTGCTCGGGTCTTTTTTTTTTTTTGACGATGACGTTGACAAACGATTTTTTTTTTATTCTGACGTTATGTTTTTTTCGTCGTTTCAAGGAACGATTTAAAATGAAAAAAACTGTTTTTACTTTTTAAGTTACTAAGTTAGGTCTAAGTTTTACTTTTTTAATTTATTGGTGACGTAACTAGTTGACATTCACTTTGATGTCCACTCGTCCGAGGCTGATCCCAAAAGAGCGCTTCAGCTCCTCGCTTAAAAACAAGTCACCTCTTCTTTCGAAGAAAAAAATGGAGCTTTTTTTTCCCTTCCTTTTATTTCCGTGTCGAGAATACACTGAACGTTAAGCTCGACAGGAATTGCATGCAGAATTCCAAATGCGGGCAGTTTTAAGGCATGCCCACATTTGGGGAATTAACAAAAATTTTATTTAAAACAAATTAACCATCACACTTCTTCAACATCTTTCTGGAAAGAAAAGTGCAAAACTCAAACGCTAACACCAGAGGCATTATCTTTCAAAAGTCAGTCCACCTACTCGCCTACGTCGACGACATCGACATAATCGGCAGAACGCAGCGTGGATGTCACTGGCGCGTTCATGAGCATTGAGACGGAAGATGGGTTTGGCGATCAATGAGGGCAAGACAAAGTATATGCTGTCATCATGAAAGGACACCCAATTCCGACGTCTTGGACTGAATGTCACTATAGAGTATAGACAGATATAACTTTGAGATGGTAATGGACTTTGTCTACCTAGGCTTCGCTATGAACACAAACAATGACACCAGCGCGCGCTGACATTAAATGAAGACTAACTATTGCCAATTGCTGTTTCTTTGGGATAAGAAAGCAATTGAGTAGCAAAGCCCTCTGTCGAAGAACTAAAGTGACCCTTTATAAGACCTTAATTATCCCAGTCCTGCTTTATGGTGCAGAGGCATGGACTCTATCAAAAGCGGATGTGGTTACTCTTGGTTGCTTCGAGATGAAAATTCTTTGAGTCATTTTCGATCCCGCCTGCATAGACGGTGAATGGAGGAGGAGATACAACGACGAACTATAATACGGATTGTACAGCGACTTCGACCAAGCCCAGAAGAGTGAAGGTCCAACGACTGCGGTGGCTAGGTCATGTAGAGCGAATGGACGTGAATGCTCCGGCCCGGAAGATCTTCGAATCCACACCCTCAGGGGACGTGTACAAAACCATTAGGTACTGAAAGATTATGAAGGAGTTTTCTGTAATGGGAAACAATTTTTGAGATATCGCTGTTTGACTTATAAAGATTTCACTGTTTGTAAATGCACTTAAAGATCTTTTTTGTTTGTGTGAGAAACAGACAACCACCGATCACTGCGGTACACATAAGCACAGCATATGTCTATGTCATGAGTCCTTAATTTTACAATACCAAATATTAATTGAATAAATACGAGGGAACAACAAAATATTTGCAAACAGTGGCACAACTTTCACAATATGCCGAATCATCAAACGTTTCCACGAACAACAGTACCACCCTAAACAAACTACTATCGCACCCACTAACATAGTTGTGTAAACACCAAAACACAATTAAGGTGAACACAAAACCGTATAAGAGCTATTAATTGGGAGAACATTAGGACAAATTAAGCGTAGAACCAACAGTAAAAAAAACCACTCGATGTTATCGCATACTTTCTCACCGGCAGCAGCGATGATAAGCAATCATAGACGAATCGAGCACGAACCGAGTGAATCAATGTCACTAACACACATACGATGCAACCACTGTTGCATACACCAACCCGAGAGCACCAACCATACTCGTTGAGAAATCAACTGCTTTCAGATAAGAAATTCTTCTTGAATAACACGAAATCTATAGGTACGAGAACCATTGATGTGGAGTCCCAGGAAAAACCTTTAGACACGACCGACCGACGACGCACGTTGGAGTGGGTATAGGTGAAAGCATACCAACATACCCCTATCGCTCCAATCATAGACGCAGTCTATAGTGGGTTCTGTTTCTGGAGCAAATAGACGGCAATTTTAATTGGCTTTGGTAAATTAGTCGAGATATACTTCTGACCGAGTCAGGTGAAAGTTTCGTTTGAACGCTTTCGTGCAACGTGTGTGCGTGATCGATCACAATTGGTATACACCCGGCTTCGTACCCAGAACCGACCCTTACAGTCCCATATTATATCTGAAAATTTTTGTCGGTCAATGCGATTTGCAAATCTGCGGTAGGTCTTTCGAATTGTGTTGTGTGTGTGAACAAACAACAGAGTGTATTGTTTTCCACCCCCAACTGAGTGAGTGAGTGTTACCGTTCATTACAGTAATGAGAATAGAATGAGCGATGAATCGAAAGATTTTACGGTAGCATAGAGAGGGTGATTTTGGATTACATTGTAATATTAATCTTCAACGGTGCGATAAAAGAAATTTGCATCAGGCGCAAAATGGCATGTTTTCCTAGATTGCTGAGAAAGAAGGCAGGTTTCAATCCGTCCAACGAGCATATTTTTTTGGATAAAAACGAAACAAGTGTGGTAAGTAGTTAAACGCATGGCGGTAGGTGCCTACGTTCTGAAAATCGTTATCTTCTACATTTTAATCTAAATTTGTAGGTGTGATTGTGAAAATTTGTTCAATTCGGTTAAAATTAATTGAATAATTAAAGAAATTGGTTAAATGATTGCCAATTCAGCTGGATATATACTTATGCTGTTACGATTTAATACTAGTAGTGCTGGATCTGCTGGCTATTTGATAAAAGTGGATAATTGGAATTGAACATTGATAACGTGCGATAAACACGCCAAGGACGTTCGCTAGGGCCATTAAGTGATTTATCATTAAACTAATTTTGCTATAGGGGTATTTCATTGACGGGTAAATATTAGCATTCAATATAGAGATACTAAGAACGTAGTCCCGAAGCAGGTGCGAACGTTTTTATTTTTGTTTGACTGACATTGAGATCAGTGTAGTATGTAGATACGTAGATACATATAGATATATAGACAAAGTAACATGACAATGATGAGGAAGTCAAGTGCTCGCAAGTACCTACGGATTCATACCTACATGAATATTTGGCGTACCTACCTCTTTTAATTACTTTCCGTAGGCATTTTTTTAAGTAACTAAATAAAGAACATTTACTAAGCAATGCAAGTACAAAAAAAAATATTTTTAATTTATAACCGAAATCATATCCGAGATCATTTTAATCGATTTCAACAGATATTATTATGACAATCATTTGTTAACAATTTTTAGTCGAACAGTATCTATTAAGGCAATAGATCATGGAGATAAATCTACTAGTACATAGTTAGAATGATCAGAAAATGCTACCCTCGATAAAATATTTATACAATTGTTCACTACATATTTGTTTGCTTTGCACTGCACATGTGTGTATATCAGATCTAGTAATGAGAACACTTTAGGGAAAGCTCTTTATTCCATCCGCAGTTCTACTGCTGCTGCCCTTTGCTAGATTATGCGTGCAATTCGTCGGCGATTAAAACTGCACATTTCGCTCACGCTTTGGCTATAATAATGCTATCTATACGCAGGTATTTCATTGGAATGGGTATCAGACTAGGGCGCACTTTAAAGTGGATATCATTTATTGGAATTAAGAAGTATGTACATATTTCAACAGACCACAGAATTTCTGTTGTTGTTTCTAATGGAACATATTGCTGATTCTCTATAGTTGTCGCCTATTCATAACCCCTCGTCGCGTCGGTCGATACAAAGGTTTGTAGGGCTCACTAAATAAATCAATGTTCATAGTTTCTTTCGCTTGTCATTATGTGTCAGCTGTTGGCGCAGTTGCTTATTGTTTAGAGTTCTGTACTAGGTACTGAATTCAGATACCGATTCGATACCCGAAATAAAAGCCCAAGGTTTTTTCCAATGCCGAGAGTATAACTGTTATAAGCAAGCTTCTCAATACAGCCGTTAATACTCGGCATAAAATTGTACAACCAGATAGATAGGTAGATAGATAGATATAATTTATTTCTATAAATTCAAGTTTTTTTTTATATAAAAGGTATGAGGAAACAGAATAAAAATTACGATATGCGGTAGTACAAAAACTTGGAACAGATAACATATTTATAAAGTTTCTACGTAGATTGTAGTTTGAAATTAACCGATAATTACGATTCCCAGACTTCATAAGAAAAGTGTTAAAACCTTAAAACAGTACAAATAACGAACTGGAAGAACGTTCTGTTCACAGAACAAATGATAACTAGGATGTCTCCTAGCTTTGCGGCATATTTTTATAAAATTCATTTGTGAAGAATTAATAATGGTTGAATTTTGTTTATTCAATTTTGTTTTGATAAACTCAAAAACATGACTTTAGTTTTTGAGCTTAGAACCAGATTATGATCAGCAAACCAGATCCCTAACAAATTTAGATCCCACTTTATGTCAGAGACTAGGTCTAAGGGACTATTTAAGTCATGAGAATAGCCTTATCATCAGCAAAAGCAGTTGGTGGGCATTTAAAATTAAGTGCAAACAGTGAGTTGATATAGAAAAGAAGCAAAATTGGCCCTAAAATGGGGCACTCCCAAATTAAAGAACCTAATTTTGTTCCTTATCGGGGCTATCTTCACTCCTTGCGACATTTTTTTTAAGTAAGATTTAAACCAGTCAAGAATGAAGCCACGAAAATCAGCTTTTTCTAGTTTACGCAACAAAATTTTGTGTTTGGCCATATCAAAAGCTTTGGTTATATCGATAAATAACCTAGCCTAGGCTTTTTTCGAATCTAGTATTGACATTATTTAACTAAAAAATTGTAGAATGACATCTTCTGTAGATATGCCTTTCTGAAAGCCAAATTGATGTTCGTTAAAGAATTTACTTTTACTTAGAAAACACACTATCCGATTTTTGATAAGTTTTTTGAAGATTTTGCTGAAAACAGGGGCCTGTTTCTCCGCTACTACATCAACTACATCATACAGCATCGATTGTACTCTACATTACATTAGTTACATTTTTCTGTTTCACACATCACACAACTGTCAATTTGCTACATTGTAGCTGATGTAATAGCGGAGAAACAGGCCCCAGGGAGAAGTGATATAGGTCTGTAATGTCTGTAATTACATATTTCAGTAGGAGAACCTTTTTTAAATAAGGGAACAACATCCGCGCATTTAAGGGCATCTGTAAAGACCCCTAAAAAACACAGCGATTAAAAATATCTGATAAAACCTCCACTATGAAATATGCAGCCGACAAAGCTGTTATCGTTCATGACTTCAAAAGATAGTGCATAGCTAACCATGCCATTTATCCTGTATTGTACAGGATACCCCTGTATTTTCAACGAAAATCCTGTGGAAAAATGACTCCTGTGTTTTTCAGAAAACCCTGCAAATATGCTGTGTTTTTCAGAAAACCCTGTAAATATCCTGTTTTATTCCCATTGACTTAAAACCTTTGAAAACTCTGTTGAACGAGTGTTCGAAATAGAAAGAGTAAAACGTTAAAACCCATTCTCAGGCCTGAGATCAAGTTTAGCATGTCGCGCATGTGATGCATTGACTTTTATCATTGAATAAAAATAAAGCCGATCATACTGCGCAACATCAAATCGAAAAAGAAGTGCATTATGTAGATGTATTTTGTCCGTTTAAAAGATAACGAAATTCTTTTGCCGGTATGAAAATTGGTGTCCGTGTCCGGATATAAGAGAGTCCGCTTATGAGAGTAATTTGTTTGAAAAATCATGTATTTATTCCGTTCTTGGAAATATGTCCGGTTATAAGAGGTGTCCGCGTATGAGAGGTGTCCGTATAAAGAGAGAGTATTCTCTGTATTCTGTTTAACTCTAGAAGGCTAATGTTTGTCGTTTCGGAGATGTCTCAATCATAATCTTGCTGTATCTTCTTAACGCGGGCATATAGCAACGTATAGTCGCTAAGTAACTTGGTCACCGATGACCTCTTGCAGATGGCACTTATGCCTTGTATTTAAAAAACGTATTTTATTTTTTTTTCGTTATTCAATAAATGTTTAGCTTATTAGGGGTAGCTACGAGTTAGCCTTCTAGGGTTAAACTCTTGATCAAACAAAATGGTCGAACTGAAGACGAATTAGACAACGAATCCATTGACTATAATTGAATTTAAAATATTAAAATATTCATTCATTCATATTTACAATGTAATAGTTACTCTTTATGTGGAGGCAGTGGCTTTTTCCTCTACTTCACATGTCGCGAACTTCTGACAAATATCGGAGAGTCTAAGCAATATCACGTAAAAGCTTGTCAATTCACCCGTTTGGACTCGACATAAAGTTGTAGGTCCTTCAATTCATCTCAAAAATAAAAATTCATACAAACGAATGGTTGTGAGAAGCTCGACTGACTATACGGACCTGTTGCGCCAACTACTAATTCTATTTTTCAAGTTACAACATTATTCTTATATTAGATTTCGAAGAAAAAATTATCCTGTTATCTATACTGTATTCGAAAAAATAAACCCTGTGAAATGCAAAATAGTCTTTGATTTTTCCTGTTTTTCCTTAAAAAATAAATGGCATGCTTATGCATAGCCATAAGGATAGCGAAAATCTCCGCCTGGAAGACAGTCGCATGGTTACCTAAAGGGTAGTGTAGTCTAATGCTCTCGCTTTCCACGAAGACTCCAGAACCAGACCCCTGTGCGGTCTTAAAGCCATCCGTGAATACACGATGGCATTCTTTCCCTGGCTCAGAGTCTGGCCGTAGCCACTCCGTTGCCTGAAGAAAGTTGACGTGGTAGTTTTGTTGCAATATGATTTCTGGTGTCATTGCATCAGACGGCATATCCATAAGACAGGGGTCAAAGGATAATTCTCGCACAAGTTCTTCAAAATTCCAATGCGCGTGGTACCAAAAGCCACCTCTCTTTAACCGGGAGATGGTTTTCAGCGTACACCCTATAATAAAAATATCAAGAGGGGAGGTTCATCATAGCATCTAGAGCAGAGCCCGGAGTGTTAGGGAAGGCCCCTGTGCAGCCAACGCAAACCGTTCTTTGGAGTTTAGCGAAAGAGGTCGTAACACGTTTCCTTGAAAGCCTGTTTCGCCACACAACCGATGCATATGAGAGAAGTGGACTTACCATTGCCGTATAGATCCGAAGGACCCTTTTAGGAAATAAGCCCCATGTCCTGCCACTGCCAGAATGTCGACAGTGCTTTATTGGTTTTCGATTCAACATGCTTGGACCAAAGAAGTTTTCTATCGAGGATTACATTGCGCACGTGCAGCTCAACCCGTATCTCCAAGCTTTTCAGCAGGAAGGAAGAAACTTCTGGGGAGAGTATAGTCAGTCTTAACGATTTTTGGAATGAACACGACTTTAACCATACGCCAAAGGGAAGGTATGTAGGCCAAAATTATTTTCAACGTCGGCATCACCTGACTAAAACCTTGTTTCAGCATAGCCGGGTAAATTCCATCCGGACCAAGTGACTTGAAACTCTCAAACGATGCAATTGCATATTTGATAGCGTCATCCGTTACCACTCTGGATGCAATATACCAGTTACGCCGCGTGGTGTTTGTCAGTTTCGTAGTGGCCACCGTTGCCGGTACCACTGAAGAGCGTGTAGTGACCTGATTTCCCGGGAAGTGAGTCTCCAGCAGGAGACTAAAAGTCTCCGCCTTTGTCTCAGTGTAGGTGCCATCAGATTTTTGGAGCGATTCCAGTTCATATGGTCCGTCCCTTTTAAGGACTTTAACAAGCCTACTGGTTGCACTTAGTGATTCGACCTCCTCACAAAATTTCCTATGAGAGTAATTTTTCGATTTACGAATTAGTCTCTTAAATTCTTTTTGTTTCGATCGATAGAGATTCCAGTCTTCCTCTAAGTTGGGTTTTAAAGACCGATTTAGGAGCTTCCTGGTTTCTCTGCGAATACACTGCAGTTCGGTGTTCCACCAAGGTACCCGGTTTTCTACAGGAGTTTTTTGTAACTGAACACGCTTGTTCAAGTTCAACAGCGGATAAGGACGCTGTTTAGATCCTGAGCAGACCTCTTTACCCCTTGTATTGATCTTAATTTATATGTGGAGCTTTAACAGAGTTGACAAGTTCGCGGATTTCTCCTCTCTTGCGAAGGTGAAACTGCCTGGCTGTAACAAATGTGGGCCGACAACCCACATTGTTGAAGGTGATGTCAGACGATAGGATGAAGTCCAGAAGACGATCTCCTCATATATTACCTTTGCTGCTGCCCCAAACAGTGTTTTGGGCATTAGCATCGCAACATAAGATAAGACCTATCTTTTTGGACTCGCAGTACTCTATGAGCTCAACAACTGCCTTTGGTGGTGGAGGAATTATGAGTCGTAAGAAAAGTAAGCCGATGCAACAACCAAAGTTTCCCGATTGCCGTCTGCAGGTTAAATGATAGTTGCAGCAACCAAATCTTGGCCACAAAACCGTTTGTTATGTATTATATATATCTTATTTGTGTTCATAAAAAAATGGTCTAAACCACCACTGATGTAAAACCCCTATTAAAGATAGAATAAAAATCCCCAGAAGAAGTTGGAAAAAAACAAACGAAACGTTGGGAAATGAATGAAATAGTTTCTATTTTGATTCGGAAACCATTGAGCAGTAAGCTCAAACATAACCAATTTAATTTAAAAAATACCTGGTCACCACTTACTAAGAAAAAAAAATCTTTTAACAAAAATAAAGAATATCCATATGAAAATTAAATGTATAATAAATACAAATTAATATAGTTTTACATTAGAGGCAAGTGCTTTTAATAACCCAAGATCGGAATAATCATCTTTTTTTTTTTAAACACTCCTTATTCTGCTGTCTTTGTCTAAATAACGGGAATTAACATAATTCTTTCAAAACAACAACAAGCTGTATAATATACTTATAAGCGAAATGGAAAAGCACGGGAAAAACATTGCGAAATAAATACGTTGCAAAATAATTCAAACTAAATGCGAATCGATAAATGCGAAATAAAATTTGCGAAATGAATCTTGTCGAAAAGACCGGCACCCCTATATGTTGCATGTTAGCGTGTGAGCTACAGTCGCAATTTGTATATACTTGCGCCTACTAAAAAACTAACATGTAGATATAGTTTGCAAAAAAAAAAAAAATTGCGATGAAATATTTTGAAGATTACCTTCTACGTAACTTTTATATCCGAATTCACACTGCGAGCTTAAGTGTCGATCAAAGGCTAAATTCAGGATTAACACAAAATTGGTTTCCACATTGCAGGTTTAACGATAAACTTCACTTATGCCCAGTTGCACAGTCAGAGTTTAAATTGAAGTTTAACTAAACCTGACCGAGAGTTTAAACTTTTGGTTTAACTCGTTCAGTTTCACAGTACAAAATAATCTGCCAGTTAACTAAACGCAGAACAATTTCCCTTAAGGGGATATTTTTCTACCAGCGCACTTTTGACCAAGTAGAGAAAAGCAATCTTTTCTTTAGGGTCATTGTCTGGTAATAGGTAGGCGCAAAGTTTTTTGCTGGTGTTTCTACGAAAATCTGCGCTATCTTGTTCTGGTTTTACTTTTTTTTAAACAAAAATGTAGGTAATTTAGATCTGTATACAAAAATGGTATGAACTCCGAAACCTTTGAACTGAACAGGCATTGTCCCAAGAAGTGTGTTCAAAATCGGACAAACAAATTGCATTGTAAAAAGAATAGAGTGGGTAGTATCTTGTTTCAGCCAAAACAAAATGTGAAAGATTTAAGTATAATATAGATATATTTTGTTCGCCAAGAATCTAAAGAAATCACTAGTAGCGTTACAAAAAAATAATCGTCATTTCCACACACGAAAATAATATAATTTGTATTGAAAAAACCTCAATACAATTTACGCTTGTCTACATTATGTTTGGGCTAAAATCTACCTGCATGCATTAAATAATGCATAAAGTTAAGCCACCGACTTCCGTGGTTTAAGTATCAATCCAGAGAATACATAATTGCTAAGTGCAATAAAATAATATTTATCCCAAAATACTCTGAAGAAAACAACAATATAATAATTATGTTTGGCAATGCTTTTCAAGAGAAATGTCATATTATCTCTTCGCAATTGGTATGGAAATACTCTCTAACACTGAGTATGCAACAACGTCGACATTCTTCGCTTCCACGCACACTCGTAGTTTTAGTTGGCACACACATTCGCATACAGTCACCAGGTTTGTATATTCATGATAAATGGTTCACAATGGCACTCATTTGGTGGTTTTACTAAACCAAGCTTTACTATAGACTGTGAAAACGAAAAATACTTAAGCGAAGTTTATGTTTAATCCTACACTTAGCTAAGCCCACTGTGAAATTGGGTATTAAGGATCATTTACATGGGAGCGAACGAACGAATTAATGAAATTCTAACAAACCAGATAAATAGAAAATTGTACATTTTATTATTTCAAGATATCCTCCTCTTGGAATAAGGTTAAGTTCGAACGAATTTTTTATTCGCTACTTTGTGGAACGCGATTTAAATGATGTGGATTGCGAATAGACTGATAATTCGCGCCAGAGTGTGTTTTCGTTCGCTGCAAAAAGTTTGGAATTCGAAATTTCGTTATTTAAACTGTTTATAAACTTGTTTTCTTAACACATTTTGATTGGATAATTAATTATCTTACGCTTAGAATAGTAAAATGTGGAATTTTCACTTCATAAATGCATCAAAAGAGGTTTGTTCGCATTTCATTAATTCGTTCGTTCGCTCTCATGTGAATGGTCCTTTAGTGTTCGACTCGACCTAATATTTAAAAAAAATCCACCAAAATTAACGAACAAATAAGAGAGTGCAACGTAGATGCAATAAATGTAAAGAAAAGGGAACATTTTTTATATATTGTCCTTGAAAAAAGTGGCGCTTCACCACGATACGTACTAGGAAAGCATAATGCTGGGAGCATAAAGTTGAGTTTTGTAACAAATGCTCAAAACGAATTATCTTTTTTTGCGATATATTTAATTTTTGTTCTTAAATCAGTTAATTTTTAGGTTCTTATGATTATAGGTATGTTATATTTTTTTATAAAGAAAAAAGTTTGAGCTGATCTCAAAAAAACAGTGGTTCCAACAGATTTGTCAATATAAAGGCAAACGTTTTTAAAAAAATGTTATTTTTTTATTTTTTGCTAAAAAAAAAAAGAAATGGTCTGTTGATATACACAATTAAAATAACAAGCAACTTTTTGTAAAAATTGGAGTCCAATATTAATTCGTCGATTTGACAAATGATTACCTTTAATGTACTAAAAAATATGATTACAGGGTTAATAGAAAAGAAACCGGCGGGCGAAGCTAGTAAACGATAACATCTGTATCTGTATTCTTAAGAAACTTTAACTTCAGCTTTTGCACGGTTTGTTGAATGTAATATAAAATTAATACTCAAATAAATGAAATAGGAATTAAAATTAAGAATCAAATGAGCGAGCAAGATTCGAACGGCTCTGTTATGTACAAGTAGCTATACGTTTCTCAAATGTTTAGTATGCGCATTTATCAAAAAACAAATAATAAATTATGAATAAAAAATCAGTTCATTGCTCCATTTCATAAAAGCACGTTTTCCTTCTCTCTATCTTCTTGTTAACTAGGGTTAGGAAATTTTATCCGCATTCCTAAATTCATTGGCATTTCGGTCAATGTCATCTGATTAAATCGGTGAAATTTATCTTGGTATTTCTTTCAAATACGCGCGTCAGCAATTTCCATTTTTACCATTACGCCCCGAGATACTGTCACGTTCCTTACACACTTCCCCTCCATTAGCTTCGTGCTAATTCATACATCTTTGATTAAAAGCATTGCTGCTGGCAAATATGTATCTTTATACGCTAAATATTTTTGAGAGGCACATAAGAATCACAAAATTCTCTGTCACTTCCCCAGTAACAAACATCATCCACTGACGATGACAGCACATCGTGACCTCATTACCTTAAATGTGACAGAATTCGAGAATTATTTTGTGATTTACACGGCTTACCCATGATTGGCATCTCTCTAAGAATATATAGCTGGTCCTTTTCTAAGCTTTGTACTTCAAAAACTCAAAATGAAAAGTAGTTCACCACTTCTATGATGGTGGAGCTCTTATACGCTTAGGTACGTGATGTGATTTTAAATTTCCTACGACTACACATAAAAGGGCCTATTTCCCATGCCGTGGAAGTGTTGCGGAAGGATTCTCCGGTAAATTGTGCTCCCCCTACAGGCGAGAAAAGAAAATATAATATTACCTAAATGAATATTTTTCCAACTTGCACTCCCGTGGGAGGCAATCCAATTTTAAATCACAAACCACATTTTTCGCTGTTTGAATGCACGTGCCTCGCTCTATGTATGCATGAGTGAATGTTTGTCCTTGTTAAGGATGTGTTCCCTAGACGGAAATAATTTGCTGCTTATTGCGCTGCAGAGATTCATTTGAATACTTCAAACCGATGGAGAAATTGGTTTCATACTCAGGTGCGTTAATGGATTTAATGCACACTCGGCCGAACCGAAGTATCTTAGAATGGATATTTAAAAGCCCGTTGGGATTGGTATGGGTGAAATGGTTAAATTACTGAGGATAGAGGTTACACATTACGAGTGAATCGCTGTTACCCCAGTTAATCGGTGACCTTGTCTACTCGCAACGTTGGAAGGGGAACAAGTTTTCTTTTTTTATGGCTGTCTTTGATGGCACTCTTGAGATGTGTACCCGTGATTTGTTTGTTTTCACGGTTATCAAGCGGAACTGTGACGACGATTTTCTTTATTTAGAATATGCTTGAATTGTTCTTATCACGTTTCTTTGAATTTATTTACTGTCCATTCCATGACTGTTTGTTAGGTACATATTTTCAACGTTGCTACGTTGTACCAAATAGCGATGGGGAGGACGATAATGTACTATTGTTAATTTATTTGCACTTCAAGGTATACGTAAAGTCATCGATTCTCAATTTAATACATAGTTGAAAAGCCATTAACTTTGAAATCGTACTATAGAGAGCAATATTTGTAAATGAACAAAAGGAAATAATTGCGTTTGTATAATATATCAATATTAAGTGACTACCTTACAATTTGTAATTAAATTCTGCTCACTTGACAATTGTATCATGATCAGTCTACAATATAATTGCTTCTTTTATGTACAACAAACTTATACAAATACAGAAGAAAAATTAAATTTATTATGTGCATGTACATTGAGTTTCTTTCGTTTTATTATCTCCGGTACTTAGTCCTGCGGCCTGCGCATTGTTCTAGGCTAGATGCACATATGCGAGTTTCGGTCAATCGTAATCCTAGTCGCATGCATAATCAAAAGTACTAATCAATTACAATTTTTGTGTAAATATTTGCTAGCTACTATTCTCAAGAAAGGAAAACCCATCACGCTTCATGAATATCCTAGCCCTTGTGTTTCTTTTGTACCTAAATTGCTAAATTCCTAGTCTTCTGCATATATTTCCAGAAAAAGAATTTGAAAGTGTGCGTTTATCGTTTATCCATAAGGCAAAGGAGTTTTGGAATTATGTCCTTATGGTTGTGATTGTCAAGTATATTTACTATTAGTTGGTGTCCATAGCTTCTTAATTGGTGGTTTTTGATACCTCGAGTCAAAAATTAAAAGAAAAATGCATCCGGTTATTTAAGATTTGTATTTTTACAGGATTCATAAGAAGCAAACTCAATCTTAGATAATTGCTGCTCTATCGCTCAAAAGAACTATTATTTCCCTTCCATTTATTCACACTAGTCTCGATTTTACAGGTCCTTAAACAATCTTAAGGATACGTTTGCGTTTCTGTGAGCTTTTCATTCATTTATATGGCACAAATGATCTAACTATAGATTGCATTTTGGCTGTTCTGAAAATATTTGTGTCTAGAAGGGGATTGCCGAAAGTTCTATATTCCGATAATGGGACCAACTTTGTAAGTGCCAGCAAAATCGTATCCAAGGTATTTAAAGAATTTTTAAATTCATTCTCCTCTGATATTGCCAACAAGTACAAACCCCAGGGGTTAGAGTGGAAGTTTATACCAGCTGGTGCTCCTGGTGCGGGAGTTAAAGCAAGTCCCATTTCAAAAAGGTAGCCGGTGATCACAAGTTTACCTTTGAAGAGTTTTCAACTCTTTCAGCTAACATTTAAGCTTGCCTGAACTCGGTCTATCTCCCATATATCGGAGAATTCCAACGATTTACCTCCTTTGACTCCAGGTCACTTCCTACTCGGATGGCCGCTTCTAAGTTTTCCAGGACCTGATCTGAGTGAGAAGTCTTTGCGTTACATTCAATGGTGGGAGAGGGATTAACAAGAATATCTCAAAGAATTACATAAACGATACAAATGGAAGCATTTTCAAAGAAACATTTAGATTAATGACTGGTAGTTGTGCGAGATGAAAAACTTCCCCCAAGCGAATGACGTTTAGAGGTCGCGTTGTCAAAGTATATTCGGGTCCAGATGGTAGAATACGGGTGGCTAATATTAGAATGCAATCGAGTGTGTTAACACGACCCATAGTAAAGCTTTGCGATTTAGCTACTTCTTAAAAAAAATTACTCTTGCGTATACGTAACCTTTTTCTTATAATTTTGAGTATTGAATATTTGAACTGATTTAGATTGAATTTCACGCATTTGTTAACTTTTATTCCTTAATATACATATATACAGTGTTATACGATTTGTAAAATTGTTTTGTTTGACCTAATTTCCTTTCCCAAGCGGAGTGAGTTGAGCCCCTCCTGAAGCAAGTGGATCCCCCATGGTTATCATATATACAACGAAATGCAATCTAGATGCCTTTAAATTGGTAAATTGGTAATAGGGAGGGATATTGTAGGTATTTTTTCCTAACGATTTTGACCATGGAATTGTGTTTGCTTCCGATTGGAAATTAAACCCATTGCAAAGTTTCATCAATCTCTTTCGTAACACTGACAGAAAGATACCAATCTATATTCGAGATACTCAAAAAGTCTTTGATTTTTCTCGCGAATGTCAGAAAAGGATCTATATGTTTGTATATCCTTTCAATTCATGCTTGTATATATCGATTTGCTGTCAAATTTATAAAAAAAAAACTATCGATTGATATATAAGTAAACTACAAACAAAAATTAATATGTAAACAACAAATGTTTGTATACCTATACACTTACATAGGGAAGCTGGTAGATGAGTAAATGATACCTGGTATTGTTATTGACCCGAAATGGTTAATTACCTATAGGTATAGATATAATCTTCAACAAAACCAGTCCGATTGTGCTGTCTTGTGGTTGTGAGCATCGGCCAATTAACTATTGGCCCTTTACCGGAAATATTTCATTGGAGCGTATTATATTGATTAATCGCTTTTGTGTACTCGTCAATGTGCATATAGATTACACATTACACGATTGATGTCATGTAGTGTGCGATATGAAGTGGGCCGAAAATTATACATGAATAATACATTTATGTAATATGTAATGTGAGGAATGCATTTATGCATTTATTTGCAGAACTCATACTTTACACAATAAATAAATAAATAGTTGGTTCAACAGGTCGATATAAGCACCCTATGGACAATCACTAAATAAAATAAATCAGCAAATATGATAGTGTGGTTGCGTGAAATTGTCATCATTGACATTATATATCTACTGGCCACTTGTATTGCTATTGCCAGGATCTATCAATGTATTATGTTCAATACCTCTGAGGATAAATTGACACCGGTTCCACAGTTTACGTGTCTTCCATCTGTGCAGATTGTAATCGATTTGCCTTTCGCTGGAGCATTTGTGTGCCATTTTTCCAAGCACCGCAGGGAGCAGGAGGATAGTCTATTTAGTGAGCAGGTAGGGAGGCATATAGACAGAAGTGACAAATTCCGTTATATTTATTTCCTTTATAGCAGCTGTTAATTTGGCTGATCTTCAAGGCGCTTTTATAGCAACCGATTTTAGGTCAAGGATATAAGAGTTAGGATATAAGAGTTGGTTAGAGTTTTTTCTCACTGGTTGTCCAAATATATACAGCTTTATATTGGTGTCATCGATTTGACAGTAGTTAACTTGTCTGTGGATTGCCACCCGACTGCAAATAGTAGTAGCTAGTATGGGTCACACGAGCGCTATATACATCACAGTCTCTCCCTAAGGGGATTCGGACATATATTTGACCTTGACGCCAATATATAATGGGTATATTGGCCACATTCTTGAAAAAACTATATATTTCATAGGTAGGTCATAGCTCTTCTACGAAATTCAAGCCGAACTAAAATAAACCACCCATTTTGCGTACGTCAACAAGCCAAATTCCCAGATATGGATAGATGTCAATCCACACGGGGTACATTATGTCTATGTTGCAATTGCAATGCATCAGCAGAAAGCCACTGTTTAGTATAGACATCGGTCAGTAGTTCTTCGAAACAAAACTGGGATTGCCGTCAACATCAGTGCAGAGCGATGAGCTTCTTTTGGAAAATTTCATACTCTTACAAAATAACGCGCCAGTCCAGAATGCAAGGTCCGTAAAAATTGGTTTTTACTAAGCAATATCGAGGTAATGATGTGGCTGGCTAGAATTCCAGACTTGAACCCACAGAAAAATTGTCAGGATTCTTGGATGTAATGTTTACTTACTACATGGAAACTATCCGAAAGTCTTGGTCGCCAATCGGTGACCTTACCATGTGCTTGAAAATAAAGGAGACCCACTTGTTACCTACTAAAAACAAAAAATAATCGAAAAAATGCCTGTCATGTAAAAAAATGAGAAACCTTCATGATTGTGTTCATAATCGAATTTCTTTTAATTTTTCATTGTTTTTAAGATTAATTGCTTCTTAAATTTTTATTTTTGAAAAAAACGTTGACTTTTATTTTATACTAGTGTAGTTTTGTAAATGTTTAATAAATATTTTTATTTTCGCCAAAATGAATACCTATCTTAAATCAAGTTACGTATATTAAGAGGTTGACTATAATTCATTTTTTTTTTGTTTTTGTTATTTCAGGAAATCGGAAGATATATTCAACGTGAAGAGTCGCCTCTTATTTATGAAAATGGCAAAATAGTGAGTACACATACCTATACACATCTAAAATTTCCAATATTTCATTTTTAAAATAAATATACACAGCGGTCCCGAAACAAGCAAACCCCTGATGAAAGCAGTCAAGAAACACCCAAAACAGTTGCTCCAGAAAATACCCACCGAGTTACTACTTCATATACGAAAAAGGACCGAAGAGCACCCTTACGACCCGATAACATTTTAGTACCACAGCAAGATAATAATCTTTCTATACAAATCACCTCAGACACAAACCAAGACTACCATACAATTCGAAAACAAAAACCACCGAAAGATAATAAACCGCTTGCTAATCTCTATCACGAACATTCGAATAAAAATGAAAAACTTGCAGCAGCAGCAGCCTTAACCGCTGACAACGAACTAAAAACAGTTCATCCGAAACCGCTGCAAACACCCGTCTACCTAGAGGAACTCAAGCAAAAACAAAATGATCTTTTACCGAGAAACACGAAATCCGAACCAAATAAGGTGGTAATTTTTGTCGGCGGAAAACAATCACCAACTTCAGAGTCCTTCAAAGGATTGAAATCTAGTGGTTTTGCGGTACAACTAGCGGGTAAAGCACCACCTGAAGCTCAAGTTGAAGTTCACACATATCCTTTGGAGCCATATGTCGAAGCACCGACATTGCCACTGCAGCCACAAGCAGCAGCACCTGCAACAGAAGCTGAGTTAGCTGGAGCGGTGTCTTCTGTGGGGGATGGTAGCGGTGGAACTAGTGGTGGTGTTGACGCGAACAGAATACAAATAACAATGCACCATCAAAAGAACAACAAAACACAAACCAAAATAAACACTCGACAGGATAATGAGGTTTTTATTCTCACTGTAACACAAACACACTCACACTCACCTGCACTCACTTACAGGCGCACTAACCACATATTGCACTTATTTGCCACTTCTAGCTGGCGATGTAGAGTACCTACAACTACACTGCTTAGCATGTCTTTAGTGGTGAAAAGTTTAGTTTCCCTTAGACTTTTTTTTTAGTTTTTCAACCCTCCTTATGTAGTTCTAGTTCCATTTCTCTAAGGGAAGTCTTTGTACGCAAGAGTTGATAAATTCTCTAACTTTTTCCCGTCTTTTATCAATTTCAGTTGCAGCAGCAGCCTTACCATGTTGAGGAGAAGAAACCAGCAACCAGTTTGGGACGAGATTCCGGTGTACAAATCGAGGTAAGTTCATGTTGGGGGTACCTACACGTAATCCTGGTAGGTATTAGGTTTTTGTTTGTGCGCACAACAAAATGAGGATTTGAGAGAATTTTGATGGATAAAGGGTTGTTCTTATGATTTGTATGCACAAAGTTGGAATTAAGTCTGTAAACACTGTACCAATTTGTCCGAAGATTATGTCGGTCAAAACTTTATTAAATTTGTATTCAAATTATTAGTATGCATATATGTTGATGAGACATATTGTGTAGACTGTACAGGTGAAGATATAATCAGATTGCCACTCGAGTGTGCATAGGTATATAATTCTGGAATCTGATAGGTGCAATTGTATCACAGGTTGTGTTGACAATCTGGATGTTTGCTATGTAGAAATTTGTTACACTTTAGACACATGCCAACAAATTACGAATGCAAGTTTTTTTACTCAGAAGTGTTCAAGGGTGTACTGTGTTCAATACTGCAGTCTGGACTGGAGTGAATTAAAGTGAATTAAATTGTTGCTGCATACACATGCAATTCAAATAGTTTCCCATATGAGTTCGCGCGCGCGAATTGTTACCATTGTCTTAAAAATTAATATTAATTCTAGATTTTTGCTATTCGAGATTTTGGTTTCGAAATGTTTTCATTCTAAATTATTGTTTTATTTTAGCAATGAATGGAAGTGCAAAAATGGAACTGAAGCATATATTTAAAATAAAATCGGACTAAGGACAGATCCTTGGAGAACGTCTCGATTTATGAACTTTGAGATACTTTACTTATATCGGATGGTTTGAATTCTATTTTTTAGATAAGCAGCGAACCAATATTATAATAAAACCGCGCAATTGTTTTTTTTCCCTTTTTGTGGTGAATTTTTAAAAAGGGCTAAACATACGGGTTTAAATATAAACGGCAATATTTTTTATTTCCTTTTTTTGGGACTTTGCGCCCGATGGCGCTATGACACATTAACAGTAAGCGTCCGAGGGTCTTATGACACAAAAATATGTGTCATAGCGCCTCAGCGGACGTTATTACGCCGGGCGTTATGACATGCACCCAATTTCAGCATTTCAGTTTGTGTCAGTGTGTTTTGTACGAGCAGCATGGTATTTAGAGTTTTGTATGTCATAAAGTAGTTAACATGCCCAGCAAACATTTTTCTTCAGTAAAAGTGAAGAATCACTTTACATTCAGTAAAAATGAAGAACATGCCTTCATTTAACATTCATTTATATGAACCAAATCTGGTTTCAGATTAAAACGAATATTGGCATTCGATTTTCATTCACATAAGTGAACAAAAATGATTATGAGCAAGCTATCTCAAAAAAAAAAATATCTCGCACTATATCCTCAGAATTCAAATTTAAAACGACATTCAAATTTCCTTCACTTAAATGAATAAAAGTGACCATGCACAAGATCGTAAAGAAAAAGATCGAGTGTTATTTTTGTGCAAGACAAAACTTGTTTTTGGGCAAATGGATAGTGTTAACGGGACCTGGAAATGAAACATTATAGAAATTAGATGCGTCAGTTCGATTTAGTGCTTGCAACGAACGGTGGTCCCCGCTCTCGAAAATAAAAGGATTGAAAAGGATAAAAAATATAGAAACACCAGCAATAAAAAAATCTGTGAGCAAAAGCAGTACTCAGACCAAAAAATCTGCACGGGCTCTAACAACCGTAGTTGCCCTATGAAGTAAGTTAAGAAACAAAAATTATAAGCTCATATTAACTAAATTTTTTTTTTTTAAGATGCATTTCACGCCACCTACAACCTTCCGGAGGATTTTTTCGCACAAGCAGCGATGAGGCACCTTTAATACGCCCACGAGCGGCTCAAGCCAAAAAAAACATAAAATATTTATAAACAAAGAAGCTATAATGTGTTGCAAGTACGGTAATAAATATTTAATTTGAGACTATAAATGATTTTTCTTAATGTTTTGAAGCTATGTAATTCCGATATGCGAAACTGAGATCTTACTGGTATTATTATGTTTTGAATGTTTCTCCAATCATTTATGAATCTTTATGATGATTTAAAAATGATTCACTCAATATTCACTTAAGTGAAGATGTATCGTGACATTTTGCATGAAACTTTTCTATAAGTAAACATGCTTACATTCATTTTAGTGAATGTTTCTCCAATCATTTATGAATCATTTAAAAGATTCATAAATGAAGGCCCATTTCTCAGGAAAAAGGATTCAAATTGAATCATAAATGAATTCATATCTGAATGTTTTCTTCATTTAACTGAATCATTTATGATTCATTTCTGAAGAAAAATGTTTGCTGGGATGCAATATCCATTCGTAATGTGGTTGTGGAGGATTCTGTCGTGATAGAACATTTGCATTGGCTGGTCGTTTTATGATCGTGTTGATCCCTTATCACCCAGCAAACATTTTTCTTCAGAAATGAATCATAAATGATTCAGTTAAATGAAGAAAACATTCAGATATGAATTCATTTATGATTCAATTTGAATCCTTTTTCCTGAGAAATGGGCCTTCATTTATGAATCTTTTAAATGATTCATAAATGATTGGAGAAACATTCACTAAAATGAATGTAAGCATGTTTACTTATAGAAAAGTTTCATGCAAAATGTCACGATACATCTTCACGTAAGTGAATATTGAGTGAATCATTTTTTAATCATCATAAAGATTCATAAATGATTAGTGATAGTGAATGTTTCTCCAATCATTTATGAATCATTTAAAAGATTCATAAATGAAGTCATTTTCTGAGATCTCTGAAACAAAATTTAATTATGTCTTAAACTCAATTAGTTAAAAAACATAATAATACCAGTAAGATCTCAGTTTCGCATATCGGAATTACATAGCTTCAAAACATTAAGAAAAATCATTTATAGTCTCAAATTAAATATTTATTACCGTACTTGCAACACATTATAGCTTCTTTGTTTATAAATATTTTATGTTTTTTTTGGCTTGAGCCGCTCGTGGGCGTATTAAAGGTGCCTCATCGCTGCTTGTGCGAAAAAATCCTCCGGAAGGTTGTAGGTGGCGTGAAATGCATCTTAAAAAAAAAAAATTTAGTTAATATGAGCTTATAATTTTTGTTTCTTAACTTACTTCATAGGGCAACTACGGTTGTTAGAGCCCGTGCAGATTTTTTGGTCTGAGTACTGCTTTTGCTCACAGATTTTTTTATTGCTGGTGTTTCTATATTTTTTATCCTTTTCAATCCTTTTATTTTCGAGAGCGGGGACCACCGTTCGTTGCAAGCACTAAATCGAACTGACGCATCTAATTTCTATAATGTTTCATTTCCAGGTCCCGTTAACACTATCCATTTGCCCAAAAACAAGTTTTGTCTTGCACAAAAATAACACTCGATCTTTTTCTTTACTATCTTGTGCATGGTCACTTTTATTCATTTAAGTGAAGGAAATTTGAATGTCGTTTTAAATTTGAATTCTGGGATGTAGTGCGAGATATATTTTTTTTTTTTGAGATAGCTTGCTCATAATCATTTTTGTTCACTTATGTGAATGAAAATCGAATGCCAATATTCGTTTTAATCTGAAACCAGATTTGGTTCATATAAATGAATGTTAAATGAAGGCATGTTCTTCATTTTTACTGAATGTAAAGTGATTCTTCACTTTTACTGAAGAAAAATGTTTGCTGGGATAAATCGTGTTCGTGTACTAGAAAACCACACACACATTTGAAATCCTCATAAAATATGTGCGCGACACTTCGCTACATATACGAAAAATTAAATGTGTTCCAGATGTGTACACTATCTGGGGACGTCAGAGCCATAAGTTCCCGGGACATAAGTATCAAAATAGAAATTTGGGACCTATGTCTCATTTAAGTGGAACATAAGTCCCCACACTTTTTTTTCGAAAATGGGACATAACTCCCAAATTTTCCGAGAGATAATATAAGCAAAGCATTGTGGATTTCACAATGGACATAATAATAAATTTTTAATAGCTATTGCTTTTTGGTGGACACAATTCCAAATTTTAAATATGGACTTATGTCCCACCGAAGCGGGATAGTAGGGGTTTTACGTAGTATTAATCCCGTCAAACGGTGGTAAGTGATTTGTAGGTCTAAGTAGTTAACACCCGCGCATAGATTATTATCCATTTTCAAAAATCGACCAAGACAAGTTAGTGTTAGTAATCGGTCTTGTTGGTTCATTAATAAACGAGTTTAAAATGTGCTCGCCATTAACGATCCATAAGGATCCAGGCCTTCCAAGAATAAAGCCAGTACCAACTCCATCTTGTGCTTTTGACCACTCGGTGAATATTCAGAGTGATCGGTTTTATTTGTATTGAACATCGCATTGTGTCCACTCCGATCTGTTCCGCAGAAAGTGTTTCAAACCTTTATTGAAATTAATTTCGGCATACAGCCGATCTTTGATATTGGGAACACCTTAGACTGAAGCTTGAAATTTGATATTTCCTTGTGAAAAGGACAAGCTCATTCTTGGCCGGGATAACACGTAAGACCACGTCAGTCCATTTGGAAAATTTGTCTAATGAAAAAATGGGACCATAGCTTAAGTCTGAATGAACTTAGCTATTTTGTCATACAAAAATGTGTAAGGATAATGTCTAAAACATGTAAAGTGGTTTCACTTTTGTGTAGCATTTTCGATTCACAGGAAAATCATTTTATACTCCTCTCATATTTGATGAGCAATGAGATTTGAATGCAATATATTCCTTCTTCAAACAGGATACATTTGAATCAAAGGACAGTACAATCGAAGCTCCCAGTCGTGTTGAAGGTGGTGTACTAAGGGCCAGATCCAAATTGTCAGACAAGAAGAGCATCGACATTGAAGTTTTTGGAAAGGATGAATCGTAAGTAATAGTGCAAAATACCTCCACCCTACAACATTGCTCAATTTTCTTGACAGCACCCGCAAACTTATTCGAACTGCCATCGAGAAAAACGATTTCCTCAACAATTACATGGATAAAGACAGAAAGGAAATGGTGATTGATGCCATGGAGGTAGCCAACTATGCAGAAGGCAGCTACATTATTCGCGAAAATGAAGAGGGTTCCGAGATCTACGTTTCCGAAGAAGGATACTACGATGTTATCAAAGCAGGAAACATCATTGGTACCATTGGCCCTGGAACGGTTTTCGGCGAATTAGCTATACTCTATAGTGCCAAACGATTTGCTTCCATCAAGGGTAAGATTTTTTCCCCCAGGGCGCTAAATGCAACTGACGTAAATGTTAATTACTTTAGCTGCCACCAAGGCAAAGGTATGGAAAATTGATCGGGTGAAATTCCGAAACATAATGCTCGTCTCAGGATATAAGCAGAAAGAGGAATATCTACAATTCCTTAAGTCCTCACCGATACTCAAAGATCTGTCAAATGAAGTTCTTGTAAAACTAGTTGATCTCCTAAAGTTGGTACGTTCACTTATTTCTTTAAATAATTTTTCTATTTTCACCTCTCTGTGTACCTAGTAGAGGTTTTATCCCGGAAATACTTGCATAGTGCGCGAAGGAGAGGTGGGCAATGAGTTTTTTATAATTCGTGGTGGTACTGTGACAATAAAAAAGGTCCAAGCGGATGGCAGCGAGGCAATTGTGGCGCACAGAAAACGGGGCGATTATTTTGGTGAGCACGCTATTCTGAATGCTGATGTCCGTCAAGCTACTGTTTATGCGGACCCACCTGTTACCGAGTGTCTGAAATTAGATCGAGAGTGGGTTTGCGTTAGCACATTGATGAACTAATGTTCTGACACATAATTTTCTATTACAGAACTGTTATAAATTATCTTGGAACTATACCACAGCTCCGAGAGAAGCCTGAAGATAAACCCGCAGAGCGGGTTTCGGCTGCCAGACATTCCGAATTCAATAAAGAGTATGCTGATATAGAGTTGGGGGATTTGAAAAAAGTGGCCACATTGGGAGCGGGCGCATTTGGCCGTGTAGACTTGGTAACACATACTCCGACATCTAGGACGTTTGCGTTAAAAATTCTCCGTAAAATCGATGTTATTAAGCAGGACCAAGTTGAGCACGTATATAGCGAAAAGCAAGTTATGATGATGTGCCGTGGGAGCCCGTTTATTATACAGTGAGTATTTCGTGTGTGTTGCTTAATTGCTTTTTAGTTTTTTTTTCAAATACTACTATATGTAGGCACCTCTGCTATGCGATTATACTCCCATCCATTTATACCCATACATCTCTCAACAACAGCTTTGAACTACTTTTGCTTAAGGCCAATTAATTTTTTGGGTGGTTGAGTAAGTGGTTGGAGGATGCAGTGTAAATCGAAATTGTCTTGATATCATAAATTGCTAAAATACTCGTCTATTATTCGTTTTTTTAGGTTGAATCAACTGTTCGAGTTTCGAGATAATGCGAGTATCGTAATATTATTGACAGATACTTATTATCGAGGAGCTTGGTGAGGTGGTACGTGATAGTCACCTTCCAATACTACACCTGTATTGTTTATTTCGCCATGAACACGATAATAAATGAAAAAAATAAGTATGATCTTATTTCAATACTAAATAAATTTAATAATTAAGGAATTATCCACAAAAAATGGGCAAAAATAATTAATCTGGCCATAACGAGGAAGACACTTAATGCAGTTCAAAAACTGTCATTTTACTATAGGGTCCATGAGAACTTGTCAAACTACCAAAATGGACGTGTTACTGGAACTGACTGCTTTGCACCTTGTGGTTGATAAATGTGGGTGCTAGTAAACGATTCTAGCAATGGCCAATTGATAAAGCTGCCGTCACAACATGCAAGAAAAGTGCTCGCAGCAAACGTTCCGAGAATTCGAATTTTAAAATGTCCTTGCAAGAGAGTAGTTACCCCATGCAAGCAAAGTGCTTGCTACAACAAGCGACTTTTTCCGTACATGCAAGCAAACTTGCTGCAAACACTTTTCGTGTCGTCACAACACGCAAGCGTTGCAAGTGATTGCTGCAAGTAATTTACGACTGTGAGTTCAGTTTCATCTCATGTTTCATCGAAAATTTACGCAAAATGGATCATATATGTAGTATTTGAAGAATAAGCTGAATATTTGGAAGAGAAGCACTTAAATCTAGTTGAGATAGCAACACGGATGTTGCAGTTGCAGCATGTGAGGCAACGAAATGCAGCTCATCTAAGATCAATTTGGGCGCGACCGTTTTGGGAACGTGGTGCTGAAAATCCGTACTATGTTACACTATTTGAAACAAATGATAAACACAATCTCTATATCTTTATATACAGGATGTCCGCCGGGAAGGTATACTAATACTACTCTATTTTGCCGCCATTTTGGTAAACATTAGTCTTGACAGTTCATATTTGGCAGTCGTGATATAAACACGTGGCAAATTTATAATGGAAAAATATTCGATAAACCAACGTGTTTTAATCGTTAAAACATTTTATCAAAATCAATCATCGATTACTGTGACGATGAGAAAGTTATGTGTGATTTCGAAGAAAGAGGGTCTGTAGGTGATAGGCCCAAGCATGGACCACAACGTACTGCAAGATCGGCTGAAAACATTACTGCTGCTCAAGGAAGTGTTCAAAACAATCCAATCAACCTCAATACGACGCCGTGCTCAGGAGCTTGGTCTTCAAAGAACAACTTTGGCGACAATTTTGCACAAGGATTTGCATTTGTTTCCATTTTAGATTCAGTTGACACAAGAACTTCCACAAGACCATTTACGCCGCCGTACATATGCCAATAGGATGTTACAGCTAGCCCATGACAACCCTAATTTTCATGAAAAAATCATAATATGTGACGATAGGCACATTTTCATTTGAATGGATAAGTGAATAAACAGAATAGTAAGTTCTGGGCAATGGAAAAACCCTCAAATTATTCATCAGTCACCTTTGTATCCATTAAGTTACAGTCTGGTGTGCAATTTGGTCAGGAGGAATCATTGGACCTTACCTTGTGTGAGAATGTAATGAAAAATGTGCTCAAAATGGCTCGCATTTGTGAGACTAACAGAGGCGGACATTTACCTGATATTGTATTCCATACATAATTGCCGACATTAAATAAAACATTTATCAATATAAGATCCATTCTCTTTGATTTAATCAAAAATTATAAACAAACAAAGTAGTATACCTTCCCGGCGGACACCCCGTACATATATAGTTCTTCTGTACGTGTGTTGTAATTGAACTCCTCCTAAACGGCTGGACCGGTTTTGGTGACATTTTTGTGTGTGTTTGAGAATGGTTTAGATTCACATTTGGTAAAAATTGGGCAAAAGGTCGTGGCACCTTTCATACAACAAAAAAAAACCTAAAGTCTTATATATAGAAAACTACCGAACTGATTGAACTCAAATCTTAAGAAAATATTAAGTTATTGGCCCAAAAGGTGTGTCTATGAAAATTTGGTCAACATTTTACAAAGGGACGTGGCACCACCCTTAAAACAAAGTTATTTAAAACACTATATCTGAACATTGCATGATTGAAGTATTTTACAAAACCTGGCAGGATCGGACTAAAGGGCGTGACGGCTCTCATAACAAAAAAAAATACATTTCAAACGCTATTCTTGTAAATAAATAAAAATGTTATGTTGGTTTGTGTATGATTCAAAAACTCGAAAAGTTTGGCACCGATTGAACTCACATTTTCAGACAATCTTTGATATTGGCTCGAGATAGTTATTATATTATGATGGTTTGGTCAAAATTGGAGAAAGAGGTGTGGCGCCGCCTATACAAAAAAAAAAGACTTAAGGTCGTCACACCGTGCAAGTTTTGCTTGCATCAATCATTTTACTTGCTGCGAGCATTTTTATTGCATGTTGTGACAGTACCTACCTTAAGGAAAGTCCACCACATCAAATCAATTCCACTGCACATAAAACAATGACTGCTGGCATTTCATTTCAGAAGATTTAATTATTAAACGAACTTTGTTGTTTATTATCCGCAGTAAGAAGATTTGCAATAAATATACAATCCACAAAGTTAGCAACTCACAAGAAAGTGCTAAACAGATAAGTCTAAGAACTGATGAATGAACTGCAGTTGTGGATTATTCTTACCTAGATATTCTAAATCTTACCAAAAATTCTGAAACAATGGGCAAAAGCGCCACCACCCTTAGGCTGGGATTTATGCCACAGGTAGATACGTCTAAATAAACCTAGATAAGAACCATGCCAATCGTGGTATAGCTATGATGTTATATTGTAGCCAAGCTGCTACCATGGCATTCGATTCCTACATCATTAGGTCGTAACTATTGTGTGTGAATGTCTGCAAGAACTTTATGAACAAGGTGACCATGACCATCTCTTGTGACCTGAGGCCATGAGGGGATACGGGATAGGCAGGGTAATAAAATGACCTACTCCTAAACAAGAAAGATAGTATCATTATCTTGTACAGGATCTGAACCATTCTGTGCAATAGGAAATCATCTCTCGAAGAAAAATTTATCGAAACTGGAGCAAGAACACAGGGTTTGAACATTAAACAATACCTACTATCGATATCAAGCGCTCCAACGATCTAATAGAACTAAATTGATCCTATCTAAGCATATTAGTATAGGTGTCACCACGGGACTCTGCATTATTGGGAGGCATCTTCAGGTTGGTTGTGGTTTGTGGGTGCAGTGGTTTAGAGGTTAGTGTGCTGGAGTACTGTACGAGGGGTCCCATCAGGTTCAATCCATGGAAGAAAACAAATTACATCTTAAGGGTAGGTATATACAAACCAAACCATCCCGATGGTTTGCCGAAACTTGTCTTTTGATGTGCTGGAGAGCTCATCTTGGTCGTTGAAGAAGTGACTCCGTAGGAATTTATACATGGCGTGTTGGAGACCTGGGCAGTGCGAGGGTCGAAAAGGATCTTCCATACTTTCGTATGATACTCTCGGTTCTGGTTTCATTGGCTATAAAATAGTTTAGCACTAAATAATTTTTTTCGAAGATGTCAAAGTCTTTGCCAAGGTGCTGGAACCGTGTTGCAGAGCTGTAATCGAGTCACGATTACGAGATGAGCAGTGCGGTTTTCGTCCCGGCAGAAGCACAACCGAACCGACCAGTTATTCAGAATCGATCTGGTGGTTTTCTCAGAATTGTACTGGAGAAGGCTTGGGAGTATGCTACACCTGTTTACATGCTTCGTAGATTTGGAGAAAGCATACGACCGAATCCCTCGAGGTAAACTCTGGAGTGTATTACAGGAGTATCGAGTATGAAATTGACGGAATAAATGGCGTTAAATTAATACCTTTCACCGTGGGCTTTGGACTTCGCCAGGGGTACGTCTTGTCTCCTCTCCTTTTCGTTACTTATACGGACTGGATGTTACAGCGCAGTCTTGGCGAAGAACGTTTCGAATTGGGAGATCTGAGGATAAGTCATTTGCTCTTCGCTGATGACTTGGTTATCTATGGATCCTATCAGACTGAATTCCAGCGCGCACTCGATCGGTTTGTAGCCGTTTGTGTTGAAGCTGGGATGAAGGTAAACGTGAACAAATCTGAAGTGATGGTCGTCTCCAGAACGCCTGTGCAGTGCACTCTGCATGTTAGTGGAGTGCCATTGAAACAGGTGAAGAAGTTTAAGTATCTCTGAGACTTATTCACGAGTGATGGAAGGAGCAATGCCGAATTTTCCTGTAGGATTGGTCAAGATGGGTAAATTTTGAGACAGCTTGGTCACTCTGTTATTAGGAGGACCTAGCTTGGTGTCAAAGCTAAGTTGTCAGTCTTTAATTCGGTGTTTGTTACAACTATTACCCATGGTCATAAGGTTTGAGTAATGACCGAAAGAATAAGATCGTGGATACAAGCTGCCGAAATGAGATGTCTCCGTTGTATTGCTGGTGTGACCCGTAGAGATCGCATTATAAATACCAGAATACGTGAGGAACTCAATGTCGAGCAGCTACTTATCCGGACGGAGCGGTCCATGCTTCGGTGGTTTGATCATGTTAAACGCATGTCCCCGACCAGGATTCCACGACATGGAATCCGTACCATTAGGCAGGCGTCCTCTAGGTAGACCTAGAGAAAATCCTAATTAAATTGCAATTGCTCAAAAGATAGCCATCTCGTCAAAAACTATACTTTTCTATGGTAATTTAAAGTGAAAATGAAGGTAGCATACTGTTCTGTGGGACTCAAGCACTATAGGGTTTTACAACTATGTATATTGTATAGGATGTATGACTCGGATCAAATATGCGTATATTGACACCTTAATCACGATTTACTTGAAAATAGTGCGAATTAATTGCGGTTCATATCTGTCACTTGGGAGCGCCACCTAAGGCGTCAACCCACCGGGTTGGAATCGAAGACTCTTTGGGTAGGGGCGTTGGTGTCCATTCGGTCTACATGCCCTAGTCATCTTAGTGGAGGGATACGTACCTACTTTTCTGATCAAGTAGATGTTGCTGTACAGCTCGTAGAGTTTGCTGTTATATCTTCTTCTCCAAAGCCCGTCAACGCAATCCGGAGATTCCTTAGTATGTTTTTACAAAGCCTTACAAGGCCAATGAAACGGTGGTTGGCAAGCGTAACGCTATAGGTTAGGTAGTGCCTTACTATATGAAAATCTCATTCAATTCTCAACAATCAATTCTTAAAATCGTATATAAGACTCCGTTCTTAAGTTGGTTCATTGATTTGTGTTTATTGTGGCGTTCACATAACTATTTTGAAGGGTATCTTTAATAGATAGTTATCAAAAGGTTTTCGTTTGCAATCATGTTCGATATAATTCACTATCTCTAGAAACCAACTCAAGCGCTTGGCAAAGCTTAGTGCTGTGGCATTGTTCGCCTGGTAAATGAAAATGGAAGGTTACGTATTTAAATCTAGGACAATACCAAAAGAACTAAAAATAAATAGTTGGACGAACAGGAATTGTATTAGACAAGAGTGTTCTTTCGTAAAATGCGAGAAATGAGGATAAATTTTGTTGCTGAAATTTTCTGCTTAAACCTGAAATACAGCAATACGAACAGAACAAAAAAAGAATCATAAAAATCGGCCCAGCGGTTATCGAGATTGACGTCATCGAGTTTCACCACATAGAAGATGTTTTTTGTATAGAAGGTATATTTTTTGTATGTGAGGTCCACGCCCCTTTGTTCAATTTTGACGAATCACAGGAGCACTCCAGGGCCAATACCTAAGACTATCTGTGAGTTTGGGCTCAATCGATTCGTTGGTTTTCGAGATATACGATTATAGGCGTAGTAAATAACGTCACTTGCTTTTAGTATACATTACATATAATAAGATAATTTAATATTACACATATTAAACACGTTCGTTTCAAGCTGGATGGCAAGTCCAATTTTTTGTTTGTCATAAAATGCAGCTTTATCAAAAAAAAATCGTTCTACCCAGTCGTGCACTTTATTTTGTTCATTATAGCTGCTGTAGGTAAACAAAAAAAAATGTATCTACATATCTAAACAATTTACACATTTTACCATCGACCCAAGGGCCAAGACTTCTTGCATTTTCACCCAAACAACCAGCGATAACGTGATAACGATGAAAAGTAGACAGCGAACCACAACTAACTTTATACAGGAAAGACGATGGGCACTTTAGTTTTGTACTCTTTGTTTGGACTACAGATAATGCTCCGATTTAAACTTTTTCCCTTTTGTTAAGATTACGTCAAAACCCCTTTCTCTAAGCACTCTACCAACTTAGTTGAAAACAAAACAAGTAAAAGTGTTATCATCGGCCTGGCCGATACTTTGATACCCTCCACTGCATAAAAGTCATGCAAAATGTTTGCCATGCGAGTTAGTATGTGTCTAATATTAGTTTTGTATGGTTGGTAGGTAGCAGAACTACTTTACCGACATAGACAATTTTCAATACGAACCTGACGACGGTTAAAAAAAGCCCTCTCACAAAATTTCATTCACCTAAGTCGATTCGTTTGGACGCTATCGTGCTTTCAACAGACAGAGATATGGGTCAAATATTGGCTTTGTATGGGAGGTAACAGAACTACTTGACCGACATGGACCATTTTTAATACAAACTTGATAGCCTTACATATAAGACCTCTCATAAAATTTCAGTGGCCTAAGTCGATTCGTTCGGACGCTATCGTGATTTTAACAGACAGAGGGTCTAATAGTGGTTTTGTATGGGAGGTACCAGAACTACTTGACCGACATAGTCCATTTTCAATATCAACCTGGCGACGATAAAAAACAGTCGTCTCACAAAATTTCATTCGCCTAGGTCAATTCGTTTGGACGCTATCGTGCTTTCAACAGACAGACGGACATGGCTAAATCGATTCAGAATGTGATCCTGATTCAGAATATATACACTTTATAGGGACTCCGGTGAATACTTCTTGGCGTTACAAACGTAATGGCAAAGTGAGTATACCTTCCTGTGGAGGGTATAAAAATAAAACGCACTTTCCGACCGACGCACGCCATGTTCAGTTCCAGCCTTTTAATACTGTTTGCTGAAACATTGAACTGGCTATGCCATACTCCTCGCCATTATGATGCCTAGTGCTGCATGAGTGTCCTTATAACTAGTATAGCCTTACAATTTGTTTTGCAGTAGATTTTATTCTACTGGTTAACTCTTCTAACAATAAATACATTTTATGGTAAACTTAATGTCCGTGTGGATTCAAGGGCCATTCTGGTTAGAGCAATTCAAGTAACCCTCAAATAAAGCAATACATAAAATTTCACGTGCGTTAGTATTGAATAACGCTACATAAGAAAATATATTGAATTATCGAACGAGCAATTGTAAACAGCTCTTGCGGAGATGTTGTCGAATTTCGTTTTTTAGGCTAGTTTGGGATTCACAGTATTATAGACTTTCAACGAAACCATTATCATTACATGGATAATGAAATAAGAGAAAATAAGACTAAAGACTTAAATGCGCCAGTTCTACGAAACAAATTAAATTAAATTGAAGCAATATCCTCGCAAATGTTGTGACCTTTCATATTGTCATTATCCTCTTGTTATACGAAGCGTGCTTTCAAATTAATTACGTTCCCTTATTGCGTCCGTGAACACCGAAGAGAAAACAATGCGACGAGTATTGTATCTCGACAACCGAGACGGAATAACGACAAAAGGAAATAGGAAGTACTACTACATAAAACAATTTTATTTTTCCATTTTCTCCATAGATTGTACAAAACATTCCGCAACGATAAATTCGTATACTTCCTTATGGAGCCTTGCCTTGGAGGTGATGTCTGGACAATAATGTCCAAGCGGAAGTATTTTGATGAAAAGACTGCCCGTTTCATAGCTGCATGTGTGGTAGAAGCGTTCGAATTCCTGCACAGTAGGAACATCATATATCGTGATTTGAAACCCGAAAATCTTATGCTCAATAACGACGGATACTGTAAGCTGGTGAGTAATCAAATTAACCTCCATTGGTAGCAGCAAACAATATTTTTCGATAAATATTTGTTTCGTTTTCAGGTTGACTTTGGATTTGCCAAAAGAATTCTAGAAAATCACAAAACCAACACATTTGCCGGCACACCAGAGTACGTGGCACCCGAAATCATTTTGGATCGAGGACATGACAAATCAGTCGACTACTGGGCTCTTGGGATACTTATATTCGAATTACTCGTCGGCAAATCACCATTTCGTGGTCAGAATCAAATAAAAATCTATCAGCAAATTCTCGGTGGAATCGATGTCATACAGATGCCATCGAGAATACCAAAAACCGCACAAGGCCTTATAAAGCAGCTGTGCAAACAGATGCCTGCTGAACGGTTGGGAATCCAACGAAAGGGTATCCTTGATATCAAACGACACAGGTGAGTGTGTGAAAGAACTGATGGCTTGTTTTTTTAATTTCCGCTGTGGTCAGAAGAATGAATGAAAAAAGAAAAATAATTAATTTTATTCTCAACCGGCAGTTGGTTCGATGGATTCGATTGGAAAAAACTGAAAGCAAAAACACTACCGTCCCCCATTAAACGCCCAATCAGCAGTAATACCGATTTGCAATACTTTGAGCCATGCAGTGGAGATAATGACGAGCCGCCTGATGAGACCAGTGGTTGGGACATTGATTTCTGATGGATGATGGCCGGATGGAAAGGGTTGTGCGACTTGATGGAAATTATTTTTTGTCTCTTAGAAATTAAGGTCTGGAATAAACGTTGAGCATGCTGTGTTGCAGAGTTGTTTTTCAATTATCACAATTGTTGGTCATTTTCAGTACTTTTTCCTTTCCGATTAATTAAATTGTGCGGCAAGCTTTCCTGTGGAAAAAAACAACACCACGCGACATGTCAATTTGTTTTTACAGCTGAACAACACCCTAAATGCCCTTAGGGCGGCAATATGCAGATATCGAAAGAATGAACAAGTGTGAATGAACGTTAATTATGGACTTGGATACACATGTTCGAGTTTTCACCTCGTTACGTATGTAATTTTTATATTCATTTTGTATCGGAAATTCATTTATTATTAATTGTGTTGCGCTTATACTCCTATAAATTTGTATGGTAATTGCATTCAAATGAAGTCAGCAAGGAACAAGATTATGTAAGCATTTCATGTATTTATACCAAAAATGATAATTAAATTAATGTAGTTTTTATTTAATAAAGCAATAATAACAATAAAAAAAAAGTATTTATTATGTACATTATAGTGCAAAACAAATTTGATTCGTCAATTGGGAAATATTTTCAAATACTTGTTTTATTTTTCACCGAATTACATTGAAATAATGTGCCATGAACGTCCTAAATTGTTTTTAGCGATCATTAAAATTATATTTAACTACTAGATTCAATATATATTTTTTTTTAAATTGCTAACTTCTATTATCGAGTAATATACTTATGGTTATGAATATACTTATACACGTATTTTATACATTACCAACCAATATTTAAAATTTCAGCTTAAATGGTCGGAGTAAATTGGAATATCAGAACTAGCTAGTCCTAGTAGGTACTATGGATATGGAATGGTATAAATATTTCACCTTTTACCAGTACGGAATATTTGAAGGATCGTGTAGACCTTGGATCCAACCCAACATCCATCCTGCCGATTTCTGGATCAAAATCAGCAAAGTTCAATTGCACAGTATGATATGATCCTTGCCTTGAATGATTACTCTTGCAAAGCATTTTCGTAGACAGTAGATACAAATTAGTAGATTCTCTGGCGTCGTTTCCATTTTAGTGTATTTTTTAATTGGTATTTTAGTTTTTACAACCAATGATACTCAACGATGGATGTTATGTATGTTCCCTCCCACAGTTCACAAGAATAGAAAAATTTTTTTAAACCATCAAAACTCACCGACTAATGTGAAAAATTAATTTATTTTCATGGAAAATAATATATATTTTGATACACTTTTTTTTTTGCTGAAATATGAATCATGAAAATGTCATAAATGAGAAGATTGAGCTAAATCAAGTGGATTTAGCTTCAGTTTTGTTTAATGAAATTATGTGTGCAGTGTGTAATAACTCGTTAATTTCGAAATTATAGCTGGAACAATTTCATATAATCAATTCATTCATTATTTATTATTTAAATTTAGTTTACAAAATTCATTATTTTTTAGCAACAATAAAGTGTTCTTCAACAATTTTTTTTGCGTGTGAAATCGTTAAAAAACCACCAAGTCGCGTGAGCGATTAAACCCTGCAAAAAAGGGGTTAAAATCCTGTTAGCGAGCGAAGCGATCCACCCACCCCATACTTTAAAAATACAGCAGACTTTCTTATAGGCGCCTGTCAGACAGTTTTTGGTATACACTTATTCAAATATGCAACTGGAATCAGTCACATAAACATGGTTTGATAAAAAAAATATTAATATTAAAAAAAATGTGCACGACTGAGTCGCACAAAACTTTTTTGATTATTTAAAAAATGTGGTCTCAATGGTCGGGATTTGGGTAGTCATTTTTGAGAAATATTCACAAAACGGCTATATTCGAGTTTTCTGAGAAAAGCTAAGTAACTACGTGATCATGTTTAGAATACTTATGTTGTCTCAAATATGCACTTTGATCAAAATCGTTTGAGCGGTTTTTTGTACAATTATGCTGACAAATGTTACAAATTTGGACTCGAAAATCATTGTTAGGTACTAAACTGTTTAGCTGAAAACTGAGTACGACGTATTCTTCAGAATATAAACATTGCCCAGCATTTACATTTTCATTCAAATCGAAAATGCCGTTTTCGAGATATGAGCAGTTTTTAAAGTACCACTTTTAGCGATTGGAGTTGAAATCGAAGGACGCATTCATGGTTCAAAAAACACCGTTTTGCAAGTGTTTAGCTAAAAACTGAGCAAATGGTATTACTATGGACTTAAGCATTACCTGCCATTTACATTTTTATCATAATCGAAAATGGCGTTTTTGAGATATGAGCAGTTTTTTAAAGTACCATTATTAGAGATTTGGGTGGATATCTAAGGACGCAATCTTATTAGAGAAAAACTGAGTTTACAAGAAGCTAAGAATGACAATAGTACCTTATAAAAATAAGTTTTTGTTAAAATCGTTTTTACCGTTTTCGAGAAAAAGTCAATTTTCAAAACTGCCGTTGCTGGACTTTTTTGCGAAAAACAAATCCGTCCAAACGCTTGGACTCCCCAGGGGGGACAGACAGACGTACGGACGGACAGAATTGCGAGACCCACTTTTTTGAGTTCCTCTATCATCGTAATATCAGAATTGACCGAAAGCTCGAGTTCGAAATTTTGTACGAAAACAATATCTTTCTCTTACTACGTATGCGAGAAAGTTAAAAATGTTTCTTTTTTATTTCCTCAAAAAGAAAATATTATATTTTATATTTTTTTGCCATTTTAAACCAGAAAAAAAAATAATTGCTCAGTGCGCATAATGGAATATGGAAATTCGACCCCTTTTTTATGCAATACACAGTAAGTTCCATTTTATAACGTTACATTACATTTTATAACGCCAAAAAAGGAGTCCAATCGTTGTAACTGAACTCCTCCTAAACGGCTTGGTGAATTTTTGTGTGTGTGTGTTTGAGTAGGTCCAAGGATTGTTTAGATTCCCAATTGGCCCGATAGGTGGCGCTGATGCGACCCAGTTCTACAAAATTTCAAATAATAAACACTCAACAATAAAGAAAAATAAGTAAGACAATTATCTTCGACTTTACCCCAAACAATGCAACCCTTCTTTCTATTTTAAAACCGTTAAACATGTCAGTATCCGTAAATTCCTTTTTCAATTACAACGAAAAAAATCATACACCCACTATCTGTTTTCAATTTAGCTTGTAATTTCAGAACCAAAAAATTAAACAGCCAAAGGGAAAATGCGGGACATGAATTGAATACCTACCCACGGCAGAGCAATGTCCAAGTGATAGAGGATTACGAGTAGGTACTGATTTTATGGTTCGTTAAATACCTATAGCTTTCCGATGCACACATGACGGCAAGCAAAGGGTTTAACGTCTACGGGAGAATTTCGAATATTTGTTGGCGAAAATTTAAGCACTTTTATGTTGCTTTGGACGCCACATCTTTTTGTGGGGGTGGTTGTACTTAATTATACAGCTGGTCATCGAACCAAAGTATCGTCACTTAAGTTCAGAGTTTAAATTTAGTTTTCATTAAGAACCACCCAATTAGTGAAGAAACTAATAATATAGTCAAGCATTTTGTCCTTTCTGTGGCACAATTATCGTGTGATGATTATAATATTCACAGTGAATGTGCAAAGTGGATAATTGTTGGGACAAAGTTACATTCAATAAACCAGACCCAAACGAAGGGTTGGTAAGTTTTTTTTTTAGTTGGTTGCCTCTGCATTGATACATTTTCCTTCTTATTTATTTAAAGAACAGCTCCTTTGTTAAATGAACCGTTCTGATGGTCTGTCATGGACTTTGGGTTGGTAGTTGTTTTTAAATCAAATAAAATGGAAATCTGAAATGCACAAAACTTTGTCTCATTGTATTTTTTGGTTTTTATTTAATGACATTACGATGATAACGATAAGGGAACTAATAAAAGTACGTCTCTCAATTGACAGGAAACTAATATGCGTATAATTGTTTTATTGAGTTTTTTGTTCCTATTGCTAAACATTTTACCATTAAAGTCGTATATATTTGGAAGAATTTCCGAGTTTCTAGTGCGAGAATAATATATTTTGTTTCTTTCTTATCGAAACCGATGACTGGTCCAATGTAATCCTCAAAAAGATAGGTAGATACTACTTCGTCATCCTAGTCAAATGTAGACATGTTGACACTTGACAGTCACTGAAATATTATTGATTTTGTTCAAGTTGAGCGAAATATCGTTGTGTATTTGCATTTCATCGCTTCCGTAAATTCCTTACAACAAACTGGTAAAATAGAAATCGTTAGTGCTATGACTGAAATAACCGGAGCTACATATATCAACCGCATTGGAATGAATTCTCCAGTACAATCTTGATGAAACTATGCACTATTATGTACAATGGACAACATTAAAATATTGTAAGCTTGGTGTAGTTTCAAAGCAAGTGGGAATTAGAGCAATTAATGGAAAAAGTACAAAGAGTACTTTCAGAGTATCACAAATAATGAAGTAATGATTAATACAAAATACAAGATAATACATAGTACATCCTAAACACTTTTTTTAATTCCAATTCCAATTCATTTAGTACTTTTGTAGCTGTGCGCCGGTTTTATAGAGCCAAGATGGAAGATGAGTTCCCATATGAATTATCATCGGCCTGGCCGATACTTTAACCCTCCGGCTACACTGCATAGAAGTCATATACAAAGAAAGTGTGTTAGTATGTACACAACATGGTTTCGTATGGGAGGTACCAGAACTACTCGACTGATATAGCCTATTTTCAATGTCTTACGACGGTAAAAAGAAGTCCTCTCACAAAATTTCATTCGCCTAGGTCGATTCATTCGTGTTTTAAACAGATAGACGGACATGGCTAAATCGATTCAGAATTTGATCCTAATTCCAAATATTACGAGGAATTCTTTAAACAAAAAACTATATATATTCCATTTCATAGATTTTTATTAGTTTTTAAATCGTTTTAAGTACATACATACATACAAAGGAACATATACGAAAATTATTTTTTACACACATTTTTTCAATGCAGAAGACGTCTTGATATCACAGCAAGTGAGCCTAATCTTATATTCTTAACCATGACAATATCTATCCCCCTTTTAGGAGGATGATCCTCCTTTTTTAAACCATAAATTTCAAAACCTCCAAACTGATTTTGCTTTCCAATCGTGAATCATTCTTCTTTCCTATCAATATTAATTCTTTTCCAACGAAAAATCAATTCAAATTTTGCACTTATGAAAGAGAAGTTTACCAAACTCCAATCTTAAAATAGAAATTTCGAATTGATTGAAATTCAGAGTTTCAGTCAAGTCAAAAAAAATGTCATCAAATTAGCATAATATTAATTTAATAAGTTATATTGACTTGTTCCTGGAGAATAACAGCTAAAAACTTGTTTACCATGGCAATAGTTTCAGAAAATTATCTGAGGGTAATTATTTAGCGCAATTTACATACGGCTTTAAGAAGCAATATGAATATTATTCGTTCACCAAATCGCAACCAAAAATGTCATCGAAAACAAATATATATAATGTGGCTAGCGACAAACAAACAATTGGCGAAGATGAAGACAGACAGTGTATTTCGTATTATTTTTTTTTTTAATTTAAATTTAATTTAAAAATGTTTCTCATCATTAAATATATTGATCCTTCTTTCACCATCCTTTTGGAGAAAAGAACCTCATTTTTAGCAAAATTTGGAAGCAAACCCCTCCTTTTTGACGAAACTAAGATGGGATGATTATGCATTCTTCATAATGCTTCGGGACACTGTTTTAATCCTTTTCATAGTTAAAAAGATTCTTTCAACACCAGCTGTGGTCGCTGAAAGCTTGGCCAAAACCGTGGCCAAGAAGTTTTTAGCTGTAAAGTAAGTCTTGTCACATAATATCAAGCAATTTCAAAACTTCGGTAAAAAGATCACTCGACGAACCATTTTTTCCATCTCGTTCACTCGCTCAACTGCAGCAAAACCTGGGAGAAGAGCTTCAAACGATGGTGAACCTCTTCGTTGACCATGAATCTGTCCATAAGATTTTGTACTAACGAATCTTTGCTAGGAATCAATATAGACACTCTAAAATAGGCTTCAGTAGAAGAGGTTCCTGAAGTTCTTGGAGGTCCTTAATTCAACTTCAAAAAAGTCCTCGGCAAGTCGGGATGGAAAGCAGTGATGCCATTCTGACCGGATTCCAGTAATATCTGACCGAAATATATTTACTCTGACCGGAAAAAATTTTGAAATCCAGTCTAACAGTTTTTTGACCGGAATAACAATTTTTTTTAACCGGAAAACGCTTTTTGGGAAGTATGGGTTGTTTTAATTCGACCAAGCTCTTTTTTGTCAAACATTTTTAAATACTATTAAAACAATATGATGTACAAAGTTTAAACTTGCTCAGCCTTATTTATAAACTTTATACACTCTCTATAATAGAGTCTCTATAATAGAGTTTTTGCGTTTAGACGCAAAAAATATATTAGATTTTTGCGTTTAGAGTTATTATAGAGAGTGTATAAATTTTATAAATAAGGCTGGCTATCTTTACTGTAGCTATTTAAATTTTTTTTTTTTTTATTTTGTAAAATCAAAAAGCTAAATAAATGCGATATGGGAGATAGTAGTAGTTTTCATGAAAACTACACTCTCTATTGTATTTAAAAATGTTTGACAAAAAAGAGCTTGGTCGAATTAAAACTACCCATACCTCCCAAAAAGCGTTTTCCGGTTAAAAACATTTTTTATTCCGGTCAAAAAACTGTTAGACTGGATTTCAAAAATTTTTCCGGTCAGAGTAAATAGATGTCGGTCAGATATTACTGGAATCCGGTCAGAATGGCATCACTGCTTTTCATCCCGAAGAAGCTTACGTACCAAATTTCAAGTCGATAGCTCTTAAATTACGGCCGTAATCGTGCAGACAGACGAACAGACAGACGGATAGACAGATGCTGATCAATAATATATATAGTTTGTCATACCTACAACGCCTCCTTATGTGAGTTACAAATGGAATGTCAAAGTGAATATACCCTCACCACAGTTATAGGTTCGAAGATGAGCAAGATCGGATGAAAACTTCTACTACCTCCCATATAAATATGTATATAATTTTTTAATACTAAAATATTTTTTTATTTTTGCAATCCTATACTTAAAAAAATCCGAGTGGAATCCTCAGAAACATTTGTCTCATTAACAGCTCTCATTCTCATTTTCGAAATCAATTTTCAAACATTGTGTCATGTGTAAAAGTCGGATGCAAAACGGATGGGACACAAAAGCCATGATGCAGCATCCTGAGATAAAGAATTCCTGAGGTATTCCATTCTTTCATTCGGATCTCCGGGATGACTATCTCAGGATGTTCAGCATGCAAATATTCATCAACAGGACTTGCAAAACGACAGACAACAACGAACACAAAAACAAAAGAGACAAAACACGGACACTAACAGAAGAAAGCTAGCAACAGATTTCTGCAACATTCGAGGTCTAGGATGCAAAAAAGCCAGGCGTCCTAGTCTTAACCGAGAGTCAAATAAACTCAAAAACTGACTTCACTACACAACACATATCTTCGCTGTCTAGGATACAAACTACCTACTTCCTCGTTTTCGATATAAGGGGGGACTATGTTGTGTATTTGCCCGAACAGATCTGTCGTGTGAAAGAAAAGAAGAGATGGAACCTGCGGATCTCGACTTAATATGGCTAAAGGTCATCCTACAAAGTTTTACCAAATTCTTTTGCTGCCTGTACCGCTCGCCAAACGATAACGAACCATCCAAATTATTTCGTCATTTATCCGATAAGGTAGACTGGATACAATTTTATCATCCAACGGCTGAAGTTATTTTACTTGGTGACTTCAATGCCCACCAAGTAAAAATTTATTTTACAAACAAATTTTTATATGACAAACATCCGAGAGTATGACTGTCATGAAAAAGCTTTTCAATTCAGCCGTTCGGACTCGGCATAAAATTGTAGGTCCCTTCCATTCGTCCCAAAAATAGAAACTCACACAAAACGAATGGTTGCAAGAAGCTAGGCCTTGGGTGTCACCCGCCTGTTGCGCCACCTATTTATTTATTTTTTGACTTCAATGCCCATAAAATGGATTGGCTACGATAATCTAACCGAACGGACGAGGCAGGGAAACAAGCTGAAGACTTCGCCATTTGCTGCAATCTCACTCAGCTCGTTGATGAGCCCACACGAATTCCAGACTAGCGACGAGCAGTTGGAGACCCTACGCTCACTTCAAATCTACAACCGTTTGTGCTCAGAAAACAAGTCGCTGACCTCTGCTTGTTCTATAATATGTACTATATGGACATCAGTTTTCCAAAACTCCTTCTGTTACAGGACAAGCAAACTTTGGAACTCGCTTCCTGTAGATATATTTCCAGAAGCCAGAAGACTACAATTTGCAGCAATTTAAGTACAGAACAAACATAATATCTGCAAGCATTTTGGGGCGCTGATAAAACGTTATAGGTTTGCCTCTCCCGGGAGAAGTATTTAAAAAAAATAGAAAAATACTCTGCGAGAAGCTTGTGATCCTTTTGACTTAAATGAGCCAACGTAGTGAATTCAATTTGTTTTTTATTTTAAAAAGAATAGGAAGCAACAAATGTTATTAAGAACCAAACGAATTGGTAAATAGCTACCTACTTTTTTATACAAAACACAACCACAAATCAATTTTCCGTTTCATTCAGATTCAGAGACACCTAATTTAACGAAATTGGAAAATAATAGCAGATTTTCTAAACGAATGGATTCCATGATGTATTTTTCTGGATTTGTAACGTATTTTCGATTACGATTGAACTCGTGATAGGACTGACTATTTCTAGAATTGTTTGGAAGTACCTGACCATCACTGAAATAATTAGCAAATTTTATTTCTACGTGTATTTGGTGGTTTTTTATTGTGCTCCAGTCGATTCCGGCCGATGTGCCATAAATTATAAGAAATGCAATTTCGTCTTAGGTTAGGTTAGGTTAAAAATGGATATGAGAGAGAAGTCTCATACGGTACCAAGGCGCATAAATGTCCCTACAGGGAACCAATTACAGTAAACTGCAATGGAGATACGCACCTAAACACCTGCCCTTGAAAAAATGGAGATGGTCGTCTATTTTCTCTAAATGTTGAAAGAAGTACCTTCTTAGAAATTTGCTTCGACTGCTACAAATTGTCTCGAATTCTTGGTGCTTTCTAAGAAGACAGTCCCTGTCTAGTTTGAGAATTTCTCTAGATCTCCTACGATCGATCCAATAAGTGCTTTGCACAATTCGTGATCGGTAAGGTTATATATTGTTATTTTTTGTCCACATATTGCGTAACGACTACAATTATTGGCATCCCCAATTTTTGACCCAATTATTGGCACCCCATCATTTAACAGTGATTTTCTCAATAACCCTTTGTTCGAATAAGTCAATTTATTTTTATTTTGAATTTGGATATTTTTCTCATATTTCTTTGTCTTTAGTTTGGAGACATTCCTATCCATTTTTGTTTTATAAGTGAAAATAAAAACACGTGCGAAAAAAAAAAATAAATCTTCAAATTTTGGAAGTTTTGTTTTCACTACTTCCTTTTATACATTTTATACTTTTTCATGAAAATTTATTTTATTTACTATAAGAGTAAACTAAATATGTCGTTTGTAGATATATTTTGTTAAAAAAGTTATTGTACTATTAATAAAAGGGGTGCCAATATTGGGTCCAACAAAAACTGGGGTTCAATTATTGACAGGGGGTGCCAATAGTTGTACTTTTGTGAGTGCCAGTTGTATCATGAAACCGTTATTCGTTGGTTTTTGTTATTAAAGTGGTTTTCTGTATCAATTTTATGTCAAAAATAGTTGGATCCGATATGTGCGGTATAAAATTGAATTTAATAAATTTTACAAAGATCTAAATAATATTAAAAACATTTTTTTGTTTGTTTCCTTTAAAAAATAATACGTATTTATTTAATTATTTAAATTAATTATTTTATTTTTCCAACGAAGAAAATAATATTTTTTTATTTCCCTTGTAAAAACATTTATGTATGTTTTAATTTATAATTTAAAATAAAACGTTTTGAAAACATAACGTTTTTATGTTTTAAAGGGTGCCAATAATTGTAGTTTTTGGGGTGCCAATAATTATGTCAGGGTGCCAATAATTGTGGTTTTTTGTAAGCTTTTAGTAAATTGGCATTTTAAATATATTTTCAATAAAACCTTATTTATAAAACTTAATCTACAAGGAATTTAATAATTTATACATTGGTATACAACAAATTCAAATCACTCTATAAATGAAAATGTTATAATTGATCATAGTTGAAATTTCCTTAGGGGTGCCAATAATTGTAGTCGTTACGCTTGTAGGCCATCATTCAAAATTTGCGCAATTTTAATAGATTTTCGAACATTTTTTATAATCTGTTTTAACTATTAGAAAAGCGTCCTATTTACATGGCGAATTTGCCTTTCGAAATTATAGCTAAATTTTGTTTTATCAACTTAGAAAAAAAACGTTCTGTCTCAAAGCTCGGTCTCATAAGTTTGAGCTAGTTCTTTTAGAATGCAACCCAACACCCATTGTGCATCTTACCACTTTGTTGACTCTTATCCTGGAGCCTCAATCTCAAAGCGGGGTGTATGCCTCCTTAGATCGGCCTCTTCTTTATGCACCTCTATTATTTGTGTAGAGCCTCTTCTCTGCTTCTACAGCATCCGCAAATCATAGTTCAACTTTATGTGTGTGAATGTCGAAAGTGTTTTATAATGAGTTTTGTATTTTTTTCTTTTTTTTTTCAAACCTCTCTCGTTTTTCGTTGAATGTTGTATGAATTAGAGCATAACACTGGGTTAGTTTCATATATTGGATTTGCTGATGTTGTAGGTTTTTGCATTATTGTTGTCTTTTCTGTTCACTGAAAGTTATGGTGTTTTGGGTTTGTTGTTGTTGTTCTTTTTATTTCTATCTATCCCTCAACTATCGTGTTCGAAGTAGGATATTTTCTAGGTCATTGAAGTCATAACATTAAAGTATTTTGTGTCTGCCACTGCCACACCCATAATTCATTTTTGTTCTGCTTATGTTTGCTTATTCGGGTCTACAGTAGAATAGCGAGTAGATACTATGTTAAACAGTGGCTCGCCCTATTCATTTAACGTTTAAGGAAACGGTTTTGGATTGTGTGAGAAGAGAAGGATGCTTGCTTTTGTTTCAGCTATACAAACAGTCAAATCCTTTTGTTATTGTTGTATTTGACACTAAAGTGTTTGCTTTGTAAAGCATTTCCATTTTGAACTTGAATTGGTGTTTAATTTTCATACTACTCTTTTCGTCTGACGAATAGTATGCCGCATAACTTATGTACCTTCTGGGTTGGGTAATAGTATCACCTCTAAGTTACTAAGAGGGTGCCTTAATTGCTTTAAATATTTACTTATTTTTAGCTTAACTCATAATACTAATGGATGCAATGCTTAATTCTCTAGGAATAAGACAAGTAACCGTAACAAGCCTTAAAGAAAAAAACAAGACCGAGGGCAAATGTTTGTTAGCAAAAAATTAAAGGCATAGGCAGTAAACATGTAGACAGAAATTGATAATAGCCGCGTTTTATTATCGCTAATGATCCATATGGATCATCCCCTGATACTAAAACGATCCAGATCATAAAAAAAACATAGCCCAGCTATAATTGATGTACGTTGAATAAGAATGAAGGAAAGCGATTGTTTCATCGCTCGTCCAGACTCTTGTTTGTCTTGAAAATAGTTTTAATACCTAAAACGACATTTTACATTTTTGCTATTTATTTGTATTTATATCCATTGCTTGCTGTTACTTTTTAATGGCGCTGTCATTCGTGGGTTTTTTTCTTGTTTTATTCAACTTTTAGAAATTTCGAACAACATCAAACTACGCTTATTTTCTTTTCTTTTGCTACTGAATTGCTAAAAACCACACTAATATATAGATGGCATATTTAGATTCGGACAATTTTCGTTTAAAGGCATTAGATTCGTAGTTGCAAATTTCTGTTCTGCTATTCTACGATGCGGCAACTCCGTACTTGATAGCACAGAGCAGAAGTGGAAACATTCAGAAGTAAAAAGTACTTAATTCTTTGGGATTAGATATCTGGATCATGAAAATTGAACCCGATAGAACACAGGATCTCGTAGATTTGTTGTAGTGCGGGTAAATCGATGATCCATATGGATCATTAATGGGTTTTCCATTCCATAACTACTCATGTATACAGATGAGCACCCACTTATATCACAAGCTGTAATATCGGGTGTGCAAATGATATCAAGACATATGTATGTTGTATAGCCGTGGGCTTGAACTTTATAATTGAAAAGTAAAGTAAACATCTTTCACAGTGGGCCCTTTGGAAGAAAACCACACGTCGAGCACTTCGCTCTTAGTACACGTATAAAGAAAGTGAGCTTTAAAGACACAATTGTTCAAAAGTTGCGATGAAAAATCTCAGATGTAAGTCTAAAATCCAGAGCCCGGTTATTACACTTGTGATTTTTGTTACCTTTATCGAGTAAGCCGTCTCAATACGCAATTTGATTATTGGTCTCCAGAGTAAAATCTATTTTTTTTTAAATCAAAATATCTAAAACCTTTTTTAAGCTAGTTTCATTGACATTATGATAACATAATGATTGCAATTCAACGACTTGTGTATGTGCTGTCATCCTTCAAGCAAACAGTCAACGAAATCAAAAATTGTTTCACTAAAGTTTTTGTTTTAAATTATTGAATAAATATTATTTAGAAACAAGTGAGCGACTCTATAATTTTAGGGTATGTATAGTCCATTATATTATATTTGAGATATAATCTTCCTGTTAAAGTGAACAATTAATATAAAGTGTGCTTTGGAAACTAAAAATACAAACTAATTTTGAAACCATGCGGATCGGTTCGCCAAACGTATCGTTCGCTACGTCCATCTTACGGTCGACATAATCGTCCATCTGAGCTATTCGAAACTCGATGAATTGTTTTCGCACCACGTACACTCTAGTGAATTTACGCATATACCCAAAGAGACTAGGCTTTGTGTCGATGAACAGATGCGTAGCAGAAAGACGAAACACTATCTTCGTCAATAGGCAAGTTTTTTTGAAACCTCGCCAGCCAGCCGTTCATTTGGACAATTGCCAGCACAATTGCCAGCAAGATGAGGCTAGGCAAATGAATTAAGGCAATAAGCCTAAATGTATACCAGCATTTCGTATAAAATTATGCATTTGGTAAAAATATTTGATAAATTCTGACATTTTCCTCTGGAAAATCTCCCGGCTGGGGAGAAAATTTAAGAGTTGTTGCCAGCAGGTTGTTGTTTTAATTAGCATGTGAAATGTGCCGCAACTCAGGCACGTAGCCAGGGGAGGGGCTGAAGCCCGCCCCGAAAGTCTTAAACAAAAGACAAAAACTAAAATTTTCTAACAGATAGCTCAACTTTTTTTTTAAATACTTCTCCCGGGAACTTTTTTCTCCTATAACGCTTCAACAGCGCCCCGAGATGCTTGCAGATGTCTGTTAGTTCTGCACTTAATTGCTTCAAATTGTAGTCTTCTGGAAATATATTTCCAGGAAGCGAGTTCCAAATTATGCTTGTCTTGTAACAGAAGTAGTTTTGGAAAGTTGGATGTCAAGTGTACTGTATGGTCATGAGCATTAGCAGCCTGTCTTGTGGGCCGCCCAAAAGTTGCATTTCGAGGGACAATGTCTTTGAGTTCCTCGGAACATCTACCATCAAGGAAGTACCTCTACCTATAGAACAAGCAGAGGTCAGCGACTTGTCTTCTGTTCACCAACGGTTGCAGATTCGATGTGAGTGTAGGGTCTCCATATTGGGGCCGAGCTTCATATATGGGAGCAATATTCCAGGCCTGGTCTAACCTGTGCTTTGTACAGTGGGAGAAGTTGCTTGGGGCTAAAGTACCTCTTTGCTCTAAATATTAGGTAGCTCAACTTAGCGGACGCCGATCGTGCGATATAGGATATGTAATCCTGATAGGTCATCCATGTGGATCTGAGGAACTGTTGAAGCATTTTTTCCTAGAAAATGTTGTGAACTGTGTCTTGTTTGCAACTGAAACTGAAATGACCGTAATGGGGCTTAATATAAATCATATCTATAAAAATAAGGAGACTATCCCGGTAGGTATACATCAGTATTCAAACGCTAGGTATGTACACTGTGCAAGCCATAGCTTTAACCTTGCTCTGCCATGTCAACTCCTGCAATTCGCAATTGTCTTAGTGTAGTTAGTGAAAAGCTAATTTCTTCCGCAACCTTTCAAATGCATATTATGTAACTTTCAAAACTGTCATTAAAAAACACGCACCAGAGAGCCGAAAAACTCGACTTCTACGCCTTTGTAAAACAAAATTCATTGGAAGGCATGACAGTGTTAATTCCTTTGTAAAGCTCTTCAAATGCATCTCAATAAGTATTGAAAAAATAACGAGCAGAACGTGGGTGATGTCTTCGAAAGTATCAACACTTTTGGCAGCGGTCCAAAAAAGTCATTGCCTAGTAAGCCTCACTGTATACGAAAAACTATTCAGTTTAGCGCTGCCATAATCAGTTTCTCTTAGATTTCGTTTCTGCAATCGACCGCACAAAAGAAGTTCTGAATTCTCTTAAGGACATCAGAGAAAATGCCGAAGATTTTTTCAGAGAGGCTTTTCAATCCGCCGAGGACTTATTTGACGAACTTCATTGAAACAAACAACGCGTTCCAATCCAGGATTTGCTGCAGTTGAGCCTGATAGAAAAGTTGGAAAAGTTAACACTTTACTTTGATAATGCAATTTCGTTATCAGCTGTGAAAGCTGAGTACATTCTTTGGTGCGAAAAAAAATCGTCGAGTGACCCTTCTACCGAAGTTTTGAAATTGCTTGATATATGTGACAAGACTTACTTTAGACTTATAAATTTCTTGCTTACGGTTTTAGCAACGCTTCCAGTGACCATAGCTATTGTTGAAAGAACCCTTTCAGCTATGAAAAAGATTAAAACATTATGGAGAATTCAAGGTTAAGTTCACTTGCTATGATATCTGTTCATTCAGATATTATTGTGGATAAGGTGATTGATCTCATATCAAAAAAAAAAAAAAATCAAGACGTCTTCAGCTTTGAAAAAATGCGACTAATAGGAATCAATGAATTGGAATAGTTTTCTGTTTCGTAAGACTTGGAAGCTAGCCCCCCTCGAACCAAAATCCTGGCTAGGGCCCTGCCGCAACTGCCAACTACTGGCAACTACTGGCTGGCGAGGTTTTATTAAAACACAACTAATAAAAGTTTAAATTTGCCCTTACCTTACTATTTTATTTGTCCTCAATTGTATCTAAAACATTATTTTCCAACTAACTTCATCCTACTCCGTTTAGGCGGGATGGGTAATTTAAAGAAAATGAAAATGGAAAACAAAATATATTAAAAAACAATGGAAACACTTAATATATAGCATTGACACGTTGAGTTAAACCTTTTACAAATAAGTTTAACACTTTTGCAGATAGGTTTAAACCATTCACAGATAGGTTTAACACATTCACAAATAGGTTTAGCCTATTAACAAATAGGTTTAACACTTTAACATTTCAATTAAACTTTTCTCATTTCTAGCTAACCAAATAACATTTCAATTTAACCCTTTTTCAACTAATTTTAAAAATTTTGAGTTTAAGAAGCCATAACTTTTTTATAGCTGCTCAGATGTAACCGAAGTGCTTTAGACTTTTATGCGCTACTTAATTGTCTTTTCAAAATGCCAAAAACAATTTTTGTACATATAATAGTTTAGAAGTTATAGCGTTCTGAGTGGTAACACCTCAAAATTAGAGGTCACCTACTTTGATGGGCTACAACGGGAAATGCGATGAAAATAGACCCCCCTGCGATACAATTTTTTGTTCGGCATAACTTCAGGAATCTTCCCTTAAAGGATTGTCCTTCTTAACTTGGACACCCTGCAGAATCTAGAAAGATAAATTTTGTGTATTAACTTTCAAATGTATGTATTTCATATATTTATATATACAGGGTGTCCCAGTTAAGAAGGATAATCCTTTAAGGGAAGATTCCTGAAGTTATACCGAACAAAAAATTGTATGGCAGGGGGGTCTATTTTCATCGCATTTCTATGCACCCTTCCCAAAATCCAACAGTGACCCCTAACAGGGGTAACAATTTATACTCTAAGCGCAGTGACATATAAAAGTAATTTTTCATTTTTTCAAAAATTAGAGGATATAAATCAATCTGGTTTTCAGTGTTTGACTAAGAATCGATTTGGGCAGTAAAACAAATTAAGTATCTATTTTCTCAATATTGAAAAAATCTGCATAAAACTTTTTTTTCATTTGTTTTCCTTAAACTATTAACCGATATAACTTGATTTAAAAATAATATCAAAGAACAGATTCCTGGCTTCCAAAAATTCTAAATTCCTTTATTGTTAAATTGGCCCTCCCGCCTAAATAAAGCCAGATAGACCCCTCCGATAGTAAACCATTTTTGTATTTAATTTGTATTTGTAGAAACATTATGGTTAAATATGCAAATATGCACATCTGTGATAGAGCAGTTGCTTCATATAACGAGTAAATGTAAGAAACTGAAATAGAAATTATTACAGAAATCGATTGATAATAAAAGGATTGTCCTCATCGAACTCAGTAGAATGGAGTAAGGGGCTTTCCCTATATGAAGTTAGTTAATCAAAGTCGCTTTTGTGTTCTCGGTAGCTGATGGAATGAAGGAACAAGAAAGCCAGCCCAGTTTTTGTAAATAAAATTGCAAATGAACTGTATCTTTATATAGCACATACAATATACATATGACCATGCTGCCTGTTCGTGACTGTTTGAAATTTATGTCTCTAGATTTAATAAAACGGATAAAAGCTATCGATTCCAAAAATGTAACATCATTCACATTCAATATGGTGATGGTGAGAAGGTGCGTCTGGAATATGAATGAAGTTATTTGGGGAACCAATCAAAAGTTGAACACGTTTGAAGAGAATGTAACCATGTTCAAGATTTGATTTTATTAAAATAAGGAACAAACTAAATTGAATGCAAATCGAAAATCTGCCTGTGGTCGAGTTTATTACAGCATTTTTATTTAGGAAAAGTCACGCACCAGCCCTAGGTTAGTACTATAACTTAACTTTTTAAGAAAACAATGTTTGAACATCGACGTTTAATAGAAATTGACCAAAACATTAGTATTGTTTCAGTTTTTTGGTTCCATGAACAATCTTCTACGTAACAGTTTATACGCTTGTAAGATTTTGTTACAAATTCATTTTAAATTGCGTTAATTCATGTTATTGATGTCCCTCCGCCAGCAGGAGGGATTGTACTTGCAAACCGAGGACCCTGAGTTCCATCGCAATTTTTTTAAGCATTTATTTTTAACAATTCTACGTAACAGTTTATACGCTTGTAAGATTTTGTTACAAATTCATTTTAAATTGCATTAATTCACGTTATTGATGTCCCTCCGCCAGCAGGAGGGATTGTACTTGCAAACCGAGGACCCTGAGTTCCATCGCAATTTTTTTAAGCATTTATTTTTAACAATTCTACAATTCCTTGATTTGGTAACTCAAGAATCTACGTATCAAAAAGAGTACTTATACGATTACACGCGAGTTATTAAAACATCGTCTCACCATCCGACCGAGCTATGTATATGTACTTACTACCTGCTCTACATAATGCATCCAGTACAGCAGTAATCAAGTTGATCCGGCAATACACATCTTGGATGAGCGAAATTTTCTTTATAACGACAATAATGTGGCAGCTAAATTATTATGAGTAGAAGCAGTCAGTACAGACAGAGTACTCATTAATAATGTAGCCCTCCCCCTCGAATAAAGCACATCATGCATTGCTCGTTCGTAACTCGCGCGAGTATTTCAGCGGGATATGTTGACACTACACCTAACTGGCTAGGCTATGGATGGACATTTTCGGCAGCAATAATGTGTAGGTATTCCGCGTTCATTTGTCAATAATCTCGTCCATTATTCCAAAAGTCTCAGACGTAACCTACAAAGTTCTCTCAGGCGAATATCTTCTGGTGAATGTAATTCATTGATTCATTGTCCACACGATGTATCCATTGGAAAAATCAAAATTAGTTACACCGCGAATAATCATTCTATTCTCATATGTTACAAAGTTTCGCACATTTTACAATTTCAACTTATTGGGGATCATTACGTTAACTAGAATGACTAAAATCTAGAATGGTCAAAATCTCGAAAATTAATTTGAAAAATCTCGAATGGGTCAAAATCTAGAAAGTACAAAAATCTCGAAAGACTCTAACTCAAAAAAAATCTAGAAAATAAATCTGCTTTCGAGATATTTAAAATTCATTAAATTTACTCCGAAAGTAATGAAAACATGTCTAAAATGAATATTTTGTAACTTCTTTATTGAAAATAATAAATTTGTAACAAATAGTCAAAACACATTCCTTCGAAACTATAGCTATAACCATTCAACAGAAAATAAGTTTACATATTAGTTTCATCAAGGGTGTTTGTCCAAACGTATGTAAATATAAGTGTCGGAGCTAAGCCCCGTGGTGTTTTGACAATAGCACGTCAATAAGGTTTTAGAAGACCTGGGACGTATAGCACAACGCTACGAGTACTTGTAGAATAAGTATGTGAATCTCTACAATCTTTTAGACATTTCTGTAACACAAAGTTACAAGTTCAATGCTGATCTTATGATGAGCACCGGCGGACAAATTCGGAATTAAGCCCGAAATACAAATTGAAAATATTGCAGAATTAAAATTTAGTTTTTGCAAAAATTAAATACATAGTTAAATTTGTAGTGATTATGTGTACAAAATAAAGTCTTATTATCGCGCGCGTACCCGCGTTAAATTTTACCATTTTGCTCAATCGTTAACTAACAAATAATTATACATAATAATATAAGGAACAATGCTGACAAATTGCTGCATTAAAAACTGTACAATACAAACAACAGTATGTAATACAAATTTAGTAGAATTTCATTTATTTTCACAAGTTCAATACTAACCTTAGACTCGGTTGGTAATGGCACTTAATCCAATCCCACAATTAATAAATAACACTTCGCCAAATTAGCCTGTGAATATGACACGTCATCTTTCTTTCTATTTAATATTGTAGCCTATTATTATTATACCTACACTAGCGTAGCCCGTGCACACTTCGTAGTGCAAAATAGTTAAATAGAAGAACTGTTTTTATTGTAATGCTCTATAGTTCTTACACAACATTTTTTGTTTTTTTTATTATTGACTTTCATCATTTATATCGATGTTACAAATTTTAAAAACTTTGCATTCCAATTCCAAGACTATCGAAAAGCTGTACCCGCCCGGCTTTGCCCGTGCACAGGAATTGTATTGCTTAGGTCTTAGGTAATAATGTTCTTTCGTAAAATGCGATAAATGATAATAAATCGACTTGGTGGAATTTTCTTTCTGCCTAAACTTGAAACACAGCAATACGAACAAAACAAAAAAAAGAATAATGAAAATCGGACCAGCAGCGGTTATGGAGATATAACGTCATCGAGTTTCACTCCATAGAAGATGTTTTTTGTATAGGAGGTATAAGATTTTGAATATTTTTTTGTATGTGAAGTGCCGCTCCCCTTTGACCAAATTTGACCAATCTTCACAGAAGCACTCTAGGGCCAATAATTAAGATTATCTGTAAGTTCGAGCTCAATCAATTTGGTGGTTTTCGAGATATGTATAAGATTTTGAATGTTTTTTTTTTGTATGGGCGGTGCCACGCCCTTTGTCCAGTTTTGACCGAACTTCACAGGACCACTCCAGGGCCAATAACTAAGATCATTTGTAAGTTTGAGCTTAATCGATTTGGTGGTTTTCGAGATATACGATTGTGAAAGTTTTTTGTATGGGCGGTGCCACGCTCCTTTGTCCAGTTTTGTCCGAACTTCACAGGACCACTCCAGGGACAATCACTAAGATCTTCCGTAAGTTTGAACTCAATCGATTTGGTGGTTTTCTAGATATACGATTTTGAATGTTTTTTTTTGTATGGGCGGTGCCACGCCCCTTTGTCCAGTTTTGTCCGAACTTCACAGGACCACTCCAGATCCAATAACTAAGATCACCTGTAAGTTTGAGCTCAATCGATTTGGTGGTTTTCTAGATATACGATTTTGAGTGTTTTTCTGTATGGGCGGTGCCACGCCCCTTTGCCAAATTTCGACCAAACTTCACAGGACAACTCCAGGGCCAATAACTAAGATTATCTGTAAGTTTGAGCTCAATCGATTTGGTGGTTTTCGATATATACGATTTTGAATGTTTTTTTGTATGGGGGGTGCCACGCCCCTTTGTCCATTTTTGACCAAACTTCACAGGATTCATGTATGGACCAATACAAAAGATGTGCGAAAGTTTGGTTAAGAACGGTAAATGCGTTAAAGCGTGAATCGGCGACAAACATTTTAAGGCTCAATTTTTATATATATAGATGTAGATGTACATATTATGGAAATAAGAAATTCTGTGTTTTGTTAACTTTTGCTGTTTGTAAGAAACAAAAAAGCATACCGAAATTCATCTACGGACATAAGCCATTCATCCCGAAATTAGGTATTCGGTTCTGAAAAACACCGTAATGAATACGACAAAAAAAATAGCCCAACCTGTACCTATAATATTACTAGCGAACCCCCTGCACAGTTCGTAGTGCAAAATATGAAAATATAAAAATCAATTTCAAATTCATTTAAATCAATGGTAAACAGTTTCTATTGTAATGCCCTGCTGTATTCACAACACTTGGTTTTTATTCTTGTCTATTAGGATAATGCGCATCAATGTTAAAAATTTGCGAAACTGTAGCTCCCATGACTGTCTAAGAATAACGCCTCCTCATCCTTTATCTATTTTTGATCAATCTTCACAGGAACACAATCGCTTCGGTGGTTTTCGAAATATTACATTTTGAATGTTGTTTTTTTATAGGCAGTGCCACGCCCCTAGGTCCAATTTTAACCAATCTTCACAGGAATACTCCTGGCCTAATACCTAAGATTGTACATAAATTTTAACTCAATCGATACGGTGGTTTTCGAAATATAAGATTTTTAATTATACCCTCCACAGGAAGGTATATTCACTTTGCCATTACGTTTGTAACGGCGAGAAGGATTCACCGGAGACCCCATAAAGTATATATATTCTGAATCAGGATCACATTCTGAATCGATTTAGCCATGTCCGTCTGTCTGTCTGTCTGTCTGTCTGTCCGTCTGTCTGTCTGTCTATTGAAAGCACGATAGCGTCCAAAGGAATTGACCTAGGTGAATGAAATTTTGTGAGACGACTTCTTTTTACTGTCGCCAGGTTGGTATTGAAAATGGGCTATGTCGGTCAAGTAGTTCTGGTACCTCCCATACAAAACCACTATTAGACCCACGTCTCTCCGTGTCTGTTGAAATCACGATAGCGTCCGAACGAATCGACTTAGGCAACTGAAATTTTATCAGAGGTCCTATATTTATGGCCTTCAGGTTTGTGTTAAAAATGGTCCATGTCGGTCAAGTAGTTCTGTTACCTCCCATACAAAGCCAATATTTTACCCATATATCTCTCTGTCTGTTGAAAGCACGATAGCGTCCAAACGAATCGACTTAGGTGAATGAAATTTTGTGAGAGGACTTGTTTTTACCGTTGTCAAGTTCGCATTGAAAATGAGCTATGTCGGTCAAGTAGTTCTGATACCTCCCATACAAAACTACTATTAGACCCTGCGTGTACCATGTACAGTACATACAGTGGAGGGTATCAAAGCATCGGCCAGGCCGATGATAACACTTTTACTTGTTTTTTTTTTTGTATGGGCGGTGCCACGCCCATAGGTCCAATTTTGACCAATCTCCGCAGGAATCCTGTTGGGCCAATACCTAAGACTGTACGTAAATTTGAACTCAATTGATTTGGTTGTTTTCGAAATACATATAAGATTTTTAATTTTTTTTTTGTATGGGCGGTACCACGCCCCTAGGTCCAATTTTAACCAATCTTCACAGGAATACTTCTGGTAAAATATTTAAGATTTTACGTAAATTTGAACTCAATCAATTTGGTGGTTTTCGAAATATAAGATTTTTAATTTTTTTTTGTATGGGAGGGGCCACGCCCCTAGGTTCAATTTTGACCAATCTTCACAGGAATACTCCTGGCCTAATACCTAAGATTGTACATAAATTTTAACTCAATCGATACGGTGGTTTTCGAATTATAAGATTTTTAATTGTTTTTTTTGTATGGGCGGTGCCACGCCCCTAGGTCCAATTTTGACCAATCTCCACAGGAATACTGTTGGGCCAATACCTAAGATTGTACGTAATTTTGAACTCAATCGATTCAGTGGTTTTCGAGATATAAAATTTTGAATGTTTTTTTGTATGGGAGGTGGCAGGGGAGGGCGTGGCACCTCCCGTAAAAAAAAACATTTTAAATTCTATTTCTTGACACTCATGGCATGGGAGCTAAGGTTGTAAAATTGTATACATTTATGTGCAGTGTCCAAAAAAAACAACCGCGCGAAGTGTGGTTGTGATTGGAAATTGGGGCATTGCACCACCCTTACTAAAGCTTTACCACGAAGTTATTTAAAACACTATGTCTGAACATTGCCTGATTGAAGCGTTTAAAAAAACCGGGCGGGACTAAACAAAGGGGCGTGGCCCCTCCCATTCAAAAAATACATTTCAAGTGCTATTCTTCGACAGTCATGGGAACCATAGTTTGTTGAATTTGGAATGTCGATATGCATTTTCCTCATAGACAAAAATATATCTAGACAATACAATTCCTGGGCACGAGCAAAGCCGGGCGGGTACATCTAGTTTCAATATAATATTATCAAGTTCCAGCTAAACCAATACTTTTACCTACTTCACAGGACCAAGCAAGAGCGTAAAATACGTTTTTTTTTGTGCCTATGTACAAACATTGCAAATATGTACAACATACACATACGCATAGGTAAGGTATCTACTTATTCTATAAATTTAAATTTTATGACCTGGAAACTTTCGCATTAAATGTTAGATACATACTCAATTTAAATTTGCATTCGGGTGACAATTTACAACTTCCTAATACCATTTACATTTGAAAAACATACCTATATGTTAGGCATGATAAAAATGATTTAATTAGTTGCATATTATCCAAAGTTCCAAATTAGTTGAATTTTAATGAAAAATATTATTTTATGACAATAACCTCGATAAGCGAATGTTTGAATTAATTGGAGCGATTCCAACAAATTGGAATAAATTGTTTATTTTCCGCCAAAGGGGGTGTAAATTTAAATAACTGTGCAAACAACCAACTCTGAATGAAAATAATCAACACGGTTTAATAAATAAAATTAATTAGTGCTGGTGGGAAAACAACTAGCAGTACCTATATCGGTACCTATTATAAACAAAGCCTAAACATGGTAATATTAATTTAACTAACATATTTGTACATATTTATTATTGTTGCGATTACTACTTACAAAAATCGGAGTAAGGTTTTCATGTAAGGCTGAAAAAGTAAAAAGAAAATTCGTTATTAGAATAAATTGAATTAGCAATGTTTGAAGTTATATTTTGTTCTATAAAGCTTTTTGTAGGAATAGAAGTACTTTTATATATAAGAACATTTTTCTCCTTTTTCTTGAAAACATTAAAAACAAAACTAGTGTTACCCTGTTAAGCAGAGTGCAGCTTAGTACAAGTTAGACAGATGTCAGTCAGTCGTTAGCGTAAGCACATGGGGAAGTAGCTTATAAATATTTATAATGAACGCGCTACATAACAATATCATCATAATACCCTATTCTTCGAAAATAATTTTCATATCCCCTACTTATATAATTTTAGTAAGAAGGTTTCTTTACTTAGATCTTTACTTTTGCGGTTCTCGCACACAACCATTCTTAACAAATAAAAAAGGGGTTATTGAGCTTATTAATGAATCAATGTTTACCTTATGAAAATATTAACAATTGAAAAAGTTTACTAATTTCGGCAGCGCAGTTGGGTCTAAATGCCGTCAGCAGTGGCGTAACCATAGGGTGGCAGGGCTGGCAAAATGCCACGGGCCCCCGACCCGAGAGGGCCCCGGACCTAGAGGCCACGAGCTCAGAAATAACCTAACATTTTTACAAAAATTTTGTACGTAAGAATTTAAAAAAAAATTATAAGCTCTAAAGCACTTCATTCTAAAGCCAATCTTTCAAATGCCTTAAAACGTTTGAAAATTTTTCTAGAAGAATTAAAAAGGTATAGACATGAATTTGTAAATTTGAAAATGGAAGTAAAGAGTGTAGCAGAAAAATAGTCCATGAACCCTGAATTTTCTAAAACTCGTCAGAGGAAGGTAAACCGCCGTTTTGAAGAACTTTACGAAGATGAGCGTCTCCAAGATCCGGAAAGTTTGTTCATAGTGAGCGTAATTTATCGAGTATTGGACATCATTATTAATCAACTGAAATCGCGTTTCCTTCCAATGAATGAAATTCCTTCCATTTTCAGTATTTTCAAAAATTCCGCTTTGCAAATGTTAATTAACAGCACGGATCTATTAAAAAAAACAACTCTAGAATTTGTGGATATATATAAAAAAAAAAACATATTTGAATTATTTGCCAGCGAAATTCTCAGTTTTCGGTCCACTTTCAGGCTCAAAGACGAAATAGAAAAGTCTTCGTGTAGAGAACTCATTCATTCATTCATTTTCAATATCCATTAAGTGGGTCGCAGGTGTAGGTTGCTCATGTGGACCCTCCATAGCTCTCGATCCTCCTCAAAATTCTGTATATCAAAATTCTGTAGTTAAGTTTACTCTTAGACAAGGCGCGCACCGTAGTGGAGAGGCAGTGGCGTAGCGGTGGCATAGGTGTGGTGTGGCGATGGAATGGGGACGAAGTTGTATGAAACTGATTTAAGTGGCAAACAACGTATAGTGCCACGAATTCATCAGCTCTTAAAATGTCGTACTTGTTAGTTCTTGGTCGTTTCGCATGTTTTTAGTCTTGGTGTAAACAAAAATACGCATAGTTGTAATGCAAAAATCCACGTCGTTACCAGCTCATACAATATGATATGACTAGTTTAACTGGTTTAAACTAAACCACTTCCAATTCGTTGCAATCGCCACACCACTCCTATGCCACTGGCCACTTGGTCACCGCGCCACCGCACCGCCACGCCACTGCTACTGTCTTCTGTCTTATGTTTTTGATTATGTAGACACCTAAGTGAATTTCAATTTATTTTACATATTTTGTTCTCAATAATTTTTAAAAATTATAACAAAGTTTGCTTTTTGATAATGCAAACACTTTTTAAAAATATAAAATTGGAGCATAAACAGCATTTCCGAAAACAGAATTTTGCATTTACAGCATTTTGGATATACAGCACTTTGAAATACAGAATTATGACCCGCTCCCAACTAAAGACTGACAACTTAGCTTTGACACCAAGTTCAGTTCGCCTGATGATAACAGAATGGCCAAGCTGTTTCAAAATTGACCCAGCCCGACCAAAATCTTACAGAAAAACTCAGCATTGGTTCGAGATACTTAAACTTCTCCACCTGTTTCAATGGGACTCCACTATCCTGCAGAGTGCATTGAACAGGCGTTCTGGAGACGACCATCACTTCAGATTTGTTCACGTAATAATGTTGGGTAACTATACTTAAGTGGTTTATTAAAATTAAATTACAACGTGACGATTTTTACTGGGAGGGCCCCATCCAAAGAATTTGCCACGGGCCTCAGATGGTATAGTTACGCCACTGGCCGTCAGCAAAGATAGCCGATCGTTCACCGATGAGAGTCTTTGTGGAGAAATTGGGGATCAAATTCTAATCCTATCTAATTCTCAATTCATCGAATTGGAAAGGTATAACCATAGATACTATAGTTCCATAGATATCGCACCAAGAGCAAAAAAAAATGACCATTTTTCAACTCAATGGGACGTACCGCTGCGTCCCAGTTGGATCAAACTAGCGTGAATCATACTCAGACATGATGTTACCACAGATACAACAGACTTTACCTTTGATCGTGATGTGAGCTGTGAGTTGCATTCGAAAGATAAATACACTTGAATTCGTTTTCGTTTGCCAGTGCAATGCCAACGACTGACTAATGAGGAGGGGGATGCGGCTGTGGCTGGTCTTGTGTGGTGTTGGCTTTGTTTGGTAGTGTGTAGGTATACATATTGTATTTTTTTCGGACGGCTGGGATGTGAATGGGATGCGCCTGTGCGGCGGCTGTGCGGCTTCTTATTTTTATTTGAAGATACTTTCCTCCATTCGCCATCGACTTTCGAACGATTTGGATGTTCATTTATATGGTTGAGAAATTTTTCTTTGTAAATTTTATTGCGGAATGTACTTTTTTAGCGATATATTTTTCAGCTTTATTTTTTTTAATAGCAATGGGTGATATGAGATTATTTGGAGTTTCTTGTTCCGTTTGTAGGAAAACGAAAAGAGATTACCCTAATTTGAACATTTTTCAATGTCCTTCTAGGGGAAAAAATTAAATTGTAAATAATTTGTGGAGGCAGGCGTGTGATTTCAAAAATGAAGTCAAATACTTTGTGGATACCATTTTTGTCCCGAATTTGTTGAAAGAAAATACATTAAGAAGGATGCTGAAGGATGATCCTCCCTTAACTTTAAACCCTGATTTAGATTCAAACTTAAATTATTAAGAAGATCTAAAGTTTCCTTCAAATACCTAAACGAAGAAGAACTTCGAGCACTTGTAGCATTTCGTGTGTATGGTGCGATCAGTTATTAAAAAGATGCGCAAAAGAGAAGAAAAAAAAGTGCAATTTAGAAAAGAAATTATTAAGTTACAAACTTAAAAATAAAACATTACAAAAAACAGAGAGCATTTTTAAAGTTAAAAAAAAAGAAAATAACTTTATCGTCTAAAATCCAATGGCTCAATATTTTAATATGCAGAATTGCATTCCAAGGCCATTGTCTCTCTTATATTTCTTTCTTGTAGACGTTCCCGAAAGCTCTATTAAATACTAGTAATGTTTACAAACATTCATCAGTTGGTGCCTTTAGACTCCCAAAGTCACTGTAATAATTTTCTGCAAAAATATGAGAAATACCAAAGTGCATGTTATTTCGTCATCAGTTTTTAAGAATAATTTTGAACAATTTTTCCTTAAAAACATTTTAAAAGCGAGATATCTGGTAAAATATCGCATGCAGTTGTTTCTAACGTGATTTCAGTTCCGATTTCCATATCGCTTATGACTTTTTTATGACATATTCTCATCGCATACTATTTCTTTACGAGATTTAGCAATGAAGAAGTGTCTAGGTTCAAAAATTCGACATCATCTTCACAATTACTGTAAGGAGAAAAAGTAATAGGATTTGATGAACGATTTTTTGACATCAAAACATTTGGGAGTAAATATCCGCGTTCTCATATAGGCCATTACTATCGTGAGTAAAACCCCGTTTATCGTCTGCTACATTCATTTTAAACAAAAGCTTCTTGGGAGGTTATCTGATTTTTTTAATTTCTTTTAAGTAAGACACAAAATGTTTCAGCTAATTATAAGCTGAATTCCCTAGCTGAACTCCGCGCTTCAAAATATTTATAATATCATAATGTGAACTAGAGCTGGGCAATTTAGTTCATTTGAGTGTTCGATCAATTTGGTTCAAATCACGCTACTGAACTAGTTCGCTCATTTTAGTTCAGTTTAGTTCAAAATAGTCAAATTGACAGAAAATACAAAAAAGAATTTGTTAAAAATTTAAAAAAAGATACAGGTGAGTGAGATGAGCTGTTTTTCTAAGCCCGTATAGAATATCCAAAAAAAACGAATATACCAATTTTTCATATTCATCTGACCAGCATGTGAACACACAACCTGACAACGTTATCAGAAAAGTCATTTGCGACAAAATCTTACAACCGTGTGAACGGACAATTTTGTACTGTAAGATAGTTGGCTATTGTAAGTTCATTGTCAGTCATTTTCAGAGGATTGACAGATCTGACAATCGTGTGTATACTTAGCTTTAGTTTATTCCGTTTGTATGAAAATCATTGCGCGGCGGTACTATAATAATAATTTTTAGTGTCCAAGCTAAATTTTACGAAGTCACGAAAATGCCCATATAAAATTTCCTATTGTGGTCAAAATATAATTTAATATAATAATTTTAAGGTTAAAAATGATTATTGGTAAGGCCCATTAAAAATAATAACCGCGAACTAAATGAACTAGTGAACTAAGTGTGTGAACTTAGTTCACTAGTTCACTATTGTGAACTAGTTCGTTCACGAACTACACAAGCCTAATGTTAACCACTATCAATGCAATCAAATGCATTATATATATATACAAAAATTGAGCCCTAAAAAGTTTGTTGTCGATTCACGCCTTAACGCATTCACCGATTTTAACCAAACTTTCACACATCTTTGGTATTAGTCCATGTACGGTTTCTGTGAAGTTTGGTTAAAATTGGACAAAGGGGCATGGTACCGCCCATACAAAAAAAAAAAAAACATTCAAAATCGTATATGTAGAAACCCACCAAATCGATTGATGATCACAGATGATCTTAATTGGCCCTGGAGTGCTCCTGTGAATATTGGTCAAAATTGGACATAGGTGCGTCGCATCGCCCATACAAAAAAAAAAATAAATTTTATACATACATATCTCGAAAACCACCAAATCGAATGAGCTCAAACTAACAGATAATCTTAATTATTGGTCCTGGAGTGCTTCTGTGAAGATTGGTCAAATTGGAAGCGCCACTCCACATACAAAAAAAATATTCAAAATCTTATTCCTTCTATACAAAAAACATCTTCTATGGGGTGAAACTCGATGACGTTATATCTCGACAACCACTGGGCCGATTTTCATTATTTTTTTTTGTTTTGTTCGTATATTGCTGTATTTCAGGTAACATTGATATAAATAATGCATTGTCCTGAAAGTCAATAATATTGTTAGGCAATACGATTTCTGTAAAAACAAAAAATGTTGTGTACCACAGAGCATTACAATAAAAACAGTATCTATCTATTTAACTAGTTTGCACTACGAAGTGTGCACGGGCTACGCTAGTTTATATATATTTATATTCACGTTTTCAATTGCCAAATTTTATATTTCTCTGAAAACATTCAAAGAAACTTTACCATCTGGATTGTAAATCTGATTTCAGTAAACATTACATTAGGTATGAAGTCATTTCAATAAGTGAGGAAAATCATAAAACAAAACATTTTTTCATCGTTGATAATTGTATATGGCTTTTCTTTAGAAACACCTAATATTTTATAAACTTTTATATTATTAGGTCCTTGATCGCAGACTACAGCGCAAATCTAAGACCAAGATCTTGACAGATTTTCAAATTGTTTTTTTTTTTTTTTATAATTTCGCTTAGGTTGGCCCCATTTACACCGTTTGCAGACACAAAATAGTTTAAAATACTTTTTCAACTATCAAACAAACTATTTACCATTACACATATTTTATTGGCAACAAATCTATTTCTTTATGCTCCTATTATCAAAAATACACAACGCTCTCGTTTTTTTTGTTTTTAGATACAAATGGGCATTGTTTTCATATCCTGGTTGTAATCCTTTTACAGGGACCCATCTATAAAAAGAGAATATCTGAGGAAGTCTGAAGCCCAGCCCATCTCTCAGAAATTTTTAAGCGCTTTACAATCTATAAAAAATATTCTGGGTTGTTGTTAATGTATGCCCCTATTATGTAAGACAACTACAACTACAGTTGAGTTGTCTCTTGGTTTTATGTATTTCATAATAGGGGCAGTAATTCTATCAAACAATAATTCATAGACTGAAATTCGACAGAATTTCCCAATATAAATTGTCAGGATCAATCCCAAACAAGCGAGAGGCGTTGTTACTCCTCGCTTCCCCACTCAGAAAGTTATTTTTCGTTGTTGTTGTATTTTGTAGATTTCGACAACCCCATCAACAGCGGAAAAAGGAATATTGAGCCATTTAAAAGCAGTATGCGCACATTTTATTGTAATGTTTTATTTTTAAGTTTTTTATTTTAAGTTTGTAACTTAATAATTTCTTTTCTAAATTGCACTTTTTTTTCTTCTCTTTTGCGCATCTTTTTAATAACTGATCGCACCATACACACGAAATGCTACAAGTGCTCGAAGTTCTTCTTCGTTTAGGTATTTGAAGGAAACTTTAGATCTTCTTAATAATTTAAGTTTGAATCTAAATCAGGGTTTAAAGTTAAGGGAGGATCATCCTTCAGCATCCTTCTTAATGTATTTTCTTTCAACAAATTCGGGACAAAAATGGTATCCACAAAGTATTTGACTTCATTTTTGAAATCACACGCCTGCCTCCACAAATTATTTACAATTTAATTTTTTCCCCTAGAAGGACATTGAAAAATGTTCAAATTAGGGTAATCTCTTTTCGTTTTCCTACAAACGGAACAAGAAACTCCAAATAATCTCATATCACCCATTGCTATTAAAAAAAATAAAGCTGAAAAATATATCGCTAAAAAAGTACATTCCGCAATAAAATTTACAAAGAAAAATTTCTCAACCATATAAATGAACATCCAAATCGTTCGAAAGTCGATGGCGAATGGAGGAAAGTATCTTCAAATAAAAATAAGAAGCCGCACAGCCGCCGCGCCGCACAGGCGCATCCCATTCACATCCCAGCCGTCCGAAAAAAATACAATATGTATACCTACACACTACCAAACAAAGCCAACACCACACAAGACCAGCCACAGCCGCATCCCCCTCCTCATTAGTCAGTCGTTGGCATTGCACTGGCAAACGAAAACGAATTCAAGTGTATTTATCTTTCGAATGCAACTCACAGCTCACAGGTCAGGTCTGATGTTTGGAAATTGTGTTATAGGTTTGATTATTCTTTGAATTTGGTTGCAAGGTTTGACTTCAACAAATCGCTTGAAAAAGGGAATGAAAAAAAGTGATCATTTTTATTTGCACTAGATGCGATATCTATGTTACTATTATTATTTGTGGTATAACGGTTCGGGTACAGCCTCCAAAGTTTGTTCTTAAGGTGCTAGTACACGGTATGTAGCAAGTTCTGACGTCAACAGAGAGTGCACAAAGAGAGCTTGTACACGGCATGTAGCCATTGGGACCATGCGCTGACGTAAAAATGACGTCAGTGCTAAATACGTATATGTGGCTTGCTACATGCCGTGTGCATAGCACCTTTAGCGAAGCGTTCCATGACAATGCATCGCTCTGCCGTGGGTTCCGGGATATGGAGGCACTATAGGCAATGAGAAAGCGGACGAACTAGAAACGCAATGTTGGAGAGCTGTTCTAGAAAAAGTTAATGCAAAACATTTATATCTGTGAATATTCCACCTTTCACACTCAAGCTTGAAGCAGGGAGAAAATACACTAGAGAAGCGAATGCTAATAGGTGGACAGTACTCTGCTGTACCACATAAAAAATATATGCGCATGTTGGAGGAAGAAGAAGCGGCTGGGGCCGCTGGGGTGATGAGGGTATTCTTGAGGATACAATCCACTTCCTATGTCACTGCCCAAATCCTAAACACATAAATTGCTGGGAATGCACTTCTTCAAAGACTTATACTAGTTTTACAGCACATCCATAGACAAGATAATAATAGCCGATTTCTTGACAAAGTACTAGTGCTAGTACCGGTATTAGACCAAAAGTTGATACTCAAATAGGTATCAAGTCATTTCTTCACGAAGTACTAAGCCGAATTTGGTACCGAGTATTAGTTAGTACTCGGTATTAGCTGGACCCTCAAAATCGGCAGTCTAACGTCGTTTCATTGCTTTAGCTATTGCCTATTTTTATCAAAAAGTAAATACATCGTAGGTTTAAGTACAATGAAGTTGATTAGAAAATGGATTTCATTTTTGATAGGGATAAATGGTTCAATAATTTCGATGACGACATTGAGAATGAGAATGGTGAAGAAGGGGAGGCAACTCATTGATCTGAGCGCCGCATCTACCATATTATGCTACAATGGAATACAGTAAATACTTAGGACGATGTGGATTTTGTTCGGCAATTTCAGTTGTCCACAGTTGTTGAACTTGGACGAATTGCAGTACGGTTAACATATTTTATATAGTTTCAGTTTTAGTCGGTAATCGTTTTTATTCACGATTTTACCAGTAATCGTTAGATATTGCCTGAGCAGCAATTTCTGATTAGATCACTCTACGATTCATGGCAAGTGGATCGATGTAAATAGTGGTTGCCGACGTCAATCGCGTACCAGCCGCTAGTGTATGTCGCACACTGCCAAAAGTACGATGTATAGCTTTGACACGCCATTTGGACAAATTTATTCAAATGCCAGCAACATTGGAAGAGCAGGAGGAGGACAATCGGTGCAACCTACCGCACTCATGTTAAATTGCAATCACCACATTGGTGAGTTCTGTTCCATATGTGCAATAATAGAAAAAAAAACAACCAATCATATGCTATCCAATGCTGGATACCCCTAAACACACATATTTTACAACAGGAAAGCAACAAAAATATTTAAAAAAAATGCTTGCTCTTATGAATAAAAATCAGTCATCCTGCAAAATGTTTGACGCCCAATGAGCATAAAAATGTCACCGTTATGACATTTCAGTCAAAAATGGGTACTAGACCAGTTTTTAGACGTATCTGTCGTTAGTACGGTGGATAAATTTAGCTCGGGTACTAGCAATGTGAAGAAATACACAAGTACTAAATTTTCGTTAGTACCGAGTATCAGAGCTAGTACCAGGCCTAGATAGACCGGGTACTAATACTCATGTGAAGAAATCGGCCGTAAGCTTCATTAAATACTTACAGCACAGTAAGTAATTGATTAATGATTACATCATTTTTAGGCAGGTTTATAATAATACAGTATAATCCTTTAACGGAAGATTCCTAAAGTTCCGCCGAACAAAAAATTGTATGCCAAGGGGCGGGGGTATATTATCACCATATTTCCCGTTATAGCCCATCAAAGTAGGTGACCTCTAATTTGGAGTTGTTAGTATTTAAAACGCTAATAACTCCCAAACTATTATAGGTACAAAAATCGTTTTATACCTTTTGACCAATGGTGTAAAGTACGGAGGTTTGTAACCCAATCTCTTGTGAATTGCGCTTCGTCAGTCCACACAATGTTCTGCCTGCTTGCGCAAAAGGCACTGGAAAAATTCCACCCTTCTTTGCGCAGCTCCTGGTAGTAAATCCTGTACCCGTGCTAAATGGAAAGGGTGTAATCTATTACTCTGTGGAGTTATGTGAATTCTGGTTCTGGAGGTTCCAACTGCACAGCTATAGTCGGCGGACCTGACTGAAGGCCTCAAATTTTGCCGCGCCCGCTGCGTCTAAACGTCGTGTCGTTCCCTTTTATTTGGAGGAGCTGACCAGGGATCAACAAGGCGCTGATACACCACCTACATGGTGTTGAACGATTTGGGTATATCGGCGTTGGTACTCCAAATCTTGCCAACGGACCGTTGGCAGAACCCGTTTGCAAACACTATTTCCGCGTAATCACGTTTTGAATACATTTTGTGGAGATCAACTTATCAATGTTAAGCTTTTTTTCATATTCCACAATTAGCTGTTAACCATTTCTGATAGGTAGGTACGTTAGTTTATTATTTTAACTTAATATTGTTTGACCATTTTTGTCATACAAAAAACGGCTTTTACTAAAACTTCTGTTGATCGTAGGTCAAAGAGTTGATTAACATCATTTATGGGAAATTTCTCAAGGATCTAAATTTCGTCAAAAAAAAAAAAAAATTATTAAGTAAACATTTTAAGAAAAAGGCATTTTAAGTAAAAAAATGTAACAAAAAATTTTCAAAATTTTAGTTTAAGAAGCCATAACTTTTAGCTGCACAGATGTACCCAAAGTGCCTAGGACTTATGCGCTAAATTTTTGTACCTATAATAGTTTAGAAGTTATAGCGTTTTAAGTGGTAACACGTAACACCTCCAAATTACAGGTCACCTTGATGGGCTATAACGGAAAATATGGTGAGAATAGACCCTCTGCCATACAGTTTTTTATTCAGCGGAACTTCAGGAATCTTTCCCTAAAGAATTATACTGCTTAATTGAGATAACCTGTATAAACCTCTTTTCCCGACGGGCATCACAATTTATTTTTTCCTGTATACATAAGTTTATTATGGGCTTATTGGTCGTTTTCCAAATGCGTACATATTAAACAAAACAATTCCATATTAATCCACCCTACGTTTCGGTTTAGTTTAATTAGGTAGGTTACATCTAGGTACACTGCTTTATATTTGCCCGCACCGGCGTAGAAAAGTCCAACTATCCAAAATAATCGTTTTTATATATTTTCGCATTTAAACAAATAAGAACTTATTTTCTCTGTTCTTACTTATGGCTTCTTTAAAAAAAGTAATATTCCTCATTTAGCGCCCATTCTTTTATTATATAATCATGTAATCATTATCCCTTTGGTTATATTTCACTTGTCTAAAACAATTCGACAAACTCTTTTACACACAATGTCCTATCTATTAGTCGACTTCAGAAAAAAGCAAATAACAGGCGGGCGCAGAAAACTTGCCTAAAATTCAGAAATCTCATTATCCCCAGGACAGGCAAAAAAACCCATCGATACAAAAAATACGAAGAAACGAGTCGGTTCTCTCCCAGTTTCAAATACGTTCCTAACTATATTCATTGGTTTTATCCACCAAAGCCGTTCAGTCCGTAGCATGCCAGAAAGCTTCATTTAGAACAAAAAAAAAATATCATAGACTTCCTTCGCAAAAAGGAAGCAAACAAATCCACCAAATTATTTCTCTCTGTTTTGCTCCGATTTCCTAAACCGTTTTGTGCTCACAAAAAATATTCCAATATCCTTTCTTCGCAACTTTAAAAGCCTTTTTTAGCTCGGCTTGCCAAAGAACAATGCACTTAATCTCTTTATTTTATCGTTGGGATACTTTTCCCATATCTTCTGCACTCACACACCCACTCTTTAGCCAAAATCCCACATAAATCCATCTGAGACTTTTTCGTTTGAAGTAGCCATTTTTTGTTATAATCAAATCCTCCTTCTTTGCATTTGATTTTTGTACCAATAGGTGATGAAGTCGTTTGTGGCTTTATTATACATGCTTAATTTAGCGGTATTTACGGTCCTCTGAATTCGTTCTCTGGAAATTGGTTTGCCTTTCATTTTCCCTAATTAGGGATGCTTCAAACAATGTTTGTCGGCTTGCATATTAATTGATGGTAAAAACCATTGTCTTGAGAGCGTTTTTGTTTTTTTGTTTTCATTTTGTCACTGTACATCTATTTTAGCCGGACGTCCTTTCATTCTGATAATGAGTTTGACTTTTAACGCAATCATTAGTGTTTAGAATTTGAATTGGATTCGTTTAATTGTACACTTATACATATATTGAGACCAACTTTTGTGGTGGATCAACCTGTCCTGTCATTAGGAGGAGAATGTTTGATCTTCATCGTGATCCGAGCTGCTAATTGAAATTTCAATTAAATTGAAATGCAAAGAGACATTAATTCAAAATTAATTTCATTTTCAATTTGATGACTTTTGCGTTTGTTTTGTATGAAATTAGCAGCGTTGGCGTTTTTAACTCTCAATCTTAAGTGGGCTAACGTGATATTTGAATGTTGGACATTGTTAAAACTATGTATGCTTTGAAAGCTGTTTAGGAGGTCGCTCTTTGGTTAGCGGTCTTTCTTAGTGGAACATTATAATTCAACGATAAGCCGCTTCTCTCTGCATCTTTCGCTGTAATTGTATTGAATTCTTCTGAAGATTTAAATGTAAATATTGAAGTTTAATCAGGTATTGTGAATAAGGGATATTTTTAGGAGCTGTTGGATTTTAAATTGGGATTAAACATTAAACACACTTTAGTTGAGCAAATTAGCCAACGTTTTTAATATTGATGTAAACACCTACTCGATCTAAAATTGTTTATCTATACATCTATACATAATAATAAAATTGTAAATTTTTGTCTTTTTCCACTATCACGTAACGTAAGAACTATAATAGCCCCTCCCAAAGGAAAAGAAAGATCCCAACATGCACAGTAGCACTTTATTGGTAAATTTGTTCTCTTAAGGCATTTTTCATCGCATGAAATTGTTAATGCTTTTCTCTACTTTATCACAAAGAATACCGAAAATTCAATTTTAACCCTTTTTAATACATAGTGGATTTCACGCTGTTATAATAAAGTTACTCTGTGGGCGCAGTAGCGCAGTGGTTAGTGTGCTGGACTACTGTGCGAGGGATCCCAGGTTCGATCCCCGGAAAAACACAAAATTTCATCTTAAAGTTTTTTCTACTGCGCCACCTCTCGCGATCGTCTGACAAACATCCGAGAGTATGACTGTCATGAAAAAGCTTCTCAATTCAGCCGTTCGGACTCGGCATAAAATTGTAGGTCCCTTCCATTCGTCCCAAAAATATAAACTCACACAAAACGGATGGTTGCGAGAAGCTAGGCCTTGGGTGTCACCCGCCTGTTGCGCCACCTATTTATTTTTTTTATAATAAAGTTACTCAGAACTCTGGTTTTCATTACTAAACACACATAGCTATTTGAGAAGTGGGGTGGGTAAATCGTAAATATGTATCTTTTGCATTTGCACACGCCAACGACACGACGCAGGGTGCTAGGTGGACAATCAGTCAGGAGTATGTTTGTTGTTTGAAATACGCACATATTTTTTTTAGATGTAGTTCTGGTTGGAAAAGTTGTTTTGTTGTCGATAAACGAATGGAAACCCTAATATGAAGAGAACTGCGCAAGCAATTTCCACTTAAGTTGAGACAGGCTATACTAACCCGATTGGTATGATCTTTTTGGAAACTGTAGGCCTTTACAATGGGCACCATATAGATATTAATTGATTAAAAATGGACAAAGGGGCGTGGCACCGCCCATACCACAAAAAACATTCAAAATCTTATGTCTCGAAATCCGCCGAATCAATTGAGTTGAAACTTACAGACAATCCTAGGTATTGGCTCAGGAGTGTTGCTGTGAAGATTGGTCAAAATTGTACAGAGGGACGTGGCACCGCCCATAAAAACAAAAAACAGTCAAATATTATATCTCAAAAACCGCTGAACTGATTGAGCTCAAATTTACAGACGATCTTACGAAAGGACATTATTATCTAAGATCTAAGCAATACAATTTCTGTGCACGGTCAAAGCGGGGCGGGTACAGCTAGTGAAAAATAAAAATGGACTGCGGGTCCATAAAATAAGTATGTATAGGTAACTAAGTAAGTAAGTAATTCATTCATTCATTTATTTTTTTCCGTTTTTTTTGGATAAATTGTTTATAATTTTGATGAATTTTGTAGCTATGGCTTTGCGATTAGCTCCGTTAGCAAAAATAAATAAATATATGTAATATTATTGGTATGAATGAAATTTTTAAATGCAATTTAATGAAATTTTGACAATTCAGTTAAAGTTATAATAGTAACATCCTATATTTATATATGGTTTTTAAAAAAGAATATAGTTTTTTTCAGTCAAATTCGTTTAGCACTGTGATTGTTTCTTGAAGCGTCATAGTTTCCTTTCCAAATATTGATTTTCGCTCTCAAATTGCATAAGGTACAAAACTGGATAAAACTGCCGGTAAACAAACATTTAAAATCTTATTTCTCGTAAACCACAAAATCGATCGAGTTAAAATTTACAGACCAGACATTGGCCTAAGAGTTTTCCTGTGAAGACTGGTCAAAATTGGACAAAGAAACGCTATTTTTCGAAAGTCTTTAAAATTTGTCATATACGTATGAATATTGAATAATAAATTGTCCTGAAAGACAAGAGTTTTATGTAGGCAATCCGATTTCTGGGAAAACAAAAAATGTTGTGCACGACAGAGCATTACAATAAAAACTGTTTATCTATTTAATTATATTGCACTACCAAGTGTGCGCACGGGCTACGCTATAGTTTTATATAGATTTGATTATTTCCTTAGCCCCGGTAAAAACTGTGCAACCAAGCTACCATTTTAACGTTATCGAAAACTGCATTTGATTCTGCCATAAATAACGTCTGACATTACAAAACTATTTAAAAAAAATCAAAGAATTTTGCCAAAAATATGGCAAAATATAAATTAAAATTACCGATAGGATGAGAATGATAGTTAATATCAATCGAGGTAGGTAAGATACGTACGTACTTCTTCGTAGCTGTTAAGGCAGGATATACGGACTGTATGAGCTTCTGTACAATTCGACCACAAGCTATATTAGAAAAAAATTAATGGCTAGTGGGGAGTAAATATAAGTGGAGAGTAAACTACTAAACACTACAGTTAGATTTTTTGTTGGCTCTAAACGAACCGATAGGTACCTATTAATAGAGTATAGTGTCTATAGTAATATACTGGTTTATAGCAGACAAAATTTCGAAATCCAATTTTGCGTTCCCACTGTAACTTCAGCATTTCAAATGACAGGTGGTATCAGAATTGATTACCTACAAATGTTTTTTGTGTTTCGAAATAAAAAATGGTTTGTACTTAAAGAATTCATTTTTTAGTTAGATAGGTATATTAATCTAAACATGAATACAAGTGATAATTCACTATTCAGACATATTTTTCCTACTTCCTACTTTTATAGCTTTTACAATCTAGTTTTACAGCGGTTTTTTTGTTGTCAGTGAGCTCAAAAGTCATCAGAATGAGGTTTGTTCAATTTGACAAATTTACAAATGCAGCGATGAAATTCAACATTTCGCTGAAATCCAACATTTCGAAATGTTAGAAAATATATGGCGAAATGCTGAACATTTGGCCTGAAATGCTGAATTTAGGAGCGGTGTAAACGTACTATTAGTTAGCCTCTCATTTAGGCATTATTCACTCGCTTTATAAATAAAGTTAATGGGGCTCCCATCTACATGTCTGGTCTAGTCTACATATTCTCATATGAAATCACAATGGACTTATGTTTATTTTGTATAAGTATTAGTACATGTATGTCTTTATATGCACTGTGAAAACAAACTTAACTAACCTAACCAAAACTTATTTCTCTGGCGGTATGGAATACGGCACTATCCCTTTGATACTAAATGGTGTACAAACCATATACCTATAGGTACATACAAGCATTTTCGGCCACAAAAACTATGTGTAGCTGGTTGTCATTTACGGTGACATTTTAATGAACACAATTTGACGGGAAAAAGTGAATGGACTATTTAGCTCTTCAAGTGCCGAATCGCTGAACCAATTAAAAGTTTTGTTTTATAAAGATATAACCGCCGTAAGACTCTTTGCAAAGTAATTTATAATTTATAATAGCTATAGATATATTTTTTTACTTCTTAATCATTCATTTTCTGAAATCCTAGTCCACACAAATTTGTGAGCTTATTTAATTATGATAAATGACAATATTTTCTTTTCCCAATACGTTACAAATTAACTTTATTAAAACTTCGGCTCAATTTCTTTGGAAATTGTAAACCAATTCTAAGTGGGTATATTTAATTTATACGTTTCTCCCTCGGACATAACCAAAGCTTGCTTTCCTTTTTTATATATGTATAACTAATTTGCACCCGGTCGTAATTTCTCTTTATGTATTACCCAATATTAAGGCAATCCCTCGATCCGCTCAATTTTAAATTTATCCCATCACAAAATAGACGAAAACAAATGTAAGCCACCTCTATCCTCTGTTTGCCGCATCCTTCCGACAACGACTGAAATTGCCCGTAATATTTTCGTAAGAAAAAAAAATTCATAGCAATATCGGAATATCATTTCCCATCCACGGTCTAATCAATCAAAGATAGAATGAAACAGCAAAAAAAATTATATACTTTCAACAATTTGATTGTTGCCAATGTTCTGTAGCCTGTAGGTCCGTTGGATGAAGGTCAAATTGAAAAGGGGAGCAGAGTAAATCGGGAATAAAACAACGATGCAAAATGAAAAATATAAAGAATGGATCAGAAAACATCCTTCTTATAATAGATTAACCCAGTAGAACATTCAAGCGGTGCGTGCTTAGGCAATCAATCGAAAGCAGAAGCCATTCACACCTCATGATTTCAATTTTGATTTCGTCGAAAATTGCTTTTTACCATTATGTACTAAAATTTTTATTTTAAAGTACTTTAAGCCTACGCATTTAATTATAGGGAGGATTTTTTCCTTTTGTATTATTTTTCTGAACAGCAATTTAAAAAGATGAATCTGCAAAAATGGGCAATCTTCACAAGGTGTGTGTCGAATCATTCGTCATGTTGCGAGGATGTTTTCGCTTAAGCCACACTGTAAAGGAACGTGACTTGCTGATTGCGTACAAAATATACAATTTAAATTGAAGCCAAATCCAACGCCCTGTTGCGAGAGATGTCAAAACGACGCTACATGCTGTCGTCATAATTGTTTTCTTCGAGTGATGTATAGGTATTTCGTGTGTGGTAAGAGTGAAGTGGATAAATAGATAAAAACGTTTAGATTACCGTCACCCCTTGTACCTATTAGACGGCAAATTTTATGTTTTTATGAAATGCTACATCTGACCGAATTAATTAGGTCGCGGATGCAAACTTCCAATCGTAGGTATGGATAACACTAGTCAACTCAACACCAAACAAATATCGTAAAAAGTATGTACTACATTTGGTAGGCACACTCACTCCTATTACCCCAAACATATTTGCCCCTATTGTGTAAGACAACTCAACTTAGTTGAGTTGCGTTGACTTCCATTCAACTCAACTTTCACACAAACCAAACTAAATAACAACTTATATACAACTACCGTGATCTTTGTTGTGTTTTGACAGACAACTTTTCTATCCAGGTTGTGTATGACAATACGGGCAATACCGAATTTTGAATTACATAAAACCAAGAGACAACTCAACTCAACTCAACTCAACTGTAGTTACACAATAGGGGCAATTATTTTCCTTACACTACGTCTAAAACTAGTAGAATTTTTGAATTCCGAAAAATTCATATTTTTTAACTTATTTTAAGGGTATATGTACTTTTTATAAATGTATGTATATTCTTGCAATAACTCTGTAAAAAATTCGAAGTGGCTATTCGCCCTTAGTTGTGTTTCTAACTGAAGTAGACTGCCTTTCGAGACACTGCCGTAATCGACGAAACGAGAATTTCACACCGTGAAAATTGATTTAAATCATTTGCTGCGAGCGATGTGAGCCTCCAGCTCCAACTTCACATATAAAGTTTTGAATATAATGGCAAATAACAACAGCCAACAAAATTTGTTGGTGATACAAGGTTGCGCAAAAGTAATCCTCCTATCAGAAAATGCTATAAATTTTGCGATTGGCCCCTAATGTCAGTTCTGTTTTGACATTTGTGTAGTAAACACATGCGAAATACACGTTAATAAACAATGTTACGCTACACTGCTCCAGAACGCGGAATATTGGTGACTATTTATTTGAGCAATAATCGGTCGGTGACTTTGGCACAACGTGAATTTCGTCGCAGATTTCCTAGTCGTCCAACGCCTACTGGTGAAGCACTGCGACGTTTAGCCGCTCGCCTCGAAGAGACTGGTACAACACGAGATGCTGCCAGGCGTGGCAGACCCCGGAGTAGCCGTTCTGCAGAGAATATTGCTGCTGTAGCCGAAGATGTCATGGACCTTTTTTCTTACTGTTACTGTGAATGGTGAGCGCTACAGAGCAATGATCAACGAGTTCTTTTTGCCGCAACTTGATGAATTGGGATTGGAAAACATGTGGTTCCAACAGGACGATGCAACGGCACACACTGCACGTACCACAACCGATATGCTGAAGGATGCATTTCCCGGGCGCCTAATCTCCCGTTTTGGCGATTTGCACTGGCCAGCAAGATCGCCTGATTTGACCGCTCCAGACTTCTTTTTGTGGGGCTTTTTGAAGTCGCGGGTTTGTGTCAACAAGCCTCAGACTCTTGCAGCTCTTAAAGACAATATCCGTCAAGAATGTGAGGACCTATCGCCGGAAGTTTTGGCCAAAGTGATGGAAAATGCCATAAAAAGGGCTCAAATGACAATCAACTGTGGCGGCGGCCATTTACATGACATCATATTCTCGACTTGATGTAAAAAAAATTAAAAGACCAAATAAAAATAATCCACAAGAAGAATCACAGTTTTTCATTTTTTTTTTTTAAATTACAGCCAAAAAACATCGGAAGGTTATTTTTGCGCCACCTTGTATAATCAACATGTCTCGCGTTTGTACAAATTCTGCTAATAGTTTTTGCTATATTTGTGGTTTATACACACCAAAAAATCAGAAAAAAACAATCACATCATTGATTAGAGCGTTAGCTATAGTGAATATTTTAATTTGGATGTTCGTAATCAAGATAGAAACTGGGTGCCACATATCTGTTGTCTTACCTGCCATACAAAATTGACGTGCTGGGTTAGAGGAAAATGTAATGGTCAGCCTGTAATATGGCGCAAACCTTAAGATCATGTAAGTGACTGCTACTTGTCTACAAGCTACTTGCTTGTCTCACTAATATAAAAGGATTTTCAAGAAAATCCAAGTACACAATAAAATACCCAGATGTATCGTCTGTAGTCTGTTACTAAAACAGTACCACCATTGTATATACACACACTGTCTATATACAATGGTACCACATTCGGATGCCCTTCCAGTATACCTAAGCCATCTAATACTAAACCGATTTCAAGCGACTCTGGACAAAACCAGGAAGAGAATTATGACGAGGAGAATAAGTTTGCAGTTCCATGTACCTCAACGATTCCACATCTGATTAGTCAATCAGAGCTTAGCGATCTAATTAGAGATTTAGATTTACCTAAAGATAAATCTGAAGTATTAGGTTCAAGATTGAAGCAACGGAATATCCTTCAATCGGGCGTTAATGTTACTGCTTACCGCAAGCGTCACAATTCTTTTATAGATTTTTATTCAGACAATGGTCAGCTACCTGATGACAATTTCATAGTCAAATGGAGGGTTGACAATGGGCTTACAATGACTTTTCTGACGAAATTGTGAGTTCAGACGGTTGTACGACATTTGGGACACAATCGATGGTTTCTTCTTTATGACATATGTGTGTTCCAGACACAGAAGGCAATCATGCCATAAGAGAACAGCTCAGCTCACTCACTTATATCTTTTTTTTTATTTTCAAAAAATTTTATTTTTTTTTTTTTGTAATTTCTGTGAATTTGACTATCATGAACTAAACTGAACTAAAATGAGCGAACTAGTTCATTAGAGTGATTTGAACTAAATTGATCGATCACTCAAATGAACTAAATTGCCCAACTCTAGTTTGTAGCCGTTCAACGTTAAATCTCCTCACAGTATTTCCTCGTTGTTGTAGTGTCTGGGACTGGGATATCCGCATACGTACCTTGGCTACAAAAAAAGGTAGTGATCCGAGTCTATGTTGGCCGCTCGGAAAGTTCGCACACCTAGAATACTACAGCAGTGCCTTGCGTCGATCGCAACATGGTCAATTTGATTGACAGTCTGATGGTCTGGTGACCGCCATGTTCCTTTGTGAATGTTGAGGTCTGAAAACCGTTTGCTAGCTATAGTAACATTACGTAACGCAGCAAAGTCAATTAGCCTAAGTCCTTTTCCAGACGTGGTGTCGTGTAGGCTGTGCTTACCGATTGCGCTACCAAATATGTCCTCCTTTCCTATTTTGCCGTTAAAATCAACTAGGACGATTATAACGTCGTTCTTAGGACATTGCTCATATGTTTTGCCGAGGAGCTTATAAAAACATTCTTTGGTAGTATAGTTTTTCATCCTTCTTTTGCCGGGACCATCCCACCGCACTTCCTGGATGGCGGTGATATCCGCATTGTAGCAGTCTAGGGCCTCCGCTAATTGTTCGGCTGCACGCGGTCTGTTCAGGGTTCGAACATTCCACGTGCAGATCCGTAAGTCATTGTCCTTTTTTCGTTTTGCAGGGTCGTCAACAGTAAATCCAACCATTGGTTGGGTAGTTAACCCCACGCACAACCCCCAACCTGGAGGGCCAGGCCCTTTCTGTGACCCCTTGGACGAAAGGGGCCGGATATTCCGGAGTCAGTAACCATCTTCGGGGATTTGAGTGCCGCTGTTGACCCATTAAGGGCTCTTCCGCCACCATCTCTATTTCAACACCATGACTAGTATTGTAAAATCCTTAATGACCTCAGCTCCAAATATGTCGAAGTAGCTCATTAATGTATCTGCCATGCCGACTGTTATGTACAAGTGTAAAGGTGCTAGTACACGATATGTAGCACGCCAAATATATATGCAGCTCTGACGTAATTTTGACGTCAGCGTATGGAGCCAATGGGTTCACATCGTGTACTAGCCCTCTTTGTGCCACTCACATAAGGTACTCATACGTATGAGTCACGATATGAGGCACTCGTGTGTGGCTAGCACACGATTTGTGCCAATACGCTACATAATGTCGAGTGCACGGTTCGTAGGTGTGTATTTTTGAATGTAATTTCAGCATTTCAGTTTGTGTTAGTGTGTTTTGTACGAGCAGAATTGGGAATTCATTATCGCACTTGTTTGTGCCAACATGTTTGGCGCCATTCTGTGCATCTTCTTAAGTTCCAATTCCCCTTCGAACGAAGTTCAATGTAATACAATAATAGCAATGCAACCGAAAAATGTGGGCAGTTAAGCCATCGCTACACAAAAATTCACGATACAAATTGAACCTCATTTGCAGCGCAGTATCGCATCGTAGTAGCGCCCAGCGCAGCATCGCTATTCAAAAATTAACTGTTACACTAAAATGTACACTTTAAATACAACGAAAAATTGCGCCGTGTTTCACATAGCATCGCTACCCCAAAGCCAGTAAAAATTACAAAAAAGAGAACTGCAGCAAATAACATTCCAAGTGACGACGCGCATCAGTTTGCGTACACTTATACTCACTTTACATGACCACCGCACCTTGGTCATATTCGTAACTATCACTGTTACCGGACAGTTCCATGCGCTCTCCGTTCTTATCCATCATGCGCTTATCGGTGGGTAACAATACCGGCTCTTCTACTGCTTTAATATCCGGTGGATGGACCATGTTTTAACAGCTGCTGGTATTAATATTTATAATTTCTCAATATTCATCCTTATCAGTTTGTGTTTTATTTCCAAATTTCCGAAGCAATTATAATAATATTATTAAATATATAAGATATTCCTTGAATGATTTGATGATACAAAATAATATAGTAAACAAATTGTACAGTGTTTTAATTTTGGGTTAACCGGGCGTATCGGTCTTGAACACATCACATACAAAATTTAAAGATCTGCATTAAAAAATATAGGTATCTACATTGTATTGTAATCGGCCTTATATTGACTTGCTGAATATACATACGTTCAGGAGTTCACAACAACTATTATTTATGTTCGCAGGAGTAGCAGTAACCATTGTCATAAACAATAAGTTATGTTCTGCTTTTAGTTGTTTTTCTTTAGATGGCCCTGTATAGAAGAACATTATGTAGCAACCGTTTTCAGTATTTTTATTTTGTCGTTAAAAGCAAGCTGCAGCCAACGCATCTTAGAACAATATCTCTTGTCGGTCGTAAATTCTTTCGACAGACGCATAAGAAACACCCGTCTATCGGAAATAAAAATTACGACATCGATCAATCTATATCAGAAATGGGATGACATTAAAAACGGAAATCAAAGCTCCCGTTTGTCTTCTGATGCAATAAACCTAACCTAGAACCGAAATCTGAACGTTTTACGGTCCTTCTGGGGAAACATGACTAAAGCTTATGGACAGCTCACTACAGTACAGAAGATGCGCAGCTGATGAATAGCAGTCCACAAAAGGGATTATTGTGTGCTGTTCTTGCTTACCCCTGTCTCGGACATAAAATTTTCGATATTAATGTAAGCAGGGGAATATTTCCATAATCCTTGATCCCATTGATCCCCCTTTCTTTTGCGGTTGCTTATTTTGTCCAACTTGCATCCCATGATTGAACCGACAAAAAACAACTTTGATAAGTTCGAGGTGAAAACAAAGGACTAAAAGCAAAAGAAATAAAAGTTTAGCATCATTAATCATTGCATTGCAGGAACAATAAGGAAAGAATCTGAAGACTACCGGAAGCATAAGCTCCACTCGATTTTTTTTTATGTTTCCATCAGCAGCATGACCAACGAGTTTCGTTCTAATTTCGTTTGTAAAATCATTTTCAGGTTGATAGCTTGGTCATTAATCTTTATTTGATTCGGTTCGGTTTTTATTGCCCATGGAAAATTGTAATTGAAAACTCCTAACCCAGATCTGTGGGTCTTTCCGTGTTCTATTTGTTTTGTTGAATTTTTTTTACTGGAATTTCATTAAAAGTTCGTAATTCTTGCAATATGCGGTACACGAAGTACTTAATTGTGGCCGAGGATTTTCTGATTTTTTTTTTTGTTCGATTTGAGAGGTGAGGTTTAGTTTTTGAAATTATTTAAGTAGGTCATGTTCAAGTTTGGCTTTCAGAAATAAAAACTTCTGTTGGAAAAGGAAAAGCCCACAATATGCAGCCCATCTATTTTAAACATTAACTGTGATGTACTTTTTTTTATAACTTTCCTACTAGAGCTAAAGAGATTTTAGTTGTGTGGTCGAAAACTCCACTCAAATAAATTTGTATTAGATAATATTAAGACACACATTCTTATATCCAATGCACTTTGTATCTTATTTATTGTAGGTACATATACTATAAAAACACTTTAAATGTATTTATATTATTTAATGTATTAAATCGTACGAAGCAACTGCAACATTTATTCCATTTATCTATATTATGTATGCACCTAGCCAGGGGGGGAGGGGGGGGCTTCAGCCCTTCAAGGCTACCTATCTATATTATGTATGTAAACCAGGCACGTAGCCAAGGGGGGGGGGGGCTTGAAGCGAGTTCCAAATTTGTTTGTGTAATAGAAGGAGTTTTGGAAAGTTGATGTCCTAACGGTTGTCAAGTGTATGGTCATGAGCATTAGCAGCCTGTCTGGTGGGGCGCCCAAAAGTTGCATTTCGAGGGACAATGCCTTTGAGTTCCTCGGAAGATCTACCATGGAAATACCTCTACCTATAAAACAAGCAGAGTTCAGCGACTTGTCTTCTGTGCACCAACGGTTGTAGACTCGATGTGAGTGAAGGGTCTCCAATAAGTTGAACTGCTCGTCTCTATATGCTGTCAAGTAGATTAAGTGAATGTTTTGGGGCCGAGCTCCATATATGGGAGCAATATTCCAGGCCTGGTCTAACCTGTGCATTAAAAGAAGTTGCTAGGGGCTACCTCTTTGCTCTAAATAGGTAGTTCAACTTAGATATAGGATATGTGATCCTGCCGCATGTGATTCCTGAATTGACTGTGACTCCTAAAATATGCATTGAGTCCTTGGGATGGATTAGATGGTCATCCATTTGGATCTGAGGATGCATTTTTCCTAGAAAATGTTGTGAGCTGTTGTTTGCAACTGAAACTGAAATGACCGTAATGGCCAATGGGGCTTATTATAAATTCAAATCTATAAAAATAAGGAGACTATCCCGGTACGTATGTACACTGTGCAAGCCATAGCTTTAACCTGGTTCTGCCATGGCAACTCCTGCAATTCGCAATTGCCTTAGTGTAGTTAGTGAAATAGCTAATTTCTTTCGCAACCTTTCAAATGCATATTATGCAACTTTCAAAACTGGTATTAAAAAACACGCACCAGAGAGCCGAAAAACTCGACTTCTACGCCTTTGTGAAACAAAATTCATTGAAAGGCATGACAGTTTTAATTCCTATGTAGAGCTCTTCAAATGCATCTCAATAAGTATTGAAAAAATAACGAGCAGAACGTGGGTGATGTCTTCGAAAGTGTCAACACTTTTGACAGCGGTCCAAAAAAGTCATTGCCTAGTATAGTAAGCCTCATTGTATGCGAAGAACAAATCCTTAGATTTCGTTTCTGCAATCGACCGCACAAAAGAAGTTCTGAATTCTCTTAAGGACATCAGTGAAAATGCCGAAGATTTTTTCAAAGAGGCTTTTCAATCCGCATCCTTACTTGCCGTTTGCCGAGGACTTATTTGAAGAACTTTATTGAAACAAACAACGCGTTCCAATCCAGAAACCTCTCCTTCTGAAGCCTATTTTAGAGTGCCGATACTGATTTCTTGCATATAGATTCGTAAATACAAAATCTTACGGACAGATTCATGGTCAACGAAGACGTTTGACCATCGTTTCAAGCTCTTCTCCCAGGTTTTGCTGCTGTTGAGCCTGAGCGAAAAGTTCGAAAAGTTAACACTTTACTTTGATAATACAATTTCGTTATCAGCTGTGAAAGCTGAGTATCTATATTCGTTGGTGCGAAAAAAAATCGTCGAGTGACCCTTCTATCGAAGTTTTGAAATTGCTTGATATTATGTGACAAGACTTACTTTAAACTTATAAATTGTTTGCTCACGGGCTTAGCAGCGCTTCCAGTAACCACAGCTAGTGTTAAAAGAACCCTTTCAGCTATGAAAAAGATTAAAACAATGTCCCGAAGCGTAATGGATGCAAGGTTAAGTTCAGTTGCTATGATATCTGTTCATTCGGATATTATTGTTGATAAGGTGATTGATCTCATATCAAAAAAAAATCAAGACGTCTTCTGCTTTGAGAAAATGTGAGACTAATAGGAATCAATGAATTGAAATAAACATAGCTTTTTGTTTTGTAAGACTTGGAAGCAAGTCGCAGCCGTGTAGACACATCTTAAAGATGGATTGTGTTTTTTTAGTAGCGTAGCGGTGGGGTATAGCTCTAACAATATTTTTAGTGTCCATATTAGATTTTACGAACTCAAAATTGCGAAATTTCCAAATATCTTGAGAATTACAGAATATTTAAGGTGAGATATTAAAATGATTATTATTAAGGCCCAAGTGCTGAAGTTTTGCATACTGTTAAACATTCTCGTAGGCGCACTCTCGAAGTTATTATTAAATTGTTCTAAAAATTCACAAAAAAAGATGCTTGCTGGACATAACCGCCTTGAATGTTGGAAGTGGGATTAACCCGGTTTTTAAATTTGCTGGTCGTTTGCGTATCGAGTCCAAGAACGCTGATGACTTATTCGAATTCGATATCAAACAATATCAATTTCGCAATTTTGGGACTAAGTTTGAACAATTAGGGTAAGTGTAGTTGCCTCAGTACCACTACTGTTGTTAACATTTATAAGAATACTGTATACTTTAGAAGGTTCGCACCCAAGTAATGGAAACCAAGTTTTTAGGTAGGTACTAAAAGCTATGGTTGGTTTTAGGTGGTCCTCGACGAGGTGCACTTTAAACAAGAATAATTCCATTGTGCTGCCATTGAAAAGTATAGGTGTTTACACTGGGTAGGGGTCATCTCGCGGATATTGCGAGATAAACTAAATGCGAGTCGATAAATGCGAAATAAAATTTGCGAAATGAATTTTGTCGAAAAGACCGGCACCCGTTTACACTGCTTGCTCCTGGACTTCTGCGACTTCTGCAAAAAGGGTAGGTATACTCAGAGCCAGCCTTTAGACATACCTAGCAATTGCATGTGTCCGCTTATAATATTCATTAGAATTGTACACCTTTCTAAGTACCCTTATAAGTACCCTACCCTATACTAATTTATACACATTTTTACAAAATACGATAATTACGATTTTCACAACTCCAAAAACACGATTTTCAGAAAAAGTCCATAACAACACTGGCCTGCAGTAGCAAGGTAGTGAAAATAGCTACATAATTGATTACATTAGGTATAGCCCGTCCCAAAGCAAAAGAAAGATCCCAACATGCGCAGTAGCACTTTATTTAAGGGAAATTTTTCCTCTTAAGTTATTTTTGATCGCATGAAATGGTTAATGCGAAAATTCCATTTCAACCCTTTTTAATAGTGGGTTTTACGCTGTTATCAACATACTAAAAACTCTGGCTTTCATTACTAAACACATAATTGAGAAGTGCAACACCCAGCAAATTTCCCTCTTCTTTGGGTGGGTAAATGTTCATCTTTTGCATACGCCAACGAAGGTGCTGTCTGTGGACAATCAGTCATGGCTATGGCTCGATCGTCGATCGAGAGAGATGTCTTCGCAAGCGGGACTATGTTGGTAGTTCTGATTGAAAAAGTTGTTTTGTTGCCGCTAAGAGAATAGAATCCCTGATGTGAAGAGACCTGCGCAAGAAATTTTCACTTAAGTTAGGACGGGCTATACATACTATATCTAATATCTATTACCTCGCTTCGCTTTAAAGCTCGAATTTTAGGGACCGATTTGGTAGGTTTATAGGCGTTTCTGCTCTCCCAAATAAAATGATTCTTTTGAAATATCCTAGAGAAAACAGTTTTAATGCAATAGCAAGAGACTAAAGATTTAATATTGACGGAATTTTAGTCAGTAAGTCTTCATGGATTGGACGCCCTTTAAGTAAATGGTTAGTATAAAACAGTATTTAGCAAAACTTAGATTTCAAAACTATTTTTGTACGTACTGTACACGCATGAGTCTAATATTAGTTTTGTATGGGAGGTACCAAACTATTTGACCGCCATAGCGCATTATTAATACCAACCTGACCACGGTAAAAAGAGGTCCTCTCACAAAATTTTATTTTGCCTAGGTCGAATCGTTTGGATGCTATCGTGTTTTCAACAGACAGACTGAAGGACATGGCTAAATCGATTACATACTTTACGGGTCTCCGGTGAATACTTCTTGGCAAAGTGAATATACCTGTGGAGGGTAAAAAAAAGGGAAATATTAAATGGACATACAAGAATGTTCCCTTTTTTTCCATAATTATTTGTATATGGGGTAACCTGACCAGTCATGAAAAATCTAAATTATGTAGATAATAATTGTCGCAGTAATATGATGACAGTAAAAATATCAAATCTATTGAGCTAAAAATTGGTCAAAATTGGACAAAGGGGCGTGGCACCGCCTATACAAAAAACAATTGAAAACGCTATTCTTCGAAAGTATTGGAATCTAAAGTTTGAAAATTTGTAACATTGACAATTATGCATAATGCATTGTCCTGATAGGCAAGGATATTATCTATATAGGCAATACGATTTATGCAAAAACAAAAATGTTGTGTACAATAGAGAATTACAAAAAAAACTGTTTATCAATGATTTAAATGAATTTAAAATTGATTTTTTTGTTTTGATAGAAAAAATTGGAATAAAAGATTTTGCCCTCTTACTCTCTTAAATTTAAGCTTTGTGTACGTTGTATCGAAAGTTTTGCAACTTGCCAATTATATACATTCTGTCCTCTGTCCTATTTTGATTGCTGAAACAAGATTTAAATAAATTTGTTTGGGCTTTTTGTCCTGTTTCTCATGTTTTTCAACGTATGGCTGTGAGTGCCATAAGAGGTTGTAAAATTCTCCCTTTCCTTCTGCTCCGGTGAAACCGAAATAATACCTGACAGAAAAACGAATTTGGATATTCGCACCTCGCACACGCCACGAAGACGGCTTTCGAATATGACTGAGGAAGAGCGGGTATCTGTACGAGAGTTGAACAGACTAAACATAACCGCCATCCAGATGCGTAACGCGGAACCAGTAAAAAGACGATAGTATGCACGATTGCAAACACGGCAACTCTGCAACGGTACGCAGTTAAGAAATTGATGAACAACTCAGTGGAAGCAACCATTTTAACGGGGACTTTCAAAGGTGAAGATGTCCTCATTCCTCGAATTCCCATGATCCCGTCTGATACACCATTTCAGACTGCAATTCCCAATTCCCAATTCCCAATAAAGCTCAAGGTCAATCTTTGGAAAAGCCCGCGCTCGCGATTCGATTCTTGAGGGCCTTTCTTGGGGGTGCGAATATTCGATTTCAAAGCAAAAACAGATACAACATTTTAGTTGCTGGGGGTAACTTACTTTACTTATCGGGCTCCCGACCCGTGTAGAGTCTCTGCCTGAGACACTGCAGCCTTCCATCCTCTACGATCCCGGATACGCTGCTTCCAGTTGTCCAGACTCCAGACCAAGCGCTCTGGCATACGCGATGGCTTGGTTTTTGAAACGGAGGTTCGGTCTTCTTTGTCTTCTCGAACCTGGGGCTGGGATTCGAAGATCCTCTTAGCTGGAGTATTATTGTTCATTCGCTCCATGTGACCGAGCCCATGTAGGCGTGCGTCGTATGTTGGCTTTTTGGACTACATCCACACCGAACGACCGATGATGTCAATATCGCATACCCGCGCAGCTGAACGGACCTGTTGAAGATAGTGCCTTTCATGTTGACACCTGCCCTGCGCACTATCTGCTCCAGTACCTACGAGATTGAAGAAGCCGCATAATAGCGCGTCTCCTTGCCGAAATCCGTCTCACGTTTGAAATAGTTCGGAGGAACCACTTCCAAATTCGTTGGTTTTTTCCAGGATTTGCCTCAGTGTGAAAATTTGGTTTATAGTCGATCTGCCGGGCCGGAAGCCACACTGGTACGTTCCGATAAGTGTGTGCAGAACGGTTTAAGACGTTCACACAGTACGTTGGATAGGATTTTATATGCTACATAAAGCAGGGATATGCCTCAATAGTTCTTGCAAGACATAGGATCGCCATTTTTGTAGATGGGGCATATCGAGCTGATATTCTAGTCATCGGGCATGTTTTCTTCCACCCATACTTGATGATTCGGTGCATGCTCCCTTCCAAAACATCATCAGCGTATTTAAAGAGCTCCGCTGGTAAACCATCCGAGCCTGCGGATTTGTTGTTCTTAAGATTTTTTATATAGCTAAGCCAACTTATTCTGTAATAGTTGGTGTTATTCGATCTTCATTGACTGGACATGGGTTCTCTTCTTGCTCTGTCACTCTCTCTACATGTTGCCCATAATCAGCTGCTGGAAATGCTGCTTGAATATATCTACTATTCCCTGCGCTTCGGTGACTTTTTCTTTTCCTCCTTTCTCCTGATGGCTCGATACTCTTCTCTTGCTGCCCTTAATACTTTATGACCAAGACTAATTGAATGAGAATCAGTTACACAAGTCTGCGAATAAGTTGGTTGGTTTCTGCTACGCTATGTAGCTATACCTAGACCTTCTCTAGTCGATGTGGTGATTAATTAATTATAATGAGCAACCTACTTTATTCAACCTCCAAAATGATAAATAAATAAAATAAATATGATAAATCCATACAAACTAATTTCAACACAACTTGAGAATAGATATAATTAACACAAAGTTACAAGCCCTACTTAACCCATCAGCATAACTCTTGATACGTTCGTTCACTTTCCTAAGAAAATGTTTTATTCCGAAAATAACGCATTACGCCCCACTTGGATGGGGTGTACCTACTCATACCCTAAATATTAATATACCTAATGTGTTTTTGCGTCAATTGACCACCCAACTAACACATGGGTACATTTAACATCGCACACTCCGAGTTATACTTGTAGATATTTGATTCTTTTTTGAATCCTTTTTTCCGGACATAACTAAAACGACCGAGGCCCCAGAAAGTCAAGTCAATTCTTGTTGAAATGTCCCTGGCATAATAACGAATATATTCTGAAGAGTTATTGGCATTCGCATGGTCAACAACAAGGCAAAAGGGGGCACATTGCGGCATGGCATTAAGCTCGGTGAATGTTACCCTTTTGCTACTCGGGTAGCGTTATTTATATTCTATGTTTGCTTATTCTGACCAACAATGTGGAAACCATTTAAGATTTCATCTCTCAACAGCATCCAACTTATATCGGATTTATGGGAAAAGTAAGCCATCGAGAATATCTCACAGATTTCTACCTCCTAAGAGCTTTATAATGGGGTATTTTAGTAAATAAACTCCGATAGGTTTTGGTCGAGGGATTATGATTTATATGCCATAACGACTGGCAGTTAACATTGGATGGATAAAGAATGAAATCATTAAAAAAAAGGTTCTAATATGTGTATTATTACGAAGATGGAAGTTTCCTGAAGGACTCTAAGTATAGGTATACTTATACTGTATACATCTAGAATCGTTATCGATTGCCAATGTGCATAGTATTTTTGTATTCATATGATGACATGTGATTTAGAGTTATCGGTATAAATGAGGGGTATCGTATAGATAAAATTGCATCTGAATAATAGAAACCGTTGAATAATATACATAGCTGTACCATAAGCACTGCCAATGCTTATTGATAGTAAATTTAAAGTCAAAAAATATGGGTATATACTTCAAATTGAAAAGTTTCTTTTGCATCCACCTACCTAGCTTCAGCCAATAAGCTATGTCTGGCCTTTTGATTTGTAGACTACTGCTTCCCTCTGTCAGTTTTAATACCAACCTGACGACCGTAAAAATAAGACCTCTCATAAAATTTCAGTTTCCTAAGTCGATTCGTTCGGACGCTATCGTGATTTCAACAGAGAGAGAGAGACGTGGGTCTAATAGTGGTTTTGTATGGGAGGTACCAGAACTACTTGACCGACATAGCCCATTTTCAATACCAACCTGGCGACGGTAAAAAGAAGACAGACCGACAGACAGACAGAGCAAGGGATCTCAGGTACGATCTCCTATCCCCTGATAAAAATAAATAACATCTTTGTATTAAACTTAAACTTAAACAATTATTTTAAAGGCTTTTAATTAACTTGATGAAATGTTTGTTATATGCTCAAATCTTACAAGCCAAATTTGAACCACTTTCTCTAAACTTATAACTTTGAACCAATCTATTTTAAAGCTTATTCTGGAAGGAACTTTGTGTGTGTAAGCCATGGTTTTAGTTGATACTCAAATAATATAATAATATGTACATAGCTATAAACATATGGCTTACTTTAAGACCCTTTCAGGATAAACCTTAAAAATAGATTGGTTTATTATTATACACTATACCACACTGTGGTGAGAGGGGAGGGTATATTCACTTTGACATTCCATTTGTAACGCACATAATAAGGAGGCGTTGTAGGTATGAGAAACTATAATATTATTGATCAGCATCACTTTCTTAGTCGATCTATCGATGTCCGTCTGTCTGTCCGCACGATTACGGGCGTAATTTAAGAGCTATCGACTTGAATTGGTACGTAAGCTTTTATCCACCAAACTAAGGCTAAGTTCGAAGATGAGCAAGATCGGATAAAAACTACTACTACCTCTCATTCAAAAATATCGGATTTATATAGCTTTTTGATGTTAAAAACAAAATAATAAATAGCTACAGTAAAGATAGCAAGTTTAAAATTTGCCCATATTGTTTTAATAATATTTAACAATTTTTGACAAAAAATGAGCTTGGTCGAATAAAAACTACCCATACCTCCCATACAAATATATAATTTTTAAATACTAAAATATTTTTTTATTTTTACAATAATATAGTACCGGGTTTTTGAGCTTCGGCATAGTCGAAGATAATTGTTTTGCTGGTTTTCTTAGCTTTTTAATGCAGTTCTTATTATATTTTTTATTTATTTTTTTATAACTGTTGACAAAACATATTACAGTGGAACTTCCTAGTCGAACTCTCAAAATGAAAGAAAATAAATTCGAGTTATAGAAACTTCGAGTTATGGAGGCCAAAAGTTGAAAACGCAGAGTTCTCAATAAAACTTCGAGTAATAGAGAAATTCGACTTAAAGAAGTTCGAGTTATGGAAATTTGACTGTAGTACTAAACGGATGCTTTCCAGAGTTGCAAAATTATTTCCAAATTAAAAATTCGTTTTGAATTTTACAACTCCTTGTAATATTTGTTCCTATTATTCGTAATTCTTTGGTCCATTTAGAAATTTTAGAAGGGGTATTCCGCTGAATATCAATAAACGTGTTGAGGTATTTCCTTGAGACGTCGATAGCAACGTCATATGTCTAGGTACCTTGGACTAATCTCCTTTCAGTATTATAGAAGTACATAGCTTATTCACAATCGCCTTGTCCTTGTGGAGGTCTCGCCCACCTTTGAATTGATCCTCCTAACTCACCAATTCCCCAATCGACGTGTCACTTCCATAGATCGACAGTGCGTCAATAATTTCCTTTAGTTCAAAGTTGTTAAACGGTCTCTCAATAGCTACCAATATTCCCTGCAATTTAGAGATTTTTCAATAGTTGATACTAATAGGTAAAGGGCCGTTTGCGTTCCAACCGATTTATTTTACTATACGCATGTTAAGAGGCTAACAGAATATTTGGATTAACACTGCAGCGTATGCTGCGTATGTTACCATCTTCTATAAAGTTTTCAGTAGAAATTATGACAATAGGTACCTATATGACTGTCTGAGATCTAAGCGGCAATGTGAGTCATATCCAGGTAACTTTTAAATACATAATACATAATCAATGCAGGATTAGTTCAATACTACCTAAAGTTCGGCAGCTATTATCACTTTCGGTCCAGGAGACTTGAAAGGTTTGTTGCCCAAAGTATTTTGCTCTTTGTAATTAGTTGGACTCGTAGCGGGCAATGCAGCTACTATTTGGGAAATGGGAATCAAGTAGACGATCTATAGATTATGCACTCTAGGTGGCCCACGAGCCATCGGCTCTCCTAAGATAGCTTGGCATCTTAGGAGTGACTGCTGGGATTGGGATATTACTGAGGCTGGACTGGTGTCCTCTGATATAGCCCATTTTTAATACCATGCTGACGACGGTAAAAAGAAGTCCTCTAACAAAATTTCATTCATCTAGGTCGGTTCGTTTGAACGGACAGACATGTCTAAATAGATTAAGAATTTGTTCCTGATTCAGAATATCAATATATACTTTATGCGGTCTCCGATGACTAATGTAAATAAAATGCAATGGCAATGTTAATATTCCTACCTTTCTGTATGAAGGGATATCAAAACATAGTCCCTCCTCTCTCACTATAAATGTAAGCAAATCAGGAATTAAATTTGTACGAATAAAGAGGGCCATTTTAACTCGCATTTACAGTCCTCTGACTCAAGTTTGGATATCTTTTATTGCTAAAGCTAGTCCATCTTTAGGACCATTATTTTTTTCCATTTTTTCCCAAAATGGGAAAATAATTCGATCCGACCTTTTAATTCTCCTCTGCACTTATCACCAAAAAGCAGATTCCACCTTTAAACATGGGAAATAACCTATGTATATGCTTTTCGTACAAAAAAAAAACAATGTATGTAATAAATTCAACCATTTGACACAGATAACAAAATAAGCACACCTTCATAATTTAATCCTTCCGGCCCATTCCTAGCCTGAAAGCGAACACCAGTCAACTAATTTAACGACGTATAAGCACCAGTCCATGTGTAAAAATTAAGGGCTTTGTCTGTTCCCAGGAAATAAACGCATGGCTTTTATATCATAAATCATTGAGCAAGCAAATCCTTCGGTAATATAAATGCGAGAGCGCTCACCCCATACAAAATAGAGCAGCTCCATTACTGAACATTAGTTACTGTACTGCGTCTATTTATCTCCCATGGACCGTACTCATTATGAAGTTTATCAGTTTTCACGGATTATTACGCACCAATTTGTAGGTATATGCATGGTAGTTACTTGGGTTATTGTACTTTGAAGTTACACCACCAAAATAAAGTACGATCGGAAGGATAAACACCATTTAGACTGTAGGCATTATGGATAGTCAATATGCATGGATATTAGTTTGGTATGCATCATTTTACTACATTAGCTTTAAGGATTAGGATTGTCGTCTAAGTTATAAATAAATATCCTTTCAGCCGCTGTGTACTCTGTATTATGATTTATTTTGACTGTTTATACAGCAATAAAACTCAGTGGTCAAAACTTCATCGCCTCCTAGCGAAAAGTTAAATAATAATATTATGCCTTAGAGATACTAAACAAAGTAGTTATTAAATACCACCAATAGATACTTGACAATAATAAATTAGGGGTTTTTTTTAATACAAAAAAAGTAACTGAAACAGAAAAGTATGTACATACTATTAGCAAAATAAACATCAATTTGGCAAAGAAAAGTACAGATTTTTGTTTCATGATAAATAATACGTTCTCCTATTTAGCTGTTAAAATGTGGACGTGGATGTTTAATTTCAATAATTTTTTGTTAAAATAAATAAATAAATTTTCAGTCAGAAGACTCAGAAGTCTTGCAATAGATACCATAACTTCGCAGAGAAGCACTTCCATGAATGTTAAATGATTAATCGTTCACATAAATTCGTAGATAAGTGTCTCTGATTCAGTGATCGCTGGCATATAAATGCAGAATTCGTTTCAATTTCAACATCATCCAGCTAGGATGAATAAAAGTTTTCCGATCTTTAAATGAGCATAAATCTGCTGAATATATACGGTGGTATAACAAGTTTTGTAGAGTGGTACATCTAGCATTCGACTTTCTTGTGGATTTTTAACATTCTTGAGTTTGAGTGTGCCATACGGATCAGCCCTTGTTCTGAAAACAATATCTTGCTAATTCCTCAGCTTTCTCATTTCCTGGAACGCTTATATACATGTCTCGGAACCAAGCATAGCGATACCTTGTGCTGTGTACCAAGAATCTGGTGTTCTTCACGACAGCATTTCAAAGATTCTTATAGATTCAATTTTTGTTGCAGGTATGGCTTTTATTTCTGCCTGGCTGGCGAAGGTAATGCCTTCAAATGGTATTGCCCTTACCACTGATGCTGTTATCACTGCGGGAGATGTACCGATTTATATATTACCAGCGGTTCGGAGAAGATGCCTGACCCCTTTGTCCATCCGTCTGTAACAACGGCTATGGATTGCGTCGAGTCTGTCTCTACATTCTTCCGTGCTCGTGATATCTGTATAATCGCCGAATGACCCGTTTCGTTAAATTTTCAGTTTAATGATTGACTAATTTTCATCTCTAGCGGAATCAGATTTAGGATATCCTTTAGCGCAGTGGTTACGTTTGTCCTCATCACACTATTGGCGTGCATCGGTGGGCTTACGGCATAAAAGGCTCCTTCCATGACTGGTCAAAAATTTTGAGTGCCAACCCTTTTGGGTGGCGCTGGACCTGTTGCGCCAATTATTTGAATACTTAATACAGACAAGAAATAAGTATTGGGTAGGGCGGTAAACGTGGTTAGGGATAGGACTTGTTTGATCTGATTCTGTCGCAATCAGAACTTCTTTAGGGAAAAGTTATCCTCTATGCTATGCCTGTAGTAACGCTGCGCTTTACGATCACCGATCCTCCGTTGTTATTTCTGAATTGGGGAATATTCTCTCAGTGTTAAAATCCATGGCGAAAGTCTTAAATTTGTATCTTTATATTTTTGTTATTATTAGATATTAAAACTAATTAGTTGCGACTGGAATAGCTTCTAGATTCTTGTAAAAACGTTGGTATCTACCTATCTATATTCGCACCGAATGTACAATCAAAGTATGGAGAAGTGCCTTTAGCAAAGGTATGCCAAAAAGTTTGCGTTTGCCGTCGTGATTAATTAATGAGTTTCAGATGAAATATAGGATGTTCCAACAAAGTTCACAACCCCGCGTGCCTTGGTGTAAGATGAAGAGAGCAAGGATCTACTTTCACGTGATAAATTTATTGAATAACTTTTTGAGTTATTGGTTTATTCACTTTTATTGAAATCAACCTTAGCAAAAGCTTCTGTTCTACATACTTCCGCAAGCATTCCCTTCTCAAAGAAACTCAAGTCAACAATTAGTTATAATTCTTTCAGACATTTCGACTTTTTACCTCTGAAACAATCTCTCATTCTGGTTAACTAAATTAATTTCTTGCAATCAACTAAAACTGATTACAAACCATTTTCGTACAAATTACCTGCTATGAGTACTGATCAGAATCACAAAAGGCAAATCGGGGAATGAAAAATCGTTTCGTATATTGGCTTTTGAACGTGTCCTACATATATACCTACCTGTATCTGCTCCAGACAGGCATAGTGTTTTGATAACAATCTTCTGTTGGATAGTTCAAAGGGTTGGTAGTAATTTTCATTAAACTGTCTTTGTTTGTACCTGCTGAGACATACGCTTTGACTTTTACAAAATTGAAGAGTATGCTTTTGTTTCTATGACTTTTTTTATGAGTTCCCCAAAGAAGAAAGCATTTGCATGGGCACCAGAACTGTACTTTGCAATAAACAATGAACATAGAAATGGAACCCATTCGACAGGACATAGGAATGTAAGGAACATTCTGCATAACTTCGGATCATTTGTGCTGTGACATCTTTTCTAAACGAAGTAATAAAACCTTCATATACTGGCCTTTTCGGAGAACCTTAATTCCAAATCACCCTGCTCTCCCAAGTCAATGGTCCTTGTATTAAAGCCTCTGTACATATACCTGTATATTCTTTCGAGTAATAAGGAGAAGGACGTTTGTTTAGTATTAAAACCATTTGACAAAGGCAGCATCATTTTGGGGATGACGATGAAAATTCAAAACAAGGATCTGCCAATGAATGTTAATTTCATTTTCATGCTTCAAGGATGATACTGATGCCTTCGTAAGGCAAAACTACTAAATGGACACGAAAATCAAAACGGCATTGATTGTGATAAACATTTGGGAGTAAACAAGGGGTGCATAATAAATCTTATGTAAGGCATTTGGGACATTTGTACAAATTTGAACCCTTTTCCGATACGACTCATTCTTGTTGTTTAAAACTAGTAGTAAGGTATCTAGTAATTTAACTATTCAAGATAGCTGAATAGTTACATTGTCTTATGTTTGATACGCATACAGTCTACAAATTGCTTTATTATTCATTGTTTATTTATTCATAAGTCTGTTATCTGTATCCTATCGAAAAAAATATCCCAACCCTGGTGCCAATTGTATTCCTGCAATAATTTTAAAGAAAATTTGCAATCTGAAAACCTTTACAAACATTATTAGTGTGTCGCGGATATAGGTTGGTCAAGTGAACCCTCTACTCATCAAAAGCAATCCCCATACGGTTAAACGATAGATTATTCTCATCCTGGGTCTACCTAGACTCTAGAAGAGGATGCCTGCCTAACGGTACGGATTGCATAGCACGTCTTGGAATCCTGGTTGGGGACATGCGTTAAACATGACCAAACCATGGAAGCATGGACCGCTGCGTCAGGAGAAGTAGCGATATATCAGAGTTTAAATATGGGGGCTTATTCCCAAAAGCGCGGCGGATCGTTTTTCACGGCGGGTTTGTATTGTTGTACCTATTTGCAAAAGCGATTCGTTTCATTCAAAAGCGAAAGCTCTTTAGTTGACGATGGCGATTTCGCTTTCAATACGGTCCGCCGCGCATTTGGGAATAATTACGAAGAGTTTGTTTCGGGTAGTTAGACAACATCTAATCTGGTCCATTTTACATCTAATGTTATTAATGTGGGCTTAAAGAACTTGTTATAGAAACACGCAATCCTAGGAGTCGTTAGCCCTGATGGTAATCATTGCATTAAATAAAAAGAATAAATAGGTGGCGCAACAGCTGGTAGACACCCTAGGCCTAGCTTCTCGCAAGCATTCGTTTGTTTTTTTATTTTTTATTTTTATTTTTGGGACGAATGGAAGGGACCTACAATTTTATACCGAACGGCTGAATTAAGAAGCTTTTTCCAGACAGTCATACTCTCGGATGTTTGTCAGACCTTCGCGAGAGGTGGCGCAGTAGAAAAAACCTTAAGATGTAGGTAATTTGTGTTTTTCCGGGGATCGAACCTGGGACAGTAGTCCAGCACACTAACCACTGCGCTACTGCGCCCACAATCATTGCCTTAGCCTAGATAAAAAATGTGCTACCATCTACGATTGCTTTAAATGTTATCGAAAGTGGTATGGATTGCCTCAAAGTGAGAATAATTTGACAAAAATAGAAAAAAAAAAGCAAAAGCAAACAAAAAATTTGATGGAAAAACTGGGGCTTCTATACTGCATGTAAGGACTTTGTGCAATGCCATTGATTCGCTTCTGGAACTTGAATGTGAATCATCCAATAAAAGTGAAAGCACCAAGCGCAAGCACATCCATTACATCCTACAAGTCGCTGTTACGGCTGAAACTTGCTGTTGCTGCAGAAATGCAGCGTTTTCCAACAATAAATAAAGCATCTGAAACAAAATATATTTCTTCTCCTTTGTAAAATATTTTAATATACCTAACCTAAAGGTACCTATACGTGTTCTCGTCATTTAGCATTTTACAAACTACATAATTTACTGCCTGTGCAGTGACATTTTTTACGAGTTTCTGTGATATGAGTGCTGCCAAACTTTTATTAAGAAAAATCCGATAATCGTTTCTTTTTGTAAAGCTATATAGAATAGCCGAAAAAACACACCTAATATTGTGTGTGCGATTGGAATTAGGCTTTACTAATAATTGTTTGCAACAACACTGGTTTCATATAATACCTAAATCTGTTTATTTGCACTTCATTCTGTCTGTCTGCTTGCCAAAGGCCAGGCGGACAAAGAAAGGCGAGTTCCTACACAATAAATACAAAAGTCGGCAAAAAGAGATCAAATTGATAATACAAAATAATCCTAGAAAATTAAAATTCATCGTAATATTTTATTGAAATTTACACAAGCTCTTATATTAATATTTTCCAAGACAAAGCCAATGGCGCTTTTAATTTTTGTTGAAACAAACATTAAAGATACATTAAAGAGGTATGTTTATATGTTTAACCTAAGGTTGTTATAACAACTTTGTAGTTGTTACAATATAAAAATATTTCAGTGGATAATAATAAATAATAAATGATAATAATGACATGTAGGCGTTTTGCATTTGCATGAGTGGACCAGTTACAGTGGTGTTTATCAGTTGTACCTTGTACCGTAGGTACATGTACTTCTCTTTCGCTGGCGTCAATATAGCCAAATCGTCTTTTTTGTTCATTATGCAAAAATATCTGTGATCATTTTCCCTGCAGCGATGAAGCTTTCAACCGCAAACTGGCGTTGAATGTGATAAAACTCCTGCAGATGATTATACTATAAAGATTCTGCGAGTGAGCATCGGGCTTAAGGCTGGGTGTTCGAGGGTATATGATTTTTCGCCCCGATGGGGCTTGCAGGGCTTAAGAGATAATTGATCGCAGTAAACGGCTTTCGACAGTAAATAAATAGATGCTGTTAGTGACCGTCTTAGAATTTTTATTTTTTGACTGTTAAGTACTATAAAGTCCCAAAAACGTCATTTTTTGGGTGTTTTTTTTTTCGCCCCGGTGGGGCAATATCTAAATGGAACTTTTTTTTTTTTTATATTTTTATTTTATAGTTAATGGGTTAAATTAGTTAGTGACCGTCTTCGAATTTTGATTTTTTGAGTTTAACTATTATAATCTGCAAATTAAGGTGACCAAAAGGAAGCAGTGTTTGTAGAGCAACCAGAACTTATTTTTGTCAGCTTTTCAAAACAGAATAACATTCAAACATTTATGTATCCGTTCATTGAATACAAATTAAAAATTTATTTTATAAAATAGTTAAAATTGCATTTTGAAAAGTTAACAATTTAACAGCAGTTTCATTTTTGTTTCAGAACTCACGCTCACATATGCAATGTAGTTCACAAAATATCCGACACAGCGCTAATCGTTTTCTCTATAATTTTGCTCTCTCGCGAGAGTCTGTAATTTGCAGATTGTTGTTTTGCCGATTGCCGCATTCGTTGCCACTGGGATATGGAGAAAACAAGTTTGGATCCTTTTTTTTGGTTTTCTGATAGATACATACTAATTACTTAATAATATTATTGTTGTTGTTTGAAGTCAATCGAGCATTGTGATTGTGAGGCATAGAGGCAGATTGGATAAATATCATCGTAGACGTTACCTACAAAACGGTACACGTACGTAACATCATAATTATGAATATGATAGGGAAATCAAATCGAAATGAAAAATTATATTGAGAGCGGAATATTTTTAAGGGATGATGAATGATGATTGATATGGATTGAGGGCTTGAGAAGATTTGGGAATATGTATGGGAGTGGGAGATGGGAGGTGAATGATGATTTTTTTTATTATGAGTTGAGTTCAAATCAAACTACCTAAATGCAATTTTGGGTCATCGTAAATAAAATACCTACTGTATGAGGAAAGGGGTTGGTTGCTTTGCTGTTCCCTATTTTAGGCCGAACTTTTCAAAATAGATTAGTGGTTGTGTGTTTTAATATTTTGAAAATTATTGTGTGTAGTATAAGTATATATACACAACATCCGCTTTTATTGGTGATATTGAAATGGTCATCTATTCATAAATCATAATGATTGGTCAATGTTTTGCATGACCAGTCTGGAGAAGAATTGTTAATTTGTGTTGAGGTTACAAATTCTAGAGACAACAATAATATGTGTTCCTGTGGGCAAACTCATTGTTTGTTATTACAAAATTTGAAGGCAAACTAATATATAGAACTGGGTAATGTTTTGTTGTACTTTAAACGTTGTGCAGGTAACTCATTCACGATATAAAAACAGTGTTCTACAGGATGCTATTTTTGTATTTCATGCCGCATGTGGTTGGTTTGTAAGGCGGCCCTAGATTAGGTGCAGCTTTGAAGCTCCTCTAAAAAATATTTTTAGGGGTTACCCAACTTTTTCAATGCCTACCGACTTCACAGTGTTTAAAATACTTAAAATGATAGTACATACTCAATATCTATCTACGTACTAGCATGGCATTTCTCACCCGGCTTCGTTCATGTTATTTTTTTTTCTGCATGATGCTGCTGTATTATATCTACAAAATTGATCTCATTATAGTCATATCTCTGTAGAGTGAAGATAATTACAATAAGTAATTTTTCTCTCCTAAAGGGAGTAGGGGGATAATTTAAAAAAAATGCCAAAAAAGCCAAAAACTATTATTAATTTTTTTAAACACTATTTGGGAGTAGTACAATATATGTACATATAGGACATACATGTATATCCATCCATCAAGCGGATGGAAAATATTAATTTTCCCATATAAACTATAATGAAACTTTGAGTTTTCTGGCTCTTACCATTTGGGCTAGGCCCTAGACGTCCCCAATCAGTCAGGACAAACTTTTTATTATATTAGATAGATAATCCATACCTACATCCATAAATGGTGCGAGCAGGGCTGCAGCCGTTTGTTTTTGGATAGGATTTATACTCTATATAAATATATAATATGTAGATATGTATATCTACTGAAAAGGAACCCAAACCCACAAAACAAAGCAATAATAACAAACTAGCCCTAACAGGTTTTTATAAACAGCCAGCATAAAATGCCAAAAAATAAAAGCTAAGGTCAGGAATGAAAATTTGTATACATATTATGGATTTTGGATATTTTTATTAAAATATTTCGATTTGTGCTTACGATTGCGATTGTACGTCGCTATGACGAAGGCGATATTCATAAGTGTGCGTTAGGAAATTCATATCACACAAACTTTTGGTTTCAGTGTATTAGATAAACAACGTTTGCAGCAACAGGAGCAATAGCAACAGCAAGCACAGCTTGTCCCTTTCCCTTCCCTTTGGTTGTTTTGATTTATTTTGTTGTGCAGACAATTTTGTATTATTTTTATTAATTGAGCTGAGCGAGTCTGCACTCTGCAGTCACAAATGTGATCTTGGTAAGGGAGGGTGTGCTCGGCTATTTTAAATTCTGTGCACTAATACATGTAAACACGTTTACTTGAGCACAGAGTTCGTAGCTGAGGGAGACCCACCCTTAATATAATCTTCGCTGATGACGAAATAAATGCCCAGCATGAAATAGTAAATGTACACTGCCCGACAACCGATTAGCGCCACCTATGCTTCTTGTCTTTGGAGCTTTGCAAATGAAAGTTTATAACATTATACGCGAAAGAAAATTAAAGTTACGGTAGTAACTCAATTAATAACATTTTAACAGAATTTTAAAGAATTTAATATGAAAAATCCACTTTTCCGGACATTTGATTAGAACCCCCATAAGAAAATGCCGAATAACATAAGTAAATGGGCAGGGAAAACCTACCCCCAAATTACCTATATGTTTTTATTTTAATTTCATAAATTTATAACTTACTAGCAGACCCGGCGAACTTCGTCTCGCCCCAATGTAAAGGCCCCGACCCATAGAATCCGTCACATCCGTTGCGGCAATGTATTTGACTGACAGGTTGATAGAATACACAGTAGCTTATGGAACGTGACCCATGAGCAACGAACGTGCCGGATGCGACGTATAAAGTAGGTTTACTTTCTACTTTTCTGTCCGTCGAACCGTTGAAACAGCGTTGTTATACGGTCGTAAATATCGTATTTGTGACGATTTTGGAAAGCAAATACGACGCTCCGATTTTTGATTGATTTGGCCTGATTTCTACGATTTTCTGATTTTTAGTTCCGATATTTACGATTTTAGAAGCAGTCAAATACGACTTCTACAAAATTGCAAATTACAAACCTTGGTGTAAGAACAACTACTTCCTACCGAATTTTGAAACTACGTACAAACAAATCAAACAACTTTAAGTCCAAATGAAATGTGCAAATCAAGAAAAATTCGAAACAGGAAAGGCGAATGGAATCTGATAAGCATTAGTTTTGCACTTAATATGTTGTAAGTTGCTGTAGTCTTCTGGAGATATGTTTTCAGGATGCTAGTTACAAAGTTTGCTTATTTTATGCTTTCCTCGCGATTGTCAAGGTTTCAGGAGAAGTGCATTAGTTGTCTCATATGTTACAATGTCTCAAAATACATTTGTCGCATGTCGAGGAATAACTAAGTTCCTCAGAATATATGCCTGCAGAAAGGTTAAAGGCTTGAATTAGGTCCCAATGGTCCCTACTTTGGTCGGATCCCGTGGTAGATTATTATCTTAAAAAAATATGTATATTATATCTACCATTATTGCTGAGTTATTTGTTATTATAGATAACTGTTATGAGAATGATTACATTTTTTTTTAAAGTTTTGTTCAATTTTCATTGGCATTTTTACCATTCTACCAACAAAAAAAATGGTTTCTGCTTTATTGGATCATGGAATGGAATTTGAGTGTTAGCGCTCCAGGAATTGGAATCCCTTTTTATTTAATTAATTATTCTTAATCAACTTACTGTCGCTATAAGGAATTGACTTTCGATATTGCTCATATTTTGTTTTGGTTTTCTGCATTTGTTTGGGTATGTCTTCTGTACTTCTGTACATAAACACAACATATGTTGGACTACATTTTAAGCCCTCCGACTCTAAACGTCATAGTGAAGCGAACGTCTCTATAAAAAGAACTGCTTCAGGTTATTCGTTATTGATCGTTATGTTGCAAGTTGCTGCAATTGGTGTTCTACCTCTTTATCTTTTAGCGATTTCACTACTTTACACAATTTTATTCGAAAATTCTATTCTGTAAGAAGACTCTATTCAAAGAGTAGCTATATATTTACAATAGCTGGGATTAACCCAGTTTTTAAATTTCTGGTCGTTTGTGTATCGAGTCGAAGAACGCTGATGACTTTTTCGAATTCGATATCAAACAAATATCAATTTCGCAATTTTGGGACTAAGTTTGAACATTTAGGGCAAGTGTAGTTGCCTCAGTACGACTACTGTTTTTTTTGTTTGTTAAATACTTCTCCCGTGAAAGGCAAACCTATAACGCTTCATCAGCGCCCCGAGATGCTTGCAGATGTATGTTAGTTCTGCACTTAAATTGCTGCAAATTGTAGTCTTCTGGAAATATATCCCCGCAGGAAGCGAGTTCCAAAGTTTGCTTGTCCTGTAACAGAAGGAGTTTTGGAAAGATGATGTCCTCGCGGTTGTCAATTGTACTGTATGGTCATGAGCATTAGCAGACTGTCTTGTGGGGCGCCCAAAAGTTGCTTTTCGAGGAATAATGTCCTTGAGTTCCTCGGAAATTTATAAGTATAATGTATATTGTATACTTTAAAAGTTTTTAGGTAGGTACTAAAAGGTATGGTTGGTTTTAAGTGATTGTCGACGAGGTGCATTTTAAACAAGAATAGGTCCATTGTGCTGCCACTGAAAAGTATAGGTGTTTATACTGCTTGCTCCTGGACTTCTGCGACTTCTGCAAAAAGAGTAGGTACACTCAGACCCAGCCTTTGGGCCTACCTAGCAATTGCATGTGTCCGCTTATAATATTCATTAGAATTGTACATCTTTCTAAGTACCCTTAGGTATAAGTACCCTATCCTATACTAACTTATACACATTTTTACAAAATACGATAATTACGATTTCCACAACCCCAAAAACACGATTTTCAGAAAAAGTCTATAACAACACTGCGTTGAAAGTTGGCAGAGCGTGAGAGTAAGCATTTTCATTGGTGGAAATATAAGATAATGAGAGAAACTGTCTCTCAGATCGATGTCGTCGGCTGTCAACGTATGCGACGAATTCTATGGGACTGTTCGTTCCGTCGAATACGCCAATCCGTCGACGCAACGGGTGCGACGGATTCTATGGGTCGGGGCCTTAGCGCCTTCAGATAAACTCCAGACAGAGTGATAATAAAACACAGATAGCTAGTTCAAATTTCAATGTGATTTATTTGAATGGAATCGAAATCAGTAGAGAGCGAACGAAAACGTTTTGCCAACACGCGAACGGGCAATGTACAGCCACGGTTGCCAGATTGGGCGCTTTGTCGTATTTTGGGCTATCTTTTTGCTTAAAAAACGATAGAAATTTCTGCCATTAGCGCCCGACACAATTTTGGGCTATATATCGTTTTACAAACTTTGTTTTAATTTTGTTTGTTTTACTCTTTCATAAAACTAAAAAAATAAATATTTTGGACAAACCCTCACTTTTAAAACATGGCAGCACTCTTGCAGTCAAGTAACATCGAACAGTCGTTCAACTTGCACGCACTCTAATTTATTTTGCAGGCCTTTTTATTTGACACGAGCCAAAATCCCGAACATTTTTGGGCTTACGTGTTATCTAACGTAAGAAATGGATCGAATGAAGCAATTTTGAAGGAGTTAAGTTTATTTGCATGCAACCCAATTGCTAACACTTCCAGTGAGTAATGCTGTAGAACAGCGGTTCCCAATCTTTTTTGGTCACGGAGCACTTTTCTGGAGAGAAATTCCTGGCGGAGTACTTCGCTGTCAGTATCCCAATTTTCGTAGTTATAGAAAAAACCATAACTATTTTTAGTTGTTTTCTTATTAATTTTATTAAATTAAAGAAATAAGTAACATGTTGTGACTTTTAACATTTTTTTAAAATATTTAAACTAGTAGATATTTAAAAACAAACAAAAAATTCAGAAACATTTTTAACTCATTTTCGAGTTGGCCACAGAAAAACAAAGACTTGAAAATTCCAGTTTCCATAAAAAAAAATAATAAAAATTACCGATATTTACTGGAATACAGCCTTTTTTTAAAAAAAGGGCAGTCAATCTTTTCTGAAGATATTCCACTAAAATACGACATATTTGGCGCAACAGGTCGTATAGGCACCCTAGGCCAAGCTTCTCACAACCATTTGTATTTTTTTTCAGTTTTTCAGTTTTTAGGCCGAGTTCGAATGGCTGATTTAAAAAGTGCAGGACAGTTTCAGGACATAGAGTCGCGAGAGGTGCCGCAGTGGAAAAAACCTTAAGACGTAATTTTTGAAATTTGAGAGCCGCAAAAAAATTGAGAGTGGACGCAAAACTACTCCAAAGAAAGATTTGCCGGACAAGTAGAGCCAATCCATTTTTAATGTCCATTAAAATTAAGGAGATTGTTGCACTTAAACTCCATCAAGAACTCACGGCGCTGAGTCGTAGAACAAAGTCTTCGTGGATGCATATTCCACAAAAAACACACATTCTGTCAAAAAAAACCTAAGCAAGAGCCGGAATTTCGAAAGACTCCACTTAAAAAAAAACATTTGCAATTTTGGAAAAAAGTACTTTGGAGTGCCAAATCCAAGTTTAATTTATTTGGATCCGACCACTGTGTTTTTTTTTTTTACCGCGAAAACGATTGTCAACGGAATCTCACGATATGCTTTGATGCGCATACACATACATGTAAGTATACCTGTTTTATAATAAAATACAAGCACCGAATTATTTTCAACGATTTTTGGGCTTCTTTCTGGGCAACGATATTGGGCTACATTTCTTTAAGTTTTGGGCGCTTAAAGCAAACAAAATTCTGGCAACCCTGTGTACAGCTGACCGTGCGAAAAACTAAGAAATTCAAAATTATTTCAACAGACTTCCAACGATTAGCCTTGCGATTTATTAATTGTCATCGCAAAAGCCAATCGAACTGGGAACTGCCGCTTGAATTAGAATGGAAGATCAGTTGGAATAATCGGATAAGGAAAGGACTTCCTTTCCTTTGAATTTGCCCTTGATGATCGTCGATTGAATCAAATTGTTTATCAATTTCTTGACGGACAACTGTGTACGGTTGCACAATTTCGGATGATTTAGATTCCGCAACCTGATTATGATCGAAACCACCTTCAGATGTAAATTATGCGGTGGAGTTCCTGGCATATTAAGCGAGTTTGATCGCCCGCAACCCAGTTGAATAACCCCTTTTTTACATGCAAATTTATTTTCTGGAAAAATGATCGAATTGATAAATATCGCATTGAATTTCAATAATTGATCGTAATGCTTGTACCGTTGTTGCGTATGTAATGCGCGATATACGACTATTTGAAATCAGTGTAATAATACGCATGACTCAAATCATTTGCAGCAAGAAAAATAGCACATTTTTGCTTAATAGAAAATAACAATGCGAAAAGGACACCTGACGCCTTATCTATTATTATTTATATATTATAACGTCTTTTATCACAATGATTTTTACAATTATCCGAAATATTTCAAGCTCCACAACGAATTTTCCACCTTTACATCGTCCAAAATCATCAAATCATGCGATAAAATGCAAAACTTCGTCGAAAAAATAAATTAATTTTTCGCGTTTTTCCGGAATTTTCTATTTTTTCATTCTGACCGAAATCTATTTATTCTGACCGGACAAAATTTTGAAATCCGGTCTAACCGTTTTCTGACCGGAACGAAAAATGTTTTTAACCGGAAAACGCTTTTTTGACTCGAAAAATAAAATTGCTCTACTGACTATAAATAAGGATAGATTTCTATGGGTAGTTTTAATAAAACTTTGCCATACATTACGAACACGCTTCCAAGTTCAAACAGAAACCAATTAACTGCGAATATTGGGACGTTTACAACATAACACATGGAATTCTCCTTCGGGAGCAGGATAATAAATTATCTTATAGGCTAATTTTTTGACGTTTTCTTTTGCTAGAATGTTGAAGAGGAAATTAAAAAATGCATTTCAATTAAAAGTGTGAAATTCGATAAATCTCAGATTAAAGTTTGGTGAACTACTCTTTTCAAGTGTTAGAAAATTATCCAAAAATAATTATTTAGCCATAGACGTCTTCGCATGACTTTTATTTCCATTAACGACTGGCTACAAACAAAAACGAGGCGTCATTGCAATGAAATAAAATTTGACAGGTAAAAGAATATTGCAATCGGAAAAACAATCAAATTGTATAGTAAAGCCGAAGCCGACTCCCGTTTTTGACGCCCTCACTCTATCAAATGCATATTAATATCGAAAGCACAATGGTAGGTACGAAAAAGAACCTTTATGCCCTGCCCAGGCCATGCCAGAATTATTTCTGAAAATGGATTTTCTGCGCATTTTCTATGCTACTTTTCTCCTTTCTACTCACTCAAAATCTACCTGCCTCATGGACATTGGAAGACGTTGTATGGTCATGCACTAAAAGTGTATTTCAGGACTTGAAACACGTCATATTAAATGAAAAATTAGTTTCAGTAAATTTTAAGCAAACGAAATAAAAAAGAAGTTTACAAACTCAAGATTCGCATATTATAAAAACGTTTTCTCAACATGGATAATGTTTAAAATGTAAAAAAATGGCCTAAAATAGTTAACTTTTGTTTTATATTTTTAGTAATACATATCATATTACAATAATTTTTTTGACCGTGTTTCCGGTCAACAACTCTGATTTTAACTTTTGTCCGGATTTCTTAACCGGATTTAGAAAATAAAAATCCGGTCATACGGTCAGATTTGACCGGATTCACTTTTTTTAGTGGCAACACTGTGCTTAACATGTTGAGAGAATTTAATGGTAGCTATCTGTTTGACGTCGTCTAACGCGGCGTTGAGACCGTCGCGTCAAAATAAACTTAACGCCGCGTAAAATAATCTAACCGCGGCGTTAATAACGCGTTCTGTTTGACGAAACCTTAAAGAAACAATGAGCGCGTGCATGTGCAGGTCCGTAAACGTGATAGAAGTGAAACTTCTTAAGAAGTATCGGATCGCCATACACAATCAATGGGCAATGGAAGACAACAAAAATATTTTTTGCGAAATATTGATAAAACATTTTTATCCTTTTCATTTTGTTAAGGAGACCAATAAGGAAAAAAGAATATTCCTTGACCATAATCCTTTAAAAAAAATCGCACACAACCATCTGAGAAGAAAAATATCGGATTGCCACTCAAACATACAATAATTATTTTGTTTATAATATTGCATCTCTTTCGTTTGTTCCCCACTTCCTATGAATACCAAACAACTACCCTAAACCTATGCGGTTACTGTTACCTACCTCATATCAGAATTAAATTCATACTGCGTGGTGATATCTTTCTTCTCCCTCGTAGAGCGTTTTACATTTTCTTGAAATTTCACTTCCCATTCTAGATCAATAATTCAATATCGAGTCGCCGCCTAAGAAGTTTCACTTCAAAAATTTGGTTAAAAATATCCATGACTATTTGGGTTCCACTAAATACGTCAAGAACAAGAATTGTGTGGAAAGCATACGAAAAGGCCAATGTTATCAGTTTAGTACTTTGCAATACAAAATACAAAATAGTGACACTCTCTTAATGTTAACAATAGTAATAGTTAAAAATCGTCCACCTACTCCATTTACATCATCATTTTAACGTTTAATAATTATTAGAAAAAATCATAAAATCAACAAACTTATGGAAATTTCCCCAAGGAACCGGATCTTCTACGAATCCATGGATTTTTATTATATACTGAAACACAGACAAGATAACCTTCTTTCTCAACTCAGTTACTTAACTTACTATGCTGTCGAAAGACCCTATATATTCGATAATGTGCACATTGCGGACTACCCCTTCCTGCTTGCTATCGAGAACTAATCAGACGGAAGCTGCAAAATCATTAACGAATTTTCGCCAAGCGGAGAAGATACGCAACAAAGGAATACCATAATTTAGGAACTTCTGTTAAGTTTGCAAAAACCTTGAACTCCATGTTTTTCTTTTCATAATAAATAAAAGCGAAATGCCGAAATTAATTACTTTCCACAAACAATAACAACCACTACTATGAGGCAATGCGCCATACTTTTATTTTTGCAGGAATCATATTTCAATTCGCCTTAAACTGTTGGCGGGTACCGGGCAAAATTACTCGCAAAAGAGTATTATGTTCCAACCATTCAAATACAGACATAATAAATATAGCTACCAATAATTTTGCCAAACAAATAAAAAAAGCATGTCTTGCCAATGTAGAAGAAACCCAGCGTAATGTCGCAAAGCAAATAATATTTCATTTTTTTATCACCAGTAAGAAGCGTACGAAGAAGAAACTTCAACTACGTACTGTAGATACCTCTGTCCTCTAATGTGCTTATAGTCTCTGAAGACAATAAATAAAAACTGCTCGTCTAGTCATAGCTATAAAAATGAAATAGGGAAATAATTATTTGTACCTTTTACAAAAACTGTTGAAAATATACAAGAAGACTCATACACATGGATGAATGGTATATGTACATATGTATTATCTTATCATAACAAAATTCAAATATTCTAAGGATTTTCTATTCAAGTTGACAAAGCCGTCAATGAGCCGGCTGACGAGCTCACGGGAAATGGGTCTGCCTGCAATGGATCATGATCGAGCACTACAACAGTCGATCAAGTCACAACTCTGTAATCTCAGAGAACGAGTGGAGAATAAGATTCAAATGAAAACCAAATGAAAGGAATAACTACCTGTGAAGTATCACGGAAGCTTTGGCCAAAATATGACAGTCGCCGAACAATCAAACTTCTACAGTTTGACAGGTCATCGCTCTCTAAGTTGGAAGGGGCTTTAACGGGGCATAACTTCCTAAGAAACCATACAATGAAACTAAATTGCAAAGATGACCATATATGTAGAGGCTGCGGAGACGAAGAGGTCTATGAGGACACACCTCACTTCGTCTGTCACTGCCCGAGTCTCTGTCACTTGAGGAACAGAACACTTAAAATCATTACTTCCATGTAATACAAGAACTTTCTGATGTCTCATATTTTGACCTTTACAGGTTTCTGATGATATCAGAATGGCTGGACGGCGTCGAATAATCACAAGAAAAAGGGGCATGATGCTAACCAAACCATCCCTAACACCAACGGTTAACCCCCATTTAAAAAGGCATCACAATGGGTCCACAAGGACCTAAGTGTACAGCAGCCTTTACCCTGATCTGCCAACCCATAGACCTAACCTAACTAACCTATTTACCTTACTTGATGGTTAATAATTATTTAATGATATAAAAAACTCTAGTCTAGAAAAACTTATTAATACTATATTGGAAGAGGATATAAAAATTTATTTAGTGCGTTGGACTAATGTACTGACCCGCTCAGTATTCCAATGCACTAAATAACGCAAGTTCAACCCAGGCAAACATCCGAAAGTAAAATAAATAGATTATCATTTGTTCTAAAGATACAAAAAAATGCTAAGCCTACATATAGGTCCTTTTTGAACCTGTTGCACCAACTATTATGTATTGTTTTTTGTTATAAAGTACAAAAATATTAAGACTATAAGCTTGGGCAACAACCAAAATTACCTACAATATCCAAAATCAGTTTCAGGATGAAACCGCTTATTACTATCAAATAAATGTAGTGGAGTATACCCAGCAAATTTAGTTATTAAGGGCCAGTTTCAAGACTAACTGATAAAGTCTCGAATAGTCGGCTAAACTTCAATTTTTGGTTTCAAAGGTTTCGGATAGTGATATGTGACAGATATAGTCTCGGATAGAGTATCAGCCGGTTCAAGTGTCTGTTAAATCCTATATCCAGAAGATAAACTAAATATTTATTTGAAGTGGCTGAAAAAAATATAGTTTCAGAGCATTTTTTCGTTGACGAGCGTAGATTATCCCGTAGGAACAGAGTATATCGCCCAAGGTCCAAAGCGAGCTTAAAAAGAAAATTGTATTCACTTTTTTCCTAACATTTCTACCACGAAGGGGCGGTCACCTTGCCGTTGCGTCCTTTCTGGACGTTGGTGGTGTGGAGGTGGCTGTCGGCGGCTTTAGTCCCCAATAGGGTCACCCATGACAAACAGGCTATTTTGGTAAATAACGAACTAAGAACTACCCAAAAGCTCTTAGTTAGAGTGCTCGATAAGACTGGGGAGCTTATCTTTTTCCCCTTTCTTCTCTTACTTCTATCCGCAAATCACCATTCTCTCTATTTCTTATCCTAACCTATACCCCTTTCCCCTGTGCTGGCTAATGGTGTCATACGACCCGTGCTGATAATCAGCCTGGTTGGTGGTCCAGTAATAGCTCAGCCACAAAAGGAGTAATCGGATACCTGCTTCAGCTCCTCTGTTATAATTCTTTTTTGGATTATTGGAGCTTAAATTTTTTCTTCCGTTAAATTTTCCAAGGTCTTTTTTCTTTTGGTTTACCTAAAACAACAAAAAAATATTAGAAAACACGAAACAACAAAATACAAAACAAATGACATGTGTCTCGAAACAAACTAAGCGTGATAAATTTTTCCGCAAGTTAGTTTATCCGAGACTTTGACGATGAAACAGAAAAAAAAATATCCGCAGCTTTTATCTGGTGGAAAGCGTTATGTATCTGCTAACTATCCGAAACTTTATCAGTATTGTTTTATTTGTACAAATAAATTGTATTTTGTTTTTTATTATTACTTTAATTAAATTATCAATCTTTTAAACTGAGTTGGAAAGAAATACTTTCTGTGTTGAACCTTGAACTATATCAAAAAAAATCGTTAAAACGTTTTGGAAAGATAAACAATTCTATTTTGAATACATACTGGCTTGTATTTACATCGAATAGAACTCAATCTGATGGAAGAACTAATAAAAACCGCTATTAAGTAGAATGTACCTAAGTTGTAAAATTTCGAGCTAAGTCAAAGCTAAGAGCAGTGCTAATGCCGCTAAAAAAAAACGTTTAAAAGTCACAAGAAAATGAGCGTACATACATGCATTTATGCAAGTAGGTATACTACTTTATGTTTGGGAGAAACCGTTTTTAGAAACCAATCTGAGAGTTGAAAATGGTACAGACAGGATCCAAAAATCGCAGAATTAATTGTTTTCCATAACTCTGTAACTCGATTCTGAGTCGGTCTTTATTTCAGAGATTTGCATCAGGTATAATTTTATGCCAAGTTGTACAGTGACCACTTAAGTATCGATTCTCCCTCAAATTCCACTTAAGGCTAGATTTCTGATTCATACTGCCTGTTTAGGAACCGTTTTTATTGTTAATTTTGTTCATTTCTTTTTATCGTGTTCTTACTTATGTATTTTTTTTTAACATGTTATTTATTTGCTTAAATGTTTTCTATGTTTTCTCTTTTTTGTAATTTTCTAATTCGATTGTTTCTGATTGCTCGCATATCCATTTTATGTTTGTTGATTTAATCATATTTTTATAATAATTATATTTACCCTTACTGACTCCGTAATGCTCTTTATTCTGTGCGGCAAGTGTTTTTAAAAGGAAATTTTGCTGAAATTTTGCACAGATGTTCCCTTTAAAATGTATAAGCAGTAGTAGAAAGAGCTTTATTTTAATCATAACTTTAAAATTCACAATTACCTATGTATCTTTAGTTTTAGGTTTGGCCGAAGGCCGTCTACCAGATATATGTATGTATAATATAGAAGCAATATACAAGGAAGGGGTAAAAAAGAGGTTCAAAGTTTGTATGGGAAATTTTTTATTTTTGATCCGATCGACTTCAAACTCGGTTTGTGTACTCTATATAAGAAAAACAAATTCCTCCGATTTTGGAAAGTTTGCTTTGAGCCGAGTTATTGGCAATGATCCCAATGAGGCCTTTTTCATAACTCACGAAACGTTTTTGAAATTTTGTACATTGATAAAGAAGTATAAAATATGTATGTAGTCATAAATCTAAATCAATATGTACATGTACAATAAAAAAAACTTGAAACCAACCATTTAAATTTAAAAGTAATAAAATGTTGAAGTTAATACGTATGTTTAGAGTTTAGGTAGTATGTATTACGTTATTAATTACACCTTGAATGGGCGGGGCGGGTATTATTTTAATACTGCGAGATTCGCAATAAACGAGAAAGTTACGTGCGATCCAGTCGTGCACATTTTTTGACTTTGCTATTAATTAAATATCAGCATTTTCGAGTATGTACAACTAATTAAACCATGTCGCAATTGCAACCGAAATAATTGTGAAAGACACAAATCTTCAATTTTAAATATGAAGTAGATATTAAATTTGGACTCTGGATCTAGAGATGTTAAACAAAAATTAAGAAAATAAAATTATTGTAATAGGTCCTTTATAAACTTTAAACAAATGGCAATTGGTTGGTCATCCAATTTTGAGCGCAAATAAATAAGAAATAAAATACAAAAGTAGCAGAAACTTAGTATCTTTAACAATTCAAAGATATGAGAATGTAAAAAATGTTGATGAAGTGCTGATGTGGAAAGAGTTTTTATACCCTCCACAGGAAGGTATATTCACTTTGAATTCACCGAAAACCCTATAAAGTATTATATTCTGAATCTGGATCACATTCTCTGAATCGATTTAGCCATATCCGTCTGTGTGTCTGTTGAAAGCACGATAAAGTCCAAACGAATCGACTTATTTGTCTATGTCGGGCAAGTAGTTCTGGTACCTCCCATACAAAAACACATGCGTGTATCTGTACCAGTACATACAGTGGAGGGTATCAAAGCATCGGCCAGGCCGACGATAACACTTTTACTTGTTTTATAGAATTCAAATTTAAATTTAAAGCTAAAATCTTAACGCAGTTTTCACAAATCTCCAAAAAATTCATTAAAATCGAGTGAATATCTTCCCAAATGGAAGCCACCTCAATAACTTAAAAATAAAATATAATTAAGATCAGATAACATAGCAAGTTACTTCCCTGAGTGACGTACCAGCTAATGTCTGTCGGGCTTTAGTTAATAGGTATCTACGCCATAAAACAAACATGCTCGAGCTCTTAAATTCCATATGCTGAAAAATAAATAGAATACCAGAGGCGCAGTAGCTTGAAAATGTTGCGTCTATCTTCGAGATATTAAATAACATAATTTTGATTGAAATACTTCATTAGCAAAGAATTAACATAATACATGAGAGATAAGATACTATTTTGGATTTGCAATGTAGGTAGGCATTCGCGTCGCGACGTATACTTTATGTATACCAACACATACCTTCCTTTAAGGTATCCTAAATAATCTTCAGATCAGCTGCTTCACGCCAAAAATAATCTCATGCGAAAAAGGACCAGGAGAAAAGATAGACATAATGCACGGAGTAATAATGCCACATTATGCCAAATTCTAAGGCTTACTCAATAAATCACGCTTTCTCCAACAACACGGGAATCTGCAAACATCCCCTGTACCAATACGAACATTAGATAACGACGCACGTAAGGCGAAAAAATCAAAGTCGCTGAGTTGAGATAAAAGATTGCCATGAGCAACCAAACATTTTATTTTTTTGGGTTGTATAAATAATGAGAATAATACTCTTGTGTTTTATGATTCCATGTAGATTTTCGACATTTTGAAAACAGCATATTGGTGGTAGGTTTTGTGTTTAGATATTTTGTGTCTATATACCTACTCACGTAATTTTTGTGAATATGTAACTGTTTACGGAATTTATAGAAATGCAAATTTGGCATCATATATTATAATATATGCATAATTATACATTATTGAATATAGTGGATACATATATGACGTAAAAATTCAATATTCCTAGAGTTGTCCGAAAATAATTCTCTTGCAAAATGTGTTTGAATGGGTAAGTTGGAGAGTGTCAATGAGCACTTCTAGCGTCCTTGTTCAAATTCGTAAACCCGAATCAATGGATGCTCCTGTACCTATATGTTTCAATGATATGAAATGTACATATTTAATAAAAAATATTTAGGGCCGTTTGCTGATACTACTCTTAGTTATATGTATACTTAAGTTTCAAAGGTTTATGCCTTAAGTAAGGTTTATGCCTTACGCTTACAAAAAGCAGCAGCAGAATTTTAAGTAGAACTTAAATCGTTATAAATCATATCAGCAACTTAATATCATACTTTCCATGAAGAGCCTTCAACTGGCTCCTTGTGTATAAAGCAGTGCGTTTCGGACTTCTTTGTCTAGTATGATTCAGTAGATCATTCATTTCGTCTTTATAGAATCTGCGTCGTATATACACTTGTCAAATTGACCTAGCAATGGATTCCTAGGAAAAAGATAAGTGCTACTCCAGCAGCAAATGTTCGGAAGTTTTACATAAATGTCAAGACAACTAAATTGGCGCAACACAGATCTGTAGATGTGAGCCAGACCCCAGACAAGCTCATACTAGTGAAGTAACAGTTGGCGTAGAGGATTTAGAAAAATCATTTCTGTAGACTGGCGAAGACTATCCAAAATTCGCTGTCCGGCAGACCCGATCAAAGCCTAGATTTCCATCCACCATCCGTCTAAAATGAAGTGAGAATAGGAATATTCAAGTCAAATAACGCTGCTGGACCTGTCTGCCATATTGTGCGAACGCATGAATTCATTTCCACCTACCAGTGTGGGGTTAGGTCCAAAACCGACCAAATATTCACACTATGACACATTATGGACAGGGGCGTAGCGAGGGTTCGAGCCGTGGGGGGGTGACTTTCATTGAAATGCCGACTTATTTCAGGAACTTGCCGACTGTATCGGGCCAGCGGTTATAGAAGATGGTTTTTGTATGGGAGGTGCCACGCCCCTTTGTCCAATTTTGACCAATTTTCACAGGAACAATCCCTGGCCAATACCTAAAACTGCCTTAAAATTTGAGACCAATCAGTTCAGTGGTTTTCGAGATATAGGATTTTGAATGTTTTTTTTGTATGGGAGGCGCCACGTCCCTTTGTCCAATTTTGACCGTACCAACTCAGTAAACTCGCTAAATTTTAATGTTTTCAGTCGGCAAATTCAGCGATGCTGACCGTCATTTTTAAAATCGAAACTCGGAAAAGGTACATACAGTCAAAAAAATATAAATTCGCATTTCCGAAAGGTGAAACCTTTGAAAATGCCGTCTTGTATACATTTACGAGTTTGAAAACATATACCTAATGAAAACTCAAACTCACTTCTTATTTTTTAGCATTTTGTTCCGAGTCAAATTTTAAAATTTTTTTTGAAATTTTTTGATTTTTTTTTTTAATTTTTAAGATTTTTTTTTTAGCTGCTCAAGTTAAAATTTTACTTCCTTGATTTGCCGACTCTTAAAAACGGTGGGGGGTGTCGCACCCTCCCACACCCCCCACCCCCTCCTCGCAACGCCCCTGATTATGGAGAAACCCAAGGAAGTCCATGTCGATACCGGCGATCTGTATGTTGATTTTTATACCGCTTATAACAACATTTTTATAGAAATAAATGTCAAGTTTTGGAGTCCCTGTCAAACTCATCAGATTTTGCAGAATGACAATAGAGTTCAATCGCTGCTCTATTAAGGTTAGATTGGAAATAAAAGATGCATTTTGTTTTTCTTTAAATTGACCTTTCGAAAATAAATGTTTGTTTTTTCACATTTTGATTTTAGTACCCTAAACATAGATCAGCAAAAAAAAGTTGGCGGTCTCTTCCCGTTTGGGCGTGGCACGCCCCCGAATTTCAAAAGACACCATATAAAATAGTACCAATTTCAGGAACGGAGTGTCCTTTTCCAAAATTATTTTTTTTATATCGACTCAATTATAAAAATAACTAATAAAAAAGTTTCATGAAAATCGGATCATAAAAACCGGAGATATAAATGGATTAAAAAAATGTGCACGACTGGGTCGCACGTAACTTTCTCGTTCTCGCAGAATCTCAGAGTCATTTCAGCAAATTTTACGTTTTACTCAGATCACTGAACACTTGTTAATTAACAACGTAATACATACGTATTAACTTCAAGATTTACTTTTAAATTTCACCCCGAACTGACAAACTTCGAATTATATTGTCACTGAAGTTTTGGGCTTTGCAAAAATATACCGTGTGTGAGTAAAGATCGGGATTTGGGTAGTAATTTTTGAGAAATATTCATAAAACGGCAATATTCGAGTTTTCTGAGAAAAACTAAGTACGTGATCATGTTTAGAATGCTTATGTTGTCTTAAATATCTATTTTGATCATGATCGTTACAGCGGTTTTTTGTAAAATTATGCTGACAAATGTTACAATTTGGATTCGAAAAGCACTGTTATTAAACTGTTTAGCTGAAAACTGAGTACGAAGCATTCTTCAGGATATAAACATTACCCAGCAGTTACATTTTTAACCAAATCGAAAATGGCGTTTTCGATATATGTGTAGTTTTTAAAGTACCGTTTTCAGCGATTGGGGTGAAAATCGAAGCACGCATTCATGGTTCAAAAAACACTGTTTTTCAAATGTTTAGCTCAAAACTGAGCAAATAGTATTACTATGGATTTAAGCATTACCTGAAAGTAACATTTTTATCATAATCAAAAATGGCGTTTTTGAGATATGAGCAGTTTTTTAAAGTAGATACTATTATTAGGGATTTGGGTGGATATCAAAGGACACAGTTTTTTTAGAGAAAATCTGAGTTTACTATCAAGTTAAGAATGATAATAGTACCTTAAAAATAATTTTTTTTTAAATCGTTTTTACCGTTTTCGAGAAAAAGCCAATTTTCAAAACTGTCGTTGCTGGACTTTTTAGCGAAAAACTGGGTGTGCAGTTATATTAAGCATACTTACATTAACTCAACGATCAATTTTGGTTCAAATCGTTAGAGCCGTTTTCGAAAAAATCGTAATTGCTTAGTATTTCATAAAATGTTTATAAACACTGTTTCGGAACTATTTAGCTCAAAACTGAGCAAATGATATTTTCAAAACTGCCGTTGCTGGACTTTTTAGCGAAAAGCTGGGTGTGCAGTTATATTAAGCATACTTACATTAACTCAACTACCAATTTTGGTTCAAATCGTTAGAGCCGTTTTCGAAAAAATCTAAATTTAGGCATATTTCGTAAAATTTTTATATGGGAGGTACCGTTAATATTAGGGCTAGCTTAAAAAAAACGTCCCTAGCAGGAAACCCACAAACTCTAAATACGAAGTTTGAAGCAAATCCGTCCAAGCGTTTAGATTCCCCAGGGGTGGGACAGACAGACATACGGACGGACAGAATTGCGAGACCCACTTTTTTGAGTTCCCCTATCATCGTAATATCAGAATTGATCAAAATCTCGGGTTCGAAATTTTGTACGAAAACAATATCTTTCTCTTACTACGTATACGAGAAAGTTAAAAAACGTAAAATGTTCACTTTTTGTACTGATATTTTTCTTTCTTTCTTTCAATGGCATTGGCTAATACTTTATATTTAGCATTCTTTTTTATTTTATTATCTCTTCATACTTTTTTTTTTTACAAAAATCGCATAAGCAGTAAGATGTGTATGCAAAATGCAACCCCCTGCCTGTGTAGGATTTGGAGTGGGTTCGATTATATTTTTATTTTTTATTTTTACAACAATATAGAACGGGGTATTTGATTTTCGGCATAGTCAAAGATAACTGTCTCACAGTTTTTTTTCCTTTCCGCCAAAGTATGTAAAAGACCATTCTACTTATAAAAAAAACCTCAGCCCCTCAAACGAAACATTGCGGGTAGAAACTGATGCCTGAAATTCGCGAACTGTTGCGACCTAGAAAAGTGTTCATGTGAACGGACTGTCAAAACTTGCGAATATTCGTTCGCTGGTAGGTTTGTCGCTCTCATGTGAATGGTCCTTGAGAGTGTAAAGTTTTTTATGGCGAGTTTTTGTTTTTGTTTAAAATAGGTCTGTAAGTGTAAGTGGCATTGAAATAAAAGCTAAGCTACCACCACTAATCAACGCTCCGGGAACATCGAGAACACCGAAATTCCTGAACCCATTTTTTTTATAAAGTTTCTTCAGTCATTTGTTAAATATTTTGTAATTTGTGAATTTCAGTTTGCTTCTGTTAAGTCGTTTTTGGTTTTTTTTTTTCTTTTTTCATTAAAAAAATTAGGTTAATTTATTTTATTAAAAAATTACTAAGCTTGTAGTTGTAGCTTGTAGCGTATTAGCTGCCAAAAGCAATTACAAAATACTGCCGTTCAAAAGTTTTCCAACCTAGTTCAAAACTGCTCAGCATGTCTAACCAAGGTGCCCCAGTCTCCCCTAAAAAAGAAGAAAATCAAACATCAACAATCAAAATAAAATTTAAACTTAAAATTTGGACACTGGGACCAGACTGGGACTGTTAAAATGCCGCAGTGCGCGTAAGGAAGGAGTTGTGCATTGTGACTGATTCGCCGCTGGAATTTGAATCATCCTGAATCATCCGCTAAAAGTGCAAGTGCATTACGTCCTTCAAATCGCTCTTACAGCTGGAACTTGCTGTTGCTGCAGAGCTTGGCAACAATAAATAAAGCATCTGAAACTAAATGTATTTCTTCTCATTTCTGAACTATTTTAATATGCCTATACCTACCTATAGCTAACTTGTTCTCGTCATTCATGATTTTACAAACTAATTGACTGCCTGCAAATTTTTTTGGTGAAATCACAAGTAAAACAGCTGAAAAATCAAATGTCAACTAGCATAGTGCTGCCAGGTCACAGTTTTTTTGTTTTTGTTTTATATAAGCCTATATAGGATTGCAGAAAAAAACACGCCTATTAGGTACAGCTAGTTGCACGTTGCAAATGCAGTAGCTAGACAGGTGCATTGCTTAGCTTAAAATGATAATATTTGAACCAATGTATACATTTTGAATTTGCTCTCAATTAGCAACCTGTGAAATATTGCCCGTATGTCGAAATAACTTTCAGTCTATGGCAGTAGGTATTAGGTAATACAAAGTTGTATTTTATTTTCCTGGTAACGTGCTAAGTTTCGAAATATAATTCACAAAATAATAGACTGTCCAAAATGCGTTCGTTTGAATTGATTTCACCATATTGAATGAAACCCTATTTACCTGACAAAACTTTACTATAGAGAATGTGGTCAAATTACTATTCATTATTTTTTTCTCATAACTCCAACGTCCTTATATTTTTAATTAAAAAATTACCATAACAAAATTAAAACTGGAAGTGTTCATTACTCTGTCCTAGTTATGTCAATTTAAAGCAAAGTAATTCAATTCACTGCGCCATAAATAAACAACTGCACTATCCTTCTCAGACGTCGTTGTCCCTTAATGTGTTTTGCAGTCGTCAACTCTGTTTCCTATTGCATATCTGAATTTTAATCCAGTTTTACAAATCAGTCGAATTTACGTAATTTGCGTTTTTGTGCTCTTTTCGATGAATATTTCGTATCACAAGATATCGCAAGTTATCACACCAATTCTAAGATACAAAATATTTCATCCACAATTAACCACCAAAAAATTCATAATCGTATAGCTGCTATATACACTTTTCCGCAGCGCGGAGTGCTGAGACCTGCAAACATACACTCGATTAACATTCAACATTGTATATCGTTGCAGGAGCAGCTACCATTCTGTGATCAGGCCCGAAGGAGAGGGTTTAGTTTCGACGAAATTTAAATTTATGTCTGAATACGATATACATATAGTGCCAGTAATTTATGGTGCAGTTAAATGGCTGAAGGGCTTTCACGGTTTTTTAGTTCCGTCCGTTGGTTAGGAAATAGTCGCTATGATGTAATGTCGTATCCTATGCACATGCAAATGACTTCGCTTTTTTAACTACATATGTATACTCAATAGGTAGAGCTTTACCAATATCATTCCTTATATGTACATCGAAGGACTTATTGCGAAAATCAAAAAACAAAATTCCTCGCCCTCGATTTGGCCTCAACTTCCCCTTAAGCAAATATCTTTCAAAACAATGATTCCATTGTTTCGAGATATGCTCTGTCGAGAGTTGTCTCTTCCGTAACTCTTCATTAGGATTGTATCCACCAGTTCGCTTAAATCTTCTTCCCACGTGTAGCAGAGAGCATAATTCGATTAAGCTTCCAATTGGCAATTTGTCAGGGACACAGGTGGGTAGGTAGGTACGTACCGGTACCGTATACTGTACACACGAATATGACCAGTTCCTTGACTCAGCAACTATACGAACATTATTTAGAATCATTCTGAAATGCAATCGTTGCAGCTATCTGACTGCACATATATGTAGTTTCATCAGACATGGATAGCGGAAGAAGAAGATTTAAATAATTGAAAATTCAATAAGCGATAACATGATATTTTCCTGATGTCTGTGTGGGCCTGCCACTAGTATGTGTCCTCTTTCTCTCGCATATTGGAAATGTTTTTAGCTATTGAAGGATTATGCTAGTGCTAAGACTAGGTATATGATGACAATTGGGAATTCAATCCAGCACTAGTATGTGTATACCAGTGGAATGTTGAAGTGACACTGGGAATTTTTATTCTAGTCAAGAGGATCCTGAATAGGATTGGAATCTTGTTTTGTGGTAGAAACGAATTTCTTTATTGCGTATTTGGTACGAAATGGAATTCTATATACTTAAGTAGGTATATAAATGATACAAGTGCTATGCGAAATCAAATCATTAAGCCTGCGGGTACATTTATTATTTTTTATGGTGCAATAGAAGTCATAAACATTGGTAAAATGTGATTGGGATCGTTTGTTAATAATTAATTATACTGTACCCCTTCCAAATGCCAAATAGGGCATTTTTGTGGTTATAATTTAGTCTCTATAGACTTCTTGTGTATCTTATTCATTCCGGAAACTGCAATGCATGCCTACTCTAACTCATTCAGCGATGCCAACTCAAAAATGTGATTTAGGACCAGAAATGTGCTTTCAGGGCTAGTTCAGGGCCAGACCAAACGACTTTAGTATATATCTACACTGTTTTGACGTTTTTGACATACAAAATACTGAAACAAATTTTAAGTTTTAAATAATTGACTAAATTTTCACAGAAAAACCGTTTTACAGCAATAATTAAATGTGTAATGCTTGAAAATATAAATTAAACACAGTGCTAAAAGGTCAATTTACAGTGCTAGATCGAATGAAACAGTGCTAGAATTTCACAATTGGGCTAGGTTTGGCATCGCTGAACTCATTGAACCAAATATGAGTTTTGTCACTGAAAACTATTCTTCCGATTAAAATGTTCACATCAATATATCTCGTCAATTCCCAAGCGAAGGTTTTTTTTTTGGCAATTTTTTATACATAAGCATCATTTTAAAGTTTTCAGAAGAAAAAAATATTTTACGCCCCGTAGTTTTTCTGAAAATGGGCGGTCACCTACTACAGGTGACACTGTCTGAAAAATAAAGTGAAAACAACTAGAAAACACGAAGTTAAATTTGGTTGATTAACATAATTTTACCTATATTAAAAAAATAAACTTTATCAGCCTTATTTATAAACTTTATACACTCTCTATAATAACTCTAAACGCAAAAACCTAATATATATTTTTGCGTTTAGACCTATTATAGAGAGTGTATGCCGCAAGGCTTGGAGTTATCGCTAATGACTTCTGTCGCAGTTGCGTGGATGAGGAGGAGGAGGAAACTCCGTTCCACCTACTATGTGACTGCCCGGCGCTATCCTTGATTAGAAAGCAGACTCTAGGAGAGTACTTCTTCGGGGAGCTTGCTGATATTGCCGAAACGGATATCAACAAAATACGGAAATTTCTCCAAAATTCGAAATGGTTCCAAGAGTAACGGAAATAACCGACTCTGCATGTGGTATCACAATGGACCTTACTTGGTCTAAGTGAATTACTTCGTATTAACGGATAATTGCCACCTAACCTAACCTGCTAATCTTAAAAGCGCGATTTCTGAAAACGAAGAAAATTGCAACAATATTCTGCTTTGTCGGAATTGGCTGGAAGAGTTAACAGCGCAGAAGTCTAAATGAGTTGCACAGAAGAAGGATGTACGGAGAATTGAATCTACCGTGTCGTCAAAACTCACGATCACAGTTAGTTTGGGTCTTCACTTCACAACTGTGCTTAGTAGTAGCGTCGGAGTTGTGTTTTTTGTGTCTGTTTTTTGTTGTGATGAGGAATTTTAGGGTCGACATGTGTAACATTCGTGGGCTTCGATCGAATCTCTTTTCGGCGTATGCCCATGTCTCCAAATACAAACCAGCTGTTTTGGCACTGTGCGAGACCCAGGTGGGTAAAAAATCTGGTGAATCAGAATTTGATCTGCCTGGGAACGGCTTAGTGCCATTATTCTTTCTTCATCGCGGTCTCGCCATTTATGTGCGTAATGATGTAGCCTACCAAGTTCCTCAAGATTATGGCCAGTGTTCCAATCCGGAATTTAATTTCAAATGGCTCAAATTCCATGTCCGTAGGCAAGTAATTCATTACTGTTTTCTTTATAGAAGCCCTAATTTTGACAGCAACTCGACTTGTAACGAGTTCGATATGCTGTTTGATTCCATAACTAGAATTGTTTCCCTGTACCCTCATACTGAAATCGTCATTGCGGGTGATTTCAATATTCACAATTCTGACTGGCTTCGACATTCTGGACAGACAACACCCGAAGGAATTTATGTTCAGATCTTTGCTGAGGTAAACCAATTAACCCAGCTTGTAAATGCGCCAACACGTGTACCAGACATTGACGGTCAAAATGCCAACACACTGGACTTGTTTCTCACCTCCCACCCTAATAAATATTCCATTGAAATATTATCGCCTCTAGGTTCGTCAGACCACTGTACCATATCAGCTAATTTCTCGTACTCCGACCACAAAGTTAAAGAAAAAACTCCGAAAAGAACCGTATGGCAATACGAGAAAGCCAACTGGAGCGGACTTAACAGCTTCTTTAGGAGTTTTAACTGGTCGTTATGCTTCCTCGATAACGACGTGGATGCCGCCGCTGATATGGTTACAAATATAATCACCTTAGGTATGAAATCCTTTATCCCTAACAGGATAAAGAGTATCAAACCAAAAGAAAACGCGTGGTACGACTTGAGCTGTAAAGAGGCTATTAGATTAAGGGAGTTGAGTTTTCGGTCTTACAAAGCCAACCCATCTGAGGAAAACCGAAAGAAGTTTAAACGAGCCAGAAATGACTGCAATGCCCCAGAAATGACTTGTCCAGCCCGTCCCTAAAAAAGGCGAATCTTCTTCTCCCACAATTACCGACCCATAGCACTTACGTCCATTCTTTCTAAGGTCATGGAAACGCTGATAAACCGTCAGCTTATGAAATATCTTGAATCACGGAAACTCCTCAATGACCGGCAGTACGGTTTTCGTGGCAACAGGTCCACTGGTGATTTGATGACTTATCTCACCGAGAAGTGGAACCAATCTCTCCATCACTTCGGTGAATCGAAGATTGTTGCGCTCGATATTTCAAAGGCAAATGCGTGCTTATGGCATCGATGCGTCTCTTATTCAATGGATTAGAAACTACCTTTCTAGCCGTTCAATTCAAGTTGTTTTGGATGGTCTCAAGTCTGAAACTCACCATATAAATGCTGGTGTTCCCCAAGTCTCCGTTCTGTCTCCGACTCTCTTTCTCATTTTTATAAATGATCTCTTGTCTGCAACTTCTAATCCAATTCATTCCTTCGCTGATGACAGCACTCTTAGCTTCTCATATTCTTTCCAGGACTTACGTCCCTGCTCTTCGGCCGTAGAACTGGAACGGCAACGTATGTTAAGCTCATTAAATTCCGACCTCGACACCATTTTAAAATGGGGTTCAGCCAATAGAGTGGAATTTAATGCTTCAAAAACACAATGCTGTCTGCTGTCTCTAAAGCGAAACCCAAACCTACAGCCATTATCCATGAATGGCACTTGCATCACCGAAACCGAAAGACTTTCCATTCTCGGTATGTGCGTCCATAACAACCTTCGTTGGAATGACCATATACACGAAGTCACCAAGAATGCTGCGAAATGTCTAGGTTTTCTCAAACGGTGCAAGAAATATTTTACCCCTTCTGATATGGCTACAATATATAAAGCGTTCATTCGCCCTAAACTTGAGTACAATTCACACATCTGGTCTGGTGCACCAAAAACTATATTGCACTTACTGGATAGGATCCAAAATCGTGCGTTAAAACTAATCGGGGACACTAATATTGCGAATTCTATTCATTCGCTTGAACATCGTAGAAACGTTGCGTGTCTCGCTCTGTTTTATAGCTGTTTCAACAAACAGTGCTCAAACGAAACTGCCAGTTGCATTCCACCCCTTCAGCAATTCAACCGCAATACTCGCCATGCTAGGAATGCCCATCAGTTTACCATACAGCCTATCTTCGGACGTACTATGAAATACAGAGACTCTTTCATAAGCCGTACAACACGAATGTGGAATGTCTTGCCCGGCTCTGTCTTTCCTCCTCAGTACAATTTACAGACATTTAAAACCAATGTGCATCGGAATCTCCTATATCTTCTCTATCCCAATTTCCTTAATGATTAATAAAACAGTGAGGTGCTCGTGCTACTAGACATGTCAACTGTCAAGACAACAGAGGCCTGTCGAGATGAGCAAAGAAACTTTGTAGTAAAAGTCGACGAACTTCCTATGTGAAGTCAAGCAAAACAAACAATTCAATCTGTATCCATCTATCCGAAAAATGTGAAGCGATGAGAACAATATCTAAATCCAGGCTCAACAGACTGCCGGCCGACCTATTTTAGGCAGTGGGAGCGGAAAAAAAAACACATCCAAAATTTGTCAGGGACAAAATACGTAATGAAGGGAGCTTCAGCATCATTTGATCGATCCACGAAGAAGGAGAATTTGTGAACGCACGAGAGCATTCGTTAGCTAACTGATTGTCCCCTCCAGTGCGGTTTTAGACTTGGTAAGTCCAAAATATGTCAGATCATGCAGAAAAACCCCAAAGAAATCCATTCCGAACCCCATGGGTGCACCATCCGCATGTTCATATACATAGATGCATTTTTGCGATGGAGAACATTCTTTGCTGCTCCATTGAGATCGGAAACAATCTTTCAGTTAACTTCTGTGGCATTTTACTTTAGACAAATTTTAAAGAAGCTTATTAGCTAATAAAAATCGAACAAATTTTCACAAGTCTATAAAATAATTTGAATGCCAATGTGACATTGACATCATTACCTGAACTTAGGGTCCGAGGCCTATAGCTAGCCCCTCGACTTATTATACAACCAGAGAGGTTAACAACGGTAGTAAATGTATTTCGTTGTCGGTACAGCAGTAGAGCAAGTACGTGATGGTTAAAATAAAAATGAAGTTGTATAGAACCTCATATATTCATTCTAAGCAGTGTAATTAACCATGCCATTAAATAGGTCAACGATTCCATTAAATAATTTGTGATAAAGTTTACTGTAAACGATCTAAAGCATTTAGATAAACAACTTAATAACATAATAGCCGAAACTTGTGAAGGAAATCATCCTTTACGGGTCATATACTTCGGAGAAAATTTATTCATATGACGGTCGGAAGTGTGTACAAACCATATAAGTGGGGGTAGCAGACTGGAGTGAAATGACCCAAGGGAAGACTACAAGAAGGAATGCTCAGCCAATTTGTACCCCGAAATCAAAGGCGTTGTTTTGGCGGAAAAACACACGACACAACATGTATAGTAAACAATATGTAAATTAATGTTTAACATTAAAGACATTTTGCTCATCGTGAAATATACTGCCATTGTGGAAATAAATACAAGAAGTGTGCATGATATACCCATTACAGTAAAACCCGCTTAAGAGAAACCCGCTTGAGAGAAAAACCCGCTTATTTGAAACACTTTTTTCATACCCGAGTTTTTGTCGACCAATTAGCTATAAAACACTCCGCTTAAGCGAAACTCGCTTAAGTGAAAAACCCGGATACCTGAAACATATTTTGAGTTATATTTTATATTTTTCATTGAAAAAAACTCTCTTAAGTGAAAATATTGCATCGAACAGAACAAAAAATTTGAACGCTTTCACTTCTTTTTTCTTGAAAATGACATTTGAATTTCTGAAGTTCCGCCGAACATAAAATTGTATGACAGGGGAGTCTATTCTCACCATATTTTCCGTTATAGCTCATCAAAGTAGGTGACCTCTTATTTTTTAGGTGTTATAAAACACTATAACTTCTAAACTATTACAGGTACAAAAATTGTTTTGTACATTTTGAAAAGACTTAGTAGCGCATATACAAGTCTTAAGCACTTCGGGGACATCTGTTAAGCTACAAAAAAGTTATGGCTCCTTAAACTAAAAATTTTGAAAATTTGTTTTTACTTTTTTTAAATGTTTTTTTCTCACTCAAAATTTTTACAACCTTTTCACATACGATCCACAGAAGTTGTAGTAAAAACCATTTTTTGTCAGACAAAGGTCAAACACAAATAAGTGAGAATAATAAACTAACGTACCTATGAGCATTGAGCAATAGTTAACAGTTAATTATTGTCGAATAGGAAAAAAAAGCTTAACATTGATAAGTTGATCTCCACAAAATATATTGAAAACGTGAATACGCGGAAATAGTGCTTGTATACGGGTCCTGCAATAGGAACGGTTCGTTCGTTGGCAAGATTGGAGTACCAACTGCGATACCAAAATCGTAGAACACCATCTAGCCGGGTATTCACTGATGCGTATCAGCCCCTCGTTTATGCTGGGTCATCTCCACCAAATAAAAACGAACGACGCGAGACGGAGTGGCGGCAGAAGTTGGGGATGGGATTTTGCGTGCTGTGGAAGTTTAGCTTTCAGTCAGGTCCGCAGAGGGCGAAGACTAGCTGTGCAGTTGGAACTTCCCGGAACCAGGATTTACAGAACTCTACGGAGTAATAGATTACACCCTTTCCATTTAACACCGGTACAGGATTTACTACCAGGAGATGCGCAAGGAAGAGTGGAATTTTGCCAGTGCAAACAGACAGAGACGGAGTAACAAACTACCACAATTTGCACCATTGGTCAGACCCCAATCTCGATTTTATATGCACAACATCCTTTCAAGAATTAAATTATTGTGAACAACTTCTTCAGAATGTGTGCTTATTTCAAAGTAGGTTTAGCGTAAATGTTTGGTAACACTTTAGTAGGCCCACACGTTCTTCCACAAACAGTTAATTCCCATTACTGCCTACTGCCTAGAATTTCTTAGAAAACGATTGCCGGAGCTCCTTGTAGATTGTCCTCTTGTTCAGAGGAGGCCGATATTTAACGACCGGTTGACTGGTCGATTTGGCCCCGACCCTTAGCCACACAGATTTCTTCTGGGGTGCTATGGAAGAAAAAGTTTATTTTAGAAAAATATCGAGTCTTTTTTGGACCAATTTTGTCTGAAAAAAAAAATGGCTTTTACTACAAATTTTGTTGATTGCACGTAAAAAAGTTGCTTAACATAATTTTTAGGAAATTTCTTAAAGATAAAAATTTCATACAAAGAATTAAAATTTATTAAGTACAAATTTTGAGAAAAAAGCATTTTAGGTAAAAAATTGTAACAAATTTTTAAAATTTTGCGTTTAAGAAGCCATAACTTTTTTGTAGCGCCACAGATGTCCCCGAAGTGCTTTAGACTTGTATATGCGCTACTAAATTGTATTTTCAAAATGTACAAAACAATTTGTGTACCTATAATAATATAAGTTATAGCGTTTTAAGTTGTAATACCTACAAATTAGAGTTCACCTAATAAATATACGCTTAACGGAATTTTTAAATTTAAATTTAAATTTTTTTTCACTTATCCGGACTCCGCTTAAGTGAAAAACCCGTTTAAGTGAAAGAAAGACTGTGACATTTTGGTGTTTCTCTTAAGCGGGTTTTACTGTATGTCTTTTAAGTATATTGGAATATTTAACTTTATCGTAGTGTAAATGAGTTAGACTTCTATCATCCTAGCGTATATGAAAGTTAAATTTAACTTCCGCCAAGCTAATTTCGACAAATCGATAATATTCATGTTTAATTTATTAATGACAAATATTGACGTTGCTAAGGCTACCTATTTCTTTTTCTTTTAAATATATGAATGTTTCCTTAAACCTGTCGCGCAGTTAAGCTACGAATACACGGCCATTTTTTCGAGTCATTTAACTGACGCTCTGACGTAAAAATCGCGTCACATAGCAGTCATTTAAATGGCGTTCCGTGTGATCGCCATTTTTGGGATACCATTTTCAGCGTCATTTAAATGACTAGGAAACTGGCGGAGCAAATGGCATGAATTTTGTGCCATTTAAATGGCGGAAAAAAATGGCCGTGTGATCGCTCTTCAATGACGCCTAGGATAAATGACTAAACTTTTTGGCTGTTGCGCCATTTAAATGTCAGCCTCCAAAAAATGGCAAGGCTCGAAATTCATGCTATGCCAGTTTTCTACGCAAATGGCAAATGACAAAGCATTTAATACGATATCTGTGCTGATATCATTTAGATTTTTTAGACTAGAGAGAATGTGAAGAGAGGTTTCGTCGCTCACCAGACATAGTCTACATGTGGGGAATATAGACGAGTATTTGCCTAGGCTGACTGAAAAGTTCGCTTGAGGCGATTCTCCATAAATGCCAGATCCAGTCCCTGTATCCATTTTGGACCCGTCTGTATACCAGACTCTTACCTTGGAGGGATGATGATAGAGAGTTTTTTTGGAAGCCATATTATATTATTATATAAGGGAAAGGTGACCTCCGGTGGTAGAAATGGGGGGTCGATGATTTACGAATGGAGTAGAGGATGGATACTCAGTCTTACTTCCATTTGAATGTGTACTTGAATAGGTAATAGGCTAATAGGCCTAGGATGACATTTAGTGCAGTGGTCGGGGTAGCGCAGCGTGATTGCCAGTCGTGCTTCCGCTGAAACGCTCTCTCGCATATTGGTGTTCTGTTTTTCGATGTGTGGCTTCACCAACCTCTACAAATAATCGAATTGATTGGCTGACATACGAAGGTCATTGTTCAGGTTCTTCTTCGCGCAATTCGAGTAGTAATCCAGCGCAAAATCCAATCTTCTCGCAACGGCTCAACCACTTCTTTTGCCAAATACTCCGCTTTCGTCGCTTTGGCTCGTAATCAAGATCGTCTTCTTCCAGCACACACGCTGCTAAATACGCCGTCTCCGCAGTTTCCACCATCATCCCAAAAGTTCTTTTTGACATTTTTTATTTATGATAATAATTTTTTTTTCCTATTTAATTTAATTAAAAAATTCGCACGTATGCGTCGTGGGCCGTGGCCGAGAAAAAAACTCTAAATGACAGTAGCTATATTTTTCTCATAGGTCATTGCCGTCTGATCACAAAACAGATAACTGACGTGAAATCGAAATAATAGGAAAGGTGCCATTTGCCATTTTGATGAGGCAAGTCAGTACCGTGTGATCGCCATTTTTTGCTCGTCATTTAAATGGCATCCCAACGAAAAATTCTAAATGACTCGCAGTGTCCGTCATTTGATTTTGGGACAAAACTGACGATGATAGTCATTTCGTGTGATCGCCATTTTTTCAATGACGAATCGTAGCTTCAATGTCGCTCTAATGCGACAGTTTTTCCTGACGTCACAGCGCCAGTTAAATGACTCGAAAAAATGGCCGTGTAATCGTAGCTTTACAGCTCACCAAATTTGTGTTTTATAAGTTTTGCTAATTGTTCAACGACGTTAAGCCTGACCTTAATTACTTCAGTACAAGAATGGCTACCATCAACCCTTTTTACGATCCATAAATGATAAATACAATGTTTGTCATCAGTGGTGAAAAGATCAACACTAGCTTGCGGTCCAGATGATGGAAATGTGTTCACAAGTTAATAATTAAAGGCGATATTTCTAATAACAGACCCAATGCTAAACTCTCTTGCTTATCAAAGCTATTTGAAAGCATATATTTTAAGATAAATGTCCATAATTATAGGTATATAAATACATACTCTATACTGACGTGGAGGTTCAGCAATTGGATTTTAAATCAATTTGAGAGGACTGTCAACATGTTTCTTTGGCATGTATTTTTTTTATGCCAAAGATGTGGCTATGATCAGGAATGTGATTTTATATTCTAGGTTAATTTTAATGGTACCCTGCTTCGATATTGTGCGATTTATTGAAACCCAGCATACAATATCAAGATGCAAAGGGTGTCTGTCTTTCTTATTTTTGATTTTTTTTAAATTGACATCAAATTTGCTTTATTCGAAAGGTAAGTAATCTAATCTGCTAATCTGGATGTCCAATTTTCGATGACTTTTTCCAACATTTGTGACCGTATATCAGCAATAACGAGGCGAATGTTGTGCTCCAAGTGGTCAATCGTTTCGGGCTTATCGGAGAAGACTAGCGACTTCGCATATCCCCACAGAAAATAGTCAAGCGACGTTAAATCGCACGATCTAGGAGGCCAATTCACGGGTCCGCAACGTGAAACTATGCGGGTACCAAACGTTTCCTTCAATAAATCCATTGTGCCACGAGCTGTGTGACATTTTGCGCCATCTTATTGAAACCACAGCTCCTGCACAACATGGTTGTTCAATTAATGGACGAAAGAGTCAGTAATCATGGCTCTCCATTGGTCACCATTGACTGTAACGTTCTGGCCAGCATCGTTTCTAAAGAAGTATGGACCAATAATTATTCCACCAACCCATAAAGCATTCAACCAAAAGTGAGACGATTATGTTGACGTAGTGCGCGATACGTATTTCGAACTATTTTCAAAAAAAAATTCACAATTTGGAAACGTTGTTCAGGCGTCAGTCTATTCAATTCATGTTGAAATGCCAAACCAAACTTAAAATAAATCACTTGACAGCTGACAAAATGGACGCCAGTTAAAATAGTGTTGCCAACTTAAAGTTCTATACCCCTAAAAAAACACCCTTTATAAACCATTTGCTTTAATAAACTAATCAGTGAATCAAATTCTTGACGCATACGCGTGCATGGACAATGCATTATCAATGTTCCAAATTTTACAACTTTAGTCCCCATAAATAGTGTCATGTGTACCCAATAGCATGACGATCGAGAAATAACGTTTGCAGTTTCTTTTTATATGATAAATGTTAAGGATCCGACATCGCTCCCACATTTTATCAACCGCTTTGAACAGGCAAAAACGTTTATTTACTCAATTTCAAGGCTAAAGCTGCTTTGAATGACAAGAAATATTGTAATTTTAAGATTTGGGTGTTCAGGACCATTTCAACTTTTTATTTACGTGCACTTTTCACTTAATGGCAAATAATGTAGGTATATTTTGTATAATTTTCAGCTCTAATCGATAACTTTTTCAAATATTAAAATCTAAAAAAAATGTAGTCCTCTCCCGTAAGACGTAACCCTATAGTATCACCATTACAATGTTGAAAGAATCGGCTTAGTATTTCCAAAGATAGCCCAACCTTTCATTACCCAGTCGTCTCCTATCACATTAAAATCCAATTGAAAAAAAAAATTGGATACATGTTTCTTGAGTTATGGAAGGACACGACAGAGACATTGAGTTTTAGAGACGCGTTCAGATATGCGCAAAAAATAGACGCAAAAGGAGATAGCTGAACGGTTTTTCGTTTTCTACTTTGTTACTAGTTTCTCCCCTGGGATTTTGAACACAATCAATTAGTTTCCTCTTTTATACATACATATTTAAATATCGCGAAAGAAGCCTTCCTATGAAAGTATCTGGGGAGCAGTTAGTAGATCAGTGATCTAAAAATAAGTAGCCAAGTATTGCCTAAAAATAATTTTCATTTTGTTTTGTATTGATTTAGATTTAAATAAATTTCCTCAAGCCGAAGAGGAACTCAATGCCAAAGTAATGACTTTTATTTTTTTTTTTTTTATTTCACTTTTTTAAATTGCCAAACTGACATCAGAATAAACAAAACTGATGAACATTTCAAATAGTGGCGTATCCATATCATTCTGTCTTATAAAAGGACATTATATAAATGCAAAATTAGTGAATTAATTTAACGGAAATACTATCAAATTTCATTGCAAAAATGTAAAGTATAAATACAATCATGTTTCTGCATGCACAGCTTGTTTTAAATCCATAGTGAATCTCGCAGTTTCGAAACTGAGAAAAAGCTTCGTAAAATCATATTCCTAAATGTCGAAGCATTTGCACATTATTCGTTCCCGTTTTTAAATTAGCCAATTTGTAGTCATATTAAAGTGTGGTGCAAATGTACCTACCATTTGTATATCAGGATATTTAAGCAGATAAACGCACGCACCTCCCACACAAAACGTTTATTTCAGCAATTGAACCATAATACTCTTACCCTGCGGAGGTAAGGGCATGTAAAGAATATCAATAATATGCCAACCCATGCGACGGGATTACACACACAATGTGCTTAATTATCACATTTTTTCCTTTTTTTTTTATTGTACCAATGTTTTTCGCAAATAGATTCGAAGTCGGGCCTTCAACAAACACACACAATTTGCAGATGGTGCTGATATCATTGGACATTGATGGCGAATGTCGAAATGCTAAATTCGTTGGATTATGCTTCGAATCGCAATTCAAGCTGAGGACATTGCATTGAATTAATATGGATGCAATTTCTTAATTAATTAAGGATGTTGCCTATTATGTATAAATATACAAGTTATCATACGGAGTATTTCAACGCAAATCATTTTATATATTTTAGGATTACAAGAATTCTACATATTATGTATGTATACATTATTACATATTATAGTAATAGGCGTGTTTCATTTTGGTTGTCAAATTAATGTTCTTTTGGCACAACCGATAGAACTTTCGATAGCATAAAGTTTTTATCTGGGCTAATGCATAAGCCCCAGGCTAACGAATCCTATATTATTATATATATCCTATATTATTATATAGGATTGCGTGTTTGTATAGAGAGCTTCGCTACCCCTAATGTTAACGAAGTGGATTAGTGGTGAATGTACTGGACTACTACTACACTACGATGGGTCTCAGGTTCGCTTTCCGCGAAAAACACAAGTTTCATTTCAATTCTTTCCACTGCGACACCAGTCAATAATTTGAATAGCTTGCATAGCTAGGATGCTTCATTAACAAAAATTTCTGAATTGCTCATCATGTAAAATTAAAATTCACCGACTTAAACTTTAAGTTACTATACCAAAAACCTCTTCCTTCTCAACCACACTAGGTTATAAGAGGTAATGTTGTGGGGGGTAAGTTCTGGATTAAAAAATTCTTTCACTATTAGAAAGCTACGGGATAGAGTACTGCGGTAGGCTATTTTATTTTTTAATTGAACAAAAAATATTTAAAGTCGTATATACATCTCGAAAACCACTAAACCGAATGAGCTCAAACTTTCACACAATTTTAGGTTTTGTAAAAACATTGGAAACGCTTTTTTCGACTTGAAAAGTATTCTGTCAATTGGGCTGAAACTCACACAATATATTTGTTTTACCCTATATCTTGACATTTATCGCAGATTTATCCTCTAAATTTGGTGTATAGTAGATTATTGTCTTCTGAGAGCGCATTTATAAAATCTAGGCAAGGAGATTCACTGAACCAAAAAGGTACTTGTACGTCATATTAAGAACAAAGTTCGTCATATTGAAGAAAAAGTTGTTACTTTTAAGCCAACAACCGTAGTTGTCAATATGATGAACTTGGGTTGGCTATTAAATTTGACTGAATTAAATGTTCATATTGACAATTGCCGTTGTTGAATTGATAAACGCAGTAGTCAAATTGGAGGAATTGATTTTGATAATGATAATCGCAATTGTTAAAGTGAAGAATTCGATATTCATAATGAAAATCGCCATAGTCAATCTGAAGACCGGGGAAGCAAAATTGAAGAATTCGGTTTTCATAATGCAAATCACAGTATCTAGTTAATCTGAACATCGCAGTAGTTAAATTTTAGGAATTGATTTTTTATGAAAATCGCAATTTTCAATCTAATGAACGGAGTAATTGAATTAAAGAATTTTTCAAAATAAAAACGTCATGATTTAAAACACCTGCTAGATTAAGGAATTAATACTTACAGTGGAGTGTCAACATATTATATTGATAATGTGTGCATATACTATAGAATGCGTTTCGCCCCGATGTCCCACATATCGACAATTTTGTTCGTCAATTTGACAATTTCCAATTAACAACTACCGATTGTCAATATGACAAGCAATATTTTTTCAGTGTTGGCACTTCCACCATACAAAAAAAAACACTGAGACGCTGATGAGAATTAAAGTTGTAAATTGTAAAATTTGCAATTGCATTGTCCTGATACACGAGATCATTATTTCATCAATAAAATTTTAGTCAAGCAATAAATTGCTGATAATTTTAAACATCCTATGCTTCTGCAGACAACGACAACATTAGGAAGCCGTCTATCCTCAGGGCAGATTGGAAGACCAAAAACAGTGCATAGAGATTAACAGTCTTAGCAGAAGCAACGACCCAATCGAAAACATGGATTAAAATACTAAGGAGGGATTGAGGAGATGTTTTGTCTTCATAAGCCCCTCCCGGAGTTGAAGATAATTTAATAAAACCTACCTGGACGAAATTAATAGCACGTATTAAATAGAATATTGTACTTAGTAATATTAAGTAGTTCAATCCCCGGAAAATTATCCACCTGAAATTAAACATATTCGCATAATTCTTATCACCTTTAATGGGTATACATAATTTTTTTTATGATTTAAATATGCCTCCCATACCGCTTATAATAAGCAATACAAATCGTTCGCTCACCAAGTTGGGTTGTTGTTGCTTCAAAGAACATGAAGACTTAATAAAAACACCCGCCACTTGGTAAAGAACGTTAAATTTTTAATGTTCCACATAATAACCTTGGTACATTTAATTTGGGAGCAATAAAACGTAATATAGCACCGCAGTGATATACTATATGGCTGTGAGTTATCCCTGCTCACTCCTATCTCCGGTAAATCTAAAAAAAAATTATAACTCAATTCAAGAGGATACCAGAAGCCTCACTAAATGCACACCCACCAGGGTGGAGTGGAACTGAGGATAGATATCTCCCGATATATCCTTAAAAACCGAAGCAGTAGAGAGATGCAAAAGAGAATCCCATTCCACGAAATATAAAGTGAACAAAAAAAAAAACACTTTAGATTCGTAAGAAAGACAAATTGACGGCGGTTTTGCCTGAAGCTCTCAGTCTTTACTGGGATTAGTAGCGTTCGAGATAATTACTCTGGGGTACGTAATAAAATGCCGGTAATAAAAACCACACATAATAAACATTATTTCACTGCAATAAAAATATACGTATCCTAATTTATGAGATGTGCAGTATATTTACTTATACATATACTCTTGTCGTGTTTACTTTACGAACGAAAGTTTGATATTTTTGTGAACTTAATAGGGTCGTTGAAGGGTTATTTTTCGAAGAATAGAATGAATCATCAGGGGGGTGGTTTAGATCTGGTATTGACAGTTCTGTCATAAATGATTATTCTTCAGACAATGGTTTGGGTCATTTTGAAAACAATAACCCGAAATAAGTTGTAAAAGCTTTTTTGTTTCAGATTGACTGCCCTTGAATCCCGTTATAATAAGACATTAACAAAAATTGCGAGACGACTGCTACCTTTGCCAAAGTATATAAAGTCTGTAATGTTATGTACGCCTTTTCATTCTATATTGTACTAAAAATATTTTCACAAAGAAGACAGTAGAATATTTTATCGTCCTTTGGTTTGTAGCAAAGTTTTGTAAAGTCATATGGCTTTAAGCAGTTACCTAGCACTAAACTATTAAACGGGACACTCAACGCCCTGCCGCCCGACCGATAGAAGTATAGATGTAACAATTTTCATTAACTTCATTTAATAGGTTTATACATTGAAATATGATATATTACTTAAGCTTAATGCTAATTTACATCAAATATCTTAACCTAAGAAGCGAAAGAATCTGAGTTGAGGAAAAGAAGTAACATCAGAGAGAAAAAGACGGTATGGACTCACTTAAGGGACTTCTCACATCCGGTACATAGAGAAGAGTAGAACTTGCAGTTACTCAATCCAGAACAGGGCATTGAGGATGGCACATCCATCGTCTTGAGCAGAACGGCAAACAGTCCTACAATAGAGGAAGTGACTTTTCCCATTAAATCGCTTAATGTGGGCAAATCTGCCGGAGTGGATGAAATTCGGCCAGAAATGCTAAGTGAAGAGGGAGTTAAACTGCTCTCTCGTGTCATTAAGGAGATTGCGGCAAAACACCCAGCGATTCGATTTGAAATTCCTGTTTTTTACTAAAGTTTTCCAGGCCATTAAGATTTGGTCTATATGATTGACTCTTCTCTGAAAGTTTTTGTAGGCAGGATTAGGTGAAGGTTCAGATTTGGTGGTATAAGTTAGGCAAATATAGAGGGATTGCACATTTAAAATTTGTTTATTTTTAATTTAATATTTTTTTTTTTAGCTGTAGATACCTTCTGAACGTAAAGTGCTATCTATTTTAGAACAGCCCTTTTTATTAATGCATGAACGCTATCGAGGTAATATCCAAAACTAATGCAAGAGTATCCGTTTTCACAAAGTGTTAAGATATTTACTTGAATGCCATGGCCAAATTTGCCTGTTATGTAAGTGCTTATTTTGTAATGGCATATATAATGGCACTTACTCGCTTCTGGAAAGTACCCACAGACACTTTCCGACATCCTGCAACTCGGATTGCGTAAACTAGTCTCCTGGACCGACAGTTGCGGTCTTAGCGTCAACCCGACGAAAACGGAGTTAGTCTTATTCACAAGAAAGGTAAAGCTTCCCGCTGTCACTCCTCCAAATCTCAAAGGAACTCCACTCGAGTTCATTAGCAGCGCTAAATATCTGGGGCTGAGGCTGGACAGGAAGCTCTTATGGAGAGAAAACATTGCCGAACGCGCTAGGAAATCCCTAGTGGCTCTATACTCCTGCAAAAGGGCTGTAGGCTCTCGATGGGGCCTTCAACCCAATATAATGCACTGGCTTTATACTGCGGTCATAAGACCGATAATTCTATATGGCATCGTTGTGTGGTGGCCGGCCTTGAACAAAAGTTCCAATCTAAAGGTCTTAGAGAAGATTCAGCGCTTGGCATGTATGTGCATCACGGGCGCACTGAGGACATCTCCAACCGCAGCTCTGCAAACCATGCTTAACCTACTTCCACTAGACATCGTCAGTAAAGAATATGCCACCAATGTGGGGATCAGATTAAGGGAAGGGAAACACTGGAGAGGGCAACCAACTGGACACGCCAGCATACTTCTACAGACGATCCCCCTGCCCACTACTACCGACTATCTGCCTACGAAAATCAATTTCGAAAGAGGCTTCACTCATGAAATACCGGACAGGAACCAATGGGATTCACAAAATGTCCTACATAAATCACTGTCCATATTCACAGACGGTTCTAAGACACTAGAGGGAGTGGGCGCCGGAGTCTTTTCAGAGGAATTGAACCTAGGCCTCTCCTTCATTCTTCCGAAACACTGCAGTGTTTTTCAGGCCGAAATTACAGCTATTCGTCAAGCTACAGCGTGGCTGTCGATTAATTCGGTATCACAAAGGGATATCGTTATATACATTGATAGCCAGGCTGCAATCAAATCCCTAATATCCAGCGAAATAAGATCCAAGGCGGTGGAAGATTGCCGCGTATCTCTAAACGAGATAGCTGGACAGTACAACCTCACCCTCTGCTGGGTTCCTGGTCACTGTGACATCCCAGGGAACTGTGCAGCAGACGAACTAGCAAGGCGAGGCTCCTCTGGCGTGGAAAGTATAAGCCTGCACAACGTGTATGCACCACTTTCCCACGCTAAACAAATAATTCATGCGGACGCAGTAATGCGTGCAGGCCTCAGATGGAAACATTTGGGATACTGCGACACTGCCAAGCTCACGTGGCCAGCTCTGGACGCAAAGCGATCCAAGGAGCTTCTTCGACTTAAGAGATCCACCATCTCGAAAGTCGTTAACGTGATCTCCGGGCACTGCATAATAGGTAGACACGCGCAAAGGCTCGGTCTGCCTTATAATGACTTCTGCAGAAGCTGTAGAGACGAAGAGGAGGACGAGTCCGTCACTCACTTTCTTTGCAGTTGCCCTGCCCTGGCCAATCTAAGAAAGGCCCACTTAGGAAACTATTTTCTTAATGATCTCAGTGATCTAGGTAACACCAGCGCCGCTAACATTCTTAGCTTCATAACCGGCAGCAAATGGTTTACATGAGTAGCCAGTAAAGAAACAGCTCCCCAAATCCCAGTGGTATGCACAATGGGCCGAATAGCGGCCTAAGTGTTTCTCTCATCGAGAGCCACTTTAAACTAACTAACTAACTAATGGCATATAGAAAGTTACCTATATACGTATGGTTCATTTTGGTTTTCTGGGATCAAATGAAATTTTTTTACTTTAACTGTATCAACTGTTTAAATAAGTCATTAGATATTGGTAGCACTAGTTCCAAAAAAGCTTTTAACTTTTTAAAAGCAGTTCTTCCCCGAGTATTTTGAGCTATCATTTTATCTTTCTACTCCATCGGAAACTGAGGAAGAATAAGTTAAATGTCAGATCTTAGTTGATCAAATGCGAAATCTACAATTTTAAAATATATACAAATAAATAAACTATTTTATGTTATTGCTTTGCTTTGGGGTGGTAGTCGTATACCTCAAGCATGATGTGATGTGGCCTTATGTGCAAGTAGGCTGTACGGTGCATAGGCTTGGTAGACAGAATGAGAGGTATTTTTTACAACAGTTAATTATTATTGTGTTGAAACTTTTCAATGTTCATTTAACACTTAATCAAAAGTGATAAGTGAAAAATAAAAATGACCCAAACGCGTGAATTCGTGTCAATCATCGAAATTCGCTTTTAATTTTTTGCAAGCTTTTTTAAAGTTTATGCAATCACTCAAAGTGTAGTCTTAAATGGACGAAATATAAGCTAGCACGGGTCAGCTATACTATATTCCATACAAAATGTCTGATTCAATAGCACGTCTTTGAATCTGAGTATAGAACACATGTTTAACGTCTAAAATGAGTTTAAAGCTCAATATTGAGTATCTCACGTATTGTCGTGTGCCTTTTACGATATCTACAGGTCATCCAGATCCAAGCAATATAACGAAGAAGTTTCACTTCGGAAAACTTAATAATAATAATCTACCCGCGATCTTTCGTATTTCGAAAAGTAGGTAGTAGGTACCTACCTTAATATGAAAACCAAATGTTCGTATACTCAGATTCAGATTGACCTAGATGCCAATTTATTTATTAATATGCTTATTATAAGTAGATCGCACATATTATATCTAAAAAGGTTATCTTTGTGCAAAATGGAATATAAAGAATTTTGTAATACAACCACAAGGCTCTTAGACTTCTTCGTTTAGCTTAAATTGTAAAAGCGTTTTCAATTTGTTCACTTTAACAAAAACACTCGGAATTATTTGTTTTTACCATCCTACACCACATCTGTCCTCTGTTCTCCACATCCACACTCTCCCTGATTATTAAAATACCCTCGGATCCTGTCTGTAATGCTAAATTCTTGAATATGTTTACGTTAAATACATGTGGGAAAATATTTTGAGATCTCTTATTGTAATGAAGGGAGCCTTACCTACTTTCGCTTGAATTCAATATCTACAATACATCTTTTCGGAATTTGCCAAAAAGTATGCTCCGTAATAAAATATTTTCAGTCCTATTTTTGTTATTACTACTTATACTATACCTATCTAATGTGCGCGCCAAAATTATATATGTACATATTTGTGAAAATGCACGCAATATTTCCAAAATGGTCTGAAAGAAGATGAATTTTTGAACATTGTCAAGATAGAAAGGTATGGAAGTCTGAATGCGATTCAAAAATAAGCATTCAAGTAGATACAGTAAACGTCGCGAACAAGCCACAGAGGCATAACCAAGGAAATATTCTTAAAAGACATAGATACAAAACATATACTGATTCTGAATTAATATAAAATATAAGTAGTGAGAAAAGTTCTGAAAGACGGCGGCGCGGCGATGGCTACAAATGTTTTTATTATCTAAATCTAAATAGCTTCACTACATGGACCTCTTTCTTTTTTTTAAGTATGAGCCTGTGGTTTTGGAAAATCCAGCCAATTAAGAAGGAGACGTATTTTGTGTTCAATTAGACCAAGAAATGAGGGGAACACAACAGAACTATAAGGCCCCTATTTAATCACACGAAATAATGTACAGTATACAGTATACACATTGCAATTACCAAATAAAATCACACCAGATTTCCACTGCATAAACTACTAATAAGTAAAGCTAAAAATTAGAAAGCTCCATAAAACAAAAACACCTTTCATAAAATTATGGTAAAAGAAAGTCAACATTAGGTCAGTACTGAGATACTAAGAATTCAAGAAAAAACAATTTTCGAAAAAGATGCAAAGGCATTAGCAATTTACAACGTTCGTAAAGATTGAAATTACTTGACACTGCAATTTTGAAGTTAATTTTTCCTTCAAAATATTTACACAGAAAATAATTATGTATTCTTAAAGAAGTGTTAAATTGAATATTTGAATCCATATTTGATGGGCTGGTAAAGTGTTGCTATCTAGTTTTCAAAAAAAAATGTTTGTTTATTGTCAAAACAACTGATGTTATTTTTCGTTTCATCTCACAGATTTTTAGTTTACTCCTCTTCTAATCAAAGATCCTTTTAGGTATTTGAAATAATAATTTAAAATGCTATACGTCTGTGGTTAGGTATATTCGTAACAAAATATTACACAAACAGTTTTGAGATATGCAATATGCATACATTATATTACTTGTCTATATATTTTAATAATATGTGCCATCTATATAATTATAACAAAAAAAATAAAGTGGTTTGTTGCCCGTAATTTTCTACCAATTTTACACAAAAAAATTGAAAGCATTTAAAAAATAGAAGAAAGAAAAATTAAATAAATTTAGGATCACTCTTATGTATGAGCAAATATATAATATACGTATGTACATATTCGTCCACTTAATCGAGCGATGAATGGCGCAAAACAATTCCAAAGAAAGATTTGCCGGACAAGTAGAGCCAATCCGTTTTTGAAGTCCATAAAAATTAGGGGGATTGTATCACCTAAACTCCATCAAGAACTCACGGTCGTAGAACAAAATCCTCGTGGATGCATATTCCACAAAAAGCACATTATGTCAACAAAAAACTAAAGAAGAGCCGGAATTTAGAAAGACTTCACTTACAAAAACCATAGCAAATTTTTGATAAAATCTAGATTTAAATATTTTATAAAATGCTAAAGGTCACATGCCTACATGTTACTTATTTCTTCAATTTAATAAAATTAAAAAAAAAAAAAAACGGAAATAGTTATTGCATTTTCCATAACTACGAAAAATGAGACATGTATGGAGAACGAGTGCTCCGCGAGGAATTTCTCTCCAGAAAAAAAGATTGGGAACCGCTGATCTAAAGGCATTGCAATAAATGTTTTAATTTTACTGAAATTGTTGGAAAGTTTTTTTTTTGCTAAGCGGGCGGGGATTTTGCTAGTTTATTTTAATTATTGAGTTTTACTGATCAAATTGCAGGAGTGAATTGTCCATAATCATAATCAAAAATTATTTCACTAAATAGTGAAGGTGACTACAATTAGAAACCACTCCAAAACATTCTCAAAAACTTCAGAGGGCACCATTTCCAAATTAAAAGAAATTAAAATGTAATAAGCCAAAAGCTAGGCATAAGCACTACATACGTACCTACAGTACATATTAGGCTTTTTAGTAGAAATACTCGAATACTGAATTTTCTTGTACCTACTTATAATGCCGTTCTGGAAACCCGCTGGAGACTTAAAACTTATAATTTTTTAAAAGGTTAAGTGTATAAATCCGCATTTACAAAGGTCTTCTCCAAACTTTTATATTGCCTCATTGTTCATATGTTTAGTTATGCACGTATTTTAAAGTTACCATACGACAACTAGAACCATTATTACATTAACAGTCAAACCTTATTTTCCAAATTGATTTTAATCAATTCAAGAACTACCCCTGTAGTGGTATATTACCTTGAGCTTAAAAATAAAAGTTGGAACAGTTTTTTTTTTTTTTTTTAGTTGCAAACTTTTGCTCGAAAATAAGTTTTAATGAAATTATGATTTTAAAAAGCTAGTAGGTACTTACATTTCACAATTAGCCTTCCGAAAACGCCAAAGAGAAACTAAACCACTTCAGAATGCAATTCCATGGCAAAATACTATGTACTACCCTGATTTCCACACAGAATATTCAAACGGAATTTTTATTTCACAAAAATTGCTTCAACAAGCACTGAAAAGCACACAGAATAATGTTAAAGCAACACAGCTCGAAAACATTAACCATCAGGCAAAATAGCACACACAAGAAACGCGCTAAGATGCATTCAAAAAAATACACTTTTATGTATAACTTTTCTGGAGGGGGGGTAACGTAATTTGTTTCCACTCACTTATGAACACACAAGAACGTAAAGAATTCAGAAAAACTTTAAAACGTTTAGCACAGTGCTATTGCGACTCATGAAAACTCATTCAACCGCCATTGACACTTTCGGATACACAGGGAAAAAGAATGCAAAAACACATGAAAAGCCAACAGCTTTTTCCGACTCGAAGGACCACCACCCTTCACTTAATGGTTAAGCTGGGAAACGACACCGAAGATATCAAATTTATTTATGCGTTTAAAAGCCGTAACACGATTGCACTGCACAATTACACTCGTTTTAAACTCCACACCTATCCGTTTACCAATTAATTAAAAACTTTTCCTTTTTTTAAGGAAAATTATCTGTGGCGCTTAAGCGGTTACACAAAAAGATTAATCACAACATAATTATGCACCGCATTCACCAACCACCGAAGTGGGATTTTAATTATTATAATATTATCCTATAAGAGGATGTTTGTTTTTTTGTGTTTTATATCCTTGGTATTAATACTGCATACTGGTTATTCATATGTCCATAGGAAAGGTCAAGGAAATGAGCGTACAAAATAGCTGTCTCCCCCTATGTGTGAGGATAGATCAAAGTCAAGAGACAACGAAAAAAATATTCCAAAGAGGAATGTCAAGTTTTATGGGTCAAATGACCTTGTTTCTGGCTGCCTTGTGTTCAACGTTCATTCATTTAAACGGGTGCCAACATACAACAGAAGACGACCGAATTGTAGCAATAATCGTTCAACAAATTATTCTTCCCGCTCTCTTAATAGAGATGTATATATATTTTGAATTAAATTGTCAGTTAAGTAGGTATTTGAACGCGACGCGTTTTGAAATTTGTTATTACTGTGACGAACGGACCTCATCTCAAAGCGAATCTGCAAGTTGGTTTTCCCATCTACGGATACCGAAATTGGCTACATTCGCCGAGAACCGCACGTAAATATAACGAAGGACTGGGGATACAATTTTTCACGAAACTATGCGGTAGCCAAACCGACCAAACGAATAGTCACGACAAAACTGAACATTTCTGGACCACACACAATGCCAGCTATAGAAATGTAGGCTTGAGGTTGAGATACTGATGCGCAGCCTCCTCATTGAGATTTTTAGTGGTGGATGATGAATTTTCTCAGAAACGGGTGTGTATCAGAAATGAATGTGGATTCTGTAAAAAATTGTTTGCAGATTCAGGAACCCAGGACATTATTGGATGCTACAAGTTACACCCAGCTAGATGGTTCGATGGTTAGCCATCGGTTTTATGTAGATATTTTCGCAGTGAGTTAAAAAACCGCAAGTGTAATTTTGAAATGATAGCAATTGTATCAGAACACGTTGTTATGATGGAGCCACATTAGGGGGGGGGGGGTTTGCACTGTATTGAAATCACATGAAAATTGTTAACAAAAAGTCATAAGGATTTTGATTTTTCTCGACTTTTCAGACAATTTTCTACCCGAAAAACAAACTAAAAATTCAGTCTGTCATCGACTGGTCACTAGATGTAACCTCTATAATATTTTTTTTTTGTTTTTATAAATAAAAAAGACAATCCAACAAACTAGCCCTGAAGAAGTTGGAAAACACCGACGAAACGTAGGGAAAACAATGGAATAGTTCTTTGATTATTCGCATTTAAAAACAACGACCAAAAAGCCCACAACATAATAACACAAACACAAAACACTTGGTAAACAAATATAATCTCAATGGCTTTGTCTATGTTCATTAACTTTGAGCTCCTGGATTAGTTGGATCTTGTAGCATAAGCCCAAGTCCCGATGCAAAATTTCCCAAATTGGCCAAATTTTTGTGCACGGCGAGGAATTGACTGCCTCGGTTTCTCCTGTCCATTCTAAAGGACCACGGCAATGCTCCCGACGAACCTGGCTGGCAATTGAAAAACCCTTAATTAATTTTGTGTGTCAGGCAAATATACGACTGCCAGCAACGAAGCAAGTCTAACTGGAAACACAAACGCACTTAGTTTTCTACTGCAATGTAACTGCTGGATTTCGCTTCGACCTTAGGCTTCGTATTAGTAAAGAGAAACGTAATGCTTTTCTTTTGTTCGCCCTAAGGCATCGCGACGCACAGTTAGGGAACCACTGCTCTAACCAATACATAATGGAGCCACCGCCTAAATTATAATTGTATGTTATTCCAAAACAGCCTTTATATATATATATGTTTAGAGGTATAGAACTTTAAGTTGGCAACACTATTTTAACTAGCGGCCATTTTGTCAGCTGTCAAGTGACAGTTTGGTTTGGCATTTCAGACTGACGCCTGAACAAAGCTTCCAAATTGTGCAAATTTATTTTGAAAATCATGGTTCTGTCCGAAATTCGTAGCGCGCACTACCTACGTCAATTTTACGATCAACATTGTCGACTCACTTTTGGTTGAATGGATACGTCAATAAACAAAACTGCCGTATTTGGAGTGATAATAAAACTCAAGTGTATGTTGAGACACAGTTACATCCCCAAAAACTGACTGTTTGGTGTGCTTTATGGGTTGGTGGAATAATTGATCCGTACTTCTTTAAAAACGATGCTGGCCAGAACGTTACAGTCAATGGTGACCAATGGAGAGCCATGATTACTTACTTTTTCGTTCATCAATAATTGAACAACCATAATATGCAGGAGCAGCGGTGGCAGATTCCACGATTTATCGTATTTTTACGATTTTAGGGCTTAAAACTTATTCCACGATTTTTGAGCTAAAAAAGCATAAAATTCCAAGATTTTTCAAATTTATGGAATACCAAAATTCATTTGCAGTTTTCCAAATATCTTCAAAAAATGTGAGGGATTACTTGAACCTAAACAGGAGCGATGTTGAAGCATTCAAACAGACTTGCTTGGGTTTCTATTTAAAAAAGATTTAACTTCAAAAACCAATTACTTCAAAGTTTAACCCTTCTAAGTCAACTAAACGTAATTAAAAAAGAGTAGATTCTTTTTATCCTTTATTTAAAACTTTTTAATTTAATTAAGACGCCGATGCCAAATTTCGTGAGATAAGAAACCTAAATTTTAAAAATATTTTTTCTGAACCTCGATCTTCAATATATTTAACTTTTTTTTTGAAAAAATGTTTTACATAGAAAGCATGGTAATGAAAGTTTAGCATTTCCGTTAATGAAAAAAATTAATTTTTGAAGTCTTATCACTTCCGAAATCATCTGCTACTGTGGAACGTATATTTTCGGCGATTAACCTAAATAAAACGAAAACAAAAGTTTCGTTGGCCACAGAAACCTTGCAAGGAATTTTGCATACCAAAGATTTGCTAAGAATGCAGGAGGTTTCTTGCTACAATTTGAATATAAATAGCAGCATTTTGAATCAATTTAATTCAAGTAGGTATGTATGTGTAAGGAAGTAGACTGTAGTAGATTACAGATTTGCAGTATAGTCGCTAGTCTACTCCGATAAGCCCGAAACGATTGACCACTTGGAGGACAACATTCGGCGCGTTATTACCGATATACGGCCACAAATGTTGGAAAAAGTCATCGAAAATTTGACCCCAGATTATAATACTACGTCCGAGCCAGCTGTGGCGGTCATATGCCAATGCCAGAAATCAGATTTAAATTATAATGACAGAAAATTATCTTTCAAATAAAGTAAATTTCATGTCAATTTGAAAATCATCTTTGTTTTATTCCATTTCAAAGTTCAATATGTACATCTAAAAAAGCACCCTTTATATGTATGTATGTATATATGTATTTAGACGACTCGAAATAAAATTATATAAAACTTCTGTAGGTATCAATACAGGGAATATCTTAACGATAAGCTTACAAAGAAAGAAATACAGTAATATACTACCGTCAACTACTAAAAGAAGGTGTTGACTTTTGAGTCACTCAAAATGTTCAGTTTTTCCCAGTTATGAAGGTGTGAAGTAACAAAGAAATCCTAAGCTATCTATTATCTAGACTTAGAGTTTATTCAATATTTTCGAGCTGAAAGTTGAAAAAGCGCGTCATTATGCTCCAACACTATGAACTATGTATGACCCTTTTTTAATTCTTAGACTGAAGAGTAAACATTAACGATGAACCCAAAAAAGTTTAGGTACTTTGAATAAAGATTTTTGATTGGCTTCTGAGTTCGACGATTGCGATGTCTCAGGTGTCAGGTTTGATGAGCAATTTAATAATTCCAAGAAAAAATTAATTAGGGGAAGAAAAACTATTTAATAAGAAATGCTTAAAAATTATAGACGTGTGGCTTCGTAATAACAACATTAATTGTTCGAAATCACAGCTGAATCAATCTTCAACCGGTGGCTGATATTTTCATAGACTTTACTAAAGCTACGATTACACGGCCATTTTTTCGAGTCATTTAAATGACGCTTTGACGTCACAAAGCAGTTATTTAAATGTCGTTCTGTATGATCGCCATTTTTGGGATAAAATTTTCGGTGTCATTTAAATTACTATATAGGAAAATGGTGGACCAAATGACATGAATTTAGTGCCATTTAAATGGCGGAAAAAAATGTCCGTGTGATCGCTCTTCAATGACGCCTAGGACAAATGACTAAATTTTTTGGCTGTTGCGTCATTTAAATGGCAGCCTTCAAAAAATAGAAATGGCAAGAATGCCATTTTTCTACGCAAATGACAAATGACGAAGCATTTAATACGATATCTGTGCTTTCATTTTGATTTTTGTCTCGTGGCGAAAGGACGTGTTAGATTAGATTAGATTAGATATTAAGTCGAGAGAGCCTTTATTGGGCTCTGGCACTGCGGTCTCTCTAAAGGGGCCTATTGTGGGTCCTAGAGCAATCATTTTACTCCGTTGACAGTCAGGAAGACAAGTATATGTATCTTTTCTAGGGGTATTTCAGCAAGATTTGCTGAGTTAATGATTTCTTCGCCAAGAACATTCTTTCTAAGGCGAAAGAGAGCCGGACATTCCGTGATCCGTGAGAATGTGAAGAGAGGTTTCGTCGCTCTCCAGACATAGTCTACATGTGTGGAATATGGACGAGTATTTGCCTAGGCTGACTGAAAAGTTCGCTTGAGGCGATTCTCCATAATTGCCAGATCCAGTCCCTGTATCCATTTTGGACCCGTCTGTATAGACGTATACGTCTTCGCCGAGAGAAAAACACTAAATGACAGTAGCTACATTTTTTCTCATAGGACATTACCTCTCGTCTGATCGCAAAACAGATAAATGACGGGAAATCGAAATAATAGGAAATGTGACATTTTGCCATTTTGATGAGGCAAGTTATTGCCATGTGATCGTCATTTTTTTGCTCATCATTTAAATGGCATCCCAAAATTCCAAAGTTCTATATGACTCGCAGTGTCCGTCATTTGATTTTGGGACACACGTGACAACGATAGTCATTTCGTGTGATCGCCATTTTTCCAATGACGCCAATAGCCGTTTTTTATTATCAGCGTGATCTGATCCGGATCAGATCATGAAAATAAAACAAACTGGATCATTGAACGATTTTACATTTAAGTTGTGGCAACAGTTGTTTTTCACATATAAAATTCAATACCAATTATAACAAATTTCGTATTGCCACCAGCCATTTTGCAGCCACACGGTACAATGTGACGTCACAACGCGATGATTTCTCCATTGTACTTGCTCATATTTGAGTTTGACATGTCGCTTGTTGTGTCGGGGGTGTTACCATATGAATTCAAATCTGCATACATTTTGCACTCAATATTTTTTTGTGGGAAACTATGTTCAAATGTTATGTTCAAATATGCATCATAATTAACCGTATTGTGCTGATAATATTTCCATTTATATTTCTGTGTTATATAGCGAAACAAAACATCTCGAAAGTCGGAGTAGTGACTTATTCGAATTTGAAAAAATGCTAATTGGTTTGGTGCCGTGAATTAAGGTAGATGGAAATAATGTCGATCGACTTTATTTCCATAAAGTATTGGAAGTAATGTCGAATTGCGTCAGTTTCCTGCATTTGCAGTTACCAAAATCTTGGCGTTAGTTTATTTTAGCTTGATCTTTTATTACTAATGCAGTTTTTGAAGCGACAACAAGTACCTGTACATATAAAATTGGAACCACTTCCAAGTTAAAATATTATGGCTGAAAAAAGTGAAGCTTAATTATTATTAATGCTACTTTTTTCATGACGTCACAGCGCCATTTAAATGACTCAAAAAATGGCCGTGTAATCGTAGCTTAAGAATAAATCTTGACGAAGTCTATACGACAATACATTTGCTGAAATTTATTTATAATTTTTTTTTGTTTTTTATGTTAATATCTTATGAAGACAAATAATTGAAATTCTTATTTGAAACCACATAAAATCCGACTTTTAGCGACTCAATAAGTTTTCAAGTTTGTCATAAACATATGTATATCTATTTAAGGTAGGTGACCCAAATAAGGCCCACCTTATGGTTTTTCATTAATAACTTCCAAACGCGTAAAAAAAATTTACTAAATTGACATTAACATAAACCTTAATTCAATTATCTATATAAAAACATAATATTTATTTCTTAAAAACGAAATTGAAATATATTTTTTTAACATATTGAAAAACCTTACCTTGGGCCTTATTACGAACACCTGTTCCGAATAAGGCCCATGCATAATTTTTTCAATTTCTTTGGTTATCCTGCTAAAATAAGAAGTGCTTTGTCCTAAAATAAATAAAACAACGTAGTTTGTTATTTAATTATATATTATTTTATTATTTAATAATAAAAAAAAACAAATACAGCCTTCTTGATTAAAAAAAATATATATTAAAAAAAATTTACTTTAATAAATTAATTTAAAATAAGGACGTATTACTAATTTAAAAAATAGTAAAAAATTAAATTTTAAGTTTAGGTAGGCTCATCCACTAGGACAATCAAGTCCTTCGTCATATTAGTTATTCCAACACAAAGTTCGAGATACCAAGCACCATAATATTGACACTCTCTCTTGTCTTCCATCCGGTCTTCTTTATACACATGCCATTACCATGCTCCGGTCTTATTGATTTTTTCTCAATTTACCCGCCTTTGACATTTTGTCTAAAAACAATGTAAAAACTAATTTAATTTTTCATATTCCTAATAAGGCCCGGTAATATTTTGGGTGGGCCTTTTTAAGGACATGAAAAACTTTTGTTAATAAAATTTTAAACAAAAATCTAAGAAAAGGATTAAAATGATACTTAAACCATATTAAACCTTTGTTTATATGTGACATATTTGATGTAAAAACTAGACTTACCCAAATTATTATTTGCACTAAAACTAATAATAAAAACCACTTTTTTATAAATAACGCATGCTTGCACCCATGCTAACTTTTATCGACCGTAAGAAAAACCACGATTGCATCAGAAGGAAATTTCTATCGATTTTGGTGTGGATATAGGTGTCCACAAGCACATTTAAAATATAATTCCTGTTGCTCTTCGGTTATGCCACTTTTTGCGCACTGGGCCTTAATAGGTTCCGGGCCTTATTTGGTCCACCTACCTTAGGTCAAAAACGATCCCAAAAGCATTCACGGAATCTTAAGAAATACATATTTTACATATTTTAAAACCAGGTGCCATCGAAATTTAGAAAGTAGTTTTCACGTCAACTCGTAACAGACATAAAATTCCCAATGGTTTTATTATTGAATAGATAAGCAATAGCACAATTTTGGCTTCACAAAATGAAGACGCTAATGACTTACACTACTTACAGTGCTGAGAATTTCGTAGGAGTGTTTCTTAGAAAAGTCAGATCAGAATCAGTCTGTGGGAACAATGTTACCCATGAGGCCATCAGTGTTGTTATTTTAGATCCCCCTATTCAAGTAAAGTAAGATATAAAATAAAAGTACATTCTATTCATCTATATCGCCAGTCATTGTTTACAAAATACAAAAAACGAGGCAGACAGGTACATACATACTTCGGCCCCTGATGACTAATAAAATTAATTAATAGCAAAGCTATTCGCTTGCTTGTGTCAAAGTGTATAAATATTTGAAATTATTTTACAACCCTGCCTTTCAGTTGATATCTGGCCATATAGATAATGATATATCTAACATTAAAACGGGCGAAACCCGTTATAACTCTCTAAAAGTTTGGAGCAAAATAAGTGCACTTGCTTCAATAGTATACATCTTCAAGCCACAAGGTAGAATGATGCACATTCGGGAGTGACACATTTTCTTTGCAAACTATTTACTACAATAATCTGATTTTACCAACTCTTACCAACTAAAAAAAAAGTTTTCAGAACCGTACCATACCTACACTACATACAACATACCTATACGAATTTCATGTCCGAAAGAAAGATAAATTAAAATTCCTATCTCCCGCTGTCAATGGCTGACAATAGCAATTACGATAATCAAATGGAAATAAAAGCCGAAGAAATTTAGAAACGAAAAGTCAACACCCCACGACCCCACCCACACAAGCTACATCACCTTATCAGCATCGTACTCAGACCATTCTGCTACCCATAACCGAAGGCGACTGTCTGCTACCAGATGCAATGAATCCTGCTCATTTTATTCTTTGTGTCACCCGCACCGCCTGCGACATCCATTCCATCTTAATCAATAATTGAACTTTAACGTTTTGTGTGCTTAGTAGGTCAATAGAGGAAATCGATTTTCAGAAAGTTTCAATGAAATTCTGCCTTCTTTTCAGCAGGAAATGAAAGTAGAAATTGGCCCTTGGTACAGTTAAGGTATTGTGTGAGGGTGAATTATTGAAAACTGCGACCGAGAATTTTATAAATTGCGATTCAATTTAATTATGTTATTATTTTCTCGGATTATAGCAGAAAGATTTAACTACACCATCGCCAGGAACAAATAAATCCTTCTACGAGAAGAGTATCTATCTATAGCCGGTCGTGATATAAGATAATTTTTAATCTTTAATTATACGAGTATAGTCGCATCTACAGTATCTATTGCCTCCTCTCCATCATTGTTTTTGTAATTCTTAAAGAACGTCGCAAAACCAAGAACCTTAAACAAATTCACAATTATTATTATATTCTCAATGGGCCGATCCTTTTTGTATTAGTATAGGTTATGTATGCAGAACACTTAATATGTAGTTGTTTTCCGTTGACTTGTATAATGCTTTTACACAAAAAGGAGCATTTCTGAAGACGTTTACGCGTGTTGCTCAGTTTCATCTGCTAATGTTTTCAGGGCAATCAAATCAAAAACCGAACAGTCTCACGAAAAATACGCAAATACGAAAGGAAAAATCAAAAATGGCATTTTGAGATTCAGAGGCAGACAAGGACGATGTGAAACGAAATTAAAGTTTCTTTCGCCTAAGGTAGTACCCTCCAAGGTATGTGTATCTCACGCCTATGGGTGGAAATAAGAAAGTTCTCTCGTTTCGCCATGCGAAAAATTTGCATTTTGTCAACGTCCATTTGGTTGATGGTATCTAAATGAATGATCTGAAATCTTTTCATTTCTTTGTAGCACTCGACTCGGTGTTCTGCAAATATCCTTGATTAAATTTGAACTTTAAATTTTTGTTGAAGCATGAAGCCAAGGCTTTTGCATACTTGATTCATATTATTAAAGGCTGATAGATCAAACCAAAGTCATAGTGTCACAGCTATATTGGTTTATGCGATAAAAGGGGATTGCCTTGTAAATGAGCTCTCATTTAAAGGGTGTTTCTGATAATAGTTATGCAATCCTAAAATGAAAAAAAAAAAAAAAACAAAAAATAATCTGGATGGTCATGGTACAGTCTTTATAGTGAAAAGATAATTCCTTGCAAAAAATTCTTGCAAACTTTGAACATGTTATTGGTATAGACAGACATAAATTCTATAGGTTGCAGCAGTGGCTTTATAATCCGAATTTAATGTATAAAAATTCAATTACATTCTTACTTACTTACTAAGGTGGTGCTACAGTCCTAGCGAATATGCCGTACAAGTTAGCTCGGCCTTTGACTACATCCCTCGCGCACTTGGTTGAGGTTCCCTTTCACTTGTCACTCCACCTAAGGCTTTCTTCTGCTGCCTTGTCGTTTTAGGTTGGATTCGAAGAATCCTGTATGGTCGAACGCCGGAGCGATTGTCTCCATCCGGGCTATTATGTCCCAGCCATCCTAGACGACTGAACTGGCGTGCTATCGTGTAACTTCTTTAACATTATTTTTCAAGCAATTGTGAAACTCACAATTTCACCAATTGTGAAACTCACAATTGCACATTAGAGGTACCCAGGGTGACCAATTTGGCATTTTTCCTGCCATATCTAGCAGGAAAAAATATTCTTTAACCGAAAAAAAAATAAAAATCTGCCGGCATCATTTCTAGCAGATTTTTCTGATCTGGCAGGAAATCTAGCTGAATTCTTAATAACTTTTTTTTTTAAATTCGCATGCAATTAATAACACTTTTACATCGAGCAAACCCAAACTAAATTATTTTTAAAATAGAGCTAAACTCATACACTAAGCAAACGAAGCTGGAAAGAACTCAATTAACAATACGTTTGTTTCGTGGACCCTATGTTGAGCACTGTGTGTTGAGACAGGGGAGAGTTCAGTGCTGGATTTTTCTGTCAATCGTAGCTGTCGTTTGGGTGAAATCATATTTTTGTGAATACCTACATAATTTAATTGTGCTGCACTACTAAATGTTAAAAGAAATTTGTTTTTAAAATCATTAATTAAACAAATTTTATGTTAAACCTCTATATTACAAAATTTTTCAGGGACAGGTCTCAGGGTTACATTTCGTGTTCGACATGAAACTAAATTTCTGGGGTTTCCTTGGGTTTTCTGGCAGCCACGAAAATTCACTGACACTTCTCATGCTCACTGAGTGCGCCCTAGGGCTAACCTAATAACAAAAAAATCCTTCCCCACCCTTTTCTGCCATATTCAAATCCAAGTCATAGGTGTCGTGATTCTGAATAACTCAATTTGAATACCTACCGAAACGTTCATTTTCCATAAATACCAGAAAAAATATTAGCAATTAGAGCGACGCGACGAGATGAATTTTTCTTAATCGCAATAGGCTTGTTTTGTTGAACATCTATCTCAATTCTCAGCAAAGTAAAGTAGAATCTTCAGCACACAATTACATCAACTACATAAATAGTCTCGAACAGAGTATAGTAGTTGTTGGTTCTAAAGGTTCTATTTTACTTATTTTGCGACACGTGGGATTAGAACAGATTTATATAACGAAAACAATTATAAAAATAATCGTAAAAATGAAGAAGTTCTTAATCATATCGCATTTTAATAAGGTGAACAGAGAACACAGGTAATATGATAAAAATGTCTGTTTTACAGAATTAATTATGAGTTTTAATAAAATAAAATTAATTCCGATCATTATTTATTTAATTTTAGGATTTTTTTTTAATTTGGCAGGCCTTATAGCAGAATCCAAAAGCCAAAAAATGTTTAGCACTTTTTCTAGCAGGATTTGGTTTTAAAAAAAAATTTGCTAAATGCTAGATTCTAGCAGATTTAAGAAAATAATTATGGTCACTCTGGAGATACCTATACATTTTTCAAAAGTCCTTTCTAATATTTGGACTTGCAATATGTTATAATGATATTGACATCATCGGTGGAACGCTCTGATCAGTCTGTGATGCGGATGCGACAAATATGTGAATGGCTCTTGCCAATTACAGTTTTTTTCGGACTCAGGAGGCACCCATCATCACTGAAGCCCTCTTTCATATAGATTCAAGAACATATTATTATACAGAAGATCGTAATCACTCCGGTTCTGCTATAGGTATAAATAACGGAAATGCATGAAACTTGTCAACCAATTTCGTGTGCACACCTGAAGGCAGTTGGCTGGGAACCGAACTGGATAAAAGGGCTTCTTGTTTGAGAATCTGAGTGGGCATAAAGTATAACATTTCTAAAGATTCAATTAAAATTAGTCCATAAGTCACGCTATTTTTAATTTTGTTGTAATTTTGTAATAAATCGGGTGAGTGGGAGTATGATCTCACAGTATTATTATAATGCTGTAAAATTTTAATAAGATGAGGAGACTCTGCCTCCACGAAAACTTAAATAAATTTTCTGGTTGAATATTGGAGACGTCCCGTGGCGGACAGAAACATCTCCAAATTTTCTTCTATTTTAGAAGACCTAAGATCAAAACTCTACCATGGATTTAAAAGGATGTATCCGTGTCGTGAATTTCACGACATCCACTCAAGCCTGATGCAACATATCAACACGAAACTCAGTGTTTTTAACGTCGTTTTTAGGTCAATGTGTTGTTTATATAAAATCTGACCCTGGCGGACAATTTTGTACAAATCCATGTAGAATTAAGTATTTTCCAGGACTCAATAGTAGATAAAAAATAATAATTTCAGAAATAAAGACCGCCGACTGACTGAGTGGTTTGGTTTTACTAAATTCACATCACCATTAATCATTAACGGATTATTTCTACAAACAGAAAATATAATCCTCAATCAATTAATCTCAGTAGTACCTTACTACCAACCAAAGCACTCCAGTTCAAAAACACACAAAAATTCCAATTTATCAAAAAAAAAAAAAAAAAAGGAATTTAAAAACCATATCTAGTGATGGGCATTAGTGTCCGCCACCACTTTTTGAAGTGCATTAGCTTAATCCCTAAAAGCGAATTTATGTTCCATTATGACATTGAGCTATAACTCATACTTCACACAGTTCAGAAGCACGCCTCGCGAAGTTGGACGTGAGAATGCGGCAAATCAAAATTTACATAGCATGTCAATAAATATGTGCACGTCTCACATTACCACTAACATTACGATAGTCTCATTCCTACCCAAAAGAAGGCAAAAATTGCATTCCGACAGGATTTTGAGTAATGAGAATATGAAGGCAGTTTTGATATGAGTATAAGGAACTGAGTTTGAGTAGCATATGTGCTCAGCTCGTCTCTGATGGTAGTCTGGTCTCATGTGGCAATTTGTCTTTTAGACGTATTACACTTATCGGTTTTATGCATATTTCATCTGCATTTGTGGAAGTGAACTGAGTGGGCCAACAGCCCCAAGCGCCAAGCTTTCTGTTTTGCTAACACAACACCATCAAAGTCGGTTTATACATTTCTATATTATGTTTGCTGAGAAGTAGTTATACAATTATACATACCATAAGCAGGTTGTTATTTATCTGACCCATTTGTGTTTCTACGTAAAGGATGTTTCAATTTGAACTAAATATTCGGTTTCTTATACGTAATACAGCACATACATAATTATGGTTCCTATTCTTGAATGTATTTTCGTAATGCTAATAAGAATGCATCATTTTGACGCTACAATGAAAAGACAACTACTATAGTCTTCACAGCAAAAGGAAAGGAATTATGAGTACTAATCCCAAATATAAGGAGGCTAGGCTAAGAAGCTAGTCGAAGTCTACAGTAGATCCTTATGCACTCATCCCCTATAATATGTGGGTAGCAACGACGAAACAGAAAAATTATAAATATGTGATGGATGAACTCAGTGCTTAGTGTTGGATAGCTGATGATGACAGTAAGCGAAAGAAAAGTGACCGTGACGCCCCCCGTGAGCGAAATTATGCCGATGCCGACGCGACGGTATGCGAATCAAGATTTTTTGGCTAAGTTTTCCGCTTAGCTTTAACAAAGAGCAGATAATAGTGCACTTCTTGTGTATTTGTCCTGCTCTCACCAGTCTCCGGAAGGCCATACTAGGTCATTACCTTCACCACGATTTCAACGATCTTAACGATGCCACTATGTCGAATATTGAAAGAGATAAAAATATTAATTGGTTTCAGGTTCCACCAACCTTTTTCTGAACCAAATTTTTAATGTTTATTCATTGAGCATATTATATCTATAGCAATAGCTAGGTATAAATGTTTGGAGAATATTCTCTTTTTTCACACTAACTTTCAGTCTATCCAAAATGGGGAAAGGGTGTGTCATATATTGTACGGGTAAATTTTTATTTTTCATCCGATCGATTTCAAACTACGTTTGTGTATCTACTGGGTTGGGTATGATATATCCTTTTCCAAATCTCTTTTCCAAAATCCCCTTTCCAAAATCCCCTGTGCTGGAATCCCTTACTTCAAAAGACCCTGAGAGAAAATTCCCTCGGGACAAAATCTCTCATTCTTAGATTTGGTGTTATTAATTCTGTCTCGCGACAGAAGTGAGATACGTATGGGGGCGGTGGATCAAGCTTGCATGGGCCGGGAACATTTTTTTCATCCCAGAAAAACACACAGGTTCTTTTGTAACGGGTTGTATTGGTAGTGGATTAGAAGCGACAAACAAGAGAAAGAGAAAGAGTGTCGGAGACAAAACAGAGCCGTGGGGGATGGCGATCAACAATGCAATTTTGTATCTACTTGTATAAAGAGTCCAGAAAAGTGACACAGGTGAAAAATCTTGCGCAGTGGTTTTGCCAGCGTAAGAAAAATACTACGTCTCTTCAGAATTATGGGAGATATTGGATATATCATCTGAAGCAGCAGATTTGTGGATATTAAGATATCCTACTACTCCTGATATTGTGCGACTGGGAAAATCTATTTGTCCCATGGAGTCTTCGACGCTCTCGGGCACATCAGGGTGAGACACAATTGCAATTTGGAAAATTAGAGCCAGCAGCGAGCTGCGCAGCTGGCAGAATTGCTTTGTGAGTTGACAGCTGAAATGCCACTAAAAACTAGTGTATAGGGATGAACTGGTGGAGTTCATAATGTTTTTTACGAGAGGCTAAAATTGTTTTCTACCACTGGGACAATGGAGTATGGGCTGTTAAATTTATTCCTTTAATTATATATATATTTGCTGTTTTTTAATTATTATTTAAAGCGAGTTTATCTACCATTCAAAGAGAAATGCGCTTAAATTTCGCACGATCGCACTCGCACATGACATGGAATTCTGATTGGCACTACGTTGTCTTTTCGGATGAAAAGATATTTAATTTGGAAGGTCCAGACGGATACAATTATTACTTCCATGATCTTCGCAAAGAGGAATGGTCGGGTGGGAGGAGGGAACCATTTTCTAATATGTATGTACATACGTGCGAGTTACGGTTTTTGACAGCAAACACTTACAAAAACGTACGTGAAACATCTTTTCCCCATTTTAAAAATTTATTTGGTTACTTGCCATTTTCAACAAGACAATGCTCCGATCCACACTGCCCGGGTGGTTAAGTCATGGATTGAAGGCTAGAATATAAGTTGAATGCAGGGGCCGCCCTACTCACCCGACATCAATCTAATAGATAACGTGAGGGTATGGCTGATTCGTAAAGTTTACGAGTCTGGAAAACAATATTCTAACAAAACGGAACTGATTGAAAGCATCAAGAGGGCTTGGTCAGCCATTTCTCTCGACTATATTGGAAAATTGTACGAGTTGCTTCCCAATCGAATGTATGAGGTCATTCTCAACAAGAGAGGATCGACACATTATTGAATTTATTGAAAAATGTTTAATTTAATAAAAGGACAAATTTAAAAATAAGTGCATGGCTTAAAAGCTTAACAAAAAAGAAAAAAATTATATGTGCTAACCTGATGATCTATATTGAATTGTTGTTTGTTGTGTTATTTTACTGAGAATTGTATGGGCCATAATCAACCATAATTTGAAAATGTTAGCTCTTTTAGTTTGGCCGGAATCACTTACGCGAATAGGTGCACTAACCTGATGACGCGCAGTGTATATTCCAATTCATTGATTTTTATTAGTTTTTAAATCGTATGTACCTACCTACTTAAACGAACATACTAAAATTTTCAAAGCAGAAGACGTCTTGATTTTTTATTTTTGTTTGACATGAGATCAATCACCTTATCTGGATCCACATTAATATCCGAATGAATAGATATCACAGCAAGTGAGCTTAATCTTGCATTCTCCATCTCCATAACGCTTCGGGACACTGTTCTAATCCTTTTCATAGTTGAAAAGGTTCTTTCAACGCTAGCTGTGGTCACTGTAAGCGTGGCCAAAACCGTAAGCAAGAAGTTTATAGTTCTAAAGTAAGTCTTGTCACATATATCAAACATTTTCAAAACTGCGGTAGAATTTTTTTCGCATCAAAGAATGTAGGTACTCAACTTATCCAGCTGATAACAACGAAATTGCATTATCAAAGTAACATGTTAGCTTTTCCATTTCGTTCACTCGCTCAACTGCAGCAAAACCTGACACCTGTCGGGACATCCCAACATACAGGTGGAAAATGGTAAAATCGGAGTTGGTGAAAGATTCAAGGTCTATCACCATACTATTAGACAAAGAATCGCTTCCACTAATAAAAGAAAGAAACTTAGAGGTCAGCTACTGTTTCAAACGAATAAGGCTGCATGTTTGCCAACAAGATGGGAGGCAAGCATTGGGCGCTAGCCCCGCTGTCCCTCCATCCTTCACGAAACGGCGGGGATCCGATCACGGATGGTCTTCTACAGGGCCGGCCTTAACGATCTAAGCGCTCCGGGCGAGTCATTCACTTGGCGTCCTTTTATATTTCATTAAAATTTAAAACAAGTAAACGTTTTATCATTTAATACCCTCCACTACATACAAGCCATTCAAAATGTTTTCCGTGTGAGTATAATGTACCCGAATGGATTTAACATTGGTTTTGTATGAGAGGCACCAAAACTACTTGACCGACAGCGCCAATTTTTAAAACCAACCTGACGACGGTAAAAGAAGTCCTCTCACAAATGTTCATTCGCCTCGAATAGTTTGGACGCTATCGTGTTTTCAACAGAAAGACAGACGGACACGGCTAAATCGATTCAGAATGTGATCCTGATTCAAATTCATGGGGTTTCCCATGACTTCTTCTTGGCGTTATAGATGTAATGGCAAAGAGAATATACCTTCCTATGGAGGGCATAAAAACATGTTTTCAACTTTGTACCATATTTATTACTGAATTAATAGAAAGGTGTGTCAGTTAGTCACACGACATTTAATAAAAAAAAATAATTAAAAACAACTACAATCTAATTTGTCTAGCTTTTTTGTCAGCACATTCTCTGATAAGACTGTCTAGCCTCTAAGTTTTCTGCAATTTGATCTTCAATGGACAGTGAGGCCAAACAAACTAGTTAGTCTTGTTTGGGACATTGTAGACCGTAATTCCGTTTTATCATCTTTGGCTCAGAAAAAAATGCGTTCGCCACCTGCAACCCCAACTAACATTTCAACTTCCTTAAGGCACAAATGTTTCAGATCCGACAGGTTAAGGCTTCTTTAGAGCTTCTGTAAAGCTTCTAGCAGAAGCAAACTCTTTACCGAAGTCTTGACTTCTATAACAACTTCATTAAGGCCTTTTAGAAAAATAAGATGAAGCTTTAAAGAGCAATTAAATTCATAGCTTCGTTTATTGTAGTTATCGAAAGAAGAGGAACTTACAGTTTCTATAAAGCTTCGATTAAATATTATTACACAAGCTTCTATAAGTAAACTTGTATAAAACTTCCAAGAGTCATTAATCGAAACTTTACGGAAGACTTCTTTGTGGCTTGCATTATTTTACTAGCGAAGCTTTATAGATATGATGGAAGGAAGAATAAAACATCGTAGGCAAACATTTCTTCAGTTTGGTTAAAAGTCCGAAGATAAATATGTAATGACTTCAGAAGGTAAATATGTAATGCGAATCGAACTCTTAACAAAGCTTGTTTTGATAATAGAGAAAAGTTTAAACTCGTTAAGTTTTAAGTTTGCAAAATCCATATTACAGGTAGCGCATATGATGAGTAAGATACTTCTGATACTTAGAAGTCTGGGTTCGAATCCCGCGGTAGTTCGGGTTTTTTTCTTTCGTTCTATAAATTTGTTACGTCTTTTCATGTTTCATTCCAGGCCTAAAAGAATCCCAAAGAGAGAGAATAAATAAAACAATACAGAATAACAACAACCACATTCATTCATAGTTAGTTAATACTACTTTACTATAATTACCAAATAAATGAAAAAATAAATAAAATGAATGGAAATGAAACATCTTTTTTTTTTACAAATTCGTAGTTTCGGTAAAGCCTCGATTATTGAGCTATTAGAGTCCTAATAGAAATCGTTTTAGAGGCTTTATAGATAAAATGCTTTCGATAAGTGTTCGCCTTTCGAACCTTACCGAAGTTTTATAGGATTCTTTTGGAAACTAAAAGTAATCCTCTATTGAAGCTTATCGAAGCTGAAATGTTAGTTGGGACGGTCACTGGTATTGTTAACAGAATACGGAGCGATATCCAGGTGTTGGGGTGTAACTCTCTTGAATATTGGCACTCTATTACTGAAATTCGAATCGAACCGAATCGAATATGATTCGATTTCAGCCAACTGATATTCCAATTTTCGATTTCGATAGAGAAGTGTATTTTGTTCATTTCTCCCACATTCTCAGTTTCGGTTTTATCGAGATAAATGTCAAATTTTATTCGAGCGAAAATTTTTGGTCGCAAGCTCTATTTACAAATATATGTTCTATTGTATATTGTATCGGCCAGGCCGATGCTAACACTTTTACTTGTTTTGACTTCTTTTTTTTTTAAACAAGAAATTCCACGCGTCAGAAAAATCTTGCATCTGTTCAAAACATCTCAAGCGCTCCGGAAGTGTTGCACGTTTTTCTAAGCCCATTCACTCTAGAGGGACTTCTCTGATCACAAAATATTTTAAACTAGAATAAATGGGCTCTATGGTCGTGGTAGATAAATGCTGAGTGGGTACTCATACTCACTCCTTCAAGATAAGTTAATAAAATTTAATACGCTGAATTTAGTATTTATATCGCTAGAGATATGTATTCAAATTCAGTGAAGTTAAGCTGGCGCGCATATGGCGCCCTCCATGTGCCGGCACTGGTCTTCTGAATCAGAGGATATGGACACCACTGTGATTGAGGCTTCCGGTTTATCCAGTAGCCACAATGCTGCGGATAATCAAGATAAACCTACATCACAGTAAGGTGGCCTCTGCCAACCTTATTCTCCACCTACAAGGGAGTGGGGACGACATAGTCCTCATCCAAGAACCGTGGCTCGTTGGCTACAGCATAGCGGGGTTGAGGACACCAAATTATAAAATCATGTTCATGCTGATTGTAAAGGTAAAATAAGAGCCTGCATTTTAGCAAAAACTAACTTAAAACTTTTCCTTTCACAGAGCTTCAGTAACCCTGATTTCGCCATGGCCAAATTGGAGATCTCTGATAAAGAGGAATTCTGGCTTGCATCGGCGTATATGGCCTACGATGATATCGGGCTCGTACCATCGACAAATATACGTCATGCAGTCAGAGAATCAGAGCGGAGGAATATCGAAATTATACTCGGATGCGACACAAATGCACACCACTCCATCTGGGGCAGCAGCGACATCAACAAAAGAGGTGAGTCACTTTTAACTTTTCTTGTAGAGACTAACTTCGTAATTTGTAATATCATTAAAGAACCTACATTTACTACCAGAAACAGAACGAAAGTGTTCGATATTACGCTAGTTACTAACTAACCATCTATTTCCGTGAAAAACTTGGCAGTATCCAAGAATAACTCAGTTTCTGATCACTGTTCTATTTTCTACAGCCTTAACATTACCCCTCCTCCTGTAGCGTTGTTTAGAAACCCCAGGAAAACTAATTGGGACAGCTATCGAGCCAACATAACAAAGGCTCTCGGTAACATACCTACTACTAAGACTACGACCAAGGATTCTGGAGGCCCCAACATTCATATACCCGAACCCACAAACGACTCTTGCGGCTCTATATCCGATTCACTCAGCAGATTGACCATGAGACAAGCTGCTGCCCACTGCACTGCCACTGACGGTCAGACTTGGGATACCTCCATGGTTGAACGGGCTTCTGAAGAGGCGGGCCTGGAGCGGCGCCTGTCTAAGGAACAGTAGAAGAGGAAAACTATGAAGAGTGGGTTCGGATGACGCTTTCAAATATGCAATTGATGATGCTGATGAGCTGATGCCGACGTTGAAAAGAAATTTCACCGCAAGCTTGACCGTGGCCTACATAACTTCTTTTTGGCGTTTGGTTAAAGTCGTGTTCATACCAAAAATCGGTAAGACTGACTACACTCTCACAAAAAATTTTCAGACCCATAAGTCTGTCTTCCTTCCTGCTGAAAGGCTTGGAGAGACTGGTTGAGCTGCACGTGCGCAATGTTGCTCTTCGATCACATCCTCTTTCTGAGATGCAACATGCTTATCAGCGCGGAAAATCCTGTGAAACTGCGCTTCAGAATCTCTTTGGTAGGATCGAAAGTGCTCTTGATCGGAAGGAGTACACGTTGGGTATTTTCGTCGATATTGAGGGTGCTTTTGACAATGCGACCTTTGATAGCAAGTGCAACGCAGCCAGACATCATGGTATAGATGAAATATTGATGTTGTGGTTTAAAGCAATGCGAATGCACACGACGTTGATTGCCGAAGCGGACTGTGGCAAATGCGTCATGACAGGGGTAAACAGGGGCTGCCCTCAAGGTGATGTTTTGTCTCCCCTTTTATGGTGCATGGCAGTAGACTCTCTGCTGACGACTCTCAATCTTGCTGGAACCTACACACAAGCCTACGCGGACGATGACGCCGTTCTGTCTGTCGGTTCAGACCTAAGGACTGTCTGCTCTCTGACGCAGAGATCCTTCAGCTTGATCGATGATTGGTGCACAAGAAATGGGCTTTCAGTGAATCCTCTTAAAACGAGAAGGAAGAAGAAGGAGGAAGTTAACTGATCTGACTCAACTTATGCTAAAAAGTGTCACCATCCCGATTTCTGATGAAGTCAAATGTCTGGGAGTAATCCTCAACTTAATGAAGTTGTAATAGAAGTCAAGACTTCGGTAAAGAGTTAGCTTCTACTAGAAGCTCTAAAGAAGTCTTGACCTGTCGAATCTGAAACATTTGTGCCTTAAGGAAGTTGATAATTATGTTAGTTGAGATGTACCTGCCCGGCGCTATCCTCGATTAGAAAGCAAACTCTAGGAGAGTACTTTTCGGGGAACTTGCTGATATTGCCGAAACGGATATTAGCAAAACACGAAACACCCACCCGGCTTTGCCCGTGCACAGAAATTGTATTGCTTAGAATCTTAGATCTTAGATAACAATGTTCTTTCGTAAGATCGTCTGTAAATTTTCAGTGGTTTTTGAGATATAAGATTTTGAATTTTTATTTTTTTTTATGGGCGTTGCACCGCCCTTTGTCAAATTTTCACCAATCTTCACGGGAACGCTCCTGGATCTGGGCCAAAACCTAAGATTGTCTTGAATTTAAGCTCAATCGGTTCGGCAGTATGTGAGACATAAGATTTTAAATGTTTTTTTTGGTATGGGCGGTGCCACGCTTCTTTGTCCAATTTTGGCCAATCTTCACAGCAACACTCCTGGGCCAATACCTAAGACTGTCTGTAAGTTTCAACTGAATCGATTCGGCGATTTTCGAGATATAAGATTTTGAATGTTTTTTTTTTTTGTATGGGCGGTTCCACATCCCTTTGTCCAATTTTAAGCAATCTTCACTGTAACACTCCTGGCCCAATACTTAGAATTGTCTGTAAGTTTCAACTCAATCGATTCGGCTATTTTCGAGATATAAGATTTTGAATGTTTTTTTTTTGTATGGGCGGTTCCACATCCCTTTGTCCAATTTTAAGCAATCTTCACTGTAACACTCCTGGCCCAATACCTAGGATTCCCTGTAAGTTTCAGCTCAATCTATTCGGCGGTTTTCGAGACATACGATTTTGAATGTTTTTTTTTTTTTGTGTGGTCGGTGCAACGCCCCTTTCTCCAATTTTGACCAAATAGTAGTTCTTACGTGTTAGTCGAACAAAGAAAAAAATCTACATACAATTATATTATATGTATACATAGATGTTTTAGCTTAATCGACGGACTATTTTTCATACTGTCGATGAAAAGCGTTTGAAATGTTTTGATTGTAAGGAAGGTGCACCCCATTCAATTTTTTCCCACAATATTTGAGCTCAATCGGTTCGGTGGTTTCCGAGATATAATATTATACAATCTTCTGTGTGGGAGGTGTCCTTTGTCAGCTTTAGCCCGTGTCCCGTCCCGCCTTAAGTAACCTATAGTATCACCATTATCATCATTTCAACGTTGAAAGAAAGTTTCATAATTGTCCTTTAAGCTCCCCTTCCCCCCATATACTGATCTAGAGGCTATAACCAACACAATTACTTTAATCATTTACGATAACGTCTATTAGAAACATCGAACTGTAAAGCCGACTTAGAAAAAGTATTTTAATATTTTAACCACTTATCTACCAGCATTTATTTCACACAAGCATATCTAAAAGTTGTCCTATATATGCCACAAGTGTATCTATTGCTATTTGAAAACTTTTCAATCATCACCCCACCTCTAGTTAATTTTAAAACCAAAAAGTTCTTAAGAGTTATCCACAAAACCTCGTCCTTAAAGTAGATGAAAAAAAAATAATTAAAACTTTGGTCAATATTTATCTTTCAGATTGAGTATTAACATTCTTGCCAATTATTCTACAAAAGAAAACCACGACGAAGGCAATCTCACACCGCAATAGGACGGCTGTGGTCCCACATTTTCTTTTTCTTTTTTGATTTCTGTTCTACCCACTCTATTCATTTTCATTTCCAGCAATTTCGTAATGAAGCCACCAAAAATCCTTTTAGCCCAATGTAAACGTGAAACACGAAAAAAATAGCTAAATAAATAAAACAAACAAAGTCCAATGAATACACAATACGGAAAAGCCAAAATATAAACAAAGCTAAAAAAAATGACAATTTCTCTCACAATGGTGGCGATGATGATGCGATGACTACAAAATTTGACTCTTATCCAGGAGCATTAAAGTTTTCTAATTGCATTTTAATTATAGCTATAAAGAGTTTATCAAACATGGGCAAAGAATTCTGAGATTCACATTGAACAAGCAAAAAATTAGAGGAAAATCTAAAACAACCAGCAGGCATTCAGGACGAGTGCTGAAATTTTACCATTCCCCAACCCTCCTTGTCGCTTGTCGGGTAACATGCCCAACAGCTGCAAATAGCATTTGTCAAGTCAAAACGAAGCGATACTAACTTTTTGAGAGTCGTACTTTCACTTTTGTTTATTGTTATTATTGCACACGCTAAATCTGTATATGTGAGGTAGTGGGCGGTTTCGTCCTTGGTCACGGCTTCTTTGCGTCCTTTTTCCTTCAAAGGCTCATCAAACGTTAGATTGGGTGGGCCTGGGCACTGTTTCTCTTGGTTTATTATCTTGATGAAGTATACGAAACACATTTCCCTCCCCTTCTCACTAGGATTTCGGTAGAAGTTTTTTGAATATATTTTGGCAGGCTAAAGTGGCACTTGTCCCCACACACAACTGGGGACAAAACAACAGATACACATTTGACCGTACCGTATACAAATTATGAAACTAACTATCATTTTGTCAGATCGTTAACAGTCCGGCTTTCTCGTAGTTGATGTTGGTAGGTTTTTCGGTTCAGATAAATAGGACTAGTCGTTCGGTCGTCACGGGTACAACTATACGAACATAGCTATTATGGGCTTCTTCAACAGCTTGTTCGAAGGAGAGTTGGATTGTATCATGTGTTTTTGAGTTGGTAGTTTTCATTAGTTGCAGCAAAACAGGAAATGGTAGCAGTTAAGGGATGAAGTACATATGCAATGCCGATGGGGAGGAAAATGCTTGGTAATGGAAAAGTTTGGTATTTTGAAAATTAAATTTCAAGTTTGTGCTGCTGCATTCCAGGAGCGATTACAATTGTAGTTGAGTAGAGCGATTACTTATCCATTTTGTGCGGGTGACACTGGCATAGAATTAATGTATTAGCTTGGTGTGTAGAAGGTTAAGTCAAAGCCAATTACACGAAACAGCTCATAGGAATAAAAGGCTCAGCGGAGGCGGAGGATATCCAATTAAATGTTTGGAATTACTATATAAGCAATATTTTCTCAATTTGATAGGGCGCCATTGAAAAGAAAACAACTTGCGGAAGATCTGTCTCGACGAATGCTTTTCTATTGGATGACTGAGGGGACAGTTATCATACTTTGATGCAAGATGCAATCTTTGTAATTAAATTTTTGGGAAAACAGAGTGTAGCTTACATGAGGTTAGTTGTAGTTCCAGCCAAGCTCAGGAGGGCATCAGTCTCAAGGAGTTAAGGGTAAAAATCGAGGTCAACCCGATTAAGAACGGTCATTAAGACGGACAGAATGACGTTATTCACATTGCAGCAAAGAGTGTAGGCGTAGGGCGTTCATTAAAAAATATCTACAAATTGACTAGGAATTCCAAATTCACTAAAGAACAACTTTATTTTTGAACATTTTCCTTTTATACATTAATTCTTACAATATCTATTGTGCTATAGGGTAGTACACGGAATTTCGAAAAGCTACATATGCGTAGGTATGTGTCACGAGTGCCTCATATCGTACACATACGTATGTGTACCTTATGTGAGTGTCACAAAGAGAGCTAGTACACGGAATGTAGCCATTGGCACCATACCCTGACGTCAAGATTACGTCAGAGCTATGTACATACGTATGTGGCGTGCTATGCCGTGTACTAGCATTCACTTTACTTCCATTTGTAACGCCAAGAAGGAGCCACCGGAGACCCCATAAAGTATATATACAGCCATGTCCCTCTGTCTGATGAATACACGATATAACGTCCAAACTAATCGACCTAGGCGAATGAAATTTTGTGAGTGGCAGTGGACTTCTTATTACCGTCGTCAGTTGGTATTTAAATGAACTATGTCGGTCAAGTAGTTCTGGGACTTCCTAATAAAATATATTATTGCTATCACTTTATATTTATATATTGTGTAGTAGTATATAATTGTTTACTTAATCTAATGCCAAGCAAAATTAATTTCATATGCAAATCCACCCAAACTAAACGAAAAGTTGCCCCAAAATAGGAAAATGTTGAATCTAGTAATACAAAATCACCCCCAAACTATTCTGTAATATTATTGTTTCTATTACAAAATGTATGCAGGTACATCTACACTTCGATGTTAGATATCTTCTACACTTTATGTACACTAGCAAGGAGAGCTATTATTTTCCTTTTATTTTCCTATAACATTATGCAATTAACTTTGGCACTCCGTGTGGAGTTTCAAATATGTAATCTATCTGCAAGGCAAACAGACTTAGGTGGCAAGTCCTGGCACACAACAAAATAAGAGGGATAAAGTGAAGAACCTAAAGGCGTAGCCAAAAAAAATTGAGTACTGTATTTTTTATTTTCATTACTAATACACTTTTGCTTAACCACTTCCCTGCTTATTTCATCACACTGTCCAAAGCCGTTTTTTGTCAGACAAAAATGGTCAAAAAAGACTAAATTTTTGTCAAAAATAAGGTTTTTCTTTCATAGCACCCCAGAACAAAACAACAGATCTGGCTGGCAAAGGATTGGGGCAAATCGACCAGCCCCGTTCATCAACAGTATGTTTAAGGATACCGCTGGATTTATCCCGCTGCTATTGTCACAAGGTGCTCCATCTTGTTGAAAAACATCGACATTCTCTGAACAAGAAGAACAACTTCAAGGAACTCCGGCAATCATTCTCTAAGAAATTGGTAGTTGTAGTATCCTGAACAAATGACATCTGTCTCGTCCTATAGTCTCGTATAAAGTGATTTTTATTGTATTAAATCTGACATTTTATACAGTGTAAGCATACACTGGTGGTTGGGTGTGTATGAATCGGGTAGGCGCTGATTGGCATCAACTTGGCGGTGCCCAGCTGTTGCAACTTTTTCATACACATCAATTGTGCTTATTTTACCTCCGCGTGGTAACCACCGGGTACTGGTCTCGCCCATCCAGGCTTGACTTGCTAAACTTATAAGCGCGAGTGTTGAACACGAAGAAAATAGCAACACTATAATGCTCTGTCGGAACTGACTGTCTGCTCGAGTCTCAGAAGTCTAACATGAGCCCCTCAGAAAGAGGACGTGCGGCGGAAGAATTCACGCGATTGAATCAACGGTGACGTCAACAGTTGGCATGGCAGATACTTTAATGAGCTACTTCGACATATTTGGAGCTGAGGTCATTAAAATTTTTCAATACTAGTCAGGGTGTTGAAATAGAGATGGTGGCGGAAGAGCCCTTAATGGGTCAACGGCAGCACTCAAATCCCCGAAGCGGGTTACTGATTCCGGAATATCCGGCCCCTTTCGTCCAAGGGGTCACAGAAAGGTAAGTCCACAACCGACCAAATATTCACACTACGGCAGATCCTGGAGAAAACCCAAGAAGTCCAAATCGATACTCATCACCTATTTATCGATTTTAAAGCCGCATATGACAGCATTTATAGAGACGAGCTATACAGAGCCATGTCTAGTTTTGGCATCCCTGCCAAACTTGTCAGGTTGTGCAGAATGACGATGGAGAACGCTCGCTGCTCCGTAAAGGTCGGAAACAATCTCACCGAGACCTTTGATGTCAAAAAAGGATTTAGACAAGGTGATGCGCTGTCATGTGACTTTTTCAACATCATTCTTGAGAAAATTGTGCGAAACTCGCAAGCCAACACCAGGGGCACAATTTTCCAAAAGTCTGTGCAACTACTTGCATACGCTGACGACATCGACATCATTGGCAGAACACAGCGAGCTGTCACTGGTGCGTTTGCAAGTATCAGTACAGAGGCGGCAAAAATGGGTTTAGTGGTGAATGAGGGCAAAACGAAATATATGCTGTCAACAAGAAGGGACACACAACATCGACGAATCGGACAGAACGTCACGATAGACAGCTATAACTTTGAGGTATTTCGGGACTTTGTCTACCTCGGCTCCGCTATTAATTCTGAAAATGACATCACATCAGAAATCAAGCGAAGAATTACACTTGCCAACCGCTGTTACTTTGGCCTAAGAAGGCAATTGATTAGTAAGGCCTTGTCGAGAAACACCAAGGAGACTCTATATAAGACCCTCATCATCCCAGTCCTGCTTTATGGCGCAGAATCATGGACGTTGTCAAAAGCGGATGAAGATCTCCTTGGGCGCTTCGAACGCAAAATTCTTCGAGTGATTTTCGGTCCCGTTTGCGTTGACGGGCTTTGGAGGAGGAGATTTAACAGCGAACTCTACGAGCTGTACAGCGACATCGACTTGGTCAGAAAAGTACGTATCAGTCGACTAAGATGGCTAGGACATGTAGAGCGAATGGACACCAACGCTCCGGCCCGAAGAGTCTTCGATTCCAACCCGGAGGGACAACGCAGTAGAGGAAGACCTCGCCTTAGGTGGCGCGCACAAGTGGAAGGGGACCTCAACCAACTTGGAGTGCGCAACTGGAGGCAGTTAGCCAAAGATCGTGCTAACTGGAGAGGCGTGTTGGTTGAGGCCCAGGTCCACCCCGGACTGTAGCGCCATCTAAGTAAGTAAGTAAGCATACACTAAAATTCTGTTGCTCACAACAATTAAATACTTACCTTTGAAAGGATGTTGTTAAATGGGGATTGGCGTCCAATTGCGAAAATTATGGATGATGTAACCCCATATCTTGTGAATTGCGCTTCGTCAGTCCACAGAATGTTCTTGAGGAAGTGCCCGTCTTCTGCCTGTTTGCGCAATAGCCACTGGAAAATGCCACCCTTCTTTGCGCAGTTTCTGGCAGTAAATCCTGTACGGGTGCTACCGGGTGTAATCTATTACTCGGTAGAGTTCTATGAATCCTGGTTCTGGGAAGTTCAAAATGTGCAGCTAGTCTGCGGACCTGACTGAAAGCTTAACTTTCGCAGCACCCAAAATATCACCCTCAATTTCTGCCGCCGCTGCGTCTTAACGTCTTTCCTTTTTATTTCGAGGCGCTCACCCGCTGATACGCATCAGCGAACGGCTATACGGCTATACTATTATGCTATCTATCGGCATTGGTACTCATATCTTGCCAACGAAGCATTTTCATGGTAGAACCCGTTTACAAACACTATTTCCGCGTAATCACGTTTTGAATACATTTTGTGGACATCAACTTAATAATGTTAAGCTTTTTTTTCATATTCGACAATTAACTGTTAACCATTGCTGATAGGTACGTTACGTTGGTTTATTATTTTAACTTAATATTGTTTGACCATTTTTGTCTGACAAAAAAACATACAATTTTTTGTTCGGCAGAACTTCAGGAATCTGCCCTTAAAAGATTATACTGCTTAACTGGGACACCCTGTATAATGTAGGTACCTATATTAAATACATGATTAATGTTTAAGTGTAAATAATACAATTCATATCTACCAGGGGTCTAATCGCGTAAGGCTAAAACGATCGAACGACGTCGTCTCGACGATACTTCTACTTCATATAACAAACAAACAACGATAATCGTCGAATCGATAGGACGATCATCGCTTTTTATTGCTTCACGTAAACAATTATACTGTCAAATGGCGTCGTCGAAACGATTCGATTGAACGATGGCTATTTTGCAATCGTTTCATCGTTTTTGGTGTATTTTGTTTATGTTTAGGTTTTTTAAAAGTAAAATAAATATTAAAGGAAACATTTTCCAATCAAAAGCATACATAATGTTCACAAAGGACACTGCATTAGCATTAGTGTGATGAAATGTGAAAATATAGGACAAAAATCCATTTTCTTCATACTTGTTAAAAGACAGTTCGAACCCTAGCTGTGTTCTCTTTTGAGGATGCAATCATAGAATTGCATTCACTAAATGCTTGGCTGTAAATGATGACAAAACAAAATATACTGTCAACGAGAAAGGAGTCTCAGCATCGAGATATTAGGTATACAAGACACTAATCATCCCGGTCCTGCTGTATGGTGCAGAAGCATGGACTCTGTCAAAATCGGAAGAATACCTCCTTGGATGTTTTAAGAGAAAGAATCTTCGGACGATATTCGGTCCAGTTTGTATCAAAAAGCTGAAGATACAACGGCTGATATGGCTGGGGCACGTGGAGCGTGTATGGACAGCAACGCATCAGCCCGACGAGTCTTTGAGTCCACCCCTGAGGGTGAGGGTCGACGTAGCAGAGGAAGACCCAACCTTAGGTGGAGCGCTTAATTGGACGGCGACCTCAACGAACTTGGTGAGCGTAACTGGATGCAGCTAGCTAGAGGCTTGTTGGTTGAGGCCGTTGTCCACCCCGGATTGTAAGCGCCCCCAAAAGCAAAGTTAGTAAATGCTTTAAGCAAAATGCATGCACAAATCCTCTTCTTCCTCTTCTTTTTCTTCCTTTACAAACCTTATCGATATAATTTCTCGTGCGCCTATGCTTATTTTCCAACGTATACATGCATTTTCACATAAACGAGAACAAAACAAACAAAATAATATACCAATTTTATTAATTTTCAGTTGTCACAGTTTGTTTACAGTCCTGCTCAAACTGTTCAAAATGAAAACGATGAACGATTCGATTGATCGACGTGATTGTGATGTTATATGAAGCAAGCTTAAAACGAGGTCGTTTTATACAATCGTCTCAACGATGATAGTCTGGGCTCTAATCGCGTAATTTATCAGACTATCATCGTTGAGACGATTGTATAAAACGACCTCGTTTTAAGTTTGCTTCATATAACATCACAATCACGTCGATCAATCGAATCGTTCATCGTTTTCATTTTGAACAGTTTGAGCAGGACTGTAAACAAACTGTGACAACTGAAAACTAATAAAATTGGTATATTATTTTGTTTGTTTTGTTCTCGTTTATGTGAAAATGCATGTATACGTTGGAAAATAAGCATAGGCGCACGAGAAATTATATCGATAAGGTTTGTAAAGGAAGAAAAAGAAGAGGAAGAAGAGGATTTGTGCATGCATTTTGCTTAAAGCATTTACTAACTTTGCTTTTGGGGGCGCTTACAATCCGGGGTGGACAACGGCCTCAACCAACAAGCCTCTAGCTAGCTGCATCCAGTTACGCTCACCAAGTTCGTTGAGGTCGCCGTCCAATTAAGCGCTCCACCTAAGGTTGGGTCTTCCTCTGCTACGTCGACCCTCACCCTCAGGGGTGGACTCAAAGACTCGTCGGGCTGATGCGTTGCTGTCCATACACGCTCCACGTGCCCCAGCCATATCAGCCGTTGTATCTTCAGCTTTTTGATACAAACTGGACCGAATATCGCCCGAAGATTCTTTCTCTTAAAACATCCAAGGAGGTATTCTTCCGATTTTGACAGAGTCCATGCTTCTGCACCATACAGCAGGACCGGGATGATTAGTGTCTTATATACCTAATATCTCGATGCTGAGACTCCTTTCTCGTTGACAGTATATTTTGTTTTGTCATCATTTACAGCCAAGCATTTAGTGAATGCAATTCTATGATTGCATCCTCAAAAGAGAACACAGCTAGGGTTCGAACTGTCTTTTAACAAGTATGAAGAAAATGGATTTTTGTCCTATATTTTCACATTTCATCACACTAATGCTAATGCAGTGTCCTTTGTGAACATTATGTATGCTTTTGATTGGAAAATGTTTCCTTTAATATTTATTTTACTTTTAAAAAACCTAAACATAAACAAAATACACCAAAAACGATGAAACGATTGCAAAATAGCCATCGTTCAATCGAATCGTTTCGACGACGCCATTTGACAGTATAATTGTTTACGTGAAGCAATAAAAAGCGATGATCGTCCTATCGATTCGACGATTATCGTTGTTTGTTTGTTATATGAAGTAGAAGTATCGTCGAGACGACGTCGTTCGATCGTTTTAGCCTTACGCGATTAGACCCCTGATAAATTACGCGATTAGAGCCCAGAATTACAAATACCCTTGAGTCAACAAATTCAAAATACGAAACACAATGCAGCGGAAGAAGTGGATGCCATTATTATTTTATTGACAATTTTATTCGCATCGAACCGCCAATGAACCACCATTAAACCACCATCAAGTACCGCGCTGTTGAAATGGCTTTTCGCAATTAAATGCCATTCGCATCAGGCCCACGCTCTTACTTTCACTATACGTACATGTACAAGGATGCCAATTGCATATTGACAAATGAATGCCACAATGGGTCAACATCAGCATCCCTAGATCAACAAAAATTAGGTTATGCAAATTCGATAGACATGGGCAAGGACTTTTTTATTTGTACACGACTTTTTTGTTCAAACGAAATAATGTAATCTCGTGCACAGATTTAACCCCGCGCTGTAAATATATATCACGATTTTATGGTAGATATAAATTTTGCTTGGCCATTTGCAGGAAAATATTTTTAGAACCAAAGTGATGGTCATTAAATAATCACGTTATTTGCATTGAAATAAATAGCTACATAATCCTGAACTAGCGTCAATAAAAATCGATTGCAAAATTAATTTCAATTTATGTATTTAGAATAGGAAAAGGTATTGAATATTGTTTTTGGATTGAACTATAGTGTAAATAGAAATTGTTGAAAGGTTGGTTGGAGAGAAAGGCGCACTTTATTTTGTTTATTATAACAATTTTTACTCATATAATGTTATATTAAACCAGAAAATATTTGCAATAATATAAAGCTTAAGTTTAATTAATTAAATTTTTGCCCCTTCTTCTTCAGTCTCCGTTGAACAAAAAAATGTGTATGAGATTAAAAAAGATGAGAAGATTGGAAAGGGAAATATTTAAAGCTAGGTTTCAATGCGCATTTTAATTTATTAACAGAAATCACAAGTAAATATTTATGCAGAATTTTGTTAGTGCGACTTTAGAGAACTTGATAAGAGTAAGAAGGAATTAACATCAACAGCATATTATTTGATAGGTACAGAGCTACACACTTACTAAAAATTTATCGCAAAAGTTTACATTGGGATAATCGCTTGAAATCGAACCGGTCCCAATTGCCCTAATGCAGAACTGAATGGATTGGGTTTATCTAGAAGAGCCCCGAAACAAAAGGACGCTCGCCCCATATATATCCATTAATTAATCCTCGCTCTCTCTTTTTCATCCTATCCTTTCCTGAGGAAAAGGAGCGGCTGTTAATACAAGAGGAAAAGGAGCAAAATAATCTGGAACGAGTTACTCGAAGGCACCTGAGAGATACCTACATCCAAATCCAATCCTTTGGAGTTGCGCGAACCATTGTCAGAATCAGTCGTTTCTTGCATTTTTTATGTTTCTTATATTTTTAACTTTCTGTTTTCGTACAAAATTTCGAACTCGAGATTTTGATCAATTCTGATATTACTCAAAAAAGTGGATCTCGCAATTCTGTCCGTCCGTATGTCTGTCTGTCGCACCCCTGGGGAATCTAAACGCTTGGACGGAATTGCTTCAAACTTCGTATTTAGAGTTTTTGGGCTTCCCGCTCGGGACGTTTTTTTTTTATTCTAGCCCTAATATTAACGGTACCTCCCATATAAAAATTTTACGAAATATGACGAAATATGCCTAAATTTTGATTTTTTCGAAAACGGCTCTAACGATTTGAACCAAAATTGATAGTTAAGTAATCATACTTAACATGACTGCATACCCAGTTTTTCGCTAAAAAGTCCAGCAACGGCAGTTTTGAAAATTGGCTTTTTATCGAAAATGGTAAAAACGATTTAAAAAAAACTGCTCATATCTCTAAAACGCCATTTTCGATTATGATAAAAATGTTACTGGCAGGTAATGCTTAAATCCATAGTAATACCATTTGCTCAGTTTTGAGCTAAACAGTTGCAAAACAGTGTTTATAAACATTTTACGAAATATTAAACAATTAAGATTTTTTCGAAAACGGCTCTAACGATTTGAACCAAAATTTATCGTTGAGTTAATGTAGGCATGTTTAACATGACTGCATACCCAGTTTTTCGCTAAAAAGTCCAGCAACGGCAGTTTTAAAAATTGGCTTTTTCTAGAAAGCGGTAAAAAATATTTTTAAGGTACTATTGTCATTCTTAACTTGATAGTAAACTCAGTTTTTCTCTAACAAGACTGCGTCCTTAGATATCTACCCAAATTTCTAATAATAGTACTTTAAAAAACTGCTCATATCTCTAAAACGCCATTTTCGATTATGATAAAAATGTTACTGACAGGTAATGCTTAAATCCATAGTAATACCATTTGCTCAGTTTTGAGCTAAACAGTTGCAAAACAGTGTTTTTTGAACCATGTATGCGTCCTTCGATTTCCACCCCAATCGCTAAAAACGGTACTAAAAACTACACATATCTCGAAAACGCCATTTTCGATTTGGTTAAAAATGTAACTGCTAGGTAATGTTTATATCCTGAAGAATACGTTGTACTCAGTTTTCAGCTAAACAGTGTAATAACAGTGCCTTTCGAATCCAAATTGTAAGATTTGTCAGCATAATTTTACAAAAAACCGCTCTAACGATTTTGATCAAAATACATATTTAAGACAACATAAACATTCTAAACATGATCACGTACCTAGTTTTTCTCAGAAAACTCGAATACAGCCGTATTATGAATATTTCTCAAAAATGACTATCCAAATCCCGACCATTTGAGGCGACCTTTTTTAAATAATCAAAAATGCGAATTTGAAATTCATCGCCTACTTGCCTCCTTCAAGTGTCAGTTCGGGGTGAAATTTGGAAGTATGTAAATAATAAAGTGTTGTAGTTAATATCTACGTATGTCTATATAGTATGTATGTACTTTTTAATTAACAAGGGTTCAGTTACTAAACCTGCATACATCTTAAGTGAATATGATTTTAGACGCAAAATTTGCTGAAATGATTGTGCGAGATTCGCAATAAAGGAGAAAGTTTCGTGCGACCCAGTCGTGCACATTTTTTATTTATATTGTGCTATTTTTTTAGATTTCATCAATATTATAGAATAAATAAACCAGCGTTCAAATGTTTGCTGGATGCTCTTACCAAAGCCTTGCCCCTGTCGAAACAAAAATTTGCGATTCCACCCATTGTGAAACTAGCAGGTTGTTTGCGTTTTTTTGCAGAGGGTGGATATCAAAAAGGTGTTGGTAAGGACCATGAAGTTGGTTTGGCGCAATCATCGTTTACTTACTTACTTACTTAGATGGCGCTACAGTCCGGGGTGGACCTGGGCCTCAACCAACACGCCTCTCCAGTCAATCATTGTTTACCCTGGTACTATCCGAAGTCCTCAATATTTTTGAGCAGGTGCTTTGCTCTCAGTGGATAGCTTGGCCAACACCGAACGAACAACGCAATATTACTCAACACTTTTATGCAAAATACAGGCTGCCCAGTGTTGTAGGGTGCATTGATGGAACGCATGTCAATATTATTTCGCCGTCAGCAAATAAACATTTATTTTACAACAGGAAAGGAAAATGCAGTTTAAATGTTTTGCTGGTAAGTCAAAACATATACTTATACAGGTATGTGACAATGAATTTATGATTCGTTTCATCAATGCTGCTCACCCCGGAGCTGGTCACGATTCCTTCATATGGAATGTGAGTGAACTAAGATCAAAAACGGAGCAAGACTATCTGCAGGATGGCACCAACGTTTGGCTGTTGGGTAAATTATTAAAAATTTAATTTGAATTTAAATGTTTAATCGGTTTTTTTAGGCGATGCTGGATACCCACTAGAGCCGTGGCTTTTAACGCCTTATAGAACACCTGACAGCGGTTCTATTGAAGAAAAATTTAATGGAGTTCATTCACGTTGCCGAAATATTATTGAGAGAACCAACAACGGCGTTCTTAAAAATAGATGGAGGTGTCTATTGAGTGCAAGAGAGCTATATTACGCGCCCCCAAAAGCTATTAAAATCATCAATGTTTGTGCAGCGCTGCACAATATTTGTATATTCTATAAAAGTGATTTTGATTTGTCGAATACTACGACTGATGAGGGAATTGACATTAACGTAGTTGAAAATTTAGAAACTACACTATCAGGTTCTACTTATTTAACTGCAGGACAGCGCATTCGCTCTAACATTGCCAGTACTATTTAAATTTAATAAGCCAACATTTCAATAAAACATATTTATCTTAATTCAATGTATCTTTTAATCACATTTGGTTCCAATTCAGTCATTGATTGACCAATTCAATAAAATAAAGCAAATAAACTAAACTAAAAGAAAAAAATAAACAAGAACAAGCATAAAACAAAACAATTCAATTAACAAAACAATAAAATATGTTAAAATATCGCCTCATTTTTCTTGTAAAATATTCACTTTAAGCTCTTCCAGTTCAATCTACGGTTTTTTTCAATCAAACTTTCTATTTCGATCTTCCTGAACTTCTCCATTTCAGCATTGTGCCGCTTTTGCTCTTTGAGCTGCTCCTTATTTTGATCATTTAAGCGCTCCAATGATCGGTAGACCCTCCGGACACTGCTCTGCATTTTCCTGATTATGCTCTTTCATTATGGAGGGAGCTTCGCCGACTTTGGCACAAAGTTCCTTTTGCGTTTCCAGCTCCTCCATGATGAGTTCCTTCGTAGGCTGTTTACCCATCGTTTTTTTTTTGTGTGCTGCGGAGGAGGTTGGACGAGCAGAATCTAAATTAAATGCAACTTCTTCCTCTTCTTCTTCAGCCTCCACCACGATTTCATTTTCCCATTCCCTGTCTGTTCTCCTTTTCTTCTCAGAAGGAGGCAATCCGAAGGAATTGGACATTCCGACCCCCTCAACTGCTTCCTTCATTCCAACAAGTTGGAAAATTGCCTCTTCAGTAGGAGAGAATTTTTGAGTTTTGTTCGGTCCACCTCCTGTTTCCCTTTCGTGCATCTTATTTGTAGCTGCCTTTTTGCGTACGTAACGCTTTTGATCGGTCCAAACCTACATACATACCTAATATATTTTTCAGAAGTACGAATACGTTTTATTCTTATCTTACCATTTTCCACTCAAACTCACCCTTGTTTGGTGGTCCTGCGCTGTTGAGTTCGAAAGTGAGTTGCTTCCAAAACTCGGCTACCTTTTCTTTATTTTCCTTCATGAATCCCCTTGCGATGTCTGGTTTTTCCATCATTATGTTGAGCAGTAAATCGCTTTGCCTTTTGTTGATTGTTTTGCTCCTGAAATAAAACAAATTTACTTAAATTTCCAATTTGTTAGCCTACAGTAAATAAATAACTTACATGGTGATGCTTGATGTTCTATCTTGTTCCCCTCTAAAAAAAAAGGAAAATGTATGTGGAAAATAGCAGTATATTCCGCCCGAAACAGTGCTTCCAATAAGAGGAATTTTTTTCAAACATCAACAATTTTTCGCCCGGAACTCATTATAAGCGAAAAATCAAATGCCAATTTTTTCGGGTGGAATATTGTTCCGGCGAAACTCACAATAAAGCTGAATATGTAGGTATCTACCCCAAATATGGTGGAAGTGTAAAAGAGTAGCAAAATTCTAGTCAATACATTTAGACCGAGAGCCCACAGTAATTTTTCGGTGTGATTGATACCACCAAATAACTCACATAATTAAGTAGTTCTTAAGTAGTTGTTCCTAAATGTTACCGTCTTGCATTCTGTAGTGGGGGTAATTGTGAGTAATAATTACCATGTCAAAAATTCACTTTTTCCTGAATTACAAAAAATTGGTATAACAACTTTAATATCATTTCAAAATGTAGAGTTAAGTGCCCTGATTACCAATATGGAGGTCCAAGACGTTTTGCCAATTTCTAGGCCACTTTAAGAGCGTCTTGCAGGCAGAAGGCCGCCTGCAAAATGTCTTGGACCACCATATTGGTAATCAGGACACTTAACTCTACATATGGTCCATGACGTTTTGCCGCCTGCCGCCTGCAAAGCAGCAGCGAGCTTTCTCCATCGTCATCCTACACAATCGAACGAGTTTTGCAGGGATGTCAAAGCTAGACATGGCTCTGTATAGCTCGTCTCTATAGATGCTGTCGTACGCGGCTTTGAAATCGATGAAAAGATGGTGGGTATCGATTTGAACTTATTGGGTTTTTTCCAGGATCTGCCTATGTGTGAAAACTTGATCGACGCGACGGTGCACTTTCCTGGCCTAAAACCGCTCTGGTAGGGAGGGGCCAATCAGGTTATTTATAAAGAGTTTAAGGCGTTCACACAATATAGCAGACAGGATCTTGTATGCGATATTAAGGAGACTGATACCTCTGTAGCTGGCGCAGTTGAAGGTGTCTCCTTTCTTGTGAACCGGGCAAACGATGCTGAGATTCCATTCATCATGCATGTATTCATCTGACCAAATTTTGGAGATGAGTTGGTGCATGCTCTCTACCAGGTCATCTCCACCTGCTCTAAAAGGCTCGGCAGGTATACCATCAGGCCCTGCAACTTTGTTGTTCTTTAGCTTGGATATTGCTACCCGTACTTCGCTTTGGTCATCATCTTCTATATTGAATGGTACGTTCTGCCCAACAGCGGGATTCTGGTCATCGTCACCATTATAGAGTCTGCAGAAGTAAATTTTCCACATTCCCAGCACCCAGGTATCCTTTATTATCTCTACAGGTTTCTGTACGGGGTTGTCTGCCCTGGCACGTTCTTTTTTGGTAAAACTTCTGTACATTGTTCCTGGAGTAGCATCTCTCAATTTCTTCGATCATACGTTTCTCGTGTTCTTTTTTTTTTCTTCTGAGAACCCGATGTTCCTCTCGTCTCTTGCGCTTTAGTTCTCTTTCGCAACGCCGCTTTATACGCTTCTTGTTTTGCTGCGTTTGCTAGTCGACATTGTTCATCAAACCAGAGGTTTCGTGGTGGTGGTGGTCGGGTGAAACCCAGCACATCAGTCGCGGCCTTGATGAATGTTCTGGCCGTCTCTTGCGATTGCAGTTTTTCGACGTCATACTTTCTCGCAGTATTTCTCTGTTGGGGTGTGTTGGATATCCCCATTCTTACCTTAGCTGCGACATGGTAGTGATCCGAGTCAATATTGGCCCCTCGGAAGGTTCGGACATCCAGAATACTGGAGGCGTGCATTGCGTTAATCGCAATGTGATCGATTTGGCTGATCCGGAGACAGCCATGTCCACTTATGTATATTGAGATGTGGAAACCTGGTGCTTGCTATAACTGTGTTTCGCCCGCAGCAAAGTCTATTAGCCTAAGTTCGTTGCCAGGCGTGTTGTCATATATAGGCTGCGTTTGCCAACTGTTCTACCAAAGATGTTCTTCCTGCCTATTCTAGAGTTAAAATCGCCTTGTATGATTTTAACGTCGGTCTTGCTTCGGGCATTGCTCGTAGGTCTTTTCGAGAAGCTCGTAGAAACTGTCTTTGGTAGGTTCGTCCTTTTCTTCAGTGGGGGCATGCGCGCATATGAGGATCGTTCACTAACCAGTAACCCAATTCGGGATTTGAGTGCTGCCATTGGCCCATTAAGGGTTCATCCGCCACTAACTCTTTTCCAATACCCTGGTGTAGTATTGGAGGTCCCTATAGACCTGGGATCCGAATATGTCGAAGCATGTCTCATATTACTAGCTACTTCACCCTGACTGGAACTGAAGGCGCCACCGTTGGTAGCGGTTTGTGTGTGAAGATTTTGTTGGTGGACCAAAGCTGATTATCGTATGGGCATAGATAACACCCACGGTAATTTGATTTGGAAAACTTAACTTTGGTCTTCACTTCACAACTGTGCTTAGTAGTAGCGTCGGAGTTGTGTTTTTTTTACCGGTTTTTTTGTTGTGATGAGGAATTTTAGGGTTGAAGAATTGAATTGTCTCCCTGTACCCTCACACAGAAATTGTCATTGCGGGCGATTTTCATATCCACAATTCTGACTGGCTTCAACATCCTGGACAGACAGCACTCGAAGGAATTTATTCGCAGATATTTGCTGAAGTAAACCAACTAACCCAGCTTGTAAATGAGCCAGCACGCGTCGCAGACATTGACTGGCCTTGTTTCTTACCTCCCACCCTAATAAATACTCTATCGAAGTACCTACTATCGCCTATAATAGGCTCTAGGCTCGACTGACCACTGCACCATATCAGCTAATTTCTCGTACTCCGACCACATAGTTAAAGAAAGAACTCCAAAAAGAACCGTATGGCAATACGAGAAAGCCAACTGAGGCGGACTTAATCGCTTCTTTAGGAGCTTTAACTGGTCGTTATGCTTCCTCGATAACGACGTGTATGCCGCCGCTAATATGGTTTCAAATACCTATAATCAAATCACCTTAGCTATGAAATCCTTTATCCCTAACAGTATAAAGAGTATCAAACCAAAAGAAAACGCGTGGTACGACTTAAGCTGTAAAGAGGCTATTAGATTAAGGGAGTCGAGTTTTCGGTCTTACAAAGCGAACCCATCTGAGGAAAACCGAAATAAGTTTAAACGAGCCAGAAATGACTGCAATGACCTCATAAAGCGTGAATCTTGAATCACGGAAACTCCTCATCCTCAATGACAGTACGGTCTTCCGTCCACTGGTGATTTGATGACTTATCTCACCCAGAAGTGGAACCAATCTCTCCATCACTTCGGTAAATCGAATATTGTTGCGCTTGATATTTCAAATTCATTTGACAGAGTTTGGCATCAAGCCCTTTTGTCGAAAATGCGTGCTTATGGGATCGATGCGTCTTTTATTCAATGGATTAGAAACTACTTTTCTGGCCGTTCAATTCAAGTTGTTTTGGTTGGTTTCAAGTCTGAAACTCTCCATATAAATGCTGGTGTTCCCCAAGGCGCCGTTCTGTCTCCAACTCCCTTTCTCATTTTTATAAAGTATCTCTTGTCTGCAACTTCTAATCCAATTCATTCCTTCGCTGATGACAGCACTCTTAGCTTCTCATATTCTTTCCAGAACTCACGTCCCTGCTCTTCGGCCGTAGAACTGGAACGGCAACGTATGTTAAGCTCAATAAATTCCGACCTTGACAGCATTTTAAAATGGGGTTCAGCCAATAGAGTGGAATTTATTGCTTTAAAAACACAATGCTGTCTGCTGTCAGCTACAGCCATTATCCATGAATAGCACTTGCATCACCGAAACCGAAAGACTTTCCATTCTCGGTATATGCATACACGACAACCTTCGTTGGAATGGCCATAATATACACAAAGTCGCCAAGACTGCTGCGAAATGTCTATATGTTTTCTCAAACGGTGCAAGAAATATTTTACCCCTTTTGATCTGGCTGCAATTATATAAGGCGTTCATTTGCCCCAAACTTGAGTACAATTCCCATTCTGGTGCGCCGAAAACCATATTGCACCTACTGGATAGGATCCAGAATCATCCGTTGAAACTAATCGGAGATACGAATATCGCGAATTCTATTCATTCGCTTGAACATCGCAGAAACGTTACGTGCCTCGCACTGTTTTATCGTTTTTTTTACAAACATTGCTCAAATAAAAATTGGCAGCTACATTCCGCCCCTTCAGCAGTGCAACCGCAATACTCGCCTTGCTAGGAATGCCCATCAGTTTACCATTCAGCCTATCTTCGGGCGCACTATGAAATATAAAGACCCTTTCATAAACGCCATAACACGAATGTGGAATGCTTTGCCCAGCTCTGCCTTTTCTCCTCAGTACAATTTACAGACATTTAAGACCAATGTGCATCGGAATCTCCTATCTTCTCTATCCCAATTTCCTTAATGCCCGCGCTGTGTCAATCACATTGCACTATAAGAGTAGTCATAACCTCTTTAGCGCGTGTTTATTATAAAAAAAAATTCTTTTCAGAAAACACTAAGTTTACGTTTTCCGCAGAAAACGTTATACATATCTATCTACAAAATTGAATTAATTTTACAAATCTTTTGCCAACCCTTAATAAAAGTTATCGAATGCTCAAAAGCTCTTGTAGTGGTGTTTGTAAAAAAAGGGAAAGAACAACAAAAAACACAAATTGAATCGTAACGTAGAAAAACTTTTACCGAGAGTGGAAAACAGTCCAACATTACAACACTCACTATAACAAGAAGTTAAATAAACTGATTCAGTAACATACCACAACCGAGCTAGATTATGACTGAATATCTGGCACTATATACGTCATTTGAAGTAATAAAGAATTCATGCCGAATGCAAAAGAGGGAAGCTTTTCGTCTTCAGCATCTTCTTGAGATATAATATTTCTTTCGCATAAACAAACATTGCAAAATGAGATGGATCTTCCCAGCCATTTCTTCCTCTGGTCGTAATGAGATAAAGAAGTTTGCCAAAAGTTCTCTACGCTTCACTCTTCTTTTGAGACATCAGGTCTGCCTCAGTCTTCATAATGCATATATACGAATAAAAAAAAAAGATTAAGTTGAAAAGTTCAATTTGGTGTCGAATAGGAATAACGAAAGGGCTGGGTTGCTCTTTCCATGCAGAAGGACAAACTTAAATTTTCAGCAAACGACAAATTTCGAAATGGAAATATAAGGCACTTAGTCAGTTACAGACGGGTAGACAGTCAGGCAGATATTGACAAGGACGAAGAAGGAGTTCGTGTTAGCAGAAAAATTTTCTTAAAATTTTAACCCTTTTGTCGGAATGGGAATGAACTTTGACAAAGTCGAAAATAAATTTAAGTAACTAAATGCATATACTTAAGGAATCCGTCATTTACTCAACTGACATAAGTAGAGAACATATTAAAAGATAAAATATTATAAGTGGTTGTGAGTGATGTAAAACCTGGCTTGTTTGTAAAAAATACATTTTAATTTATTAAATTATTAAATTAATTAATTAAAAGTTACATGTAAGCTATTTAGTTTTTCGTTTGTCATCAAATCAATCATAATGGTATGGTACACGTAGTCTGCTGACATCCTATACACAGGGGTGGATATTGGATTGGACGTGCCACATGCTGCACATTGTTCAACTTTTTATAAAAATTTGGCATTAGTGACTAAATAATTAACACCAGATTAGACAGACAACAGACGCCACAAAAACAACAGGCTGCCAACATCGACCCGTCCCAATTATTATGCAAACAGGTATAGGTATAGCAACGACTAACGCCCATTGCACATTATAGGTACGACGTCTATATCTTGTCCGCTCGAAGAGTTCGGACATCTAAAATACTGCAGAAATGCCTTTGGTCGATCGCCTTGCTGAGCCTTAGGGCCGACGAATAGAAGGATTTTGAATCTACCGATAACAGCATGTATCAACTCTAAAAAGTGTAAACGCGATATTAATCAAAGACGAGTTCCATGCTTGTTTCCATTCTTCTCTTATGCAAAACTGTTGACCAAAACTAAAACCTTTCTAGAGGACCAAGAAAACTAATTTGCAACAATATCCAACCCATGTCATTTTGCACTATTAATACATCTCTCCCAAGTAATTTCCCTGATATATCCTGTTGAATGCGGTTTAGCCAATTTACCTAATTTTACCTTGGACTGGCATGTTTAATGGTAATGTGGCTATTGTCGACAGTCGATGGGCTCTCTGGTTGGCGGCTGAATATCGTTTAGAGTTGTGAAACTTTGTAAAGCCAACTACAGAGCTGCTCAATGAAAAACCAACAAGTGCGGATAATTGAACCCAAAGAATATTGAGTTGTTTTTTGTTCACTTCCGAGAAATGAACGCAAATGAAAATAGGTCGATCGACTTCCTAACTTTCGAATATTGAATCTGAAAAAAAATCCGTGTAGGTACACAAGGTGGTGAGCTCATTATTTCCGAATGAAAATAATGAAAGGTAGTTTTTTTTGTTCCGATTTGCTGATAAACACAAGTCACATTAAAAAGGCAAAAGTGTTTATCAGCAGCCTGATTTAGAATATATGTATTAGAAGCATGCCATTTATTTTTTAAGGAAAAACAGGAAAAATAAAAGAAAATTATTAATTTCACAGGATTTATTTTTCCGAATACAGTATGATTACAGGATATGTTTTTCTTCAAAATCTTATATTAAAATAATACTTAAAAACATGAAATAAGTAAGGCACCCTAAGCTTCTCACAACTATTCGCTTGTGTGAGTTTTTATTTTTGGGGTCCGAAGGGCTGGATTGAAAAGCTTTTACATGATATTATTTATACTCTCCGATATTTGTCAAAAATTCGCGAGATGTGACGTAGTGGAAAAAAACCTTAAGTTCGTAGATTTAACCTGGTGCCCCTTGCACAGTAGTCCAGCACACTAACCACTGACCCACTGCCCCAAAATATAGTAAGAGTAACTACTAATACATTGTAAATATCTTCTATATATATAAAAATAAGTTGTATTGTGTTTGTCGCCAATGTTCTCTGTAATGCGTGAACCGATTTTGATTCTGGAAATTTCCCATGAAAGGTGACGTTAATACCATGGTTTGTAAGTATATACGGTCTTTGTAGGTGTATTGGTTCATGAGTTATAGGGGCGTGGCACCTCCCATACAAAAAATGCATTAAAAATATTATATTTCGAAAACCACCGAATCGATTGAATTCAAATTTACACACAATCTTAGGCATTGGCCCAGGAGTATTGGCACCTCCCATACAAAGAACATTCAAAATCGTATATCTCGAAAACTACCTAATCGATTGAACTCACTGCCCATACAAAAAAAAACATTCAAAATCGTATACAGTCGTGTCTGGATATAGTGAACTATTTTTTGCAAGGCCTGTTCACTGTATCCAGGTTGTTCACTATAACAAGGTTAACATTTTTTTTTAAATTATTTTATTTGCTCAAACGAAAATACATAGAAATATACTTATGTATGTTTATTGCAAAATTCGGGAATAAATGTTTCCTTCTTGCGTTCAGAAATTGGCTTTTTGACCGCTTTTTCGCGTAGACTTCGTAATGCTAGTATGCCAGCCCCAGCATAATCAGTTGTGTTGGTCTCAGTCCATGCGATAGCTTCATCGAAACTTTCAATAGTTTCAGTATTTTTTACAGGATTTGTGATTTGTGTTTAGTCTTGGTCGTCATTATCAGATTTTTGTCAAACGACACAAACGCTATCTATTGACTGCACACAAAAGCACCCGACAATAACAAACAAACAACAAGTAACAAACAACCGCCTTTGAAGCAATCAATGGGTTATCCCCGTAAAAGCACAATTTACGGGGAATACCTGCTTTATTTGTGATTCTCTTATGTGTTTTTTTGTTGTTTTTAGCTTGAAGTTGCTGCAAAAATGTTGTTCACTTTTTAGAGGTTTTCGATTGTTCACTATTTAGAGTACTTCATGTAAAATTTTAACTGTTCACTATATCGAAGTGTTCACTATATCCAGACACGACTGTATTTCGAAAACCACCGAATCGATTGAGCTCAAATTAACAGATAATTTTAGGTATATAAAGGGGTGTGTCGCTATTTTTCGACAGTCATGGGAGCCAAAGTTTGTAAAATGTGTACCATTGATAGCTATGCATGTCCTGATAGCCAAGAATACTTTCTACGTAATACGATTCTTGGAAAAACCAAAAATGTGTACCACGGAGCATTACAATTAAAACTGTTTATCACTGATTTAAATTAATTTGAAACTGATTTTTTTATTTTTATATTTTGCCCTACGAAGTGTGCAGGGGTTCGCTAGTGAATGAATGAATATTTTAATATATTAAATTTAACCAGAGTCAGTGGTTTTGTTGTCTAAATTGTCTTCAGTTTCAGAGGTTAACCCTAGAAGGCTAATGCTCGTGGCTGTTCACTATATCGGGTGTTCACTATATCCAGACACGACTGTATTTCGAAAATGGACAGATAATTTTAGGTATATAAAGGGGTGTGTCGCTATTTTTCGACAGTCATGGGAGCCAAAGTTTGTAAAATGTGTACCATTGATAGCTATGCATGTCCTTCAGTTTCAGAGGTTAACCCTAGAAGGCTAATGCTCGTGGCTACTCCTAATAAGCTAAACATTTATTGAAACAACGAACACGCGCTGTTAAAAAAATGTGCACGACTGGGTCACACGAAACTTTCAAATCTCAGAGTCATTTCAGCAAATACGTTTAAAATCATACTCACTCAAGATGTAAAAACGTAATATATACTACATACTATATACTACATAAACATACGTATATTAACTATACTAGTTTATTACTTTCAAATTTCACAGCGAACTGACACTTATGCCCAGTTGCACAGTCAGAGTTTAAACTCTCGTTTTGGTTTAAACCTTCGTTCAACAAATTTTCGGTTTCACTGTGTTCGTTTAAACCCAAAGTGGAGTTCAACTCTCGGTTTAAGTTAAACGCCTGCATTCTGCCGTTTAAACTTTCGTTTCGCATTTTGAGGTTTATTTTGACAGCTGCTATGTCATACAGAGAGAGAGAACAGAAATGATAAATTGTTTGGGTGCTGCACTTCTTGAATTTATATGAGTGAAAAGTAGAGCTATGATTAGTTCCAGCATTACTGCGGTAAACCCACTGTTAAAAAATATCATCAGAAAATTTCAATAGATTTTCAACCAATATAATGTACTTTTCAATGAAAACGCCTTTTTTCAAGTGAACATCAGGTAGATCTTAGCCCAAACATAATGTAGACAAGCGTAAATTGGATTGGTGTTTTTTCAATACAAATTAATTATTTTCGTGTGTGGAAATGACGATTATTTTTTTGTAATGGTACTAGTGATTTCGTTAGATTCTTGGCGAACAAAATATATCTATACATACTCAAATCTTTCACATTTTGTTTTGGCTGAAACAAGACACTACCCACTCTATTCTTTTTACATTGCAATTTGTTTGTCCGATTTTGAATACACTTCTCGGGACAATGCCTGTTCAGTTCAAAGGTTTCGGAGTTCATACCATTTTTGTATACAGATCTAAATTACCTACATTTTTGTTTAAAAAAAGTAATCCTATCCTGTTCTGAGAAACCAGAACAGGATAGCGCAGATTTTCGTAGAAACACCAGCAAAAAAACTTTGCGCCTACCTATTACCAGACAATGACCCTAGAAGTTCATAAAATCCTTTCAATATTTTACTGGCGACGGGTGATTGGATGTGGTAAAAACCCAGCGAGTGACAAGAAGCAGTACCTGTGATCGCATCCGTCTGAATGCCCACTAGATTTCAACAACTAGATATTATTATTGAACAAAAAAAAAATAATAATAATAATAATTACTGCAATAATTAATTGGTGAAAGTAGATGACAGTTCAAATATGTGTCGAAAATAAATCAATTCACTTCGTTAATACCAAAATACACAATGTAATAATATTGCACACATTTTCTTTTATTTACAAATGGTAAAATAGATAAAGTAGAGAGAAGCAATAACCATTTATTTGGTCAAAAGTGCGCTGGTAGAAAAATATCCCCTTAAGGGAAATTGTTCTGCGCTTCCACAACTGCGTTTAGTTAACTGGCAGATTATTTTGTACTGTGAAACTGAACGAGTTAAACCAAAGGTTTAAACTCTCGGTCAGGTTTAGTTAAACATCAGCTTAAACTTTGACTGTGCAACTGGGCATTAAAGAGGCAAATAGACGATGAACTTAAAATTTGTTTGCCACTGAAGTTTTGACAAAAATTATACCGTGTGTGAATACAAATCGGGAGATGGGTAGTAATTTTCGAGTTTTCTGAAAAAAAAACTAAGTACGTGATCACGTTTAGAATGCTTATGTTGTCTTAAATTATTTATTTTGATCAAAATCGTTAGAGCGTTTTTTTGTAAAATTATGCTGACAAATGTTACAACTTTGGATTTGAAAAGCACTGTTTTAACTCTTAAACTGTTTTGCTGAAAACTAAATACGACGTATTCTTCAAGATATAAATATTACCTAGCGCTAGCAGTTATATTTTCATCCACATCGAAAATGGATTTTTAGAGATATGAGCAGTTTTTAACGAACAATTTTTAGCGATTGGGGTGGATGGTTAAAAAAAGACTTTTTTGCAATTATTTAGCTCAAAACTGAGCAAATGGTATTACTATGGATTTAAGCATTACCTGCCAGTTACATTTTTATCATAATCGAAAATGGGGTTTTTGAGATATGAGCAGTTTTTAAAGTACTATTATTAGAGATTTGGGTGGATATCAAAGGACACGGTCTTTTTAGAAAAAAATTGAGTTTGCTATCAATTTAAGAATGACAATATCTTTTAGTACGTATACAAGAAAGCTAAAAAATTAAACAAAAAAATAAATACAAAGTAGCTACAAGTGCCATCTGCAAGAGGTCTTCGGTGACCAAGTTAGTTAGCGACTATATGTACAGCAAGATTACGATTAAACGGAATAAATACCTGATTTTTCAAATAAATTACTCTCATAAGCGGACTCTCTTATAACCGGTACCGGACATAAACACAAATTTTCATAATTATTTATTTACTCATTTTTATAGCCTGCACAGATAAATAAAATAAAATAAAATCCATTCCTCATCCTCAGCCTCAATTCGCAGTTTGTTTAAAACCGAACTTCGATAAAGTACACCCGACGACGTCGTCTTCAGACCCTGGCATACAAAACCCATTTATATTCAAAGGCCTTTCGTCTAAGGTACAATGCCCCGCAAACGGGTGATATTTTGCAGGGCGGATGAATCTCTGTCCATTGACGAGTCTAACCACAAGACTACGTAGCTAAACGTGCAAGTAAACAATTCACTTTTTGCAACTAGCTAGATACAAATTGTAGTCGCTAGATACTAACAGTAGCTTAAATTTGTATATATTTCAAAAATAAAAATGCTTTTATTTATAAATGTACAAACTCTATACATCTAAACACTTATCAAATTTAAGAATACTTAAAAATTTTCTTCAATTGGTGGTCGCAGATACTGCTGAACTTTGCATACGCCCGGAATTGAGCATTGCAAAAAAATGTCCTTCAGTGTTTGATTGCAACTCTGTGGGAGTTCCATCTTCAATGATTCGTCCATTTTCCAGTACAATAATGCGATCATAGTCCAATATCGTTGATAGTCGATGCTAAAATAGAAAACAAATTTGATTACACACTATGTACGTACGTATGTATGTCAATATTAACTGTAGGGTAGGTTATTCACATGTGTACTGAAACGTGCACTATACAACTACAAAGGATACTTACTGCTATTGTTAGAATGGTTCTTCCCTGAAAAGCATTATGCGCTGCGTCCATAAGAGCGCGTTCAGTGGTTGTATCTAATGAACTTGTTGCTTCGTCCAGCAAAAGGCATGCTGATCCCCTTAGTATTGCTCGGGCCAGGCAGAAGAGCTGCCTATGCCCAGCGCTAAGATTTTTACCACCATCACCGATTTGAGTATCTGTTTGTATGTCAAAAAGAAACGAGTGGGATTTAATAATATGTACCTACTTTTGTTCTATGTAGTATAATGTCTAAATGTTTTCTAGGTAAGAAGGTTATATTTGTAGTCATACCGGGTCGGTTGAACAAGCAACAAGCCTTTGAGGTCGGCATGCTCGGAGGGATGTAATATTGAGCACTTGATGTTTTATTTGGGGGGAATAATAATTATTTTTCTGTCGGGATTTTACAAAAATTGCTTAATTTATTAGTTTACCTACCCAACAAAGCTATGCATGCTGCGACGTCGCAGTTTTTATTGCGGTTGTTTCTCTGATAATATGGTACGATGTTGTGTTTTAAACAAACATTGTGAGCAAGGCAACTCAGACGCCTAAAATCAACTTTGTCGACTTTACCGAAATGCTTAACAAATGTTGCGTCTTTTTTTAAATCGTTTTTACTGTTTTCGAGAAAAAGACAATTTTCAAAACTGCCGTTGATGGACTTTTTAGCAAAAAACTGGGTATGCAGTCATGTTAAGCATGCTTACATTAACTCAACTATCAATTTTGGTTCAAATCGTTAAAGACGTTTTCGAAAAAAACTAAATTTAGCCATATTTCGTAATATTTCGTAAAATTTTTACATGGGAGGTACCGTTAATATTAGGGCTAGCATAAAAAAAAACGTCCCCAGCGGAAAGCCCACAAACTCTAAATACGAAGTTTGAAGCAAATCCGTCCAAGCGTTTAGAATTTAGATTACCCAGGGGTGGGACGGACAGAATTGCGAGACCCACTTTTTCGAGTTCCCGTATCATAGTAATATCAGAATTGATCAAAGTCTCAAGTGCGAGATTTGGTACGAAAACAATATGCACCTACATATATCTTTCTTTTACTATAGATACTTATACGAGAAAGTTAAAAATTAAATTCAAATTACCTAATAAATATTGTAAATAAGGTTTTGGTTTGCGATTAACAAAAACTAAAAAAAGCATTTTGTGGTTGTGTGTGGTTCTAAGTTGAGTTAATGTAATTAATTGTGTTTTACACGCGTGAACATGAATTCATCGATTTCTTGGCTCCTCATATTATTGACCAATTTAGATTAAAAGCTTTAACTGCTGAAGAATAAATAAGTAAATCCTATATCTTCAGATTCTGTGCTCTCTAAACATTTTTTGCAATTGAAAGTTATCAAAACTGCATTGGAGACAATCGCAACATTGCTATGAGCCAGTCGTCAGTAAGCAGAAACTTACCCCAAGTGTTGTAGTTAAAAACAGGCAGGAGGTTATAGACATAACGCTATTTAACAGCTCCAGCACTCTCACTATTGATAAATGGAACGTCTTGAGTGAGCAGTCCTACTCAGATCATAGATTGATTGAATTTCTTGTAGGAAATTGCTGCAACCCTCGCCAGTCACATAGAAACCCTAAAAAGACTGATTGGGGCCTTTTCAGCAAAGAGATCGAGGAAAAGAAAAACTTTTTACAAGAAGGAAATCTGAGTTGCCCGACAGACATCGACCAGAAAGCCGAGAAAATTAAACACCATTGATAAAGAGGCATTCGTAAGGGCTTGTCCAGTGGCAAAACCGATAACTAAAATTTCACCTCCATGGTGGAATAAAAAATTGGCCGCAATTATAAAGAAAACAAGTAAACTTCTAAACACGGCAAACCGGAGAAAATTAGACTGTGACTGGGAAATATACAAGGCCAGTCAGAGAAACACAGTGGGGGGTATCAAAGCATCGACAAGGGCGATGATAACACTGATTTTGGCTTAAATCATATCATATATGTTCAGCCAAAATCATTAGCTCATATTGTGTGTACATATCAACTTCATCAAATAAATATGACTCGAAAACCATGTTGACATTTTTCTAGCAATATTCAACCAAGTGCACTGATCCAACAAAAAACAAAATCTCAGTAAAGAACTTACCCAGACCCTGAGGCATTGCATTAACGATGACATCTTTAAGTTGGGCCAATTCCAAGCATTTCCACAAGTCTAAATCCGAGTAGTGTCCTCTTGGATCCAAATTCTCTCGTATGGTTGCATGAAATAAATGCACATCCTGTGGGATTATCGATAATCTCGATCTAATTTCTTCCGGATGTATTTGTGTGATGTCCACTTCGTCTATAAAAATTCGACCAGAAATCGTTTCCAGCACACCGAACAAGGACAATGCCATGGATGACTTTCCACTGCCAGTTCGACCGCATATGCCAATCTTTAAAATACAAAAAAAAGCATTTTTGAATGCAAAAAAGAAATCCAGCACAAACAAAAATGTACAAAATGAGTTATTCAATTTGCTAACGAGATATATATACAATCAAATGGAATGGCATCCTGACATCACTGCCTTTGTACCATTTTTTTATGGAGAGAATATTTTTTAAGTTTTCAAATTTTGTCAACTCAGCAAAAACCATAAATAAAAGTACATATAGGGAGAATAAAGACTTTTAGTGATGCAAACTCTAACTCACAGTGTGCGCTTTTTTTATTGTCAGATCATTCTTACATTCACTGACGCAGTGTCCTTAATAAAGAAATTCTTTCGACGCTGGAGTTCATGGAGGGAAAATCGCCAACAATTTAGTTAGGACATATGCATAAGTATGTATACAAAATTTGTTATTCGCCATTAAATGAATATCGCACTAGGGTGCTAAAATGAAACACTCACTATTTCCGTGCTATATGCAATTTCTTATGGAATAGGAAAGAAGGTAATGACAGCATATCCCCTCGCTATGAGTTAACTTCACAATCTTGCCAGCTCCTGGGTTGTGACGCATAAGTAAAAGCGCTTGCTTACTCCTCCTATACTTTAATGTTTCGGATTCTGTCTCTAATTCAGTTGGTTCAAGACCGTTTCTATTTGTGCGCGGTATCTTAGGCGAGATATTCCTGTACTACCTAAAATAAACTGGGTTGAAATCGAAAAGCCTCCGGCCCGGAGCTTTTATATTAAACTGGGCAATTTTTATACCCTCCACAGGAAGGTATATTCACTTTGTCATTACGTTTGTAACGCCAAGAAGGATTCACCAGAGACCCTATAAAGTATATATATTCTGAATCAGGATCACATTCTGAATCGATTTAGCCATGTCCGTCTGTCTGTCTGTCTGTTGAAAACACGATAGCGTCCAAACGAATAGACATAGGCGAATGAAATTTTGTGAGAGGACTTCTTTTTACCGTCGTCAGGTTGGGATTGAAAATGGGCTATGTCGGTCAAGTAATTCTGGTACCTCCCATACAAAACCACTATTAGACACATGCGTGTACCTATACAGTACATACAGTGGAGGGTATCGAAGCATCGGCCAGGCCGATGATAAAACTTTTACTTGTTTTTAAATATCTTACGAAAAATGTTTTTTTCAAAACTTCCAAGGATATCAGTAAATTAAAAATTTATTTCATGTAGCATATCGCGTACACTTTACTGTATTAACTTCTTTTCATGATGTGAATTTTTTTTTTTTTTTATTTCGCCAGGCAACGAGCAAATAAGTCCCATACAGTTTTGTCTTTGACCGACTCGTATTAGGTTTATGGGTTCACTTGTCGACTGTGAATCCGCATAATCTTCGGTAAACACTGAGTAAACGGTGGGTCTAGGCAGATATTTTGGTGGTTCGTGTATTGATGAGCCCACCCGCCACATCGAAGTGAAACGCATTTTGGAGTACCTAATGCCCAATTGCACAGTCAGAGTTTAAACCGAAGTTTAACTAAACCTGACCGAGAGTTTAAACTTTTGGTTTAACTCGTTCAGTTTTACAGTTCAAAATAATCTGCCAGTTAACTAAACGTAGTTGTGGAAGCGCAGAACAATTTCCCAACAATTGACCAAATACAGTAAAACCCCTTTAATTCGGAATTCTTTAATTCGGAAAACTCGTTTATTCGGAAAAAAATTCTTTTCAGAATTAAAGAGATTTTTCCGAATAAATGAGAGTTGGTTTTCAATTTTTTTATGTAAAAATGAAATTAAACTAGAAAAAAATAAATAACGCAATGATTGAACATAGCAAATGGATCTCAAATACGTAGAAGTCGGAACAAATCATCCAATTGTCTATTGGGGGAGTCCCCATTTATTTAGAAGTCGGGAAAAACCATAAAAAAATTATATTGGGGGAATCCCGGTAATCCACATTTAGAAAGAAAACACCAGTAGCATTAACATAGCTACAAAAATTATTTATAATAAATTTTATGTATTATTTCCAATCTTTTGTGTTATTAAAATAATTTTTGGTTCTTGCATTTTTTCATCAATAGGAACGCGTTTGTGTGCATAAAAAAATCTCTCATTAATTCGAAAAATTCGTTTATTCGGACAGACCTTCCCCCCAACCATTCCGAATTAACGAGGTTTTACTGTAAATGGTTATTGCTTCTCTCTACTTTATCTATTTTACCTACCATTTGTAAATAAAAGAAAACGTGTGCAATATTATTACATTGTGCATTTTGGTATTAACGAAGTGAATTGATTTATTTTCGGCACATGATTGAACTGTCATCTACTTTCACAAATTAATTATTGCAGTAATTATTATTATTATTATTATTTGTGGGCGCAGTAGCGCAGTGGTTAGTGTGTTGGACTACTGTGCGAGGGATCCCAGGTTCGATCCCCGGAAAAACACAAATTACATCTTAAAGTTTTTTCTACTGCGCCACCTCTCGCGAACGTCTGACAAACATCCGTGAGTACGACTGTCATGAAAAAGCTTCTCAATTCAGCCGTTCGGACTCGGCATAAAATTGTAGGTCCCTTCCATTCGTCCCAAAAATAGAAACTCACACAAAACGAATGGTTGCGAGAAGCTAGGCCTTGGGTGTCACCCGCCTGTTGCGCCACCTATTTATTTATTTATTTTTTTTTTAATTATTATTATTATTATTTTTATTCAATAATAATATCTAGTTGTTGAAATGTAGTGGGCATTCGGACGGATGCGATCACAGGTACTGCTTCTTGTCACTCGCTGGGTTTTTACCACATCCAATCACCCGTCGCCAGTAATGATAATGATAATGAATATTGAAAGGATTTTATGAGCCTCTAATTATGGTCATTGCCTGGCAATAGGTAGGCGCAAAGTTTTTTGCTGGTGTTTCTACGAAAATCTGCGCTATCTTGTTCTGGTTTTACTTTTTTTTTTAACAAAAATGTAGGTAATCTAGATCTGTATACAAAAATGGTATGAATTCCGAAACCTTTGAACTGAACAGGCATTGTCCCGAGAAGTGTATTCAAAATCGGACAAACAAATTGCATTGTAAAAAGAATAGAGTGGGTAGTGTCTTGTTTCAGCCAAAACTAAATGTGAAAGATTTGAGTATGTAATATGTATAGATATATTTTGTTCGCCAATAATCTAAAGAAATCACTAGTAGCATTACAAAAAAATAATCGTCATTTCCACACACGAAAATAATTAATTTGTATTGAAAAAGCCTCAATACAATTTACGCTTGTCTACATTATGTTTGGGCTAAAATCTACCTGATGTTCACTTGAAAAAGGCGTTTCCTTGAAAAGTACATAATATATTGGTTGAAAATCTATTGAAATTTACCGCAGTAATGCTGAAACTAATCATAGCACCACTTTTCACTCATATAAATTCAAGAAGTGCAGCACTCAAACAATTTATCTTTTTTATTCTCTCTCTCTATCTCTCGTGTATGTCAAAATAAACCTCAAAATGCGAAACGAAAGTTTAAACGGCAGAATGCAGGCGTTTAACTTAAACCGAGAGTTGAACTCTACTTTGGGTTTAAACGAAGACAGTGAAACCGAAAATTTGTTGAACGAAGGTTTAAACCAAAACGAGAGTTTAAACTCTGACTGTGCAACTGGGCATAAATGTCACAAATGAATAACAACATAGTCCGAAGATATCTTTATCCGCTTTTGACAGGTGCCACACTTTAGATCCGTAACCCAGAACTAGCCTAGGGCTTATTAAGATCTCATAAAGTAGTTTGAAAGAGGGTTTTACTACAAAGATGCATTCTCATCTCAGCCAAATGAAGCAGCGATTGGCAAGAGATTCTTCGTTTGAATGCTTGTTGAATACGAGTTAATATTCAAAAATAGCTGAGACTATCCTGTCGTACTGTGGATTCTTTAAAACTTGAATACATCCTTTCTTGTCAAATTGATAGCTGTTGTGCTGCACCGGTTTCTTTTCATAAAACGATACCCTCTTTATAGCTAAATTTCTTAAACTGACTTCTTTCTCACGGATCCTGTGGTAGAAACCATTGATTCACCATATATCAATGTTGTTATGATATTCTGGTCTTATCTCACGTAGTTGATTTATTTGTCATATCCATGCTTTTGGCTACCTGAGCATGAGCTGCCTTGTCAAATGTGAGTCCTGTTTCAATTAAGAGTTGTTCTTGAATACTGCCATTCCGCAAACTACCTTATCTCTCAGAGCAGAGCATCGAGAAAATTTATAAAATTTCATAACTGACATAAGGTTTTCAAATCAATAATAAAGCTAATCACTAAAACTCTTATTGTTGTCTTTTATAAAATTTAAATTCACTTTAGGCGCATCATATTTTTCGATTATTGCAAAAATTATTAGTTCTTCAAAATTTTTCATATCGGGCCTATCTGGGTTAGTTAACGATTTAAGAAATTTGTAGGAATCAGGTCTAATTAAAGTTATTAATTATGACACTTTAGTCTTATCTTCTGTAATTTTATTTATAGAGAGCAAGTGTTGTATACGTTCTTTATAAAACTCAATCTTTCTAAAAAACGCCATTTTTTTGCATCTACTAAATTGTCTTTGTTTTTCCTTTCGATCTTTCATTTCATTCAATTTCATTTTAATATTCAATTTAAATTTTATTTAAATTTTCCATTTAGCTACTCGCACAATTTTATATAGCATTAGACGTCCAGTATAACGAATGCCGATATCACGAATCTCCAGTATAACGAATCACCATTTGAAGTCCATTTACAATATAATAAAATAACTATTTATGAAAAATTGTACTAGATATTCGATATAACGAATGCCCTACAATGCGGAAAATGAAGGTAGTTCGGAAGCACCTGTCTATAGCTGATCATTTATTTATCGTGACAGTGTTGGAGTGCCTCATAAATTGTTCAGAAATATAAAATTCCGAAATCCAGCATCTGTACGATAAGGATAAGGACCCAAAACGGTTGCTTTTGAGAGGTCTTAATGCAACCAAAAGTTGAACCTCTGAAAGCGGTCAGAGCAAACTGTTCATACAGGTGGTATGAACAACTCTGACAAACTCAAATAAATTACTGTTTTTTCTTCCCAAAATTGATTCAATTTGTGCATTATACAAGTAAATAGGTATAATGAAAACTTTTAAATGATCAGTGAATATTAGATATGCTTTTATTTATAACGAATATTTCGATATAACGAATTGGGTAAATAATTATACATATATCTTTCGTTATACTAGACGCCCAGTGTATACTTTTTTTCACCTTCTTCGGTATTAATATTTTCTTAAAACAAAGGCCGTACCTACCCTTTGGCCAGCGGGAATTTTCAACGACAAATCCGTGATGACATTTTCCTTTTGACCCTCATATCTGAGACTGACGTTTTCGAATGTAATGTCACCCTTCTGTGGCCATGATATTGGAACCGATTTATCTGCAAATAGAGAATAAAAACAATGTAGGAATTGTATTCACGAGGAGCATCTATTTGTCTAATAGAATCTGATCCCCTATTCGAATATTTGTGTGTATGTTAAAGTTGCAAAAAGGCTTCAGAGTATGTCTGGCACTGGCATCGATTTGCGATTATGTATCTGCAGTCAACATCACCGCAAGGATTAAGAGCCGACATGACTGTACGAGTAAGCATTTGCACGTGACCTCCTCGTTTATTTTCTTTTTTTTTCGTATTGGTTCTGGCTTAGATACATTCTGTAGGATTTTAAATTCAAGTATTCAACACCTTTTTTTAATGCAGTATTTTCACAAAAAATATAGGTAAATTAAAAGGTGGGCCTAAACATATCTCGCGAGGATTGAAAGCAATAATAAATGTTTTAAAGTTAACAATTAAAAAAAACTTCTAGTGTGTGAACTAAATAACTGAATATCTATGCAATTACCAAAACCTATGGTCAAATGCAAAAATATTAACGAAAAAATAATTGCATCCAATAATTTACATCGAAACGAAAAGTATCGTCAATAAGGGCAAATATTGATAACTGGCTGCCAAGTTTTTTTTTTTTTAAAGGTGTTATTAATTTGTCTGTTTTTTTTTCAGACAATAGTTACCTACAGGATCGATTTTCTTAAGGCATGTATGCGCGCGGCTACATGGTCGTCCTTTCCACTCGACTATTCAGAGTTTGCTGGCCAAATTGGATGTGAACCGCATGTGGATATGTTACGTGATAGACACCTGATGCCACAATACAGATATTCAATACATACATGTCGAAGCATGGTTCAGTGTACCGGGTAGTACAGCATTATATTTATAGTGTACATTAAAACATTAGGTTTACTGTAGATATTATCAGTTACCAAATAAAATCAGAACTGGCGATATGATTGTTCGCAAATAATAAGTATTGAGAAAAATTTAAAGAAAGTAATTTAAAAAGATTCTGAAACGAGACCGATCCGACATTGTTCCACTTTAGTGAATGGATTAGAACGAAGTTTCTATAAATGGATAAGAACGAAGTTTCAATATCAAAGAAGTTTCTATATACATTATATTATATTCTGTACGAGCGATTAGAGAGCATAGCTATTTCATGCAAAGGCGATGTAAACTGGGGTGCGTGAAGTTTAAAAAGTATGTATTTTTTCAGAGGTCTGGATAGCTGGACAAGAGTTCTAGAAATCATGATAAAATTTTTTAAAAGTTCTATTCATTTATTTTTTTTAATGTGCTAAGTTCACGTTGCACCCCATTTGCAAAAATTATGGATTTTTCTTTTTTTTTTTGTGTATAGAATCAACATAGTTCTGGATTTCCTTATAGTTAAAAAAAAGAACGCCAAATTAGAGAAAAAAAAATGTTTTTCCAAAATATGTCAGCACCCCATTTTCATAAAAGTAAATTTTTTACCACATTTATGGACTACCCAAGACTTCTGGATTTTTTTTTTTGGAACTGTGGAATTTTTCGGAGTTCCGAAGAGTTCTGATTAGAGTTATAGAAAGTGTTAAAGAAACTCAACAGAAAATCATTAAAAAACACAAAAAAGTTAGAGCGAATTCAAAAATTTCAATTTTTTTTTCAGTGTTCCGAAGAGTTCTGGAAAGTACTTTTGAAACTCAACAAAAAATCCTTATAAAATAATCTTCTGAACCCGTGTTTCCCAAAGAGTGCTCCGCGAAGTACTTGGTGCGTCAAGCTACTATTACATAAATGTCAAAAATCAAGTAAATTTTTGACATGTTTACGTCACAAAATTTGGCTTATTAGGTCGTCATGTAAATGTCATTCGTGACGGTGTCAACCCAAATTGATACCCGATCACACAATATGTCAATCGTGCTGCCATGCGGGTGTCATTTTGGGGTTAGGGCTTAAATACTGTATTCTGTTTTCAAAATATGTACTGCATTTCAAAATCCTTTATGAACAAAACTGTGTATTTCAAAATTCTGTAGCAGCATAATTCTGTATATCAAAATTCTGTATTTAAAAAAAGGGTTTTGATAATGTAACAAAGTGCGCACCATTTTATAGAAATATTGTGGGAAGTGTTTCAAGTGGTTACGTTAGTTATTTAAGTTTTAGTTCTATGATGAAATAAATGTTCATTTTTAGTGTATCTCGATCGTTTGAATGCGTCTGACAAGGACTTGGCGACATGGAAATCGTCTTCGACTATCATATTTTGTATTCAGGTGATTCCATTTTATTGTGCTTGTAAAAAAAATTAAGTGGTTAGAACAATTATTCAAAATTGGTTTTCCTCAATATTTCAAATGCGTCTGGCATATATTTATTACTAGAAAATTGTGTGGTTTCATAAACTATTCAAAATTGGAATTCCTTACAAACTTCGAGTACGCCTGGCAAGACCTCTTGGCGAGACTTAAAAAGCCTGGGGCCAGATTCCGTAAAATGAAAACGATCGAACCTACTCGACAGTGTAAGGCAATATTGAGAAAAACTTTTGGCTAAGATCTCAAGATCGGAAATTCCTAAAAACTTTGTGAAAGATTCTCCTTAAAAGAGCTTAATTGTTAACCAATTTTAGGACATTATTTCCCCCAAATAGTTCAAAGCTTTTCATAGTGAAAATATTACCTTTATGTTTACCTGAATATTAAAGTTATCGGTAATCAATTCAATGCTCGTGCTCGACTGCATTTATATTACAGACTCTTATGAATTTTATTATGGATTGTTCAAAACAATTGAAATTGAAGCCTCATCGCCAATACTCATATTTTTACTCAAATTTTATAGACACGGCATGAATTACAGTCTATTTCCGCCGTTACCTCCCTAGTATTTAGGTACTTACTATGAGTCTTCGGAATATCCAAGCGAATTAAATTTCAAACAGCTTCCTATAACCTTCACGCCGATTATGCTAGGAAATATGAGCAGTCAACAAACAATAAAACACTGCATTATTGAGTCGACATTGGTATTAGTCAGGAAAATAATCACCATTTTTGCCTTGCTTCCCTATTTGCGAAAAGTTTGTCGGTGTGACTACTTTCCTCAAACTAAGCCTCTGGTCGGTAGCATCATATACTAAATCACATTTTACCTCAATTCAAGTGTAACACAGATTTTTCCTGCAAGCTAATCAAAATTTCCATACATCCACAATAGTATTCCCCTCCAAGCACCATAAGGATAAGCAACCGACTCTTGGGAGCTTACACCATTTTGTCTACCCCTTTTATGTTTCTGCCATTTCGCCCTATTCTTTGACACAACACAAGCCCCATTTGATTCAATAATTCGCTGTTCAAACTTTGGAAATATTGAGATATGCATATCTTACAGATGACTTCATCGCGGCAGGAAGAGGGAATCACATCACCGGCAGGAGCGCCACTGGAGCTATCGTTTGCCTTATAATGTGGCTCTGCATAGTATGCAACACGTTCCACTGAGCCCACATACATCTCCATATCAGCAAGAAGTTTCACCACCCAATTGAGGTATATTGGCACCAGGAGTGTGTAGTTTATCGCCAGACCAACGAGTGATGGTGTCGGTCCGAGTGCCTTAACCTCAGCATTGGGAGTGTTGGAAGAATTGTTGGTAGCCCTACCGGTACTGTTGCTGTTGCTGTTGCTGCTGCTAATGGTGGCTGCAAGCAATGCTGTCACTATGGCCACGAACACGATAACAGCGCCCAAGTAATCCTGGAGGGTAAGAAACAGATCAAAGTTTTGCATTAGTTTAATAAGAAACTTTTACACCCCGTCTCCACGAGCAATATTTCATAGCTTGCCATATAGTATGCTATGAAAATTGCTCGTGGAGACCACAAATAGTTTATTCTATGAAAAATGGTATGCCATCTATTGCTCAGCTCATAGCTTGCTATCGATAGTATGCTATGGGGTGTACTTTTTTGTTGTGACGCATGTGTTTTCGTGTGATGGCTATGGAAATAATATGATATGAAATGCCCACAATACATTTTATTGCATACTATCGTTATTTCTTTCTATCAGAAATGACAGATGGCAAGCTATGAAATATTGCTCGTGGAGACACGGTGTTAAAGACGAATTTGATTCAGAGGAGGGCACAGACTAAGTGTTTAATTGAACTTACCAGTGATATACCCAACCAGCGGTTGCTTGTATTGAGGATAGTGAATGCGACTGTGTTTGCCTCTAGCCGTTTGAAAAGAGTTTCAGTGAATCTGGCTTCTTGGCTATATGCACGGATAGTTACAACACCCTGAATTGTTTCCGAAAAGTGCGAGATAACAGGTGAGTTTGTTATGTTTTCAATTCGCTGAAGTTCTCTGTAAATTGAAAATTAAATCATACTTGAATAGGCAATCAAATATAATATGTATTTGTGTTAACAAATATTTGAAGCAATATAGTGTAGAATTGAAAAATTTTTATAACACAAGTTTTAACAATAATTAATCTTTCATTACCATTAATTTGTTGCAATTGTAAATACAAACAAGTAAAAGTGCTATCATCGGCCTGGCCGATGCTTTGATACCCTCCACTATAATATTATATACTGTACTTACAGGTACATTGCGTGTATAATATTGGTTTTGTATGGGAAGCACCAGAACTACTTGACCGACATAAAAAATTTTTAATACCAACTTGACAATGGTAAAAAAAAAGTCCTCTCACAAAATTGCGTTCACCTAAGTCGATTTGTTTGGACGGTAAGGTGTTTTCAACAGACAGAGTGATACATGGGTCGAATATTGACTTTGTATGGGAGGTAACAGAACTACTTGACCGACACGGACCATTTTTAGTACCAACATGAGGACCATAAAAATAAGACCTTTCACAAAATTTCTGTCGCACAAGTTGATTCGTTTGGACGCTATCGTGATTCGTGGTCTAATAGTGTTTTTGTATGGGAGCTACCAGAACTGCTTTACCGACATAGCCCATTTTCAATACCTGACGACGGTAGAAAGAAGTCCTCTCACAAAATTTCATTCACCTAGGTCAATTCGTTTGGACGCTATCGTGCTTTCAACAGACAGACAGACAGACGGACAGACAGACAGACAGACAGACAGACAGACAGACAGACAGACAGACAGACAGACAGACAGACAGACAGACAGACAGACAGACAGACAGACAGACGGACATGGCTAAATCGATTCAGAATGTGATCCTGATTCAGAATATATAAGTTAATAGCAACGACCTACGCCAGTATTTACAAACAACCGGATGGAGTCAATAGCAACGACCTACGCCACATGTTCAAGTATTAAAATTGCACTTCTTGCATAAAAGGTAATTGCACTTTGGCATTAAATAATAAAAGTGCAATTACAACAATAATTGAATCAGCAACATAATTTTGGTTTCCGTTCTGCCGGAAATGCTAAGTAAACAAAAATGCATTTAGTTAAGTTTTATTAAGTTGAATTGTATTTGGATATCAGGGAAATAAACAGATTGGAATTAACAGCCGACACGATCGGACAACCGTATTTTTTATTTGGCGCCCAACGTGGGGCTATCAGAAAGTAATACTCCCAAAGTCCTTATAAAGGATAATAGAGTAACAGAAATCCCCATAGTAAGGATACTTTATTTTCGTCGATAGCCAAACCGTACTGGTGGAGGAGCACGGATCCACACATCAAAACAACTCATCTTTAAATTCCTCATCGCAGGAAAAATACCTTCACATCCTCATAGTGGGACGCAGGAGCAACAACATCAAACAAAACATCTTTAAATTCCTCATCGTGGGAAAAATCCATTCACATCGTGGGACACAGAAGCAGTAAAATAATGAGAGAATTATTAATATTGTGAGTTTAACGTAAAAATAGTTAAGTTAAATAGTGAACCAAGTGATTCATTTAGGTATATTAATCTTGCACATTTCCCAAACACTATTCTATAAATAATTTAAAAATATCTAGTGTAAATTTAAGCAGTTAAGTTCTGAATTATTAGTGTGGTTATTGTAGTAAAATTTTCGAGTTAATATTCTTCTGTGGTTAACAATTTAATTAGTCATGGCGGAGAATATTTCGCAAATTATTTCTTCAGCTGTAGAAGTTGCAGTTGAAACTGCGTGTGGTGCGGTAATGAGAAAAATGAATGAATTAATGACAGAAAATAAGACGGTCAAGGAAAGTGTAAATGCAAAAATCGAGGAACTAACAGTGAAACTGAACTCAATGCAACTATCTTCCTGCACAGTTGTAGCTTACGAACCTATTTCTGTAAGCACCTCCAACGTAGAATGTCTGATTTCGCTCGACTTAATAAAATCTTTACCAGAATTCTCGGGTGAACAGGCAAAATATATTTCTTGGAGACAAGCGGCTAATACGGCCATAGAATTATTTAAATCATATGTGGGAACAGAAAAATATTATCAGGCAGTAGCCATTATCCGTAATAAAATTACAGGATCGGCTGATTTAGTGTTATCTTCTTTTAATACAGTTTTAAATTTCGATGCCATAATTGCACGTCTCGATCATACGTATTCCGATAAACGTCCATTACATGTTCTTGAAAATCAACTCTCCATCCTATGTCAAGGTCGTATGAGTATTTCAGACTTTTATGATCAAATTGAAAAAAGCTTAACGCTGATAATTAGCAAAATAACAATGGAATACTCAGGGAACCAAGAAGTAAAAGACTCATTGGCAGCGAAATATCGGTCCGATGCCTTACGTGTTTTTATATCTGGTCTAAATAAGCCTTGGTGTAACATTTTATTTTCTGCCGGATGTCAAGATTTACCATCTGCTCTTGCTAAAGCCCAAGAGTTGGAAGCAAACCAGCATCGTTACGACTTTGCCAGAGCTTTCGATGCCCAGCAAGGACGAGATAGAATTTCCTACAGCGGCAACCCTCAGTATAGGAGAAGGACGAACGAAACTCTCTCCTACCAAAATCATGAACAGCAAAAGGTAAAACCTATGGATGTAGATCCATTAGTTTCCAGACTACGCAGTAGTGAAAATAAACCATATCAGCAGCAATTGAAGTTTACTCCAAAAGAAATTACTTACAGTCGCCCCGCACCTTCCTACCCAAATCCAAATAATATGCAAAATATAAATATAAAGAGACCAAGAGAATCTGACCGGCAAAACACAGCTAAATTGCAGCGTATAAACCATATCCAGCCACAAGCTGAGAAACTAGATGATTGCGATAGTTTGTATAGAAACGAATTCGAATCAGAAGGTTATAGTGAAGATGAAGAAGTAGGTTTTAATGAGGTCGATGAGATTAATTTTTTTGGGATAACTTCGGCATTGCCGTTTATCAAGAAAAGACTTAACAACACAACCTTGTTGAAAATCTTAATTGATACCGGAAGTGCCAAGAACTACATCAAAAATTTGCCTCACTTAAGAAATATTAAACCAAACAACAAGCATTTTATAGCAAAAACTCTGAATGATGCAAATCAAATTACACATAAATGTGAGACGTTCCTTTTGGGGGCTTGGACAGAATTTTTTATATTACCACAACTAGAAACATTTGATGCCATTATAGGTTACGACTTTCTCTCAAAAATTAAAGCCAAAATAGATACCGATAACGTGATCCTGATATATGAGGGGGGTATCGAGCCCTTGGAATTTCTACACTGCGAACAAACAAATAATATAGAAATAGACATAGAATCTGTCCCTAGTAATATTGAAAGCGAATTCCAGAAAATGATAAAGGCACACGCAGGTGTTTTTGCACAGTCAGACCAAAAACTGCCATTTAATACAAATATTAAAGCATCCATAAGAACTATTGATGCAGAACCAATTTATTCTAGGCCAAGACCTTATAACATGGCTGCAGTGCCATTTGTCAATGCAGAAGTACAACGACTGTTAGACGACGGTATTATTCAACCTTCAAGGTCACCGTATAATACTCCTATAGTGGTGGTAACTAAGAAAGGAACAGATGAGGACAGTAGTCAAAGATTTAGACTAGTTTTCGATTATCGGAAGCTTAACGAACGTACCATAGCGGATAGATATCCGATTCCGGAAATCTCAGTGATATTGTCGAATTTAGGCCAAGCTAATTTTTACACTACAATTGATTTAAAAGCGGGTTTTCACCAAATCCTTCTCGAGGAGAAAGACCGAGAAAAAACAGCATTCTCAATTAACAACGGGAAATATGAGTTTTGTAGGTTGCCATTTGGGGTAAAAAATGGTCCAAGCATATTCCAACGCGCTATAGACGATGTATTAAGATCAGAAATTGGGAAGAGTTGTCACGTCTACATTGATGACGTAATAATATTTTCAAAAACCGAAAGTGAACACCTGGAGGCCATTGACAGAATATTTTGCAAGCTTTACAACGCTAATATGCGTATTTCAATAGAGAAATCTAAATTTTTTAAACGACAGGTTGAGTTTTTAGGATTTTTAGTGTCCAGTGAGGGTATCAAAACGTGTCCCGACAAGGTAAAAGATATAATAAACTTCGAAACGCCAAAGTCTCTAAGAGGTTTGAGGTCGTTTCTCGGCCTTTCCGGCTATTATCGCCGGTTTATTAAAGACTACGCGTCCCTAGCGAAACCCTTGACTAAATACCTTAGGGGAGAAAATGGTAACATTAAAGCAAACCAGTCAAAAAAGATAACAATCGAACTCGACGCTGAAGCAATAGGTGCTTTCAATAGAATCAAGAACATATTAGCATCAGAGGATGTCCTGCTATTATACCCAGATTTTCGAAAACCGTTTGAGCTTACAACAGATGCTTCATCGCATGCAATTGGCGCTGTGTTGTCTCAGCAAGGGAGACCAATCACAATGATTTCTCGTACGTTGAGTAAAACGGAGGAAAATTATGCGACCAACGAAAGAGAAATGCTGGCTATTGTCTGGGCATTACAAACATTAAGAAACTACCTTTATGGTGTCCCAAACATTAATATTTATACTGACCATCAACCTCTAACCTTCGCGATATCAGAAAAAAATCCAAATACTAAACTAAAAAGATGGAGAGCCTTTATCGAGGAATATTCTCCTACGTTCTATTATAAGCCCGGTAAAGAAAACAAGGTTGCTGACGCATTATCGCGACAGCACATTAATATAATTACTGACTCAGAAGGAACTGTTCACAGCGAAGAATCTTTAACAAAAATAATCCCATCAGTAGAAAACCCAATAAATTGCTTCAAGAACCAAATCTTTATTCTTCCAGGAGTAGAGAGCAGTAAAAAAACAAAATTACTTTTCCAAAAGCAAGTTAGACATACAGTAACATTTGCATCAATACCAGAGCTAATAAAATTACTGAAAAACGCTCTTAATACTGAAATAAACAATGGAATTTATTGCAATCTCGAAACATTAGGACACATACAGAATGAGTTAATGAATTCATTTCCAAACGTTAAAATGAAATATACCAACAAACTTGTACAAGACGTGTTTAACAAAAACGACCAAGACGACATATTAGTAACCGAACACAACAGAGCCCACAGAGGACCAAATGAGAACTACAAACAAATAATTTCCGACTATTATTTTCCCAATTTAAAAAAACTATGCAAAGAATATGCATCGAAATGTAAGATTTGCAAAGAAAATAAATATCATCGTAGGCCAAAACAACATCCAATCGGTGCGACGCCAATTCCCACTAATGTAGGAGAAATCCTTCATTTAGATATTTACAATACAGGACAAAAATATTTTATTACATGTATCGACAAATTCTCCAAATTTGCTATCATAAAACACATCGCTTCTAGAAACTCTACTGATATAAGAAAACCCTTAATAGAAATCATTTCGCAATTTAGAAATCCGAAAGTAATAGTCACAGATAATGAAGGTGCTTTTACATCCATTTCAACGCAGGCACTATTAGAAAACGAGTTCAATATCTCAACACACTCAGTACCAGCACTTCATAGTCAAAGTAACGGCCAAGTTGAACGATTTCACTCAACCCTTGCTGAAATTGCTCGCTGTACAAAAGAAACAACGACAGACGTTGCTGAACTGATGCTTCTTTCAACTCACAAATACAATAACACTATCCATTCAGTCACCGGTTATAAACCGGTAGATATTTTTCACAATATTTCTGAACAAATGAAAAACGAAATTATTTTAAAACTCAAAACAAAACAGGCCAAAGATCTGAAGTATCACAACAATAAGACTACACCTAAAGAATTCAAACAAGGCGATACAGTTTATTTAAAAGCAAATAGAAGAATAGGAAATAAGTTCTCCAAAATTTACAATGAAAAAACAGTTCAGGCAGACTTAGGAACCGCGGTAGTAATTGACGGAAGACAGGCACACAAAAATAATTTGAGATAAATTTTCTTATTTGCAGATTAACTATTTTTCGTTTAGTACATACGAATATAAAAATACCGACCATAACCAAATTACAGTAGATCATCAAATATTAACAATATTGGTGACGAGAAGAAACAGAATAATTATTGATAACTTAAAAAATAATTTGTATGCTCTTGCATTATCAAAACATAATATTGTTAATCCTTTAATGTTAAATATAGAAGAAATAGAATTCATTAATTTTAAAGAAAACACTGCAACATCCATATGTGAACTGTTACTTATTGCTGATGTAAAAATGTATTACTACAATGAAACACTTGTATACCTAATTAAGATCCCTATAGTTAAGGAAACTTGTAAACTTTATGAAATAGCTCCAGTAATACATAATAATAAGATACTAGACTTAAAAAACAATTTAACTGCGAACTGCAACTAAAATCATTTTCCCCTACACAATTGTAAAAAAACAATTCCTATACATCAAAATAAAGCCTAAAAACATTTCAATAACGACCACGCAACCCCAAGCAGAAACACCACTTGATACGGAAACAATTCGAATGCAAGTTTATTAAATATTGAACAGAGACGTTCAAACTTAACGCAGGGAGGAGTTAATAGCAACGACCTACGCCAGTATTTACAAACAACCGGATGGAGTCAATAGCAACGACCTACGCCACATGTTCAAGTATTAAAATTGCACTTCTTGCATAAAAGGTAATTGCACTTTGGCATTAAATAATAAAAGTGCAATTACAACAATAATTGAATCAGCAACATAATTTTGGTTTCCGTTCTGCCGGAAATGCTAAGTAAACAAAAATGCATTTAGTTAAGTTTTATTAAGTTGAATTGTATTTGGATATCAGGGAAATAAACAGATTGGAATTAACAGCCGACACGATCGGACAACCGTATTTTTTATTTTATATACTTTATAGGGTCTCCGGTGAATCCTTCTTGGCGTTACAAACGTAATGGCAAAGTGAATATACCTTCCTGTGGAGGGTATAAAAAACATTTTCGCAGAATAGTACGTGTACCTAAGTGTACAGCAGTATTTACTGGGTTGCATTTAGAACCCCTTTTGTAATGGCATCCTTTTTCCCAACTGCTCGAATCTTGCAAACCCGGCTTTTTATTACGATAAAAATGGAAATAAATACATATCGTCGGTGCCCTGCAAAAATAATGCAAAAATTGTCCCAAAATTCTCTTTTATGACGTGCAAGAATATCTCATACCACAAACCATAGAGAGTAGACCACCATCTTCGGGCAAAAATGATCTCTGGTTTGTGATACGTACCATGTCCAAAACAATCAAATGTATGCAGAGCAAAAAATGCTCAAGTGGACTTGGGCTTTTTTTCCACGCAATTTTTATTTTATTTTGCGAACATTTGCATTGAAAACGCTGCATAGCTAGCTACTGCTACTTATTATGATATTATGACGGCATTTCCCATTGTCTATGCCATTATTAATTTTGGAATTGACATATGAAGAAATGTTTGTTGTGAGTCGGATTTCTTCTTCCAAGCCAAAGTTCCATTTTGTCACATTTGCATTGCAAAATGGTAATAATTCTGTTTCACTACAGTTAGATACTTTTTAGCAAATCGTGGACAAAATGTGACCCATCCTAGCAGTTCAAATGCCTTAAACACAATTCCCACCGAAGCAGATGGTACTTGCCGCTTTTTTAAATGTTTGGTATTGTTGTTATACCCTCCACAGGAAGGTATATTCACTTTGCCATTACGTTTGTAACGCCAAGAAGGATTCACCGCAGACCCTATAAAGTATATATATTCTGAATCAGGATCACATTCTGAATCGATTTCGCCATGTCCGTCTGTCTGTCTGTCTGTCTGTCTGTCTGTCTGTCTGTCTGTCTGTCTGTCTGTCTGTCTGTCTGTCTGTCTGTCTGTCTGTCTGTCTGTCTGTCTGTCTGTCTGTCTGTCTGTCTGTCTGTCTGTCTGTCTGTCTGTCTGTCTGTCTGTCTGTCTGTCTGTCTGTCTGTCTGTCTGTCTGTCTGTCTGTCTGTCTGTCTGTCTGTCTGTCTGTCTGTCTGTCTGTCTGTCTGTCTGTCTGTCTGTCTGTCTGTCTGTCTGTCTGTCTGTCTGTCTGTCTGTCTGTCTGTCTGTCTGTCTGTCTGTCTGTCTGTCTGTCTGTCTGTCTGTTGAAAGCACGATAGCGTCCAAAGCAATTGACCTAGGCGAATGAAATTTTGTGAGACGACTTCTTTTTACCGTCGTCAGGTTGGTATTGAAAATGAGCTATGTCGGTCAAGTAGTTCTGGTACCTCCCATACAAAACCACTATAAGACCCACGTCTCTCTCTGTCTGTTGAAATCACGATAGCGTCCGAACGAATCGACTTAGGCAACTGAAATTTTATGAGAGGTCTTATATTTATGGCCTTCAAGTTTGTATTAAAAATGGTCCATGTCGGTCAAGCAGTTCTGTTACCTCCCATACAAAACCACTATTGAACACACGTCTCTCTCTGTCTGTTAAAGCACGATAGCGTCCAAACGACTTAACTTAGGTGAATGAAATTTTGTGAGAGGACTTTTTTTAACCGTCGTCAGGTTGGTATTGAAAATTGTCCATGTCGGTAAAGTAGTTTTGCTACCTACCATACAAAACTAATATTAGACACATACTAACACGCATGGCAAGCATTTTGCATGACTTTTATGCAGTGGAGGGTATCAAAGCATCGGCCAGGCCGATGATAACACTTTTACTTGTTTTTACTTTGAATTTGTCGTTTACTCGAACAAGATTTTTCTGGCGACGACGGTGACCTAGATTATATACTACCTAACAATAACAGTGAGTCAAGCGATAGCTAGGAAGATTTAGGAGTGCAACAGGAACCGAATACAGAAATTATTTCATCTGAAAAAAAAAGGATAGGAGGTGGGGAAAAGCTAACCCAGAACTATGGAGGAGAAATATGAAGCGTGCTGAAACAATACGGAGTAAGACTCCTAAGATTTCAAAATGTGAAAAATGCCGTTTTAAATGTCAGAACAGTTTTTCCGAACAACAAAGGTTAAAAATGTGTAAAGAGTTTTGGAAACTAGCAAGCAGAACTCTCGGTATTGCATATGGAACCGCTAAAACAGCTTTCAAATATAAAAGACCAAATGGAATTTTTTCCAAGAAAGACGAGAGGGGTAGATCAAAATGCTGCAAATAAAACATCCGACGGGAATATAAAATTAATCAAGGATCGCATAGAAAGCTTTCCCACTGTTGAGTCCCATTACTGCCGAAAATCATCAAAAAGGATGTATGTATTTAGATGAAAATTTAAGTATTTCGAAGATGTATGGTCTATTTCTAGAAAAATATAAGTGCATTCGTCGACTACTTATAGACAAGTTTTGGTGAGTGCTACAATTTATCTTTCTTTCATCCTAAAAAAGGTCAGTGTCAAGTTTGTGAGAAGAGAAAAGGAACAAACTGTGAAGATTTCATTGCGCATCACTGAAAAAGAAAAGATGAATCTGTTGCTGCTAAATCATTCGACAAGGAAAGGGCTGGCAAGGAATCTAATTTCACGTCATGCACTTTTGACTTGCAATCTGTCTTGCAAATTCCATCAAGTGATGTAAGTCCAATGTACAATAGCCTTAAATTTTGTGCTGTGCATATAATTTGACTATAATAACGCTGCATCACCAAATAATGCTTTCTGCTATTTTTGGACAGAAATAGACAGCAAAAGAGGAAGCAATGAAATATGTACCTGTTTGTACAGGTATTTATTTGTACCAATCGAAAAACAAAAGAAAAATGTCCCGGTCTATACAATTCAAGACTTGTTAACGATCTCTAGACCAGCCCGTTCGAAACGACTTAAGAGCAAGGGAAAGCCTTATGATGTGATCCAATTGCGAAATAATGATTTCTTGGATTTATCCAAACTTTTGGATGTTATAAAAAACAAAAATTTTTCATGAAAACGGGCATAAAGTGAACTGGTTAAAAGTTAAAGCTTTTAGGTACCTACCAAGAAATTAAACCTGGGATGATGGAAAACCGATACGACCAAAATGAAGAGTATAAATATAAATGTATTTTCGGAAAAGGGCGACCTATCGATTTGAAGCAAGATAGATAGATAGATAGATAGATGGTTGGTTGGTTGGTTGAAAGTGGCCGTCAGCTAAAAACGCCAACGCACTTAGACCAGTATTGGTCCATTGTGATGCCACGAATAAGGATCTAAGATCTCCCTACTAGTTAAACCATTTTGAGCTCTTTATAAAGCGTAAGAGGCTTCTGATGTCTATGCTTGTCAGATCATCCAAGTCGTTGTAATGGAAGGCCCCTAAGTGAAGCTTCCTTCTGCGGGAGAGAGCTGGGCAGGAACAAAGAAGGTGAGGGATAGATAGATATATTTTATTTGTTTATAAGCTTTGCTTTTACAAATTGATTGGCATGGTTTTTTACAATTTCACATAATTAGTATTTTTTGATATAAATTAATTAGTAAAGTATCTAGAAGTATAAAATTTCTCATAAAATTTAAATTTAGGTTTTTAATTCATTTTTAGATAACAATAATTAATATGAAACCTGGATTTATTTATTCATTTAAAATAAAAGCTCTGAGTTTGAGTGAGTTAACGACATATTTATAAATATTATTTGCATTGTTTACGTCCTCTACGTTCATTATGCTTTTTAAGTCGGTCAATCTATTAGCAAAAAGGTAATGGTGTCTCACTGCATTAAAAATAGGACATCTTAGGAGGAAATGTTCAATACTGTCTTTTTCATAGGTGTTACAAATCGTACAAATGTTCGCTGGGTCGAAATTGTGTCTATCTCCGTGCAAGATGATCCTATGGGCATACTTGTTTGCACACCTAATTTGGGCTATGACCTTATGGATGAACGGTTTCAAGGCCACATTCAAGTATGGAGCCGGTTTATATTCTGGCTCTTGTATGATTTCTAACGATTTGAAGCAAGTAAAAAAATAAATAAATAGGTGGCGCAACAGGCGGGTGACACCCAAGGCCTAGCTTCTCGCAACCATTCGTTTTGTGTGAGTTTCTATTTTTGGGACGAAATGGAAGGGACCTACAATTTTATGCCGAGTCCGAACGGCTGAATTGAGAAGCTTTTTCATGACAGTCATACTCTCGGATGTTTGTCAGACGTTCGCGAAAGGTGGCGCAGTAGATAAAACTTTAAGATGTAATTTGTGTTTTTCCGGGGATCGAACCTGGGATCCCTCGCGCAGTAGTCCAGCACACTAACCACTGCGCTACTGCGCCCATTTGAAGCAAGTAAGCATTGAAAAGAAAAAGGATTTGCTCAACCTTTGCAAATCAGGAGCCATTCCGGAAGAGTTTCATGATTGGTATAAAAACTTGAAAACAAACGAAAACAAAGCTTCAAAACCTGAAATACATGACGATTCGGAATGTAGTTCTTGGAAAATAGTTCTTAGATAATTCAAAAAGAGAAGAATTATTTTTGTACAAAAAAGCCCAAGTCCACTATTAATATTTTTTCATGCAAAAAAGTTTCATGTCCAAATTCCAATTTTTTTTAAATAAATAAAATATAATAAATAATATTTACATACATTTTCAATGGCCCGCTTATCCATTAAGTGGGTCGCGGGTGTAGGTTACCTAAGTGGACCCTCCATAGCTCTCGATCCTCCGCCATCGACTCCAAATCCTCAAGGGCAATCCCCATACGGGTAGAGGAGAGATTATGAATTTGATCTAACCATCTCATCCTGGGTCTACCTAGGGGACGCCTGCCCGATGGTACGGATTCCATAGCGCGTCGTGGGATCCTGGTCGGGGACATACGTTTAACATGACCAAACCACCGAAGCATGGACCGCTCCGTCCGGAGAAGTAGCTGCTCGACATTGAGTTCCTCACGTATTCTGGTATTTCTAATGCGATCTCTACGAGTCACACCAGCAATACCACGGAGAAATCTCATTTCGGCAGCTTGTATCCGCGATCTTATTCTTTCAGTCATTACCCAAACCTCATGACCATAGGTAAGAGTTGGAACAAACACCGAATTAAAGACTGACAACTTAGCTTTGACACCAAGTTCAGTCCTCCTAATAACAGAATGACCAAGCTGTCTCAAAATTGACCCAGCCTGACCAATCCTACAGGAAAACTCGTCAGTGCTCCTTCCATCACTCGTGAATAAGACCCCGAGATACTTAAACTTCTCCACCTGTTTCAATGGGACTCCACTAACATGCAGAGTGCATTGAACAGGCGTTCTGGAGACGACCATCACTTCAGATTTGTTCACGTTTACCTTCATCTCAGCTTCAACACAAACGGCTACAAACCGATCGAGTGCGCGCTGAAGTTCAGTCTGAGAGGACCCAAGGATGACCAAGTCATCAGCGAAGAGCAAATGACTTATCCTCAGATCTCCCAATTCGAAACGTTCCTCGCCAAGACTGCGCTGTAACATCCAGTCCATATAAGTAATGAAAAGGAGAGGAGACAAGACGCACCCCTGACGAAGTCCAACGCCCACGGTGAAAGGTATTGATTTAACGCCGTTTACCCGAACACAGCTTTTACAGTTTGTGTAAAGAGATTGAATGGCTCTCAAGAGAGAACCATCAATTCCATACTGCTGTAATACACTCCAGAGTTTCCCTCGAGGGACTCGATCATATGCCTTCTCCAAATCTACGAAGCAAGCGTAAACAGGTGTAGCATACTCCCAAGCCTTCTCAAGTACCATTCTGAGAGTGAATAACTGGTCGGTTGTGCTTCTGCCGGGACGAAAGCCGCACTGCTCATCTCCTAATCGTGCCTCGACCACAGCTCTGCAACGCGTTTCCAGCACCTTGGCAAAGACTTTTCCGGGGAGACTTAAAAGTGATATACCCCTGTAATTGGAGCAATCCCTTTTATCCCCTTTCTTGAAAAGGGGCACAATCACCCCAATCTGCCAATCACTGGGTGTTTCGCCGCATTCCCAGGCCACTTTAATGACACGAGAGAGCCATTTGACTCCCTCTTCACCTAAGGCCTTTAGCATTTCTGGCCGGATTTCATCCACTCCGGCAGATTTGCCAGCTTTTAGCGATTTGATCGCAAAAGTGACTTCCTCTACCGTGGGACTATTTTCCTCCCTGCTTAAGGCGATGGATGTGTCATCCTCAATTCCCTGGATTGGATTGAGCAATTCGGAAAAGTGCTCGCTCCTTCTGCGCAATATGTCCTCCTCATTAGAAAGAAGTGTAGCATCTTTGGATTTGACTCCTTCTATAATGTTCCACTTCCTTCCTCTAAGACGGCGGATGGTCTGCCAGAACACCTTGCTTGCAGATCTGTGATCACGGTCCAATTTTTCGCCGAACTCCTTCCAAGATTGTTCTTTGGCTGCTTTAACAGCCAATTTGCAAGTTCTTCGCGCCTCAATGTACCGGTTTCGAGAAGGAGAGTCCCCCAAGTGAATCCACACCTTGAAAGCCTTCTTCTTCTCTCTGATAGCTTCCTGAACTCCGGGCGTTTTAAACCACGAAGTTCTTTTCTCACCACCAGCCGCCACACCGAGCCGCTTCACTCCGCAAACATGTCCTGCAGAGGCAATAACTGCTGTTGAAAACAGCTGCCATTCTTCCTCTACATTCAATGGAACATTTGGAATTTGTTCAAACCTTGCAGATACCTGCGTGCAAATTTCTCCCGTATCTCATCGTTCTGTAGTCCCTCCCACCGTATGCGCGTAACCATTCTTGGTTTACGCTTTGGCAGGATAGGTATTTGATCGTTGAGATACAATTTGCACAACACCAGGTGGTGATCAGTTGACAGTTCAGCCCCTCTCAACACACGAACATCACAAACCATCCTTTTAATACACGATGGTACCACAAAGAAATCTATCAGCGATTTCTGCTGAAGACTTCGACGGTACCATGTGTATTTATGAATATCTTTGTGTGGAAAGAAAGTGTTCATAATGGACATTCCATTTGAACAACAAAAGTCCAACAACTTCTCTCCGTTCGCGTTCTGATCGGGGTCACCGTGTTTCCCAATCGCGCTGCCCCAAAATAATATTTAAACAAATTTATCCGTTTAAGAACATCTATAAATATACATGATTTTTGTTTCACCATACCTACAAATCTTTCATATTTTACTATTTTTTTTAGACGTGATATACTTTAAATTCTTGATTACTCAAAAACAAAATTTTGTGAGCATTTTTTGCAGCATACCGACAATATATTTAGGTATATACATAGAGAATCGTTTTTTCAGAAAATGCAAGTAAAACACTTTTAATAAAGGCTTTTTACATCGGACTCGACATAATGTTTGTTATGATAAAATTTTGCAAGCCAAAATGAAACCACAATTTTACATGCTGGTTCGGTTATATTATATTCTTTACAATATTTAGAAGTAAGTCTTGCTCCTCTGGGTGAATGCTGTAATGCTGTATGTATATTGATTGCAATTTGCGCTAACGGGTGGTTTTATTCTGTTTTCTAAAAATAGAAGCTAAGTAGGTATACACAGCTCGAGCGAAACTAAATTTTAGCTTCTCTTCAATTTTGCTCTACAACACTAGCTAAAACCCCAGCTAAATATTGATACGGAGTGCGTTATGTATGGATATAAGTGGCTTTAGGCAATAACGCCCAAGGAAATAGCGCCCAAATCGATTTGAAAATAACGCCAGAAACAAACTCGTACAGTTTGTTGTTGTAAAATTTTTCGTTATTTTGGGTGTTATTTCCTTTTCAGGGTTCGTTTTTTTGACAAACAGTAAAGCCCCAAATAGTAAGTGGAGATGCATAAACAGTGAAATAAGTATGGGGTGCGCTGCCCTCCTGCAACCCCCCCTGCTTGGGTTTTCTGCTGGATTTGGAGCCGGCAGAAAAATTATATATATGAACCCCTTTTCATTGTGTAGTATTATTTTCACAATTGAAATACTTTAAAAAGTTGTACATGTATTAGTTTTATGTCTTGTTCAACCGCTCAAACTCGGCAGAACATTTTATTCCGTTTTTCCCCTCACTTCAGTCCCCTCGCCTACAAAATCGGTTTTATGCCGGCAGAAATAATCTCGTGTGCGGAGGCCCAATACCTCCAAAATATTCCCCTCAAAACAACAACCCTTACTATTATCTGTGGAACTACTCGGCTGATTTTAAAAACATTTTTTCAACGTTTTTGAAGAGGGAGATGTAAAGGGGAGTAGACCGATTTTGAAATGTTTTGTTAGTTTACCAATGAAATTTTTTTTTTTTATTTAAATTTATTTAAATTTTTTTTCTTCTTTTGTCGGAGGTTGTTACCTACTATCCGATGAAGCATTCAGACACAACTACTGGTCCATTGTACTGCCAAACAGACACCTTACATTGCTGTACGTAGTTTTCCCGTCTTTCGAAGAAAGATGAGAAGATGCTTAAGTGTTGAAGAGCTTAACTGTTCGGCACTCACCACGTCAGCCAAATATCCGCCACCTGATGCGAGCAAAGGCAGGACAACTACAGAGGAAGTGCTCCGCTGTATCGTCGTCCTCTCCACAAGCAGGACAGATGGTGGTGTCGCTCAAGCCCAATACATTTAAGTGTTTGGCAAAAGCTTGGTGGCCCGAAAGGACGCCCACAAGCAGTCTGCAGTCGATTCTCCTGAGAGACAGAAGGAAAGACGCCGACCTTTTCCAGATGTCCGGACGCAGTCGTTTGGTCTATCTACAAGCAGCACAGTCACGCCACCGACACTCGTGTTCACGAGAAACCCAAGTATCAGTGGATGACCTAACCACTGATGCAGGCAGACCCAACGCAGGTTCAGGTCCTAAGAGAGCTTCTTCTGAGCCCAACCTGGCAAGCCCATCAGCGATCTCGTTTCCCTGAATACCAGTGTGACCTGGCACCCAAACAAGTTTGACCGTGTTTAGCCTACCGACCAAGTTCAGAGAAAGCTTGAGTTCAAGCACTAACTTAGACGAGGGAAGAGGGTTGAGCAGCGCATTTAATGCAGCTGGGCTATCACTGCAAACGCATATGCTTCTATCCCTCCACCCATTTGTCACAATATAGCGCATAGCCATAAGGATGGCGAAAATCTCCGCCTGGAAGACTGTCGCATGGTTACCCAAGGGGTAGTGTAGTCTAATTTTCTCTCTTTCCACGTAGACTCCCAGAACCAGACCCCTGTCCGGTTTTAGAGCTATCCGTGAATATACGATGGCATTCTTTCCCTGGCTCCAAGTCTGGCCGAAGCCATTCTGTTGCCTGAGGAAAGTTGACGTGGTAGTTCTGTCGCAGTAGGATTTCTGGTATCATTGCGTCAGACGGCATATAAGACAGGGGTCAAAGGATAATTCTCGCATAAGTTCTTCAAAATTCCAAATTTGGTCGGCTGTGAAATTCAACGGTTTCTCGTACATATCTACTCCTTAAATATGCATTGGCTTAAAATTGTTATAAGTACTTAACAGAAAAAAAATGTTCTATTCTACACCAACGCGAGTAGGTACCTTTCATTCATTCATTCATTTTCAATGGTCCGCTTGTCCATTAAGTGGGTCGCGGGTGTAGGTTGCTCAAGTGGACCCTCCATAGCTCTCGATCCTCCGCCATCGACTCTAAATCATCAAGGGCAATCCCCATACGGGTATAGGAGAGATTATGGACTTGATCTAACCATCTCATCCTTGGTCTACCTAGAGGACGCCTACCCGATGGTACGGATTCCATAGCACGTCGTGGAATCCTGGTCGGGGACATGCGTTTAACATGACCAAACCACCGAAGCATGGATCGCTCCGTCCGGAGAAGTAGCTGCTCGACATTGAGTTCCTCACGTATTCTGGTATTTCTGATGCGATCTCTACGGGTCACACCAGCAATACTACGGAGAAATCTCATTTCGGCAGTAGAGGTAGAGTAGGTACCTACCTGTCAAATTAGTTTAATTTGAAAGCACACGTCAACGGAGCAATGCAATAAAGCAAGAAAACAAAATTCGTCTTTTCTCACAGGCATGACATGTCTCCAGTAGAATTAAAGAAAATCAATTACACTACCTGGCAAAATAAAAAAGTATGTGTGTATACAAGCAGCCCAAAAGACTAGAGATATTTCTGGTTACCCCCTACTCCTTATCCGAAGGTGAAAATAAAAACACAAAGACTTGTTACAGGAACCCATGCACTTCGAGGCATGGAACCTTTAAAATAGCAAGCAGATATAGACAAACGGGAAAAATATTAAAAGGCCCTCTAAAGAAACCATTAATTCCCATCTATGTCAAACTGAAAAAAAAAATCCCCCTGGCTTTGTTCTTACCTTGAGGAGCACCTGTAGAACTTCTGAATGATATAGTATGCGGCACATATTGGAAGTGTTAAGAGCGCAAACCACGGTGTTATGCTAACATTAATCAGAATCGCACACAAGCACAACAGCGTGAACTGTAACAGTCTCTGACTTGTTGCTGCAATTTTCTGCAAAAGGAACAAAATTAAACCCGCAACTAGACAGAGAGAATAAGTTAATCGTATGCTCGTCCTCAAACACGTGCCACCCTTCGGTAATATATCATTGTCCTTGTGGCACACATACGAATATATAAAGGAAGAAACACACCTTATCGATTATCGCCATATCATTACTAAAGCGATTCATTATCCGTCCCAGAGGAGTGATTTGAAAGAAATGCAACGACTTGGTCAAGATCGATTGCAGGAGCTTATCATGCAGCAGTCTTCTGGCATTACAACCGGCTATTTGTCCCGCGGGAGTTGTTATTAACGCCATCAGGATGCATATACTGGAAATGATGGCATAAGTCTGGAAGTAGTACGTGACTTCGTGCAACTTTGACGATGTAGAGTCCGTTGTCAATGTGCCCGACATTTCGGTCCACCGCTGTAGCCATATATCCGTGTATACGCGTAAGCACTGCCAAATTAGAGCTGTTGTGAAAAAGACGAAAACTATTGGTAATCCGGCTGATTTCAAATAGAGCATGTAAATTTGCGCAGGGATTTCGCCATATTTGCGTTCCTCATCCAACACGAGGAGTTTTTCATCATCGGGTTCAGTTGCCTCCGACAGCTCTGCAATGAAAAAATAGAAGCACAATATAAATGAAAAGATAAAAAGGTCAGATTTAATGGGGACTTTTTTATATAGGAAAAACAATCGAAAATGCATGCATGTGTGTCGATGGTGTTTTTCCAACTAGACGATATACCATATACCTAATGCATTTCTAGATATGTATTCACATCGAGTTATACAAATAAGAATTAATTTGCATGCAGTTTATGGACTTATATATTTAGGGTCACTTAAAAGCTAGAAATCGTTTGGTTTAGTTGGTATACGGAGATTAATTCAACAAATAGCTTGTGAATGAATTAAACCATCGATTTTTTTTTTATAAAAAATAAATCGCTGTAGGTATACTTTACAATTCCACATATTCAAATAAAGAATTTGGTTAAAGAAGCTTATACTGTTTTTTATTAGATTAAATTAAATAGGAGGTCATCTGTTTCAACCCTAAAGGTAAAATCTACCTAAGTGACGATGGGGTATTCTGATTAAAAATGTATGGTGATACAAAATGTGTTCTGCTGATTCTTTCTGCACATTCTGCAAGTTTTCTCTATATAGTTCTACACCAATCTGACTTCTAATTATACCTAAACATTGGATTTGTTTCGTTCTTTTATGGGATATGTTTGGCATGAACATTTTGGGTTATCTCCACTCCCAGTTTTTAACACAAAATTTTTCAGCGCTGATAGCGATAGGTCTCGGCATTGTCAACGTGCTGCCACGTCATTGCCTAAGAGTCCGCTTGCTTCTGGATCTGCTTATGCTGGTTAACGATGTGAGTAGACCTAGACAGTTCCATATAGTTTTGATGTTTTTATACCCTCCAGCCACAGAAAGATATATTCGCTTTGTAATTACATTCGTAACGCCATCCAAGAAGAATTCCCCAGAGACCCTATAAAGTATATATATTCCCAATCAGGATCACATTCTGAATCGATTTAGCCATGTCCGTCTGTCTGTCTGTCTCTCCGTTGAAAGCATCATAGCGTCCAAACGAATTGACCTAGGCAAATGAAATTTTGTAAGAGGACTTCTTTTTACCGTTGTCAGGTTTGTATTAAAAATTGTCTATGTCGGTCAAGTAGTTCTGGTACCCATTCAAAACTAATATTAGACACATGCGTGTACATGTACAGTACATACTCTCGCACGGGAAACATTTTGCATGACTTTTATGCAGTGGAGGGTATTAAGGCATCGGTCAGGCCGATGATAACAATTTTACTCGCTTTTTCATAGGCTAGAACTCAGCTTATTTATAGATATGTTTCTATTTCTTTTATACATAGTTCTATAGTTAAGTTCTCTGCTTGAAATATGGAGTTACGTCTGTTCGTGATTGCGTAGACAGTGCCGTAGCCAGGATTTTGGTTCGGGGAGAGCTTGCTTCCAAATCTTACAAAACAAAAAACTATGTATATTCCAATAAATTCATTGATTCCTATTAGTTTTTAAACAGTACGACTTAAATATTTTTTTACACACATTTTTTTAAGCAGAGACATTTTTTTTTTCTCACCACAGAATGTACTCATACTCACAGCTGACAACGAAATTGCATTATCAAGGTAACGAGTTAGCTTTTCCATTTCGTTCACTCGCTCAACTGCAGCAAAACCTGGGAGAAGAGCTTGAAACGATGGTAGTGGTAGAACGTCTTCGTTGACCATGAATCTGTCCGTAAGATTTTGTATTAACGAATCTATGCAAGAAATCAGTATCGACACTCTAAAATAGGCTTCAGAAGGAGAGGTTTCTGGATTGGAACGCGTTGTTTGTTTCAATGAAGTTCTTCAAATAAGTCCTCGACAATTTAGGATGCGGATTAAAAAGCCTCTCTGAAAAGAATCTTCGGCATTTTCTCTGACGGACGTTCTTAAGAGAATTTTGTGCGCTCGATTGCAGAAACGAAATCTAAGGATTTGTTCTGTAAGAAAACTGGTTTTAGTTTTTCACATACAATGATGCTTACTAGGAAATCACTTTTTTGGACCACTGCCAAAAGTGTTGATGCTCTCGAAGAAATCGCCCACGTTCTGCTCGTTACTTCTACAAGACTTATTGAGATGCATTTGAAGAGCTCTACAAAGAAAATAATACTGTCATGCCTTTCAATGAATCTTGATGTTTCACAAAGGAGTTAAAGTCTAGTTTTTCGGCTCTCGGGTGCGTGTTTTTTAATGACATTTTTGAAAGTTATATAACATTTGAATGGTTGCGGGTGAAATTAGATATTTCACTAACTACTTCAAGGCAATTGTGAATTGCAGGACTTGACATGGCAGAGCCAGGTTAAAGCTATGGCTTGCACAGTGTACATACCTAGCGTTTGAATACTCTACCTATAGGGAGTCTCCTTATTTTTATTGATTTGAATTTATATTAAGCCCCATTTCAGTTTCAGTTTCAGTTGAGCTATCAGTTAAGCTTTCAGTCAAACTGATGTTCTACGGTGCATTTAGACATCAGTCTATTTCGATTTACTCGTAATTAGCCGAAGGTTAGAAGATATATCTACTAAAACTGACAACTGAACTGAAAACCGAGCTGAAAACTTATGGGAATTCCATTAGTTTCAGTCTTAGTTTCAGTTTCAGTAAAACGTTTCAATTTTTGCATTTAGACATCAGTTTAACTGAAAGCTTAACTGAAAGCTCAACAAAACTGAAACTAACTTTAGAAAGTTTGAGTTTTTGTCTTTTGTTTAAACTTTCAGGGAAGCCCCTCAAGCTACCCACCACCCCCTCCCCCCCTTGGCTACGTGTCTGTGCGGAGATGAAAGGTTTTCTAGCCCCAGCTATTTCATCCGTCTCCGATCCATCCTTGTACCATATCATACATGGCTAAATCGACAATTACGGCTCTTAAACTTTATAAACGACATGATTACACAGTAGAATGGTGCGTTTTTCAACTTCCACGAATCACACTTTTGACGACGAGAGTCCCGGGCTAAAAATCGAACTCTTAATCTACGAAAGTTCTTCAGCAAACACTGCAATATCAAATGAGAATCATATTGTGGGCGTTAAATCAGACATTCCATTATGTATCCGATCATCGATAGTCTGGATGAATATCCTCATAATAGCAATAACGTTTGATACCTACAAACTACAAACAAATTGCATTACTGCAAATTTACCTTGAACTGAAGACTCTTCCTCGTCTTCCACCCATGTACAACTGCTCGTCTCAGTTGCTGCATCCAGAGATGGATTAGACTCCTCGCTTATGCTTCTAAAATTTGCAAGCATTTGTATGCCAATATTAATAATCAGTTTAAAAAGTTCGTAGCTATCGCTTACAAAATGGAATTGGTTGCACTGACAGGACGATGGTTCCTTGCTGTCGGTGTTGGTTTATTTGATTTACGTGAGGACATCCGATGCAGAAACTGTTGAAATCCTGTTCTTGATGAATTCAAATCTATATCGGTTGTCACTCCACTGCTACTGGCACTACTACGACGTGTCGACTCGAGGCAGCCATCCGGTGAGGAAATATTTCTCATTACGGAGGTTCGTTGAAAGATACGGCTCTGCAGGTCAGGCTGCAAGGAGTGCACGCGAAGAATCTCATGTTTATGCATCGAATCATTACGTTTAAGTTCAAGGGAATGTGCTGCACGTCTGCCATTTGCGGCGACACCAATCCCACATGAACGACGTCGTATAATGACATCGTCGTTCTGACATTCATCGATTGGGATGGGCATATCGTAAATTAAATGACGTGACCCATAGAAACTTGAGCGCTTCTTTGGTTGACAGTAAATCGCAGAAGGGAGAGACTGGTGGGAAAACAAAGTTGAGTTTATTTTTATTCTGCTAAGAGAAGGAACAACTTACAACAGGAATTTGCTCGTTCTCAACAACGCTACGGGAGCGTTGAAGGCCAATCTTTGTAATATTCTTGAACAGCTTCCATCGCTCACGAGCTGTACGTCCTGGACTGAAAACATAAAGTAAATTGGAAACCCAGTAGTTGGTACAAAATATATAAAATGTTAGTGGTCGCTAAAATACGATTTTGCTAGAGAAATAACAACTGTAGTTTCTATTTTTTAGAATGCAATATGCACTTGATTGAATCAAAATATACCTTACCTAAACCAAAAATTGTTCTTATCACATATTTTTTAACATAATCTAAACTGGGGGGAATAGTTGAGAAAAACGAAATATAAAAGGGGGAATTTCCACTAAAAAAATCGGATATCATGTTGATGTCAGCATGTCAAAGATTGACACAATTTTTTATATGTGTATAAAGCAGCTTAATAGCAGCCGTTTCTGAAGCCATTTTCTCATATGCATTGACAGACTGACTAAAAAGAATCGATGTGGCTTTAACATTCCATCTCCACACTGATGTCGGTCGATTAAAAAAAGGACATGATCGCTGAAATGCCTTAAATGCAGTAAAATAAAATGGCACAAAACAGGTGAATTTCCTGACCCGGAACGATCACTTATCGAATGGTTTTCACAGTGCAGAACTGATATAAAATTATGTACCGAAGAACAACTTCAACGCTGACGAAACAGGATTGTTTTTGAAGGGCTCCTCATATCGGTCAGTTTGTCGTAAAGACAAAAAATGCCATGGTGGCAAAAAAAAATTAATTAAAAGTTACTGTGGCGATGGGATTGTAAAGTTCCTTTGATGATTGACAGTTCAGCTAAGCCTAAAGCTACTTCAAAGTCAAACTCATTAACATATTCCCGAAGGCGTTGATGACATCTAATTTATTCAGTGAATGATATTATGTATTGATATTTATTTGATACTAGCAACGCCCGCGGCTCCGCCCGCTGGTTTCTTTTTTATTAAATTAAATTTATTTCAGCTATCAATGCACGTTTGTTATACCCTTCACAGGAAGGTATATTTACTTTGTCGTTACGTTTGTAACGCCAAGATCGATTTAGCCATGTCCGTCTGTCTGCCTGTCTGCCTGTCTGTCTGTTGAAAGCACGATAGCGTCCAAACGAATCGACTTAGGTGAATGGAATTTTATGAGAGGACATGTTTTTACCTTTGCCAAGTTGGTATTAAAAAATTGTCTATGTCGGTCAAGTAGTTCTGGTACCTCCCATACACTGAAAATAAAACCTTGGTATATTTGATAAAAATAAGGATTAATTCAACAAATTTTCTGTCAATATACGTCCAACAAAATCTTGCTATCAGATTGACAAAATTTTGATAAGTTTTATCTTGTCTCAAAACATTTGTTGTAATGACAAAAAAATTGTTATGGTAACAAAAATTATTTGTTTGTGCGTATAAAAATATTTTGTTAAACTAACTAAAATGCTCTTGATTTTACAAAGAATTTTATCATATTGATCTTTATCTTTTTGTCAAATTAACAAAAATATTGTTAATAATATCGAAGTTGTTTGTCAATATTCAGCTATTGTATTTTGTTAAATCAACAGCAAATATTGTTGATTATACAGAAATATTTTTTCAGTATTATCGTTGTGTTACATAGCAACATTTTGTCAGCTCCAGCATTTTAATTTTTTTCTGTTGAGTTAAATAAACTATTCTGTCGATATGATCAATACTCACTTTCAGTTGTCCTTTAACTTAATTTTGAAGGTATGAAGTAAGTATTTGCATAAATAAAGAAATTATATCTAAAATATGTCTATATGTCCTTGTAAAATAAAGTAGGTATTAATAAATGATACGCAAAGCAAATAAGTTTAGTAATTAGATTTATTTATTTGAAAAAAGTAATTAAGCAAATTAAATGCAATTCATTCATGCAATTCAGGTCGCGTATAAGCTCTACATTTACCCATAATTTCGGCCGTTGAATTCAATTTGAGTATTTGAGAAAGCCTGTATTTCGAGGTTGACGTCCAAAGATTTTCGAGTTCAGCCCATGAACAATTGTCCACTAAAATTGCATCCAAATGGTCTTGAACATCTTCCTCTGGGACTGGGAGGGACTAAATAACGATTTTATTAAAACATTATATCTGTTTAAATTTTACCTAAAGCAGCAGCAACTCCTATTTCGCAATCAGGATCACGAGATGTGCTGGGCCTGGGTTCCTCAATTTTTTTCCTCAGCTTTTAAGGACTCGAATGTTGTTGAAATATTCGGCGTACATTTTACCCGAATGCACTTTTTCAGGTTTTCCTTTGTTTTCCCTTGGTGCAGCTGTTTTGCCTTCAATAGATATACATACTTATACCTACACATCCATTTACTTATGTTTTTTTTAATCACTTTTCACCGATTGTATTTTGCGCACAAACAAACTTGCTACTTCGCGTGTGAGTGAAACATAAATGCGCCATCAATAGCATTGCATTCAAAGGATTACAATGTTTAAAATGTATTTTTATCGATTCAAGAAGTGTGTTATCAATTCTACAAAATGTTTGTCATATCTACAACCATTTTTTTCATTTTAACAAAATGTTTGTATTATTGTTAATCTGTATTTTGTTTGGCTAACAAACATTTTGTATAAGTTTTGTCAATTTTACAGACATTTACAAAAGTCATTTTTGGTTATGTTTTTATGGATATAACAAAAACTTTGTAAATTCAACAATAAATTATGTTCAATTGATAAACTATCGATTTAATAAACTGAAAATTGTGTTTTGTTAATCTGACAAAGTAGTTTTTTAGTAAACATTTTATTCTTTTGACAAAATATCGTTCAAATTGATAAAACTTAAGTTGTATTGATAAGTTTCATTTATCATTACAACAATTTTTTTTCAGTTCAACAAAACTACTTTTGTTGAAATTTTACAATAGAATTTTGTCAATATTACCTGGTATTTTATTTTCAGTGTACAAAACCAATATTAGACACATGCGTGTACCTGTACCAGTACATACAGTGGAGGGTATCAAAGCATCGTCCAGGCCGATGGTAACACTTTTACTTGTTTATATTTTGTGTTCTTTTTAAGCTCACAAAATATTTGATCGCTATGCCTTTTCATGTTATTTATTTAATGGGCGCAAGTAGCTATAAACAAATTACGCCTACAGCTACAGCTCACACGTGAACATTCAATATATAGCTGTCCATGTGAAAGACGTGGCTGTCGGAGGTCAACTCTGGCCATGGCCGAGTAGTTCCGAAGATACCCCCGTTTCCCCTTCCCCCATCCATCCGGAGGATGTAGCCGGTACAATCTTGAAAGAATTTTTAAAATCGACCAAATAGTTCCGGAGTTAGTCCCTACCACCCCTTCACCCTTCCTCCGTCCCCAACTTAGTCCTTACGTAACCTGTACTGATCCGAAAGTCCTAAGTCAACAGACATAAGATTTCACATAAATAAAAACTCGCCACAGGTATGATGTAATTATTTATACTACGCGATCATATCGTTACACTTTCCATAGCTGCAGATCTCAAATTCATATATGTAGATATGTATCTATCACTTACGCACCACAAACCTCTTATATGTACGTAGACGTACATATATACATATTTAGTTTGTTTAATGCATATCCATTGCCTACATCAAATTCAACTACGCCATACATGAGTATGTACGTACAATGTGCATTCTGAATGCCAGTCGTGCGAGTAATCATGTTCTATTTTGGGAACGCAATATAAAACTACCCCTAAGCACAACTGCAATCGAGAAATCATTTTTTTCGCACTTGACCAAATAAGATCTATTTTCAATTTATTATATCTCACCCTCTGGATGGACCAGAAAAATGCATTTTAGCTCAAAATACTCTGTGAAGTATTGGCTAACAAATAAAAGCATTTCTTGAAATGACATACATAGATTTATGAGTATAATGGCAAGTTGAGCGTAGTAAGGTCGAAATAGAAAAGTAGGGTGCAAACGTTTTTCAACCCTTATCGGTCGAATTTTGAAAAACGATGAATGAGGCATGTAATTATTTTGATTTATCTATCAACACACAAACTTTCAAGTTCATACGGCTAACGGTTCGTGAGACCCCCCTTATTCTCCGCGACGCCTTTACTCCTGAGCAATTCTCACCCACCCTACGGACTAAGTTGGCCACACATCTACAAATCAGAAAAAGAATCATGACAATCGGACGAATGGTTCTCGAGTTATGGAGAAACGAACAGACGGACGTTGCATTTTATAAGTAGTATGGAATGGATGGCTGATACAACAGCCTGCGATTCATCAATAATTGGACAGCCCACCATGACACTTTCGTTCTCAGTCATGTGAAAGTGGAGTTTTTGCCGGCGAACACGAGCTCTAAACTTCTTGATCGGGTTTCATTAAACACTTTAATACACTTTACCGCAAGGAAGTGGTCCAATTGCTGTTAGATAGCCCTGAAGTTGGAAAGGAGTACAATGTATTAATAGAATACTCTCAGCTATGAACTTTGCTCACAAAGCGTGATCAAACGTAAGGCAATCTTGTGGGCATGCTTGTGGTTTCGTTAAGAAAGACCTTCATTTATCTGCTGATGATGAACATAATAATGTCAACTGATGTAGACTCTTTAGAATGGAATCGTCTGCCTCAAACGGAAGAAAAAACGTTTCATGATTTTGTTTACTTTGGCGTCGATTTGGCTGTTGCAGTCAGCTGTGACGACCAGGACGACTTTCCGGTTGCTTCTTTTAATGAAGTGAAAACTGGCGATTTTGACTATTTGACTATTAATGAGGACAGCAAGCAATACCTCCAACAGAAAAAAAATGCGATTTTTTTTCTCTTAAAGTATTGCTCATTTCTTTGTTTTTTGGAGCATAACTTGTATAAAATATGGAGTTTTGGTTTATGTTTTTTTGTACATAAATCCCGTCAATTCGTATTTTTATTTTTTAAACCCTCAGTAATTCGTAATCTCCCTGTGATTTGTAATTAAATACGATTGAATTTAAATTAAATAGAAGGACATACTATGCCGCATCGTGCGGGTAAAGTAGAGAGAGAGAGTGCGTGATCGTATTTTTTTAGAATAACATCATTTCAGAGTTTTCTTGTAGAAAACGAGTCACCGCACCCATCTTTCTGACCATCCATTACCAAAAAAAAAAAGAAATTTCATTTACATTTCTAAAGTAAAAGTGCAGTTGCGGTGGTTGGCTACTGGTCTTGTTATAGATCTAAATCTGGCCGATTTATCAAAAAGCTGATGGAAGCCAAAATATGTATTAATTCATTTGTCGGATGGAAGAAATGATTGGAGATTAATTCGTAGCAGGGTCACTTCAGGGATCAATTTAAAGATATATTATGCATTGACCTGCAGGGAGAATATATTTTTGCGGTGAGCACACTACTAATAAAATAGATAGATTGATAGATTAGATAAAGATAGATAGTTGATTTATTATTTACAAAAAATCGATAAGCATGGCATTGCCGACTGCCTAATAAAATAGCGTATTTTCAATCTGGAAGAAATAATGACGTATTTAATTTCGTTGGCGAATTCTCAATACTATTTACATTTGTATAGCTTCACTCGGGTGCTTACAATTTACAGATTTGTTTTTGGATGGCATTTCTCAAATTTTATGTTATTCGGCGTATCAGGCAGTCTCCATCTAAAAATCATATCTGAACGTTACCCCATGCGATCGTCTGACAAACATCCGCCCGCGTAACTATCCTAAGAAGTTTTTTTAATTCAATCGTTCGGACACGCCTTAAATCCTAGGTCCCTTTCATTCAAATAATAATAATAACACACGCAAACGTATTATTGTAAAAAGATAAACGTACCTAGTACATAGTATAAGAGCCCGTCTGCAAATTTTGGGTGTGAATGATAACCAAAAGAGATGAGTACCCTAAAAAGTTTGGAAATTTCTTATTTCAAAAATGAAAGTCTTGCAGACGGTATTGACGGCTTAGGTATGTAAGACGGCGGTTATATAGCAATAAGCGCTAGCTAAATTTGGTTGAATTTCATTTACAAGCGCGAGTAAAAAGTTGTTACATAACCACAATGCTCTGATAAAATGCATTTAATTTAAAGCGCGAGATGGTGCGTGCTAGCGCTTGTTGCTATATAACCGCCGCCTAATACTATGTTAAAAATTCATTATTTTTTTAAGTTGGGATAATTGGTATAACCAATTGAAACTAGTCTCCAGATAAAGTAAATTACTCCCTAAATATTTCATTTCACCGGATGCCTTGCACTGGAAAATTGTTAAGCTCCAAAAAGCCTTCAAAAGAATGTCGACGTTATTCTCGGAATTGCAGGAGATATTCAACTTTGACGTTAGCAGTGGTAACAAGCTGATTGAAGGGTTCTCGAACATGGATCGGATCCTACAACAAAATCAGCTGCAACAGGTAGACCAATCACCTAGGCAAAGCCCTAACATAATCCAAGAGCAACCGAACGTAACCTAATACCTCATCCAGCGCAAAAGCCACCAAATATAGTCATAACACCAACTTTGTTTGAACCAGCCACAACACCAGCTTTGATAACACCAACATTGATCGAACCAGTCATGCAACTTCAACCGCGTAGTCTAACTCCTCACAGTGGTACCATCTTACATCTACCGGAAGGATCTAAACGCCCGTTCCAGGATGTGCTGCAAGATCCTCCACAAACACATCAGCTCCAACTTCCAGATAACCTTTCAGGTCGCCTAACATCTTCGTTCAAACTTTTATGCCCTCTACCAACTGGAAAATTACTGGTCAACCCGAGCTTCTCGCCTAAAGATATTCTGGTAAAAGAATTTGTGAACAGAACTAGCTCAAAGAAGACTCAGTTAAAAAACGCTCCAAAAAACCTTCCAAAAAACTCAGACCTAAGGATTTAACTCCTACAGGCTTTAATCTTTACTACCAAAATACTGGTGGTCTAAGAACCAAACTTCGCGATGTCTTGCTCTTCTCTTCATCTGCTCAATACGATGTATTGTATTCACTGAGACTTGGCTGACACATAATCATCATAACGAGGAAATGTTCGTTGCTCCGTTGTAACTGATTGCGAGAGAGGCGGCGGAGTATTGGTTGCAGTTCGGGCCTCTTTGCACAGTGATGAAATCGATCTACCTCCAACAGCAGCTGATTAAGATTTAAATGTTGACCAAATAGCAGTCTCAATTAAATGCATTTCTGGAACTGAAGTTATTGTTATTGCAAGTTATATACCACCAAGGAGTCCTTACTTGTTATATAAAACCCATATAGATAATTGTTCATTTATCTTAAATAATTTAAAACATCATTAACACGTTATTCTTCTCGGAGACTTTAACTTGCCAAACTTAATTTGGTCGTTTGATTGTGATGACTCTAGACTTCTCCCATTTAACGTTAAGTTAGATTATGAGCGTGAAGTCGTTGATACTCTTGCCCAGCTTGACCTTTGTCAGATAAATAATTTTCCTAATGAATTTAATAATATTCTCGATTTGGTATTCGTTGATTCCAAGCTTGACATTAGTATCAACAACTCCATGATCCCACTTTGTCGTAATTCTGTTTTTCATGTAGCTCTATCCATGCAGTTTAAATTTTATGAGTTTTTTAAACCGGCTTCCGGTGACACTTATTTTAAGTATAATTATGCTAAAGCTAATTTCAGCAACATTTCAAGCTATTTAGATAGTATAAATTGGTTCAATATTTTTAGCAATAATTGTAACTTGGACAATTCTTTTAATGTATTTATCAAAACTGTGAAAATGGCAATTGATTTGTTTACACCTAAAATTAAGTCTGTCAAGGGTAACAAGCCCATTTGGTTTAATGACAGAATCATAAACTTAAATAATAGGAAAAATAAGGCCTATAAACGTTTTCGTAATAGAAATAACGACCCGGAACTTCAGAAAGTTTATCGGACGCTTCAAAAAGAATTTGATGTTTTAAATAAGTTTCTTTACAGACAGTATGTTCTTTCTGTCGAATCTAATTTAAAAACTAATAGTAGACGCTTTTGGAGCTTTATTAATAGCAAAAAACAATCTAATGGTATTCCTAACTGAATCCGTGGGTGCAAGACGTTTTGCAGGCGGCCAACAGCTTGCCAGACGCGCTCATAGTTCGACAAGAAACTTGTTTTTGTGCTAATTGATATAAACAATTATGCTTGGTACTAAAATGTAGAGCTTTACCCCCAAACACGAATATATGGGTGCAACGCGTCTTAGACGCTGCCAACCCCCTGCCAGACGCACTTAATGTACGCAAAAAATCCGTCTTTTGAGGTTTTGGTATAACCACTTGCAAAGTATGTCAAAACAAAGAGCTTAATGTCGAAATTAAATGCGTTTTGTTATTGTTTGTTATTGACCTCAATACTCAAAAGAGTATCGGTGTTCACTCGTTTGACCCTCACTGTAGATAGCAATAAAAAAATTACATGAATTCATGAAACACTATTAACCAAGTGAATATAAGTACAATTTAGTCAAACCATCTTGGAAATATATTTTTGAAAATATGTAAGTAGGTTTATAAATACCTTGTCAACCCATACGGTTCTAAATGTAGTAGGTACACATAAGCCCCAGACAGAGTTACCTTTGTGACACCTTAGACTAAATTAAACACCTTTCGAACACTCCAGGATAAAAATAAATAAATAAATAGGTGGCGCAAGCGCAACAGGCGGGTGACACCCAAGGCCTAGCTTCTCGCAACCATTCGTTTTGTGTGAGTTTCTATTTTTGGAACGAATGGAAGGGACCTACAAATTTATGCCGAGTCCGAACGACTGAATTGGGAAGCTTTTTCATGACAGTCATACTCTCGGATGTTTGTCAGACGTTCGCGAGAGGTGGCGCAGTAGAAAAAAACTTTAAGATGTAATTTGTGTTTTTCCGGGGATCGAACCTGTGATCCCTCGCACAGTAGTCCACCACACTAACCACTGCGCTACTGCGCCCACCGGATACCAGGATACTCCTATTCATAACAAACATACAATTTGTAAAACAAATTATTTCTACCCAATCTGTTATTAATCAATCCATAGATATCTATTTCTTTATATTTCATACTCTCCTTTAACATGATTTGTATGTTTTTATTCGAATTCAGTGCAAAATTTTCTTTATTCACACATTATGAAGGTCTTCAAGTTCTTTTGGATATACTTTCTCACATATTAGTCCGTTGGGGGACCTTGGGTCTTACTAAATTTTTTTAAGCCTTCGCCTTGTTGGTTACAACAACTTTTATACAAGATTTTACTTTAATGCCAACTCGAAAATAACGGGTTTTTCACTTTGTAGGCTCTACCGTACTAGGTAAGCTCAAGCTTGTAATAATTTAAATTTATTCAGCAAACTGGCAAACTGTTTTCAAATTCGCATTATAATGTAATTATTTCAGATTAAATCATATTGTAACCAAATTTTTAATTGTAGGTATGTATCTACTCTACGAATCTTTATCTTTACGTTGTATATCCAAATCCACAAATGCTATAGCTATATAATTTAACAAAAATAAAATTATTTATAACGTTCAGAATAGCGGATTTTAACGGGTCCTCGATATGAGCTTAAGATTAAATAGCAATCAAAACCATTATGGTTTGACAACTAAGCCTAAGTAAGTACACAATTTAAATCGAACTTGCATTTTGTAATAAGCTATCTGAATATCTGATAATTGGAATCAATCACAAGGAGTAGAAAATGACAATTTTCGTCTAAGTGCTAACGTTGGAATATTGTTTTGCAATTACATTTTAAATTTAAAGTTGAAATCTTAACAAACCTATTCAAATTCTACAAATCTGTAAAAAAAAATAATTTATTTATTTGAAAACATTTACCTACCTGGATTTTTCCTTTTCCTCAGCTGCAGTAATTATTGACTTCCACCGATTTATGATTTCTGGGTTCTTTAGCTCTATATCCTTGTAACTACCGGCGGCTTGCATGCAGCCATCCTTCATGACAACTATCTGCAAGAAAGTCCCTCTTTCATAAAATCTCTTACTAGCCCCAAGGGACATTTTATTACATATTATTTTTTTTTTTTAATAAAGACATCGCTGAATGGATCTGGCATTTGAATCACCAAATACTTACGTAGTCTGCGTTGTGAATCAATTGCAGTCGTTGAGTAACCAAGACGACAGTCCGATTGGCTTTCAATAACATCTTTTTAATGCTCCTCTCGAATACGTGTCTGGCAACTTCATTGTCCAGTGAAGAAAGTGGATCATCCTGTCGTTAAAAGAAACCATTATTGTTCAGTATTTTATGTGGAATAAGACAAATATCCGGGAGAATACGAAAATTCCACCACTGGCGGATTGCATTAAGTATAGTAATTTGATTGCATGATAGGTACAATGTAAACTGCGGAGTGTCCTTTTCACCAATTTTCACTTCCAATGACAACAATAATTTAATCATCATTTCAAATCCATAGATGGCATTGTGTAAGTGACGATAAGGAAACGTGTTTTCATTGCAACTATGCAAATCCTCTGGCACTCGTTACAGCAAGCGATAACTTACCATGATGACAACGTTCGCCGAGGAATACAAGGACCTAGCTATAGCGACACGCTGCCTTTGTCCACCAGATAAATTTATACCACGTTCACCGATTATTGTCATATCACCATCGGGCATCAGCTCTATATCGGGCTTCAGGGCACACGATTCTAGGACCATGTCGTACCGTTTCGGACGAAACGATTCACCAAAAAGTATATTCTCACGTATACTTGCATTGAGTAGCCATGGTACTTGGGGGACATAAGCGATCGTTGAAAACCTGTATAAAAAGTTTATGAATAGTTATGTGTAGATATGAATCAGAAGTGTTGGGTAAACAGATGAATACTTATGTAAATTTAAGGTTAGTTTCGCATTTTATTCGGTCAAGTATTGAAATTAAATAGTTTACGAATCAGTACATAGCTTTTAGATAAACTTTTTTTTAGATAGTTAGTTTGTTAGGTGTTAATAAAGGAACTCTATGTAGCAAAAAGGGTTAAATTAATTATTTGTTTGAATTTGAATGTTCTTGTGCAGAAGAAAATTGAACTAAGTGTCATTATAGCAGATAAATAGGCAGAGGCAGAAAGTTTGAATTAATAATTTGTTTTTATTTTGGGGGGAGGTGAAAAGTTGTTTGAAGATAATATGACTGCCTAAACTCGAGGTCGCGTCGGCGGCGTCGGTCGGTACGTGCTTACTAGTGCGAGAAATTTACTCATTAAAATCATGTCATATCAATGCAATTTTGTTTCATACTGCTCAATTAATATGTTTCGTCTAAAATGTTTAGTATAAGCATAGTAAATTCGAGATTTCTTTGGAGACCTTCATAATTCTTATGTTGCACGATTCATTTCTAAATCATTTTATCACTTAGTTTTAATTTAACCGACACTGTTCCAATTTTGTATACCCTATTTCATCACGTAATTTACCACTTGCTTCTGTTTGGGCGCAGTAGCGAGTGGTTAGTGTGGTGGACTACTGTGCGAGGGATCACAGGTTCGATCCCCGGAAAAACACAATTTACATCTTAAAGTTTTTTCTACTGCGCCACCTCTCGCGAACGTCTGACAAACATCCGAGAGTATGACTGTCATGAAAAAGCTTCTCAATTCAGCCGTTCGGAATCAGCATAAAATTGTAGGTCCCTTCCATTCGTCCCAAAAATAGAAACTCACACAAAACGAATGGTTGCGAGAAGCTAGGCCTTGGGTGTCACCTATTTATTTATTTTTTTTCTGTTTAATGAAGGGTCTTTAATTAAGCATTTGACAATTTCTTTTGTTAAATAAAATGCAAAATAATTGATATATCTCAAAGAAAAATTTGGCTGGCTTGAATTACTATCAAAATATTTATGAATGGAATTCGACTTCGTTCATATGCCCACCACGGGAACGTAGTATACAGCCGTCGATATGTTGAACCCAATTTTCGGTGACTCGGCCGCAAATTCCGACCGATACGGCCGCTATTTCTCGTTCAATATTGGCTCTGAGTCTGAGGTCATCTAACGCCGCCGGCTTGTTGGAATAGACCAATGATTTAATGTAGCCCCATAAAAAAAAGTGAAATCACACGATCTCGGCGGCCAATAGACGGGTCCGTTTCTCGAGATAACACGTTCACCGAACTGAGTCTTCAATAACACGATTGTTGCACCCCCTGTTGTTGTTTCCGTTACTTCTTTCATGCTTACATAAGGAATTATATATTGAGGGACAAGGTAAGAGACTGCTCTCTGAAACTTTGTCAAAATTTGAGAAATTTCTTAAAGCTAACGAAACTTTCGAAACCAATTTTTTCAGTCACTAAAATGTAAACTTTTTTTTTGTAACATTAGAATAGCCTCAGTTACGTCTCAGACTCCATCCAAACCTACAATCCAACTATTCCCCACACCCCACTTTACCTAAACAATTCTGTAACGGTTTCCCACGCCATTTTGCTTATACTGCAAAACTAGTCCTAAACGGATATGCCCCCTTTCCCCTGCGCATGTGCAAATAACTAAACAAATAAATTGCACGCGCAGCCATTTTTGCGCAATCATCATTTTTTCCCATATTCATATTTCATTGCGCAAAATGAAATATGAATATTTCAATAACAAAATTCCTTTTTCCCAATCCGATCCGAATGCCTACAGTAGAAATTAAGTTTAGTTTTAGATTGGAACTCGGGAGAACAAGTCGGTTTTGTAATAATAAATAAATATAATAATAAAGAAACAAAAAGAAAAAAAAACAATAAAGTTTTTTTTTATTAAAACCACGGCGTGTAAGACGTTAATCCTCAATCACAGTTTAAGCAAGAATTTGGAAGCGTGGGTGTTGAAAAGCTATCGGGAAGGATAAAACGTTCTTTTTTTTGTATTTTTTCTTTGTTTCAACTGTTAAAATGGGTAGAAAAAAAATCATTACCGGTATAATCCCGTTATTATATGGAAAAACTATAAGGGTCGTACTTCTTCAATTCTTTCTAATCAATACAAGCGGAAAATCATTAGATTAGCTTCCAATTCCATCCACTCTTTAAATAAAATAAGACATGAATCTGTATTAGGAGTTAGCCAAATGACCATAAGTCGGGTTCACAAAAGTGTTGAACACCTAAAGCGAATAAATCTGAAGAAAAAACCACAACTAAACAATGCGCTAAACTACAGGGGCTTACTTTTGCAAAATACCACATGGCATGGAATACTGATAACAGCAGCAATTCAAACGATTGACGAAAAGTGCTATTTTTAGATGAAAATTCAACCTAGATAATCATATCCGTCCGGTCCATCTAGGTTGAACCTTTTTTGGCTAACCTTGCTGACCTCAGTTGTGTCAATTGACTATTGATCGTGAGATACCTACCTACCTCCTGACAATATAGAATAATAAATCGAAACTAATTAAAACGTTTAAACAACCTCTCTATGTAATTCCAACGAATAGGTATGACAAAACGTACTTACATTATCTATCTTCCTACCTATCTAAATACCCCATCGAAAATATTTATTCAAATTGAATCGGTGTTTCCTACATAATGTAGCCAGGGGGGCTTGAGAGGCTGAAGTCCCCCCCCCCCCCCGAAAGTCTAAACAAAAAACAATAAAACTAAAATTTTCTAATATAAATTCAAATCTATAAAAATAAGGAGACTATCCCGGTAGGTATACAGTATTCAAACGCTATGTGTGTACACTGTGCAAGCCATTGCTTTAACCTGGCTCTGCCATGTCAAGTCCTGCAATTCGCAATTGCCTTGGTGTAGTTGGTGAAATTGCTAATTTCTTCCGCAACCATTCAAATGCATATATAACTTTCAAAAATGTCATTAAAAAAAACGTACCAGAGAGCCGAAAAACTCGACTTCTACTTCATTGAAATGACAGTATCTATTATTTCCTTTGTAGAGCTCTTCAAATGCATTGGTATAAGTCTTGAAGAAATAACGAGCAGAACGTGCGCGATTTCTTCGAAAGCATCAACACTTTTGGCAGCGGTCCAAAAAAGTGATTTCCTAGTAGGCCTTAGCCTCATTGTATGCGAAAAACTATTCAGTTTAACGCTGAACAATCTTGCAATCGACCGCACAAAAGAAGTTCTAAATTCTCTAAGAACATTAGAAAAAATGCCGCAGATTTTTTCACATAGGCTTTTCAATCCGCATCCTAATTCCTAACTTGCAGAGGAATTATTTGAAGAATTTTTTTGAAACAAACAACGCGTTTCAATCCAGAAGTTTTGAAATTGCTTGATATATGTGACTTCTTGCTTACGGTTTTAGCAACGCTTCCAGTGACCAGCGCAGCGAGCGTTGCCCAGGCACAGGGCGTAGGCCCAGGAGGGCGCAAAAATTACCAGAACAAACTTTTTGGTAATTCGCGTTGAAAGATCTTTAAACTCTGACACTCGTAAGTTTCGTAACATTACAAACCTAAATAAGATAAGTTTATTAATAAAAATATATTACCTATAAAAAGGTTGCAGGTGTCATGTATTTATGACATTTAATTTTTTTTTTTTTTTTGATTTATAGTGCAATTCATTTCGCGTCAGTCGAGAAACCGAAATTATACATCGAAAAAGGTGTTTTCCTACCTCGCATGAATCTAAGTAGGTACCTACGCACTACGCAATCACAATCACGCACACAATACCCAATGCACCAGCTTGAATTGTTCAAACTGTTCAGATCAATTAAAATTGGCGATGTAAAAGAATATTCACATAAGAATGAACGAATAATATGCGAGCATTTATATAAAAAAATTGCTCATTTTACTACCTATTGCAAGAGTACCTAGAATAAAAAACAATCCATCAAAATATGGGAAAAACAAGTTTGAAAAGAGTTTAAACAACGAAATTTCGATCTAAAAATGTTTGTCTCGGAGGAAAAGACCCTTGGTGCGAATTGTCACAAGTTTATTCAAAATTCACGACATTAAAACGCGTTCCACAAACTATCAAATAAAAAAATCGTTCGAACTTAAACTCAAATCAGAGATTGTTAAGTAGTATAAGAAGAAGTTGATGTGACATAAATGCCACAGAATTTTGGCCGAAATAGAAATTTTGAAGAATCAAATTGAAGCGACTTTAAAAAATGCGAATGTCAGGCAAAATGTTTCAGATTGCACACAAAAATTTACGTTTTTAAGAAATATTTATATATAAACTTCCTAACAACTGTGTGAAATTATAAAAAGATTAGAAAACCGATTTAATAAGTATGTATAAAAGAAAAAAATATTGTTGATTATAAATAATGCTGTGTATGTATGTATGTATGTAATAGAGACATTAGCACAGGCCTCGGCCCTCATTGAAGCTAAGCTCTGGGCCTCCGGGTATCGTAGAATAGCGCCAATGCAAATGGACAAACTAAACCCGTAAATAAGCTGATTGAATAATTACAGAGACATAAATATTCAAGGTTCTTACAACCGTATTTATCAGGAACATAGGATGTGGAGGTCCCATTTGTTGTAAATCTTGAAATTACTTCGAGTTCTACTCTTCGCGTATAGCTTCTTCATCAGCTCGTTATGACTGTAGCGACCAAATTTTTGAATGACTCCATCATTTTTGAACTTTTTGATTCTTGACGCTGAGTTTCATGTCTTTCTTTCTTGAAGATTGTTTCAACTACCGGAGCCCGGAGCGAAGTCTCGAATTGTTAATAATAACAAACCAAAAAATTCAATTTAAAAAAAAAAAGTAGAAAATTAAATTTGTATGTCTTATTTATTTGACATAAAAAACCCCATCTCCTTTTTCTTATCACAAAACTCAGTTGATTATAAATAATGCTGTGTGTCACAAAATAAATTTCGTTTCAAATAACATCGAAATTTTGTTTTTGTCTCCCATTACTACTACGAGCCTTTGCTCGGATCAGGTGGCAGATGTTTGGCACTGATGTGGTGAGTGCTGGCTGATACTTGAAGCTCCTCATCGCTGAAGTGCATTCTCGGGTTTCTCCGAAAGTCGAAGAAATTCCAGTAATATGTACCTATTGCATTTACTTCTTGGTAATACAAAGGACAAGTATAGCATGTTGCGTCGGAGTGCTCCAGTGAACTAGTTTCCTAACCCTAATTCCTGTATTTTTCAATTACAATAAAATCCTTATTTTATCCTTTTTATACCAACCACAGGGGACATAAGTCCCGAATGTTTTTTTTGGGACCTATGTCCCACTTTAGTGGACATTAAGTTATTTAGACTTTGTCATTTTCCACTGCACATCCGATTTTGCTTAAGTTATTAGTTAGAAAATACGTTGGCCATTTGAGAAGTTCAAAATGGATGCATGAAATTTGAAAAAATGTACCAAACAAAATGAAGTACGGTACCAAATAATGATATGAGAACCAACAACTGCAAAAAATTAAATAATTTTTTTTGCTGAATTGGAAATACATATTTAATTTTTGGAGCAATTTTTCTTTTTATTTCTCTAATCAATAATTTCACTCTACAGAATAAGAGAAATAAACTTGGACATGCAAATAATCCAGAGGCGTAGCAAAAATAGCAAAAAAAAAACGATTGCGAAAAGAAGAATCAATTTCAAAATCCTAAAGGCGTAGCCAAAAAGTGTAGATGTACCTACATAAATTTTGTAATAAAAGCAATAATATTATATAGTTTGAGGTGATTTTTTATTATTGGATTCAACATTTTCCTATTTTGGGGCAACTTTTCGTTTAGTTTGGGTGGATTTGCATAATGAAACTATTTTTCTTTGGCATTAGATTAAGTAAACAACAATTATATACTACTACACAATATATAAATATAAAGTGATAGCAATAATTTATTTTATTATGTCAGGACCTAACAAAACAGTTCTGAATTTATAAGACTCATAAATGCGAACTACAAGCATGCTAGATGCGTTTACGTTTCATTCGGGACTTGTGTCCCATTTTCAACAATAAAAATTCGGGACTTAAAAACTCACACAAACGAATGGTTGTGAGAAGTTAGGCCTAGGGTGCCTATAACGAGCTGTTGCGCCAACCAGCTATTATTTTTTTATTTTATATGAAAATAAACAATTCTTCTAATAAATTTGTGGAAATGACTGAGGCACACAAAATTTATTTCTTTTAATTTTATATAAGGAATTTTCTTTCTTATAACTGTACTTTTTATATAAAAAAATTTCTTTCTTATATCCGTGCCTTACTTTTTATAAGAAAACACGCTTATAAGAAGGAAATTTTCTGTCATTTTGGACTTTCTTATATTCGTCTTCGACTGTATGTAAGAACTTTGAATATTTACGTCTCTATAATTATTCAATCAGCTTATTTACGGGTTTAGTTTGTCCATTTGCATTGGCGCTTTTCTACGATACCCGGAGGCCCCGAGCTTAGCTTCAATGAGGGTCGAGGCCTGTGCTAATGTCTCTATTACATACATACATACATACATACAACTACAAACGAAAAGCTTTACACTACAAACCTTTTTGAACGAAACTACAACAAATGACACACAATCAAACTTTTTCCATACATTTTTCAAATGTAATGTAAATGTAAATTTTCAAAAAATTCACTACAAACGATTGCCCATCGAACTGTACACATCTAAACATTAAGGGTAAGGAATACAGTATGTAACTATACCAAATTGCATGTTGTAACTAACCCGTACGCTATTTGGTTGGCTTTCCTTTGGTGACGTAATTTGTTAATATTTTAATAAAGTAAAAATGCATATACATAATAGCCCCATAAAAATCACATCACTTTCTTTTGACACTTTATTTGTTAAAATTGGTTGAGCGTGAGAAATGCAAAATTATAGGTACTACTGAAATAATAGATAGGATCATTGCGGTTGCAAAAGTAGTAGGTATGCCAGTGAATAAGATGCGTGCCTATCTATATACATATTTCAATATATTAGTAATCAAGCCATCACAATTATGGCACTAACGACCTGACGTGTGAGACCTGATTTCAATCAAGAAATCCATTTAATTTGGTTACCGATTCTATTAGTTATTAACAACCACAACCGCATCAGTAGCAGTTACCGCTGTTACCACTAAATGAAAATGACTTCGAGTTTAATAACGGCGTACCATTAATAATCTGGAATACCCCCATATGAATACTATGTTTCAAATCACAACGGAATGTGGCCTTCTCTCAATCTCCTTTATATTTCACACCCTATCTGTCTCAGTAAAACGCGTCACACTCCATAGTGATTTGAAACTCGCTCTACTTAGTATGCACAAATAGGATTCACATTTGTATAAGCTGATAGTAGCACCTAGCTATATAAGCTGCCACATAATTTATTGGTATTTATTGATTGCTGCATTTCCGTTAAAGGATTATCATTATAATGAGCACGAAGACGATATTTGAGCTGTTTTCCCATGAGTTTGCTATCCAATTTTCTCCAATCCAAAGGTAGGCGAATAATAATTGGATTATTCGTTTTTGTACCGTATCGACAGCCAGACGATAGCTCATCTGTTGGACCCAAAGAGGTGGTGTGAGTTATTTTTCGTATCGAAGCAGAAAAGGCATCAATTTTTAAGCTGCCATGCCTCCTTTCATGTCTGCCTGTCTACCATTGAACTTGGGAATGATTTTTTTAGAAATCGAATAATATTGGAAATGGAAGCGCGTATATTACAGAGGAGTCATTCAGTGGTTGTAATCTAAATGGAATGTAGATATATTTGTTAAATAAGCTTGTATATAACCATAACCAAATATGTACGTATACATTGAAAAAAAAATTACATATTTAGTAGATACACCGAAAAAGTGAGGGTACGTTTTTGTCATCAACCAGTCAACAAACTAATTTGACAGGGCAGGGACGGCTTAAACATCTACAGCCTACATGTTAAAGATAAGACGATAAACACATATAGGCTTATAAGTAGGCTTGCCATACATCCCGGTTTGACCGGGACAGTCCCGCTGTCCCGGCGTGTATGGCATTTGATCCCGGTTTTAAATTTTTTTTCATCAAAATATATTTTGAAATAAAAAAAAATGCCAAACAGTCTGGAACTTGACCGTGCGCAGGGGCGTAGCGACCTGGTGTGTGGGGGGGTGCGACACGAGGGGTGCGACACCCCCCCACCGTTTTTAAGAGTCGGCAAATCAAGAAAGTAACATTTTAACTTGAGCAGCTAAAAAAAAACAATTCTAAAAATTTCAAAAAAAATTTAAAAAATTTTAAAATTTGACTCGGAACAAAATGTTAAAAAATAAGAAGTGAGTTTGGATTTTCATTAGGTATATGTTTTCAAACTCGTAAATGTATACAAGACGGCATTTTCAAATGTTACCACCTTTCGGAAATGCGAATTTATATTTTTTTGACTGTATGTACCTTTTCCGAGTTTCGATTTTAAAAATGACGGTCAGCATCGGTGAATTTGCCGACTGAACACATTAAAATTTATCGATATTCGATTCGGTTTTAAAAAAGATTGTCGGCATCGGTGAATTTGCCGACTGAAATTATTAAAATTTAGCGAGTTTCTATTCGATTTAAAAAAAGACTGTCGGCATCGCTGAATTTGCCGACTGAACACATTACAATTTAGCGAGTTTCCAAATTGGATACTTCCTTCTGCGGGTTTGTTCGTAATTGCTACGCGAAGGTTTAGGAAAAAAAAGTCGGAAAATTCTCAACAGGTGGCGCTGTAGCCCCACATTTAGATATCTCGAAGACCACCAAATCGATTGAGCTCCAATTACCAATTTACAGGTAGTATTAGGTATTGGCCCAAGAGTGTTCGTGTTAAGATTGATAAAAATTGGACAAAGGGGCGTGGCGCCTCCCATACAAAAAAAAAAAAACATTCAAAATCCTATATCTCGAAAACCACTGAACTGATTGGTCTCAAATTTTAGCAATTTTAGGTATTGGCCAGGGATTGTTCCTGTGAAAATTGGTCAAAATTGGACAAAGGGGCGTGGCACCTCCCATACAAAAAACATCTTCTGTGTGGTGAAACTCGATGACGTTATAACTCGATAACAGCTGGCCCGATACAGTCGGCAAGTTCCTGAAATAAGTCGGTATTTCAATGAAAGTCACCCCCCCACGGCTCGAACCCTCGCTACGCCCCTGACCGTGCGTCTGAATTTTTAGATTGAAGTTTGGTGAACTTCTCTTTCAACACTTTTATAAGTTTAATGTCAGAAAATTATCCAAGGATAAATTATTTAGGCCAATTGACACACGGCCTTAGTAGGTACCTATATAAGTTGTTCACACTGAACCAAATCGCGTAGGTGATATTGACGAAAATATTTTGTCAATCTTTGAAGAGTTTATTATTCGAATCGACAATTTTTCATAATCAAACTACTTTCAATCATAAATATATTTATGAATTGAATAACGTTGGAGTGTGCGATTGTGATTGATTATGATTGAAAGTAGTTTGATTAAATGGACAAGCCAAGCCCTGGGCAAAAAACAAATCCTCTCGGCGATAGTCTTTGAACCAAAGATTCATCTTGAGGTATGATTCACAGTCACTTGTTGATTGAAAAATTATATTGTCTCAGTGAAAATCGAGCAAACAGCGCGTCTAGATCAGATGTGGTGGTCTTCTATTAATGAGCCCACCCACCACATCGGGGCGAACACAAATTGTGATTTTTCATAAAACTTTTCATTTTATTGAAAATTTAATATTAATAATCATTAAATTTCTTCAACTGCTGTCCGATTTAGTATTTTATTCAAACGAATCAAATATTCAAATTTTTACTGCAGTACTAGTTCGGAAGTATCTTAATCTAGTATCTATAATCTATATGACTTATGTATTTAGCCTATTCGGAGAGAAATACAGCGCAAAAACCTAATTTTGCTGCAATCTTACAGTTTTCATGATTTTTAGGAAAAAAAATTCAAAGTAAAAAGGGAAAGTATGCTTCTCAGTAAAAGATTGAGAAAACTGCACCATATTGTCCTTTTGGGTTGGAACAAAAAGGTTTATAGGTGAGTGCATTTCAAAAAATGATATGTAGGTACTATGGTAAAAAGTGGTAGCAGGAAACAGTGTAATTTTACCTGGCGCAGATTTTTCAACAAAATGTCATAAAAACTGTAAGACTGCGACAGTCGACTCCTCCCACATAACGGACTTTGCCTACAAGCTGCCTGCGGGTCCAGGATTTTTCATATATATATTGGTGTCGTCAAAGGATTTTTTATCTGATATATATTATGATAAAAAGTGGTAGCAGTCAGTACTGATTGTGCATTGTTTTGGTTCAAACGTGTCTTATCGAGTTATCTAAATTCTGAATCTAGTTACTTACTAAGGCTTTTAATTAAGTTTTTAGTGCGCGCTTTACTCTTTTCTTAGTGATTGGATTTAATAATTATCAACATGCCTAAACGAACATGCAAATTTAGTAGTGATCTCGAAAAGGAATATTCTTTCTTAAGGAAATTTTGTTCCAGCTCTGATCAAGGTGAAAGGGTTAGATTAGATGTGGGCATTGTAGTGCCGAGTTTTCCATTGCTCATGGTGGTCGGTCGGACATTAAAGACCACCTGAAGTCGAACAGACATAAAAATAGTCTTTCAGCAGCTGTTAGGTCTTTCAAGGTTTCATCTTATTTTCAGTCTACCAATCCGAATGACATGAATTTAGCGCTTGCAGCCAAGGATGCAACTTTTGCGTATCAAACAGCAAATCATAACCTAAGTTTAAATTCAAATGCGTGTGCTTCCAAATTGATATCAAAGTTCTTCGAACCTAAATTTGGTCTTGGAAAAACTAAGAGTGAAGCCATTCTTGGTAGGATCATTGTTCCATTTGCTGAAGAAGAAGTATGGTAAGATCTTGAGAAAACAAACTTTGTGACCGTCAGCATGGATACTTCTAATAAAAAGGAAGTGAAACTAGTTCCTGTGGTAGTTCGGTATATTCAACCGGAATTCGGAGTGCAGATCAAACTCCTGGACTTTAAGTCAGTTCCTGGGGAGACAGCAGCTATCTTGACAGATCATCTCGTCATGAATTCTAAAGAAAAACAATTTAGAAAGTAAAGTTCTATCTTTTTGTGGAGATAATTGCGACACGAACTTTGGTGGCGTTCTTTTTAAAAGTGTCATATCGCCCGCCGGGCTTTATGTCACTTTTTTGTGGGCTTTATGCACTTCCTGCACTAACGCCCCAAAATGAAATAGTACCCGAAACATATGGGAGGGCATGCTGCCCCTCTGTAACCCCCTGCTTGGGTTTACTGTCAGATGAAGGTTTGGGGTGTTATTTACTTTTTTGGGGCCTTGCACCCGAGGGCGCTATCTCTATGAAACATTGAGAGTGGGCGATACGCACGGCAAAAAAACAAAAAAAAAATACTTTCGAACCGTTTAACAACATAATTGGACCTTTTTCTGCGCAAAGTGCAAGGCGTCATCATTTATGCTTTTTTCCTTAACCGACAATGGCATAAAACAATAGAAACTGTTAGGTAGTATTTCAACAAAACTACAACATTTCTTGCACCGTTTTTTTTACATCAGAAAAGTATAACCGTTACGCTGGTCTTACATACAAAGTGAAAGAAGGACTTAGGTAGCTATATTTGGCTGCAAGATTTTTGACTATCCTGTTTATATAACCTTGTAATTTGCATTGTTGCAATAACCACTGGGCAGGAAAAAATTAACAATACTTTTCAGAAGTACGCAAAATAAAACGTTTCAGTGTCTAAATTGTAACCAATGTGTGAATGCAGTCCCTCTTCTACAGAAGCCTATTTTAGAGTGCCTATATACAAAATCTTACGGACAGATTCACTGTCAACTAAGTCGGCCATCGTTTCAAGCTCTTCTCCCAGGTTTTTCTGCAGTTGAGCGAGTAAACGAAATGGAAAAGCTAACACGATACTTCGATAATGCAATTTCGTTGTCAGCTATGAAAGCTGAGTACCTACATTCTTTGGTGCGAAAAAATATCGTAAAGTGATCAGTCTATCGAAGTTTTGAAATTTCTTGACTTTAGAGCTATAAAGTTCTTGCTTACGTTTTGGTCACGCTTCCACAGCTAGTGTTGAAAGAACATTTTCAACTATGAAAAGGATTAAAACAGTATCCTGAAGCGTTATGGAGAATTAAAGATTAAGCTCACTTGCTATGATATCAAAGGGCAGGGTAGTACCCCAGCCAAGTTATCTAGTAAAGGCACTAACCTTTTTTACAGGAACAAACTCAGGCTGTCTTCGACCCCCCTCTAACTTCGGAACCAATTGAGCCAGAAACTCCAAACTTGTAACATTTACCAAGCTCATTAAAAAGGTCCACCTCGCCAAATTAAAAAAAAATAGTAGGTTTGCTGGCAAGTTTTTCGTTTATAACTTCATTATATTGTTCAATATATTAGTATTTAAAAACTTGACACCTTCTTAAGGGTGGGTCTCGCTCAGCTACGAACTCCGTGCTCAAGTAAACGTGTTTACATGTATTAGTGCACAGAATTTCAAATAGCCGAGCACACCCTCCCCTATCAAGATCACAATTGTGACTGCAGAGTGCAGACTCGCTCAGCTCAATTAATAAAAATAATACAAAATTGTCTGCACAACAAAATAAATCAAAACAACCAAAGGGAAGGGAAAGGGACAAGCTGTGCTTGCTGTTGCTGTTGCTCCTGTTGCTGCAAACGTTGTTTATCTAATACACTGAAGCCAAAAGTGTGTGTGATATAGAATTTCCTAACGCACACTTATGAATATGGCTTTCGTCATAGCGACGTACAATCGCATTCGTACGTAAGCACAAATCGAAATAGGTACATAGCAATAATATGAATATCCAAAATCCATATTATACAAATTTTCATTCCTGAATCCTGACCTTGGCTTTTATTTTTTGGTATTCTATGCTGGCTGTTTATAAAAACCTGTTAGGGCTAGTTTGTAATTATTGCTTTGTTTTGTGGGTTTGGGTTCCTTTTTAGTATACATATTATATATGTATTTATATAGGATATAAATCCTATCCAAAAATAAACGGCTGCAGCCCTGCTCGCACCATTTATGGATGTAGGTATGGATTATCTAATTTAATAAAAAGTTTGTCCTGACTGATTGGGGACGCCTAGGGCCTAGCCCAAATGGTAAGAGCCAGAAAACTTAAAGTTTCATCAAAGTTTATATAGGAAAATTCATACTTTCCATCCGATTGATGGATGGATATACATATGTATGTCCTATATGTACATATATTGTACTACTCCCAAATAGTGTTTAAAAAAATTAATATGTAATAGTTTTTGGCTTTTTGGAATTTTTTTAAATTATCCCCCTACTCCCTTTAGGAGAGAAAAATTACTTATTGTAATTATCTTCACTCTACAGAGATATGACCGAGGATATGACTATAATGAGATCAATTTTGTAGATATACGGCAGCATCATGCGGAAAAAAAAAATAACATGAACGAAGCCGGGTGTGAATGCCATGCTAGTAGGTAGATAGATATTGAGTATGTACTATCATTTTAAGTATTTTAAACACTGTGAAGTCGGTAGGCATTTAAAAGGTTGGGTAACCCCTAAAAATATTTTTTAGAGGAGCTTCAAAGCTGCACCTAATCTAGGGCCGCCTTACAAACCAACCACATGCGGCATGAAATACAAAAATAGCATCCTGTAGAACATTGTTTTTATATCGTGAATGAGTTTCCTGGACAACGTTTAAAGTGCAACAAAACATTACCCAGTTCTATATACTAATTTGCCTTCAAATTTTGTAATAACAAACAATGAGTTTGCCCACAGGAACACATTTTATTGTTGTGTCTAGAAATTTTAACCTCAACACAAATTAACAATTCTTCTGCAGATTGGTCATGCAAAACATTGACCAATCATTATGATTTATGAATAGATGACCATTTCAATATCACCAATAAAAGCGGATGTTGTGTATATCTATAAACTTAAACTACACACAATAATTTTCAAAATATTAAAACACACAACCACTAATCTATTTTGAAAAGTTCGGCCTAAAATAGGGAACATCAAAGCAACCAACCCTTTTCCTCATACAGTAGGTATTTTATTTACGATGACCCAAAATTGCATTTAGGTAGTTTGATTTGAACTCAACTCATAATAAAAAAAATCATCATTCACCTCCCATCTCCCACTCCCATACATATTCTCAAATCTTCTCAAGCCCTCAATCCATATCAATCATCATTCATCATCCCTTAAAAATATTCCGCTCTCAATATAATTTTTCATTTTGATTTGATTTCCCTATCATATTCATAATTATGTTACGTACGTGTACCGTTTTGTAGGTAACGTCTACGATGATATTTATCCAATCTGCCTCTATGCCTCACAATCACAATGCTCGATTGACTTCAAACAACAACAATAATATTATTAAGTAATTAGTATGTATCTATCAGAAAACCAAAAAAAGGATCCAAACTTGTTTTCTCCATATCCCAGTGGCAACGAATGCGGCAAAACAACAATCTGCAAATTACAGACTCTCGCGAGAGAGCAAAATTATAGAGAAAACGATTAGCGCTGTGTCGGATATTTTGTGAACTACATTGCATATGTGAGCGTGAGTTCTGAAACAAAAACGAAACTGCTGTTAAATTGTTAACTATTCAAAATGCAATTTTAACTATTTTATAAACTAAATTTTTAATTTGTATTCAATGAACGGATACATAAATGTTTGAATGTTATTCTGTTTTGAAAAGCTGACAAAAATAAGTTCTGGTTGCTCTACAAACACTGTTTCCTTTTGGTCACCTTAATTTGCAGATTATAATAGTTAAACTCAAAAAATCAAAATTCGAAGACGGTCACTAACTAATTTAACCCATTAACTATAAAATAAAATCATAAAAAAAATAAAAAAGTTCCATTTAGATATTGCCCCACCGGGGCGAAAAAAAAAACACCCAAAAAATGACGTTTTTGGGACTTTATGGTACATAAAAGTCAAAAAATAAAAATTCTAAGACGGTCACTAACAGCGTCTATTTATTTACTGTCGAAAGCCGTTTACTGCAATCAATTATCTCTTAAGCCCTGCAAGCCCCATCGGGGCGAAAAATCATATACCCTCGAACACCCAGCCTTAAACTAAGAACTTGGCGTACATTTAGAGCTCATTACTTTTCGTGGCTGACTAGTTACGCACCCTTTTGCTGTTCTATATAAGAGAATTTGGCTCTTTTTTACATTTATGTTTTTGGTGTGATCTGTTCATTCGGATATTAATGTGGATCCAGATAAGGTGATTGAACTCATGTCAAAAAAATCGAGGCGTCTGTGCTTAAAAAAAACATGTGTGTAAAAAAATAATTTAAGTATGTTTCTCATTTATAAAGGGTCCGCCATCTAACGTTTTTTTTTTTTGCAACTAGTGCTTATTTCGCGAATGGTAACACTTAGCTCATGTCTGATTTGACAGATAATTAGTTTTATCCTTCCGCTGAACGAATATGGTTGTGTATACGCTTGAACAACGTTGGGAAATATGGTGCAGGGGCATAAGGCCCGGGGACATAAAGCCCAATTTTTATTTTTGGGCCTTATATCCAACTTGAGTGGGACATAAGGCAGAAATTGAATTTGGGCCTTAAGTCCCACCCAAGTGGGACATAAGTTCCAACATTTTTTTTGTCGAAGATGGGACATAACTCCCAAATTTTCGGAAAAATACTATTTAGCAAAACATTCTGGATTTCAATTAGGCATCCAATAAACAAACTTTAAAAGTAAATAAAAGATATGTTTTTAATTATCTGCCGGCCAAATAGACATATTAATTTATTTTTATTAACGATTGCTTCTTCGTTTATCTTCGCAAAACAGCTACAACTACACATCTTGCAACGGTTGTAGGGTTGAAGTAATATGTTTCTAGGACTCTCGAAACAAATACCGCAGGTTATTGTTTCAGAAGAGAGATTTTTTAAATTTTATTTCTCAAATTTTATGAGTTCATTTTCTTTTCTAGTTTTTGAGAATTTGAGAAAAATCGCGCGATTTTTTTAGTTCTATTTTCTCAAATTCTCAAAAACTAGAATTTTATAAGTTTATTTTCTAGAAAAGGAAATATTTCTAGAAAATAAAACTAAAAAGTAGCTGCTTACATTACATGTTCCACATGGGATATATACACCACAATTAATAATTGGCTGCATTCACAGGATGGACGAACATTAAATATGATACCAAATTAAAATGTCGTTCTGATTGAGGCAATGTTTGAATTTACTCAGCGATTTTAGATGCCCGGAATTATGGTGTATCCAAATTGACTTTCTAAAATCGTGTTCTTAAGGCTGGGTGTTCGAGGGTATATGATTTTTCGCCCCGATGGGGCTTGCAGGGCTTAAGAGATAATTGATTGCAGTAAACGGCTTTCGACAGTAAATAAATAGACGCTGTTAGTGACCGTCTTAGAATTTTTATTTTTTGACTTTTATGTACCATAAAGTCCCAAAAACGTCATTTTTTGGGTGTTTTTTTTTTCGCCCCGGTGGGGCAATATCTAAATGGAACTTTTTTATTTTTTTTATGATTTTATTTTATAGTTAATGGGTTAAATTAGTTAGTGACCGTCTTCGAATTTTGATTTTTTGAGTTTAACTATTATAATCTGCAAATTAAGGTGACCAAAAGGAAACAGTGTTTGTAGAGCAACCAGAACTTATTTTTGTCAGCTTTTCAAAACAGAATAACATTCAAACATTTATGTATCCGTTCATTGAATACAAATTAAAGATTTGGTTCATAAAATAGTTAAAATTGCATTTTGAAAAGTTAACAATTTAACAGCAGTTTCATTTTTGTTTCAGAACTCACGCTCACATATGCAATGTAGTTCACAAAATATCCGACACAGCGCTAATCGTTTTCTCTATAATTTTGCTCTCTCGCGAGAGTCTGTAATTTGCAGATTGTTGTTTTGCCGCATTCGTTGCCACTGGGATATGGAGAAAACAAGTTTGGATCCTTTTTTTGGTTTTCTGATAGATACATACTAATTACTTAATAATATTATTGTTGTTGTTTTAAGTCAATCGAGCATTGTGATGTGAGGCATAGAGGCAGATTGGATAAATATCATCGTAGACGTTATACCTACAAAACGGTACACGTACGTAACATAATTAAATTATGAATATGATAGGGAAATCAAATCGAAATGAAAAATTATATTGAGCGGAATATTTTTAAGGGATGATGAATGATGATTGATATGGATTGAGGGCTTGAGAAGATTTGAGAATATGTATGGGAGTGGGAGATGGGAGGTGAATGATGATTTTTTTTATTATGAGTTGAGTTCAAATCAAACTACCTAAATGCAATTTTGGGTCATCGTAAATAAAATACCTACTGTATGAGGAAAAGGGTTGGTTGCTTTGCTGTTCCCTATTTTAGGCCGAACTTTTCAAAATAGATTAGTGGTTGTGTGTTTTAATATTTTGAAAATTATTGTGTGTAGTATAAGTATATACATATACACAACATCCGCTTTTATTGGTGATATCGAAATGGTCATCTATTCATAAATCATAATGATTGGTCAATGTTTTGCATGACCAGTCTGGAGAAGAATTGTTAATTTGTGTTGAGGTTACAAATTCTAGAGACAACAATAATATGTGTTCCTGTGGGCAAACTCATTGTTTGTTATTACAAAATTTGAAGGCAAACTAATATATAGAACTGGGTAATGTTTTGTTGTACTTTAAACGTTGTGCAGGTAACTCATTCACGATATAAAAACAGTGTTCTACAGGATGCTATTTTTGTATTTCATGCCGCATGTGGTTGGTTTGTAAGGCGGCCCTAGATTAGGTGCAGCTTTGAAGCTCCTCTAAAAAATATTTTTAGGGGTTACCCAACTTTTTCAATGCCTACCGACTTCACAGTGTTTAAAATACTTAAAATGATAGTACATACTCAATATCTATCTACTTACTAGCATGGCATTTCTCACCCGGCTTCGTTCATGTTATTTTTTTTCCGCATGATGCTGCTGTATTATATCTACAAAATTGATCTCATTATAGTCATATCTCTGTAGAGTGAAGATAATTACAATAAGTAATTTTTCTCTCCTAAAGGGAGTAGGGGGATAATTTAAAAAAAATGCCAAAAAAGCCAAAAACTATTATTAATTTTTTTAAACACTATTTGGGAGTAGTACAATATATGTACATATAGGACATACATGTACATATATCCATCCATCAATCGGATGGAAAATATTAATTTTCCCATATAAACTATAATGAAACTTTGAGTTTTCTGGCTCTTACCATTTGGGCTAGGCCCTAGACGTCCCCAATCAGTCAGGACAAACTTTTTATTATATTAGATAGATAATCCATACCTACATCCATAAATGGTGCGAGCAGGGCTGCAGCCGTTTGTTTTTGGATAGAATTTATACTCTATATAAATATATAATATGTAGATATGTATATCTACTGAAAAGGAACCCAAACCCACAAAACAAAGCAATAATAACAAACTAGCCCTAACAGGTTTTTATAAACAGCCAGCATAAAATGCCAAAAAATAAAAGCTAAGGTCAGGAATGAAAATTTGTATACATTATTATGGATTTTGGATATTTTTATTAAAATATTTCGATTTGTGCTTACGATTGCGATTGTGCGTCGCTATGACGAAGGCGATATTCATAAGTGTGTGTTAGGAAATTCTATATCACACAAACTTTTGGTTTCAGTGTATTAGATAAACAACGTTTGCAGCAACAGGAGCAATAGCAACAGCAAGCACAGCTTGTCCCTTTCCCTTCCCTTTGGTTGTTTTGATTTATTTTGTTGTGCAGACAATTTTGTATTATTTTTATTAATTGAGCTGAGCGAGTCTGCACTCTGCAGTCACAAATGTGATCTTGGTAAGGGAGGGTGTGCTCGGCTATTTTAAATTCTGTGCACTAATACATGTAAACACGTTTACTTGAGCACAGAGTTCGTAGCTGAGGGAGACCCACCCTTAAGTAAAACTATTTTTTTTTATTATACCTCGACGTACCGTAGTTTAAAAAAAGAGTTTTCGTTTACAAATGATTCCTTTATTTCCAAAAGACTTCGTGGCGGTTTTCGTTTGCATTACTTTTCGCAAACTGCTATCAACTGTATTTTAGTTGTAAAAATAAGTCATTTTTAAAACTTTACCAAGATAACAAAGCCAAAAATCTGTTGTACTCGTTATACTTATTAAGTACGTGCTCTTCTATGTATGTGAATTATCTAAGCTTATCTAAAGAAATAGGTTGAGTGGAACATAAATCCCAAAAGAAATGTATGGGGCATAAGTCCCATTTGGGTGGGACTTAAGGCCCAAATTGAATTTCGGCGTTATGTTCCACCCAAGTGGGACATAAGCCCCAAAAATAAAAGTTGGGCTTTATGTCCCTGGGCCTTATGTCCCTGCGCCGGGAAATATTGCGACATTACTTTGAAAATCATGGTAATGTTGCAGAATGTGTGCGAAAATTGCGTACGGATTTTGGAAGAAGAGAAAAAGAAGAGATGAAGCTCATTTTGATCTTGGCGGGTATGTAAACTAGCAAAATTGTCGCATTTGGGGCACAGAAAACACGCACGCATACATTGAAAAGCCGATATACCCAAAACGAGTCACTATTTGGTGCGGATTTTGGTCCAGAGGCATAATTGGGCCATTTATCTTCGAAAATGAGCAAGGAGTGGCCGTTACGCCGACATGCCAGAGACAATTGACGCTTTAAAGGACAATATTCGTGAAGCCATTGGTGAAATACAGCTGCACACAATCGATAATGTGCTTAAAAATTGGACCGATCGTGTAGGCTACTGCATGGCCAGCCGAGGCAGCCATTTGAATGAAATTATTTTCCATTATTAACCGGAAGGATTGTACTTTCAAATAAAAAAAGAAATTTGAGAAAATATTCAGTAGTTTTTTTTTATAGCATTTTCAAAAAAAAAAGTTATTTGGCGGACCCTTTATAAAACAGCTTGTCCTGACTAGGCTGACCAGACGTACTCTTTTATGTAAAAAAAATGTCCGTTATCTTTTTAAAAAAATTTGCAATTTGTCCTCTTTTTGGGATTTCCCAGTTTACGGAATTTTTCGGCACCACAAAACTATAACAAATTTTTTTTCAGCACTAATTTTTTGCATTTTTCTGGTATGAACAGGACCTAAAAATAGTTGTTAAAGGTGGAGAAAATGTATTAGATGTTTAATGGAGGTGTTTAAAATATCTTCAGAGATGGAGCGAATCTCTGGATGAGTTTGATTGTTTTACATCGATAGATTTAAGCAAAATTCCCAACAAATTAAAAGAAAATAAATATTGTTTGACCAATTTTGGATAGATTTAAATAAAATTCCCGACAAATTATGTAAAAGAAAAAAATGTTTGGTCCAATTTTGTAACCTAAAAATAATAACAATAATAACTGTTTAAATGCACCTATGCACGAAAAATGGGTAGAATACTTAAAAAAAAATACAATATTGAATATGGTACACTTTGAACTTTTCATACCTATATAAGCCAATCGAAATTGTAAAAGCAATTATTTTGTAAATATAATTTTAGAAATATGTCCTGCTCAGAATTTTACAACTATATTTAAAAAAAAAAAACGATATTTGAGATTTTTGAAGGTATCCTCTTTTTGGTAGGCATGTATATGTTCACCCTAGTCCTGTCCTGACTGATTGGCGATTGGTGATCAACGCCCAGCCGAAACGATTTTTTTTCATCCTATTCCTATCGACCTCGTAGCAAAGCACACTAGGACTAGATATAATATGCTTCTGTAATGGCAGCGAAGCCGCGGATAAATATTTTTGAAAGCAAGGGTGTGTTTTTTCTTTGAAGTGCACACAGTTTTCTTTTCTCTAACTAGTTGTTGTTGGTGACGATCCTATCTAATATATACATATCTAAATAGAAGTCATAATTATGTACAGGTTCTTAAATACTATGATTCATTGTATGATGGAAAGTACTCAGTCCTCACTGGGACCATCCTCTCACCGATATGGCACTGGGCCAAATGGCCAACTGCTCACTGACTTACTTGACTTATATTTAGTAAGGTAGACTGCTCACTGACTTACTTGACTTATATTTAGTAAGGTAGACTTGGGCTTCTACATAATACCCGGCACCTAAGGCGTAATATTCCTCTACTGCCCTTGCCTTACCGATGTGGCTTGGATTCGAAGACTTTTCGAACTCTATTGTCATGTTCGCAACGTGAAAATTTAATACAAAACGCCAGTTCTCTTGCATTCTGGATGCCACGTTTGCAGTATACAATCGACTCTCATTTATTCCTTCCTTGATGATGAGCTGGAGCAATCATGAACAGATATATGAACGAATAAGACGAAAAGATACAAATTGAATTCCATCCCTGGCTAGTCGAAAACAACTGATTATTGTCGATGACCAAAATAGAAAGAGAGATACATTTTAACTTGTCCTATACCAGGTACCTATACTGTCGCTATACTCCGCTTATTCCTTCGGTGGTATTAGATTGTAATTTATTCGTTCTTTATGATAATTTTATTACCCAAGGGCTTTGAGACAGCGCTTGGGGCTATTTGCAAAATTTATTGTGAGAATACCCACGTTGTCGAATCGACATCGGCATTTATCCCCGACAATCGGAATGCTAAAAATTATTCCTGTTTCTGATACCAGTAGTCATACATTAGGAAAACATTTGTGGGGCTTGGTTCTTGTTCTGGGGTGGCAGATGTAATTTGGAAATGTGTACTCATAGACTAGGCATAACCTGGGTGTTAACCAACATTAATACATACGTTAGACGACGAGTTAGTGCGTAAAATTACATTTAAATTACCCTCGTTCATCTTTTCATTATTCCTTGCATTGCAAATGCTAACTTTGATGTATATGGTACAGTCATAAATGCAATGTTGTTGAAATTTAACTTCTGAAGACTATCTGAAACATCTCTACCAAAATGTATTTAAGAAGCCTCTCAGAGTATCTAGCTATGAAGGGAATATAAGCAGAACCGAAACGATTGGTACCATACCATCCTTTCAGTGAAACTATAAACCAGCAATATTATTATGTTTACCGATCACAACTGTACTAACCAACCAAAATTTACGAAACCGATATGTATATATTGTTGAATTCGGGTGGGATTCGAAAAGATAAAACACTTATGTGTTTACTTAACTTTAATAAATCACTTTTATTACAAGACCAATCACTTAAAATCCCCGAACTTTACTTCACACATTTTAAAAATTAACTGCACTCTCGTCCGATTTCGCAACCCTTTTTATACTCCAGCTAAAGCTTCTCGAATATTCCAACTGAATATTTTAGTACTCCAACCGGAACAATCGAGAATGTTCTGCTTTGTTCTATTCACTATTCGATGAGTTTCGAAGTTTTCGAAGTTCCGTTGAATAAGTTCATCCACTCTCCATTAGATGGCGCTGCTATCAATAAGTAGTACTTTTCAATCCACACTACAATATCGCCCTCTTAAACTTGTTCGTCCCGAACAAATGCGACAATATTTTCCCCAATGTAACGATGAAGACGCTGCACATGGACAACTTTGAGTTTGCCTCTTCCTCGTTGGATTCGATGGACCACGTCGTTGATGCACTTTACTGCTCTAGATGGCCCCTCCCAATATTGTTGCAACTTAGGTGACATGCCTATTTTTCTATCTATACCAGATTTTCTTCCTCGAATTCTGTCGTTGTTGCTTTGGCATCGTACCTCGACTTCATGCGGTCGCTAGCTATCTTGATCTTAGTTCTTATGCACGACCCTGATAATTTCTCTGAGGTCGGTAACATAATCGTCCCAATTCTTAGGTTCCTCAGTTGGAGATCCAAACATCAACTCACTAGGCAGCCGGACTGTTCAACCAAACAGGATTTCAGATGGTGTATGCCCCGTAGTGCTATGCACAGCATTGCTATAGGCTAGTAGAAACATTGGAATCTGTTTATTCCAATCCCTCTGGTCGTCGCCTACAACCTTAGATAGGTGTTCATTTAAGGTTCTCTTCCCATCTGATTGCGGATGGAGCGGCGTTGTTCTCGTCTTTTTAATCCCAAGTAACTGGCATATTCCTTGAAAAATCCTGGACTAAGTTTCGGCCTTGGTCCGAGTGCAATTCCAACAGTACACCGAATCTACTCACACAGTTGAAAACAATCTGCTCTATCACGGTTTTGGCTTCTTGAATAGGGATAGGAAATGCTTCTGCCACTTACTAAAGTAATTCATAACCACGAGGATATAACGATGTCCATTAATCGTTTTAGGAAACGGTCCGGCAATATGAACTGCAATTCTTTCGAAAGGGGCTCCAGCATTGTATTGGTGCATTTTGCCTTGAGTTTTCACTCTCGGGCCTTTGCTGGCCGCACACGTTACGCACTTTTTGCACCAGTTTTCTACGTCATCCCTTGAGTGGACCCAGTAAAAGCGCTCTCGCACCTTTCGAGGGTCTTCTTTATTCCCAAGTGGCCACCAGATACTCCATCATGCAGTTCCTTTAGTATTTCACTTACTTTCGACCTGGGAACAATAATCGAACGAACGACTTTCCGTCCGAGCTTTCCCATCTTCTCCTCAAAATACCGTCCTCCACATGAAGAGAGTCCCATTGCACCCACTAAGCCTTCAGCTCGGGGATATCTCCCGCCAGTCTGGTTTTCCCTCATGCTCCTTCCAGGTTTGCAATCGGCTTTGCAAGGCCGGCGGGAGAGAGCATCTGCATTAGAGTGAAGACTTCCCTTTCGGTGCTGTATTTCGTAGTCAGTACTTTTCCCTACACCTTTGCTGTTGCTTCAGTTGCTGTTTTCAGACAGTAGCTGCTGGTGTTGTGCAGCCATGATTGGCGATTTACGATGTCCCTCCTTATGATGGAAGCGGTGGCACCGGTGTCGATTGTGGCCACATACTTTTTCTGGTCGATATGGGCTTCCACTTTCAGACTCTTGTTACCTTGCTTGGTCTGGGAAATTTGAATTGTGGTCCTCGGGGCGTCGATTCCAGTAACCAGCTTCTGCCCCGCGAATGTGGTTCCTACGCGTTTTCCAACTGATAATTTTGAGAAGTTTCATCGGATGTACACTCAGGTACCCCTTCAATACTCCTAGTAATGCAATGCGGGCAAATAGGCTGTCCGGGTGGAGCTCTGCACTGTCCGATGCACTGTAGGTGGCATTAGGCTACGAAAATGCGCCAGCCGTTCGATATCCGCTTGCAACTGCTGGATTCTACTGCGCAGTTGTACCCTGTATACTTGTTGCATATGGTCATCACATCACCAAAGCGCTTTTCGATAGCCGATGCATCTTAGTTGCGTTGCTTTTCGCCGGAAATAGTTAGAAGCAACTCTGCAGCTGTGCCTCGTAGTGCTAGCGTTAGTGCGATAGACTTTTTCTCGTCATCCCAGCTGTTGGTCATTGCAGCTGCTTCGAACTGCCGCTTATAAATTGGCCATGATGTTTGACCATCGAAAACAGGCGATTGCATCTCCTTCCTTCATCGGAAATCAGCAAATTGTGTCTCATGCTGGTTTAATTTGTTATCAATCTTCCACAGCATCTTTTTGTGAAGCGACAATGGAATTCATTCTGTGAAATGTCTGTTCTGCGAACTTAGATTCAATAGAATTCTTCTGTTCTGTGGAAAGATTGTAAGTATCGTTTTGTAAATACATAAGTGTTAAAGTTAAGTAAACAGAATAGTGATTTATCTTTTCGAATCCCAGCCGAATGCAACAATATTATACATTAAGAGGAAGCTCTTCAGCAGACAACAATGTAACACAGTGACATCAATCTAGCAAAATAAAGAAGAAGCTTATTAGGCGATTAAGACTGAAAGCCCTCCGGTCCGCTTTACATACTGCAGCGTTATGCTGTATTTTAGACTCTTACAGCGGTATTAATAAAAAAGCCCTATTCGCTCTTTAATCCATCTGATAGCTAGCAGACGAATAGTGGACTTGTTCGTTTGATAACTTTTATTATTTATAAATACATCTTATATCCATATTAGCTATCCACTCTTTATCATTAAACGCACGACAGCACTGCGTCCAAACTGTACTAAACATGGTTGTAAATCTGTCATATTCCATCAGCTGACACTATCATGCTCAGAGCATGTTATGTGCTTCCGCTTGCGATTTTTAGATTCTCTCTGTAATTCTCTTTCAGCTTTTAAATTTCTCGCGTCCAATCGAACTTTTTGTTGGTATACGTATATTTGAAATTATGTGGATATGATAGCTCTGTGTGTGAGTAAGTTAACCACTCTCTATACGCCGAATTTGGTGAATTAAGTTATCCGCTCTTTAAACATGTCAGTGAAAGCTAATATATGTTTATTAATAATAATTACGAGTTATCAGATGTAATAAGGCTAATTCAGCGCTATTCGGTATTTATTAATACGGGGGTTAATATCCAAAACCTATTCAGCAATTTATCTGACACTTAATCATTCAAAATCCGAAATCTAGCAACCAAAATATTAAAATTAAACTATCAATTTAAATAGACTTACTTGTTCCAGACAATTTCTCCGGATATTTGTTGCATCTCCATTAGTATTGCCCCCACTAGCGAGGACTTTCCACTGCCATTCTTTCCCACCACCACAGTCAGGCGACCTATAGGAAGGCAAAAGTTTTCACGATAAACTTTAAAACAACTCGGATAAAGTAGCATCTTACCTTTGGGTATTTCCAAACCATCGATCCGCAACGTATTGCAGTTATCCCACGAGAACACAGCCCCCTTTATGAACAGAGCTAAATTATCTGCTGCTTGGAATTGCAATGAAGTGGTCGACATCTTCAGGTGCTTTGATTTGGCCCGTTCGATTCGTGAATTTCGAACCAAATCCTTACGTTTTTTTGGAAACGTATGACAATCGTTTGTTTCTCCAAGTTTATCGTGAGAAGCTCTCCTCACGCCCTGTAAATCCCCACGAACAGTTACATAGTCCATATCAAGTAGTTTCACGTCAGATGCAGCGTTCCTGTTATTGTTGTGCTTAATCAAGTTCTCAGTTGACATCGTTGGTGATGGAGTGGGTTGGGGTGATGGGAGCGGTGACGGCTGTGGGCTAGAGTTTGGCGACGTCAACAAGGGTTCGTTGTATGAAAGTTGAAGTTTAACATCAGGAATTTTAAGCGGTGGCAGCGGTGGTGATGTCAATGGCGACAGCGGTTGAGCTGCTGCTACCATTGTTTCATTCCCTTCATACATGTCTAAGGATGCGTCACTCTTGCTAAGTATACGTGCCATATGGCGAATGCCTTCGAATTCCTTTTGTACCTCGCGTTCGCGTAGGAATCTTTCAAGTCGTCGTGTACTGACAATCGCTGAAATTATTATTGGCACTGTTATGGGAAAAATTAGCAAAGGAACGGTGAGTTGGTTGAATAGAGCAAGAGCGGAGAATAAACGACTTGCGGTGAACTCAATGGGAAATACTTTTCCTCCATCCACGGTATGGTTTTGACTTTCGCTCGCTGATGACACTTTGCTGCCAATTGAAGAAGAGACGTTGCCAGTTGTTGGTAGGATGGTACTAGTTATGCTCGAAATGTCACCACCTTCTATGTTTACGTACACAGCAAGAGTAACGAATGTTATAAGCACCGAAGATACATGGGTGAGAAATGCTAAACGAAATTGAAAGGAGCTAAATTAATCAATTGTTATTAAATAATATATAGATTAGACAGGGTGCATATTTCAACATTTCAAGAATCGGCAAGTCAACGAGCAATTTTTAAAAATTAGGTCGGCACAAAATGTCAAAAAATAGGAAGTGAATTTGGATTTTCATTAAAAATAGGTTTTTAAACTTGTAAATAGATACAAGTCGTAATTTTTAAAGGTTTCACCTTTCGAAAATGACGATTTTCATAATTATTTGATTAAAACAAAACAAAAGAGAATAAATAACTAACTCGGTAAATTTTAAGAAGTTCAGTCGGGAAACGAGAAGTAACGATTCTCGCTAGTTAGGTTTGACCCTGATAATTTCTGTTGGAAAATGTTGTCGAAAATGCGCAGAAAACTAAGAGAATAGCAATAAACAAAAAAAGCATCTTGCAGCAACAACAACGCACTAAGGTTGGCCTTCTCCTTCGTTCTAATTACCAGTTGGCAGACTTATGGTAGTCACTTGGTCAATTGACAAATCGAAATGCAAGGCAAAATGCACCATTTCAGCTTCGATAAGCTTCAATAGAGGATTGTTTTTAGTTTCCAAAATAATGCTATAAAACTTCGGTAAAGGCGAATACTTATCTAAAGTATTTTAGCTATAAAGCCTCTGAAAAGATTTTTATTAGGACGCTAAAAGCTCAATAATCGAAGCATTATAGAAACTACGAATTTGTAAAAAGAAATGCTTCATTTTCATTCATTTTATTTGGTGTATGTATGTACAAATTAGTATTATCTTTTTATTTTCATTTATTTGGTAGGTACATAATTATGGAATTATATTCTCTCTGATTGGAATTATTTTAGGCCTGGAATTTTATTCTCCCTCCCCTCATATCTATATATATAGAAGAAAGTGTCCGAAGCCATGTAATCCCATAACTCGATATTGGCCGAACCGATTTTGATGATTTATACTTTGTTGGAAATGTATTTTCTCAGTACGGGTTTAAAAAAACAGAAAAATTGGACAAAGGGGCGTGGCACCTCCCATACAAAAAAAAAATCTTATATCTCGAAAACCATAATCGATTGAGTTCAAATTTACATACGATCATAGGTATCGGCCCAGGAGTATTCCTGTGAAGATTGGTCAAAATTGGACAAAGGGGCGTGGCACCTCCCATACAAAAAAAGATCTTCTATGGGGTGAAAATCGATGACGTTGTAACTCGATAACCGCTGGGCGATTCTCATGATTCTTTTTTTGTTTTGTTCGTATTGCTGTATTTCAGGTTTAAGCAGAAATAAAATTCCAGAAAATCGATTTATTCTCATTTTTCGCATTTTACGATAAAACATTATTATCTAAGACCTAAGCAATACAACTTATGTGCACGGGCAAAGCCGGGCGGGTACAGCTACTCTCTTCTATATATAAAGGGTCCGCCATCTAACGTTTTTTTTTACCTAGTGCTTATTTCGCGAATGGTAACACTTAGCTCATGTCTGATTTGACAGATAATTAGTTTTATCCTTCCTCTGAACGATATCTTGTGAAAAAAGTGAAAGAAACTGCCATTCTCATCGATAAACCAAAGCGTGAAAAGCCAAAAACAGTGCGTACACCCGAGAAAATTGCTGCTGTGGCAGCGCTACGTGCCACACAGCCGAAGCTACACTCGATGTTCTGCGCCCTGTTTTTGAAGATCGCATTATCAGCCGCAGAGCTGATGTCGTTTGGCCACCGCGGAGCTGCGATTTGACACCGTTGGACTATTATTTGTGGGGTGCCGTAAAAGATAAGTGTTACGCCGACATGCCAGAGACAATTGACGCTTTAAAGGACAATATTCGTGAAGCCTTTGGTGAAATACAGCTGCACACAATCGATAATGTGCTTAAAAATTGGACCGATCGTGTAGGCTACTGCCGAGGCAGCCATTTGAATGAAATTATTTTCCATTATTAACTGGAAGGATTGTACTTTCAAATAAAAAAAGAAATTTGAGAAAATATTCAGTAGTTTTTTTATAGCCTTTTCAAAAAAAAATAGTTATTTGGCAGACCCTTTACATAAAACAAAGTAGAAAAAACTGTTTCCCTCTGTCGCCCGTAATTTTCAACCGATTTTGTTGATATTTTTTTAAAATGTCGGTAATTACGGTAATTGCGTGAAAGGCTAAACAAATTCAAAAACGGACAAAAAAAAAACATTCAAAGTCGTATATCTCGAAAACCACAGAATCGATTGAGCTCAAACTTACAGATAATCTTAGGTATTGGCTGTGGAGTGCTCCTGTGAAGATTGGTCAAAATTGGACAAAAGGGCGTGGCACCTCCCATACAAAAAAAACACTCAAAATTGTATATTTCGAAATCCACCGAATCGATGGAGATCAAACTCACAGACAGTTTTAGGTATTGGCCGCAGACAGAGTGCTTCTGTGAAGATTTGTCAAAGTTGGATAAAGGGGCGTGGCACCTCCAATACATAAAAATTAAAACATTGTCGCCCGAAAATAAATAAAATAAAAAACAAGTAAAAGTGTTATCATCGGCCTGGCCGATGCTTTGATACCCTCCACTGAATAAAAGTCCTGCAAAATGTTTGCCACGCGAGTTAGTATGTGTCTAACATTAGTTTTGTATGGGAGGTAGCAGAACTACTTTACCGACATAGACAATTTTCAATACCAACCTGACGACGGTTAAAAAAAGTCCTTTCATAAAATTTCATTCACCTAAGTCGATTCGTTTGGACGCTAAGGTGTTTTCAACAGACAGAGAGATACATGAGTCGAATATTGGCTTTGTATGGGAGGTAGCAGAACTACTTGACCGACATGGATCATTTTTAATACCAACCGGACAACCGTAAAAATAAGACCTGTCACTCAATTTCAGTCGCCTAGGTCGATTCGTTTGGACGCTATCGTGGTTTCAACAGGCGGAGAGACACATGGGTCTACTAATGGTTTTGTATGGGAGGTACCAGAACTACTTGACCGACATAGCCCATTTTCAATACCAACCTGACGACGGTAAAAAGAAGTCCTCTCACCAAATTTCAATCGCCCAGGTCAATTCGTTTGGACGCTATCGTGCTTTCAACAGACAGACAGACAGACAGACGGACAGACAGACAGACAGACAGACAGACAGACAGACAGACAGACAGACAGACAGACAGACAGACAGACAGACAGACAGACAGACAGACGGACATGGCTAAATCGATTCAGAATGTGATCCTGATTCAGAATATATATACTTTATAGGGTCTCCGGTGAATCCTTCTTGGCGTTACAAACGTAATGGCAAAGTGAATATACCTTCCTGTGGAGGGTATAATTAAAAAAGCAACAAAATGCCTATCGAAGCTGGCGGGGGTTCAGCTAGTTTTATCTATAAAGCTTCGCTGGTAAAATAATGCAAGCCACAACAAGTCTTTCAATTAATGACTCTTGGAAGTTTTAAACAAGTTTACTTATAGTGAGAAGAAATAATGTTTTCCTCTTCTTTCGATAACTAAACCTAACGAAGCTATAAATTTAATTGCTCTTTAAAGCTTCATCTTATTTTTCTAAAAAGCCTTAATGGAGTTGTAATATAAGTCACGACTTCGGTAAAGAGTTTGCTTCTGCTAGAAGCTTTACATAGGCCACATAGAAGGAATGAGCCAATAGTGCCTAGAGAAGATACCAAACACTGTATTAAAGAATGGTATATACAACTTTTATATGCTAGTAAAATCCGATCATGACGACAGCAACAAATGAAGGCCAGCCCTGTATCCTTTGAATAGGTAGGTATAGCCCGTCCCAAAGCAAAAGAAAGATCCCAACATGCGCAGTAGCGCTTTATTTAAGGGAAATTGTTCCTCTTAAGGTATTTTTGATCGCATGAAATGGTTAATGCTTTTCTCTACTTTATCAGAAAGTATAGCGAAAATTCCATTTCAACCCTTTTTAATAGTGGGTTTTACGCTGTTATAAAAATACTCAAAACTCTGGCTTTCATTACTGGACACATACTTGAGAAGTGCAACACCCAACAAATTTTCCTCTTCTTTAAAAAATAAATAAATAAATAGGTGGCGCAACAGGCGGGTGACACCCAAGGCCTGCTTCTCGCAACCATTCGTTTTGTGTGAGTTTCTATTTTTGGGACGAATGGAAGGGACCTACAATTTTATGCCTAGTCCGAACGGCTGAATTGAGAAGCTTTTTCATGACAGTCATACTCTCGAATGTTTGTCAGACTCAGACGTTCGCGAGAGGTGGCGGAGTAGAAAAAATCCCTTTTCTTTGGGGTGGATAAATGTGTATTTTTTGCATACGCCAACGACACGGTGCTGTGTGAACAATCGTCATGCTCATGCCTCGACCGTTGATCGAGAGAGATGTCTTCGCAAGCAGGGGTATGTTCGTTGTTTGAAATGCGCTTACGCTAAAGTGAATAGATATTAAAAACTAATTTTAAGTAACATGATTTAAAAAAACCTAGTGAGCAAATGAGTAGCTAGTAGCTACATAATTTTTTATCAAATTCTGCTTAATGAAATTAAACTTTCAAAATAGCATCATAGCAGTATAGATTGAACTAATTACAGTTAACGGTAAATAATCATATGTACGTACTTACTCATCAGAGTCCAATAAAATGAATCCTTCTTCAAAAATTTCAACTCCATATTCCGTGCGGAGCGTATCTTTTCGGCGAACACTTGCTCCCATGCATTCAACTTGATCAGTTTAATGCCCCAGAATACGTCATGAGTCCTCTTCAATCGTTCGTCAGCACATTTCTGCAAGGAATTTCATATGCATATTACATTTTTATTTATATTTATATATATGGTTGGAGTTATCTCCAAAAACCACATATGTCTTCAATTTCTTATCGATAGCGGTAACATTGCATCTTGGTAGAACCGGATTAACTTAATACTCACATGGTAAAACAAAGAAAACAACTTACCGCAACAATTTCGGAATTATTCGACATTGCTTTTCCAATTAGAAACTGGAGGGGTGTCATTGTCAGGATACACACGAACGAGCCAATAATGGCACATATGCCCAATCGCAAATAGAGAAGATACATCACCACGCCAATCTATAAAATATGCACAAGACGAATAATAAGATAGAAACAAAAATGTGTAATGTGTGTATTATATGCAAATGCTGTTAGCCTCACTCTAATATGCTTTGGTAAATTACTTCAAGGGTCGTGCAAAGCATTCGAATGGTCGTTGACGAGGTATGTCTGGGACATTCCAATGGATATCCTGATTAATTGCATGTTTTCTTTTCAGAGTTAATGTTCACCATTAAGTGAGAAGAAATAATGTTTGCCTATTCTTTTGGCGAACGAGTGAATGGCAAATATTCAAAGACAGCGCGAAAAAGGGAAAACTTCCGTTAATGTATACGTAATGCAGTACTTTTAGACCGTATCTCCTGATTGGGTTTGGTAATTCGCAATAGCACATATTAGCAAACCTATACGTTGTCGGAATATTTATTCCCAGTTAAATGGGAGCAGTCAATGGATGGGGGAACATGTTGAAATTCGCGCAGCTGCTAATCTGACATTCTGACATTGCAGATAACATTAGTCTGTTTTGGTTTGGCCCAAGGCTCTCTAACAGATTGGTATTTAATTAAGTATAATTTTGCTTAGGCGGGCGTCGCGTCCTCTAGGCTCTATGTAGGTTTAGAACGAAATTTTTAGTTCAAGTTTTATTTACAGAAAAACTGGGAGTAGATACCTGGAAAAATTACGTGATTTTCAGTCGGCCGATGTAATCTATACATAAAGGATTTAGATTAGGTGCCGCTCTTCGCAAAATTGAATATAATATTGATTCTGAACATACCCTGTTTAGATCCAATGGTATCAACTTAAATTTCTCTGGCAAAGCAAAATATTTGGGCCTTATTCTGGATAGGAATCTTAGTTAAAAACTTAACACCCAAGAAAGAGTCAAAAAGGCTACAGTAGCACTCTTCTTTTGGTGATAAATGGGGTGTACAACCTCGAATAACCCACTGGCTCTATATCTCAGTTATAAGACCTATACTGGGATAATTGACAGGTGGACAGCCTTGGATAAAGCCATAAACCGCGACTATCTGAGCAAGGTTCAACGCGCAGCCTGCATGTGTATAGATAAGCAGTGCACTACGCACAACTCCCTCTGCGGCACTAGACATATTGTTTCATCTATTACCCTTGATATATTTAGTCAGCAAATGGCAGCGAGTGCGACGAAAGACTTTGGCCACGCATCTATTCTGAAAAACTCCGAGATCTCAACCGAAAACACTCACTACACATCTTATCTCTAAATTTTGACAATTACTCGTCACTATCCCCTCCAGAGCAATCTGGGGTGAGGATACTTTCCCATAAGGCGAATCATTTCACTTCTACACTAAGGGCTCAAAAACCAAAGACGGAGTTGGTGGGGGTATTTTCTCCGAAAGTCTTAATCTTAAGCTCTCCTTCCGTCTACCAGATTACTGTAGCGTATTCCAGGCGGAAATAATTGGGATTAAAAGATCTTATCTTGGCTCAAGAAAAACGTCATATCCGCCAAAGATATCTGCATATTTTCGGACAACCAAGCAGCCATCAAATCCTTGGATTCGATCTCTATAACTTCTCTAGTAGCCCTCGACTGCCGATCGTCTCTTACGGAGATGGCCGAACAGTTCAACATTAACATAATACATATATGGGTGCCGGTGCATAGATACATTTTTGGACAGGGATTTTGTTGGCGTAAAGAAAAATACCACCATTTTGAACAAAATTATAGCAGTTTAAAAAGATTTCCGATTTTTGAAATTTTCCAGTATTATGTATTCGGTGATTCGATTTACATTGCTCTTGTAACGCACTAAAGTTACTCATCGATAATTTATCAATCATAAAAAAAGTAGCCACATACGAAGACGAAAAAGACGCGTATAGGCAAAGACTATGAAGATGCCAAAAAGAGAAAACCGGGTCCAATTCTGACTTAACTACTATTGAATGGAAGTTTTGTACAATTGGTCAGACAATTTTATGCAAAAAAGTGAATCTTCCCTAAAGGACTATTTACATGAGATCGACCAACTATCTACGAACGAAGAATATTAGCGAGTGTTGACATTCCGTTCACATGAACACTTTTCTTGGTCGTGGTGGTTCGCGAATCGGCATCAATTTCTACCAGCAATTTATAATTTCGAACGAATGTTTTATTGGCTAGTTTGTGGATCGCGTTTCAATGATGTCCACCCCTATCGTGAAATCCGTCGGAATTGAGTTTAACTTCACCTATTCGATTCCCTTTCACTTTCTACTGCTATCGTGGAAACCCAAGGGAACGTCTCCTTATCGAGATGTTTTTCGAAAAGGTAGTTTCACTGTCAAACGTCTGTCTTTTATTTGTCAATACAAAATTGTGTAGCTGGTGCATTCGTCGGATGCAAATGAAAAAAGTTTCCTTCAAAAGTGATTTAAATAAAAAATAAACGGCCTTAAGCAAACCCTAATTCCGACTATTAGATGGCTGCTAGGTTTACCTAAAATGTAGGTACAGTGGAACTTCCATAAGTCGAACTTTTAAAATGAAAGAAAATAAATTCGAGTTATAGAAACTTCGAGTTATGGAGGCCAAAAGTTGAAAACTGAAAGCGCAGAGTTCTCAATAAAACTTCGAGTCCCTAATAGAGAAATTCGACTTAAAAAAGTTCGAGTTATAAAAGCTTGACTGTATAGCTTTATTAAAATGGTATACCAATAAACAATTTGATATCCACATTTACTAGTGCGACAACTTTATTAGGGTCTATTACATTTTCTGTCATTGCAGGACTTAAATTTCATAATTTGGTTTCGCTGAAACAAGACCACTGAACATTTTTATGCCGAATAAATTATTCCAAATGAATTTATAGCCAAATTACAATTTAATTCCTCCCAAAAGCTTTAAAACGCTTGTTAAAAGCAAAAACAGATAACTACCTAGTTCAAATTTCAATTTCTCAATTTATTTGAATGAAATCGAAATCAGTAAAGAGCGATGTGATAACAATGTTTTTCGATTTGTTTTTCGGCGCAAAAACGAACAACGAAGACGGTTTGCCAACACGCGAACAGGCAACGTACAGCTGACCGTGAGAAAAACAGGGAAATTCGAGATTAATCGCAATAGACTTCCAACGATTGTAGTACTTGCGATTTATTGATTGTCAACGCAAAAGGCAATCGAACGGGGAACTGAATCCGATTGCATTGGAATGATAGATCAGTTGGAATAATCGGATTTCGTGGGATAAGGTCTTCCCCCCTTTTGAATTTGCCCTTCATGATCGTATCTTGAATCACATTGTTCATCATTTTCTTGACGGTCAACCGCGTACCGCACAATTTCGGATGATTCAGATTCCGCAACATGATTCTGATCGACCCCACCTTCAGCTGTAAATTATGCTCTAAATTGCACAAAAAAATTTATACAAAAAATCAATTTTCGATTTCCAATCTCCCTACTTTTCCGGGGGGGTTTTCCTACAATTTTCTTTCAGAAGAACCTTCTCCTAGCAATTACGAACAACTGAACAAAATTGTTGAGCCAAATCAGCCCAGTTGTTCTCAATTGATGAAATACTATACATTTTTTACACCATTTTTATATAATACTAGCAATGTCCGCGGCTCCGCCCGCCGGTTTCATTTCTTTTCAATAAAACTAAATTTATATGACTTATCATTGTAGGTGTGTTTATATATTATCCTCTTATTTAGTTTACAAAATATTTTAACGCAATGTTTTTGTGTAAACTATACACGATATTTTTTTTAGTGTGAGCAAGTATAACAAATTACCACTGCAGCTCACACGCGACCATGCAACATATAGCTGTCCATGTGAAAAACATGGCTGTCTGAGGTAAACTCCAGCAATAGCCGAGTAGCTCCAACGATAACCCCTATACCTCCGTTTCCCCTTCCACCATCTTCTCCCTAAGTAATAACTTATATTGGATCCGGAAAATTTAGCCAGTACAATGTTGTAAGAAGTTTTAGTTTAGAATCGGCCAAATAGTTCCAGAGTTAGTCCCTACCACCGCTTTACCTATCCCTCCCCCGTCCCAACTTATTCCTTACGTAACCTGTACTGATCCGAACGGTGTCACCATGACAACGGTAAAAGAACTTTTAAAACCGGCCTAGTAGTTCGAATGATACCCTTTTCCACCCCCCTTTATTTTCACTCCTATACCACTACACTAAAACCTAAACGGGCATCAAGTCTATAAATGAAAGAAATGAAATACATCGTACCAATAGTTTAAAAAACTAATAAAATATGGCTTACATTATACTAACATCCTCACGGGATAAACATTGAAAACAGGTTAATTGTATTTTTTGCATTGTGCTATTATTTTATTGTATGTATTGTGATTAGAAATTAAACCCCATGCAAAATTTCAAAGACCTAAGTCAATGGACATAATATTTCACATAAATAAAAACTCGTCACAGGTATGATTTGCTTAATAACGCGATCATATCGTTATACTTTCCATAGCTGCAGATCTCATATTATGTAGATATGTACAATAGTGCATAGCTACATACTTACGCATCACAAACTCCTTATAGCTACGTAGTTTGTTTTATGCATATCCATTTCCTACATCAAATTCAACTACGCATTTCATGAGCATTTACAATTATGCATTCTGAATGCCCGTCGTGTGAGTAATCATTCTATTTTTAGAACGCAAATCAAAACTACCCTTCCTAAGCACAACTGCAATCGATAAAGCGATTTTTTCGCACTTGGACAAATAAGATCTAATTTCAATTTATTATATCTTACCCTCTGGATGGAGCAGAAAAACGAATGTTAGCTCAAAATACTCTGTAAAATATTGCCTAACAATTAAAAGCATATCCTGAATTGACATAAATCCATTTATCAGTGTAATGGCAAGTTAAGCGTAGTAAGTACGAAATAGAAAACTTAGTTTGAAAAGTTTTTCAAACCTTATAGGACGAATTTTGAAAAACGATGAATGAGGAATGTAATAATTTTGACTTATCTATCAACATACAAACTTTTAAGTTCATACGGCTAATGGTTCGTGAGACCCCCCTTATTCCCCGCGACCCCTTAACTCCTGAGCAATTCTCACCCACCCTACGGACTAAGTTGGCCACACATCTATAAATCAGAAAAAGAATCATGAAAATCGGACCAATAGTTCTCGAGTTATGGAGAAACGAACAGACGGACGTTGCATTTTATAAGTAGTATGGATGGATGTAGGTATATCTTTGCACTTGAAAAAAACTTAGCTTTGGAAAGTAATTTAAATTGTAAACCAAATGTTCTTAAGGTCGTCGCGTCGGCAATTCTTACAACTACATTTGCCGCGACATCAACCATTTTACACAAAACATGTTTCACCAAGGATTTTCAGGAATTGGAATATTCTATTAATTCGTGTATATTTGAATGATTGAATCAAATTGACGTTGGTGGGCAAGCTTAAGTTGCAATGATGCAACAGGCTATGCTGTCGGAGGCGGTAGTCGTCTTAAGGGTCACCCATAACAGACAGGCTGCTTTGAAGAGTAACGAACTAAGAACTTCCCAACCCCCCTAATCCAGGATGTTAAGCGTCACCGTGCCCATTGGAGGATTTACAGCCAGGGGGTATATCGGCTGTATTCTAACGGCGCGCGCCTCCCTAAAACCAGGCCGCATCAGGGTGGAAGTAGTGGACTTACCATGGTATGCGGGGCTCTGGCATGGTGGACAGTTTTTTCCCTAGCTACTCGTGGGACCGCAATACAAAACAAAATGAAACCAACAACACAACAAAAAGAAAAAACATCTTCGGGAAGTACTTTCCAGACAGAACCGACCAAACAAACTTACAGTACTGGACAAGAAACAAAAACGGACAAAGTAGAGTGGAAGATGAGGAGGAAGCGAATCATCACCGAACGGCGCTCTGACTCTTTTCTCTCTCTCACTGACGATAGAGCGACAAATGCTCCAGCGATGCTTCCAGGGCCAGCCTTAACGATATAAGCGCCTTGGGCGAGTCATGCACTTGGCGCCCTTTTATATATCATTAAAATTTAAAACAAGTAAAAGTTTTACCCTTTGATACCCTCGACTACATACAAGCCATGCAAAATGTTTTCCGTGTGAGATAGTATTAAGTACTCGCATGGATCTAATATTGGTTTTTGTATGGGACTCACTAGAACTACTTGACCGACATAGCCAATTTTCGAAACTAACCTGATGACGGTAAAATAAGTACTCACACAAATTTTCATTCGCCTTAGTCGATTAGTTTGGACTCTATCGTCTTTTTAACAGACTGATGGGCATGGCTAAATCGATTCAGAATGTGATTCTGATTCAGACTTATGGGGTCTCCGGTGACTCCTTCTTGGCGTAACAAATATAATGACAAAGAGATTGTACTTTCCTATATGGGGGGTATAAAAAACGTATTTTAAATTTTGTACCATATTTATTATTGAATTAATAGAAAGGCGTGCCATTAACAGAAAACAAAGTCTCTGATAAGACTGTCTAGGTTTCTGCAATTTGATTTTCAATGGACAGTGAGGCCAAATAAACTAGTTAAACTTGTTTGTGACATTGTAGACCGTAAGTACATTTTTATCAACTTTGGTTCAGAAAAATTGCGATCGCCACTTGCTACGGTCACTGGCATTATGTTAACAGAATACGGAGACAAGGAGCTGTCTCTGTCTAACAACAAGTAGTACTTTAAGCAAATCGAGTGGTGCGCTCAAACTAATTTGTAATCGTTGTATTGCAACAAGTAAAACCCTATGTGTATGGCGTACTAAAAATAATTATGTTGCACTCTCACAATATAGGCCCTTAATATGGGGCGATAATACGATCAATTTGCAAATGTAGTAATTGTAGGGGAATAGAGCTAATATATTTTACAATACAACTTATTGCAACTAATTGTTAGGGTCATTGACCGAAAGTAAACAACAGCTGTTTTTGAATAGGTACATAGGGTACCGCGATTACGTCAAAAATGTTCATAGAGAAATTTGAACTCACTCGCCATTAGATCGCCAATGAAGACAGAAATAAAATTACTTTTTTAAGGCTTTTCTTTTTCTTTGTCGATTGCCAAGAAGTTCTTGCGCCATAATCAATTTGTCCAATCCCATCCTTTTTCCAACTCGCCTCAGTTCGGAACACCAAGTTCTTCACCCCCAAATTTATCGGAGGTACTGTGTATGTGTGTAATAATTTTAACGAACTATGTATACACTTACCTTTAATGGTATGGCCCAAACGTAGTGTGCTATCCAAAAGAATGACATAATATTCAGGGTGTCCTCTGACATAAGATTCGTTATCGCTCCAACGTCGTTTACACAACTAATCGATGTTGTGGCTTTGACATCATTATTTCTCGTATCCTCACTATCGGATTGACCATGTTTGTTTTCCTGTTCACTTCTATCATTCACGTCTCCGTTCTCATTCGAGCTCTTGTTAGCAACTTGATTATTTGCAAGGCAACTAGAGCTCAGCAGCAATGTTTTGCGATAAATCAAACCCTGTAGGGATGTCTTAATTCGTATTCCAGTCATATTGAGGATGTGTGTCGAGGCTTGAGAGAGGGCGCCTTGTGCTAGCGACGCCACAAGAACAAACCATGCTATTACCCATCCATTCGACAGTAAATCCGTCCAAGTGGGATAGTAAATTTTGATATTTTCTTCAAATACAAGAGGCTTTGGCAATTGCCGGTGGTACTGCATGTCGAAAGTATATTGAGCAGTAGTCAGAGAACCCGTCCAATTGCCTAAAATGAAAAGGATCGAAATGCAAACGGTTTTGTTTAATCCCTTTTGGGATAATTGATGAATAGTTATTACCAGTTTGTCGAAGAGTTTTGTTCGACTGTTGCTCGAAAATGCTTTGTTGTCCCTTAGCGAAGAATGATGATGCGCCTGTTGTTGCAGATGCACTCGATTGGTGGTCGTATACTCGTTCAATGTACGTAACTATTTGATGTATAGATATTGGTCCGACAAGTGCTGTTAAATCTCCGAATAGTTTAAGTAGGCCACCGAGAGTAAACATTTGCCAGCTACTCTTCAAATAGCATAACCATAGAGATGGATATTTGTTCCGCTATAATGCCAAGAGTAATTTTCAAAGTTATTTAATATGTTTATATTATTATGTTCATGGAGTACCTACACCAGTTTGATGTATGTATATGAGAAAATTTTAAATTTCCGGTTGAAATTTATTATAATGATTAGATATTATTATTTTTATGTTCCGTTATAAAAAGTGGCGAACAACTTCTCTATACTTTATCCCCTAAATTTCCAGTGTATAACGACTATCTTTAAAAATTATTTCTTTGTTTGTGTTAACCTGTTTTACTTACGGCTTACGAATTTTCCTTTATGAACTCAAAATGTATATATTTTAAAATAACTAGACTTATAACTTTACTTCTAATGGAATAACTGCCTTTAATTAATTTTTAGGAAATAAAAAAAAAAGAGTTCTTAATTTAATAATTTTATAGTTGGATACATAATCTGACCTAGTCAGGAGCTGCCGCACAATGCTAAGAGCATTATGCGCGCAGAACCAAGTCAGATTGTGTTGGGTACCCGGACCCTGTGATATTGAGGGTAACGAAAGGGCTGATGTTCTGGCCAAAACCGGAGCAGAGCTTCCACCTAATGAAACAATTGAGGGCATTAGACCACCAATAGCCGTGGCCAAGAGAATTATTCTCGAGAATATTAAAAACAGGGCAGATCAGAGATGGTTGAATATAGTAGGACACAGGGTCTCTAAGGCTCTGTGGCCTAAGCTAGATCGGAAAAAATCTGTAGAATTACAGAGGCTCAGTAGATCAAGGCTATGAATGGTAATAGGGATACTCTCCGGGCACTGTCTTCTAAGGAGGCACGCTATGAGATTAGGTCTAACAGATACAGACATATGCAGGTATTGCGAAGACTTGCATGTCACAGAGGACATAACTCATCTCCTCTGTGAATGTCAAGCTATTGCTCGGTACAGGAGGAAATTCCTCGGTAGGTACTTCTTCGGCAATTTGGAGGAGGTTGGCCTCGCAAAAAAACTGAAACAGTTTTCAGGTTCTGTAGAGAAATTAATTGCCTGGGCGAAGTGGTTTAGGTTATTTGACCGTTAAGGCTCCCCAGGGATGGCGATGGGTCCAATATGGTGCCTAGTCCAATGTGATGAACTCACACCCTATTTAACCTAACCTAACCTAACCTAACCTAACCTAGTTGGATACATTGCATATACTATAATAAAGCTGATTGAGCTCTGAAACATGTTCGTTTCCTTTGACGGCCTTTGAAGAAGTAGATTTAACAGCGAATTCTGCGAGATGTACATTGTCATTGACCCGGCCGGATGACTGCGAAGAACATTTAGAGCTAATGGACTTCAATGCTTCGGCCTGAAGAGTCTTCGATTCTCGAAACAGTATAGGGCGCGCAGTTCTCGCAGCTATGCCTACCTCTGAATCCTGAGTTCTGAGCCTAATCACCCCGGGCTATACAGCATATCTCAATAACTGGGTACGTCGTACCTACGTATTAACTGTATAGGTGCTAGTACACGATATGTAGCACGCCTCATATATATGTGGTTCTGACAGAGAGTGCACAAAGAGAGCTTGTACACGGCATATGTACCCATTGGGACCATTCGCTGACGTCAAAATGACGTCAGTGCTACATATATTATATATGAGGCGTGCTACAGATCGTGTACTAGCACCTTGACATATTATACTAAATTGCAGGATCAACTTATTAATATGTATAAAATGTAGACGTCATGCATATTTGAAGGCCGCCCTAAGAAAACTTAGCTTCCATTTTAATGCAGTAGAAAAGATATTAACGTTTTCGGAAAACAAAAAAAAAATTGACTTACCGCACCGGCTGCCTTGTAAATAATTAGAAACTGGTCATAAAACGCCCTAGCGCTGTCCTCTTCTCTCATATGTCCAAGGTCATCCTGTTCCAGTGGTTCCTTATATCCTTGCCATAAGAGGGGGGTTAGCCACCAAAATACAACTTTTGAGTAAAGTGTAGAACAAGAATGCAGATAGCCGATTTTTTTTTCATCTTCGCTTGCTTTTTTTGATTCATTGGGCTTGAAACCCTATTAAAAACAGATTTATTAAAAATATTAAATAATTTATTTTTGATTTATGCAGGGTTTAGTAATTCTTTTAACAGATTTATGTGGGCCGTATAAAGTCTTAAAATGATCACGACCACACAAAATAGCGAAGCTGTAAAAATAAGACCACAAATTATTCCCTCTAAACCTTTTATCGCAATTCCCCTAATAAAAAAATGTAATTTAAAGGAACACGGAGAATTGTCTTAAATATTTTCAAACCAACTATTCTAAACATAGATGGATATGTATGTATCCGCAAATGCTTTTTAGAGACGATGTCTTTCTCAGATATATGGCGATATAGTAAGGCTTGGTTAGCCTTAGCCAATATAATATAAATATTTCATTGACAAAATATGTACATATGGTACTAAGAACTACGTATAAGCGTTACACCGCGACAATCAACCAGAACTTATCCCTACCTAACCATACTATTTTTATATCCCTCCATAGCTGGTGTTTAAACCAACCAATTACGATTTTCTATTGCAAATAACTTATTGTAAAAACAGCCAAAGAAATAAGCCTACAGCTTAAAGTACCGTTGACTGTGCACCATACTTCCTTCAACGGACTTTGTGGTTGTACTTCGCCACAATATATAAAAATGTTTGGGGTAAAATATGTATAATAAAGGTAAAAATAAATAAATAAATATGTGGCGCAACAGGCGGGTGACACCCAAGGCCTAGCTTCTCGCAACCATTCGTTTTGTGTGAGTTTCTCTTTTTGGGACGAATGGAAGGGACCTACAATTTTATGCCGAGTCCGAACGGCTGAATTGAGAAGCTTTTTCATGACAGTCATACTCTCGGATGTTTGTCAGACGTTCGCGAGAGGTGGCGCAGTAGAAAAAACTTTAAGATGTAATTTGGGTTTTTTTCCGGGGATCGAACCTGGGATCCCTCGCACAGTAGTCCAACACACTAACCACTGCGCTACTGCGTATAATAAAGGTACCTTATGAAAATACACAATTAATGTAAAGTAACGCTTTTATTTTTTTTTAAATACTTTTCCCGGAAAAGGCGAACCTATAATCGCTTCATCAGCACCCGGAGATGCTTGCAGATGCATGTTAGTTCTGCACTTAAATTGCTGCAAATTGTAGTCCTCTGGAAATATATCCCAAAGAAGTGAGTTTCAAAGTTTGCTTGTCCTTTAACAGAAGGAGTTTTGCAAAATTGATGTCCTCGCAGTTGTCAAGTGTACTGTACTGCTTCCTGTCTTATAGGGCGCCCAAAAGTTTCATTTCGAGGGATAATGACTTTGAGTTGATCGAAACATCTATACCATGGAAGTACCTATAGAACAAGCGAAGGTCAGAGACTTTTCTTCTGTGCACCAACCGGTTGTAGATTCGATGTGAGTGTAGGGTCTCCAACTCAAACTGCTCGTCTCTGTATGCTGTCAAGTAGGTTAAGTGAATGTTTTTGGGCCGAGCTCCATATATGGGAACAATATTCCAGGCCTGGTCTAACCTGTCCTTTGTAGAGAAGGAGAAGTTGCTTGGGGCTAAAGTAGGTACCTCTTTGCTCTAAATAGCTAGCTCAACTTAGCGGACGCCGATCTTGTGATATAGGATATGTGGTCCTGCTATCTGAATCCTGAATTGACTGTGACTCCTAGAAGGTACATTGAGTCCTTGAGATGGATTGGAAGGTCATCCATTTGGATCTGAGGAACTGTTGATGCATTTTTTTAAGAAAAAGTTGTACAACCAAGTTGCCTTTTCCCCACTTTAAGATTTTGTCCAGATTATCATTTAGTTCAGAGAACTAATTTGTTCACATCTCTGACTGTGTGATGTAGCCGCATTCACAGTCAGGATATGGAGGATATAAGAGTGCTGTGGCTGTCATCAGCAAAGCTGTAGATATTATTATTTGTCGATCCAAGCAAACCGTTGACGTTGAAAAGAAATAGAGTTGGAGAAAGAATAGATCCTTGGGGCACTCCTGCATTTACAGCAAACGAATAAGATGATACACCATCTACCACAACTTGGATCGATCTTCCCAGAAGAAAATGTTGCATCCATTCGCAGAGTTGTTGTGGTAATCCATAAGAGGCTAACTTATTTGCCTAAGACTCGGTCAAATGCCTTTGATGTGTCCAAGGCTACGGCTCTGGATTCGCCGTGTTGCTCAATTGCTTGCGTCCATAAGTGCGTTACGTAGCTTAGCAGGTCTCCTGTGGAACGACGGCTCCGAAATCCGTATTGCCTGTCGCTTATTAATCGGTGGCCTTCTAGGTATTTCATTATTTCAACATTAATTGCCTTTTCCATTACTTTTGAGAGCATTGAAATTAACGCTATTGGACGATAGTTTTTTGGCAGACATTTCCTCCCTTTCTTTGGAATAGGTTGAATGCGAGCGGTCGTCTAGCAAGAAGGAAACGTCTTCTGGGAGTACGACATGCTAAACAGCTCCTACATAGTACAGGTGCAAGTTCTGGTGCACAACTCTTGAGTACTATAGCCGGGATTCCGTCGGGTCCAGTTGCCTTATTGCAATCTAGTTCTTTAAGGATGCGTTGAATTATTCGAGGCCGAAATTTCATTTCTGCCATCGATGTTTGCACCCTCTACATATTTGGTGGCTCTAGTTGTGTAGAATCTAGGGTGTAGAATTACAAACATGCAAGCGAAAAGATCTGCCTTTTCTTTAGGTGTTGTTGCTAGCGTGCTGTCTTTTTTTACTAGTGCTGGAAAGGAAGAGCAACTAGAATTATTACTGAAATGCGCGTGAGCCGTTAGGACATCCAATTACTTTGTTAGTGACTCTTTCGTTGTAAGTTGTAAGTAAGTTGTAAGTTGCCAATTCAATAATTAGGTTGCATCTATTTCGAAGAATTATAAATTCAGATCTTTTTTGCTCCGAAGGGTTTGAGCGCCATTCCCGTAAAGCCTTTTTCGCTGTGGTAACATTGTCGAGATTATCCCAGTTGGTTGATCTAAGGCGGTTCTCAACGAAGTTCACATAGACCGAAATAGGTCCATTGTGCTGAAACCTAATAGATCGATAAATAAATTATGATGCAGCAAAAGCATTGTGTCATCTATTGGTCACCCTCTGCAAATTCCGAAAACGTACATATTTTCCAAATAATTATGCATTAGTTTATATTGTATAGAAGAGTCAGTTTTGCCTAGATGCTAATCTTTTCTTTCGACAACCTTCAGCCTTCGAAATATAGCCTCATTTTCATATACATTTGCACAACAACACATCGGCTGTTAATACATTTCTCAATTCCATTTAAAAGTGAAGAAAAAAGAACACTTCTTGCTGCAGAACGACTAAAACGTAAAATTTATTTGCCGCACATTCAATTAGAGTTTCCGTATCATTTAACTTACGACGAATATTTGCTGTGAGCTGGGTTCATTGCTGCCTGGCATGCCTTCCGGCATTAAACTCTCCTAACGTACTACACTCACACACACACACATACATTCTGCGACTTAGGGGATACGGATTTTCAATTTCCTTACGTATAAGGTTTTTTTTTCATTTTTCTTATGCCATTCAACTTTGAAGTTGGATTTTTTACTTCGGTTCGCGTCTTCTTAAAAAATGAAAACAAACCTACTTGCCTAATGCAGTGGCTCCTGCAATTGTATCACATGCAACGCAAGGCTGATACTCGCCTTTACTGTTGTGGCAGCAAGTGCAGAAATTTCAGGATGCCTAATACCCTTCCCATGCATATAAATTTTAAGGAGTTGCTGCTCTCTTGTGTTTCATATTAGATACATACGGATAAGATTGAAGATAATCCAAAATACAAAACATGGTGGGTATAGTCGCCTTTTACAAAAGCTGTTTACATTATACAGCAGGACTAACAATAACTAGGTGATTCGCAAAATGGGTAACTTTTTTGAAATGTTGGTGATTTTAAGACGTTAAACAATGCATGCACCAAAAACAACTATCGGAGCTCTTATTAGAGAAATCCATATACGTAGTAATCTATTATAATTACCCAATGATTCCTTGTGGAACAGCGCTCACCACCCTAAAACATTAGATTTTACATTATTTGCATTTTATAAATTAATAGGGGTATCCACTATTCAGTGTATCAGGTCTAGTATCATTGTGAAAAAGTTTGAACTTGTGTTACACTATAACAACAAAATATACTTGCTACACTTTTACTATACCCCGCCAAACGTGTATGTAGTAACAGAAAAATACAACAGTGAATATCTGCGTTGAGTTTATTGTAGCTAAGCTAAGACTCTAGAGACCGATCAGAAAGATCAATAAAGATCCAGTCGGAGCCTGAATTTACGTTCACAGTATCCTTTTTCCGAACGTGCACGTATTTTCTTCACTTAAATAATTATATTTCCGCGACAAACGGAGACCTTTGGAGAGAAATTGACGTGCGGCTGTCAAAAACAGTATCCTTTCGGAACGGATACTATGATAGTGCTGAATATTGCGTGTTTCGTATTGCCGGTTGCTTAAGCTTCAATATCAGTGTGAGAGACGGCTAAGGGTCTTCATAACCTATTTAACCTACCCTAACCTAATTCACTATAAGACAGTTCCAATCATCATTATGAAGAAATCCAGCGGACCTCCATGTCTAATTTGAAGTTTCTATGTCTAATGATGTAGGCTGTAAGTAATTTTTTTTTGTTAATGGAAATCATATGAATTACGGTGTACGGAATCGTGTTTTTCTATCTTTAAAAACATAATTTATAAAATTAATTATTCGCAGAGAAATTCCTTCGATTGGCTTCATTTGGACGAAAGCAAAAAATAAAATGCACTTTTGCTGCTTTGTAAGCTGTTTTTTTTTTATTTTGCTGGCAATTATTTATCAGCAACCCTTAAATGTATTTTCAAATGGATGTACATCAGAAATTCAACCGCAATTACTTTGAAATATAGAGATTCTTTCATAAGCTGTACAACACGAATGCGGAATGCCTTTCTCAGCTCTGTCTTTCCTCCTCGGTATAAATTACAGACATTTAAAGCCAATGTGCATCGGAATCTCCTATCTTCTCTAACCCATTTGCCTTAACGCCCACGCTGGCGCTGGCTGTGTACATCACACTACACCATAAGAGTAGTTATAAAGTCTTTAGTGCAAAAAAAAAACATTCAAAATCGTGCACATATCTCGAAAACCACCAAATCGATTAAGCTCAAACTTACAGATAATCTTAGGTATTGGCCGTGAAAAGCTAGGGGCGTGGCACCTCCCACACAAAAAGAACATTCACAATCGTATACATCCTATACAAAAAAAAATACTTCTATGGGTTGAAACTCGATAATGTATCTCCAGAACCGCTGGCCCGACTTTCATGATTCTTTTGCTGTATCTCAGGTTTAGGCAAAAAGAAAATTCCAGCAAATCAATTTATTCTTATATCTCGCATTTTACGAAAGAACATTATTGTCTAAGACCTAAGCAATACAATTCCTGTGCACGGCCAAAGCCGGGCGGGTACAGCTTGTATTATAGAGATTCATCTGTACGTGTGTTGAAATTCAACTCCTCCTAAACGGCTGGATGGACCGGTTTTGATGAAATTTGTTGGGTGTGTTTGAGTGAAATTGGACAATTGTCACGTCCCATATAACATTTTTTTATATTTAGTGTTTCTATGAAAGTTTGATCAAAATTGGACAAAGGGGCATGGCATAACCCATATAAAAAAAAAACCTTAAAAACTACAAACTGGGATTGTTTCTATGCAGAATAGTCAAAATTAAAAAAATGTATACGGGCGTGGCACCTCCCGTATAAAAAAAAATACATTTAAAACGCTATTTTTAGAAACCCATGGGAGTTAATGTTATGAAATTGTAGAAATTGATGTACATTGTGAAAGAAAAACAACCCCGCGAAGTGTGGGTGGGATTGGAAAACAGGTCATGGCACCACCCTTACACTTAAATTATTTAAAACACTTTCTGATCCGAACATCGCCTAACTGAAGCATTTTACAAAACCTGACGGGATTGGACAAAGGGGCGTGACGTCTCTCACATAAAAAAAAATTGTTTCAAACGCTTTTCTTCGACAGTCATGGCAAAAAATATATCTAGACAATACAATTCCTGGGGAAGAAATATCGGTCGAAGCACACGGTGTACAGAATCAGTCCGGACACATCGGTAAAATAGTACGAGCAGCCAAAACAACGTTTGCCGGGTCAGCTAGTACAAGTTAGGCAAGGCATTCAATACAAATTTAAATATTAATCGAATATTGCAAATCCACACAATAATAATAATAGATAGAGTTAAGTGCAACATTTGCACCCTGATTGAGATTGAAGATTGATGTTCTCTTTTTAAGAGTCCCGTGTCGTACCTATTATAATTTTTGCTCTGACTTTGCTTTGAGAATGTGTATTGGGTCAATAGTTGGTATATCCTTATATCGTATTTGGTTTCAAACACCAGAATATGATCTGGAGTTTCGGTACTATCGTAGCAGAATCTTCGGAGTGCTTTGCTAAAATTTCCTCGGGTGTTCTCTGAGTTGTTAGTGTCCCATTAGTTTTTTGTACTGTGTTTTTACTTCAATCATAATGTGTGTGCCCAGTGCACATACCCCATATATAATATTTTACGACTTATGAATGGTACCTACCACTTCGCCAGAGAATACGCTGCCTCGTTATCCATGATGACTACATTGTCCAGTACCCAGCAGACTGTTTTGCTTATAAGGATACGGCGAGTTTATAATAGGGACATGTGGTGGCAGTGCTTCCCAAGAAATAATTCCAACACAAGAGGATTGCTCTATATAGGCAAAAATCGGCAGCATACATATTTACAGCTTCTGTGCGCCGCCAAGCTTATCGATGAATTCAAAGAGCTCTTTCAGACAATTATATAGTAAATGGTTCTTTAGGTCGAAAAGTGGACAGTTACGTTGTAGATTAGGAAGAATGCTACTGACTGTAGTCCTTTGCAGCTCTAGATGTAGTGCTATAGTTAATAGCCGAAACAAATTCAATTTCAACAATTGGGCTGTCTTTTCTTTATGAAATGTCTTTACATCCGAAAAAAAAAGCTGAAACAGTAATTAATTAATAAACCGAACGAAATAAATATTATACGATTTTAGTGGAGCTACAATTGCATTGCATATGTGACAATCTTTTATTAAATGCATTTATCAATTGGCCTGTTTGTCTAATTTTCTGGTCTGGATCCCTATCTATCTATCTTAAGGCTGAGTCTTGTTATGTTACAGTAATGCATGCAATTAAGCTATTCACTGCACTTATGTATATAATTTCGGAAATGTATTTTAATTAAATAATGGACGAGTCTGGACCTAAAGTTTTTCTAAAAAAATAACAAGTATACGCCCCCGGTGTCAGTTAACAATTTCCAAACTAAGTATATAATTTTAAACGTCTTGGCATCTAATTTACCATTAGAGCCGAGAGAAATTAGCATCCCTTTTGTGGTCTATATCAGGCACTGGATGGTGTTGTTAATACCCCTCGCTTACTATCCATCCACTGAACCACTGCGACCACGAACAAATTAAAATCTATCTCGTAATCATTCTGCATGCAGAGTCGTATCATTTTAAAATAGCCAACATAATCTACTTTAGGATATTTTGCTTATATCGTAAAGTAGGTTTCAAAAACCAGAGTATATCCATTAATGAGTAGGGACACTCTCCACGTGTTTCTTATCAGTTTACAATTTGCAGTACACATACACGAGAAATGGACGGCACTAAAAGTGCTCTAGTAAAAGAGGGATGGAAGAGTAGTCGAACTATTTCAAAATGTGGTACAGGGTGTGACGTAAAAAAAAGCAAAATCAATTTGTAATATTTCTTATTGAACTTTATTGAACTGTTTTAGAATAAAGTAAACCTGTACTCGGACGTAAAATTTGATAAGAAATTCCTTATTTTGATTTTTGCAACAGTTGTAATAAAATTCATTTTTCAAAAAGTTAAAAATATTCCCCTCAAAATTATTTAGGTAGTACATATTTGGAAAACAAGAAATAAATTTTTGTTCAAGATTCTCTAACGAGTCTAAAAATTCTTGATTGGGCCGTGTCAATTTCGCATCTTCATATTCTTTAAAACCTGTAAAAAGGGAGGAAACGTTAAGTTGCGGACTCAATTTTAACTCACACTTGTGGTTTAGGCGGTATTTTTTTAAAATATAACCTGCGAAGTAGTAGAATGCATTATCAATGCCAAAGTCCACAGTTTTATAGTCAGGTTCGGTTTTGAAAGCGTAAACCAAATTGTCCTTATTTTGTTTTTGTGGTTTCATCTGCACTTCAATGTCTGGAAGTTCCAGGTTAGCAGTTGGCTCACAGTTTCCACGTGTAATATCTTCCATATACTTTGCCGAAAAAGATCTTTTAAATGAACAGATTTATATTCATTCTTCCCCGATCTATAACTTATATTGCTTACCTCTCACTATTATCCGGTATTTTGAAATATTTAACTCCAAAATTTTCTTTCTGCTTTCGCCCACACGCCAAACATTTAACATAATGTTTTCCCATTATTTTATTTAAAGTTCTTAAACTATGCAAACTTGCACTTCAACTTTTAATTTTCACTATTTTTAATTGTTTGCCACACGCACTGACACTGAACACCCTTTACTTCGTCAATTGATGGTAATGAACGACTGATAACAATCCAACTCCAGGTCGCCTTTAAAAATACGTGCGAAAAAAATGTAAACAATCCCCTCTACAACCAACCTAAGTAATTAGTATGACCATCTGCTGTGAATTATATTACCTAAAAAGTGCTGGCAATAAAACTTAAAATCGTAAAATATGGTAATTAACGAAGTCGTAGCAAGGCAAAAGGGTTGAATTTCGTGATAGAGAATGAAACATTTCTTTTTCATGTCCATAACAAAGATCATTTAATCAATAACCAATGGGAAAAACTACAAAATTTGTTTTTTTATTAGCAATTCTACGAAAGCAAAGCTGGTTACCTGATCAACCTGAATGGTTGAGAGAAAATACTAATATACTGACATCACTTCAGGTCGCCTTTAAAAATGCTTTATGAAAAAACCCACAATCGTTTGTCGTACGCAGCAAGCCCCATGTAGTGGTACAGGCAAAATGTGTTGTGTACCCTTTTTTTCTCAAGCAGTCGTTGTACGCAGGTAAAAAGTATTCTTTCGACCTGCTTCCACTTATTGTAAGATTTTTTCTGCATTTTGCTTTGTGGTAGTAGGAAATGCATATGTAGAGAGAGTGTCCCTACTCATTAATGGATATACTCCACAGTTGCAAAAAGGCTTACTATTGTACTGAACTCAGTACAATTTGACTTTCCGGAGTACGCAAGTACCACTTCCCAATTTTCGGTACTATTTGTACTAATTTAAATTTTTAAAATTTTATTTTTATATCTTTTAAATCAAAGGATTAAACAAAAATAAGCTGAACGCACTCCTTTGTTTTAAAATTCTGAATGCATTCATTACTCATCGTACATACCTACTTCGTTAAAAATTGACTTTTGAAACTTCTTGCATTCCTCGAAGATGTGGAAAAAAGATTTGATTTCGGAGACATTTTTTTGAATTCATTACAACGTTTTTCACAAACTGCCATTTGAACGATCAAGTATATTCAATGGTCCAATTTGTTTTAATGTTTTTTCCTGGTAAACAAAAAAGTATTGAAATTATCAATAATGAATATAGAGCTTTATCTGACTGCGATAGAAATAGGTACATAACATACTTCTATTCTATGAATGCAACGAGTTCATGTTTTCAAATCCTACACCGCATTGTCTATGGTGCTTTTTGTATTCATTCTTATTCTTCCGCAAACGTTTAAAGAATGTTTTCTTATCAAAATAGCTATTATAAAAAAAATATGACCAAAGCTAAAGAATCGAATGCAGGCTTAAGTATACACTATTAGAATCTAAAATCTTATTAAAAATTAAGGCTGCCATAGCTATAAAAACAAATTGAGCTCGAGCAGCGTACTAAGCTTCAGCTAAAAAATTAAATTTTCATTTCAGACTGTACTGCATGTATCTGTCACAATTTAGCGCGCACATTAATGGTTCGGTACATTCTTTTCAAGCTAAATTTAGACAGATCATGTTGTTTTTTTTCTGTTGTGTTTTTGGTTTGCGGAAAAGTAAATAAGGATAAGGTTTTTCAATGAATACCTCGATGAGGAATCCTTTCAAAGTGATAAATTTGAGATCAAGGAATATCAGACAAGGAAAAAAGAAAGTGCAACGAAAAATAACAATTTTCGCGTCGATGAATTTTTGAAGGAACTTATTTTCAACGAACAAATGTTTTCTGTGACTCTTATATCCACAGCGCACTCTATGTCAAAATTTAGCTAGGATTTTAGTTAATGTTTGAAAAGAAAAATTGAAGAGCAGCTAAATTTAGTTTCGCTCGAAATGCGTACTAAGCTTTAGATTCAATTAAATGCGCCTTTATTACACCCTTCACTGGAAGGTATAGGTAAATATACACTTACATTTCGAACGGCAAGAAGAAGTCCCCTTATATCCCAAAAGTCATAAATATTCTGAATCAGGGTGCAATATTTTAGCCATGTCCGTCTATCCGTCCGTCGGTGTCGGTCTGTCTGTTCGTTAAAAACACAAAATAGTCCATAGTCCAACCAAACGAATCGACCTCTGCGAATGAAATTTTGTGAAAGGACTTCTTTCTTCCAGTACCTCCCTGCACACAAAACCATAATTAGACCCACGTACGTACGTATACACGAATTGACATGCTTAACATTTTGCAAGACTTAAATGCTGAAGGGGGTATCAAAGCAGGCCGATGATAACATACTGATACTGTTTTTTTTTGTTTAATAAAATATTTATTTTTTATGTTTTCGATCGTTTTATACATTTAAGAAATTTGAGTACTATTCAGTACAATTTCTGTTCAGTTTTCAGTACAATTGAGAAAAGTCGATTTTCATCACTGATATACTCTGTCAAAAACCCACAACCACAAGACTATATTATTCATTCTCGTATATTATGTGTCCTTGTGATGCAATTTCAATCCACTATTGCATCCGCAGTGACCAGTTAAGTTTTAATAGGAAATCCCTTTCTTATCTTTCTCCTGTTTGTTGCGGCGACACAAAGGGATGCTCAAGTGTTTGCAAAGAAAAAAACTAAAGCCAAGGGTAATATTCAAATAGAAAAACTTTGTTCGGTGCTGTACGCGCTGGATTCAGCAATTCAGAACTTCCATAAACGAAGAATCAATATGCAAACCGGGGCTTGAAGAACTTTCTACTTTGTCGGCTGTTGTTGGCCACGTTTGTATCCAATCCCCCTGAATGAATGTACATAAGCTGGTCTTATTTTACGACAATGTAAGGTGCCTTACTTATAGGAATTTATTTCCACTGTAAAACAGAGACCGTGAAATCTGCCCAAAACATTGGAACACGTTTCGCTGCTATTATTATATGAACCCTAAGCTAGTGACAGCTAGATAGGGCTTCTATGAAATATTGGCGGTACAAACAAATTTTCTGGAATCCTTAAATTAAATTGTTTGTCTCACAGCAATGATATACAGAATTTTGCCACTACATATATGTTTTCTGCCTCAGAGTGCAAGAAATAAATACAAAACTTTTTATCCGCGTCACTATCTGCCCTTTCTTTCAGGCAAAGTGTTAAAGTTAATTTTGTCTACTATCTTCCCTTTGTTCATTTCGGAGAGGAGTTCACATCCCTTTTAAGGGTGGAATTATCGTTACAGACGATCATCTTTTCCTTCCTTTTCGTAGAGGGAAATGCTAACTTTAAGGATTTCCAAATGACGATAATAGGAACAGGGACCAAGGAAATCATTGAAGTGCTCCAAGTGCCTAAATATGTATGAACCAGCTTCATGGCTTACGGAGTTGTTGTTAGCTGAGAGATTTACTTAAGTTGTGTAAACAAAAGGCTAAGCAAGCAGCACACGGTGGTATAAAGGCAAATATCTTGTAGATAGATTTTCCTATTGGGGGAATTGTTGCGATGTCAAATTTCTTGTAAACGAAAATGCTAATATGTATTTGAGTTAACCCAAAAGGGCGGTTTATTTCAGAATTGAAGAAGAGTACCATAAAATACATGCTATAAATGGACGCAAGATCTATAAGAAAATAATATAGTTCATGCGATATATTGCAGGTTTAGCAAATTATATTTGTAGAATGCAAAATGGCCATATCCTAAATATAAACCATATTCACTTCTCACAAGTTCTATGAGAATTCATTGAAGACATTACCTCCAATACGAGAAAAGAGATCATCGAATTTGCAGATGGCAAATGTTTATAATTTGTATTACAGATGCACCAATTTGTAGATGCAATGGTGACATATAAGAAAATAATGAGAGTATTTAGTATGGCAGTATAAGAGTTAGTCTAAGTTAGTCTAACATAAATGTAAAGACCGCCAACCGTGTCTTTACATTTAACCCGCTCCATCTGCAATATAACACATGGTGACGAGGATAAATTCGAGATGTAATTTTAGTGAAAAGTATAATGTTTAAATGGTGACTCTTTATAAAAAATAAAAAGAGAAGTAAAAGACATCAAACTAAGTGCTTGTTCAACAATTTTAAATTGTACAATTTTAAATTGTTCCAGCAGCGAATGACACAGCTATTAAAATTAAACCGAATAATAGCAGATAAGGACAAAGTGGCGGTTTTCATAAGCATGGTAGGAGGTGAGCTGTATAAAGTTCTTAATTCCCTGGTAGCGCGCGCCGACTGATCCCGCTACCCTAAAGTTTGACGATATGTCGTCTTATTTCGCGCCGAAAACCAACGTGATCGCACAACGCTTTTATAACTGCGAGCAAAAGCACCACTAATCTGTGGCAGATTAGGTAGTCGAGCTCAAGTTTTTGGCAAAGAGCTGCTAATTCAAAAAGTTTTTTGATGACGCTTTAAGAGACAAGTTTGTGTACAGGCTGAGAAATGGAAAAATCCAGGAACGGTTATTGAGTGAGTTGAGAAGTTAACCTTCGACAAAGCCCAAGAGTTAGCTGAGACTATGGAGATGACGGAGACCGAGATGAGGATGATACATCCAGCAAACTCGAACTTTATACGGTCGACACGTAGATCACCACGTGCGTCGCCGCCGTTCAGAAATCCACACAAGACAACTAATCGCAAGTACATAGAAGGAAAAACAAATTTTGATGAGAGTTGCGGGACTATACAGAGAACCCGGAGTGTATCGAGAGGACATCAGAAACGTTATTAATGCTATCGTTGTCAACGTTGGGGACATTTTGCTTATAGTTGTAAATCCAACATCAGCATGGGTAACGGGCAAACACCTAAGCAGACCTCAGAAGCAGATTAAAATTTTTACAAGTGGAAGTGAAACCGGGAGACAGGAGTGAGGAAACAGCATTGTGTTTTTGAATCATCAAATTCCTCTCTATTGGCTGAACCCCATTTTAAAATTCTGTCAAGGTCGGAATTTAATAAGCTTAACATACGTCCCTGCTCTTCGGCCGTAGAACTGGAACGGCAACGTGAGTCCTGGAAAGAATATGAGAAGCTAAGAGTTCTGTCATCAGCGAAGGAATGGATTGGATTAGATGTTGCAGACAAGAGATCATTTATAAAAATGAGAAAGAGAGTCGGAGACAGAACGTGGCCTTGAGAAACACCAGCATTTATATGGTGAGTTTCAGACTTGAAACCAACCAAAATAACTTGAGTTGAATGGCCACAAAGGTAGTTTCTAATCCATTAAATAAGCATCTTCGACAAAAGAGCTTTGCGCAACAATCTTCGATTCACCGAAGTGAAGAAGAGATTGGTTCCACTTCTCGGTGAGATAAGTCATCAAATTACCAGTGGACCTGTTACCACAAAAACCGTACTGCCCGTCATTGAGGAGTTACCGTAATTCAAGCTATTTCATAAGCTGACGGTTTATCAGCGTTTCCATAACCTTAGAAAGAATGGACGCAAGTGATATGGGTCGGTAATTGGTGGGAGAAGAAGATTCGCCTTTTTTAGGGACGGGCTGGATAAATGCTGTTTTCCACCTACTCGGAAAGAGTCCAGAAGAATAGGACAGGTGAAAAAGCTTACGCAGTGGTTTTGCCAGCGTGGAAGAACACCTCTACAGAACGATGCGATGGGGGAGATACAATCTGGACCAGTGGATTTATTTATGTTGAGATAATAAAGTACTCTAGCGACTGTACGAGTGCGAAAATGGATTGGTCTCATGGTAAACTCGACGCACTCGAGTCCAGGTGCAGACAAAGCGCAAACTGGGAGCAACGAGCAGGTCTCTTGAACAACCAATTGTTTTCTCGGCTTAACTGAATCGAGAGCGAAGTATGCGATATGCTTGGACAGTAACAAAGTAGACAGATGGCTGCAATGATGAGATAATATGACATGAGGCATACAATTTAAGCCCAAGGGTTTTACCAAAATATCGAAAGAAACACTCGATTTAGGCTGAGGTAAAATTGCTGAATAAACATATTTCTTACTCACTTACATAATGTTGAAACCTAGAATGTATAGATATAGTTTTTGTATATTATATGATTTGTATGTACAACCTAAATTTCTCGACTCGAACGAAGTTGCGGTCACATCTAGGTATCTTAAAATAAAAACACATAAATAACCATCGTAATATAAAATATAAAATATTATATATTAATATATAGCGCACCTTTAATGGCATTTAAGTTGGCCTATCCTAACAGTAAGATTAAAAAATCAAATAAAAGTAGGAAATTTCAGAACAACTTTATCCATATGTTTCTACATAGTAACTTTCCCACTGAAATTTAATAAAACTTTTCATCTTCCCCCATACAAGAAATGGTCATTTGTATCAACTAATATGCAAAGTCAAGAAATGCCCTACTTTTCAAATAAAGTCCAATTCAGGTCGCTCAATGAAAATCAGCTCGCTGTGAAAATATTCCTCTAAGAAGCAATCAAATTATTTTCCATTCGTGTAAATTAAATGGAAATGAATATCAATATCCGTTTTTCGATTACAAATTGGTAATACCTCTCCATTTCTGTTGTTGTGGGCTGTGGAACACTTAAATATTTCAATACGTACTCATGTAACGATTTATTTCCCCGCTTTCACATGATAATACCTACTCACCTCTTTATAAATTGCGAATCCATCAGTTATGCCCAAGCAAAATAAACACAATCCGCTGAGGCACTGTATAAATGCTTCCAGTTCGAACACGCTGATGTGCTCGATGGTGATTTCGGCCAATTTGTAAAAGCGTACAAAAGAAATATAAACCGAAACCGCTGCACTCATATACAAAAATTCTGAAATAAAATCGAACATTTTTTTTTTTTTTCAAATTAATTTGTTTGGCGTAATTCTAGGGTATGTATGATTAATTATTTATTATTGGAGAAGTATTAATGGTGAGTAGCTTATTGAAGTTAAAAAAAAAATACACACTTACCAACAGCGCTTTTCACTTCGATTATCCTGTGGAAGGTCATTAGAGTGAGTGTTAGAAAAATAGCCAAGCTGGCATTCCACTTCGTCTCTGGGCCGGATAATAAAATAAGCGTTGACGGCTTTGGCAGGAGGCTATTATCTCCCACCTCTGAGTTAGTGAAATTATTCTTCTCACCACCCTCGGCACTTGAGCTATTAACTGCTGCGAAGAATTGTTGACTCAGCGGAAGGCACGCTCTTGCCAACTCCAACGAGTTGATGACCAGCAGAGATAGGGCAATTGCTGAACGTAGATTATGAAATGTAAATAATGTTCTGTAGCACCTGCAATAAATGGAGGGTGTAAATTTATTAAGGGAGGTTTCAAGCAAATATTAAAATGCATAGAATTATGAATAGGAATAGGTAGAGTGATACCGAAAATATGCGGGATCTGTTTGTGCCTATGTTTGTCAGACAATTATGACAGCACGAACCTAAAATCCAAATATGTACATAAATATCAGTTGAAAAATCTGCATAGCACGAACCCTACTTCCAACCACTTCCATGGTAGGATACACAGGGTGGGCCATCTAGTGGTTTCTTTTTAAGTCATAGGTTATTTTGACACTGACAGCTGTTTCCCGCTCGAAATCTTGACAGAATATCATACCTCCGCGGAACGAAACAAGTCGCTTTGGGAAATGAGGCTGGGAACAAAGTTTCGGTCAACGGTAGGCGTTACAGTGCCATGTTAACCGTTTTTTTTTTTACTGAAATTGAAGACATGGATTTGGACGACCTCTACTTCGTGCAGGATGGCGCGCCATGCCACACAGCCCATGCCACAATCGATATTTTGCGCACCAAATTCCCAAATCGTGTTATCACGTCGCCGTCTTGGCGATGTCAATTGGCCGCCACCGAGCTGCGATTTCACTCGTTTGGACCTTTTTTGTGGTGAACCGTGAAGGGTCGATGTTATGCCAACAATCTGGAAACGGTTTAAGTAAGCAATTAAGGCTAATATCATCCAAGCAATCCGTTAGCTACAGCCCGAAAAGTCCAGTCTTGGAAAATTGGAGTGACAGAATGCGCTACTGCGAAGCCAGCCGACGCAGCCACTTTAACGACGTAGTGTTCCATAATTATGTATTAATGGGAATGTTTGCTCTTACTAATAAAGCCATCATACGTGGAACAAATTCAATTTTGTTCGTTTTATTGCATTTTTAAAAAGAAACTTGTATTTGGGCCACCCTTTAGGTTACTTAAGGTGGGCGGGGAAAGCCTAAATATGGCAATCTCCATACAAAAAAAAACCCTGCAAACGCTTCGAAAAGTATTTCGCCAATTGATAACGGTATTTTGTAGAGGGGTTAAATACAAGCACTTTTTAGTATGTGAGGGGGGTCTATCTTACTCCGTTTAGGCGGGAGGCGGGTAATTTAAAGAAAATGTTACTTTAATTGGAAATAAAGTACATTAAAAAACAAAATACTATATAATTTCTGTTAATAGTTTTTGAAAAAAGAACAATTTCGCAGTTGCAATTTAAGGACAAAAATTGGGGTGAGTACAATAATTTTGGCGATGAAAACTAATGACGCATTTTTTACTATGGGAGGGGGGCTATCTCGCTCCGGTTACGCGGGAGGAGTACTTTAAAAAAAAAAACGAATACTTAAAATGAAAATAAAACATTAAAAAACAATGGCAACACTTACAAAAAAGTACTTTAGCATTTTTTAAAGCCAGGAATCTGTTCGGAATTGTGTATAATGCAAATCCGCAAAATTTTGTCTACCAATGTGAAGTTTCAGGCCAGAGACTGTAGCTGAAGAAAGTTGTTGACATTGGGTAAACAGTAAACTAATATAATTTAAACAAAATTTGCATATACTCAGCCTTGCACTCATCCCAAAATCCAACAGTGACCCCAAGCAGGGGGGTCAAGACGCAATGCGCAAGGGTAACAATTTGTACTCTAAGCGGAGCAATATATAAAAGTAATTTTCAATTTTCTCAAAAATTGGGTGACATAAATCAATCCGTGTTCGATTAAGAATTGATTTCGGCAGTAAAAACTACAAACAAATTAAGTATCTATTATCGCAATATTGAACAAATCAGCCTACAACTTTTATTTTTTAATTTGTTTCCTTAAATTTCAAGTTGGAAAGCATTTTTTTCCGAAACTATTCAACCTCTCGCGATCGTCTGACAAACATCCGAGAGTATGACTGTCATGAAAAAGCTTCTCAATTCAGCCGTTCGGACTCGGCATAAAATTGTATGTCCCTTCCATTCGTCCCAAAAATAGAAACTCACACAAAACGAATGGTTGCGAGAATCTAGGCCTTGGGTGTCACCCGCCTGTTGCGCCACCTATTTATTTATTTTTTTTTTATTCAACTTGATTTAATATCAAAGAACAGATTCCTGGCTTCCATAAATCGTAAAGTCCTTTATTGTAAGTGTTGCCATTGTTTTTCAAAAAAAAAATTTTTTTCATTTTAAGTATTATTTTTGCCCCTTCCTGAAGCCAGATAGACCCCCCTCCCATAGTAAAAAATGTCCGTATTTAAATCCTCTACAAAATACCTTTATCAATTTTCGGCGCCTAAGTTATCGTACTGGTGCCAAAATGTTTTTACCCTTCACAAGTATTAGGTAAGTTTACTCTTAGACAAGGCGCGCACAGAAGTGGTAAGGCAGTGGCGTAGCGGTGGCATAGGAATGGTGTGGCGATGGAATGGGAGTAAACTGGTATGAAAATGATTTAAGTAGCAAACAACGTATAGTGCCACGAAGTCATCAGCGCTTAAAATGTCGTACATGTTAATTCTTGGTCATTTCGCATGTTTTAGTTTCCGGGTAAACAAAAATACACAATGCAAAAATCCACGTCGCCACCAGCCTTTACAATATGATATGACACTAGTTTAAACTAAACTACTTCCAATTCCTCGACATCGCCACACCGCTCCTATGCCACCTGCCACTTGGTCACCGCGCCACTGCACCGCTACGCCGCCGCCGCCGCCGCCGCTGCCACTGTATTGTGTCTTATGTTCTTGTTAAATTATGTAGGCACCTAAGTGAATTTCACTTTATGTTTTGCATATTTTTTTCTCAATAATTTTTAAAAATTATATCAAAGCTTCCTTTTTTATGGAAACACTTTTTCAAAATATAAAATTGGAGCATAAACAGCATTTCGGAAAACAGAATTTCATTTTGAAATACAGAATTTTGTTCATACAGTATTTTTAAAAAATAAATATACAGAATTTTCTCGATGCAGAATTTTGAAATGCAGAATTATCACCCGCTCCTGTTTAATTTATATTTTTAAGCCATATTATGCATTTAATTATTCATATAAATAAGTTTTTCTGTGAAAATTTAGTCAATTATTTAAAATAAAATGTTGTTTCCGTATTTTGTGAATCAAAAATGTAAAAACAGTAGCCGCATTTTATTGACTAGCGGCATGCCAAACTCCATATAAAAAAACTGACATTTTAGCATTTGCGCCAGAGCTCTACAATATAATTATTGTAAAATATCATTTTCTGGGAAAACGTCCAATCTATCGCTAATATAACCGCTAGATTGAAAAACAAGTAAATGTGTTATCATCGGCCTGACCCTTCTCTGCGTACAAGTCATGCAAACTATTTTTCATGTGAAGTGATTAGTACATAACACATGGGTCTAATATTGATTTTGTATGGGAGGTACCAGAAATACTGTCGGTCAGGGTCGAAATTCTCCTTTGCAAAATTTTGACTTTTAACACAAAAATTCTGCTTTTTTTTCTGTTCTGTCTTACGAAATTCTGCTTTTAAAATTGTGCTTTTTAAAATTCTGTCCGTCCGCACGATTAGGCCGTAATTTAAGAGCTATCGACTTGAAATTTGGTGCGTAAGCTTTTATCCACCAAACTGAGGCTAAGTTCGAAGATGAGCAAGATCGGATGAAAACTACTACTACCTCCCATACAAAAATATCGGATTTATATAGCTTTTTGATGTTAAAAATTAAATTTAACTAGCTACAATAAAGATAGCAAGTTTAAACTTTGCACATATTGTTTTAATAATATTTAAAATTGTTTGACAAAAAATGAGCTTGGTTGAATTAAAACTACCCATACCTCCCATACAAATATATAATTTTTTAATACTTAAATATTTTTTTTATTTTTACAATAATATAGTACCGGGTATTTGAGCTTCGGCATAGTCGAAGATAATTGTCTTACTGTTTTTTTTTTTAATTTACGAATTTAAAGAAAATATTTTTCAACTTTGTACAATATATTTCATATAAAGAAGGTAAAGAGTTGGGTACCAGGAAACCCAACACAACTAGCAAAAACTACATGTCTTCCACCATGCAAAATAGTGCAACAATCCGTTGTTAATACAATAATACATAAATATCCATTCACTCACAACTTATATTTTCCTTTATTGGATTTAATTACAGATATATTCATTTTCACTCTAGAAGCACACGTTCACTCACAAGGGTACTAACAGAATATTTGTCTAAACCAAGAGAGCAAACTTAAAACCAAGAAAAAAACTCATTTTACCTCTTCTTCTATAACAAGTGAGTAGGTAGGTACAATGTTTTAAATAAATAATACAAAATAGGTTAGGAAAATTTTAAAAAGCGCGCGCTTTTTAACAATTTCCAGACCTTTTTTTATTATTTACAGAATTTTGTAAAACAGAATTTTGACCTCGCCAAAATTTCGACCCCAAACCGTGGGTCAAGCCTATTTCCAATAACAACCTGACGACGCGACGGTAAAAAGAAGTCCTTAATAGGTCATTTCGTTTGGCTAAATCGATTCACAATTTGATTCTGATTCAGAATATGTATTATGTATACGAAAAGGAGAAAGTTAAAAAAGCTTATTTCACATTAAGTTGCTAACAAAAAGAGTTTCTTTTTCTTTTAATGAATAGTAGCCGTTTTTTATTATCAGCTGTGATCCATATAGATCACCGATTTACATGCACTTACAATTACAACAAAATGTGAACCTATTTTTCATCGAGATCACGAAATATGATCTGAAAATTAATTCAACTATTTCTGGTTGTTGTTTCGTGGCGTTGTTTATTTCATTCACTAAATGTTGGTGTCCCTGTAAATTACAGCCACACAGTAATGTTGCCAGACCAAAATATGAAACCCAATTAACAACACTAAAAATCAATTACTTAGCATTTATTCAAATTGGAATAAGTTACTAGGTACTCCGATTTTCGAGATGTTTTGTTTCGCTTTATAGCACAGAAATATAAATGGAAATATTAGCAGTTCAATACGGTTAATTATGATGCATATTTGAACAAAACATTTGAACATATTTTCTCAAAAAAAAATATTGAATGCAAAATGTATGCAGATTTGTATTCATATGGTAACATTATGACACAACAAGCGAAATGTAAAAACTCAAATATGAGAAAGTGCAATATGGAAATCATCGCGTTGTGACGTCACATTGTACCGTGTGGCTGCAATGTGGCTGGTGGCAATACGAAATTTGTCATAATTGGTATTGGATTTTATATGTGAAAAAGATCCAGTTTGTTTTATTTTCATGATCTGATACGAATCAGATCACGCTGCTAATAAAAAACGGCTAGTAGCTACCTAAACTTATTTTCTGTGGTTATTCTAGGCACAAGCAGATGTGACATGACGAACGGAGGTGAATCATATCACAGAAGAGGATGTATGATTCTGAAACACGTAATTAATTGGATTCGAGTTTCCTATTAATTTATTTCGTGCATGCCAGTCAGTCGGTCTCATATTGTCGACATTACTCATCCCATAAAGTGTAATTGGAAATATTTATTTTGTCGCTGAAAGTAACTTTTTAAACATATTAACAGTAAATTTAAAATATAGGTATATGGTATCGTATATCCATAGGGAAAAGTTTTCCAAAAGTATAATTTCATCCGATGAATTATTGCAATTTCGAAACTAATGTGAACCATTTTTTTATATTTTTGTCATGGGAAATATATGCCGCATTTATGTGTAATTAAAGGATGAATATCTACTAGTACTAAAAGTGCACATCCAATTAATTGATAAATACTCGCAATCAGTGATGAAAATCGACTTTTCTTAATTGTACTAAAAACTGAAACAAAATTGTACTGAATAGTACTCAAATTTCTTAAATGTATAAAACCAAACGAAAACATAAAAAATATAAATATTTTATTAAAAAAAAAGGGTACCTATAAGTGTTATCATCGGCCAGTTTTTATAACCTCCCCAGCATTTAAGTCTTGCAAAATGTTAAGCATTTATGTGAGCTCGTAAGTATACACAAGTACGTGGCTCTTATAAAAGTTTTGCGCGTGCAGGGAGGTACCTGAACAAAGAAGTCCTCTCACAAGATTTCATTCGCCCAGGTCGATTCGTTGGTTGGACTCTGTTGTGTTTTTAAAAGACCGATAGACCGACGGACGGATAGACGTACATGGCTTAATCGTTTCAGACTTGCATCCTGATTCAGAATATTTATGGCTTATGGGGTATAGTATAGGGTGACTTCTGCTTAGCGTTAGAAATGTAAGTGAATACTTACACCTTCCAGTGGAGGGTGTTATAAAGGCGCATTTAGTTGAATCTAAGTTCGAGGAAATCTAAATTTTAGCTGCCCTCCAATTTTTCTCTACAAACATTACCTAAAATCCTAGCTAAATTTTGACATAGAGTGCGCTGTGAATATAAGTGTCACAGAAAACAGCTGCTCGTTGAAAATAACTTCCTTCAAAGATTCATCGACGCGAAAATGTGTTATATTTTCGTTGCACTTTCTTTTTTGCTATTCCTTGATATCAAATTTATCACTTTGAAAGGATTTCTCATCGAGGAATTCATTGAAAAAAACTTTACCCTTATTTACTTTTCCGCAACACAAAAGAACAGAAGAAAAAAAATATTATCTGTAAAAATGTAGCTAGAAAAAATGTGCCGAACCATTAATGGGCGCGGTAAATTGTGACATATACATGCAGTACAGTCTGAAATGAAAATTTAATTTTTTAGCTGAGGCAGAATACCGCTCGGCTAAATGGATTCGCTTAAATTTAGCTCAGATAAATTTTGGAGACAATTTTGTATGTGAGCTAAAATTTACCACCAGCAGCGTACTAAGCTTAAGGTAATATAAGTCTTATAGACGCCGGATAGGAACTTTAGTCCATGTACAGATTAAGACTAATCTTTGTATAGATAGTCGTGTTCAAAATCACTTGTCCAACGGTCGATTGAGCAAACCGTAGACTTTGTACAGAAAATCTACCATTGGCCAAGTGATTTGAACACGACTGTACAACATTCAGATAACAATCTACTATACAAGTTCTTCATTTTCAAGTTTATTTTGTAAAGATCTGTTTTATTTAAAGAGCTGTGGCAGCCTTAAACATAATAAGATGTTTAGGTTCTAATAGTGCAGACATTACGCCTGTATTCGATTCTTTAGCTTTTTTTATAATAGCTATTTAGATAAGAAAACATTCTTTAAACGTTTGCGGAAGAATAAGAAGCAATGCAAAAAGAACCCTGGACAATGCGGTGTAGGATCTGAAAATATGAACTCGTTGCATTCATTTTGCACAAGGCCTATTTCAGCCCAAAACTCAGAAAAATGTATGTACCTATTTCTATCGTAGTCATTCATGATTGATAATTTCAATACTTTTTTGTTCACCAGGAAAAAAACCTTAAGACAAATTGGACGATTGAATTTACTTGATCATCCAAATGGTAGTTTGTGAAAAATGTTGTAATGAGTTCAAAAAAATGTCTTCGAAATCAAAGCGTTTTCCAACTCCTTCGAGGAATGCAGAAAATTTAAAAAGTTAATTTTTAAAGAAGTACGATGAGTCATGAATGCATTCAGAATTTTAAAACAAAGGAGTGCGTTCAGCTTATTTTTGTTTAATCCTTAGTATGTCTGATTTGAAAGATATAAAAATAATAAACATAGTACAAATAGTACTGAAAATTGAGAAGTGGTACTTGCGTACTCGGGAAAGTCAAATTGTACTGAATTCAGTACAATAGTAAGCCTTTTTGCAACTATGACTCGCATGTTTAAAGCAGTGTACAGTTAGCGCTCATTCTTAGTAAGCAAAGAAATTTGTATTGAGTTCTGATTTTTCTAATGTAATATCCTTGAACACAAACCAGAGAGAAATAGAGAGTTTCAAAGAGCCAGTTTTGAAATAAGTAGCTCCGCCTCTTTTTCTATCTGTTAATACGTGTGAATAAACCAAAAATAATAATTCTAAATGGCCGAAGGTGAAATAAGACAATTGATTCTGAGATGGCTTTGAAATAATTCATATAATTGACCGCTATTGGGACGTGAGCAAATGGTGTGTATGGTGTGGTGAATTAACGTCCAACTTATATTTCATTAAAAAGCATAATAATATATTTGGGTGATAACTGTATCTAATAATATAAATTCCTATGACATTATTACAAAAAAAAATTGTATTTTAAGCTGCAAAACTAAATTGAATTAATTATAAAGCTACACGCGATTATTTGCAATTTGTTGATATATACATTTTGAGCTCTTTCTTCTTATATTTTAAAGAAAAATAATTTATTTTCGATTATTAATAAAAAAGTGGCATTTTCGATTTTTCCATAGTAAAGCAACGATTACACTGCCATTAGAGCATTAGAGCGACATTCAAGCCACGATTCGTCATTGGTCATTTGCGAAAACATGGCGATCACACGAAATGACTATCATCGTCATTTTTGTCCCAAAATCAAATGACGGACACTGCGAGTCATTTAGAATTTTCCGTTGGGATGCCATTTAAATGACGAGCGAAAAAATTACGATCACGTGGTAATGACTTGCCTCATCAAAATGGCAAATGTCACCTTTCCTATTATTTCGATTTCGCGTCATTTATCTGTTTTGCGATCAGACGAGAGGTAATGTCCTATGAGAACAATATAGCTACTGTCATATAGTGTTTTTCTCTCGGCGAGGACGCATTTTTAATTAAATTATTTAAATTAAATAGGAAATAGCAGTGAAAAGAAAAAAAATATTATAATAAATAAAAAATGTCAAAAGTAACTTGATGGTAACTTGATGATGGTGGAAATTGTGGAGACGGCGTATTTAGCGGTGTATCGCGTATTTGCTGGAAGAAGACGATCTTGATTACGAGCCAACGCAACGAAAGCGGAATATTTGGCAAAAGAAGTGGGTGAGCCGTCGCGAGAGGTGCAGGGAAATAAGTCCCCGGGAATTAAGTCCACTGAGGGACTTGGTTCCCACCTAGAGGGAAATAAAGCCACTTTTGGAAAGTGGACTTAGTTCCCATGTAAGGTGAGAAATAAATTCCGAAAACTCTGAGTGGTTTTATTTCCCTTTCAATACACCAATTTCGCTCATATACTGCAAATCTGACAGTAAACCCAAGCAGGGGAGTTGCAGGGGGGCAGCATGCCCCCCCATACGTATTAAACTGCTAAATGTGTACTAAGTTCCCATTAAAAAATGGACTTAGTTCCCACCTTACATGGGAACTAAGTCCACTTCACGAAAGTGGTTTTATTTCCCACTAGGTGGGAACTAAGTCCCTCAGTGGACTTAGTTCCCGGGGACTTATTTCCCTGCACCGTCGCGAGAAGAGTGGATTTTGTGCTGGATTACTACTACGAATTGTGCGAAGAAGAACCTGAACTGTACCGCAATGTCCTTCGTATGCCAGCCAATTCAATTATTTGTTGACCTCGACCCGAAGACTAAGCTTAAGATTTGACTGCCTCAGTCATCACCAAAACCTCTCAATGAGGTAGGACACTCAAATCCGCAAGCAGCAATAGAATTTCCAATAAAAAAAATAACTATGCCACACTAATTAAATTGGGCCATAAATACCTGTTTCATAAGCCCTTTTTTAAAAAAAATAGGTCAAATAGGTTCGGTCCCTACATTAAATGCTGCGTCATTTGTCATTTGCGTAGAAAAATTGGATGGCAAGAACTTCGAGCCTTGCCCTTTTTTGGAGGCTGCCATTTAAATGACGCAACAGCCAAAAAGTTTAGTCATTTGTCCTAGACGTCATTGAAGAGCGATCACTCGGCCATTTTTTTTCGTCAGTTAAATGGCACAAAATTCATGTCATTTGGTCCGCCATTTAAATGACTCCGAAAATGTTATCCCAAATATGGCGATCACACAGAACGACATTTAAATGACTGCTTTGCGATTTTTACGTCACAGCGTCATTTAAATGACGCGAAAAAATAGCCGCGTACTCGTAGCTTAACGCGTAAACTAAAGCGAAAAGTGAACTTTCAAAGTACATAATATGTAGGTACTTAATATTTTAATTTAAAATACGTACTTATCCTATTTGTTTTTACTTCTGTCCACTTTTTTTCAAACATTCTGTTAAAAAATAACTCCTGAAATTCGCATATTTGCCCTAGCGAAAGCGTAAGTAATATGTATAAGTTAATATTTACTTGTTTACACCTAATGCACCGATATGACAATGCGCACTTACGATTTGCTCTTATGTGTGTCCAAAACGTATTTCGTTTTTATTTTTGTTAAAAATCCATTATATTTCACTTTGGTCACCGAACCATACATTTGCGACAAATCGTTCCAGTTTTCCAGTTTTTTGTCAATTTAGTTGTTTGAAATAATCCTTGGTTAAAATTGTCACAGCCGCAGCAATGCATGCAATTTTTTTCCACACTGTCTTGCATTGTATTCATCCGCCAGTTGTTGAAAATGCGTCGAAATAGCAGATAGGAACCACACACAATTTTGCGTTTATCATTTATTAAATTAATTTTTATATATGAAACAAAGTTATTTTGCTTTTGACTGCTATGTCAAAGCTTGAACAAACAAAATTTCTGAATTTTCTTAGTTAAATGCCGTTAACAGACAAAAATCGGCTGGTTATCGATTTCCCTGGTTAACTAACCAAATCATGGATTCTCTGGTTAAAATTTTACTGACCAAACAGATTCTATGGTTATCAGCTGGAATAACCTTTGATTAGAGTTAACCAAAGATGAACAAACCAGCCCTAAGATTGACAAAATAAATTTTCTTTCTCCTTTTTCTTAAATTATTTATTCCAAAACTCAGTACACTTTAATAAAATAAACCGTCAAAGAAAATAAATAAATTTTCGTTTAAATATAATATAGAAAAAGGTCGAAATTTATATAAGCAAAACTAAAAAAGTAATTTTTGATAATTTTTTCCTGATATAGTCTCATACATTTTATGTAGTTTTGCAGCTTAAACAAATATTTTTTCGTAATAATGTCAACGGAATTCACATTATTACAGTAATTACCCCTTTATATTTTATATTATTTTTAATGAAATAGAAGTTGGTAATAAATTCACCACACATTTGCTTGACAGGTCCCAATAACGGCCAATTATATATTTGAATTATTTCAAAGTTTCAAAGAAATATATTAAACATATTCAACATATTTTGTTGGAAAATACTTAATCTACGCGGTCACGCGTAGGTTACCTAGCAGGCCACCACGGTTTGCGATATCACCTATAATAAAGACAAGTAAAAGTGTTATCATCGGCCTGGCCGATGCTTTGATACCCTCCACTGTATGTACTGTACAGGTACACGCATGGGAGGTACCAGAACTACTTGACCGACATAGCTCATTTTCAACACGAACTTGACAACGGTAAAAACAAGTCCTCTCACAAAATTTCATTCACCTAAGTCGATTTGTTTGGACGCTATCGTGCTTTCAACAGACAGAGAGATATATGGGTAAAATATTGGCTTTGCATGGGAGGTAACAGAACTACTTGACCGACATGGACCATTTTTAATACAAACCTGAAGGTCATAACTATAAGACCTCTCATAAAATTTCAGTTGCCTAAGTCAGAGAGAGACGTGGGTCTAATAGTGGTTTTGTATGGAAGGTACCTGAACTACTTGACCGACATGGGCCATTTTTAGTACCAACCTGACGACCATAAAAATAAGACCTCTCACAAAATTTCAGTCGCACAAGTCGATTCGTTTGGACGCTATCGTGATTTCAACAGACAGAGTGACACATCGGTCTAATAGTGGTTTTGTTTGGGAGGTACCAGAACTACTTGACCGACATAGCCCATTTTCAATACCAACCTGTCGACTGTAAAAAGAAGTCGTCTCACAAAATTTCATTCGCCTAGGTCAATTCGTTTGGACGCTATCGTGCTTTCAACGGACAGACAGACAGGCGGACATGGTTAAATCGATTCAGAATGTGATCCTGATTCAGAATATATATACTTTATAGGGTATCCGGTGAATCCTTCTTGGCGTTACAAACGTAATGACAAGGTGAATATACCTTCCTGTGGAGGGTATACAAATGCAATTAGTGGAATCACCGCAGTGCCAACTAGTCTGTTCCTTTACTTCTAAATCTTACGAATTTTGACGCATTTTTACTCAATGCCGTCCCTTTGCTTGAAGTTTTTTTAAAAGACAGTGGCTTCGAAAGAGCAAGTTATTACCCCTCCACCCCACTGAGAATCTTACCTACTAGTTTTTATTTTACTCAACAAATGTCTTTGAGTATGATGTATGAATTGAAACAACTGTCAGTCGCCTGAAAATTGACAGATGATTTGGAATTTGATTTAAAACGATTGTAACGACTATTTGCATGTGTCTTTTGATTTCCCGCGATATGAGAAACAAATCGGTATAAAAATGGTATTAGATTCAGAAGGCAAGAAAATAATGTAGCTTTTTTTCTCTTCTCGAATGCATGTAGTTCAGTCAGTAAAGATTCTTCCACATACTTGGAAATACTCAAATGCAATTTATGGAAAATATAAATATATATCTGTCATTTTTCATAGTTAGCGTAACGGATACAGTACATAGTTGGCATTGGCACCACTCTGTTTAAAAAGCCATTTGCTCTGTATCTGTTCCAGTTAATTTTTTCCTTAAAGATTTTGTTTTTTCCAATAATATAATAAATTTGTAATATTTCCCAGCAGTTCTTATATTAAAGTTTGTCTTTAGTCGATATTTAAAAATAAAAGTTTAAGAGCCTATAAGTAAAATTTTTGTTGGGTAAAATTTTGTGAATTTTAATAAGGACTTCCAATTTGGTAAGTACAGATTTTTTTCTTAAATCTTTAAAATAAGTACAAAAGTTTGCAGCATACAAGGATCAGCTTTTTAATATCGACTTGGTGCTATTTTTTAAAAAAACCAGGTCGGAATAGCGTATTTTTTCTTAATTTCATTTTTATTAATTTCAAATAAATGAGCACTAAATGAATTTTAATAAATCGGTAGATATTATTTTATCATACTTTCTGGATGCCAACTACTGTAGGTTTTGAGAGGCTTTTTTATAATCCATTTAAATTCAAATTGAAACTTCTAAACTCGAAAATTAAATTAAGAAATTAAGAAAATTTCTTAAGGAATATCTATATAAATGTATAAAATTTTAAAATCGCGTTTAAATTAACAAATCTACGCTTGTTTAAAGTCAAAATTTGCTTATGGGTGCCAAATACTGTACCCGTTAGCTACTACAAAAGCATTCCCAAACTTTTTCTTAAGTTTTTCTCTTTGAGTCTTTCCCATTTTTACTACAAAAGTAAAGAAAATTTGTCAGTGGTCATCACCAACAATTTAAACGCCAAAAGATTCTTGTCCCTCGTATAAAAGTGTAAACGATTACGTCAACGTCTTGAGTGCGAACATCAGAAATCGGTAATTTAATCACAATGCTAGTCCGACAAACGCCGGCCGCAGAAATCTGCAATAAAAAAATGGCATTCTTGTTTTCACAGCCTTTTAGAACTGAATTTATGGAAATTTAGTGAAGCTGCAAAAAAGTTTATGTCCTGCTAGGGGAGATTTCGCATGCTGCCGTGACATTAGGCCATGCGACATAAATATTTCGAAATATTTCCTTATGTCACGGAACCGTTTTGCACTTCTTCTAGCAAGCTCATCGGCTTTTGTCGTTACCTTCAAATTCGTCCTGCACATCAGAAATCGGAAATAATCTGGTTATGTACCTACGTAAAGCTGAGCTATTACTTCCTTAGACGTAGGCGAAGGCTGCTTTGCTGTCAATTTAAACTGAGTTAAGGGTTGGCGCATTTTTGAATGGCGTAGAAATCTTCCTAAAACACATTTGGGTTTTTCCCCACTCAATTCTTTGAAACCCGAGTTGAATTAATAATAATCTCGAAGTACTTTTGCCATATATATAGCGCTTGAAGCAGCTCAGATCATATATCGTTCAGGAAACTTAGAGAAAAGAGCAACTTAGGTCCTACCAAGCTTGCTGCGATGTCTTTGTTGTTATATAATGTGGAGGGATGTTTCTTACAAATTTATCTTGTTCCGGATGTAGTCAATCTTCCGCGGATTGATGCTAGTCCGAGAGTTCCTGTTTAGGTAAAAATGTATCCCTTCCGCAACTTACTAACTGAATATAGGAACAAGAAAACACTTGAAGCATTACATACCCTTTCTCTTTGTGTGCAGTCACCGATCACACATGTTTACAGTAATATGCCAAAGTAGAACGCCATTCAATTAATTCAGAGTATGTATGCTCAGTTGTTTCATCACTTAATAGCCAGCCCTCATGGAGACGATTTACTTAACATTACCCCATTTGATTAATCAATTAGATCTGAAGACATGCTGTGCCTTATTCATTGGCATTGCTTGTGCACTTCACTCCAATTGATTTCGAATATTTTCGTAGTTTAATTTCCGCGATATCAATCCGTTATACTTTTAGTATTCGATTCAAAATGTGCTGGCGATGTAATTATCTGTCAGTACTTCAATTTGTATAGTCTATTCTGTACGTTTGTTTATATTCAATTTAAAAATATCAGACCAAAAACATAAATGTACAAAAAAAGAGCCAAGTTATCTTATATAAAACAGCAAAATTAGGTGCGTAACTAACTAGTCAGCCACGAAAAGTAATGAGATCTAAATGTACGCCAAGTTCCTTTCTTAATTTAAGAAGTTTAAATGTTTAAAAAAAATGGTAGGTTCGCTTGTCAAGTTTTCAAATTATAATATATTGTATAATATAATGAAGTTATAAACGAAAAACTTATCAAGTAAACCTCAGATTCATATTTTAAGTGGGCAGATTCCACACCCCTTATATGGACAATTTTTCATTTTTGAAATATCTTCTTTCGTATAATGCAGGTCGTACAGCTGTACTGAATTTCAACATTCTACGGCAACTGGAAGGGGCCCAAATAAATAATATCCGATGTTCAAAAGTGGGCGGATACTAATATATAAATAAATTATAATGTGTCATTATAGCAAGAATGTTAAATTTAAAAATGCATCTATCATACTCGTAGCTAAACAGATTTTACAAAAAAAAATTAATTTCTGGCTTACATCCATGATACAGAAAACAGTCCTTTACACATCGACCTGCTTATAATCCGAAACTCTGTTAATTGTTATCTGCTAATTGAGTAGGTTATATTATGTAGTACTAATATTATTAATATAGTCAAATAGAGTTGCCATTTGTGAAAACTATAGTAAGAGGCAAACAGGAAAGACATGAGAAAGAGTTGGATGCTGCCAAAGTCTATTTGCCCAAAATAGTATGTACAAGGTGGCGCAAAAGTAATCCTCCTATCAGAAAATGCTATAAATTTTGCGATTGGCCCCTAATGTCAGTTCTGTTTTGACATTTGTGTAGTAAACACATGCGAAATACACGTTAGGCGGCTCTCAGATTAAGGCAACAAGCAATAAGCAACTAAGCAACTAGCAACTGTCAATAAGCAATACGCAACTTTATTTTAGCCTATTCTCACATCGAGGCAACAGTATTGCCTGAAATTTCTAACTAACATGTCATCCGACGACTCCGATGGTTCAATTTTTTAATGTGGTTCCATTTAAGAAAAAAAAGATAAAAAAAAGGAAATATTGGGTGCACCCTGCATTTACTAATTTAATAAATCATGGTGGAAATATTTGCGCTAAGGAGCTCAGAGCATATCCCACCCAATTTCAAAACTCAATCGAATGAGCCCCGAAACGTAGTATGCGCAAATGTGTCAATAATGACAAATATTGCTACTAGGAAGCAATATTATGTTGCTTTTCAACATGCGCGTTGTATCGCTAGCGATAATTATTATAGCAACCAGCAACATTTTTCGTTCGAGCGATATTGAGTTGCTTTGATGTGAGACCTCTAATTTAATTCTGTGTAAAATAACTGTGCGCGATAATATTGCGTGTTTCCTATTGCCAGTTGCTTATTGAATGTTGCCTCAATGTGAGAGCCGACTTAATAAACAATGTTACGCTACACTGCTCCAGATCGCGGAATATTGGTGTCTATTTATTTGAGCAATAATCGGTCGGTGACTTTGGCACAACGTGAATTTCGTCGCAGATTTCCTAGCCGTCCAGCACCTACTGGTGAAACACTGCGACGTTTAGCCGCTCGCCTCGAAGAGACTGGCACAACACGAGATGCTGCCAGGCGTGGCAGACCCCGAAATAGCCGTTCTGCAGAGAACGCTGGAGGAGTCATCGGACCTTTTTTCTTCGAAGACGTCGCGGGCCAAACGGTTACTGTGAATGGTGAGCGCTACAGAGCAATGATCAACGAGTTCTTTTTGCCGCAACTTGATGAATTGGGATTGGAAAACATGTGGTTCCAACAGGACGGTGCAACGGCACACACTACACGTGCCACAACCGATATGCTGAAGGATGCATTTCCCGGGCGCCTAATCTCCCGTTTTGGCGATTTGCACTGGCCAGCAAGATCGCCTGATTTGACCGCTCCAGACTTCTTTTTGTGGGGCTTTTTGAAGTCGCGGGTTTATGTCAACAAGCCTCAGACTCTTGCAGCTCTTAAAGACAATATCCGTCAAGAATGTGAGGACCTATCGCCGGAAGTTTTGGCCAAAGTGATGGAAAATGCCATAAAAAGCGCTCAAATGACAATCAACTGTGGCGGCGGCCATTAACATGACATCATATTCTCGACTTGATGTAAAAAAAATTAAAAGACCAAATAAAAATAATCCACAAGAAGAATCAAAGTTTTTCATTTTTTTTTTTAATTACAGCCAAAAAACATCGGAAGGTTATTTTTGCGCCACCTGTAGGTACATGATTTTTGTTTTTACTTTAGCAGATACGAAAACTGAAATATTTTTTTGGATTCTTTCAAGTTTGGAGTAGATGCTAAAGCTGACCACTGTTAAATCCAAAACAAATTTCAAGAGAGATAGTCATTTAATGAAAAAAAGTTCCAAAAGGAATCTTTTAGAATCAAAAGGATTATAAAGCAAATGTATGAAACTATGTGGATTGAAGTCATACGGTGTTAATTGATTTTGCCAAATTTGTTGATGATTTTGTTAAAAGCATAGTAGAAATAAATTAGCTCATAGCATCCTTTGGATTTTTCCTTTTTGCAAGCTATTTAACGTTTCGAGCTCAAGATTGGTCACTTGCTCAGAAATAATGTCACCATCATATCAGTGACAAGGTGCAGATACCAGCTGTAGACATCGACAAAAATAGCTGTAACTATGCTTGAAAATGATTGAAAGGGTAAGTGATATGCCACAAAAACGAAAGTGGTAAGCAAGTTAAGAGAGCATTATGCTGGTCACGTGTGGGTGGGTCTGGGGTAGATGACTTGAAGCAATAAACGAACCAACTTATACAGCCCTTTCCTGGATTATTGCATAGTAGAGGAACGATGGGGACCATAGTTTTTGCCAACTATACAGACTTTTCTAGGATATAAAAAAGGCAATCAATTTAGTACCCTGATATATTAGGGAGTGATCTTCAACTTAAATCAATAAATATATTCAATATTATTAAAAAATGTTAATATAGCATAGGTGCGTTTTGTTGGCTATTGTATATAGGCTTAGAAAAATAATTTCATACAAAGTTAATTCTATATAGATTTCGTTAGCCCCGATGAAAACTGTTCAATCAAACTATCATTGCTTTGAAAGTTATCCAAAAGTGCGGTCGATTCTATCATAAAATGACATCTGACACCACAAAATTCATTAAAAAAAAAAATAAAAGCATTTTACCAAAAATATGCCTATAAAATACCGAATTTTTATTTTACCGTGATTTTCCATGATTATAAATTATTTTGATTCGCGTTTACACTGTTTGTGGAATTGTTTTTTTTTGTGACTTTTCAGATTTTTTTTTACTGATGTTCTTTTTTTTGAGTAGCAATTTACGAATTTCTGTGACATGTGACATGCCGAGCTGTAAAGCTATACCTACTGTGTACTGTCGTCGGCATAATTATTTAAACAAAAGTAAAGTTAATTCTACTCATAAATTTGAACTTACTTCAAAAGTGACTATTTCAGCCACTTTTTCCTCATTTTCATACAAAATTTTTCTGAGATCATCCCATTCAAAACATCATGAAAAATATTAGCGAAGACATTTTTGAAAAAAATGTTTGCAGTCACTATTAGAATTGTTTGAAGAAACTTTTTGCATCAAAACATTTCTTTTTTGAGACCGAGGAAAAAAGTAAAAAAAGTAAACTTTTACAAAATGTTCAATGGGTACTTAATGGATTAAATTAGGGAAAGTTTTGTATCATTAAAACGGAATTTAAATGACATTTCGATTGATGCCAAAAATTTACATGAAGTAAGTTCAAATTTATGAGTAGAATTAACTTTACTTTTGCCTAAATAATTATGCCAACGGCTGTTTATGTAGAATAGCCAAAAGAACACACCTTATGTTAGATTAATAAAAAGTTGTTTCATTTCTCAAACAATTGTGGAATGACTTGTTTCCATAAAAAAGACCCTTAAAGTGCTGGATGTTCCACCACCACCAGTTATTTCTGAGGAACCAGAATGCTCATTTTCAACTTAAATTTTTAAAAATAGACACGATTGCTGACATGTAGTTTAACATTTAAGAAGCTGCAATTTTGAAAGAAAGCTAATTTTATATTGGAAAAATCTTTATTTTCTTCCGATTAATTCGGGCTCGAGTTAATAGCGACGAGAAAATGCGGATTCAGTTTGTATGGGAAACATTTGTTTTCATCCTATTGAGCGCGTAGCAAAGCACCCTAGGTAAGTACCTAATTTTGTAACGTGATCGAATACGCTGATTAATGCTAGTATGTATAAAACTCAATGTACATAATTATATGTTTCTGTTTAGTCCTTAAATTTACTCTGTATTTCTCAAATTTGATTTAACCATAGTCCTGATTTTTGCTTAATATATTTTTTTTATGTCAAAGCAAGTTATTACTTTAAATATATATACATATTCAAAACGCGTAGTAATCAACAACTCAATTATATGTTGATAAGAAGTGTATCTTACTGATTTAAGAATTCAATGGTGAAGTCTGTATAGTTGTTATGGAAATAGCTAATGCTATTTTAACACTATCTTTTAGCAAAATCAAGATATTAGGTAGGTGACCCAAATAAGGCCCACCTTATGGTTTTTCATTAATAACTTCCAAGCGCGTAAACAAATTTTACTAAATTGACATTAACATAAACCTTAGTTCAATTATCTATATAAAAACATAATATTTATTTCTTAAAAACCAAATTGAAATATATTTTTTTAACATTTTGAAAAACCTTACCTTGGGCCTTATTACGAACACCTGTTCCGAATAAGGCCCATGCATAATTTTTTCAATTTCTTTGGTTATCCTGCTAAAATAAGAAGTGCTTTGTCCTAAAACAAATAAAACAACGTAGTTTGTTATTTAATTATATATTATTTTATCATTTAATAATAAAAAAAAACCAATACAGCCTTCTTGATTAAAAAAAATATATATTAAAAAAAATTTTACTTTAGTAAATTAATTTAAAATAAGGACGTATTATTAATTCAAAAAATAGTAACAAATTAAATTTTAAGTTTTGGTAGGCTCATCCACTAGGACAATCAAGTCCTTCGTCATCTTAGTTATTCCAAAACAAAGTTCGATATACCAAGCACCATAATATATTGACACTCTCTCTTGTCTTCCATCCGGTCTTTTTTATACACATGCCATTACCATGCTCCGGTCTTGTTGCTTTTTTCCCAATTTACCCGCCTTTGACATTTTGTCTAAAAACAATGTAAAAACAAATTTAATTTTTCATATTCCTAATAAGGCCCGCTAATATTTTGGGAGGGCCTTTTTAAGAACATGAAAAACTTTTGTTAATAAAATTTTAAACAAAAATCTAAGAAAAGGATTAAAATGATACTTAAACCATATTAAACCTTTGTTTTATATGTAACATATTTGATGTAAAAACTAGACTTACCCAAATTATTATTTGCACTAAAACTAATAATAAAAACCACTTTTTTATAAATAACTCATGCTTGCACCCATGCTAACTTTTATCGACCGTAAGAAAAACCACGATTGCATCAGAAGGAAATTTCCATCGATTTTGGTGTGGATATAGGTGTCCACAAGCACATTTAAAATATAATTCCTGTTGCTCTTCGGTTATGCCACTTTTTGCGCACTGGGCCTTAATAGGTTCCGGGCCTTATTTGGTCCACCTACCTTTATTTTAACTGGACTAAGGATTTATTAGTACAACCCCTGAATTATGCCGAATTTCTCAGAATGGAAAATGGGAACTACAATCGGCAATACAAAACTATATAAATAATCACCCCTATCGCTAATAATATTTCCTTTGCTGACAAGGGAAAAAATTCCATCGGAATTTATTCGCGATACCCCTTATTGTCAGGGTATTAAAAAAGACAGCAAATCCAAAAATCGATCAGCGATTATTCATCCTAGATTAGGGGCACATAGAAAATTGTCCCTCAAACTATCCAATCCATTAAAAAAACCAAACATTTCACATTATCTCAACAAATCGAATTATTTTTTTAACCAATTATTCAAATATTACATACATTTAAAAAATCCGAAATGGACTCATCATAATGCTGATTATAGGATTGCATGTCAGTAATCCAGCTTAATATTAAACTTGAATGTTTTAACGAAAATTATATAAGTTACCATTTCAAGCGATTGACTCAACCTGTTCACATATTTATATTATGGGTGACCTTATAACTTGAGGTACCTTCACAATGTGACACTTCACTTCATTGATAAAATTTGATAATGTTTGGAGTAAAAGATTGGCCGCGTGTCACTCCTCAAAAAACATGGAAGGAATTTAAACAGATTTATGTTGACAAACAAGGTTTGCGTAAAAAATTATCATATCAGTAACATTATAATTATGCCCCCAGTTTTAAAGATAACACCATATTGATGTTTCTACACAACATTCTGTTCAGCTAGCAAACTCAATCCAATTCGATGACGATCAGCCCTTTCCAAAATAGCGTCGCACTTGCTGATGACTTACCTTTGACGAAATTTAAAGATTGACAATGCGGCCAACATCAATAAAATTGCACATGCCGCAATTGTTGATGTCAGCTGCAGCTGGTTAATAGTGCAAATATCCGTATCCAGTGGCGGGAATTGCTTTATTAAAACTGCATCACTGCACGTTATGAACTTCATTTTTTGTTCTATTGAATTACTTCATCTCACCAACACTTTTCACAAAATCGATCTCAAACTATATTTTTTTTTTTAAATCGTATATCACTTCAATTAAAATGCACTCATGCGTGCTGAAATCACTACCCGTATGCAAACGAAGACTTATTCGGCGGCAATACGAATCTCAGTACACCGTACCTCCTCACGCGCGTAATTATTATCTGCTCTAACGATTTTGAGATTCACGATCAATATGATACAATATACAAACTGTATTCGGAGAGCAGAAATTTTCTCCCCCCAAAAAAAAATATAAAAAAATTAAATTAGAGCCCAAAATGAAACGGAAAACAAATTCAAACACAAATTCGTAAAAATAAACAAATGGTGATCCATCGCGCTTCGAGATCCATCGAATCACGCAGTGAGAGTGGATCTATTTGAATTTACGTAGACCGTTTTCTAACATTTAATTCTGTGGATGTGGAGTGGATATTTGTTGTACCGACGCGCGTCGTTAGTTCGCATTTGTCTCTCTAATATTATAAAATCATGATGGGTGAAAACTCAGAGAATCGTACTGAAAATTGCAATTTTTCTCCTCTTATTTTGTTTTGTTTACTTTGTGCTTGTTTAAAACATGTACATACAATATTTTGAAATTTTTCTTGCTTTTTGGTAATTTTCTTCTCTTTGGCTTCAAGCATTTCTGCTTTTATATTTTTAGATTACATACGATGTGTGTTAGCAGCGGATGACTGGAGAACTTGTTGAATATCTAGGTTAAGAAGTTTAATTTTAAAAATGAACATCTTACGATATCGAAGTAAAATTTATATTTGAATTGACTTTTGAAGGTTAAGATTGTTTAAATCAAATTTGCTTTGAATCAGAAGGAAGTTTCTTTTCAAAAAGAAAACGTGCGGCATTATTTTTCTTAAAACGTATGGGTATCTACTTTGTTTATTCAAAAGACCATGTTTTATTATTTATGGTAAAGGCATGTTTCTTTTTATATATTAGATATAGATATTAGAATAAAAATATATACAAAATACAAAAATGTTTGGTTCTTAAGGCTGCTTCCATGAATTTTCAGAAGAAGAACAACAGCACTATTAATGTATACTATACTCGTGACCAAAAATGCACAGGGGAGGTATTTATCCAAACCACTGCGTCGATTTATCTCCAAATTGTATTACGAAATTTAGACTGATTTTGTACCTTAAAAATATTAACTCCGTCTGTACTCAAATAGAATTTGTTCAATATAACCAATAACACGCACTCTGCCTGACAACACCACAATATTGGTTAACTATTTTGAAATGCATTTCTAACGCTTTAAGTTTAATCGACACATATCATTTAAATTCAAATGACCAACTATGCCTTAGTTCTGCCACGTATGAATGAGTATAAAAGGCAAACATGAAATAGGGCAATACTTCTTATATGCAAGCAGTTGATATGTCCTGTCATAACTTACTGTTTTTCCATCTGGTACATTATCAGTCCCACCTACAAGAATAAGTTTCAAATATTCGAGCGGAAGGCTCTTTGTTATTGCAAAAACATCGCTCTACTATCCGCTACTATATAACTGAAGATCTATATTGATATGAAGCCGCTAAAATTATCCCTATAGACTAATACCGATGTTATTACTATCTCCAATGGTTTGATGGATTTAATTAATCTTTGAGTAATCCGAGAAGATTCATTTAAAGATTTTGCGGGGTTGGAGGAATGCGATATAACCTTCATTAACAGAATGATACATAATCTTGCACCACGCACCCCATTTCCATCCGGCATCGGTAATACGATCATAATATACATACATTTACAACTGATGACCATAGCACTCACTGCGAAAACAAATCAACCCTTTTGAGGTACACGTATGCTAGTGTGGTTTTGTTTTTGTTTGTCTTTTCGCACGATCGCAGAAGTATATATATACATTTGTAGCAAGGTATGTATATGTGTATGTATATATTTTCACTTAAAAAAATACATTTTGGCTAAAAACTGTTCCTAAGGACGTGGCTATAAACGACATAGCCTATAGCAGTCTCACAGTCTTAAGGATCATTTTTAAGAAAAAGTTCATCGAAATCTGTCCAGTAGTTTTCGAGTTTTTAACAGCCAAAGAAAATGCCTACAGTTTTATTATATGTATCGATTGCTTGCAAATATAGGTTTCTACATTTGGAATTCGAATGATATAAATCCCATTCCTCCCCCCCCTCCCATCCTTTTTTTAAATACGCACGCATACTAATGATGATTGATTTTGCTTACCAAATTTAATTGGTTTCTCATATTGTTTTTATTCGCACTGTTTATAATTACTTAAAGAATACAAGATTTTTTGAAGAGTAAGGTGGTTAATCATCCATCAACAAATCACTTTGAACCAAAATTGAACCAAAATTTACAATGGATTTGAGAGTCTGCGAAAGACATTTCACTGAAGACATGTACTACAAGTTGAATCCGCGTTTTCAGTTAGTCATTTTTTGGAAAAGAAAAACAAATCAATTTCTTAAATGAAATTAATTTTTTAAAACATTGTTTTTTTTTAATAAATCTTCCGATATAACTAAAATATAAAAGAATGGCATTAGATGCTGTTATTGGTATTTCAATGGGCTTATTGAGTTTCTTTTAAAAAGAAAAGCCTTAATTGAGATTGTTTGGAAAACACCTGTTGTGCCATATCGATCTTTTGTTGTCTATCTAAAATATACAAACATACATACATACATATACATACATACATATTATATACATTAAGTGGGTCGCGGGTGTAGGTTACTCAAGTGGAACCTCCATAGCTCTCGATCCTCCGCCATCGATCCAAATCATCAAGGGCAATCCCCAAACGGGTAGAGAAGAGATTATAAATTTGATCTAACCATCTCATCCTGGGTCTGCCTAGAGGACTGCCCGATGGTACGGATTCCATCCAGGTCACACCAGCAATACAACGGAGAAGTCTCATTTCGGCAGCTTGTATCCGTGATCTTATTCTTTCGGTCATTACCCAAACCTCATGACCATAGGTAAGAGTTGGAACAAACACCGAATTAAAGACTGACAACTTAGCTTTGACATCTGGCAGTCTGTGGTTCGAAATAATCGATCGTGGGCGTTTGTTTGGCCTGCCTGGTTGCTTTGCACTTTCAGTAGACCGCTGGATTGTTATTTATTAATAAATCTCGTAAAATATGTTGTTTTTTTTTTTACCCGTATCTTTAATCATTAGATACTATCTCCTCGGTGGTAATTTAATAGTTTAGCTTGTTTTTAGTTAATTTTCTTATGATAACGGGTGGTAGACAGGGACCCATCCACCTGTCGCCTGGGGAGATACCACCACATCATGCTATAGGCTCCGTGAAGTAATCTTGACTACGTTTCGGAGTTTGGCAGATGGTCCGGTGCAAAACTGATGGGACACAAAAGCCATGATGCAACTTCCTGAGATATAGAATTCCGGAGGTAAACTAGTCTCCCATTCGGATCTCCGGGGGGACTATCTCAGGGATCACAATGTCTAAACTTAGACATTGATGTCGTTTAGACATTGATGTCTGCTTGATTTCTGAAACCCACTTTAAACGGGGAACAACCATTAGAATTCCTGGCTACCTCTGTTACCACTCTCCCCATCTATCTGACAGTGCCATGGGAGGCAGTGCTGTGATTTCAATGCAAAGCACACCTACTGGGGGTCAAGACTATAGTAACGACTAGGGCGACATTTTAATTGTAATTTTATTTCGACTGGATCGCTGACTTATTGGCCGTCCGACCCAGCGAAAAGACCTCATTGACTTCTTCATAATGAAAGGAATCAATAGAAAGAACTAAACGTTCAAAGCAGTGATGATTTGTAGTCGGATCATTCACCCATAATCCTAACGATCAACGGCATGACAGTAGAACCGGTAATCAATGAAAGACTTACCAACAAAAAAACGAACTGGTGTCAATTTAAGGAATTACTTGAAGGATTTATTAACCTTAGATCTTCACTAGGCACAACAAGGCATATTGACATAGAAGTAGAACAATTCGTTGCAGATATACAGCAAGCAGCAGAAGATAGTACACCAACTTACCAACAACATAAACAAGCTAAAATATCCCACAGGAATTAGGGTACTAATATTAGAAAAAAGAAGAGCTTGCAGAAAATGGCAAATGACAAGATATCCCGGCGATAAAACTACAATAGACTAAATAACAGGATTAAAAAAAGTATCGGTGAATTTAAAAATAGATCCCTAACTAAATATCTTTGCAACTGCTGACAAAGTCACAGACTACTCCCTTTGGAAGGCTGCCAAATATATAAAGGTCCCCCGTTTAGAACATCTGCTGGGATTGGGAAATGGATCGGCGACCCAAAAGAAAAGGTCAAACTTTTTTCGGAACATTTGACAAATGTTTTTAAACCTTTTCCACCTAATGTGACAAACGAACAAGTTGAATTATCTGATAGAATAGATGAAGACGTAATCAATTTTGTTTCCATAAAAGAGATCAGCACATGTATTCATAAGCTATCTAATAGAAAATCGCCAGGTTATGATCTAATAACTGCCCAAATCCTGAAGGAACTACCATACATTGCATAAGTAAAACTAAAGCTTTTAATTAATGCTTGTTTCAAGTTAAGAGATGTTCCATATCACTAAAAGATGGCAGAAATTATAGTTATACGTATACCTAAACAAGCCAAACCACTATCAGAAGTCACCTCATACAGGCCAATCTCCCTTTTACCAGTATTATCAAAACTTTTTGAGAAACTGCTTCTTAAAAGACTAGATAGAATTATAGAGCAAAAAAGGCATTATTCCCGCCCACCAGTTCGAGTTTAGAAATAAACACTCGACAATATTAATATATTCTAATATTATGAAAAAATCGTTAGAAGAAAAACAAGTTTGTTCAACATTATTTTTAGACGTTGCTCAGGCTTTTGATAAAGTCCTGCTTATTGGCTTAGAGTATAAACTTCATAGGGATCTATTTAGACAGTACTATGAGATACTTAAATCTTATATTTCGAATAGATTCTTTAGAGTTCGCTATGGCTCAGCGTATTCTGAACTTAACGAATTACAAGCAGGAGTTCCACAGGAAAGTGTTCTAGGACCAACCCTGTATCTATTGTATACTAGGGATATACCACATACGATTGATACTATGATAGGTTGCATTCGCAGACGACAGTGCACTTCTATCAACTGATAGATGTGTGGCTAAAGCAATAAAACTCAGTTAACGAGATATGTGATTGGGCACAACGTTGGCGAATTAAACTAAATGAGTCAAAGTCCACCCATATCAAATTTATAAACAAAAAATTAACGAATATTCCCGTGGTTATTTTATTAATAACCAAGTAGTTCCTTATGATAACACAGCTAAGGATCTGGGTATGAATCTAGATGCTAAACTGAAATGGAAGGAACTAGCGTTACCAGATTATTTTTTCCAAAAATGCTAAAGCCGGTGAGGAAAACTGCAAAAACTGCTAAACAAAACCGTGAAAAATGCTAAAGAAACTGCGATCGATTTCTACACGAAATATAGTTGAATTTGTTACTTTTTAGTGAATTATTTTACATTTACAAAAAAATGCATATTTGTGTAGGTACGTCATAACTTCCATAACTCGAACTTCTTTAAGTCAAATTTTTCTTTTACTCAAAGTTTTATTGCAAATTTTTGGCCTTCATAAATCGAAATTTCTATATTTCGAATTTATTTTCTTTCATTTTGAGAGCTGGTTTTATGGAAGTTCGACTACATTTGTTATCAACGATAAATATTAGTGCATTAACATAAATGATTAAATGGATAACGCATTTTGAAAAGCTTCATTCATGTCTTTATGTTAGTTGGAAAAATAACTGATTCGAGAATTGGCGTTAAATAGCGTTTAAGTTAAATTGTGGGTTTTACCAACTTTTTAAATAATGCCAATGTATGAAATGGTGCTAAATGTTGATTAAAAGTGCTTTTTCAAAATGTTTTATGAACATTTTTAAAAACTGCCAAAAGCTGCTGGTATTTACAAAAATGCTAAAAAAAACTGCTGCATGTGAAATTTACGATCATCGTAAGATCGAAGGAAACTGCTAAATCTAGTAACGCTTAGGAACATGTGAAAAAGAAAGTAAAAGAATTAAATATTTAGACATAGAAAACTTTGTTGGTTGCTAGGATATAATTCGGAAATGTCCACTGAGAATAAAATTTTATTATTATCCAATTATGGGGTGTCCTCGTATGTCTCAGGAACAAATTTGGTGATATATGTTTGAGAAATTCGGACCCAATAGAAGAGAGATTTTGATGCGTTTTCTTCGGTTCAAATATCCATGCAACAATAAAAGAACTAGGATAGCATCCTTCATTATACCCTCCACCATAAATCTGTCATTACATTTTTGTAACGCCAATAATGAGTCACCGGAAACCCCTTAAAGTGTATATATTATGTATTAGGATCGAATTCTGAATCGATTTAGCCATGTCAGTCTGTCTTGTCTGCTTGTCTGTCCGTCTCGTCCAAACGAATCGACCTAGGCGACTTAAATTTTGTAAAAGGACTTATTTTTTACTGTCGTTAGGTTGGTATTGTAAATGGGATACCTATACCTACATAATACACAAGAGCAAAATCCACAAACCACTAAATCCCCACCTTTTGAAAAATACGCAAAATTGACTATCCCCCAAACACAAAATCCCCAAATTCAAAATCCACCAAATAAAAAATTCCCAAAATGTTAATTCAAAATATTTAAACAAATTTTAGTATACCTAAAGCGGCCCATAGACACTACACTTAGGTCTGCACCGGTGTCGGTGTACGGAAATGTGTGCTGTGTGTGGGCTGGTGCGCACAGCGATTTTGGTGTCAGACACGGAGCAAGTAAAATCTAAAGTTTTTGATTTTTGTTGTCGGTGTCTCGATCGGTGTGATGTGTATGGCGGAATGCGGGATACCTACATAATACCCAAGTGCAAAATCCCCAAACCCCAAAATCCCCACCTTTTGAAAAATACCCGAATTGGCTATCCCCAAGCAGTGATCCCAGACTTTGGAAGCAGGTTATCCCATAGTTATGCCAAAAAAATACCTTTTATCCCTCGCCAACATTTAAAAAATCCCACATTTATCCCATGAAATAATAGATAAAAAAACATGTATTTTATTATATTCAGTCTATTTTACTATGAACAAATACAAGTTACATTAACATTAACTATGCAAGTTAACAAAAATAAGCATATTAAGAGAGGTACGTTTGTATATAATACAAAAATAGAAATGTGGGTACATCTTATCTTACACATTGTTAAAACGTTAAAAGTGGAACATAAAACTGCATTCGGCATTAAAATGAAAATAATAAAATAATAATAACATAATTATTTTTTTTAACCTCCAATTTACCATCAGCATCTAACTCTGTCAGAGTGGGGCGCAGTAGCGCAGTGGTTAGTGTGCTGGAACGTCTGACAAACATCCGAGAGTATAACTGTCCTGAAAAAGCTTCTCAATTCAGCCGTTCGGACTCGGCTTAAAATTGTAGGTCCCTTTCATTCGTCCCAAAAATAGAAACTCAAACAAACGAATGGTTGCGAGAAGCTAGGCCTAGGGTGTCTACCGCCTTTTGCGCCACCTATTTATTTTATTTATTTATTATCTAACTCTGTCAATGAGTCTTAACATTCTTGACCCAAAAATAGACTATATAAATTATTCATAAAATGTGTGTTGGAATCTTTAAAAATTTTAAGTTTTGCATCCCATGGAAGTTCAAAAAAATCTGCTTGAACAAACAACGAACACATTTTCAAAACCAATATCTTGCTCTCCCGCACAATGCAGTGAACTAAAACCTTTCCGTTTTGAAAAAGTGAGTTGAACTGATTAAATAAAGCAAGTACATGTTTTAAGAAACAGAAATAAGTTCTATAATTTTATTGTTCTTAATGAAACTAGCAAATTAAGAGCAAAAATTTACCAAAGAGTAAAATCCCTTTTTTTTGTACTATGAGATGAAAAATCCCTTTGACCCTTTTAGCTAATTTTAAGTGAGAAAATCCCTCAAAAAGGGATATATCCCCCGATCTGGTATCACTGTCCCCAAGTACAAAATCCCCAAATGCTAAATCCCCAATTTAAAAAAAAATCCCCAAAATGATAATTCAAAATATTTAAAGAAATTTTCGAATACCTAACCTTGCGCCTACTCCAAATCCAACAGTGACCCTAGGATACCTATTTTACTGTTAATGCATTGTGAATACACTCGAAATCTATTTGGGTATTTTGGTTTTTGGGGATTTTGGATTTGGGGATTTTGGGTTTGGGGATATTGCCGCCTCTCACGTACCAAATTATCTATCTCATCATCATCTTCGCTGCTCGAAGACGATGGCCAATTCTCCCAGAAATACTTTGCACGATACATTATTTTATTAAATTTTAAAAATTAAATATTAATTATTATTTTCATCACTTAAAAACTGAACTGCCAAACACAGAAATAAAAAATAAAAAAATTCTGACGTTTGACGTAAAACCCCAAGTGCTTCGGGGAGTTGAGCGAATCCAAAGTTGGTCAACTCTTGGTTTTCTCAACTTCGGAATATCCAAAGTTGAGCGAGTCCACTTCGAGTGAATAAAAGCAATTTCTCAAGTTGAGAATAAAAATCCCCAAGTTGTGTTCAACTTGAAGTGAATAAAATGGCCCTAAGTATCCTATGGTGCAGCCATCTGTACATTGAATCTACGATAGCGCAGCATCGATACATGCACAAAAAAATCTATCGCCGCGCCGTGCGTCGGTCGCCGCCACGTGCACTTATTACTTGTAGTACGTACTTTGTGTTAATGAAAACTGATAATTTGTCTTAAATTCGGTAAAACTATTAAAGAAGCATCGTCTAATGTGTTTTTAACATTTTGAAAGTGGAATCTTAATTATGTTTCTAAGAACACTACTACAGACTACTCCACCCTCGCATAATGTGCGTGTATCGGCAGAGCTAGACAGACGTAAACCTATTCCCAGATCAACTAAAATAATAACTCAATTTAGAGTAAACGCCAGTCTAATAATACAATTATTGAAAATCAAATACATGTGTTGAAGTAACATTTTAACAGAAAGCCATACAATTTGAAAACGTCTTCATATAAGTAGAGATTCTAAACAGTGGCGTGGCGTAGTGGGGCGTGGGGCGGCACGTTTAGAGGGCGGCAAAATTTTACAATATTATTACAATATCTTGCAAATATTTTTTTTTTAAATTAACTAGTGCTCAAAGGGTTTTCGTTCCCTTATAATGCTAATACACAGCTCGAGTTGAAGGGTTAATAGGTAGGATAGAGAGAAGGTTCTGGTGCACAATGGTTTTGGAGAATTATGGGTTGAATTGAGAAGAAAACGGCGCGAGGCAATACATTCCACATGTCCACATGTGTGTCGTTCGACTTATAAAATAATCCCTATATTTAACAGTACGTCCCAAGGTAGACTTATGCCGCCCGTCCACTTAGTGCCCAACACATCAATTTCGAATTCAACGCATTCAACTCTAATGTACGCTGTCCTGAATTTGGACATCGTTACTCACCGCGTTGCTTAGGAAGTGTGCGGGTAGTGTACGAGCTCTTGTTGCTCGTTGAACATGCTTGTGCAACGCGTTGAGAAACGATTTTACAATAATGTGCTGCAAATTATCTGTCCAACCCGTTCCTCAACTTCTTAAATTTTTTGTTGACTCGAGTTGCGTTGGGTGCGACGAAAAGTGTGTGCCTGTGCTAGTTGAGTTGAGCCATTGGAATCAATCAACTGACATCTGTTTATGCACTGTGTATGGTTTATCATTAAATTGCAACTCAGTTGTATAGAACAAGACGATGGTCTAGATCTACCCAGCGCAGATCATTGCGGAAACACCAGTAATAAAACATCTGCGCGCACAAGTAGTAATTAGTGCTAGACAACACATCCACCCCTAATAAAGCAATAAAGTCATGAGGAAAATCTAGAAAGTCATGATCAAAATGAAAGTAAAATGAAATATGTATTGCTTTCAGTCACAAATCAAATGAAAAAAATATAAATAAACAAGAATCAATGCTCTGTACCTTAGGAAGATCACTACCAAACTGATGTCGAATGCGAAAGTCGGTCAATTCTGAGATGTGGAGCGGAGCTCATTTAGTTGCTGCCGACAACCGGTCATTCGAACATCTTAAGGTTTTTTTCTACTGCGCCACCTCTCGCGAACGTCTGACAAACATCCGAAAGTATATCTGTCATTCGTCCCGAAAATAAAAACTCACAAAAAACGAATGGTTGGGAGAAGCTAGGCCTTGGGAAGTTGGGTGTCCACACGCCTGTCGCGCCAACTATTTATTTATTTATATTTATCAACTTCATCTAAGAAAGCTGCGTACCCCGTCTCCAGATTCGGTGCATACACCTGCACTAAACCTAGAATTGACAAGTTTAAGCTTTAAGATCGCAACTCTCCCTCGAAATGCATGCCTCCCCCCACTCTGCCTGCCAGCCTGGGACTTGTGAGTTCTCCCGCCTGAACAGCGCATCCACCCTCTGCTCTGACCGCCATAATGGCTTTTTTTAAGGGAATTCCAAATCCCGGAGCACTCAGACGAATCTCGGTCCATTGTACTACCAAGCAAAAACTCCTTTTTTTGTAGTGGTGGAAAAATTTTGATATTATTCGTTTCTCTTATGGGCGGTGGCAGAGTATTGCTGTGCCCTGCCGGGGCTCGAACCATAATGGTTTGCGAGACCTTTGATGGGAAGCTCGTAGCGGTTCAAGCGGTGACAAGCCGACCACCAGATGGGCTCCAAAGGGCGCTTTCTTTTGTCTTGTCATCTTTGGGTGTGTGCTTCATCAGCCATGTCTAGGTGAACCTAGACATATTGCTCGCCCCCACCACGGGGAGGTCAGCTACTTGAGGGGGCAGAAAGGAGGGTATATTTTCAAAATTTGTCTTATAATTTCGTTTAAATCTGCAGTTTACTAACCAGGACCTATATCCTTATGGAGCACTTTACTATTGTTTTATTAGCGTATCTCATGAGCGTGTTGTGATGGTTCAGGTATATAACTGAAATTTAAGATAAATTAAGATATGAAACCGAAAGTTGTAAGATCTAGAACAGATCTTCATCAATCTTCATAATAACACAAGCGACGCATGAGCACGCATGATGAACGAAGATCTTATTGGATTGAACGGTTCTACGAAGAAATTCGAAATGGCTACAAAACGATTATAAATTGAACATGACTTGTAGGTATATATGAATTTATGTAAGTACTCAATACCTACAACACAACAACTTTTTAATGAATTTCTTTATAACAGCAGCATTATTTTATAATAAAGAAACGTCAGACGTCAGCTGGTCGTCAATGAAATAACACAATTGTTTTTCACATTGGCTTGGCTTTGATCACTTGATTGTTCAATTTTCCTGGCAGTGTAGCTATTTCTTACTGATTGAATTTCATATTTCACTTGCGTATTGATATCTTTATAATAATAGGTAGCCTATATCTACACCAGTCGCTAGTCCAAGCAGTACTTTAATGTAGTTAGACTTTTATCGGCTTCATATTCAATGATTATTGTTTTTTATTATATTTATTTGTTTATTTCTTTTGGTTATAAAATTTTAGAGTTTTAAAACAAAGAATATGATGGTAGAAAGTGGAGAGTGATATTGCTTCGGTTTAGATGTCAATCGGGAACTTTTAATTGTTTATAACTTTTTCAAAGTTAAAAATTAATTTTTGTGTTTAAAAATCCATTTTAAGCTTCTATTACAAAATCGTGACAATTTTTAACATGTTGACCTCAGATTTTGTAATAAAATCTGACGTCACTATTGACACGATTTTGATTAGCGTTAGCCTTTGTGCAAACTTCTTCTCCACATTTTGCACATACCTCCCAACTGGAAAAACTAACACCATCATCCATTGAACCCTTCAGTGACTCTTAATGCCCATGGGGACATTATTTGTTCGCCTGGTGACCAAATTGACTGACCAACCAACAAATCAGAAGGAGCAAAACAATGTGCCGCAGATTAACGACGCAAAATCATTAAAATTAATGCTTTAGCATTATTTAACAAAAGCTCACTCCAGATCCACTGCCTGCTTTTCCCTGTGATGATAATGATGATGATGATGTGATATTGAACTATCGAAAACCACAATTCCTTAAATTTAAGCACGACCAATCAAGACACATACATTTATGTAGTTTAACGACATTTATGTCGTTGAACGTATTACATCCCCGATAGCCGATATCAGTCGTAACTTAACCGTAATTTACGCGGCGTGAGACGATTGACACGACTTCTATATCACGACCAATTGATTGATTTGGGTAAAATCATAAAATTTTCATGAACAATATCAGTACGACGGAAGTCCAGATGCCGCAATAATCCACCGAGCGATAGGGTTAAGAATACCTGCAACCAAATTCAAAAACAATGCACCTACGGCTTTTGCCAAAAAAGAAACGGAGCAGAAAAACGGTTTTCCCCGTGAGATCGTCAATTGGAGCCCCGGATTTGGGAAAGCACCCAACGGCTCTGCGAAATAAGGCCCCAAAACAAAAATGAAATAAGGCCCCAAAAAATTATACAGGAAACAACAGCAACGATTTTTAATAAAATTTGTGGTGTTATTTCCTTTTTTTTTTGGCTTATTTCCTAATGAAAATTGGGGTTTTATTTCATTATGAAATAAGACCCCAAAAGAAGAAATGAAATAACCCCAAACGAAAAACGAGAACGTATGTGCTTAATGGGTTTACTGTCAGATTTGGGGTCTTATTTCATTTTTTTTTTTTGGGCATTATTTCATCGCAGTGGGGCCTTATTTCATATTTGAAATTGGGGTATTATTTCATTATTAAACAACACCCCAAATTTGGGACCTTATTTCATTTTCTCTTTTGGGCCCTTATTTCCTGCAGCCGCACCCAACAAATACGCCGATGAAAATTACATTTCTGAATCTCAATTCGACAGTTTATACTAAATAACAAAACGAAAAACTATTAAAATATATTGATTGCACGAAAAATTACAATTAAAAAATGCAGTAATACTTAAATATTGTTTTAAGTTTATTTTTCAATTTCAACGCAGCGAACTATTTCAGCCGAAAGAAAAAGCAAAAACGACACTTATCACATCCGCGCAACCCTTATCATCGTCAATAGTATTAATCATGTCACCATGTCGCGCTGTGTAGTCGCCTTTCATTCGCCGGTCACTCGCATTTGTCAATTGCCATTGTGTGATCGGGTGCCAATTGGGGTGGACGTGGCGAATCTCGTAGAATCTCTGAGTCATTTCATCTAATTTTGCGTTTAAAATCATACGCACTCAAGATGTACTCAGATAACTGAGCACTTGTTAATTAACAACGTAATACATACTACATAAACATATGTATTAACTTCAACATTTACTTTTAAATTTCACCCCGAACTGACACTTGAATTTTTGAAGTTTTGGGCTTTCCAAAAATATACCGTGTGTGAATAAAGATCGGGATTTGGGTAGTCATTTTTGAGAAATATTCATAAAACGGCAATATTCGAGTTTTCTGAGAAAAACTAAGTACGTAATCATGTTTAGAATGCTTATGTTGTCTTAAATATGTATTTTGATCAAAATCGTTAGAGCGGTTTTTTGTAAAATTATGCTGACAAATGTTACAATTTGGATTCGAAAAGCATTGTTATTAAACTGTTTAGCTGAAAACTGAGTACGACGTATTCTTCAGGATATAAACATTACCTAGCAGTTACATTTTTAACCAAATCGAAAATGGCGTAGTGTAGTTTTTTAAGTACCGTTTTTAGCGATTGGGGTGGAAATCGAAGGACGCATGGTTCAAAAAACAGTGTTTTTCAACTGTTTAGCTCAAAACTGAGCAAATGGTATTACTATGGATTTAAGCATTACCTGACAGTAACATTTTTATCATAATCCAAAATTGCGTTTTTAAGATATGAGCAGTTTTTTAAAGTACTATTATTAGGGATTTGGGTGGATATCAAAGGACACAGTCTTATTAGAGAAAAACTGAGTTTGCTATCAAGTTAAGAATGAAAATATGTAGTACCTTAAGAATACGTTTTTTTTAAACCGTTTTTACCGTTTTCGAGAAAAAGCCAATTTTCAAAACTGCCGTTGCTGGACCTTTTAGCGAAAACTGGGCATGCAGTCACGTTAAGCATGCTTACATTAACTCAACTATCAATTTTGGTTGAAATCGTTAGAGCCGTTTTGGAAAAAATCTAAATTTAGACATATTTCGTAAAATTTTTATATGGGAGGTACCGTTAATATTAGAGCTAGCATAAAAAAAAGTCCCTAGCCCACAAACTCTAAATACTAAGTTTGAAGCAAATCCGTTCAAGCGTTTCGATTCCCCATGGGTGGGTCAGACAGACATACGGACGGACAGTATTGTGGGACCCACTTTTTTGAGTTCCCCTATCATCGTAATATCAGAATTGATCAAAATCTCGAGTTCGAAATTTTGTACGAAAACAATATCTTTCTCTTACTACGTATACGAGAAAGTTAAAAATGAAATACATATAATAACACAGCTCGAAAAATAATCACAGAAACTAAAATTAGTATTACATATTACTAAGTAGGTACATAGTACCTACCTACAAAAAAAATATGAACTATAGATACTATATTACATTTAAAAAAATATAGTTTAATAATTTGTTTTTATTATTTTTAAAGTGTGAGAAATTGTAGTACAAAGTACAAAGTACGCAATTCATAATTGTACCTACTCACTTTTTTGACCAACAAAATGTAGTACAAACGCTACAAATTGTAGCAAGGGGGCAGCGCTGTCGTGGACACGCTTCCGTAAGACATTTATATGACGATCTAATAAGCCAAATTTTTTAACGTCAGCATGTCAAAAATTTACTCAAGACAAGACTCCAGCTTTCTTAATTTCGTATTTAACAAGAAACTAATGTGAAGTTGGACATGTATTCGTCAATTTCGTACAAACTACAATACATAATAGATTTTTGAATCGGAATTGGTTGGTTGACTGCCACAATAGCATTCAGAATTAACCCTGCAACCTGAGTAGGTTTTTCTGCTCCTTAAATAATTATAAAAACAAAAGTTTAATCTTGGGGTTAAAATGAATATAAACTGTCAGCCTACAAACCAAGGCCCAATTTGTTTCGACTTAGATCACTTTTTTTTGCTCTAGTACAATGTTTGCCTTGCTTTTAGCAGAAAAATCAAACTGAAATCTAAAAAAAAAATCTCAATCCTCCAATGGAAAACTGCATAAGTCCGATTTACACGCCTTCATTGCTTGTTCTGCAGATCCAAATGCAAAAATAAAAACATAAAACAACACACCTTTTAAAACGATGGAAACAAAACTGATTTAACGTCTTTGTTTAATTGAATATCTATCTCAATAAAGCAAAGTTAAGTAGTCGAATACTCGATGAAAGAATTCAGAGTTAAGTAGCTTAGGTAGTATTAAGTAGGTACAGCCGTATTTATTAGATTTCCTTAAAATGCCACTGAGAGGTTGTTTAGTTAAACACCGCGTAAGAATTTACGCAACCTCTACGCTACTTTACTGAAATTGTTATTTATAAACATTTTTCCACTGTTGATTTACTAAACGGGGTTGGTGTCCAGATAAGGAGAAATATATGAAGAACTATTACAGAAAATACCGAAAACTAGTACTTTCTTCTACTGAAACCGACATCAGCTATTTTCTGACAGATTTTTTGTGTAAATAAAATATTAGACAGACGAGGAACACCAAGAGCTGAAATGAAAGTTTCTAAAGGATATGCGTATCAAAACAAAACGAATAACATCACCAGCACGAATGAAACAAATTGCTGCAATAATTCAACACGATTTGCAGAAAATATAATTCGATTTTTCAGACTACAACGCGAAAAACCAAAACGCAGGTCGGTTTAAAAGAATACTCGAAATAAATGCAAATTCTTTTGTGATTACTCGATTCACGATTCCACCACGAAAATGACATTTCCAAAGAAAAAACAATTTAGGCAAGCTCTACGTGTTGCCGAACCTGGCGAAGAGGAATAAATAAAACTCTGCCTTTGCGAGAATTGTTTTATTTCCTGTAAGGATATTTAAATGATAATTTTACAATATATAAATGGGAAATTTGGACTTACGCTTTTGTGCGTCCTCTCGCCTCTAGTGGTTAAGACAATTTGGTTAAACGAAATTACAAAATTACAAGAATATGACAAGCATTGGAGACATTAAAGTTTATCTATTTCTCACAAGAGGACTCTGACATCGGCAAGAGGAAGCACTTACAATAGTTAAAGCTGGAAACAAATTATAAAATACATTTATGGTCTGCGGCCGTAACATCCCCACCTCCGTGAATCTACAGCTCGTCAGATTCACCAACGTCTAGCTTGGCCAACATACATGCTGGTCGTTTGAATGTCCCGGAGCTCGTTCTTACTTCGGCTGTTCTCACTTGTTCATCTCTGCCCGGAAATACTTTTGATACTCTTCCCATGGGCCACTTTGAGCGATGGATAGAGCTGTCGCATACAAGCACTAGGTCGCCAACTTCGAGCGGTGTCACCTGTTGATACCATTTTGTGCGTCGGCATAGATCAGGTAGATACTCCGCGAGCCACTTCTTCCAGAATCTGTATTGTATGTGTTGGACCTTTCGCCATTGCTTTCTCGTAACTATCAGTCCTTCTTCGTGCGGGTGAGGGGTCTGCTCTGAGTTACTTGTACCTATAAGAAAGTGATTAGGGGTTAAGGGTTCATCGGTGGGCGTATCTAGGGGAATGTGGGTTAGTGGTCTTGAATTAACTAGGTTTTCAGCTTCACACATGAGACTATAAAGGCTATGCTCTTGAAGGCGCTCGTTATATAGCGCGTGACCCATCGCTCTCTTTACGCTTCGTACTAAGCGCTCCCAGCATCCGCCAGCGTGAGGATTAAGTGGACAGTTGAAGACCCATTCGATTTTTTGACTAGCTAGGGCATCCGCAATTTTCTTTTGATTGAACTCCTTAAGTTGTCGTTTTAGTTCCCGGTCAGCTCCAATAAAGTTTGACCCGTTGTCCGACCGTATACGTATAGGTGTACCTCGGCGGCTCGTAAAGTTCCTTATACACAGCAGGCAGGTGTCGGTGGAAAGGTCCCTAGCTATTTCCAAATGTATCGCCCTTGTAGTCAAGCATGTAAAAAGAACAATCCACCGTTTTTCACTATTCCGACCGTTGACGACAAAAAACGGGCCCATGTAGTCCATACCGGTATACGTGAACGGTCTGACAAACGGTGTTAACCTATCTTCGGGTAGCTGGCCCATCATCGGAGTAGTTGGTTTTGCTGTTCTTAATTTGCATATTCGACAGTTCCTAGCATTTTTTCGTACCACGGACCTTATATGTGTGATCCAGTATCGACGACGTATCTCGGCTATTACGGTGTCTTCGTTCTGATGGTTTGCAAGGCAGTGAAAATAATTAACGATAAGATAGGTCACATGGTGGTCCTTCGGTAGGACTATCGGTCTTCGAGTGTGAGGAGCTGCAACTATAGCTTGGTCTATACGGCCGTTTACACAAATCAGTCGAAATTCGTTAAGACTAGGATTCAGTTTCCGCAGTTTACTACTCTTCCCTACCTGTCCCCCGGAACATAATGCTTTGTATTCTTCAGCAAATTCCACCATCTGAAGACTACGGCACACCACCAGCTCCGCATACTCTAGTTCAGATGCCTTCAGCCAGTCGTGATCCCTGTCGTAGGGAGCCTTGAAGCAGTTGGTACGAAAACGCAATATCCATCCCACCACTCTTTTCAGCTTATCGAAGGACGAGAATCTCTTAAAGACATCGTTGCTTGATTCGATCAGAAGCACTGTACACTTAGTCCGTAGCTCCTCGTCAGTCGCTGTTGGAGGCTTGCCGGACGGCCACTCGGATTCTTCGTCTTCCAGAAACTTTGGACCGCTTACCCAGAACGACTCACGTTTTCCATCCATTAAGCGTGTACCAAAATCTGCCGGGTTCATCGCGCTTGGAACCCACCTCCATTCATTTCCGTTGCTGCTTTCCAAAATTTCATTTATACGGTGTGTTACATAAGGCTTGTAACGTCTGTGGTCCGAATTTATCCATGCAAGAACAGTGCGTGAATCAGTCCACATTGTAACCTTGACCGGTTTAATGTTATGATTTTGCAGAATAAGCTGCCGAAGTCGTGTAGCGAGCACCGCTGACTGCAGTTCCAAACGCGGAATGGACGTCAGTTTGAGTGGAGCGCATTTCGTCTTTCCCATCACGAATGCCAGTTTAGCTCCAGCCTTCTTTTCGGAAATTCTCCAGTATCCTACAGCAGCATACGCCTTTTCGCTGGCATCGGCGAATATGTGTAGCTCTAAAGAACTGGTAAAGATGGTAGCACCGTAGCAGCGTGGTATAGATATGTCCTCGAGGTCCTTTAGTTTGTTCAACCATTTTATCCACAACGCATAGGCGTCATCAGAGATTATCTCGTCCCACCCAGTTTGGTTACTCCAAACAGTTTGTAGTAACACTTTTGCGATTAGCGAATACTCAGCAGCCAGGCCAAATGGGTCGAAAACCGACATTGTAATACTGAGGGTCTCTCGCTTCGTTGGTCTTCTACTTCCCTTCAGCAGTCTAGGATCTACTTTTCCAAATGCCATCAAGAATTTTAAAATATCTCGACTGGTATCCCAGTGCATGCCTAAGACCTTTTGATAGGTTCCTGTGGCGCCACGTTCGAGATTTATCATGGATGCTGCTTGTTGATTTTCGTTAAACCTCTCATTCAGCAACTTTGAGTTGGAGATAAACCGCTTTAACTCGAACCCTCCTTGTTTATGAATCCAGGCCACCTCCTCGGAGACTTTTATGGCTTCGTTCACATTCGCAAAACTATGAACGAAATCGTCCACGTAGTGGTTGTTCAATATTGCATCAACTGCTGCTGGGAACTGGCCTAGGAACTGCATCGCATTTCGGTCTTTCACGTATTGAGCCGAACAGGGTGAACACGTAGAGCCAAACGTCATAACGTTCATGACATATTCGCGAATGGGCTCGCTCCGGTCTGTTCTCCACAAAAAACGCTGTGCGTCTTGATCTTCTCGAATAATTCTTACTTGGTGAAACATTTCCACTATATCTGCGCATACCCCAACCGGCTTCTGTCTAAATTTCATCAGAATTGTGATCAAATCCGTATTCTGGTCGGGACCACTGAGGAGGGCTGAGTTTAATGAGATGTTATTCGCCTTCGCCGCTGCATCGAAGACTAGCCGCAGTTTGTCTGGCTTATTTGGATTGCATGTACCAAAATGAGGCAGATACCAGGTACGTGGCCCCCTCGTTAAAGCTTCGGCTACACTCAGCTTCCTCGAATACCCTTTCTTTTCATAGTCAGCCATAATGCGGCAGTACTCCCTGTGGTAGTTGTCGTCGCGCCGAAACTTATTTTCGAGAGCTAAAAATCTCCTCTCTGCTAGTCCTCGGCTTGGTGGTAAAACTGTATTATCCTCCCTCCACAGTAGACCGGTTTGAAAGCGATCGCCAATCCGCGAGGTGGTATGTTCCAATATCAACCTTGCACGGGTATCCCTCGACGACTCAACATGCTCCACGTCTCGAACACCGAGATTCTCATTAGTCACGTAGTCGTTGACAATCTTTTCTAAATGGTCCATTGATGTGTTGCTCGCCTGCGTGAAGTATGCATAATGGTTTTGCATTAGTTCATGGTTTTTATCAGCCCCGTAGACCACCCAACCTAGCTTGGTTAAGACGACTGCTGGCCCTTTCCAACCGTCGGCCACAACTCTTCGAGCTACCCCTAGGTGGGCATTGTCTAGCCCGATCAGCAGTCCTGGGGTTACTTGATTATAATTTTGAATAGGGAGTTGCCTTCTGTGACGATATTTCAAATGCAAGTCCTCTATGTTAAGCGTTTGAGAAGGTAACCTGAGATCTTTCACTGTTCTTACATTTTTAAGAGAAAATTTCCTACAATGTGAGCCTTCCCCAGAAATCTGCATGTTAACACGACTTGATGGCTCTGTTGTGCACGTATTACCAAACCATTGTAGTGTTAGATTTTCTTTATTACCTTTCAGCCCTAGCTGTTCTACTAAATTATCGTTTATTAAGGTGACTGACGAACCCTCGTCAAAAAATGCAAAACACCTAACCACCTTTCCTGTTGCATACAGCTTCACAGGCAAAATCTTAAATAAAAGTTTTCTATGCGAGGGATCCTCAACGGTACTCGTGAACACTTGCTGCGTGGTCCCGTAATCGTTTTCCGGTTCCACGTAACTGTCATTCGATGGCAAATTTGTTTCATGTAAGAGCTCGTGTATCTTCTTCGGGCAGTCCCTCACATGGCAATGGTGTTGTTGCCTACACTCACTACTTCTATGATCAACTAGCAAACAGTTAAAGCACAACCGACGCTGACGAACAATTCGCCATCGTTGACGGACGTCCATGTCTAAAAACCTTCTGCATGTGGACATGTTATGAGCCCCTTGGCACATTTTACACCGATCACCTTGCTGCGCACTAGTTGCAACTGCAATGCCAAATTCGTTAACGTGAAACAGCCTTCCTCGTGCACTATCCCTTGCATTCACCTGACGGTTCTCTTCACTTGGAATTACACATGCTGCGTTAGCCATCTTCGCTAGGTTTTGTAGCCAGTCACTGAAGTGTCGCACGTTGGGTCGCGGTTTGATAGTAACAGCGTGACGACCCCAATCCATCCTTCTCTCCATTGGCAGCTTAAGAAGTAACTCGTCCATCAGTGTTGGGTTGGATAAGTAGTGATCACACTGCGCCGCTTCCAAAAATGAAGACAGATTTTGCACCTTGGTGGCGAACGGCAACAACAAGTCCATTCGCCGTTCCGGAATAGGTGCCAATTGGCGTACTCGATGGATTTGGCTTTTTACAAGCTGTTCAGGTTGACCGAAACGTTCCTCCAATGTATTCATAGTACGCTGCACATTGCTGCTGTGGATGAGCAAGCATTCAACCGCCTCCCTCGCCTTGCCTTTAATGGCTTTCTGTAGTCGCATCATGTTTTGTCGATCGTTATAAAAATATTCTTCCGTCGTCATCGTAAATGCCTCTTTAAACATTGGCCATTGCTCCGGGCTTCCATCAAATTCCGGTAAATCGTAAAGTTTTCTCTGTGTGGTGTGCTCCGCTCTCGACGATGACAAGGTTTGACTCAGCTGTCCCAATACAGCGGCAAGTGAAGTGGACTCCTCTTCCCCCCTGTTGACGACGGGCGGCCTGCTTGGATGCCGAATTTCATCGCGATGTTGTTCGTTTTCCCTAAGAGGCTGATGACTTTTTGACATTTCTTCTCGAAGGTCGTGAAGTTGGTTCATCATCTCATTTAACCGGGCTTCGATCGAAGTTGTCGCTACTGGAAGTAGCGGTGCTGGTAACGGTGGTGTTGTAAGTGCCGACAACGGTTCTCCTGACGATGCTGCAACGGTTTCTTGTTCGCGTATAGTGGCATTCAGTTCTTCGGCGCTATCAACGTCGCTCTCTACCTCACTTAACCCCCTTCTTCGCGTACCAACAGGCATATTTAATGGAGATGAACTACTTTTAGCCTAACCAAACAATTTTCCAATTTCCCTATCTACGCCACACTTTAGCCCCCAACCACAAATCAAATTCTCATAAAAAGGTACTCACCGCTCATTTACTAATTGCGTTGATGGTTTCTCGTCTTAGCTGGTGAAGTATCTTGCTGATTCGTATTCCCACAGTGATGATGAGTGTGCTCCGCTGGTGGCAAATTCTTGGTAGTGGTTTCGGTTGAATTTCCGCATCAAATGTGACTTCTGTCCGGCCCAGCGATACAGCTTACTTTACTCTGATGTTCTACTACCAGTGAGATCCTCCTCAGGATGGCTCCAAGATGTGCTCGTACTGATGAAGAAACGTTGATCAGGCACGTGTTTTCCGATTCAGAAATTTCGCTCCAGCTCAGAACAATGGCGTATAAAATTCTCGCAATAATGCTCGCGAAAAAGCGAAATAAAAGATGTTGCCGAACCTGGCGAAGAGGAATAAATAAAACTCTGCCTTTGCGAGAATTGTTTTATTTCCTGTAAGGATATTTAAATGATAATTTTACAATATATAAATGGGAAATTTGGACTTACGCTTTTGTGCGTCCTCTCGCCTCTAGTGGTTAAGACAATTTGGTTAAACGAAATTACAAAATTACAAGAATATGACAAGCATTGGAGACATTAAAGTTTATCTATTTCTCACAAGAGGACTCTGACATCGGCAAGAGGAAGCACTTACAATAGTTAAAGCTGGAAACAAATTATAAAATACATTTATGGTCTGCGGCCGTAACACTACGCACCCTCTAAACGCAAAATTTTGTGTTTAAGTTTTAACTTGCTAATGTTTGTAAATAACGTTTTCCTGCGTAAGAGCATTTTAGAGGGTACAGGCTCTACGCCACGTTTATAAATACGGCTGGTAGTTTTTAAGTGAAATGCCCATAATAAAAATATAAAAGTTATTGCAAGGTTCTTGCAAACAAATCAAAGTACAGAGGGTAGATAGATTTAGAGTCAATAGTTTTACACATATTACAGTATATAAATATATAAATTTAAGAGTCCTCGGTTATAGATAGTGCCCGAATAAAATAAATGTTAATTTTAAATTAGATTTAATTCTTTTTTGGATCTTGGACCCTGTTCGCATTTCAAAAATCTAGTAAGTTTCAAAATTGTGTTTCTCCTCTAACATTTCACACTATTATATGTATATTAACATTACGCCCGACAAAAATTTTGGGCTCATCGGACTTCTAATCGGGATCAATCTCAATGACACCAAATAACTAATAATATTTTTTTTTTAATTTTCGTAACAAATTTTACTTCAGTAAGAATTATACGCATTATGACTTGCAAATAATACGGTCTCTTTAGCAGTACAACAATGAACATTTTGCTCTCAAATAAAATTGATAATTTAAAATGATAAATTTATCCAAGTATATATTTTGACCTACACGACAATCTAGTACAATTATAAAATTATTGCACGAACACATCCAAACCAAGATGGCGGTGTACTAAAATGCAGGTCTGCCAACGTTATGATCAACTTCCTTCTGCCTATTCCTTTTCTCTTACAACGTGCAAAGTGACAAGTTAAGGTTAGTGATTTTTTAACATATTTTGATAAATTTATGTGTTTTATGGTGAACATTTTAATGCAACGACATAATTTAATTGCAGAATGACTGTCGCAGACAAGAAGAAGTCGAGCGCCCCAGCTAAGAAGCTGCCGGCTGTTCCAGAATCCAAATTAAAGTTTGCCAAGAAGCGCATCAGCAGGCGTGCCATCCTCACCAAGAGGAAGGTAAAGCGTAGCGCCGTGATGGCTCTGAGGAAGCGTGAGAATCTTGTTCGCGCGGAGAAGTATTCGCATGAATATGCAAAGGCTGACCGCAGAGAAATCAAGCTCAGGCGTCTTGCCAAGTCAAAGGGACAATACTACGTTCCAGCTGAAAGCCGATTGGCTTTCGTTATTCGTATCCGTGGGTAGGTGTAAAAGTATATAAATGTATGGTAGTCGCCACATACTTTGATCAAGGAAACTAAATGTTTTTGTTTACGCAAAAATGTAAAGATTCGTAGATTAATGTAGTGACTGCTAGACAAATGCAAAGCCAATTAAATTATTAACGACTAAATAAATTTGTCTTCTAATAGTATCAACAAGGTTGCACCAAAGGTACGCAAAGTCCTCCAGCTGTTCCGTTTGCGTCAAATCAACAATGGAGTCTTCATCAAGTTGAACAAGGCCACTATCAACATGCTTCGTATTTGTGAACCATATATTACCTGGGGATATCCTAACTTGAAGTCTGTCAAGGAGCTGGTCTACAAACGTGGTTTCGTGAAGCACAGCAAACAACGCATTCCCATCACTGATAACTTTGTCATTGAACGTAAGATGCGTAAGAAGTACAACATCCAGTGCGTTGAGGATTTGGTTCATGAAATTTTCACCGTTGGCGATAACTTCAAATACGCGTCAAACTTCTTATGGCCCTTCAAATTGAACACACCAACTGGTGGATGGCGCAAGAAGAACAACCATTACGTTGAGGGTGGTGACTTTGGTAACCGTGAGGACAAGATTAACAAGCTCCTCAGAAAGATGGTTTAAACATAAGATTTTACATGAGGATACTTTTTAATAATATAAAAACCTTTAAAAAGATAATTTTAGTTGTAATGTTTAATTATTCAAATGTAGTGAAAGGTTGTCTCATCAATTTGCAATACTGCTCTAATTTTATTCCAGTGATACCTACTAAATAGTTTTGCTCAAATTGAAATAACTGAATCTTCAAAGCGGTGAATAAATGAAGTATGTATGTATTTTCTAATCGGCAATGGAATACTTACGGCTCTGGAGAATGGCTGTAAATCTATTACCCCTATTGCCGCTGGCGTTGGTCGTATACGTCTTATATTTCGTGTCGTTGTACAACAATGTTTAGATTTTTTTTCTAACTTGTTAACAATTTTATTTCCTTTTCTATGTGTTCACCATTTCAATTCATTTGTCTCAAAAAAGTTAAAAACAGCCACTAAAAACTGAAGCGAAATACGAGTCGTTTATGACAAACGCCAACGGCAATAGGAGTGATTAATAAGTGATCATGATCTATCACTACACAAGCTTTGTAAACAAAACGACGTGACATCCAAAGCTCTATGGGATTGAGGTTTATCGGTTGTTTGGTTAAATAAAGTTTGCGGGTGAGGGGCTACAGTATTAACGGTTGCGATGAACTTGTTTGGCAAGGCTGAAGTGGAAGCTTCTTAGATAGCCCTTCTATTATTTTTTTTTTTTGTTTGGATTTAAAGGAAAAGCAAGTAAAGACGCGAATATTGTTCTTGTGCAAACGATTTACAAGCATCGCCGGTGCACGCACATTATTTGTGCTAACATAGGTTCGCGTAAGGCGTAAGTAACACCTAACCCAAATTTATCTGCAATGGCTATGCAAAATTAGAACAAAGCGATGATGGCCCCTATTGTGAGTGTCGATAGTTGATCGTTGAGCGACAACAACTGTCGATAGATCGACAACTGTGATTGTCGATTGGGATTGATATTTGTCGATTTGACCGTCGCTTGTAGCCAATTACAAATGTCTGGTCGATGCTTTCTCTTGGAAGTGAAAAAATTGTGTGCGTAGGTACGAATAGCTAAAATCAATCGACAATTGTGACGATCGTTGATCAATCACAATAAGGACCATTGCCTAGTTATCTTTAATGCGAAAATATCTTGCTGTCTATCTGTAACTTTGTCACCATTAAACTTCTGAAAATAATCAATGTAATTTGTGGAAGAGGGGTAGTCAGTTCCTAAAAAGAACAAAAATAATCAGTTCCATTTTTTTTTTTTGCAACTTTCTCTTAAATTTGTCGAATTTTAGTTTTATGTGGCAACAATACTCATTATTATATTTATAATAGTTTTGTTAAAATAACAGATTTTCAATGCAGTGGGAACAGCCTCAGCTATTGTTTAAATTGTTGAAATGTGTGGCTTTTATTTTGTAGACTTCCTGCTTGCAATAGCCCCACAAACAAAATCAGGTGCAATTAAGTCGAAATATGCCTGGACTAGCTTCACCTGATTTCCAGGCGAATTTACAAGTCTTCTGCGTTCAAATTGCTTGTTAATTGAAAATAACGTGGAAAATGGCTTAAATCTTTGTGCAAAATTGTTTGATGTCAGCTTATTCCCATATACGCACGCGCAGTTAAGTTCCGTTCCGAGGCGGTATTATTGCTTTGATGGCAACAGCTACAGCAGCAATCGTTTCCTGTGTTCTTTCGGCGTTACAGTAGGTACATACATCTGTTTGGAGCAGTGCCGCCAGAAGTACTTCTACAATTTATTAGCACTCCACTAAACTAATAGCGTCTAAGCCACTATGTGGCGATGCACTATGTATATTCTGTTCTCATCATACCTACCAATTATTTATTTTCGTTAAAGCTAAATGTTAATCCATAAAATAAAAAATCATCGAACCGATTAATTTTACAGGAAAGAGTTATTACTAGGATGGTAAGCTTTCGCTCTTCATTTCGGGTCTTTAAAGGATCCTTTGGAACAGTACTCTTAAGATTTATATGTTTAAGGTTTAGGGCGCGTGAAAAGACTAAAGTGGTGTCTCGCCCGACACGACTTTCATGAGAACGCATGTGTGGCCCTTGGTGCAGCACTAGGGCCAAGCAAATGAAAACAACTAAAGTTCTCGATGTCGTTGGTGTAGATCAGCGTTTCCTAAAAGATCGATCCGTGGAATGGTCAAACGGGGGTCCTTCCGAGTTCGATCAGAGAATTAACTAAAACGGTTGTAGAAAACACCCGCGACACAAGGTCATCACATCCTCAGATCTTCATTGTTTATGAACGTTTGGAGGAAATGTGCCAACATTAGATCAACAGTTGAAGTGTTGTAATTGTAAGTGAAATTCAAATAAAAATGGGTAAATCAAAATCTCTTAATAGTGTTAAAAGAGCAAAAATGAATCTATTAAGAGATCAAGGACTAACCGGGCGTGTTAGGAAAAAAGCAGTTTAAAAAAAACGGCAACAATTTTGAGATGTGCTTCCAATTCTTGTGACTCTAAATAAATAAATAAATAGGTGGCGCAACAGGCGGGTGACACCCAAGGCCTAGCTTCTTGCAACCATTCGTTTTGTGTGAGTTTCTATTTTTGGGACAAATGGAAGGGACCTACAATTTTATGCCGAGTCCGAAGCCGAACGGCTCAATTGAGAAGCTTTTTCATGACAGGCATACTCTCGGATGTTTGTCAGACGTTCGCGAGAGGTGGCGCAGTAGAAAAAACTTTAAGATGTAATTTGGGTTTTTCCGGGGATCGAACCTGGGATCCCTCGCACAGTAGTCCAACACACTAACCACTGCGCTACTGCGCCGACTCTTGTGACTCTGCGGCAAAAATAAAATAGAAATGCGGTATACATAAGTGCAATGGTTTCAACTGGTTTCAACAGTTCGAAGAGTAATCAACAGTGTCAATCATTTAAAACGAATAAAAATTTTATAGAAACCACCACTTAACGAGAAACGGAAATGTATGCGATTAGAATTCATATGAGTTGGAAAAATTAATGGTGTCACGTGTTTTTTTCGGATTAGACGAAGTTTCATTTTGATGGCCTTGATGTGTTTAATTATTATTTCCACGATGAGAGGAAAGATGAACGTTTTTTAGCGCGGCATCATAGTCGAAAAGGTGGTGTTATGGTATAGGGAGCAGTTAGCTATTCCGGCACTGTTGAGCTTGAGTTCTAAACCTCAAAAATGACTGCAGTAAGTTATAAAGGAATCCTGGAAAGACATTTTCCTAAGTCTTCGGACATTTTTGGAGCCCCAAAATTTGACTTTTCTGCAGGACAACGCCCCCACCCAGACGACGCGCATAGTCAAAAATTGGATAGAGGAGCAAAATGTGGAATTGCTTCAATGGCCGCCGTACTTTCCTGACCCGAACCTTATTGAAAAGGTTTGGGGATGGTCAGAACGAAAAGTTTATGAGTCTGGCCGTCGTCAGTTTGAGGTCCGAGAATCCCATTAAATTAGCCTGGAGGTAAATTTTGCTGGACTACTGTACGATTCCATGCTAGATCGAATTTATGAAGTTATAACCAATAAAGGTTTCATTCCATTCCATTAACTTTTATTTCCAATTTCAATATTTGTATCTATTCAGTTTTTTAATCTTATTGTAGGTTGTAGGAAATTGACGAATACTTTAGTCACTCACCCCTTTCGGGAGCAAACGACAGAAATGGTAAGTTTTTCAAAGAACTATCACAGAATCCGTTGTAGTGACGTTGACGACGGATTAAATTCGTAGCAAAAATGTCCACTACGACGGATTCTGTGTTAGTTCATCGGGGTTCGTAGCAAAATTCCGAAAACGACGGATTCTGTGATCACCCAATATAGGTACACTCCCGCTCATCTGAATAGGTTCAACATGATTTAAAAAGCAAAATAACGATATCTCTGTAACCAACTTGCCGATTTTAATGAAATCAATTTTCTTATATACAATGATCAATTGTTAATGAAACAGGAAGGTTTGCGGTCTCTAACACACGTATTAATATTTGTATGATTATTTTTCCAAAAACGTATCGAAAAGTGACCATTTATTTTGGCTCATCTGAATAGGTTCAAAAATTGAAAATTAAAAAAAAAATATATATTAAGTACTAACTCACAGCTTTGGTTATTTTTAACATTTAGCTACATATTTAAGTATAATTTAATATGTAGTACTATCTCCTTTGCTCAATATAACTTCATAGATAGGATTTGGAAAATACTTATAATATTTTTCAATAATTCCAAGTGAAATTGTTGACCCGGCTTTTTTAAGGGCGCCAATTAGGCTTGCAGGATTATCAAATTGTCCCCTGTCCTTATATACTTTTTTTGACAATAGACCTCAAACGTTTTCAATAATATTTATGTCCGGGGAGTATGGATACCACTCGAGCAATTTCACATTTTGATCCTTTATCCGCTGTTTAGCAACACTCCTGTAGGTATGAAGAGGGCCGTTGTCCATGGAATCCGTTCAAAAATAATCGAAAAATTTGGGAAAGCTTTTTCTAGTATAGTTTTGTATATATTCGCGTTAATTTTCGATGTAACAAATTGCAGCTCACAAAATCACAAGTCCCATAATATGATTTATGCGGAACGTCGTAATGCCCCTGATGCACAAGTGTGATGTCTACCTAAAACACATTCATCCTTTCACAGGTCGTGAATGTAATAGTTTTAGCCAACCGGTCCATCCAGGTTGAACTTCTTTTCATCGGAAAACACGACAATCTGCCACTCCTTGTTCCACGTCATATGCTCTCGAGCAAACTGAAGTCGTGCAGCTTTGCGCACATCGTTGAGATGAGTTATTTTTTTACGATCAGTCTCTTCAAATACTTGGCACTCCGAATAATGCGTTTTTCAGATGACAGACTTGCATTAGCACCGCATTCTTCCTTGATTTTAGCAGCAGAACGTTGGGAATTTGAAGCAGTTCAGATGATAAGTCTTCTGGCTGTTAATGTTGTCGCATATTGCGCCCCTCCTTTCATTTTGATATTATAGCTTAATTCATTCTGAATAAAATTACAAACTACATTTTGACTTCGGCCAATCTTCTAAACGATTTGGCCTGGCTTTAAACCAAATTTGAAGTATCCCTTTATTTGGCCTTTTCCAAAGTCGTTTAATTGCTTTCCGCTACCAATTTTAGAAAAAAAGGGCTGTTATTACTTTCAATTTAAAAAAGCGAAATAATTGACGTCGTTACATAATCGTTGTAGATCACAAACTAGAGTTATTGCCCTTGAACCTATTCTGATGAGCCAAAATAAATCGGATTTTTTTGACATGTTTTTCCAAAAATAAAAATAAAAATATATATACGTATGTTAGGGACCGCAAACTTTCGTGTTTCATTAACAATTGATTATTCTATACAAAAAAATTTATTTCATTAAAATCGGCAATTTGGTTAACGAGATATTGTCTTTTTACTTTTTTAAAAATGTTGAACCTATTCAGTTGAGCGGGAGTGTATATTTAGCAACCTCTCGTGCCGTTGCAAATTTGCAATACGAAATGAATTTCCCAGCGCAAAAACGACAAGCAACAAGAGACAACGGAAATCAAACTGAATGTGGGTTCAATTAATACTCACCCCAATTTCCGTTGGCGTTTGTCGTATCGTTGCGAAACGCAGATTTTTTTTTACCAATTTTATTTCCTTTTCTATGTGTTCATCATCATTTCAACCCATTTGTCTCAAAAAAGTTACAAACACCGACAAAAAAACGTAGTAAATTAAGAGTCGTTTACGGAAATAATGTAAAATATGTAATTCCAAGCGAAATATCGTTGATTTTAGAAATTTTTAGCCACGTTCACTGTATAACACTGTAGTATGAAGTATGTACTTTAGCCTTTATTAATAAATCTTAATGTTAGTAGTTAAGTTCCTATATTGAATAACTGACAGAACTATTTATAATCAAATCATTAAGAAAGTGATCTCGATCGGAATGGTTTATTAAGTTTATTTCAAAATAGTATTCTACATTCACATCGAAACCGATTCAGCGGCATCTCATTTTCGAATTGCCTAATTTTATACCTACCAATTATGATCATAAAAGATATCGATCCTCGTAACTCAATTAAAATACTTAGTTATATTGGTTTGTTTCTAATTGTATTTATTTGAATACGACAATCTAAAATGTATTTAAAAACGCTATATGTATGTACAAAGAATATTAGCAAATTAAACAGTAAAAAAAAATAAACAATAATTTATTCTGACAATTTGTATATTCATCTTCACACCGTACCACAAAGGAATGGATTTCTCATTGCAATCGATGCTCTTCTGTTCCATATGTTTATATCAAATTGACGACATAAATGTTCATACCAATTAATTGGAATGAAAAACAACGAAGAACTACCATGTTTGAATAACATAAATTATGAGACGTGAAATGGTAAAACAAAACATAAAATATTCATAGCGCAGAATAATTCTTATACAAGTTTTCGGGATCGGTACAAGTTAAGACGATCATAAAAAAAATAGTGAAATAGTTTGTGAATTGTTTAAAATAGTTAATCTACGATGTATGTGAATGATATACTAATAACCTAAACTAAACACCATCCTACTAGGACGTGCTGTAAATACTCTAGTCTTCTTCTTTTTTAATTATTGATACTAAACCAAACAAACGATGTGTGTGCTGCTGCCCGATGTGTCGTTCACACAGCCAAATAGGGCTGCTACAATCACTACTCCCATTACATTTGTTTTATAAAATTTATTTTTAATTGAAATAAATATAAACGGCATGTGTTGTTTTCTTATTCAAAGTCAGAGTCATAGTCACTCTCGCTTAAGGCAGGCTTTTTCTTCTTTCTCTGAAATAATACACAAACAAAAGCTATTATATAAACTGCAAATAAGTGAGAACAATTGTTTAAAGTTGTAAATTTTCGCATAACAATGGCCAAGTAGTGGGATCATGACTTACAGATTTTATTTCATCATCGCTGTCGTTTGAAATTGCTTTTTTCCTGGGTCGTTTTGCAGAAGGTTTTTTCGATGGGGCCGGAGACTCGATTTCTGACATCTCTTCGTCGTCATCGGATAGTTTTTCAACCCGATGACTATCCTGTGTAACAGCTACGTTGTCGTACAGAACAGGTTCTTCATCGTTACTTTCTGCTTCATCAGAATCGAGGAGACCGGAATAATTTATTTTCTGCAAAGAAGTAAACACATTCAAATGAATCAGATTATTTTTATATTTGGCGCTTTATTAACGGTATTTACCTGTGCTGCAACACGTCGGCCAGGTCTATCAGATCTTGGTGCAACATCAGTAATTTCAATATCACTGTCGAAGTCGCCATTTTCATCATCGGATGTTATCTTCTTCTTGCGCTAAATGATAAAAATTTGATAAATATGAAAATATACACGACTGTATTAATAACTTACTCCTTTCTTTGGCTTGTCAAAGTCCAAAGTAGTTTGCTTCATGCCATCGTCCTTTTTCTTTGGAGCACGTTTTTTTGCTGCAGCTGGTTCCTTCTTTACGCGTTCTTTTTTTACTTTTGCTACTCCGCCTTCGATAAGTGCATCAAACTCATCAACTTCCTCCTCACCACCACCAGCTGTGGTATCTGTGCTCTTCTCCTTTTTAACTTTCTTAGATCCGGCAGCCTTTTCTGTTGCCTTTTCGTATTTCTTTAGGATGTCCTCCGTCATTTTAAATTCTACTTTAATACCAGATGGATCGGGGAAAATGTCATCTTTACCCGCTTTAGCAGCACCTCGTTTTTTTAATGCTACGGCAACCTTAGCTTTACCTGCCATTGCCTTTGCCTGCTTCTTATTAATGCCCAGCTCATCTAGGCGTTCCTTTTCTTCCACTTCATCCATTTTTTTCTCCAGTTCATCAAGATCGTTGAGCCAAAGCATTTCCAATGTCTTAGCCTTTAGAGCAGCTAATTCAGCCAGCTTCAAATCTCGTTGTTTGAGTAGCTCATTTTTACGCTCTTCAGTCAACATCCACATTGACATTCCCAGCAGATAATCGAATTTTTTTACATCGGTAAGTTTTTGGAATGCCTTTTCTGGATCTACTGGTTTCTTTTCTTTTTTAACTGAAGATGACGCTTCAGCCTCTTCTTCTTCGTCCTCGTCGTCCGGGTTTTCATCACCGTCAAGTTTAATACGTTCTTGCCACTCCCTAACTGGATCTGGACGGTAACCACGCTTGATCAGTTCGTCAATCATTGCTTTACGTTTCTTGTTTTCGACCACTATCGTTTTTTCGCACTTTTCAAGAATAAATCGAGCTTGATCAGATAAACGATCGCTTTGAGCTGTTAATTGACCAACAAGATATTCTTTTCGTTTGCTATAGTACTCCAGACGAAGTGGAAAGAACTCAGTAAGGACATCCACAGCAGAAGGAAACCTTCTTAAACAGTTTACATGATCAAAAGCATGCATTTGATTACAAGAAATACTACTGGTCAATTTAAACACTCTATGGAAACCACCTTCTTCCGAGTAGATGCGGTCAAATTCTCCGGGTGCAAATGAAACAACAAATTTCACTGTTGTGTCAGTGTGATATTCTTTGTAATCAGAAATTATTGCTTTCACTTTTTCTGATCCATGCAGGAGTGGTTCCAAAATATTTTCTTTATATGTCTGTGTCCATGTGCCGACTGGCAGTTCGGTAATCTCGACTTTGTTGTCTTGAACAATTTGTATGTTTCCAGAAACTATATAGCGGTTATCAGAAACATAGGTAATCGTTCCTTTGAAATTCTTGTAATAAGGGTGGAAGGCTTTTGGTTCCTCCTTGTTTATCATTCGACGAATATTTGAGATCAAATCACGAGGATTATAATTAGGGATCTTTGTAGACCAACCGGTACCAATACCATCAGCACCGTTGACCAAAACCATTGGAATAATCGGAATATACCAAACAGGTTCGATTTTCTGACTGTCATCTACCTCGTATTGTAGAAGAGGATCATCATGAGGATGAAAGATCAGACGTGCCAGTGGAGACAAAATTGTAAAAATATAACGAGCGCTGGCTGAATCCTTTCCACCAGTCAGTCTCGTACCAAACTGTCCGCGCGGTTCCAGAAGGTTGACGTTATTTGAACCAACGTAGTTCTGAGCCAAATTTACGATTGTCATTTGTAGAGATACTTCCCCATGATGATAGGCAGACATTTCGGCAACCGAACCGGATAACTGTGCCACTTTAACTTCTCTCTTGTCGTTACGTTTGAAGCAAGTAAACAAAACCTTACGCTGACCAGGTTTCAAACCATCCACCATTGAAGGAATTGACCGCACGTTATCCGCATTCGAAAAGAGAATCAGTTCTAAATTAATAAATTCTGCGTACGTTATATTTTTGGTGCCTTTTGTGTAAAGGTATCTTTCCGGCAAACCCAACAACTTCCTTCTCTTACTCTCATCCATGTGTGCCCTGAGCCAATCTTTACGGTTTTCCACGCACTTTTTGGAAAATGCCATTACAATGCTATCATCATCCTGCGAACCATCGTACTTGAATAGGATACGATGCTTTTCCATATCTTGGAAATACTCTTTCGCTTCCTTAGAGGTGGAAGTACCCAAACCTTTGTAGTACTTTACATTGTATGTATTATTGTTCGGTGTATCGTTTTTCCATTCTTCAAACTCCGGCAAAGAATAGAAACTTATTTCTTCATTTTTCTTTGTGGCCTTTACAATGGGAGTGATGAATTCTTCAAGGAATGGTAGGCGGAGTAACTCTGGCCAATTGGTGTGCACAAAATTGATCAGCAAGCCTTTGATATGTGAACCATCCTGATCCTGATCTGTCATGATCATTACTTTCCCATAACGCAACGTCTTTAGATCATCTACAGAGAGATATTTTTTCTTGTACTGCAAACCGATAATCTTTATAAGATTGTTAATTTCAGCATTTTCTAAGATCTGTTTGTGCGTTGCCTCACGGACGTTTAGCAGTTTACCGCGCAGGGGAAAAACTCCATACAAGTCTCTTCCCACAACGCCTAGTCCAGACACAGCCAATGACTTGGCCGAGTCTCCCTCAGTTAAAATAAGCGTACAAAGATGTGAGTTTTTGGTGCCGGCCTCATTGGCGTCTTCCAATTTCGGAATTCCCTTAATTTTTGTATTTTTCTTGCCACTTGTCTTTGCCAGATCAGTTTGGGCTTTGAACTTTGCCCAAGAGAGAACAGATTCAATAATTCCCGACTTGGATACGTTATTAATAAATTTCTCTGAAAGAGTGCATTTTGATCCAAAGCTCTTAGCTTGCAGCGTCATGTTTTCCTTTGTTTGCGAATCAAATGTGGGATTCTCAATTAAACAATTTACGAAGACCCAAAGGTGGTTTCTTACTTGGAATGGCTTAATATTAACCCCACCTTTATTTTTCTTCTTAATAACTTCAAGCAACTGCTTTATAATTGCATCAGTGACATGATCAACATGTCGCCCGCCCTTGGTTGTCGCAATTGAATTAACAAACGATACTTGTTGAAATCCCCTATCGGATGGACAGATGGCAACCTCCCAACGCTCTCCACAATTTTCGTGTACAACCTTTACCTGTGTATACGCTGCTTCATCATTAGAGTTACGAACGTACAAATCGATGTAGTCTTTGAAATTCTTAATCGGCAACTTATTTCCATTCAAAAAAACTGAAACTCCTTTTGTTGCTGCTGCAATATCGTAGGCTCGCCGGGACATCAATGCCACAATGTCATCGTCCAATTTGTCCATCTTAAACTTGGATAAGTCTGGCGAAAATACAACCTTGGTGAAATCAGAGCCTGCAAAATCCTTAATTTTTGGCTCCGAAGCTTTTGTCATATTAGAACCCCAAGTTTGTTTGAAGCTGCGCTTATACTGCTTTGTGGCAGTTTCCAGGGTAAACGTTGTACTGAAGATGTTACACAATTTAGCGCCGTAACCATTACGACCGCCTGTTACTTTCTTCTCTTCATCATTGTAGTTAGACGAGGTAAGTAAATGTCCAAAGATCATAGTTGGGACATACATCTTCTCATCTTTATGCATTGTCACGGGTATACCTTGTCCGTTGTTCCAGATTGAGATTGTATTTTTCTCTGCATCAATATCGATTTTAATGCATGACATACTCTTATCACGTTGTTTGTTGTCAGCAGCGTTAACAAGGATTTCGTCATAGATTTTATACAGACCAGGGACAAAAGAGATTTCTTTTTGAATCATACTTTTCGTTTCTTCGGAATACACCCACATTAACTCTTTAGTTCGTTCTACAGATCCAATGTAGGTGTCTGGACGAAGAAGAATATGTTCCAGTTGCGACTTTTTCTGGTACATTTTTTCGATGGACAACTGCTTTGCGGATCCACCGCTTTTCGCGGGGCTTGCACCGTTCTGCATTGTAGAAGCTGACTGAAATTGTAGGCAAAGTAAAATTAAACATTAATATCAACATAAACAATAAATGAACGAAAAATGGAATGAAATTTATGAATTCGGAAACCTATATTGTTGCTTGGGTATAATACAATATCCAACGGTCTTGCTCGCCATGTCCCTTGGGAGAGTAGCAAAACCAGTTACCTCAACAGTCCAATTGGAAGGGCTGGGACGGACGGTCCTGAAGGACCTTCATAATAAGAAAATTAACGCAAAAATCTCAGAAGACATCGCGGGTGGTGGAAAAAAAAAATAAAGCAATGCCCACAAAAATACATAACGTGCCTACGAAAACACATAATTTAAAACAGTATACTGTGTATACAGTATAACACCATATTCACAACATACGAAATGCCACCCTAACCTCAGCAAAAAAAAAATGTCCAGTGTCCAAAGGCCCCAACAAAAGCAAACATTGATTTTCTAGGAAATGGCACACTATCTGCGCACGCCCAACCACCCCAAATTTGCGCGAAAGCCCAATTGATTAGTGTAGAAAAAATCGCGAAATAAGAACCTTTAAGGACAGGTTCTGCGGACAAAGCAAGCGAATATACCTAAGTAGTTTTGAGTAAAAGTGCTCTTGTTAAATATATTTTTGTAATTTTACCACGGTAGTTAAGCTTTGAAAAAAATGTTTATCAAGTAGGCTTTCGTTCCCTTAAAGAAAATCTCAGAAAAAAACGGGACACGCGACCCGTTCAAATTTAACACTCCGGACAAAGCGATAGTGGGCCATTGCCCTGGTTCAATGGCCTAAGGCATGTAAATATTTAGGTGACAGTTTATCATTGAACAGAAAATTGCTAAGTACCTAAGCTAAATGTCAAATGTTTCACAACATGTGTTAAGAATTGAGCATTCACATGCTGTTTTGACATCACTGATCAACAAATTGGCCACCTACTAAAGAGAAGCTGACCGCACTCACGAAACTTGCCTAGATTTGCAGTCAAATCAATCAGAGGCTGTTGACTATACTCTGTCCAATTTATATTTTCAGTACAGGCCTTATGGGAAGCTCTATTTTTTACCAATGGTGCCAGTAGATACTCTCATGGCACTCAATCACAAGAATTGCCACTGAAATAAAAACCGAGCCACTGACTTACCAAGGAATTGTCGTTGTCATTTTCGAAAAACCCACCATGTATGAAGGAATTGATGTTGCAATTTTCCCCAAAGGCGCATACACTCCACCATGACCAGACCAGTCTGCTACACAACTGCTGGCAGAATGAGGATGACGATGAGGATGATCTTCTCGTGTGCGGTTGCTATTTTATCACAGAAAACGAACATGTGTGATGTTGGTGTGTGTTTTGAAAGCACCTCAGAAGACTGTTACCATATCCATTTGCAGAAATATCATTACGGGTTTCTCTATGTATTTTGTCAAAGAACTTTCGGGTTTTGTTGATTTTTAAAGCTTTTAAAAGCGAATAAATGAATTCGATTATGTGGGATGTTGCCACATTCGGTTTTTACTCATTTAATTTGTTTGTATTTCCGAAGGATCTGTTAATATGCAGTTAAACCATTTTATCGATTTTGTCTTTTAGATACATAACGAGGTTTCTTTGTGAGGGGTTTTATGCATTCATATTCATTGTCAGTGCAACAAGTGATATTGAGAAAAATTAGTAGGGATTATTTAGGGCGACCGGATTCATACTCAAACTTGTCTTTTGAATATACATACCTACAAAAATGTGTTTTACACAAAACTAGGTAACTTGAGCCCTATTCTTTAGGGCGTATTTGTGCATATTTCGGTATAAATGCATATTTTCTGTGATTTATTTTTACGTTAAGATTGGGCCATCTGGGGAACTCTTTAAAACGCGCCTACTATCTTATCCCTTGGTGGTGTGGAAAAGATAGATTCAATTTGACTTAGATTTAGTTTAATGTTTAGACATGTTTCTGGTAATGAAATCTTAATAAAGAGTTGGTAACCTTACCGAGAGAATTATTCCAATTTATAATGCTGACTACGGCAACCATGTGAGAGCTTTGAAATGGAGGTATGTGGCTTATTAAAATCCATAGTAGTAAGGGTGAAAGGCAAATATCCTATCTTCCCTGTACTGAAAATATCTATAAATTGGACAGAGTATAGCTAGGCAAAAGCATATTGAACGCCCCCATTTTCATTGGCATCCGCCATCATGTTTTAAATTTCAAAAGTTTTCGATATTTCTAAGATTGGATATACACTTGACATTTTCTTTAATAAATCGATTCAATTCTTTAGTCACGATGCAACCTTCTTCTAGGTTTGTTATATTTTTCGGAAGACAAGTTATGAAATTAAGGATGAACTCAGTCATAGTTCAAAGTAAGGCGTCGATTATAGCTATCGGTAAAATGCATCCGTAAAAACACGAAACAGAACAAAAGTGAACTATTTAACCTTAGCATATCATAGGAATTCGGTGGAAAATGTTATCGAATTGACTGGGAAGTTGGAGAGGAAAAGTTTTACGTACGGAAAAATCAATAAATTCGTTTTCTAGAAAATTTAGAGATCAATAGCCTAATTTTTTTAGACGAACTAACTCCTAGAGAAAACGAAAGCAAACAACATACATAACAACATATATGTACATATATATGTTGTATATTTAGAGCAGCTATTATTGTATACTGCTCTCTGATATCTATCTATCTCAGTAGAGAAGACTACTATTTTTTGCAGCAATGGAACGGTTTCAGAAGTGATTTTCTTAATTCCGGGCGCTTCTTTTTGCCCAATTAAAAACAACAAAGCCCGTCTGTTCGGCTTTGTTTTTAATTTTTTCTTTCTTTTTGAATAATATGTATACTAATATGAATGCGATTCTTCTTTGGCTGTCGACTCTTTAACGTGGCATTATTTGAATATACATACACTGTTGGTCTTACCAATAATCATTTTTAATCTTCAACTTAAATAATTTGACGGTCACAATAGATTATTTTATAAGTTACCCTGGACACTAAAAATGATTATTAGTAACATGCAATAATAAAATTTAACTTTTTTCAATTGTTAATGGGTACATATTTTAATAAAGTAGGTAATACATGTATTTTTTGTTGGAGCGTCAAAATTTGTTAAAATAAATAAAGTTCGAAATAATCTTGGCAGATCATTATTAATCCATTCATTTGTTCTCGAGATTAGCTCTTTACAAAGGATTGGAATTATTGAATAAAACAATATATGTATGTATGTACAAAGAAAACTCGAAACTGAAACAAACCTAAATGTATAAAATAATGATATAAAAGGTGGCGCAAGTCATCGCTCTATCGGAAGATGCTATAATTTTTGAAAATGGCGGCAAATGTCTATTCCTACCTAGGTACAATGTTTATAAAGTAAACATAATACAAAATAAACGGCCACACACAGGAATCGCTATATGTACTTCTAAAGAACGCGGAATAACTGTTTCAATTTTTTTGTGGAATACATAATTCGTCGGTGGTATTGGCGCAGCGTGAATTTCGGCGCAGATCGGGTTGTCCGAAACCAACTGGGCAAACACTACGACGTTTAACCGTTTAAAAGATACTCTACAAATTATTTGTCAATAACACGAGATACTGCCAGGTCTGGGCGGTCCCAGAGCAGCTGTTCTGCTGAGTATTGCAGCAGTCGCAGAGCGGCAGAGGACACTGGAGTATTGAGCAGACAACATGGCACACAATTGGGCATCAATCGGCGGTCGGTGCAGAGAGTTTTTGATGAAAAACTGTAAGATGTTCCCTTACAAAGTGCAGACAGTGCATTTCATCAGCTATTAGCTGATGACCGTCAAGCGCGTGTAACCTACGCTCAATCCATCTAATATCTCGTTTTGGCGATTTGCTTTGGTCGGCAAGATCGCCTGATTTTAACCGTTTCAGATTTCTTTGTGTGGGGTTTTTTTTTAAAGTGACGAGTCTATATTAACAACCCTCAGACTTAGCTTAGCTGTTTATCATTCTCTCGACTTAATGGAAAAAAAAGTTAAGACATTAAACAAATATAACCCAAAAACAAATCTAAAATACATTGGCTGACTAGAATTTAATCATTTAAGAACCGACTTGTGTTGAAAGAGTTTTTTTTTTAACTAATAAAATATAAAAACAAAAAACAGACTCCATCTAGAAACTTGCTTTTATAGTATGTAGGTATGTAGTGATAATGAAGCGATTTAAGTGAACCTCTTAGCGTTTGACTGGCTCTATCCATATTTGTTTGCAGAATCGACCTAGTGTATATTGAGACGCTTTAATTTATTTGTTGAAGTACTGTGCCTGTATCACAGAAATATCTACTGTTTGCTAGTTGCCTGTACCTACAGGGTCGGTTTAACAGCATTTAACCAAATTATTTAAGCTTTGATCATAAAATTCATTTCGAATTCAGTCTTAGTTTTCAATTGCTTTAATAGAGCAGTGTAGTATGTGCATTGTACATAGACACATATACATAATACAATGCATATACATATAGGTACCTATTAGTTTCCAAGCACAGGCATTCAAAGACGCTCAGTCACAACAAATCATACAATTTTAATAAAAAATATTTATTCCTAAAAAATGATTTGTAGAAAGTATGAATTATAAAAGATAATGTTCATAAATTGTAGGTATACATACAAACATTTCCGGGACTTTTGCCGGTATAGTTGATTATCTATTTGTCCCGCGCAATGCGATTTATCCCGGTAGAGGTTATGTTTATCGGAACACAAATTGAAAATTGTATATGCCCCTCCGAATTTTATAAATTAATTCTTAAATAGTGATTGGGTAGATTCCATATTATTATTATTATAAAAACGTTTTTTTTTTTTTTTCGAAAATATAACTACATAAATAAATTGTGAAACTATTTTAGTTCTGTGCAGAATGTCTATGTGTAATTATTCACTGCAATGTGATGCGATTATGTTCGATGATTTTATGCAAACGAAAGTTTATTATGTATATTCATGCACATACATTTATTTTCGAGGAATAAAGCCATATGCATTTAATTCCGAATGTAGATATGTACACTTAAATTATAAGAAAACAATATTGCGCCATTTTGTTTAATACTATATTATAGTTTTTCCTGGCAAGTAACAAATATATAAACTTAAAAACATTTTTGGCCATAAACTTACCTTAATACTTTTGAATATAAAAAAATTACTTTTAGCCCGTACAATATATCCGAGTTTCTTCAGACTATCCAAAAACAACACAAATGTATTAGGCAACTTGGTATTCGTACTTTTCTTTCAACTTTTTGTTCTTTTTATAATTTTTGTTTTTTAAAGGCTGAGCAATATTTGAATAGTTTTATGAATAGTTCTTTAAATTGTCTCAGCCAGCAATTACAACTAAATTAATTATAGAAGAAATTACATTTGCCCGTTGCAAAGCCGACCACCAAACAAAATTTTAAAGATAGACGAACGCGAACGCCATTCGCCAATTCTGATAACGAAGGTTTGCACGACTTAACGACGACTTAACGAAAGCTATGGCGACATCTTTGATTTGTAATGGAAAAGCAGTGGTGTGTTTCATTAATGCCGTGTTCGTTTGGGATTATCAGATTCGTGTTTCAGATTTCCTGTGTCCAAACGAACAAAAAATGGAAATTGTTGGTTTTGGAGTTGTCAAAATATGTTTACCTTTTTTTGCTGAGAAGATTTTTTTTCTTAGAGTGGTTGCAACTTGCAAGCCTTACATACATTTTTAAATAATTATAAAAAAAATCTTATAATAAATATTCCGAATACCTGCATGTTCACCACGTCTTCCACAAAATTGTAAATGCGGTCCTTTTTCTTCCTTACGAAATAATTAATACACGAAGAACACGAACCAGTAAGTATTATCCCCACATCATGAATATAAAATGAACATACCTATTACTTCTTCCATCTTTATCCAAATCTTTGTTTAAATTATTTATTTTCATTATGATTATTCACTAGTTCTCACTTTTTTTCTCAGGCTTTTCCTGCCCAATGGAACATGAAATAAGATCACTTATTTTTGCATTTTATTTGGTGTTATTTGACATTTGTGTTTCATTTATAATATACTTGTATATGGTATCTTATTTAGCATTTGGCTTCTGACGTAGGTATTCGTATTTACGTTATACGGGAAATGGTTTGGCCCAAGAAGTTAGAGCTAGAGAGAAAAAAGATCTATCTATAAACTAAATGTTGGATCAATATAAGATCTCCATTCTGCGGATATTATCACCGTTTTCGTCATACAACTCATTTCTTCTTGCAATATTTTTAATTTGAAGAAAACGCACCAATTAAAAACTTTCACCAAGGTTGTGGGATTGTGGTAAAAACGTAGGTATTAAAAAACGAAGTGATTGATTTTTTGTGTAAAATATACTAACGTATTTTATGTTCTTCGGTCGTATATGTCAATTGCGCTAAATAATTGTATTCGGATAATTTTCTGACACTTATGAAAGTGTTGAAAAGAGAAGTTCAACAAACTCCAATCTTAAAATAACAGAGATTTACCGAATTTCACTCTATTAATTAGTTGAAATTCAGTAATTTAACATTCTAGCAAAACTCAAGCCAAAGGAAACGTTGAAAAGTTAGCCTATAGGATAATTTATAATCTTGCTCCCGGAGCAGGATAATTTGTTGACAGCTGAAAATTCGTTTTCCACCACGATAGTGTCAGACAATTATCCGAGGATAACTATTCAGCCCAAGTAACACACAACAGTAGTTCAGTTGTAATTTTCGAGTACAAAACAAAACAAAATTTCATAACAATCACATTTGGACTGCCGACCACAGTTCAGTTTTTCAGCAACAGAATTTAGCGACAGAAAAATGGCTGTTTGACGACAGAGCATAAACAAGTCTATATTGATTGTTTCTGTTGCTGCCATCGACAGAAATGCGAATTAATTGTGGCAGGTAGGTTTTTTTCTTTGCACAGAATAGACTAGCTGAGCGAGCAACGTAAACAGAACCAGAATTTACTATAGAACGAAAAAGCTTTCGTTTCGCGGCGCCGCAGCGTTACCGCTTTTGCGTCTTACAATACTCACAAATAAATTGAGTGGTGCACACATATGAGTGATGAGGCTGCGGCATCGCGCATCATTCTTGCGGGTAAAAAGACTCGAGATCACTTTCAGTACATTGTTTGTTACTGACCAGTGCACGCACATGCGTCATTTTGCCGCTAAGACGCAAAGGCGGTGCCACGCGTTAAAAAAACGCAAGTGTGCACCGGGGCTTAAGGGATTGTTGTTCAGGGGGTCTCATCCCGTAAGGCTAAAACGTTCGAAGGACGTCGTCTCGACGATTTTGCTGCTTCGCGAACAACCAAAACGATTAAACGATCATCGTTTCTTGTTGCTTCACGTAAACAATTTAACTGTCAAGTAGCGTCATCGAAACGATTCGATTTAATGATGGCTCTTTGGCAATCGTTTCATCGTTTTTGGTATATTTTGTTTCCATTTAGGGTTTTTAAAAGCAAAACAAATGTTAAAAGAATATTATTTCAATCAAATCTTTTATAATTTCGACAAATAGTACACTTCATTATGCATTTTAGTGTAGGCGTATTTTTTTGAGAACCTATAGCTAGCTCACTTTTACTTTTACATGTAAAACTTTTATACTCACTTTTGGTTTTACATGCGAAATTGTTATACCCACTTTTGGTTTTACATGCAAAATTGTTATACTCACATTTGGTTTTGTTATACTCACTTTCCAAAAAAATACGCCATGTGCTGAAATGTGAAAATATAGAAAAAATATCCATTTCCTTCAGTTTAGTTAAACGAAATAGGTACACTAAAGCTCACATTATACCCTTGTTATGTTTTCTTTGAAGGAGGCAATCATACAATTGCATTTATTAAATGGGCTATGAAGATAATGCATTCACCAATTTTGCCTTATATTACAACCCCTATAATCAATACAAATTTGCCTGCACCGAAAAATGTTTACCTTTTTACCTACACATAATATATTTCCACAAAAGAGACAACAACAACACACAAATTATATACCCTTTTTATTAGTTTTCAGTTGTCACAGATTCTTTACAGCCCGGCTGAAACTGTTAAAAACGAAAATGATGAACGATTCGACTGAACGACGTGATTGTGATGTTACATGAAGCAAACTTAAAACGACGTCATTTTGTTCAATCGTCGAGACGATGATCGTCTGAAAAGTTACGCGATGAGACCCCAGGTTTTCCTCGTCATCTCATCATTTTACCTCCAAAGCCTTGAAAAAAGTTACCGAAGACGTTTGTAATACATAAAACCGCTGGAATTAAAAAAATTCGTTTGATTCTTGTTATAAATAATAATACGTAGGTATTATTAAAATATGCCGTTTAATTATACAACCAAAATTTAAAAAAAATTATGATAAATTTCATGGGGCTTATCAGCCCCTAAATATGCCTAAAAGCGTGGTACTGAAGAAAATTTCCTTCTTATATTCGTTGTTTTTATATAAAAAAGCCAGGATTAAAGAGAGAAATTCCAAAGGAATTTCTTATATCCTTGATCGGTATTTACCAAATTATGGTTTTTTGATTTAGGCCGTGTCCCGTGTGTCAATTGTGAAATTATGAAAGTGTTGAAAAGGGAAGTTCAGCAATCAAATCTTTAAAAATAAATTTATCGAATTTCACTCTATTAATTAATTAAAATAGTGTTTTATTTCCTCTTCAACATTCTAGCAAAACTCGTTCAAAGGATCTGGAGAAGAAGAAGAATCCTAGCCTAAATAATTTTTGGACAGTTGGAACATTTTATTTTCCCCATGATGGTCAGAAAATTATCTGAAGATAATAAATTGACTTGGCATCACTAGCAAATATCCCTAATCAAAATCGGCTAGCGGCTCTTCTATTGTCTTTGTCCGTTTCTTCTATCGACAACAGATTGACAACAGAATACGAAAACAACTGCAATTTGCTTTTGTTTTGCTTTCTAGGCTTTTATCATCTCTTTTCCACGACGCCCACCATCAGCGTGTTAAAACGAGATACCACATATGCAGTCAAATTAGTTTAACTGTCAAATTTAACATTTGGTGGGGCGGACAACGGCAGAAGCAGAAAACTTTGCGTTTTAATTTTTTCATTCATTATCTTTATCGCCGTCTGCTTTCGCAAGCAGAAAAAACACTTCAGCATCAGCAAAGTGAAAATTGTCGGAAAATCGACGTAACCCATAATACAAAATAGTTTTTTTAAGGAAAAAAAATTGGTTTTTTGCTAACGTCGTTGCTCCGTTAATTAGGCTTGCTATATTTCTGTTATCGTTCTTTGTGTGAGTTTTCGCGAAAAGTGTGTCAGCGTTAACATTTTTCAATAATTAGCCCCCGCCTCATATTTTTGTCGCCTTCATCATACTTGCCGTAACATTCAAGTTAGTTAGACTAACAACAAACAATCTCAAGAAAATAAAAACAAAAGCAATGGACCGAAACAACGGGTGAGTTAATCTTTATTTTACATCTATTAAACTTGTTTCTAATATACAAAATAGTTTTAGTTAGTTTTTATTTTGAAAAGAAAATTAATTGGCAATCGATCGAAAGTATAAGTATTGATTAACACTTCATTGAATATGATTAAAATGGCAACAAAACTAAGCACGTTAAAAGATGGTACCCGATTTAAATGCAGTTGAACATTTTTCTGATGTATGTTGTTTTCTGCTGCAGCTTTCACCAAATATGATTTTGTCTGTGCTTTCATTAACATTTTAATTGTAAAGTCTGTAGACTTTTCTTTGAGAACTTTGCGCCATCGTATTAAAATAATATAAGAACCGCGAGTCATCTAATTTTGCTTAGATTTAGTAGGTACCTACCTATACCTATAGTTTGTTTTGTATTTTCTGACACTAACTCTGCTATCAGGCACGTTGAATTGGAAAGTCCAACATCTCTCCTCTAGCCGTATGAACACTGCCTTTAATGATTTAGAAATGGGTGCAGAAAATCGAGAGTTATGACTTGAACATCTCAAACCCGCAACACCGACAGTTGTAATGGATAAGCGGGATATTGCAAACGATAGTGAATGATGTTGCCATCTAAATCTCCGTAATAAAAATTAGTTTCAAATCTTCCTTGCAATAATATGAGCTGACTATTTTCTCTTACGTGTGAGCCTTTCACATGTACCTATTTGAAAAATCAAGTTTCCTTGCAAAGAGTGCAATTATGTGTAAATAAGTATGTACATAATTTTATTAGCTTCAAAAATATTTTTCTATACGGCTGGCGTTAACCAAACAAAATCATTAAATTTAAAAGCCTACATTTTTTTAAAATGGTAATGGATTTTTTTTGTTTATATTGCTATACCAAATTGGTTCCAAATCGACTGTTTTTTCGTCTCTACAAATGACTAATGCCGTAAGACTGAGTATATAGTGCTAGTTCTAGGAAACAAAGAACAATGTTAGTGACTATCATGACCAATTATGTACATATTACATACCTATTTAAAAATCAACTGATAATCCTGAGAAAAATCACAAAAAAAAAAAAAACAGGATGAGTAAAGGGTCAACCAAAATCATTTTGCGGAATTAATCTAGTCTCGCAAATTAACGGAAGTCAACCAGGAGTTCTGTCAGACTCTGAAATTAATAGGTTTGGTTGGGTTTCATTTAGCGTTTCTCAGTTAAAAAAAAGGAAATTAGATACCAAACAATTTGTAGGTATATGTTATGTACCTACAACTAATTTTTCTCGTAACGGCTTCCATTTCTTTTTAGATTCTTTTAAGGTGCTAGTACATGGTATGTATCAAGGCAGATACGTATGTATGTAGCACTGCGTAATTTTTACGTCAGCAAATGGTCCCAATGTGTACATGCCGTGCACAAGCTATCTTTGTGCACTCTCTGTTGACGTCGGAGCTACATACGTATGTGGCTTGCTACATGCCGTGTACTAAGACTAACTAGCACCTTTATTTAAATTGAAACTACGTACATACATGCATATTTCACTAAATTTTCATTGTGCTGCGTTGTGGCCTTTTGCATTTAAGGTTTAGCTCTTTTATTAGCTGATTTGAAAATCTGTTTTTATACTTTTTGTTAAAATACAGTGCATCTCTTTATCGTATTTTTTATTACACGAGATAAGTTTGTGTGGAATGAGATTCGCTTTAAATTCCTCCTGCAATTCTATTATGGTTTTCCCTTAGTAGACCATAAACATAATACTTTGTATTAACTAAAAAAATATGTTCATTCCAATAGTATAAAATAAATTCAAATTGTTAATTAAAAAAAAATATATATTTGAAAGGAAGTTGTCATATTAACCGAATATTACAAACAATATCTCTTTCTCTTCGTTTTGTTACAGATATACATACATTAGACGTCAAGGACAAACGATATCATCGCCTTCGAATTCAGATGGCAGAGCAGCATCATCGATGCCTACAAGAGAGCCTCTTACCCAACACGATGAACTAATTCGTTACATCAAAGAAGCATGGCATAAAGTGAGTGTGTACGAACATTTCTGTTTACAGATTTTCACAGGTGAATCAAAAGCAAATAAAGGCCGTAGAGAATCTATGGTTGTGCCTTCTTTTATTAATAAACCAAGGAGACTACCAAATGAGGTCAATCTCGTGCATCATTTTTGTTTGTTGGTGTTTTTATCAATACTATCTTTAGATTATGCAATAAGTTTTGGCTTTGCCACATTTCGAATGGGTCAAAATTCTAAATAACTACCTTGAAAGTAAGGAGAAATAATTTGTAATATCATATGTTACAAACTATTGAATAATATCTCTCTATATGTCATGGAATAACTGGCTGCCGGTGTACAGAATAGTATAGCTTCATTCTGTTTCCAACAATGTCTTTGAATACATTGTAAAAACTACCTAAATCATACCGTCCAATAAGCTTCACATCGTTTTTCCTGAAAACAATGGAAAGAATTAGAGAATGCTTAAATGAGAGCACACCTCTGCACCCCTGTCAATTCGCCTACCAGAAAGGTAAATCTACGGAAGGAGCTCTTCTAAGTTTAACAGCACAAATTAAAAGTGCATATCAAAACAAAGAAGTTGCCCTATGCGCTTTCCTTGACATTGAGGGTGCTTTTGACAACACTGGATATGACTCCATATCAAATGCCTTCACCCGCAGAGGTATAGATCAACCTACCATCAAATGGATTAAGGCGATGCTTGAAAGTCGGAAAATAACTGCTTCGTCAGCACTGACCTCAGTATCAGTAACAGCCGTAAAAGGCAGCCCTTAGGGAGGAGTACTCTCACCCCTACTATGGTCTCTGGTTATCGATAACCTACTCCAAGACCTAAGTAATGCAGGCTTCAATATAATTGGATACACCGATGACCTAGTCATAATTATTAGGGGCAAAGAACCTAACGAGGTTACAATGCGTATGCAAAACCCCCTTAAGATAGTCATAGACTGGTGTAGAAAAGAAAGTCTTTCTATTAACCCCAGCAAGGCTGTCATCGTCCCTTTTACGAAAAGGAAAAATTTAAGTCTAAATCGAATTTCAATTAATGAGTATTCCAACGAAGTAAAATATCTCGGTGTAATCCTCGACAAAAAACTAAGCTGGAACTCTCACATAAATAGTAAAATCCAAAAAGCAACCAAAGCTTTCTGGGCTTGCCGTAGCATGTATGGTAGAACCTGGGGAATCTCTCCAAAGATTACACACTGGATCTACACGATCATGGCCAGGCCCATTATAACATACTCCTCAATAGTATGGCGGAACAAAGTCATCCAAAAAACGATAATAAACAAATTAAATAAGGTACAACGGCTTGCCTGTCTGTACACTTCCGGAGCCATGCGTACCTGTCCCACTGCGGCTTTAGAAGCCCTAATCTCCACATCTATATAAAAAAAAGTCTCAATACGCAGCTTAGCAAGTTTGACACAAATAGAAGAGTTAAATATTAGCGAACACCCAGAACTAATTAAACTACTATCCGAACTTCGAGAACTTGACATGATCTGTGTGGTTACAGACCGCTTACTAAAGACACTATGCTTCAAAAAAAGATTCTCCACTGAGATCACAACCAGAGAAGCATGGGTTAGCAATAACCCACCAAACTGCCAAAATGGCCTAAAGTAGTATACGGATGGTTTTAAAATGGACTCGGGGGTAGGAGCTGGTATACATGAACCAAATCCGAACGTATCAATACCTATGGGAAAAAGCCAAGTGTATTTCATGCAGAGATCCATGCCATTCTAGAATGTGCAAGCCTTATGTTTAACTCAGGTATCAAAGGCGGTAACATCGATATATTCACGAATAGTCAAGCAGCTATAAAAGCCCTTAGCTCGCACACTATTAACTCCAAATCAGTACTACACTGCTTCAATTCCCTCCAAACACTTAGTTCCAGGAACAAAACCAGATTATGGTGGGTTGAGAAGGCTGATGAACCAGCCAGAAAAGGCTCAGAAAACCCTTTCATTGGACCTGAACCTTTCTGTCACCCATGGCCTAGCTTCTCGCAACCATTCGTTTTGTGTGAGTTTCTATTTTTGGGACGAATGGAAGGGACCTACAATTTTATGCCGAGTCCGAACGGCTGAATTGAGAAGCTTTTTCATGACAGTCATACTCTCGGATGTTTGTCAGACGTTCGCGAGAGGTGGCGCAGTAGAAAAAACTTTAAGATGTAATTTGTGTTTTTCCGGGGATCGAACCTGGGATCCCTCGCACAGTAGTCCAGCACACTAACCACTGCGCTACTGCGCCCACAATCTTCGTAGACATGATATCAAAAACTTAGTCGGCTACCTAACGGGTCACCACGGTCTACTACTACTACTACTACTACTACTACTACTACTACTACTACTACTACTACTACTACTACTACTACTACTACTACTACTACTACTACTAACTACCTTATGTGAATGCCCAGCCCTATACGGCATAATAAGGAAATCATTTTTCAGGGAAATAATAAGTACCAAAGAACTAAGGAAATCCTCTGCTGAATGTATTATCAGGTACATTAGGAAAGTAGAAGCGCTACTAACCTAAACAGAAATCTGACGCCAAGCACAATAGATCTTTTAGGTCGACGTGCATCTTAATGCTCCGGCATGTCAGAAGTATTAAAAAAAATATTGTAAAAATAGGTTCATTATAGCCAAAGCAAACCCCAATTTTTTTTACCCATAATTAGTCAATTTGGCTCTCAGAAAGATACATCAATTGAAAATGCTCTATTTCAATTTTGTAGTCAAATTATGAAAATTCCAAAATTCTGTAAAATTAGCAAAGGTATAGGTTGCTAGTACACGGCATGTAGCAAGCCACATAGGTATGTATCTCTGGCGTCACCAAATAGTGTACACATATTGGTACACATTTCGTATGTAGCGCGGGAAAACTTGCTAGTGCACGGCATGTAGCACAGCGCGCACATATCACATATGTTGGTTTTCGTTTATGATGACGCTATCCGCAGATTTATTGCTCTGTTTGCATGCATATAATGTGCACTAATGTTGCTGTTGGTAGTTTACAGTCTTGCACTAGAAATGTAGGTACTCTTAATTGTGTTATTGCTTTGGGTAAATTTAAGTTATGGCGTCGCTTTCGCGGACAAATAAAAAAAAATCTAAAAATTGACTGGTAACAAAGGAAAAACTTTATTTTCCAACATTTTCCTTTTATACATTCAGTTTTATAATATCTATTTCTTGGAAAGAAATGCTAATTTAACAAAATGCAAAATGTAGTTAAATTGAAACTATGCGGAATGTCGAAAAGCGACAATATGCGTTTCTGTCATATCAAGGGCATGTATCCAAACCCCTTAGAGCACGGAAAATAATAATAAAAAGCTTGCGTTTATTTCACGTTTGCCTGCATAAGTAAGGTTTTTTCCACTGTGCCACCTCTCGCGAACGTTTGACAAACTGTCTTGAAAAAGCTTCTCAATTCAGCCGTTCGGACTTGACTTAAATTTGTAAGTCCCTTCCATTCGTCCCAAAAAAGGAAAACCTCACACAAACGAATGGTGTTTTAGAAGCTAGGCCTAAGGTGTCTATGTTTATATTGTTCCAGATGATTGTCCTGGCAATCATTTGTCTGACAGTTCACAGATGTTTGAAATAAATAAATAAATAAATAAATGGCCGCGTTGCATTGACCACTACACTAGTCATCTAGCACATAATATCCCTGATGGAAGATCGCTGGCGCTAGATATCTAGCGTATTATTTCGTATTATTTCATCTGCATGAGAGTCAATGTATTTTGTGCCATCATGCCGCATATTTATTAATACACTATAATTTAAATAAACAAATACAATGTATATTAATAAAAGCTTGTATACCCATTTTACACCAAATTGGAAATATTTGACTTCTGCACCTTCACTTTTATTTTGGCAGTTCTTTATTTTTTTCAATCTAGCAGTTCATTTTGTGCTAAATTGAAAAATTTCACAGAAAAGGATATTTTTCACAAAATGTGCTAGAGCTCTAGCGCAAATGCTGAAATGTCCGTTTTTTTTATATGAAGTTTATCATGCCGCTAGTCAATTAGCGGCCATTGTCAGACAAAGTTTAAAGCAAAATAATAGCAAAATTAGCGAGGAAAATGAATTGCCACACAAACTACTGTGTGTTTGGACCAAGGATTGGGTGGCCCGCCGTCCGCCGACAGCAGGGATTTGCGCAAAACTATTTGTCAAGTTGAGAGCTGAGGAACCTGTATTGTATCGCGTATGGATTCTAAACAATTCGATGATCTTATAGCTTTGGCTTTGGTGACTTCGTATAACACATACGAAAAATCCAATCATGAAATGTATGAAAAATAATTATCCGGCATGTCAAATTAATATCAAACTCGATATATAAAAAAAATTTACATATATCACAAATGGTTAGTGAGTCATTTGGGGCAATTTCATTGGCAAAATGGCAGACCTGACAATATTGCTTGTAACCCGAGGGGGGTATAAATACTCTGCCACTGACAAGTATTAAACAAAATATTTTGTAGCTCAAATTGGATCATTTCATACGGAATATTATATTGGACCCAGCCGGACCAATCGTATAGAGCCCAGCATTAAACCTTTCAAGATCCAAGGTACTGTTTCAATGGAAACATTTCAATGGAACTACATTAATATACAGAGTACTTCGAACTTGGTGGGGTCGACCATCACTATAGATTTGTTCTGGTTCCCGTAATCAAGTGCACGCTCAGATTCAGTTTAGGAGTATCCAATGACCAAGTTATCAGGGAAGAGCAATTAACTTATCCTTACGTCTCCCAATTCGAAACTTACAAACGTACAATCATTTTTACTTTGTTGAACGAAAACTTTTTTTCATTACAGGTTAACGAACAAGGACCCCATGGTGCCCCCGTCGTCTATAGAAACGAATCTGATCAATTAAAGAACTTCAAACCTTTCGATTTGGAAGAGTACTGGGGTCAACGACTTGTTCAAAATATCCACGTTTCACACGGACACCAATAATACAATTTATAACATTATATAATTTAAAAAGAAGAGAAAAAAATAATAACAAGAGAACAACAAAACATATTTTTTAAGAATTCGGTAATTTAAACAAAAATTGAAAATGCGGCATTCCTCCCATATTACTCAATTAGGTAGTGAGCGCTATCGTATTCAAATAGAAAACCAGACGAGAAATTTGCTGCCAAGTAACAGAACGCGAAAACAATTTTAAGCCAACCACTTTTTTGTAATTTATTTTATATTTGTAGAAATTTTATGTCATCAATTGCATAATATGTTTCAATTTGAAAATAGACTTCAGCAAAAAATGACTACAGTTCTAAATGTTTATACGCCTCTCCTGATAACATTTTAATGCCGTAGATTGAAAAAAAAAAAAAAAAAAATGGAAATGTTTTTAGAACATTTTATATTACCCCATAAAAAAAAACAAATATTCGTATGCAAGCTAAAAAGTATATATATTTTTAAATTAGTGATATAAAATGTTTATTGCGTTCAGTTTTTAAAACCTGTAAACGAAGTAATGTTTTCAAAATAACACCAATCCAAAAATGTAAAATTTTAAAGTTAGAAAAAAAAAAAAAACGTTTATGAAATTGCAACCAAAATTTGTTTTACAACTTAGCCGACTTTTCAAATAACGTATTAAATTAAATATCAATTATAATAAAATAAGCTAATTTTATTTTTACTGTAAAATTATTTCATACAGATTCAAATAGACTATACCAGTAGCCATTCGACAATTTGAGTGGTTTAATGGGGTGATATATTACGACCTTTGTAAGGGAATCATACGAGTGACCGGATAACATTGACCCGGACTCACAGAAGCCCGTAAATGCAAACACAACATTTCAAAGTTGAACGGAAAATAAAAGACCGGAAAACAAAAGCATGGAAATCAACTTTTTCAGAAAGCACGTATTTTGTTTGGGTTTTTTTTTAATGTTAGTAAAAAAATGATTTACTAGAAATTCGCAGGCACTCTTTAAAAGAAATCGGAAATTCGCACCGGGTGCGAATTTCTTTATTTCTATATTGAAATCGGATATGGTGCGAATTTCCGAAATATTGTCGGATTTCCGAAATATTATCGGATATTCGCACCGGTGCGAATAAAATTTATTTTTTTCGAAACGGGCATACAGAAATAGGTTTTTAGATTCCAGTCGACCGTGCCCAACTCTTTTGCAAAAGGATCATCTGTCTTATTTCTTATATCTTCAAATAGATAGTCACCCTTATTCAGAGTGGCTCCTTACTGGAGCACTCAAATGCAAATGGTCCATTGTACTTCCAGGAAGCAAATCCAGTATTATGTACATACCAATTTTACTGGAATGTCTTCGACTATCAGCCACTCACCTCATCAGCGCCAAAAATCTGCCACCTTATCCGGGCAAAGGCAGGACAATAACAAAAGAAATGATCCGAAATATCGTCGCCCGCTCCACAAACTTCGCAGACAATGTATCACTTAAGTCTATCACACTAAGGTTTTTTATTTGATTTTAATTTTGATTTTGGTGAGGGCAAATATAGCCTCCATTTATTTGGCTTACTACAAGCTAAAACTAACATCTGATAAATAACTTAAAAACTAAAACTTAAAACAAATACAAAAGAATGCTTGCTTAAAGTAAAGCTTACGGATAAGGGGAATGGTGAAGGAGATCGATTTTAAGGCGGGCAGAGCTGCGGGTGAAATCGAAAACGGAAATGTTTGAGTTAACCTTCCGCAGCATACGGGAGATTGGTTCGTTGGAGCCCAATGAGGATCAGAGGGTTGGAAGGTAAAAGAGACGAGGGCAGCGTAAATTACGGGGATTTGTGTTAAAGAAATTACATTTCCAAGATCGTTTATAGTAAGGATGAAGAGAAGGGGACCCAAATGACTGTCTTGCGGAACACCAGAGGTTGCAAAGAAAGGGGCCGATAGGACGGACCTGAAGCGAACGCTATAAAACCGGTTTTCAAGGTAAGAAGATATTCATTTTAACAATATGTGTTTAAACCTAGCCATGTTGGTTAGGGGAAATAAGAGTCTTGCATCGAAAGCTTAATGCTTCGTATATTATACTTTCGAAGATTTTGGGTATATGGCAATAGAACGATAATTAGTGACTTCAATTTTTAATCCATTTTTGTGAATCGGGGTTATGAAAGCGGTCTTCCAAATCTGGGGAGATACTCCTTGGGAAAGAGATAGACGAAAGAGGTAAGAAAGAGGGACCGACAGATTGGAAAAACACTTCTTAAGAAAAATTGCGGGGCCGGGTGAGAATTCATCATTTAGCTTTTCAAACTTATTTTCGATGAGAGTATGATCAATAGCTTGAGAGAGAAAGGGAGCAATAGAAAAGTTAGGCAGGTAGCTGAAGTAAGAGGGGTCCGGTACAAAAAAGTTCAAATTGGCAAATGAGTTGCCAATGGTATGAGGGTAACCGTCTGATTTTTATAGTTCACGAATCGGAAAAAGGACTTGGGGTCAGGTGTATTATTTAGATAGCGTTGGTAGAGAAAGTTATAAAGCTGGGGGAATTGCAAATGGATACCGAGATAGTTGGAATAGTTGTGCGAAGAAAAACTGTCCATAGCTTGTTTCTCTTGTTTCGTAAGGAACGAAGTCTACTGTCGTTTTCCATTGGTTTCACTCGGGGATTCACTGATTCCGAAACCAATGGAACAAGAAAACTCCTTCTGGCTTCTGGGTGACTACACTCACGTATTGGTGAAACGTCAAAAATTATTCTATGGCTGCTGCCAGCTGGCTTGTATAAAATACATAAAGTGCACTTGTGTAAGTGCTTCTTGAGTTGATTCTGACTTGAAAGCGAAATCAACAAAAGTGTATTTTTTGCGCCAATGGAATTGATTCCGGACGCTCCCGGACGCTTCTTTTTGGCTTATGGAAAACGACATACGATTGTACCAAGGGGGTATGTGGATGACGTTTTATGGCGAGAAAAGGGTACATACTGCTAGGTTCCACATTTTACTTTCACTCGAAATGAAATGGGAAATGAATTTTTGTGTTCTACATTTTACTGTATGTACTCCATTTCGATTTCAAATTTTTCGGAATTGAGACAAAGTGAAATTGTGATTTCGAAAAAATTTCGGAGTTTCCGAATCAATCGAAATGAAGAACACTGAAAACGAATTCACTCGATTTGTAATTTCGATTTCACTCGATTTCTGGAACCTAGCTGATAGCATTGAGTTTATATACATAGAGGAACCACGAGAGCTTGGAACAACCTCAGTAGATGGCACCACGTACACTACATCGAGATCGAAAATGTGTGTGGAACATGGTGGAACCCATTGACAACAACACAAAAGGACTTCTAGTGGGAAAGCATACAAAGAGCATGTGCATAATGAATATCCAATATCTCTATGTTATGTAATGCACCATTAACCTTGTGCGGCGGGTGAGGGGTTTTCTCAAAGTAAAAAAAGGGAATTGTATTTGCATTGTGTTTACTTGTCGATGTTTGGTGGTTCTTATTTGATTACAAGTGCTGTGGGTTAAGCATTTATTTTATCTCAATTAGTAGATCCATAAAAAAATTGTCAGTGGAAAAAATAATGATGAAAAAGATTTATATTTAAAATTTTTTTATAAATCTCCGGTAATGTACATATTTAATTGAGATTGGATATTTTTACCCTCTATATCAACAATTCGAAGGTGGCACTGGCATTCAAATATAAAGTTTTTACCAGGAATATCTGAAGGCATTCTTGATTTGTTAAAAAAAAGCACTTCCCTCTCAACAATAGACAACAAATGTGTGCTGTTGACATTGATTGGAATATAATAATACATAATTATAATGGCTTTTTTGTCGGAAAAATGTCATCGCTACACATGCACTTCTTGTTATGTTGAGAGGGTTAAATTGCAATTGGAAACAAATTACATATATATGTAGTCATTTTTATAGGAAACGTAAATGGAGTGCTCTTAAGCAATATTATTAAGGACTGCATAGGCATAGCTAAGGTAACATCTTTATGCTTTGAAGTTAATGCAGTAAGCACCGATCAAGGAAGCAACAACAGAAGTGCGTACAGAATTTTAGGAGGGACAATTAAACAGCCTTATTTTAATCTGAGAAACAAATTTTCTTACTACATGATGTACCACACTTTATTAAGAGCGTAGGAGACAGATCTTTAGAGGCTGGCATTCTAACTCCGGATCGAGTTTCTTGGAAAATACTCGAAAAATTATTTAATTCTGCACTGTAAAACATTTGTACAAGCTTACAAAAGAACACTTGCGACCAAATGCTCAGAAGCTTTATGTAAAATTGGTACGTAACACAAATATCACAACAACTTTCAACTTCTCACACCCCAGTGAGAGGCAAGGCCGCAAGGGGAAGGGAACTAACTTAAAACAAGAATTACTAAGATACCTAGTTCACAAAAAAAAAGTTAAAGAAAAAAGTTACTCGAAATTTCCTAGAAAATCCATTTATTAATTTTTCCGTGCTTCAAACTTTCTCTGTTCAACTTCTCAGTCAACTCCAAAACATGACCCACTGAATTCCTACGAATTACTGGGGTTAAATGTTTCAGTTTTGTTCTGTTTATTGTTTTTACAGATCCATTTTCCTGATAGGTATATCTGATGTACTACAACGATTGATTGATGAAAAGAAAATTTTGAAAGAATAGAACTGCAGCGCTCGTTGATGGTGATGGCATCACCAAGGTCATTTTCAAAAAAGTGCGGATTAATGCCGACGCCGCACCGGCCGGCCCAAAATCGCATTGATTGATGCATTGCCGCCTTGTGAACCGCGTCCCATATTTGTCAATTTTGCTAAAAAAATGTGCCTCGTCGCTAAAGATGAATTGTGAGCCAAAATTAGGACTACTCGGATTTGTGTCACTGTCAGAAGCCATTTCAACGATGTTATATTCCATACATAATGGCATACCTACATGTATGTGCCTATTTATATTAAAAAAGAATAATTTCGTTAATACACATTACACACTGCTTGTTTTATTCCATTTCAATATCGACGCATCATGATTGAAAAACCCTTTAAATACCTATCTACATCGAATTATGTAATCATTTATCTTCGATCGCGTGCCTCAGAAAATATTTTTCCAGTGACATATCCTTATCCAAACTGGTTTTTTACGGTACGTCCAGCCGCCTCTGCTGCTCGTGCTCACAAACAAGCTATATCTATATACATATAATTTGTGCTCATGTTTATGATATGAATTTTATGAGTATACAGCAGAGTGGAAGTGTGGTTGCGTTATAAGTCACATTCCAAATTATCCACAATCCAGAATCCACATGGTTGGATATGAAAATAGGCATATCCTTAGGGGTAAGTAGCACAGCTTCAGGGGCAAATAGAGACGCTATCTGGCGAGGAGTTTACCAATTATTTTCATTTCGTTGAGGTGGTTCCTCTATGTATATAAACTCAATGCTGATAGGGAGAAATTAAGTTAAATATTTCTCTGTAAAACATACACAGAGCATCATTTAATGAAAGATTGGCGAAGTCGGAAGAGCACTTGCTGAGATAGGCATTAATTTTTCGGAAGTTAGCTTTGTGGAAATCGTATGAGGAGAGAACTGCGGAAGAAGTTCCGAGAAGTTATCCTCTGAGCCTTGCTTAGCAATCTCATCGGATATGTCATTTTTAGCAATAATCCCAGTGTGACCTGGGACCCAGACAAGAGTCAAAGAGTTATTGCATTCCTGAATTATTTTAGAACGGGTAACAGGGTTGAGCAAGGCCTTAACCGAAGCTTAACTGTCGCTACAGACGCAGATACTTCGACCCCGTCATCTATTCTTAACAATATATTCGACAGTCATTATCTGTTTGAACAATAGAGGCATGCTTGCTTGTTGTCGATTTCCACGAAGACACCAGCCCCGGACCCTTGACTAGTTTTGGAGCCATTCTTTAAAATACGACTATATCCTAAACCAAGAAAAGTTGAACGCAAGGAAAGTCGATACTAAATTTACACAACAGCCGAAGTTCCGGTGTCATTGCATCAGACGGCATATCCATGCAACTAAAGTCGTAGGATAAGTGTCGCGCAAGGTCATCGAAATTCTACTACCTCGCCTGATGGATTGCTGGCGGATAAAAAATAAACTAAATTCTTGCGACGGAAGTTTGAATGGAAAAAAACTGCAAAGAACTGGTAATATCAGTTTGAGGTAGGTATCTCCTCTACCTATCGCTTTCAATACGATCCGCCACGCATTTGGGAATGCCCCCCCTGGCGACAAATTGTCGTGAACTACCACTTTATAAACCGCCAGCTCGGAACAAGAAGGGAGCAATACATACCCATACCCACCCTTATTGTCGTTGTCGTCTGTCGAAAACGACAATCGACATTTATCGTATCGATGCGTGTGGAATTTTGTATTGCGTAATTTAAACGGACACGACTCTCTAAAATCTTACGTTCCACATAGATTCCAAAAACTATGACACATATTTATGGTTAGGCATTTCAGTCGACGAGTTTATATTGTTGTGAATACCGTATATTCACTTAAACGCGTAAAAGCCTCGTAAACTGCGTAAGCTGCAGAAATTTACACCCTCGTAAATGATCTGTCAGATTTTGTATGGAGAATAGTTTACGCAGACCTCATAATTTTCCGCGAGGATTTAGGCTCGGAAACCAACCGCGGAAAGTTACGCAAGTCACAAATGTCAACCAGCCCGTATGAATTGTTTGTTTGATTCCAGATTTACAGTCGATTTACGCGGTTTACGCAATAACATTTCCAAAGGGTGTTCATTTAAAGCACCGCAGAAATTTATACATTTACGAGCTGCATAAATTTATCAGATTAATGTGGTTTTCCATTGGGACATAAGATCAATTTTTTTTTTATCCGGATCACTTTTCGTGTTCCATTGGGAAAAAAAATCAATCTTTTTGTTGATTCGGATCACTTTTTGCAGATCTCGATAATTTTCGAGATTTGCACACACACTCATTAATACCAATATACCTTGCACAGCTGTTTTATGTCATTTGGAATTTGTGTTCAAAACAAAATTACGAAAAGCCTCGTGATAAGCAATTATTCAGAACAAAAACGTAAATAATGGACATGGACTTAATTTTGCAGCAATTACTATCATCTTCGTCATCTTCTTCTGCTTCCTCGTCATCTGTAGATTTCGATTCTGCGTCGATATGATTATCCACATTAAGTTCGTATGTTTTCATCGACAAACGAAAAAAATTTGCACAGCTGATGTATTGTCTAATAACGCACTAATACATTCACAAAAGCAGATCAATCTGCCTATCGTGTTCCATTCGCGACGAAAAATCTGAGATCTGAAATAAAAATCTGATGGTCCCAATGGAAAACGACATAAGTGAATACCCTTGATATCCCATAAGTAGGTTTCGTTATAGTTCTGAAGAATGCAACTTTTGTAGTTCCGCCTTAAATATTCGAAAGTGACAGCTGTTGCAGTTTCGCGTTGCTAACCTACAAATTAATTAAACCGCAAAAAAACAAAAGAACTACCTACATTTGAATCAATTTCTTGTCTAGTTGTTTTTATTATAATACCTTGTTTGACGGATATACAGTTTAAATAGTGATAAATAATAACATAAATATGGCACAATTAAGCTTAGCGTCTTTAGCCAAAGAACTAACACAAGTGGAAGAACCTGGCCTAACTTTTGCTGGAGAATCATTAAAATGGAGCAATGCAGATGATGGTAAGAAATAAGATTGATTTAATTAGAACTGGAATGTCAACCTTCTAAAAAATCTAATTTTAGTAAAAACTGTAACATCTGCTATTGATCAATGCAAAAATCTGACATTCTTAAAACTGGAGGGAAACACGCTTGGGGTGGATGCTGCTGAAGCAATTGGCAAAGCTCTAGAAAAGCATCCTGAGTTTAAAAAAGCTCTTTGGAAGGATCTTTTTACGGGCAGACTTAAAACAGAAATCCCACAGGCACTTAAACACCTTGGGAATGGCTTGATGTTGGCTTCCGCACAGTTAACTGTTTTAGACTGCAGTGACAATGCCTTGGGCCCAAATGGAATGCTGGGCTTAGAGGATCTATTACGTAGCCGGGTTTGTTACAGTTTACAAGAATTGCGCTTGAATAATTGTGGTTTGGGTATATATGGAGGACGAATGTTATCTAAAGCATTATTAGATTGCTACGAGAATAGTACTAAAGCGGGGACACCGCTAGCGCTTAAAGTATTTGTTGCTGGCCGAAATCGTTTAGAGAATGAAGGAGCTGAGGCGATTGCAAAAATATTTTGCACTATAAAAACTTTTGAAGAGATAACTATGCCTCAGAACTCGATTTTCCATCATGGAATCGCTGCTCTTGCAGAAGGATTTAAAGAGAATATAAATTTGAAGGTCTTAAACTTAAATGACAACATTATGACTCACAAGGGTGCAGCGACTATTGCTAGCGCCATTCTCTGTATGCCACAGTAAGATATTAGAATTAACACCCAAATAACCTAAACCTAAAGTAATATAATCTTGTAATTTTTTACAGTTTGCAAGAGATCAATTTTGGTGATTGTCTGCTTAAGACAAACGGGGCTTATCATCTTGCAGAAGTTTTGGAAGAAAATCATTTCGGACTAGAAACATTGATCTTAGACTGCAATGAAATCGGTTCTGATGGTGGACTGGCATTGGTCTCCGCAATTCAGAACAAACCAAACCTGCGGTTTCTAAATCTAGACGGCAATAAATTTGGATATGACTGCCGAGAGCGGATTAAGGAAATGATGGCAGAAACTTCTAATCCAGAAGCTCTTGCACCACTTGAGGAGGATGATTCGGATGCTGATGACGATGATGATGATGATGGCGAGGAAGAAGAAGACGAAGATGAAGATGGTGATAATCATAATGACACGACAGAGGAGGTTGATGAAGATGAACATTACGGAGAAGAGTCTTGCGAAGATGATGATAATGCTACAGCAGCTAACTACGTGACTGCACTCTGTAATAAGGTAAGTACATAAATATAATGTTCCTAACCCTATACATCCATATAATATTCAAACGGATTGGAGTTGCGCCTTGTGAATTTAGACGAAATCATTTCCATTGTTTTCTTCTTGGGCAGAAATTCAATTAAGCACACCAAAATAAGAATTTCGCACTAATTCAAATCTGGCAAACCGCGAAGAGGAGGAATGTTTTCTTTCTATGAAATAGGAACCCCTATTCCCGTTGGCGTTTGCCATAAATTATTACATACTATGAAATGAAATCGTTGACAAGAGTTCGAAAACAAAATCCGAATACCACTGCCTTTACATGAGTCGACAAACGCTAGCGGTAATATGGGTGAAGAATTATGTCCTTCAAATGACGGCAGCTGTTGGCTTCTTAAAGACTATCCTTAAAGAGTATTTTCAGTCCATAGTGATATAAGAGAGACTACGATGGCAACGGCCAAATTCCTTCCCTAAAAATATTACTTTCCATTACAGCAGACTACGGAATCGATATGTAATTTGTGTGGGTTTGTAAGGGTCGGACAATGTGTACCTATATCAATCTGTTTTTGTGTTAAGTACTTCTCTCGGGAAAGTTGACCCTGTTGACGCATTGTTTTGTTAATGTGCTTAAATTCCTTTGAAAATAGGTGTTTCTCCTATTGCTCCGATTCGTTTGGGTTTAAGTTGACATGCAAAATCATTTATATTCAGTATAATGCGTATAATATGTATATGTACAATAAGTTTACTCTAGATACTATAGATATACTTTTTTTCCTATTTAAAGAGTCTTGATGACACCGTAGAAGGTTCCTTTCTTTCCAATACGAGCGTTACTTTCGCAGGAGAAGAATCCCGCCCTAATACAGTAGAAACATTTTGTAACACGCCTAATCCATCTATAAAAATGTTTCACGACATTGAGGAGACAGATAAACTGGAAGCCTTCCGAGAACATTTAAAGGTAAATTTAAATCATATCTGAAAGAAGAAAAATAAACTTTTGGTATGTAATTCAGGGTTTCAAAGACGATAATTATTTAATAATGCTAACATTCACTGCGCTGAAATGTGCCGCACTCGCCCATGGTTCCAAAGAAGCACTTAATATGGCTGTAGCGTTGTATGCGGATGCTTTTGCTCATGCCAAAGAAGAGAATCAAATAACACGAGTAATGAATTTCTTCCTAATACAACTTGGATTGTTGAAGTGTGAACAAAAGACATTCAAGCCGGCTTACAATATGAAAAGTTGCCGTTTTGCATTCAGACAGACTTTGAAGGAGAAAGTACTACCCGAAGAAGTGAAGCAGACTTTTACATTATTCCTTGACCGATTTGATGACTAGTGTGGTTACTGTAGAAACATTTTATCTTATTGTTTGTCATGTTAAACGAATAAAGTTGTAAGCTATTAATTTTTGCATTTAATTTAAAGTAAGCAAACAAATCTAATTATATGATAAGAAACAATTTACTGTTGACATCAAACACTAGTCAATATGAATAATCACCCCTATTCCCGTTGGCGTTTGTCGTAAACGCCTAATATTTCATTTCGGTTTTAAATCAGTGTTTGTAACTTTTTTAAGAAAAACTTTTTGAAATTACAGTGAACACATAGAAAATGAAGCAAAATCGTAAAAAAAAGTTCGAAAGAAAAAGTTCGAATCAAGAAAGCAGAAGTCTGTAGCATATGTAGATAGATAAATATTAAGTCGGAAGAGCCTTCATTGGGCTCTGGGGGCCAACTATGTAATTCGATTCTACTTTCGATTCTATTCGAAAGTTGGTTCCGATTCTACTTTCAAACGGAACTATGTATGAAATTATGTTAATTTCGATTCGCCAGAAAAAAGCACTTATTCTTTCCCGAGATCACTTTTTTCGTTCGTTTGGTACAAAAAAAAGCAATCTTTTTCAGAGTCGAGAGCACTTTTGCGAATCTAGATTTTTTCTCAGAGACGCTCGAGATTTACCAATACACTTACATTATGATGAAAAAAAAATCTTCACAACAAAAAAGGTAAACAACTTTTGGCAGCCACACCACCAACACCAACAAAGAACAGCGCAGTATACTTCTTTTTGTTCGATTGGCCAGACGAAATCTACAGAAATCTTAAAAAATCTCAGATTGCCAATCGAATTCAACATTAGAATCGAATGTAAGTAATGCCAATTTTTTTCCCAAACAATTTCCGACTTTCGAACGAGTCTCGCATTGTGTTTGACAGACTTTTGAATTAAACGAAATAATCATTGGTTGTGATTCGTGAGTAGGTGATAAATCGGTGCCGTGAACGAAGGCCATATGAACTAACGCCATAATGATGTTAATTCACTTTCAAATGCGAATTAACGCCATAATCCACTTATGGCTTTAATTCACTTTCAAATGAGAACTAAAGCCATTACATAAATATGAACTAACGCCATATGGTGTTAATTCACATTCGAATGTGTACTAATGCCATAATATGTTTTTGAGCTCTGAAGCACAGTCAGTGCAGTGACAGTTTTGACAAAACGGTATCAGTCCGATGGCCACCAGTTTTTTGCCTGCAGAAATCATCTTGTGTGCAGTGGGCCCCATCCCCATGTCACACAACGATTTTTTTTATAATTATCACGCGCTAAAGAGGTTATGACTACTGTTAAGTGTAATGCAGGGCTGGGCAAACGTCGATCGCAATCCAATTTATTCTTCAACATTACATTTGTCCCTGTAGAATTTCTATATCTGAAACAAAAAATGCACTGCACGCATTCATTTACTCGTTTTGTGAGGTTTTAAAGCTTAAATTAGAAGTTATTTCAAATCAAGCCGATTTTAAGCTCTCAAATTTTTTAAAGCTTAAAATCGGCTTGATTTAAAATAACTTCTAATTTAAGCATTAAAAAATTTGAGAAAATAAAAGTTAAAAATTCGCGCGAATTTTTAACTTTTATTTTCTCAAATTTTTTAAAGCTTAAAATCGGCTTGATTTAAAATAACTTCTAATTTAAGCTTCAAAAAATTTGAGAAAATAAAAGTTAAAAATTCGCGCGATCTAGTTTACCTATGATTATAAAAATGTGAATATATAAATTATTTCGAAATATAATTTTGTTGTTTAAAAACATGGAGTTTTTTTTCTACAAGGTACATGTTTTAGGCGTGATGTAACAAATAAAAGTTAATGGAAATTTCCGACTATTGCTTTAAAACTTATTAAAAAGAAAAATTCGTAATATCCCATTTGTTTATCTTAGGACCATTATATATAATTTAAATATGCAGAATGCTGCGAGTGACTTTAATTCACATTCAAATGAGAACTAAGGCCACTTTTAAAAATGAACTAACACCATATGACTTTAGTTCTCATTTGAAAATGAATTAAAGCCATACGTGGATTATGGCCTTAATTCGCATTTGAAAGTGAATTAACGCCATTATGGCGTTAGTTCATATGGCCTTCGTTCACGGCACCGATAAATCAACATGGACAGTGTCGCAATTTGATTTTTTACCGAAGAAAATGAGGATTGCAATGATCAAATTGAGCCAAGGCGAATTCGGGATAAATCCTTTAGATAAGTCGGGATGCATTGTCATGTATTGAACAAGAATCTCAAATTGAGATGTCTTTGTATTTGCACATTTAGATGATTCCCTATGCATAAAGTATATTTTAATACTCTTAATAATATTTAATAAGTTATGAACAAATTTCTTACTCACATTTTTGAGATTTCTGCAATCTACACAGCCTGTTCGCAAACACATTTGCATTAGAATGATTATTTGCGAATTCGAATGGTTTTGGCATTTACTTTAGGATTAGGTAGCACCAAAAAAAATAGACAATTCGAGATCCGTTCGATTTTCGAATATGAGCGCTGGCTATAGAGTTACAGAGTACGAATCTTCCGAATTCGAACATTTTGATTGTAGAATCAGCGTTGCCGCCAAAAATAAAAAAAGCGTGCCACTTTTTTCAGAGGAGCGTGCTCTTAGCGTGTCCAAAGAAAAAATAAGTTTTTTTTCACATTTACGCCGCCAAGCCAACGCCAAACAGAAACAACGAAGAAACAGTTAAGGACCATTTACATGAGAGCAAACGAACGAATTGCTGAAATGCGAACAAACCGCTTTTTAAGCATTTACAAACAGAAAATTGCACATTTTATTATTCTAAGAGAAGGATAATTAATTATCTCACCAAACTGTATTAAGAAAACAGGTTTATAAAACGAAATTTCGAATTCCAACATCTTTAGCGCGAACGAAAACACCCTTGGCGCGAATTATCAAAGTTTAGGTATTCGCAATCCACATCATTTAATTCGAGCTCCACTATATATATATAAATTTTCGAGAGATTTCCCTGAGTTCGATTTCTAGTGTTAACGCTAGCATCTGTTTATGTGAGATCAGTTTCATCCAATGGGTCTCGTCTCGACACAATGTTGTCCCATCCCAAGATACTCATTCTTTTTCCAGCAAAAGCTGGGCATTGACACAATATATGTCCCGCCATCTCCACTAACTAGCGAATAATACATTCGTACGGACGTAACCTCAAATTAGACATTGCGGGTAGAAACTGATGGCTGAAATTCGCGAACTGCCGCGACCTAGAAAAGTGTTCATGTGAACGGACTGTCAAAACTTGCGAATATTCGTTCGTTCGTAGGCAGTTGGTCGCTCTCATGTGAATGATCCTTTACACTGAGCCTTAATTATTTGAATAAGGTTAGAGAAATGAAGAAAACGTGCCATTTTCAATTTTTGCGTGCCACCGTGCCACAAATAAATTTGCGTGTCCAAAAAGCACGATCGTGCCACTTCGGCAACGCTGTGTAGAATCGAATTACATAGTTGGCCCCCTGGCACTGCGGCCTCTCTAAAGGGGCCTATTGTGCCTTCCCTGGTAGGGTCATAGAGCAAAATTTTTACTCCGGAGACAGTCAGCAAGTCAAGTATCTTATCCGGGGTATTTCAGCAAGATTTGCTGGGTTGATGATTTCTTCAGCAAGGACATTCTTTGTGAGAGCCGGACATTCCGTGAGAATGTGAAGAGATGTTTCGTCGCTCTCCAAACATAGTCTACATATGTGTCTGGTGAGGTGATATTCCATTCCAATTCGCAGTGCGCAGTCATCGACTATCTCTCGAGCCGACAACATCGTTACTCGGTCAGTGTTCTTGCTCAGTGTTCTCGCTCAATTATAGTTGGTGTCTTTCCGTTTCCGCTATCTCAATAGCATTCTCTCCCTCTAGCACGCGTTCAGTTCTTCCATAAAGTTAAACAAAAACTTACGCGAATAGTGGTAAAAGCAATACAAACTAATATGGCCCAAAGGCCACGTGATGTGCTAGAGGGTAATCCATTTAGCATTCTTTCTGAAGGAATGCTGTTGGAACCCAAAAATAAAAGACGCGAAAGACCGATTTTTGAAAAGCTTACTCCCCTGACCCCCGATTCTAACCCAAAATTCATAGTTATATCCCTCTCCAACTTCAGCGTTTTTCTTCTTAAAAAAGCAATAGACAGCATAAGCACCTCATACGACAGCATTAACCAACTGCGTGATGGCAGCCTATTAATTCTAGTTAAAACAGAAAAAATTGCTAAAATCTTTCTATCAAAAAAGAAACTCTCTAATGTGTGTGATATTTCCGTTAAACTCCATGACCAGCTTAACACGTGTAAGGGTACAGCATATGCGCCATGCCTGATCAATGTCCCTGAGAAAGAAATAATTGTTGAAGAAATGAGTTCACAAGGCGTGAGAGAAATATATAAATTTAATAAAACTGTCGACGGTAAGCAATCCCATCTGACCTAGTTCTCTTCACATTCGACCTCTTCCGACCCCCCACTACTGTTAATGTTGGTTGGGACAACATCAAAGTAGATGAATATTACCCTAATCCCATGAGGTGTCGCAACTGTCAAAAACTTGGTCACACTGCAAAACGCTGCTCTGGCAGCCCCTCCCTCCCCACTCACCCGAAAAATGTACACGCATTGACGCATCTTATGCGCCAATGGCTCTGAAAGTCAACCATCATCTTTCAAAAAATGCCCGAAATTCAAATAAGAAAAGGAAGTACTTATAATTAAAACCATCCGTAAATGTACCATGACAGAAGCCAGACAAGTCCTGAAGGAAAAATATCCTCCCCCACCGTCAAATCTAACCTATTCTGATGTTACTAAACAGTTAATCCAAAATTAACCAGCAAATAACCTAACCAAACCCAAGCAAAACAACAATGAAAACAATTTCACCACAACCACTAACCTAACCTAAACCTAACCTAAAAGAAAAACCGCAATATCCCGCTCATACACCGTTGGAATCTGCTACAGATGATTCCAATATACAAATGTCTACAAATCACACAATTTCACACCAGTCAAACCAGATTTCACACAATAAACCTCCTCACCAATCGTTCCCAAGTACCTCGCAACACACACAAAAATAATAACACAACATTAGCATCCTCGCCTATATCTAAACTAACTCAAGATCAAATAAAACAAAACAAATACTTTCTTAAACTACCTGAAAAAATAGATGAACACGTCACATAAAAATAAAACATATCCTATAATCGACCCCGACGTCCATTGTCTGAGTCAACCGAGCTCGTCATTGAGCTCCTTTGACTCCGACAGTGGGCGTCGGGCTCGAAACGTTCACCCCAAAAATTTGTTCCAAAACGACTTCACACAGTATGCGTCTCAGTACACTGTTCAGAAGACCTCTCTTACTAATAATAATAAAGCTCAACTTAAGATTCTCCAGTGGAACCTCAAAGGCTACGTAAACAATTACGATGAGCTTAACCTGCTTATTAATGACCAAGAACCCAGTGTTATATGCCTACAAGAAACCCATTGCCCATTTAAGTCCACTCCTATTTCGCCGAAACTATTTAAGCCTTACTTTAGAAATCTCCCTTCCAATACAACTGCAAAGCAAGGTGTCGCTGTGTTAATTAAAGAAAATATTCCGCACAGAGAAATTCCTATCAACTCCAGCATAGCTTGCGCAGCCATTAAAATCTTAATACCGGTAAAAATGTCCATCATCTCGTTTTATATCCCACCAACACTATCCTTTTCGAAAAACGAACTTGAATCGATCTTGAATCAAGTTAGCCGTCCAGTTATTTTAGCAGGTGAAGCGAATTCGTGGAACATTCTTTGGGGTTCTACCACCACAAATAATAGGGGCAAGATTATTGAGAATTTCATTACAGATTATAATCTCTCTATATTAAATGATGTAGGTGAGCCATCATTTAATTTATCATTTTTCCACCCACAACTCCTTCATGCAAATTGATATCACCTGTTCCTCCCCAGACCTGCTTCCCAAAATACACTGGCGCGTTTCTGATGATCTGCACAATAGCGACCATTATCCAATCATTACTACCGTAAATACAGAACCACATGCAAGGAAAATCCCTCCCCTCATTAGATTCCAAGTCGACTCAGCAAAATGGACAATTTTCGAAAGGGAGATAACAAAATTCTTAAATGACAAGCCTATATCGAGCAACCCAAACAAAGAAAGTGCGGTTATCCAAAAAGCTAAAAAGTTTGCTGCAAACACAGCTATTCCTCAGAAGACTCCTAACCACTACAAACGCGTAGTCCCCTGGTGGAACAAAGAACTCGCCGACCTCCGGAGCCTTAAAATGGAAGCTTGGAAAAATTACAAAAAGAACATAAATCAAGAGAACCTGAAAGCATAAAAAAAATCTAACGCCAAATTTCGGAGACAGCTCAAAGTCGCTAAAGCAAAAAGCTTTGAAGATTTCACCTCCAGCATTAACCCCGACACTTCCTCTTCAAAAATTTGGAACAAAATTAAAAGCTTAACGGGTAACCCAGTATCGAATACCATAAATTACATTAAAACACCGTTCCAAACACTCTCTGACCCAATTCAAATTGGGAATCACATTGCCCACTACTGGTCCAATTACTCAGACGACTCAAATTTTACAAGTATCTTCATTACACAAAAATACGAAGCCATTAATTCCTCCGTAGAGTCCGCGAGCAATCCACATGCTGAACTCATAGAAAATAATATCTCCTTTATCGAACTTGAATCATGTCTAAGTAAACTGAAAGGTTTAACCCCCGGCAGGGATAGGATATCGTACCCCATGATTAAGAACCTTCCAAAAGAAGCTAAACAAAGGCTTCTGAGCCTTTATAACAACATCTTTAACACAGCTGTCATCCCACAAAGCTGGAAAACAGCCTCTATAATTCCCATTCCTAAATCCAAAAAAGACAAATTATCAGTAGAAAGCTACCGACCAATCTCTCTTCTTCCATGTTCCGCTAAGGTACTAGAAAAAATAATTGCTAAGCGAATAACCTGGTATGCAGAAACTATCCACCTCTTCAGTCGTAACCAAGTCGCATTCAAGGCAAATCGAGGCTGCACCGACGCCCTCCTATACATAGACAACTATGTCTCAAAAGCACTGAGCTCCAGAAACCATGCGTCAATACTTACCCTTGACTTTGAAAAAGCGTTCGACAGAAAGGTAGGTAGGTAGGTAGCAGTGGCGGTTCACCTTGAACCCAATTAGCACTATAATGTGCCGTTTTGTTACCACGACTCGTGTTACCTGTTTTGTTGTGGTTGTTGAGGGTGTGGTCCGGTCGGTGCCTATAGCCAACCTGTGGAATTGAGAAAACGGATAAGATCCTGTATCCCTTTGCCCGAGATGTCGCTAAGGTCGTCAAGGAATGGTTGGTTCAGTGCGCGCAGTCTGGCTCTCGCTAGAGCTGGACATTTGCAGAGGAAGTGAGACAGAGTTTCTTTTTCATTTATATTACCACAACTGCGGCAATGCGGGTTGTAAGGGATACCTAGCTTGGCCGCATGGTCTCCAATTGGCCAATGCCCCGTGATTATTGCCGTGAGTCTGGCGATATCGGGGCGTGTTCTGTTTAGCAGGTTATTTGTTCTGCTTTGGTTGTAGGTAGGCCATATCTTCCTTGATATGACGCAGTTCGTCAACCCCGACCATCGGAAATTGGCTTTCTGCAGAAAATGCGAATGTATTTGTCCCTTTACCGTTCCTAACGGAATGTGGACCTTCGTTGAGAGCGAGGCATGTAGTGCTGAGCCCTTCCTGGCCAGTTCATCTGCACGCTCATTGCCTGTTACGTCACTATGCCCTGGAACCCAGAGAAGTGTGACCCTGAAGCGCTCGCTCAGACAGGCAAGTTCGTTCCGGCACTCCTGCACCAGTTTGGAGGATATGGTAGCCGAGTCGATGGCTTTGATGGCGGCTTGGCTATCTATAAGGATAGCAATGCTTTGTTTAAGCGTTGTGTCACGCCCTAGTTGCGTGCAAGCTTCTCGAATGGCCAATAATTCCGCCTGGAAAACACTGGCAAAATCCGGTAAGCGTACTGAAATCGATATTTGAGGTGATTCCGAATAGACACCGGCCCCTACACCACAGCTCATCTTAGATCCGTCGGTGTATATGACCGTGTCGAAGCCCTTCACTACTTCGTCCCTCTTCCACTGGTCCCTTGTTGGGAAACCGACGTGGAAGCCTTTCGTGAAGCTTAATTTGGGTGTCATGTAGTCGGTTGGAGACGTGACCATGCCGCTTGGTAGCGAATCCAGGATGTTACTAAGGCCATACGGCTTTGCAGTCCAGCATCCCGACTCCTTGAGTCTTATAGCACTGCATAATGCGGTATATTTTGTGTGTAGGTCGAGGGGTAGAAGATGCAAGAGCACAGTAAGGGCATCTGTTGGGGCCGACCTCATTGCCCCCGTGGTACCTATACTGGCTGTTCTTTGCAGTCTTTTCAATTTCGTGAGGTTGTAGACTTTGCTCAACGCAGGCCACCATACTAGTGATCCATACGTGAGAATTGGACGCACTACGGCTGTGTACATCCACAAGGTCATCTTTGGTTGAAGACCCCACTTCTTTCCAAAGGTTTTGCTACAAGCATAGAAAGCGACCGATGCCTTCCTTACTCTGTGTTCAATGTTATGTTTCCAGCTAAGTTTTGAATCGAGCATGATACCTAGATACTTAGCGCTGGATGACAGTGTGAGTAGTTGATCGTTTAGACGGGGTAGGGTAAAATCGGGTATTTTGGTTTTGGTAGTGAACAGCATCAGTTCAGTTTTGCTCGGGTTGACACCGAGGCCACAACTTGCAGCCCAGGTGCTTACCTTGTCTAGAGCGGCCCCCATAATTTCACTAATCACGGTGGGAAACTTCCCTGACACTAGTATCACCACGTCGTCCGCATACGCGACAACTTTAACCCGTTCCCTGTCAAGTTTCACCAGAATTTTATTTATAACCATTAGCCATAGTAGAGGCGAGATGACGCCACCCTGCGGCGTTCCTCTATGGGCGAATTTGGTTATATGACTGCTGCCTAGTGTTGCCTGAATAGTTCTTGTCCTGAGCATAGAGACTATCCATTGACTAATAAATTCCTCTATGCCCAGCTCAATCAGAGATTCAAGAATAGCTTCAGTGTGTACGTTATTGAAAGCTCCCTCTATGTCTAAGAAGGAGGCTAGTGTGTATTCTTTATACTGTAGGGATATTTCGATTGTTCGCACTACCTCGTGGAGAGCCGTTTCCGTGGATCTTCCCTTTAGGTAGGCGTGCTGTGATTTGGATAGCAAAGATTCTTCTAGAAAACTTCGCATGTGGATGTCCAGAATACGCTCTAGGGTTTTAAGTACAAAGGAGGTTAAACTAATTGGTCTGAAATCTTTGGCGGTTTCATGCCCACGTTTGCCTACCTTCGGTATAAAGACCACTCTAGCGCGTCTCCAAGAGTAGGGTACGTGGTTTAGTATTAAACAGCTTCTGAATATTGACGCCAGCCAAGGTAGTGTTAAGTCTTGCGTTTTCTGTAGCATGACAGGTAGTATGCCGTCAGGGCCCGGAGACTTAAACGGGGAGAAGCTGTTAATAGCCCAGGAAATCTTTTCCTCGGAAATTATTGAAGTGATATTGGTGTGGAATGCAGGTTGTACTTGCCGAGACCTCTCGGGTTCCGTACTAATATCGCTGCATCCGGGAAAGTGGGTATTTATTAGGAGTTCCAGGGTCTCCGCGCAGGATTCGGTCCATCCTCCATCTATCTTTCTCAGAAAGGAAGGGTTGGAGTGTTCCTTGGACAGAATTTTACTTAGCCTGGCAGAGTCCTTAAGGGTTTCTATCGAATGACAGTAATCCATCCAGGCCTCCTTTTTGGATGTCTTAATGGCTTTCTTATAAAGGCTTAAACAGTCCTTATAAGGCTGCCAGAAATTGTGTTTGTGGCAGATGTTGAAAATCAGATTGGAGAGGTCTTCGTTCCACCATGGGGGAAATGTTTTTTTGCTACGTTTCACTGGGCACGAGACTTTGTAAGCTGCGTCCATTGCATTCTCAAAAGTCTTTACCTTTGCCTCTAGTTCTTCAATAACTATCGCATTTGTTTTGGGTGTGTTTTTAAGTTTTGTTTGAAGGACTTGGCCAAACTTGGTCCAATTTACCCTCTTGGGGTTTCTAAAAGGTTTAGTGGACTCGGCCTCGAGACCTACATCGTAGAGGATCCATCTGTGGTCAGAAAGTGACTCCAGATTAGAAACTCTCCAGTTTTCGACCCTAAAGTTATCATTGTTTGTTTTTAGTGTTATATCTAGGACCTCTTCCCACCCCCTGTGTGTTTCCGTACTCGGAAAAACAAAGGTAAGGGTCGCGCCCTTATTACAGATAGACAGGTTAGTAGTTAAAAGAAAATCAAAAAGTGACTCACCTCTTTCATTATCTTCCGAGCTCCCCCACACTGTATGCCTTGCATTGGCGTCGCAGCCCATCAACAGGTTGTCTTTAACTGCTATTCCGGCTATGAGTTGCTCCACTTCCACTGGCGGTGCTGGTCTCTCATGAGCCATATATGTTGATGTGATGTATGTTGTCTGGTTCGCATACTCTAATTTAATCACTGTTAAATCGTCTGAGCTAAGATTGGGACATAAAAAACCTTTAAGATGTTTCTTAGCGAGTATGCAAGTTCTAGGCTTACCTGTGGCCTGATGTTTGTAAAACAGGTCGTATTGTTTGTCTTGGAGCCCCTTTATGGACGAGTCTCTCACCCAGGGCTCCTGAATAATGCCGATGTCCATGTTTTCCTCCCGCAGAAAAACCAGCAGATTATCGGAGGCACACCTTGAGTGCCTCAGATTAGTCTGTATGACTCTCAGCATTATTCTTTGATGTTGATGGGGTTTCTTCGGATATCATCAGGTCCTCCAACAGCTTGTCGGTTTCGACGATGTCTGCATCGTCCTCAGGACCGGAGGGAATGAAGACCTTAAGCTTGGCATGCCTTATGCCGAACCTAAGTTTGTGATCTGCTTTCTCGAGAGCCACCAGGCACTCGTTATTTATGAGTAGCAGGAACGACATGGTGTTTTTGTAGGGTTCCTCCGCCTTAATGACTGCCCAGTCATCCATTGGAACCGCCGGGTTGTGTAGTTTGAGACACTGGAGGAGCCTTCCCCCTTCAATCTTCATATTAGGCAACCAAATGCGGGCCCTAGGTCTCCTCGGGATTTCGTTAGCTGGGATAAGCTTGAGCTTCAAACCATCCCAGCCATCTCTAACCTTAGCAACGCACTCGCTGAGGAAATCCTTAGAGAATTGGTCGGCGCATTTGATTACCCGATATCCCCTAACCAACTCGGCGGAGTCAAAGTCTGGCAGAGTCCCCCCTTGGTTGTTGACGATGTGGTCGATCACCATGTCGGAAAGCTTGGCCTCAATGCTTCCCCACGTCTTGGCTATGGACCTCCCATTTGTGGATAGCTCATCCACTAGTGCGACCTGGAGATGATCCCTTACCACCTCGGTAAATGGCCGCTTCTGGACCGCACTAGCCGCAGACGTGCTTGGTTTGGCTGTTGCTGTCGAACCTTCGGCAACTTTGGTTTTTTTAGGGGCCGGGCGGTGGGAGGACTCATCTAGAGACCTATCCCGCTTCGCTGCCTGTTTCGGTTTGTTTTTCAGGCTCTCGTTGTATTCGTCAACGATTGCCTGATATTTTATCTTATCCGCCTGGTCCTTTTCGTGGACCTTGCCGGCAGCCTCATTTTTTGCAATCTTCCCTAAGACGAAGAGGGCCATCTGGTACTTGCTTCTCATTGCTTTCCCTGCGGATTTGTGTCTGGTTTGAGTGTGTGTTTTGGTTGTCGATTGGTTTGCAGTCGAGGTACTAGCCTTAGCACTCTCGCTGCGAGGTTTAGGGACGATTGTCTCCTGACTGGAGGCCAGCAATTCGTCCTCTGATGAGGTGCCAACCACTGGCAGCCTCGGCTGGTCTTTTTGTTTTTTTGTTACGTCCTCTTCTTTTCCATCCATTTGTTTGTTTTGTTTTAATTTGGTTCCCACGAGTAGGACCGGAAGGGTGGGTCGATCCTGGCAGAGCCGTCTTACCAGGACAAGGCATTTATACAACCGACCTCGCCTGGGCATCGGAGGGGACCGTTAGCGGTCTGCATTTTTAACCACCTGCTGACCATGCAGCCATCGGCACGGGTGCCTCAACACCTTGGCTTAAGTGGGATTTTTGCTGGGGTTTACTCCCCGGACACCTTAACTAAAGGTGGGGTGATCTTAGTTTCGGTCTAGAGACAACTGATTTGCTACAACTCATTCAGAGGGGGCGATCTTTCGACCGTCCCTCTGTTGTTTGCGCCTCCCATATGTCTCGTAGACTTACTACAAGCCCTTTCGCCCCGACAAGGCGTCAACCCGTCGAAAGAGGTTCGACAGAAAAGGAACACATGTCGTTTTAATTAAACTTAAAAAATGGGGCGTCGGTCCTAAAATGTTTAATTATGTAAAAGCATTTCTTAGCAATAGAAAGTTCTGTGTTAAAGCAAACAATTCCTACTCTGTCACCCTTCCTCTACATAATGGAATCCCCCAAGGATCACCCCTATCCGTTGTCCTTTTTGCTGTTGCATTTGAAGATATAGCTGATATACTATCAAAGCAACTTACCTAAGTCACTGTCTTTACGCTGATGATATTTACATACTAAGCAAACGCCAACATTTAAACGAAACAAAAATACACCTGACTAACGCACTTAATGACATCCTCGAATGGACAAACACTTCTGGGGCAAAACTCTCGTTGCCAAAATGCAAAGTCCTACATGTTTGTCGCTAACTATCCCCAACACCTCTAGATATTAAAATAAATAACGTAGAAATAGAAAATGTTAAAAATTTAAGAATCTTAGCACTATTATTTAAGCAAAAATACAATTGGAGTACCCATTGTTTAGAACTTAAGAAATCTCTTGCTGCAAGGTCTAATATCGTTAAGTATTTATCTTGTAAGAAAAGTAGTGTACACATTAACACCCTTTGTAATATAACTAGACTGCTAATTTTAAGTAAAATTGATTACGGAATCTACATTTATGGAAACACCTCTAAATCAACTCTTCAAATCATAAAGCCAATTTACCATCAGGCAGCCAGATGCAGCATAGGGGCGTTTCGCACCCCACCCATAAGAAATATATTGGCTGAAGCCGGTCTCCCTACTATTGAAGAGAGAAAGGATGCAGTAATTGCCAAGCTTTACGCAAAACTCACCTTTACAAACAACTCCATACTCGATCAAGAAATTAACCTTACGCTGGTACGCAAAAGGGTAAATAGAGTCCCTTCCGCCATTTCACTTTAATCCAGACCTGATACCCCCAAGACGGGACCTTATTAACTCTACAGCCTCACAACCCCCATGGCTTATTGATCCTGACTCCTTTATAAAGGATTTGTCACCATACGAGAAAGCGGACACAAACAACGTAGTTTACAGCAAGCTCTTCTTGTGTATCTCTGAAGAACTAAAAGCCAAAGGCTGGGAGTTTATTTTCACGGATGGATCCAAAACCCCGGACAACACATCTTTTGCAGTAACATCTGACGACGGCACTACGTTAAAGCTTGGGATTCTCCCACAATTCGCATCCATATTTACTGCTGAAACCTTTGCTATCCTAACAGCCATCCAGTCCAGGCCTCCATTAAAACACGCAGAAAACATGTGATATGCACTGATAGCCTCTCCGCCATAAAAGCTATCGCAAACAAAAAACAACAACACGGGTCTGATAACTAACATTCGAAATTTATTAATTAAATCCTCAACATCCACAAAACTGATGTGGACTCCCGGACATGTTGGGAGTAGTGGCAACGAGTTGGCAGACAAAGCTGCTAACTTCGCAAACAAAGCTCCAGTGTACCTATTCAATGCTTACACTAAGACTGATCTTATCAAACACATAAAAAAGCGGATGTCTACAAAAGAACTTGATGATTGGAGTTTATACAGACACTTCTACGCAAATACCAATCGCACAAAATCACACCCACTATATCCCACAAATATTCCAAAAGCCAAGATCTTAAAATTCGTTCGACTTCGACTAGGACACACTTCAGCCACCCACCTCTACCTACTAAATAAGGAGCCCCCACCAACCTGCGATAACTGTCACACCGCCTTAAACCTACAGCACCTACTTCAACACTGTTACCGAACAAGACCATTCATCCACAGTATACTGGGAGAAGACGTAATCGAAATTTTAAAAAATCCAAACAAAAACAACATCGAAAGAATCTATGAATTTCTAACTAAAACAGGCATACATGTATAAATAATTTATAATTAAGATAATATTAAGAATAATATAATATAAGTATCATAGAGCGGTAGGCCTTTGCAGCTAGTAGCTCGTTAAAGTTATTTTATTACACTGTAATTTATTACTTTGTTAATAAATATATAATAATAATAATAATAATTTCAATTCGGTGAAGGTGTTCTTTTTATAAGGCCATAGCCATTAATTATACCTGTAAAGATTCTTAGGGTACTTTTATCCAGGTTAGTAAGAAAGTAGGATTTCCTGGGGAAAATTTTGGGAAGAATTGTTTGGTGCATTTCGGCCCAGGTGTTTTAAGCCATACTTTATTGGATTCGGTTCGGTTAGAGCTAAGTTTTTGATGTGTTTCCTGAAACATCTCTTACTGACACCGCAGAAGGGTTCAGATCCGACAGCTGGTATTGTAGCGCCGGCTTCGGCCAGTGAGTCTGCTGTTTCGTTTTCAGCGAAGCCACTGTGGGCTGGAACTCATAAGGCGTGAACGGGATCTCATCGAAAAGGAACGAGCAGTTATGGCAAAGAAAAGGGAACTGACGGACCAACTCAGAACGTTGTCTGAAAGGAACGCCCTGAGTAACGACAGACCACGCGCGTCCAATGTGCACTGCAGTATAAGTGAAATCTCGGATGTGCTGCCTTCATTCTCACCGGGAGATATCTTCTCCATGGCAGCAGATGGACCGTGTTGAGAGTCTACTTAAAATATACAAGTGGGACGAAAAAGACCTGCTAATGGCACCCTGTTTCGAGATGACCTTCTGCTGAATAAAATGTTTGCTGGGTTTACTACCCACATTGAAGACAAGGAATATCAGGCATTACTTATCAATCAATACTTATTGACACAAACGGTTGCTGATAAAACCAGTCGTAAACTCGAGCCTTGCGTTGTCACGCTGCATGGATTCGGGGACGGAAAATGCCAAGCTAGTGGGTCTTGGGTTTTCTTCCAAGATTTCGATTGTATGATCTCATTCCGTCTTCCTAATCACTGTAGCGTGTTCCAGGCGGAAATCATGACGATCAAGGAGGCCCTGTCGTGGCTACGGTATAATGTAATATCCGCTAAGGATATCGTAATTTTTACCGATAGTCAAGCCGTGATTAAATCCCTGGATTCGGTTATCTTCAAGTCCAGAACCGCCATCAATTGCCGTTTATCTCTTAACGAGATGGCGGAATAATTCAACATTCAACTTATATGGGTGCCGGGCCACAGAGACATTCCGGAAAATTGCAAGGCCGATGAACTCGCTAGACATGGCACAACCTTGTCGATTCTACCGGAAAAGGAGAATCTCTATATGCCTCCCGCTACGTGTAAACTTTTAATTAAACAGAATGCGATACGCGACTAATCAAAGATGGTCAAACTGCACCACGTGCTCCATCACGGAACAGATCTTAAGCGCTCCAATGATCTTATTAAACAAAAAAAAAAATCCAATATAAGCACATTAGTAGCTGCCATCATGGGACTCTGCGTTATTGGGAGACATGCTCTTAGGCTGGGCCTCCCTTCCAATGATTTCTGTAGAAGCTGCATGGACGAGGAGGAAGAAGAGACAATTCTTCACCTCCTATGCACGTGCCCAGCCCTTTCAGCTCGTAGAAAAGTATATCTCGGAGAATACTTCTTCGACAATCTTGGCGAACTCGTTAATGCTAGCATAAGTTACCTCTAACGCTGCATTCTCAGCTCCTCTTGGTTCAGCGGGTAGTTGTGAGATCATTAGATGCTGTGGTATCACAGGCCTCCTCTGGCCTAAGTGAGGCTGTACTCAATGCGGCCAGCCACTCTAAACTAACCTAACCTAGTTTGTAATATCATACCGTATAGTATAACCGATACCAACTCTTGCTGGATAAAATCCAGTACATATATAGATATGTATTTAGTAGAAACGGTTTTTTATTTTATTAAAATCTAGTATAGTTCCAGTATATTCAATTTATATACTTTTGTACTCCTTCATTCAAGAATCAATTTTTTGATTAATCTACGCTTGTACTAACTTTAAAGAACTGCATTGACATCAGCTGACTGCGAGGCTCTGTCTGAAAGCACACTATTGCCCTCAGATTTTTGTCCTTTGCGACGACAGAAAACTGAGGTTCGCCTTTATGACGTCGTATGCCCACACGCCTTCGCACGCAGCTACGTTGTTATCAGTTGTCGATGCAAAAATATTACGCCAACGTGTGCAATATTGATGCTACCATTAATGCCCTCTTGTGTTCCAAAGACCACAAATGTTTTTCGATGTCCGATTTACCAGCTAAATATTTCTTAATTCTCAATTTGACAATCACTTTCTACATTTTGGTACCATTTTATTGAATCGAATTCAACCGTTGAAAATTGGACGAGAACAGAACGATGACAAAATGCAAAGATTTTCGTTTGACAATCATATTTGACAGCTTTATTTGACATATTGGCCGCGTTCCATTGACCGCTAGATGACTAGCGGCATGCCAAACTCCATATAAAAAAAAACTGACATTTGAGCATTTGCGCTAGAGCTCTAGCACATTTTGTGAAATATCCTTTTCTGGGAAATTTTTCAATCTAGCTAAAAAGGAACTGCTAGATTGAAAAAAATAACGAACTGTTAAAACACTTTCACAGAGGGGCAACACATCAGTAGAGGAGACCTTGCCTTAAGTGGCGCGCGCAAGTGAAAGGCGACCTCAACCGACGGCAGTTAGGCTCGGTTCACCCCGAACTGTAGAGCCGCCTAAGTAAGTAAGTAATGTATGTAAAATAAAAAAAATAATTCTTTAACGTATCTATCTAACCGGGTATCCGGAAGTCTTCAGGATCTTGAGATTTTTAGAAACTTATCTTACCTACTCTACTACACTTAAATTCGAGCCACCGGGGAAGAAATCTAGTCCGTTGAAGGTTGATAGCTTGATCGCGGTGATGTGCTGTGCTGACATGTTTGTAATCTGAAGGTACAAGAGGTAAGGATGCAGAAGGACTGTGTTTCGAGGAACTTGAAAAAATGTTTTTTTTTGAAGCGAAATCAATGCACGTCATCTATATTAGTATTCTTAACAACCGCGAGGGCACCGCTTTCCCAAAACTTCTTTGGCTACAGACGAAGCAAACTTTGGAACTCGCTTCCTAGTGGCATGATTCCAGAGGTCAACGACTCTACTTAAGCTAAGTACACTGGATCGTCAGATCATATCTACAATATTAGGCATGTTTTATTGGCAATCTATCTCCAGTGAAGTAAAGTAAAGTAGAATCTTCAACACGCAATTACAACAACTACACTCTGTTTGACACTTTCGAGACTGTATATAGTTGTTGTAATTGCGTGTTGAAGATTTTACTTTACTTACTTTGAGACAAAATCTTACAACCATTTGAACGCGCAATTTTGTATTGTAAGGTATCTAGTTGGCTATTGTAAGCTCATTTTCATGATTTTTTTTTCTGATTTATAGATGTGTGGCCAACTTAGTCCGTAGGGTGGGTGAGAATTGCTTAGGAGTAAAGGGGTCGCGGGAAGTAAGGGGGGTCTCAAGAACCTTTAGCCGTATGAACTTGGTAGTTCGTGTGCTGATAGATAGGTCAAAATTATTACATGCCACATTCATTCTTTTTTCAAAATTCTTCCTTTAAAAGTTGAAAAAAAGGAGTGCAAACTTTTCTATTTCGACCTCACTTCGTTTAACTTGCCATTATACTCATAAATTTGTGTATGTCAATTCAAGATATGCTTTTAACTGTTAGGCAATACTTCAGCGAGTATTTTAAGCCATCTACGAAGTGAGATATAATAAATTGAAAATAGATCTTATTTGGCCAAGTGAGAAACAATAATTGATTCATCGATTGCAGTTGTGCTTAGGGGTAGTTATATATTGCGTTCTAAAAATAGAATGATAACTCCCACGAGAGGGGTAAAGGGGGTATGGTAGGGACTAACTCTGGAACTACATAACTATTTGTCCCATTTTAAAAATTAGTTCAACATTGTACCGGCTACATCCTCCAGATCAGTATAGGTTAGTTAGGGTGCTGATGGGACAAGGGGAAACAGGGGTATAGGGGCTATCTTCGGAAGTACTCGGCCATTGCCGGAGTTGACCTCCGACAGACACGTTTTTCACATGAACAGCTATATATTGCATGTTCGCGTGTGAGCTGTAGGCGTAATTTGTTTATAGCTACTCGCGCCCATTAAATAAATAACATGTAGGTAACGTTTATAAGAAGGCATTGCGATAAAATATTTTTTAAGCTTAAAAAAGAAGACAAAATATAAACCAACGTGCATTTATATGATAACTGAAATAAATTTGAATTCAATTTAAAAGAAAAGAAACCGGCGGGCGGAACCGCGGGCATTGCTAGTCGTGTATAAAAGTAAACTTTGATACCACCCACCGGTTAAACTGTCTGATGTCAATGAAAAAATTGTAAGCTATTGTCAACTTCCATAAATAAAAACATCTGACTATTTCCAATGAGTCTTACAATGTCCTAATTGTCTGACAATTGTTTACATATCTATTATTTTAATATTATAGCAGGAAAGATACCCTCTACTCTACAGACCGAGAAAATTCTGGTTAACAAAATTGTAGTTTTCTTGACCATTGAAATTGAGGCCCACAAAAAGCATTTTGTTCTTTTTTAAGGAAAACTAAATTTGCAATGATAATCACTAATATTTACCAAATTGGCCCACTTCACAACTTCCGCCGGTGATCAGAAATCCAACCACTAATATCCACATCACTTTAAGTTGATAAACTTTTCTTGTACAATATGATAAATTAAACGATAACATGTTCATCATTACCGAACTCTTGAAAAACGAAAATCACAAGCAATCCCGAATCGAAAACTAATTCTACAAATAACCACCTGCTGGTGCACTCACTAAATGCAATTGCAAACACCGACTACGCCAAACGTCAACGCAAAATGTGAAATTATCCAACTGCTGGCGCTGATCAAGAATGCGTTCCGATCTAGAACGGCGAACGTATAAAATCTAACTAATCTATCAGTTTGTGGCTAGTAAAAGCATCTATATACTTCCGGCAGATATTCACGAATGCTTAATACTTTGGTGTAAGCAGAGCCCCATCCAAACTTCGAGCACCCTGCACCCTGAAAGTGCAGAAGTCAAATATTTCCAATTTGGTGTAAAATGGGAATTTAAGCTTCTATGTAGTTAATATACATTGTATTTGTTTAATTAAATTATAGTGTATTAATAAAAATGCGACATGATGGCACAAAATACACTTTTGACTCTCATGAAGATGAAATGATACAAATTAAAATTGGTTTTAATGTCACTTTGCCGCTGCCGCTAGATCTCTAGCGCCAGCGTTCCTTCATCAGGGATATTATGTGCTAGATGACTATAGCGGTCAATGGAACGCGGCCATTGTTTGTGATAAAAGAGCGCGTTAAACATACACCCGCGTGTTAATTTTTGAAAGAGTTTAGGATGTCTTTTGGCTAATAAAATCTACATTGACTGAAATAAAAGATAACCCTTCAAGCAAAATCGCTGACCCAACTTTTCCCGTCATTTTTGAATCCGCAAAATATCAGGCGTTCAACGCAATCATTTTTAAATTCGCTGTATCTACACTCACAGAAAAAAATTGTAAAGGCTTTACTATCCGAATTGTAAAACCATCTATTTACAATTTAAATAGCAAATTTGGTTAATTTACTATTTTAATTGCAATTTTTTTTAGTTTTAGTATATTTTTTTTTTTTTTTAATTTGTGTTTTTTTGTTTTTTTTATCGTAGGTACTCGGGAACCGCGAGAGTATTTCCTGCATTGTGACATAAGAATCGAAGCTTTCCAGACAAAAGAAGTTGGGATTACACACACAGAAAAAAATTGTAATATTTACAATTTTCTACGTAAAATTTAAAATTTTTTATTGTAACTATAGTCATTACAATTTAATAGTAAATTTCGTTTATTTTTTTACTATTTTTTTTCCTAAAATCTTATGATTTGGCTGTAAATCTGTTTGTATCGCCTGGTCGATAGATAGGTCCCTCAACGCCAACTTGGTTATAAACATATAAAAATTGCAATTAAAATATATTTAAATTGTAAATAGATGGTTTTACAATTCGGATAGGAAAGCCCTTAAAATTTTTTTCTGCGAGTCTACAGTTTAAAATAATGAAATAAGCGAAATTTACTATTAAATTGTAATGATAATGACTACAGTTACAATTAAAATTTGTAATTTTTTTCCTAGAAAAAATCCACGCAAATGTAAACAAACTTTTTTGTATTTCGTCTGAAAAAAGTACTTATCTTCGATACTCGATTGTCATCTGCCAGCGCTTGCCTCGTTTTTTAATTTTTTTTTGGATCCGATTTGGATTCATTTTTCGCTGAGTGCGGCGAGCTCGCTCTCCATACTAATTTGAGTCAACAAACGCAGTTTCGCGGATCCGTATGCGGAGTCTTCCAAATGTTATTGACTCCGTTTATGAACCGAAAACGGACTATCTTGCTTGAAGGGAAGCTCGTTGAATGCACACTGTCGCCGCCAGTGCAGGTGATATATAGCTTGCTGTGCGATTCTTGGTTGAAGGTAGTTACCAGAAGGCTGTAGCCAAAAATTGTAATTAAGGACTAGCACAGCCCACGCTCAACAAAAGCTTTAAAGTGATGCTAACAAAAACCGTCTGCCAATTATTTCCAAACATTTAACACTTCCCTTTTAAAATACCTTTTCCAACGAAGTGTTTTTTTCTATCTTGTAATAAGTTAGTTTGAGGAAAAATAGAGGGCGTTGGAAGCGGTAAGTGGGCAGGAAGTCAAGATGTGGATGGGACTTAAGGATTGGAGAGGAAATAAGGAGGGAGAGAGTGTCGAGGGCGAAGAGCGCGGCATGCTTGTAACGCACGGCTTAGCTCGCCGGACGGGGTGGTCCTTGTCTTCGCTACTCGACCTAACCTACTACAAAACATTAAACATGCCAAAAACAAAACAAAATTACCTTGTGTTGAAGCAGACGGACGTCCACAACACTGAGGGTGCTGCTGGTGTTGTTGCAGCCTGGCCAATTCCCTCCCCTCCTGGAAGTTTGAGGCCGAATATTAAAACTTCCCCAAATTTCGGATCGTTGCCTTAACTCAGCCCATGATCACCGAAAGTGCCGTAGCAATCCTTCTGCACCCCTGAAAAATGTATCTAACGCGCCATCAAGTTCACATGGACTTCAAAAGAAAAACCACTAACTTGAATTCCGATAATGTGACGTGATCATGTCATTTATTATTTTATTTCAGTATAAGACTAACTAATTATTTAAATTGAATTAAATTAAAATTAATCCTAAATGCAAACAAAAAAAAAAAAATATAAGAGAAATTGAACAAAAACAAAAAAAAAAGGAATAAAAAAACAATAAAAATTAAACCAAACCAACTATAAATAACTAATAATAAATAACAAAAGAAAAGAAAGAAAAATAAAAAAAAAGAGAAAATATTTAAAACTAAATTTGGTTTCACCCTGTATTAAAAGTCTACTTTGGATAACCTTTTTGTTACCATCCCCCCTTTATTACTCGCGATGCCTACCTATCTAGAGCTCTAATAGATGGGGTTTACTGTTGATTTAAATAATTTTAAGCGGACTCAAGAAAAAAGAAAAGGCGAAACAAAACTTATTACAGGCAAAACAGAATAAAAAAAATTAAACTACGCAAAAAAAGTATAAACCATAAAAAAAACAAACAATGATTTACGTCAAAACTTAACACTAAATTATAATAAATGTTGCCTGCTATTGTTTTGCAGAAACAACCATTAAAAGAAACAGGCAAGCAATATTTTTTTTTTTTTTGTAAGGACGGCGAACAGTTTGGTTATTGTACTTTTTTGGTGCTAGCAGCGCTTTACTATATTATGTAATAATAATACTTATCGCAATATTATTATTGGTGTTGGCAATACCGTTCTTATGGTTAGTACCGCACTTTGATGGTAATATGTATGTAGGTATTATGTATCTAGCATGTTATATGTGATATCGCTTTTAGGTATATAAATTTATTAATTTATATTACCGATCTATTATTTGATAAATGCATGTAGGTACATCTATTTAATGTATTGTTCGAGGCACTTTGATGTTGTGTATTTATCATGTGTTGTCAGCGGAGCACCCTTTTAACGGAGCCCCCTGTCGCTGTCACTTTTTTTGTGCGAAGATTTCATAAAAAGAAATTACTGTATGTAGTGCTCGCTAGTTACTTGTGCATATATGTGTACTGATTTTTGCCGCTACCAAGTAGTTTTTTTGGCGGCCACGACTGTGCCGTCTGACCGCCAATTATTCGCTCGAATTCGAGTTCGATTCGATGATTTGCCTAATGAATAAATTTCAATTTACCTAACCGAATATAACTTCACTTAACGTCTACACTCACCACCGCTCACCACCTTATTTCATATAATGGTGAATATGTAGTAGGCCTGTTTTTCCAGTTCACCGCCACTATGTTTATTTGAATTTCTGTGCCTTTTACTAAAACAACCAAAAGAAACAAATTTCACTGCCTATTTAGGACTTCACACAAATAATTAATTATTACTTTGATATACCTTTCTTTTCTTTCTAGTTTATTTCTTCCCGTTTTATGGGATTGATTTAAATGACACGTATCCGTTGACGCTCTTCGAAGCACAATGGCAAAGCAATGCCAAACTGCCTGTTGCAGAGCTATATGAGTCCACAATACGTTCCATCATCCGATATAACAGCCGTTTCTAAGGTTCCGTATTTTAAATTACTCTTAGTGCAACGCAATTATAGTTTCCTTTTCTTTCAAAACATTGCAGCTTATAGGTTTGTGCCTAAGATAGTATTCACCCTGAAGCTTTTGGGACACGTACATACCTGACATTGGATGCGTTCACACAAGACACAAATGGTCTAAAGCCAATGTTCAGGCGGCCAGCTGACAAGTTGTCAAAATGAAAATTCGTTCAAAGAACGAGCAGGGTGGATTTGGTGAACTATTATCTTAATTTATTTATTTTCTTATTTCCCTGATTACCTTTAATTTTTTCCTTTCCAGGTAACCGCAACAATCTATTCCACCAAACTCTTCAATTCTTTTTGGTTTGTAGCTTTTAACCCTTGAAATTGATCTTATTTAACTTATGTCGATTTCCATAGGGCAAGAAAAAGCATTTTTTTCAGATTCAGATCAGAAATGCTCTAGAAATCGTAAAGAATGTTTGCGAAATAAGGGTGAATATTCGTAGTAGGCATTCATAAAATAGCTACTGATAAAATTTATGAAATTTCAATATAAAAACCAGTATGGAAATGTATCCAGTATCTGGACCTTGAATCCAGTATTGTACTGGAAAATCCAGGACATTTGGTATTATTACGTATAATATACCTACTTCTCTTTTCGATACATACATTGCTTACACCAAAACCAGTCGATCTATGTTTACCATTGATATTTGTCGTTTAACCAGAGGTTTATATCGGATGTTGTGTTCATGTTTTCAGCCTTCTACGTCAATTGGTTTTTGAGATAGACCTAGGAACAAAATTGGCTTAGAGGATTCGGCCAGACAGACGGACAGATATCGTAGCGAAATTAATAAGGTTCCGTTTTTCCCCTTTGAATAGGGAACCTTATATTTATTACTATATATTATATTATTGATTTTTTTGCCCAATGAAACATGAAAAGTGATCTATATAAAAAAATATTTTTTCTCCTCAATATTTAACAAAAAAAAAAAAAAATTGAAAATCACATTAGGTAGATATTGTTTTGTTGGCGAGCTATTTTTTTTATTAAATAATAACAATAAAAGGTTGATTTACAACAGTTTTTTTCTACAACAAAAATGGATTTTAAGGAACAGCTTATGTACCTCAGTACAGAAGAATATTACATTAATAGTTGTAAACAGTAAGCACAATTTAACAACTACTTTCAGATTATAATTCAAGTAAATTTAATCTTTCTCAACAAAATTTAAAGTGGCGGGCGTTTGTGACCGTGCCGATGATCGTCTAGATGCTGCTGACGACTTCGAACTTCTTGAACTACTTCCAGAAGTTCGAATTGGCTTCTTTTTTATCCAGAATTTTAGTGCAAACATGACTTCTGATTTCAAAGCCTCCTTAGGTGTAATCTAAAATGGACGTACAAAATGATTATGCGAATATTAATAATTAATACTGATAATGTTTTCACTCTTTCTTCTACAGCGACTTGTTGGACATTCCATAGGAACTCACTAATGCCCATCACGAAAGCAGCTAATATTCCGGCAACCAGCACAAGAAACACGCCTCCAAGTTCTTCTATTGACAGCTCATTACCGTCAACAACCGTTGCTTCAACACAGGACTTGTTAGTATTCTCCCACCATTTATTCCTTAATGCGAAGAGTTCACCCCTTTCGCTAAGTTTCAAAATGGCAACACTTAAATCTGAGCGATAGTCAGCACCTGAAAAGATAGTGTTAGGTACAATTAGGTATAATTAAATTGTATTGCAATATAACAGGCTTACCTAGTGGCACCGCTATACCATAATGCTTTTCTCCAATTTGCGATCCGATTTTAGTTAGGTCGCAGTTCCTTTCGATATTATACATTATACTGGTTGTTTCCATAAGAAAAGCATATTTTCCTTCCGAGCTCTGAACACGTTTCACACCCTCATTGTTGTCCTTTGTAAAGACCGTGGGCTGTGCTTGTATCATTTTCGACCATGCTAAGCGGTAAATTGTGTCATTCGACTCCTAGACCAGATAAATATACAAATTCTGCAATTGCAAACGGTTTTCAATGAAAACTCACGGAAAAGAAGGTCGAGGTACTTCCTCCACTTAATGTGCCAAATTGAATTTTGTTTTGGTTGGCTAAATCTTCAATGCCACTGATTGCACTTTCCATTTTCGATTGAGTCAAGAAAGCAGCTAAATTTGCTGTATAGGAATTTAGCATCATCAACGCGAAGAACCACCACATACCGTTCATTAGTCTCATGGGGCCCGATACTGGCAAAATATCACATCCTTGACCCATAATGGAACCCATGGCCAACCATGATGTATTTGCAACGTCCCATTTATTTTCAAGCTCCTCTGGGTTGGGATTGCATGGATGTGGATTTTCCCATTCATCTCGGGATAGTCTAAAAGAATTATTTGTTAACAAAAATACTTTTAAGATAATATTTCAATGAAAAGACCTGCCAACGACTATAGCCGCCAATGATATAATTATACACGATGTCAACATGTATATCCATACATCTAAGGCGAATGGATTTAAGAAGGCAAACATTTCTTTATCTTCAGGAGGCTTCTTGTAATATAAAATGCTGATACCAAGCTGCATGAACGGCACAGTAAAATCAACCACAGAACGACGAGCCTGAGTAATTGTAAGATCACATATTCCAATATCGGCTTTCTGTAACATAAAAAAGGATTTATCAAGGTTTTGGACGATTTTAAAAAAGTTCAATAATGTGAACAATCTGCATAATTAGATTATCTTACATGATCTATTAAATAGCGAACAATTCCATTCCATTCTTTTGTTTCCGGATTGTAGTTACCATAAGCGTTGTCATCTACAATTTCGAATGTATAGTCGAATTCAACTATCTCCGATAGCTTGTGAATCAACTCGACAGCGTAGCCTTCATACCTGGCATTGCCGAATAGGATTTCGTTTTCATTTGGTGTTCTTACATATGTAAGTAAAACAAAAAATATTATAAATTAAAATTGCGATTTTAAAAGGACAAATTAATTACTGGATGGAAACCAACGTTATGAGTTCCCAGCTTTCTTGAGACATATTTCAAGGAGGCTATAACTTAACAATTTAAGAGCAATACTACAGTCTATCTGAATGCGACTCGCATCGGTTTAATCGATCTTCTCGATCTGACGCAATGTTTTCATTAAGAAACATAGGCCCTCCTTTTTCATTTGAACAATATCGAAACAATAAAATATAACTTAAATTGACTGTCAGAATTGTGGAGTTCGAAATAGTAGATATAGCTAATGTCGATTTGTATTGGGCAAGAAAAAGTACTTTTTTCAGATTCAGACCAGTTTTTTTGCCTAGCGGCATGTCAAACTCCATATAAAAAAAACTGACATTTCAGCATTTGCGCTAGAGCTCTAGATCAATTTTGAAGTAATCTTTTCTGTGCAAAATGAACTGCTAGATTGAAAAAAATAACGAACTGCCAAAATAAAAGTGAAAGTGCAGAGGCAAATTGGTTCTAATTTCACTTTGCCGTTGGCGCTAGATATCCAGCGCCAGCGTTACTCCATTAGGGATATTATGTGCTAAACGACTAGTGACCTGAAAATATAACTTACAAATATTTATGTGCAAAGTCAAGATATCAACTTTATCATGTATGCGTTGTGACCTTTTTTCTTTGTGTATTGTTGTGTTAAATTGGGCTTTAGGTCAATTGAAAATAAAAATACAAACAGTTTTTTATTTTTTCCACGACGTTTCGTCCATGTCTATGGACATCATCAGGTGAAGTGAATCTATATTTGTATGATGAGATAACATTTTTACAAATTGCTTACATAATAGAGACTTACTAATATTACATTTATATTTTACATAGAATTTACACAAGATTGTGGACGACCACTTGAAAAGCGAAACTGGCACGTATATGCAACAGACAGCACGATCAAGGGAACATGCAACAGTTGTTATTGACATTTTTAATTTTTAGGGAGCTTTCTGCACTCTCTTCTCTAGAAGAGATGTTTCTATGACATATTTGCAATCATCAAAGTAGAAGAAATATACCAGACTTTAGACGTTTTAAATAGCTTCCATAGGAAAATACAGTTTACTGTTAAGGTTGAATCAAATAATAGGCTGTCTTACCTAGACACCGTAGTTATTAGAGAGGAAGTAACTTTAAAAATGGACTGGTTCAAAAAACCCACCTCATGGGGAAGACTAATAAATTTCCTATCCCAACGCCCTAAACAGACAATTTTCAATATAGCCAACAATTTAATAAATAGAATCCTCTCAATAAGTGACCCCGCATTTCAAAAACAAAATAAAGCCAGAATAAAAAACATACTTATGAAGAACGGATTCCCAGAAAACATTATAAAATCGCTAATAAGACAACACGAGAACAGGAAAACTAATCCACCCGAACAACAAAAAACACAATATATAAGTCCTTCACATATATAAAACAAATTGCGGACCGGTTCAAAAACGCCAAATTAATCGACACGAATACAGACAAAATGGAACACTCCGATGTTGTATACCAAATAAGTCGCAAAGGAAAGATAAACCACGAGTGTGACCAAATATACATAGGGACAACAAAGCAAAAACTGACAAATGGACTGGCTGGACACAAATCAGACCTAAAAAGTAACGCCTCACAAAAAACAGCATTGGCAACACATTGCATCGAGCTTAACCACGCCCCCAACTATGAAAACGTCAAAGTGTTACAACGCGAAGAGAATAAGAATAAGAGACTGATAATAGAAACATTACACATCATAAACACCGACAAAACGATGAACGACGCACTGACATGGAGAATGTTAGTCCACATCCACACTACAAACATCTTCTAGAATCTAGAGAAGAGAGTGCAGAAAGCTCCCTAAAAATTAAAAATGTCAATAACAACTGTTGCATGTTCCCTTGATCGTGCTGTCTGTTGCATATACGTGCCAGTTTCGCTTTTTAAGTGGTCGTCTACAATCTTGTGTAAATTCTATGTAAAATATAAATGTAATATTTGTAAGGCTCTATACATGTTACGTTTGTAAGCAATTTGTAAAAATGTTATCTCATCATACAAAAATAGATTCACTTTACCTGATGATGTCCATAGACATGGACGAAACGTCGTGGAAAAAATAAAAAAAACTGTTTGATATCAACTTTATTTAAACGCAGTTAAAATTGTTATATTATTTCTTTTAAAATAAAAGCCCTAAACAAAGTTTCTGTAGGAAGTAGCTAATCACCCCTATTATGGAATCCGCCGGGGGGAATTATTCACGGAAAAGAATATTTTGGTATCGTCGAATCCGCAAAGTGAACAGTTCCCCGTTCCGGAAAAGTTCAATTTGAACGTTTTTAAGGACACAGTGAAACATATTCGCAGTACCCACTCGGGGAACTGTTCCTTTTGCGGATTCGACGATACCAAAATATTCTTTTCCGTGAATAATTCCCCCCGGCGGATTCCACGATAGGTGTGATTAGCGAAAGTATTTGTGTTAGCAGGCCTTTTCTTAAATGCTCAGTAAGTAATGTCCACATTGGAAAGGCTTGTTTGAATGCTAATGTGGTATTGCTTTTAAGGAAGGCATCTTGCCTATAATTTAATGTAATACTTACTTGTGCATAAAATATGGCGACCCTACGCGCGTTGCCACACGGTAGTGCCTACGACTTTCGGAATAATCTTTTGTATTTATACGTGCTGCTCTCGGGCGTGATTTGGCTGGAACTAATTGACCGTCTGGACTCCAAATTGCAACTACTTCATCTTTAAATGGACGATAGAGTTCTAGATTAAAGTTAACTCTTTCTCCCCATTCATTAAACTGAATATTTTTTGTGATAAAGGAACCGTTTTGTTCAGAAGTCTAAAAATAAACAACTTTAGATTTTCATGTATTATTTAAAATGTACGCGAAGATTTACTGATTTCATGTGAAGCAAAACTAATGGTCCCAAATGCCAGCGTTCCTCGTTTCGAATACTTTCGCAAGTAATGCGATGCTCAAAAAAAGTCTGCGTTTCTAGTATATTGCGTATAGCATTGGCAAAGAGTTGAACTGCATCAAATGCTAAATTAGGCATTATTGCTGTGTCCTGAAAATGGGTAGGTATACATGTAGTTTAAAAAAAGTTAGTATACGCCACAGGTGTTTTTATCTTGAAAGGATTGAGCTGGTGCTGTGGTAGCAAAAGTACCGATGTTTTACTGTTTTGTTTACAATTATTGATAATTCAAATTCAAATCAAACATTTTTAAAACTCTCTGAAATTTATCACTTTCACACTTCATTGGTACATAATGTATATTCAATTGACTTTCAAAAATCAATTAGTCCTTTCTATCTTTCAATCCGCATTCATGATTGCTAGACCCATGAATTTAATCTCTTGGTGATTGGCGTAAGACTAATAGTGGAGCGGCATACTTTAAAATTGTATAACAATTGTGCACTTTGTGATAAAAGCACGAAATTTTTACCATGGTGGACGCATTATGTGAAAATCATTTTAAGATATTGGGGCACTTCATATTGCAAATGCGTGAGATTTGACATATGTACAAATGTTGGTGGGGTTTCTTAGCGATCGTGTAACTCTTAAACGACTTGACCGATTGAGGTTATATTCACATAATATACTTGTTTTGTCAAGCCGATGGTCTAAAGATATGGTTAGATCCGATAGGAGGCGCTGTAGTCAAGTTATTAACAAATACTTTATTTTTAGTCCAAAATGATTCATATTTAAAATATAACTTTTTAGTTTAGTTTAAAAATGGTCAATCGCAGAATCTGGATACGATAGGTAGCGCTGTGGTCGAGTTATTAACAATAAACTATTAACTCAGCCCAATTTTTTTGAGATGAACTGTAATCCGACGAGCATAATTATACTGGTCTAATACAACAAATTTTCAACACTAACGCTGTAATGATTAGTAATCCATAAAATATTTATAAAAGAGCTGTAGCTCTTATAATATTACGATTCAATAAACATGTTAGTAAATTTTAGTTTATTACGGATTTATCGTAATTTTACCTTAACTACCAACTTCATTCTTTTAGTGCCGACAAATATGCAAAATCTATTAGTTTAATAAAAAATATATGCAGAACTAGCTTCTGCTAAGTTCCCTACCATCAGCGTGATAAACTCTTACGCCCCCACAGAGGAAAAATATGACGTTACCAAACATAATGTACTAGCAGTGTTAGGTAGGCTTGACAGGTCAGAAAGAGTTACGGGAAAAAACTATCAGAACACAAATGTATCTAAATAAATAAATAAGTGGCGCAACAGGCGGGTGACACCCAAGGCCTAGCTTCTCGCAACCATTCGTTTTGTGTGAGTTTTTATTTTTGGGACGAATGGAATGGACCTACAATTTTATGCCGAGTCCGAACGGCTCAATTGAGAAGCTTTTTCATGACAGTCATACTCTCGGATGTTTGTCAGACGTTCGCGAGAGGTGGCGCAGTAGAAAAAACTTTAAGATGTAATTTGTGTTTTTCCGGGGATCGAACCTGGGATCCCTCGCACAGTAGTCCAACACACTAACCACTGCGCTACTGTGCCGACATAATGTATCTGAACGTTTAAAAGTTCCGCTAATTGCTAGGAGCTTATCCCCAGAACCGTGTTCAACTAAAAACCCAATTGCTAATAAAACAGAAATTAAATTCAAAGCAGATATGTCGTACGAGGCTGTATCAAAAGTAGTTGCGCGGGTAATTCCTCAGTTCTCTGGCCATAGAACACCAGATCTGTCCACGAGGGTTTACGAGTTTTTAAATGCTTGCCAACTACGCCTTAAGTGTTTGGAAACCGGCAGTGAAGAACTGCTTGTTTCGTTAGTTACAACAAGGCTGGCATCAGGTGACGCCTTTGAACTAGTTCGATCGAACACATGACCCAAATACTGAAGGAACTCAGCGTTACCGATGGCCAAAATGATAAAGTCGCCAAAAGTTTAAAAAGGGGCCTAATGCAAATAAAAATTAATACTCGATGTATTTTCAACAACACCTGTTTTTCTTTACTATTGTAGGAAGTATCGAAAAGACTGTCAAGATGGCGGTTGTGGGGATGAATAATGAGGGAGAAAAAGTAAAACAAACCATACTTAACTTGACATATTGGAATCATATTGGAAAATAACGGATACAGGGAATATTTGTTTGAGTTTACGGAAATAGTCGCCCGAAAGTCGCCAAAGTTGTAAAATAGAGAATTTTTGAAAAGTTGTCGCCCGGGGGCCAGAGATAAAAAAGTCGCTCATCGGTAACGATAGAGCTCGAGTCTATAATTAGATCCCCATACTTGTCTGTAGTTACACTGGACAGTGTCGTGAATGATATAAATCAGTGGATTGATAAAATTATGCACTGAAGATTTTCAATCTTACGCCAGGCGGTTGCTTACGCTAAAAACAAAAGCACGAGAAATTACTGATGCGCGCTACAGTCAGGGACAATCAATTGCACTAGTCACTAAGCTGAATAACACCGTGGTAAAGGTGTTTAAAATTGGATTGTTTGATCCAGCACTGAGTCAGTTTATGCTGACAACTGCGGAACAAGACATGTCCAGTTGGCCGATCTAGCATAGCAGACTTCCCTTTTAATGTGGATACAGCATAACAGGGGATACGGCATGATGAACCGACTTCAAGATGCTTACGGTTATAACCTACACAGTGTTTACCCAGACATTGGGGGTGCGTCTCCACACATAATACCTCAAAACCCGCCACTCCATTTCGCTAATGGGTTTTCGCCCTACAGCAATCAGACTCCAAACCCGCCCCGCAATCTGCAACTGTGTAATCAACTGCCCAATATGCCCGTCAGTACGAATCATCCGAGCCGTGAATATCTTCCAGAGTTGTTGCGGCTTGCGGCAAAATAGGCGGCTTGGGTTCTATGGTAAGCAAAATCACACCTACGCAGATTGCAGGCAAAGAAAGCACACCCTACTGCGGAAAGTGTACCTCCTACGGACATAACAGACGTTTGTCCTAAACACAAGGTTTATGTTGTTCAAGCACCTTGTAATGGGAAAATGTCTTTGGTGCGCTCGTTTCGGACATTCCGAAGAAAGTTGTCCTTATACTAATACTGCGAGCCAAAGTCATACCACTGGGGATGAAGCCCCAAAAATTAGATAAGCATAAACAGAGTAAAAAGGAAAATATATGCAGAGTAAATTCGGATGGGAAACCCGAAATCTTTTCGGGAAAACAATGTGTAAATGTTTTAAGGCCCTCAAGTTTTACGTCCTCAGTGTTTTACATGCTACACTTATCACAATGGTAGCATTCGCATAGAAGAAATTTTTATTCTTGTCTCCGAAAAACTTTAACTTTTTCAGCATTTATTCATCAATAGGCCTGTTTTATTGCACATCTATAAAGTAGGGGTATTCATGCAACGTCGTAACGAATGTGGTAAATGAACTGTAAAATTTTGTATGGTAAATCACACAAGATGTTAAAAAAACCGAGATGGTAAGCTTACGACGAGGTCAATGTGACATTTCACACTTGAAATAAAGGCGCGAAATCAGGAAAAAAATAATTTGCATTCATTTATAATAGTTTATAAATAGAAATTGCACATTTTACTATTCCAAGTGTAGGATAAATTATTAATCCATCAAATTGTATTAAGAAAACAAGTTTTAAAAGAGTTTAAATAACGAAAATTCCAATTCCAAACAAAGTATGTTTTCGTTCACGGCAAAAAGTTTGGAATTGGAAATTTCGTTATGTAAACCCTTTTAAAACTTGTTTTCTTAATACAATTTGATAGAATAACTAATTATTCTACACTAGGAATAGTAAAATGTGCAATTTTCTCTTTACGTGAATGGTAAACTTACGACGTTGCACGAATACCCTTAGTGTCAAGCAGTGTGTAGTTGTTGTAATTGCGTGTTAAAATTTCTACTTTTCTTTACTTCACTGAGATAGATGTGCAATAAAACAGGTCTAATAACAACATAACAAATAAAGGATAACCACGTGAATAAACCAAAGTGAAGAATAAATCACGAAAAGAGTTTCATTTTGACACTTTGTTTTGACTGTCAATTCCTGAAGCTCTTCATTCCAAAGTTCCAGGAGCAAGTCTTTTCCGGACCTATTTTGTTTTTTTTTTTGCAGTCATGAAAATATATAACAGATCACGAAATTAATAATATGATTTTAGCTAAATCAAGTGAATTTAACTAAATCACGTTGGTGGGAACATGGTATAAGTGAAAAGAATATTATCACATGTTTTGACAGTCCATTCACATCAACACTTTTATTTGTCGCAACAGTTCGCCGAGTTCAAACATCAAATTCTACTACTTAACAATCTTTGATTTAAGTTTACATAAGTTCGAACGAATTTTGTGTTTGATAGTTTGTGGAGCGGGTTTTAATGTCGTGAATTTTGAATAAACTTCTGAAAATTCGCACCAAGGGTGTTTTCCTTCGAGGCAAACTTTCAAACTTGTTTTTCTCATATTTTTTTATTTTTATTTATTTTTATGCATTAATTTATTATTCTAGGTACTCTTGCAATGCAATAGTAAAATGAGCAAATTTTTGTTATATAAATGCATCAAAAGTGGTTTGTTCGCATATTATTATCAATTCGTTTGTTCATTCTCATGTGAATATTCCTTTAAAAACACTAATTTATCTATTTTGCAAATACCTTTTTCCAAATAATTATTCTTCTTAACACATCTATGAGTGGTTAGCTTCAATTTGGTAAAAAGGAAAATAGATTTGGTATACTTTAAGTAGGGTAAATGATTCCGAAGCGAAATCGGGTCGGCTTTTAATATTATAATAGTCCAACCCGTTCCTCAACTTCTTAAATTTTTTGTTGACTCGAGTTGTGTTGGGTGCTTGTGCAAGTTGAGCCATTGGAATCAATCAACTGAAATCTGTTTATGCACTGTGTATAGTTTATCATTAAATTGCAACTCAGTTGTATCCCAGCAAACATTTTATTCACTCCATAGATGTTTTTTGTATAGGAGGTATAAGATTTTGAATATTTTTTTGTATGTGAAGTGCCGCTCCCCTTTGACCAAATTTGACCAATCTTCACAGGAGCACTCCAGGGCCAATAACTAAGATTATCTGTAAGTTTGAGCTCAATCGATTTTGTGGTTTTCGAGATATACGTTTGCGAAAGTTTTTTTGTATGGGCGGTGCCACGCCCCTTTGCCCAATTTTGACCAAACTTCACAGGACCACTCCAGGGCCAATAACTAAGATCTTCCGTAATATTGAGCTCAATCGATTTGGTGGTTTTCTAGATATACGATTTTGAATGTTTTTTTTTTGTATGGGCGGTGCAACGCCCCATTGCCCAATTTTGACCAAACCTCACAGGACCACTCCAGGGACAATAACTAAGATCTTCCGTAAGTTTGAGCTCAATCGATTTGGTGGTTTTCGAGATATACGATTTTGAATGTTTTTTTTGTATGGGCGGTGTCACCACCAAATCTGGCTGAAGACTTTAAAGGGCAAAATCCAGAAACGTAAAATGTAACGGTGACGAATTTGTTGTGCAAGTGTTTTTACTTAAGATTTCAAAAATGTGGTACAAATTAACAGGAAAAACAGTGGTAGGTGGTATTCTGAAATTCTGAATACATAATACCTACCATGCGGAGTGATTTCAACTTCAATGTCAATACTTTGTGAAATGATTCTTGGGTACACTCTTAAAAAGAAGTTATGTATAGTTATACAATAACAGCCTTATTTATAAACTTTATACACTCTCTATAATAACTCTAAACGCAAAAATATATACATAAAAGTGTATAAAGTGTATAAGTGTATAAAGTTTATAAATAATATGTATATATTTTTGCGTTTAGAGTTATTATAGAGAGTGTATAAAGTTTATAAATAAGGCTGTAAGGGTCTATCTCCAATGCGGAAATCATTTAGGCTTAAATTATAGCTATCAGTAAACTAAACTGCATAATACGTTAAAACACGAAACAGGACAAATCTGAAAAATTTTACGGTAGTGGAATGATTTGGTGGAATTGACATTTGATTTGAAAAATTAAATAAATAAATTTATTGTCTACCCAAGTTTATGTTAAATTTCTCAATATTTTGTTTTAATAAATGGGTTTTATAATTTATAAGCTCATTTAAGCATAAAATTTGTAAAAAAAACTATTCAGATTACACAATTTTTACGTTTCTATTTTACATGGCTATAACTGGTGCCTTAACAAGTATGAACATTTAAAAGGCTTATAATGTATAAGGAGGTACATTGACGCAAGTTAACGCAAATATCTCAGCTAATACTGACTATAGAAACTTTGTTAAGGGGTTTAATTTTAGGAGTAATGATACAACTTTGAACTGCGTTTAAATAAAACATATGTGTTTTTAGACTTTCTGCAGTGTATAAAGTAGTGACGAATATCTCGCATATACTCTTTCTTTACCACCAGAACGACCACCTTAATTTGCACTTCGTTTCACAACTTGCAATAACTTCCTCTAGATTTTCGCATTTTCTTTTTTTAGCCCGATTCGATAACGACTTCTGCATTAGCATTAGATTAAGATTCTCAAATGATCTCTCCGGGTAACAAAATCTGCTTCCGAGGAACTCGAAGCGAACGTAATGCGAACTGTTTTTTGCTGGGAGGTGAGCGTGAGGAACGAATCAGGCCGACGATAACACTTTTACTTGTTTTATATTACATTTATCATTATTTTTGTACATCTCAACTTGCTTTTCTTGTTTTCTGGAACGCGCTCGTCCACTAAGTGTCGAACGCATCAATCAATTCTATTCAACAGTTAATTCAACTCTTCAGTTGAAGAAACAATTTTCTTAGGCCTACTGTCCACGTAGCTGCGCTTCATACGCACGCTTTCGTCATTTGCATCTTGTTTTGCGCTTGCTTGTAGCTTGCGTGCAGCTTCCATATAAACAATCGAACCACTGTCGACGGAGCGGCAATGCAAGCTGCAAATGACGACAAGCGTATTTTGCCGCTCCGTGGACAGAGCTTCGTTTGTTTATCATATCGAATAATGGAAATCCACAGACGATGATGAAGAAGAATAAGATGACCAAGCAATTGCTCCAAAATTACTTCTTTGTTCTGAATAATTGCTTTTCAAGAGGCTTTTACTAATTGTGTTTTGAAAAGAAATTCTGAACGAAGGCGACGTAAAACAGCTGTGCAAGGTACTGTGTACTGTGGGTACTGTGAATAAGTTTCACTGCATCGTTAAAAATGTTCAAATCGAATTTTCCCGAACGGGGAACTCTGATCACTTTGCGGATGAGACGATACCAAAATATTCTTTTCTGTGAATGATTCCCCCCGGCGGATTCCATGATAGCGGTGATTGGTATTAGTAAGTGTATGTGTAAATCTCGAAAAATATCGAGATCTGAAAAAGCGAAGCGAAGAAACAAATCAGCTCAACATTTTAACTAAATCAAATAATTGTATAACTTCGATCTCCAACGAAAATTGTGCGAAAACTAGCACGAAATGCTTGCATGTATTTCATAGGATTTTCAGCTCACAAATTAAAAGGCAAACTAAAATGTGTACACTGCACCCGATATCTATCAGAAAAACAAGAAGCTGGTAATAGGGAAAACTTGGTACTGATAAAACAACTAGCTTATTCGACAACAAAAACGAGTTCAGATGTCGGCTGCCTAACTTAACAGAAGAATTTAAAAAGGATTATCTAAAAAATCCACGAACAATTTGAAAAACATTTTCGCTATATCCAGTTTAAATCAAATTTACTTTCGAAACTTACTCACATCTTCAGCTTTAACCCATTTTTAGAAAACTGTTTTTGTTCCCATAGTACACATAAAAATTCAATATTAAAATTCATTGGTCTCATCAAATTATCAATAAAAAAATTTAACAACACAATAAAAATTCGAATTTTGCGACATGATTATTAAATTACCGTAGAAAATTCCCTCCATGTCTCAGTTCCAACACCCATGCAAAGAAAGAAATGCACATGATCTTTGGAATCCACTAAAGACTAAAGCCATCGTAAATTAGTTGGAAAAACAAACACAGATACAATTTTGTGTTTGCAGTTAAATACAAAACATAATATAACATTTGTCCTACAACATATCAGCTGCATTACTATGTTGACGGATTTAGACATTTGGTAACAAATCCAAGATCGTGATTGGGGAGGAAAAATGAAATATGACAACCAGCCCGCAGGCAGCTTGTAGGCAAAGTCCGTTATGTGGGAGGAGTCGACGGTCTAGTTCTATGTGCTTTGTGATTGATAGTAGATATGCCAAAAAGTCTAGACTTTCGTTTGCGCTGCAGCTGGTCCGAACAAACAGCAAAAATATTACTGTTTATCATATCAATTACTTTTGTTTAAACGTTTGACGAAACTCAGACAAAAACTTAAAGCTCCATCTGAATCAATTACCCCCAGTTTCACACTGTGGTTGATTCAAATGTTACTTTAAATCTTGCAGAACAAATTAAATTCGTTTGATTCAGCTGGATATTTAACTTATTATATAGGTGACATTCATGTAATAACTAAATCATTGTTTTGTTATTGATGGATTTTTTATTACAGGTTTTCTTTATAACTCTGTCTGAATAATAAAACTATGAAAACTTCGGTTGTAGCGACATTCGGCTATAGCGACTATTTGAGCCCGGTCCCTTCACCGTCGTTATATCCGAATTTCACTTATATATTTTTATATAAAAATTAAGTTTACCACTCACTGATCATCAACGCCCAGCCCAAACCCTTTACTCTAGAAAGCTGAAATTATCCATACTACTTTATAAAATGGTCAAAAGACAAAATAATGACCAAACTTCGGAAAAATTAAGGGAAAGCGGGATTTTTGCATGAACCTTCCTTATGTGGTTCTAAACAATATCCCAAAAGTTCCCAGCGATACATGTGCCGCTAAAAATGTTACGCGGGTCAAAGGTTAACAGTTCCTTTTATCAAAAAATAGTGTATGACAAATTTGTGGCTTAGAAAATATCCTACAAAAAGCATATTATGTATTACTTTTTTCCGTAAGACTAACGGTTTTCTAGAAAATTCGATTTAAAAGTTCAGTTAATTTATAGAAATATCAATCAATAAAATCCAATCATAAATACCGAAGATATATAATAATTAAAAAACCGCATAGTTTTTGGCGGTTAAAATGGTGGTTAAAATTTAGCTCTTTTTAATTGCCTCATATTTTCGGTCATGCAAGGTTCATGCAAAAATCCAGCATTCCCCTAATTTTTTCGAAGTGAATGTCTTTATCTTGTCAACTGATCACCACCTGGTGTTGTGCAAATTGTACCTCAACGATCAAATACCTATCCTGCCAAAGCGTAAACCAAGAATGGTTACGCGCATACGGTGGGAGGGACTACAGAACGATGAGATACGGGAGAAATTTGCACGGCAGGTATCTGCAAGGTTTGAACAAATTCCAAATGTTCCATTGAATGTAGAGGAAGAATCACAAACCACATAGAACTAGACCGCCGACTTTCCGTACACCTACCCGATTCTCCCCGGAAAAAATTACCCTGTCTGTGAATACGTGTAAATGTCAAAATTAATGGTGGGAATGTAAATAAGACATAAGAGCGGCCATTTATTGGGATGTGTTAAGAAACGTTGGGAACTAAGTTTAGGTACTGTTTACATTTTAGATAAAATCGTATTCCAAGTAGTTAGACGGCTGGTTGGAATGATTTAAACTTAATTTTGAGCGAAAATATAATCTATATCGTTGATAATATATTGTTCGCTCATTCGAAAACTAATACTTTTTTCAATTCACAAGAAATTCTGGGATTAGTGAAAGAAAAAAAAAATCGCTGGCGATTTATTTTACGTTCCAGCAAATTTGTTAAAATTGCTACCAACTAAGGGATAACTTTTGGAATTGTGGTTTAGTTTAACACGAGAACATTATCTTACAATTACCTTGTGGCATCACCACAAATTATTATACTGCTTTCTCTGTCTTACAGCTCATTTCGAATAAACGCTCGCGTCTTTTTTCTTTTCAGCGAGTTGGTTGTGTTTTATTCTTGTCTCCGAAAAACTTTAACTTTTTCAGCATTTATTCATCAATAGGCCTGTTTTATTGCACATCTATAAAGTAGGGGTATTCATGCAACGTCGTAACGAACGTGGTAAATGAACTGTCAAATTTTGTATGGAACATCACACAAGATGTTAAAAAAACCGAGATGGTAAACTTACGACGAGGTCAATGTGACATTTCGCACTTGAAATAAAGGCGCAAAATCAGGAAAAAAATACTTTGCATGCATTTATAATACTTTTGATGTTTTTATAAATAGAAATTGCACATTTTACTATTCCAAGTGTAGGATAAATTATTAATCCATCAAATTGTATTAAGAAAACAAGTTTTAAAAGAGTTTAAATAACGAAATTTTTAATTCCAAACAAAATATGTTTTCGTTCACGGCAAAAAGTGTGGAATTGGAAATTTCGTTATGTAAACTTGTTTTCTTAATACAATTTGATATAATAACTAATTATTCTACACTAGGAATAGTAAAATGTGCAATTTTCTCTTTACGCGAATGGTAAACTTACAACGTTGCATGAATATTGAATACCCTTAGTGTGAAGCAGTGTGTAGTTGTTGTAATTGCGTTTTACTTTTCTTTACTCGACTGAGATAGATGTGCAATAAAACAGGTCTAATAACAAAATCAAAATAACAAATAAAGGATAACCACGTGAATAACCCAAAGTGAAAAATAAATCATTTTGACACTTTGTTTTGACTGTCAATTCCTGAAGCTCTTCATTCTAAAGTTCCAGGAGCAAGTCTTTTCCGGACCAATTTTGTTATTTTGCAGTCATGAAAATATATAATAATAGATCACGAAATTAATAACATGATTTTAGCTAAATTAAGTGAATTTAGCTAAATCACGTTGGTGGGAACATGGTATTAGTGAAAAGAATATTATCACATGTTTTGACAGTCCATTCACATGAACACTTTTATTTGTCGCAACAGTTCACCAAGTTCAAACATCAATTTCTACTACTTAAAAATCTTTGATTTAAGTTTACAAAGTTCGAACGAATTTTGTATTTGATAGTTTGTGGAGCGGGTTTTAATGTCGTGAATTTTGAATAAACTTGTGAAAATTCGCACCAAGGGTGTTTTCCTTCGAGGCAAACGTTTTTAGTTCGAAATTTCGTTGTTTTCAAACTTGTTTTTCCCATATTTTGATGCATTAATTTATTATTCCAGGTTCTCTTGCAATAGTAAAATGAGCAATTTGTTGTTATATAAATGCATCAAAAGTGGTTTGTTCGCATATTATTATCAATTCGTTTGTTCATTCTCATGTGAATATTCCTTTACATCGCCAATTTTAATTGATATCAACAGTTTGAACTATTTAACATTTCCTAAAACTAAACTGTGATGTGAACGAAGTGTAACTGGAAAAAAAGAAGAAACCTTCAGAACACAGCCCCACTGCCATAAACCACTGCCAGGTGCAACTGCCATAGGATTTTACTAAGTATGCGTGTGCCGTAATTTCTTCCCTTTGATTTATACAGGCCCAACACATAAATAAATCCTATGGTGCCAACAGCTTGTAGGCAAAGTCCGTTATGTGGGAGGAGTCGACGGTCTATTTCTTACTTGTTTGTGGGAAGAATGGCAGCTGTTTTCAACAGCAGTTATTGCCTCTGCAGGACATGTTTGCGGAGTGAAGCGGCTCGGTGTGGCGGCTGGTGGTGAGAAAAGAACTGCGTGGTTTAAAACGCCCGGAGTTCAAGATCTGTGATCACGGCGAAAAATTGGACCGTGATCACAGATCTGCAAGCAAAGTGTTCTGGCAGACCATCCGCCGTCTTAGAGGAAGGAAGTGGAACATTATCGAAGGAGTCAAGTCCAAAGATGGTACACTTCTTTCTAATGACGAGGACATCTTGCGCAGATGGAGCGAACACTTTTCCGAATTGCTCAATCCAATCCAGGGCATTGAGGATGACACATCCATCGCCTTAAGCAGGGCGGAAAATAGTCCCACGGTAGAGGAAGTCACTTTTGCGATCAAATCGCTAAAAGCTGGCAAATCTGCCGGAGTGGATGAAATCCGTCCAGAAATGCTAAAGGCCTTAGGTGAAGAGGGAGTCAAATGGCTCTCTCGTGTCATTAAAGTGGCCTGATTGGCAGATTGGGGTGATTGTGCCCCTTTTCAAGAAAGGGGATAAAAGGGATTGCTTCAATTACAGGGGTATATCACTTTTAAGTCTCCCCGGAAAAGTCTTTGCCAAGGTGCTGGAAACGCGTTGCAGAGCTGTGGTCGAGGCACGATTAGGAGATGAGCAGTGCGGCTTTCGTCCCGGCAGAAGCACAACCGACCAGTTATTCACTCTCAGAATGGTACTTGAGAAGGCTTGGGAGTATACTACACCTGTTTACGCTTGCTTCGTAGATTTGGAGAAAGCATATGACCGAGTCCCTCGAGGGAAACTCTGGAGTGTATTACAGGAGTATGGAATTGATGGTTCTCTCTTGAGAGCCATTCAATCTCTTTACACAGCTGTGTTCGGGTAAACGGCGTTAAATCAATACCTTTCACCGTGGGCGTTGGACTTCGTCAGGGGTGCGTCTTGTCTCCTCTCCTTTTCATTTCTTATATGGACTGGATGTTACTGCGCAGTCTTTGCGAGGAACGTTTCGAATTGGGAGATCTGAGGATAAGTCATTTGCTCTTCGCTGATGACTTGGTCATCCTTGGATCCTCTCAGACTGAACTTCAGCGCGCACTCGATCGTTAATGCACTCTGCATGTTAGTGGAGTCCCATTGAAACAGGTGGAGAAGTTTAAGTATCTCGGGGTCTTATTCACGAGTGATGGAAGGAGCAATGCCGAGTTTTCCTGTAGGATTGGTCAGGCTGGGTCAATTTTGAGACAGCTTGGTCATTCTGTTATTAGGAGGACTGAACTTGGTGTCAAAGCTAAGTTGTCAGTCTTTAATTCGGTGTTTGTTCCAACTCTCACCTATGGTCATGAGGTTTGGGTAATGGCCGAAAGAATAAGATCGCGGATACAAGCTGCCGAAGTGAGATTTCTCCGTAGTATTGCTGGTGTGACCCGTAGAGATCGCATCAGAAATACCAGAATACGTGAGGAACTCAATGTCGAGCAGCTACTTCTCCGGACGGAGCGATCCATGCTTCGGTGGTTTGGTCATGTTAAACGCATGTCCCCGACCAGGATTCCACGACGTGCTATGGAATCCGTACCGTCGGGTAGGCGTTCTCTAGGTAGACCAAGGATGAGATGGTTAGATCAAGTCCATAATCTCTCCTATACCCGTATGGGGATTGCCCTTGATGATTTAGAGTCGATGGCGGAGGATCGAGAGCTATGGAGGGTCCACTTGAGCATCCTACACCCGCGACCCACTTAATGGACAAGCGGACCATTGAAAATGAATGAATGAATGTCTTTATTCCCCGGACTAAAAGGCAACGTCTATGGTCGGTCCTATTCCTATTTTGATTCGAAATGCCGTACGGTATGAGATGAGATTATGAGAAATGTGGAAATGATTCTGTTCTGGGATATACAGAGGTTTTAGTATTCGTTGGCATTCCGTTTGTTAATGAGGACTTTTCAAAATGTTTTTACAGAAACACTTTGCTTGCAGTTATCTTGGTAATATGGATTTCTTGAATTTTACTTTTGATACTAATTACGTATTGGGTGACAATTATTATAATGAAGATGCAAAAAAGGAAAACTTTTAAATAATAGCACGAACGCTTACGTACATGAAATATAATATTATGTATACGAGAATAGGTACATATATGTTTTATAAAAGGGGATTCCAAATTCTGTAACACTCAGACCAATCTCATTGTAATACCAATTCTGATATTATTCGTTTCCCTTATTATGTTTGGTGGCAGAGTATTGCCATTATTATGTAATCTGCACAAATGCTAACAAATCAAAAAACAACCGACACACTACTAACGTTTTAAAGACATGTTACCCACCAAATCTGGCCAAGTATACGTAACCTTCGGTGCGCGAGTGATACTCGCACTTGGCCGGTTTTTTTTTACATTTATTTATTGTGTGCGATGGATTTTACACAATAGGTGTTTTATATGCAATTTTAGGCTCTGATAATGACAACAAAGAATAAATCAAACAAAGAGTTACACCGCTGTTTGTTTGGTCTAAAAGGCAACTGACTAGTAAGTCATTGGCAGGAAACACTAAGAAGACCCAGTCTTGCTAACAACAAAGTCGTTTTTTCTTTTACACATTTACCCCACTTTATACACACTATCAAAAAACTACCAGACGATGATTTTTGTGATCATTAGCTTAAGTTTAACAAATCAATTTATACATTATACAATATATGTACATACATACTTTTATTAACATATAAATTTCAGCTAAATGAAACAAGCTTTTTTTTATAAAATACATTTTTTAAATTTAGGCCGTGTGTCAATAGAGCTAAATAATTATTCTCGGATAATTTTCTGACACTTATGAAAGTGTTGAAAAGATAAGTTTACAAAGCTCCAACCTTAAAACAGAGATTTGTCGAATTTCAACATTCTAGCAAAACTCAAGCAACGGAAAACTTAAAAAATTTGCCTATAGGATAATTTATTATCTTTCTTCCGGAGCATATATTTTGACAGGTGAAAAATTTGTTTTCCACCACGATAGTGTCAGAAAATTATCCGAGGATAATTATTTTGGACTAAGAGCTAGCAACGTTTTTTCTCAATCCATTTTAGCAAGGCTGTAACTTTGTGAGCTTAGTTCGGGGTGACTACTGAACACGGCAACGCTGCGTTGGTTTATATATTAATGCCATAAACTCAAAAGGGCAAAAAATGTATATACTTCATTTTAGCAAACTTACGATTTTGGTATGTGTTAATTTACGACCGATTTAGATAGAAAATGCAATTGCCATATCAGTTTGCCGGTTTTAAAGTGCATTCCAATATAAACCAACGCAGCGCTGCCAGAAATGTATTTTCGTGTTAAGTAGTCACCACGAACTAAGCTCACAAAGTTACAGCCTTGCTAAAATGACTTGAGAAAAAACGTTGCTAGCTTTTACTCTATTAAGCCCAGTTGAAACACGGCCTTAAAATAGCTCTGGAAAAAAATTGACTTAAGCCAGCTTACTTTATTTGTAAAGGTTGTACTCACCGCCACATAGTCGTAAGAATTTAACTCAATTCGAACTGCGGTAACGTTAGCCCTAAAATTCACATTATTTAATTGAACCAAATCAGACTTGTGTGTATCCAAATTAGTCAAAAACAATTGCTGCAATAAGGAAATAACAGATATTCAGCAGGACCTTAAAGGATATGATAGACCTTTCTTACATTAAACTGTCCTGTCATTTCGAAGGCTGATGAACTATTCACAACTTCTACTAACAAGTCGGGTGGGCAATCCAAGATAACTCTTTTTTCTCCCTGATGCCGTATATTTTTCCAGAGAACTCTATAATCTCCACCACGTTCAAATTTTCGAACCTTGATCTCTTCATTGTGTATACGTCTCAATTGAAGAAGATCCTGAAGTCGAACTAACGCTGTGATTGAAATATAAATTAGCGATTTAAAAACCCTGGATTATACTGTATCAAAACCTTCATCGCTCTCGTAAACTACTGTATATCCCTTCCACGCATAATTGTTGATTATATCAGCGTACGCCTTGGACAACATCAAAGTTGATGGGGCCACATTTATTGTCATTCTATGGTTCATTCTTTCAACCATACTCTCCTCGGGACTCCAATCAAACAAAATATGAGGAATTCCGGTACTGTTGCATATAAGTGCTACAATATCTGCAGCCACAAAAAACAACAACATTAGATCACCATAAAATAAACTATGAGAACTTACCGCTTGATGCCTTTGAACTTGGTCCAAAAATAGCCGAGACGCCATTTCCTATCAACTCACAGGCTATATTCAGAAGTATTTTGGTCATAAGTAAAGGACTTTTTTTAAGTGGAACTATTTGTATACATACTTAATTTCTGTAGAACAATACTGTCGTCACTGGGAGCATATCGGTTGATTGGCATAAGCTTTATGTCGAAAAAACGTTGATTCATTCGATTTACGGCCGTAGCAAATGAAGACTCAATTTCATGTTCATCCTCGAAGAATATGGCTCCTGAAAAGTGTATTTAAATAGTTTTTTTCATTTAATATTCACTTAGGCTAAACAAATTTACCAATTTTCACTTGCTGAAACTGACTAGATAGTCCCACCAGACAAAGTAACAGCAAGAACGACTTCATTTTTCACACATTATTCTTCATGCGACTATATCAAATATTGTTTTAATGCGAACTAACAGCATTTAAAAACTAGAACAGACTGTCATAGTCGTCTGGTCTGTCTATTAATGGATTTTCCATAAAAATAAATAAAAATGTACTCACCAAGCGACAAGCTTTTCTCTTCTCGACACCATCATGTTTGGAGAACATGTGTTTTTCCGTAAACATTTTTAGAAAGCACAGCCAATTCGAAAAAAATAAACACTAGGAGAGCAACCATATTTCGATATTGTTATTGTCAAAAATGCACTAATCCTAAAAATAAATTTGTAAGGGGTGCATTCGCTGCTATAATCAGTTTAAAACGAGTGCAATCGATGTAAGTCGATCGCACGAAGATTTCATATCACCAAAATTGATAATATGTATAAAATTAAATATCAAATCAGAATACATAACTACAGGTAACGAGTATTTCGAAAGGGCTTTCAAAAACATAGAGCCAGTTATCTAAATCGCACTTGAAAACTTAGGATTGACGGAAGGCTACATTTCTGGAGCAACTAAATGTTTTAAAAAAGGGTTATTAATTCAGAGGCCGAATCGTCTCATCCGCAAACGAGCAATACGTGCCGGAATTTGTTTTTATTTAGAGTGTAAAATCGATTGATTCCGTGAACGTATAGCTCGTTTACGGATGCGGCGATTCGGCCCCAGAACTTCGCTACTGCAAGCTAAGAAGGTCAGTGTAACGAGGCTCTCCACTCCATAGACTGAAGTATGTACTTACGTCGCAGCTTTGGCTGCTATCTTTTTAGCAATTAATTTCCTAACATATAAATTTAACAGGCAAAGTTAGTTTCTGTACCACCAAATTATTCGCTATGAAAGTTAACAAGTAAAATTTCCTTTAACAATTGTTGTAGAATTTTGCAAAATTAAATGATGATTCAAAGTGTGTACGCGTTAGGATAATAGTTTAGTTTAGGCAAATGTATAGATTAGATACACATACATAGTTCAAAGCAGAATGCAGATTATATGCACGAATAGAATAAGGAATTCTCTAGAATAGTGAAATAGTCATAAATAGTAGTCTGGAAATGAACGCAAATGACAACTTAAAAACAAAAAAAATCTCAAAAAAAAAAAACTGTTGTCAAATACACCGGTGCCGTGAACGAAGGCCATTTGAACTTCGTTCACGGCACCAAATACACATAGATATCCCGAGGAAGGCAACGAATTTGTACGAGCAGGACCTGCGATGCGACATGCGATAAGAGAGTTTAAATCCTTAATCACACTAAGTGGGCCACTTACATAGGTACTTCTTAATAAAATAATAATTACTAGTCGTTTGATTCACTACTTATACACATCCTTGGAGTTTTTGCTGCTGGGATATACAGTTAAAAAACTTGGGCTCTTGTAAACATATGAAAAATAAAAAAAAAAATAAAGTTGTGTTTTGTTTTTTTTTTGTTGCTAAATAAACAGCTCAATAAAGAGTTGCAGTTGAAAAGTTTTGTGGAGAGAGCGAGGTATGTAATTAAAAATAAAACACGTATGACGTAATAAACAATCAAGAAAATGTAGGTATAATAAATCACGAAACTATTGACAAATCGACTAGATTTAGCTAATTCACGTTGGTGGGCGCATTGAACATTTTTCTTGATCGCGAAGTTCATGCATTAATTTCTACTACTTAATAATCTCTAATTTGTGTTTAAGTTAGAACGAATATTTTATTTGATAGAGTTTATGCGTTTTTCTTTTGTAGTTCAGAGCGAGCCTGAACTGTCAAAAAAAGTGCGTGTTTATTTTTTAGCTCAGAGATATCAGAGCTCAGATTTTGAGCAGGTTCAAAGCGCGCTCTATGAGCTCAGAATAATTTGACTGAGCAGGGTGAGTAAAAAGCTGATTACGCACGTACAGTCAAATTTGACAAAAAAAAACAGGAGTTTTACAAGGTTTTTTACCCATAGATGAAACTAATGGGAAACGGTAGAATAATGAACCCTAAGTTAGAAACTGCAGTGGAAAAAAACTAGGACGTCAAGTTTTTTTTTAAACTTAGTTCATAATATTTATTTTCAAGAATTTTATATATATGTACATGTATGATTTAAAAAAAGTATACAAATAACTCCTTCTTTTATACTGATTAGCGTCAGTCTCTCTTAATAGATACCAGCAGTAATCGACTAAAATGTTTTTATCCCAAAAACCTTGGCACCTCTGTTTATAAGCCTTCAAGACTTGATGGGAACGTTCACCATGTTTATCACTTACGCTTCCCAGGTTCTCAGGAAAAATCCAGGTGTAAATGTAAGAAATTTATTTTGAACGACATGTTCACCCCCATTATGAGGTAATTCCTTAGAATTTACCACATGTTCTGTGGGATAGGTGTTTTTTTGCCATTATTTAGTAATACGGCATTGTAACAAAATGAGGTTATGGGGTTAAACAGAGAGGAAGAGGCGAAGAAACCCGAGACAATGACAATAAACAAAAAAACACCTCGTAGCAAGAACAACGCACAGAGGTTGGTCTTCTCCTCCGTTCTAATCACCAGTTGGCGGGCTTGTATTCGTCGCTCAATTAGCGCAAGTGGTAGTCACTTGGTCAATTGAGAAAAATCGAGGTGCAAGTTCACTTCCTGACAGGGGAAAAACAGAAATGTCTTCCCAAGTGGATATATACGGAGAATTGACTGTCAGAATTCAAAAACTATTCAAACAATCACTTAAAGGAGTCTGATGATGAATTAGTGGTGTAGTTCGAAATAAGGTCTGTTTTTTTGCTCACCCATCTCAGTGAATTAAAGTAAAGTAAGAAAATGTGCAAAAAAACAGTCCCCAACCACTTTTCTGAACAGTCGGTCACCCCTGAAAAGTTAACAGCTGGCATTGCTGTCAAAATGGCCATCAATGAAAAATTCAATTTCAAAATCAAAATCCTTCTAGAAAAATGAATAATTAACCTTTTAGCGCAAAAAAAATAATGATTATCAATTTCTACAGAATATTTACTTTTTCTGTTTACTTTTTTTCTCTTCCTGGCGTCTTGTATGGTCAAAATAAAATCACAAAATAATTGCCAAAGAAAAAAAAACAAAAACATGCGTTAGGTGAGTCCTAGAGTATTCGTGCTAATTCTGAGATTCGATCGAATCGAGTTTTCCTTGAATTTAAAACTTTCACTCGAATGAACTTCTCACATCTAAGTTTTGAAGGAAAGAAGTTCATTTCCAAATAATTTAATTGTATGAATTTTATTTTCGAAATCAGCTGTATAAATGTTTCACTGTCGATTGAGTTGGTTTTGACTTTAATTTGAGAAAGGATGGATTTATTTACACATTCTTGGAGGAAGAAACGATCAAATTGAACAGAGAAAATGCAATAAAAATAAAATAAATGAGCATTTCAAATCGTTTTGGTTTGTTCATTTTGATTGTGACATGCGATTATTTACATTTGAAATTTTTTCTCCATAAGACGAACAAATGTTGCTTCCAATTTTATATGTTTTATGTAAATTTCACTATAAATATTTTTATATAAAGACTTACAGCCGTATTTATTAGATTTCCTTAAAATGCCTCTGAGAGCTTGTTTAGTTAAACATCGCGTAAGAATTTACGCAGCCTCTACGCTACTTTGCTGAAATTGTTATTTATAAACATTTTTCCACTGTTGCTTTACTAAACGGGGTTGGTGTCCAGATAAGGGGAAATATATGAGAAACTATTACAAAAAATACAGAAAACTAGTACTTTCTTCCACTGAAACCGACATCAGCTGTTTTCTGACAAATTTTTTGTGTAAACAAAAATATTTTTTGGGTAAACAAAAATATTTGAAATGAAGAAATCAAATATGTAGGCACCTAATGCAAACTTTTACTCAAAAAATCCGTGCCTGAAAGCAACTGAGCTCTATGTTGCTGATCCTGATGGCCTTATGAAGATAAAAAAAAAACAAAACAAATATGTAGGTATCAATATACCGGATGACCATTTATTTGGTATTTTGTAAAAATTATTACATGGCACACACACACAAAACCAGATTATTTATTCCAATTTTGAATCACAGACGATTAACACCAATAATTAGAGCTTAAATGAGAGTTTCTAAAGGATATGCTATGCGTATCAAAACAAAACGAATAACATCACCGTGCTGGAATGAAACAAATTGCTGCAATAATTCAACACGTTTTGCATTTAAGCATTTTTATTCTTTTCAAATAGAAAATATAAATCGATTTTTCGGACTACAACGCGAAAAACTAAAACGCAGGTCTATTTAAAAGAATACTCAAAATATGTAAATGCAAATTTGTGTGATCACTCGATTCACGATTCCACCCCGAAAATGACATTTCCAAAGAAAAAACAATTTACGCAAGCTCTACGCAGCCTCTAAACGCAAATTTTTGTGTTTAAGTTACGCGGCCTTAAAACTACGTTGCTTAAATTCGAAAAATGTTTATAAATAACGTTTTCCTGCTTAAGGGCATTTTAGAGGGTGCGTAAAGTTAAGCAGGCTCTACGCCACGTTTATAAATACGGCTGTTAGACCACAAATTTTCAGTCGAAAAAACTCGTAACATTTAATTCAATGCAATCGAAAATGAGAATGTGCGGAGAAATGAACAAAACAAATCTCCATCGAAATCAAAAGTTGGAATGTCAGTTGGCTGAAATCGAATGACTTTCACTTAAAAAAAAAGAGTATAGCTATGTAAATAATAATTAACCTTTATTCAGTTAAAAAATCAAAGAGGAATCTACAAAAAATGTATCCCATAATGACATATCAAAGATAGTTTTCAATTATTATAAGTCTAGGTATATATATAATTATATTTTGTAAACAAAATGCAACTTAAATAAAAAAAATATATTTAGTATTTTATTACTTTCCGTAATATTCAGTTGTCATTTTTAAAGTTGTTTATAATATGCAATTCCTTATACATTTACACCCACCACAGCCGACAAAAGAGTAGGTATCATAAAAGGAGACGCTCTGTGAACAGATCCAAATTAAACAAAAATGTGTTCGCCTGGTGTTCAGAATTGAAGAATGCTCTAAAGTTGGTCTTGCTGAAAATGAATAGCTTGTGTGCAGAGTATATCCATTAATGAGTAGGGACACTCTCTCACATATGCATTTCCTACTACCACAAAGCAAAATGCAGAAAAAATCGTACAATAAGTGGAAGCAGGTCGAAAGAATACTTTTTACCTGCATACAACGACTGCTTGAGAAAAAAAGGGTACACAACACATTTTGCCTGTACCACTACATGGGGCTTGATGCGTAAGATAAACGATTGTGGGTTTTTTCATAAAGCATTCTTAAAGGCGACCTGAAGTGATGTCAGTATATTAGTATTTTCTCTCAACCATGCAGGTTGATCAGGTAACCAGCTTTGCTTTCGTAGAATTGGTAATAAAAAACAAATTTTGTAGTTTTTCCCATTAGTTATTGATTAAATGGTCTTTGTTATGGACATGAAAAAGAAATGTTTCATTCTCTATCACGAAATTCAACCCTTTTGCCTTGCTACGACTTCGTTAATTACCGTATTTTACGATTTTAAGTTTTATTGCCAGCACTTTTTAGGTAATATAATTCACAGCAGATGGTCATACTAATTACTTAGGTTGGTTGTAGAGGGGATTGTTTACATTTTTTTCGCACGTATTTTTAAAGGCGAGCTGGAGTTGGATTGTTATCAGTCGTTCATTACCATCAATTGACGAAGTAAAGGGTGTTCAGTGTCAGTGCGTGTGGCAAACAATTAAAAATAGCGCTCATCTTTTAAAATCATTCTGGCGAAATTTCATGAAGTACGATATTGCTGTTGACAACAAAAAAGCAAATTGGAAAGACGTTGTGAACTTTTATTTATGAGAGAAAAATAATTCATTTCGAATGGCTCCCAAATTGACAGATGAGCACATTTTTCCCAACAATTTCCAAAAGATGAGGGTGAGGCTTGCTGCTCGAACGATAAGTGCAACAGTTGCAGCTGGTATTTATACTCTAGCTAGTCACGGTGCTGTATCTTCAACAGCTATTAATACCGCTGAAATTATTGACAAAATAGATAAGTTATTTGATATTTTCAATTCATTTAAATTTCGAGAATCCAAAAATTCAGAAGGCCATTTTTCGCAAACCCGGAACAAATTACTTTTTTGCATGAAATGAATTTATTTTTTGAAAATATGACTTTTCATGAAAATTCTAGAAATGTAACTAAAATGTGTTTTATAAAAGGATGGCAACAGAATATAAATGCCTTAATTGGCATTTTTACAGAAATAAAAGAAGACGGTATTAAGTTTCTTTTAACAAGAAATCTTAATCAAGATTGCTTGGAAAACACTTTTGCTGTTTTACGTAACCGAGGGGGAAATAACAAGTTGCTGACTCCATTTCAATTTATCTGTTCATTTAAAAGATCTTTTTCGGCAAAGTATATGGAAGATATTACACGTGGAAACTGTGAGCCAACTGCTAACCTGGAACTTCCAGACATTGAAGTGCAGATTGAACCACAAAAACAAAATAAGGACAATTTGGTTTACGCTTTCAAAACTGAACCTGACTATAAAACTGTGGACTTTGGTATTGATAATGCATTCTACTATTTCGCAGGTTATATTTTAAAAAAATATCGCCTAAACCACAAGTGTGAGTTAAAATTGAGTCCGCAACTTAACGTTTCCTCCCTTTTTACAGATTTTAAAGAATTTGAAGATGCGAAATTGACACGGCCCAATCAAGAATTTTTGGACTCGTTAGAGAATCTTGAACAAAAATTTATTTCTTGTTTTCCAAATATGTACTACCTAAATAATTTTGAGGGGAATATTTTTAACTTTTTGAAAAATGAATTTCATTACAACTGTTGCAAAAATCAAAATAAGGAATTTCTTATCAAATTTTACGTCCGAGTACGGGTTTACTTTATTCTAAAACAGTTCAATAAAAATAACAAAAAATGTACCAGCAAACAAAAATATGTAAGTGTAGCACACATGTGAATATATATTAGATATAAAATGTTCAATAAGAAATATTACAAATTGATTTTGCTTTTTTTTACGTCACACCCTGTACCACATTTTGAAGTAGTTCGACTACTCTTCCATCCCTCTTTTACTGGAGCACTTTTAGTGCCGTCTATTTCTCGTGTATGTGTACTGCAAATTGTAAACTGATAAGAAACACGTGGAGAGTGTCCCTACTCATTAATGGATATACTCTGCTTGTGTGAATCTCAGTGGTGTCAAATTGAGTGCAGTTGTTGTAATTGCGTGCTGAAAATCCTACTTCACTTTACTTCACTGAGATCGATGTGCAAAAAAACAGACCTATAGCTATTATTGCTACCAAAGTGACTGTGTCTTCGAGTTGTTGTTAATGTAATTCTCTCAAACAATAATTCAGAGACTGAAATTCGACAAAATTTCCCAACAGAAATTGTCAGGGTCAATCCCAAACAAGCGAGAATCGTTGTTACTCCTCGCTTCCCCACTCAACAAATGAGGTTATATTTAAAAAAACTTGACGTGATAAGAATATGAGACATATATTTTTGTAGTAAGAGGCTGGGTAGCAAACATGTTGAGTATGAATTATCTTTGGGTAAAAGAAAAACATAGTAAAATGAGCAATTTTTTTTATACACATGTTAACGTGCAGACCAGGTATAGCTTCATTTAACAGGGAAAACCCCTTCTGCTCAAAGGTGTTATAGTATTAGCGTAGGTCTGCACATTGCAGCTCGTCAACCACTCTCCCCGCGGAACTGCCGTTAGGTATTATTTCGCGGGGCTGGTTAGCAACTCATGCTAAATCCTCTGGGTACGCCATTTCGGCTTTTCTAAGTCTTTCAAGTCTCCTTAATTCTTCGTAGACACTCGTTATAAAGGAGCATACCTCCAGCGAGTCACCTTCTGACCTTAACATATGGCTTATTAGACTGTGGGGGTTTGGTAAGTTCGCTCTTCCCCCTGCAAAGCGCCTACAATGGAACATTGCGTGTTCCGTATCTTCTTCTTCGTCTGGGCATTGGGGACAGAAAGCCGAGCTATCGTGACCAAATCTGTGAAGGTATTTCCGAAGCCGCCGTGCCCCGATAAGAACTGCGTAAGGTGGTAGTTGCAGTCCCCGTTTGTTCTTTTTGTCCAGACCTCGATGGTGGGGATCAGTTTGTGGGCCCATCTGCCTTTTGCCGTGTTATCCCACCTGGCTTGCCATAGTGCCATCCATGTTTCCATCTCTTCTACTTTGACCCTTCTATTGGGGACCTCTTGCCGGTTGGCTGTTTGCCTAAGGTAGATCCTTTGCATCTCGCTGGCAAGAATGTCGATGGGTATCATTCCCAATATGACACAGGCTGCTTCATCCGAGTTTGTTCGAAATCCCCTTATTGTTTGAATTGCGCAGAGCTTGTATGCTGACGAGAGCTTTCTCATTGTTTCGTTTGTTTTGAGAGCCCCGCCCAGACCGGAGCAGCGTATAGAAGTATTGAGCTGACCACTCTGGATAGTAGAATCCTCCTGGTATATCCAGGTCCACCTATGTTTGGTAGCATTCCGGAAAGAGCTGCTTGCATCTGTGAGGCCTTCCTGCCGGCGTACTGGATATGCGTTTGAAAGTTTAGCCTGTTGTCGAGCATTACTCCTAGGTACATTAGAGACTCCTTAGACCTGATGGTTTGATTCCCAACCCGGAAATTTGTGAATTCATAGACTTTCGGCTGGTTATCAAGACAGCCTCAGTCTTGTGGTCAGCTAGTTCTAAGCCGGGGGCGGGCGGACTCCAGCCATTTTTTGTTTCTGTCAACTGCTCTATCTCGTTAATGTGTTTGGCAATGGGTCGTATGAATAAAAACTAGCATTTGCTTTGAGTAAAAGGTTGTAGCAAAGTAAAAGCACTGAGCAATTGCTTTAAATCGGTATGAATAAAAACTCCTTTGCTAAAGTAAGTTCGAAGTTTCGAACAAAGCATTTACTTCACTGCATGTGTCCTTCCCTTGCAGTTTCTGTCACAATTTGTCGTTAATTTTTTGAATTTGAATTTAGAATCAGGAAAACGATTTTTGGAAAAAAGCTAAATTAATTTAATAAAAAAAAACGATACGGTTGGTTAAAGTTGTGATCTTAACCAATTCGTCTTTGCTTATAGTACCTACTGTTTTTTTTTACGAACGTTAACAACAGTAGTTAAAACAGGTTTAATGTGCCAATCAAACAAAGAAAAATTAATTTAACTTTTATACAAACAAAAAACACCGAAAACTCAAAAGAAAATACGTTTTTGTAAAAAAATATGGGCTCAAAATATTTAGCAAATGCTCTGAGTCAACAAAATAGCAGACTTGGAATTTTCGTAGCAATTGCTTTGCCTTCCACCTTTTATTCATACCAATCTAAGTAAAAGGTCGGTGGCGCCGTTTTTCGAAGATGTCAAAAGTTGGAGTCAACTCAAATCAGTTTTTATTCATACGAAGCTTAGCAATTGCTTCGATTTTGACATTTATTTTGAGTAAAAGCGATTGCTAGGTTTTATTCATACCACCCAAATGAATGTGTTTCTTTTGCCCAGTATTGCTTCAGCTGCTGTGTCTACTACCGCCTATATGGCATCGACGGTAGAACGCGATTTTTTGAATCCATACTGGTAGTTCATGAACGGGGTTGAATTGGGTGATATGTGATACGTGAAAAATAATAGTGCAAGTGCAAGATGTTTTGTTCGGGCATCATCATGGTGCGATTCGAAACAAAAAAATGTGTTTTCTTCCTCTAGCAAATTGTTTTTATCTGTATTGTTTTCGTAGAGTTAGTTTGTGAAATAATATTAACACCAATGTCTCGTGATGTTGTTGCGCTGTGCCCGGTGCCCGTGCCGGTATTCATTGTCGTGGCGGTAGTAGTGTGGAACGTTCGCGAGAGGTGGCCAGTGTTGCCCCCCAACTGGTTGAAAACGTAGCGTGGCGGATTTAAAGCGTAGTAAAATAAGTAAAGTAAAGTAAAGTAAAGTAAAGTAGAATATTCAACACGCAATTACAACAACTACGAAAGTGTCAAGTAGAGTGTAGTTGTTGTAATTGAAAATTCTACGTAGATGTCCAATAAAACACGGTTAATGTAATTTACTTGAAAACGCTTGTGGAAGCAATTGTTTACATAAAAAAAATCAAAAAACAATTATTCAACGATAATTTAAACTTTTAATTCGAGAAGATTATTAAGAAAAATAAATAATTAATAGAATAGGTAGTAGAGAATACAATATCTTATGAACTAATATGTACATATTATTTCTATGATGTGTTGCATTATTGTAAAAAAAGTATTAGCGTAGGTTATTAATGACGAGGGTGGGTCAAAAACTCCTTCTACATGCCTTAATAATTCCTTCGATTGCATTATTGCATCCTTACTTACTTACTTTAGATGGCGCTCACAGTCCGGGGTGGACCACGGCCTCAACCAACAAGCCCCTCCAGCCAGCTCGGTCCCTAGCTAGCTGCCTCCAGTTACGCACACCAAGTTGGTTGAGGTCGCTCTCCAATTGTGCGCGCCACCTGAGGTGGGGTCTTCCTCTGCTTCGTTGTCCCTCAGGGGTGGACTCAAAGACTCGTCGGGCTGGTGCATTGTTGTCCATATGCTCCACGTGACCCAGCCATCTCAGCCGCTGTATTTTGAGCTTTTTGACTAGGTCAACGTCGCTATATAGCCGGTAAAGTTCGTCGTTGAATCTCCTCCTCCACACTCCGTCGATACAAACTGGACCGAAAATCACTCAAAGAATCTTTCTCTCAAAGCCTGCCAAGAGGTTTTCATCAGCTTTAGATAAGGTCCATGCTTCTGCACCATACAACAGGACCGGGATGATTAAGGTCTTGTACAATATCTCCTTGGTTCTGCGAGAGAGGGCTTTACTTCTTAGATGCCTACTTAGCCCGAAGAAACAGCGATTGGCAAGAGTGATTCTTCGTTTGATTTCTACTGCATCTACAGTAGAAATATCTAAATTATTTCGTAAATTCGTAGCGCTTTTAAAATTTCCCCAAAATAGCACAATATCTTCATTATAATATACCTCTAAAATTGCTTTTGAACCCACTACCAATCGAAATTCATTATTTAAGATAGCTTTATGTTTTTTGGAATAAAATGAAAAATTTTTAAGTAAGGGAATAATGGAGGGAATTGTCCCTTTGGCAATTTCAAATGGATCTAACAAATGTAAATAAAAAGTACTGTTATCATTACACTTTCATTAATTTGTTCACACAATTTTACATAATATTGACCTAGTTGGGTTTTGACTTTTTGTAAGATATTGTTCTCAATATTTTCATTAGCGCAAAATTCGAATCTAAGCCCGAAATACATCGATGAATATGGCAAAAGATGAATTTCACTTTTAAAGTCTAGGCGGCTCTCAGATTGAGGCAACAAGCAACTGGCAACTGCCAATAAGCAATCAGCAGCATTTTTCGTTCGAGTGATATTTATTTGCTTTGATGTGAGACCTCTAATTTAATTGTAAAATAATTGTGAGCGATAATATTGCATGTTTCCTACTGCCAGTTGCTTATTGATTGTTGCCTGATTGTGAGAGCCGACTTAAGTCAATTGAAATGACAGTTTACAAAAATATTTGTAGTGTTTTGTGAATATTTTACGAATTTTGGTAGTGACTTTTTGAGGGCGAAAAATGTAGTGAAAACGCTACAATTGTAGTAGGATCTAATTTGTGTTTTTCCGGGGATAGAACCTGGGATCCCTCGCACAGTAGTCCAGCACACTAACCACCGCGCTACTGCGCCCACTTTGGACCAGTTTTTTTTTTTTTAACGAATCTACAACTTTATGCCGATTCCGAACGGCTGAAACGCCACGGAGAGGGAGTCATATAATAACAAAGTATGCGAAAGTGTGATTTTGATGGAATATCAGTCTACTGCGGCTTTCTTTAGGACCACGACCGACGACATGAAAGGATTAAGTAGTTCTTTTGTCTTTGTTGTAATATAATTTTTGTAGTTCTTGTTGAATAATAATGTACGTTGTATATTCGTCAGGATATTCCTTGTTCATTTGTCAGTGTAGTGAATGTTGGAATGCTAGAAGGGCAGAGAAGGATTTGGACTCGCCGGTGAGTGTCGGAGTCGGATGGCGCGACGGTGCCGATTGAATAGCGGTTGTTAAATTTTGGTAGTGGACGTGGTTGCCATTGCATGTAGTCAGTTGCATGTCATGGATTCGTTTTTGTTGCATCACTGGTTCTGTTTTGTTTGTAGTCGACGAAAGTATAGGAAGAATGAAACTTTTAAAGTTTTTGGAATTTGAGATTGTTTTGGTTCGCGTTTGTAGGGGGTTCCGTGATGTGACAGCGTGGATGAGAAGTCGACGTGGGGAATTGAGGCGTACCGCGTACGTATAGAAGATAATATTCGTAGTTCTAGAAGAACGAGAAAGGTTATGTTTTCTGAATAGATGTGTCGGGCAATGTGTGTAGGGATATGATTTTTTTAAGAAATGTACAGTTTAGTACAAAATATGAGGGGTGGTACTATTACTAAGCCCATTGTCAGCTTGCGCCTATATTTAATTGTTGTAAATTAAACAGGAAACCATAATTACGGACTTGTTTTCAGGGGCGGATCCAGGAATTCTGTTTGGGTATGGTCACGTTTGCTGAGGCTAGCCAAGCAATAGGAAATATTTTTAAAAATAGGCATACCTAGGTATGTACATAAAACTTGCATATCTCTATAGCACCGTACCTTATGCCTAGTCTCAATAAAAAAATCGGTAAAAAACATATCCCATCGAGTTTCACAAATTCTTTGTACATGAGTTCTTCCCCGCTCTTCCTCGAAGCCTTTGTACCTTTTTGGTGAAGCATTGGCAAAAGCTATAACTTTTTCATAGTCGCTGATACATTCCGACAAAATGTCACTTTTGAAGACTTTACCAAGGAGTTGTTTAAAGCATGGTTGTTGCATGGACAACGTTTCGTGTGAACAGCTTTTCTGCAGAGTTCATATGGACTGCACTATTTTTGTCAGAAGCCATCACAGAACAGTCTTCAGTACCAATCCCTAGTCCCTACGCACTATGTTAAATCAATGTCGAACTCGTAGCAAAGATCTTCTACTATCCGTGATAATGCAACAGCAGTCAACCGACGCGATGTACCGTTCTTTCATCCTGTCTTCACATTGAATCTTCTCCCTTATTATTCTCTTATGAAAATATCGAAAAGTAAGACTCGATATGGGAAATGTCGGTATAGTCCAGTCATTTTAGCGTTTAACCTCGGAATGAGAGATAATAAGCTGAATTTTTGTATATACCTTAATTTTGCCGTTCTAAATGTTCTCTCAAAAGTCTCATAAAATCTCGTGTCTTCGTCGTAAGTTATTCAAGGTCAAAGGTCAACAAAATCTGTTTTTCGCGATTATCTCAGTTTCCATTGCTTCGATGATGTTAACATCTACTACAAAATTCTAGAGCATAAAATTTGCAACAAATTTTATTATAACCATTTTTTTCATGAGCTCAACCGTTTTTGAGATAGAGGGCGATGAGCGTGCAACGCTCAGCCATACGTGGTTGATTTTACTTTACTGCCTGTTCGAAAAAAATATTTTAAATATTTTTTAACATATTTGGTTAAATATTTTAAATATTTTTTAAGCTTGAAGTTGACAATTGCGAAAAAAACTATTTTGGTTCTTTTTTCAAAACAACAGTTCATATCTTCGGATGTATAGTATGTAGCTAAATGGTATTAGTACCAAATAAAAAGTACTTGCCTAATCTTTGAAATACATAATAGTAAAATTATTTTTTTACGTTTAATACATTTTAAGATATCACGTTTATACGTCTTTGAAAGCGTCATTTTTTGCGCCACTTTTTGCACACCGATATCTTATAAAAAACAGTGATGGCATATACTTTTTTTGTCATCCATAAATACCTTAGTAAATAACCTTTAATTTGATATATTATAGACAGTGATTTCTCAAATAAATATTCAGTTATAATAAAATTTACTTCAAAAGACACCATACCATGCTTATAGGGAACTAACAAAGGAATATATATACGTACTTTCATTTTCATGTATGACATAGGAAGTAGTTCATGGCCATATACTAAATTCATAAGTGTTTGTTTTGCTGTAGTTATTTTTAATCTTTAGTTATTATTTATTCAATTTATTTAATCTTTTTTTATTTTTTTCTCTTTTTCTCTGGAGTTTTGGGTATGGTCATGACCATACCCCTGGATCCGCTATTGCTTGTGTTGTGTATGTAATGTTTTTCATTAATGAAACAGCGAGGATAGATAAAATATACTGAAAACAATTCAGTTTTACATTTGGATCAGAATATAACTGATATTGTTCCCAATTAGTTGATGACGTTAACATATTAAGCACTAAATCTATAGAGCTGACATTTTAATCGTGAAATTTTCAGAGACACCCGAACTAGACTTACATTAATGAATGTTGTAAGTAAAGAAGGAGAAACAAGCGATGGTTGATCGAAGAAGGGAGTAGGCAGTCATGTGCAGGACGTTGGGTTAAGGTGCTAGTACACGATATGTAGTACGCCACGTATATTATGTGGATCTGACGTCACCAGATAGTCTACACATATGGCACACATTTCGTTTTTCGTATGTAGCGCAGTGGCTACATAAAATTGTGCTAAGTAGTACACGAAATGTAGCACAGCGCGCACATTACGGTTGGCTGTTATTCGTTTATGATGATGCTATCCACAATTTTATTGCCACACACTGACACAAACTAAAATGCTGAAATTGCATTCAAAAATACATTCGAACTGTGTAGGTAACTACTCGACATTATGTAGCGTATTGGCACAAATCGTATATGCTAGGGTAGTACATACACAGAATGCCGAAAAGCCACACACGAGTGCCTCATATTGTGCCTCATACGTATGAGTACCTTATGTGAGTGGCACAAAGAGGGCTAGTACACGGTATGTAGCCATTGGCTCCATACGCTGATGTCAAAATTACGTCAGAGCCAAAAGAATAAAAGAGGCACACAAGAGAAAAAAAAAACAATTTTAGCTCAGATAGATGCACCGAATTGTTAACATGCAAACCAGGTATAGCTTCATTGGGCAGGGAAATCCCTCCTGCTTAAAGGTGTCATAGAGTTAGTATAGGTCTGCACATTAAAGCTCGTTAAGTTAATCCGACGTATTGAGTTAAGATCGCAGTTTGTATGTCTGATTTGCAAGGGCGCTTGATGAGTTCGCGCAATGCACGTCAGAATCGAGTTAATACATAATATATGAATGCATCAAAAGTAGTTTGTTCGCATATTATCAATTTGTTTGTAAATTCTCATGTGAAAGTTCTAAAGCCAATTTTAATGGATAACAATTTGAACAATTTAACATTCCCTAAACTAAACTGTGATGTGAACGAAGTGTAACTGAAAGAGAAGAAACCTGCAGAACACAGCTCCTACACTTGATATCCCGCCAGGGGCCGAGGATTATTCAAGTATGCGTCTATTAAAGACGCTCCTTTGATTTGGTACAGGACCAATACATGAAAAATCCTGGGCCGACAGTCTAGTTATGAATTGTTTTTGATCTTGTGCTTCGTTATGGCTGTTCGCACTTTGATTTTTAACTCGCAAAATGACATTAGCGTAGTGATCAAGCAAAGAATTATTCTTACCAAACGCTATTTCTTCGGGCTAAGAATAAGAAGGCATCTAAAATGTATTGTCATCTGTTATAAAATTAAGGAAGTAGAGAAAGACACTAACGCAGGTGACATGTAAACTTTGAGAGCAAGCTCGACCAACTTGGTGTACTTAACTGCAGGCACCTACATAACTAGCGAAGCCAAATTTTGTAATTTAAGGATTAAGAAGTTTCTATCGAGACTCAAAAATTGATTTCAGATATAAGAAAACTGCTTTACATTGTATTTGTTCGCCAGTCCTTTTTTAAAATCAATAATATTAAATATTATGAAAGGCTAATTTACTAGAGTTTTTTTATAAAACCGGCTTGACATTAAAGGAACAGCTTATTTACCTCAAAACAAAATAACATAATCATGAATTGAATATTTACATCAATCAAAGTAATTAAAAAACAATTTTACAACTACTTTCAGGTTATAATTCAAGTAAATTTAATCTTTCTCAACCAAATTTAAAGTGGTGGGCGTTTGTGACCGTGCCGATGATCGTCTAGATGCTGCTGACGACTTCGAACTTCTTGAACTACTTGCAGAATTTCGAATTGGCTTCTTTTTTATCCAGAATTTTAGTGCAAACATGACTTCTGATTTCAAAGCCTCCTTAGGTGTAATCTAAAATGGACGTACAAAATGATTATGCGAATATTAATAATTAATACTGATAATATTTTCACTCTTTCTTCCACAGCGACTTGTTGGACATTCCATAGGAACTCACTAATGCCCATCACGAAAGCAGCTAATATTCCGGCAACCAGCACAAGAAACACCCCTCCAAGTTCTTCTATAGACAGCTCATTACCGTCAACAACCGTTGCTTCAACACAGGACCTGTTAATATTCTCCCACCATTTCTTCTTTAATGCGTAAAGATCGCCTTTTTCGCTAAGTTTCAAAATGGCAACACTTAAATTTGAGCGATAGTCAACACCTAAATAGATAGTGTAAGGTACAATTAGGTATAATAAAGATTTATTACAATATAATAGGCTTACCTAGTGGCACCGCTATACCATAATGCTTTTCTCCAATTTGCGATCCGATTTTAGTTAGGTCGCAGTTCCTTTCGATATTATACATTATACTGGTTGTTTCCATAAGAAAAGCATATTTTCCTTCTGAGCTTTGAACACGTTTCACACCCTCATTGTTGTCCTTTGTAAAGACCGTAGGCTGTGCTTGTATCATTTTCGACCACGCTAAGCGGTAAATTGTGTCATTCGACTCCTAGACCATATAAATATACAAATTCTGCAATTGCAAACGGTTTTCAATGAAAACTCACGGAAAAGAAGGTCGAGGTACTTCCTCCACTTAATGTGCCAAATTGAATTTTGTTTTGGTTGGCTAAATCTTCAATGCCACTGATTGCACTTTCCATTTTCGATTGAGTCAAGAAAGCAGCTAAATTTGCTGTATAGGAATTTAGCATCATCAACGCGAAGAACCACCACATACCGTTCATTAGTCTCATGGGGCCCGATACTGGCAAAATATCACATCCTTGACCCATAATGGAACCCATGGCCAACCATGATGTATTTGCAACGTCCCATTTATTTTCAAGCTCCTCTGGGTTGGGATTGCATGGATGTGGATTTTCCCATTCATCTCGGGATAGTCTAAAAGAATTATTTGTTAACAAAAATACTTTTAAGATAATATTTCAATGAAAAGACCTGCCAACGACTATAGCCGCCAATGATATAATTATACACGATGTCAACATGTATATCCATACATCTAAGGCGAATGGATTTAAGAAGGCAAACATTTCTTTATCTTCAGGAGGCTTCTTGTAATATAAAATGCTGATACCAAGCTGCATGAACGGCACAGTAAAATCAACCACAGAACGACGAGCCTGAGTAATTGTAAGATCACATATTCCAATATCGGCTTTCTGTAACATAAAAAAGGATTTATCAAGGTTTTGGACGATTTTAAAAAAGTTCAATAATGTGAACAATCTGCATAATTAGATTATCTTACATGATCTATTAAATAGCGAACAATTCCATTCCATTCTTTTGTTTCCGGATTGTAGTTGCCATAAGCGTTATCATCTACAATTTCGAATGTATAGTCGAATTCAACTATCTCCGATAGCTTGTGAATCAATTCGACAGCGTAGCCTTCATACCTGGCATTTCCGAATAGGATTTCGTTTTCATCTGGTGTTCTTATGTAAGTAAAATAAAAAATATTATAAATTAAAATTGCGCAATTGGGCGCAGTAGCGCAGTGGTTAGTGTGCTGGACTACTGTGCGAGGGATCCCAGGTTCGATCCCCGGAAAAACCCTAATTACATCTTAAAGTTTTTTCTACTGCGCCACCTCTCGCGAACGTCTGACAAACATCCGAGAGTATGACTGTCATGAAAAAGCTTCTCAATTCAGCCGTTCGGACTCGGCATAAAATTGTAGGTCCCTTTCCATTCGTCCCAAAAATTGAAACTCACACAAAACGAATGGTTGCGAGAAGCTAGGCCTTGGGTGTCACCCGCCTGTTGCGCCACCTATTTATTTATTTTTATTTTATTTATTTAATTAAAATTGCGATTTTAAAAGGACAAATTAGCTACCGGATAGAATTAAACCCAACGTTATCAGTTCCCAGCTTTCTTGAGACATATTTCAAGGAGACTATTACTTAACATTTTAAGAGCAATACTAGAGTCTATCTGAATGCGACTCGCATCGGTTTAATCGATCTTCTCGATCTGACGCAATGTTTTCATTAAGAAACATAGGCCCTCCTTTTCCATTTGAACAATATCGAAAACAATAAAATCTAACTTAAATTGACTGGCAGAATAGTGTAGTTCGAAATAGTAGATATAGCTATTGTATTGTCGATTTTCATTGGGCAAGAAAAAGTACTTTTTTCAGATTCAGACCAGTTTTTCTGCTATCAGGTGTCTGTCAAATTCATTTTCCATTGGGCGAAAAAAAAAACACTATTTTAAGATTCAGATCGCTTTTGCGAATCTCGATTCGCGAGCGAGATTCACACATACTTTCACCAATACCAAAACGAGAGACATTTGGAAACACAAATTGCAATAAAAAAATAGCTGACTGTCAAATAACACACCAACACAAATGCAAAAAAAAGTAATCTCATTTCATGTTCCATTGGGGGCTGGGGCAGAAAAAATTTGAGATCTGAGAGCAAAACGGTCAAAGCCCAATGGAAATCGACATACAGTGACGGCAAAAACATTCCGGACTTTTTCTTGATATATGTAATATTTTTCTTAATATCAAGGAGAAATCCTTTAACTGAATACAATTAATAATTTATAGGATTCCATTAGAAACCTTTATACATAGTTACCTATAAAACATAGTACTTTTACAATATACCTACTTAATATAAGAAAAATATTATAGAAAAAATCCGGAATGTTTTTGCCGTCACTGGTAAGTGTTTTTTTTTTTACAAAAAAGTTGTTATTCAATCAAAACAAGATCTCAATGGCCGCGTTCCAGCAGTATGCCAAACTCCCTATAAAAAAACTGACATTTGAGCATTTGCGCTAGAACTCTAGCACATTTTTTGAACTATCCTTTTCTGTGCAAAATGAACTGCTAGATTGAAAAAAAAAAAATAACGAACTGCCAAAATAAAAGTGAAAGTTCAGAAGTCAAATATTTCCAATTTGGTGTAAAATGGGAATTCAAACTTCTATGTATAATTGACATATATTGTACCTATTTGTTTATTTAAATTATTGTATATTAGTAAATACGCGGCATGATGGCACAAAATACATTTTTGACTCTCATGAAGATGAAATAATACGAATTCTAATTTCACTTTGCCGTTGGTGCTAGATATCCAGCGCCAGCGTACCTCCATCAGGGATATTATGTGCTAGACGACTAGCGGTCAATAGAACGGGGCCAATGATAAACTCAGAAACATTTCCTAACAGAAATTAGTTAGGGGCTGCTCCCCAATTTAAGCGAGAAACATTTTACCTATCCAAATTTAGAGTATCCGAAACAGGATTTTATTTCAGAATTGGCGGCGGAAATTGGGAAGGGGCAGTGAAGTTGGCACGTTTGTGTTTTCGTATTCAACTGGCAGGCTAAAAAATGTTTATGGACTTCATTTAGGTGGAAATGATTCCAAGTTGAATGTCAATACTTTCGGAAACGTAGGTATTATAGAAAAAAAAGAAGATATGTTTCATTTTTTTTTGTGGAAAAGCGACCTGAATAACAAAAATGTTACCTGGGCAACAACATTGTTACTATAACTTAAAAATAAATATATGCAAAGTCAAAAAAGATATCAACTATTTCTTCTAAAATAAAAGCCCTAAACAAAGTTTCTTTTGAAAGAATTAGCGAAAGTATTTGTGTTAGCATAGGTCGAATACACCAAAGTAAGCCTTTTCTTAAATGCTCGGTAAGTGATGTCCACATTGAAAAGGCCTGTTTGTTGCTAGTGTGGTGTTGCTTTTATGTAATACTTACTTGTGCATAAAATATGGTGACCCTACGCGCGTTGCCACACGGTAGTGCCTGCGACTTTCGGAATAATCTTTAGTATTTATACGTGCTGCTCTCGGGTGTGCTTTAGCTGGAACTAATTGACCGTCTGGACTCCAAATTGCAACTACTTCATTTTTAAATGGACGATAGAGTTCTAGATTAAAGTTAACTCTTTCTCCCCATTCATTGAACTGTATATTTTTTGTGATAAAAGAACCATTTTGTTCAGAAGTCTAAAAATAAACAACTTTAGATTTTCATATATTATTTGAAATGTAAGCGAAGATTTACTGATTTCATGTGAAGCAAAACTAATGGTCCCAAATGCCAGCGTTCCTCGTTTCGAATACTGTCGCAAGTAATGCGATGCTCAAAAAAAGTCTGCGTTTCTAGTATATTGCGTATAGCATTGGCAAAGAGTTGAACTGCATCAAATGCTAAATTAGGCATTACTGCTGTGTCCTGAAAATGGGTATATATAGGTAGTTAAAAAAAGTAAGTATACGCCACAGGTGTTTTTATTTTGAAAGGACTGAAAGAAAGGACTAGCAAAAGCACCAAGGTTTCAGTGATAATTAAAATTAAACATTTTTCAGACTCTCAGTAACTTATGACTTTTAAGGCCATACTTTTACGTGGTATCTACATAATATGCAATTGAGAATTTGGGTCCATTTTATGAGAACCTGCCGTCTACTCGATTTAAGAAAACACATCATACAAAATTTTAAGTTATAGTGCAGGCATACAAAATAGCTAAATTAATTTAAATAAAAAAAATAAAATGGTTGCTGTTATGAGGCTAATATTTGTATCTTTCGAGTGCAAAATTTATACAGATCTGGAATAAATTTATCACAAATTTTTCACCTGGAGTGTGAAATTGAACAATTAATAATCCAAAAAAGAAGAAGAAAACGTTTTTAAAATTCGCCGCCCTAGACATTATAATTTATTCATCAGTTCGTTGGATCATAACTAAGTTTTTAGTGGACAAGATGACTAGACAAACTTAGGATTTCGCTTAAATTGTGAAGAATAGGAAAATGTTAATAAATAAAATATTTTTCACCGATTAGTGCCCAAAAACGTAGCTGTAATTAATTCAATTAAAGTAATTTGGACATAAGAACGAAATTACATTCAAAAAAAGATTTAAAAAATATGTGTGTATTAGCTAGAGGTAGAATACGCCAATTATCGATTTTCGTTGCGGTAAAAGAGCGTATGTCAAACTGAGCAGAAGCTTACTAATTGTTTTTGAGAAAATGTAAAATGACTGAATTAATAAATTAAGTCGGTTTTTCAGAAATAACTTCACAATTTCCTTTTTTGTCGTAGAACATTGAAAAGACAAAAGCTTACTTTATTTGTGAAGGTTGTACTCACCGCCACATAGTCGTATGTATTTAACTCAATTCGAACTGCGGTGACGTTAGCCCTAAAATTCACATTATTTAATTGAATCAAATCAGACTTGTGTGTATCCAAATTAGTCAAAAACAATTGCTGCAATAAAGAAATATCACATATTTAGTAGGACGTTAAAGGTCGACCATATACGTCTTACATTAAATTGTCCTGTCATTTCAAAGGCCGTTGAACTATTCACAACTTCTACTAACAAGTCCGGTGGACAATCCAAGACAACTCTTTTTTCTCTCTGATGCCGTATATTTTTCCAGAGAACTCTATAATCTCCACCACGTTCAAATTTTCGAACCTTGATCTCTTCATTATGTATACGTCTCAATTGAAGAAGATCCTGAAGTCGAACTAACGCTGTGTTTGAAAAATAAATTAGCGATTTTAAAACCCTGGATTATACTGTATCAAAACCTTCATCGCTCTCGTAAACTACTGTATATCCCTTCCACGCATAATTGTTGATTATATCAGCGTACGCCTTGGACAACATCAAAGTTGATGGGGCCACATTTACTGTCATTCTATGGTTCATTCTTTCAACCATACTCTGCTCGGGACTCCAATCAAACAAAATATGAGGAATTCCGGTACTGTTGCATATAAGTGCTACTATATCTGCAGCCACAAAAAAACAACAACATTAGATCACCATTAAATAAACTATGAGAACTTACCGCTTGATGCCTTTGAACTTGGTCCAAAAATAGCCGAGACGCCATTTCCTATCAACTCACAGGCTATATTCAGAAGTATTTTGGTCATAAGTAAAGGACTTTTTTTAAGTGGAACTATTTGTATACATACTTAATTTCTGTAGAACAATACTGTCGTCACTGGGAGCATATCGGTTGATTGGCATAAGCTTTATGTCGAAAAAACGTTGATTCATTCGATTTACGGCCGTAGCAAATGAAGACTCAATTTCATGTTCATCCTCGAAGAATATGGCTCCTGAAAAAGTGTATTTATGTAGTATTTTCATTTAATATTAACTTAGGGTAAATTATTTATTTACCAATTTTAACTTGCTGAAACTGACTAGATAGTCCCACCAGACAAAATAACAGCAAGAACGACTTCATTTTTCACACATAATTCTTCATGCGACTATATCAAATATTGTTTTAATTCGAACTAACAGCATTTAAAAACTAGAACAGACTGTCATAGTCGTCTGGTCTGTCTATTAATGGATTTTCCATAAAAATAAATAAAAATATACCTACTCACCAAGCGACAAGCCTCTTTTCGACACACGCATGTTTGGAGAACATGTGTTTTTCCGTAAACAATTTTAGAAAGCACAGTGAAATCGAAAATTATAAACACGAGGAGAGCAACCATATTTCGATATTGTTATTGTATAAAATACATAATTGCTAAAAATAATTCTCAGAGGGGTGCATTTTCGCACCTATAATCAGTTTAAAACGAATGCAATCGATAATAAGTCTATCGCACGAAGACCTCATCTCATTAATTATGATATACAAATACATATGTACAAAATTAAATAAGGCTTTCAAGAATATGGAGCTAGTAGCTATATTTAACGCACTTGAAAACCCGAATATTGACGTAAGGCTGTGTCTGGAGCAGCCAAATAGTTTTAAACTGTGTTATTATTTAAGAACTTCGCTGTTGCAAGCTGAGAAGGGCATTGCAACGGTGTACTCAATAGATTGAAGCATGTTTATGGGGAAATATTCCTTAACCTTACAAGACTTAATATGTTCGTCGTGTACTTTAATATTGGGTAAGTACGTTGCACATAGTGCTAAATAAAACATTTTTGAGGCGGTGTCGGAGCCCATTCTGTTCTATGCAGCACAAGTAAGAGGTTGTAAAAAATATGAAACTATCGAGAAACTGCTACAATTTTACCTCAAAAAAAGATTTCATTTCCCGCCATAGGGGTCAATTTACAATGTTGGAGAGAGGTTTAGGCAAAGATGTGATCCTTTACGAAATGTTTTGTTTAGTTTCGGACCGGCACGAAATTAAACTCAGTTGTTCAATAAAAGTTTCGTACCGGTCTGATCCCAAAGTATTTCCTACATTTCGTACCATTTAGTAAATTATTTATGTGAAGATTAGTTTCAGATCGTACCTTTATGTATCCTTTTGTACCAGTGGAGCCCTGGTCCAAAACTGGTGCGAAACCGGTACAAATCTGAGACACTAAACTGCGGTACGATATTATCTGGTACAAAACTGGTATGTGACTATACCTATTCTATGGGGTTTAGTTTCGGTTCACTATACTATTGAATCACTATACTACTCACTATACTCACTTTCGTGTTTAGTAAACATAATGGGTCTTAAGCTACGAGTACACGACATATACATGCCAGTCTGACGTCAATTCGACTTCTGAATATGTCATAAAAGGGTGCATGTCGTGTACTCGGCATATTGTTGACGCTGACATGTGTTAGCATGCCTCTGTCACCCATATGTCCGACTCAGAATGGCATGTAAATTTCTGAGAATAAAAAATTTAAGATTTCTTGGACGTTGTTTAATCCATTGACATCGTAGCCATCCTTTGATGGAATTTGTTACTTTATCGCTTGATAGAAAGCCATAAATGAATGAATCATATTTTGGTATATATACTATATTTATTTCGAAATGTCACCAGAAAGCCCTAAAATATTACAAATTTGATTGATTTTTTTCGCTTGGAAAAATTAAGATTTAGGGCTTTCTGGTCATATTTTTTAGTACATTTAAAGGTAATTATTCGTCGAATCGACGAAGTAATATTGCACTCCAATTTTTACGAAAAGTGTGCACAAAATGCTTGTTAATTTTAATAGTTATTATTAATAGACCATTTCTTCTTTTAAGCAAAAAAACATTTTTTTTAAAAAACTTTTGCCTTTATATTGAAAAATGTGTTCGAACCCCTGTTCTTTTTAAATCAGTTCAAATTTTTTTTAGAAAATAGAAAAATAAGAAAATACAACATTAAATCATGAGAACTTAAAAATTAACTGATCTAAAAATAAATAAATAGGTGGCGCAACAGGCGGGTAGACACCGTAGGCCTAGCTTCTCGCAACCGTTCATTTTGTGTGAGTTTTTATTTTTTGGGACGAATGGAAGGGACCTACGTCCTACAATCTTATGCCGAGTCCGAACGGCTGATTTGAGAAGCTTTTTCATGACAGTCATACTCTCGGATGGCATGTCAGACGTTCGCGAGAGGTGGCGCAGTAGAAAACACTTTAAGATGTAATTTGTGTTTTTCCGAACCTGGGATCCCTCGCACAGCAGTCCAGCACACTAACCACTGCGCTTCTGCGCCCATCTAACTGATCTAAGAAACAAATAAAATATATCAAAAAAAAAAAAATCATTTTGAGCATTTGTTACAAAGGTCAACTTTATGCTCCCAGCATACGCTTTCCTTGTACGTATCGTATGATTACTTGGTCTAGCGCCATTTCTTTTAAGGATATTTTTACATATAAATGTTCCCTTTTCTTTACATTTATTGCACCTATGCTGTCCTCTCATATTTGGTCGTTAATTTTGGTGAATATTTTTTTTTTAAATATTAGGCCGAATGGAACACTAATAGCCGGTTTTACAGTGCAAGTTTAAACTCCGTTTAGCCAGATATCAGGTTTAAACTGACGTTTAATACGAAAAGGTGTATTACAGTACAAGTTTAAACTTAATCGAGAGTTTAAACCGAGTTTAACTTAACCGGCCATGAATGGGGGTTTAAACTAAGTTTATTTTCCGGAATTTCGTAGTACGATCTCCCTCCTGGTTTATGACGGCGCTCCAGAATCGAAACAGCCACGGGCAGAGCTGCTGGAAGCTGCAAATTAATTTAGAAGTGCACATACACACAACACAAAGCATTGTCGACTTAGTTCTTGTTCTTCATTTATACAAAAAAATACAAATCTAGCTTAAATCAACGGTTTAACAAATATTTTATTATTCAGCGTGGTATACACTTTGAACGATAGCTGATGACCTGATGACTGATGAGCTATATCCCGGCTAAGTTGAACGGCCTTTGGCATCACTCCAAGTCAGACGTGCCAGTTTGACTTGAATTGGTCCTAGGTTGATCATGTTACCACTTCGCTCTTCCCGATTTGTGCATATCGAAATGAGGTCCTAAAGAGAAATCCAGCCTCTATACCTATGGTGACATCGAATTGCGGCTCGCCGAGGACTAGTTTTAGTTTGCCCGACTTGTAGCGAACTAGTTTGCCTATTTGACCCTAGACCATTTCATTTAGGGGATCCTTCATCTCCACCGGTTCAGGCTGAAAATTGTTTAGAAATGGTCAGAACACGTAATATTATAATCGGTCTTTATGTTATCTTACCTGAATACGTCACTTTTTTTTAATTGCTAAACTGATGGAAATTTCAAATACCCATGAGTTCTACCAATACTTTTACTTATTTTATTTATTTCACTTTTTTAAATTGCCAAACTGAAATCAGAATAAACAAAACTGATAGAAATTTCAAATACAGTGGCGTACAAAACAGACGAGAAAAGTTTAACCGAAGTTTAACTAAACGTTCGTTCAAATTTCACTGTAATACACTTACGGTTTACGAACTTGGTTTAAACTTGCTTTAAACCTGAGTTTAAACTCGCACTGTAAAACCGGCTAAAGTTACGTAGAAGGTAATCTTCGTCGTTTCGACGAACATTTGCGCCATTATTCGATAAAAACAAGACTTACCCAAACAGTTTTTTCGACAAAATTCCACAAACTAGAAGACCTTATAGATGGCTGGTGTAACACGGAGAGAAGGTGCGATCGGAATAAAGATGGAAGGAAAAATCGAAAAAATTAAATTGATGTTCGTCGAATCGACGCAGATTACCCTTATAGGGCTAATTAAAATGTGAGCCGGCACAAAAGGTATGATCCGAAATTAAACTTCAGCTGTTTAGTTTACAAAATGGTACGAAATGTAGGAAATACTTTCAAATCAGACCGGTACGAAACTTTTATTGCACAAATGAGTTTAATTTCGTACCGCTCTGACACTAAAGAATTTATTTACTGCCGGATTACATCTCTTATGTGTATGAGTATAGTGATTCAATAATATAGTGAACCGAAACTAAACCCCACAGAATAGGTATAGTACCATACCAGTTTCGTGCCAGATAATATCGTACCCCAGTTCGATGTCCTAGTTTTGTACAAGTTTCGTACCTCTTTTGGACCAAGGTTTCGTGAACCTTGAACCTGAATTGAAACTACTTTCAATCGTACCAAATAGTACAATTTCGTAACGGATTACTTCCCTGGGTTTAGCACCTATTCTGAAACTCCAAATGTATTATTTAGTAAAGGTGCCTGAGCCCTGGTGTCTCTATACTCTCTATATTATAATGCACTGGCCCTATACCGCGGTAATCAGACCACTAATTCTATACGGGATTATTGTGGGCTGGCCGGCCTTGTATATAATCTCTATTCTAAAGGCCCTCGAGAATACTCAGCATGCTTGTGAATCACGGGCGCACTGAGAACATCTCCCATCGCCAATCTACAAACGGTATATATATCGTCAGTAAAGTATTCGCAACAAAAGTGGCTATCAGGATGTAAATACTGGAGAGAACAGCCGACTGGATAAGTCAAAATCCTTCTATACAGACAGGCCCCTAGCCCATCCTTCAAGCAAAATCGCTGACCCAATTTTTCCCGTCATTTTTGGATCCGCATAATATGAGGCGTTCCACGCACACATTTGTAAATTCGCTGTATCTACACAACAAGTAGAACGAGATTGCGAGAGTCGCGAGAATTTTTGTTTTGTCTTTTTTTATGCAATGAAAGAGTGAACATCTGCGGCTGCCGGTGATCAATCTTTCGTTGACGTTCGTGGTGGCAAGCACGTGATAAAATAACATTTGAGGCACAGATCCGTGATGGTAATGGAACTTCAAAAGCATTGGTAAAGATAATATATTTATTCGCCTTACATTTTTTTAACTCGTTTTTCTTTCGTAGGAGAGTTTGTTGGAGAAAATGCCTGCCCAAAGTCTGGAAAAATTCCTTAGGCATAGCCTGAAAGCTATTTTTTCAGATGATGTTGCTTCGAAGTGTTCTTTCCACGGAAAATAGTGAAAAAGTGAAAAATGTGAAAATAGTTATTTTAATTAATAAATTCGTAGAAAAAATGCATGCAAATGTAAACAAACTTGTTTGTATTTCGTCTGAAAAAAATTCTTCGATACTCGATTGTCATCTGCCAGCGCTTGCCTCGTTTTTTAATTTTTTTTTGGATCCGATTTGGATTCATTTTTCGCTGAGCGCGGCGAGCTCGCTTTTTCTGAAAATCTTGTTTTTGGGGTTGTGAAAATCGTAATTATCGTATTTTGTCAAAATGTGTATAAGTTAGTTTAGGGTAGGGTACTTATAGATAAGGGTATGTACTTAGAAAGATTTACAATTGTAATGAATATTATAAGCGGACACATGCAATTGCTAGGTATGCTGGCTCTGAGTATACCTACCCTCTTTGCAGAAGTCGCAGAAGTCCAGGAGCAAGCAGTGTAAACACATATACTTTTCAGTGGCAGCACAATGGACCTATTCTTGTTTAAAATGCACCTTATATTGGAAATTTCGCATTTTTGAGTTCGTAAAATGTAATATGGACACTAAAAATATTATTAGTAGTATACCCCACCGCTACGCTTCGCTACTAAAAAAACACAATCCGTCTTATTTTGGTTTACAGTTTAAGATGTGTCTACACGGCTGCGTACTGTGTTTTTTCAATGCCTTGGAAGCGGTAATGACTAGTTCTACTACCAGTGAAAGAAAGCGGAATCCAAACGATTTTTTTTTCTTTTGTAGTCATATCTGCGACACAAAATACAAATACTGCACTATGGTTAGTAACCCTGATAAACATGAAAAACGCTTGTAAATTGGCCAATTGGTAATGCATTATAGATATGCTGCTTTTTTCGATTAAAAATAACGGATAACGCACTGGTTTCCGTAAAATGGTAAATACAGCTACTCTTTCAATAGAGTCTTCTTACAGAATAGAATTTTCGAATAAAATTGTGTAATGTAGTGAAAACGCTAAAAGATAAAGAAGTAGAACACCAATGGCAGCAACTTGCAACATTACGACCAATAACCTGAAGCAGTTCTTATTATAAGTAGAGAACTTCGCTACACTATGACGTTTAGATCGGGAGGGCTTAAAATATAGTCCAACGTATATTGTGTATATGTACAATTTGATACTGGTCTAAATTTGGAAACAGAAGACATACCCAAACAAATACAGAAATCCAAAACAAAATATGAGCAATATCGATAGTCAATTCCTTATATAGCGACAGTAAGTTGATTAAGAATAATTAATTAAAAAAAGGGATTCCAATTCCTGGAGCGCAACACTAAACACTCAAATTCCATTCCATTATCCTATAAAGCAGAAACCAGTTTTTTTGTTGGTAAAATGGTAAAAATGCCAACGAAAATTTAACAAAACTTAAAAAAAAAAAATGCAATCATTCTCATAACAGTTATCTATAATAACAAATAACTCAGCAATTAATGGTAGATATAATATATATATTTTGTGCAGGGAATATTTTTTAAATATAATAATCTAGCACTATACCACGGGAGCCGGCCAAAGTAGAGGGACCATATATGTATTTTGAGACATTGTAACATATGAGACAACTAATGCACTTCTCCTGAAACCCTGACAATCGCGAGGAAAGCCTAAAACAAGCAAACTTTGTAACTAGCATCCTGAAAACATATTTCCAGAAGACTACAACTTACAACAAATTAAGTGCAAAACTAATGCTTATTAGATTCTGCCATTCCTGTTTCGAATTTTTCTTGATTTGCTCATTTCATTTGGTCTTAAAGTTGTTTGATTTGTTTGTACGTAGTTTTAAAATTCGGTAAGGAGTAGTTGTTCTTACACCAAGGTTTGTAATTTTGTAGAAGTCGTATTTGAATGCTTCTAAAATCGTAAATATCGGAACTAAAAATCAGTAAGTCGTAGAAATCAGGCCAAATCAAGCAAAAATCGGAGCATCGTATTTGCTTTCCAAAATCGTCACAAATACGATATTTACGACGGTATAACAACGCTGGCGGTGATTCTAATTTCTATACTAATTTGAGCCGGCAAACACAGTTTCGCGGATCCGTATGCGGAGCTGTATGCGGAGTCTTCCATATGTCATTGACTCCGTTTTTGAACCGAAAACTGACTCTCTTGCTTGAAGGGCAATACTCTATAATATGTACTTCAAATTACCACCTACAAAAATCGATTTCGAAAAAGGCTTCATCCATGAAATACCCGACATACCCTTCTGAAACTTTGCAGTGTCTTCATAATAAAATCCCTAGCATCCAGCGAATCAAAATCTAAAGCGGTGGAAGATTGCCGTGTAATTCACAAGATACCTGGACGATACAACTTCAACCTTCGGTGGATTGCTGGTCACTGTGACATCCCAAGGAACTGTGCAACATTTAAGCTAGCATAAAGACTGGGCTCCTCTAGGGTTAATAAAGTATAAGCCTGCACAAGCACAGCATGCATGCACCACTGTTCTACTGTTTAACGTAGCAAAAGCAAAGCCAGTCATCAGTTGGAAATTCAGCATTTGGTAAGTCTTTAATGCCACTTCCCTTAAAAATTATCCCTAACAAAATCATAAAAACTGTCCTGAATGTCAAGCGAATTTTTGGAAAATTATTATTTTCATCAAAACTAGCAGGAAATACAATTATTTTATTTTTTATGAAAATGAATGCACTTCAGGATGTTTTTCTTTTGGACTGCCCCACATATGAGGATTATTTGGATACCTACATTACCCGAAATGATCTGCGATTTCTTCGAAACATCCGCTTCAGTCGAATGTTGGTCGAACTTGGATATCGTTCCACAACAGAAATATACACACCCGAACAATATGAAATTCGCAAGGCAGCTGCACATGAAGCAATATACCCTATAAAGAAATCTCTTATTTTGTTTCATAGTGGAATTCGAGTTACGGACCCTGTCTTGCATGAATTAGCAGAGAGGGAAACTACGAACTACCAGAAAATTCTATCGGTAAAGACATTTTATTAAACTAATGACTTTGTTCCAGTTACTTATTCCAGTAGACGATAATTTTTCTGCGACATCGCAAAAGGTCTGGCTTCGAAACTTCCGGTTATATTGACTTTGAACACAGCTTGAAGAAGACGAATTTAAAGGCTTACGACTCTACTGACTGGAAGGCGGTTTTTATGAGTCGTAAGTTTCTGCGTCCCAAGCCTACTGATCTGAGTTTCTACAATTCTCGAACTAACACGGCATGTTTTAACGATTCAGATAACTATGTTATTATCAATGATCATGATATTGGATTGGTTTTTATGCACAAAGGCGATAGAAAAAAAATTTGTGTTAATCAAACGAATGAAACATATAAAACAAATTCAACAAGAACTATGGTATTTTCTCCGATATACGGTCATGTTATTTTATACGATCATATTGTACGAAAAAAGGCTTGAACTGAAACCTGTGTTGTTGCTGTGAGTAAATAACATACACTTTCGAAATGTACATGCTGGCTATGAATTTTTATTTTGGTGACAAGTACCTATGCGTTAAAAGTTATGTATAAATTCTATTAACAAAATACAAATTTATAACCGCTAAAGATAAAATTTGATTTAAAGCAAACATAATTGTTTTAAAAGCATAGCTCAAATTGTACAGAATACGGCCTTAAAAACAAAAATTAAAGCCATTTTAATTATTGCTCTTTAGGTTATAATGTAAGTTCCAAATTATTATTTTTTATTCGTTATACATATTACAATAACACTATATAACAGCAAGGCAATTTAGTATATAAGTATCTGCAACAGTGAAATTAGATATTGCACTATTAGAAGCTATCAGAGAGAAGAAGAAGGCTTTCAATGTGTGGATTCACTTGAGGGACTCTCCTTCTCGAAACCGAGAACATCTTGCGCAGATGGAGCGAGCACTTTTCCGAATTGCTCAATCCAATCCAGGGCATTGAGGATGACACATCCATCGCCTTAAGCAGGGCGCAAATTTGTCCTACGGTAGAGGAAGTAACTTTTGCGATAAAATCGCTAAAAGCTGGCAAATCTGCCGGAGTGGATGAAATCCGGCCAGAAATGCTCAAGGCCTTAAGTGAAGAGGGAGTCAAATGTCTCTCTCGTGTCATTGCGGCGATACACCCAGCTAATGGCAGATTGGGGTGATTGCGCCCCTTTTTAAGAAAGGGGATAAGAGAGATTGCTCCAATTACAGGGATATATCACTTTTAAGTCCCACCGGAAAAGTGTTTGCAAGGTGCTGGAAACGCGTTGCATAGTGTGGTCGAGGCACGATTAGGAGATGAGCAGAGCGGCTTTCGTCCCGCCGGCAGAAGCACAACCGACCAGTTATTCACTCTCAGAATGGTACTTGAAAAGGCTTGGGAGTATGCTACACCAGTTTACGCATGCTTCGTAGATTTGGAGAAAGCATATGACCGATTCCCTCGAGGTAAATTCTGGAGTGTATTACAGAAGTATGGAGTTGACGATTCTCTCTTGAGCGCCATTCAATCTCTTTACACAAACTGTAATAGCTGTGTTCGGGTAAACGGTGTTAAATCAATACCTTTCACCGTGGGCGTTGGACTTCGTCAGAGGTGCGTCTTGTCTCCTCTCCTTTTCATTACTTATATGGACGTTTCGAATTGGGAGATCTGAGGATAAGTCATTTGCTCTTAGCTGATGATTTAGTCATCCTTGGATCCTCTCAGACTGAACTTCAGCGCGCACTCGATCGGTTTGTAGCCGTTTGTGTTGAAGCTGAGATGAAGGTAAACGTGAACAAATCTGAAGTGATGGTCGTCTCCAGAACGCCTATTCAATGCACTCTGCATGTTAGTGGAGTCCCATTGAAACAGGTGGAGAAGTTTAACGGCCGATTTCTTCACATTAGTACTAGTATCCGATCTAGCTTAGCTAGACCTGGTACTAGCTCTGATTCTCGGTACCAACGAAAATCTAGTACTTGTGTATTTCTTCACATAGCTAGTACCGGAGCTAAATTTATCAACCGTACTAACGACTAATATGTCTAAAACTGGTCTAGTACCCAATTTTGAATGAAATGTCATAACTAGAGACCGGATTATTGCCACATAAAAAGCCTAAAATATGCATGCAAATATGCATGAAAATGAAAAATGTTGGAAATATGCATAAAAATTGCCAAAATATACAAAATGAAGTGGTAAAAAATATTATTTTTGTTTTAGTTTACATAGATTTTTATTTCAGATTCAGCATAAAATAGTTGAATAACATTCTTGTTATAATTATGAATAATTTAACATAATTGTTACTTTTGAAAACGTAAACAATCGTTCAGTGGTAAGATTATGTCACTTCAAATATTTTTATAAATAGAAAAGGACAGTTCTACATCCACTGAGGTAACTGGGCAGCATTCGATTTGGGTGCTATTGTGTTAGCAATTTTTGTTGTTGGCAAAAGTTCACCAGTTCCATTAATAAATCTATTAATCCATTCTACCCACCGCTTGAAAGCCTGGGATGGTATTCAAACCTTTCTTTAAGTTTACGTGTGAATTCTGCTGTCAATTTGGAGTTCATTTACCTACTAACTGAATAGATTCATTTAAGGGTGGGTCTCCCTCAGCTACGAACTCTGTGCTCAAGTAAACGTGTTTACATGTATTAGTGCACAGAATTAAAAATAGCTGAGCACACCCTCCCTTACCAAGATCACAATTGTGACTGCAGAGTGCAGACTCGCTCAGCTCAATTAATAAAAATAATACAAAATTGTCTGCACAACAAAATAAATCAAAACAACCAAAGGGAAGGGAAAGGGACAAGCTGTGCTTGCTGTTGCTATTGCTCCTGTTGCTGCAAACGTTGTTTATCTAATACACTGAAACCAAAAGTGTGTGTGATATAGAATTTCCTAACGCACACTTATGAATATCGCCTTCGTCATCATAGCGACGTACAATCGCAATCGTAAGCACAAATCGAAATATTTTAATAACTAGTTGGTTGTACCCGCTTCGCTGGGTATGCAAAGTAATATTTGATAAACAAATTGATTTTATTTAAAGAACTTCTTTGAAAACTACATTGCGTGTAAATTGTCTCTGGTTAATTAATAATCTTCCTTGCTGTGGATTAGATTCAATATACACCTTCTTTTGTCTTGCAACTCTTGATTGTGATAAAGCCACATACAGTTGGCCGTGTGAAAATACTCCGGTCTTCAAATGCATGCCAACGTGATCAAATGACTGGTCTTGAGCCTTCTTTATTATTATAGCGTATGCTAGAATTTATCGGAAATGGAATCATTGTGATAATTCATGCTCTTATCAAATTTCGTCCAGGCTCTTCCACAATCAATCGAGTTCCATTGCAGTCCTTTTTTAGGGTTCAAGTTTTTCAGCAACATGATGATGACACCTTGCTTAAGTACAGCACATGAGGTGGCTTGCTGGATGGAGTTTGCTGATTGAGGAATTCAACAGGGAAATTTGGTGCATCATTTGGATCTTCAGTCTTCACTGATAACAGAATCGCTCCTATTCATTTCTAATGTCTGCACATTTGTCAGCGCGGCAATGACTCGTTCTGAAAGTTCCTGCATTGACTTTTGCAGCAGATCGCCAAAAATTGTCTTAATTAAGTCTCCTGTTAATATAATTTCCGTGGGAATTTCAACAACGTCGTCTTCATACATTTCTGCTACCCGCGGCAATTTTGCAATAATGAGAAGACTTATATAGAGTACACAAACCGAGTTTGAAGTCGATCGGATGAAAAATAAAAATGTTCCCGTACAAACTTTGACCCCCTAAGAAGGGTTGGTTTTATTTGGCAATTTCCTTTTGAAAACACTTGCCGAGCATTACTATAGTAGAGTTTGAACCTTGAAGAAAATTAAAATATATGAAAAATAGGCGGTGCGAATTTGAATAATGAGAAAACACAAACATTGAAAATTTATTCAAATACCCACCGCCTACTTTTATTTAAAATAAGAAAAATAAGAAAAGTAAGGAGCGTTACAGAATCAGTAAGGGTAAATATATATATGATAATATCCAAAATCCATAATATGTATACAAATTTTCATTCCTGACCTTAGCTTTTATTTTTTGGCATTCTATGCTGGCTGTTTATAAAAACCTGTTAGGGCTAGTTTGTTATTATTGCTTTGTTTTGTGGGTTTGGGTTCCTTTTTATTATATTATATATTTATATAGGATATAAATCCTATCCAAAAACAAACGGCTGCAGCCCTGCTCGCACCATTTATGGATGTAGGTATGGATTATCTAACTTAATAAAAAGTTTGTCCTGACTGATTGGGGACGCCTAGCCCAAATGGTAAGAGCCAGAAAACTCAAAGTTTCATCATAGTTTATATATCCGATTGATGGATGTATATACATGTATGTCCTATATGTACCTACATATATTGTAGATACTACTCCCAAATATTGTTTAAAAAAATTAATAATAGTTTTTGGCTTTTTTGGCATTTTTTTTTAATTATCCCCCTCCACCCTTTAGAAGAGAAAAATTACTTATTGTAATTATCTTCACTCTACAGAGATATGACCGAGGATATGACTATAATGAGATCAATTTTGTAGATATACGGCAGCATCATGCGGAAAAAAAACAAGTAAAAGTGTTATCATCGGCCTGGCCAATGCTTTGATACCCTCCACTGTATGTACTGTATATGTACACGCATGTGTCTAATAATGGTTTTGTATGGGAGGTACCAGAACTACTTGACCGACATAGCCCATTTTCAATACCAACCTGACGACAGTAAAAAGAAGTCTTCTCACAAAATTTCATTCGCCTATGTCGATTCGTTTGGACGCTATTGTGTTTTCAACAGACAGACAGACGGACATGGCTAAATCGATTCAGAATGTGATCCTGATTCAGAATAATATATACTTTATAGGGTCTCCGGTGAATCCTTCTCGGCGTTACAAATGTAATGACAAAGTGATAATGTATACCTTCCTGTGGAGGGTATAAAAATAACATGAACGAAGCCGGGTGTGACTGCCATGCTAGTACGTAGATAGATATTGAGTATGTATTAATAACTAAATTTAATGTGCACTGCGCGAACTCGCCAAGCGCCCTTGCAATCATATACGAACTGCGATCTTAACACAATACGTCTGACTCACTTGACTGGTCATGCAAAACATTGACCAATCATTATGATTTATGAAAAGATGACCATTTCAATACCTATCACCAATAAAAGCGGATGTTGTGTATATATACTTATACTACACACAATAATTTTCAAAATATTAAAACACACAACCACTAATCTATTTTGAAAAGTTCGGCCGAAAATAGGGAACAGCAAAGCAATCAACCCCTTTCCTCATACAGTAGGTATTTTATTTACGATGACCCAAAATTGCATTTAGGTAGTTTGATTTGAACTCAACTCATAATAAAAAAAATCATCATTCACCTCCCATCTCCCACTCCCATACATATTCTCAAATCTTCTCAAGCCCTCAATCCATATCAATCATCATCCCTTAAAAATATTCCGCTCTCAATATAATTTTTCATTTTGATTTGATTTCCCTATCATATTCATAATTATGTTACGTACGTGTACCGTTTTGTAGGTAACGTCTACGATGATATTTATCCAATCTGCCTCTATGCCTCACAATGCTCGATTGACTTCAAACAACAACAATAATATTATTAAGTAATTAGTATGTATCTATCAGAAAACCAAAAAAAGGATCCAAACTTGTTTTCTCCATATCCCAGTGGCAACGAATGTGGCAAAACAACAATCTGCAAATTACAGACTCTCGCGAGAGAGCAAAATTATAGAGAAAACGATTAGCGCTGTGTCGGATATTTTGTGAACTACATTGCATATGTGAGCGTGAGTTCTGAAACAAAAATGAAACTGCTGTTAAATTGTTAACTTTTCAAAATGCAATTTTAACTATTTTATGAACCAAATCTTTAATTTGTATTCAATGAACGGATACATAAATGTTTGAATGTTATTCTGTTTTGAAAAGCTGACAAAAATAAGTTCTGGTTGCTCTACAAACACTGTTTCCTTTTGGTCACCTTAATTTGCAGATTATAATAGTTAAACTCAAAAAATCAAAATTCGAAGACGGTCACTAACTAATTTAACCCATTAACTATAAAATAAAATCATAAAAAAAATAAAAAAGTTCAATTTAGATATTGCCCCACCGGGGCGAAAAAAAAACACCCAAAAAATGACGTTTTTGGGACTTTATGGTACATAAAAGTCAAAAAATAAAAATTCTAAGACGGTCACTAACAGCGTCTATTTATTTACTGTCGAAAGCCGTTTACTGCAATCAATTATCTCTTAAGCCCTGCAAGCCCCATCGGGGCGAAAAATCATATACCCTCGAACACCCAGCCTTAATACTAAACATTGAGTTTCGAACTTTCGAGAGAAAAATGAGTGCATATTCATAATACAGCTGTTTTTTTGTTAATGTTCGAGTCGGCTAAAATTAATTGGCGAAAATATGCATCATATTTAAATTTTTGTTATAATATGCCATTACCGGTTATACTGGGCAAAATATGCGAATGCATATGCAATATGCAATTGCATATAATCGGGTCTCTAGTCATAACGGTGACATTTTTATGCTCATTGGGCGTCAAGCATTTTGCAGGATGACTGATTTTTATTCAAGAGCAAGTACATATTTCTTTTTAATAATTTTGTCGCTTTCCTGTTGTAAAATATGTTTGTATATGGGTATCCAGCATGGGATAGCATATGATAGCGTATATGATTGGTTGTTTTTCTTTTTCTATTATTGCACATATGGAACTGCACTTACCAATTCGGTTTTCGGTGTTTGCAATTTAACATGAATGCGGTAGATTGCACCGATTGTAAGTGGAGACTATGCAAAGCGAAAAAATGCAACAGCGGTCATCTCGTGTTCTGCCTATGTTATTGGTATTTGAATAAATCCGTCCAAATGGTGTGTCAAGGCCATACATCATACTTTTAGCAGTATGCTACATACATTAGCGGCTGATACGCGAATGACGTCGGCAACCGCTATTTACATCGATTTACTTGCCATGAATCGTAGAGTGGATCAGCAATTGCTGCTCAGGCAACATTTAACGATGACTTGCAAAATCGTGAATAAAAATGATTACCGACTAAAACTGAAATTACCTATACAAAAAAATGTAGACTGTGAGTGAAGAACGTAAAATAAAAGTTGTTTTGGACAACCGAAATCACCGAAAAAAATTCACATCGCCCCAAGTAGGTATTTATCTACTGTATTCCATTGTATCATAATATGGTAGATGGGGCGCTCAAATCGACGAATTGATACCCCCTTCTTCAGCTCCTCAAACCCCCCCCTGGCTACGTGCCTGATTACATATTATGTATTTGTCTGTATTTCACTGATTTATATTCCTTACTCTAATCCCTAAATGTGTGGTAAACACTCTATGTATGTATTTGTTGTTAATTATAATAAGGTTCTATAGTTTTATAGTATAGTTATAGTATATAGTATTAATTTTATAATAAATATTACAAATGCTACGATTTATATTTGGCGTATTTGTCTTTTTTTCTCTTGAAGAGATATCCTTTTTAAAGGCTTTTTATATAACAATAACAGGTATATATGTACTTTTGATTTTTTTTTAAACACTTTGGTGGTTTAAGAGATTTTAAGTGGTGTAACCAAAAGCGATGAGGATGACAAGCGTGTAGTAGACCATATTTTTTTTTTAGTTAGGGGTTGTCACACAAACTGGGGCTAATGGCAACTAAGGTATCCTTTCTGGTAACAGGAAAGATAATGGGAATGAGGAGGGCAGCTCCTTGGTATCTACCTATAACACCGCGGGTACCATATGTCTTGAGGAAAAAGAGGAGGACGATCAGAACGCTGCTATCCTGGCGTTATATCAGTTGTAGTATGACGACTGATCGAGTGATTTCGAACACCTTTCCTTCAAAATTTTAAATCCAAATTCTCTCCTTCCTTTTAACCATCCCATCCTTTTTCTTTGTCCTTGTTTTTAATATTTTTCCTAGGCATGTAAAGTACGGTAGTCCGGACGTCGCGTTGGTTAAAGACTCCACCCCACTGAAGAGCTAAGCACGAGCTTAAAGCTATCATGCCGACTTAACCGTCATCTACCGGACACACTTCTACTTCTACCGAAAGTCATCAGCAGTAGATTCCTGTGTCTACAAGGTGGAAGATCTTTTTTATATCGACACCGTCAGCTCCGTATGTTCGTTATCTTGTGAAAAAAGTGAAAGAAACTGGCAACCTCATCGATAAACCAAAGCGTGAAAAGCCAAAAACAGTGCGTACACCCGAGAAAATTGCTGCTGTGGCAGGATTTTGGTCCAGAGGCATAATTGGGCCATTTTTCTTCGAAAATGAGCAAGGAGTGGCCGTTACAGTCAATGGCGATCGTTATCGGGCCATTTTGAGCGAATTTTTGTTCACAAAAATTGAAGAGGAGGATATTGGCAACATTTGGTTTCAACAGGACGGCGCTACGTGCCACACAGCCGAAGCTACACTCGATGTTTTGCCCCCTGTTTTTGAAAATCGCATTATCAGCCGCAGAGCTGATGTCGTTTGGCCACCGCGGAGCTGCGATTTGACACCGTTGGACTATTATTTGTGGGGTGCCGTAAAAGATGAGTGTTACGCCGACATGCCAGAGACAATTGACGCTTTAAAGGACAATATTCGTGAAGCCATTGGTGAAATACAGCTGCACACAATCGATAATGTGCTTAAAAATTGGACCGATCGTGTAGGCTACTGCATGGCCAGCCGAGGGAGCCATTTGAATGAAATTATTTTCCATTATTAACCGGAAGGATTGTACTTGCAAATAAAAAAAGAAATTTGAGAAAATATTCAGTAGTTTTTTTTTATAGCATTTTCGAAAAAAAAGTTATTTGGCGGACCCTTTACCTAATTAAGGAAAAATATAATTTTTAATTCATGTTTTTTTTTTTAATTCTCTGGTTGCTTTTCATGTTTTGTGTATATATTAAACGATAGTACTGCAATTCGCATTCGTTATAGAGAGGGAACCAAGTTGCCGTAGTTTTCGAACAACACGTTTAACTCCTTTACGAAATAGAGAGCCTAACCCCTCCTACCCGACCAACCGACGACAGAATCGACGGTTACAGACCGAATTTTTGAAAAAGGATGTTTTTTCTTTTTTAAAAAGAGTTTGTTATATCATCTATGTATTATGTTGTTGATTGTAACTCCCTTATTCGTCCTATGACAGCTTTTCAGGTACCTATGTAGTATGTATACAAAAAAATAATAACTTTATTATCGACCAAATGAAAAGTAGTTAACTATCTACATTTACAATAATATCGACAATAATATTCATAATGTTTGGTTGCTCTTGCTCATGCAAGAGAAAGAAAGAAAGAAAGAAACACTTTGAACGACGACAAGACACGCAATGATCGTATAACGTACATATACAACTATATATTATATCTACATATTTGGTACACTACATTCAAGTATCTGTATCAACAACGTTTGTTTACGTCCCATGACTTCGTGCCGGTGGGACATTGGGACATGCGTCCGGCGAACGGCGACAAAATTTATCAAAACAACGACAAAATAAATAATGGCCTCTCAAGCTAAATCTAAATTTAAAAATTTAGTGCATCAGTAGCACAACTGCAGTTAGACAGCGCACTAGAATGCTATACGATTTGTTTTAATTATTATTTTTTTCTTATACTACAATGCAATCAATAGCATTAAGGTTAAGGATAATCTTGTTTAGTAGTCTAGTCCTTACTGTTACCAGTAGACCCCAATTTAATATTGGTAAGTGTTAAGTAAACATTTAAACATTTTTAATTTTGTGTTAAAATTCCAGGGGCTATTTTCGAAAGGAAAAACACTGAAGGTGAAATAGCATTCAATGCTTCGATTGATCGAGTAAACATTTACGAAAGAGCATTCGTCCTAATACCAATAATTGAATATACAAATATCGATGACAGCTTCGTAGTTGAAAAGACAGGTATCTAGGACAGTTTATTGAAGTTATGACTGTAATGCTTATGCTCATCAATTATTGTTGATATCTTAGTTTGCAATTTGATTGCGCAAGGGGTGATTGCTATTTTTGGCCCAAGTTCTGCTGGCGGATCTGGTAAGTACCTAATAAGCACTTTTTGGCTGCGACTGCGAATATTTATTATAAATTTGATACATAGATATTTGTACTTATAATGAAATAAATATTAATTTGTATTTCATTGTAGGAATTATTAGTTCGATATGCAATGCATTGGAGATACCTCACTTCATGTTCGATTGGTCTTCGACAGAATCGTCTGCCGATAGACCGTTTGCTTCGATGACGTTGAATGTATATCCTGACAATTTAGTGCTAGCGCGAGCGATGGCAGACGTAGTTCAGGGTCTTGCATGGAGAAGTTACACTATTATATATGAAACTGAAAAGGGTGAGTTGTATGTTGATTCTTGATTGAGAATCCTTTCTACTAGTTCACGTAGTCTTCTTGTACCTGCACGGCAAATTCATTCTCTTTGAACAACAGTAAGCCGTATATCTTGTTACTGTTCGATATGTGAAAAGTATCCTTAGACTATAATAATATAAAAACTTAAAAATTGCTTAAGAGAAATTTAAAACTTAAAACTAGATACATACTTACTTGAAATTAATGCTTACAAAATAATAACTGAACAAGCTTAATTGGAATATTAAACGTAGTGAATGTAAACTTTATCGATGAAATGTTCCTATGTTTCACGATACGGATTCCAACGATGGATAGAGCGAACAACATCAACCAAGCTAAGAGAACCATTCGGATCTGTTGATGAATATTTTTAAATCTGATAGAGGTATCGTTGCTAGATCTCCCAAGCCGTCGAAGAACCGTGCTCCCATACAAGAGTAGCGGCGTTCTTGGAGGGCTGGAGGCCAACTATGTAATTCGATTCTACAATCAAAATGTTCAAATTCGCAAGATACGTATACTCTGTTACTCTATAACCAGCGGAATTCGAAAATCGAACGGACCTCGCCTCAAATTGTCTATTTTTTTTGGTACATACTACCTAATTCTAAAGTAAATGTCAAAATCATTCGAATTCGCCAATAATCATTCTAATGCAAATGTGTTTGCGAGCAGGATGTGTGGATTGCAGAAATCTTAAAAAATGTGAGTAAGAAATTTCTTCACAATTTATTAAATATTATTGAGAATATTAAAATACTTTATGCATAGAGAATCATCTAAACAGAAAGGACATCTCAATTTGAGATTCATCTTCAATACATGACAATGCATCCCGACTTATGTAAAGGATTTATCCCGAATTCGTCTTCGCTCAATTTGATTATTGCGATCCTCATTTTCTTCGGTAAAAAAACCTAATTGCGACACTGTCCATGTCAATTTAAAAGAATTCTCGAAATAAATAAACGTATAGGTACGTTAATTTGCAAATTTTTGTATTCACGGTGTTGTTGTTTCATAGTTCTTTAGCCAAGTTTAATGTGATATTGTCAATCAAACCTTAGCTGCGTTGAAAGCTGGTAATACTTGTCTGTCGGCTAATAGTATGTCCATTTTAGAGCCGCATCTGGACAGTTTATCTGCTGCTTTGTTCCTGTGTGATGGTTTAAGGCTCTCAATGCCGAGAGGCACTGGCTTAAGGATTTGGAGTTTACCAGATTGGAGTTAATCGCTTTAAGTATGATGCTTGACTGGTCCCTAAGACAGTTTGACCTGTTTTCTTAACCGCGTATATCTCTGCCTGGAAAACGCTGCACTTTTCTGCCAGTCGGTATGAATGGCTGATGTTTAGTTCTTCTTGGAAGACTCCTGCTCCCATTCCATTCTCCGTCTTTGAGCCATCTGCCAACATGGGTGTTGTATAAGCAAGTGAAGTTAAGAAGTAAAGTGCACCCTATTATCTATATACCTTTTATGACAGTACTTGGGGAGAGCCAGTCCTTCCTGCCCGGTATACAGACTGTAAATTTCTTGTCAAAGTCATACCTTGGTTTCTTGTAGTCAAATGGTTCCCATTTTGTAATCCTATATCTTCTGGTGAACATGATGATGATGAGTTCAATTTTGTTGGGGTTAACCGATAAACCGTTGTTCTCCGTCCACTTTGAAAGCTCTGATAACGCAGATTCCATGACTTCACTAATTATGGGAAGATAGTTTCCTGAAATCAGCACATCTATGCCATCTGCGTAGGCGACCACCTTCATGCCCTTGGTTGACGAGTGATTTAAGAAGTTTGTTTATTGAGATGTTCCATAGGAGAGGAGATAAAGCCCCACCTTGTGGCGTCCCTCTATTAACCGATCTCTCAATAGTATTGACTCGAAGACTGCTGTTAATGATTCTGCTGTTAAGCATTGTTTTAACACAGTTAATTAGGTGGTAATCCATTTCAAGCTTCTTAAGTGAGGATGTAATAGTTTCTGTGTTTAGGTTGTTGAGAGCACCTTCTATGTGTAGAAAGGCTGCCGACATAAATTCTTTTAGATTTAAGGACTTCTCGATGGTTCTAGTGACCTCATGTATAGTGCTGTTTCCACATATCTGCCTTTCACATATGCGTGTTGTGCACCACATAGGGAGCCATCAGCCTCCAGATTGTTCCTTATCTATATACGTCCAATAATCTTCCTAATGTTTTCAAAAGAAAGAAAGATAGACTTATTGGTCTATAATCTTTCGCTGTGGAGTGACTGAAGACTCTCATTTTTTCCAGCTGTCTGGAACGAATCACAGTTTCAGACAACCTGTGTACAATATTGCCTGAAGCCACGGGATAGATGTTTCGCTCGTATTCTGTTGCGTGATTGGTATAATGCCGCCCGGTCCCGCAGATTTGTAGGGTTGGAAGGATTTTAAAGCCCATGCTATTTTATCTCTACTAGTACACTCCATAATCCCGAAGTGAGAGTAACTGGTAATAAGATTGAAAGGCTGATTTCCTTTATGTGTACAACTCGGAAAGTGGGTTCCTAGAAGCAGTTCTAAGGTTTCCTGTTATCCATTCTTGTAGAGGTAGCCCAGGGTGGAATTGGCTTTGGCTAAGATTTTCCGTAATCTAGCCGCCTCTGTGGTAGATTCGATGCAGGAACAGTAGTTAGCACTGTCTTCTTCGTTCTTTGTCAGTTTTGCTCTGTTGAAAAGCTTCCTGGCAAAAGAAATCGAAGTTCCGTATTCCACCACACCACATAATATGTGATCTTTTGTAGGGTCGACTAACAGGACAGGATTTTTAAAAAGAGTCTATTAATGTTTTTGTGAACATGTTGATTGTTTCGTTTACCAGAGTCGTGTTGGACAAGTTACCTGTTGCATCAGGCCTTAGTCGACGTTCGACAAGGTCAGAGAATTTTTTCCAGTCAGTCTTAATACGGTTGTTTCTTGGTTGCCATAAAGTCAACAGTGAATGTTATCCTGAAGTGATCCGAAAAGGAGCAATCCGGGAAGACCATCCAGTCATTGACATTAAAGCTTCCGATTGATAGTGCTAAAGTAAGATCTATTACCTCCTCTCTTTTACAAATATGTAGAATTTGATAAACAATCGGTATGTAATTTAATTAGTAATCGAATATTTATTTACATAGTAAATAGTTGTGCCCGTTAAGAGAGCAATATGCAAAAGAAACAAATAGAAAACAGATAACAACAAGAAACGCTAATAGGGTATAGAGTGCAGTGTTTATAGTTACAAATTATACAGCTGATGAATTATCGCCATACAAAGGACCAGTTTTGAAAAGTTACTGCGTGATTTGGTATGTATGTGTGCCATGTTACAGTAAATAAATAAATTTTCAAATGGCTCGCGTTCAAAGGTGCCCCAGTCTCCCCTATTAATTTTGGTTGTCAAATTAACGTCATTTATGACACAATCGATAGCACTTTCGATAACATTTAAAGCAATCGTAGATTGATAGCACAGTTTTTATATGGACTAAAGCAGTGGTTTCCAATCTTTTTCAGTCCGCGGCGCACCAACAAGTTTAGTATTTTGTCACGACGCCCTACCCTATAGCTATTCGAATGAAATGATAAATAGTCACAAAAATTAAAACATGCACAATATGGAACTGAGTTTTTATTTTATTATATTTATACAAATTCAGAGTTGAAATAGAAACAGCAAGAGAGGCTTAAAAAAAAACATAAATAAAATACAATAGCTGCTCAGTCAAATCAATCTGACGGGTGAGCCTGATGATCTCCACCCAGTTTTTCAAAGCGGGGAATAAGGCTTGACACTGCTACTCTCATTTCTTGCTCCACATCGATCCTTGAGCGATATTTGATACGATACGGAATGAAAATTCTTAAAATTTTTAAGTTAAATTTAGATATTCATTTTGAATCGATAACCAAAACTCCACCAAACTCTTGGATCCACGCAAACTTTTCGACATCATCATCTGCAAAGTATTTTGAAAACCATTTAAGGAGTATCGAAAGGGCCATCAGGTCTTGTAAGACAACCAGTTTATTAAATTCCGCATATTTTTAGTTATACCTATTTGTTCAACAGACGCTTTCTAAAGCACGGAAATAACCCATTTGTCTTCGCCTTATTTGGAAAATATTTATGTAAAGGGTGTTTTTTTAGGGGTATAGAATTTTGAAATGGAATAAAACAAATATGATCTTTTTAAATTGACATGAAATTTACTTTATTCGAATGATAATCTTCTGGCATTATAATCTAAATATAATTTCTGGCATATGACCAACCGTGGCTCAGACGTAGTCTAATCTAAAAATAAATCACTTGACAGCTGACAAAATGGCAGCCAGTTAACAACTTAAAGTACTATACCTCTAAAAAAAACACCCTTTATCATTCAGAGAAGATTTGAAAAATAGGTACACATTGCGCATATCAGGTTGGTAATCTTATTTCTACTTATTTTGGCAAAAAAGTTACTGCAATTAAAGTTAAATGTTACAAAGGGTCAAATGAATTAAGCAAGTGCAAAGCAGCACGAAGCTTCAATAAATCTGTATTTTTGTGAATAATTCACGGCGCGGCGCCTCTCTTCACTTTCTACGGCGCACCAGGGCGCCGCGGCGCATACTTTGGGAAACCCTGGACTAAAGCATAAGCCTCGATGATTATCCGGGCTAACGATTCGTATGGAAAACTTGCTAAGCCCATATAGGATTGCAAAAAAAAACACGCGTTATAAAACTTGCTAAGCCCATATAGGACTGCAAAAAAAAAAAACACGCCTTATAAAACTTATTACTTCATTTATACATAGTTTACACTATATATTATAAAAATAATAATAAATAAAGGATAATACTTGTCCGATTTGTAACATTGGTTCTGAAGTTCACCCAGCTGAGCTTGCTCTGATGCTGATCCGAGTGTTTAACTTCGCATTATGTGGTCTGATTCAGTACAAGTTCATCGTTAGTTTACTATCTATATTCTATACTAGTTGGTTGTACCCGTTTCGCTGGGTATGCAAAGTAATATTTGATAAACAAATTGATTTTATTTAAAGAACTTCTTTGAAAACTACATTGCGTGTAAATTGTCTCTGGTTAATTAATAATCTTCCTTGCTGTGGATTAGATTCAATATACTCTTGATTGTGATAAAGCCACATACAGTTGGCCGTGTGAAAATACTCCGGTCTTCAAATGCATGCCAACGTGATCAAATGACTGGTCTTGAGACTTGTTTATTATTATAGCGTATGCTAGAATTTATCGGAAATGGAATCATTGTGGTAATTCATGCTCTTATCAAATTTCGTCCAGGCTCTTCCCCAATCAATCGAGTTCCATTGCAGTCCTTTTTTAGGGTTCAAGTTTTTCAGCAACATGATAATGACACCTTGCTTAAGTACAGCACATGAGGTGGCTTGCTGGATGGAGTTTGCTGATTGAGGAATTCAACAGGGAAATTTGGTGCAGCATTTGGATCTTCAGTCTTCACTGATAACAGAATCGCTCCTATTCATTTCTAATGTCTGCACATTTGTCAGCGCGGCAATGACTCGTTCTAAAAGTTCCTGCATTGACTTTTGCAGCAGATCGCCAAAAATTGTCTTAATTAAGTCTCCTGTTAATATAATTTCCGTGGGAATTTCAACAACGTCGTCTTCATACATTTCTGCTACCCGCGGCAATTTTGCAATAATGAGAAGACTCATATTTTAATAGCCCTCAGGATTTTGTCCACAGAGATTCCTTCACGATCGGTTAGTTTTCTCTTTTATATTTAAATATCGCGAAATAAAATTTCCTATTAAAGTACCTGAGGAGCAGTTAGTAAATCAGTGATCTTAAAATTCGTAGCAAAGTACATATTGCCTAAAAACGGTTTCTATTTTTTTTGTATCTATTTATTTAGAATTTAGATTTATGAGTATAAATAATATTTTACTTCTTTATTATCAATGTACAAAGTTTCATATTGATACGACAAATTCCTTCGTGAGTTATGAAAAAGTTCTCATTAAAATCATTGCCAATAACTCGAGCCCAAAGCAAAATACCTAAATATTTCTTATATAGAGTACACAAACCGAGTTTGAAGTCGATCGGATGAAAAATAAAAATGTTCCCGTACAAACTTTGACCCCCTAAGAAGGGTTGGTTTTATTTGGCAATTTCCTTTTGAAAACACTTGCCGAGCATTTCTATAGTAGAGTTTGAACCTTGAAGAAAATTAAAATATATGAAAAATAGGCGGTGCGTATTTGAATAATGAGAAGACACAAACATTGAAAATTTATTCAAATACCCACCGCCTACTTTTATTTAAAATAAGAAAAATAAGAAAAGTAAGGAGCGTTACAGAATCAGTAAGGGTAAATATATATATGATGATTCTTTGTTCTATCTATCTATATCTTTTATAATTATCTTCTATATATCTATCTTTAAATATATAATTCTTTTGTACGTATATGTTGTAATTGAACTCCTCCTAAACGGCTGGACCGAATTTGAAGACATTTTTTGTGTGTTTTTGAGTGGGTCCAAAGATGGTTTAGATTTACATTTGGCACCTCCCACACAAAAAAAAAAATAAAAAAAATTATATATCTAGGAAACTACCGAATTCAAATGTGTTTTTGTGAAAGTTTGATCAAAATGGGCGTGATGTTATTTCTCGGCACTCGTGAGAGTTAAAGTTGTAAAATTGTAGACATTGATGTGCATTGTCCAAACAAACAGCCGCGCGAAGTGTGAGTAAGATTGGAAAACGTACTATTACACCACCCTTACAACCAAGTTATTTAAAACACTATGTCTGAACAAAAGCATTTTACAATACCTATCGGGATTGAATCATTACAAAAAAATACAGTATTCTTCGACGGTCATGTGAAAAAATATATTTAGACGATACATATAATTCCTGGACACAGCTAGATATCAGATACAGCTAGTATCTATATAATAAAAGAGAAGGCCGTCAGTGTGTGCACGCATAACTCCAGCAAGGATCGTTCGATTTTCACGATTTTTGGTTAGATGGATTCGCATTGGCCCAAGGAAGAATATAGGACTAAAATAGTACAAAAGGTCTTGGCACCTTCCATACAAAAAAACATACAAAACGTATATCTCAAAAACAAACGAACTAATTGAGCTCAAATTTTCAGACGATGTGATGTATTTGCCCGGGAGTGTTTCTGGTAAATTTGGACAAAATTGGACAAAGGAGTGTGGCACCTACCATACAAAAACACATTCAAAATCGTATATCACCAAAACAAATGAACCGATTGAGCTAAAATTTTAAGAAAATCTTTGTTATTGGCACAAAGCCTTTTCTGTGAAGTTTGGTCAATATTGGACAAATGGGTGTGGCACTTCTCATACCTTGCAAATGCTTTTTCGCGACACTTCGAAAAGTAATCGGTTGATTACGCTGAAACTTTTATAATTTAAGCATCTTCAGTTTCCCATGCGTCTCGCTTCGCTATGACAATTAATAAGTCGCAAGAACAATCGCTGGATCTGTATGTTTGTGGCATAAATCTTGAATTCCCATGTTTCTCACGTAGTCAATTGTATGTGGCGTGCTCACCTCTCAGCAAACCTCCCGCTTTGTACAACTACAAATGTGGTGTACCATAAAGCACTTCAGTGAAAAAGCGGAAGGTTGACCGACACGTCAATCATTGCGGTTTGATTGAAACACATCGAAAATGCTTGAATTGTTATTTTCATTACACGAATTTGGGCGGAACGAAATTCGCCGGGTCAGCTAGTATACTATAAAATATGTATATACCACAGCTTTCATAGATTGAGATAAAAGTTTGCATAAATGCATAAGTGCATAATATCTATTAATATATATATTTTTTAATTGGCTCCTTCTAGAACTAGTGCAGCTTCAAGACATCTTACAAATTCATGGTCCAAATAGTAATCCGACCACTGTTCGTCAGTTGGGCCCAGGTCCGGATCATAGGCCATTTCTGAAAAGCATTAAACTTTCAAGCGACAACTGTTATATTCTTCACTGTTCCCATGAGAATATAATTAACATTTTGAAGCAAGCTGAGGAACTGAAAATGCTTGGCGAATACCAGGTAAGAAAGTAAAAGGATAACGAAAACGTATATAAACCCTAATGTGTACAAAATGTATGTACATAAACATACATATATTACTTATAGAGTGTCTTTATACCATCATTGGATGTTCACACATTGGATTTTCAAGAGTTACCGAATATTGCGGCTAATATAACGACAGTTCGAATTATGGATCCGACAGACTTTCATGTTAGAAATCTTGTTCATGATTGGGAAGAGCGTGAAAAGCGAGAGGGACGTAACTTTAAGGTCCTTCCTACCCAAGTCAAAGTCGGAAAAGTCGTTGTTTGTTTGCTGTAGATCTTTCTGAAATTATTTTTTTTAGACGAATATGCTTCTAATAAACGACGCTGTTTGGGTATTTGCCAAAGGTTTAGCAGAGCTTGGAATCGCAGAAGATATAGTTCCTCCAAAAGTAGAGTGTAGGAAAAATAAGTCGTGGGCATTTGGAAGAAGGATTATGGAATTTATCAAAGCGGTGAGCGGCGTATTGCACATTTTTCCATATATGTACATATATTTTCTTAGCGAGCCGAAGAGGCATCAACAGGGCGCATAGATTTCAACGATTATGGCCAAAGGAACTTCTTCACGATTCGGGTGCTTGAATTGTCCAGTAATGGCTTCTTGGACCTGGGCGTGTGGGATACTGTAAATGGCTTAGACATTGCTGGCGATGATGATGTAAATGCGCAAAGGGTGGGAGAGAAACTTGCGAATAAAACATTTGTAATTACATCAAGAATAGGAGCGCCTTTTTTGTTAAACAGGTAAGAATATTGTTAATGGCTATTGCTTCTTCAATAATCTATTGCTTAATAGCGAAAAGCTCAGTTTATTTTTTTATGCTTTAAATTTTTCCTTTGGGAAAGTCGAACCTTAACGCTTGAATATGCTTGTGATTGGTGTTACTTCTGCGCTGAAATTGGTGTAAGTTGTATAGGACTATCTAGACATGTCTGCAGATGCAGAAAGTGATTTCTCAAGTTTGCTATTGCTTTAGCAAAAGGAGTTTTGGAAAAATATTGTCCTCGCGGTTGTGCATTGCTTGTCTTTCTAAATGCATCTCCCTCCTTTATTAGTCGAACTATTTAGAAAACTAATTTTTTTGCATCTCTGACTGGTGCGACATAAAGTATGTATGTATAAATTCTTTATTTCAGAAAAATAAATGCCATTTAAGATTAATTATTTAAAAGAAAGAAAGAATGTACGTCGTATGTCTGTAGTTTGGCATAAGTACTATTTATTTTGTGATGTAATTCATAGTGAGCGCAGTGGTTAGTGTGCTGGACTGCTGTGCGAGGGATCCCAGTAAACATAAATTACATCTTAAGGCAGGAGTTCCCTAACTGTGCGTCGCGACGCCCTGGGGCGTCGTGGAGCTATCCTAGGGGCGTCGCAAGGCGATACGCACAGGTCGCCTGCCCACGACGTTCCATCAGCTTGAGTTCGATTTGAAACAAATTTCGGGTCGGGTTCGTTCGATGTTGGCCATTGTTTTTTGCCGTGCACAAGAAGTAATTTCGAGAATTTTGCAGACTTCAACTTGGCGAATTTTGCGCCGAGACTTGGGCCTATCTGCTAGGTTCCACATTTCACTTTCACTCGAAATGAAATCCGAAATGAATTTTTGTGTTCTACATTTCACTGTATTCGATTTCGATTTCAAAATTTTGGGGATTGAGACAAAGCGAAATTGTGATTTCGAAAAAATGGCGGAGTTTCCCAATCGCTCGAAATGCAGAACACTGAAAACGAATTCACTCGATTTGCAATTTCGATTTCTTCGATTTCTGGAACCTAGCTGTATAAACGAGATGTGTAAAGCTACTGAGTAGATGTGTTCCCTTTGGTGGCAATTTCATTCGCATTTTTACAAATAATAAACATTTCAAAACGTCTCTAAATAGTGTCTAAAGATTTCGAGTTGGAACTATCATTTTTGAAATACGAAATTCGTGTAAAATTAACTCAAGAATTGAATAAAAAACTATTTTATTTCTACTTATAAAAAGTGATAAAATATATTTGTTTGGTAGTGAGCGTTATTAAAGTTTCCGAAATAAACGTTAAACACTGACACAATCGCATATGTACGGGAGCGGTAAACGAACCAGAGCGAACACCTCTCTGGAATCTGAGAAAAACTCACCTCAAGCTCCCGCTCAGAAAATCGCCGTCGCGGTCCCAATGGATGATAGCAGAATGTGGGAGAAAATGGATGAGAAGCTGTCAAAACAGAGTGAGTTTATCATCTCTCTTCTTTCTGCCCAAATTGAAAAATCTGAGCAGAAATTATCTAAAGATATCGAAGCTCAAATTGCTGACATAAATATAAACTTAAGTGATATAAACAAACGCGTCACACAACTCGAAACTACAAACTTAACAACGAATGCGGATGTTGACACATTAAAAGCTGATGTAAACAAACTTAACTCGTCGATTACTACGATCAAAACAGAACTCACTGTAACAAAAAATATATTGTCAACTACCACTACGCAGCTCAATGATGTCAAAACCGAACTTGCTAGTGCAACAACACAAATTAACGCAATGGAAATAGCACAGGAATCACAAAACAACAAATACATTGCATCCGATGCTGTTCTCTATGGCATCCCGCACACACAAGATGAGAACTTAATATCGTATTTTAACAATCTATGCCACACTCTCGAAATCACACCTCCAACGATCAAAAGTATTTTTCGCACTCGCTCGGTAAACAAAATCACTAAAAACTCGGCGATACTTATCAAATTTTAATCACCGTATGACAAAAATTTTGTCTTGAAATCGATAGCCAAGTACCGCAGCGAGCCAAACAAAAAACAACTGTTTCTGCGCGACGTTGGATTAAATCAATTGTTTGATAAGAAAACACCTATCTTTCTTCGCGAGTGTTTGACGAAAAGAAATCATCTATTGCTGCAGAACGCGCTTCGTTTAAAAAAAGCAAAACAATTGTCATCAGTCTACACGATGCGTGGATTTGTTTACATTAAACGTCACTCTGATGAGAACGCTCGTATAATAAAATCATTCGAAGACCTGAATGGAGTTGCCATGCCTATGCACACGTCACATTGAAAATTAAGCTCTTCTCAAACTTTTTTTTTTTTTTTTTCATTTGTTCTTATAATTTTTATTTTTATTTTTTGTTTTGTAATAATTTTCTTTCTTTTACATTTTTATAAAATTATCCATATCTTTACTTTTCTTTTATTTTTACTCTTTTTATTTCATTCTAAACCTTTCAGTATATACCTACTACATACATTATTTTGCTTTGAGTTAAAAACATATATTAATAATTAGATAGCTAATGGACTTCGAAGTTTTAAATGGTGGTACTAGTTATGAGTCAAGTGGAGAGATTCTGCGTTCAATGGTTAACGTATTAACTACACAAAAAAACGGTCTTAAAATTTGTCACATAAATGCACAAAGTTTGTTGCCCAAAATTGATGAGTTCAGGTGTACATTTGAGGGTTCCAAGGTTGATGTAGTCTGCGTCTCCGAAACGTGGCTTAACAGTAATCATAAAGATCAAATAATTAGACTGGGTGGATATAGGAGGCCTTTCCGTGGAGATAGACAAGGACGCATCGGCGGCGGTGTAGCTATCTATGTACGCGAAGGTGTTAAATGCATACCTAAATACAAATCTGGCGGTGATAGCGCTATCGATTATGTGTTTGTGGACCTTGTCTGTGGTGGAGACAAATTACTTGTCGGAACGGTATATAGGCCAAACAAAAATATCAGCCTATCCCCATTCTTCCTATTGATGGAGGAAATATGCGTTCAGTCATCCCAAATAATTATAGCCGGAGACTTTAATAGTAACCTTCTACTTGAAAGAAATTTAGTTGACGGTATGGGAACATTTAACTTGTTTCCAGTGAATACTACTGTTCCAACACATTTTTCTGAAGATTCAAGGACGCTCTTGGATGTCTTTTTTGTAAGCGATATTAGTGGGGTACTTTTTAAAGATCAGCTTTCAGCACCAGGGTTTTCGAAGCATGATCTTATTTATATTACATTTGATTTTGATATTCAGTGTTCAGATGTTTCGTTTAAATATAGGGATTTTAAGCGAATCGACTATGCTGCTTTGGAACAAAGTGTTCGAAACGTCGATTGGGACTTCATTTATTATTTACCTTCCACGAATGATCAAATTAGCTACTTTAATTGTGAAATATTATCGCTTTTTAACACTCATGTGCCACTGATTACAAAAACGCGTAAACATTACCAACGGCCATGGTTTACACATCAGCTTCATCAACTTATAAAACAACGAAATCGAGCGTTTGATAATTGGAAACGTTATAGAATTGAGGAATATAAAGAAAACTATCGAAGCCTACGTAACCTAGTTACAAATAAAATACGATCCGAAAAAAAATTGTTTTACTCTCACCATTTAAGCCAATCTTTGAGTGGGCGGCAGTTGTGGAATAATCTACGTGAGATAGGAGTCGCAAAGAAAAAGGGCTCAGAAAATGTTGATGATGTAGATGGTAATGATCTTAATCAACAATTTGTTACTCTACCTTTCCCCCCGCTGTCTATAGCGTCTCCCTTTCGTGAAAATGAGGTTTCCGATTTGCAAAGTGAATTGGTCAATACGTTTTCCTTCTCTAGAGTAGAGAGCACAGATGTTGTGGAAAGTTTTTTGTCAATTAAGTCAAAAGCGGTTGGAATAGATGGCATACACCCAACGTTCATCATGGCAATTTTGCCTATTTTACTGCCATATATTACGCACATTTTCAATACTATTTTAACAACAGGTGTTTTTCCTGATCAGTGGAAAATGGCAAAGATAATACCGATTGCTAAAAGCTCAAGTAGTACTGATTTCAGACCCATTTCAATACTACCATTTTTATCAAAGGTATTTGAAAAAATTGTTCAAAAGCAGATTAATTGTTTTATCCAAACGGGTAGTATTTTATCACCGAAGCAATCTGGATTTAGGAAAAAACACAGCTGTTCTACAGCACTTATAAATGTTATTGAAGATATAAGAGGAGCCTTAGATGATGGAAATGTAACATTTTTAGTACTACTGGACTTTTCGAAAGCTTTTGACACCGTTGACCATGAAAATCTTTGTAAAAAGCTGTCAAGGTTGTATAATTTTTCATATTCCGCCACTAAATTGATGAACTCATACCTTATTGGCAGAAAGCAAGCTGTAATGGTGAACGGAAACCTTTCTAATTTCCTTCCTACCTACAGAGGCGTTCCACAAGGCTCAATTCTTGGCCCACTTTTATTTTCTCTTTATATAAATGAACTTCCACAAACTGTATCATCTGAAACATCCATTCAAATGTATGCAGATGATGTTCAAATGTACAAAAGTTGTCCTCTTGGACTAATTGAAGACTGTGTCTTTGATATAAATGAGGACTTAAGAAAAATTTTATTGTTCGCTCAAGGTAATGGGCTCTTTTTAAACCCAAGTAAGTCTAAGTGTCTTATTATCTCAAAAAAACCGGTAGATACTTCATACTTTCCAACAATCATACTTGACGGTGCTCCACTTGAATATGTTGAGACCGCAAAAAACTTAGGAATGGTGTTTAACCGGAATCTTACCTGGAATTCTCACATCAATTCAGTTGTAGGGAAAGTTTATGGAGTGCTCCGTTCGTTGTGGCCAGCGCAATATTATACTCCCCAAAAAACCAGACTATTGCTTGCAAAAACACTCTTAATACCTATATTGATATATGGATGTGAGATATATTGCAATTGCGATTCTAATAGTAGGCGAAAACTCAACGTTGCATATAACAGAATCGCTAGATATATATACGGCCTAAAAAGATATGACCGGATCTCATATTTTTCAAAAACTATATATAATCTTACATTTGATAATCTCATCCGATATCGAACCTTAGTTTTATTATTTAGAATAATGGATTCACATCAACCTTGTTATCTCTTCATTAGATTGCAAATGTCCTCATCAAGTAGATCGCAACAAATTACACAATTTCGATTCTCGAGCTTAACCTCTGAATGTCAGTTTTTTGTAAATGCCACTCGGTTATGGAACTGCCTACCGCGTCATATTAGGCGAATTGGGGACCTCGGGTGTTTTAAGAAACAACTGGCGGCACATTTATCCCTGAATTAATTTTTGTTAAATGGGTTTTGCTTTTTCCTTGATATCCGTGGTTTTAACCAAAGCAAAATATATAAATATATAAAAATATTATAAATATGTAATGCAGGTAAATGTAATACAGTAAATGCAAAAAATCGTAGAGTAAAATTGTTTATAGAAATAAAACGTAAATTTGCAATAAAGCATTATTAAAGAAAAATGATTTTAAAAACTATTTGATAAGCTAAATTATAATGTATTTGAATTTTTTATCTAAAGTAGCTTATAATTGTTTTAATACTGAAGCTTGTATTAGCTATAAGATATTGTATCTTAAAATGCAAGCCTACAAATAAATAAATAAATAAAAAATAAAAAATATACCCGTTCAAGATCCAACTGACCCAGATGCTCAAAGTTAATGATAATGTAATGACCATAGAAAAATCATCTTTAAGCGACGGCCCGCATTTTTGGATGAATAGCCAAATTGCCATATATGGGATGACATTAACCAACACGAAGTGCCAATGCGTCCATAAAAAGCTGTTTGGTGCGCATTTTAGACTGGCGGTGGCATTATTGCTCCGTACTTTTTCATGACATTGGTAAGGCCAATACCATCAACAGCGAGTACTACAGAACGATGCTGCTAACATGTGGTTCTAGCAAGAGGTGGCTACGTGTTACTCAGCTGCAGGGTATGGTTATCTAATCTCTATCAGAGGTGACTTGAATTGACCACCAAGATCGTGCGATTTAACCTCGCTAAATTCTTCTCAATGCGAATAAACCGCAATCGACCGATATCCTTAAACCCAACAAAACCAATGCCATCGCTCAAATTAAGCCGGATCTATGCGGCAGATTGGACCACTCGGATCCGTGACAATGTGAGAAGCTGCGGCGGACAATAATGGCATACATGGGATTCGATAATACCTTGCACACAGCTCGTTTTATTCCATTTCAATGTCGACCAATCCTCATTGAAAACCCCTTTAGTGAATCTTCAGTAAGCTCAGCTCATATTCACATATATGTGCTTTGTTCCGCTGTGTGCTTTTAGAATGGCGTCGCAAAAATATTATGACCTGTATAGGGAGTCGCAGTATGGAAAAGTTTGGGAACCCCTGTCTTAAGGTATTTTCTACTGCGCCACCTCTCGCGAACGCATCCGAGAGTAAGACTGTCCTGAAAAAGCTGCTCAATTCAGCCGTTCGGACTCGGCATAAAATTGTAGGTCCCTTCCATTCGCCTCAAAAATAGAAACTCACACAAACGAATGGTTGCGAGAAGCTAGGCCTAGGGTGTCTACCGCCTGTTGCGCCACCTATTTAGGTATTTATTTATTTATTTTTTTAATTCTATTTTATTTATTATTCTTAGAATTTTTATTCAATAACTGACTTATAATTAAAAGCACGACAAACCATTACGAGATCTTTGCTTATTTCTATTACATAGATTTGCTTACACCCTAATTATGCCGTAAGAAATTGTGTTATTTATTTCAGAGTTCCAAGGGAAGGAGAAACGCTGGAAGGCAATGCGCGATACGAAGGTTACTCTCTGGATCTCATTGACAATATTGCACAAATTCTTGGTTTCAAATACGTATTTGAATTGGCCCCAGACGGAAAGTATGGATCGTTCAACCCAGTTACCAGAGAATGGGATGGTTTAGTTAAACAACTGATGGATGGAGTAAGTATAAGATGCTGGATAAAGTACGACAATGTTGACCAATGTTTATACAATTGCGGGCGGAGTGTGGGCAGGTTCAACCTAATAGAAAATAAAGACACAAATTATACATTTGGCGCTTTTTTAGCTGACGCCACTTCTTGCGAACATTTAAAAAACGCCCAATACTATAACTGTCTTCAGAACGCTTTTTAATTCAGCATAGTTCGCATATGGCAGAAGTACCTTCGACTCGTGACAAAAATAAAACTTGCACATACGAATGGTTGTGAGGAGTTGGAGTACTGTATGACAGTGTGGGCACAACATTACATGTTACTATACATGTATATTAATATAGGAATATGAACATGCTTTGACATTTTATATTTTGTTGTTAATGCTTTTAACTTATTTTCATTTTAAAGAATGCGGATCTTGGAATATGTGATCTCACCATGACCTCAGCTCGTAGGCAAGTTGTTGACTTTACGCCACCTTTCATGACTTTGGGTATCAGCATTCTGTACCTAAAACCAGAAAACCCTCCACCTGACTTATTCTCCTTTCTATCGCCATTCTCACTTGATGTTTGGATTTACATGGCTACTGCATACTTGGGCGTATCTTTGTTACTCTTTGCCCTCTCCCGGATGGCTCCAGATGACTGGGAAAATCCTCACCCATGCAAAGAAGCCGAAGAAGTTGAGAACATTTGGAGTATATTTAACACAACGTGGTTGACAATGGGTTCTATTATGGGTCAAGGTTGTGATATTCTTCCAAAGTATGTAGATAATGTACTTTAAGTGTACCAAAACAAAATATTTGTTTGTTATTATAACAGAGCTGCATCAACCCGCCTCGCTACAGGGATGTGGTGGTTCTTTGCGCTTATGATGTTGAACTCGTACACAGCTAACTTAGCTGCCTTTCTGACCATGTCCCGCATGGAAAGTTCGATTAAAAGTGCTGAAGATTTAGCGAGTCAAAGTAAAATTAAATACGGAGCTGTTACTGGTGGCAGTACAATGGGATTCTTTCGAGTAATTATTTTGTTTCCACAAATATTTGTTTATATCTGCTAATCTTTTGATATTAGGATTCCAACTTCAGTACTTACCAAAAAATGTGGGCTGCAATGGAGTCAGCACGTCCTTCTGTTTTCACAAAAAGTAATGATGAAGGTGTTGAGAGGGTTTTAAAAGGAAAACAACTTTACGCGTACCTTATGGAATCTACTACCTTAGAATATATAATTGAGAGAAATTGCTCACTGACACAAGTTGGAGGATGGCTTGACTATAAAACCTACGGGATTGCGATGCCCTTTAGTAAGTCTATCTGATTCTAGCTTTTAGTTCACGTTTTCGATAAATTGCCTTTCGAAGATTCGCCATATCGTAAGCAGATAAGTAAAGCAGTATTAAAACTCGGAGAGGCTGGCACTTTGGCAGAACTTAAACGCAAGTGGTGGAAGGAAAAACACGGCGGTGGTCGTTGCTCCCAAGCCACAGAGGGAAGTGCAGATACGCCTGAGCTGGGAATTGAAAACGTAGGCGGTGTTTTCCTAGTTTTAGGTCTTGGACTGCTATCAGCGCTTACAATTGGCTTGGTGGAGTTCTTATGGAATGTCAAGGCAGTAGCTATTGATGAGAAGGTAATTATTAAGACAAGAATTTTAGTGTCTTTATTCATCGAATCTCCTATTTTAGATATCATTAATGGAAGCTCTGAAATTGGAAACAGCTTTTGCTATACAGTTTTGGATAACAACAAAGCCAGTGCGTCAAAGTAGTGGAAGTTCATCATCCTCTTCAAAGAGTTCTTCGAAATCGACAGACGCTTCTTCACGTAGTACCAAGAGCAATGGGAAAACAGTTAGTGATAAACTTAGAAAGATTAGTTCAATGTTTTCGTTAAAGTCTGGGAAAAGCAATGCAGCAGAACCTGAAAATGACACCAAGGAGAAGGAAAAGGGCAAGGATAGAGATAGCAGATCTAGTAAAAATGGAAAATTTATAAATCATAATGTTTAAAATTGAACCCGATTTCATGCATGTTTGACTCTTGATTGTTATTACATTCACTAAACTTAGGGCAATATAATCAATAACTACCATACAGCACATCCACTCTTCGATATAACTATATATATTAATAAACGCTAGCTTGCTAATTTGTTTTTGATTTATTTTACTCATTTCGTTACTGGGCATAAAAAAAGTATGTTATCTACTCTTAGCATTATTTATGTATTTCTAAGAAATAAATTAAAATAGGTCTTCCAGTCCAGTATTCTTTTCCGTGGGTTCCAATTCTGGGGCAAATCCAAGTGATCTACAATTTCAAGCCGAATCCGTTTTGCATTTTTCTCCGTCTAAGAACAACGGACTAACTAAAATCCGTGCCACAACTAGGTCTATAGACAAAAAATGTTGGAAGCTTGGGATTTTCACGTGTCACTTACTGATTATAAGTAACCAATGGGTGTCTTCGACGATGGAACTAAGTACTTGATCATGTTAAGAATGCTTATGTTCTCTTAAATATGTATTTTGATTAAAATCGTTAGAGCGGTTTTTTGTAAAATTATGCTGACAAATGTTACAACCTTGGATTCGAAAAGCACTGTTATTTAACAGTTTAGCTGAAAACTGAGTACGACGTATTCTTCAGGATATAAACATTACCTAGCAGTTACATTTTCATTCAAATTAAAAATGGATGAAAAAGTACCTACTAATATTAGGGATTTGATTGGATATCAAAGGACGCAGTCTTTTTAGAGAAAAACTGAGTTTGCTATCAAGTTAAGAATGACAATAGCACCTTTAAAATTTTTTAAAATCGTTTTTACCGTTTTCGAGAAAAATCCAATTTTCAAAACTGCCGTTGCTGGACTTTCTAGCGAAAAACTGGGTAAGCAGTCATGTTAAGCAAACCTACATTAACTCAACTATCAATTTGGTTCAAATCGTCAGAGCCGTTTTCGAAAAAATCTAAATTGTTTAATATTTCGTAACATTTTTATATGGGAAGTACCGTTAATGTTAGGGCTAACATAAACAAAACGCCTCCCAGCGGGAAGCCCACAAACTTTAAATACGAAGTTTGAAACAAATCCGTCCAAACGTTTAGATTCCCCAGGGTTGGGACAGACAGACATGCGGACGGACAGAATTGCGAGACCCACTTTTTTGAGTTCCCCCCCCATATTATAAGCGACTTCGGTTATGACTACATTTCGGTTATAACGACCATTTCTTGGAGGTTGGTTGTCATAAATTTTGGATTTACTTTGCTTTATTTTTGTCTAGACAAGACACAGTTACGTTTGAATGCACATGTTTGCTGTCTATAGAGACAAATGTTTGAGCATATGCGTCGTTTTCTGGCCTAAAGGTGCTAGTACACGATATGTAGCAAGCCACATATATAGTGTACACATATGGTACACATTTCGTTTTTCGTAGGTATGTACCACAGGGGCTACATAAAATTGTGCTAGTACACGGAATGTAGCACAGCGCGCTCATCGGTTGGCTTTTGGTTATTCGTTTATGATGATGCTATCCACAGTTTTATTGCCCTGTGTGCAGTGTTGCACTAGAACTGTAGGTTACTAATTGTTTTATTGCTTTGGGTGTATCGCGTCGCGTTCGCTACTTTTATGACGCTCAAAAAACTAAATACCACGCTGCTCGTACAAAACACACTGATACAAACTGAAATACTGAAATTACATTCAAAAATACTACTCGACTTTATGTAGCGTATTGGCACACATCGTATGTTCTAGGGTAGTACACGGAATGTCGAAAAGCCACACAATGCGTGTGTGTCACGAGTGTCTCGTATCGTGCCTGAGGCACCTTATGTGAGTGGCACAAAGAGGGCTAGTACACGGTATGTAGCTATTGGCTCTATACGCTGACGTCAAAATTACGTCAGAGCCACATATATATGTGGCGTTCTACATATCGTGTACTAGCACCTTAAGCGAGGCTGCACTTATTGCGGCCTGCCACTCTAACATGACCTAACCTTATGCACCAGTTTATTTTCTTTGATTTTTGAGTCAGTTGCCTTTCTAAGAAAAAGCTCGCGAGTGTGACCTGTGACGAATGACTATACAAAATTTATAGAAGGCAATCCTTAAATTTAAGTGAAACCGGTGTTTTTTTTTGTATGTACAATAGAATGGAAGTCAAGAAACTTCGATTTGTATTTATCGCTTTCGAACGCGAAACAACATTGTGCTTGGAAAAATTTCAGCAGAAGATAGCAGCGTTGAACCAGGACAATATGATGAGTGGTTACAAAAAGTGTGGCCTGTAGTTCGAGGAGATTACCAACCCTATTTTACAAAACAAAACCTGACAAAACATTAAAATTTAGATGCGAAAAGTGCACAGGTGGCAAAATGTCAAAGGAAAGGATAACAGTGTTCGTTGGTCCAAATATGGATGGGTCGGAAAAAAGAAAATTGCTTGTTATTGGTAATTCAAAAAATCCAAGGTGTTTTAAGGGTACCAAGTGCTTAGCAGTCGACTACACAGTACACAGCAAACAAAAAGGCTTGGATGACCTCCGACATTTTTGACGGAGTTTTGCGTAAATGGGATACAGAACTAAAGCTAGTATCAGACGATATGTTGAATCAGCAAACGTTTGCTGAAAATTGTGTCTCATCAATTATGCACGATTTGTTGTGACTAGAACACAATTTTCAGCAAACGTAGCTTAAGGATAAAGATAAAGAAAAGTTTGTTACTTGTTGATAACTGCCTTTCACATCCAAACTTGCAAAACCTTTTTTCAATAAAATTAGCTTTCCTTCTGCTCAAAACGACATCAATACTACAGCCAATGGACCAAGGCGGGATTAGAAGCTAAAAAGCAACTTTCGAAAAATCTTTGTGCTTAAAGTAATACGTGACATAGAAGCTAATAAGGAAAGTGCCATTGGCCTATTAGACGCTCTTAGCATGGTGGCTACAGCTTGGAATCGCGTGAGCCGCGAGACAGTCCCTAACTGTTTTAAGCATGCGGGTTTACAGACTTTAAACAACTCTCAAAATGAACCATTTGTTGAAGAGGTCCCTATCTGAATGGATTACTCTTATGAACAATTCAATCGTTGGTTCTTAAGATTTATCATGGAACGAGTACGTAACCGTTGATGACAACATTTTAACCTCAGATGACCCCAATTTAGAGGAAATAGTGAGGGTTACCACTGCAGCAGAAAATTCTACTTTAGAGGACTCTGAATACGAAGCCGTTCTTGAAAATAAAGGAAGTCCTTCTATAGCCGAGGCATTAAATGCAATAGGTTTGGTTAAAGAATACTGTTATTTCGCTTACTCAGCAGCAGAAGTACCTCATCGATAATGTGCTGTAAATTGAAAGGAATTTAGAAACTATTTACCTTAAAAACAAACGTCAGTTAAATATAACCATTTTTTTCAAAACAACTGAATCGTAAACTAACATTAGCGGTTTTTTATTATCAGCATGATCTGATCCGGATAGGGCTGCCAGATGAAATTTTATTAAAATGGGGACACCAAGGCCCGAAAATTGGGACAAATCGGGACATACAGAATACATACACTTTTATACACGCAATTAAGGAAAACTAAACGTTTTTTAACATTACCTTATACATGCGTTAAAAACACCAATGAAATAATAGTAGGAACTTTCAATATTCAGTTTCAGTCTAACAGTTAGGTATGGATACATAAACATATTTCATATTGTTCGACTTTGAACTTAGAAGACAGTGTTGCTACCGGTTTAGTTTAAGTTAAAATTGCTGTAAAAACTTGCGGAAATAAAAGTGTACTGCTTTGTGCAACGTTATAAATTGATTGATTTATTTGACGTATTTGCGTTAGCCTTTATATACAATAATTTGTTTATATACAACGAACAATAGTTGACATCTTATTTGACAAGTTTTCAAGATCGTAAATGGATGCATTCTGCACTATTGGTGACGTCATAATAGCGTTGGTTGTGGAATCAACATTCTCCCCCCACGATGAACAAAGTTCTTAGATTGCCTTCTTCCGCCTTCCTGTCGTCGTCTAGCAGCCCCCACTGTTGCCTCTGATTATAAATTGGTTGTATACAAAACATGCGTTTGGGTACATGAAAAGAAACAACAGATTATTGCAAATGATTATAATACAGAACAGTGAAACGAGAGACAATAACAAACAAATCTACGAGAGAACATTATGACAGCAATTACTCCAACTTTCCAACATTGACTCTCACACATGATCCCGTTTTGAATTGCGATCGCAGTTGATGTGAGCTTGGTTTATTTTTTATTTTTTTTTTTTTTTTTTTTGTTATTTGTTTTGCCTTTCTATTCTCTCGCAGGTACGAGCATTATATGCGGGCGATGATTGCTGATTGCAGCTTGCATGTTGTTGTTGTTATTGATGCTCATCTTGTGTTGAATATGAACTGGAAGTCTGAGTGCATTGCGAAATGCGAAGATTCCCAGAGAGTTTGTTTTTGTTTGTTTCTGGACTGGAAGTACAGATGCGACGTAAGACGAAGAGATGAGTGTTGATTGGTTATTGACTGGAAGTTGAGATGAAGAGTGAAGACGAGGGTTATGTTTTTGTCGGCGATAGACTGGAAGTTGAGGTGAAGCGTGAAGACGAAGTTTTATTTTCGCTGGTGATGGACTGGAACTCCAAGTGAAGTTGACGGGGGTGTCGATGCACCATTATCCAATGTTGTGTGTGTTTTGTGTTATTCCATTTCAATTCTATTAAGTTGTTGACAGTTGTGTTGTGTAGTGCGTGAATTTAATCGTTTTAATAATTATTAAATTATATACATTTTTCTTGCTGATGATGCAGGTGAGTGAATTTCTTTAATATTTATAGTGTTGTGTAGTTAAAATTTTAAATGTGTGTAGTGAAGTTTTTTCTGATGGGTGAAATATATGTGCATATATATAGTGTTAGCGTTTTTCTTTACGCATGTGGGTATGTGTGTTTTAATTCATTTAATTTCGTAATGTTTATTATAAATTATCTAAATTTATTACGAATTGGGTATGTTAGCTTGTGTTTCTTAATTTCATAATACATAGGTATTTATTATAAAATTATTATGAGTTGAGTATGGTTCAATTCGAATTGAATGTATGTGCTTGTGTTTGTGTGGGATGAATGGACTGTATAGTGCATAGGGTTTTGTGTGTTATTAAAGATCGTTGCATGAAAAACGGATCTATTTGTGTGGTTTGATACGGATGTGCATCGCTGGTTTTTGTGTTAAGTGTTGATTGATTTGTGGTGTGAAAGTTGATTGTGGTTTATGAGTTGTTTTGTTGGTTTAGGGAATTGTCTTCTGTGTGGATAGTGTTAATTGGTAGGAAACATAGTTTTGTTATGGGCCTTTTGAATTCGCCAGCTTGTGTTTTGAGCTTTACAACCCTAGTGATGTTGTCTGCTCCGGGATAGGTCTCTGAGATGCGCCCAAGGCTCCATCTTGAGGGTGGCAGTCTTTCGTCCTTTAGGAGGACAAGATCTCCTATTTTTAACGGCGGTTGTTCCTTGAGCCACTTTGGCCGATGTTGCAGGCGAGTCAGGTACTCTTGTTGCCATTGCTTCCAAAACGTCTGCATTCGGAGTTGTATTGCCTTCCACCGGTCGTTCAAATTCACTTTTCCGGATGTCAAGTCTGGTTCCGGAACAGTTAAGACCTCTTGACCGATGAGGAAGTGTCCGGGAGTTAAGGCACGGAAGTCATCAGGGTCTTCTGATAGGGGACACAGTGGTCTAGAGTTAAGACACGCTTCAATTTGTGTCAGAAGCGTAGTTAACTCTTCATAGGTTAGTGTTCCCGTCCCGACAACTCTTTTGAGGTGGTGTCTTACACTCTTTACACCCGCTTCCCAGAGCCCTCCAAAATGAGGGGAAGCGGGGGGAATGAATTTCCACCGAGTTCCTTGGTTCGCTAAAACTTCAACTAACTCCTTCCAATCGAAAATTGCGTGGTTCATTAATCGACGTAGTTCGGCTTCTGCTCCGACGAAATTTGTGCCGCAGTCGCTGTTTATTTCATGACAGAGTCCTCTCCACGCGGTAAACCTTCTGAATGCTGCCAAAAATGCTTGGGTAGTGAGGTCTGTTACAGCCTCTAAGTGTATTGCCTTGGTTGTCAGGCAGACGAATATGACCAGAATATGGCCTGGATGCTGCTCTTCGATTTCCTCTGCTAATGCCTGAAGTGTGCGAATCGCCAGATATGGCGCAGGAGCTGTGCCAAAGGTTACAGTCCTGAGGCGATATGTCTTCAAAATATCGGATGGGTGCGTGCGCCAAAGAATGAGTTGGTAATTTGCATCACTTTCCGGTACCCTTATTTGCCGATACATCTTCTCTATATCTCCGGTAAAGGTGTACCGATAGAACCTCCATCTGAGAACGATGTCCGTGATGTTGTGTTGAAGTGCTGGGCCTACCATAAGTTGATCGTTCAATGAAACGCTATCAGCTGTCTTGAACGAAGCATCAAATACCACTCGGAGCTTAGTAGTCGAGCTCCCTTCCTTGAGTACGGCGTGATGTGGCATGAAGTAATGATGCCGATCCGGAATAGAGGGTTCATCCACTTCTTTCATATGGCCAAGATTCAGGTAATCTTCAATGCAATTTGAATAGCGCGTTTTTAAACTTTCATCTCTTTCCAGCCTTCTTTCGAGACTCTTGAAGCGAGTAAGAGCACCTTCTCTTGATCTGCCTAACATCGGACGGACATCACCCTTGAACGGTAGGGACACTTCGAAACGACCATCACCTTGGCGTCGAACGTTTTTACGAAAGTGTGCCTCACACTCTCTGTCTTCCGGCCTTTCGTATGGTTCGTAAAAGATCTCTTCTAATTCCCAAAATCTTCGGAGTTCAGTGTCCAGGCCACATGTTTGCAGGAAACTGTTGATCCGTTGGGGTATTATTGGAGCTCTGCCAAATAGGATCCATCCTAATTTGGTTTTCTGAGCTATAGGTAAGTTGTTATCCGCTGGTCTGACCAATTCCGGTAGCAATATATCAGCCAGAACATCACTACCCAGTAATAAGTCGACCTTAGCTGATTGGTTGAAATAGGGATCCGCTAGGGTTAAGCCATTCAGATGTTCCCAACCTGTAGATGTCAAGGATTGGGTTGGAAGATGCCCAGACAGCGACTTGAGGACTAGAGCTTGAGTGGACACTCTAAACGATGAGTGGTGGGAGGTCAAGGAGATATCTACCACCTTTGAGCAGACGCCACTGCTGACCAAACCCAACCCAGAAACCTTGACGGAAGTTGGCCTAGACGGAAGACAAAGCTTCTGAACAGCTGATGTTGTTATGAAACTGGCCTCTGAACCTGAATCTAAAAGAGCTCGTAATGAAAAAGAATCACCGTTCATAGAGTTCACTTGGACTAGAGCCGTTGCAAGTAACACTTGTGTTCCTGTATTTGTTGTGTAAAATGCGTTGATGTTTGGCCTAACTCCAGCTGTTTCTCTTTGAGGTGGTTGGAAGCTAGGTGCACCAGCATTCATAGATGAAGTGGATGGTCCCGCAGTATATCCTTGAACAGTCAAAGCGTTCGGCTGCCCCGACATTGGATTGCTATTGGTATGAAGAGGCGGTTGGTGTTGAAAAGTTGCTGCTCCAGTGGTCATCGAGGAAGTAGGCGGCTCCATAATATGTCCTTGTGCAGTGAAGGCATTTGTTTGCCCCACACTCGTATTCGTGTTAATATGGAGAAGTGAATGGTGTGCCTGTTGGCAGTAATAACAACGACGACTACTTGGACAATGCTCAGAGGTATGGCTATATGCTAAACAATTTCGACATATCCCTAACCTATTTACCTGATTACAGCGATCTGCAATACTCAATTTTAAGAACTTGCTGCACTTCCTAATCGCATGCTGGCCCTTGCTGCAAATTTGGCAAGAGTATTTTGCTTTGTTGGTGGTTGAGTGCATAACGTTTCGTTGCGACACTGGCTTCGTGGGATTCGGAGCGACTCGAGCTTGCTGTTGGTTGACTGCCTCCAAGGTACGGAACCTAGTTTCCAAAAATTGGGTAAATTCAGCGAATGTTGGCAATGCTTTGCTGTCCTCTTTGGATCCTAGCTTCTCCTCCCATAGTTGTTGTGTTTTTGCTGGCAGTTTCTGGAGCAATACGAAAACAAGTACTACATCCCAGTGTGCAACGGCAACCTTTAAGTTATCCAGGTTATGTACCACTTCAGTCGATGTGTCCAACAGTTCCTTGATGGATTCGGCACGTTCTTGTGAAATTGACGGCTGGTTGAACAAACACTTCAACTGTGTATTCACTAGGAATCGTTTGTGGTCATACCTATCAGTCAGGATTGCCCATGCTTTGGAATAGTTACCCATATCCATACCCAGGTGAGCTAAAAGCTTATCAGCTTCACCAGACACACTTGATTTTAAATAATGCATCTTTTGGGTTTCAGAGAGTGACGCATTGTGATGAATGAGTGAAACAAAGAGATCATGAAAAGCGCGCCAAGTCTCGTAGTTGCCTGAGAAAACCGGCAAATTGATCTTGGGAAGCTTTATCTCAGCCGATCTCGACATAGTTGACGCAACTTCTGTTGGATTTCCTGCTTTCTCATCGGATATTTCCTTGGACGCCTTTGCCTTGTCGATAGCATCCAGAAGATCGCTGCGATATTCGAAATATTTATCTCTAATCGACTCAAAGAGATCATCCAACGCAGTTTCCTTTTCCTCGTCGTCGTCCTCCAACGCGGAAATCTTATTTTTGTATTCGGCTTCTGCAGATTCCATTGTTTTTTCCAGCGCAGATAATCGACCATTTAAATAATTTGTCGTACGCCTGGCTAAACCAGTCTTACCAAAATTTGATATATCCTTCTCTAATTGTTTTAAAATCTTTGCTAACATACCCCTTTTCATTTTGTTAATTTATATGCGTTATATATATATGTATGTATATGTATATATTATATTGAATGAAATATATGCACTAAGTAAGACAGTGTAAAATGTACTTACTTGTTAATATCTTTTCCACACTTGGTGATTTCCAATTCCACACACTATACCCTGGTTGAAGACAATGTGGTGTTGCAGTTTGCAGATGAAAATCCCACGACGAGTTTGGTGATTTATAGTTGAAAATCTCCGGGGGCCGAAACGAACTCAATCAGTTTGCCAATATGGTATATAAAAATCTCCGCGCACAAAATTGAAACAGTGTCGGGTTAAAATAGGCGTAGATGGACCAAAATGTTCGACTTTGAACTTAGAAGACAGTGTTGCTACCGGTTTAGTTTAAGTTAAAATTGCTGTAAAAACTTGCGGAAATAAAAGTGTACTGCTTTGTGCAACGTTATAAATTGATTGATTTATTTGACGTATTTGCGTTAGCCTTTATATACAATAATTTGTTTATATACAACGAACAATAGTTGACATCTTATTTGACAAGTTTTCAAGATCGTAAATGGATGCATTCTGCACTATTGGTGACGTCATAATAGCGTTGGTTGTGGAATCAACACATATATTTATCGTTTGAACTTATTTTAGAAATAAGAAATAATTTTGGGTGATCACAGAATCCGTCGTATTCGGAATTTTGCCATGAACTCCGAAAGAACTATCACAGAATCCGTCGTAGTGGACACTTTTGCTACGAATTTAATCCGACGTAGTGGCGGTGGCATACGAGTGGTTTGGCGATAGAATAGCGGCGAAGTGGTATGAAATTGATTTAACGCCCACTGATTTACCGGGTCATAAAATGTTATTCTAATGTTGAATAATATGCTTGGTCTTCTCGCATGTTTTTAGTTTCTGCGTAATCAAAAATGCTCAGTTGTAATGCAAAAATCCACGTCGTCGTCACCATCCGCCTGCCACTTTCTGACTCGACTGGCATCACGCCACCTGAAAAATACCACTTCGCCCCACTCCGCTTTGATCCGCGCGTCTACATTGGTCCACGCCACTGCCACTATCCGGATCAGATGATGAAAATAAAACAAACTGGATCATTGAAATGTTTTATATTTAAGTTGTGGCAACAGTTGGTTTTCACATATAAAATCCAATACCAATTATGACAAATTTCGTATTGCCACCAGCCACATTGCAGCCACAGTGCCACACGGTACAATGTGACGTCACAATGACATGATTTCTCCATTCCACATGCTTATATTTGAGTTTGACATTTCGCTTATTGTGTCGGGGTTGTTACCATATGAATACAAATCAGCAAACATTTTGCATTCAATATTTTTTTTTTTTTGAGAAACTATGTTCAATTGTAATGTTCAAATATGCATCGTATTAAGCGTAGGTACTGCTAATATTTCCATTTATATTTCTGTGCTATATAGCGAAACAACATTTTTCGAAAGTCGGGGTAGTAAGTTATTCAAACTTAGAAAAAATGCTAATTGGTTTTTTGAGTTATTAATAGTGTATGATATTTTGGTCTGGCAACATTACTGTGTGTCTATACAATTTACAGGGACACCACCATTTAATGAATGAAATAAACAACGCCACGAAACATTGGCGTAGCTAGCATATGGGTGTCAGCCGCCCGGGGCGGAAGAAAAATTTGTCGCCACCTTACTTAGATATTTCAAATTAAAAGATTATAAAATACAGTAATTCTGTGAATCATGTGTTCTCTTTCTCTCATATAAGCAATTTTAAATACATATACAGGGTTTTTCAATAAGAGCGCTACAAAAGTTTTTTTTAAAATAAAACAAAAACGGTTTTGGATATCAATGAAATTCTTTATTTCTGTGAAAGTACGCTCGATGCCATTTTGTATGGAACTCGATTTCTTTTGCATGGCCACCACGGGCACGCTTGCAGAAGTCCAGACGCTGAACCCAATTTTCGACGGTTTTCAAGCATAAATCGGCCGATACTGCTGCAATTTCACGTACGATATTCGTACGAAGTTCATCAATCGTCGCTGGCTTGTTGGCATAGACCATAGACTAGCCCCACAGGAAATAGTAATAACGGCGTCAAATCGCACGACCGAGGCGGCCAAGCGACTGGACCATTTCGTGAGATAACACGTTCTCCAAACTTGGTTTCCAATAAATTGATTGTGACATTCGCTGTGTGGCTTGTGGCGCCGTCCTGTTGGAACCACATGTCCTCCAAGTCCATATCATCCAATTGGGCCAAAAATATTCGGTTATCATTGAACGGTAGCGCTTCCCATTCACAGTAACGTGCCGGTCTTGATCATCACGGAAAAAGTACGGCCCAATGACGCCGGCGCGCCGGCCCATAAACCACACTAAACCGTAATTTTTTCGGGGTGCAATTATGACTCATGGAGTACGTGTGGATTGCTGCCTGACCAATACCGCATATTTTGTTTATTGACGAAGCCATTCAGCCAGAAATGAGCCTCATCGCTGAAGATGATTTTTCGATGAAAATCCGAATCATTTTCAAGTTGTTGCTCAGTCCAATTCACGAACATACGACGCTTCTGGTGGTCAAGCGGCTTCAGTTCTTGCGTCAATTTAATCTTGTAAGGATGTAGGCCAAGATATTTTCGCAAAATTCGCCACAACGACGTCACAGAAATGCCCAACGCTTGAGAACGACGTGTGAGAGACACATTTGGGCTTTCTTCAACTGAAGCCTCAGCGGCAGTAATATTCTCGACACTACGGGCACTTCTTTGTCTCACTGGCACGGGAACATTTTGTACTGTTACTGTTATTATATTACACCTCTGGATAGAATCCAACAGAGAGCGATAAAATTTAGAGCAAATCTTATAGGTGATAGAAATAATATAGCGGAGTCAATTGACCCGCTCGAACACCGCAGAAATGTTTCTTGCCTTTCCTTTTTCTAGCGCTATTTTCACCACTAATGCTCTGATGAAATAGCTAACTGCACTCCGCCCCTTCAACAATTCTCTATCGCCCCTTAGAATGCACATCAGTTCACCCTTAAGCCTACATTCGGACGTACTCTTAAATACAGAGATTGTTTTATAAGTCGAACAACACGCATGTGGAATGTATTACCTTTCGCGGTTTTCCTTCTCATTTAAACCCACAATTGTTTGAAACCAATGTGCACCAGAACCTTTTCTTTATCCTTCCTATATTAACCAACTCGAGCTGTGTATTAACATTATAAGGGAACGAAAACCCATTGACCTCTAGTTAATAATAAAAAAAAAATATTTACAAGATATTGTTATTAATAATATTGTGAAATTTTGCCGTCCCCTAAACGTGCCGCACGGGGCACGTAATTTCGAGCAAATTTCCTGTTGGATGTAGCGTTGCCGTTTTAAAATCCGCCTTCCAGTCAGATTTGACTGAAAAAAAAAACAGTCAAAAATCAAAAATCCAGTCAAAAAAACAGCCAAAGAAATTGTAAAAAAAATCCAGTCATGAAAGTATAAACAAAATAAAAATACAAGTAAAAGTTTTATTAATGGTCTGGCCGTTGCTTTTGATATCCTCCACTGCATACATCTACAAGTCATGCAACAAGTTAGCCATATGAGTTAGTAGGTGCAGGCATAGGCATGAGTCTAATATTGGTCTGGTGTGAGAGGTACCACAACCAGAACTACTTGACCGATATAGCCTATATTTTCAATATCAACCTGACGACGGTAAAAAGAAGTCATCTCACAGAATTTCATTCGCCTAGATCGATTTTCTAGGCTTTTTCGATGACTTCTTATGACTTTTCACGCTATTGTGTTTTAAACAGAGAGACAGACAGACAGACGGACATGGCTGAATCGATTCAGAGCTTGATCCTGGTCAAAACCGGTGACTCTTTCTTGACGTTACAAACGTAATGACAAAGCGAATATTCCTTTAAGTGGAGGATATAAAAAATAACTTATAAATGATCTTTATACAGCAATCTCTCTGTACCAACCAATTATTTTGTTAGGTACTTCGGCCGGTATAGGAAAGTTGACCTCACACAACAACTGATAAATTTTCAGTTTCAAATATTTGTTTGCAATTTGGCAAAGGCAAGTAATTATGCAAATGCAAACGCATAAATTGGTTCATTGTATGAGTGGGCTATGCTTCCAAGCTCAGAGCATCAAAAAAAAGTGAAATTCAAGCAATATTTGTTCGTTTTTTTATTTTTTCTATTTCCACATTTTGAATTTAAAAATTTATATTGATAGAAAAGATATTACACGAAACATTTAAAAACAGTCAAACAAAATTCGTATCCAGCTAAAAAACCAGCCGGCTGGATTTTAAAAAATCTTCCAGCTAAATGTATATCAATCCAGTCAGATTTGACTGGAAAGCAGTCAAAATGGCAACGCTGGTTGGATGTCTGCTAAATCGTCGTAGACTTGAATACGTGCAATCACAGCTTCTTCTTCAGGCTTTAGATGATTATTAATCAGACGAGATAATACATCTGCCTGACCAAACTCGGGTTGGCCAGTTTTACCCGAATCTTAAAATATCGAAAACAAAATGTCGAAAAAAAAAATGTCGAAACCATAAAATGTCTGAAAAAAAATGTCGAAAGACAAATGTTCAAAATCGCGGCGATTTTTAACACCAATTATTTTCACCTATTTTCGAGATTTTGTCTTTCAGTTCTTTCAAGAATCTTGTGTATTTTAAGAGAAAAATACTAAAAAAAAAATATTTCGTTAGCGAATTCATGAGAATCACGGAGAAGGAACATTTATTTGATTCAAATGTGGTGTGGTGGGCAGTGCTGCCAGATATTTTTACCAGAAATCGTAATTACTAGCTTTCATAATCAAAAAAAACAAAACACGATTTTGTTGGAAATAAAAAAAACACAGGAGAACGTTATTATACTTGAATTTATTATAACATAAATAAGTTTGGATAACATAAACATTTTTCGAAACATAACATTCTTAATTTATTATAATATGTATAAGAAAAAAACTTACATGTATACATGTTTTTACTACTACTTCATGTTTTTAGCAGATGAATTCGGAAGTGATAAGAATTCAAAAATTAATTTTTTCATTAACGGAAATGCTCGATGTACAGCGTTTCATTACAAATAAATCTAATCTAATCTAAATCTAATCGTAAAAATACGATAAATCGTGGAATCTGGCACCGCTGGTGGTGGGGCTAAACTACAAAGAGGGGAATGTTTAATGCCGTAATCTTGAGAAATAACGATACTTTCTTCCTTTCTGATTCTCAAGCTAACGATGTAATCATCCCATTTTTGTGCCGAATTCGTCCAGAATTCGTTTCGTAAATCTGGATTTTTCGGAATTGTGGTGAAATTTGCAAGTGCTTTAAAACATGGAATTCATCAAGTCCAATAAAGAAAAAACAAAATTGATCTTCAAAGGGTATCATTACTTCTTAGAAAGAAAAGTGGAAAAAACGTGCTATTGGTGTTGCAGTTACAAACAAAACTTTTCTTGTAAAGGTCGTATTGTGTTTGTGACCACTCTAGCAGGCGACGAGCAGATTGTGAAAAAAGGTCCTAGTGACCACAACCATGACCCTCTCGCTTTCGAAAAGGAAGTGTGCAATGCAAACAATCGCGTCAAAGCCGGAGCTCGATCAGATCTTGTCCCATCGCGAATATTTCGGGACGCAATAGTGCAAACCGAGCCGGCATGTCGGGTGCAACTTCCGTCGAAGAAGGCCCAAAAGGCTAAAATCGCGTGCGTACGGTCTGATAGTGTCCGGGAACCCACAACGTTGGAAGAAATTAATATTCCAATAAATTTGAAATATGTAGATGGCGAATTGTTTGTGCTTCGAGAGTAAAATTTTGGCAGCGAAAAAAACATTTTGCTCGGAACCCTCAGCAGTGTTCAGTTGCTTTCCGAATCAAAATGTTGGCTATTGGATGGAACATTTTTTGTGGTCCCAACAGTCAACAGCTTTTTTCGGTTCATGGATCCGTTGCGGGCGTTACAGTTCCCTTGCTATTCTGTCTAATGAGCCGTAAGTCCAAAGAAGCGTATGCGCAATTGTTTTTTGACATTTTTAGCTGTGCGTGTGAATATGGAGTTCATATCAAGCCAGAACTCTTGCTGTCCGATTTTGAGAAAGCCATTCCAGGAGCTGCGAAAGAGTTTTTGCCTTCAGTCAGATACCAGGGGTGCCTATTCCACTTCGGGCAGATTATATGGCGAAAGATCCAACGCGAAGGCCTTAGCACAAGATATGGTCAAAATGAGGAGTTCGCAATGGAGCTAAAAATGCTGAAAGCCTTGGCTTTTGTGCCGCCATCAGACATTCCCGACTAGGTTGCTGCCTATTATAGAAGCATTCGTGACCCCGATGCTAAACGTGTTGCGAAGTGGTTTAGGTAAAATTACATTTCAGGTAAAAGCCCCAATTATACTCCAAAATACCTACCAGAGTTTTGGTCTCTTGCCGCTTTTGCAGAAGAGCAGAACTTCCCCAGAACGCAAAACAATGTTGAGGCTTGGCACAGACGCTTCAAAACGGTGGTAGGCAAGCAGCATGCTGGAATCTACAAGCTCATCGGGGACTTAGCGAAGGAGCTAATTGTAGCTAAAGTAAACGTGGAGAAAGCTAAAAGTGGCGAGAGAGTACCGCGGACTAAGCAAGAGCGAAAGAACGAAAGGATCCAGAGAGTTCTTTCAAATAGAGCTGGCATGGAAAAGTAAGAATTACTTAAGAGCATTGCAGTTACGATACGATTATCGTAAACATCTAAGCAGTTTCAACAAAACGTCCTTTTCAGGACGACAAATAATCCCTAAGAGATAGGTAATACTTTCGATTTTCTAAAAACTCAATATAGCATTGACAACATAATAAAAAGAAATTGCTTAATTTGTACGTTTAATTAAACTAAGTGAATTTCCGTACTTTTAAAGGCGAAAAAATCATATTTTAAGGGATTTGAAAGCGATTTCACCAAAATAACATTTTTTCGACATTTTGCAGAAATTTTTTTTTTCGACATTTTGTGCTTTCGACATTTTTTTTTTTCGATGAACTTTCTTTCGGTGATCTTCCAAAATTCTCGATATTTTTTTTCGACATTTTGTCGATTCGACATTTTTTTTTTCGGTTAAAAGGGGTGTTCCCGATTAGCTGAATACGTTGGAATACCCTTTTACCAATAGAACAAGCAAAGAGGTCAGCGACTTGTCTTCTGCGACGGTTGTAGATTCGATGTGAGTGTAGCGTCTCCAATAAGTCGAACTGCTCGTCTCTGTATCCTGTCAAGTAGTTTAAGTGAAAGTTTTGGGACCGAGCTCCATATATGGGAACAATATTCCAGGCCTGGTCTAACCTGTGCTTTGTAGATAAGGAGAAGTTGCTTGCGACTAAAGTACCTCTTTGCTCTAAATAGGTAGGTCAACTTAGCGGACGCCGATCTTGCGATATGGGATATGTGTGGTCCTGCCATGTGATTCCTGAATTGACTGTGACTCCTAGAAGGTGCATTGAATCCTTGGAATGGATTGGAAGCTCATCCATTTGGGTCTGAAGAACTGTTGATGCATGTTTTAATTGTGTTCTTCTTCAGTACGACCACCAACGATAATGTCATCTAAATAAGCTTGAGTGACTGATAGACCGCTTATCATTGCTGGCATTATCTGTTGAAAGGCTCCAGGTGCTACCTTGACTCCAAACGGCAATCTGTTGTATGTGAACAATCGCAAATGTGTGTTGGTGGTTAACATCTTCTTGGATTCTTCGTCCACTTCAACTTGTAAGTATGCGTCTGCAAGGTCAATTTGACTGAAAATTGTGCACCCTGATATTTTTGTGAAAATGTCTTCTGGCAAAGGAATTGGATTTTGATTTGGTTCCAAAGCGTCGTTGAGCCCAGTCGAGTAATCAGCACAGATGCGTATCTTACCATATTTGGTTTCCTTACAACCTGCTGCTCATTCGGAATAATCCACTGGTGTGATGATGCCCAAATCTTGGAGTCTCTTTTAATTCAGTCTCTACCAGGTTGGCCACTGCATAAGCTACTGGACGTTTGAGCTTGAAAACAGGTTGAGCAAGTGGCTGTTGTTTTTGTTGTTGTTTTTGTGCATCTGCCCAATTTCTCTGAGAAAATGTCTGATCACACAGAACGACATTTAAATGACTGCTTTGTGACGCGATTTTTACGTCAGAGCGCCATTCAAATGACTCGAAAAAATGGCCGTGTAATCGTTGCTTAATTTAAACCCCGATCTGTATTCACACGGTATATTTTTGTAATGGCCAAAACTTCAGTGGCAATAATAATTCGAAATTCATTGCCTACTTGCCTCATTCAAGTGCCAGTTCATCAGGGTGAATATTATAATGTAGAATGTATCACGTTGTTAATTACGTACATCTTGAGTGGGTATGATTTAAAACGTAAAATTTTTTGAAATGACCGAGATTCTGCGAGATTCGAAAGAAAGTACCTAACGTGCGACCCAGTCGTGCACATTACCGTCCAGCTTCTCACTTCACACTTTTGCTTTGTGTGTGTAAATAATGATTGTCATTTAAATTGATTATAAATTTTGCACAGGAGATGCAGCATGCTCATGCAGATAATGTTCAATTCAAGCAATTAATTTTTCGAATTTAAATCCCGTTTTCCTTTTAAAGTACCTACCACATTTTTGAAATATGTACTGACACGCAACAGCAGCCAACCAACACTTTAGAAGAATGCACTTTTGTTTACCTTATTTACCAAAACTATGATGATTATTAGGTTTCGGTAAAATATGCTTTTCAGATGCCCAATATAAAAACATTTTTTTTTATATAATATTCTCTATATTTTTATCTCATTTTATTTAGTATCTATATTGTTATTAAGAATTTCTCATTTCATCTAAATTTTCCAATTCAATAATAATCATAATAATAATAATAATTGTATATACTATATATACTTTTTGGTTTGTTCAGATAATAATTGGTTTATAATAATATCATACTTTTTGAATTCCTCTTATGTTCTTGTTTATAATAAAAAATATGTAATCTTGTTTGCTCGTTTTTAAATAAGTAGCTAGATCTGAATAATGTTTGGTATATTCTATTTGAATTTTATAAGGATTTTAAATAAAAAATAAAACATATTATGGAAATGTTGAATATTATATGTTGAGTGTATAGTTACGTTTTGTCCTGTCAGCCCTTTTTTTAAGAATTAAACGCGACAAACTCTTATCTAGTGTTTCATATTTTATTAAAAATAACAATTGAACAAACAGAAACTGATGAAACGTTTACTTTGTTGTAGAGTACCTATGTAAAATTTGTGCGTGCGTACATTATGAAATACAAAAAAAAATGTTAATACGAACAATGTGAACAAACTTTGAAGACGAAGTTAAAGTTTAATGTTTAGGGCAGTGAAGTAAATTTGGATTGTTTCGTTAGGAGAACTGTACAGCCCAATAAATGTCAATGTTTCGAAATCGACTTTAAAAAATCAATATTTGGCAAAACAGGTCCATGCTAATGTAGAACCCTAGACGAATGTGAAAGGCTCTGCTGGATTTTTTCCTAACGTTCACAAGAGGTGGAGCTATAGAACCTAATTTAAGATGCAATTTCACTAGTTAAACATGGGACTCCTCGTTGAATATTAAAATAAATTAACTAGTGAGCCACTACCCCCAAAAACTCAATTTTACTCAAAGATAAAACAATGTTCAGAAAGATCATTGCCACTAGCCAGTGCAATAGAGACAAACATTTATGATCGTACTGCGATGCATTGTGCATGGATGGCTGGATCTCTATAAATGCCATTCTGATGTAAATGCAATTTTTTCATATACTCCAGGAGAAATGCGATACAAATTAGAAAAAGCAGGGTCACACCTCACACTACAGCTTGCTCTCTGGGAAAAATTTAGTCAACTTAAAAACAGAGTAGAAAGACTGATCGGCAAGATAACACATTATGATATGATATGTATCTATAATTCTATATAGTAAAAGCTTCTGAAATAAGGCAAGCTAACAAATTTGATTAACATATTTAGTTTTGTTTGCTTTAGTAGGTACAACTAAAAAAAACTCCTTTGAATATTTTTCTCGCTACCTCTTGTGGACGACTGCCAAAATTCGAGAGTTCAACCGTACCGTACAGGTACAGTGATTTAGTGGTTAGTGTGTGCTTGACTATTAGCGAGGGATCGCAGGTTCGATCTCTGGAAACACACAAATAACATCTTAATGTTTTTTTTTTACTGCGCCACCTCTTGCCAACGTCTGTCAAAATCCGAGAGGACAGGACAGCAAATACTTCATAATTCAGCCATTCTGACTCGGTGGTGAGAAGCTAAGCATAATGTGCCTTTACGGACATTTTGCGCAAATTCTTTATTTTACTCTCAAGAAAATGCTTTTTTGCCGTTTTGTTATGGCATACAATATAGGTCTACTTTTTTACTTATGTAGTCAAAATGGAAAAATACTGTCAAAATGGCAGTATGTGGAAGAGTGTGTACTGTCTGAACTATAAGCATTTTTATACCAATTTGATTCTCACATCACAGAAATTCAAAACACAAACGCAAATATTCACATACGAAATAAAACAACAAATTTCAAAACATCTGCCAATTTTCAGGCACCTAACAGATTTTTTTTTAATTCTTGCTACAAGAGATTTGTTGAGTAAAAACTAGTAAGATTCTCAGTGGAGGGGTAATATCTTACTCTCTCGAAGCCGCTCTCTTTCACGAATTTTTCAAGTTAAGGAATAACAAATTCGTAAGATTTAAAGGTACAGGAACACACCTAATTCTAGCCCTCTAAAATTATTTCCAAAAATAAGACTAACGCATAATTATCTGCGAAAACGTTAGTCTTATGGTCCTAAATGGAGATGTGACCAATATTAATTGTTTTTTTTTTTTTGTTTTTAACTCTTAAGGGGTGTTTCTCGTACAATCACTTCTAATTAATGTTTCTTCTTAGCCGAAGGCTTTCGATGCTCTGGCTATTCAGCTGCCTTATAATTTTAATTTTAATTATAAGTCAGCTATTAAATAATAATAATAATAATAATAATAATAATAATAATAATAATAATAATAATAATAATAATAATAATAATAATAATAATAATAATAATAATAATAATAAACCCCTACGGGTAAGGGGTTAGAATATTCCCGAGGTAAGGCATGCCTGTCGTATGAGGCGACTAAAATCCAACCTGGATCGTGAAAATAAAATTGGTTTGACGCGCCAAAGATCCATTTCGTCCAGACTGCCTAGTATGCCGGCAACGAATTTTAAATACATACCTGAAGGAAAACTGTAAACCAAACCCAAAATCATGGAGAGAACATTAAGAAATAGAACGATTCAAATGCCGCCATCCGGGGGCGCCCGGGCTGACTCTGGAGCTACCGCTGGAGTTAGCAGTCTGCGAGCCGGTAGTGGTGCTGCAAATACGCAGGATATGCGCACCGGGATAACCCGAAATACAGAACAACTGCGAACTAGAAGCAGAGAAACAATATCACATGAATCTGCACCAGCTTCGACTGTTTCAAGGATCCAAATATCCGAGACCACACAAGCTGGAAGACAAAGACAACGCATAGCATGGTCATTGGATATGAATAAAGACATTATGCGATGTCATTATAGAGCTACGAAGTGCGGGAGTGATCCTGCTGGATACAGAGTGAGACAACATTCTCTTTTTATTGCTTTATATCCAGAACTCAGTGAACGACTAACTGAGCAGAATGTTGCGGACAGATGCCGAGCAATTGCCAGAAGGCTACTTTTACCAAGTTTGCAAATAGCTGAGCTGGAGCAAGAAATTTTGGAGGAGTTGAGGCCACGTCATAGAATTAGCCTCGTAAGTAATAGGCTGTCTGAGGTGGATCAGGTCGATCCAGAAATACCAAATCAAGCTGATGATGATATAAATAGCTATAGAGCTTCGTTAGGATCTGGAGGTGTATTATTTCAAATGGCATTTGACAATTTCCAGGAAGCCTTGATGGAATATGAAGGAATGGATCCCTTACTAAGGCCGAGAATACCAAAAGTACATCTTAATGAGAAAACAATAAACATTATTAATCATATGAATATCATACTTGAGGCACAATTTCAAGAGTGGCATGATATAACATGTGTGCAAAGTTTGATATTTTGTGCAGCGGTAGCGGTAGCTAGAACAAGTGGACTAAGAGTTAGTCAAGAACAAGAGCCATATCATCATAGGGATCAAAGGAAACCGGCTTGGCAGTTAAGGCTAGAGAGGAACATTTCAGCGTATAGAGCAGATGTTGGAAGACTTACTATGTTCAAACAAGGCGTAAGATCGCAGAAACTTTTGCGGAAAATAAGAAAAATAGTGAGACCCAGAAGCCCTGAAGAACTTAATCACCTAGACCTGGATATGGTGATTGATAGACTTACCCAAAAACTGCAGGTATTGAGTGCTCGCTTGAAGAGGTATCTGACCAGCCAGAAAAGGAAAGAAGATAACAAGGCCTTTAAAACTAATCAAAAAAAGTTTTATTCAAACCTAAGCGGAAGTAACAATGGTAACTGTCCATTAATAGAAGATGTGGCTCCATTTGAGGCATTTTGGGAAAATGTGTGGGAGAAACCGCAAACACACAATTCTCAAGCAACATGGTTAACCACTATGCCTCAGACTCCACAAATGAATAGTAGCCCAATTAGTATTGAAGAACTCCGCGAAGTCCTTCGGAAAGCCCAGAACTGGAAAGCACCAGGTCCAGATGAACTTCAGAACTTCTGGCTAAAAAGATTTACAAGCGCGCATCCCCATATTGTTCGTAATCTGAACAAGATGATGAATAAAGAACAAAGAATTCCAGATTTCTTTACAAAGGGGCGTACTTTCCTAATTCCCAAGACCACAAATTCGGAAGACCCAAGTACATTTAGGCCAATTACATGTCTAACAACATTATATAAGGTTTTGACTGCCATAATAAGTAATAGAGTTTGGCTACACTGCGAGACCAACAACCTAATCCCTAGTGAGCAAATGGGATGTGCTAGGAATTCCAGAGGATGTAAGGAGTTGATTACAGTCGACGCTATAATTGCACTTAATTCTGTTCATCATAGTCGCAATCTAAGTGTAGCTTATATAGATTACCAAAAAGCCTACGATAGTGTTCCACATTCGTATTTAGTAGATGCCTTGAATATCCATGGAGTGGATACAAAAATCGTTGAATTTTTTGTGAGTGCTATGAACAAATGGAAAACAAGAATATATGTAGGAGGTTCAAGCACAAGAGAGATGAGCGTAAGAAGAGGATTGTTCCAGGGAGATTCTTTTAGTCCACTATGGTTCTGTTTAAGCCTAGCACCTCTTAGTAAAATATTAAATGAAACATCGAACGGATATCGAATTCATCGACAAATGAGTGTGACCCACCTTCTCTATATCGACGATTTAAAACTATTTGCACGTTCCAGGCAACATCTTCAGAGCCTTCTGAATATTGTGAAAGATTTTAGTTCGGATATCAAAATGAACTTTGGTTTTGATAAATGCAAGGCAATAGAAATGATACGTGGTAGCATTGAAAGAACTGAAGGTTTCAACTTTGAAGATGGTACTATTGAAACTTTAGATGAAACTGAAAGTTATAAATATCTCGGAGTCCAAGAAATGCGTGGTATTCAACATACCACAATGAAGGCACGACTTAAAAATTGCTTCATTGAGAGAATAAAAACACTGTGCAGAACAAAACTGAACAGTGGTAACTTAACTAAGGCATTTAATACCTATGCTATCCCGGTACTGATATATTCCTTTGGTTTAATAAAGTGGAGCCAAACGGAGCTGGAAGACCTTGATAGACAAATAAGGGTAGTGATGACATCGAAAAGATTTCACCACCCGAAAACGGCAATCGAAAGAACAACCTTACCTAGAAAGGAAGGTGGACAAGGGATAATAAACTTACTCAACCAGCACAACGTACAAATCGGAAAATTGAAGCAGTATTTTATGGAGAGTCAAATCAATAATTTAAAGTACCAAATTATTATGCGAATGGACGAACACTATACTCCATTAAAGCTAGGAGAGCCACAATATCAGCCGCGAATTTTGTCGATTGATGACAGGGTCGAGCAATGGAAAGCCAAAGCTATTCATGGAAAGTATCCTTACCAGCTGAATTCAATTGAAATTGATAAGAATAGTTCAACAGAATGGCTTCAAAGAGGTCAGCTGTTTCCCGAAACAGAAGGATTTGTCATGGCCATTCAAGATGGAGTCATCGCAACAAGACAGTACCGCCGGGCAATTCTTCGGGAGGATATTGACAATATGTGTAGACGATGCCACCAAGCCATAGAGTCAATTGAACACATCGTAAATGGATGCTCAATGTTGGCAAATCATGAATACCTTAAACGGCACAACGATGTTGCGAAGATAATTCACCAGGAACTCGCCTTGAGGTCGAAACTTGTGAGCTGCAAGAAACCATACTACCAGTACCAAGCTGATGAAGTGCTTATCAACAACAATTTTAAACTTTATTGGGATCGTCAAATAAGTACTGACCACACAATAATGGCGAACCGCCCGGATATTGTGTGGATAGACAAAACGAATAGGTGTGGATTCATAATAGATATAGCGGTTCCATTAGCAGCAAACATGAGTCGAACATTTGGAGAAAAGATATCAAAATATGCGGACCTAGCTCAGGAAATAAAGCAACGCGAAAGACTTAGAAGTATGCGAATTGTGCCAATTGTTGTATCCAGTACGGGAATGATTGGAAAAAATGTAGTTGAAGAACTTAATAAAGTGCAATGCAACCATCTTTTGCACGAAGTTTCAAAGTCGGTCATTCTCAATACTTGCAGGATGGTACGCAAGTTTTTAGAACATTCGTAAAAAACAAACAATTTATCATCAGAGCCTAATCCCTTGGCATAGCCCGGGATAGGTAATTTCCAACTTCATCGAAGTTGTGAAGTATTGCAACTCTATAATAATAATAATAATAATAATAATAATAATAATAATAAATGCAAGCCAATTCATGGGAAATACCCTCATCATCTTGGGGGGCCCGGAATAAGCAAGGAAGCTTCAACAATCTGGCTGCGTAGAGGTCAACTGTTTCCTGAAACGGAAGGATTTGCCATCGCTATTCAAGATGGTATCGTCGCAACAAAGCAATACCGGCGGGCAATCTTACATGAGGACATAGATAATATATGCCGTCGCTGCCGACAGGGGATAGAATCCATCGACCACATAATAAATGGGTGTACAACTTTAGCCAACCACGACTATCTCAAGCGGCATAATGATGTAGCTAAAATCATACACCAAGAGCTTGCCATGAGATGTAAATTCGTCGAGGGAAAGAAACCATACTACCAGTATGAAGCACGTGAGGTTCTATTCGACTCCAACTCTAAATTATACTGGGATCGAGCGATGACTACTGATCATACAATACTCGCCAATAGACCTGACATTGTATGGATCGATAAGTCGTTGAAAAATGGATATATCTTGGATGTAGCAGTACCACTTTCTGTCAACATCAACAGAACCTATGGAGAAAAAGTCGGGAAATATGTTGAACTGGCACGTGAAATCAAACAACGAGAAAGGCTAAATCAAATACGCGTAGTCCCTATCATTATATCCAGCACAGGAGTAGTCGAACAAGCCGTTATTGACGAGCTGAAAAAATTGAAGTGTGAACATCTTGTACACGAAATGTCGAAAGCGGTTATCCTGAATACTTGCAGGATAGTTCGAAAGTTCTTGGAGCAACCATGATAAAAGTGCCGATACGACTTGCAAATCGTAACTGCCGTCGTACTCGGTGTAAATGGACCCCAGCTCGCGCGGGATCTGGGGGGGAAAGAGGCGTGGGAAATAATAATAATAATAATAATAATAATAATGTTTCTCTTTAAACTAATCAGACCTATTCTACTACGAATTCTAAGCCATAATGGACAACGCTCGCCCAATTGGAACTGTCAAAGAAGAATCATTAAACTATATAATTTATAAGCAGAATATTGGTCTATACGCGGCCAACCACAAAATAATCTATCAAATTAAAAATATTGATCCCAAAACTTACAGCAAGAAAATATAGACTCGAAAGTAGTTAGGTTATCTGCTTGTTTATATTTCGATACACTTGGGATCAGCTACAGTGAGCGTCAAAAGTGAGTGAACACTGATACTCTTTTGAGTGTTCTTTAGGGTCTGGAAGCAGGTCTAAAAAACCAACAATCTGTAAAAAGTTTGATAACGAAATAACAATAACAAAAAAATATTTCATTTCGACATAAAAAAAATACTTTACAGATATTTAAAAAAAAAGGTTTTGTTTCCCATTTTCCCATTTATAAACTTGTTTTATTTGAAACGTTATCAGTCGAAATTTAAGCTTGCAAGCAATTTTCTGAGCTCCTTAAAGAACATATTAGACAATCCATAATTGATTTTCCAGATTTTTGTCGTCACAGAAACTAATGGCGTTTTTCATTAAACATCCCACGGCATTGCCTCTAAAATTAAGAATTGTTCTATAAATTCAATAAAATTCTTTGGATCACTTTTGCAATAGAAAACATATGCATCCATCATATGAATGCCAGATTTGATTTAAGTTTAAATACTTTTTATTTGGATGTTATGGACCAGATAAACATTTTTCCCAATTATTAATTTCAGGGGGCAGATCACGTAAAATGAAAACGATCGAACGACGTCGTTTCGACAATAGCAGTCTCTGTTTATTGCCATAGATATGATAGAGACAGCATGCGTGAAAACGATATTGTTCAATCGTTTTTATTTTACGTGATCTGCCCCCAGGCTTTCAGGTCATATAAAGCAAAATTTGCTTACCAAAGCAACAACCATTTCAACCATAAATTTATTTGGCAATAGAACATGAGTAAGGCTGAGTACGGGGCAATTCTTTCAAAAGAGTTTCCTTCCTGATAAGAGTTTATCTACCTGGTGTTGTACAGAGCACTTTTATAAAAACTGCAATTATTTTCCTTAATGAAAAACGCCATAAAAAAGCAATTGGTAGATCCTTATCGAATATTAAAAGCGTATTATACATAATTCGATTTACCAAAAATTCACTTGCTCATCTCCAATAGTTGAATAGGTGAAAATTATTGTGAAAAATAGGCGATATACAACTTATGTAAGTATGGCAATATATAAACTGATATAGATGCGCTTGTCATTATGTCCTGATATTTACTCATTGTAAATCTATTGTATTAATGGATAAGGCAGTGCAAAAAGATTGTTAGTTTGCATGCATACGCGTTTTATATGTTACATAAACAATAATAAAGATCATGAAAACGTTATTTAAATACATAAGTGTAACTCGTACAGCTGATCTATTTTTGTATTATTATTTAGTACGTTTAATGGTACATAGGTATTCCATTTTGTGAGTTAGATACATCGAAATCTCGAATGTTTTTTTGTGTTATTATTTGTATGCTTGTTATATATATATATACACATATATATCTATTATCTCAGTCTTTTACTAACATTTGTGTTGTTCTTTAACAAATATTTTTTTAAATGTTTATTTAACGTCCGTCGTAAGCGAAAATAAATGGAAATCACAAATGATTTTATAAAGTCACGTAAACAATGCATACAATCGTATAAGTAAATCTAAGTTGCATTTTTTACTAGTATTTGCCTATACTAGTAAAAAATGCATAAATAAGTGTCATGTGGGTTTTTGTGGCAGTAAAGAATCGTAACATTTAATTTGATTTGTGCTAATTCTCCATAGCTGTAGTGTTGTGTGGAAAGATTCAATTAAATTAAACAAAAATTTAATATTATTTTGATTTTTTAAAGTTAAGTTTACGGTTTGCTTATGTATTCTTATTGTATTTAAAATTTTAAAAATATGTTCGTTCGCTATTTTCTTAATTATTGATATATACTTTCAATATTAATTATTCGAAAAAACAAATGATTAAGTTGAATTACTTGTAGGGCGACAAGGTAATTTAAGAAAACGAAAATGTAAAAAAATATCAATTATAATTTACAAACCATGTAGCAATAAATATAAAATTGTTCCGTCGATTTATTGGGAGTGTAATTTCCTTAAAAAAAAAATAAACAGACAAATTGCAAATGAAACAAAAGTTATATACAATATTATATCATAACGTTTTTTTTTTTTCTTGTTTATTTAGAAATCATTCGTTACTAATTCATAGTTTATTTTGTATATATATATATTTTTTAAAGTTAATTTCCCTACCTTTAAAAGGAAAACAAATAAATAGTTTTCTTTAATATTAATCAAAAATTTGTATTTTTATTTTTTATTTTTTTTTTAAATAAAAAAATGCTTTAATTTATTTATTAAATTTCTAAAGCGGTTATTTCTTATTTAATTCTTAATTTGTAATCTTTTCAATTGTAATATATATATTTATATATTTATATGTATATATTTTATTTTATTTAAGAAGCACTTGAATATATCATGTAATAAAAAAGAAGTATGTATTTCTAAATATAATTATTTATATTTTCATTTCATTTTTAATATTACGGATGTTTTTGTTTGACTTATAGAGATAATCTAAATTCCAAGAAATATTTCCAACAAAATGCGCTCAAGTTTTATTTTAATTTAAGAAGTCCACACTAAAATAATGAAAACAAATTGCCATTAGCCAGTTCATAATTGAAATAATAGTTTCCATCACAGCTTTTCGTGTAGAAAGTTATAATGTTATTGATATAGCTTACCAAAATATATTTATTCCTATATCTGGTTTATGTTTTTATAAAATGCCATTTTAACTATCCTGTTGCTATAAAACTGGAATTATATGCAACTCTTTTCAAAACGAATCATAAACTTCTCGTTAAAATCGTTATCGCGGAATGAGTCACCCATATTGTCGTTGTCGTTGTCGTCTGTCGAAAACGACTGTTGTCATGTCGAGGCGTTTGGAATTTCGTATTGTGTAACTGAAACGACACGACCCTAACTCTTACATTTCACATAGATTCCACGAACTATAATAAAACACACGTGGTCTGGCATTTCTGTCGGCGAATTATTAATAAAACAATTCAAAAATGAATAGCGTTGAGACATTTTTTGAAAATAGTGGGGAAGAAGAAAACAAGAAAAAAAGGTCCTGTAAAGACAAGGAAGGATATTTTAAGAAAACCAATTCATTGGATTTGCTCCACGTTAAGTGGTAGAAATAATTTAAATTTACAAACTTTATTTTAATCAGATTTTTTTTTAGATTTAAAACGTATTTTAGGCTACCGAAGGTGATTCAAGACAATTCAGGTATAAGGTGTATCGTATTTTCATCACACAGTTCTTCACTATTATAAGCAGATCTAATAGTGACATGGTGACATGTTCATAAATTGCTTTCATGGAGACGTCTGCTTTTTTTTGGGGCCATTTTTCATTCCCTTTCTTAATTTGTAATCCTTTTGACAACATTTTATATGTAATCTCAGGATTTACAAAATCAATGATTTATATCTACCTTAAACCATTTTATTGCGATTTTGACAAATTTTTCGAAGGAAGGATGTTAGTTAGAATTGGTTATTCCCACAATGAATTGCAATAAAATATTAAGTAGATTTCGATCCACTATTAAAAACATTGTTAGTAGGATGCGAACGTTTTCAAATAAAGTTAGCAGTCATGGTTTTCTAAACCGAGACGTTTTTTAATTCATTAAATTGGAGCAAGCATTGATATGAACATACAAGTTTCGGAATTCATCTGAAAATGCAGGGCAAAAAAAAGTTAAGCTTAAGATCTTCCATAAGATTTTAAAGCATATTTGATTTCAGAATATAAAAAAGACTTTGGTTGAAGTTGGCTGAGTTTTTTTTATACCATAAGTAAGTACCTACATACCCACATAATATATGCGTGAATAATCAAGTTAATTACATATTTTTTTTCAATTGTTACGTTGGCTATTTGCACAAAACATAAATATCTAAATAAATTGTGGAACGAAACAGATATTGATTTAAATTTTATGAATAATTATGACACAACTGCTCCGACAGCGTAACGACAGTTTTGCGATACGTCTGCTGCATGTGCATATTCCGTGTACTACTTACACTATACCCACTTAACAGAGGTATCATTTAATTTAAATAATAGTTTATGCAGAAGTATTCGGTTTCAAGTATCTTAGGTTTAAAAGAGGTGATTTGTACAAAAACACATTTTTTCTTGCGTACCACTTGGACATGAGTAAAAAACGCTTAGTGATAAAATATAGGAGGTGGGACACTCATGTCAAAAAGGTTAACTACGTAGTACATGTTAACTACATAGTTTCTTAACGGTTACGGTATAACACTTTAAAAATTGATAGGTAGATACTTGCAGACAACAAAAAACAAGCAAAAACACCAATTGCACAGATTTTAAATATCAAGTCCGCAGTCCTTTCACTTCGTTTCCCCCGAAACGATGTGAATGACGTAGGTATCAAAGGCCATCCTTTAACGAAGCCGAGACCGAGAGACTTAAACGGAAGAAAAAGTCCTTTCCGCATTCTCATAGGAATTATAATGGGGTAAATACTCTGTGGTACTACATGAGAAAATGCGCCGGACGGTAAAAGAACTTTGAAGAAGCTGCAGTGACTACGGGAGTTCTTGTGCACCCACTTTCTATTTTACTAGCTAGGTCTTCAATACATCATAAAGAAATTTCTTTGAGAAGTATTTATTCTGGGACTTAGAGGAGCTTTTCTGCACACAAAAACAAATTAATGAACTTTATCAAATCCTCGGGAAGTAGTATAATATTTTCCGATTTTTAATAAGAACAAGTAATAGTTTGATATCGCTGCATACGAGTCATGCAAAATGTTATTCATGTGAGTTAGAAAGTACACATGGGTTTGTATGGGAGGTACCAGAATTACTCGACCGACATACCCTTTTTTAATACCAACCTGACGACAGTAAAAAGAAGCCATCTCACAAATTTTCAATCGCCTAGGTCGATTCGTTTGGACGCTATCGTGTTTTCAACAGACAGACAGACAAATCGACATGGCTCAGAATTTGATCCTGATTCAGAATATATTCAGAAGGTAATAGAAAAGTGAATATACTTTCCTATGGAGGGTATAAAAAGGTTAAGAGTTATTTTCGAGCTCTTGTATTGATTATCTTCCCTTGTGATGTTTAGAGAAAATGGTAATCAATTTGTGCTTTACCAGGATCCGATTGATTGCACTATAGATTTTCATTTAGTAACCCATACTTTTTTGAATAGCTTTTTCATAGGCTCTGATGTTTTGAAAGTGGCGAGGCGAGTTTGTTGTAATTACTATTACTAATTAGAATTGTCCATAAAAAGACACAACTTTTGGATGGAAAAGAAATGTTTGCAAGAATCTTTTCTATACAAGCTTAAATCACAACTAAACAGCTTGCATTCGAGCATAACTTCGAAAACAACTTTAATATCCTGTGGAGATCGAGATTTACGATAATAGGAATATATTTTCCCTATAATTGTCAATAGCCCTGTATATATTTTAGTTATGAACAATAAAGTACACAATTATGACTTTCCATAAGAAAATGTGCTGCATTATTTTATGCACTTTTGCGCACGCTCAAGTTTTAACTTTCCTTATACCTACACAATGCGAACATTATTTTGTTTTCCTCTTTACTTTAGTTGTTTCCGTGACGAGGTGTAGGTATTAGTTAATTCAATCTGCAAACTGAATAGATTACCATAAGAAAATTATGTAGAACGAAGGTATAAAATTTAACTTGAACTATATGTATTTCGTTTCGTGTTGTTATAAAATTTGATATCTCTATAAACTCTATAAATTGAACAAATGTGATTCCGTTTTTCTCTAATTTTGTTCTCTTTTTTTAGTTTTTTTTTGTTGTTTTCTTCTTTTAAGTTAATTTATAAAGATTAGACCTCAGAATGAATATTTCACTAAGAATAACCTCTAAACAACTGTTTTTCCTTGTTTCTTCTTTTTCGTTTTATGTTAAAAAGTGTAGGTATTGCTTTAATATTATTTCTTTTAACATAGGTACGTGATTAAAAAATATTCATAATCGTTACTTTTTTATTTCCTCCTTAATTTATTTTCCCTCGTAAATTATAATACAAACAAAAAATGCTTTTCTTATATAAAATATAAATTGAAACGAGGAGAACCATTTCTATCATCACTTATATAACATAGAAATGAAATAACTTCGTACGTAGATTTAATAGGAAACTTAGGTTGTATATCATTTAACATGTTATGAGTATTATTATTTTGTATACAAGTTATACTTTCTAGATGCGTATAATATGATTTTTCTTCTGTGAAAATCTAAGTTTTCTTCTTGTTTTTTTCTTTGTAGTTTATAAATTTCTAATATACAATTTGCGACTAATGCTATTTTAAATTTTAATATTTCTTTAAAATTATTTTTGTTTTGTGGTAAAGGTAAAAATGATTTTATTCATGTAATATACTTCGTATTTTCTGTTATGTACGTATATATTATTTTTTTAATCTTTAATGAAAAACAATACTAAAAAAATAAATATGTTTAGGTACGTAACAAGAAAGAAACCCAAAATAAAACATAAACTCATGGATAGAAATATATATTCTTTATTTATATGATAAAGGAAAAAAATGATTATCCAACAAAATATATAAAATTAAAAAAATTAACTAACTAATACTAAGTATAAAAAAATCATACGTATCAAACTTCAGTCTGTGTTTTTTTTTTAGATTTTTTGTGTAAATATAACAAAATAAAAATTATATTATAAAATTTCTAATAATTGTCGTTAAACAAAAGTGTAAATCTTCTTTGGCTGTTTTATTTTTATATATTTAGAAATATGTGTCATATACATATGTGTATCATATGCAAAGATTCGTGGAAATTCTTTAAGTAAACTTTTACAATTGTGTTCATTTTATGAGACACAGTGCTACTTAGTTCGCACTACTGACTCTTATGGCGGAAAACTTTGAAATCGATTATTTAGATTTACCTACGCTTTATTTTAAGTTGCATTTTTGTTTAAACAAAAGGAAAATTTAATTCAATTTAAATAATAACAAATCACTATGAGTGCAATTTTGTACATTAAAATATTCATTAAATATAATTTCTTGTTTAAGATTTTTGATTCTTTTTGTAAAATGTGATAAAAATCTCTTTATTTATTTACATTACGATTTTTGAAATGCCAAAAAAAATTGTTTGAATTGTTTTAAAGTAAATGTGAGGCTTTTTTCATTCCGTTCATAATACAATAAGGAATTTACTCAGTCATTCTGAAATGGTTTAAACAAATTTGGTCTTCTTTGCGAATATGAAATGTATATTTGTCTGTCAAAGAGCAAACATAGTTGTTACACAATTTTATCATTTACAATTTAAGTCTTATGGATATAATGTGTGTACTTGCAGACACCCAAATTCTGCCAACATACATATCTCTGGAGATAATAATGAGTTATTTTCCTTCCCGATGTGTTAAGAATAATACATAGTAAGTTTTATTTTTATACTAATGTAAAGTTTAAACTCAATATGTTGAGATACGGGATTTATCATTCGCATTGAAGGGTGATATTTCTAGGCGATACGATGAAAAAACATTTCTTCTAATAAAAATGTTTAGTTTATATCCTCGGTTTTAAATATTTTTGGGTTGAAAAGAGATTTTTTGGTGGCCATAGTTGTCAGTTCAGTAAGGGAAATGTTTGCTCTTATAGATAGTTTTAAGCCAACTTTGAATATAAAGCTAGAGGCAATAAAATAATATGTATGTACTAACTCCCACAATCAATTTGACAACTCGGAACTAGAAGCACAACATTCGTCGTGAATTTGCTGAGACTTTTTAATTTACATATTGGTACCTATACGGGTAAGAATACAAGGCATGTTGATTTGTAGTTGTGTGATATTATCAATTTTCCTTGCAAAACCAGACATATACCGCAGAGATAAATAGGATGTGTCAAATACTTCCCGTGAATAGAGAAACGGCTTAGTTGAGTTTATTTGCAATAAGTCTAAAATAATATTCTCAGTTCACACACAGTTCATAAATTTACGGAAACGGGAGATGTTAAACGTGGACTGCAGCACTGAGATCACATTCAGCGGATTCTATATATGCATGTAAATTGAGATATTGTATCGTCGAAGTTGTATCCGTTGGTCTTCTGCGCTATTTTTTACAAAACAAACAAACCATTGCAAAATATGTCATACTGTATTCTTACTACCCTAGAAAAGCGGAACCCATAAGCAAACGTGTTGAGGAGCTGGGAAGACGGAAAACGCGTCTCAAAACTCCAAACGAGATGGCCTATATATACAAGGCCATTCCGCGACCAAAACAGGTTCAATTTTGCAATATGTACATTATGAACGATAAGACCTCTTGATCTAGCAACTTAGTGCTTAAGTTAAGAATTTGAGAGTATAATCTACAAATAACTGACAATAAATTATTCCGAAAATGTGTTTTTACACCCATTAATATTTCGATAGTAACTTTAGAAGCCCCAACATCGTACGCCGCATTTCAAACAATGCCCTTATATAAAAAACAAAACTCGGTAGCAGTGTCATTATTTTTAGATAAACAAAATCTTTAAAAATTACCTGGATGTGTAAAATTACAAAACTTGTTTGCAAATTTACTTTACTTCTCAATTTTGTCAATTTGTTTTTCCATTCAAAGATGTATCTAAAAATGTCTTTAATCTTATTTATATAATAAATAATTTATTTTTTTTGTTTTTATCTTGTTTTTAATAAAATGTTAAATCACTAGAATGTTTCTTTTCGGTTTGAATTCTTAAATTTAAAGTTCTACAAACTATTTATGTATATGTATAAATATTTATGCATATATTTCACATACATATATTAATAATATGTATAATCTATTAATATATGTACATATGAATATACATATATATTCCCTAACAACGTGTTCGCTCATCTCAGTTTTTTTTTTTATTCATACTTCATACATAATAACAAACTATAATACATATAATCATAGATTGCTAAGGTGTTTTGTATATATAATTTTTTCTTTTTACTATTGTTATATTGAGATTTTTTGTTGTGTGTGAATGGAGTTTACTTGAATTAAGCATACATAATGCTTTCTTTTATCTAAAGTGGGTTTTCATGTAAAACTGTTTGTTATACTAATTTAGTATATAAATAAGGTAAGGGAAGTTTGATAGGCCTTTTCCCCAATGTTGTTTTTCTTTTGTAATTAATAATTTACAAGTTTCATTTTGTTATTTGGTTAGTTAATATATTTATATATGTATATACATATACCTATTTTTTAATGTTGCAGTAAAAATTTTAAAATGAACTAGTCGTATATGTATAAATGTTAAAGATCGTATTTTTTATTTCTATGTGAAGAGTGAATTTTTTTTCTTGCAATGTATGCTGTAAAATATTTTATATTAATAGATATCGCTATCATCCCAGTCCATTGATTTGAGAACTAGTTTGTCGAGCTCTTTGGAGTCTCCAGAACTGCTATTGCGACGACGATGACTACGACGGTTGAAGTTCGTCCATTTCCGATTTAGTGTGGCGAGATTTTCGTTGAACTGCGGCGAAAATATAGCGGTTGTTAGTTTGATACTTGTAGGGGTCGACACCGAGACGGATGGTGGTGTCGTACTACAACTTTTATTGTTTTTGCCACTTCCAATGGTGAATGTTTCCTTATCCTTTAATATCAATCGTTTAGACGGAGTTATTTGTAAGTGATGTTTTGTATTATTGGTTGATTTGTTACAAACATGTACTGCTGTTGATGTTGCTTGGCCACTATTGTCTTGCATACCACTAGTACCGTCATCATCATCGTTATCATCCTCAGCGCCAGTGTTATTGGTGGCCTCGTTTATATTTATAATGAAATGTGTTTCATTTGCATTCTTCGCTGATAGGGATTCCGACTGAATGGGTGTTGCTGGCGATGATGTGGGGGTGATGGTGGTGGCCGTTGTTGCCGATTTGATGAGTGGCATGGATTTAGTGTTGCATATCAATCAATCACGGTATATATAGCTACAGTTCTTGGGGCTCTCTTGTGGACTTGGACTACTGGATGGTGGTGCTGGACTAGAACTACTATTTGACATAACAGGCGATGATCCTGAACTTGAGTTTTGCGGACTATTTGAACGGTGTTGAGTTACTAAAATTAATTCAAATAAGAGTGCATTTGGTTTATACATGAATAATGAATTTAATTCAAATGTATTATTAGTGAAGCGAAATAAAATAAGCATATACATTTTCAAAACAAAACCAACAACCAAAAAATAAAATAAATATACTGTAAAATTTAAAGAAGCTGCTGCAATAGAAATGTCAAATATACGTTTAAACTATAGATTAAGGTGCTCACCGATAATGCATAGAGAAAAATTAGTAATTCTATAGTTTGGGGATCGAGTTAATATTGAATATCTGTAAAGTACCAGACGATAGTTCTGTCAGTGTAAACCCAGTGCCCTATTTCATAAACATTGACAGGTGACAATTCCACAATTTTTTCGCACTAGACTGACAAATTTTCATTTCATAAAATATTGACAGGTGACATAATTGTCAGTTAAATAAAACGACAAATTTGTCATGACTATTTTGTCATTGTCATATTTTGACAAATTTGTCCAGACAATTTTTTCATAGCTATAGATATTTTGACAAATTTGTCGTGGGTCTTATCAAGAGAAGAGAGTGATTGCTTTTTGCGGTATGATCTAGATGTCCACCAATTTTTTAACAATACATACTTCTGTGCTGTTTTCCGAACATGCAAGTTTTTCTTAAATTTGAAATCAGTTAATGCAATAAAATATTATTATTTATTCGCTTGAAGAAATTATAATATTTAACATTTTAAATCATACTTGTCACTTCACTATCAATACTTGACCGAAACTCAAACGCCTGCCGGAATTGTCAATTATGTACCTACATACCGACAAAATTGTCAATTGTAAAATTTTATGTCTCATAAAAAAATTGTCAGTACAAATTTGTCAGAGATTTCATGACAATTCTCGACTTGATTTGACTTGACAATTGTCGGGTATTTTCCGATAATTCTACAAAATTGTCTAATTATTTCTTCTGTTTCACAAACATTTTGTATTGTTGTTGTTTACAAAGGGAAGTTTGTCGAAATTTAATTTTTTCCGTTTCACCAAAAGTTAAATTTCTTTGTTGCTTACAAATACAAATATGTAGTAACAATTTGTTATTTTTCAAAGGAATCGCTTTTCATACGTAAAAATGTCTTTACGTCAAGAGCATAGTAGCACCGATAGTGTGTGCTAAATAGACGAAGACAAACTTATGACCACGAATTAACTACGACATTTCAGATTCTTTTGTTTTCAGTTTCGGTTAAAACGTGCTAAGGCAGAGGAAATGTGAATGGTCACATGAGAGCGAACGAACGAATGGATGAAATGCGAAGAAAATTGCACATTTTACTATCCCAAGAGAAGGATAATTAATTATACCATCAAAATGTACCTATGGGAAAAACAGTTGTTGTTTACAACTCTAAAAAATAAACGGTGAAACGGTTTGTTTTTCTATTTGTAAATAACAAATACAATTTCCCTTTATTTTTTTTTCTCTTTTTAACAAATTTGTTGGAATTAAGTTTTGTATTATATGTGAAACAGAAAATCCGATAACAAATTTGAAAATGTAATCAACAAATACAAATGTGTAATTATAATTGTAATTTGGTGAAATAGGCCACAGGTCGTTTTTCAAACTATAGTAGTACAAAGTATTGGAAACAGACTTTGTTTCAGGATATAATGTGAGATATGTCCTCGTTTACCTTCTACGTATGTACGAACGAGTACAAAGAGCGTAGACATTTATTGAAATATGACATGTTAGGTGTGTTCTTTGTCAATCATCGACCTTTCAGATACATAATAGCATTTTCGAAGTTTTTCATCATACAAAGTATTGCATAAGAAAAGTGGCGTTCTACGGGAATAAAGAAGGCATGTGTATTGAAATCTGAAAACTGTATCGAAGTTGTATTGATTTGTTTTTTGACAAGCTAACCTTTTATATACCTATACCATCTACACATTTTGTAAAATAAAGCCCGTTTATTTCTAAAGAATTGGGATCAGAAATGACTAGACATAGTCGATTTTGAAAACAGAGGGTCCTTCTTGCAGTTGCAGCTGATATTAAGATAGTTGCAAGTCTATGGAGCTCACAAAAAGGGAAATAACCTAGAATTGTCAAACATTTTGTATAGGGAGCGAGCGTCATAACACATGGAGGACAGTAAGCAGATTGAAAACTCAAATAAATTCATATTTGTTCAAAAGACAATTTGCATCAAAACTGAATCGAATGTGTCAAAAAAGCAATGATTGCCCGAACTCCTTTAAAATGCGGTGAACATCGTATGGGGCTTACAGCCGAATATTATAATTTGGTTGTACGTACACTATGCGGCAGTTAGACCGATCCTCTTGATAACGGTTTGGATGATCGTCCTGAAAAGGAAAACTAAGACATACGGAAAAGCTCAGGGAGCACTTAGAACCACTTCAACAGCGGCACTTCAAACCATGCTTCAAATGATCCCGACTGACATCGTAGGGAAAAACTAGCTACCAACGCAGCGGTACGACTGATAGGCTGTAGGCAATGGGAAGACCAAAATATTGGTCATGCTAATATACGAAGGAAGCAACAAAATCTTGCCAATATTACAGATCGGCTGGCTTTCGAAATTAACTTTAATATAATCAACTCAGGACGGACTGGGTGCAGGTGTCTTTTCGAAATTCTTAGACATCAACGTATTTTTCAGGTGGTCACCGCCATTACCCGCTAACTGGTTGACGGTAAATACAGTATTGTATTAAAGATATAGTTATATACGAGTATAACTAACGTATAACGTATAATAACGTCAAAAGGTAGTGATCAACTCCTACTCTCACCTCCACGTTGGTGATGGTGATAGCCGGGTGCCTAGTACCTCGACTGGAGATTGGGTACCCAACCCCTTTGGAAGGCCGTTGGTAGCGGTCAACGAGGGCAAAACCAAGTATGTATTATATGCTGTCAACAAGAAGGGACACCCAACATCGTAGAATCGGACAAAACGTAACGATCGACAGCTATAACTTTGAGGTAGTGAGGGACTTTGTCTACCTCGGCTCTGCTATAAATTCTGACATCAACATCTCAGAAGAAATGGCAATTGTGTAGTAGAGTCCTATCCCGAGCAACTAAGGAGATTCTTAAGACCTTAATCATTCCAGTCCTGCTTTAGCGGATGAAGATATCCTCGGTCGCTTCGAAGAAAAGATTCTTCGTAGAATTTTCGGTCCCGTTTGCGCTGACGGGTTGTGGAGAAGGAGATTCAACGACGAACTATACGAGCTGTACAGCGACATCGACCTGGTCAAAAAACTGCAAGTAAGCCGTTTAAGATGGATGTTTAAGAAACAAATGTTCCGGCCCATAGAGTCTTCGAGTCTAAAGCCTGAACTACATCAAAACAAAAGTGAAAAAAAGTACAAAAAAGTGAAAATAGCGAAACTCATCGAAAACACACGCATATTTACGTGACATCTATGAGCAAAAACTAAACAAATAAAGCTCAGAGCTTTTAATTGTTTTTTCCATCGAAAACACATGACTGTTTGCAAAACATCTATGAGTAAAATCTGAACTAATAAATCTAAGAGCTTTTACTTTTGATACTCATAGGAATTATGTGATTTGAACGGGATCTAGCGGGAAGTTCGTAACGATTTTTTTGACTGTATTGGTTATAAGAACTTTGTGAAAATTGAAAGCTGGAACATGTTCAAGCTTTCGGCACACACAAAATTTTAAATTGATAGAAAATATACAGAGATTACTATATGATGAAGAAGGACGAATGATTTTATTTACTTTTTTGTACTTTTTTCCACTTTTGTTTCGATTTAGCTCAGGCTTAACCCGGAGGGACAACACAGGTAGGAAGACCTCGACTTAAGTGGGGCGCGCAAGTTGAAGGCGACCTCAACCGACTAGGAGTGCGCAACTGGACGCAGTTAGCTAAGGGCTGGGCTAACTGGAGAGGCATGTTAGCTGAGGCCTCGGTTCACCCGAACCCCCGAAGTAAGTAAGTATATCGATAGTCAGGCAGCTATTCGATACCTCCTATCCAGCACAATAGGCAGTGCACAATAACGATTGCCGCACTTGCTGGGTGCCATGTCATTACGATGTCCAAGGGAATTTTGAGGCTGACTAATTGGTTAGACGAGCCGCATTCGGTAAAAATAGCAGAAACCTACCAAAACATTTCTGCGCCAACGTCTTTTGTAAAATGCCTTACACAATTTAAAAAACTTAATATGCAAACCTTAGATGGGCTCGCCTCAACCAATGCAACACCTATAAGTTAATATAGCCTAACCTATACAATAAAAGGCACAAGAAATGCAACATTGTCACACTAATAAACGTCATAACCAGACACTGCACAATCGGTAGACATGACCAAAGGTTAGGTATACGGTATAATACCGTATACATCGATTTCTGCAGCAGCTGAGAGATATAAAAGACGAGGAGTCAATAGTGCACTAGCACTTTTTATGTACCCGTCCTGTTCTCGCTAAGTTTCTTAAAGCCGTACTTGGCCACTACCTTTATCATTATCTTAACAATACCTAAAGACGTATTACTCCTTACTCTTTCTCAGACTTATAGCCCTTTACAAAAGAACAGCCTATGCGCAGAAGAAGGCAAAAATGCAGATAGGCTGAAGATTGAAACTGACAAAATAGGGATCATCAACAGTAGTTCTAGTCGATTATCTTAAGTTAGATTTGCTGGACAACGTGTGGAGAGAGAAGTTTTTCCAATACATATTTAGAAAGTACATACGTACCGTATTAACATTTATTTATTTATTTCAGATCTCAGATTTTTCGTGGCCCTTGGAAGATGAAAGCAGATCTCCTGCTTGATCTGATTTTGTAAAATGATATCGACGAAGAATCGGGATCCACAGATTACGACGAAGAAGAAAATAAGAATTATGTACTCTAAAATTAAGTCCATGTCCATTATTTACGATTTGTTCTAAATAATTGCTTTTCACGAGGCTTTTCGTATTTTTGCTTTGAAAACAAATTCTGAATAACCTAAAACAGCTGTGATCTCATAAAATATCGAGATCTGCAAAAAAAATATAAATGTATAAAATAAAAAAACAATTATTTTTTTGCTCAAAAAGTGATCTTGATAAAAAACAAATTGATTTTTTATCCCAGTGAGAAACCACATTTGTATTGGCCCGAAAGTGTTCTAGCTGAGTTTGGTCAAAACCCGAAAAAGGGGTGTGGCACCTCCCATATTAAACAAAACATTACAAAACGCTTTACCTCGACTCTTCGAAAGGTAGTCGGTCGTTTGATCTGAAACTAATACATTTGCTTTGAAGTGAAAAGACTTAACTGAAAGTTTTCAAGTTTTCCTATAGATGGCGCTGAATTACCAAATCAAAATTACACTACATCTTGAAATAGACAATTGTGACTCGGTAAATTGATTTCCACGCCACCTGCCAAGATGTTTGCGTACCCGAATCACAGGACAAGTTTTGTGATAGCTGATTTCATCACAGAAGTTCCTACTGAAACTATAAATTGAATGTGCGCGCAAAATATTCTAATTTAAATTTATTGTATAGACATTAAAAAATTTCATATCAGAATGCCGCTACAAAATGCCTTAGTATATAAAACAAGTAAAATATTTGTGAAAAACTAAAGATATGAATAAAATCATACCTTAAAAAAATTGTAAACAAAGCACTCGAAGTTACCAATTATGCATACATTTTTTTATTGTGTTATCTGTTGCCCTTTGGGATTTACAAATAATATAATATCTCGTGTTCGGATTTAATTTTGTCCATACGCAGTATAGGATTGCGGCAGGTTTTTAGTTGGGAATGCTTAGTCCAAAACAAGATATTTTGTTCTGTCCTTGTGAAAGATGAGTTAACATTTTTTATTTTTCAAGTGGCGGCTACAAATAAGATAATTCTTTGGAAAGAGCTCTTCCGATCACTATAAACTTTTCTGGGGATTTGGTGCATAGATATGCACATTTGGATTCCTGTACAGTGTGGATGTAATATGTAACTCCACAGAGTTCCCAGTTTTTAAATTAGTTTCTTCTGCCATCATTCTTGCACTTGACCACAAAATCTATTCAATATATGAAAATATTAACTTCAATTTATTTAATTGCAATTATCACGTACTTTTTACAAATTGTTTTTGCGAGGGACAGGTACAATTACATTTCTTAGACCGCAACATATTTAAAAGAATCTACATTTATTTATCATCTTGTTTTAATAGCTGCTTTTTGGTATAAATTTACTTTTAAATATTTCTTCTCTTAAATTCACCAATAAACTTGGTAAATATCAGTTTCTATTTAGACAGAAATTTTCATACGATTTGACAGATAATGTCCTGTGATTAGGGTTCCGCCGAAATCCGCTAGACGCGCTATGACCGAGTGTCAATTGACAATTTTTGAAATTGACAATTGATGGTTTGTATGTCGAATTGAAAATAGCGAAAAATTGCTTGTCAACAAAATGCAACTTTGTCTTTGATTGACTCTGAAAATTAATTGGAATCATGTTTGTCAATGAATAGACACATTTTGATATGATATATAAGGAAGGCCAATCTTTTGACAGGTCCCACCCCATTTCTCATGAATCTGTCTTTTTTTATAAATGATGGTTTTGTTTTACCCTTTGCAAAGTAAATTCGAAATCTGTTCTGTTTTGCGTATTTTGCAAAGTTTCGGCTGTACCACTATCCCCCTTACTTTTTATCCCCTTTTCATATAATAATTATAAAATCGTATGGAATCGCATAGAAATTCATATCTTCTATATTTGGACTCTCGCGCGGCTATGAGAGAACAAGTCAATACCCAAAAGACATTACCATTCAATGACGAAAATGGCACTGCATCTGACACACATTTCGAAAAGGCGACACTTCCATAGATTAACATGCAATGTAATGTAACCAAAGTTCGAAGAAGACCCAGAAATCGCTCACGAAGGCAGGTAGGCGCAGTACAGACCCTGGGTTCCACAAGGGAGAACAGAACTTGAGTAAGTTCATCAACAATGAATTCAAATTAAGTCATAATTGACAGTCATACTCATGTGTTACGTATGGTGTATGGAAACCGTAAAAAAGTTATAAACAGAGCTACATAAATAACTGACTTGTTTCCTTTTGCTTTCGATGAACATGTGTAAATATACGATTTATGTATGGTGGGAGTATACGTATATGTATTTTATTTAATCGCATCAATAAGTGGCACAGAACATACAACAAGAGAAGCAATTACCAAAATGAAATGCAATGTGCCAATGAAAAGTATTTGTGCAAACCAAGAGACTGAATAAAGTTAGAATAGTATATGGAGGTGTTAAAAATAGGTTTTTTTTTGTTAGATGAAGGATCTTAAGTTTTAGGGAAAACAAAGTACATGTAAAAAATGCAATATAATTTAAATACTTACCAATACCATGACGGGGCGGCTGTCTTCTTAATCGGCCAAGGCTTCTGTTTCGTGTGTTTGTGTTAACAGCCTGAGTAAAATTTGATGGGAAAATATTTGGTTGTGTTTAAAAAAAAACTATGCTCAACATAAAATAAATAAAAATTGATTGATGAACGAATTAATCTATAGACTGTCATTCATAGTTCATTGTTCTGTTTTACTATTAATTGACCATCCTTTTACTTTGCTACATCAAAATAGTAGATATAGACCACAAACAAAAAAAAATTATTAAAGAACATTTACCACTACTTGGGAGGCTCAATCTCTATGACTAGGTTTTTAAAAAGCAGCATGAATAAATCACATCAAGTTAATCATAAATTAAAACATTTATTGATACGTTCAATTTAATTGCCATATTTAACCAACAATTATTGCAGCATTCAAGCTGAGGATTTGTTGCAGGTCAACTACTAATATAATGAATTTATAAAGTATACATTATATCACTTTGAATTTGCCGCATCTGTAAGCTAGCTTTTTTTTGTAATATCTGCGTATCGGGATAATTGGTGAACGCACATTTTTTAATTCTTCAGAATTTAAGGAAGAGTTGGGCGCGGGATGGCTGGCTCAAAAAAATAAACCCAGGTTTATATTATAACTTATTGTATAATGTTGTATTTATTGGTAGGTAAATGGTGTTTAATTTTTTGGTGATGTTTAGCAAAAAGAAAAAAATGGTCTAAATAATATAAAATCGTGATTTTCAAATTGAAATACTGAGGTAAAAAAGTAAAATGATGAATAATAAAACAAAGTCAAAAATAGTATTCCTAATTTCTTAGCGATTTACTTTCTTAGTTATTGCTTGTGAATTGATCAAAATTGTTGCTGTATTTACCATATTTTGGGTAATAAGTCCCTGACTGGTCTCAGCCGCCCCACTCCCGTCTCAAAGGTATACCTAATAGGGGGAAAGAGAAAGAAGATAGAGAGCATAGTAATAGTTGTAGACTTTAAAAGAAATGCAAGTTAAAAATTTAACAAAAAACAAAAATAACAACAACATTAACACTTAAAGCATATTTAAAAGCAACATACATAATACTACATACATTCCATTTTGATTGGTGTAGAAAACAAAAGCAGGAATAAACAGTAATAAAAATGGAAATAAGTTAATAATTATTGTGTATTGAATTAGTTAGTCTACTTGCTAACATTGTTCCCGCTTAAATACGATTTTTCCAGCAGCAACTCCCTATACACTGGGACGTGAGTAATGTAAAAAAAAGCTAGGTTTTAAAATTTAAATCTCTTTATATACGTCACTGCTGATCGGCGATCTAAAATGTCAGTTTTAGAACTAATTCACCCGATCAAGTTGGCTGAATGGGAAAGTCTCAAATATAATGAAATCACTGTTTTCACCAAAGATGAAATAAAACCAGTAAGACAATTATCTTCGACTATGCCGAAGCTCAAATACCCGGTACTATATTATTGTAAAAATAAAAAAAAATATTTAAGTATTAAAAAAATTATATATTTGTATGGGAGGTATGGGTAGTTTTAATTCGACCAAGCTCATTTTTTGTCAAAAAATTTTAAATATTATTAAAACAATATGTGCAAAGTTTAAACTTGCTATTTTTATTGTAGCTATTTAAATTTAATTTTTAACATCAAAAAGCTATATAAATCCGATATTTTTGTATGGGAGGTAGTAGTAGTTTTCATCCGATCTTGCTCATCTTCGAACTTAGCCTCAGTTTGGTGGATAAAAGCTTACGTACCAAATTTCAAGTCGATAGCTCTTAAATTACGGCCGTAATCGTGCGGACGGACAGACGGACAGACGGACAGACAGACGGACATCGCTAGATCGACTAAGAAAGTGATGCTGATCAATAATATATATAGTTTGTCATACCTACAACGCCTCCTTATGTGGTTACAAATGGAATGCCAAAGTGAATATACCCTCACCACAGTGTGGTACCGGGTATAAAAAGGTGTTAAATGTTGGCCCAAATCTTAATAAAAAAAGATTTTCTAAGATTTTCATGTTGTTATATGTATGTTTAAAAGGAGGATTTTTTGCAAATCGGAAGGTAATTCAAGTTGTTTTGATAAATGCGACTAGTCCGATTAAAATGACTTCATAAGTGATTCAATTTTTTGCGTTTACTATTTTAATTAAAAATAAAGTCGCACGAATCTTTCCCCCTCATTCCGAGTTTATTTGGAGTTTTTATTTTTTAAGCTAGATAAAAAACCGAACATTTTATACTATTACGAATTGTATATAAGTATTTTATAATTACCAACAATAATGTGAGAGCAAGTTGACGATCGCAAAAGGAAATAGATTACAGGATGTATTTTCTTTTAAAAAGGAAAGAAATTTAAAAATCTTTCTTTTATTTAACAAGATCTTTCAGTAGTGTGTGATGGGGGTAGTTGATCTATATGATTTTGTATTGAGTGAAATCGATTAGTAATGCTGAGATAAGGTGCATATCAGCATATCCATATGGTTGAAACTTGGAAGTGGGCTTCGTTATACGCAGATATGTATAGTGTATACATTGAACTGATTATGTGATTAAAATTTGTAGCAATCAGTGAATTTTTTAAACAGATTTTGTAGACATTTTGACAACATTTTACTCTAACAAAAATTTTTATTTAAATTGATTTTATTGCCCCAAGCACAAATCTGAAAAATTTGGCGGTCTCCTACCGTTTTGGCAGTGTCACGCCAAAGTCCCCAAAGTTTCAAAAACAGCATATGAGAGCATTAACGTCAATCGGAAAAAGTGATTAATGTTTAAAAATAATTTCGGTCATATGCGCGTCACGTCTAGTTCGAATGAAGCGCAATCGTAAAATCCACTTTTCGACAGCTTTATGGAGCAACTGGTGCCGTATATCAGCAATAACACGGCGAATGTTGACTTACAAATGGTTTATGGGCATAGCCTAGAGTGACTTCACATACTCCCAAAGAAAGTGATCTAAAGGTGTAAGATCGCACGATGGAGCGTGGTATGTTGCGCCATCGTGTGGAAACCACAGCTCTATCACGTCAATGCCATTCAACTGAAGAACTACGAAGTCAGAAATCATGTTTTTATAGCGCTCTACATTGACGGAAACATTCTGGCCGGCATCGCACGATGGCGAATCGACTCATTCGGATTCTCCTAAACACACGGTATTATTGTCCTCTACTAGAGTGTACATGGTGCGAAAACGAGTCATCGTGTTCCGACGAATAACGTGCTAAGTTGGACGATTATGTCAACCGTAAAATTTACCGCACGATAATTTGCATGCGTTGTTCGGGCGTTTATCTATTCATCGTAAAATGGCAAAACTTTCCTACTAACCACAAATCAACTTTTAACTGTCAAATTGACAATCTGTAGAAACAGTGTTGACAGTTTAAAAACCAAACTTTCAAAAAAAACCTCTTAATATAAAACAATTTTATTTGGAATTTTTGAAAACAATCCAGTACAGAAAGCATTTTTCTAATTTGGTTGTCTTATGTCCTCATGGATTTCATTTCGTAGGAGGCCTGCCATAACGTCGAAAATTTCGTTACCCAGAAAGTGTATTACGCAGTGTCTATGTTCCTAATATAACTTGACAAAGTTCTCCGAACATTCTTCCATCGATTTGTTTGGACGCTATCGTTTTCCAACAGACAGACGGACATGTCTAAATCGATTCAAAATTGTACCCTAATTCAGAATATAATATATACTTTATGCGGTCTCCAGTCACTCATTCTTGGCGTTACAAATGTAATGTTAAAGTGAATATATCTTTCTGTGAAGCATATAAAAAGGGTCAACTACAGCTAACAATTTCAGTTAAAGCACTGTTTGATAAAAAAAACCTATAGAACATCGAAAGAGAGTGAACTGAACACAGAAGTAAATGCTTCTATCTTTCAGAAATCTAAGAGCTCCCTAAGAAAGTGCACACTAAACTGTATATCAAAAGATCCAGGGAATCGGTTTCTGAGTTGGTTTGCGAACTGAGGCCGAATTATTACATAAATATGTTAAGCCTGAACTATGTATATCGAAACAAAAGTGAAAAAAAGTACAAAAAAGTCAATAAAATCATTTGAACTAATTCATCTTAAAGTAAGCTCTGTATATTTTCTCAAAATTTAAAATGTTGTGTGGCTGGAAAGCTTAAACACGATCCGGTTCTCAATTTTCACAAGCTGTTAAAACCAATACACTAAAAAAACCTACAGACTTTCCGCAAGATCACTTTCAAATCACATAATTCCTGTCAGTTTCACAAGAAAAAGCTCAGAGATTTATTAGTTCAGATTTTACTCATATATGTCACCTAAATATGCGTGTGTTTTCGATGAGTATTTTTCAACTTTTTACTTACTTTTTGTTTTACTTTTGTTTCGATGTTGTTCAGACCTTAACGAGTACAAAGTGACTAAATCTGTTTTTGTTTTGCACGTAAAACCTACACACATATTTCGGTTGTTGAATCTCCGTTTAACGCAGATGATTTTAACCAACCGTGCGTCGGAATATGCCACATGCGCGAAAACCATCGAAAATGTAAGTTCATTCCGTTTATATTATTTAGTAGATTATTTTTATACCTCAACATTATTTAGGTACTAAATCAAAACGTATTAAATTAAATGCCCAATAAATAACATACGGTTGCATGATGGACGAAATTGGGAAGACAAAATACATTGTATTATAATACATTACACACATAAATATGAAATTAATGCAGTTAAAGGTATGAAGCATAATATACACCAATCCAAATAGGAAATGAATACTTAGCAGACTTGGAGACTTCTTAACTTACCTTCTTGACGCTTCGTGTCGTCGAAAAACCATCGCCCCGTCGGTAGTTGTCCCCCTAAAAGTGTCATAAAAAAGCCCATATTAATATTATTGAACTATTAAATACATTTGATAAATAAGCATTCGATTCACTCACTTGATGTGATCTTAGGGTACCGAAGTTATCACGACCACGATATGTTTCTCGAGTATTGTAGCCATCTGGTTGAAATTGGAAGAGCGTCTCGGAGTTAGCTCCGTGGTGATGCATCGGTTTTCGCAGTGTATTTTTAGGCGAGTGCTGAATTTTATTCTGACTAGGTGCCTGAGGTAGAAGAACTGGTTCTGCGTATGTAACCTCTTCTACTTGTGGAAGAAGTTTCGGTTCGGCTTGAATTCTATAATGAGGCCTCATATTGTGTAAATATAAATGTAAAACTGATTTCACAAATCCAATATTAGTAGCAATAGTTTATACCTATTGACATTCTGGCGTTGTTCAAAGTATTCATACTCTGTATCAGGATATGGAAGATTATCATCTTCATCCTTGTGACATCGTCGTCCGCAAAAATAGCCTGTAAAGAATCCCACTAATAGGGAGAATATTGACCCGGCAAGGACGGCCATAACGAGCGTTTCAACGGTGTATTGCGCATTGATAATATCTGCTGAAATTTGTGGACCTTTAGTTTTGTTTTGTTGTTGGCGCACAATGCACAACCAAAAACGACAAATTTGATAAAAAAGAAAAAAACAAAATATACACATCAATTTTACAACACACCAAACATTTACCTTACAAAATAGAAATTAAAACCGAATATTTAAATAAATGATAGGAAATATTAATAATTTTCAGATTACACAAAAATAGTGACGTATATGTATAACTATTAATATTTTGGGTGCTAACACATAAGGATTTGAGGTAAGATGCACATGCAGCAGGGATTGGTTTTTATTTATTTGAAGCATAAATAAAATAAAATAAAACAGTTCTACCCCTTATTGAATAATGTATGTATGTATGTATGTATGTATGTACGTAATAGAGACATTAGCACAGGCCTCGGCCCTCATTGAAGCTAAGCTCTGGGCCTCCGGGTATCGTAGAATAGCGCCAATACAAATGGACAAACTAAACCCGTAAATAAGCTGATTGAATAATTACAGAGACCTAAATATTCAAGGTTCTTACACATAATCATATTTATCAGGAACATAGGATGTGGAGGTCCCATTTGTTGTAAATCTTGAAATTACTTCGATCGAGTTCTAAATTTCTTCCATCAGCTCATTTACGACTTTAGCGAGTTAACTGAGCATATTTTTGAATGATTCCATAATTTGGGAACTTCTTGAATCTTGACGCTGAGTTTCATGTCATTCTTGAAAAAGTGTTCTTCCTCATTATTCTTGTAGATTATTTAAACTTCCGGAGCGAAGTCTCCAATTGTCAATAATAACAACCAACAAATTTAAAAATTTACATTTTCCAAAAAAAAAAACAAAAAAAAAAATAATAGAAAATTAAATATTTATGTCTTATTTATTTGACATGAAAAACCCGGCCAATGTCAAAACAGTTCTACCTCTTATTGAATATTTAAATAATTAAATCCGTGAAAAGTTATTTCCGAATGGTCATACTAAGTTCCGATAACAGATATTCGCATTTCAATGGGAAATGCAAAAATGTATCTCAATATTACTGACGTGACAATTGCTTCGCAGCAATTATTATAAGTCTCGGAGCTACATTATACCTACCTTCCTATATGCTTGTGTATGGGTTTTAGTTCGCCACATGCTTACGGGATTTTAATTTATAAGGAGAAAGATAATAATAAATACATAATTAGCGCAACAGGTCCTCAGGGCTAGGACTAGCTTTAAACTTGGTGGTTTCCTGTCGTTGGAACGACATATTTGGAGCTAAGGTCAGCGAGAACTTGAGGATAAGTGTTTAGGTTTTCATGTGAACTTAATTAATAATAAAAAACCATCTGGTTACGAAGAAACCAAGTGCTTCGGATAATGGTGGGCTTACCCTGCTAAACGACATTCGGACCTTAAACAGAATGCTTGCAGCCGAATAATAAACGAAGGACCTCAAGCTACCGCAATTAGGTTTGTTAAATAGTTTTATCAAAAACAAAAGAACATAATTAAGGGTACAATACAATACTTTTTAGCTTTTTGCCACTTATAGTAATTAAAGAAAAATTGTAACAGCTCAATTAATAAGTGATTATCAATCAATCGATTGATTGAATTGAACAAAATTTGTTCACTTCCAAGAACAAGCATCGACCAGACATTATTGTAATCGACTACACGCGACTGTCAAATCGACACATATCAATCGCAATCGACAATCACAGTTGTCGATCAACGATCAACTATCGACACTCACAATAGGGGCCAATATCTGTTTTATCTAACGCTAGATGATCCGTTAAGCTTCATACCACATATTTGATTTGTTTGTAACTCTTCATAAGCGATTATAAATCCCAATCAACCTTCCAACTCCAGTTCCTGGAGATCGGCAATATTGCACATACTGTGCACAGTTTATGTTTCTTTTGGTGATTAAATGAAACTCGTTTGTAATTCAAATGAATTCACGCCCCTTTGTTCAATTTCGACCAATCTTCCCAGAAAAATTCCCCAGCCAATACCTAAAAATGCATGAAAATGAGCTCAATCCTTTCGGTGGTTATCGAGTTATAGGATTTTTATTTTTTTTTGTATGCGAGGCGCCGTGCCACGCCCGTTTGTCTAATTTTGACCAAACATCTTTGGGTCAATATAAAAGATTTTCTTAAAATTTAAGCTCAATCGGTTTGATGATTTTCGAGATATCAGATTTTTTTCTGTATGGAAGGTGCAACGTTCCTTTGTCTAATTTTGACCAATCTTCACAGGAACTGCTTTTGGCCAATAGCAAACCCTTTCTCAAAATTGGAGCTCAAACAGTTTGGTGGTTTCGAGATATAAGATTTTTAAAACTTCGCAAAAACTCCCCTGAACTCAATCAGTTCGGTGGTATGGAAATTTAGATTTTTTCGATTTTCCGACTTTCATTTGAGGTTTGCCGAATTTTCTTTTTTGCTAAACTACACCTGATTCAAGACAAACAATTCAAAAGAATCATCCAAATCGGTCCAGCAGTTCTTGAGTTTTAGCGAGACTAAAGCACAGGCACACCAATTGATTTTTATATAAATATGAATATTTATTTTATTTATTTATTTAATAAATATAAATATACAATTATAAATTGTTATTAATATGTATAAACAAGAGCAATTAGCAGCAAACGCTTTCGAGCTCTTGGATTATAATCATATGGACAAAAAGTTACGATATTTAAATATTTCGTTCATTTTCAAAATATTGCTTCTTTTAGGTTCTCTCAAGAGTTCGATGATGGTGACTCGATAAAAAACAGGAGGTTAGTATGTGCGTTATGGTTATGGGGTTAAAACAGTTGGGGCAGGTAGGTGGAGGTTCCCTTTTAAGTAGGTGTTGGTTGCCGTGGGCGGTGTGACTAAGTCGTAGGCGGATGAATGTTCTTAGTTCGGATTTCGTTACATCTGTTGGGAATTTAGGCTGAATTTTTGCCGGGTTATTTAAGCTGTAGTGGTGTTTGTAGTGTGCCCAGTCAATTAATCTTTGTTTATGGCACTTTTGATTTATGTATCGTTTCAAATCAAGTCGGAAAAAGGTTTTGATGGTGTAAGTAGGGGCATTTAGTGCCGCGTTCGCAGCAGCGTCTGCAAATTCATTGATCATTGCCCGTAAACTGGAGTTCAGAATAACTTTATATGTATTTGTTTTCACTTTTGCTAGGATATCACGAATTTTGACTGCAATATCTGTGTCTTTTCTTGGATAAACCATGGCTTGTAGTACTGATAAACTATCAGACCAAATGGCCCATTTCCATTTTCTTAAGGAACTGATCTTTGCGGCTTCAAGTATGGCTAATGCTTCCGTTGTGTAGATGGAGGCGATATTTGAAACGAATATGAATATAGATTTATCTCATCAAAGCAAAGTATTTAAAGTAGAAGGTTAAAGCTCTGCAGGGAAAAACAAAAACAGTATCATACTGAGATTTGCACTAGGTATTTATCCCAAATAGGAATAAGTTTGGAAATGTTGACACCTTGTCAAAGTAAATATTAAAAAAAAAATAAAAATATGTATAGGTACAAATTTATTTTCATTTAAAAATATGTATTTATGTACTTTATTTCGCGCTGTTAAAATAAATGTTCAATAAAACAGAGCTCATTTGCGCAAAAATCAGTCCTTAACTGCTGCTGCATGGATTTTCAATGCAATAATTAATTACGCTGCTAAGTCCTAATTTTATTTACAAGTTCCTCATTTTATCACATAACTCTGAGCTTTAAATTCATTAATTACAAATTCGATGTACGATTACCGTTTCCTGATAAATATCCTAAAAGCTTCTAACCTGGAGATATTTACCATTGCTGTTCCTACAAAAATAATAGTCAGAAATAAACGAAAGATATAAAAAACTAAATTTCAAAGCAATACGTTGAAATGTGCTTCATCAATCACCGGGTGTGTACAGACAGGACACAAAGACTGTGCTTTACGAATTCCAACTATCTACCAGGTGCATAATCCATCAAAGACCAAATTAAAAATAAAAGCTGGTAGGAGGTAAAAGAGAATCACGACGTTACCTTCAAAGTCTTTGTCCTGCATGATATTGATGATTTCTTGATCCTTTCCAGCACGTCGGGAATCCAATAAATCCATATCGTCCCTGTAGCCTTTCTGCTCTCCGACATTTGCGTCCTTCGAGGAGATTTTGCCTGTGAAAAATGTGAAAAGCGCGTTTTGAGAACATATGACTATATGTCGGCATGTCTACACTTTGGATATAACACATCCTCATGCACATATGTACATACTGTACGTACATGAATGCACACATGTAGATATATGCACATGCCAAAGGGATATTAGTTTCACACAAACACATACCAGATGGACACGCCGCATGCTGCCCTGTGGCAACGTTCTGATAGAAGTAGTTCTCTTCCAGCCATCTGGGAGCACCATGAGAACGGCATTTACCAGCAATTTTGTCCCATGCACAGTATGGATCCTGAAGAGCTACACACTCACTGAAGCATATAAAAAAATATATTTTGTGTAAAAGTTCTATGGAAGGATATTTCTAAGGGATGTTTGTTCATTTTGTGGTTTATTATGGTTTCATCATTTAACGATTGACTTTTACCTGCAACTCGTGATTTTATCGTTGTTACAGCGGTGCAGTTTTATCGCCAGAACTTGACTATCCGTGATAATTATTAGTTTTCCATCATCATAGCTTCCTTCTTTTGGTTGATCTGCAAAAACACAGTACGAGGATATTTAATTTTAATTTGATACACATCGAAGCGTAAGGGAATGAATAAAATAGTTCTGGTCAGCTAATATTGCCTGTTGGGCGGTTACGATCCATGGTTGGTCACCGAATAAATAAATGAATGAAATAACTGAGAGGAAGACTGAAAGCAATATGGAAAATAACTCGTGAGAAGGAACTACATACCGCATTCAATGGAGGCGATTCAAAGAGGTTTTATGATACATTAATGAGTTAAAAGAACAAGCAAACCCACATTAGTTTAAATATTTTTAAGGAAATTCTGGAATAATTTATAAAAAATCACTTGTCGACTTGCAGTACCGAGCTAATGCGGTCTTTATCAGAAAAATTTCGTAGATATTTCTACCGCTTTTTGCTCAGCCTAAAATTCTCCCACCCTCAAATCCAAATCTACCACTTTTTCAGATGGAACAATAATGCAAATAATAGAAAATACCCACAAGCTATATGACTTATTTTCCATCATGCACGCATAGAAAGCGAGTGGTTGAATAATTTTTGATTTTTGTGCACTGGAAAATTGGTACTGCGTACTGAACTTTGAGAAAAAAATCTGAGGTGATTTATGAGATGACAGTTAAAGAGCTAAAGAAAATGCGGTCTGAATTCGGATTGCAGTGCTCCTTCGACTTCGAATTTGATTCATATAACTTTTTGTTGTATTTTGATCGTTTTCTTATTATTATATTTCTTAATATAATGTCATTCGAAATTAAATAAAACTGCTTGTTTTTGTTAGCAGAAGAAACGAGCGTTATTTAATTTTTTGTAGCATATATGGAATTTTTTTAAAATCTACCACTTTTTGGTTTCCCAATCTCCCACCTTTTGCCTACTCTTAAACATACTGTTGTTCGTTCTTTGAGGGTTTGCTGATACATCCAAACATGCATAAATGTGCGTGTGCTACTTTCGTACCAGTAAACGCCCACTCGCCAAAAACCACATTTCTCAATCTAGTAGGCTTAACATTTAGATTATGTATGGCTTGTTTATGTAAAACCGAAAACTTTGTGAGTTGTAAAAAAGAATCAAAAATATAAATTTAAAATTAGTCTTCACTTTTCGACTTGGACTTCTCTACACAAAAGTAATTCACTGATTAAATCCTTCCCCGGTAAAATGAAATGCAAAAAAGTATTTGGGCCTATTCGGCAAAATCTTTTATTCTGTAATGAATTATACCTACCTAAAAGACATCGCCCATAAAAGATCTTTTATAAATCGTATTCTGGATTTCGAACTTTTATGGAACTCTGTTATGGATGGTGGTTGTGTGTGTATGAATCGGTTTGGCGCTGATTGGCATCAACTTGGCGGTGCCCAGCTGTTGCAACTTTTTCATACACATCAATTGTGCTTATTTTACCTCCGCGTGGTAACCACCGGGTACTGGTCTCACCCATCTGGGCTTGGCTTGCTAAACTTATAAGCGCGAGTATTGAACACGAAGAAAATAGCAACTGCTCTGTCGGAACTCACTGCTCTGCTCGCGTCTCAGAAGTCTAACATGAGCCCCTCAGAAAGAGGATGTGCGGCGGAAGAATTCACGCGATTGAATCAACGGTGATGTCAATTACTACTTCGACATATTTGGAGCTGAGGTCATTAAGGATTTTTCAATACTAGTCAGGATGTTGAAATAGAGATGGTGGCGGAAGAGCCCTTAATGGGTCAACGGCAGCAGTCAAATTTCCGACGAAGGTTATTAACTCCGGAACATTCGGCCCCTTTCGTCCAAGGGGTCACAGAAAGGGCATGGCCCTCCATGTTGGGGGTTGTGCGTGGGGTTATCTACCCAACCACGGAAAGTAACGGTTACAAAGCAACCAAAAGCCTCGGATATGGATGGATTTACTGTTGACGACCCTGCAAAACGAAAAAAGGACAATTACTTTGGGATCTGGCACGTGGAATGTTCGAACCCTGAACAGATCGCGTGCAGCCGAACAATAAGCGGAGGCCATAGCACTGCTACAATGTAGATATCACCGTCATCCAGGAAGTGCGGTGGCATGGGCCCGGCAAAAGAAGGATGGAAAACTGTGACATCTACTACGGTGATTGCTACAGAGAACAGAAGCAGCGTCTATTCGGATGCGGATTCGTTGTAAGCGGCAGACTTAGGCAAGAAGTCTTGAGCTTTCGACACGTTAGTGAACGCCTAACAACTATCCGCATCAAGGGCAAATTCGCCAACATCAGCCTGATATGCGCTCACGCCAAATAAAGACGAAACTACCAAAGAATGTTACTATGAGCTCCTCGAAAAAACATATGAGCAATGTCCTAAGTGCGACGTTAAAATCGCCTTAGGTAATTTTAACGCCAAAATAGGAAAGGAGGACATCTTTAGTAGCACAATCGGAAAGCAAAGCCTACATGACACCACGTCTGGAAACGGATTTAGGCTAATTCACTTTGCTGCGGGACGTAATGTTACTATAGCTAACACACGGTTTCCACACCTAAACATTCACAAAGGAACATGGCGGTCACCAGACCATCAAACGATCAATCAAATTGACCATGTTGCGATCGACGCAAGGCACTCCTCCAGTATTCTAGATGTCCGAACTTTCGGGGCTTCTGTCAGGCAGAATGAACCATTCAACCTGGCATTGACCCTATCAGTGCGGTTTTAGGCCCAAGAACGATGTTATAGAAAGTACATGATAACGCGTCGCCTTGCCTCAAACCTTTTTCGACATCAAATGGCTCGGTGGTTTTCTTGTCGACTTTGACGGAGCAGCGAGATTTCTCCATTGTCATCCTGCACAGACAGACGAGTTTGGTGCTGATGCAAAAACATCACATGGTTTTGTATAATTCGTCCCTATATAAGCTATCATATAGGCGACTTTAAAGTCGATAAATATAATATGGTGTGTATCGATTTTAAATTCTTGGGTTTTTTCCAAGATCTGTCGGAGTGTGAAAATTTGGTCTAAAACCACACTGATATGTGCCGATCAGGTTGTTGGCGAAAGGTTTTAGACGTTCGGCGTTCACACAATACAGCCGACAAGATCTTATACGCGACATTCAGGAGACTTATTCCTCCGTAGTTGGCGCAGTTCCGAGTATCTCTTTTTTTGTTGATGGGGCACACGTTGCTGGGGTTCCATTCGTCGGGCATGCTTTCATCCGACCAAATTTTACAGATGAGTTGGTGCATGCTTTGAAAAGCTGGGCCGGGAGGCCATCCGCTCCAGAAGCTTTGTTGGACTTAAGTTTGGATATCGCTATCCTCACTTCATGTAGGTCGGGTGGACGGAAATTTTGGCTATCATTATCCAAGTTGAACAGATCATTCTGTCTGACAGCGGGTTGTTGGCTGTCTTCGCCGTTTCTGCAGAAGTGTTCTTTCCAAATGCTCAGCACCGACTGTGAATCTACTACTGTATTCCCATGCTCATCTCTGTAGGCTTCTGCTCGGGCCTTGTATCCTTGCGTGGATCGTTTTACCCTTTGGTAGAACTTTCGAACATTGCCTCTGCAGTAGCGTCTTAAATGATTCGACCGCTCGCTTCTCGTGCTCTTTTTTTTCCTTCTGAGAAGTCGCTGTTCCTCCCTTCTTTTTTGCCCGTAGAGCTCGCGGGCAGCTTTCTCAGCTGCTCTGGTTCTTGTGTGCAGCATTAATTGATAGGCCTCGTTCTTGGCTGTATGTGCCTGGCGGCATTCCTCATCGAACCAGGGGTTTCGTTGTGGTCGCCTAGTGAAACCCAGCACTTCGGTAGCGGCACTCCTGATGGCACGCCGGCAGTGTTGCCTGTTCCTTTGTACATGATGCTGGTGAAGAGGATGGGCTTGCTGAGAGGTTTAGGGAGACGCGGTCGGTTGGCTGTATCTTGCGATAGTTGCCCTGCAACGTCAAATCTTCGTACAGTATCCTATCATCCACATCCGTAATTTGGCTACCACCAACCAATGATCCGAGTCTATGTTGGCCGCTCGGAACGTTCGGACATCCACGATACTGGAGGCATGTTTGGCGTCGATCGCAACATGATCGATTTGATTGACGGTTTGTTGATCTAGAGACCGCCAAGCCGCCTTGTGTATGTTTCAGGTGTGGGAGTCGTGTGCTGGCAATTATGACATTTCGCCCCGCGGCAAAGTCGATTAGTCCGAGTCCGTTTCCGGAGGTGTTCTCGTCCAGGCTGTGCTTTCCGACTGTGCAGCCAAAGATGTCCTCCTTCCCGATATTTAAAGTTGCCAAGAACTATCTTCACATCGTACTTCGGCCACTTATTATACGTCTTCTCAAGAAGAACACAGATCAGCGTGATATTTTTTAAATTTGGCCCTGATGCGGATTGTAACTAGGCGGTCGCTAACATTGAGAAATCCTCTTCGATTATGATAAAATGTAACTGGCAAGTGGCAGGTAATGCTTAAGTCCATAGTAATACCATTTGCTCAGTTTTAAACTAAACAGTTGCAAAATAGTGTTTTTTGAACCATGAATGCGTCCTTCGATTTTCACCACAATCGCTAAAAATGGTACTTTAAAAACTGCTCATATCTCGAAAACGCCACTTTCGATTTGGATGAAAATGTAACTGTTAGGTAATGTTTATATCTTGAAGAATACGTCGTACTCAGTTTTCAGCTAACACCGCGTCTCCACGAGCAATATTTCATAGCTTGCCATATAGTATGCTATGAAAATTGCTTGTGGAGACCACAAATAGTATTCTATGAAAAATGGTATTCCATCTATTGCTCAGCTCATAGCTTGGTATCGATAGTATTCTATGGGGTGTACTTTTTTGTTGTGACGCATATGTTTTCGTGTGATGGCTATGGAAATAGTAATAGGGCCCATACACGACACAGACACGTCGCTGCAGACCTTAAGTCTGTGCAAACATGCCTTCGCCACACACGGTGCAGATAATCTGCGAAGACATTAGTTTGTATCATATCGTCGTGGTCGTCGGGTCAGAAAAATGGCGGCTACTGCTAGCCGATCCGACTTCTTAAATGCCGAATTGCCGAATGGATGAAGGAAATTTAATGAAAAAATGAATCCATTATAATAACTAAACAAAAAACTTGATTGAGGGAACCGATTTCTCCAAGCGAGAGGCTTTCAATTATGTTTACGCCGTGAATTGTCTCGCTCGTCTGTGCTAAATTCACCATACACGACACAGACATGTCGTTGCAGACCAAGAAAAATTCAAAACATTTTGAATTCACGCAGACGGTCGCTGCAAACAGTCGACATGGATACACACGACACAGACAATCTGCGCAGACATGAGCACAACAACAAAATATATTGGTCTGCAGCGACGTGTCTGTGTCGTGTATGGGCCCTATAAGATATGAAATGCCCACCCTACATTTTATTGCATACTATCGTTATTTCTTTCTATGAGAAATGACAGATGGCAAGCTATGAAATATTGCTCGTGGAGACGCGGTGTAAACAGTTTAATAACAGTGCTTTTCGAATCCAAATTTGTAACATTTGTCAGCATAATTTTACAAAAAACCGCTCTACCGATTTTGATCAATAAACATATTTAAGAACATGATCACGTACTTAGTTTTTTTCAGACAAATCGAATATAGCCGTTTTATGAATATTTCTTAAAAATTACAACCCAAATTCCGACCATTGAGACCACTTTTTTTAAATACCTAATCAAAAATTGGAATTTGAAAATCATCGTCTACTTGCTTCCTTCAAGTTCGGGTGAAATTTTAAAGTATGTAATAAAGTTTTGTAGTTAATATCTAGGTATGGCTATGTAGTTGTTAACAAGGGTTCAGTAACTCTGGTCTTGAGTGGATATGATTTGAAACGTAAAATTTGCTAAAATGACTCTGAGATTCTGCGAGATTTGCAATAAACGAGAAAGTTACAAGCACATTTTTTTAAATGATTTATTGAGCCGATTGAATATTTATACCTATTTAAATCCGCTAGAAGTCTCAAATCACGTGTAAAATGTTGTTTACAAGTGAAATTGGTTTTTTGTCTTCACTTGTAGCTTTGAGCTGAGATTTGAGATTACAATTGTAGAAGTTCCATTCGACTTGTAGTTTCGTGTTACAGAAAAGTAATACACTTGTTTAACTTGATATTTTGAATAACTGAAATTACTGAATTTACTAATATCCGAAAATACGCCGTTGTGCACTGCAAACAATAATTATATGCCTACATTGTTGGTAGTGGTAGATATTTAAAAGTGTAAATTCATCCATTCCAGATACACAGTATTAAAAATGTCGTATCGTAGAATAACAAATAAATGTTTCTTTTCTTACCATATTGCATAGTCCGAACAATTTCCAAATTTCGTATCGGTTCACTTTTCGGCAAAACATCAATTTCCTCGATCACCACCGATGAGACTTTTTTATTCGAGTCCGCTGATTCCGCATTAACCGACTTAATTATTTTTCCATGGTCTAGGAATAAAACACAAAGAAGAAAAGGATTAAACGAAATACACATTATATACATACACCCACAGTGGGATGCATTTTATGCAATTAAACCGTTTTAAAACGTTCTCTTGTACAAACTTAAAAGCAAAATGTTCACTACCCGAAATTGGAGAAAGAATAAATGCGACAACTCACCCGTTCCAACAAATATCACGTCGTACGTCTTTCCTCCAGGAGTTTTAATCTGAGCATCCACAGCAATTTGCGTAAAACGGTAGCTGCATCAGGACAAAAAGTGTTCAAAAGGAGAAAAAGAATCCATAAGAGTATAGAAGCAAAAAACTCCACAATGTAAATTGAATAATTAAATAATTAAAATGGACCGCACATTCGATTTTGATTACGCGACTATTAATAATGTTAACCAAACACATAAGCCCCCCAGAGTAGTATGCTTCAAAAGCGATTATTAGCTCCCGGCTTTGGATTGACCGCCTTCATTATACCGGCATACATACGTTATGTTCGCTCTTATGGAATACCCAAGTGGAACACTGGCACGATGAATATTATAATATTTAATCTAATAAGAAATAGCTTAACAGTGTGAACAATATAAGTGGTTGTTTCCGCCCACACCGCTAATGGCAAACATCAAGGATGCCTAACTTCCAGCTGCAATACTTTTTCTCGCTCGTTGCCTTTTTGTTTTATCCCTTACTCCCTCTGCCCCACCACACGGACGAAATATAATAAAATCCCCGTTCCTTTATACTTACATAGTACTCGTCCTGACCAAAATTGGTTGACCGAAGAATGCTGGAACATTCTCATCCATTAGCGAATGAGTTTTGATGAAATTTAACGTCAAGTCTGGAAGGGTACGTGAGTCATTATGGCATGAGCCCGGTCGAGGATCAGGAACCTTTAGGACATAAAAACAACAACAAATCGTAATGTAAACGTGAATTCAAAATAAAATGAATAACAAAACAATATAATATTTCAACAGCATATACACATTAATAAGAGCATGGCACCGCTAAATTTTGAATTGGAGCAACCATCTATACCAAACTCAAATACAGCTAGCTACCCCTACCGTAGTCTGTTGTTGCATTTTTTTTTTGTTTCTCTTTAGTTGCCCAAGAACTCTTTGTAATAGATTTAATGGATGATAGCAGGTGAAACATGGTGGGCTATGCATTATAATACATGTGGTCGGGTGAACCAAATGCTAGGGATACAACGACCCCTCTACTCGTAGCTTAAATAATATTTCGTACGTACCTTTGCACTGTTAACAGGAAGCCAATTAGAGTTGATACCGCTTTGTTCCTTAAAGTTGCCCTCAAACGTATCTGCAATGTCCTGGTGGTTGTTTAAGTGGTACCGAAAAAAGGAAGAGGAAAGTGTTTAAAAAAAAGAGTCAGCGCATACACTTTTATCGCAAAAAAATGTTTGAGAGAGAAATTATTTATTCGTGTGCAGAAGTTGGAAAATAATAGAGCTTATACAGTATGATAAGTCGCTTCCACATCTCTTGGCAATAAAGAAGGACGCATTTACATTTTCTTCAGCTTTATTTCCTTTTCATGTGATAGTTTTCTCACACTTTGGAATAGATAAAACAATTTATTATGAATATATGAAAAAGAAGAAGGAAGAAGAATTACAAAAAACGAATACCCGCTGTAGATTTTTGAGGTTTATTTTTGTGAAATTAAAAATCTTGACTCCGAGATGTTTTAAGACGGATGAAATTGCTTTTGACTGTGTTTTGTAGCCAAATTAAAATGATTAGGTGTTACATATTATATATGAACAAGCTTTTGCCAGCGGCTTCGCTCGCGTAGTCCTCAGGATTTGGTACACACAGATTCCTTCACAGTCAGTTACTTCCCTCTTTTTTTTACTGCGATATGCGCAGGAAACCTACCTAAGAAAGTACCTAAGGAGCAATTAGTATCTCTGAAAAATATGTTTAACGCCCTATTGGAGAAAACAGTTCAAAAATTATATGATCAATACTTGTTGGTGAAGCGCAGGCATCTCAACACAGATCATACCTATTATTATAGCAGACTGAGCCACTATCTACGCGATAAAACATATTTCTTTGCTGGCAAATACACCGATATGATGAGCACCATCTTTAGATATTTACACTGAGGTGGAACTCTTATATGACTTCATTATTACAGAATTCCGCTTGAATATCTTTGGGGTACGTGTGCTGGAGTTGGATGAAGCGATAAGCATATTAAACGGCCACAGAGTTTACAAAGTTTCAAATTGATACAACGAGCGGTTCGTGAGTTTTGAAAAAGGCCCCCTTAAAAACGGTCATCCCCAAGCAAAATTTCCAAAATCGGACAAATTTTCTATTTAAGCAAAGGGCAGAAAGTACCAATAGCAATCACCGTTTATAGTCGAAGTACGCGTAAGTCAAAAGGTAGTGATGCCATTATATGAGAACACAAGCGTCCTCACATTAGCCTCTCACTATCAACTCCAGATCAACCTCGACTGGAGATTGGGTACCCAACTCCTTTGGAAGGTCGTTGGTGGCAGTGGACGAGAGATGGGGGGAGGAGTGAGTCTTCACTAAAGCACTTCCTCTTGTTTCCAGGCGGCAGCGGACGAACTGCCTAGATGGAATCAACGGTGGCGGCTGCAGTTCCTATTAGTGACATCCCTATAAGAGCTGCTTCGACATATTCGGATCCCAGCTCTATAGGGATCTCCAATACTATACACCAGGCTATATTGGAAAAGAGTTGGTGGCGGATGAGCCCTTAATGGGACAACGGCAGCGCTCAAATCCTGAATGGTGCCCCTCGTCCTAGGGGTATGATATGGAACTGGTCCTCCAGGTTGGGGGTTGTGCGTCGGGGTAACTTCCCTAACACGGAAAAAATATCTGTTATGAAACAGCAACACGCCTCGGAAAAGGACGGATTTACTGTTGACGACCCTGAAAAACGAAATAAGGACAATGACCTTCGGATATGCACATGGAATGTTTTTACACTGAAGAGACCACATGCAGCCGAACAACTAGCAGAGGCCATAGACTGCCACAGGGCAGACATAACCGCAATCCAGGAAGTGCGATTTGATGAGCCACGCAAAAAACGGATGAAAAACTGTGATACCACGGCGACTGCTATAGAGAGCAGCGACAGCATTTATTTGGATGTGGATTTTTCATACGCGGCAGACTTAGGCAAAAAGTCTTTAGCTATCGGCACGTTAGTGATCGAACATCAGCCTCATATGCGCTCAAGCCCCCACTGAATAAAAGAACGACGCTACCAAAGACAGTGGCCGCGTTCCACTAACCGCTAGATGACTAGCAGCATGTCAAACTCCATATAAAAAAAAACTGACATTTCAGCATTTGCGCTAGAGCTCTAGCACATTTTGTGAAATATACTTTTCTGGGAAATTTTTCAATCTAGCGCAAAATGAACTGCTAGATTAAAAAAAAAATAACGAACTGTCAAAATAAAAGTAAAAGTGCAAAGTCAAATATTTCCAATTTGGTGTAAAATAGGAATTCAAGCTTCTATGTAATTAATATACATTGTATTTGTTTATTTAAATTATACTGTTGATGTGTTTTTGCCTAACCCCAAAAAATGAGAAGAGGGAAAGAAACCACGCTGTCGATTGTCGTATCAAAAGTGAAGTTTTATTCCATGCCTGTCAAATATGACAGCCAACATAATTCATTGAATTCACAATAGTAATAATAATATATAGCATAATTCACAATAATAATTCATACGTATGTAACAATCTTCCCCACTAAATATTGCTTTGATAACGAATAACTGGACGACGCTCTCTATTCGATCGTCTAATCTCCGTTGTTTGTTCATGTCTCTCTTCACTTGCAACCTTATCAGCATCATCAACAACAAGTTCACCGGTATTTTTCGTCTCCTCTCCATTGTCTGCCGTTTTTTTTTCGTCGTCTAAGCATCTTGCCGTTGTTGTTATCTCGCTATCTTCCACTCCAATCGCGGCGTTTTGTTCCTCTAAATGAACGGGTATAAAACGAGTAGGAATATTACCTTCAACAAGTGTTGAACGCATCTGGTCAATGTGCCTGCGGTAAGAAGTTCCCTCAACATCCACCAGATAATGCAGGTGCCCATCTCGCTGTGTTACTTTTCCAAATTTCCATTTACATTCTTTGTTTTGATAGTAACGGATTTGAACTAAGTCCCCAACTGCAAAACTTCGCGTGCACTCGTAGTTCATTTCACTCTCCCCCGCGTGTGTAGATTTCAGCAAGTCAAGTTTAGTTCGGAAATTAAATTTTAACATAAACTCGGCTGGGCTCCTTCCCGTTGTTGTAGATGGAGTTTTCCGGTACTGGATGAGTAGGCGGTGTAACTTCGTGTGCAAATCTCCAGCATCATTGACTGACGATCGTAGTCCATCTTTGAGAATTCGTACAAAACGTTCTGCCTGTCCGTTTGTAGAAGGATGTGCTGGTGATGAAAGTTTGTGATTAATACCGTTTGATTTTAAGAAATCGCGAAACTCTTTCGATGTGAAATTCGTGCCATTGTCTGATACTAGTGTATTCGGAATACCAAACCTGGCGAAGACTTCCCTCAGTGCGCGTATTGTAAAAAAACTTGTTATTCGCTTCATTGGAAACACCTCCAACCACTTTGTCCTTGCATCCACAATCACCAAAAAATAAAACTCCATGAATGGCCCCGCAAAATCAATATGCAGACGCTGCCAGGGTTGAGCAGGAACTTCCCACGGATGGATTATAACTTTCTTTGGCTCTGTAAGTACTTTTGCACAATCATGACAACTTCTTACCAGTTCTTCAATATCGCGATCTATCCCAGGCCAATAGCAATAACTCCTTGCCAACGCTTTCATTTTAGTAATACCAATATGTGCAGTGTGTAGTTCTTTTAGGACTTCGGAGCGAAGTGTTGACGGTATTATCACTCGAATACCCCTATAAATGCAACCATCTTGCAACATAAGCTCAGTTTCCATAGCTCTATATGGTGAATTCTTGAGGGTATCTCCGGATTGTAACTGGATGACCAATAGAGACAGCTCTTTATCCTTTTTCATCTCCCTTAAGATGTCCTTGTTAGTCACTGGTAAAACATCTTCCCAAAGTTGAAAAATTTCTTTTGCTTGACCCTCTAAACAGTACCTCTTTAAGGGATTCCTGGAAAGAAAATCAGCATTAGTGTGTTCCTTTGTATTTTTATATTTGATTCTATAATCGAAACCACTAAGAAAAAGGGCGTAGTGTAATAAACGCTGAGCTGTAAGTACGGGTAAATTTTTGTCTGGACTAAATATTGAAGTTAGCGGTTTGTTGTCCGTTATGAGTGTGAACTCCCTTCCATAGCAGTAATCAAAAAACTTATGCAATCCCCAGTATATTGCTGTAGCTTCCTTATCCAATTGACTGTAATTGGTTTCGGCTTTCGTTAAACTCCTCGATGCGAAAGCAATAGGTCTTTCTCCTTCCTCTGTTGCATGGGAAAGTATTGCCGAAAGTCCCACTGGCGAAGCATCTGTGGCCAGAATGACTGGCAGATTTTCGTCAAATGGAGCCAGCACTTTTTCACTTGTGATCTCATTTTTGAGAATTTCAAACGCATGTTGACACTCAGATGTCCATACAAATCGCTGATCCTTCCTGAGTAGTTTGTAAAGTGGATGTAATTTTGTTGACAAGTCCGGTATGAATTTGTGGTAGTAATTAACCATTCCTAGGAATTGACGTAGCTGGGTTATCTCAGTCGGTGGTGGCATCTCTGAGATGGCACATATTTTATCGGGTGTTTTGTGTAAACCATTCTTGTTAATTTTGTGTCCCAGATAGATTACGCTTCTTTCAAACATCTTGCATTTAGATTTATTTAAATGAAGGTTAAATTTTTGTAATTTGCCAAGAAGAAGGTTGCATCTATTGAGTGTCTCGTCCAAGGTACGTCCCATCACGATTATGTCATCGAAAAAGCAAGCTGTACCATCGAGGTCATTAATGATGTGCTCATCCATAAAGCGTTGCCATATATTGGGTGCAGTTTTTACTCCAAACATGAGCTTATTCACTTTATAGAGACCCTTCATTGTGCTTACTGTTTGCAATAGTGCGCTTTCTTCTGACATGCTAAGATGCAAGTAGGCTTTATAAATGTCAAAAGTGCAGTAGTACTCACCATATTTGAGTTTTTGATACAACTCATCAATTTTTGGGATTGGGTATTTATCATTTACGATAAGCTTGTTCAAGGTCACCTTGTAATCAGCACACAAGCGTATTGATCACAAACCAGAGAGAATAGACCACCAGCTTCGGCCAAAAATGAGAGTTTCATAGAGCCAGTTTCAAAAAGTTACTGCGTGGTTAAGTATGCGTGCAATGTTAAAGTAAACGGAGGGTGAATTTGGTCACGCATACACTGGCACATAGTAACATTTACAGTTATTCGGTGGTAACTTTGAAAAAATTCAAATAATTCAAATAAATTGACCGTTATCGGGATGTGTTAAGCAAATTGTGTGTTCGGTGTGGGGAAATTATTACCAACATATATTTCATTAAAAAGCATGTAAATATAAATGGGTAGTTACTGCAATAATGTGAATTCCTTTGACATTATTACGAAAAAATATTAGTTTAAGCTGCAAAACTAAAATGCATGACACACATTAGGGAAAAATCATCAAACATGATTCGTTTAGTTTTGCTGATATGAATTTAGGCCTTTGTCTATATATTCTAACGAAAATTTATTTATTTTCTTAAATTGTTTATTTTATTAAAGTGTACCTACTGAGTTTTGGAATAAATAATTAAAAAAAAGGATAGGTAGAAAAAATTAGTTTTGTCAGGACTCAGGCTTAATTATGTTTATTGTTTTATTTCATCTACCAAGGAAAATGTAACGAATTGATTTTAAACAAATAAATTAGTTGGTCATCGGAATTTGAGCAAATTTTACGTTCTAAAAAAGAAATACGTTTTGGACACACAGAACTAAAGAAGACTAAATAGTATCATATCGGCTTTTATCACGAGCAATCTGTATCAGGTGTAAATACGAATTTATTAACTTATACACATTACGCTTTCGGTAGGGAAAATATGAGAATTTCAGGAAATATTTATTAATACAATTAAAATTTTTAAAACTTGCTGTACCTATATATTTTTGTATTAGCTAATTCGTTAATTTTCCACTACTTTCCAATATTTGTACAAAATATGACTCAAAATTCGGAATATAACAGAATAATGGATAGTAACAGAATGTCAAAACTAGAATCAAAATAGTAAAAACACACAAATGTTATTTAAAGTTTGTGGATTATTAAATTATATTATAATTTCATTGTGAAAAACAAAAGAATACCTACATAAAAAGCAAAACCATGGAGCATTTAAAGAACAGAAAGTTGACAGCACAATTAAGATAAGTACGTATTTTAAATTAAAATATTAAGTACAATGTACATACATAATGTACTTTGAAAGCTCACTTTTCGCTTTAGTTTATGCGTTACTATGGAAAAGAAAATTTTTTATGGAAACAATCAAAAAGGCCAGTTTTTTATTTAAATTTGAGGGTGGCGTGTACACGCTACGTTACGCATTCCCTAGCACCTATTCTGTTTTGAAACACGTTTTCTATCAGGTTTTGTATAAAAACGACAAGCATTCAATGTTTAAAGTGACAAATGTATCTACCTATTTAATTTTTGAACAACCAATTCCTTATAATACCTACCTAATTCAAAATCCATTCATCATTATTCTATATATTCGAAAATAAATTAATTTTCTTTAAAATATAAGAAGAAAGAGCTCAAAATGTATGTCAACAAAATTGCAAAGAATCGCGTTTAGCTAATTACATCGTGCCTACAATTTAGTTCTGCAGCTTAAAATGATTTTTTTTTTGTATAATAATGTCATAGGAATCATATTATTAGATTTTTAATCACCCAAATAGTATATGACATATTATGCCTTTTAATGAAATATAAGTTGGTAATTAATTCACCACAGCATACACACCATTTGCTGAACACGTCCCAATAGTGGTCAATTATTTAAATTATTTGAATTATTTCAAAGCCATCTCGGATTCAATTGTCTTATTTCATATTTTTTTGCTTATTCACACGTATTCACAGATAGAAAAAGAGGCGGAGCTACTTATTTCAAAACTGGCTCTATGAAACTCTCATTTTTGACCGAAGCTGGTGGTCTATTCTCTCTGGTTTGTGGTATTGATTTGTCCGATTTGGTGACTGGGACGATTGGTGTTCCCCAATCCGAATGTTCGACCTTTTCGAGAATACCATCCATTTCCAATCGCATGATCTCCTCTTCTATAAGGGGTCGAATGGCATACGGGACCTGTCGCGGCTTTACAAATATAGGCGATGCTCCCTCTCGTAGTTTGAGTATTCCTTTCACATTGGGGATCGTGCCAATCTTCGGTTGAAAAACATCCTTATGATTCTCGAAAATCTGTTCCTTCAGACGATTAATATCTCCCTCTGTAAATGTACTTACGGAATTAATTTGTAATAAGTTCAGTGCCTTTACCCATTCTCTTCCCAAGAGTGTATCAAATGGTTCCTTTACGATATAAAGATCGCACATAACCTTACGTCCATTGTACTCGACTTGCACGTGAGATTTGCCGTAAGCTGGAAATGTGGCATTGTTGTACGTTTTCAACATAATTCTCGTAGGCATAATTTTGGCCTTCGGCCAATGAGAAATAAACGTGTCGTAATTCATAACTGATATTGCTGCCCCTGTATCAAATTCCATGGCAACCTCCGTGTTGTTGATATGTAAGGTTATGAAGTACTTACCACCGCGTGCTTCAACTTCTTGATTAGCTCGCAAAGAAGTCGGTCTTTTATTTTTCTTTGGTGCTAAATTTAGCACGTTCAATTCGTACGGGTCGTCATCCATCTGTAAATCACGCTCCATCTCTGTTTCCTCATCAGAGCCTTGAAAAGCTTGTAATGTATTAGTCTGTTTCTGCGATTTTATACAAACTGAGGCAACATGGCCGCTGCATCTACACTTTTTACAAAACAAGTTTGTTGCACGGCACTTGTTTGCCATGTGGTTGAGTTTTCCACACCTGTAGCACACAATTTTCTCTTCTATCTGCGGAGCTTGATCGTGCAATTTAGAACCATTCATTTTAGTACTTGGTCTGATTCTATGTACTGATCCTTTTGCCTGTACTTGGTGAATATTTAGCATGTTGCGGCTCTCCATTTTTGAAGCCTCTTTGGGCGTGTGCAGACGAAAAAAGGTTACAAATTGTATTTTACAATATTTATTACGAAATTTTATTATAAAATTTATGTTGTCGAATAGCGAAATTTTAGTTTATATAAAAATGCGTAGGTAATGCAAAATGACAGGTCGATCTCGATGAGCTGAAGGTTAAAACGCGAACACCAATTTGGGCGTGTGCAGACGAAAAAAGGTTACAAATTGTATTTTACAATATTTATTACGAAATTTTATTATAAAATTTATGTTGTCGAATAGCGAAATTTTAGTTTATATAAAAATGCGTAGGTAATGCAAAATGACAGGTCGATCTCGATGAGCTGAAGGTTAAAACGCGAATGCCATCATGAATGTGGTGATGAGAGAAATTATGCAAAATGGTAGGTTGCATTAGTGTCGCACTCTTTCGGTCGATCTATGAAGTTGGTGTTATTTATTTGGATTTGAAATTTGAAATTTTAAATAACGTTTGGTTGAATGCAGACTCCTACACCTCCATAGCGATTGCATTTGCTATTGTTTTCTCCAAGGTTATATCAGTTTCCCGCAGAAGCCTTTCCTTTATGTCGGAGTCCCTCAGCCCCCGAATGAACTGTGAGCGGAGATGTGTTTTAAGCGTAGATTTCTTACACTCGTCACAGGTGAAATTGCAATATGCGCTCAGCTTTTTTAGTTCTGCTAGATAGTTAGAAATAGATTCTCCCTCATGTTGGAGTCTAAGCAGAAACTTATGCTGTTCTGTAATTTCATTCGGCTTTGGACTGAGGTGATCTTTTAAAAGTACGATTAGATCGTTGTATGATTTTTCGTCAGGTTCATCTGGGGCTGTTAGATTGGATAGAAGTTGGTAGTATTTAGCGCCAATGCAGTTAATTAGTACTTGCCGTTTTTTTGTAGCGTCGGAGATGTTCCTTAGTGCAAGATAATTTTCCAGCCTTTTTATGTAATTAGTAAAGGGTTCCTCATTCTCGTTGAATTGCTCAAAGTGTAAATTTGGTGTACTGGGGTTGGTTTGTAGGGTTTGTAGTGCATTTGTCAATGCTTGAATAATTTGCTGCGTTGATTCGGTCATCGCTAAGATTTTCCTTAATCTTAAAAATCCTCGTCGCCACTGATGTGTTTTTGCCTAACCCCAAAAAATGAGAAGAGGGAAAGAAACCACGCTGTCGATTGTCGTATCAAAAGTGAAGTTTTATTCCATGCCTGTCAAATATGACAGCCAACATAATTCATTGAATTCACAATAGTAATAATAATATATAGCATAATTCACAATAATAATTCATACGTATGTAACAACTGTATTAATAAATATGCGGCATGATGGCCCAAAATACATTTTTGACGCTCATGAAGATGAAATAATACGAATTCAAATTGGTTCTAATGTCACTTTGCCGCTGCCGCTAGGTCTCTAGCGCTAGCGTTCCTCCATTAGGGATATTATGTGCTAGATGACTAGCGGTCACTGTCACTGGTCACTGGAACGCGGCCAGTTTTGCCAATAATTGACATAAGTGGAAATGAACTGACGGTGGTGTAGTTCAATGATATAAACGCGAGAGCTGTCAAACTTTTTCAATCAACAGACATGTGGAAACCTACCTTAACACTTCTAGTGCTGTTGCGATACGAAATGAAATGTCATGGCATGATCTGCCCAGCGCAGAAATAAGAAAATTGTATGAGAAAGATGTCAGACATTTAGTTGGTACATAAAGATAAACACAATAACTTGTATACATTTACAAGTTTGAAAATCTATACCTAATGAAAACCTATACGAGCTAATTTTTGAAAATTTCTCGTTTTTGCGGATTTTTATTTTTAGTTGCTCTAGTTAATGACGTTAGTTTCCTTGATTTTAAGACTCTTAAAAAGCGTGGAGGGGGGGGGGTGTCGCACCCACCCACACCCCTCGCTACGCCCCTGCTAACAAATTGTGTTGCTTCAAAAAAATATTGAAACCACTTTTCGGTCATATGAACACAAAAAAAGGACCTTATTTTTCTTATTATTTAAAAAATAATAATATTTCACTTGAATCAAAAACATCACACGGTCAAATTACCTGCAAGGAGAAGGCACACACTGCCGATCCTGGTATCGAATTGATTGGTGTGTTAAACACTCCATATATGAGCTTAGAGCTAGAATGCCCATAATTTCCTTCCACAAGATTACTCGCCGACTCTGTGAAATAAAAAAAGGTCAATATTAAAATAAAACTAATAACAATAGAAAAAGAAAGAAAAAACAAAATCCCCTGCAAGAACATTTTGCATCTGGCGACTGTGGGTATATGACAACCACGACATCCTGTATCCCAAATAGCAAACTAAATTTCGAAAAATTTAAATGAGAAAATATTAGTTTTCACTTCCAGCTGTGGTCTTATATAGACGTTACTGGTGTGTATATACATTTAATTTTACACCCACTTTACCCCACAATCGGAAGGTCAGAAACTAATACTGTCAGTGGCTTCCTGAGTATGAAAGGAGAAAAAACGGAATGTCCCAGTGACAACAATTGCCAAAGTGCTGCAGTTTCTTTTGGCATTTTGTTGGGAAATAAAATTAACTCTGAGCTCGACTGTGTTATGTGTGAAAGTGAGTTTTTGCAGAAATTCCGAATAAAATTGGGTTTCTCTTTCTACTTTAGAAACTTTTGCAACTTTGCAGTCGTGTGGTTAGATATATTACTTTACTATTTAATTGGTTTAAGTTTAGGTCTTTGGCAGAAGAGACTGCTGGCAAGAAATCATGTAATGACTTTGGAAAACATTTTCATTCTTCTACTTTTGCTCCAGAACTATCTCTGGGGAATCTAGGATGATTGTTAACAAGAATGTTGAGCCTAGTATCGTAAAGTAATGTATTGTGAGTTTAAGTTTGCAATAATTATTGCATCTTCCTTTAAAAAAATGCTTTTTAAGTTAAACAGACAGTGCTATACTCTGTCCAATTTATTTTTTCAGTATATGTCATATCTGAAGCTCTACTATGCCAGTAGATACTCTCACGGCACTCAATCACAAGAATTGCCACTGAAATAAAAACCGAGCCACTAACTTGCCAAGGAATTGTTGTTGTCATTTTCGAAAAACCCACCATGACCAGTGTGCCAAATAACCGCTGGCAGAATGAGGATGAGATGATCAATGATTTATTTATTTATTCATAGGACAGAGCACAAAATTAATTTATACACTCCGGAGAGAAATGCCGGACATTTGCCCATATGGCAAATTACATTATGTACAACATTCAAAGTTTTAAATGTTAACTATTATATTTACAATTTTTTTAAAATTTACTTAATTGATATTCTAACTAATGTGTATATTGAGTTTAGCTAATAAAGAAAACAGCTTAGATGATTCAAAAGACAAAGATACTGCCCCATCAGTCTGAAGAAACATTTTAAGGGCACTCATTTTCCGTATTTTTTTGGGAAGTGAGTATAACAAAATCAAAAATGAGTATAACAATTCTGCATGTAAAACCAAAAGTGAGTATGTATAATTATATTCAAAATATTCTGAAGGACTATTTCACAGATAGGCTATTACTGTACAATACCGAAGACGGGCCCAGACAGTACAGCATAACTGGTGGCGTTCCGCAAGGCTCCGTGTTAGATCCGCTATTGTGGAACCGTTGTTCAACAGGACGAAGTCAGATTGTTGTAGCCAGTCGGTTAAAAATGAAATTATTTTTTGTAGTGAAGTACCGACACGTATTTGTTTTTCTTAATTCTTTATAAAGTGGTAGCTAGTGTTGTGTTAGTTGTAGTTCTGTTTGTGATCGTCAGTAATATATATTATAGGCGTATTTTTTTGAGAATCTATAGCTAGCTCACTTTTACTTTTACATGCAAAACGTTTATACTCATTTTTGGTTTTGTTATACTCACTTTTGGTTTTACATGCAAAATTGTTATACTCACTTTTGGTTTTGTTATACTCACTTCCCAAAAAAATACGCCTTATATTGTTTTGCAATAGTAGGAGTACCTATGTTGTAGGTGTGAAATGTTGTCTGGCATCGAACGTGATAATCGCTGCCCCTGTTGCCTTAGGAGCTTCTCCATCAACTTTGGATATTTTTTTTACATCTGTCACTTTAAATTTCTTGAGAGAATCCAAGATGTCTGATTCTTCTAGGGGTATGATGTTGTGCAAAAATATGCGGCTCGATTATGGGCATTTTTTTTTGCGAATGGTAGGGACCTTCAATGTTGATCCGAATTCCGAATTAATGAACGGAGTTATACCCTTGGTCGAAGGACAATAATCATTGAGCCATCGCGCCCCCCCCAATATACGATTGTAAAAACATTTTTAATTTGACCATTCGCCAACATGCAATTTAAAATTTATCCAGCGAGCCAATTTATAACAAGCAAGAACTTGTAAGTTCTTCAGATAAAAAAAAAAGGTATGTGTATGTGTGTCTATATTCATATATTTCATTTAAAATTGCTCTAAAAAAATACATACTTCTTTGAAACTCATTCGGTATAACGTTCACGAGAAGTTATATCTATGTACAAATTAATATGTATACGAACATTTTTTTTATAAAATTTAGTTTTATTAGTACACAATTATGTACGTATTACTAAAAAGCATGTTTAACCTTTACCATATTCCAGGTCACAATTGAATCATTTTTTATGACAATGTCGTTTTTGTGAATGAGGAAAACAAAAATAAGAGGTCGCCCAAAGCGTTTTGCAAGTAATAAACACTAAAAGTGAAAATACACGAAAATAAATGCTTAGCTCAGCAGTATTACGACATAAATTTAAGACGCCCGCAGGTTATTACAGAAATGAACAAAATGTACCTACTTCCAAATTTAATATTAAGATCATCTAAAGTTGCATAATATTGTTGTATATTTTTTTGATATATAGGTCCCGCAATGCAAACAAAGTTAATTCGGTATAACTTATATTAACACTTACGGATTTCGTTGAAATAGAAGGGAAAGTCTCCGGGAAGCGAACAATTCAGTCTGGATTTGAGAAAAGAAGTCCACCGATTACGAAAACGATGAGGACCGCCTTTGTCCCATTTACACACTCTCGCTACACGAGAGTAAACAGCCTGCAATTAAAGATAGAATATTAACAGAAGTATGTGAATTTTTGCTAATCAAAGGACCACATTTGTTTTGAATTTACCTTCCCACAGTTAATGTATTCCACAGCTGTTTCTCGAAAGAAAAAATACACGAAGTCACCTTGTGTAAATGAACTTACAAAGTTCGGTGCTAGAATTACAAAGACAAAATATTAATATAATGAATTTCAACAATGGGCTGTATAGATACATACATAGATGTAAGCATACAAATTACTTATTAACTTACCATTTAAACTTAAGCTATCATACTGTTCAGTCTGGAGTGGTTCTCGGTAGATAATAGGATCACTGCCACTGAAGTCGGCTACAGTGCCTGTGTACAATTCATTATCTGTAAAAATAGAAATTATTGAAATTGAGTAAAGCAAAGCCACTTAAATTTTTGATAAGAACATTGAAAAGTTGGTTTAATAACAATACTGTTCAACTCCATGCCCACTCAACATACAGCAAATGAATGTCTAAAGGTGCTAGTACACGGCATGTAGCAAGGAGGCTGACCAGACGTCCTCTTTTTATGTAAAACAAATGTCCGGTATCTTTTTGAAAATATGTGCAATTCGTCCTCTTTTGGGATTTCCCAGTTTACGGATATTTTCAACACCACAAAACTATAACGAAACTTTTTTTCAACACTGACTCAAAAATTTCCTGCATGTTTCTGGTACGAATAGGACCTAAAAATTGTTTTCAAAGGTGGAATAAATGCATTAGAGGTTTATTCAAGGTGTTTAAAATATCTTCTCTGGATGAGTTTGATTATTATTTTACATCGATGGATTTAAATAAAATTCCGCAGGTAACAGTGCTCTTCAAAACCAAACAGGTAGGACATAGCTCCATACTATTGCAATCCTTTTCCAACATCCCAGATAAAACGGATGAAAGTTTGGGTGAAATTGACTTCCACACACCGTACGAAGTACAATACCCTGATATGGAGGACCGGCAAAATAGTGCCTAGCTCACACTTAAAGTTAAAATTGATAAAGCATTTTTTTTTGGAAATATAATTTTAGAAATATGTCCTGCTCAGATTTGTACAACTATATTCTAAAAAAAAAACGAAAATTTTTCATTTGAAATTTTTGAAGGTGCCCTCTTTTTGGTGAGCATGGATCTGGTCACCCTAGCCAAGCCACATACGTATGCAGATCTGACGTCAACTTACAGAGAGTGCACAAATAGAGTGCACAAATAGAGCTTGTACACGTCATGTACCCATTGGGACCATTCTCTGACGTAAAAATGACGTTAGTGCTACATACGTATGTGGCTTGCTACATGCCGTGTATTAGCAGCTTAACGATAGTGAAGACAGTATTGATTTCGATCACAATTTTTAACATAAGGGCTGAGGTTTCGAATATTTGTGCTGGAAGTACGAGGGATCTCAGGTTCGATCCCCGGAAAAACACAAATTACATCTTAAAGTTTTTTCTACTGCGTTACCTCTCGCGAAAGTCTGACAAACATCCGAGAGTATGACTGTCCTGAAAAAGCTTCGCGGCATAAAATTGTAGGTCCCTTCCATTCGTCCCAAAAATAGAAACTCACACAAAACGAATGGTTGCGAGAAGCTAGGCCTAGGGTGTCTCTACACGCCTGTTGCGACACCTATTTATTTATGTATTTATTATTAGGACAATTAAAATATCAAACTTTTTTTCATTTTCTCCAAAATAAATATTTTATATTATGCATTTTATACCATTTGAAGGCATCTTACTTGAGATGTATGGGTCATGTAATTAAGAGAAACTCTTTTATAGGTTTAGATCGCCACGTTGAAAACAAAATATATTTATATTTTAACTGTAAATAAATATGTACGTACTAACAAAATGACAAAAATTTGAGCTTGGCAGACTTGCCTTTTTTATTTTTAACGCATTTGGTCTTACATGTTGATAGCAAGTGCATTTCCACATTTAAAAAATCATATTCTCTTATATATCATGATCATGAGGTTTGGGTAATGTCCGAAAGAATAAGATCGCGGATACAAGCTGCCGAAATGAGATTCCTCCGTTGTATTGCAGGAGTGACCCGTAGAGATCGCAATGTCGAGCAGCTACTTCTCCGGACGGAGCGGTCCATGCTTCGGTGGTTTGGTCATGTTAATTTCTCCTCTACCCGTATGGGGATTGCCCTTGATGATTTGGAGTCGATGGTGGAGGATCGAGAGCTATGGAGGGTCCACTTGAACAATCTGCACCCGCGACCCACTTTATGGATAAGCGGGCGATTGGAAATGAATGAATGAATGAATATTCTCTTCCACATATACCTATTCTCAAATAAAAAGTCCTGTTGTAATGAGTTGTATAATATGGACAAAATCTGCATTTCTTTGAGGAATAGATAGATACGTTATGAATTAATAGACTAAAATGAATAACACTAACCCCTAATTAAATTTATGTAAAGTAAATCAGTTTGAAAAATAGAAAAGCTCATCAATTATGCACCCCCGACGTTAAATAATTGTGATACAATCTTTGGAAAATGATTTCGTTTAATCGACAATGACATGCACATCACATGCTCTGACATTTAACCAAAAGTGAACAACGGATCCCTCCATTTATATTCATATCATAACTAACGAATTCCTTTTCTATGTGCGGTACTTGTACATACAAATTATGAATTCGCAAGCGGCATTTAATACACAAATAATTATAGACATTTACTTTATTCATGAGGGTTGCTTTCTAAAACTGAGGACCAACTTTTTACTTTGAGATAAGAATATACAATGTCCATGCATTGGTTGGTTTGAGGTCAACGTTTGGGATGTTGTTAAGAATTTAATTAGTTAAAACATTAGTCAATAGTCCAAATCCATTTCTGACAATAAGGTTCATGAACCAGTAGAAATTGCAATATAGGAAGAAAGTGGTGATGGATGAAAGGGATATCTAAGGAGAAGCTGCTATAACCCTCGTCTTTATAGGCCCGAGTTTGAGGCGTACCCTCTTCGTTTAGATAACTTGTTTGTACCATAATTGTTTAAAAGATGAACTGCTTATTATTTAACTTTTTGTTGTCTTTTGTTAATTTTTTCCGTGTCAATAAACTGTTTCGTGATGCTTTATAAATAATATAGGTAATAAATGCGAAATCTAAGAAATTTTTAAAATGTCATTCACAAAAAGAAAAAAAACTACAGGAACAAAATATCGCCAAGTCGTAAACAAAAACAAATCCGCAAATTGAAATAATTTAGAAACACGAAAAATGTTTCTGGAAAACAAAAGTTCGTAATTTCTAGGCACATTTCTGACAAAATGCTTTGGATTTTTTGTAATGAATTTCATTATTTCAAATGTCATTATTTATGACATAATGATTTTCGATAACATTTAAAGCAATGATAGTTTGGTAGCACAGTTTTTACCGGGGCTAAAGGTGCCTGTTCATTTGAAAGTACTTTTTGCTAGTAAACTCTCGAGAGTTAATCTAATGGCTGTCCATTTGAGAGTAATATTTTCGAGATTTTAATATCTAGAGCAGGAGTTCCCTAACTGTGCGTCGCGAAGCCCTGGGGCGTCGTGGAAAATTCTTCGAGTGATTTTCGGTCCCGTTTGCGTTGACGGGCTTTGGAGAAGGAGATTTAACGGCGAACTCTACGAGCTGCACAGCGACATCGACCTGGTCAGAAAAGTACGTATCAGTCGACAAAGATGGCTAGAACATGTAGAGCGAATAGACACCAACGCTCCGGGCCGAAGAGTCTTTGATTCCAACCCGGAGGGACAACGCAGTAGAGGAAGACCTCGCCTTAGGTGGCGCGCACAAGTGGAAGGGGACCTCAACCAACTTGGAGTGCGTAACTGGAGGCAGTTAGCCAAAGATCGTGCCAACTGGAGAGGCGTGTTGGTTGACGTCAAAGTAAGTAAGTAAGTAATCTCAAATATATCCAAATACAAAGTATGGGTTTATAAAGTTTCTTTATACTGGTTAAGGACAGATAAGTTTATTCAAGCGATCTTAAATCGATGATGCATTCATCGGTAAATTTAAAATTTTCATCTCTTTTCTATGTTTATTTATTAGATAGTTATTCTATATATGTACTAGGTTACAATCTACATCTACAAAGTTGTACCCTCTGTTTCTTTTTCTTTCCATGCATAACGTTATAAAATAATGACTGCCTAAAAAACAGAGCATTATTCACCTTTTTTAAACGCGAAAACGAAAGGACTGGATCACAGCATTGAAAACAACAAATAGAGAGACAAGATTGCAAATACGCCACCGTGCATTAAAACTAACGCATGTTCATTTCTAAGCACACTCGAGTGCGAAGAGAACTGAGCGTTTTCGTTTATTTTTGAAACTTCACTAGTACAAACTGGCATTTACATACGCATGATGTATACCTTTTGCTCTCTTTGTATGTATACATACATTATTATGTCCTTTGTTCTGGTCCATGTTTTGTCTGCCTTGTCTATGGTTTTCATGAAATCCTCTATATTGGAAATATGGTTTTTAGGGCTTTTTAAATATTACTTTGAATTATGAGTGAATGGTTTTTTTGTGGGATTAACTTTTACTTGCTTATAGGACGAACATGCCCTCCCCCCGTCACCCTTACGTAACCTGTACAGATCCAGCTACACTAACAGCCTTACGGGATAAACATTGAAAACCGATTGGTTGATTATATTTTTTGCATTGTGCTATTATTTTATTGCATTGTGATTAAAAATGAACCAGTATGCAAAATTTCAAAGTCATAAGTGAATGGACATAATATTTTACAGTAATAACAACTCGAGACAGACTACGCGATCATGATACACATACTACAGATAGCGCAATGGTGATGTTCAGTTTCTTTCGTTCTGCGCACCTACGTCATTTGAGCGCAAAATGCATTTTGACAGGTAGAGACAATGGTGAGAGTATTAGGAAGTGAATTTTGTTATCATTTGTTTTGTGTTAATTATGAATGGATTTGCAGAAAATGCTTAAATTGTTTTATTCGTAATCATGCGATAAATATTTTGTTAAAGTTTTGTTATGATTCAAGAAGTGTATCAGCCTTATTATGGAAACCAAACAACATGATATTTTTTTCATTTTGTATGCAGATTACAAACTCTTGCAGTTTTTGGGTTTAATGGGAGTTCGAGAATGAGTGCAGTTTTGGGTTTAGTACAGCACAGTTTTTACTTTGAGAAGCTATGAAAGCTGGGTGTCCAATGTTTTTTTTCTGTACTAGTATCACACTCACTCACACAGCACAAACACCCACTTCAATTAATGTTTATATATAATTATTTTTTTTAATATTATTTGGAGCAATTAAAGCAATCGACTATTAAATCAACCCAAACCGAACGAACTACACAAATTCAACGCCCAAATTACGTCACGTTCAAAATGGAGAACATGCGCATTGCGTAATCTATAGTAATTGAATCATGCTACGCGATCATATCCTTACACTTTCCATAGCTGCAGATCTCAAATATATGTATGTACGTTTTATGCATATCCAACATCGAATTCAACTACGCCATACATGAGCATGTACGGTAGGTACGTACAATATGCATTCTGAATGCCCGTCGTGGCAGTAATAATTCTATTTTTAGAACGCAATATAAAACTACCCCTAAGCACAACTGCAATCAAGAAAGCAATTTTGTTCGCACTTGGCCAAATAAGATCTATTTTCAATTTATGATATTGGGTGGTATGAATAAAACCTAGCAATTGCTTTTACTCAAAATAAATGTCAAAATCGAAGCAATTGCTAAGCTTCGTATGAATAAAAACTGATTTGAGTTGACTCCAACTTTTGACATCTTCGAAAAGCGGCGCCACCGACCTTTTACTCAGATTGGTATGAATAAAACGTGGAAGACAAAGCAATTGCTACGAAAATTCCAAGTCTGCTATTTTGTTGACTCAGAGCATTTGCTAAATATTTTGCGCCCATATTTCTTTACAAAAACAGTATTTTCTTTTGAGTTTTCGGTGTTTTTTGTTTGTATAAATAGTTAAATTACACATGCAGTGAAGTAAATGCTTTGTTCGAAACTTCGAACTTACTTTAGCAAAGTAGTTTTTATTCATACCGATTTAAAGCAATTGCTCAGTGCTTTTACTTTGCTACAACCTTTTACTCAAAGCAAATGCTAGTTTTTATTCATACGACCCATTGTCGCTGTTTAAGAAAACCGGCATAACTAAAAAACGCGATTTTTGAGTTAATTATACCAATCGACTATTTTTCTACGTATTAAAACGAATTGTGCCACTTTTCTTAAAAACCCCTTTTTTGAAGTGACACTTTTATGATTTATGCCATTTTTCCTAAAAATACTTTCTCACAAATCTTTTAAAAAAAATCGGCTTTAGCTATGGTAATCTGTAATAAGCGTTACGTTGTTACGGTGTCCGCAGATACCTGACGGCACATGTTCTTATCGTTTGAGCATACCGCATACGTTTCAAGTGGAATTAAATATGTTGGATCAATCATACGAATCACAAACAAATTTACATCCTAGATTAGAGGAACTCAATTCAAAACAAATCATTAAATGAAATATTCAACATAGCAAGAGAGAACTGGTTTTAAACATTTAATGTAGATAATACCCTTATACAAAAATACAGGGTGTCCCAGTTAATAAGGATAATCCTTTAAGGGAAGATTCCTTAAGTTATGCCGAACAAAAAAATTTATGGCGGAGGAGGTCTGTTTTCATCGTATTTCCCGTTATAGCCCATCAAAGTAGGTGACCTCTAATCTGGAGGTGTTACCACTTAAAACGCTATAACTTCTAAACTATTATTGGGCATTTTGAAAAGACAATTAAGTAGCACATACAAGTCTAAAGCACTTCGGGTACATCTGGGCAGCTACAAAAAAGTTATGGCTCCTTAAACTCAAAATTTTTAAAATTAGTTGTTACATTTTTTTACTTAAAAAACATTTTTCTCAAAATTTTGACTTTATAAACAACATTAATTTTTTTTATGAAATTTTTATCTTTAAGAACTTTTTTACGTACGATTAACGGAGGTTTTTTTTTGGTCTCCACTGCGTAATTACAACTGCATACAAGACCTGCTTCGTTGACCGGTGGGTACACCTACACATTAAGGGTGGGTCTCCCTCAGCTACGAACTCTGTGCTCAAATAAACGTGTTTACATGTATTAGTGCACAGAATTTAAAATAGCCGAGCACACCCTCCCTTACCAAGATCACAATTGTGACTGCAGAGTGCAGACTCGCTCAGCTCAATTAATAAAAATAATACAAAATTGTCTGCACAACAAAATAAATCAAAACAACCAAAGGGAAGGGAAAGAGACAAGCTGTGCTTGCTGTTGCTATTGCTCCTTTTGCTGCAAACCATGATGGAATAATATAAGGTGGTCTCGTCGGCTGCCGAATCGTTCGTTTTTTGGTCCCTTAACGTTCAGTGAGCGTTTGCTTATTGAAGCGAAAGGTTGTGTGCGGACGAATTTGTTTGCAAAACGTCAACCCTTGTGCAAAAAAAAAAATTTTTTTTTATTATAATAGGCAACTTCAAACCAATTCCACTCCACTTAAAAGTTAATCAACAATCAACATACTCATGAACAGAATACTCTCTCTGCACACTCTATTGTCGTTTCACTTACACTTACTACGCTGAACCCTTTCACACGCACTTATTACTAGTATAGTTAAGGGACTACTTTTTGCCGACGAGACCACCTTATACTTATTCCATCATGCTGCAAACGTTGTTTATCTAATACACTGAAACCAAAAGTGTGTGTGATATAGAATTTCCTAACGCACACTTATGAATATCGCCTTCGTCATAGCGACGTACAATCGCAATCGTAAGCACAAATCGAAATATTTTAATAATAATATCCAAAATCCATAATATGTATACAAATTTTCATTCCTGACCTTAGCTTTTATTTTTTGGCATTTTATGCTGTCTGTTTATAAAAACCTGTTAGGGCTAGTTTGTTATTATTGCTTTGTTTTGTGGGTTTGGGTTCCTTTTTATTATATTATATTATTTAATTTATATAGGATATAAATCCTATCCAAAAACAAACGGCTGCAGCCCTGCTCGCACCATTTATGGATGTAGGTACGGATTATCTAATTTAATAAAAAGTTTGTCCTGACTGATTGAGGACGCCTAGCCCAAATGGTAAGAGCCAAACTCAAGTTTCATCAAAGTTTATATAGGAAAATTCATATTTTCCATCCGATTGATGGATGGATATACAGTCAAACTTCTTTATAACGAACTTCCTTATAACGTAATTCTCTCTATAGCGAATTTCATTTTGTTCCCCTTCCCCTTCAAAAATATCCCATATGAATTAGGTTCTTTATAACGAAATTCTGTATAGCGAAATTCTCTTTATAATGAACTATTTTTTTGGCCCAAACGCAAAAATTTTTCTTTATAACGAAATGTCAAATTTGAAAAAAGCCTACTATGATTTTTGTTACTAATTTTAAAAGGGAATTCCCCGTTTTGGCAAGAATTTCCAAGGTATGTATGGATGTATGAATATTGAATACAAAAAAAAATTTAGTGTTTCTATTAGTACATTGTCGACAATTTTAAAGAACGAGGTAAAAATTTTAAAGTTTTCCGAAGCAAGTTCAAACAGTAGCCAAAAAAAACTAAGAAAAACAAAATAAGGTGATGTGGATAAAGCTATGTTAAAATGGGTTCAGATAAACAGGAAAAGGAATTTAAGTACCGCTCTCGGGCTCTATTATCAAACAAAAGGCTAAATGTTTTTCTGAATCTTTGGGTCAGCATAATTTTAAAGGCATAAATAGATGGCGCAACAGGCGAGTAGGTCTAGGTCTAGCTTTTCGCAACCATTCGTTTATGTGAGTTTCTATTTTTGGGACGAATGAAATGGACCTACAATTTTATGCCGAGTCCGAATCCGAACGGCTGAATTGAGAAGTTTTTTCAGGACAGTCATAGCCTCGGATGTATGTCAGACGTTCACGAGAGGTGACGCAGTAGAAAAAACGTTAAGGTGTAATAAAGGAACACTTAGTGTTAAAAAAAAATAAAATTTTCTATATAACGAATTTTGTATAAAACTTCCTTATAACGAAGCAATTTTTTGTTCCCTTGAAGGTTCGTTATAAAGAAGTTTGACTGTATGTACATATGTATGTCCTATATGTACATATATTGTACTACTCCCACATAGTGTTTAAAAAAAAAAAAACTAATAATAGTTTTTGGCTTTTTTGGCATTTTTTTAAATTATCCCCCTACTCCCTTTAGGAGAGAAAAATTACTTCTTCACTCTACAGAGATATGACTATAATGAGATCAATTTTTTTAGATATACAGCAGCATCATGCGGAAATAAAAAATAACATGAACGAAGCCGGGTGTGAATGCCATGTTAGTACGTAGATAGATATTGAGTACCTATGTACTATCATTTTAAGTATTTTAAACACTGTGAAGTCGGTAGGCATTGAAAGGGTTGGGTAACCCCTAAAAATATTTTTTAGAGGAGCTTCAAAGCTGCACCTAATCTAGGGCCGCCTTACAAACCAACCACATGCGGCATGAAATACAAAAATAGCATCCTGTAGAACACTGTTTTTATAGGTATCGTGAATGAGTTACCTGGACAACGTTTAAAGTGCAACAAAACATTACCCAGTTCTATATACTAATTTGCCTTCACATTTTGTAATAACAAACAATGAGTTTGCCCACAGTAATTGGGCAATTATTGTTGTCTCTACAATTTTTAACCTCAACACAAATTAACAATTCTTCTCCAGACTGGTCATGCAAAACATTGACCAAACATTATGATTTATGAATAGATGACCATTTCAATATCACCAATAAAAGCGGATGTTGTGTATATATACTTATACTACACACAATAATTTTCAAAATATTAAAACACACAACCACTAATCTATTTTGAAAAGTTCGGCCTAAAATAGGGAACAGCAAAGCAACCAACCCCTTTCCTCATACAGTAGGTATTTTATTTACGATGACCCAAAATTGCATTTAGTTGGTTTGATTTGAACTCAACTCATAATAAAAAAAATCATCATTCACCTCCCATCTCCCACTCCCATACATATTCTCAAATCTTCTCAAGCCCTCATCCTCAATCCATATCAATCATCATTCATCATCCCTTAAAAATATTCCGCTCTCAATATAATTTTTCATTTCGATTTGATTTCCCTATCATATTCATAATTATGTTACGTACGTGTACCGTTTTGTAGGTAACGTCTACGATGATATTTATCCAATCTGCCTCTATGCCTCACAATGCTCGATTGACTTCAAACAACAACAATAATATTATTAAGTAATTAGTATGTATCTATCAGAAAACCAAAAAAAGGATCCAAACTTGTTTTCTCCATATCCCAGTGGCACTGGCAACGAATGCGGCAAAACAACAATCTGCAAATTACAGACTCTCGCGAGAGAGCAAAATTATAGAGAAAACGATTAGCGCTGTGTCGGATATTTTGTGAACTACATTGCATATGTGAGCGTGAGTTCTGAAACAAAAATGAAACTGCTGTTAAATTGTTAACTTTTCAAAATGCAATTTTAACTATTTTATAAACTAAATTTTTAATTTGTATTCAATGAACGGATACATAAATGTTTGAATGTTATTCTGTTTTGAAAAGCTGACAAAAATAAGTTCTGGTTGCTCTACAAACACTGTTTCCTTTTGGTTACCTTAATTTGCAGATTATAATAGTTAAACTCAAAAAATCAAAATTCGAAGACGGTCACTAACTAATTTAACCCATTAACTATAAAATGAAATCATAAAAAAAATAAAAAAGTTCCATTTAGATATTGCCCCACCGGGGCGAAAAAAAAAACACCCAAAAAATGACGTTTTTGGGACTTTATGGTACATAAAAGTAAAAAAATAAAAATTCTAAGACGGTCACTAACAGCGTCTATTTATTTACTGTCGAAAGCCGTTTACTGCAATCAATTATCTCTTAAGCCCTGCAAGCCCCATCGGGGCGAAAAATCATATACCCTCGAACACCCAGCCTTAAAGAACAAATTTGTGATCAGCACAAACGGAAAAAAGGGTATGACGTTGAGGAAAATGCTCATGTCCCATTCATACCCACTCTCCACTATATATGTCATAATATACGAATGCGGTACCCGTATTTGCTCGTACTTGTGCGAAGCAGATCGGCAGCGGTATGTCACTGGCGCTTTCGTTAGACGGAGGCGGCGAATATGGGTTTGGCAGTCAATGAGGGCAAGGCAAAGTATATGCTCAATATGCTGTCATCAAAGGACACCCAACACCGACGTCTCGGACAGAATATAACTATGTATATAACAGATATGAATTTGAGGTGGTTAAGGACTTTGTCTACCTAGGCTCAGGCACCAGCGCTAAGATTAAACGAATTGCAAATCGCTGGTTCTTTGGATTACGAAAGCAGTTGAGTAGCAAAGCCTTCTCTCGAACAACTAAAATGACCCTATATAAGACCTTAATCATCCCAGTCCTTCCCAGATCACTCAAAAAAATTTGCTATTCCATTTTAAAATCATTTAGAAAGTTATGCAGTCCAACGTGAAATGTAAACATTTAACCTATAACAGTTAGGTACAACATAAAATTGCCATCTAAACTTTATGGTTCAATAAAACGCAATTAACTTATGCAATTATTATTATGACAATTTGAATATTGTGTCCTGGTTGATAAAAAAAAGAAAACCAACTTTCGTGTCATGGTATTCATAGCCGTCGCATTTGCTGTTTCATTTATTACCTCTTGACATAATCGGCCAATAAAGAATTGCCGTGTTGCGCTGTGGTTGTCTAGCTATTCCAGTTGTATTTCAAAGTTACATATTTACGTGTTATACTCCGTCACCGTGGTCATCGCCATCTAAAGCAAGAACAATGCAACACAATAAATTACACATGGTTAATGTTTATTTGATTACACTCTTGTTCGCAGTACATACATATGTAGAAGTTGTCGTCTCTTTAGTTCCAAATGTCGCTCAAGAACGATGCTATTCGCGTGTCTGTCCGTTTGTTGGACACTTTGATGGAATAAAATCAGCGACAAGCTAAAATGCTGCAGTGGCGAAGTGTGCTTGATGAATTATTGCAAGATGTGTTGCATTATTTCCTTATGGTGACTTAAACGGACAAAAATCAAGCGCTTCCGCTGTTGTTCTAATATACATATATACAATGTACATAGGATATTGCACTTTGCAACTTTTGGTGACACTGATTTATACTGGAATATCGTAATTAAGAATTTCTAAATAGTTTTTTTTTAATAACAATCCGTCCGAAAGACCATATCATTTTGTGAGGAATCAAATGCAGCAAGGCCGGCCCAGAACAAACGGAACATTTCATAAAAATGCAAATACCTTTTACTATAATAACAACTTAAAGGTTTTCCAAATACGACAGATAGACTTTGACAGTATATGCCGGCCATGTTGGTTTATCTGTTGTTAATATTTCACTTGTCGAAATGGGATTCCTCCGTTGTATTGCTTGTGTGACCCCTAGAGATCGCATTAGAAACACCAGAATACGTGAGCAACTCAATGCCGAGCAGCTACTTCTCCGGACCGAACGGTCCATGCTTTGGAGGTTTTGTCATGTTAATCGCATGTCCCCAACCAGGATCCCACGGCGTGCTGTTAAGTCAAGTTCATAATCTCTCCTCTACCGGTATGGGGATTGCCCTTGATGATTTAGAGTCGATGGCGGAGAATCAACAGCTATGGAGGGTCCACTTGAGCATAGCAACCTACACCTACACTTAGTGAATAAGCGGACCATCGAAAATTAACGAATAAATAATGCACAAATAATATTTCAGTTTCCATTTTTTAAAAATTGTATAACAAAAATTTAATAAACGAAGCTATATGAATTTAATGAGTTGTGGATCCATAGATCTTATGTGCTTAGCTTATTTACAGTAATTGATATTTTCCGAAATAGTTTATATTCTTGTAGGTCAATGCCCCACAGGATTCCAGAATCTGGGCTGCATTCCAGGTTTGACTATTTTAACTACAGCGTTGACAAGCTGTGGCAGTTCGAAGGAGGGGAAGTTAACTAAATTAACCAGAGGCAAAAGTGTGGTTCATTTCGTTCATACTACATGCCATTAGTAACAATAGCTGTCCCAGATTCCAAAAAGTAACTAAATAAACAATCGTTGTTAATTTAGTTAAAATAGTCGAATCTGGAATGCAGCCCTGATGTGCAGTTTTAGCGTTCTCGTTGTATTCTTGATCTCCTCGCGTAAGTTGTGTTTCCCTATTAATATAGTTGCAGTACAAAAATAATTTACCTTACTCTTGATGGCGCGCAACAATTCGTGGCTTTATCTCAATATACCATGGTTCTTGCTTGGATTTGACCTTCCTTCCAATTGGACACGCCAGCTTAGGTGAGAATTACTCGTGACTGGCCGGCCAGCGATAGGAAGGGAACACACAAATTGATCGAAAAAATTAGTCCAGTATAGCTTACAATTAATGATCCTGGAGCAAAGCAGAAGCGAATTGGACAAGATTGTCAATTAGGTAATGAACTTTCGATTTCCAGGCAACCATTAAAATGAAACAAAAAACCTCATAAAGCTATTTGGCATGTTACATGTGTCCACAATGAAACGTTAGCCTCAATTTCAATAACATGAGTAACTGATAACTAACTCCTATGCAACTTCATAACACTCTAGGAACATATTGAATGATATTATGTAATGCACCTATACGAGTAAAACAAAGAGCTACAATACTAGAGCAATTTATTTCCTGGCTAGTCAATGCTCACATGCACTTTGGGACTACAATACTCTACATTTGAAATTTGGGGATAATTGCGTTTGACGTAATTAACTAAATCTATGTACATTCCGCCATTAACACATTGATTACATATGCAAACAATGGGACATTACACTGACCCAAATTCGACAATAGTTTCCCAGCGATTGTGTTTGCCATAGATTAGGTATATGGTTGGGAGAAAATAAAAATACCTACACCAAACCGAGCACTAAATATACTCGTATATTTTGGCACAAGCTGCAACCACTTTTGGTTGCCAAATTGAGTTCGATAAATCACAGCTTCATCATCTCCAATGCGACACGCCCTTTTGGCATCAAACGTGTACCTATATACAATGGTGCGCTATCGGTCGGTTTCCATTACCTTACGATAGAATTTTGAACAAATGTGGGTGAAGGTTGGAAAAAAGCCTGACCACCCAAACGCAAAAAAGGTATAACACTATAAAAATAAAATTTAATAACTTACCAGCAAAAACTGATGTTGAATTATGCTTTGGATCATACGGACATACCGCTTGCCCACTTTTTGTAGCTTCAAGCGAGTAGTTGTTCGCATTTATGACGTAGGAAGTACATTCAGGCCGAAACGAGTTTGTACCGCAAACAAGCAACCTTCCGGGAGATGTCACGACCAATATTCGAATGTAATTTTGGCAAGCCTCCTGCAAATTAAACAATAAAAAAGGGTAAATTCTTTGTATTAAGCATACATATTTGGAAACATAATTGTTGTAATGGTAAAATAGGTATCTACTCTGGTAAAACATTAAGGCCTAATAATAATTTATATTGAGTTTTCTCTAGACATAAAGCACACACATTAAATTTCAGAGTAGACATAGGGTGCATTCAAATTTGCTCGTTGCTTTACAGCATGTCCTAAATCAAAATCATTGCGCAATAATTTAGACCACGCAGCTTGACAATTCGCTAAATCAAAAATTAATAATTTTTAGTTGGCTGCCAGTTTATATTAAAATAAACTGCATTAAAACGGCACCAATAAACAATTTGACCTCCATATTTACTAATGCGACAACTTTATTACCTACATGCTATTAGAGCCGTCTGGGATAAGGGTGCGTATTTTGGACTTTGGGCTCAAAATTTAAAATTAATTTTTAAATTTAAACGTTTTTTTCAAAAAAAGGCTATTTTAAAATGTTTGTTTACTGCTTCATAAGCTTTTATCAAAAAGCCAAAGCAATTCAAGTTGCGTAGTTACTTTTACCCAGAAGTTAGAGCAAGAGAGGGCGCAACCATTTTTATTTTCATATACAAACCTGACGACTGTAAAAAGAATTAATTTCACAGGCAGACGAACATGGCTAAATTAATTCTAAATTTGATCCTGATTAAAAATATATATACCTTTACTTTATGGGGTCTCCAGTGACTCCTTCTTGGCGTTACAAATGTAACGGCAAAGTCAATATACCTTTGAAGAGTATAAAATGCAAAATTTTAAAGTTGGTGTAAACAAGGGAGCGGGCAAAAGTTGTCGCGTACGCGGACGACGTGATTAGTCAAATCATGAAAGTTGCGGCCTCGGTGTTAACCCCAGCAAAACTGAACTGATGCTGTTCACTACTCTAAATTGTCAACCACTCACACTATAGCCGCGTTTTATTATCCCTAATGATCCATATGGATCATCGATTTACCCGCACTATAACAAATCTAGGAGATCATGTGTTCTATCGGGTTCAATTTTTATGATCCAGATATCCAATCCCAAAACCCAAAGAGAATGTTTCCACTTCTGCTCTGTGCTTTTTTTTACATTTGCAACTACGAATTTAATGTGTTTAAACGCAAATTGCCCAAATCTAAATATGTCATCTATATATTAGTGTAGTGTTTAGAAATTCAGTAGCAAAAGAAAAGAAAATAACTGCTAGGTTTCACATTTCACTTTCACTCCAAATGAAATCGGAAATGCATTTTTGTGTTCTACATTTCACTGTATTCGATTTCGATTTCAAAATTTTCGGAATAGAGACAAAGTGAAATTGTGATTTCGAAAAAATTTCGGAGTTTCCGAATCGCTCGAAATGCAGAAAACTGAAAATGAATTGACTCGATTTGCAATTTCGATTTCACTCGATTTCTGGAACCTATAGCTGTAAGTGTAGTTTGATGTTGTTTGAAATTTCTAAAAGTTGAATAAAACAAAAAAAAAAACCACGAAAGGAAGCGCCATTAAAAAGTAAATACAGAGAAAGAGCTGTGCGCAAGATGTCATCAAACATCCAAATTAAACCGCAAGCAATGGATAAATGCAAATAAATAGTAAATGTAAAATGTATTAAAAATATTTTCAAGATAAACAACTGTCTGGACGAGGGATGAAACAATCGCTTTCCTCCATTCCTATTCAACGTACATCAATTACAGCTGAAGTTATGTTTACTATTTGCTTCGTAGGTATGTCGAAAATTAATCAGCGGTGCCAAACTTGCAAAGTAATATTTATTCATGATCTCTAGATCGTTTTACTATCAGGGGATGATCCATATGGATCATTAGCGATAATATAACGCGGCTTATATCACTCTGTATGAGCGCTAAGTATCATGCCCGATCCAAAACTTAACTGGAAACATAACATCGAACACAGATTAAGGAAGGCGTGTGTTACCTCCAACCAAAGATGAGGCTGTGGATGTACACAGCCGTAGTACGTCCAATTCTCACCTACGGATCGCTATATGGTGGTCCGTGTTGAGTAAAGTTTACGACCAATACTGCAAAGAACAGCCACTACAGGCAATGAGGTCGGCCCTAACAGATGCCCTTGCATCTTTTACCTCTTGATCTATACACAACCTATACCTCATTTCATTATGCAGTGCTAAAAGACTCAAGAACTCTGGGTGCTATAATATTAAGGCCGTATGGCCGCAGTAGCATCCTTGATTCGTTACCAAACGGCATGATGTAGTGGAGGTGTGTTGAGGAGGAATGGGAGGGAGATAACTGTCTGCTGAAGATGGAATAAAATTGTAAGGAATGAGGACCAGGGTTTATTTGGCAACTCAGGTGCGGGCGCATGCCTTGCAGGTCATAGCTGAAGCTCGTCGGAGGGTGGATTCTTGCACCCGAGATCCCAAAAAAATCACCACTACACAAAAAATTGCATTCGTAAATATTTATAAATCTAGAAAAAAAAAAGTAAAAAACGCCAAAAAAAAGGAGTCACGAGAAGACTATTGGTAAGGGAATTCTAACGATATCTCGGGAGGAATTGATGGTCGTATTAATATGCAGAATTAGTTAAGCCACGCTTGGCACCGACCTCGTTCGCTTAAAACTTCAGACTGATTTTTATCTCCAGGTGGCACTTTCACCACAGCTTTTGCCATTCGCAAACGGTTCCACACTCTCGACTCCTTCGCATGTCAAGCCCTTTTCGCAGCTACTTGCAGGTATATAACGCTTAGCAGATCTCTCGGGCAAACACAGCAGAAGTATGTGTTTGCCTTCCCTTGGGGAACAAATTAGAGAATGAACATTTTTTTTTCGGTCACCGTGCGTTAGGAAGAAATATACTTCGCAGCTGAACTTTGAGGCATTAAGGGCGAAAAGACAATATTTTCCAAATCTGGCCGCTACAATAGTCGTGTCTCCAACCGAATACCACCCAAATTAAACTTCAAAAAAGGCTTCCATGTAGGTTTCCCTACAAGAGCTCAGTTATAGAGGGACGGAGTAGTGAAGGGCTTCGACACAGTCATATACACCGACGGATCTAAGATGAGCAATGAGGTGGGGACCGGTGTCTACTCTGGATCACCGAAAATATCAATTTAATACCACTTACCGGATTTTACCAGCGTTTTCCAGGCTGAATTATTGGCCGAGAGGCCCGCACGCAACTAGGGTGTGACACAAACACAACGCATAAACAAAACACTGCTATCCTTATAAATACATATATAGATAGATATCATATCCTCCAAACTGGTGCAGGAGAGCCAGAACTATTGGTCTTAACTAACAATAAACTACTTAGAATGGAACCCTAGCGAAACGTCAAGCTAATCTTGTTTTTTTTTTGTGGAAACGCTTCAGGTTAATTTTAATTTTCTTAAGACTTAATTTGACTGAGTTTGGTTTCTCAAACTGTGAATTTGTGAGCCTGTTTGACAAAAATTTGAGTCAGGTCTACACAAAAGTCAGTACTAGTTGTAGAATTGTAAAAAAGCGTCTATAAATTAAATAAAAAGTTAGGCGACAGTTTTGAAGTTAGAGTACTGCTATACTTAGTATTTACTAACCTCCCCTAATACCAGGCGACTATAATTTTGCGGCAATAGGTTTATTATTTCAAACGACGGCGAACTCTCGATCTTTTGCCACCAAATTTAAACATGAGTGGAAAGTCCTATACGGGTAAAGAATAGATGTCGGAAGTATTCCAACCATCGCAATTTTAGCTTATCTAGAGGACGCCTACCAAACGCACAGATTAGTTACTTAAATACTTAGATGGCTCCACAGTCCAGGGTGGACATGGACCACCAACACGTCTCTGTCCAGTTAGCCTCCAAGGCTAACCGCCTTCAGCCGCGCACTTCAAGCTAGTTGAGGTTCCCTTCCACTTGTGCGTGCCCCTAAGACGAGGTCTGTTATTTGGGCGTTGTTTCCAAATCGATTTGGGCGCTATTTCCGCTTCGACGACGCCGTTTGACAGTTGAATTGTTTACATGAAGCAATAAAAAGCGATGATGATCGTCCAGGCGTTTTGACGATCATCGTTTTTTGGTTGTTACACGAAGTAGAAGTATCGTCGAGACGATGTCGTTCGATCTCTTTAGCCTTACGCGATTAGACACCTGAATTCGCAGTTTTGCGAAATACGCGGTGTAGTGTGGAATTTGGAAGTATGCACAATTCCGAAATTTTTCGAACACACCGGAATTTGACAGGGAAATGTGATGTTCAATCAGGTGACTTCTTTAATCATGTTCTGGAGCAAATAGTGTCCATTGTTATGTTCCCAGCTTCAATAGATAATGGAGTATGCAGATGCTTTTGAGATCATTGCAATTGTTAGTACAGTTAATAAAATGTGGTGAAAGTGTGAAAAAACCTCTTTTTGCTTTGAGCAGATGTCAATACTTATCTTTTTAGATTGGCATACTTGTTATACATAATTCTTATTTATTCAGATTTTCAATTTTTAACAATTCAACGCAATTGATTATAAGTATCTACCTAATTCAAAAATAATCACATACTCGTACGCGTACCCCAGAATAAGCGTAGGCAATTCCGTGTTAGGATTAAACATCAAACAAGCTAATTATCCTTTACACAAAAACAGAGAATAAACACATGTTACAGCAACAAACTAATAATCATAATAAATCTGCAATTAATGAGATATAATTAAATTAATGAACTTACGTTTGGGCGTAAAACTCAATGAGTAGTTACAAAATTACAAAATTATCACATCACTTCATTATCATAATTCTTGTGATAATCCTGCTGGGATAACATTTTCATATTAAGCAAATTCGAACTGCAAATTATTAATTATTTTGTCACAAAATCGGTGATATTTTTTTACAAGCAGACAAATATGAAGTTTCAATTCGAAATAATTATATTTGGATTTGACATGTTGTGTATTAATTTTAATCAAATGTTGCTGTGATAATAATTCGTAATCAAAACGAGGTTTAGTGGTAGTGGATTGTTACTATGAATTACCTTAATTTTTGATGATGTCCATCTACTCATGGAAAAGGAGGGAAATATTTCTTACATGGTGCAAAGCGCTTAGAAATTAAACGATTTCAAGAAGAATTGTACAGGGTGGGCCAAAAGAATTCATCCGATTGTATTATTGTAAAAAATATCAGTATTCAAAAATTATATATTTGTATGGGAGGTATGGTTTTTATTCGACCAATCTTATTTGTTGTCAAAAAATTTTAAATACATATTATTAAAACAATATGTGCAAAGTTTAAACTTGCTATCTTTACTGTAGCTATTTAAATTTAATTTTTAACATCAAAAAGCTTTTAAATCCGATATTTTGGTATTGGAGGTAGTAGTAGTTTTCATCCGATCTTGCTCATCTTCGAACTTAGCCTCAGTTTGGTGGATAACAGCTTACGTACCAAAGCCTGTACCAAAGTCGATAGCTCTTAAATTACGGCCGTAATCGTGCGGACGGACAGACGGACTGACGGACAGACAGACCGACATCGCTAAATCGACTAAGAAAGTGATGCTGATCAATAATATAATATAGTTTGTCATACCTACAACGCCTCCTTAATTGCGTTACAAATGTACAAAGTGAATATACCCTCACCAGAGTGTGGTACCGGGTATAAAAAAGGTCATATCATGTATGCTACAATGTGAGTAGATAGGAGGTACCAGAACAACTTGACCTACATGGCCCATTTTCACTTCCAACCTGTTAACGGTAAAAATAAGTCCTCTCACAAAATGTTATTTGCCTAGGTCGATTCGTTTGGACGCTATCGTGTTTTCAACAGACAGACAGACCGACGGATATGGCTAATTTGTGAATATACCTTCTTGTGGATAAGAAATGACTTAAGGCCAAACGTTCCAATATGGCCTTATGTCACATTCCGAAAGCGTCATATTGTCATATTTCGAAATATGGCTTTATGTCGCATGGCCTTATGTCACGGCACCCTTACATCCGAGAGTATTACTGTCCTGAAAAGGCTTTAAAATTACAATTCAGCCGTTCGGAATCGGCATAAAAATGTATGTCCCTTTCATTCGTAAAATAAAATAAAAACTCACACAAACGAATGATGCCCCCTCATGTAGCTGACCTCCCCGTGGTGGGGGGCGGGCAACATGTCTAGGTTCACCTAGACACGGCTAACGAAGCACACACCCAATGATGACAAAACGAAGAAAGCGAGAATCGGATATTGCTAAGCCTGTCAACATAGGGCGCCCTTTGGAGCCAGGCCTGAAGGGTAGCAGTTTGCGAGCGTCTGGCGGTCGGCTTGTCACACTCGGCAGTCGACCGGGTTTAACCCGAAACGGCTACGAGCTTCCTATCAATGGTCTCGCAAACCATTATGGGGGTCAGAGGGTGGATGCGCTATGCACCAATAGGGGCATAAGTGGACTTTCGGTTACTCGACAACGGCATCGTCTTAGGATAGGCACGTGGAACATCTCTTCGCTCACGGGAAAAGACCTGGAGCTTGTTGGGGAGGCTGTAAAATATCGACTAGATATAGTTGGTGTTTCCTCAACAAAGCAAAGGGGTTCTGGAACTGTGGACCTTGCAGATGGGTGGAAACTCTTCATGTCGGGAGTAGCACCTTCAATGTCTGCTGAGGCGGGAGTGGGGATACTCACAAGCTGTCAGGCAGAGTATTGGAGTGGATTCCATTAGGAGGGAGAGTTGCGATCTTAAAGCTTAAACTTGAAAGATCAACCCTAGGTCTGGTGCAGGTGTATGCACCGAATCTGGAGTCGGGGTACGCAGCTTTCTTAGATGAAGTTGATGCAGCCCTTGAAAAGGTTGCAGATATGGATTCTTATATCCTGATGGGTGATTTCAATGCTCACTTGGGTGCGGATTTCTCGACATGGGGCAGCGCGATTGGTAAACACGGTGACCCCGATCAGAACGCGAACGGAGAGAAGTTGTTGGACTTTTGTTGTTCAAATGGAATGTCCATTCTGAACACTTTCTTTCCACACAAAGATATCCATAAATACACATGGTACCGTCGAAGTCTTCAGCAGAAATCGCTGATAGATTTCTTTGTGGTACCATCGTGTATTAAAAGGATGGTTTGTGATGTTCGTATGTTGAGAGGGGCTGAACTGTCACCTGATCACCACCTGGTGTTGTGCAAATTGTATCAAACGATCAAATACCTATCCTGCCAAAGCGTAAACCAAGAATGGTTACGCGCATACGGTGGGAGGGACTACAGAACGATGAGATACGGGAGGAATTTGCACGGCAGGTATCTGCAAGGTTTAAACAAATTCCAAATGTTCCATTGAAAGTAGAGGAAGAATGGCAGTTGTTTTCAACAGCAGTTATTGCCTCTGCAGGACATGTTTGCGGAGTGAAGCGGCTCGGTGTGGCGGCTGGTGGTGAGAAAAGAACTGCGTGGTTTAAAACGCCCGGAGTTCAAGAAGCTATCAGAGAGAAGAAGAAGGCTTTCAAGGTGTGGATTCACTTGGGGGACTCTCCTTCTCGAAACCGGTACATTGAGGCGCGAAGAACTTGCAAATTGGCTGTTAAAGCAGCCAAAGAACATTCTTGGAAGGAGTTCGGCGAAAAATTGGACCGGGATCACAGATCTGCAAGCAAAGTGTTCTGGCAGACCATCCGCCGTCTTAGAGGAAGGAAGTGGAACATTATCGAAGGAGTCAAATCCAAAGATGGTACACTTCTTTCTAATGAGGAGGACATCTTGCACAGATGGAGCGAGCACTTTTCCGATTTGCTCAATCCAATCCAGGACATTGAGGATGACACATCCATCGCCTTAAGCAGGGCGGAAAATAGTCCCACGGTAGAGGAAGTCACTTTTGCGATCAAATCGCTAAAAGCTGGCAAATTAGGAGATGAGCAGTGCGGTTTTCGTCCCGGCAGAAGCACAACCGACCAGTTATTCACTCTCAGAATGATACTTGAGAAGGCTTGGGAGTATGCTACACCTGTTTACGCTTACTTCGTAGATTTGGAGAAAGCATACGACCGAGTCCCTCGAGGGAAACTCTGGAGTGTATTACAGCAGTATGGAATTGATGGTTCTCTCTTGAGAGCACACAAACTGTAAAAGCTGTGTTCGGGTAAACGGCGTGTCTGTGTCGTGTATGGGCCCTATAAGCATTTAAACAGTCTTTATTCTTTAAAATGCACTTTGCACTTCTGGTATCTGCCTCTTGTGCGGTTTAAGCATACTTCATTGCGACACTTTCACGCTATACCATCTAAAAATTACGGCCAATGATCGTCTCCATCATATGCATACATATCATCCAGGGTAATATTATCACTCATCGACGTACCAGATATTATACTGACAAAATATTATTCGCAAAGCTTAAAACAGAAACAAACAACCATAAATAAATAATAAAAAAAAAGTTCGTCTGCGTTTGAGAATGTCCAGTTGAGGTTTTTTTTTATGCAAGTTTGTGCCCCTTCCAGTTCCTTACGTCACGCTCAAATCGTGCGATTATTGAAATGCACACTTTTGAGGATGTAATTAACCCACCATACCTTTATCTGTCCCGCTCTAGTATTTCCATCTATCGATTTTTTTAGATATTCTGATAGGCTGACCTTTACGCGCGGCCCTGTATCTACCCGCATACGTTAACCACCTGACGCGCTTGAGTAAATCCCAAAATTCCTTGTTGGACGCCCCTCTATTGAGTTTTCAATTGAAGCTTGTCTTCCAAAAATAATTATGTATTTCTGTGTCATTCAATTACAATAGAAATTAATATATGTACATAATTTAGTACATTAGTTGAATTTGATTGAATTGATACCAATAACCATAACTGATCATTATGGACATGTTGAAGGTTTCAAATGTTTTGGACAGCAGTTCCACTTTACAATATTGACAGCAGAATCGAGTTTCACCCTCCCGATCTTCTTGGATTCAAATTTGGCCGAATACGTTTGTTGCAATCTTTTCATCCGCGGTTTACTTTACTGATCGCATTCAGCAATTATTTCAAAATACAGGCAGCTTTTGGCACACTTTTACATTCCGTTTTTTAATTACATGTATGGTCCAAATATGGGTACCGATCAATCACAGGAGTATATTTAACTTTAGTACCATCTTTGTGAGAAATGAGCGGCAGTCCCACACCGTTTTCGAGTTGTTTTATGATCCCAGCGATATCAGCTTGGCTTCACCAGAGATTAGGCTTTAGTCTAATCAGGCGAAACGCGGTAAGCAATGTCACAGAACAATTCTTTGCACTGAAATTTTGCACTTGTAATTTTTGCGCGGTGCACTTTCATAAAGGTTTCTTGTGATAATACTGACATTCGTCCAAGATTACCTATAGTCTTATTAAAATTTGTTACGAAAGTTAGTAAATAGGGTCTAACATTTCTGCTAGCATACATATTCAGTAGACCCGTCGTACTTTAAGCATTTAAACAAAAATGCACTGTCATACCAACCACGTTGAGTGCGGTAGTTGAACAAAGAGTCATTTACTTTATTAATACAGTCCACTTCGCATGCATTTTTAATAACTTAATTTTGTTCCGATTCGTACACATTCAACTTTCTGTACTGTAAAAATCGTTGCGTGCATAGGAGAGCTTTTTTTTTTAATTGCATTTCAACACAAACGGCAAAGAACAGTTTGCCTCGACCCATTGTTTATTTGACCTCGGTAAAAAAAAGGCAAAAATATATTTTTCTTTTTTCAGTACTGTGGAAAGTTATTTCCGCAGAGCTACAGATACCTATATACGCCATGTAGATGTAGTCGGTGTGTTAGTTAGCACTGCTTTGTGTATGCACAGGAAATTGGGATGTAACACGGTTGAAAACATACCTTTGGTTATTTGAGCCTGGTTAATCCAGTATTCACAAAAGTTAATTTGAGGTACTGTAGATACACATAATTTCGCTTTACAGAACATAACATAACAGAAATATAACTCAGTTTGCAGATAGCGGGATGCCAGTAATTATATTACAATGTGAGGTCTTATGCGTGTAGCTAGGAAAAGTGCATGGACATTCGGTGAAAATTCGGAAAGCTGAACCTGAATTACGTGTTGTGAATTTGCAAAATCCTAATGAAGGTATTCTGCTTTGTTTTTTTTAGCAACCGATTTTGTAGCAGTTAGCAATTATCAGATATCTATGCTGTACCTAATAACGACATTAAAATACGTTTTTTTATAACATTAAATTATTAAATTAAATTTAGCATATCATTGTTGTTAACGGGTACGTAAAGTTAATAACTGTCATTTTTACCAGTACTCCTCATTAGGAGCCCAATTTCGCAATAGTGAGTTTTATTGTACACGAAATATTGTGTTCACTATCTTGTTCCGAATCCGCAATGGTGAATTTGTTTTGTCAAATGTTGTGTGTGTACACAATTAAATAAATTTAATCACTCTGTTGCAGACCATTAGTTTAGATGGTATGACTGTGAACCCGCAAAACAATAGAGAATTCTTCGTCCGTTCTCCATTGATTCTCCAATATGAAAGCGGCAGGGCGAGTAATTATACGCAAAAGCTAGAATCAAAGGAAAAAAACTAAATTCAGCGAGCTTTAAAGCCCAAAAAAAGATTTGGAAAACACGCTTCAGAAGATTGTTGAACGGACTAGGCGGCCAACTACAATACACAAAGTGAAGGTGTCTATGTTGTATCTTGAACAAACGACATCCGACTAGTTCTATAGTTTCGTATAAAAAAAAAAAAAAAATAAATAAATAAATAGGTGGCGCAACAGGCGGGTGACACCCAAGGCCTAGCTTCTCGCAACCATTCGTTTTGTGTGAGTTTCTATTTTTGGGACGAATGGAAGGGACCTACAATTTTATGCCGAGTCCGAACGGCTCAATTGAGAAGCTTTTTCATGACAGGCATACTCTCGGATGTTTTTCAGACGCTCGCGAGAGGTGGCGCAGTAGAAAAAAACTTTAAGATGTAATTTGAGTTTTTCCGGGAATCGAACCTGGGATCCCTCGCACAGTAGTCCAGCACACTAACCACTGCGCTACTGCGCCCACATAGTTTCGTATAAGTAAAGTTTTATTTTATTAAAACTGACATTTTATACAAAGTTAGTATAAAATAAACTTCAAACAATTTATACAGTATTTCGAGATACTACAATCTATATCCAAACTTTAGTATAGAGATTATAAGTCGGGAGAGCCTTCACCGACCCTGGCACTTTAGCCTCTTTAAAGGGGCCTATTGTGTCTTCCCTGGTAGGGTCCTAGAGCCATATTTTTACTCCGGGTACAGTCAGGAAGACAAGTATCTTCTCTGGGGGTAATTTAACAAGATTTGCTGAGGTAACGATTTCTTCGCCAAGGACTTTCGTTCTGAGACGGAAGAAAGCCGGACTTTCCATGAGAATGTGAAGAGTGCATTCTTCACTCTCAAGGCACAGTCTACATGTGGGGTCCGGTGAGACTCCGATTCGGTGAAGGTGTTTTTTCATAAGACCATGTCCAGTCCAGTAATAATTCCTGTCAGGGTTCTTAGGTTGTTTTTGTCTAGATTAGTATGAAAATATAATTTTTTTGGGGACAGTTTTGGGAAGAACTGTTTGGTGCAGTTCTGCCCAGGTTTATTAAGCCAGAGTTCATTACATTCAATTTAAGCTAATTCCCTGAAGCTTTAGTATAACAAAGTTACTAGAGCGGATGGCCTTCATCACCATTGCCTTCAGAGACAAGATTTTGGCCAAAATTGTATGAAATGGATTTACAAAACATATGGTTTCAATAGAACGGCAACCCAGCTGATGCCACAATGGACATTATGCACGATCGATATTAGATTTGAACTGTGAACTAACCATCGAGATTGTGCGATTTGACCCAGTCAGATTTTTTCTTGTGGATGTTCCTTAACGCCCATGTGCCAGAAATATCGAAAATTGGATATTTCATGTTTACTTTGCTGTCGAAATATAGAGAAAACCAAAGAAACAAAACAAAAACAAACTGGTTGCCTCTTCTCTTTCTCCATTCATTATCGCCATCATCACCATCCATCTGTATAAAATTCTTTCTGATATGACGTAACAGGGTACATCATATGGTTTGGTTTGGTTTGGTTTGGAAGACAGAAAAGGAGATGCAATATTATAAACAAGTATTAATAGCAATGGGTAGGATTTATGACTTTAGAAGAGGGAGGGCGATGCAAGGGGTTATCAGGTGGGAAGGATAAATTGAATAAAAAGGATTTTAGCTTTCGTACACAAGATTTTAAGATTGTTCATACATAAATTGATGTTAGAGTCTCACTATTGTGCCTATATTTTTGTCAAGTATTAATATTATATCTTGCAAACCACCAAACCGATTAAGTACAAATTTCCAAAAAATCTTAGGCATTGGCTTGGGAATGCTCCTGTGACGTGGCGGTGGCGTTTCCCATAAAAAAAAAACTTAAGAATCTTATACATCTAGTAGTATTCCGAAAAGCACCGAACCGATAAAGCTCAAATTTTGAACAAATATTTGTTAATGGCCCAAAGGTAAAAAAAAATTCAAGCGCTATTCTGCGCTTTTGGGCCACTTGTTACTATTTTATATGGAAAATGTGGCAACTGTGACTTTGTAAAAACTTAAGCTAGACACCATTTTATAAGAAATTAAAAAAAAATGAAATTAAGCAAAGAATGGTAGCTGATGTTAACAAGTTTTATAATTCCGATCACTCTTACCTCATCCTTCCCTTTCATAACGCACATCTTGACGTCGTTTTCCGGTGAAGACCACAGCAACCTCTGCTGTTCCGTTAAATCGTGTATGCTCAAATTGTACACAACATTTCTGAAAAATAATGAATTTGTCATTAGAGGTCAAAGAAGGTATCATAAATTCAAAAACATATAACATACTAATGCTAACACTCTACCAAAAGGCAATTTCACTTTAAATTGCAATTAAACTGAACAAAAAGGGCACGCCACAGAGCTGCGGCACCACTTATACACATTTGATTGCATTCGATATGTTAACCTATTCTGCTTTTCGAAACGAGTCTTGTGTGGCCAGCAGAACCGATCTCAGTTAGGCTCAATTTGAAGGACATACATTCTTCGGCATGTGCAATGTGCAGTGCATATCCTATCCACCCAAAACTATACTATGCAATTTAAACTTTCGCAATGAGCTCGGGGGCGTATGTGGTTAAACTAATTATACATACAAATAATAATTTTCTGTGTTTTATTAAGGGTTGCATCAGGATGCACCATGTTCGCGAATAAATTTGCAGATCGCTATGAACTGTGTATGTAATCTCACTCGGGTGCCAGTCAATGCACCCGCTTGTACTGGAGTGTTTTGCGGCAACAGTCGCTATTGGAGTGGTGGTGGCATACTCGAACTTTTAGCAGACGAACTTGTGCATTGAACATATCCCCGTCAAAGAGATGATGGCAATTGAATTTCATTAAAATAGCAAAGGTGTGTATGAGTGCAGCACGGCGCGGTTAGGTGGTGGTAGTAATGGTTTCAGTTCAGACTATATGATAATAGTGTTTACTTTTAAGCATCAAGTTTAGTACTCATGCATAATTTCACATTATTTTAACGTGGTAAAGTTAAAACGTATAATTTTTCACACTTTTGCGAACGCAGTGATGTTCTAGTTTAGTGTTCGAATCGTGTCATATTGTAGTTATGCAGGATGTAGCCGTAAATTATATTAATTAAAAGATCCTTTTGATTGGTTTTTGATTACGATTGTAATGTTACACATTAAGGTTGTTAGTATGTATGTGTTTAATAACTTCCGATGAAAGGGCGCTGTCCTTGAATATAAATTTAGTACATATAGAGTATCTAAAAACACAATTCAAGGTGCATAACATAACTAGGTAACAACAAATTCTAATCAATACTTTACATTTACGGAAGCTCACAACTACGAAATTTGTGTAGAACATAGAGCTATTGAGAACTCCTTAAAAATATAGACTAACTTAAAATGGTTATTATCTAGTTTGATATAAGGCCCAATATTTTTCAAAACAAGTAAAAGTGTTATCATCGGCCTGGCCTGTGATTTGATACGCTCCACTGCATATACAAGTAATGCAAAATGTTAGCCATGTGAGTTAGTATTACATGGATGGGTCTTCTAATATTATTGGTTTTGTATGGGAGGTATCAGAACCACTCGACCGATAAAAGCTATTTTCAATACCAACCTGACGACGGTAAAAATTAGTCATCAGACAAAACTTCATTCCCATAAGTCGATTTGTTTACACGCTATCGTGTTTTGAACAAACAGACGGACATGGCTAAATCCATTCAGAATTTGACCCTGATTTAGAATATCTATCCATACTTACTTACTTAGATGGCGCTACAGTCCGGGGTGGACCTGGGCCTCAACCAACACGCCTCTCCAGTTAGCACGATCTTTGGCTAACTGCCTCCAGTTGCGCACTCCAAGTTGGTTGAGGTCCCCTTCCACTTGTGCGCGCCACCTAAGGCGAGGTCTTCCTCTACTGCGTTGTCCCTCCGGGTTGGAATCGAAGACTCTTCGGGCCGGAGCGTTGGTGTTCATTCGCTCTACATGTCCTAGCCATCTTAGTCGACTGATACGTACTTTTCTGACAAGGTCGATGTCGCTGTACAGCTCGTAGAGTTCGCTGTTAAATCTCCTCCTCCAAAGCCCGTCAACGCAAACGGGACCGAAAATCACTCGAAGAATTTTGCGTTCGAAGCGACCAAGGAGATCTTCATCCGCTTTTGACAACGTCCATGATTCTGCGCCATAAAGCAGGACTGGGATGATGAGGGTCTTATATAGAGTCTCCTTAGTGTTTCTCGACAGGGCCTTACTAATCAATTGCCTTCTTAGGCCAAAGTAACAGCGGTTGGCAAGTGTAATTCTTCGCTTGATTTCTGATGTGATGTCATTTTCAGAATTAATAGCGGAGCCGAGATAGACAAAGTCCCGAACTACCTCAAAGTTATAGCTGTCTATCGTGACGTTCTGTCCGATTCGTCGATGTTGTGTGTCCCTTCTAGTTGACAGCATATATTTTGTTTTGCCCTCATTCACCACCAAACCCATTTTTGCCGCCTCTGTACTGATACTTGCAGACGCACCAGTGACAGCTCGCTGTGTCCTGCCAATGATGTCGATGTCGTCAGCGTATGCAAGTAGTTGCACAGACTTTTGGAAAATTGTGCCCCTGGTGTTGGCTTGCGAGTTTCGCACAATTTTCTCAAGAATGATGTTGAAAAAGTCACATGACAGCGCATCACCTTGTCTAAATCCTTTTTTGACATCAAAGGTCTCGGTGAGACTGTTTCCGACCTTTACGGAGCAGCGAGCGTTCTCCATCGTCATTCTGCACAATCTGACAAGTTTGGCAGGGATGCCAAAACTAGACATGGCTCTGTATAGCTCGTCTCTATAAATGCTGTCATATGCGGCTTTAAAATCGATAAATAGGTGATGAGTATCGATTTGGACTTCTTGGGTTTTCTCCAGGATCTGCCGTAGAGTGAATATTTGGTCGGTTGTGGACATACCGGGCCTAAAACCGCACTGGTAGGGTCCAATCAGTTCGTTGACAAATGGTTTCAGGCGTTCACACAGTACGGAAGACAGGATTTTGTAAGCGATGTTAAGGAGACTGATGCCTCTATAGTTGGCGCAGTTTAGAGGGTCTCCTTTCTTATGGATCGGGCAAACAATGCTGAGGCTCCATTCTTCAGGCATACTTTCCTCTGACCAAATTTTAGAAACGAGTTGGTGTATGCTCTCTACCAAGTCATCCCCCGCTGCCTTAAAAAGCTCGGCCGATAAACCGTCCGGTCCTGCAGCTTTGTTGGACTTCAGCTTGGATATTGCTATCCTTACCTCATTTTGGTCAGGTGGACGGAAGTCTTGGCTTTCATCGCCCAGGTTGAATGGTTCATTCTGCCTGACAGCGGAATTTGTGTCGTCTTCGCCGTTTAGCAGTCTGCAGAAATGGTTTTTCCATGTCCTCAGCACCGACTGTGACTCTACTACAAGGTTTCCTTGTTCGTCTCTACAGGTCTCTGTTCGGGCCTTGTTCCCGTGACACGTTCTTTTTACCTTTTGGTAAAACTTCCGAACATTGTTCCTGGAGTAACACCTCTCTATTTCCTCGATCGCGCGCTTCTCATGCTCTTTCTTTTTCCTCCGGAGAAGACGGTGTTCTTCCCTCCTTTTTTGCTCGTAGAGCTCACGAGCTGCTCTCGTCCTTCTCTGCAGCGCCGCTTTGTAGGCCAGTTGCTTTGCTGCATGTGCTTGCCGGCACTCTTCATCAAACCAGGGGTTTCGCGGTGGTGGTCGGGTGAAACCTAGCACATCAGTCGCGGCTTTTCTGATGGCTTCTTGGCATCGATGCCACTGGTCTTCAGCACTTGATGCTGGCTGCACAGGACTACTCGAGAGGTTGAGGGAGACGCGATCGGCAAAAGTTCTGGCGGTTTGTTGCGTTTGTAGCCGTTCAACGTTGAATCTTCTCACAGTATTTCCTCGTTGTTGTGGTGTCTGGGATATCCGCATACGTACCTTGGCTACAACAAGGTAGTGATCCGAGTCTATGTTGGCCGCTCGGAAAGTTCGGACATCTAGAATACTGGAGGAGTGCCTTGCGTCGATCGCAACATGGTCAATTTGATTGACCGTTTGATGGTCTGGTGACCGCCATGTTCCTTTGTGAATGTTGAGGTGTGGAAACCGTGTGCTTGCTATAGTAGCATTACGTCCCGCAGCAAAGTCAATTAGCCTAAGTCCGTTTCCAGACGTGGTGTCGTGTAGGCTGTGCTTTCCGATAGTGCTACCAAAGATGTCCTCCTTTCCTATTTTGGCGTTAAAATCACCTAAGACGATTTTAACGTCGTACTTAGGACATTGCTCATATGTTTTGTCGAGGAGCTCATAGAAACATTCTTTGGTAGCATCGTCCTTATCTTCTGTGGGGGCGTGAGCGCATATCAGGCTGATGTTGGCGAATTTAGCCTTGATGCGGATAGTTGTAAGGCGCTCACTAACGTGTCGAAAGCTCAAGACTTCTTGCCTAAGTCTGCCGCTTACAACGAATCCGCATCCGAATAGACGCTGCTTCTGTTCTCTGTAGCAATCACCGTAGTAGATGTCACAGTTTTTCATCCTTCTTTTGCCGGGCCCATCCCACCGCACTTCCTGGATGGCGGTGATATCTGCCTTGTAGCAGTCTAGGGCCTCCGCTAATTGTTCGGCTGCACGCGGTCTGTTCAGGGTTCGAACATTCCACGTGCAGACCCGAACGTCATTGTCCTTTTTTCGTTTTGCAGGGTCGTCAACAGTGAATCCATCCGTATCCGAGGCTCTTGGTTGCTTCGTAACCATTAATTTTTCCGTGGTTGGGTAGTTAGCCCCACGCACAACCCCCAACCTGGAGGACCAGGCCCTAAGATAACCCTAGGACAGCGGGTCGGATACTCCGTTGTCAGTAACCCACTTCGGGGATATGAGTGCTGCCGTTGGCCCATAAAGGGTTCATCCGCCACCATCTCTATTTCAGCACCCTGACTAGTGTTGAAAATCCTTACAGACCTTTGCTCCAAATATGTCAGAGAAGCTCACGCAAGGTATCTGCCATCTCGACTGTTGACAACACCGTTGATTCAATCTTGTGTATTCATCCGCTGTATGTCCTCTTTCTGAGTATCTATCCATACTACTTTATAAAAGGCAACGTCCGTCTGTTCTTCCCTCCATAACTCGAGAACCATTTGTCCGATTTTCATGATTTTTTTTCTGATTTAGATGTGTGGCCAAATTAGGCCGTAGGGTGGGTGATATTTGTTAAGGAGTAAAGGGGTCGCGGGGAGTTACACACGAACCGTTAGTCGTATGAACTTGAAAGTTTGTATGTTGATTGATAAGTCAAAATTATTACCTGCCTCATTCATTGTTTTCTTAAAATTCGTCTTATAAATTTTGAAAAACGTTTGCACCCCACTTTTCTATTTCGACCTTACTACGCTCAACTTGCCATTATACTCATAAATCTACGTCATTTCAAGAAATGCTTTTGTTTGTTAACCAATTATTTTGAGCTAAATTTCATCTTTCTGGTCCATACAGAGGGTGAGATATAATAAATTGAAAATAGATCTTATTTGGCCAAGTGCGAAAAAATTGTTTTCTCGATTGCAGTTGTGCTTAGGCGCCGTTTTATATTACGTTCCAAAAATTTAATATTAGAATGCACATTGTACGACCAACGTACATGCTCAGTACAGGTTACGTAAGGACTAAGTTGGAGACGGGGGAGGAGTAAACCGGTGGTAGGGACTAACTCTGGAAGTATTAGCCCGATTTTAAAAATTCTTTCAAAATTGTACTGGCTACATCCTCCGGGTCAGTATAGGTTAATTATTACCGACAGTCGGAATTTGTTCATACTTGCAATAATATGTAGGTAGATACATACAGATACAGGGGCAATTTTTCCCTTCCGTTCCCATAGGGACAAAACAGAACCTTATTGTTTTCGCTACGCGCGATGTCTGGCTGTCTGTCCGAACCCACTATGCCAATTTTGTACCTAGGCCTATCTCAAGAACTAATAGACGCATAAGGTTGAAATTTTAAAAAATAAACAAACTGATGTTGAAGTCGCTAAGTGATAAATCAAGTGCTTTGAGTCTTGGCTATGATCTGCGTAACTAAATAAGTTTGAAGACATTTTTCTAAGAGTAGGTAGATGATTTTGCTGAATCTCCACAAAAACACCGAATGCTCGATTTTGTTTTGAAGGCTTAGGCTCATTTCAAGAACCTTTATGTAGAAATAAAGGACAATATTATAAGACAAAAAAATCTTTCACGCAATATTTTTTTGGATTTATTGAACAAATCGAAATATGAAAGTTTTGCACTATATTGAATCAAGATGAAAAATATCTTAATTAATTTAATTTCGTCGTGAAGTTTTCGCTTTTATGGCTTTAAAAATTAACTGAAGGTTTTGTATGCCTACTACATCTTCCCTTCGACATTTTGATATTTTTCGACTTCGATTTAAAATTATGTAGTTCGTTCTTCCTATAGAACGGAACGGAATCTCTTCAATAGGTACTATTACACAAACGTTTTTGCGTAAATAAAAAAAAATTGTCAATAAGTTTTTGCACGAATTAAGATTAAAAGGGTTAAGCTATGAGTACACGACATGCCAAACACGACATACGCATGCCACTCTGACGTCACGATAATTAATCGACATATTGTTGAATTTCTCACGTTTTATTATATTGTGGCATGTGCGAAAAGTATGCCGAGTACACGGCATGCACGTTTTGTCTCAAAGTTGGCATACTTTGCACCCTTTAGTGACATATTCTGACGTCAAATTGACGTCAGACTGGCATCGCGTATGTCGTGTTTGGCATGTCGTGTTTGGCATGTCGTTTACTCATAGCTTTAGATTTCAAGTCTTTCAAAATTTTATGAACGACAGTTTTTAGGAGATTCAAAACTGAAGCTATAAGGCCCGAAACACACATGCGATTTCAATCGCGCGACTGTTTAGTCGCAAAAAATTAAGCACACAGATTTCAATATGAATGCGCGCACATAAAATGCAAAATTATGTGCGCGCATTCTCATTGAAATGTGTGTGTTTAATTTTTTGCGACGAAACAATCGCACGATTGAAATCGCATGTGTGTTTCGGGCCTAAAGCAGTACGGAAATAGATTCATTAGTGGTTGGAAAAAGGTATTGTACGCGGTGGGGTGACATAATAGGCATGTCCATGGACATTATGACCGGATCAAAGTTTAAGTGGACCTTATATTCTTTTCAAGCAGACACAATATCCATTTGGAATTTAAAGACATAATGTCCGTTTGGACACGTCCGAAAAGCAGTCGCGTGTTAATCATTGATTTGTGAAGATTAAAGGCTCCGCCAAAGAGAGCGCGTTTCACCGTCGCGTTCCAACGCCGCGTTGTAATATACTGCAATGCATATCCCCTGTCAGCTGTCACACAGAACGCGTTGTTAACGCCGCGTCGAGCTCACCGCGGAGGTCAAAAGAAGCGGTGAAACGCTATCTTGTGAAAAATTACAGATTATTTCTCTGACGCGGAGCGGTGAGTTTCAAATGGAAATGTTAATACAATTTGGCAAAATTTACCCAGGTCTTTACGATATGGGTGATGAAATGTCGAAAAACATTGTTTTAAATGGTGATATGGGAGACAAATTGCAAAGGAATTAAATTAGAACTGCTCCGACTTGTTCTCTCTGTTTTTTTATGTTATGTTCGTGCACACAAATTCTTTTTCTTTTTCGGGAATTTCGTAGCACGGCAAATAAAATGAATTATGCCTAGTCCGAGCTGTTGGATATGCTGAGAGAATTTAATGATAGCTAGGTATCTGTTTGACGTGGTGTAACGCGGCGTTGAGAACGTCGGTCGGGTCAAAATAATCTTTCCGGCGTTAATAACGCGTTCTGTTTGACAAAGCCTTAAGATGAAAAATGGTGGGACGCTGTTTGTGGCGAGGTCGCGGCCGCGCGAAAGGCAGTTAGTCTCGTGCCACTGCAACGTGTACCACCGCATAAAACAAATTGTGTGTGAGATATCAACGAATTCGAAAGCACTATCAATGACATTATTTGTGGAATATGACATCGTTTAGATGGCCGCCGAGGATTCGCTGATGGGTAGCGCATCCGGCAGGTTCAATTTTCGATGATTCAGGGAAATATATCAGGTTGAATTTGAGCGATCGACTTAATGAAACCCCAAAAGAAAAAATTGAACGGAATCGTCGGCCAGTTAACTTCGAGATAACAACGATCTCAAATCGCTCGTGGAGAAGACGTATATTGTGGCATCAGCTTATAAGAGGTTTGTATGTCTTCATTGAAAAATGAATATATGTATTCACAAACGTTTGAGTTGTTATAATTTGACTACATAAATATACCAAAGCGCTCACACTACTGTGTAAATAGTTTTGTTGGCTCTTAATTGGATTACCATTTTAAGCAGCGAACAATGCCGATTGAAGTTATGATTACATCTGACAATCCCCCAAGTCTAAAATGCACAAACGTCTTGTCCATATTAAATTACAAAACTTATTTAAAGTTTATGGGAAAGCTGTCCTCATGGGTACATTGAAACATAATGAATTTAACTCTGTCTGCACTCCCAACATCAACATATCCCTACATACATCATCCTGATACATCACGTCAGATGTACCTATAAGAACAAAGAAGAGGAACATTTAAAAATAGATTTGAAAACTAGCTAATATTGAATTCTGTTAAAATTATTTGAATACTTTAATATGGCAACACTCTACTCAATTTTCCTTCTGTATATAGAAACCTTTGTACATACTTATTATTACTTATTCCAATAAATTAGTCTTCTTTCTGCTCTTGAATTCGTCGGTTGTTTCTTCTTACACATTACAGGTTAACAGGTTATGGGCCCAGACAACGCGAAATAAAAAAGTCCGCGAAGTTTTTTTTTACATATATATAATACATATCTTACTTTGTACGTTTTTTTTTTATATAATGGAAGGTGATCAGTTCAAAATCGAAAAACTTGAAAAATCCGATCAGTACTCGGTATGGAAATTTCAAGTAGTAATTCTTTTAAATGCGTCTGGGTTAAATATGTACATAGAGGAAGGAAATACGATTCCTGTTAAGGCGGAAAGTGAATCGCAATCGGCATATAAGTCGCTCATTATAATAGTGAATTATATCCATGTAATTGCATTCCGAAATAATAAACTTTTTGCAAAATGATCTATAGAAAAAAAACAAGAACCATTTACTTCAATCTAAGATTTTTTTATTGTTGGTAAAAAGTCAAAGATTATAACAATATTTACAGCTAAGAAAATGAAAGCAAAACTAACTAAATAAATTAAGTTAAAGACTTTTTTTTGGAGTTAGTTCACTGTTATAGTAACATTTCGAACTTTAATCATACATGATTTCGTCATCAGATGAACGATCATCAGCATTATGTACGCTTGAACGAGTCGTTATGTCTACGGGAAGGCTTTTGTAGTACTGGTGATGAATTGGTGGAATGTATGGTAGAAGATCAACCATATCTCTCTTCTTTGCACTAGTTACAGGTCTCCTTGATGGGTACAGTGGGGCCTGTTGAATGTTGTTTAAGTTGGTAATTTGTCGTCCTTGCTTTTTTTTACTGAGATCAACTTCATAAAACGGTATGTCTGGGTTAAGTGTTTCTTTAAATTTAAACTGTAGTGGATGATCTTCTTCAAACCTCAGCCATCTAATATTAAGCCAACTAAAGTCATAACCGCATTTTGTCTTTTTTCTGTTTGTTATAGATGTTTCTAATGCAGCGGTGCTTAAAAATTCTGTATTTTTTATTTGAGTGATGTTAAAATGAGGTGTTTTACGTTTAGCTGTCCTTATGATGTCGATCCATTGCTCTGGGGTATAAATATGATCATGGCGACGACTGGCGTTCTCTATTATACCGAATTCTCCATCGTTCGGAAGATAGGAATGTCCTGATACCAAGAACTTATGGTCTATAGTCTTAATACAGTTATCAGGGTCTTGTACTAACCTTAAAAGTGAAAGTGTGGTTTTTATGTTTCTATTTTGCCCAGTGCAAGAATCCGAATACATAATAACATGTTTTTGTAACGTCGCATTAGTTTTTAAGTGTTTCAGAAGACAAAATGCAATATCTTGAGATCCTCTGCCACCTTCAACTTCATCCCAGACATTCATGTATCCAGTATTATTGTTGAAGCAATGTATTCCCAAGTTGTATAAATAAAGATTTCTTTTGTAGTATGCCACTGAGGTAGTTAATTTTGGAAAGGGTAAGGCTTTCTGCAGATCAAAAGTAAGTACATATGCTTCATTAATTTTTTTTGAATCATTTTGAAGGCTTTGTCTTGCTGATTCTGCTTTTCGCTGATGAAGTTCTCTTTGGGTTTTCAACTGATTCTTGATGTCTTCATTAATGGCTCCTTCTATTTTTAAACTCAAGTCATCACAAGTCTTGCAAGTGTCTTGTCGCGGTGTTTTAAAATGAAGATTAAACTTAGTGTTGAAAACTTTCATATAATATTTCAATTTTTTTGGTTCAGCCCTTTCATTTACACATTTGGCTTTATATAAACCATACATTTTAGTAATAGTGAGCCCAGGATTTAAATATTTTCTATTTGGATTGCTTTTTCGTGTGCAATGGCTTTGATAGGCAGGGAAACTTTGAATGTGGGCAACGATATCCGAATCATCCAACCGTCGCGAGCTAGTTGTGCCTCGCTTATCCCTAGATTGTGAAACGTCATCCTTAGAAAGGCATCGATATAATCTCCCATCGCTGACTTGAAATGTCTTCAGAAAATATTTCTTACATACTGCTTGTGTGTTGTTAGAAGACTTTAGGAAATACTTGAACGATACGCTTTTTCCTGAACGTGACCGGTCTTTTGGTCGTTTTCTGTTGACTATTTTTTTTTGCACTAGTGCATACATATAGCAATTCTGGGCATTGAAATCTTTTAAGTTCCAAAACGAATCAAATATTGCATGTCTTTCATTTTCTGTAAACAGCGTAATACATTTTTTTGGACATCCGCAATCAGCATTTTCGAAAACTTTCTTATCTATTCTTTTCCCATTTTTAGTCAAATATTCTCCTCCACTATTACGAAGAAACTTCCTTTTATTGAATGTCCAATTTTCTTTGTTAAGTGCCCTTTTTCTAAATCTAGATGGCCAAAGGTTAGGTTGAGGACTTGGCTCGTTATTAGATTCGTTTGTTTGTTCATTATAGCTTGAATCTGTATCTGAAACAAGTACATACACACAAACTTAGACTATTCAATTTAATCCAGAATCAGACACTCGAAAAATATTTCGAAGAACAAAACGAAAATAATAAGCGAAAAGTTTTATCATTGGCCTGGCCGATGCCTTGATACCCTCCACTGCATACAAGTCATTCAAAATGTTTGCCATGTAAGTTAGTATGTACACAACACATGGGGTCTAATATTGGTTTTGTATGAAAGATACTACTCGGCCGACAGGTTGGTATTGAAGGGCCATCTTCAATACCGACCTGACGACGCAACGTTAAAAAGAAGTCCTTTAAATTATTTTATTTGTCTAGGTCGATTCGCGTGACAGACAGACGGACATGGCTAAATCGATCCAGAATTTCCTGATTCAGATTAATTATTACATATATATTTTATGGGGTCTCCGGTGACTTCTTCTTGGCGTTACAAAAAATGTAATCACAAACTGAATTTATAGCTTCCAGTGGAGGGTATAAACATGATATAACTTACCAAATTCAGACGAATCGTCTTCTAATGTAGGCCGATACTCAGAACCGGAGGTACTTAAATCTTCTGATTCCATTAAAAATAATATTAGAAACACAAAACTTATGAATTTTATCACACTCACAACTCTATGCACTTTTCCGCATAAGCTAAGGCGGTCGAATTAAATTATAACCTCGTTGCTCGTTACTTCTTACACTGTTGCACGTATCGCCGTTAGAGGTTACCGCTACTTATCGTCATTTTTTGTTTTTTGTGTTTTGTTTTATTCTAATGTATTTGCCACTTATTTGTCACAATAAAAGTGAATCAACTCCGGATTTACTTCACTATTAAACTGACTTGTGACTTACTTCACTTTTAGAATGAATAATTATGCATAAGTTCACTACAAAAAAGAAAAACGTTAACTATGCAAAATTATGCTCACATTTGGACTTGATTCAATATTTGATTGAAAGTTATTAGAGAAATGATTCTATGAAGCATAAAAAAGTAATATTTAAGAAATATGGAGTTGCACCACTATTATAATAAGCGACACATATGATTCCCGTTTATTGGCGTGGAAAAAAGCAGATAGTAAAGCTCAACGGATCATTGCTACGAGCATCGGGCCTGCACCTTTGCGGCACATTGTAAATTGCAAAACGGCATTGGAAATGTGGAGAAAGCTGAAGGCTGTCTACGAACTTAGTTCGAAGACTAACGTTCATATGCTCTTACAGCGTTTTTACGGTTTTGAAAAAAGTCTCAACGATGACGTAGCGACTCACATATCTAGGCTGGAGAATATAGTCAGGCAATTGAGGGACATTGGAGAGGAGATCTCGGAGAGTATGGTAATGACGAAGATTTTAATGACTCTTCCAGATTCGTTTAAACATTTTTTTTGTGCTTGGGAGTCGACATCAAAAGAACAGCAAACTCTAGAAAATCTGACGTCACGCTTAGTCATGGAAGAGAGTAGAATAGCAGCTATGCACTCACATACAAGTGAAGACACAACTGCATTTTTAGCTAGGCGCAAACCACGAAAATCGTCATCAACATCGTCTCATCAACAACCGCAAAAGACTTCCAAGCAGGGGAAGTGTTTTGCCTGCAACGAGTTTGGACACTGGAAAAGAGAGTGTCCCAACAAAAAACCGGCAAGTGGGTGGAAAAAAAACGTACGACGGGGAGATGCTTTAATTTGTAATGCATTAATGGCTACAGACAATAAGAGAGGCAAAGATAACGGCTGGTATTTGGATTCGGGGGCAAGTGATCACATGTCGTTTAAAAGGGAATGGTTTGTCTGCTATAAAGAATTCGATCAGCCGATGGAGATTCAAATTGGAAGTGGGGAAACTATTTTTGCGGAAGGCGTTGGAGGTATTAATGTTCTGGCTTCGAACGGAGATGTATGGACGGAAAAACATCTTGCTAATGTACTGTATGTGCCGAAAATTTCCATGAATTTATTTTCACAAAGTAGTGCCCTGGATAAGGGATTGCGTTTTGTGTCTGATAGCGATTGTTGCAGATTTGTTAAACTGGATAGTGAGAGTACAGTGGCAGTGGGAGAACGCAGAGGACAATTATTTGAAATGTGCTTTAAAGTACAGGTTGCCGGTGTAGCAAATTTAGCAAGTAAACAGGTAATGTCTTTAAAGGTGTGGCATGAGCGAATGGCACATCAAAACGCTGAATATGTACGAAATCAACTAAATAAACTAGGTGTGGTATTTTCTGACATCGAAGACTTTAATTGCGATGCATGTTGTTTCGGTAAACTACGTAGGCTTCCATTTTCCAAAAGTAGTTTCAAGGCGCGAAATCCCGGTGAACTTGTGCATGTTGACGTTTGCGGACCAATGGAGGAAATATCAATCGGTGGGTCTAAATATTTTGTTGTTTTCAAAGACCACTATTCGCATTATCGTCTTATATACTTTATCAAACAAAAATCAGAAGTGTGTTCTGTAATTCGAAAGTTTATTGGGCAAACCAAAATGGAGAGTGGACATTCAGTGATAACCATACGCAGTGATAATGGATCAGAGTTCATTAACGAAGGAGTCAAGTCACTACTTAAAGAACATTCTATCCGCCATGAAACAACAGTTCCTTATACTCCGGAGCAAAATGGGAGCGCTGAAAGGGAAAACCGTACAATCGTTGAAGCCGCTCGAACGATGCTCTGCGGAGCTGATTTGCCAAAGAAATTTTGGGCAGAAGCAGTAAATACTGCTGTGTATGTGCTTAACAGGACGGGGACTAGCTCAATCAAGGACAAAAATCCGTGTGAACTGTGGTGTGGCAAAGACTCCAAAATCGATTATTTAAAGGCATTCGGCGTGGAGGCGTTTATTCATGTGCCTAAACAAAAACGTAGGAAATGGGATCGCAAGGCTAATAAGGGCATTTTCATGGGATATGCCGAGAATACGAAAGGGTATTAGATTTGGGTTCCGTCAGCAGGAAAAATGGAAATATCGAGAGATGTGGAGTTCAGGGAAATAAACAGCGCCGAAAAAGTAAGTCAACAAAAGCATATTTTCTGTGAATCAGTGGATGCAATAGCATCAGGATCAAATTCTGCAAAAAGTAGTGAAAATGATTGCGAGCATGCGTCGGGAACTATTTTTAGCGAAAATGAACAAAATGTACCAGATGAAGTGTTTCAGTCAGCGGATGAGGAAAGCGGTGAAAACGATGAGGATGGTGAAGGATTCATAGAAAATGAAGGTGGCTTTGATGGCGAGGTGGAAAATAATGATGGGGAATTGTTGGACGTTCCTTTAAGACAACGCTTGCGGAGTGCTAAAACTAGAACCGAACCAGGTACATGCGATTTGATACAGAAACATCATGTTTTTCTTGCACATAGCGTGCCAAGTAACTACAAAGAGGCGATCAGTTGTTCAAATTCTTCTCATTGGAAGAGTGCTATGCAAGAAGAAATGAATAGCCTTCGTAAGAATTGCACGTGGGATATTGTCACATGTCCAAAGAACCGAAAGATAATTGATAGCAAGTGGGTTTTTAAGCTCAAGGACTTGGATTCAAATGGAAATCAAAAATACAAAGCAAGGTTAGTGGTGCGGGGGTTTACACAAGAATACGGAGTAGATTATGAGGAGACATTTAGTCCGGTAGCGAAGTTTACATCCATTCGAACAATTTTGGCCATATCAGTTAATGAGGGACTGTGCCTTACTCAATTTGACGTAAAAACAGCATTTTTAAACGGGGATTTGAAGGAGGATATTTATATGCGGCAACCAGAAGGTTTTAATGATGACACAGCTAGGGTATGTAAATTACGAAAGAGCTTATACGGTCTTAAACAAGCCTCTCGCTGTTGGAATCAGACGTTAACGAAAGTTCTAAAGCAGTTTAAATTGGAGCAGAGCAAGATGGACTCTTGTGTTTTCATTTCCAGAGGCGATGAAAGGCGTATTATTCTAGCATTATATATAGACGATGGACTCGTAGCAGCTAAGGAGAGAAGTGACGCTGAGCAGTTAATGCGGTACTTGGACAAATTCTTCGAAATAACTATCCTGAATGCAAGTTTTTTTCTGGGTATGGAGATATGCAGGAAAACAGAAGGAGAAATCGTAATTAGCCAGTCACTTTACATCGAACGAGTCTTAAAGAGATTTAACATGGAAAACTGTAAGCCTGTGATAACTCCAGCTGAAATTTGTTCAATGACGGACGACGAATCATCAACATTCATAAAGTTTCCCTACAGAGAAGCAGTTGGCAGTTTAATGTATTTGGCGATAGTTTCACGACCAGATATTGCATACGCTGTGGGAGTTGTGTCTCGCTATCTGGAGCATCCAAAGCAGTGTCATGTTAACGCTGTAAAACGAATTATCAAGTACATCAGTGGCACAAGGAAAATGGGTATACTTTTTAAAAAAGGTTTAAATTTCATCTTTCAGTGATGCTGATTTTGCTGGTGACAGAACAACTAGACGCTCTACAACCGGGTTCGTTTTTACTCTTGCAAACGGTCCGGTTTCCTGGTCATCACACAGGCAAAAATGTGTATCACTATCTACAACGGAATCAGAATACGTGGCGGCATCACAAGCAGTTAAAGAAATGGTGTGGATGCAGAGGCTTTTGTCGGAGCTGTGTCCGGACGTTCTTTGTGCAGCATCATTGAATATGGACAACCAAGGTGCAATTCGGTTGGTAAAGAATCCGGAGTTTCATAAAAGAACGAAACACATTGATGTGCGCTATCACTTCATCAGGGAAAGATACGAAAGTGGTGATTTCAAAATTAATTATATTCCATCCGATTCTCAAATAGCGGATATTTTTACAAAGCCATTAAAACAAAACAAATTTGAAAAATTCAGATATTTGATTGGAGTTAGAGAAATTAGTTGAATTTTAAATTTTTTTGGTACATACATTTATAAATTTGAAAATTTTGGATATGTATTTGATTGAAGTTGGAGAAATTAATTGAATTTTAAATTTTTTTGGTTTATACTTTTTTGATATATACTGTTTATTTGATATTTTGATGTAACGTAAATGAAGAATTGAAATTGAGTTATTCAAAAGTGGGAGTGTTAAAATTATTTGAATACTTTAATATGGCAACACTCTACTCAATTTTCCTTCTGTATATAGAAACCTTTGTACATACTTATTATTACTTATTCCAATAAATTAGTCTTCTTTCTGCTCTTGAATTCGTCGGTTGTTTCTTCTTACACATTACAGGTTAACAAATTCAAACTTTGAATTTTGAATATCGTGGTCAGTACATGTGTTATGTGTATGCATCTAAGTAGAGCCTTATGGGAGAACTACTAGCCCGGTGCTTTCCCATTTCCAGTTTAAAACTAAACGATTATCGATTGTTTAAGTTATTCAGAATATGCTTGGCTATGTGTGCGTTGTGTAACAAAATGAATTGTTTGCAAAGGGCTACGAATTTTATTCCAATATCTTATCTGACAACATGAATCAATCTCATGAGAGGTTGAAGAAATTGTATGCATACATACATAATATAAAAATCGTTGATGCGATGTAGATATGCACATCTAGCCTTTTGATAAGTGGTGTTAAAATGTCAGTCATTTAAACGTCTAGGATGTCCTGTTTTATTGATTGTTAAGTGCAGTAGGGTATCGGTATTCGTGTACGTATACAGTGTGTCCTGAAGTTCACTCCATTCACTCCAATTCAAGTTATAGTTATACTCGTATATTATTATTGGGATAGCACAGAAATGCAACCGGAAACTGTGCGGAGTGCCCAGCGCAGCATCGCTATTCAAAAATTATTTGCTACACTAAAATTTACACTTTAAATTGATTTTCATGTGTAGAGCAGTATCGCACAGAAAATCAATTATAGATTGCACTATGCGTAGCGGAGCGATGTCATACAAAGCTAAAAACTCTGTTCCAATTGCATTGCAAGTGCAGCTCAGGATCGCACAGAAATACAACGGGAAATTGCGCCGTGTTTCGCATAGCACCGCTACCCCAAGGCCAGTAAAAATTACTGAAAAGAAAACTGCAGCAAATATCATTCCAAGTGACCCGACCCTTATACTCACTCTCCATGACCACCGCACCTTGGGCCTATTCGTAACTATCACTGCTACCCGACCGGACAGTTCCATGCGCTTTCTGTTCTTATCCACCATGCGCTTATCGGCGGACAACAATACCGGCTCTTCTGCTGGTTCAATATCTGGTCGATGGACCATGTTTCGACAGCTGATGGACTGTACATTTATATTTGCTCAATATTGCTCCTTTACGTTACGAAGCTCGCGCCGGTAGAGTCTTTGAGTCTAACCCGGAGGGACAACGCAGTAGAAGAAGACATCGCCTTAAGGCTCTGTCAAACAGAGCGCGTTTTAACGCCGCGTTTCACCGCTGCGTTCTATTGCCGCGTTGAAATATATTGCGATTCATATCCCCTGTCATACAGAGCGCGTTTTCAACGCGGCGTTGAACTCCCAACAGCGTTTAAACGCGGCGGTGAAACGCGCTCTTGTGAAAAAGTCATTTTTGTAGTTTCAAATGGAAAAATTAATCGAATTTGTAAGAAATTACTCATGTCTTTACGATATGGGGTAATGAAATGTATAAAAACATTGTTTTAAAGAGTGAAAGGAATTAAATGAGATATCTGTATTCTCCGACATATTCTCTCTTTTTATTTATGTCGTGTACATAAATTATTTTTCTTTTTCAAACATTTCGTAGCACGGCAAATAAAATCGATAATTCGTCATTAGAGCAGAGCTGCTTGAAATGTTGAGAGAATTTGATGGTAGCTATCTGTTTGACGTCGTCTAACGCGGCGTTGAGACCGTCGCGTCAAAATAAACTTAACGCTGCGTAAAATAATCTAACTGCGGCGTTAATAACGCGTTCTGTTTGACGAAACCTTTAAGTGGCGCGCGCAAGTAAGTAAGTAAGATTACTTCTCATTTCTTCTGGATTAATTTCTTCTTGAAGCTCTTCCAGACTCTATATTTTATTGCACTATAGAGAAAAAAATAACGGTTGTTAGGTCACGAGATCTCGGTACCAAGGCCACCATGGGTTGGCATCTAATTGACTAACCCAGCGTTCATTAAATGTTTTGCCAATAGTGCAAATTATGGTGGTTAGTAAGCCCATCCCTGGTGAATTGTGCTTCGTAAATTACTACATACTAGCTTTTTTTCCAAAATACCCTTTTTTTGTAGCTATTCACAAGTTCAAAAGTCCCACTTCGGGAGGCTATAACTTGAAAGAGGTGAAAACAGTTCGCTACACCTATAAGTAGGTACATATAAGGAATCTCAAGTTATAGAATCATATACTGGTGCGATCGTTTATAGTTTATCTATACTGATAAGATCCCCTTCACAAAATAAAATTGGAGCCAAAAGCATTTTTGGAGTAAAGACCACATTCGCAGGTATGGTGTAAAACCTTATTATAATGAACTACTTTTTATAATAATTTGAAGGACAACCTACTGCACTGTGTCCTGCAAAGGGAAAAGTAATACCTTAAATTGCGCGCTCGTTTCTGTCAATGGGTCGCCGAAAAGTCGCGAACCCCCAGAACCGCCTGACGAATTCTTTTTACTGCGGATACATTCGTCACCGATGATTCCATTTACGAGTGACATCCAACTACAAACACATTTCTGTATACATTTTCAAATTACATCTTTAAGTTTTTTCTACTGCGCCACTTCTCGCGAACGTCTGACAAACATCCGAGAGTACGACTGTCATGAAAAAGCTTCTCAATTCAGCCGTTTAGACTCGGCATAAAATTGTAGGTCCTTCCATTCGTCCCAAAAATAGAAACTCACACAAAAAACGTATGGTTGCGAGAAGCTAGGCTTTGGGTGTCTACCCGTCTGTTGCGCCACCTATTTATTTTATTTATACATTTTCACATAAAACAAAACATTTTATCGCACCCCTTAAATTAATTTTCTTACTCGCTTACTACGCTTATATTAAACTAAGCATTATCCAAACTGTGTAATTTTGGCAATGTTTCAGTTGCCATGTAATTATTTTCTAAAGTGAAATCAAATGCCTTACCTTGCGCCCACAAGTAAACTGTTTCCGTCTTTCGTTACCAGTTTAAAATGGTCCAAAATTGTGTCGTTGCCGAGGAATTTCAGCACGTCTTCAGGACCTGGAATAAGTAATAATTAATTAATATTAATAACAATTATTTTTACGAAATTATATTATAATTATATTAATATTGAATGTAGCGTATGTTGAATAGTTGATTTTCGTAATTGTGGAAGAGTGTATGGAGCTCAAAACGACTTTTTTTGTACTCTTGGTCTTGACATATTTAGGCACATGTCTCTAAGTTCAGACGTACTTTGGTATAAAAATCTAGATTAAATATAATGTCTTTTTTTTTCTAAAGCCGGGTGATTTAAATTTAAGCGATTAGTTTATGGCAGAAACCGCAACGAAAAAAACAAAGTTTGCTACAACTTTTGTGCGGGTACATAACGCCCTTTAAGTCACTTTTTTGTGGGCTTTATGACACTATTGGAAGTGCATTAACGTCCCAAAATTAAATAATACCGAAACATATGGGGAGTATGTTGCCCCCTGCAACCCCCCTGATGAAGGTTTGGGGTGTTATTTCCTTTTTTGGGGCCTTGCACCCGAGGGCGCTATGACACATTGAGAGTGGGCGATATGACACTTTTAAAGGTGTCAAGAGGGCCTTATGACACAAAAATGTGTGTCATAGTACCCCAGGACGTTATGACACTGGGCGTTATGACATGCAGTTTTTTTTGTGCAAAGGGAACGGAAACGGAAACCTTACTGGATAACAAGTTTTTTTTTTTGTGCACAAACTCGTATTACATAAGTCAGTCCCAGGATAAGAACATCACAGTTTTAATTTTATATTCAAACATCTACAATTCCAGTAGCAAATTACCTCAAATCTAAAATGTGGGCAACCTATGGGCACAATCATACTGCCCATAGAAACCGATATGCCACTCCAATAGCATCCACCCACGCACAGGAAACCTACCTAAGAAGTACGTAAGGAGCAGTTAGTATCTCTTAAAATTATGTCTAACGCCCTATTGGTGAAAACACTTCAAAAATATAGATATGATCAATTAGTTTGTGAAGCACGGGAATCTCAACAAGGATCACACTACAGCAGACTGAGCCACTATCTATGCAACACAACATATTTCTCAGTTAGCCAATCCTTAATTATATTCCACACTGCCCAGATCTTTGTACACATATGCAACCGGAAAGATCGTGAGGATGTGTACCACTCTCTAGCAGTGTAACCCCATTCTTACAGAATTCCGGTTGAATATCTTTGGAGTACGTACAATGGAGTTAGATGAAGCGATCAAAATATTCAACAGCGATGAAGTTTGGACGCATTACAATGTTTCAAATCGATACGACGAACGGTTCGTGAATTAAGAAAAGGCCCCCTTAAAAGGGGTCATCGCCAATAACTCGGACCTCAAGCCAAATTTCCAAAATCGCACAAATTAATTATCTTTATTTCTTATAGAGAGTACACAAACCGAGTTTGTCAATCGGATGAAAAATAAAAATGTTCTCATACAAACTTTGACCCCCCTTTTACCCCTTTAAGGGTTGAATTTCCAAAATCGGAGAAATGTATTTTCTTTATTTCTCATAGAGTATACATAAACCGAGTTTGAAGTCAATCGAAGGAAAAATAAAAATCTTCCCATACAAACTTTTACCCCCTCTTTTACCCCTTTAGGGGTTGAATTTCCAAAATCAGAGAAATCATAGAGAGTACACAAATCGAGTTTAAAGTCAATCGGATGAAAAATAAAATTTCCCCATACAAACTTTGGCCCCCCTTTTTACCCCTTTAAGAGTCGAATTTCCAAAATCGGAGAAATGTATTTTCTTTATTTTTCATAGAGAGTAAACAAACCGAGTCTGAAGTCAATCGGATGAAAAATAAAAATGTTTTGGGCTTTCATCCACCCACATCATATATGTATATTTTTTTGTATACATATTTATGTGGGAAGCCTGATAGCATAAATGTATGCACAGCACATAACGAGTTTTGGACTTTATTTCATTTTTGAAAGTGCAATAAAGTCAAAAATTACGTTTTGGACCTTTATGCGTAAAACTTTATTTCATGGCACCAGATTGGCTTAAAATGAATAACGTGTATAACACCACTTTTTGATAAATTTAAAACCAATAATGGATTATTAGGATAAGTAAATCCCAAAAGAAGTTCTATTTCATTTATTAAGAAACTAAACGAACTAATAATAATCAATCAATTCGTGTCATAATTAATGTGTTTATTACTACAAAAAGTTCAGCTAATAAAGCATTAATTTAATATTAGCGTGACCGACAAAAAAACACGGAACTCCTGTCAAGCCTTGTTTTTATTCACCCCAAAGATAAATTTGCCCGGTGAGGTGCCTACATACATATTTACGAATTTGCCACGGAAATAAAATAAAAATAAATACACAGTCATTGCCACAATTAATCGGACAATGTTACGCCCTTACAAGAAATACTAAAAAAAATATTAAAAGACATACAATAAATTAACTACTTAAGTCAACATAATTGTTATTTCTCAACTTCCAAACCTAATATGGGACGAATGAAAGAACCTAAAATATTATACCGTATACGAATGGATAAGTGCTCACACTTAGAGAAAATGGTATACATACACGGTAATGTACCGCCAAGTACTTCAGCTGCTTTTGTATTACTTTTTTACAGGCACTATTTCAGGTCATGTTTACTTAAATGATCTTTCAAATCTGAAGTATTTCGGAAGCCAGTAAATAGATAAAACACATTATTTTTACGCCTGACCAACTCACTCATGACTGAAACTTTGTACGCCGAAAGTGAATTAAAAATCTGTAAACGGGTAATTCGACATTTTCAAAATGACTGTCTGTCTGTTAAAAACATCATAGCGTAAAAACGAATCGACCTAGATGAATCAAATTTTGTGAGATGACTTATAGTCCGGGAGGCAGGGGGTTTTTGACCTAATCATCGCATGCCGGCTGATTTTAATGGACATGACATAACATATACTATGTAAAGAATGACAAAACCAAATGTCCGTTTTTTCAGTAGCGGTTGTGGGAGGGTGTGAAACTTGTCAAAAAAAAAAAACAATTTTTTTAAAGTAATTTTATGCCAACCGATTTTTTTTAAATAAATTATTGACGTGATGTAGTGTCGAAAAAACATAGTCAGCTGCGTCATGGAGAGGGGTTATATACGTCAGCTGGTCGTATGAACTTATAAAAAAAAGAATAATAATACGGGGAGTAGACATTCACTTCGGAAAAATTAGGGGAAAGCTGGAGTTTTGCATGATCCTTCCTTTTGTATTTCTAAACAATATCCCAAAAGTCCCCAGCGATACATGCGCTGACCTATGAGTATGAGTACAATTTGAATTTCAACCGTTTTGCGTGAAACCAACTCCCAATTCCAATTTGGAAACGATTAAGGGAACAAGAACACGCATTATGAATGAGAACGGAGAAAGGAGCGTATTTTGTATGGTAATTTTGTAAATATCTTGTAAAATATTAACTTTTAGGCAAAACAGTCTTCAGCACATACACTGCTGGTCAACAAAATAGGTGTGAGGAGCCTTGTTGCTAGTTAATTTGTTCTTACTGCTAAATAACAGTTGTATTGCCAACAAGACTTGCAACAAAATATATTTTTATTAAGAAATGCTTAGTTCGGTTAGTATGACGTCAAGGTTATTGCATTTACTAAGTGTACTCTTAAGTATTTTATTAATTTTCGTTGCAATATCATTTGGTACGTTTTAAAAGTTGGACATACAAATAGGTGTGCCTAATTAAATTGTTTAAATTTGCTGATTTATTTCAAAGGTGTTATTAAAAAGTGATTAAATTCAAAGGTGCGTTTGTTATACCCTCCACAGGAAGGTATATTCACTTTGCCATTACGTTTGTAACGCCAAGAAGGATTCACCGGAGACCCTATAACGTATATATATTCTGAATCAGGATCACATTCTGAATCGATTTAGCCATGTCCGTCTGTCTGTCTGTCTGTCTGTCTGTCTGTCCGTCTGTCTGTCTGTCTGTCTGTTGAAAGCACGATAGCGTCCAAACGAATTGACCTGGGCGATTGAAATTTGGTGAGAGGACTTCTTTTTACCGTCGTCAGGTTGGTATTGAAAATGGGCTATGTCGGTCAAGTAGTTCTGGTACCTCCCATACAAAACCATTAGTAGACCCATGTGTCTCTCCGCCTGTTGAAATCACGATAGCGTCCAAACGAATCGACCTAGGCGACTGAAATTGAGTGACAGGTCTTATTTTTACGGTTGTCAGGTTGGTATTAAAAATGATCCATGTCGGTCAAGTAGTTCTGCTACCTCCCATACAAAGCCAATATTCGACTCATGTATCTCTTTGTCTGTTGAAAACACCTTAGCGTCCAAACGAATCGACTTAGGTGAATGAAATTTTATGAAAGGACTTTTTTTAACCGTCGTCAGGTTGGTATTGAAAATTGTCTATGTCGGTAAAGTAGTTCTGCTACCTCCCATACAAAACTAAAGTTATACACATACTAACTCGCGTGGCAAACATTTTGCAGGACTTTTATTCAGTGGAGGGTATCAAAGCATCGGCCAGGCCGATGATAACACTTTTACTTGTTTTTTAATCACTTTATCACAATTCTTGTTTAAGTTTTTTTGTTAAATCCTATTTTAAGATGGGTCGAAAAGTCCATTGCTCTGCGGAATAAAGGCGACTAGTTCAGCGGTTAAGTGGTGAGGGTAAAACCTATAAATTTATAGCAGATGCCCTAGGAAGGTCACAGAACTTCGTGACCAATGTTTTTAAGACAACATTAGAGATAGAAAATGATAAAGGACGAGAAGTTAAATCCGTTTGTTTCGTCACGGACTATAGGCGTACAAATTGGGGATGGAATCAGCGCACAAACAATCCGCAGAAGACTACAGAACTTCAATCTTCCAGGAAGAGTCGCCAGAAAAGTTCCACTCTTAAGAGCTAGGAACGTAAGGTCCCGAAAAGAATTTGCTTTAAGCCATAGAAGTTAGAACGCACCTGAAGGAGTAAAAAAATGGCAGAATATTCTGTGGAGTGACGAAACAAAAATAAATTTGTTCTCCTCGGATTGTGGGCGTAACGTAAGGCGACCAAAAGGAAAAGAATACCATCCTCGCTATACACTGAAGACTGTTAAACATGGTGGAGGAAATATAATGGTATGGGGATGTTTTCCTGGTATGGTTTCGGTCCTTTATTTCGTGTCAATGACATCATGACAAAATATGGATATAGGGACATCTTGGAAAATTTCATGCTTCCATTTTCCCAGGAAAACATGCCCCTCCGATGGCATTTTCAACAGGATAACGATCCAAAACATACGGCCGGTATTGTGAAAGATTGGTTTCGGAATCAGAACTTCTCTGTAGTTTCAGGGCCAAGCCAATCTCCAGATCTCAATCCCATTGAGAACTTGTGGGATGAACTGAAAAGAAAAAGGGGTCAGTTCTTCACAAATGGGAATCAACTGTGGGAAGCAGTCCAAAAGGAATGATAAATGCCACGTCGACTCCAAAAATAATAATGGATATTCAGGTTACTAGAGTAAGTTAAAAAAAAACAAAAAAATGTGCACGACTGCACGTAACTTTCTCGTTTATTGCGAATCTCGCAGAATCTCAGAGTCATTTTAGCAAATTTTACGTTTAAAATCATACCCACTCAAGGTGTAATTAATACCGTAAATATATACTACATAAACATAAACCTACGTATTAACTAGAACACTTTATTACTTTCAAATTTCACCCCGAACTGACACTTGAAGGAGGCAAGTAGGCGATGAATTTCAAATTATATTGCTATAGTTTTGGACTTTACAAAAATATACCGTGTGTGAATACAGATCGGGATTTGGGTAGTCATTTTTGAGAAATATTCATAAAACGGCAATATTAGAGTTTTCTGAGAAAAACTAAGTCGTGATCATGTTAAGAATGCTTATGTTGTCTTAAATATGTATTTTGATCAAAATCGTTAGAGCGTTTTTTTGTAAAATTATGCCGACAAATGTTACAATTTGGATTCGAAAAGCACTGTTATTAAACTGTTTAGCTGAAAACTTCAGGATATAAACATTACCTAGCATATATATTTTCATCCAAATCGAAAATGGCGTTTTCGAGATATGAGCAGTTTTTAAAGTACCGGTTTTAGCGATTGGGAAGGACGCATTCATGGTTCAAAAAACACTGTTTTTCAACTGTTTAGCTCAAAACTGAGTCAGTGGTATTACTATGTATTTAAGCATTACCTGAAAGTAACATTTTTATCATAATCGAAAATGGCGTTTTTGAGATATGAGCCGTTTTTTAAAGTACTATTATTAGGGATTTGGGTGGATATAAAAGGAAGCAGTCTTTTTAAGGAAAAACTGAGTTTCCTATTAAGTTAAGAATGACAATAGTACCTTAACAATTTTTTTTTTAAATCGTTTTTACCGTTTTCGAGAAAAAGCCAATTTTCAAAACTGCCGTTGCTGGACTTTTTACCGAAAAGCTGGGTATGCAGTCATGTTAAGCATGCTTACATTAACTCAACTATCAATTTTGGTTCAAATCGTTAGAGCCGTTTTCGAAAAAATCTAAATTTAGGCATATTTCGTCATATTTCGTAAAATTTTTATATGGGAGGTACCGTTAATATTAGGGCTAGCTTAAAAAAAAAAACGTCCCGAACGGGAAGCCTACAAACTCTAAATACGAAGTTTGAAGCAAATCCGTCCAAGCGTATAGATTCCCCAGGGGTGGGACAGACAGAAATACGGACGGACAGAATTGCGAGACCCACTTTTTTGAGTTCCCCTATCATCGTAATATCAGAATAACACACCTATTTTTTTGTCCAAGAGGAAAAACAGAACTCCAAAAGTTTTTGTTATTTTTTTTAATTATTCGAAAAAAAAAATCAGATAAATATATTCCATATATCTTCAATAATGTAAATTTTATTGTAAAAACAAAAAATATGGAAAAATTTAGTTTTTTTTAAAATATGTTCCCACACCTTTTATTTTGTCCAGCAGTAGGTATATATAGCTACGAATATGATCTACAAAATGGGAATATATGCAAGCGTGGTTTTTGTTTGTAAATCAATAAATAAACAGTTTTTTGTGGAAATAAAAATATTTTTTTTCGCCAAATTAATAATTACTCCAAAACCAGGTGGTGTATTGTTACCATTGGTATTTGTCGTTTAACAAAATGTTAAATCGGATGTTGTGTACAAATTTCAGTCTTCTACGTTTATTAGTTCTTGAGATAGACCTGTACAAAATTGGCTTAGTGGGTTCAGACAGACACTCAGAAATCGTAGCGAAAACAATAAGGTTCCGTTTTGCCCCTAAGTGAACGGAATTTGTTTGCGAAAAATCGATTAATAATAATTTAATTAAAAATACTAGCGGCCACTTTTTGATAGGGCACCCTGGTAGATAGATATATATCTCCTAATCATAAATGTATGTAAAAATTAGGTTTTTAGAAAAAAAATCGATGAGTGCACTAATTCTGCAGCGGGATCACGTACTACATATTACAATCAAATAAATTTTAGGTGATACGAAGTTCACCGGGTTTTGTTTAAAATGGGACATGGTGCAAACACCATTTGCCTGCCGGCCAGAAAATTATACGTAGATAGCGAGTTAATCCTTTGCTGAACAAGGATTCCCTTGTGCATTGACGGTACCCACAGAAAATGAACAGCAGTTTATCAATAGACATGGAAAGCGTGCGGTTGTGTTAATTATCCTATCGATGCAAGAGAACAGAATAAAATTCGTTTACTTTGCAAATAATGTACAAAGCACAATTATAATGCAAAGTTCTGTTTTTAGTTGATGAAACACCTACACTTTTCGTTTTGCAAAAAGTTGTGAAAATCGCAAAAAGCAAAGTCGTGAGAACTTTCCATTTTCAGTGAAACACATCGCACTTGTAATTTGCAGGAATTAGTTTTTTTGTTTTTTTTTATTTGAAAAATTGGCTAAGGCTATGTCGGTCAAGTAGTCCTGGTACCTCCTATTTAAAACCATTATTAGACCCATGCTTTTACACTGTAGTGTACCTGTACAGTGTACATACTAACTCACATGGCAAGTATTTTGCATGACTTGTATGAATGATGAATAACGTGAAAACTACGTGCAATCCAAGAATCTGAGTTTTTATTTACTTTAAACTACATAGAATTGAAAATATGTTCACTACGCAGTACGGATATATCACATAAACACACCTATGTACTCTATCATTCAATTGTGCAAAAACAAAAATATAAAAAAAAATGTAAATACTAACGGAAGAAACATTCAAAAGAGGAAAGCACAAAAAATGTCTGATGCTTTGTCACCCACCTGCTGTTAATGGGCATGGCTAAAGCCAATTTGGATAGATGCGATTAAACCGTTGAGCTCAAATTCTCAATTATATAAACTTTAAAAGAGGCGACAGCACTAGGGGGGCATGCAGCAATAAAAGTGACAAATTTCGAACCGCTGAATAGGTAATTGCAATTTACATTTTGTATGTACTCAAATTCAATGAAATAGAACATCCAACGCAGAATAATTTCGGAAATGTTTTGCTTTCTTGTTAATTATTCCGAACAACTAGCATATACGAACGTGTGGATGTGGATGTGGGTTTGTCATACGCTGCAGACTTAGGCAAAAAGTCTAGAGCTATCGTCTTGTTAGTGAACGACTTATGATTATCCGCATCAAGGCTGAACTCGCAAAACATCAGCCCCATATGCGCTCGTACCGCCATTGAAGTAAAGGAGGATCTATAAGAGATCCTCGAAAAAAAAATTCGAGCAATACCAGAAAATCGAGGTTCAAATATTGCTAGAAAGCTTGAACGGTAGAATAGGTAAAAAGAACATATTTGGTAGTACAATTGGCAAGTCTGACAATAGACATCCATTTCCTAATCCATATCTCAATATTCATAATTCATTCAGTGACAACACTGACAACACAACAGTAGCAAACGCATCAAAACAGGTGGCGTATAAAGCGGCCAGCCGGCGGCGGCGGTGCGAAAGAGGACTAGAGCTGCTACCAAGCTCTATATCCTCAGCCCGTGCACACTTCGTACTGCGAAATAGTTAAATAGATAAACTGTTTCTATTGTAATGCTCTGTGGTACCTACACAACATTTTTTGTTTTTTTCAGAAATCGTATTGCCTAGACAATATCAATGTAATAAATTTTAAAAACTTTGACTTCCAATTCCAAGACTGTCGAAGAAGCTGTACCCGCCCGGCTTTGCCCGTTCATCGGAATTGTATTGCTTAGGTCTTAGGTAATAATGTTCTTTCGTAAAATGCGAGAAATGATAATAAATCGACTTGGTGGAATTTTCTTTTTGCCTAAACCTGAAACACAGCAATACGAACAAAACAAAAAAAAAAAAGAATAATCAGAATCGGCCCAGCGGTTATGGTTATATAGCGTCATCGAGTTTCACGTGCCACGTCCCTTTGCCCAATTTTGACCAAACTTCACAGGACCATTCCAGGGACAATAACTAAGATCTTCCGTAAGTTTGAGCTCAATCGATTTGGTGGTTTTCGAGATATACGATTGTGAAAGTTTTTTGTATGGGCGGTGCCACGCCCCTTTGCCCAATTTTGACCAAACTTCACAGGACCATTCCAGGGACAATAACTAAGATCTTCCGTAAGTTTGAGCTTAATCGATTTGGTGGTTTTCTAGATACATATACGATTTTAAATGTTTTTTTTTTGTATGGGCGGTGCCACGCCCCTTTGACCAATCTTCACAGGAGCACTCCAGGGCCAATAATTAAGATTATCTGTAAGTTTGAACTCATTCGATTTGGTGGTTTTCGAGGTATAAAACTTTGAATGTCTTTTTGTATGGGCGATGCCACGCCCCTTTGTCCAGTTTTGACCGAACTTTACAGGACCACTTCAGGGACAATAACTAAGATCTTCTGTAAGTTTGAGCTCAATCGATTTGGTGGTTTTCTAGATATAGATTTTGAATGTTTTTTTTTTGTATGGGCGGTGCCACGCCCCTTTGTTCAATTTTGACCAAACTTCACAGGATTACTCCAGGGACAATAACTAAGATCTTCTGTAAATTTGAACTCAATCGATTTGGTGGATTTCGAGACATACAATTTTGAATTTTTTTTTTGTATGGGCGGTGCCACGCCCCTTTGTCGCAGAAACAGTAAATCCACCAATACCAAAGATGTGTGAAAGTTTGGTTAAAATCGGTAAATGTGTTAAGGCGTGAATCGACGACAAAAATTTTATGGCTCAATTTTTATATATATAGAAGAAGAAGATAGAAGATGAAGTCTTACCAAAAGATAAGAAGAACGTCCCAGGGCAAAAACCCCGTACAGAATCCTATAGATATACTTAGGGAAACCTTGTAATAGAATCGCAGTTGGTGATGAGAATGTGGAAAACTATTTTTGCAGACTATAATGACGAAGACCAGAATCCCGCTGTTAGGTAGAACGTACCACTCAATATAGACGGCGGCTCGGCGATCTGATTGTTCCTTATCGGTGTGGTTTCAGGCCAGTAAAGCCTACCGTCGCGTCGATCAAATGTTCACACTTAAGGTGCTAGTACACGGTATGTAGCACGCCACATATATATGTGGCTCTGACGTCAACAGAGAGTGCACAAAGAGATCTTGTACACGGCATGTACAAATTGGGACCATTCGCTGACGTCAAAATGACGTTGCATAGTTTACTTTATTTTAGTTTACTTTATTTAAATTTATAAAGATAATTAGCAATGCCAATAAATAAATCATTGTTTAATCTTAAATTATTTAACTTTTACTTATGTATATAGACTTTAACTTCACTTAAGTCCAATGTAAAAGATTCTATATACAAATAAATGAAATGAAATGAAATGAAAATAATTGGTAGAACACAGTGAGCTGTCACGTTTGCTAGTACAGAAAATGGGTCTAGCAGTTAAGAAGAGCAAAACCAAGTATATGCTGTTATTAGAAGGGACACCGAACATAGGCAGACCTTACAATAGACAGCTAAAACTTTGAGGTAGTAAGAGACTTTGTATAGATACGAGTAGCTCGGCTGTTCTATCAGCTCTGAAAACAACACCGCAAAACAAGTTAACCTCTGTTTTATTGAGCTGAGAAGCAATTGCGTAATAGAGCCCTATTCTGAGGAACTAAGGAGATTCTACTCGTAAGGCCTTTATTATCGCAGTCCTGTTTTATGACGCTGAAGCTTGTAATCTATCTTAAGCGGATGAAGCTTTCCTAGATCGCTTCGAAAGAAAGATTATTCGTTAGATTTTCGGTCCCGTCTACGTTGACGGTCTTTGGAGAATAGTTTTGGAGAAGAAAACTCGACAAACTATACGAGCAGTTCAGCCACATCGACCTAGTCAAAATTTGCACATCAGTTCTTTAAGATGGCTGGGACATGTAGCAAAGAAACAGCGCAGTAGAGGCCTTAAAGACTTGGTTCACTTCGAACTGTAGAGCCGCTTACGCCTAGTAAGATAGTTTTTAAAATAAAATGGCCTTTGTTGTGAAAATATCGAAATATTGGGGAAAACATAAATTTTCAAAATCAATGCGCGGGTAGAAGGAAGGTTCTAAAAAAATATTTGTTTTCTGTTTAGAATTCTTTGGATATGGGTCAAACTTTTATCAATACATATTCCAATAAAAAAAAATTGTTTATACATCGATAACCCACCCTAGTATACATTACATATTCAATATTCAATCTATACATATAATAAAACTGTAGGAATTTTCTTTGGCTGTAAAAAACTCGAAAACTACTGGACAGATTTCAATGAAACTTTTTTAAAATCTTCCTTAAGACTGTGAGACTGCTATAGGCTATGTCGTTTATACCCACATCGTTAGGAACAGTTTTTAGCCAAAATGTATTTTTTGAAGTGAAAATATAATATACATACACTACACATGCCAAATTCTAGCATTTCGCATCATGACACTTTGTTAAAGCGTCATAAGGGCAATTTGGCTAAATGACACTTTTGAGTGCATATTATTATAAAAAAGAAAAAAAACCGGCCAGCAGAGCCGCGGGCAAAACTAATACATTATAAATGGAGTTTTACCCCACTGTGCATCACACCGCACTCATTATTGTCAATCAAAAAATCAATTTGATTCTTTCTTCCGTTACTAAGTTTTGTCAGTTGTTTTTCCCTCCCTCGAACCATCTTTCTGACTCTATGTTTGATCAATGGCAGACTTTTTCATAATGGTCGAATTCACACATGCAATTGAACAGGAAAAATGTCGTAGTATCCATATCCTATAGGTGGGGTATTTAAAAAAGAAACAAAAACTGGAAAACGGAAATGAAAGAGCGGTCGGTTGTGAATGTTAAAAAAGAGATAAGCCTAACAGGAAAAAATAACATCCAAAACGTTCTCCACATTTACTATGGGCCTTAAGTTCCCTACAAAATCGTTTCGATATTTTTTTTTAAATTTTCATTTGCATTCGCCAAGATAACCAGACCTAGATACATTGGAGTAAATACATACCTACATACGTTACGTACCGTGCAGTGCGGTAGAGCGCTGGTGGTAAGCATAAAACTAATGTTGACTATACCATCGCGCGCCGTCGACGGAAAATTTATTCTTGTCGCATATCTAATATAATCAAAACGTTTTTCTTCACCTCTGTTGACAGTTATTCTTCTGGCTCCCTCCGCTATCACTTTTATGACGGTTATCATTTTTGTTTCCGTTTTTTTTTTCCTGTTCATGAAGGTTACGTCAGAAAATACCAGCGAATCGAATTTGTGTAAGTTCGGTTAATGAAATTTTTCTGTTTTCACCAAAATAGGTACCACAAAAGAGAAAAAGAAAACACCATGTGTGACAAGGATTTGCCCAAGGACTTTGAGTAGGCAAATTGGAAAAGTAGGTAATATATTAAAGCAAACACAATAGCATGAGGCTTTAAACTTGTGTCTGAAAGGTATTGATTTTTTTTCTGTGCGAAATTCTTGCGCTCTGGCATCCATGGCATCGAATTGGTTATTTTCTGGGTTGAATTAGCACGCGCGCATTTACCTATTCATTCATATGTATATACGCGGAGAGAGAGCGAGAGGAGATGCACTTGTATGTGTGTGTATTTTCATATGATTTACAATTCAAGGCGAGCAACTTTCCGGGTTGAAGGGTGAAATTTCATTTCTTGAATATGATATTTTGGGAACTTTGAAAACTTCTTTGTTTTCGTTCTGGGGAATATTAATCCAAGACAAACATTGGCATATATATGGAAACTGATGGTCCGCTCAGTGTAGGTATGTGAATATATACATATGTACGTAGAGAGAACAAAAGCACAAAGCCCTTTAAATTGCGTTTTGGTTTCCTTCTTTATACTGCATTATATAAGAAGAGTTGGCATTGGCATCAAGAGGTTGTGCTTTTTGGTTTGGGTACTTGTAGTCATTTCTTATGGTTAAGATAAGAAGAAATTGTATACTGGACAGGGGTTTTTCTCCCTTGGAACTATAATGGTTAAATAATTAATTCCATTTGCCACAAGCTTTAGGGTTTTTGTGTGTTGTAATAGAAAAAAAATGGACGTACAAGGCTGTCGGTGCTTACATAGGTACATTCATATTCGCACATTTGAATATTTTATGCAGTAGGATAAATTGAAGGGGATTTTTTTTATGTTGTTTGCATTATTAGTTAGCTGAATTTCTTCCAAATAATGTCGGCGCATACGTTTTATTGAATATTTTATATTGAAAAGGACTCGATTTCGTTGCACAAGCTATTTTAAATGTGTTTCAGAAATAGTTAATGAAGTTAGATGACTTCACGTTCTTGTTGTTTGTATTTTCCGCGCATATGAATAGCAATTTACCATAAGCAATTTCAAAAAAAATTCTCTAACTCGATAATTCATTAATATTGATCGTTGAACCTCGGCATCGTTTCCCCGTTACATAGGGGAGGCCGTCTAAGGTGTGTCCACAACAGGGGTATAAGTCTTCTTAGAATTGCATACAAGATGCTACTGTGTGAATTTCTTAAACCATTTATTTCCGAACTGATTGGACCCTTACAGTGTCCCTATTCATAGTTTTTAATTACAAATCCTAAAGAAAAACTAAGAAGTCCGGATAAATACCCACCATCTGTTTATCGATTTTAAGGACACATTTACAGAGACGAGTTGCAGAGCCATGTCTTTTGACATCCCTAACAAACTCCGCAGATTGTGCAGAATGTCACTCGCTGCTCAATGTCTTAATAATAACCTTTGATGTAAAAATGGATTTAAATGCGTTGTCGTGTAACTGTTTTAGAATAATCATCATTCGCGCACAACTCACCGAGCTACCACGGGTATGCTATTGTTAATATCGGAACAGAAGCGGGTAAAATAGGTTTACTTGAGAATAAGGGCCCATCGCCAGCCCTGGGGAAACCATCACGGTCAAAACCTAAACCAATTCGCCCAAATTTATTACCTGCACACAATAATGTTGCCAGACCAAAATATGAAACACTTTTAATATCACAAAAATTCAATTAGCATATTTTCATATTCGTAGATACATATCTATAATTTACTACTGCGACTTATAATACACAAAAATAAATGAAAATATTAGCAGTACAATACAACCCAAATAAATAATAACCGATTTTCAAATGTGGGCGTATACCACGCCCCTGAATGGAGGACATAAAAATCTTTGATATTCTCCTTTCTGTACACTGCAAGTCCTACCGCTCTACCAAATTTCAACATTCGACGGCAATAGGATTCTAGGATGGCCGGAAGTGCTTCATAATTTTGGTAATCATCATCTAAGTGAGTGAGTCAGTTACGGTTTTTGCGATTTTTTAAGTCCTGTTGTGTTAAGAAACACTAATGCTATAAAGATGCAATTTGGTGGAGGTGGACCTTTTTAATAAGCTTGGTAAATGTTTTAAGTTTGAAGTTTTTGACTTAATTGGTTCCGAAGTTAGAGGGGGGTCGAAAACAGCCTGAGTTGTTAGATTTCTGTGATATGATAACTATGTACACATATTGAGAAAGTGGCAAAGTATGCTCTTCTAAAGCTTGGTTTACCATCCATCGCCTTAAACCGAAATTAATTCAATATTTAGCTGACTGTTACACAACTATTTTCCTGTTTGCAAATAATTGGAACCAAACCAAAAAAAATTAATTGCCTAAACATCCACTGGCAGTTACATTTTATCATTATAACTAATATCTCCTGGCGAATTAATAAAGCTAGTACATGTAGGTACAATGAATTAGATATTTACACTTCTTGAAAATATAATAATCGTCTGTGATTTTCAATTAATTTTTTGGCATAGCACTTCTTTCAATGTCCATATTATACATTTATTATTTCTCATTACAACTTCGAATTGCAAAACTTTTAGTTCGACAAACTTTTAAGATGAAAACAACTTTCCATTACTTTGCTCTCTCTACTAAATATTTAAAATATGTCTATACAACTCAAAAGCGATTCAATGTACGCCGGTCGTTAATTGCAGAAACAAGATACGTTCAAATTGCGTAATTGATGTTCTATTTGTTGTATTTCAAGTAATTCGAAAGAAAAAACCGAATAATTTAAAATGCATCAATTATGAAAAAGAACTTACGGACCAGAATGAGAGAACTAGATACATACATATAAAATTCGTAAGAATTTTAGCCTAAGACACAATATTGAAGCAATCTCAAAGAAAATAATTTTTGTGACCATTCTGGATGATTTTTAAATTGAACTTTAATATTAATCAACCAGCTAGGATTTGATATTTACATTTAAATTGGCAAAAGCCAAATTAAAGCTTCTAGCCTAAATTACATGCTATCTGCTAGCAAGCAGTGTGCGTCCATTGCCATGGAAGATCATTAATGGACATTACAGGCGTAATTGACGTAATTTATTAATTTCATGTATACAAACAGAAAGGTCATAAATCAGAAGCTTTTAATATTTATTTTTTAATTAAATTCAATTATGCTCTTTTGGCAGAGTGGCATGCGATACTGTGCACATAAGTACATAACTTCTGTAAAGTGATGTACATTTAAATAGACAGACCAGGGATACGTTATGTTTTCGTATTATGTGTATCAAAGAGAGAAAAACCATATTTAGCAGACAGGTATCTACATTATTACTAAATAAAGCAAACATAATTTGATAAGAGATCCTTTCCATCTTTTCCTGTACCATGCGAAAACTTAAATATTTTTTGGTTATTTAGAATAGTCGCAAAAAGAGCAGCGAAAAGTTAATCTGAAATTTAAACAGGTACTAGCGGCACATTTCGTAGTGCAAAATAGCAAAATGTAAAAATCAATTTCAAATTCATTTATTCATTCATCAGTGATAAACAGTTTCTATTGTAATGCTCTGTGGTACACAACATTTTCGGTTTTTCCAGGATTCGTATTGCCTGAATAATATTATTGTCTGTCTGGACAATGCACATCAACGTTACAAATTTTCCTAACTTTAGCTCCCATGACTGGCGAAGAATAGCGCCTCCTCACCCATTTATCTATTTTTGACCAATCTTCACAGGAACACAATCGATTCGGTGGTTTTCGAAATATTAGATTTTTAATATTTTTTAACTTTCTCGTATACGTAGTAAGAGAAAGATATTGTTTTCGTACAAAATTTCGAAGTCGAGATTTTGATCAATTCTGATATTACGATGATAGGGGAACTCAAAAAAGTGGGTCTAGCAAATCTGTCCGATTTCGATTTGGTTTAAAATGTAACTGCTAGGTAATGTTTATATCCTGAAGAATACGTCGTACTCAGTTTTCAGTGAGAAAGTTTAATAACAGTGCTTTTCGAATCCAAAGTTGTAACATTTGTCAGCATGATTTACAAAAAACCACTGCTCTAACGATTTTGATCAAAATACATATTTAAGACAACATAAGCATTCTAAACATGATCACGTACTTACTTTTTCTCAGAAAACTCGAATATAGCCGTTTTATGAATATTTCTCAAAATTGACTACCCAAATCGATCTTTATTCACACACGGTATATTTTTGCAAAACCCAAAACTTCAAAAATTCAAGTGTCAGTTCAGGGTGAAATTTAAAAGTAAATGTTGAAGTTAATACGTATGTTTATGTAGTATGCGTTACATTGTTAATTAACAAGTGCTCAGTTATCTGAGTACATCTTAAGTGCGTATGATTTTATGATTTTATAAGATTCTGCGAGATTCGCAATAAACGAGAAAGTTACGTGCGACCCAGTCGTGCACATTTTTTTTCTGTTTGGGCAGTGCCACGCCCCAAGGATAAAAATTAAAAAAATTAAAATTTATTAAGTAAAAATTTATACGTCATAATTCATGTTGTGTCATTTTTTTTTTTCATTCATTTTCAATGGTCCGCTTGTCCATTAAGTGGGTCGCGGGTGTAGGTTGCTCAAGTGGACCCTCCATAGCTCTCGATCCTCCGCCATCGACTCTAAATCATCAAGGGCAATCCCCATACGGGTAGAGGAGAGATTATGAATTTGATCTAACCATCTCATCCTGGGTCTACCTAGGGGACGCCTGCCCGATGGTACGGACTCCATAGCACGTCGTGGAATTCTGGTCGGGGACATGCGTTTAACATGACCAAACCACCGAAGCATGGATCGCTCCGTCCGGAGAAGTAGCTGCTCGACATTGAGTTCCTCACGTATTCTGGTATTTCTGATGCGATCTCTACGGGTCACACCAGCAATACTACGGAGAAATCTCATTTCGGCAGCTTGTATTCGCGATCTTATTCTTTCGGTCATTACCCAAACCTCATGACCATAGGTAAGAGTTGGAACAAACACCGAATTAAAGACTGACAACTTAGCTTTGACACCAAGTTCAGTCCTCCTGATAACAGAATGACCAAGCTGTCTCAAAATCGATCCAGCCTGACCAATCCTACAGGAAAACTCGGCATTGCTCCTTCCATCACTCGTGAATAAGACCCCGAGATACTTAAACTTCTCCACCTGTTTCAATGGGACTCCACTAACATGCAGAGTGCATTGAACAGGCGTTCTGGAGACGACCATCATGTTGTGTATTAGTCATAAAATATTGTGCAATGTATTAATTTATGTTCTATAGAAAAATTGTTCCCAGAAGATGACTTTCGAAGAAAGTCAAAATATCGGACAAATAAATAAAGAAATTTAAAATACAAAACAAGAGTATTTTTAAATTATGACCTATAGCCCGTTAGCAAACATACGTATATTTAAGTAAAAATTTTGAGAAAAAGCATTTTAAATAAAGAAATTTAACAACAAATTTTCAAAATTTTGAGTTTAAGGAGCCATAACTTTTTTGTAGCTGCTTAGATGTACCCGAAGTGCTTGAGACTTGTATGCGCTACTAAATTGTATTTCCAAAATGTACAAAACCATTACATATTGTACATATAATAGTTTAGAAGTTATAGCGTTTTAAGTGGTAACACCTCAGAATTAGAGGTCACCCACTTTGATGGGCTATAGAAGTTTGGGTGAGAATAGACCCCCCCGCCATACAATTTTTTGTTCTGTGGAACTTTAGTAATCACCCCTTTAAGGATTATAACTGGTACACCCTGTATAAAGAATATGTATATTGATAATGTGTGGCATAAAGCTCCAGAAAAGGTATGTATTAAAGCAGCTTTTACCTTTAAATCGCCTCATGGACTGAGGGTCCAAAATCAGTGGTCTATGGGCCTTGCTATTTATAATTTTTAACCTTCACCTAAAGTTTATTCTAAATCACAATGGATCATTTTATATCGAAAATTTCATCATTGTAAGTTCGTAAAACTTAATCTGGATATTAAAAATGATTATTATTTATTAGTATCTAAAGTGCTAAGAGTTTCGAATTTCATTTGCCCAAACAAATTTTCGTAATTGCGTTTGATTTATTTTTTTGATTTTGTCATTTAAACGACATACGCATAACAAAATATGAAAACCTAAATGCTTTACTTTTCTGCTAATGGTGTGGTGTGTTAATGCAAATAGAACTACTTTTTCGCGTGTGAGTACCGAAATGAATATTATTTTGGTAGGTACATTACATATTCACATAAAAGTCGTTTTCCTTTTTGACAAATCTCATTACGTAATTCATGAAAGGGCACTCTTTGACCATAGTTTGCTAAATCGATTTCAAATCACCAGCGTATGTATTTTTTTTAGTTCGGTATCCCCAGCTAACGTAGTTTTAACCAATAATTTGACCGCACTGGAAAATGGGTTGAAAATTGTATATGTTTTATCCACCGCGTATTCATTGAAGCTATTGATTAAAATCTGATCGAATTTCACCGCAGAAACTAATAAAATACCGTTTGCGTTGTTTCTCAGCTGTACCTATGTTATGTTAAGGGGATTCGGTTTAGGAAATGAAATGCATAATGACTGTGATATATTTTTATGGTGAAATACCACACCCGATCTTTATTACAATCGGAATACATATATGTATATTATATATTCGATAATTTTGAATAAACAATTTAACGGCTTGTGAAAAACCAGTAGACATTTTTTTCAGAATGGTGAAAACGATTGATAGGGATTTATGGTATTGCTGTCGTACATCCCTAACCCCACTATCAGTATGTTAAGCTTTGGTAAGCGTATATTTTTGGGCTGCTCTTACAATCCGCACCAAATAATGCATATTTTTTGGAGGTAACATTATGTTAGGCATCTCCGTGCAAGATAGCTAAATCCTATGAATATTGAATTGAGTCACTTCATCATGTATTCATTAACATTTAGTTTTGTTTGTGTTTGGAGGTTCAGTGGAAGTAAAAATCATCGAAAGACACTGTACGGCTACACACACAGAAAAAAAAATTTAATATTTACAATTTTCTGCGTAAAATTTACAATTTTAATTGTAACTAGAGTCATTACAATTTAATAGTAAATTTCGCTTATTTTTTTAACTATTTTCAATTGTATTCATGTATTTGGCACGAATACGATAACTTTTCATTTCATTTCATTTATTTTGAGATACCTATACACATTAAGATATAAAATCTGTCAAACTTAGGCGCTGAAAATTGATAACGGTGTTTTATAGTTAAATACAATGTTAAATACAAGAATTTTTGACTATGGGGGGGTCTATCCCGCTTCGTTTAGGCGGGAGAGGTAATTTAAAAAAAAAATAATATTTAAAATGAAAGAAAAAATATTTAATTTAAAAAGACAATGGCAACACTTACAATAAAGAAAGCCAGGAATCTGTTCTTTCATATTGTTTATAAATCAAGTTATGTATACTGTGAATAGTTTTTGAAAAAAATATTTCAAACTTGAAATTTAAGGAAAAAAATTTACAAAAAAAGTTGCTATGTATTTTGAGGTTATGGCATTAATATATAAACCAACGCAGCGCTGCTAGAAATATATTTTCGTGTTCAGTAGTTACCCCGAACTAAGCTCACAAAGTTATAGCCTTGGTAAAATGACTTGAGAAAAAACGTTGGTAGCTCTTAGTCAGTATTTCCTATTAAAATTAACTATTTTCTCTTCCTAGATCATCTTGCTGATCCGACAAATGGATTTTCAGTTTTTAATTGGGATTCGGTGGACGGAGCACATATCGAATGGTGATAATAACCAACCACCAACGGATATGATGGCGGGCCGGTTTGAAGCCATTCGATGCGAATTTCCTGCTTCTTAATATGAACTCATATTATATTTATATCTAGTCCTTGGTACTCTGCAAACCACAATATGCTAATGTACCTACTCATCTCAGGATTTTCTAAGAGTGTTTCAGGAGCAAGTTTTTTGGTTATCCAGTTGCTTTTAAGCTTTTATTTGTATATATCCTCCACAGGAAGGTATATTAACTTTTTCATTACTTTTGTAACGTCAAGAAGGAGTCACCGGAGACCACATAAAGTGTATATATTCTGAATCAGGATCAAATTCTGAATCGATTTAGCCATGTACGTCTGTCTGTTGAAAACACGATAGCGTCCAATACGAATCGACCTAGGCGTATGTAAGAAGAGTTCTTTTTATCGTCGTCAGGTTGGTATTGAATATGGGCTGTATCGCTCGAGTATAATTCTATACTTAAATTGGTTTACTTTTAACGTATCTACCGCACGTTTTTACACTAAAATAATAAAATTGTTGGGGCGTTAGATACTCCATAATCAAATGTCATCATGTCAATACCAAAAATGCGGGCCAAACAAAACGGAATATATAAAACACTCGTAACATATAGGCGTTTATAATAAAATAATGAGTCTATATTATGCAGATCTAATTTTAACACGAAAGCGCATTAGACCATTTACACATATTTTAATATTGCTATTATAAAACAAATTCGCTTAAATTATTACACAATTAAACAGAACGGCGCGGCGTCACAGCTAGTTCAAACTTGAATATTAAAACATTTACCTCATCAAATCAAACATGCAAAAGGGAAAGTAAGAAGTCCAACTACAGTACAATTCCAACTTATCAATCGAATGAATTTTGTTTTAAAAATTACAGTCCAGTGCATAATTCTTACTTTTAATTGCTTCCATCATGTTCTGGCAATACACATTCACAAGTGCAAAGTTCGTTATGCTCTTTAAAACATAACTTATTAGCAAGGTCTTATGGAACGTATTATGTAGTTGACCGTTGGTGTTGTTAAAATAAAATCAATATTGTCTTTCTAAGAACAGTCGAGGTACACAACTTCCAAACAATCCCTGATGAAAGAGTTAATAAAATGGAAACGTGATTGGAAAACCACTTATTTATTAAGGGGTGATTTGCCCTTGCTATCGCACATTACGTTTGCGAAAAGGTGCACAGTTTAACTTGATCATTTTGTTTTATAATTCGTTTAAAATACAAAATCGAAGCTATAGCTATAGTTATAAAGTGAAATACTTTTGACATTAACAAGAACGTGAAAAGTTTCGCTTGATTGTTTTTAGGACGATACGGCCAAACGAATTGATAATCGATACATATTTGTCATAATCTCCTTGTTCACAAACCATTTCAATACCAATACTGAACTACTAAGCAACCTTCGAATGGTGTTTCCAAAATTTGTTTTTGCGATCCCAGCTTTTAACATGTCCACAGTGGACCCTGCCTGTTTCCTTATCCTTGTAAAATTATCAAACTTTGCATAAATTCCTGCCATTATTTAATATAAACTGTCGCCATTTTCTATGTATTATAAAGAAGTCTATCCAAAAATCTAGTTTAGTCTATTAATGTAGGTCAGGGTGCTAGTCTTTTTTTTTGTTTGTCGTTAATTTTGTATTGTCATCTTCCACACAACCCCGATATTCATCCTTACAGTTTGCTCTACCAGACGGTCGACGTTTGGATCGTCAAATGTTCCACATACGAATTTTTAAAGTATACATACAAATGAAATAAGTTTCTGGGAAAATGAATAGCTGAAAGCAGAAAAAAATTAAATATAAATTTTATCGAATTTCCTATACATAACATATATGTATTGGAAACCCGCCCCCAAACAACATGCTCATTAAATTTCAAGCTGGTTTCAGAAGAAATTACTCGACTGTGTATAATATATTTACTATAACTTGCCATAGGGAATCCGTTTTACGCGTTCTTTGTAGACTTCAAGGTTGTTTTCAAGTCAATTGACAAAAATTGACTTTTTATACCCGTTACCACACTGTGGCGAGGGTATATTTACTCTTCTTCATCTTCTTCTTTGTCGGAGGTTGTTACTATCTGAAGGAGCACTCAGACACAACTACTGGTCCATTGTACTGCCAAACAGACACCTTACATTGCTGTACATAGTTTTCCCGTCTTTCGAAGAAAGATGAGAAGGAGCTTTAGTGATGAAGAGCTTAGATGTTCGGCACTCACCACGTCAGCCCCAAGGATCCGCCACCTGATGCGAGCAAAGGCAGGACAACTACAGAGGAAGTGCTCCGCTGTATCGTCATCCTCTCCACAAGCAGGACAGATGGTGGTGTTGCTTAAACCCAACACATTTAAGTGTTTGGCAAAAGCTTGGTGGCCCGAAAGGACGCCCACAAGAAGCCTGCAGTCGATTCTCCTGAGAGACAGAAGGAAAGACGCCGACCCCCTGCAGATGTCAGGGCGCAGTCGTTTGGTCTGTCTACACCCAGCACAGTCACGCCAACGGCACTCATGTTCACGGGAAACCCAAGTATCAATGGATGACCTAACCACAGATGCAGGCAAACCCAACGCAGGTTCAGGTCCTAAGAAATCTTCTTCTAAACCCAACCTGGCCAGCTCATCAGCGATCTCGTTTCCCTGGATACCAGTGTGACCTGGGACCCAAACAAGTTTGACCGTGTTTAGCCTACCGACCAAGTTCAGAGAAAGCTTGAGTTCGAGCACTAACTTGGACGAGGTAAGAGGGTTGAGCAGCGCTTTTAAAGCAGCTTGGCTATCACTGCAAACGCATATGCTTCTAGCCCTCCACCTGTTTGTCACAATATAGCGCATAGCCATAAGGATAGCGAAAATCTCCGCCTGGAAGACAGTCGCATGGTTACCCAAGGGGTAGTGTAGTCTAATGTTCTCGCTTTCCACGAAGACTCCAGAACCAGACCCCTGTCCGGTTTTTGAGCCATCCGTGAAAACGCGATGGCATTCCTTCCCTGGCTCTGAGTCTGGCAAAAGCCATTCAGTTGCCTGAGGAAAGTTGACATGGTAGTTTTGTCGTAGTAGGATTTCTGGTGTCATTGCGTCAGACGGCATATCCATAAGACAGGGGTCAAAGGATAATTCTCGCACAAGTTCATCAAAACTCCAATGCGCGTGGTACCAAAAGCCACCTCTCTTTAACCGGGAGATGGTTTTCAGCGTACACCCCATGATAAAAATATCAAGGGGGGGGGAGGTTCATCAAAGCATCTAGAGCAGAGCCCGGAGTGCTGGGGAAGGCCCCTGTGCAGCCAAGGCAAACCGTTCTTTGGAGTTTGGCGAAAGAGGCCATAACACGTTTCCGCGAAAGCCTGTTCCACCACACAACCGATGCATATGAGAGAAGTGGTCTTACCATTGCCGTATAGATCCATAGGACCCTTTTAGGAGATAAGCCCCATGTCTTCCCAAAAGCGCCTTTGCACTGCCAGAAAGTCGACAGCGCTTTATCGGTTTTTGATTCAACATGCTTGGACCAAAGAAGTTTTCTATCGAGGATTACTCCCAGATATTTGACTTCATCAGAAATCGGAATAGTGACACCTTTTAGCACAAGTTGAGACAGACCAGTGATATACCTCCTTCTCGTGAAGAGAACAACCGTAGTTTTAAGAGGGTTCACTGAAAGCCCATTCATTATGCACCAATCATCGATCAAACCCAAGGATCTCTGCGCCAGAGAGCAGACAGTCCCAAAAGGGTCTGAACCGACAGACAGAACGGCGACATCGTCCGCGTATGCTTGTGTATAGGTTCCAGGAAGATTGAGAGTCGTCAGCAGAGAGTCTACTACCATGCACCATAAGAGGGGAGACAAAACACCACCTTGAGGGCAGCCCCTGTTTACCCCTGTCATGACGCATTTGCCACAATCCGCTTCGGCAATCAACGTTCTGTGCATTAGCATTGCTTTAATCCACAACACCAACGTTTCATCTATACCGTGATGTCTGGCTGCATTACACATGCTATCAAAGGTCGCATTATCAAAAGCACCCTCAATATCGACGAAAATACCCAACGTGTACTACTTCCGATCAAGAGCATATTCACTCACTTTGACATTCCATTTGTAACGCACATAAGGAAGCGTTGTAGGTATGACAAACTATATATTATTGATCAGCATCACTTTCTTAGTCGATCTAGCGATGTCCGTCTGTCTGTCCGTCTGTCCGTCCGCACGATTACGGCCGTAATTTAAGAGCTATCGACTTGAAATTTGGTACGCAAGCTTTTATCCACCAAACTGAGGCTAAGTTCGAAGATGAGCAAGATCGGATGAAAACTACTACTACCTCCCATACTAAAATATCTGATTTATATAGCTTTTTGATGTTAAAAATTAAATTTAAATAGCTACAATAAAGATAGCAAGTTTAAACTTTGCACATATTGTTTTAATAATGTTTAAAATTTTTTGACAAAAAATGAGCTTGGTTGAATTAAAATGGGTATGGGTACCTCCCATACAAATGTATAATTTTTTTAATACTTAAATATTTTTTTTTATTTTTACAATAATATAGTACCGGGTATTTGAGCTTCGGCATAGTCGAAGATAATTGTCTTACTGGTTTAATTTAGCAACCAGGTAGTCTCACCTAAAGCTCTTAAAGTTATAGAAAGTTTAAGTTTATACGAGGCAAATATAAATGCGATATAATTTCTCAAATTAGTTTGAGTCGCGCTTGCGTGCAAAACAGGGCTGTCTTATGAGCCCCTTGGTTTTCTCTCTATTTTTGAATTTTCTCTGTAGGTACATACTTCATTGCGCGGGTGGAAATTGATTTCGACGGTTTTAAAATTAAGCTCCTTTTTTCGCCGATGATATTGTCATATTGTCAGAATCGCAAAACAAGATGCAAATCATGATCAATAAATTAAAGAACTACTGCACCCTATGGAGCATACATGTTTTATTTTCATGTGTGTTCATGAGTCAAAAATAATGGTCTAATGAATTGGGTTTATTCCATATGCGAGAAATGAAAGATGGTTATGAAAATATTAAGTGCTGGAGATTGTGAAGCATTGCACGTACCTTGGAGTTATTGTAACATCCCAGAATCTTAAAAAGTGCATCTGCAAGAAAAATTAAAAGAGGCAAAAAAGCCAATAAACTGCAACTGGAGGGGTATACTTCACGAGATAGACATCGCATTGCGTACAAAATATAAAGTGTATAAAGCCTTAATAAGAGAAGTTATGTGCTCATAAGCACTAGAATATAGTGAATTATCCAGTATGAAGAGGTTGAAAAACTGCAAAAATATTTTATCAAAAGCATCTTCACATAACCGCAAAATACGCCTAACTATGTACACGCTAAATTTGGAAAAGGGGTCTCCAACCATTACATATTACATATTATACATTTCTAGCACCGCCTTCCATATACATATGTATATCATTTCAGGCATCGGATCACATGTAAACTGCAGTTTTTCGCCGAGTGAGTGTGTGGAGAATACGGAAATACTAGAAAATTTAGAGGATCTATTGCCAAAAATTTAACTATCCAGTCGTACCTACTGCATTTGAATGAGCGCTTGTCAAAGCCTAGGTAGTCCTACCTTATCTGGGTGAAGCAAATTATTTCACCGAAGAAAAAAACGTGTAGTTTTAATAACTAGACTTTTTAAGACAAGAGAGAAGCTTTTGCGCCCGAACTATAATGCCACATATAACCAATCGAAATATGAAGGCGGAATGTTCCTTGTGTACCCAATGAACACGCTATTGAGAACATGCACCATTTTATTAGAAATTGCCCAATATTGAAGGTAATAATAAGAAGTCATTGTGGGCGCAGTAGCGCAGTGGTTAGTGTGCTGGGCTACTGTGCGACTGATCCGAGGTTCGATCCCCGGAAAAACACAAATTACATCAACATCTTAAGGTTTTTTCTACTGCTCCACCTCTCGCGAAGGTCTGACAAACATCCGAGAGTATAAGTGTCCTGAAATAGCTGCTGAATTCAGCCGTTCGGACTCGACATAAAATTGTAGGTCCCTTCCATTCGTCCCAAAAATAGAAACTCACACAAACGAATGGTTGCGAGAAGCTAGGCCTTGGGTGTCTACCAGCCTGCTGCGCCACCTATTTATTTATTTTTTTCATTGCGGAAAATACACGCTTTGGGAAGACAAAGTCACTACACGCACGCGACAATCGTATAAACGATACCGAACTCAATTCAAAAATTACAAAAGTCGATCGTTGTTCTAGGGATTATTTCTGCTAAATTTAAGTTCTTTCAAATCATCTGCCTCTAATATGCACAAATAGATGGTGAAATTATTAAGTCCTTGACAGTCCTTGAAGTAGATAAAATAACACAATATTCGTTATATTAAGTATACTTATACATTTTAGGTTTTAAGTTTTGCTCTACAATAGAAATCTTATAACATAATATTTAAAGCAATGAATGTGAGGGCAGTGTGTTTGGATGGAAAAGTTTGCAATGAATAAGGAAAGGACCTGTATAAAAATCACGTCGACAATAAATTGTTATTAAATAGTTATGATAATGATATGAAATAAATAAATGCCAAACGCTTATGGAATATATCTAACAAAACGCGATATTCTCACATGTCATGTAAAACATGTCCTTGAGGAAAAATATTCGATCCACGTGTGTATTGGATAAGGCCATGAGGGTTAATAAGTAAAACTTTGCAACATTGTCTGTGAAAGCACTTCTGAAACTTTCACATACGAACATATCACTCGTCTCATGATAAGTAGTTTTCACACGACTTACACAAGGCAATCAATTTCCCGCCAGCAAAGACCCTCAAAATACATAAAGAAGCAATTTCCTCTGTAGGAAGAAAAAAACAAGAAATTCAGAGGAAAAAATAACCCAAATATTCAACTTTTCCAATATTGAGTCATGTACTTTTTCCTATATTTTTGTCAACAACACTCCATCTTTCTACCAAGTTTCCTTTTCTGATAAGATAAAATACAGTTGATAATATAAGTTATGCCATTAGAGGTTATCCTTTGACTATACCTTTCACAGCAAATTACACGAGTCATTTTATGCGTTACTAGTGATGAACATCATTAAAGACCAATAACCACTACCCCATCACCTCAGATTGCGGCAGCATTAACATTAAAATGTATACATATATCTAGAAAAATAAATATTATCATCGCCGCAAACTCGCGAGCTACCGACAGCTATTTTGGTTAAAGACGAAATTGCTGCCAATCCACATTTAAATCTATATCATAGCGCCCTATAGTAATACAGTCAGCTTCTCAGACACCACCTTAACCCCCTGAAGATACTGAGAATTGAATGCTCTTGACTCTTAAGTAACCGACCGTTTATATCTATAGATACTCTACTCATGTAAACGAAATACGAGTACATATCTGTTAGTTTGACATGATTTCCCCACCGCTCGATTGTGTGTACGAAACGAACGCAGCTTTTTAACATACCACTTAGCTAAGGGTTTCCATGACCGTCTTTCACGAATGGGGAGAAAATCCGCCCGATTCTCCTAACCGAATCGAATTGTGGTTTTATTGAAAGGAATTTAATGTGAATTGAGTGCTTCTGCGGGAAAAATGTATCTATTCATTTTACGCATAGGTACTTTTATGCCATTGTTGTTATGTAATAGATATGGACCTTCGACCGTCTCGTTTTCGTTTCGTTTCGTATAGATCACATAAAATAATTGGTACACTGAAATTATTTACTAAGGGCTTGCATCGTTCATTGTGGTTGTCGCTTTTTGTGCCAATGAAGTGAGATTATAAAAAGAGAAAACCTAATTGATACTGTGGCGACCATAGAATCAATTATGGAATAGATACAATACGAGCATCACTGCGCCACTGAGAATGTATTTGACATTTCATTTATCAACTGAGTAATTGTCTATCATTAAAAAGAGGATGATAATGAAAATATATACATACTAGCGAGACGAAAATATATTTTAGGGATATCATGATTCGCATAAAGTAAATGACCTGCCATTAATGTGAGGAGTAGAGGATTGGTTATCATCATCATCATCGGGGAGTCAACCGCACACATCAATGAATAAAGCAGTTAAGCTGATATTGAACAAAGGATAATCTCCCTGGGCATATCATCAGCAGACATGGTACAGAATGGAATCTTTGACGATTTATTGCAAGCATGTGTTCTTAAAGAGGATATACGCATAAGGGACGAGTGTATTAAATTTGCCTCGTCCTAATATTCTTTTTATGTCCTTGATATTTGGTTGAGTTTAGTTATATGTAGATATATTGTTGCAATTAAAGAGATCGGGTACTTTGTGGCATTTTTAGGCCATTTTAAAGACCGTAGAAAGCCATTGAACTCCTTCTTCGATTGAGTGGAGGGAAACGAGGAACACGTTTCTGCTTAAATTGCGGAGCAGCCCCTGGCCCTGACCAATTTTTGTTAGAAAATTTTGTCGATTTTATTATAGAGGTGTTGTTTAAAGGAGAAACTTTGTTGTTAAAAAATTCTTCGTTTTTAATAATTATAGATACATATTTCGATCTACACTATTTATTCATAAACAGATTCCTTAAGGGATTTGTTTGAACAGTTGAATTCTGACAGTCAATTCTCCGTATATACATATGTTATGTACATATTCCAATTGGAGAAGACATTTTATTGTTTTCTCCTGCCAAAAAGTGATTGTCAATTGTCCAAGTAACTACCAATTACTGAGTTTTGCACTGTAATGCATTTTGTTATTGCTTAAAAGGCCTTGAGCATTTCATATGAAACTGAGAGTAACGGGAAAGAAATATGAACATCCTGATTTTTGTTACAACTGTGCATAATAACATATAATGTATATTGTAGCTAAAATAAAATAAAAAATAAATATTTTTGGGACGAATGGAAGGGACCTACAATTTTATGCCGAGTCCAAACGACTGAATTGAGCAGCTATTTCAGGACACTCATACTCTCGGATGTTTGTCAGACCTTCGCGAGAGGTGGCGCATTAGAAAAAAGATACTTTGTGTTTTTCCGGGGATCGAAAAAAGTAGTCGCACAGTAGTCCAGCACACTAACTACAGCGCTACTGCGCCCATATATATTGTATATTGTAGCTACAACTAATTTAATAAATATGTAGTAAGCTAAAAGCATTGTTTTTGCAGAAATCGTTTTTCCTTGTTCAATCGACTATCCGTAAAGTAGGTACCTATTTAGGTACATGAACTGATATAAAACCTGTACTTCTTATATTATTGGATTTTATTCCAAGTATGCGTAACCGTATTTCTAATGAATCTCTACTCCAAATGAGGGGCTATCAGTTGAAAAAGTATACCTACCAATAGTAACACCATTTTGGTCACTAACCAAATGCCAATCTAATCTAAAAGCATAGGGGAGAAATCTCGCACACAAAAAGGTAGAGAACAAAAAAACTTCGTACAACAAAGAGCACAGATTGAAATCTGTGGAATCAGCAAATTACATTTTTTTCCCGACATTGCTGTTGTCTGTGCAACCGAACCTTCTGCCCACTACTATCAAAATGATGAAACCACAGGAATACATGCGGTTGGTAGAGGACAGCAAAAAGAACCCGAGGAAAAACTCTAAAAAGGGAGAAACAGATAACAACAAGAATGAGAAATATTGCTCGAAACGATTCAACGCAACGTTAATCACTTTTTCTATCCTTTCTTCTTCGTAGTCCCGCTGCGAACTATTTTTCTTTAATTTTTTGTTTCGGTTCTTCCTTTCCACTGTACGACCAAAAAGCTAAGAAAACGTTCTATAATTTCATCAAAAATGGGTAAACAAACTTCAAAGGAGATACCAATACATATGCTGTTCACTCACACGTGCATATATATGTATATACTACAATTCAAAAGGCTATACTGGCATCTATACACTTTTTTTTTGTATCTTTTGGATGTAATCTATGTATCAACAGACGCACACGGCTTTCCCGGTTTCTCCATTATTTTTGGCCAACGTCAAGGTTTTTGTGGTTTTTCCTTTTCAATCCTATACACAAACTTCGCCCACTAACAAAAAACATAAAAGAAAAATTGAACGAAAAAAGACAACATTATTCCCTTACTTGCCACTGCAGGGATCAAATGATACCAACAGAATCCGTTTGCATCCATGACGATCATAGTTGGGGATACGATGGCATAGAAAGAAAACAGGTTTTCACGTTTGCCAGCATCTACCCTAAAAATTGTTGGCTTTCATCCTTCTTTCTCGATATCGCGGAGCTCACAGCAGTACTAACTGATGAGTGCAAAGGGATACCTTTCCAAAAAATCTACCCTCATTTCCTGATTTCTTGTGAATAGAAGCTCCCTCCTGATTTCTCAATAGATTGCACATTCATCATCATTGCAGTCGAGTAGCGTACGTGTGCACATACATATTTAACATCGATTCTATTATATTCGCCCAACCCAGTTCAAAAGGGGTCATTCGACGATGTTGTAGTCCTTTTTTCTCCTTGCTTACCATTTTTTCTTTTTTTTCTGTTCTGATATACCCCATATACTCGCAGTGTGCTTCTGCTGCAACTCCACTCACTTGAATAACTCCATCATGCCCTCATAACCAATCCATCTGGGAAATTGGAATCAGGAGCAACATCGAAGGGAGATGCGGACGACGACGACGACGGCGATAGTATCGTTGTTGGGCAAAACTAAACGATTTGCCCGTTGCCAGGACTAATAAACGAACTTTTGCATAAAAGTGTATTGTGTTGATAACATATATGTGAAGAGGGATGGAAGGCTTAAGGGGAAACCGGGCGGCTGAAACTGCACAATGGCAGCAAAAACAAAAACAACACAACGAGCTCTAACAAAATGGCAGTTTCACTAGCACGAAGTAAAATACGAACGACGACCGGTAGTGGTGCTAAAATAGTGGTTTTGTTTTTATATTCATTTTATCCCCGTTGAAGTGAGGGTAATTGGGTTCTTTTCCTTCTCGGTTTTTGTTTCAGTGGCCATTCTGAGATAATGGAATATGATCATGCACATGTAAGCAGCAAAATGACCCATCACCGTTTATTACTTAGCTTGATGATAAAAAGGTAAGTATCCTGTAGGTAGAAGGTAAAGCTGGGTATTTAGGTATCTACTATTCATAAATTCAGATGCTAGTATTCGATGTGTTGAGAATATAGTGCAATATTAAGCTGCTATGATAATCAGTATGACGTAAACCTATGTATTTATGAAACTAGGTCACTTTATAAATTTAAGGCTTTTTTAACGATTCTGTTGTTAAATATGGTCGGTAGATATTTGTGTTGGTCCGTAATGCTAGGTGAAGAAGTAGTAGATTGTCAGCGATGAAAGAAATAAAGACGGGATATCAAAGAAAGCTTCTACAAGCTACTAGAGCGAACCCATGAGCTGTTGCCGAAGACCTCTCAAAATATGTAGTAATATTTAGTATATATTTTTGACGTCATTTTGACGTCAGCGAATGGTCCCAATGGGTACAGGTACATGCCGTGTACAAGCTCTCTTTGTGCACTCTCTGTTGACGTCAGAGGCGTGTTACATATCGTGTACTGGCACCTTTAGGTTCTCCACTAAATCACATATAAGCGTGAACTGAAATTTTCAAAGACAGACAAACGTGAACAGAGGCGAACTGTTAAAAAGGGCAAGGACCAAAGTGCCACTTTTAGGTAATATGAGCCAATTCAATACAATAACTTTGAATATGACTTGGATAGATAAGTCATATCCAAAGTTAAATCCAACAAGCAACAGTTGTAGCAACAACTACAACCAGCTTTACACGGTTTAGTACAAAGTTGACAAATGGATAGCAAATGAGAAAAATAAGTACGTTATCTACGTGGTGGAACAGGTCGATCATCAATTTGCCAGATATTGAACAATATGGTTTTCATATTGTTTATTGTTTTTATATTTATTTCTTTTTACCCGGAATTATCGGAGCACGGGCAGTTCCCATAGGGCAGGCAATATGTCGGACTGACTTGATCCTCACATCGCTTCCTGGGCATATGGATATATCAGACGCCACAAGATGAATCTCCGATGAATCCTTCTTGGCGTTACAAATGTAATGATAATGTAATGACAAAGGGGATATACCTTCCTGTGGAGAGTATAAAAAAAAACTGCATACGTTATTTTTCGACACTCGTGGAAGCTAAAGTTTTCAATTTGGGACATTGATGTCTGATGTGCATAGTCTTGTAGCGCAGCCTATTTCAAGAACATATTTTTTTACAATTTTTTTAAAAAACAGTCGAATTCTGTTCCATCAAATTGAAAATGAAATGAAAATAATTTATTTTCAGCATCAAATATAAACATATTTTCGGATATATTAATGAAAAGCGGTCCAAAACTCATGTTTAAATGTTTTTCAAAGCAGAAACGTAATTCTATTTTAAAATACGTAAATGGGAAGTTTGGTTGTAATAATAGCTATTTTAACCAAAAACACTAAGAAACTACCAAAAAAAACTAAATATTCATAAAAACTACAAGGGAAATACAATTTTATCCTGAGTCCTAATGTTTGAATTAAAAAGCTTTTAAAGAACTGTTGTACTTTTTTTTGGATGTTTTATTATTGGTAAAACCTTAAAATGTATTTTGTGTCTTTCCAGGGATTGTACCTAAGACCCTTCTCTCAGTAGTCCAGCACACTAACCACTGAGCCTCTGACTTAAAGTGCGCAGTTTCGCAAAATAATTATATTTGACGTTAAAATAACATACACATCTGTTACATTTACAATCATTGAAATGCTGTTCAAAAGAGCATATCACACACAATCATAACAAATTACTAACCCTTGCATGCTTTAATGAGATTCGTTTGCAAAGTACGTGAACTCTAAAAACGGAAGGGTTGTAATCTCACCCCGATTGCTACCTTTTTACATATCCATCCCCTAATTCAAAAGTTTAAAATTTTTTTTTTTTTGCATAAAAAAAAACCTTTTCTAATGACTGGCAAAAGGATAAGTAGTAGTCAACTTTGTATTTATCTACTCATTTGTCAAAGTACAAGGGGTTCCATTCAACCTTCCGAAATAATTGAATTTTAATATTCTTAAAGTGCAATTGTTTGGTGTTGTTGTGATGAACTTATACTTGCTTTGTACAATTTTCAATGCTTTTCAATGCAACTATTCCATGTGTAATGGAATAAAGCAAATTACACGATTTTAAGCTACCGAAACGGAAAGGAACTTTCTCAGCTAACCCCTATTGTACAATGCTTTGCCGGGATACATAAATATGAATATATCAGACATAGTGTATTCTAAAACAATATAAACACTTGCACATCTGTATAGATATACTCTCTGCTTTGGAGATACCTGTTCATGGCACAATCGTAGACATTTCATGCGACTTGCTCCGGAGATTACAAGGAGTCCATTTTGCTTTAACACATGCGGGACAACACATGCAGGATCAAATTTAACAGTCTACGATAGTTAAATATGCTGTGCAATATGTGTGCAAGCAAGCAATGATGACAGTAGTTTTACTTGCAAATATCAGACATTGAATTTTGTTAGCATATTTATTGAATTTTTAGCATTATCACATTGTAGGCGCAGTGGCTCAGTGGTTAATGGTGAATGTGCTGGACTACTGTGGATCGGGTCCCAGGCAGTGTTGTTAGGACTCTCTCTTAATTTTTTCCACGAAACGTCGTCATTTTGCCACCAAAATCCCACGATACATTTAAATGAAAAAAAATTGTTTAATTCATTTTTATTATGTTAAAAAAAATCACTATGGCCGCGTTGCATTGATCGCTAGATGACTAGCGGCATGCGATACTCCATATACAAAAACTGACATTTCAGCATTTGCACTAGATCTCTAGCACCATAGTTTGAAATATCCTTTTCTCCGAAATGTTTCAATCTAGCGCAAAATTAACTGAATAAATAAATAAATAGTTGGCGCAATAAATACGTATCACCCTAATACATTATGGCACAAAATACATTTTTGATGCTTATGAAGTAATAAAAATGCAAACTGGTTCCATTCCAATCCCAATGTCACTTTGTCGCTGGCGCTAGAGATCTAATTGCATGCGCTGCCGCTGCGCCGTCAGATTGTTTTTGTACTACTTACATACAATTTTTTGTTAAGAGGCTATTTATTTTATTTGTGCTGATAATTGTTGTGATTGTGAATTGGAATTTCACAAAAATTTGATTTAAACACTTGTTTTTTCAGTTTCCTGAAATTCCCACGATTTTGGTGCTTTTTCCCTTTATCCCACGGAAGGCTTTTCGGACATCGAAAATCCCACAAAAAGGGATAAATCCCACGATATAACAACACTGGTCCCAGGATCGATTTCCGGGAAAAACAAAAATTGCATCTTCAGTTTTTTTACACTGCGCCAACTCTAATAAAATAAAAACAAAAAAAAACTCACAGAATCGAATGGTTGTGAGAAGATAGGCCTAGGGTGGCTATACGGACCTGTTGCACCAACTATTTATTTATTTATTTATTTATTTTTACATACGAGAATACATTGAACAAATAAATTAAAATCGGAATGGCTTTTAAATCCGTATCGACATATGCCTGTCAGAATATACTTTCATTAATTACAGATGAAAATAAACACGAAATACGCACTGTTGTTCTCGCCACATTGATATTCGCCTGTGCTACACTCTTATAATTAAAAAGACATAAATATTAGCTACCCAGTATGTATAATACAAGACTTGCTACCTAAACTTCTCTTAGTTACATGTGTCCTCATTTCTTAGAAAACAAATATACCCATCGAATGACAATCTTACAGCAAAATATTAATGATTTCGCATATACGTACATACAGGTGAAACATAAATTCCATCAACTCAAACATTGATAGAAACGTGCCTTGGAATAGGTGCAGGTACTATATCTAAGGCCAAATAATATGATTAAATGATTTTTAATTTGACTTGCTAAACCTATTTCAGAAGAAGAAACACGCCAGCAATCACAAAACAGAATCTTATTCATAAAAGCCCTAAACGTGTGAAACGACATATTTGTGATAATTTTTCAAAACGAAAAAAAAAACTCCTGCTGTGTAAATCCTAATCACTTTTCAGTTGACGCGTATGAGGGAAATAGAAGAGACCAAAAATACACCAAATGAAATAAGTACTGTGGAATCCACAAGTTGAAAAGATTGTTTACTTTCCTATAGCTTCAATTAATTGAAAAATAAATTTAAAAATTGAAACTGACACAAAAAAATCGAATAAAATTATGGCCCTTATTGTGATTGTCGATCAGCGATCGTTACGACAATTGTCAATTGCGTCGATTGATTTTAGCTATTCGTACGCACAAAATTTGTCCACCAAGAGAAAGCATCGATCAGACATTTGCAATCGACTACAAGCGACTGTCAAATCGACAAATATCGATCGCAATCGAAAATCATAGTTTTCGATCGATCGACAGTTGTCGATCAATGACTATGAAATCGGTATTAGACCATTTTAGACGACGTAGACGTCGCTAGTGCGGTTGATGAACATATAGTGATGCAATATGCAAGTACTAACTTTTCGTTAGTAGCAAGTATCAGAGCTAGTCTAGTTAGTCAGGGTACTAAGACAGCTTAGTATACTCAGAAGAATTTGTACTGTACGATTTTGGATATCCGAAAAAAAAAGGTTTTTTTCGACAGCGCCACCTCTCGCAACGTCTGACAAACACCCATAAACGTCTTCTCCACCTCCTGCGATAGAAATTGAGCTAAAGATCACACGGATAACTTTTCCCTCAGAGCAACTGTGTGTATCGTCCGCCCTTAATGATGATTCTACGCAATATAACAGGACGTGGATTCTAAGGGTCTTATAGAACGTCTTCTTAGTTGCTCGTGAGAGGGCTTTGGGATTAACAAGAGTTATTCTTCGCTTCATCTCAGCGCTGATGTCATTGCTGGAGTTCACCGCAGTAGACAAAGTTATAACTGCCCATTGGAACGTCATGTCATGTCCATGGCGCCAATGCTAAATTTTCTTCCTTGTGGATAGCATATATTGTACTTTGTTTTGCCTTGGTGCACCCTTAGTCCCATTTTTGCAGGGCTTAATATTCAAAAATACACCACTGATAGCTCGTCGAGTTCTTTGATTATGTTAATGTTTTGAAATATTGTACCTCCGGAGTTGGCTTGTAAGTTTCGTACAATTCTTTCAAATATGATGTTAAAGAAATCACATGGTAGCTTGTCACCTTGAAATTTTTTCTGACATCGAACGGTTCTGTGGTGTTCTTACCGACCTTTATGGAGCAGGGAAAGTTCACCACCGTCATCGAGCACAAACGGACTCTGTATAGTTCATGGGTTCAGGGGCTAAACCACCAGTTCACGCAGTTTTACTGGATTTAAGTTTAAATATGACTACCATCACTGCATATTGGTCAGTTTGACGGGATTCTTGTCTAACATCATCGAATGGCTTATACTGCCTTGTCGTTGATTTTGGCCGTCATCACTATTTAAAAGTCTGCAGAAGAAGTCAGCTTTGCTCAGCCGTGACTCTAATACAATGGTCTCTTGTTAGTCTTTACAGGTTTCGGTTCGGACTTTAAAGCTTACGCATGTAATTTTTACATTTTGGTAGAAACTCATTTATGAAGTGACATATCTCTATCGACCCAATGGCGTACTCGTATTGCTCTTTTTTCTTCGGAGTGTTTTTCTTCCGAAATCTGCAAGAGGCAGCTTTTCTCTCGGCCCTGGTCCTTGTCTACAGCGTTGCGAGATATGTCCCTTGCTTAGCCGCTGCCGCGTGACTTCTCCGGTTTTCATCGGTTCTTCTTGATGGTCGCCTGGTGAACTTTGCCACATCAGAGACGGCAACGCTGCCATTGGTCTTGCGGAGATTAAGGGAAACCCGTTCGGCAAGGACTCTAGCAGTCTCTTGCGTTCGAAGGGTTTTCACGCTGAACCCTAGTATTGAAAACAAAAAAAAAACGATATTTTGTTCACCAAAAATCTTATTTTCAGCACGCAGTCAATCTCTGCATTCTTCACACGTCTTATGCACGGCTGAAGAAGTGAGGACATGCTAGGGATACCTTCTTGTGGCTCCTTGGGTGGTAATTCCGAACTCCGATTATACGAAAAAGCGACATGAAACTGGTGTGAGACTTTTTTCGTTGAGCAGTTATTCCAAGTTCCGAAGAAACGAAAAAGCGGTTGCAGCAGCGAGCGTAGTGATGCATAATTCCAATAGAGACATGGGAAAGGAAGGAAAATGTAAGAGTAGAAAACAAAACAAAAAGTGCACAATGCACGCATGGGATACCGAACCGACTTCGTACTATAAAGCCGAGTGAACATATTATATTATAGTCATGCCAGTGAATAGTGTGGAGATTATCTGGAAATGTATAAATCCTTTTGCTAATTGCTACTCACAATGGGAAAATTTTTCATATATCTACATATCTATTGTGACCGACGAAATATTTAAGTTGAAGGTTAAAAATGATTATTGCTAAGGTCCATCGAATACCTATTTTAAGTGCGAATTTGTTGTAATTTCCAGAGGCTCACATTTACTATCCATAATGAAGAAATTAAATAATTATATACATGGTAATTGCGAAGATCTAGACAAAAGTCGCCCTATTTATGTATCTATAAAAAAAAAGTATTAGTATCTAGTGTTTCCACAAAACTGGCTTGTGCCAATCAAATTTGTATCTTCGATTTAAATTAAATGCAAGGCGAAAAACACATCCGAAGAAGGCACCAAGAACTATGTAAATGGAAAAGCAATTGTTTCATTTGGCATATGTACTGTGTTATCTGTATATACCATAATTGAAACACATTGTTTTTGTGTATACAGTATACTGTACTGTGCATACATTTCTTATTTTTTAAGCTATCCGGTTTGCCTCAGATAAGAACATTTGTCAGAGTTCTCACTGGGGAAAACGAAAAGATTCTTTTTCCCATATTTCCTTCTTATATGTACTCTTTTTCCTGTTTGGATGTTTTGTTTAGATTTTGCATTATTTCCTTTTAGGGTTTTGCTTCACTGTTTAGGTATGTCCAATAATATGTCTCTGTCTGGAGTGCACATAATCTTTAAGGAATATAATCGTATTCCAGCAAATTCTATGTGCAAAATGCTTCATGTGTGAATGTACAGATCTGCTTTCTAATAAAGCTGCCATATGGACATGTCTGCGAGGCGGAGGATTAGAATGTTCCTTTGCTTTACCAACAGATGTCATTTCTATCTTATTTAGATATCTTGTGCGTTTGTCAATTTTATGTGACTATTAATAGAGTATATCTGAGCATTTATAGATACTCTTTAGAAGTTCTTCTAAAGAAGAAAGAGTGGAATATGTTTTAAAGTTATTTTTTAAAAAAATAAAAAGTGGATAAAACGACCGGAATTCATTTAGGTCTTTTGTTAACAATTTTTTTTATTGTTTTGTTCGTTTTAGTTAGCCACACTTTAACATTTCTCATCATCAAACAACTTTATTTAAGTTCTTTGGTTTTTAAAAAATATCTAAGTTTGTGTCACCTTAGAGATTCGGTGTCTAAAATGTTAGTTGCGAAAAAGTACACTTCCTTTTAAATGTTGAGAGAATATGATACAGATACAGCAGCAAACAAACAAAACATTTCCGATTAGCAAAACTTTTTGAAAACTTTTTATAACTAGTTAAACACCACAGGAGAAAAATTCTACCAAAACGGAAAGCTATAAGCAAACGTCATAGACGTGCTGGCATGTGTTTACAAAAGTTGCAAGATGTTTAAGTAACTTGTTTTGGGAGTATGCATTTTTCTTAGTAAATACGAAATTGAAATATTTCTGCAGCGCTGAGCTGAATTTGCTAATTAGATATGCAGGTGAAAATGTTGTAGATACTGTATATGCAAACATTCATACACACCGATGTCATTGAAAAAGGAGTAAGCTGCTTCGAATTTTTACTTTCATTATAGGGTCGGTGGTTGTCATGCATTTATGAATGTGGTACCCCATATACTTAAAGCGTGTAACAAATCACTTTGAGGTGTAAATTTCTCTCAATCCCATTTACATTTTACACCCTACCTCTCAATCCCATGCGTCACATAGCTTTTTAACTTTTTAAAATTTAAACCATTACATTAGGTTATCCGTTAAATTTGGACTATTTCACAGAGCTGGTTCTTTTCGACTTTCTGTTCTGTTATGGAATACTCCTGAGACCTACAAACCTACGGTGCGGTTTGTTCTATAGATTATTTATCGCATCAAAGAAAAATAAAGTTTACAAACAATATGTAGTCACTTGCCTAGGTAGTATATAAAGATAAAGTCTTATGCAAAAAGGCCCATAACGTAATTTTGGACTTTATTGCACTTCTGAGATTGCAATAAAGTCCAAAACAATTTTTGGAACTTATTTCATTTTCAAAAGTGCAATAAAGTCCAAATCGAAGTGGAAATAAAATCCAAAATGCATAAACAGTAGAATATGTATGGGGGGGCATTGTTCCCCTCTGCAACCCCCCTGCTCGTCTTTCTTTTAAATAGCTGAGTGCAATAAAGTCAAAAATTACGTTTTGCACCTTTTTGCATAAGACTTTATTTCATGGCACCTGTTTGAAATTGTAACACCATTACTATTTATAAATACTATTTAGCAGTAGCAGTGTCATGAACAAATCCTTATTACTACCTGAAAGGTTTCAATATTAACTACATAATATACTTCCCCATAGTGCTCAAAATTTATGTAGTTAATGTGAATCTCAGAAGAACCAAGTACAACAGAGTAGTTGTTGTAACAGTTAACCAAATTGCAGCCTGTGCAGTGAATAATCCAGGCTGCAGAATGCTTAGCAACGCATTTTTTTAATGAACTATTTTGAAACGAAAATCTTTCAGAATCTTGTTGAACGGTTAGCAAAAGAAAAAGCATTAACCCAAGTTCAATAGCTTTGTTTTTTGAACTAGTTTATCAGACTAGTTTTATTAAAATTTCTGCATATTAAGGAAAGTTATTAAAATAGCACAAAAATCAACAACAGAAAAACTGCATTACCTATTGCAAGTATACGCCTTTCACTATCAGAAACTTTTTGTGGACTCAGTGGTTAGTGTGCTCCCAATTTTTAAGAAAAAAACCCCTTTTCTTAGCACTAACATGATTTTTTCCCCTTTAAAAAACAAAAAAAATATATATATTTTTTGGCCCCGAAGAAAAAATTCTAGCGTAACTAGCTTTTGAACTCGGGCAATGCTTCCAATTGCTTGAGATATTTGTATTTTGTTGGTTCTTCCTTCATTTTAAAATCCAAAATAAAAGGAGAATTATTTTCACTTACTCATTAAACTTTTCCGCTGTTGTCTAGAAATTCGCGTAGTATTTTGAATTTAGACATAGTACAAAGACACACTTTGTGCTGGGCCATGACATGCCTTCCCATATTAAAGTTGTCTTAAGCAAGACGGATAGATCTTTAGGTTAGTTGAGAAAGTAAGCATATATTACATTGAAAATCCCTCACTTAAAATCGACCTGTCTCGTCCGGAATGAATTTCATATAGGAAACGATGTGTAGCCCAGTACACGGGCATGACTCAAGGTATATAGAACTACAAGGTATGATACTTCGCGATTAATTTTCCGTTTGTTCTGCGCATGTACGTCACTTGACGACAGCGATTTTAACGTTTCTATGAAAATATATTTAAATACGGGTAGTTTTCTGTGCGCAAGTTTTATTTTTAATAACAACAATGTTTTGTGTGCTGTTTTCAGTGTAATAGAATAGTAAGGGTCAGTTTCAAATGTTCCGGATAAAGTTTCGGATAGTTAGCCGACACATACCGCTTTCCACCAGATAAAAGTAGCTGATATTTTTTTTCTGTTTCATCGTCAAAGTCTCTGATAAACTATCCGGTAGAAAAATTTATCAGGCACTGTTTGACAGGAGTGGAAATGATGTTTTTTATCGTTTATCACATTTTTAAGTGAATTGTGTTGTTCTAGTTTTTTTTAATTTAGCATGGATAAATTCATTTATTCACTCATTTTCGATACCCCGCTTATCCCTTAAGTGGGTCGCGGGTGTAGGTTGCGCAAGTCAAAGTGCACCGTCCATAGTCTCGATTCTACGCCATCGACTGTAAATCATAAAAGGCAATCCCCATACGGGTAGGGGAGATATTATGGACTTGATCTAACCATCTCATCCTGGGTCTACCTAGAGGACGCCTGCCCGATTGTACGGATTCCATAGCACGTCGTAAGATCATGGTTGGGGACATGCGTTTTAAAATGACTAATCCACCGCTGCGTCCGGAGCAGTAGCTGCTCGACATTGAGTCTACATTGACTACAAACGGATAGAGTGCGCATTGAAGTTCCGTCTAAGAGGACCAAAGGATGACCAAGTCATCAGCGAAGAGCAAACGACTTATCCTCGGATGTTCGAAACGTTCTTCGCCAAGACTGCGCTGTAACATCCAGTCCATATAAGTAATGAAAAGGAGAGGAGACAAAATGCACCCCTGGCAAAGTCCAACGCTCTCGGTGAAAGGTATTGACTGGGCATGGATATAGTTAAACAAAATAGTTAAAATTCAGAAATCTTCGTCGTCGAGGGTTTTTAAAAATAATTTGAAATACTCTGTTCCTATACGGGGCCCTGTAATATGGTTGTAATATTCATCTAATTCGACATTTAAGAATTCAAATAAATGCATGATATAACAATTCTGACTGCTGTCTACACCCGTCAACGAAAGAATGCTCTGAAACTATATTTTTTCCAGCCACATCAAATAAATATTTTGTTTAAATCTTCCGGATAGAGGCTTTAACAGCAGGTTTGAACTAGAAGATAGACTATCCGAGACTTTATCTGTCAGCTATTACTATCCGAAACCTTTAAAACCGAAATATTACGTTTATCTGACATATAAATTCCCGATAGGCTATCCGAGACTTTATCAGCTAGTCTTGAAACTGGCCCTAAACAAAATAAAAAATATATAATCCGTTACCCACGTTTTGTCGTCTCGTGACGTCAATTTGAAAGAGGGAGATGCAAACAAACATGCGCAATATCATACTATGTGTATAGTATTCTGAACAAATGACATTTGACTGGTTCTGTAGTCTCGTATAGTAATTTTATTTCATTAAATCTGACATTTTATACAGTGTGAGCATACACTAAAATTCTGACAATTTATAGAGTACATATTTCATTTCAAGATACTACATCTACTTTCTTCTTTTTCAAAATTAAATTACCTCACGCAACATTTGATCAGTTCTTTCGTCTACTAACTTTTCCCTAGGCTACAGGTAGGTACTCGTCGAAATAGCTGTGCTACTGATTTTGATTTCACATCTGACCTGATTGGCATATCAATTATCACCCCCTTGATTTTGCTGAGTGGTTTGCAATTGATTTCCTTTGAATTGATAGCATTGGCACTACCAACTTGTCAATTGAGATCGATTCCTATTCTCAGTACCCGTTTCATACCCAAGCAACAATTTTCCTAGATCATTTGCCACATTAAAATTGGCCAACTTTTGCCGTTCTCCCGCTTTGATGACAGTGGTGAACATTTCAATGAATTTAAGTGGATATCTGCCATACGCACGAAAATCGATATCAACCATTTTGTTCTTGTGTGTACTCACAATGTTCTTAGCCTTTAAATCCATCCATGAAAGCTTGTCAATAACATTATATCGGACACCTGAGTCCACGATTAATTCAATGTCAACCGCCAATAGTATACAGCAAATCTTGTTACCCTTATCATTTGAGTCAATGGAAAAAATGTGTTTGTTTTTTTCTTTTCATTTGTGTCACCCCGCAACCATTTTTTCCATTCACTGCCTGTCTGTCTGCCAACCTTGTTTGTTGCATGTCTGAAATTCAGCACGACAAAAACAAAATCAGCAAAGACTCCAGATCAAACATCACGTGCGAATTCGATTAATGCAGATTCGTCAAAAATGCCTAAAATATAATTTATTAATGCTCCAACCGTTTCGGGCGTACAAGTTCTCTTCCTGTTCAAAGCAATAGAATCAGACTTTTTAATCTCCATCTTTTGAGCCGAAATTTTTTTAATGCTCCATCTTTTGAGCTTACAACGTCTTTCTCCTGTTCCAAATTTATTGAAACAGCGAGTGTTCTTCTTATGCTCCATATTTTGAGATTACAACATCTTTTTCCTGTTCCAAATTTATTGAAACAGCGGGTATTATTATTATATTATTTTTTTTTTAGCTATCTATTCAAATTCATTGAATCCAGATATCGAGAAACTCAACATTAAATCGCATTGGCATTACGTTTAACTTACTCATATTTGGTATCTTTTAGGGGTTCTGGTCCTCGTCGCCAAATGTAGTATCCTGACCAAATAAATGACATCTGTCTGGTTCTGTAGTCTAGTATAAAGTATATTTTATTTTATTAATTCTGACATTTTATACAGTGTAAGCATACACTAAAATTCTAACAATTTATTGACTATTTCAAGATACTACACCATGTATTTCTTTATACGTTGGGCCTGACTTTCATTCACATGGCTCCACACAAAAATAAGGCCTCATTGCAATGAAATACAATTTGTTATGGTAAAGCCGAAGCGTCCTCACTCTACCAACGCAAATACCAAATGAAGGGGTGGTGGTTTTTTCGACAAAATTCATTTCGCAAATTTTATTTCGCATTTATCGATTCGCATTTAGTTTATCTCGCAATACTTGTTTCGCAAATTCCCATTCCGTCTTGGAATTATATTAAAAAAAAAAAAAAAAAATAGGTGGCGCAACAGGCGGGTGACACCCAAGGCCTAGCTTCTCGCAACCATTCGTTTTGTGTGAGTTTCTATTTTGGGACGAATGGAAGGGACCTACAATTTTATGCCGAGTCCGAACGGCTGAATTGAGAAGCTTTTTCATGACAGTCATACTCTCGGATGTTTGTCAGACGTTCGCGAGAAGTAGAAAAAAACTTTAAGATGTAATTTTGGTTTTTCCGGGGATCGAACCTTGGATCCCTCGCACAGTAGTCCAGCACACTAACCACTGCGCTACTGCGCCCACCTTGGAATTATATTGCTACGTGTTTATTTCGCAATACTTGTTTCGCAAATTCTCATTCCGCCTTTGAATTATTTTGCAACGTGTTTAAAAAGATGACTATTCCGATCTTGGTTTATTAAAAGCGCTTGCCTCTAATATAATATATTAATTTGTATTTATTATATACAGTGAGCGTCAAAAGTGTGTAAACACCATTATGCTTTGATTTGTCTTTGGAGATTGAAATTTTTTACTTTTTTTTTTTTCAAATATAAAAAATCGAAATGATAAATTGCCAAAAAAAATCCGCGAGATGACCTCTACCCCAAATGAGGGTTTGGAAAAGAACCTTTATGATCATGCGTCATGCCATGCCCAGCCCATGTGAGAATTATTTCTGAAAGCGGATTTTTGGTCCATTTTCTCTACCTTTCTCCTTTCTACTCACTCAAAATCTATCGTCTTTCTGGACACGACGTTCATGGTAAGGAAGGTAAATGTCAAAGGAATAATGCATTCAGAAACCAAACAAAAAAGTCACATGTTGCATGGACACATTTCTTGAGCATGGTTGTATTTTGTAAATTGTTAACATTTATTCATTCTACAAAACCCCAGCAAACGAAATAAGGCCATCGAACTTCGGATCTGCACGTGGAATGTTCCGACCTTAAACAGACCGCGTGCAGCCGAACAACTTGTGGAGACCCTGGATAGGCACAAAGCCGACATTACGGACATCCAGGAAGTGCGATAGGACGGAGAAGCTACAAGAAGGATGAAAAAGTAGGACATCTACTACGGCGAGTGCCGCAGAGAGCAGAGTCAGCGGTTATTTGGATGTGTGTTTGTGATTAAAGGAAGACTTAGGCAAGAAGTCTTGGGATTTTGCAATGTTAGCGATCGCCTAGTTACAATCCGCATCAGGGCCAAATTTTAAAAATATCACGCTGATATGTGCTCACGCCCCGCCAGAGGAGAAAGACGACACAGCCAAAGAAGCATTTTACGATCTTCTGGATAGTTCTTGGCGACTTTAACGCCAAAATCGGAAAGGAGGGCATCTTTGGCTCTACAGTCGGAAAGCATAACCTGCACGACAACACCTCCGGAAACGGACTCAGGCTAATTGACTTTGCGGCGGGGCGAAATGTAATCATTGCCAGCACACGATTCCCACACCTCAACATACACAGGGGGACTTGGCGGTCACTAGATTAACAAACCGTCCACCAAATTGATCATGTTGCGATCGACGTCAGACAAGCCTCCAGTATCTTGGATGTCCGAACGTTCCAAGATAGAATCGGACCATCATTTGGTAGTAGCCAAAGTACGGATGTGGATATCCAATACTCCACAACACCGAGAGGATACTGTAAGAAGATTTGACGTTGCAAGGCTACTATCGCAAGAGACCGCCAAAACCTTTGCACCAAGTACAGAGGACTGAGGATTTGGAAAGAACACTTCTGCAGACTGTTAGGCGGCTCTCAGATTCAGGCAACAAGCAATAAGCAACTAGCAACTGCTAATAAGCAATCAGCAACACTTTTCGTTCGAGCGATATTTAGTTGCTTTGATGTGAGACCTCTCATTTAATTCAAAATAAGATAATTGTGAGCGATAATATTGCGTGTTTTCTATTGCCAGTTGCCTCAATGTGAGAGCCGACTTAAACGGCGGAGACAGCCAACAACCCGCTGCCAGGCAGAATGATCTGTTCAGCTTGGACGATGATACCCAAAACTCCCGTCCACGCGACCTACACGAAGTGAGGATAGCGATATTCAAACTTAAGTCCTCCCGGCCGAGCTTTTCAAAGCAGCGGCAGATGGCCTGGTAAGGAGCATGCACCAACTCATCTCTAAAATTTGGTTGGATGGAAGCATGCCCGACGAATGGAACTTCAGCATCGTGTGCCCCATCCACAAGAACATCTTTAATATCGTTCTTGAAGCAATTGTACGAAACTCACAAGCCAACACCAGAGGTAAAATTTTTCAATGTACTGATGATATTGATGATATTGACATTATTGGGAGAACGCGGCGAGCTGTCAGTGGCGCATTTGCAAGCATCGAAACGGAGGCGGCGAAGATGGGTCTGACTGTTAAAGACCATTCACATGGGAGCGAACGAACGAATTGATGAAATGCGAATAAACCACTTTTTATGCATTTATAAACAGAAAATTCCACATTTTATTATTCCAATAGATATCCTCCTCTTGGAATAAGGTTAAGTTCGAACGAATTTTTTATTCGATACTTTGTGGAACGCGATTTAAATGATGTGGATTGTGAATGGACTGACAATTCGCGCCAGGGTGTTTTCGTTCGCGGCAAAAATTTTGGATTTCAAAATTTCGTTATTTAAACTGTTAATAAACTTGTTTTCTTAATAAATTTTGATGGAATAATTAATTATCCTCATCTTGTCTATAGTTCAATGACGAACTACACGGGCTATACAGCGACGCCGAACTGGTCAAAAAGCTAAAACTACAACGGCTGAGATGGCTGGGACACGTGGCGCGTATGGACAACAACGCACCAGCTTGACGAGTCTTCGAATCCACCCCTGAGGGACAACGCAGCGTAGGAAGACCCCACCTTAGGTGGCGCGCACAATTGGAGAACGACTTCAACCAACTTGGTGTGCGTAACTGGAGGCAGCTAGCGAGAGGGACCGAGCTGTCTGGAGGGGCTTGTTGGTTGAGGCCATGGTCCACCCCGGGCTGTAAACGCCACTTAACGTAAAGTAAAGTATGTACATAATAAGATTTTCTTACAAACTGTTTTTGATAGGATTTTAAAATGTTTACCCTTTTTGGGATTTGTTTTCCGTTTTTTTTCGTCCTAAAAAATCGGCAAAAATGGCGATTTTCCCCTCAACATCAACAACAAAATCGGGAACACGGGTGCTGGACTACTACTGTGCGAGTGGTCCCAGGTTCGATCCCGGGAAAATAAATTATATCTTAAGATGTTTCATTTGCAAACCCATGATCGGCAGAAAGTAGATGTCCACATCTCAGACTTGACTGTTCGTTAATATTATCAGCCCTATCGTATCCGTTCGAAGCGGAGGTTTCTCCGATCGGAGAAATTCCATTCGAGGCATCCGTTTCGATTCACTTTCGGAGAAATTCTCCGATGATATGTAACACACTTCGCTGCATTGCGATATGGCACGTCGCACGTCGCTATTTTTTCCGAAGTTCTCCCACAACCAATTGCTGCTTGCCATATTGCAGTTATGGAAATGTCAAATGAAGAAGGCGTTTATATACTTCAATTAATTTGTTCCGAAACGGAACGCAATTTGAGTTCCGAAGAGATTTGACTTTCCTTGCGGATTTTCTTCCAAACGGATACCTCGATAGGGCTGTATAGAGATGAGCAAAAAATAGCAACCTGCTAATTTTTCACTGCTAATGAAAATTCGCATTCGCAACCTGCTATCAACTTCTAAATAAACTGCTACTGCTAAATGCTATTTTTTCGCTTCTATCTCTGAGTCACATCACATTCACAAGTCACAATCGCAATTCATGCATTCCAGCATTACACACACAAAGGAAAAAGTATGTTTGGCTGATACGAAAAACGTAAAGAAGAATGAAGAAGAAGTGTATCGCCCGTTTCAAGTCACTCTCTCACTCAACCCCATGCAAATGCAAACTACCCTTTTTGTAGGGAACGTCTCATGTCATAACTCATAGCGATAGCAGTTTGCATATAGCAATCACAGTCGCAGTCGCAGCTGGCAGGAAAGTTAAAGTTGGTTTGTTGGATGCTATTAGCAGTATAATATGTAAAAGCGTAAGGAGTTGCTATTTGCTAAGTTGCTACTTCAGGAGAGAGGGAGGCTATTGCATTCGCAAGCGCAACATCGCAACATTGAGCGCAACAATGTGATATAGCAACGAAATGAGATAAGTTATCCATTGTATCTGCGGCTGCGACACTTTTTATGATGTGGCGGCCGGTCGGCCGGCGGCCACAGAGGACAGCATGAGGCAGTCTGTCATCAGGCACTATGCCTATGGCTATGACAAACCATTACCAATTAACAGAGTTGCATTTCGCATTCGCATATCGCAGTTTCACATGCAGCTGGTTGAAAATGTTTTTACTTGGTATTGGTAAATAATAACAGCAGTTAGGTTGTAGTTGCTAGTTGCTACTTGCTACTTGCTACTTGCTAAGTTGCTATTGCGGGAGGGAGATCGAGAATCATAACTTTAAATGATCGCATTCGCAACATTGTGATATATGATATGATTTACCATACCAATAAGTTACTATGTAAGTTTTGTTTAGCGTTTGCTTGCGGTCGAAGCAATTTCAAAAAGGTTGTTGGTGGATATTTAATAAGTAGCTTAAATTCAAATATATGTACATTGTGTTAGCTGTGTGTATTTAACTATTTAATAAATAAATTCCCTATTTCCCTATTTATATTTTCGTACAGAACCATAGTAGACATACCATTTATAGAACGCCAATAGCTGCTATGTACTATAGTACATAGTCATATATGACATAAAATGCATGGTAGGTACTTACTCTTCTGCACAAAGCCTATAATAATGACTCCATATCGAAATGGCATTAGCAGTTTAGATTAGCAGTTTACATTCACTGTGAAAAAGAAATCGCATTCACAGTTATAACTGCGAATACAAAATAGCAACTTAGCTCATCTCTAGGGCTGTATAAGTTGTATTATCCTTATAAATTAAAAACTAAATTCTTTCACATTTATAAAAAAAACTAAGTTTCCTTACTAAATGCCCTAATTGTAAGAAATTTTTTTTGGAAATATGAATGCTCGCGGTTGTCGCTGATACATTAATTGTTAATACAAATTTATCTGTGGTATAGGTACTTATAACAGGTTTGATCCCCGGAAAAACCCAAATTACATCTTAAAGTTTTTTATACTGCGCCGCCTCTCGCGAACGTCTGACAAACATCCGAGAGTATGACTGTCATGAAAAAGCTTCTCAATTGAGCCGTTCGGACTCGGCATAAAACTGTAGGTCCCTTCCATTCGTCCCAAATATAGAAACTCACACAAAACGAATGGTTTCGAGAAGCTAGGCCTTGAGTGTCACCCGCCTGTTGCGCCACCTATTTATTTATTTTATTATACATGTAACTAGAATACTGCTCCACAATGTATATAAATTGTATTGCTTGGATATGTTCTTGTCTATCAAGACAATGCACATTAAATGTTCCAAATTTTACAACTTTTCCTTCCGTCAAGAAATACCGTTTGCAATTTTGTGTTTGCCTGTAAATTTAAGCTCAGTCGTTTAGCTGATTTCCGAAAATATTCATACATAGGTACATGTAGGTTAGACCAGGCCTGGAATAGTGTTCCCTACACTCACATCGAATCTACAACCGTTGAAGCACATAAGACAAGTCGCTGACCTTTGCTTGTTCTGCAGGTACTTCCTTGGCATATGTTCCGAGGAACCCAAAGACATTATCCCTCGAAAAGCAACTTTTGGGCGCCCCACAAGATAGGCAGCTAATGCTCATGAGTCGTTCATGACAATAGAGTATAGGTACTTGACAGCCGTGAGGACATCAATTTTCCAGAACTCCTTCTGTTACAGGACAAGCAAACTTTGGAACTTGCTTCCTGGGGATATATTTCCAGAAGACTACAATCTGCAGCAATTTAAGTAGAACTAACATACATCTGAAAGCATCTCGGGGCGCTTTTGAAGCGTTATAGGTTCGCCTTTCCCGGGAGAAGTATTTAAAAACAAAAAAATAATATGTACATATATCCATTTTCTTAAACATACATATGTAGATGTATTGAATATTTTCAATAACATAGTATGCACCCTACATCTCAATTACCATTCTGACTTGTTTAAGAAAAAATCAATATTATAAGTTTTGATAGAATGACAAATTGATGTTACATATTAATAAATCATATCATGTATTGTATACTGTATTCAAAATGGCTGTTGTTATAAAAGAATGAATTTAAAATACATACCCACATTATTCATTAACCCATTTTAGAGCTTTCAGAGTGTGCATTTAAATTTGCAAGAGCCAACTTTTATTCGCACCCTTTTAAAGCATCTTGACACTCGAAATTATTCAAACAATTTAACTTTTGACTATACGCATTATGATTTCAACACTTTAAGAAGGTTTCCATTAGGTAAATTAAGTATGTAATGAATATTCACATATGTACACAATTTTTTAATTAAATTAATTACTAGGAAAATAAGGCCTCTCGGACAAGAATTCTGAATTAGTCTCATGTATGACACATGCACTGCACAGCACATAGCAAATGGCACAACAACGACGATGAATAGTTATGCATACAGAACGTTTGGTTAGAACAAGGCTATTTGATATTTTAATTGGTACAACTGTCGTCGGTTAAACATAAAAGGATATTCATAATTTGCCTTTGCTGTTGTATACTTAATTCCTTTCGATGGGCTTCAACATTTTCTCATGAGCTTTAGAATGGATACATACATGTTACATACATATTTACATTCAACTTTTGTTGAAAATATAAAATTGAATATGCATTTATAGATCGTCCAATCGGCGTAGGTTCTACTTTATTATGGTCAGGAAGGAGCCTTTAGATTGAGGTGGTAGTTGGACCTTCTAGAGAGATGAAGATGAGAATCCAGGTGCAAAATACGAGCTGTTGGAAATGCGTATTTGTAGTTGCGTTTCGAATTGTTTGCTCGGTTGAATCCATAATCTGACTTTGGAGGATACACATTTATTGTACGTAATAGCAATAAAAGTATGTACTTAAGACGACAGATGCTGTGATGTGATGCAAGGAAATAAAGATGAATGTGCTCCTTTATTGTGTCAGTCTATGGTCTAGATCGTAGAAGCACGAATTTTAAAGCTCACAGTCAACAAAAAAATCTAACAAGTAGCATTTACTAAATAAAATCAATTGGAAAGTATGTGCCTTCACATAATTTGACCAAAACAATAATAATAAAACAATTTGATAACTTGAATAGTAATTACATTAAAATATGAATTGCCTACCATTTACAGCTCATTGGGAAATTAAATGTACTCGTACTTACCTAATTCTACGTAAAGTTTCGGTCGAACATTCTCCTGCCAGGCACTTAAATTTCCAATCACGTATAATGTTAATAGAAGGAAGATGTGTATTTTGTTGATGCATAGTTTTCGCAACAATCTCGGCGTCATATTAGGCCAAAAGATGGTCATCGTTGAGTTTTATTTGATTTTTTAGATAGATATTGCGTGATAATATTCTTCAGATGCAGTTATGTATCTGAAGAGGTGCCTGAAATGAAAATGTGTTGTTTTTTTAGTTTAATTTAATAATTTTTATTATGTTTGTATAAATTTAAATACAATACAAAATTTGATAAATACAAATTAGAAATAATTAGTTCGAAGAGGGCAGACATGACCCCGATATATTGGACAATTTAACTGGGGAGAATTATAAGGCAACGTATACAATGTTATACCGATCGTTTTTCGCAATAGCTCCAAAAAATATAAATAAAGTTTGATACTCTCAGCTAAGCCTACTAGATACTTATTAGGTAAACGAAAAATTATTAATATTATTTATGTAATAGAAAAGGTGTGAAATCGTGACCAACAAAATTTATAGAAACAAATATAGTTGTTTTAGGATGAGTATTCTGAGAAATAGGGGCAACGCTGCATGACTCACTTATGATAGCGAGGATGCACTGAACAGGTGATGGAACAGAGCTTACGGGTAGGTAAAAGAAGCATTTTAAGTAGTTTCTTTCTGAAGTTTCGTGCACCCAAATCATACAAAACTACTCAAAGTCGCAATGACCGAGCGCGCGCTGGTAGCGTGAGGCTGCAATGCTTGTGACCCAAGCACCGCAGGTTCGAGTTCTGGCGGGGGACTCTGCCACCGACCATAAAGAGAAACGAATTATGTCAGAATTTCTTAAGGTGAGTGGTCTGTTTCTATTAACTCTCAATTAAAAAATAAAACAAGTAAAAGTGTTTTCATAGGCCTGGCCAATGCTTTGATACCGTCTACTGCATACAACTCATACAAACAATTAGACATGTGAGTTATATCGGGTTTTTCAATAAGAGCGCTACAAAAGTTTTTTTTAAATAAAACAAAAACGGTTTTGGATATCAATGAAGTTCTTTATTCCTGTGAAAGTACGTTCCATGCCATTATGTATGGAACTCGATTTCTTTTGCATGGCCACCACGGGCACGCTTGCAGAAGTCCAGACGCTGAACCCAATTTTCGACGGTTTTCAAGCATAAATCGGCCGATACTGCTGCAATTTCACGTTCGATATTCGTACGAAGTTCATCAATCGTCGCTGGCTTGTTGGCATAGACCATAGACTTGACGTAGCCCCACAGGAAATAGTCTAACGGCGTCAATTCGCACGACCGAGGCGGCCAAGCGACTGGACCATTTCGTGAGATAACACGTTCTCCAAACTTGGTTTCCAATAAATTGATTGTGACATTCGCTGTGTGGCTTGTGGCGTCGTCCTGTTGGAACCACATGTCCTCCAAGTCCATATCATTCAATTGGAGCCAAAAATATTCGGTTATCATTGAACGGTAGCGATTCCCATTCACAGTAACGTGCCGGTCTTGATCATCACGGAAGAAGTACGGCCAATGACGCCGCCGGCCCATAATTTTTTCGGGATGCAATGATGACTCATGGAGTACGTGTGGATTGCTGCCTAACCAATACCGCATATTTTGTTTATTGACGAAGCCATTCAGCCAGAAATGAGCCTCATCGCTGAAGATGATTTTTCGATGAAAATCCGAATCAATTCTTTGTCTCACTGGCACGGGAACATTTTGTACTGTGCCTGTGGATTCAAATTTTTTCACTAGACGCTCAATTGTTGATCTGCTAGAACGATTATGACGACCATAAATTGGACGTAGCGCTCTTAACGTTGAGGCCACTGACTCCGAATTTCGGTAGTAAATTTTAATAATTTCGACTCGTTGTTGGCTCGTTGTTGGCTCGTTTATCTTTCCATCATGAAATGGCAAACCTTACTGAAGAGAAATGTCAAAAGAGCGGCAAGAAATTCGGCGTCGTTTGCTGTTCCTGTCGCTCTACTTTTGTAGCGTCCCTGTTGAAAAACCCTTTACGTACACAACACATGGGTCTAATCTTGGTTTTGTATGGAAGGTAACAAAACTATTCAACCGAAATAGCCCATTTTCAGTACCAACCTGACGACCAAAAAGGATTCAGAATATAGATACTTTATCCTGTCTCCTTCTTGGCGTTACAAATGGATCTAAAAAAAATAAAAATTAAGATCATGATTAACAGATGAAGGAATGATAAACCCTCCACAGAGCGCGATCTTTAAAAGTAGCTGGAACCACCTATCGCAAAATAAATAAATGCCATCCATACTTTTGAAGAAATGACTGATAATAATCCGGTGACGTTGGTCATTGACTTTAACGCAAGGTACGGACTGGCCTCATTCTTGAAAAAAAAATAGTGACCGATAATGCCATCAGCCTAGTGTGAAGGCCATACTAAAGTTGTGTCACGGTTTGTAAGTCGCTATGGCTAGAGTTCTATTCTTATACGTACTTGGTGCGAACATTATTTATTTAATGTACATATAACTATACCGTGAAACTCACAGATAAACTCAAGAAGTCAACATTTAATAAATTTAATTGGTCACAGATGTGCCATAACGCCAACAGCATCTAATTGCAGTTGTCATTCATGAAATAAAGATTACATTAACGCGTATCCAACGCATCTGGAAACATTATCTTATTATCATAGTGTGTACACATACTTACACTAAAACACCCCAGCATGTATGATTCTATTTATACATATCCCAACACAGTGTGAAAATTAAATATTTCCCACACCCCACAGACATTCGGTCGATTTGTTATAGGTCGTCGACTGCGCTTACGAATTCGAATCACTCTCAACTCACAACACTATGCCTCTGGGCTCTGGCTAAAATGCACATTGCATTTGCCATAGTGGTTCCATGAAAATATCATGTTGACTAGATCTTAGACATTTTTGTTGGGGTGAATTTGATTAAACCCTTAACGACATTAAACCAACAAACTGTTCAAATCTCGCCCTTGGGTTTAGTCTCAGTGTATAACAGTGCGCTCAATGGCAGTTGGCGTGTAAATATTTCTCCATTGACAGTACCTACCTACATATACATAAATCATAATCACGTAATTAAGCTGCATAAGTGATTTATGCAAAGTCCCTGTTAACACATGCATTGAGCTCTCGATTGCTTCAAATTTAAAACGACCGCCACCCCGAATACATTGGCCCGAAGTGAAAAGCGATTTTCCTATCGGTCTCTTCGTCGTCATCGCACGCGGTCTTAAGTGGGATTAAATCACCCATGGGGGTGCATACGTATATTGCGTCATCGAAGTATTCAAAGTGCTTCGAGATAAGTCGGGGATTGGGATACCATATAGCCAGCCAAGTTCATTTATTGCCTTTGATGCTTAATAAATATTTAAAATTTGTATGGCTATGGTCTCCTCGGTTTTCTGTTCTTCCATCTATCAGTCCGCATTTTAAATGTCATGAACAGTTTGCTTGATATGTTTGGGTAAGTTTTTATTCGTTATCGAGACGGAAAATTAAGTCGGCACATTGGGTGCGGTTCCTTAAAGAAGATTAAACGTATTCATCCCCTGTTTGGAGATACCGAAGTGTCAAAGTTGAATTTTGTGTAAAAAGTATACCATAATATTTAGGTAAGGTACGTCGTGCATGTGTCTGTATAGTTTTTTTTTTTTTTTTTTATTGTTTTTATTTTTTTTTTTCTATTACATCCCTTGACAAAAGATGAGCTTCCCGTGCGTGTGCCTTGCTGTCACGCCCATGAGAACAAATATCCCGTATGATTTGTCCTTCCAAGATATAGGTTACATTATTTTTGTTCTTGGCATTGTGTAATTTATGGGCATTCTTTATAGGGCATTTTTTACCATTGAGACGAAGATTAAACCCATAAATTACCAAGTTATTAATGCTTCTGAGTCATGTAATGATGATGCGGGACTTAGTGATATGTTTTATTGATGCAATTTGTATAAATTTAAAGTCATCGAATTAAACTGCTCGTAATAGATTTGGTGTGAAAAGTTGGATTAGGTACCTATTGTTAGTGAATTTTTGAAGTTTATTTAGGTGTACCTGTACACATTAAAGTTAACTATCTAAAATCGTGAATTGATTATGAAAATTGAGTACATTTAAATTTTTAATTTTTTTTAATGTGTACATTTATTGTATCGTTATGCACGCAAGTTGTAGAAGGTGACTGAAGAAGTGAAAAGTGCCACCAACATACCCTTGGAGCTAAATAAAATCATAGCTTTTTCACATTTGTAAGTTCTTTTTGGAGTGGAGGCCGGTTAAATGTTCATTTACGTTGTATTAAGGTGGTAGGTACATATATAGACTAGCATACACTAGCATATAGATATGGCCTCATACCTTCGGTCTTTATGATCCGATTTTGATAAAACTTTTTTTATAAGTGAGCTGCCCATTTAGGGAATACATATAAACAAATTAATTTGACAAAAATTGGACACTCCGTTCTTGAAATTTTGGTACTATTTCATATGGTATTTTTGAAACTTTGGGGCGTGCCACGCCCAAACGGTAAGACCCCACCAAATTTTTTTTTCGGATTTGTTTTTAGGGCACTGAAGTCAATCGGACTGTACAAAAAAAACGTTATTTTCGAATGGGCAGTAAAGTAAAATCTTGCCCAGACACAGTCGTCTGTCGATTGAGTAGGTAGCATTTTTTTTCGTTTATTCTTTAATCAGACTCAAATCCTCGTGATCTCGCCAACCGATTCATTTTGTTTAGTAGGCTGTAATGATGGGGGATGAATATGCGTTGGATCTGGAAGGAGCTGGTTTTGCATATGGATGTGCAAGTGGATATCTTTTCTTTTATGGAGTGGAATTTTTGTCTGTACTTATTTCTTTTGGTCAATCTTTATTTATTTTTATTTTTTCATTCAGTAAACTCAGTTTATTATTATAATAAAAGGATGCGAATTGAGTAAAGCTATGAGTACACGACATGCCAAACGCGAGATATACGCATGCCACTCTGACGTCACGATAATTACTCGACATATTGTGGAATATGTCACGTTTTATTATATTGTGGCATGTGCAAAAAGTATGCCGAGTACACGGCATGCACGTTTTGTCTCAAAGTTGGCATATTCGTATGTCGACGGTGACTGGCAAAAAATCTAATCAATTGAAGATTTCTTGGACGTTTTTTAATCCATTGACGTCGTAGGAATTTGTTACTTTAAGGCTTCATAGAAAGAAGACGAACCATATTTTGGGATATATACTATATTTATTTCAAAATGTCACCAGGAAGCACGAAAATCTTAATTTTTTTCAGCGAAAAAAAATCACTCAAATTTTGAATATTTTAGGGTTTTCTGGTGACATTTCGAAATAAATGCAGTAGGTATATATCCCAAAATATGGTTCGTCTTCTTTTTATCAAGCCATAAAGTAAAAAATTCCATCAAAGGATGGCTACGATGTCAATGGATTAAAAAACGTCCAAAAAATCTCAAATTGACGTCAGACTGGCATGCGTATGTCGTGTACTCATAGCTGAAGTTTTTTGATGAGTTGAATTTTTTTCTGTATTTCTATTTTGATGTTTGATTTAGTCATTCAGTTTTCAATTTTCAGTAGTCAGTCAGTACGCAAATTGGCCTTGGAGCGTTAAGATGGTATGGGCATGCAGATTTTTTATTTTTAATAGGTATTTAGGGATAAAAATTGTGGAATTGTGATGGTAAACCAGTCAACTGTTTCCGAGGGGCAAGTAATCAATATTTTTTCGTTGACCTAGACTACAGAATACACAAAAATACACGGAATACTGTATTCAATGCGTGATTACATGATGAATACGTGTGAATACATGTGAATACGCGTGAATACACTTGAATACCTTGTGAATACGCGTGAATACACGTAAATACATATGAATACGTGTGAATACGTTTGAATACACTGTGATTCAACATGAATACGTACAGAAAAGTTCCTTAAATACACTGATTACTTGCCCCTCGGATTAAACGTAACCCTGCAAAAATTATGAGGGCGTCAAACAGGACCCTAAAACTTCGCCTTTAATAGCTCCAGTGTTTCGCTTGATGTGCGGCACACAGTAGGGTCCTGTTTAGACCAGATCTTGTCGCCAATACAAAAACGATTAATTTCCGGCCAAACAATTTCAATTTATTATGTCCCGGTTCTTGATAACGACGCGATATTGAGAAGTTTTGGTTTTCTCGCACACTCTATTCCACAGCAGCAATATTTTCGGACTCAACCACTTTCCTCAATTTCAATGCATTGCCAAAACAATGACAGCAAATATTTTCAAATGTAGTCGAAATCGATTGTCAGAGTTCTAATATAACTACTGAATGAATCTTTATTTGTAAACTGGATGCTGCACTCCAAGTTGTAACTTAGTTGATAGCTTCAGGTAAGCTACATGGTTTCTATGCGAACGTCCAATTAGGACGGTCGGTTATCAAAAGAGTTCTATGCGTAAGGCTTCCCCACTCGACAAGCGTTGTTTGTTTTCAAAAATGTCACCTCTTTTATGAATTAGAAGATTTGAATGGTGTTTGGTCCAGTTTACAGAAGAGATACTCTGGAACCCGAAATTGTTATTTTAAATTACTTCTTGCTCAATAGCATTTTCAAATACTAGTATGTACATTGTACCGACAACTTGTGCTGAAATGTTGCCTCCAACACGAAAGTTCAGGTGAACTACCAACCCCGTCCCGTGGTAAGTGTAAAGCCTATCACTTCTATCTGCATTGTTTTTATAGGATTCGTTTTAATGTATCTACTTTCTATCCACTCAAAGCTTTTGTCTTGCAATTGTATGCACTGTTACAGCTATTGTATAATAGTTCTAAGTCATAAAAACGTCACTCAAAGGCAAGCAAGCAACAAAAATGTGTATTTATCATCAGACACTGAAACCATATTTGCTCATAAATATTCATGACATTTACATAACTTAGTTGTGTTTTTCCTCAATTTCTTTCTTATCTTTTTGAATATTTCATTGAATAATTCCCCAAATGAAAATGACAACAGTGAGGTTTAACGCAGCAGAGTGGAGGATATACCACCGCACCAGACTTACAGACAGACATAGGGGCCAAAAAAAAAAGTCCATTATTCAATGGATCCTATAGTTTACGAGGTATTTACATTGATCACAAGCCGCGCAACGTTCGTCGACTCCTTATGGCGTTTTGTGCGTCTACTGTGGCTTCTCCTCCTCCTCCTTCTTCTTCTATCCTGCTGAGCCCAACATAGTATCTATTACTTTGTATAAACTCTCTCTAGCTGGTGTTTAAGCAGTGCGAGCTAATAGAGCATCAATTGTCAAACAGAATAAATTAACGATGCATTCAAGTTGATTTGTATTTTGAATTATATTTTATAAATGTCTTGTTTACTAAAAGCGAAGGCGAGAGAAACCGGAAAAGCAAACAACAAAAGTACGTATGGGGACTGAGAAAGGAATAAAACGAAGAACTGATAGCTGGGAAGAAGTTGTGTGAGTGTGTCATCGAGCGGCGAACATTGAAGTCTTATACAGATTAGCTGCATCAAGAAAATCTCCTCTTAAAATGAGTCAGAGACACAAATATAAGAAAGCATAGTTCTTACAATGTAACTGGTTTTCTATATAAATATACGTGGGTTTGCATAAATAATGTTTATAGAACCTACATAATTATAATTATGGGCGCAGTGGCTCAGTAGTTAGTACATATGTTGGACTACTTACTAAGCGAGGAGTCTCAACAAGTCCCATTTCGACAAAAATGTAACCCTAACGTGTTTTCTACTGCGGCACCTCTGGCAATTGGAGAGTATAGCTTCTCAATTTGTCCGTTCGACTTCGCCCTCAGCACAAGATTGTAGTGCTCCCTGCCATTTAACTCAAAAATTAAAATACACAAACGACGGGTTGTTCATTTAATCCAAGAATTTGTAGACATATTCAGCCCTATTAAGAATTCCATCGTAATCGTAGCATTCGTAGTGGAAAATCTTTTACGAATTTCGAAATTTGTAAAATTAGGTTAGGTATCTCTGAATCCGAATAAAACGGAAAATTTACCTCTTTTTCTACGACAAGTAATTTGTGTCGAGGACGATTGAAAAATTATGTTTGTACAGCAATAGGTTGTCTTTTGTATAAAGCATGAGTTCGAAGTACCAAGAAAGAACAATTTGAAACAACGAATTGAAAATAGTAATGCAAATGTATTCTTTCGTTGGAAACTATACTATTTTAAAACGTCAACTTTATGGAAGCCGCCTGTTAAGCTACGATTACACGGCCATTTTTTCGAGTCATTTAACTGACGCTCTGACGTAAAAATCGCGTCACATAGCAGTCATTCAAATGGCGTTCCGTGTGATCGCCATTTTTGGGATACCATTTTCAGCGTCATTTAAATGACTATAGGAAACTGGCGGACCAAATGGCGGAAACAAAATGGCCGTGTGATCGCTCTTCAATGACGCCTAGGACAAATGACTAAACTTTTTGGCTGTTGCGCCATTTAAATGTCAGCCTCCAAAAAATGGCAAGGCTCGAAATTCATGCTATGCCATTTTTCTACGCAAATGGCAAATGACAAAGCATTTAATACGATATCTGTTCTGAAATCATTTGGATTTTTGACTCGTGGCGAAACGTGTGGATTAGATTAGATTAGATATTAAGTCGGGAGAGCCTTTATTGGGCTCTGGCACTGCGGCCTCTCTAAAGGGCCATATTGTGCCTTCCCTGGTAGGTTCCTAGAGCAATCTTTTTACTCCGGAGACAGTCAGGAAGAAAAGTATGTATCTTCTCTGGGGGTATTCCAGCAAGATTTGCTGAGTTAACGAGTTATTCGCCAAGGACATTCTTTCTAAGGCAAAAGAGAGCCGGACATTCCGTAAGAATGTGAAGAGAGGTTTCGTCGCTCACCAGACATAGTCTACATGTGGGGAATATGGACGAGTATTTGCCTAGGCTAACTGAAAAGTTCGCTTGAGGCGATTCTCCATAAATGCCAGATCCAGTCCCTGTATCCATCTTGGACCCGTCTGTATACCAGACTCTTACCTTGGAGGGATGATGATAGAGAGGTTTTTTGGAAGCCATATTATATTAGGGAAAGGTGATCTCCGGTGGTAGAAATGGGGGGTCGATGATTTACGAATGGAATAGAGGATGGATACTCAGTCTTACTTCCATTTGAATGTGTACTTGAATAGGTAATAGGCTAATAGGCCTAGGATGACATTTAGTGCAGTGGTCGGGGTAGGTTTACTCTTCGGGTCAAGGCGGAGGGCGACCGTAACAGTCTGCCCCCTGTCTATTGCCTCTGACGCGGCCATCACTAAGTAGGGAGACTGGTGCGTGGCAGAGGTGGGTAATTGAACCTGTCTGCTTTGCTGCTTGATCAAAAGTCGGTGAATGGATTGTCTGTTGGAAAAAAGGATGGGGACATAACAGGAATCGACAGGCAGCTTCATCAGCATCAACCAGATGGACTTCTTTTTATTTTACAACTTTAACTACTACTGGCCTTTGACATTTTTTATTTATGATAATAAAATTTTTTTTTTTTTCTATTTAATTTAATTAAAAAATTCGCACGTATGCGTCGTGGGCCGTGGCCGAGAGAAAAACTCTAAATGACAGTAGCTATATTTTTCTCATAGGTCATTGCCGTCTGAGCCGGTTTAAGGGTAGTGATGCGATTATATGAGAACACAAGCGTTCCCACTCTAGCCTCTCACTACCAACTCCTACTCTCACCTCCACGTTGGTGACTGGTGGGTGCCTAGTACCTCGACTGGAGATGGGGTAACCAACCCCTGTGGAAGGTCGTTGGTGGCAGCGAACGAGAGAGGGGGGGGAGGAGTGTCTACGCACTAAGACACTTCCTCTTGTTTCAGGCGGCAGCGGATGAATTCCCTAGATGGAATCAACGGTGGCGTCTACAGTTCCGGTCAGGTCGAACTAAAGTGTAATCCCTGTATGAGCTGCTTCGACATATTTGGATACCAGGTCTATGGGGATCTCCAATACTGAGCCAGGGTGTTGGAAAAGAGTTGGTGGCGGAGGAGCCCTCAATATGGGTCAACGGCAGCGCTCATATCCCAAAATGGGTTACTGGCATCGGTTTTTCCGGCCCGCTGTCCTAGGGTCAAAACAAGGGCCTGGTCCTCCAGGTTGGGGGTTGTGCCGTCGGGGTAACTTCCCGACCATGGAAAAAACCAGTAGTTATGAGAGAGACACAACCAGCCTCGGATAATGGAACTCCTCAAATGGCAACCAGACCCGGAACGTCAATGGACTACGATCTGAGAGTATGTACCTGGAATGTACGAACGCTCTACACCCCAGGTGCTACTCAAAAACTTGAGTCTGTCCTCACGCGGTACAAGGCAGATATAACCGCGATCCAGGAGATACGATGGATAGGATCAGGTATGATGAAAAGAAAAGATTGCGACATTTATTACAGCTGCAACAAAAGATTGCATGTATTAGGATGCGGATTCGTCGTGGGAAATCGGCTTAGGACAAAAGTCATTGACTTCAAGCCGATAAGTGATCGCCTTTCTGTGATCCGCATCAAAGCTACCTTCCAAAACATAAGCCTAATATGTGCACACGCCCCTACCGACGAGGCAGAAGATCCTATCAAGGAGGAGTTTTATGACCTCCTGGATGGAGCCTACGGAGCCTGTCCGGAGTATGATGTAAAAGTTGTACTCGGGGATTTCAATGCTAAAGTCGGAAAGGAAAACATCTTTGGCGGATTAGTTGGTAAGCACAGAATCCACGAAATGACAACAGACAACGGCTACCGACTAATCGATTTTGCAGCAGCTCGTAATACGGTGATAAGTAGCACTAGGTTTCCAAGGCTAAGGATCCACACAGCAACCTGGCGCTCTCCAGACGGTCGAACCGCCAACCAAATCGACCATGTGCTAATCGATGCGAGGCACGCATCCAACATCCTCGACGTGCACACATTCCGAGGGGCAAACGTCGACTCTGACCATTTTCTTGTTGCGGCTAGATTCAGAGCTCGACTGTCCAACGAAAAGAAGCTGCGAACTGCCCAGAAGAAGAAATTCGACGTTGGACGCCTTAGCACACCTGGAGTAGCCAGAGCCTACAGCGAGCGCCTGAGTATGAAACTCTCCTCTGTGCACTCACCTACCACAAACGCCAACAATCAGTGGTGCCAGTATCGCGACATCATCAAGGAGGTAGCCGAAACCACCGTAGGGTACCAGCCACCCCAGAGAAAGAGCCCGTGGTATGATGATGAATGCGTGTACAGGAAAAAGGTGACAGAAGATGCACACAAGAAAGCGCTGCAGCGCAAAACAAGGGCAGCGAGAGAAGAGTATCGAGCCAGGAGAAGGGAGGAAAAGAAGATCCTGCGTAGAAAGAAGAGGGCTTACGCAGCTTCCCAGCTCAAGGAGATCGAAGAGTCGCGCGATCGTAATAACATCCGGAGGTTTTATAAAAAAGCTAAGCAACTGGCTGCTGGCTACAAAACCGGAACGCAGGCTCTTCGAGATAGCGAAGGGAACCTAGTCACCGAAGCGCAGGGAATAGTAGATGTGTTTAAGCAGCATTTCCAGCAGCTGCTTAATGGGCATCATGTAGAGAGAGTGATAGGGCAAGAAGAGAACCCACGTCCAGTCAATGAAGAACTAGTTCCACCACCTAGTATAGAAGAAGTTGGCTTAGCTATAAAAAAGCTTAAGAACAACAAGGCCGCAGGGTCTGATGGTCTACCAGCGGAGCTCTTTAAATACGGTGGTGATGTTTTGGTAGGGAGCATGCACCGAATCATCAACCAAGTATGGGTGGAAGAAAACATGCCCGATGACTGGACTATCAGCTCCATATGCCCCATCTTCAAAAAAGGCGATCCTATGTCTTGCAAGAACTATCGAGGCATATCCCTGCTAAATGTCGCATACAAGATCCTATCCAACGTACTGTGTGAACGTCTAAAACCGTTCTGCAACACACTAATCGGCACGTACCAGTGTGGCTTCCGGCCCGGCAGATCGACTATAGACCAAATTTTCACACTGAGGCAAATCTTGGAAAAGACCAACGAATTTCAAGTCGAAACCCACCACCTATTCATCGACTTCAAAGCCGCTTATGATAGCATACATCGTCAGGAGCTCTATATGGCGATGGCCGAATTCGGAATCCCGGCAAAACTGATTCAGCTGTGTCGCGCGACGCTGGAAAACACACGCTGCAACGTGCAGTTTGGAAGCAGCTCTTCCGAACTATTTCAAACATGCACCGGATTTCGGCAAGGAGACGCTCTATCATGCGACTTCTTCAATCTCGTACTGGAGCAGATAGTGCGCAGGGCAGGTGTCAACACGGAAGGCACTATCTTCAACAGGTCCGTCCAGCTGCTTGGCTATGCGGACGATATTGACATCATCGGTCGCTCCCAGCGTGCCGTGATAGAAGCGTTCACGGCGATTGAAGAACAGGCGAAATCCGTTGGACTTGTAGTAAATGAGGACAAGACTAAATACATGCTATCAACAAACAAACAAGCATCTGTCCACCGCCTAGGACAAAACGTCACTATTGATAGCAATAATTTCGAGGTAGTTAAGGAGTTCACCTACCTCGGAGTAAACGTAAACTCCACGAATGACACCCTAGTGGAGATCCGACGAAGAATTACCCTAGGAAACCGCTGCTACTTCGGTTTGGCAAAACAACTGGGTTCAAAACTCCTAACTCGAAGGACGAAATGTGTGCTCTACAAAACCCTCATCCTGCCAGTTCTGCTTTATGGCGCCGAGTGCTGGACGATAAGCAAGAAGGGAGAGATGCTACTGGGCTCCTTCGAAAGAAAAATACTTCGGCGGATTTTTGGTCCTGTGTGCGAGGAGGGCGAATGGAGGAGAAGATACAACCGCGAACTCTATGAGCTGTACCAAGATGTGGATGTAGTCCAAAAAGCCAAAACACGTCGACTACATTGGCTCGGCCACATCGAGCGAATGGACAATAATGCTCCAGCCAAGAGGGTCTTCGAATCCCAGCCCCCAGGTTCGAGAAGACAAGGAAGACCGAACCTCCGTTTCAAAGACCAAGCCATCGCGGATGCCAGAGCGCTTGGTCTGGACAATTGGAAGCAGCGTGCCCGGGATCGTAGAGGATGGAAGGCTGCAGTGTCTCAGGCAGAGACTCTTCACGGGTCGGGAGCCCGATAAGTAAGTAAGTAAGCATTGCCGTCTGATCACAAAACAGATAACTGACGCGAAATCGAAATAATAGGAAAGGTGCCATTTGCCATTTTGATGAGGCAAGTCAGTACCGTGTGATCGCCATTTTTTGCTCGTCATTTAAATGGCATCCCAATGAAAAATTCTAAATGACTCGCAGTGTCCGTCATTTGATTTTGGGACAAAACTGATGATGATAGTCATTTCGTGTGATCGCCATTTTTTCAATGACGAATCGTAGCTTCAATGTCGCTCTAATGCGACAGTTTTTCCTGACGTCACAGCGCCAGTTAAATGACTCGAAAAAATGGCCGTCTAATCGTAGCTTTAGGCCAGTCTCGCAAGAAACAACGAAATGCTACCTACAGCTTTTGACTGCATTTAGATTCTAAATATCGTAGTCATTCATACCGCCCGCCCGTGTGTTTTAAGTCTACTTTCTTTCAGAAAAAGTGATGCGCTTTCATGTAACATACTCACCGACATACTCGTTCTTGAAAGAATTGTTCGAAACTCATATGCCAACACACATGGCAAGATGTTTCAAAAGTTCGCCAAATTACTTGTATACACTATACATACGTTGACCATCCGTCCCGTATTTACCGCGACAGTTCCCTATTTCAATCTACTGTCCAAATTTTAACTTTCTCGTATACTTAGTAAGAGAAATATGCATATTGTTTTCGTACAAAATTTCGAACTCGAGATTTTGATCAATTCTGATATTGGTAGGGTCTCAAAAAAGTGGTTCTCGCAATTCTGTCAGTCCATATGTCTGTCTGTCCCACCCCTGGGGAATCTAAACGCTTGGTCGGATTTGTTTCAAACTTCGTATTTGGAATTTGTATATTTAGGCTTCAAGCTAGCAGGAGTTTTTTTTATGCTAGCCCTAATATTAACGGTACTAGATACCCATTTAAAAATGTTACGAAATATTAAACAATTTTGATATTTCGAAAACAGCTCTAACGATTTAACCAAGATTTATAGTTGAGTTAATGTAGGCATGACTGCTTACCCAGTTTTTCGCTAAAAAGTCCAGCAACAGCAGTTTTGAAATTCGGCTTTTTCTCGCCAATTTTCGATTTAAAAAATTTTTAAGGTGTTATTGTTATTTTTAACTTGATAGGAAACTCAGTTTTTCTCTTAAAAAAAAGACTGCGTCCTTTGATATCCACCCAAAACCCTAATACATAATAGTACTTTAAAAAACTGCTCATATCTCAAAAACGCAATTTTCGATTATGATAAAAATGTAACTGGCAGGTAATGCTTAAATCCATGGTAATACCATTCGCTCAGTTTTGAGCTAAACAGTTGCAAAACAGTTTTTTTTGAACCATGAATGCGTCAATTGATTTCCACCCCAAACGCTAAAAATTGTACTGCTCAGATCTCGAAAATGCCATTTTCGATTTGGATGAAATGTAACTGCTAGGTCATTTTTATATCCTGAAGAATACGTCGTAGGTACTCAGTTTTCAGCTAAACAGTTTAATAACAGTGCTTTTCGAATCCAAAGTTGTAACATTTGTCAGCATAATTTTACAAAAAACCGCTCTAACGATTTTGATCAAAATATATATTTAACCCAACATAAGCATTCTAAGCATGATCACGTACCTACTTAGTTTTTTTTTTTTTTTTGTTTTTCAGAAAACTCGAATATAGCCGTTCTATGAATATTTCTCAAAAATGACTAACCACACCCCGATCACAACCGGTATATTTTTGGAAAGCCAAAAACTTCAGTGGCAATATAATTTCAAATTCATCGCCTACTTGCATTGAAGAAAATGTCAGTTCGGGGTGAAATTTTAAAGCAATAAAGTGTTGCAGTTAATACGTACATTATGTTTATGTAGTACCTACCTATATATTACGTTTTGAATTAACAAGGGTTCGTTACTAAACCTGAGTACATCTTGAGTAGGTATGATTTTAAGGGGAGAGTACGATAACTTAGGCGCCAAAAATTGATATTGTATTTTGGAGATGGGTTAAATACAAGCATTTTTTACTATCTCGCTTCGTTTAGGTGGGAGGTTTAATTTAAAAATAATACTTATAATTAAAAAAAAATATTAAAAATAATGGCAACACTTACAGTATGAAAAGAATCTGAGATTGTGCGAGATTCGCAATAAACGAGAAAATTTTGTGCGACCCAGTCGTGCAAATTTTTTTTATAGACAAATTTTTTTGTATGTCCCGTATTTAATTTTAAGTCCCGTATTTCCGTTATAAACATTTTAAATTATTATTCAAACATTTTATTAATTTAAGAAACATACATTTCCATATAACTAAGGCCTATCGCTCATTATTCAACATGAAAGGCCCAATGGCACATTTTCAATGACGGTTTGCACACGACACAATAAATGTATGCGGCATGTTTTTGACATGTTCTAGCAATAGTTCAAATAAGGTTTTTACGAAAGTAAAACTAGAAAAATTACTCAAAAAATTCGAAAATTCGAGAAAAGCGGAAAGTGTTATTATTTTTGTTAATTTTTGTATAAACTCGCGACTTGAACGGTGTACCTATTTGCGTTTAAAAAACGATCATAAAAATTTTGTTGAAATTTAGACAGGGCAGATGAGTCTTCATTTTAGTCCGGACTGCGTACCTACCGCTACCAGACTTAAACGAAAGTCGATGTTAGAGCCTTGTACTGGAGGGTTATTCCCAATGCCCAGCGGATAAGGATATAATTGGGGTCGGCGATCGCATAATTTCTGTATTCATATTACATATCTAAAAAAGTATAATGAAAGGGTATTTGAGGTCTTTTTTTATTTACAATTTAATATGTAATCAATATCATCATAGCTTGATTCAGAAGGTACTGCTTTAACGTCATGAAGGAATTAAATTTGTAGATTATGTGTTTCCTTCAATAAGTTATAATTTATGGAATAATCCAATAGTTATATTTTTTCTTTTGTTTGTTCTGTTTTGTTTTTGTTTGTTTGTTGCTATAATTTTCATACATATTTATTTTTGTCCCGGGTTTGGCTCCTAAAAAAATGATCACCCTAACTAGGTATACACCAATGATATTGTCATAATATCATATACAGCAAACTGTCACAGAAGCGAATGATAGTAAGAAATGGCTGAAATGGACTTCGCGTTTAGGTTAGGTTTCGTGCGTATTATCCGATACATTCGGAATAATTAACTTAATTAATTTATGCCCGCTACTCTTGAATCGATTTTGAATTTTGGAGGAATTTCCTTTTTTTAACGATATCCGTTGTGGTAATTCTTCAACGTCGACAAATCGACAGCTGTTACTGTATAGTAAGTGACTTTGCCACTTCGGGTCTGCTATAGACTGATAACATTTCAGCAGAAATTAAACGAATAATAACTCCTGTAAGTCGCTGTTTCTGTGATGGAGAATGCTATTGTGTCGTAGATCCCTATACCGACTAACTAATGAGATTTTGTAGAAAATTTTCATCATTCCAGTCCTGCTTGAGCCTGGCGCTCAAGCCTTGTATCTTCTATCGCCGTTAGCATTGACGGACTTTGGATTGGGAGATTCAAAATATTCAAAGACTGTACGTGTTGTACAGTTACATTGAGCTAGGCAATAAATAGCACATCAGTCGTCTATGATGGCTACGATAAGTAGTGCTAAGGTCCGAAGAGTCTTCGACTTCAAGTAAAGTAAGGTCCCGCCTTAGGGGCGCGCAACTGTAAGCAGACCTTTACCAACTAGGAGTGCGCAACTGGATCTATTTGGCCAAACACCAAGCTAACTGGTTAAGACCTCAGACACTGTAGCGCCACCTAAGTAAGGCCATCCGCACATGGCTCGTATTGTCATCGCACGGTATGCGACAATTTTGTTGTCGAACACTTGTATTTAAAGGGAGAACCGCACACGACTAGTCCGCTACGCGTGATCGTCGCAAAATGCATGCTAAAAGAAGACTATCTGCACGATTGGAGTTTGTTTACATTTTTTTTTTTTAAATGTGACGAAATTAAACAATTCTTGCAATATTGATAGAAAAATAATATAACAAAAAAACATTCAAGATTATTCAAATAAGAATACATATTACTGAAAGAGGTTAGGAAAGAAGACGACGAAATAGATCACCATATTTATTATTATTATTTAACATTATTCTAAAGTCAATTATAACCTCCTGAATGGCCTTAATTACTTTAATATCGAGTTCACTAGTTAGATATACAATTGGGATAATCTTTAAAATAAGAGGTGAACTATTAAGCCTTAATATCAAGCCGCACATAAATGAGGAAACGCGCAACTGCGCGCTGTGTAATATGCAGGTGAAGGAAGACATTAAGCACATTTTGGCAATATGTCCGATCTTGAATGAGGTAAGGAGAGTATTCTTTGGAAAAAATCAGTAACAAGAAGAGGAGTTTTTGAATCACCTGAATGGGGCACTAATGTCGCAGTACTGTTTAGAAGCTATAGCTACAGGGCAAAAATTATCAATCAACGTTATTAAATTCCTTTTTGTTGAACTTATCTTTCGTTTTAGCCCAATTTCTTAATCTGTCAACGCAAGCAAATAAGATCTTGCAGTTCTTTTTCCTTTCGTTTTAACTAAAGTCATGGTTTTTGAATTAAAATGGTTTTTAAATAAATAAATTTTCACTTTTTCTTTAATTTGAATTATAATTATGTTAATTCAAATAGTATAAATATCTAATAGGTAAACAAACATTTACCTGTAAAACTAATTTCAAATGTTGCCACAGGCACACGACATTATGTGTCATGTCTTATTTTATTCAGTATCTATATAAATTACTAAAATTGTTAAAAACTTTGAATTGAATAAACGATCTATCTATCTAGCTCACTAGAGCTAGGGATGATTAAATACGTAATTGTTGTTACGTAATTGTGGGCGCAGTGGTTAGTGTGCTGGACTACCTACCTACTGTGCAAGGGATTCCAGGTTCGATCCCCGGAAAAACACAAATTACATCTTAAGGTTTTTTCTACTGCGCTACATCCCGCGAACGTTTGACAAACATCCGAGAGTATGACTTTCCTGAAAAAGCTTCTCAATTCAGCCGTTCGTTGCGCCACCTATTAATTTTTTTACGTAATTTTTACAATTGAATGTATGCAAAATGTAAGCATACATACATAATTTGTTCTTTATTTCCGAGACGACAAATTTTAATGATAAAATTGAACTTTTTAATAGAAACACCCAACAATTCTATAAAAATTAAATTAAATTGACGAAGTGACTATTAATTAATTCGTCCGTCGCATTTGTACTAAACTGATGTAAGAGGCAGTCGATCGAGCCACGGCTGGCGCTGGGTGATATCCGAAAATGATTTAGGTAGGTAGATACCTACTGGAGTCAGCGTTGTTATACGGTCGTAAATATCGTATTTGTGACGATTTTGGAAAGCAAATACGACGCTCCGATTTTTGCTTGATTTGGCCTGATTTCTACGATTTGCTGATTTTTAGTTCCTATATTTACGATTTTAGAAGGAGTCAAATACGACTTCTACAAAATTACAAATTACAAACCTTGTTGTAAGAACAACTACTTCCTACCAAATTTTGAAACTACGCACAAACAAATCAAACAAGAAAAATTCGAAACAGGAAAGGGGAACAGAATCTGATAAAGTGATAAGCATTAGTTTTGCACTTAATACATATTGTTGACTACAACAGTCTTCTGGAAATATGTTTTCAGGATGCTAGTTACAAAGTTTGCTTGTTTTATGTTTTATGGTTTCAGGAGAAGTGCATTAGTTGTCTTATACATATGTTACAATGTCTCAAAATACATATGTCGCATGTCGAGGAATAACTAAGTTCCTCAGAATATATGCCTACAGAAAGGTTAAAGGCTTGAATTAGGTCCCAATGGTCCCTAAATTGGTCGGCTCCCGTGGTTTAGTGCTAGATTATTATCTTAAAAAAATATTCCCTGCAAAAAATATGTATATTATATCTACCATTAATTGCTGAGTTATTTGTTATTATAGATAACTGTTATGAGAATGATTACATTTTTTTAAAGTTTTGTTCAATTTTCGTTGGCATTTTTACCATTTTACCAACAAAAAAACTGGTTTCGGCTTTATAGGATAATTGAATGGAATTGGAGTGTTAGCGCTCCAGGAATCCCTTTTTTAATTAATTATTCTTAATCAACTTACTGTCGCTATAAGGAATTGACTTTCGATATTGCTCATATTTTGTTTTGGTTTTCTGTATTTGTTTGGGTATGTCTTCTGTTTCCAAATTTAAACCAGTATCAAATTGTACATATACACAACATACGTTGGACTGCATTTCAAGCCCTCCGACTCTAAACGTCATAGTGTAGCGAACTTCTCTACTTATAATAAGAACTGCTTCAGGTTATTGATCGTTATGTTGCAAGTTGCTGCAATTGGTGTTCTACTTCTTTATCTTTTAGCGTTTTCACTACATTACACAATTTTATTCGAAAATTCTATTCTGTAAGTAGACTCTATTCAAAGAGTAGCTATATTTACCATTTTACGGAAACCAGTGCGTTATCCGTTATTTTTATTCGAAAAAAGCGCATATAATGCATTACCAATTGGCCAATTTACAAGCGTTTTTCATGTTTATCAGGGTTATTAACCATCGTGCAGTGTTTGTATTTTGTGTCGCAGATACGACTATAAAAGAAGAAAACAAATCGCTTGGATTCCGCTTTCTTTCACTGGTAGTAGAACTAGTCATTACCGCTTCCAAGGCATTGAAAAAACGCAGTACGCAGCCGTGTAGACACATCCTAAAGACGGATTGTGTTTTTTTAGTAGCGTAGCAGTAGGGTATAGTTCTAATAATATTTTTAGTGTCCATATTAGATTTTACGAATTCAAAATTGCGAAATTTCCAAATATCTTGAGAATTACAGAATATTTAAGGTGAGAGATTAAAATGATTATTATTAAGGCCCAAGTGCTGAAGTTTTGCATACTGTTAAACATGCTCGTAGGCGCACTCTCGAAGAAGTTATTATTATTTAATTGTTCTAAAAATTCACAAATAAAACGCTTGCTGGACATAACCGCCTTGAATGGGGGAAGTGGGATTAACCCAGTTTTTAAATTGCTGGTCGTTTGCGTATCGAGTTCAAGAACGTTGATGACTTATTCGAATTCGATATCAAAAAATATCAATTTCGCAATTTTGGGACTAAGTTTGAACATTTAGGGCAAGTGAAGCTGCCTCAGTACCACTACTGTTGTTGAAATTTATAAGAAATCTGTATACTTTAGAAGGTTCGCACCCAAGTAATGGAAACCAAATTTTTAGTTAGGTACTAAAAGCTATGGTTGGTTTTAGGTGGTCCTCGACGAGGTGCACTTTAAACAAGAATAGGTCCATTGTGCTGCCATTGAAAAGTATAGGTGTTTACACTGGGTAGGGTTCATCTCGCGGATTATTTTGGCAATTTATCATTTCGCAATTTGTTGTCTTGCTTTTAATTTATTTCGCATTTCATCAAATCGCAATTTTTGTTAGGCAATCTTTCATTTCGCGTTGTAATCGTTTCGCAAAAACATCATTTCGAATTTTTCATCTCGCAAATGATAATAAATTTCGCCGCGAAATACATGTAATAGATTGTAAAACAAAACATTTGGCGAAATAATACAATGCGAAATAGCAAAATGCGAACAAATCACAACGCAAAATAATGAAATGGCGAACTAAATAATACTATATTTAAAAAAATTAAAATTCAGGAATGAGAATTTGCGAAAAAAGTATTGCGAGATAAACTAAATGCGAGTCGATAAATGCGAAATAAAATTTGCGAAATGAATTTTGTCGAAAAGACCGGCAATCGTTTACACTGCTTGCTCCTGGACTTCTGCGACTTCTGCAAAAAGGGTAGGTATACTCAGAGCCAGCCTTTGGGCATACCCAGCAATTGCGTGTGTCCGCTTATAATATTCATTAGAATTGTACATCTTTCTAAGTACCCTTATAAGTACCCTACTCTATACTAACTTATACACATTTTTACAAAATACGATAATTACGATTTTCACAACCACAAAAACACGATTTTCAGAAAAAGTCCATAACAACACTGACTGGAGTTTAAAGCGTTTGCCGCGAGGGAAGCGAGCCACATTTTACATACAACATACCCCAACCTGACGCATTTAACTTTCGATATTTTATTGGTTAGCTGTGTCTCGGCCGATGCTACGGGCGAATAGCCTTAAATTAAAATAATTACGCTTGGCTGTATGTTCCCTATGCGCCGCTCAACTACGGATCTTTATGCAATACCGTCCTTTCCCTACGCTATGCTAGCACTTTGTGCTTGACTAGTTAAATGTCTACGGAACGCAGCCAATGTCAATTAGAAGTTTTAAGTAAAATATGTATCTACATTATGTAGGTATAAGAAAAAATAAATTCAAACATCAGGTCATAGTCCCAACATATCTACCTACCTATTTATGAACAGCTTTGACAGTTAACCAGGTTTTAAAAGAACAAAAAGAATTCGCACGTAGATAGGTACCTATGTAAGATCCTAGCTACCCCAAGCAGGAAAATAAGGTAGCTATACTATAGCTAGTTAAAACCAATATATTGGGTGTAAGTAATAGTCTTACATACGCCTTAAAATATTTATTCATATAAATAGAATAACAGTAAAAAAAAATCAATAAAATATGTAAAAGCAAAACCAACCTGGTATTTGAGAATTACTTTTCGCAAGCACAAAGTTACTCCGTAAAAATTGCTTAATCCTCTTTTGTCCCTCTTCGGTTCATTGTTTTCATTCCACACTGTAAGTGTGTCAAGTGAAAAAGAAAATCCTTTTTTAAGGTGTTCTTCGAATGTTTAAATAAGTTGAGTAAGAAAAGGAATAATAACTTGCGTCACTAACAATAATTATTGCATAAACAATTTAAGAATATCAATTTTTTCCATGCAAAACATTTTCAATTTGAAAACACTGTCATATTGGAAACAATAGACCACCCCGAAATGTACACAAAAAACATTTATTATGCTCTCTTTCTATTTTTTTTAACAAACACAATTGCAATCAAATGCTTCAACTTCAATTGGAAATCACACTAACACAAATAACATAACACATTTTCCTCTGCATGTACCAATACTAAGCGGCAACCAACTTATCTACATATACAAGTGCATAACAAATGCACACACATTCAAATGCAGGGAAGAGACACAACACCAAATAGGAAAAAGGACAACACTCAATTCATCCACCGCAGCGGCAATGCAAATACTATGTGATAAAAAGGGATACGAGGAGTTCTATAGATACGACGTGGATTCGGATATCACAATCTCATGGATATGCCACTAACCGAAACGAAACGAACAGATTTTTGCAACTTTATTCTTCTCTTATTTTTGTATGGTTTGATAAAACAACACAAGTAAACGCCGCGGCTCTGAGAGAAGACAACAACACACCATCAAAGTTGGAGAGAAACCGAAAATCAATGAATTTTTCTGCCGCTGATGCTACTGCTGGTGCTCAAGATGATGTCGATATTGCTGCTTTTCTGAGACTCTTTCTGCCTTTGGTAGTTAAGTCCAAGAATGCATTTTGATTACAGAGCCTCATTGTTAATCCTATAGTTATAATAATTTTCCATAAATGAAATGGGTAGCACAATTAATAATTTATATACAAAACGAATGGTACACGGAACACACATATGCACGCACGCATTAATGTGTATATATCCTCAAAATTATGTTGGTCTCATTTAGGACATCTTTTCACAATAGTTTTCTTGAATTAGAAAAGCTTAATTCGCGATAATTCCTATTCGATAACTGTACACAGACACTCGATGCATTAATTTAAATAGTTTTCTACATTTAATTCTTCTAATTTAGCAATGAAAACTGAAAAAAACCGACCGAACGTACGTCCCACTATCTGTGTTCCACGGCAGACATTTTGAGAACTTATGAGAAAATCTTCCGCTGCGACTCAACTCAATCGATATTTTGTTTTCATATGTCAAAACGAATTTCGAAGGCGGCGCCACCTTGTGGAAAGTAGATCTCAACGCGACATCTACATCTGAAATATATTTTTAAATTAACATAATGGCTGTGGTTTCATTGCTAATGATGTGCACAATTCCCGGCCAAAAGAAAATGTGGTTCGATTTCTAAAATAAGTTTCAGATATTACATTAATTATTGCATATTTGTGATACACGCAATATTGTATTATTATATTGAAGCGCCGATTATCTTCGGCGCTGGTAAAAACGAAAGCAAATTTAATTAAAACTTAAACGATGTCTTTATTTTCAATTCAAAAGATACGTCCCTCTTCGGCTACTTCAAAAAACAGAGAGAGAGAAAAATCACAAGGCGTTAATACGTCAATATGACATTCTGTGTCAGCCTTTTTAACGATGCGAGCGCTGCCTCTGGCAGTTTGTGAAACTCCGGTGAATGTTGCCATCTCAATATCAAAAGGCACGGTAGTGCCCCGGCCAAGTTATCAATTAAAGACACAGACACACCTTTTACAGGAATAAACTTACGCTGTTTTCGACAAAAACTTCAAACATGTACAGCCTTATTCGTAACACTTAATTAAGTCTGGATAGGGGATAATGTTGGTTTAATTGTAGAAAACCTTATTCGTAAACTTTTTTCAAAGTTAATTTCCATTAAATCAAGTGTTAAAAAAATTAACTCTGAATTAAATTGTTCATACTCAAATCATGGGGCATAATAATAATTGTGTTATTATTTCATTACCAAATATCGTATATAATTGATTTGTGCAATAGCACATCAAAAATCAGGTGTTTTCCTAATTAAAATTGTAAATCGATTTTTAATGAAACCGAACACGACTTTTCATTTTTACCTCCTCTACGGAAGTGCCGTCCATCTTTATTTTTTTTCAATCAAGCTTTGCCAGACTACAATTTAATTGGTTACGTATGTTTAGTTCACAAATGATGCATAGATGGCGTTAAAAAATACGAACTGTATTCCGCCGATCTGACATAATGGTCGACCTCGAGCTTTGCGTTAATTATATTATTACATGTCTAGTCTATATTGCTGCTCTTCTTATGACCTTGTTCAGATGCGATTCTAGGCTATTTGTTTATATAAAGGGTCCGCCATCTAATGTTTTTTTTCAACTAGTGCTTATTTCGCGAATGGTAACACTTAGCTCATGTCTGATTTGACAGATAATTAGTTTTATCTTTTATCCTTCCGCTGGACGAATGTATATGCTTGAACAACGCTGGGAAATATTGCGACATTACTTTGAAAATCATGGTAATGTTGCAGAATGTGTGCGAAAATTGCGTACAGATTTTGGAAGAAGAGAAGCACCGTCAGCTCCGTATGTTCGTTATCTTGTGAAAAAAGTGAAAGAAACTGGCATCCCCATCGATAAACCAAAGCGTGGAAAGCCAAAAACAGTGCGTACACCCGAGAAAATTGCTGCTGTCACAGAAAGTGTGCGTGAGGCATAATTGGGCCATTTTTCTTCGAAAATGAGCAAGGAGTGGCCGTTACAGTCAATGGCGATCGTTATCAGGCCATGTTGAACGAATTTTTGTTCACAAAAATTGAAGAGGAGGATATTGGCAACATTTGGTTTCAACAGGACGGCGCTACGTGCCACACAGCCGAAGCTACACTCGATGTTTTGCGCCCTGTCGTTTGTCCACCGCGGAGCTGCGATTTGACACCGTTGGACTATTATTTGTGGGGTGCCGTAAAAGATAAGTGTTACGCCGACATGTCAGAGACAATTGACGCTTTAAAGGACAATATTCGTGAAGCCATTGGTGAAATACAGCTGCACACAATCGATAATGTGCCGAAAAATTGGACCGATCGTGTAGGGGTAGGCTACTGCATGGCCAGACGAGGCAGCCATTTGAATGAAATTATTTTCCATTATTAACCGGAAGGATTGTACTTTCAAATAAAAAAAGAAATTTGAGAAAATATTCAGTAGTTTTTTTTATAGCATTTAAAAAAAAAAAGTTATTTGGCGGACCCTTTACTTCCACTTGCGGATGTGACAAGCTTCGAGTATTCCGTCGTATGGTAGTTGTGTGACTTGACAATTTTCTATGTCTCTGACTACGTAATACGTATCTATCGTTAGGAAGCTTTTTTTGAATAATGTAAAGGCCCTTAAATTTTGTAAAAGTTTCTTGTTGCCCGGAGAGACATCAACGTTTTTTATGACTACGTAGTCACCTGTTTTGAAAACTTCAGCTGGTTTGTGATTGCTCTCGAAGTACCTTTCGTTGTATTGCTAAAAAGACTTTATGGCTGGCTGAAGCGGCGGACCTTTTAGATTCTAAATCACGCTCTTCTAGATATTCGGTCAGAATATCTAACTACCACCGGCAGGCCCCTTTTGGCACACACCGAACAAAAGCACAGGACACTGTCGTATGCCAGTGTTGTTGATAGCGAATTCAACTTCCGCAAGTCTGTTGGGCCAATCAGAGTGCTGGATAGGCTCACTCAGCTTACTTAACATCGGGGTGAGTATGCGATTAACGCGCTCACCTGTCCGCTTCCCTGTGCCACTTTTATGGGGGGTAGCATTATATCGAATGAGGAATAGGTCCCTCTATCAGAGACTATCCTCTTGAGTCTGTTCTAATATTCGAAATATTTCTTAAGTGAACAGATTAACTACTTCTAACGAGCTGGTTGAGTTAATGGGGTTTGTTTTTTTTTTGGTTGCGCCAATGGATGTGGTAATCTTCTAAAGATGCGGTAGCCCGTGCTACCAACATGCACGATTCGCAAACCAGAATAATCGATGCCAGGAGTGCGCCTGACGTACTAATCCACACCCTATCTCCTTCAACCACTCTCCCCACGGGACTGCCGTTAGGTATTACTTCGCGGGGCTGGTTAGCAACTCATGCTAAATCCTCCGGGTCCGCCATTTCGGCCCTTCTAAGTCTTTCAAGTCTCCTTAGTTCTTCGTGTACACTCGTTATAAAGGAGCATACCTCCAGCCAGTCATCTTCTGACCTTAACATATGGCTTATTAGACTTTGAGGGTTTGGTAAGTTCGCTCTTCCCCCTGCAAAGCGCCTACAATGGAACATTGCGTGCTCCGTATCTTCTTCTTCGTCTGGGCATTCGGGACAGAAAGGCGAGCTATCGTGACCAAATCTGTGAAGGTATTTCCGATAGCCGCCGTGCCCCGATAAGAACTGCGTAAGGTGGTAGTTGCAGTCCCCGTTTGTTCTTTTTGTCCAGACCTCGATAGTGGGGATCAGTTTGTGGGTCCATCTGCCTTTTGCTGTGTTATCCCAACTGGCTTGCCATAGTGCCATCGATGTTTCCCTCTCTTCTGGTTTGACCCTTCCATTAGGGACCTCTTGCCTGTTGCCTGTTTGCCTAAGGTAAATCCTTTGCATCTCGCTGGCAAGAATGTCGATGGGGATCATTCCCGATATAACGCAGGCTGCTTCATCCGAGATTGTTCGAAATCCCCTTATTGTTCGTATTGTCCATAGCCTGTATGCTGACGAGAGCTTTCTCCTGGTTTCGTTTGTTTTTAGAGCCCCCGCCCAGACCGGTGCAGCGTATAGAAGTATTGAGCTCAGAATCCACTCAGAATCCTTATTATATATCCAGGTCCACCGATGTTTTTCAGCATTCGGGAAAGAGCTGCTTGCATTTGTGAGGCCTTCCTGCCGGCGTACTGGATGTGTGTTTTAAAGTTTAGCCTGTTGTCGAGCATTACTCCTAGGTACATAAGAGACTCCTTAGACCTGATGGTTTGATTCCCAACCCGGAAATTTGCAAATTCCACAGACTTTCGGCTGGTTATCAAGACAGCCTCAGTCTTGTGGTCAGCTAGTTCTAAGCCGGCGGACTCCAGCCATTTTTTGATTCTGGCAACTGCTTCATCCGTAACGGACTCTATCTCGTGGATGTGTTTGGCCACCGTTACTACAGCGATATCGTCAGCAAAACCGATCACCTTAACCACCTTAATGGGGTAAACTTTGTAAAAGGGTCAACTACGAGTCTACGACCAGCAAATGCTTAGGTTTATACTTGATTGAAGGCATTGGTACTGTATAGATGTTCTTCTTATTTATTCTGGCCGTAGCCGACTACATAATGCACTTCAAACAATTTCTTATAAATCCTTCAATCTTGGCTCGCATGTTCGGGAACCAATAGCAGGATTTGATTTTATTGTCGCATTTGCTCACCCCTATCTGAAAAAATTGCCGTCCAGGGTCCAGCTGTCTCTGCAGTAACCCAACAAACTGAAATGTTTTGTCTCCTTCAAATATTCAAGGCTGTTCTCCATCAATGGAATTGGGTAATTATCTCTAATGCCCACTTGCACAGAGTTTAAACTGAAGTTTAACTAGACCTGACCGAGAGTTTAAGCTTTTGATTTAACTCGTTCAGTTTCACAGTTCAAAATAATCTGCTAGTTAACTTAACGCAATTGTGGAAGCGCAGAACAATTTCCCTTAAGGGGATATTTTTCTTACGGCGCACTTTTGGTTTTGACCAAATAAATGGTTATTGCTTTTCTCTACTTTATCTATTTTACCATTTGTAAGTAAAGGTTAGGTTAGGTTAGGTTGAATAGGGTGTGAGTTCATCACATAGGACCAGGCACCATATTGGACCCATCGCCATCCCTGGGGAACCTTAACGGTCAAATAACCTAAACCACTTCGCCCAAGCAATTAATTTCCCTACAGAACCTGAAAATTGTTTCAGTTTTGTTTGCGAGGCCAACCTCTTCCAAATTATTTGTAAGTAAAAGAAAATGTGCATTTTAAAAAGAATAGAGTAGGTAGTGTCTTGATTCAGCCAAAACAAAATGTGAAAGATTTGAGAATGTTAGATACATTTTGTTCGCCAACCATCTAAAAAAATTACTAGCATTACAAAAAAATAATCGTCATTTCCACACACTAAAATAATTAATTTGTATTGAAAAAACCTCAATACAATTTACGCTGGTCTACATTATGTTTGGACTAAAATCTACCTGATGTTCACTTAAAAAAGGCGTTTTCCTTGAAAAGTACATATATTGATTGAAAATCTATTAAAATTTGCTGATCACATTTTTTAACAGTGGATTTACCGCAGTAACCCGGCGTCTCCAGGAGCAATTTTTCATTTTCGTGGAGACTACCAGACCACAAATAGTATTGTATGAAAAATGGTATTCTATCTATTGCTCAGCTCATAACGTGCTCATGCTCATAGCTTGCTATCTATAGTATTCTATGGGGTGTACTTTTTTGTTGCGACGCATGTGTTTTCGTGGGATGGCTATGGAAATAGTAAGCTGTGAAATGCCCACCTTACATTTTATTGCATACTATCATTCAGGCCTATTCGGTAAAATCTTTTATCCATTTGTCCTGTTATTCTGTTATGCATTTCCATACAAAAGTTCGAACTGTCAAAAAATCTTTTACGATCTCCAAAATTGGTATTCTGCGTGCAAAAATCTTTTATGAAATCTGTTATAAATCATAACAGAATAAAAGACAGCATTTTGTGACTTTTATCATAAAAGATTTTTATTAATTAGAAAGTTTTGGATTGAAATGGATATCTATACAATTTTTCGTCAACGAAATGTTTACAAAAGAAGACAAATGTAATAAATGTGTATGCTTATGTTGTCTTAAATATGTATTTTGATCAAAATCGTTAGAGCAGTTTTTTTGTAAAATTATGCTGACAAATGTTACAATTTGGATTCGAAAAGCACTGTTATTAAACTGTTTAGCTGAAAACTGAGTACGACATATTCTTCAGGATATAAACATTACCTAGCAGATATATTTTCGTCCAAATCGAAAATGGCGTTTTCGAGGGGTATGGTTTGTTTCGTCATTTTTATCTCGTTTTTGTGTTGTTTCGTTTTAGTCGTTTCGCATTTTGTTGTTTCAGCATTTTTATTAATATGTTTTTTAATTATTTGGTTTATATTTGTTTCGAAAAAAAATAATTTAGTCTTATACTTAGTTCGTTTTAAGCTCATTTCGCCTTTTATTGTTTAGTTTTTCGATTATTTCGGTTTTTGTTTATTTCAATTTGAATTATTTGCCATCATTTGTTTGGTTTTTTTATGTAAAAAGCTCGGTAAAAAGCCCAAGGGCGTTCAAATTCGCACACAAACAGTAAGATACGTATGGGGGGCATGCTGCCCCCCTGCAACACCCCTGCCTGTGGTCACTGTAGGATTTGGAGTAGGTGCAAGGTTGGGTATATGCAAAGTTTATATTATGGCGTTTCCTAATTTTACCGCCAAAAACTACGAAAACGAATTTCGAAAAGAAAACCACACGCCAAAACAATAGATTCTAAAAAAAATAAAATGCGAAATAAACCTTTAGCGAAATAACATTGACCTAAATAACTCAATGCACTTTTAACGAAAATGCAAAACGAGTAAAAAGAGAAAGAAAGAAATGCGAAATTATTGTAGGGCGAAGTGATTGAAAAACGAAGTAAAACAAAAACAAACTACGGTATTACGAAGTAAACAGAAATAATTGTAAGAAAAGCGAAACAACAAAATGCGAAGTAAAAAAAACAAAACAATAGGCACCCGTTTTCGAGATATGAGCAGTTTCTAAAGTACCGGTTTTAGCGATTAGGAAGGACGCATTCATGGTTCAAAAAACACTGTTTTTCAACTGTACCTTAACAATATTTTTTTTACAAATTTTTTTTTTACAGTTTTCGAGAAAAAGCCAACTTTCAAAACTGCCGTTGCTGGACTTTTTAGCGAAAAACTGGGTATGCAGTCATGTTAAGCTTGCCTACACTAACTCAACGATCAATTTCGGCTTAAATCGTTAGAGCCGTTTTCGAAAAAATCTTAATTGTTTAATATTTCGTAAAATGTTTATAAACACTGTTTTGCAACTGTTTAGCTCAAAACTGAGCCAGTGGTATTACTATGTATTTTAGCATTACCTGAAAGTAACATTTTTATCATAATCGAAAATGGCGTTTTTGAGATATGAGCCGTTTTTTAAAGTACTATTATTAGGGATTTGGGTGGATATAAAAGGACGCAGTCTTTTTAAGGAAAAACTGAGTTTGCTATTAAGTTAAGAATACATAACAAAAATGTAAATAATGGACATGGACTTAATTTTGGAGCAATTACTATCATATTCGTCATCTTCTTCTTCATCTACGAATTTAGATTTTTCGTCGATATTATTATCCTTATTAAGTTCGTATGTTTTCATCGACAAACGAAAACAATTTGCACAGCTGATATATCTAATAACGCACTCATTACTTATAGCTATACAAAAGCAAATGCTTTCATTAATTTCACATTAAAATGCACACATGAAATTACGCGGAAAATGCAAATCTAAAGTTGAACTGACATATTATGTGTCATCTATCCCAGGGATATTTTACAAACTGCAGGTAGGCCAACTTTAGGATTTCAACTTCGGAGTTGCAAAATAATGTAGTGAATAAAAGCAATTTTTAACTTGCCGTTCAACTCTCGATAGGTATGAGTTCAACTTCGAAGTTGGCCAAATTTTGTAGTTTTCGGCAAGTTGATCAAAAGTGAATAAAACGGCCCTAAGTGGACGAGCAGCATAACTTTTCAGACGATCATCGTCTCGACGATTGAACAAAACGACGTCGTTTTAAGTTTGCTTCATGTAACATCTAGGACAATCCCGACATTTGAAACCTGTCCCGATTTCTAACCCGATATACAAAATACCCCGATTTTGACCCGATTTTCTTTCTTTTTATTCTACTTCGTTTGAAAAAGATCGGAAATAACAAATAAATTAATATAAACATATGTTACAAATCATAACGACTAGGTATAGGCAATTGCAATTATTGTTGCCGTGAATGCATTCAACCATATAGAAATATGAAATAATGAGCTGTAAAGTGCTAGTCAACAGATATATAAGTACTTTTAAACTCAAAAAACTGTGGCAGTCTTATTGTTTGTGGCGGCTAGTGTTTTCGATTCTAATAACGAATACTATTTTAAAGTAGGTACATAAGTATGTTAACTAAATGAACATTAACTAGCATTTATTCGATGCTTCGCTTTTGTTGCAGAAGTACCTAATGCGCTTTACTAAGTGCTCGCTTGGATAAAAGAAAATGTTCTCCATACCAACTGAACCCACATTGGGCCCAAACAAAATTTACAAAAAATCCCCCCAAAAGTGGCCCTTTGTTCTTTATAAACTAAGTCCCAAATGAACTTACTCCCAACCTCCAAATCCAACAGTGACCCCAAGTAGGGGGGTTGCATAATGCATATACCACTGTGCCTACGGAAGTTGATCTCCCATTAGGCACAATTATATAAATGGGTATGCTGCCTCAATTGAGACTTAATCCATTGTGAATTAGTTCATAATGAACTACGAACTATCTCCCAAACATATGAACTAAATCCCACTGCATAATTGGCGGGACTTAGTTCATTTGGCTAGTGGGAGTAAGTTCCATTTGGGACTTAGTTCGTAGGGCCCACTTACTCACCACTTCACTGCGCGCCTTGTTTCAGAATTTACCCATAGAAACATTGTCCTCCTTTTTGCCCTTTGAGTTTGAAATTACCCAAATCACTTCTAAGTTCTAAGTGCTGAATTTAATCAAAAAAGGAAATTTGTTTCAAAATATTGGCTTCCTAGCCTTTATTGTATGGGCTGGGCGTTGACCACCAATCGCCAATCAGTTATTAGAAACTGTTATGTATAGAACAAGATGTCTTTTATAATGGTTATTGTTATATTTGTCAGACATTATCCGTGGTTAAGAAGGTTACCTTTTATTAAAATGAATTGCAACTATAGTTGTTGTAAAGATGTTTGCACAGGTTTTTTAAGGACGATTTCATTGGTCAGATAATTATTTTTAAAATAAGTCCAAACGATAAATATATCGTGGGTATATACAAGCAGAAGGCACTAAGTCAAAAAACATACTTTTGAGTAAATTGAAATTCAAGATTTGCATGCTCGTAATAATTCGATAAATGCTGTTTTTAGTTGTTTAATCTTAATGAAATACACTGTTTGTATTTTGACATAAGTCTCCTACAGCATATTTTAGTTTTTAACAAAGTAATAAGTAAATATTAGACTAAAACTGGAAAATAAGCTGACTTAATGCATTTTAGCAGAATATGTTGATAATTTTAATATAAATGGGCGGTATAAGTCATATTTATATTTCAAAATGTTGCTTTCTATGACAGGCAAAAGGCATAGTAGAGTCACATATCTTAGAATGAAAGGCAGAATGCACTAAGTCAACTTAGTGCGTTTTTGCTGTATTATTCATTATTTTGTTGACTTAGTGCAAAAAAGCACTTCAAATAACTCAGTAACGACGTTAGCTACGACTTTTTGGGTTTTTGATCATATATATATTTACCCTTACTGATTCTGTAACGCTCCATACTTTTCATATTTTTCTTATTTTAAATAAAAGTAGGCGGTGGGTATTTGAATACATTTTCGAAATTTTAGTTTTCTCATTATTTAAAATGATTACCGCCTACTTTTCATATATTTAAATTTTCTTCATTGGCGATTTGCGGTAAATGTCAATGCAGGAACTTCCAAAATGATTCATTGCCGCGCTGACAAATGCGCAGACATTAGAAATGAATAGGAATATAATCGATTTAATTGGTAATAAATCCTAAATCTATTTTAGCGCCGATTCTGTTGTCAGTGAAGACTAAAGATCCAAATGATGCACCAAATTTCCCTGTTGAGTTCCTCAATTAGCAAACTCCATCCAGCAAGCCACCTCATGCCCTGTACCTGTAGCTTAAGCAAGGTGTCATCATCATTTTGCTGAGAAACTTTAACCCTAAAAAAGGACTTCAATGGAACTCGATTGATTGTGGAAGAGCCTGGACGAAATGTGATAAGAGCAAGAATTATTTCGACATGCAATCACAATGATTTAATTTCCGATAAATTCTAGCGTACGTAATAAAATAAGCAAGGCTCAAGACCAGTCATTTGATCACGTTGGCATGCATTTGAAGACTGAAGTATTTTCACACGGTCAACTGTATGTGGCTTTATCACGATCAAGAGTTGCAAGTCAAATGAAGATGTATATTGATTCTAATCCACAGCATGAAAGATTATTTATTAACTTATCAATATGACTTTGCATACCCAGCGAAGCGGGTACAACCAACTAGTTCATAAAGATCTCATCAATATGAATCATTTTGCATTCAAATATGAAAATCGTTAAAAAATGACTTAGTGCCTTCTGCTTGTAAACCCACGATATGCAGTATGTTTTTGTTATGTACCCGTACCTAACTATTAGACTGAATGTGGAAAGTTTCTGAAAGTCCCGATTTTAATAAAATTTCATCTGGCAGCCCTAGTAACATCACAATCGCGTCGATCAATCGAATCGTTCATCGTTTTCGTTTTCGTTTTGAACAGTTTGAGCAGGGCTGTAAACAAACTGTGAAAAGGGTAGGTATATAATCGGCCCTATCATGGTATCCGTTCGGAGAGTACTTTTCTCCGCAACGCAAATCCAGTCGGATACTAAATTTGCGTTCAAAGTATCCGTTTTCCGATCATGCATCAACGCATTTTATTCACTAAAATATTTCCGCGATGAACAGATGTCGGAGACAATCGGAGAAAAATTGACGTGTGGCTGTCAAAACCAGGTGCAAAAAACGCAACCCATCGCACTGAAACGTAGACTGCCGGTGTGCGTTACGTATTGTCGGAGAAATGTTCCGAACAGCTTATCGGAACGATTACCATGAAGCAAAATTCTCCGATTCGTACAAAATCGGAGAATTTTTCCTTCGGAACGGATACCATGATAGGGCCGAATATGTGTGTGTAGTTGTATTTTATGTGGAAATATAGCTATGTGTAGGTGAAAAGGTAATAATTTTTCGGTGCAGGAAAAATTGTATTGATTAGGGGTTGTAATGTAATATACAAAAGACAAAATTGGTGAATTAATTCTTCAAAGCTTATTTAATAAATGCAATTATTGTATGATTGACGACGTCGTTCGATCGTTTTAGCCAGGGAACGAAAATACCGGGTATTTTGATATTTTCATGCAAAAAAAGGCCAGTAGTAGTTAATGTTGTAAATTAAAAAGAAGTATATCTGTTTGATGCTGATGAAGCTGCCTGTCGATTCCTGTTACCTATGCCTTTATGAACTTAACCCATTTTGAAAATGGGTCAAATAGAATAAGTGTTTTTGGCCACATAATATAAGTGGCCAAATGAACCAGTTATTTCAACCATTTATTTTTTCCAGGCGAAACAAAAAAGTTGATTTGACCAAATATTATTTCTAGTGAAAATAAATCGATTTATTAAACCCAATATTATTTTGGGCCATAGAAAATGGGTAAAGAAGGCTCTTAATTTTTTGGGTGAAATATTAGGCCTCTTATTATATGTATCTACATAATATTTTAAGCTATGATCGTAAGAATGTATATATAATTTTACATATGTGGATAAAACTAATAGTTCAGGCTAGTAAACATATGAAATTCCAATAGAATAAACTCGAGGCTTAACCCAAAAAAATATTGTGTTGTTTGGACCCAATATCTTAGACCCAAAAAATTATTGGGTCCAACAAACCCATTTGTCCCGCAAAAATTTACATTATAATTTATGTACCAGGTTTCATTGGCCCAAAAAAAAATTGGGTCGAATGAACCCATTTACTTTGGACCAAAAAAATAGATTGTGCAGAATAAAAAGCACTATGCACCACTAATTAAATTGGGCCACAAATACCTGTTTCATCAGCCTTTTTAAAAAAATAGGTCAATTGGGTTCGGTCCCTAGTTTTAGCGTTACGCGAAGAGACCCCTGGATTGCAATTCGTAAATAAGTGCGAAATTGGGAAAGTTAGGGTTTCGAAAGCACTATTCTAGCATTAAAAAACTACTTTTTCGCTTAAGTGAAAAAAAATACGAACAAACTAAAAAAGACTACCTACATGATTTTATAATATGTACGTATTTAATTATTCAATTCAATTTCATTATTACATTCACATATACTTCAAAAAATTAAGTAAAGCTTTAAGCTACATGCTCTGTTCGATTTATTTAAAAGTGGCTTGAATAAAAGAAAAAAATAACAATAAAATAGCTTTAATCTAGCTGCTTGGTTTCATCCCTCTTGCGTATGGACGGTATCAGCAAGGGCGGGAGTGATTCTCGCAATGCCTTTAAGCGTTTACTTTTTTCCTTTTCTAATTTCCGTGGAGTTATTTCATCATTTGAAGTTGATGGAGTTGAGAAATTCTCCGAGCTTTGAGTCAAAAGTGCCGATCGTCGAAAATATCTAGGCATCGAGTAATCTTCCTGACCGGCTTTTGCTTCGTTAGCCGTTTGAATTGAGTACAAACTCTGTGAAACCTTATACTTCTCTATGGTAGGTGTATCTTCATAATTCTTTGGCAGGTTACTGAAAGAAATGGACGGAACTTCGGGAGTCATACTTATGCGACTGATCGAGCCGCTAATCGCAAATATATCGGTCTCACTGGCCACCGGACGAACATTGAAGTGTGGAACACTTTGAGCACTACGTAAAGGTCTTTTCGGGGGTGAAATATTCAACTTCAAATGTGGATGCCGATCTATTAATCGTGGACGGAGAATGACTTCATCGGTTTCATCCTTAAGAACGTCAATCGTTTCGGCTACTGGTCTTTCTGCCGAAGTGGGTGTGAGAATTTCTTCAGTAATTGGTTCAAACTTTTTCGATGTCAACGACAGATTGTCCTCTGGCGATGAATCCGATGTAATGGTGAACATTATACGCTTTTCCGGTTGCTCTACTGAATTTTGACGATTGACAATATTTACAGCTTCATCAAGATTTTCTGAAATATAAATCAAAAATTGATCAAAATAAAAACGTTTATTTAAATGTTAAAACAAAAAAATCGACATGAAATTATGTTAAAGCTCAGGAAGATATTAAATGTAACAAATTGAAATAAAAATCAAATAAAGCTATAAAAATCATGTACATATAGAGGGTGTTAAAACTGTTAATCTGATACAATGCTCACAGACATTTTTCTGAAAGAGTCAAAAAAACGTTTCAACACGGAAAGCAGTTATTCAACTTTTGAAGAAGCACAGAAAATAGGTACACATTTTAAGCAATTCTAGGAAAGTAACTCACCAAAGAACTGGGCAGGACTGAGGTGAAGAATTAGTGCTACACCTTTCAAACTTTACTTAAGCTCTGCCATTCCGAATTAATGTTTAAAAATTAAAAATAAAACATTTTAATGTGATAATATGTGATCTTATTGGAAGTAACTCTTCAAAATTAAGAGATTTTTTTTTCTAACTTCAAGTTTATGTATAAATAAATTAAAAAATCGTGAGAAATTTGAATGTGTATATAATATGTAGATCAAAACTAATCGTAATTATTATTAATTTACAATGGACCAGTAGTTGTGTCTGAGTGCTCCATCGGATAGTAACAATCGTAATTATTGTAACAAAATAATATTAAAAAAAATGGAGTGGGACGTGATTCGAAAATCATGTTGTAATAGGTAGTTGCGACACAATTCGTCGGCTAATGTTTATCGAACTACTGTTTTGGAAGACTTTGGGAAGCCCCTTAGCCAAACAATGTTTACAAAAATAAGCTGTAAACATTCCAACAATATTCTGCTGCAGTTCACATAGCGAATTCCACTCACGAGTGATTCAAAAACAAATTTGCGCACTTTCCATTACCGGATGATTGGATGGCAGTCCAGATCTCAACAAGTCTATAAAGTGAGCCCTTATCCCATCAGTGGACAATTTTCTCATACACGTAGATGTGTCGCGGGCTACGATCGACGAATGGCCAGACCATTTCAGATTGTGGTGGAAGGCAAGTGCCGGCTGTTTCAAATAATGCTCTGTGACTTGCTTCAGCACCATTTCCACTCTGAGGCCTTAACGCCCATTGTGAGTGGCTTCGTATTTCTAAATAAACCTTTTGGACCGAGTAAACTTTTAATTTTTCTGACTGCTTAAACCAGTTGGCAAATTTAAGCAGATCAGTTATTCTATTTCAATTTTGAAAAATTTACGCCGTACTGATCGGAGTTGTCTTTTCTGAAGAGTGTGCAAGAGACGTTGGATCGCCGCGAGGGCGAGACTTCTATATATAACGCAGGTTTTTATGTTCCATTTGCGGTTCTGATGGTATTTTCTAAGACTTGTTGTTCTTTTTTCCCTAACTTCAAATTTAGTTCAAAGAAGAAGTTTGCAAATTATAAAGGAATATACAAGTAATTAAAGTACCTATTGTTGATTTGCAGTAGATAATTTTTGCGATCGACAGGTTATGCTACGAACTTAAAATGTTGTTAAAAAACATATAATTTTTGAAATGAAGGGAAAACACATGTTTTAATCCTACAAGAAATGTGTGGAACGGTCGAAGGTATTTATTATTTATTTAGTACGCTTGCGTAACAAAAGGAGGAGGTAAGTAATACCTTTTAACTATATATTTAGATTATAAGTCCGGAGGGCCTTCATGAGGCTCTGGCACAGCGGCCTCTTTAAAAGGACCCTATTGTACCTTCCCTGGTGAGGTCATCATAGAGCCATATTTTCACTCCGGACACGGAGGCTGTCATGAAGACAATGATCTTCTCTGGGGGTATGTCAGCAAGATTTGCTGAAGTAACTTTGGCCAAAGTTCGAAAATTTCCTACAAAATATGGTCAGAATATTGATTTAACTTCGTCAACTGTAAAGACAGTAATTATTGAAAAATGCAGGGAGAATGGATCGATTGGAGCTTCTAAAAACACTGGCCTTCCAAAAACAATCCCTTTAAGTGATAATATCGAATTAGTGCATGAGAATGTTCGTGAGAGTCCAGGAACATCGATTCGGCAAAAATGAAGCTGGTCAAGTAGTGACGGTTACTGCCGGCGTTTATGTGGACGACTTGTCGTGTAATCTCTCAGAATTGGCCCCTATATGAAAATCATTTATTTATTTCATTCAATCAAATGAGTACCTACATCTACTGTTCTCGCTAGATTACTTAATACAAAAATATATCTATACTTAAAAATGGCCACTAACGCCTAACAACCGAATAATTAATCTATTCTGAATACTTATTGGATTCCCTACCCTAAGGCATTTAGGTTCAATTATTGGTTCATTGTAGGTATCCATAGTTAACCCTATGATGAGGTGAATAAAAAAAACGATTTCTAGGAACTCTTGCAGGAGCATAAAATCCAACTATAATGATAATAGAAACGAAATTCAGCCACAAATGGTCATGATTCATGAAAAATGCTATAATTGAGGCCTTAGATTAATAAATAAATAAAGCGGTAGACACCCTAGACCTAGCTTCTCGCAACCATTCGTTTTGTGTGAGTTTCTATTTTTGGGACGAATGGAAGGGACCTACAATTTTATGCCGAGTCCGAACGGATGAATTGAGAAGCTTTTTTTTTCAGGACAGTCATATTCTGGGAAGTTTGTCAGACGCTCGCGGTAGGTAGTGCAGTAGAAAAAACCTTAAGATGTAATTTGCGTTTTTCCGGGGATCGAACCCTCGCGCAGTTGTCCAGCACACTAACCACTGCGCTACTGCGCCCACGAGGCCTTAGATTAGTTGGACTAAAGATCAGTTCAAATGATAGAAAATTTACATATTATTATTTATGTCTCCATAAAAAGTATACAACTGTTCCAGGTACTGGAACACAAAAATTCTTAATTGCGTATCATTTATGCAGTTCGCTTTCATATTCTGAAGACAATACGAATTTTCATTCCTATACGATGAAGCTCATTTTTATCTAAACCGATTCACAAACAAGCAAGATCGAAGAATATGGGACAGTGAAAAAATGTATTCGAACAACATGTGAACACTTGCCAGAGCTAGTAGGTAAGGCAATTCGAATAATTTTTACTTTGAATTTCGCAGTATTATATCGTTCCCAATTCTAGCTAAAAACTTAAGCAGATTTTTGTGTATTATTAATTGCACTTGATGAACAAAATGTTCGTTATAATTCACCCTTTAATTACTTCTGTTGCATAATCTGCGTCATGCCTATAGAAAAGTAAGTTATACCTAATTCGACCATCAGAAATACTAACAACTGAATGATATTTAGATGCTTATCTTTATTGGCATGACGCAAATCACAACCCACCTATGAAATTTAATTAACAATTGACACCAAACACAGCAAGTTCATAATTGTCGATTTCGATATAAATGCAGATATTATGTAGGTATACAGACTATGATTTAAATATTATTCGCAAATAATTACGCAAAAAAAAAGTGTGTGTACTTGCAATAACAAAAATTGTTCATATCATGCGTACATAATATGTAGTATGTACAATCAAAGTTTAAAAATTATGTATAAAATAATGACATATTAAGTAACTAATATTATGACATCATTTTATAGAATATTGATATATAAAAGCTTTGTTTTTGTTTTATTATCTTTTCTAACATTTGACAAATTTGTGTTTTTTATTAATAGCTTCAATGTTCAGGTTGATAATTATTTTAGTCTACTAGTCTACTAGTATTGCTCTATCAACAGCCCTGGAAGATTACGATTTTAATGAACAGTAAGCTTTAAAGCCAACTGTTTGTTGGATATGACCTCAATCGAATAATTACAATGAAAAACATAGCTAATGACATATTTTAAATCTTTAGATTTAAAGGTAGATTGACACTTACTCGTACATAAATATAATTTTAGCCTAATCAATGTATCTGATAAACGTATTTATAAATAAAACAAAAACAAACTAAAAAATCACATCTAACAATAACCGATTTCGTTTCCTTTTTACCACGATAAACATTATGTACACATTTTTAAGTTTAGAAGTTTTATAGAAAAATTGCCCTTTGATTTTTCTATAATGTTAAGCAAAACAGCTGAATTCACTTTGGTTCAAGTGCCTCATAATAAAATCATTTTTTAACAAAAACGAAAATGCCGTGAGATAAGCGGTTTAGGCAATAAAGTTAAAAAAAATTGGCCATTAAACCTCATTCATAAACCATGTAATGTAACCGATATTGATGAGCATATTTTCTTTGTTTGACTATAAGCTGGGAAGAATAAAAAGGTAGCCTATTGTCGTTCGTAATAAAACTATAGAGAAGAATTCTTGTTGATTTTAGCTTTCGCTTATAATTATTCTCATAAGCATCACTTAGATTCTGTTGACCTTTTTTTTATTTATCCCCAAACCTAGCGAAATATCTAATTTTACGGTCTATAAGCAAGTTTTTTTTTCTGAAATTCCACATAAAAATTTTTTTAACCAGAAGCATATCTCTACATCTTTGTCAAAATGCCAACCAGAAAGGCACATCAATCGAAGGCGTTCTGTTAAGACTAACAACACAAAAATGAAGGGTGCATTCAGTCAACTTATAATGAAAACGAAAGAGTCACTAACAAAGTAATTGGATGTGCTAGCGGCTCACGCGCATTCTGGTCCATGGCAAAGGAAATCAGTAATAACTTTAGCTGTTCCTCCTTTCCTTCTCTTTTAAAAGATGACGGCACGCTAGCAACAACACCTAAAGAAAAGGCAGATCTTTTCGCATGTTTTCAGAGAATTCCACCCTAGATTCTGCACAACTAGAGCCGCCAAATTTTGGAAGACCGCTCGCATTCAACCTACTCCAAAGAAAGTGAGGAAATGTCTTCCACAAAACTATCGTCCAATAGCGTTACTTTCAATGCTCTCAAAAGTAATGGAAAAGGCAATAAATGTCGAAATAATCAAATATCTAGAAGTCCACCGATTAATAAGCGACAGGCAATACAGATTTTGGAGCCGTTGTTCCACTGGAGACCTGTTAAGCTATACCTACGTAACGCACTTATGGACGCAAGCAAGTGAACAACACGGCAAATCCAGAGCCGTAGCCTTGGACATATTAAAGGCATTTGACCGAGTCTGGCACAGAGCCCTATTTGGCAAGTTCGCGTCTTATGGATTACCACAACAACTCTGCGGATGAATGCAAAATTTTCTTCTGGGGAGATCGATCCAAGTTGTTGTAGATGGTGTACGGCGTTGCCACTAAAATGTAAATCAAATGTATTACGTTATCCAACAAAATGTAGCATTTTTAAACAAAATGTAGTACCATAATGTTTTTTACCTATTTTGTATTGATTGATTATGAAGCTTTAATTGAGCTTAGTACCTATTACTTAATGACAAGAGTTTGCATGAAGCCGATGAACATATTATATGTAGGTTGTGGCTACTGCATCCTTTTGAAAATATATTTGAGCAGATATTAGACAGTTTTTCACTCAACCCGCTGAGAGGTCGCCGCATTACTAAGGCATTATCAAAGCAAAAACCAATTGCATTTAAAATGTCGATGTTTGTCTTTGCATTCACGCAGGATTTATTGAAAAATTTCTTTGGAATTGCCTTCCTTGAGCTGCTGAAATAATATATATAAAAATAGGTCTATCTTTTACAGCACACTCATCAAAGTATCTAGCTTTTATCACTAGGCAAGTTTAGTTGACACAATAACTAATCGCATGAACTAAAAAAGAACATTGTCATTGCACACATTCTTTAGTACTTTAGGATAACAATGTACTATGTAGTACAGCGTTGAAAAATCAAGCAAATATGTAGCACAGTACTATAGTACTACACAAGTGGTAACGCTTTGGTGTATCATCTAATTTGTTTGAAATAAATGCAGGAGTGCCTCAAGGACCTATACTTTCTCCAACTCTATTTCTTCTCCACATCAACGGCTACATCACATGTGAACAAATTAGTTCTCTAAATGATGATCTGGACAGGATCTTGAAGTGGGGAAAAGACAACTTGTTTGTATTTAATGCAAACAAGACACAGCTCACAACTTTTTCTAGAAAAAATGCATGAACAGTTCCTCAGATCCAAACGGATGACCTTGCAATCCATCCCAAGGACTCAATGCACCTTCTAGGAGTCACAGTCAATTCAGGAATCACATGGCAGGGCCACATATCCTATATCGCAAGATCGGCGTCCACTAAGTTGAGCTATTTAGAGCAAAGAGGTACTTTAACCCCAAGCAACTTCTCCTTCTCTACAAAACACAGGTTAGACGAGGTCTGGAATATTGTTCCCATATATAGAGCTCGGCCCCAAAACATTCACTTAACCTACTTGACAGCATACAGAGACGAGCAGTTGGACTTATTGGAGACGCTTCACTCACATCGAATGTTCCTTTTACAAAGAGAGGAAATATAAACGTAGTTCAATTTTCGTCACGAGTATGATAACTTTGGGGCGCGCAAAATAATAACGAATTCTTGTAGAAGGACGTAATAAAAGAAGCACTTGTCCTGTCTTTTTTTTAATTTTGAGCTTGAAGCAATTTTTTCAAAAAACTATTGATAAGAATATTATAAACAACCTGATTGCTGGGTTTCTAAACTAGTACATAAGCAGGTCGGTAGTACCTTCTTATAGGTAGGTACTTTATTGTAAGTATTGTCCCTAATCAATTTTTTCCTTTATGTAGCTATTTCTATTTTAAAATGCCTCTCTCGCCCAAACAGCAGGAGATAGAATCCTTTTCACACATTATAAAAAAATGGCTATGTACTATGTCCTTCTACAAAAATCCGATATTATATTGATTACTCGGACGAAGTCAAACATTTTGGAATAATCTTACATAAAAGGCTGGTAGAACCTGGGGATCTCTCCAAAGACCACATACTGGATTTATACAAAGATAACCAGCCTCATTATAAGATATGCTTCTATAGTAACGTGGAATAAAGCAGCACAAAAGACCGACATTTTAAAATTTAAAAAGGTATAATGCCTTACAGTTGCAGACTGCCTACCAAAGACTTTATGCATCAAGAAATGTTCCACTCCCAGCGATTGGCAGATTGGGGTGATTGTGCCCCTTTTCAAGAAAAGGGATAAAAGCGTTGCAGAGCTGTGGTCGAGGAATGATTAGGAGATGAACAGTGCTACTTTCGTCCCGGCAGAAGCACAACCGACCAGTTATTCATTCTCAGAATGGTACTTGAAAAGGCTTGGTATTCAGAGTATGCTACACCTGTTTACGCATGCTTCGTAGATTTGGAGAAAGCATACGATCGAGTCCCTCGAGGTAAACTCTGTTTATTACAGGAGTATGGAATTGACTGTTCTCTCTCGAGAGCAATTCAATCTTTTTGTTTGTGTTGAAGTTGAGATGAAAGTAAACGTGAACAAATCTGAAGTGATGGTCGTCTAGACTAGAGTACGCCTGTTCAATGCATGTTAGTGGAGTCCCATTGAAACAGGTTTTAGAAGTTTAAGTATTTCGGGGTTTTATTCACGAGTGATGGAAGGAGCAATGCTGAATCCGGCCCCTTTCGTCCAAGGGGTTCAAAAAAGGGCCTGGCCCTCCAGGTTGGGGGTTGTACGCCGGGGTAACTGCCCGACTGCGGAAAACCAACCGAAACTACAACAAGCCTCGAATACTGATGATTTTACTGTTGACGAACCTGGCAAACGAATTAAGGACAACGAATTTCGGATCTGCACGATCGCGTGCAGCCGAACAGCTAGCGGATGCCTTGGACTGCTATAAAGCAGACCTAACCGCCATCCAAGAAGTGCGATAGGGTAGACCGGGCAAAAAGAGGATGAAGAACTGCGACATATACGACTTAGGCAAGAAGTCTTAAGTTTCAAGTGTGTGAACGATCGCCTCACGACAATACGCATCAATGCTAAATGCGCCAACATTAGCCTAATAAGCGCCCATGCCTCAACGGAGGAGAAAGACGACGACACCAAAGAAAGATTCTACGAGCTCTTAGACAAAACGTACGAGAAATACCCTAACTATGACTGTAAAATCGTCCTAGGTGATTTTAATGCAAAGATATTAAGAGAGGGCATCTTTGGTAGTACTGTCGGAAGGTACAGCCTACACGACACTACTTCCGATAACGGATTCAGGCTGATCGACTTCGCGGCGGGGCGAAATGTTGGCATATCAAGTACGCGGCGGTTCCCGCATCTCGATATTCATAAAGGCACTTGGAGATCTCCCGATCAATCAACCGTCCACCAGATTGACCACATTGTGATCGACGCAAGGCACTCCTCCAATATTATGCATATCCGAAATTTCCGAGACGCCAACATTGACTCGGACCACTACCTTGTTGTAGCCAAGGTACGCCTTCGGATATCCCGAACACCGCCAAGACAAGTAAATACTGTGAGAAAGTTTGACGGCGGACGGCTAAAATCGCAGACATCACCAGATCCTTCTCCAATCAAGTCTCTCTCAATCTCTCAAGAGGTTCTATGCAGCCAGCATCAAGTATTGAAGACCAGTGTCAACATTGCCAAAAAGCCGCCGAGTTATTCAAAGCGGCAGGCGATGACTTGGTTAGGAGCATGCACCCACTCATCTGTAAAATATGGTCGGAGGAAAGTATGCCCGATGAATGGAACCTCAGATTGTTTGCCCGATCCTCAAGAAAGGAGACCCTCTGAACTGCGCCAACTACAGAGGTATTCGTCTTCTTAACATCGCCTACAAGATCTTATCTGCCGTGCTGTGTGAACGCCTGAAGCCTTTCGTCAACAACCTGATTGGTCCCTATCAGTGTGGCTTCAGGCCAGGAAAGCCTAATATCGACCAAATATTCACACTGTGGCAGATCTTGGAGAAGATCCAGGAAGTCCAAATCGATACCCACCACCTTTTCTTCGATTTTAAGGCCATCCTGCACAAACAGAATGTCACTATTAGGACAGATATAACTTTGAGGTGGTAAAGGACTTTGTCTACCTAGGCTCCGCAATGAACTTAGGCAATGACACCAGCGCTGAGATTAAGCGAATAATAACTCTTGCCAACCGCTGTTTCTTTCGGCTAAGAAAGCAAATGAGTAGCAAAGCCCTCTCTCGAATAACTAAAGTGACCTTTTATAAGACCTTAATCCTCCCAGTCCTACTTTATGGTTCAGAGGCATGGACGCTATCAAAAGCGGATGAGCTTACTCTTGGTTGCTTCGAGAGGAAAATTCTTCGAGTAATTTGCGGTCCCGTCTGTAGAGACGGTGAATGGATGAGGAGATACAACGACGAACTGTACGGGCTGTACAGCGACATCGACCTAGCCAGAAGAGTGAAGGTCCAACGTCTGCGGTGGCTGGGTCATGTAAAGCGAATGGACGTGAATGCTCCGGCCCGGAAGATCTTCGAATCCACAACCCAAAAACTGGAGACAGCTGGCTGGAGACGCTTGTTGGTTAAGGCCTAGGTCCACCCGGACTGTAGCGCCACCTTAAGTAAGTAAGATGTCAAAATGCAGTCAGAATGACGTCAGCGTGTAGAAAATGGTACGATTTTTGACATGTGTAATAGTAGCTTAAGGGACATATCATTGACATATCACTACGCATGGACTGCTAGTTGCTTATGTTTGCCCCAATTCCGAGATTCGAATCGAATCGAAAATCATTCGATTTCAGCCAACTTACATTTACATTCCAACTTTCGATTCGTATCTCCCCACATTCTCAGCTTCTATTTGGATCGAGTTAAATGTCAAATTCTATTCGAGCGTAAATTTGTGGTCGAAAAATGTAAGTTCGATTGATTTCGCATAACTCGAAAGATACGTTGCTTACTTTTATTACGAAATGTACAGAAATCATTATAGAATTAAAAAATAATTTGTTCGTCTTATAAAAAAATCGAAATTACTAAGCCGGAAAAGTCCAACAAGCAAAATACCAAATTCAAACCTATATTTCGTCGGGCATATTAAGTGGGTTAGATTTGTCTTGTGTACTTTCGGTTCAATTTGATCGTTGCTTCCTCCAAGAACAGCCCTTCCTTATACAGCCGATTTCGAAAATAAAATTCCCCCTACAAAATCATTCGATAATGAACATCTTACCCTCGAAACTTAGAATGTGAAAAGTTCATTCGAGTGAATGTTTTGAGTTCAAGAAATAGGAGTACTCGATTTGATCCAATATCAGAATGGGCGTGATTGAAATACAAATCATTTAAGCCGCTCGAAAATGGAATACACATTTCAGTACGTTCCATTCGCCTTAAAAATAAAACTCACACAAACGAGCGCTTGTATGAAGCTGAGGGTAGGGCACTTTATAGCCCAGCTTCGCAAACTATTTTCTAGTTTTTTAGTGGGTACAGTGGCTGCTCTGTGGTTATTTGCTAGACCATTGAGTGAGAAGTTTCAGGTTCAACCACCGGAAAAGCAAAAATCACACCTAAAGGCTTTCTCTGCCTCTCACGAAACGTCTGTCAAACAACCGATGGTAGGTATATAACTATCCTCAGAATAAAGCTTCTTATGGACCTATTGCGCTAGATATTTAAAGGACGCCCACCCATCGAAAGTGTCCTGTAAAAGCTCTGAGGTTTTTTTTAACTTGAAAGTGAGACGTTTTCTAAAATCCGAACCATAACACATTGGTGTGGAAATATGTTATCCTAATGTAGACACGACGCCACGCTCGAATAAAAAAAAATCGTGCATTGGCATAAGTTGAATTACCTAATGCCGTCCTATTATGTATGTATGTAATGATCGATCTTTAGTTGGAAAAGCGTACGACCTAGGTCCGTACGGGCTGTAGTATATAAAGCTAAGCTTAACCCGATATAATTGTTAGTATGAGCGCATTGTTCCTGCTACATTTGTGGACCTAGTTCTCCACCATATGTATCAAGTGGACACTGCTGTTAGCGTTGATCTTTTGGAGCGAGGGTTAGGCTCGAGTCTCAAAAAACTCAAAACCGCTTTTTTCGACTGTTTTATCTCAAGCCAAACGTGCGAATTGTATTCTTATACAGCGCTATCGAGGTCTCCGTCGGAACGGAAAATTCTCCGATTTCATACGAATCGGAGGATTTTTGCATCGAGGTAGTCTTCCGAACAGCTTTTCGGAACTTCTTTCCGACAAATATGCAACGCACACTGGCGTTTTGCGTTTCAGTGCGATTAAGTGCGTTTTTACTGATATTTTTGACAGCTTCATAGGAATCTTCTTCCGATATGCTCCGACGGAAATTGGTTGCGGAATTTGTTTACGATTTGAAGTGAAGTATTGATAAATGAAAGCAATACAAAAAACAAGCACTTAATATAGGAAAACCCCGATGTAGCACGAAACAACAACATGTCGAATCAATGCGTTGTCGCATTTTAATTATTCTTTCCGAAGACGGATACCTCGAATGTAATTTCAGTCTCCGACGGAGTATGCGTTGCGGAGAAAATTCCGTTCCGATCGGATACCTCCTCGATAGGGCTGATAGTTAAGCGTCTCAGTTCCGACTTTTAGATGCGATGTAGAAGTACCTAGGTACATACATATCATGTATTATCAATTTCTTAAATGTCGCAGAAAATATTCAGCTGTATGACTGCGAACCGACGAACTATACACAAATGTCATAAATAAACATAAATTATTGGCGTATCGTATCAACGAATCAGTCGTATTTATCTCTCATTTTATTCATGTGAAATATCCAATATACTAATTAAAAAAACCAATCAACTCCATGACGGCTCCGCCTATACATTCGCATGTATATTTTTCAAACAATACTACAACAATATTGTACACTGGTATTTCCTTATTCTACGTTGTTATTGTTAACAATTTAAATGCTTCTTGGTATGTGATTCAAAGTCAATTCTCTTATAAATAATTCAATGGTATAATGTGATAATAGTATACGAAAACGAATATGTCATTGCAAGTAAAATGTTACTTTGGAATTATGATTATGATGATCATTACCTTCCAGTTTTTTGATCAACTTATCTTGATCGATATCTCGAGGCGACGAAAGATCCTTTGCTGCGTGTATTCCAGGCAAAAAGGATCTCGTACCTATCCTAGTCATTTTGGTTGGCTGGTGATCTTGGAAGATTTGTGAATTTGCAAACACTGCTAAAATCTCCGGACCCAACATTGGGACATTTGTTTGTGTTTCCCTGCGGTAGTCTTCTTCATGTATTTTTGCACTGTCAATTGAAACGACAAGAAAAGAAAACACATTTTAAAATTAACTTCGATTTGATCATGTGCGTCTGCCTGTGGCTCACCTTAACATGGAGTTCCCCCTACGCAGTGGCTGGTTGCACACAGGAAGGTTATTATTACCGATTGTCTGTATTCGTGCAAGATCGCCATTCTTCTCGACGGTGTATTCCTCGTCTTCATCCGGATTGTAATTTGCTGAGACAAACAAACAAAAAGAACTTGATTTTTTCTGCTTTACATTCCGCAAATAATGTGCGATGCGATTTGTATCTGCGATTAAAAATAAATAATAATAAAACCATATTTACCTATCGATTCGTCATAGCAGAATCTCTCTTCGAAGCAATTCCAGTAGATATCTTCAAAGCAACTAAACCATCAGTCGGAGAATCTATTAGACAAAAAATTCAACACTCTTAAAATTGAAAATAAATATTTACCTCTGACAACATCGACACATTTTGTATATATGCTTTTCGACGACCCACGACAGATAAAGTAATTCTTCTTCTTATTTTTCTTTCAAATAACCCGCTTCGAAATTTGAGATCGTTTTGCTTGATATGAGTAGTTGTACGAAAAAAATCCAATTTCGCGAAAGAAGCTCGACAACTGAACAGCATCAAAAAACGTAGTCCTATTATACAATAAAGATTCCGGTGGCTACCTGTCTTTATGGCCACATAGAATTGCTGTTCGCATGTCGTTTACCAAATCACCTGTATAAATTGAAAATTTTGTTTTTATATGTGTTATACTGATAAGCGAGAAGTGTATGTGTATTGTTGGCTTGGTAAATACTGAAAGCAGCAGAAATTATCTCGATGGCTTTATGTAGTGCCCACAGTAAATCCGTCGTCGGTGTACGATAACGAGCTACATTTTTTCATATTCATTTACGTTCTGTAGAATTAACAAATAAAAAGTGTTCACATTCTCGTTTGTCTCGAGTCTCAAATAGTGAAAGTGTAAGAGTTTTGCGATTTTTTTTTCGAGTTGAAGTCAGTTTTTAAAATGAATATTTAATGGGATTTAAGACTGCGTACCTACCTACCTACAAAGAAATTGTTACTACAGATAGTTCGACGATTATAATTGCTACCAAACAAAATACCTACGTACGAGTATCTACGAATTTATTCAAACTTATGTGGATATTCCGATCTTTTTTTTTACAATTTTATCTGTGTTTAAAACATAATTTACAATTGAATAAATTGTCAAAACCGGTGAATTTATATCATATGATCGTACAAGTGGAAAACAGATACATTATGTATCTTAATCCGATCATTGAATCATTTCATTGTCAACTTGTACATGGGCTCCTGCTCCTGGTGTCACAACAAAACAGTATAGCACTTGAAATATCAAAATAAAATAAATTGTTGGCGCAAAAGTTCCATAGCCCTAGGTTCTTGCGCAAACATTATGCGCGACTTTTAATTTTTGTGGCCAACAGAATACTCCTGTTCATGAGCATAGCAAATTGTGTATTAGTATTATACAAAATAGTTCTAAGGTAATATCAATATGTATTTTGTCAAGCTTTGTCCGTATCTAAATCCCAAAAATATATAAAAAATAGAAGGCATTGGTATTACTAGCCGGTCTTCCATAAGAACTAATCGTGTAGAAACCATTTATTGGAATTAAATTATTCTCTCTTTTATCTATATAAATGATGGAAAGAGGTAATTGTTTGTTAGAGCACGTTTCAAATCACTATATAGAATGACGCAATGACGCATTGTAGGTATAGATTGTGAAGTGTAAACAGGATTCGCCGAGGGTCACACACACACTCCATATAGTGATTTGGAAACACAAATATTTTTAATCGCATTAACTATATGCGTATGCGTAAGTACCTTTTGCACTTTACTTAAAATACACCGCTGAACTGTTGTTGAAACTTCGATCAAAATGGGACGAATAAAATGTTCCCATTTCTCAATAATTTCTTTTGGGACACCTCTCATATCAATGAGTAGTGCACGTTATTACTTAGGTAGTATCACTTGATAGCTAGCTCACATTTATAAACGTGGAAATCACAAGGCATTAGGCAATACACCCTAACCCTAGTGGGTGCATCGCAATCCCTGGGAGAACCATCATTTATTAGATTGGGAAACTAATTACGTTTCCTGAAGCATTTTATTTGGTGCAGGGCCAATCTCAAGTTCTGGAGTACTTTTTAAGGATTTCCTTATGTCGAGTTACAGTTTGAAATGAAAAATCGAACGCACAACTTTTCGTATAAATCGTTTTTATTTTCCTTCAATTTTATTCGATCACAAAAACCTCTTTTTCCTTTTCTTTTTCGCGCTCGACTCTACCCAGCCCATTGACAGCTCGTCTCGTTGGCTGCGTTCACATTCATTACATAATGGCAGAGTTCAGCTGACAGCTCGGCCCTTCCTGACCTGGAGACGTCCTCGGCTCCTCATCGTCCTCATTATCCATGTCATCATCAAGCTCAGGACCCAGAAGACACCATGGCTTCATCTTATCGCTCGTCATCACCGTAGTAAACTTTCGCCGCTTCCGCCCTGCTGCAACCTCCTCCAATACATAACGATCGTGGCGTAGAGTTTTCATCACAATATATGGCCCTCTATATTTAGGCTCCAATTTATGTGACTCGCCGGTTGGTTGAGGTACACTTTCCACAACGACCAAGTCTCCTTCATTGTACAATCCTGGCGGCTTATGCTTAGCGTCAAACCGCAACTTCCATTTCTCCTTCTCTTCTCGAATTCGTCGAGCAACTTCTACCCGACGTTGCTGCATGTCAACAGTCACAGGATCACCCATTTCCGCTGCGTCGGTTACTGCTTGAACGAAATGATTGACTGAAACATCCCTCAAATTAAAGTCGAATATAAGTTGATTCGGGCTGTATCCCGTAGTTGAATTCCGTTGCGTGTTGATTGACCATTGAAGTTCTCGCAGCTTTGTATCCCAATCCAACTTATCAGTGTCCGCCGTACGCAAAAACTGCAAAATCGTCTGATTTATTCTTTCGATTTGCCCGTTGGCCCTCGGTGTTCGAACAGCTGACTTTATGTTTCGTATCTCATTGTCATGGCAAAACATTTCGAACTCTCTCGCGGTAAAAGCTGTCCCACGGTCGCTAATAATCGTATCCGGTAGACCAAAGTAAGACGTTAACTCGTTGAGCATTTCGATTACTGGTTTCGTTTTCGTGTTTCTTACTGACTTGATGATAGCGTATTTACTGAATGCATCTGCCACTCCGATTACGTATGCCTTCCCACGACGGCTTCGAGGAAACGGACCCAAGTGGTCGATGTGAAGTGTCCGGAATGGAACAGGATTAACATCCACAATATGCATCTTTCCCTCAGGTGCACCCGAAGTCCGTTTATGGAAACAACATTCAATGCACGCGGCGATGTATGATTTTACATAATTTCGCATGCGCCTAAACCACAACGTTTCCTTTATACGCTGGATAACCTTTTCCACACCAAAGTGCCCCATGTCATCGTGGAAGTATTTGACGATCCGCCAACGAACGCTCGATGGCACTACTAATTTCAGCTTTCCTCCGTCCTTTCGATATAGTCGTCCCTCCTTCGTATCAAATTCTTTCTTGAATTGTTCTCTTTGATCGGATTCCTCTATCCCTTGCAGAACATTCAAAATCGTGACTAGTCTGGAATCCTGACGCTGCAGACTGGCAATCCAATCGTCCTGCTTGATGTCGACCTTCATTACACGAGCGGCAACAGTTTGAGGTTCACGTCCGACCTCTACGGGTGATCGACTAAGCGCGTCGACATGCGCCATACGGGTTGCAGATCGATGTACGATTGAAAAGTCGAACTCCTGCAGGCGTAACCACCACCTGGCTATACGGGGAATAAGTTCGGATGTTGCTTTGATTGCACTTACTGCAGAGCAGTCCGTAACAACACAGAATGTTCGTCCGAGGAGATACATCCGAAACCGCTCTAAGCTTTCCACCACGGCGAGCACTTCCAGCTCGTAACTCGAGTACTTCGATTCGGCAGCCGTGCATGTACGACTAAAGTAAAAGACTGGCTTACGCTCTGATGATTCGTCTGTTGATTGAAATAATATTCCTGCCAATCCACTAGAGCTGGCGTCGGTGTGGACCTCATGGAGTTTCAATGGATCGTATACCTGAAGCACTGGTTCGTTGCAGAGAATGTTTTTCAGTTGAGTAAACGCTTTTGAATGCTGCTCTTCCCAGTGAAACGTTGCTTGAAGGGCTTCCTTTTTAAGCATAGACGTTAACGGTTTGGCGATAATGGCGAAGTCTTGGACGAATTTTCTGAAGAAACTAGTCAGACCTAGGAATCTCCTGACCTCAGTGATGTTCGTAGGCTGCGGAAATTGCTCGATGGCTAACGTTTTTTCATGACTCGGTTTGATTCCTTGCTGCGTTAGTCGATGTCCGAGAAAAGTGATTTCAGTGGCGAGGAACACACACTTACTGAGACGTAGAGTAAGTCCGGCGTCACTGATCAGCTCCACACACTCTTTCAGGTTTTCTAACCCTTCTTCCACGGTGTTGCTCGGAAGGATAATTTCATCAACGTAAGTAAAAACTCGTCCCTTCATCGGTCGTACTAGTGCGGTGATCATCTTTTGAAAAACACTCGGGGCGTTCACCAGCCCAAACGGCATGCGATTAAATTCGTATTGGCCTGCGTTCGTTATAAAAGCTGTATAATGTCGGGAAGCTTCTTCGATGGGAATTTGGTAATAACCAGACATTAGGTCAAGGGTTGTAAACAAACGTTTTCCTGCAACCATCGACAATATTTCCTCTACCGTCGGCATCGGATATGGCATCTTCACGGTCACAGCATTTAATGCTCTGAAGTCGACGCACATTCGGTCTTCTCCGGACGACTTCTTCACAAGAACTATCGGTGCTGAATACGCGGACGTACTCGGACGTATAACGTTGAGCTTTAAAAGTTCCTTGATAATATTTTCCACGACATCCCGTTTTGCGAACGGTAGTCGATATGGCTTCTTAGCTATAGGCGTCTTCGTTGTCAGTGTTATGTTCATCGTAGTGGTCCGGCATACTCCTAGACTCTCCAGTGTTTCGCCAAAACATCCAGAGTATTCACTGATAAGATTTCGTATTTGATTTCTGTTTTCGGTTGGCAAATCACTTCCAGTCCTGATTATGCTTTCGTTGACGTTCTCCAAACGACAAGATCTCTTTTCGATGATTAGACGTTGATTTTCGTGGCAAAGAAGATCATTTCCAAGAATAAGTGGATGTGGCATCAACTCATCCCTGACAACTAGAAAGCGATGATTCATTTCTGTATTATCCACATGAATACGTGCGATAACATAAGTGTTTCCGATCCATTTACCTCCGGCAAACCCACTCAACGTGAAAGGATCACATGATTCAACCTTCCCGACCGTATCCGCAATTGATTGTCGTATGAGTGAACTGTCGCTGCCTGGATCAATAAACGCTTCGATGTCATTTTCGTTAATATTCACCATTTTTGTACGGTTTTGGTGCTTGTCGTCGTTGCTTAAAATTCGTAAAACGTTGTCTCCAACTACGTTTGGATTGTTTCGCTTCTGAGGGCAATCTTCCGCCAGATGATTCGTTTTGCGGCATATCGTGCAACGCATTTTCTTCTGTGGCTTCGTGCAGTTAATGGAGATATGACCTACCTCGGAACAGTTGTAGCACACGATTTTAGTATATCGGTCTCGCCGACTATTGTTCGAATTTTCTTCGAAGTTGGTGTCTTTACTCGTTAGCTCTGCCGATGGGTTGTTGTTTTTGGCAACTGTTGTCGGCCGTCTGCCACTCACTGCGCCTGCTGGACGATTTGCAAGGAAGCGTTCGATTGTGGTGCGAAGTTCGTTTAAGTCCGTGAAGTGAGTACTTGCTAGTGCCGTTTGCAAATCGTTGTGACTCACGCCGTGACGAATGTATTTGACTATTGCGTCGTCAGTTAATTGATATCGCTGCCCTAGTGCTCGTATTCGATAAAAATAATCGGAAATTTTCTCACCTTGTTTCCTTGTGCTTGAGACCATTTTGAAATGGACGTCTGCTTCACTTTCGACTTTCCCAAAGTCATCAATCAGTCGTTGAGAGAAGTCTTTCCACGAGTGAATACTTCCCAGCAGCGAATCTGCCCAAAGTTTTGCCGGACCTCGCATTTTTGTTTGAGCGACAAATAATAAGCTTCGTTCGTCCCATTCATACAGTGTTTTAAGTGTATTTATACGCTTTATGTATTGTTCGGCCGATGGGGACAGATCGTCTGATGGGTTGAACTCAGGAACAATATTGTGTATTTCGATGGCGCTTGTATGAGTTGACGTTGAATGGCTAGTGCTTGGTTGTTCCGGTGCTTGGTGCCTGGCTGACGTTGATGGTGAATTCACTGCTTCGGCGTTTGTCTCAGCATTTGTTAAAGGTGACTTAGACCGTCCAGAATCTTGGCTTTCGTTTGGTTTTTCTGGTGACCTGTTGGAACGAAGAGTGGTTAACAAATCTGCAAAATTTTGGGAGAGATTATCCATAGCTTTCGTAATGCGATCGACATCTTGTCGCATTTGTTGCATCTCCTCTTCATAGTCGTCGTTCTCCGTGAATAGATCTGCATCGATTTCGTCGGTATCGAAGTTCTCCATTATGCGTGTGAGTAATTCGGCGCGTGTTCCCTTTGTTGGTAGCGATTTGGCTTTTAGAAATGCCTTTAAATGTTTCACTTTTAGTGTATGGATCTTAACGAGTCCCATATCGAATTTGGGCGAATATCCCACTTCTGAAAAACTGTCGAGTTACAGTTTGAAATGAAAAATCGAACGCACAACTTTTCGTATAAATCGTTTTTATTTTCCTTCAATTTTATTCGATCACAAAAACCTCTTTTTCCTTTTCTTTTTCGCGCTCGACTCTACCCAGCCCATTGACAGCTCGTCTCGTTGGCTGCGTTCACATTCATTACATAATGGCAGAGTTCAGCTGACACTTAGTTCTCAGGATCTAGAACTGGCCTAAATGTACTGGCGTTAGCTGGCATCCATTTGAACCTAACCTAACCTTACCTAGTTACCTTGTGGTCCGCTGCAGGGCTTTGAATATACCCACAATTATATTTGCCTATTTTCGGAATGCTTGTTTTTATACTGATTTAGCCATGTCCGTCTTTGGAAAAGACGATATGGACTGGACATAGGCAAATGAAATTTTGTGACAGGACTTTGTCGTCAGTCAATATTTTTAATCGCATTAGCAAATTACGTCTTAAGGTTTTTTCTACCGCGTCACCTCTCGTGAACGTCTGACAAACATCCGAGAGTATGACACTCCTGAAAAAGCTTCTAAATTCCCTTCCATTCGTCCCAAAAATAGAAACTCACACAAAACGAATGGTTGCGAGAAGCTAGACCTAGGGTGCCTACACGCCTGTTGCGCCGCTTACGTCAGGTTGGTATGTCGGTCAAGTAGTTCCCATATAAAACGAAGATTAGACCTATGTGGGTCTCTGTCTGTTGAAAACACGATTGCGGCCAAACGAATTGATCTAGGCGAATGAAATTGTGAGATGAATTATTGCTACCTTTGGCGTCGTCAGGTTGGTATTAAAAATTGTCTACGCCGGTCAATTAATTCTGGTACCACCCATACAATATTAGACCAATATTAGACCCATGCATGTACAGTACAGTGCATACCTACCTACTAGCTTGCATGGCAAACATTTTGCATGACTTTTATGCAGTGGAGGGTATTAAGACATCGCCCAGGCCGATGATAACGCTTTTACTTGTTTTTCTCTAATAATGATTATTTAAAGTGTCAAAATATTCGACATCTCCTAACGTGGCGGATAATTTTTACGACGCCCTAAGACGTCTTGGGATTCTTTAAAAATGAAATTATGTATTTATAATACATAATGGGATTGTTTATAAAAATAGCAATTGTCCTCGAATTAGAGTTGTCGAACAGGCAGAGAGTGGGAGGTATCATTTATCCGATACATTCGGAATAATTCACTTAGGCCAAATTAGGTAGGCTGTGTTACCACAAAGAGTAGCCTATGTCTACTACCATCTCATGGAACCATTTCGAATTTTGGAGGAATTTCTATATCAGGACATACAGTTTTTTTTCCAAATCTTTTCAAATTGCTTGAACCGTTTTCCGAATACTCAAAGAAAACCATATATGTATTAAAACCTGTCCAAACGTAGCATTTTTGAATAGTATGAACTACAATACAACCTTCCAGCTCCACCAACATTTTATTTTTCGACTGGACTCCCTATAATGATAAACTTTCTCTTTCTGACTAGTTACACAATGCCTTTACAGGTTAGTCTGCCATTCTTGGGCCAATGTATAGGTAGACGAAACAACCCCCTCTATACATACTTTTAGTGCATCATTATAGAACCAGATATTATTATATTTTTAAACTCTAGAAACTCTATTATTGTTTTTAAATGTGTATACCTTTTTAAATGCATTGGTAATCTGGTAGATCATTAACGTAGCAATTAATTTTACAGCACGAATGTTAATTACTGCACTCACTATAGGACGAGACAGTAAATTGTGCTATTTAGCTTACAATGCTTATTTTTCTCGTCTACATAGTAGTATGTAGCAAAATTTCCTACACTTACCTACTGTGTTTATCAATTTCGATAGAGGAACTAAAAGTATGGATATTCTGCTCATCTTACCGTGTTTTTTTCAGTAGCTGGAGGCTAAAGAGACTAATGCCCCTATTATGTAAGACAACTACAACTACAGTTGAATTGTCTCTTGGTTTTATGTCATTCAAAATTAGGTATCGTCCGTATTGTTATACACAACCTTGATAGAAAAGTTGTCAATCAAAACACAACAAATATGGCAGTGATTGTCTATAAATTGTTAGTTAGTTTGGGTTGTGTGAAAGTTGGGTTGAATTGAAGACAACTCAACTCAACTAAGTTGAGTTGTGTTCCATAATAGGGGCATAACTCTAACATAACTCTAACAACGATTTCGACTAAATTCAGTATTTGAGTTTAAATAGTATGTGAAATGTGTATGTCATTTCAAGAAATGATTTTATTTGTTAGGCAATACTTCATCGAGTATTTTGAGCTGACATTGATATTTCTGGTCCATCCAGAGGGTACAATAATAAATTGAAAATAGATCTTATTTGGCCAAGTGCGAAAAAAATTGTTTTCTCGATTGCAGTTGTTCTTAGGGGTAGTTTTGGATTGCTTTCCAAAAATAGAATATTATTACTCGCACGACGGACATTCAGAATGCACATTCTACTGCTCATGTATGGCGTAGTTGAATTTGATGTACATAATGTACGTACGTCGTACATATAAGGAGTTTGTGATGCGTAATGCAGCTCGTCCACTTAGTGCCCAACGCATCAACCAATTTTATTCAACAGTTTATTCAACTCTTCAGATGAAGAAACAATTTTTTTAGGCTCGTACACTAGTGCACAAACTCACGTTGTTCATGTTGAGCAACGTAATTAAAATTAAAATTGAACATTTCTTTGTTGAACGCGTTGCGGGCCCCGTACACCTAGTCGACCAACTCATTCAATTGTTGAATGACCTCTTAGTCGGCTTTCACACTGAGGCAACATTCAATAAGCAACTGGCAATAGGAAACACGCAAAATGATCGCTCTCAATTATTTTACTTTAAATTAAATTAGAGGTCTCATATCAAAGAAACTAAATATCGCTTGAACGAAAAATGTTGCTGATTGTTTATTGGCAGTTGCTATAGTAACTATAGTTGCTTATTGCTTGTTGCCTCAATCTGAGAGCCGCCTTACTTCTAGCTGATCAATATGTCTGATTTTGACAAAAAAAAATTTTTTTTATTTATATAAGTAGATATTTGCAGGCTTACATATTAAGATGAAATTATCTTTTAAAATAGTGATAAGCTAAATATTGAATCTAAACGAAACAATCATTACTATCTTTAAACGAAAATTATAACAATTAAAAAATATAAACGGCCGATTAAAATTTACAACAGAAGTTGGCACAAAAAAATATAAAATAATAAAGAACAATTACATAGAAAAATAAACATTACCTAGCAGTTACATTTTTAAACAAATCGAAAATGGCGTTTTCGAGATATGTGTAGTTTTTGAAGTACCGTTTTTAGCGATTGGGGTGGAAATCGAAGGACGCATTCATGGTTCAAAAAACACTGTTTTTCAACTGTTTCGCTCAAAACTGAGCAAATGGTATTACTATGGATTTAAGCATTACCTGAAAGTAACATTTTTATCATAATCGAAAATGGCGTTTTTGAGATTCGAGCAGTTTTTTAAAGTACTATTATTAGGAATTTGGGTGGATATCAAAGGACGCAGTCTTTTTAGGGAAAAACTGAGTTTGCTTTCAAGTTAAGCATGACAATAGTACCTTAAAAATAGGTTTTTTTAAAAATCGTTTTTACCGTTTTCAAGAAAAAGCCAATTTTTAAAACTTCCGTTGCTGGACTTTTTAGCGAAAAACTGGGTATGCAGTCATGTTAAGCATGCCTACATTAACTCAACTATCAATTTTGGTTCAAATCGTTAGAGCCGTTTTCGAAAAAATCTAAATTAAGGCATATTTCGTAAAATTTCTATATGGGAGGCACCGCTAATATTAGCATAAAAAAAACGTCCCGAGCGGGAAGCCCACAAACTCTAAATACGAAGTTTGAAGCAAATCCGTCCAAGCTTTCAGATTCATCAGGGGTGGGACAGACAGACATACGGACAGACAAAATTGTGAGACCCACTTTTTTTCATCGTAATATCAGAATTGATCAAAATCTCCGAGTTCGACATTTTGTACGAAAACAATATCTTTCTCTTACTACGTATACGAGAAAGTTACAAATTAGATACATACCTTACCTATACATATTACTTAATTGGCCCGTAAGATTTCAATTCGGTTGAACATCTCTTTTTCTGTCTAATTTTAGTGAGGTGGCGAGGGATTGAGTTCTAGAGTCTAGTGGCATTAACAAAAAATTTACTTTCGGACGTTTAACAAGAATAGCGCGGGGATAAAATTTGTCTAGTCCTGATAGATGTACAAAACGTTAGTATGTTAAAAAGGTTGCAGGGTTGACGTGTATAAATTATGTGATGCAGCATTAATATGGTACGGTACTGTAAAAGTCTGTCAAACGTGATGTTACAGATCCGGTAAGAGAAGTGTGAAATGTGGTCGTATCTTCGAATACCGAAGATATATCGTGCTGCATTGTTATAAGCAAAGTTAAGTTTCCGGTTACTAATCGAGTCGCACTTTCCAAAAACTTCGCAACCATAAGTTAAAATTGTAGTATTTAAAGTTTTAACTAAAAGAACTCGCGTTTTTATGGGAGTATCGCAAACAGAGCCACCAGATCTCTTTGATCTGCTGTCGAGTCTGCGGTAACAATTGGGGTATAAGACCCCGGATGATGTACTGGCTATATTTGTGGTAAGACCACCTACGCTACCGTGGTGTGGTGGACAAAGACTAACGAAGTCACTACAGTCAAAAAGCTAGAACGGATTCAACGTATAGCCGGAAACTGCATGACGGGCTGTCAACGCTCCACCCCGACCACTGCACTGAATGTCATCCTAGGCTTATCACCTATTCAAGTACACATTCAATTGGAAGCAATTCATCGTCTATTCCATTCGAACAATATCAACCCCTATTCCTATCATGGAGGTCACCTGCCTTTGATTGACACCATGGAGCCTGAAAGAGCATTCAGCTAGTTCCTAGACGACATGTTACCGGAATATGGCTTTCATAAAACCTTCTCTATTATTATCCCGCCAAGGGAAGAATGTGAAAAATACAAATCCATCGAGACTTGACCTAGTCTGGTACACAGACGGTTCCAATATGGATTCAGGGACTGGATCTGGCATTTTTGAAGAATCGCCTCAAGCGAACTTTTCAGTCAGCCTAGGCAAGTTCTCGTCCATATTCCAGGCTGAAGTTATCTGTTATAAAGTCGAAGCTGGTCTTAGAAACTTACATGACCATTTACAAACTAGCAAAGAAAAACCTCTTCATCCTACACTGGATTCCAGACCACAGGGACTTTACTGGAAACGAAACGGCTGACTCACTGGCCAAAGTCGCCGCGACAACGCTACTCGTCGGACCTGAACCCTTCTGCGGTGTCAGTAAAGGATGCTTTAGGGAATACATTAGGAGCTTAGCTCAAATCGATGCTAATGAACTCTGGCTTAAAACAGATCTTCCTAAAATTCTCCCCCAGAAAATCCTATTTTCTATAACTAAGATTGGATAAAAATAATCTAAGAATCCTGACAGGAATTATTACTGGCCATGGTCTTATGAAAAAACACCTTCACCGAATCGGAGTCTCGCCAGACCCCACATGTAGACTGTGCCTAGAGAGTGATGAATCCTATCTTCACATTCTCATGGAATGTCCGGCTATCTTCCGGTTTAGGAAGAAAGTCGGCAAATCTTGCTGAATTACCCCCAGAGAAGATACTTGTCTTCCTGACTGTCTCCGGAGTAAAAAGATGGCTCTAGGTAGGACCCTATCAGGGATGGCTCCTTTAGAGAGGGCAGTGCCAGGGCCGGTAAAGGCTCTCCCGACCAATCATCTAAAATGGGAGTATAGTATTGGGTCGCCCAAAGAGAACTAAGAATACCATAAACTTTGCTAACTATACGGTTAATGTGATCACTCCAAATTAACGTTTTGTTAAATAACATTCCCAGATTTTTTCCGGTGTTAACATATTCAATTGCACCATCATTAAGGCAGATAGGTGGAAAGAATGATGTACTTAAAGTTTTCATTGATATGACAATACATTTCTATTTTTTAGGGTTAATAAGCTGTCAATTCTGTTGTGACCAAGTATGGATTTTGTTCTGGTCAGAATTTATGCAACTGACGCAGTGATCGATTTGGTCAGGTAAACAACTCATGTGTAGCTGATATCGTCAGCATACATTTGATATTTGATATGGAACATTTGGGGGTGTGCCACGCCCAAACGGTAAGAGAGCGCCACATTCTTTTGCAGATTTGAGCTCAGTGCATTAAAATCAATCGGATAAAATAAAAAAAAATATATTTTTTTGCATGGACATGAATAGTAAAATCTACCACGTATGGCTGAGCGTTGCACGCTCCTCTATTTCAATAACGGTTGAGCGCATGAAAAAAATGGTTATAATAAAATTTGTTGCAAATTTTATGCTCTACAATTTTGTAGTAGATGTTAACATCATCGGAGCAATAGAAACTGAGATAATCACGAAAAACAGATTTTGTTGACCTTTGACCTTGAATAACTTACGACGCAGACACGAGATCTTATGAGACTTTTGAGAGAACATTTAGAACGGCAAAATTAAGGTATATACAAAAATTCAGCTTATTATCTCTCATTCCGAGATTTACCCTTTTTTATGCTAAAATGACTGGACTACCATTGACTTAGGACTTTGGGATCAGTGCAGGTTACGTAAGGACTAAAGGGGTAAAGGGGTGATAGGGACTAGCTCTGGAACTAGTTCGCCGATTTAAGAATTATTTCAAAATTGTTACTTAGGGTATGAGGATGGGGGAGGGAAAATGGGGGTATAGGAGCTATCTTCAGAATCACTCGGTCATTGCTGGAGTTGACCTCCGACCGCCATGTTTTTCACGTGGACGGCTATATGTTGCATGTTCGCGTGTTTATACTTGCACCCACTAAAAATATAACATGTGTAGTTTACAAAAAACCATTGCGATCAGATATTTTGTAAGCTTAAAAAAGAGGACAAAATATAAACAAACGTACATTTATATAGGTAAGGTAATTTTATTTAAAAGAAAAGAGACCGGGCATGGTTAGTTGGTAGATAAATTGATTTTATCTATAATATGTATATTTATGTATATAAAAATGTATAGTAATTCATCAATTGAAAACGGCTGGACCGATTTGGCTCAAATTTTTTTTCAGTTGTTCGTAATTTAAAGGAGAAAAAGAAAATTTTGGAAAAACCCTCCGGAAAGTCGCGAAAATGGAAAAATAGAAAATTGAGAGCGGCTGGACCGATTTGGCTCAAATTTTGTTCGTTTGTTCGTAATTGACAGGAAAAGGTTCTTCTGAAAGAAAATTTTGGGCAAACCCTCCGGAAAAGTCGGGAAATTGGAAAAATCTAAAATTTCTTTTTTGTATGGAATTTTGCGTGCTATTCCGGAATGGCTTTTCGAATGGAAAAATAGAAAATTCTTAGTGGAAAACCAGGAAAACTTGGAAAATACCGGAAAAACGCGAACATTTAGAATTTTTTTTTTGACGAAATTTTGCATTTTATCGCATAATTTGATGATTTTGGACGATGTAAAGGTGGAAAATCCTGAAATCTTCGTATTTGTGGCGGCATGTCAAGGGATTGAAATTGACCACGAACATGAAAGTCGCATTGCAGAACGGCCCATCTGCTCCTGAATTCTCGGGACAACTGCTTGCGCTTGGCAATGACCAAATTCCTGTTCATGTTTCGACTGGATTTATATCGTTCCCGGGAAATTTTTGCGAATTCACATAGTCGAAGGAGGAACTTATCACCAAAGTGTTCCCCTGCATTGGACAAAATTATAAAAATCGCGATTGGATTAGGTAGTGGACGGGCAATACTAGCAGCGAAGAATAGGGACGTCGAAGATAGCTTGAATTTCATTATTCAAAGTCAAATCGCTGGAGAACTGCATTCGTAAAAACAACAAATCCGTTGAAAGCGCGACCGACGAGGATTAAGCGACCAACTATCCGACGGAATTGTTTAACTCGCTTGATGTGCTAGGAACTCCTCCGCATAGAGCTGAAGGTGGGGTCGATCATAATCATGTTGCGGAATCTGAATCATCCGAAATTGTGCAACGGTACGCGGTTGTCCGTCAAGAAACTGATGAGCAGTGTGATTCAAGCGATGATCATCAAGGGCAAATTTAAAGGAGAGGAAGTCCTTATCCCACGAATTCCGATTGTTTCAACTGATCTTCCATTCCATTTCAAACGTATTCAGCTCCCCGGTTGATTGGCTTTTGCGATGACAATCTATAAAACGCAAGGCCAATCGTTGGAAGTCTGTGGGTTAATTTTAAATTTCCCTGTTTTTCGCACGGTCAGCTGTACGTTTACCGTTCGCGTGTCAAATCGAAAAACATTGTTTATCACATCGCTTTCTACTGATTTCGATTTCATTCAAATAAATTACATTGAAATTTGAACTACATGTGTTTTATTATCACTCTGGAGTTTCTCTGAAGGCGTAAAATTGGGGCGAGACGAAGTTCGCCGGGTCCGCTAGTAATTTATAAAAAAAATGGAAGTTGACAAACTGAAAAAAAAAATTTTTCGTGTAGAATTCGTTTTAAACGAAAAAAACAAAAAAAACGTAAATAAGTTTTTAATTTGTTGCTGAATTAAATGCGTGAATTCATATTTTAGAGAAAAGGTTTTGTCAAGCGAAATACCAAGTATCTACCAATACAATACAACTTTTATCAAAATCGAGAGTTGTACAGCAAAATTAGAGTATATGTATGTATGTAAATGTTTGCTATATAATAGTTAAGCAAAACCCAATAATGCCATTTTATTTAGAACGATCACATTAGGTATCTAAAATATGAATTTTCGTTGCGGAAACTAAAAAGCTTTTGAACGTTGTTGACATAGACATACTGAACTTTTTGGCATGCATCTATGAAATATTTATTTTCATCAATATCTATTTTGAGAAAATCGTAGTTTTATAAACCCTTATATTGAGAATACCCATATAATTTTTTAAGCTGACATCATCGTAATATCGGCCAATTTCCATTGACTGCCAGATAACTAGAACTAGCTTGTAGCTGTATGTCAAACTCAAAAAGTGACATTTCACTTTTCGCATTTATTATGAAAAATATCAATTTCAGGGAAATTTTTTATCTTAAAATTCCAAATTTATTTTTGGGGAATAAGCAAAACTCCACTCGCACTAGAGCTCTAACGCAACGGTCGCTCCTCCATCTAGGATTTTGTGCCAGACGTCTAGCGTTCAATGGAATGCGGCCATTTTTATGATTAGTTGGACTCCGATTCTAAGCGAAAGAAAGCAATTTTGTGATGAAAAGGAAAACAGCTTTGAATAGGAAAATTGTACTGTTGACCGTAAGCAATCGATTTAGTACGTTAGTACATATACATATTTTGTTATTTCTGTTAATATTTGTTTAATATTTCTTTCAGAAAAGACGTACCTACCTACTATAACGTGCAACGTGAGAACGAGGAACAATATTGTGACATATGACTGCGTTTCAAGAAGGCCGATGGAATAGATCAAGCAGAATGATATTGCTACTGAGAGCAGAAGTTCTTTCTATTTACCTAAATGCCGATTTGTGTTTGAAGAAGACTTATACTTTCACTTCAATTGGTAAAAAATCATTTTGTTTTTTGTTGGGTCAATTATTTGGGATCCAGAATTAATATGTATGAGTATACATTCGATGAACATTTCAGAAAATTCAGCTCTGAATTTTTGGCAGCTGTCAATAAATGTCTTCCAAATAATGATTTAATCGGGGGAAGTACGATAACTTAGGCACCAAAAATTGATAACGTGTTTTTGTAGAGGGGTTAAATATAAGAATTTTGTACTTTGGGATCTATCTCTATTCGGTAGGGGTAATTAAAAAAATACCGGCCAAGTGCGAGTATCACTATTTATTCTGGGGTGCTATGAAACAAAAACCTTATTTTTGAGAAAAGCCGAGTCTTTTTTGACCATTTTTATCTGACAAAAAATTTCTTTTAGTAGGTATAACTTCTGTTGATCGGACGTAAAAAAGGTGCTTAACATAGTTTTTACGAAATTTCTGAAGGATACAAATTTCGTAAAAAAAGATAAAAAATTTCAAAGAAGGTCCGGAAGGCAAAAAGGGTACTATATCAGTGCAAACGTGTATGTGGACAGAGGTGGTGACTCTCCTAGGTCAGAATACTGGATGTATACGATGATTACTAGAGCCATTATCACCTACGCCTCGTTTGTGTGGTGGGCGAAAGCCTCCCAAAAAAAACTGTTAGGACGCACCTGAATAGGGTCAAACGTGCATGTATAGGAGTTACAGGTGCAGTACGTACAAAACCAACATGCGCAATGGAAGTGATACTAGGGATCTTACCGCTAGACTTATTTATTAAAAAAACAACGGCCTCAACGGCACATCGTTTGCATCCAGGTGCGAAATGGTACAATCGTGGTACCATCTATGGACACATGACGATCCTGGAACTTGTCAAAAACGAGATTAGGGCACTGAGCATGCCTATGGATGGGATAACAAAGGTGTGTATTATGGAAAGGAATCAGAAAACTCTTATTGAAATCGCATTACTTAGAGAAAAGAGAAATGGTGAAATAGTGATTTCACGTATGGATCACCAGGGTAGAACTCTGGAGAAGTCCAAAGAGTCTCCCTGGGTAAGATTTAGAGAGACGAAAATAGAATCAACAATTGTGAATATCTCACACAATTATTATAATTTCATACAAATTTTGCGTTAAGGTCTCTTACTTAGCCCCCAAAAAATATATAGTACGTTAAATTTGCCCCAAAAAAAGTGTTGTTATTTTAAAGCATGTTTTTATAAAGAAATCCTTTTACCGAAATGTTCTTACAGATTATATAATTCGAAATCTTACATTAAAGAAAGATCTTAAATTAACTGTAGAATTTGATTTGCATGCATATTTTGCACAAATTCTTGCAAGCCCCAAAAATGGAATTCATCTAAAAAAAAAAATTAACAGAACAAGAAAGTAAGTATCTACATTATGTATAATATCTACTAAGGACTACTACGGAAATGTAACTACCAATTGAATAACGTATTGAAACGTTATTTTTGAACAGACGAAAACGAAGAAAAATGTCCAACTACTTATTGTAGGTCTACTACGTCCTACCGACTCAAATCAACGAGCTTCTACCGCTTGTTCATCGTTCTTGTTTTCTATTTCAGTCTCAAAATCGTGAAACAAATTGAAATTATGGACGCCTACCCACCAGATATCGAATCTATTTTCTACACATAAAAAAAAGGAAAATGGAATAAACTTTAAAATCAAAATCAGATCAAAATAGAGTACGATTTTGAGGGTGGAACAATACTAAGGACTAACTAATACTCGGTATGACTCCACCAATCACCAATGGCTTTAGCGCCGATATTGAAAGACGGAATATTGAAAGTTCTTGTCAAATTTTGTTACTTGAGATTGAGATTGAGAATGTAACAGTGTAGCAAGATTCCTTTTCATGAGCAACAGTCCGTCAGTAGCCTATATTTCAGAAGTGAAACAATAACAAAAGTAAAAGTGGGGATAGAATTGTTAGCAAATCTAGCATTCCGTCGATATAGGGGAAGTACATCCAAAATTACATAAAGGTCATTAAGTTGAGTTATTCTGCGCTTAACATATAGCACCAGCTGTTTTCTTACTAGTCGACTTCGATGGTATTGATAGTCCTGTAAAAATGAAACCTCATCAGTAGCAGGCTGTGAGCAGAGTACCTACTTATATCCATAATAATGAGTAGGGCTTAATTTTTATTCCTTTTAACCTTATTGGTTTTTGAGTGAGAATTCCTACAAGCAAAAGAGGAGGTGTACTTTTTTATTCCAATTTGTTTACGCGCAGTAAATCTTACTTTTGTTTTGATAGAATACATTCAAAAATATACATCAGTTTGTTTTTTTTTTCTGTTTTTGAAATTCATATTTTTTTGAAATGATGAGCGAAATGAAATGATTTTTTTAACTTTGCTTTTTTATAAGTTTGCCAATGTAACATACAATCTATATTTTTATTAAGATGCATGTCAAGTTAACGGAACACCCTTTGCCATTTTCCGAAAAAATACTCCTCATCCATTATCTCCCTTTCACTTAGGGATGTGATCCATTACGAAATTGTACTATTTGGTACGATTGAAAGTAGTTTCGGTTTACGAAACCTTGGTCCAAAAGAGGTACGAAACTGGTACAAAAATAGGACATCAAACAGGGGTACGATATTATCTGGCACGAAACTGGAATGGTACTATACCTATTTTGTGGGGTTTAGTTTTGGTTCACTATATTATTGAATCACTGTATTCATACACATAAGAGTTGTGATCCGGCAGTAAACAAATTGTTTAGTGTTAGAGTGGAAATTAAACTCAGTTGTGCTATAAAAGTTTCGTACCGGTCTGATTCGAAAGTTTTTCCTACATTTCGTTCCATTTTGTAAACTAAACAGCTGAAGTTTAGTTTCGGATCATACCTTTTGTGCCGGCTCACATTTCAATTAAATAGAAAATATGTGTTTTCTTAGACGTTTCTTAATCTATTGACATCGTAGCCATTCTTTGATAGATTTTGTTACTTTATGGCTTGATAGAAAGAAGACGAACCATATTTTGGGATAAATACTACATATATTTATTTCGAAATGTCACTAGAAAGTCCTAAAATATTACAAATTTGAGTGATTTTTTTTTTCGCTTGAAAAAATTAAGATTTTAGGGCTTTAGTGACAGACGCATGCCAACATAAATGTCAGCGTTAACAATGTCGTGTTTGGCATGTCGGGTACTCGTAGATTAAGACCCAATATGTCTAGTAAACACGAAATTGAGTATAGTGAGTATAGTGATTCAATATAGTATAGTGAACCGAAACTAAACCCCATAGAATAGGTATAGTACCATACCAGTTTTATACCAGATAATATCGTACCGCAGTTTAGTGTCTCAGATTTGTACCGGTTTCGTACCAGCTTCGGACCAGGGCTCCACTGGTACAAAACGACACATAAAGGTACGATCCGAAACTAAACTTCACATAAATAATTTACTAAATGGTACGAAATGTAGGAAATGCTTTCGGATATGACCGGTACGAAACATTTATTGCACAACTGAGTTTAATTTCGTGCCGGTCCGAAACTAAACAAAACATTTCGTAACGGATCACATCCTTGCTTTTAGTGAAAGCAAGCAATGAAAGAAAGTCTTATATCCATCTATTTCTCAAGGCAGCGTGGCAGAGTAATAGTGGTAATACTTCCTGATAAACAAAACTTCGAGAGTATTCCTCCTAATTATGGATATACTCTGGCCATGAGTCAGTCCCATAACGAAAAAGTGTTGGGAGTAGGTACCTACATTATAATAAGGCTTGCATTTTTTTGTGTGTGTGTTTTTTTGCGAGCTTTCTGTAGTTCTTCTTATATAGGTAGGTAAGGTGCACAAGCACATACTTATAATTCTTAGCCAAATTTGGAAAACCAGCTACTTGTCGCGATACGATTTTACCAAAACTACATTATGTACAAAATGACATACCATACCTAGCCATAGACAAAACGACATGCATACGAATGAATTCAGGCAATATTCTTTTAATTGTATATCAATAAATATGCCCCGCTGGTATAGAACGCTGTCGAATCACAAAATTATGCACTGACATAGAAGACTACCTATTCAGTTAAGTATATTTATTTAAAATCATTTTAATCAAAATTGCATTAATTAAGAAAAAAACAATAATTACATATTTTGAATCAAATATTTTGAATCAAAAGGTTAACATTACATATGTCATTTTAGATGTATGTACCTACTTACGCTATTCTCTGGTATTCCCAGCACAGACCACTTAATAACAACTAACATTGGCGTTCAAAAATGAGTTACGAAAAAATAGTCAACAACAATATGTTCATATTTAGGTACAGATATGCAACAATACTAAGAACATCCCAAGGACTCAATGCACCTTCTAGGACTCATAGTCAATCCAGGAATCGCATGGCGGGACCACAAAATAATAGAAACAAATATTTACATAATGTTGAACCATCATTAACTGCATACAATTTTGTCTTTCTCCGAAATCAATTCTACACTTAAATGCTAGGAAAGTATAGCTTGGCCTTGTTTTAATTGAAATAGTGGTGACTTAGTTTATCCTGTAATTTAGTGTTTTTTAGATGAAAATCTTAAAACAGTGAAATTAACATTTTGTTAAAGTGTGTGTTGAAGTCCATTGCACCAGTTCTGAGCGTGGAGTGATCAAAAACCTAAGAAATGACGGCAAAACAATGATAAAATAGCTAAGGTCATAAAGTATTCTAAAAAAAAGTACTAAAAAGTATTTACAGCTATCCAAAAACGACTCCACGATTTGACAAACTGTTAATATGACTATGCAAGAAGAAACATTTTTTTTTCTTCTACAGACCTAAACAATGAGTTAAACGCACCAGTTACAAGTTGTATAATAAGAAGTAGATTAAAGGAAGCAGGTCTTCCTGGAAGAAGTCCCAGAAAAGTTACTTACTTGACCAAAAAAAAATTAAACAGAGACTAAAGTTTCGCCAACAAACACCTCCACCGTGCTAATTGAAATAACGTCTTATGATCGAATGAAACCATGGCCGGTTGGTTCCATGTACATCAAACGACCAAAGAGTTACGAATTCAATCCCAAATATACAAAAAATACAGTTAAGCATGGCGGAGGAAATTCTCAGCATCTGGGGTTGGTCAACTTTTCATGGTAAATGATAAAATGTGTGCCGTAGACTACGTGGAAATCTTAAACACTGCTATGCTGCCATTTGCTGAAGAGGGCATGCCTTTTACTTGTCAATCTATGCAGGATAATGACCCCAAGCACTCCTCAAAGTTGCCCAAAGAATGGGTTCATAAGAACAAAATCAATGTTTTGGAGGTCAGGTTAGACCAGGCCAGGCCAGGAAGAATATTGTTCCTATATATGGAGCTCGCCCCAAAACATTTACTTAACCTACTTGACAGCATACAGATATGAGCAGTTCGACTTATTGGAGAATGGAGACCCTACACTCACATCGAATCTACAACAGTTGGTGCACAGAAGACAAGTAGCTGACCTTTGCTTGTTCTATAGGTACTTGGTACTTCCATAATAGATGTTCCGAGGAACTCAAAGATATTATCCCTCGAAATGCAACTTTTGGGAAAAAACTATGTATTTGATATTTGTATATGAATGATATGTATTTTACATAGTTGTACATATGTAAAGGGTGTCCCATAAATTCACGAACTAACCTCGCGATAACAATAGATTTTCCATTTTGTGTTTGCTAATCCAAACATTTTTCATCCCTCTAATTAAACGGCTATAATATAGGTATAGAAGAAGTCAAATCCGCGAAAACATTTATTAACGTCGATGCTGTCAGACATGGTAAACTAATGTTTTGAATGGAAACTCCATATTTTGTGTGTAGACAATCCAGTGGTAAATAATTAATATTTTTCTTAATTTGGATCACTTTTAGAAGATATCCAGATATTTTTGATTTTAGCTATTCTATTGGCATTGTGTTACTCAATCGATGGGGGAATAGATTATTGTGAATAAAAATGTGAATATTGTGAATACGTCATACTTAGGCCGCTTTTATTTATTTGTGTCGAAAGTGTTTTTAAAAATTAGTTCGATTAAATGTGGCTTAAAAATACACTTTCAAAATTGAAATTAAAGAAAAAAAATGAAAATCGTTCTACCGCGTTCTACTGTTTAGTGTCGAACATGTCGCTAGTGAGCCGTAAATAAAATGCGGCCATTGACAGTTCGGCAAACAGGTACGAAACATACTACGGAACTAACCTTTTAATTCCCGATTACATCAGCGTCTACATATTTTTTCAACTTTTTACGTGTTACTATATATTTCAAAATACGAAATCAAATTATTAATAAATCTATATATATAAAAATTGAGCCCTAAAATGTTTGTCGTCGATTCACGCTTTAACGCATTTACAGATTTTAACCAAACTTTCACACATCTTTGGTATTGGTCCATATACGGTTTCTGTGAAGTTTGGTCAAAATTGGACAAAGGGGCGTGGTACCATACAAAAAAAACATTCAAAATCGTATACATATCTAGAAAACCACCAAATCGATTGAGCTCAAACTTACAGATGATCTTAGTTATTGGCCCTGGAGTGGTCCTGTGACATTCGGTCAAAACTGGACAAAGGGCGTGGCACCGCCTATACAAAATAAAAATTCAAAATTTTATACATATCTCGAAATTGATTAAGTTCGAACTTACAGACAATCTTAATTATTCGCCCTGGAGTGCTGTGAAGATTGGTCAAAGGGGAGCGGCTCTTCACATACAAAAAAAATATTCAAAATCTTATACTTTCTATACAAAAAACATCTTCTATGGGGTGAAATTCGATGACGTTATATCTCGATAACCGCTGGGCCGATTTTCATTATTATTTTTTTGTTTTGTTCGTATTGCTGTATTTCAGGTTTAGGCAGAAAGAAAATTCCACCAATTCGATTTATTATCATTTCTGCCATTTTACGAAAGAACATTATTACCTAAGATTACATTATTACCTATTAAGCAATATAATTCCTGTGCACGGGCAAAGCCGGGCGTGTACAGCTTCTTCGACAGTCTTGGAATTGGAAGCCAAAGTTTTCAAAATTTATAACATTGATATAAATAATGAAAGTCAATAATATTGTCTAGGCAATACGATTTCTGAAAAAACAAAAAATGTTTTGTACCACAGAGCATTACAATAAAAACAGTTTATCTTTTTAACTATTTTGCACTACGAAGTGTGCACGGGCTACGCTAGTAAATTATAAATTATTTGATCTTAAGGCCGTGTTTTAACTGATATAAATAATATTATCTTCGGATAATTTTCTATCGTGGTGGGATGTGGGAAACGAATCTTCAGCTGTCAACAATTTATCCTGGTCCGGGAGCAAGATAATAAATTATCATATAGGCTAATTTTTGACAGTTTCTTTTGCTTAAGTTTTGCTAGAATATTCAACAGGAAATAAAACACTGAATTTCAATAAATTAATACCGTAACATTCCATAAATCTCTGTTTTTTAAGATTTGAGTTTGGTCAACTTCTTTCTAAGTGTCAAAAATTAACCAAAAATAATTATTTAGCATGGCCTAATAAAGTGTAAGGGGAGAGTACGATAACTTAGGCGCCAACAATTGATAACGGTATTTTGTTATATAAGCATTTTTTGCTATGGGAGGAGGGGTCTATATCGCTTCGTTTAGGCGGGAGGGTAATTTAAAAATAATAGTACTTAAAATTAATAAAAATATATATATTAAAAAACAATGGCAACACTTCCAGTAAAGAATTTTAGCATTTTTGTAAGCCAGAAATCTGTTCTTTAATTTTACTTTTAAAGACAGTTATTTCTCTTAATAGTTTTTGTAAACAACAATTTCGAACTCGAAATATAAGGGCAAAAATGGGGAGAGTACGATAATTTTTGCGATGAAAACTAATGACGGATTTATGTAGAGGGGTTAAATACAAAAACTGATAACGGTATTTTGTAGAGGGATCAAATACAAAATTTTTTACTTCGGGAATGGGGGTCTATCTCGCTCCATTTAGGCGGGAGGGGCAATTTAAAAGAAAATACTTAAAATGAAAATATAACAATAAAAAACAATCGCAACAGTTACAAAAAACTACTACAGCATTTTTAAAGCCAGGAATCTGCTCTGATTTGTCTTACAAATCAGCAAGATTTTGTCTATAATGTGAAATTCTAGGCCATAGACTGTTGCTAAAGAATGTTGTTAAAAATTGGGTAAACTTATTTAATTCAAACCCGCACCCACCACATAATCCAACAGTGACCCCAAGCAGGGGGGTTGCAGGGGGCCAGCATGTCGCCACATACACATTTCAAAGTACAAGGGTATCAATTCGCGCGCAGTAGGTGCTGTTGTCCAAGCAATTTTCCATTTTCTCAAAAACTAGAAGAAATTAATCAATCTGGTTTTCAGTGTTCGATTAAGAATTTATTTGAACTATAAAAAATACTAACAAAGTAAGTATCTATTTTCTTCTTCTTTATTGTAAGTGTTGCCATTGTTTTTTATAAATATGTATACACATTATATATATATATATATATTTTTTTTTCATTTCTATTATTTTTTTAAAATTACCCCTCCCGCCTAAACGAAGCGAGATAGACCCTCCTCCCATAGTAAAAAAAAAGCTTGTATTTAACCCCTCTACAAAATACCGTTATCAATTTGTAGCTCCTAAGTTATCGTACTCGTGCCAAGTGTAGAAATAGTAGGTAGATACAAAAAATGTTAGGCATAATCCGTTTCTTTCAACATTCAAAATTGCCAAACCTAGTTTCTCAAAATAGCCAAGCCTAGCACCTCAAAATGGAGTACTTCTATACATAATGTATATTTTCTTTTGGAAGAAACTGTAATTATAGAGATAATGTTGATAATAAAAGTGTATGTGCCTACATACTACGCTGTACGGGTATGTATCCGATCGGGTTTAACCAACTTCAATATTGCTAGAGCAATTTTCTTGGTATGAATCATTATGGAAAACGAAATGCATGGTAACCAGAATCTATTAGAAATAAAAACAAAACAAGTCATGCATCTTTTTTCTCAGAATATGTAAGCAGATATCTACAATTAAAAAAGTTTCACAGAATGAATGCATGTGACTCTGAGTATGACACATCTGCCATAGCGATAGCATTGATCGTCACTTGTAGTTTCCCAAATAAGAACAAGCCTAACCGTATTGAATTACTTATCAACTTTTGTGTTACATAGGTAGATACATATCTGCAATTCAGATACATACATATTTACAATAATCATTATTTGACCATCATAATTGAAACATCAAAGCACTCATATTGACAAAGTTTTTCACAAATATGCGCGACCAGTTATCAACTTATTAGCCACACAATAGGTAGGTACTCATTGTTTGTACTAATAATAAACGAATAGCTTTTTTTTTGTCAATATGACAAATTAAATATACGACTGTTTGTTCACATCGCACTTTATGAACTAGGCAAAGGCAATCACATGCTCATCACCTGATATTATTTACACTCTCTCGAAGATGCATTCTTCAGCACAGAAACGGGTTTCCAATTTACATGAAGTACGTAAGGTAAGGTACTATTCGAATTCGAGAGTTGAGTTCTAAGTTTTGAACTCAAAAATTTCACTTCAACTAATGGAATGGTCACGCTGGTAGTGTGTCGCACCTACCTATACCCTAATTAAACACTGGAAAATATATACGATTACATTCCACCATATAGCCATAAATAGCTAACGGCAAGTTACTCCAATGTCGTCGTCGATTTTGTTAATTACCTGCGTTTATGTACTTTATGTTTTATCTGAAAATAGCTCTTGCCAATCACTCAATTCAAAATTGCGCACTGATATCGAGGTTTCAACACAAGTGGGTACTTTATCACATTAAAACCGATAAAAACGAAACAAACCCGTTTAACAGTCCATGAACTATGAGACTATTATTTTTCATCATTAGCCTCGCTGAAACAAAATTCGCACGAAATGAAATAAAGAACCTATAGGTTACTGAAAACTGAGCACAACAAACTCAACAAATGAGAGCGACGATTTAAGCCCGGCTAAAGTTATTGTACGAGCATACACACACATACACTAAACAAGTATATTAGTTGTCAGTTGTTTTGTTGTCACCGACAATATTATCACTGCAAATCTTGTATATGAAAACGCACTTTTTTTTTACAAACTACAACTAGCAAATTAAATGCGAATGCGATCCCGCAAAGGCAAAACGCGTCTGAACGTCTGAGAGGCAGTTGGTAATACAGCCCACCTTAAACATCACAGTCACATAGGTTCATATGAGTTGCATGCGACAGATGAGGAAGAGGATGCCCTACACGCTACACGGGTACGGCAAGTCGGCAATGGCTACAGCTAGAGCAACAGTACAGCTCTATAGCTGAGCTACAGTCTATAGATGCAGAACCAACACGAAATAAACCTGTTGCGAAGCAGGTTGTGCCTAGTGGTCGTATCGTACTCGTACACTACCTTGTGCGCTTCTAGCCTACCACTGATCGATCTATGGTGTTATTTTGTTTTTGACTGACAGCAACGCGATGATCGTTGGCAAATACGCGCTATGTACACATGTATAGGTACATATATCCGATAAAATATTAAAATATTTAATTTGTTGTTTATTCGAACGAGAGCCACTGCCACACGATCGCATTAACAGGTTCGATGGTCGAAGTTTAACTGAATTGGTTGGATAAACGAAGGGGGAGCCATAAGCCAATACCATGATAAATAATTTGTTCGAAAATAAAGACGAAAGTTTCAAGAGTTGATTTCGAGTGTGACAAGCAGGCACGATTATCAACGATGTTAATCGAAATAAAAAACTAACTTTATAGGAGTACATGTGTGCTGTTGTTTCAATCGTGAGATTAGATTTATAAACAATTCACTCACAAATAAAAAGTAAATAAGTGCCAGATACCTACTTAAATTATGATTGTTTTGATATGATATTGCTTTAAAAAAAGTAATAATTATAAACAGTACCTACGTCACTTTTTTTTCTTTAGGAGCGAGGGACTTTGGGGAACTAAAAATATTTTCCAATGGGCACTTCAGATTTTTATTTGGAATCTGAAATGTTTGTTGTCACCATGTAGGTATCTACAAAATGATTCTGTGTTTGTATTCTTTTAGGGCCTTACCAAAACATGTACGTACCAATCTATTGTAATATTCAAATGATCGTGGATTAGGTCATAATGCTTAACTGCATATTTTCTTAGTATGTACTTGGATCTGTGACCTACCCTACCCCTAGGTCTCTGTAGTATGATGTACACTACCTAAGTACACACTTTGTTTTCAAAAGTTAGAATCATTTGTAGATTTTTCGTAAAATTGCAAAACTGAATTCAATATGTGATACTGTACTTATTTTCCGAGGTCTTCCTCTACTGCGTTGAGCCTCCAGAGGCTGGAAGCGAAGACTCTTCGGGCCGGAGCGTTTGTGTCCATTCACTCTACATGTCCTAGCCATCTTAAGATGCTAGTACACGGCATGTAGCAAGCCACATACGTATGTTACACTGACGTCATTTTTACGTCAGCTTATGGTCCCAATGGCTACATGCCGTATACAAGCTCTCTTTGTGCACTCTCTATTGACGTCGAAGCTACATACGTACGTGGCTTCCTACATGCCGTGTAGGACTAGCGCCTTTAGTCGACTGATACGTACTTTTCTGTCCAAAGAAACAGCGGTTGGTAAATGTAACTCTTCGTTTGATTTCTGCTGTGGTGTCAATATCAGAGTTTATAGCGGAGCCGAGGTAGACAAAGTCTCTAACCACCTCAAAGTTATAGCTGTCCACCGTGCCGTTCGGTCCGATTCGTCGATATTGTGTGTTCTTTTTGACAGCATGTATGTATGTACATTAGGGTGGGCGTGGAGCGTCAATGTTTGGAAAAAAAAGTTGATGTATAAGTTTCGAATACCTCCATTTCGTTGCATTTGGATGCGTAAAATAATTTGACATTAATTTTTTTTTTTTGGATAACGTTTTTAGCTCTCTACCTTACACCGCGTCTCCACGAGCAATATTTCATAGCTTGCCATATAGTATGCTATGAAAATTGCTCGTCGAGACCACAAATAGTATTCTATGAAAAATGGTATTCCATATATTGCTCAGCTCATAGCTTGCCATCGATAGTATTCTATGAGGTGTACTTTTTTGTTGTGACGCATGTGTTTTCGTGTGATGGCTATGGAAATAGTAAGATATGAAATGCCCACCCTACATTTTATTGCATACTCGCGCACCGAAGGTTCCGTATACTTGGCCACCATGCCCCCATACTTTGCATTAGGTACGGAACGGACGGTACGGTTGGAGTAAACTATAGGAATTTAAGCGTAAGAGAACACGCCTTAAGAAGGAGTCTTATATGGATGTATGAGTATGAGTAGAATTAGAGTATGCCTATGGATTGGAATCAATTTGGAAATTATCACTTATTTGAAGTGACATCTATTGTTAAAAATGGAGCAACAATTTGAATTTCAACCGTTTTAGTTGCCAAATTCACTAACGCCCAATAGGTGTCTCTAGCAGTCTATGGAGAAATCAAAGATGGTTGTCGCATTTGCTGCGCTTCCCAATGCCATCTACTGTAAACACTAACGCAACAAGTTGAATTTCACCTATTTGTGTAAATATCTTGGAAAATATTTACTTTTAGTCAAAGCAGTCTTCAGCACATATATATCTACGAATATTATCTACAAAATAGTAATATAATGCATTCGGGTTTTTTGTTTGTAAATCAATAAATAAACTGTTTCTTGTGCAAATAAAAAGAGTTTTTTCGCCAAATTAATAATTACTCCAAAACCAGGTGATGTATTGTTACCATTGGTATTTGTCGTTTAACTAGAGGTTATACCGGATGTTATGTGTGCAAATTTCAGTCTTCTTCGTCAATTAGTTCTTGAGATAGACCTAGGTACAAAATCAACCAACCAATACATTAGATCTTTAATTTTTCACTTTATAATTGTTTTCTGTGTGGAAAAATGGTAATATGTATCTATTTTGAGAGTGTATTCTGGCCTTTTCACCAACTACAACTGTGGTTGAAGTTCAATCACCATATTCACACAGCGCTTAATAGCTTGAGTGCGACAAGGGTAGTTTGGAAATGGCATGGCAATAATTAAAGATTTGTTTTGCAGCAGTTCTTCCATTTCTTGATCACTAATTCTATCAAGCAATGGGGGTGACGTGACTTGTGACTCGGCCCAGATTATTAAGTCAAAGTAATCATTTGCTTTAAAATTTAATTTCGGGAGTTTAAAAATTCCTTAACTTACCTACTTAAGGAATCTTGGATAGTTTAGGATAAAGTAAGTAGATTACCTGGGATTGGTGAAAACTCAACAACGGTAAGTTCATTACAATTGTCCAATTGGCATGTAGTGAACATAAACCATTGCAACGGTCTCCCCAAGACGGATAACACTACTCCTCCAAGCAGTGTTTGTAGCTGTACCATCGCATCGTAACCATTACCAATACAGATAATTTACTTAAGTCTGTCTGTCCGAAAGAAAGGAGTTAATCGAATCCGCTATAGTTTCCCTGTTGCAGAAGATGTGGTTATAGTCAGATGTCCGAGGTAGTATGAACCCATTTGAAAAAAATTTTCATTTTGGAGAACTTCACGTTCAACTGCTAATCAATCCGAGATGCAGTACTGACCACAAACTCTGGCTAAATTTGGAACGTACACCCGATTTCTCTCACTATTTTCATTACAATTTTGAAGTACGTGGCTGGGGTTCAGTAACAGTATTACTATAGTAGTTGAAGACGAAAAAGTAGGAGGATTTGAGTGAGACCTCGGTCTTGCTTTTGTTTCAAGTGATGTTAGAGTTTGGTGTATTGTATCATGTTTATTTGTTTTCTGTTTCCTAAAATTTGTTTAAGTGGTGTGTTTGATGCCTTTTAACAAGTATCTCGAGAACGGCTCATCGTACATAAAAGTGTTCACATCTTTTTTATAAGAAACTAGCGAACCCCTGCACACTTCGTAGTGCAAAATAGAAAAATAAATAAATCAGTTTCAAATTCATTTAAATCAGTGATAAACAGTTTTTATTGTTGATACATATTTTTGGTTTTTCCAGGAATCGTATTGCGTAGAAAGTATTCTTGTCTATCTGGATAATGCACAACTATAAATGTTACAAATTTTACAAACTTTGGCTCCCATGACTGCCGAAAAATAGCGCCACAACCCTTTATATACCTAAGATTATCTGTCAATTTGAGCTCAATCGATTCGGTGGTTTTTGAAATACATATACGATTTTGAATATATTTTTGTATGGGCAGTTCCACGCCCCTTTGTCCAATTTTGACCAATCTTCAGAGGAGCACTCCAATAATTAAGATTATCTATAAGTTTAAGTTCAATCGATTGGGTAGTTTTGGAGATATACGATTTTAAATGTACTTTTTGTATGGAAGGTGCCACGCCCCTTTGTGCGATTTCGATCAATCTTCACAGAAATACTCCAGAGCCAATACCGAAGATTATCTGTAAAATTGAACTCAATTTATTCGGTGGTTTTCGAGATATAAGATTTTTAATGTAATGTTGACCAATCTTCACAGGAATACTCCTGGGCCGATACCTAAGATTGTATGTAAATTTGAATTCAATCGATTCAGTGGTTTTCGAGGAATAAGATTTTGAATTCATTTTTTGTATGGGAGCTGCCACGCCCCTATAACTCATGAACCCATACACCTACAAAGACCGTATGAACTTATAAACCATGGTATCAACGTCACCTTTCATGGGAAATTTCCAGAATCAAAATCGGTTCACGCATTACAGAGAACATTATCGACAAACACAATTGACCATGATTTTTATATACATATATAGATATAGATTGAATTATCTTTCTTTTTTGCTTAGAATATTTTTTTTCGGACTTATATTTTCAAAGTTAAAGAGCCGACAACAAAAATTAAGGCTATTTTTGCCAATTTTGCAAAACTTTGAGTTGTGGTAGAGGGCTAACAAAAGTGAAATTAATTTTTTTATTATTTTTTACGGTTAGTTATCGTAATAATGCAACTTTTTAGCGGTATTCGAAAATAAAAATCGAAAAAAAAATTTACGCTCCACCCTAATGTACATATTTATATATTATTTTGCACTCATTCACCCTTTTTGCCGCTTCTGTGCTAATATTTGCAGACGCACCAGTGACGGATAAGTGCGTTCTGCCAATTATGTCAATGTCGTCAGCATAATTATACAAGTATACATAGGCGCACAGACTTTTTAAAAATTGTGCATCTGGTGTTGGCTAGCAAGGTTTTGCACATCTTCGTAAGTAGGCATCATGTTGAAAAAGTCACATGACAGCACATAACCTTGCCTAAATCATTTTTTAGCATCAAAGGTCTCGGTGAGATTTTTGGCGACCTTTATAGATTAGCGAGCGTTCTCCAAGGTCATTCGATGACCTGCCAAGTTTGGCAGGGGGGGTCTATCTCTATTCGGGAGGGAGGGGTAACTAAAAAAAATAATACTCAAAATGAAAAACAAAAAAAAAAAAACAAATAAATAAATGATTAACAACGGTAACACTTGTAATAAAATACTATACCACTTTTGAAAGCCCGGAATCATTTCTTTCATATTAATTTTAAATCAAGTTATTTGTAATATTATGCGTAGAAAGAAGAGGGCTTACGCAGCTTCCCAGCTCAAGGAGATCGAAGAGTCGCGCGATCGTAATAACATCCGGAGGTTTTATAAAAAAGCTAAGCAACTGGCTGCTGGCTACAAAACCGGAACGCAGGCTCTTCGAGATAGCGAAGGGAACCTAGTCACCGAAGCGCAGGGAATAGTAGATGTGTTTAAGCAGCATTTCCAGCAGCTGCTTAATGGGCATCATGTAGAGAGAGTGATAGGGCAAGAAGAGAACCCACGTCCAGTCAATGAAGAACTAGTTCCGACACCTAGTATAGAAGAAGTTGGCTTAGCTATAAAAAAGCTTAAGAACAACAAGGCCGCAGGGTCTGATGGTCTACCAGCGGAGCTCTTTAAATACGGTGGTGATGTTTTGGTAGGGAGCATGCACCGAATCATCAACCAAGTATGGGTGGAAGAAAACATGCCCGATGACTGGACTATCAGCTCCACATGCCCCATCTTCAAAAAAGGCGATCCTATGTCTTGCAAGAACTATCGAGGCATATCCCTGCTAAATGTCGCATACAAGATCCTATCCAACGTACTGTGTGAACGTCTAAAACCGTTCTGCAACACACTAATCGGCACGTACCAGTGTGGCTTCCGGCCCGGCAGATCGACTATAGACCAAATTTTCACACTGAGGCAAATCTTGGAAAAGACCAACGAATTTCAAGTCGAAACCCACCACCTATTCATCGACTTCAAAGCCGCGTATGATAGCATACATCGTCAGGAGCTCTATATGGCGATGGCCGAATTCGGAATCCCGGCAAAACTGATTCAGTTGTGTCGCGCGACGCTGGAAAACACACGCTGCAACGTGCAGTTTGGAAGCAGCTCTTCCGAACTATTTCAAACATGCACCGGATTTCGGCAAGGAGACGCTCTATCATGCGACTTCTTCAATCTCGTACTGGAGCAGATAGTGCGCAGGGCAGGTGTCAACACGGAAGGCACTATCTTCAACAGGTCCGTCCAGCTGCTTGGCTATGCGGACGATATTGACATCATCGGTCGCTCCCAGCGTGCCGTGATAGAAGCGTTCACGGCGATTGAAGAACAGGCGAAATCCGTTGGACTTGTAGTAAATGAGGACAAGACTAAGTACATGCTATCAACAAACAAACAAGCATCTGTCCACCGCCTAGGACAAAACGTCACTATTGATAGCAATAATTTCGAGGTAGTTAAGGAGTTCACCTACCTCGGAGTAAACGTAAACTCCACGAATGACACCCTAGTGGAGATCCGACGAAGAATTACCCTAGGAAACCGCTGCTACTTCGGTTTGGCAAAACAACTGGGTTCAAAACTCCTAACTCGAAGGACGAAATGTGTGCTCTACAAAACCCTCATCCTGCCAGTTCTGCTTTATGGCGCCGAGTGCTGGACGATAAGCAAGAAGGGAGAGATGCTACTGGGCTCCTTCGAAAGAAAAATACTTCGGCGGATTTTTGGTCCTGTGTGCGAGGAGGGCGAATGGAGGAGAAGATACAACCGCGAACTCTATGAGCTGTACCAAGATGTGGATGTAGTCCAAAAAGCCAAAACACGTCGACTACATTGGCTCGGCCACATCGAGCGAATGGACAATAATGCTCCAGCCAAGAGGGTCTTCGAATCCCAGCCCCCAGGTTCGAGAAGACAAGGAAGACCGAACCTCCGTTTCAAAGACCAAGCCATCGCGGATGCCAGAGCGCTTGGTCTGGACAATTGGAAGCAGCGTGCCCGGGATCGCAGAGGATGGAAGGCTGCAGTGTCTCAGGCAGAGACTCTTCACGGGTCGGGAGCCCGATAAATAAAAAATAAAAATACAAGTTATTTGTGTTTAAAAAAAAAATAAAAGACATGAAATGTAATGACAAAAATTGGGGTGGAGTACGATAACTTTGGCGATGAAAACTAATGATGGATTTATGTAGAGGGCTTAGATCTCGCTCCGTTTAGGCGGGATGGCTAATTAAAAAAAAATAAAACTTGGAATGAAAATAAAATATTAAAAATCAACGGCAACACTAACAATAAAATACTATACTATAGCATTTTTCATAGCCAAGAATCTGTTCTAAATTGTCCAATAGTGGAAATAAGCAACAATTTTTTTTTCAAAATTTAAAACGAGGACATTAAAAATTATCTTATTACAATAACAATAGTATCTTCTGCAACCGCATTTATTACTTGTTCTGATGTGAAATCGGATTTTCTTTTTCTTTGTTTTATTTTCACTGATGGCACTGTGCTTATGGTGCTTCAATTGAAGGTTTTTTTCGTATTTTCCTTCAGAATTAATTAATATTGTTTTTCTATGCAATTCATAAAATTACCCTAATGTACAATGTTTCAGAAGAAATATATAATTTATCATATCTCTGTATTGTAAAATGTGTGGTAACAAAACCTATTGTAAATTCGTATACGAAATAAAACTATCTATCTTCCTCATATTGCTGCTCCAATTCCTCCGAATATAAAAATTCCATATCTTCCGTCTTCGTGAGATTACAAAAAAAACAACGCCGAAAAAAATGAAATGTCAAATGTCCCGGACAATAAAAAGTGTGTGAAAAGAGAGTAGAGAATTGTACCAAGCAATCTACTACAATTACCCACTTTTCGCCATCATTTCGCAGCAGCGTAGTGCAAAACGAAAAGGAGAGCGAAATATTTCGTTCATGATTGTATGGGATTTTTCATTCCGAAACAGCAGCGTACTAGGCTTCACGGAAATACCTGATTTAAGAATGCAATAGAAATCCTACGTTTTATTTCTTGTATTTTTTCGTACAAATTATGTGGAAGAAAAAAAAAACTTGTTTGGAAGTACATATAACAAACATAGTTTCAAAGTTAATGATAGACCCATAACGGTAGTTTTATTAATTTTTTCCATACCTACCATGCAAAAACGTATGCACGTATAATTAACAACAAGTGCTCGGACAAAGAGCGTGAAAAGTTTATTTGAAAGTAATACAACTATTTTTTTTCTATTAATTTTTTAAAATTGACAGCAAAAGTGATGAATTTGGAGAAAAGGCAAACGTTAAAGCTTACCTCTCGGAAAGCTTTTCAAATCGTGAAATAGCTCATAAAATTGGTCTAAGTGAACACTGATAAGAAACTTTGTAAAAAAATAGTGTATATGGAAACAACTACAAACAAAGGCTCGTAAAAGTTCTAACACCACAATACAAGCGGAAAATTTAAAGGCTAAGGTCTTATGGCGCTGAATTTAGTATTTGCTAGGTTTTTTCGTAGCAAATCTACTCGTTTTGTGTTATTGTCTATGCTTTACATCCAAAAATTACAAAACTACAAAAAAAAAAAAACACCGCCTACTCAAGTGCGCAAGCAACCTACGCACAGTGTAAAATTTTCGCATCCTAGCGGAACTTTATTCAAGAAATGAAGTTGGTCTTACATGAACAAACATTTTTTTTCTCAGCTCCTAATATAACGGACCGTTTGTTTATATGTACCTATTTTAGCTGTATATTTGCATAATTTATTGTGCAGGAAGCGGTTAAAGTCAAGATTCTTTGTCAAAAAACAAAATATATAGAATTTTTAGATTTTTTGATAAAATTTACTAAATATTCCAGTTTTAAATCCTTAGTAATTGTGAAAAAATTTCACAAATATTTTATATCTACTATATTTACACTTTACGCGATAGTATGTAAGTAGATTGGGGAGAGTACGATAGCTACGGCGCAAAAAATTGATAACGGTATTTTGTAGAGGGGTTAAATACAAGCACTTTTTACTATGGGAGGGGGTGTCTATCTTACTCCGTTTAGGCGGGAGGGGTAATTTAAAGAAAATGATACTTTAATTGAAAAAAAAAAAAATAAATAAATAAAAATTTAAAAAAATGTCAACACTTATAATAAAATACTATATCATTTTTGAAAGCCCGGAATCTGTCCTTTCATATTATTTTAAATTCCAGTTATTTAGGATGAGTACAATAATTTTGGCGATGAAAACTAATGACGGATTTATGTAAAAAAATAAATAAATAAACAGGCGAGTGACACCCAAGGACGGATTTATGTAGAGGAGTAAAATACAAGCATTTTTACTGGGAGGGCGGGGGTCTATCTCGCTCCGGTTAGGCGGGAGGGGAAATTTCAAAAAAATAATACTTAAAATGAAAATAAAACATTAAAACGCCATGGCAACACATACAAAAAAGTACTTTAGCATTTTTTTAAGCCAAAAATTCTAAAGTTCTTTATTGTAAGTGTTGCCATTGTTTTTTTTTTCAATTTCCCTTCCCGCCTAAATGAAGCCAGAATTTTTTTGAAATTTTTTCAGAAATTTTTGGCGCCGTAGTTATCGTACTCGTGTCAGATTTTATTTCCTTTTAATTTTTTATACCTTTTTGTTCGATTTCCACTCAGGTTAAAGAAAACAAAAAACTTTGGGTAGAGTTTTAAAATTTTATTCAGGTACAGACAAGCCAATTTTTACATTTTCTGTTTCTTTGATTATTTTAAAATCGGAAAAAAGGTAATCTCGTGCAGCTAAGTACATTATATGTACATATTTTAGGTTGTAAAAAGGATATTTTACACTTCGGTGAATGGTAGAGGGAACAAGGAAAGAGTTTAAGTTTTGACAAATAAGAAAAATGCTGCTTAATTTGCCGTTAACTATTTTTATGACTTGCATTCTTTTGTTTCTTTGTTTCGCTTTTTTCGATTGAACTAGAAAGAATTGAAACTGAAAAGATGATAAAGCGTAAGCATGTATGTATAATTTTACATATGTGGATAAAACTAATAGTTCAGGCTATTAAACCTATGAAATTCCAATAGAATAAACTCGAGGCTTAACCCAAAAAAATATTGTGTTAATTGGACCCAATATCTTAGACCCAAAAAATTATTGGCTCAAACAAACCCATTTGTCCCGCAAAAATTTACATTATAATTTATGTACTAGGTTTCATTGGCCCAAAAAAAAATTGGGTCGAAAGAACCCATTTACTTTGGACCAAAAAAATAGATTGTGCAGAATAAAAAGCACTATGCACCACTAATTAAATTGGGTCACAAATACCTGTTTCATCAGCCTTTTTAAAAAAAATAGGTCAATTGGGTTCGATCCCTACTATTAGATGTTAAGGCTAGATGTTTTTGAGCTATGGCGACACACTGACGATACCGCATGTAACGGGAAGAAGGGAGAAGGGGTAAGTGGGTAAAAATCACCACACTGTTACTGTGTAGGGGCTCAGTTTCGTCTAATGAAGATTACCACCTCCCAGCGTAATAAAAAAAATAAAATTAAAAAACAAAAAAATTAAAATTAAAATAAAAAATACGGTAAAATTTAAAACTTGTATTGCTTTAACACAAAACGGCCTTTTTCAGTCAAATTAGCCTACAAGGGATGCCAATAGTAAGATTTGGAACTAAGTTCCGCTAGAATGCGAAAATTTCACACTGTGCTACGCCTTGAATTTTCTACGGTATCACAAAGCATGGGTTTTGAATATTATGTTTGTTTTATTGTGTATCAATGTACCTTTCTGCCAGATACGGTTTTTTTTCTTTGTTCCACATAATACGAAAAAAAAAAGAAATAAAATGGAACTCTTTGTGCGTATAAACAAGTATAAACAGACACTGAATATGCGTTTATGGCATTGAACGACACCACAGTCAGTTCTTTTCCACTTATGTCAATTATTGGTAAAAATCGTTTGTCAGTTCATTGACACTAAAAGACAAGTGTGTTTGTCAATTAACTAAAATATATTTCCACTAAATTGCGTTGCCAATTTGGAATTGTTATCTCATTGTCAATTGTACATTGTATAAAGGTGCTAGTACACGATAGCCGCGTTTTATTATCGCTAATGATCCATATGGATCATCCTCTGATAATAAAACGATCCAGATCATGAAATAATAGAGATGAGCAAAAAATAGCAACCTGCTAATTTTTCACTGCTAATGAAAATTCGCATTCGCAACCTGCTATCAACTTCTAAATAAACTGCTACTGCTAAATGCTATTTTTTCGCTTCTATCTCTGAGTCACATCACATTCACAAGTCACAATCGCAATTCATGCATTCCAGCATTACACACACAAAGGAAAAAGTATGTTTGGCTGATACGAAAAACGTAAAGAAGAATGAAGAAGAAGTGTATCGCCCGTTTCAAGTCACTCTCTCACTCAACCCCATGCAAATGCAAACTACCCTTTTTGTAGGGAACGTCTCATGTCATAACTCATAGCGATAGCAGTTTGCATATAGCAATCACAGTCGCAGTCGCAGCTGGCAGGAAAGTTAAAGTTGGTTTGTTGGATGCTATTAGCAGTATAATATGTAAAAGCGTAAGGAGTTGCTATTTGCTAAGTTGCTACTTCAGGAGAGAGGGAGGCTATTGCATTCGCAAGCGCAACATCGCAACATTGAGCGCAACAATGTGATATAGCAACGAAATGAGATAAGTTATCCATTGTATCTGCGGCTGCGACACTTTTTATGATGTGGCGGCCGGTCGGCCGGCGGCCACAGAGGACAGCATGAGGCAGTCTGTCATCAGGCACTATGCCTATGGCTATGACAAACCATTACCAATTAACAGAGTTGCATTTCGCATTCGCATATCGCAGTTTCACATGCAGCTGGTTGAAAATGTTTTTACTTGGTATTGGTAAATAATAACAGCAGTTAGGTTGTAGTTGCTAGTTGCTACTTGCTACTTGCTACTTGCTAAGTTGCTATTGCGGGAGGGAGATCGAGAATCATAACTTTAAATGATCGCATTCGCAACATTGTGATATATGATATGATTTACCATACCAATAAGTTACTATGTAAGTTTTGTTTAGCGTTTGCTTGCGGTCGAAGCAATTTCAAAAAGGTTGTTGGTGGATATTTAATAAGTAGCTTAAATTCAAATATATGTACATTGTGTTAGCTGTGTGTATTTAACTATTTAATAAATAAATTCCCTATTTCCCTATTTATATTTTCGTACAGAACCATAGTAGACATACCATTTATAGAACGCCAATAGCTGCTATGTACTATAGTACATAGTCATATATGACATAAAATGCATGGTAGGTACTTACTCTTCTGCACAAAGCCTATAATAATGACTCCATATCGAAATGGCATTAGCAGTTTAGATTAGCAGTTTACATTCACTGTGAAAAAGAAATCGCATTCACAGTTATAACTGCGAATACAAAATAGCAACTTAGCTCATCTCTATGAAATAATATTACTTTGCAAGTTTGGCACCCCTGACTATTTTCCGACATACCTATGAAGCAAATAGTAAACATAAACATAACTCCAGCTGTAATTGATGTACGTGGAATAGGAATGGAGGAAAGCGATTGTTTCATCCCTCGTCCAGACTCTTGTTTGTCTTAAACATATTTTTAATGCGTAAAACGACATTTTACATTTGCAGCCGTATTAATAATAGATCTCAAACCATTCTCTAACTCACTTGTTAAGTAACTGGTAGTTAAAAATTTAACTCACTGACTAAATTTTCTTATTTATAAAGAAAAATAACCCATGCATTAACTAATTAACGTGTTTACTATTATCGTAGGTTTGTGATGGCAACGCTTCTCCAAATTGTATTGAAAACTGACAGGAATGCGTCCTTCTTTTCTGCTGCCATCTTCTTCTTCTAATGCAATTAGAATTTTCTTACTCTTACTAATGCAATTAATTATTTTTGAATGTTTTATATATAAATATTTTTATAGAATTTTTTCGTTTTTTTTTTCGTCTAGCATATTCAAATTATTCAAAAAGGGTGAGCCATTTTGCTCCACAATTTTTGCAGACTTATACAATTATTTATCACCCTTTAACCACATTCATAGCAATCAAACGAAATTAAACGCGAAACACCATTTGTCATTTTGCGCGGGAAACATGTTTTGCAAAGCTAACAAATCGCTAACACACCTATCACCGTGAGTTAGTTATGCAAAAGTTACGAAAGCTTAGTTATCTTCTAAAAATGTTTATAAATAAGAATTTGGATTTAACCAATGGGTTAGTCATTAGTTAGGGATAACACGAAGTTCCGCAGCTATTATTAATACGGCTGTTGCTATTTATTTGTATTTATATCCATTGCTTGCTGTTTTATTTGGATTTTTGATGACATTTTGCACACAGCTGTTTCTCTGTATTTACTTTTAATGGTGAGTTCGTGAGTTTTTTCTTGTTTTATTCAATCTTTAGAAATTTCGAACAACGTCAAACTACGGTTATTTTCTTTTAATTTGCTACAGAATTGCTAAAAACTACACTAATATATAGATGGCATATTAAGATTTGGAGAATTTTCGTTTAAACACATTAAATTCGTAGTTGCAAATTTTTATTCTGGCATTTTCCGATGCGGCAACTCCGTACTTGATAGCACAGAGCAGAAGTGGAAGCATTCAGAAGTAAAAATTACTTAAACTTTGGGTTTTGGGATTGGCTATCTGGATCATGAAAATTGAACCCGATAGAACACAGGATCTCGTAGATTTGTTTTAGTGCGGGTAAATCGATAATCCATATGTATCATTGGGGATAATAAAACGCGGCTGATCTGATATGTAGCACGCCTCATATATATGTGGCTCTGACGTCACCAGAGAGTGCACAAAGAGAGCTGGTACACGGCATGTACCCATTGGGACCGTTCGCTGACGTCACATTCTTTTTTACAATTCAGCTATTTCCACTTGTCCTGTGCGCAATTCTATGAAATTGTATAAAATAAACTCTTTTCCGTTTAATTGCATTTAATCCTTTATTATTGCCACTCAACCATTCTTTTTCCTTGACACCAACCCAATCTCAATCCCCCAATTCCACACGTCCTCCCTTATTCACCCCTTTTTTTAATACATACATTCATGTTTATAGCGTAATAATAATTAATCATTATGTTGCCAAGTTTACACTTGTTGAATCGTTGACTGTATCTCTCTTAACCCGACCAAACGGCTGGGCGGACATCTTATAAACTTTCTTCTGGCGAAAAAGTCGTCGAAATTTCGACGGACCTAAAATCAAGATCGTTATAGCAGCATTTTCAGCCTACAGTCCACAAACCAGTAAGAATAGACCGCCGACTTCCCGTACACCTACCCGATTCCCCCCGGAAAAAAATTTCCCTGTCTGTGAATACGTGTAAATGTCAAAATTAATGGCGGCAATGATTTTCCATGCTATACCATGGGCCTAGGATTTTTGAAGTATGCGTGCGTTAATGGCGCTCCTTTGATTTTGTACAGCACCAATACATGAAAAATCCTGGGCCCGCCGGTAGCTTGTAGGCAAAGTCCGTTATGTGGGAGGAGTCGACGGTCTATTCTTACTGGTTTGTGCTACAGTCTACCGAGAAACAACGTGGCCTAGATAGATAGAAGTCTTTATTAAGACTTAAGTTTACAATTATTCAATTTTAAAGAACAATGAAAGCATTGACTAAAAGCAGCCTAAGATTGACGTTAATCTAAATTTACAATCCTTATTAAAGAAAAGTTAGTTAAAGAACAGTTTTTATATATATACAATACAAGGCCCTTATTGTGATTGTCAAACATTGATCGTCACGACCATTGTTGATTGCGTCGATTGATTTTAGCTATTCGTACGCACAAAATTGGTTCACTTCCAAGAGAAAGCATCGATCAGACATTTGTCGACTACAAGCGACTGTCAAATCGACAGATATCGATCGCAATAGACAATCACAGTTCTCGATCGATCGACAGTTGTCAATCAACGATTAACTATCGACACTCACAATAGGGGCCTAAGTTAATGTAGCCCCCTCATGTAGCTGACCTCCCCTAAGCACACACCCAAAGATGACAAGACGAATAAAGCGAGCCTCGAATATTGCCAAGCTTATCAAATTAGGGCGCCCTTTGAAGCCAGGTCAGAGGGGGCAGTTTGCGAGCGTCTGGTGGCGGCTTGTCACGCTCGGCAGCCGGCCGGGTTTAACCCGAAACGACTACGAGCTTCCCATCAATGTTCTCGCAAACCATTATGGCGGTCAGAAGGTGAATGCGCTATGCACCAATAGGGGAATAAGTGGACTTTCGGTTACTCGACAACGGGAAAAGACCTGGAGCTTGTTGGGGAGGCAGTCAAATATCGACTAGATATAGTTGGTGTTTTCTCAACAAAGCAAAGAGGTTCTGGAATTGTGAACCTTGCGGATGGTTGGAAACTCTTCATGTCGAGAGTAGCACCTTCAATGTCTGCTCAGGCGGGAATGGGGATACTCACAAGTCCCAGGCTGGCAGACAGAGTATTGGAGTAGATACCATTAGGAGGGAGAGTTGCGATCTTAAAGCTTAACCTTGAAAGATCAACTCTAGCTCTAGTGCAGGTGTATGCACCGAATCTGGAGTCGGGGTACGCAGCTTTCTTAGATGAAGTTGATGCAGCCCTTGAAAAGGTTACAGATATGGATTCTTATATCCTGATGGGTGATTTCAAATTTTTATGATCACGTGGGTGTGAATTTCATGACATGGGCCAGCGCGATTGGGAAACACAGTGACCCCGATCAAAACGCGAACGGTGAGAAGTTGCTGGACTTTTGCTGTTCAAATGGAATGTCCATTATGAACAGTTTCCTTCCACACAAAGGTATCCATAAAGACACATATGGTACCGTCGAAGGCTTCAGCAGAAATCGCTGATAGATTTCTTTGTGGTACCGTCGTGTATTAAAAGGATGGTTGTAATGTTCGTGTGTTGAGAGGGACTGAACTCTCAACTGATCACCTTTTGGTGCTGTGCAAATTGTATCTCAACGATCAAAGCGTAAACCAAGGACAGAACGATGAGATACGGGAGGAATTTGCACGGCAGGTAAGTGAAAGGTTTGAACAAATTCCAAATGTTCCATTGAAAGTAGAGGAAGAATGGCAGTTGTTTTCAACAGCAGTCCTTGTCTCTGCAGGACATGTTTGCGGAGTGAAAAGTCTCGGTGTATCGGCTGGTGGTGAGAAAAGAACCGCGTGGTTTAAAACGCCCGGAGCTCAAGAAGCCATTAGAGTGGAGAAAAAGGCTTTCAAGGTGTGGATTCACTTGGGGGGACTCACCTTCTCGAAACCGGTACATTGAGGCGCAAATAACTTGCAAATTGGCTTTTAAAGCAGCCAAAGAGCAATCTTGGAAGGAGTTCGGCGAGAAATTAGACCGTGATCACAGATCTGCAAGCAAGGTTTTCTGGGAGACCATCCGCCGTCTTAAAGGAAAGAAGTGGAACATTGAATTGCTCAATCCAATCCAGGGCATTGAGGATGACAGAACCATCGCCTTAAGCAGGGCGGGGTGATTGTGCCCTTTTTCAAGAAAGGGAATAAAAGAGATTGCTCCAATTACAGGAGTATGTCACTTTCATTTCAAGTCTCGCCGGAAAAGAACGTTTCGGATTGGGAGATCTGAGAATAAGTCATTTGCTCTGATGACTCTTCAACGCGCACTCGATCGGTTTGTAGCCGTTTGTGTTGAAGCTGAGATGAAGGTTAAAGTGAACAAATCTGAAGTGATGGTCGTCTCCAGAACGCCTGTTCAATGCACTCTGCATGTTAGTGGAGTCTCATTGAAACAGGTGGAGTTTTCCTGTAGGATTGTTCAGGCTGGGTCAATTTTGAGACAGCTTGGTCATTCTGTTATTAGGAGGACTGAACTTGGTGTCAAAGCTAAGTTATCAGTCTTTAATTCGGTGTTTGTTCCAACTGTTACCTATGGTCATGAGGTTTGAATAATGACCGAAAGAATAAGATCGCGGATACAAGCTGCCGAAATGAGATTCCTCCGTGGTATTGCTGGTGTGACCCGTAGAGATCGCATTAGAAATACCAGAATACGTGAGGAACCCAATGTCGAGCTACTTCTCCGGACGGAGCGGTCCATGCTTCGGTGGTTAGGTCATGTTAAACGAATGTCCCCGACCAGGATTCCACGTCGTGCTATGGAATCCGTACCATAAGGCAGGCGTCCTCTAGGTAGACGCAGGATGAGATGGTTAGATCAAGTTCACAATTTCTCCACTACCCGTATGGGGATTGCGGATTGACCTTAATGATTTAGAGTCGATGGCGGAGAATCGAGATCTGTGGGCAACCTACACCCGCGACCCACTTAATGAAAAAGCGGACCATTTGAAAATGAATGAATGAAACTGTTAGATTTTCAACGAAATCAATCAATTAGTCTTTGACTTTTTAGGCGACACACGTAAGAATATTGCCTTTTTCTATAACTTCCTAAGGCGGTTCAACAGTTAGGGGTAACCCAAGGTCTTAACTAACAATCGTCTCCAGGTAGTCCGGCCCTTGAATACGTCACAAATAACCTATAAATACATTAAGGTTGTTCGTGAACTAAGTAGTTCAATATCGTTGTACAGCCCAAACGCCCGAGTCGTCGAAAACGGCTCCGGAAATTATACGAATAACTTTTTTCTGAAAGCAACCATAATGACATCTTTATCCCCTTTAGGTAGAGTCTAAGCTTTAGCATAAAGCAGGACTTGTATAATCAATTTCTGATATATGATCTCATTAGTAACTCGGAATAGGGCTGCAAATTGCATTTTCAGTCAAGGCTTACTTACTTACTTAAAGTGGCGCTACAGTCCGGGGTGGACCTGGGCCTCAACCAACAAGCGTCTCCAGCCAGCACGATCTTTGGCCAGCTGCCTCCAGTTTCGCACGCTAAGTTGGTTAAGGTCCCTTTCCACTTGCGTGCGCCACCTGAGTCGCGGTCTTCCTCTACTGCGCCGTCCCTCCGGTGTGGATTCGAAGATCTTCCGGGCCGGAGCATTCACGTCCATTCGCTCTACATGACCCAGCCACCGCAGTCGTTGGACCTTCACTCTTCTAGCTAGACATCACGCTGCGTTCTCCCGATTATGTCGATGTCGTCGGCGTAGGCGAGTAGATGGACGGACTTTTGAAATATAGTGCCTCTGGTGTTAGCGTTTGAGTTTTGCACTATTCTTTCAAGAACGATGTTGAAGAAGTCACATGACAGCGCATCGCCTTGTCTAAATCCTTTTTTGACATCGAAGGTCTCGGTGAGTTCTTTACCGATCTTGATGGAGCAGCGTGCATTCTCCATTGTCATCCTACATAAACGAACGAGTTTGGCAGGAATGCCAAAACTAGACATTGCTCTGTATAGCTCGTCTCTATAAATGCTGTCGTAGGCGGCCTTAAAATCGATGAAAAGATGGTGGGTATCGATTTGAACTTCCTGGGTTTTCTCCAAGATCTGCCGCAGTGTGAATATTTGGTCGATGGTAGACTTTCCTGGCCTGAAGCCACACTGATAGGGACCAATCAGGTTGTTGACGAAAGGCTTCAGGCGTTCACACAACACGGCAGATAAGATCTTGTAGGCGATGTTAAGAAGACTAATACCTCTGTAGTTGGCGCAGTTCAGAGGATCTCCTTTCTTGAGGATCGGGCAAACAATGCTAAGGTTCCATTCATCGGGCATACTTTCCTCCGACCATATTTTACAGATGAGTTGGTGCATGCTCCTAACCAAGTCATCGCCTGCTGCTTTGAATAGCTCGGCGGTTAGGCCATCTGCCCCAGCGGCTTTGTTGGACTTAAGCTTAGATATCGCTATCTTCACTTCGTCCAGGTCGGGTGGACGGAATTGTTGGTCTTCATCGTCCAGGTTGAATGGTTCATTCTGCCTGACAGCGGGATTTAGTTCGTCATCGCCGTTAAACAGTCTGCAGAAGTAGTTCTTCCATATCCTCAGCATCGACTGCGATTCTACTACGATGTTCCCTTGTTCGTCCTTGCAGGCTTCGGTTCGGGCTCTGTAGCCTTGGCAGGTTCTTTTTACCCTTTGGTAAAACTTCCGAACCTCATTCCTGCTGTAGCATCTCTCTATTTCCTCGATCGCGCGCTTCTCGTGCTCTTTCTTTTTTCTCCTGAGAAGCCGGTGTTCGTCTCTTCTTTTCTGCGCGTAGAGCTCACGAGCAGCTCTAGTTCTTCTTTGCAGCGCCGCTTTGTATGCCTCTTGTTTCGCTGCATGTGCTTGCCGACACTCGTCGTCGAACCAGGGGTTTCGTTGTGGTGGTCGAGTGAAACCAAGCACATCAGATGCGGCGTCTCTGATGGCTTTTTGGCAATGTTGCCACTGGTCTTCAATGCTTGCTGCTGGCTGCATAGAACCTCCTGAGAGATTGAGAGAGACTCGATCGGAGAAGGATCTGGTGATCTCTTGCGATTTTAGCCGTCCGACGTCAAACTTCCTCACAGTATTTACTTGTCTTGGCGGTGTTCGGGATATCCGAAGGCGTACCTTGGCTACAACAAGGTAGTGGTCCGAGTCAATGTTGGCCCCTCGGAACGTTCGGATATCCATAATACTGGAGGAGTGCCTTGCGTCGATCGCAATGTGGTCAATCTGGTTGACGGTTGATCGATCGGGAGATCTCCAAGTGCCTTTATGAATATCGAGATGCGGGAACCGCGTACTTGCTATGACAACATTTCGCCCCGCCGCGAAGTCGATCAGCCTAAATCCGTTATCGGAGGTGGTGTCGTGTAGGCTGTACCTTCCGACAGTACTACCAAAGATGCCCTCTCTTCCTATCTTTGCATTAAAATCACCTAGGACAATTTTAATGTCATAGTTAGGGCACTGCTCGTATGTCTTGTCCAAGAGCTCGTAGAACCTTTCTTTGGTGTCGTCGTCTTTCTCCTCCGTGGGGCATGGGCACATATTAGGCTAATGTTGGCGAATTTAGCCTTGATGCGAATTGTCGTGAGGCGCTCGTTCACGCAGTGGAAACTTAGGACTTCTTGCCTAAGTCTGCCTCCAACGACGAATCCACATCCGAATAAGCGCTGTTTTTGTTGCCGATAGCAGTCGCCATAGTATATGTCGCAGTTCTTCATCCTCTTTTTGCCGGGTCCATCCCATCGCACTTCTTGGATGGCGGTTAGGTCTGCTTTATAGCAGTCCAGGGCCTCCGCTAGCTGTTCGGCTGCACGCGGTCTGTTAAGGGACCTAACATTCCACGTGCAGATCCGAAATTCGTTGTCCTTAATTCGTTTGCCAGGTTCGTCAACAGTAAAATCATCCGTATCCGAGGCTTGTTGTAGTTTCGGAACTATTGTTGTTTTCCGCAGTCGGGCAGTTACCCCGGCGTACAACCCCCAACCTGGAGGGCCAGGCCCTTTGTTGGACCCCTTGGACGAAAGGGGCCGGATTCCTCCGGTGTCAGTAACCCACTTCGGGGATGTGAGAGCTGCCGTTGGCCCATAAAGGGTTCGTCCGCCACCATCTCTGTTTCAGCACCCTGACTAGTCCTGAAAAATCCTCACTGACCTCAGCTCCAAATATGTCGAAGTAGCTCAAGTAAGGTAACTGTCATCTTGACTGTTGACGACACCGTTGATTCAGGCTAATGAATTCATCCGCCGTACGTCCTCTTTCTGAGGGGCTCATGTAAGACTTCTGAGGCTCGATCAGTCAGTCTTTCCGACAGAGCATTATAGTGTTGCTATTTTCTTCGTGTTCAACACTCGCGCTTATAAGTTCAGCAAGTCACACCCGGATGGGCAGACCAGTACCCGGTGGTTACCACTAGGAGGTAAAATAAGCACAATTGATGTGTACGAAAAGTTACAACAGCTGGGCACCGCCAGGTTGATGCCGATCAGCGCCTACCCGATTCATACACACCCAACCACCAGTCAAGGCTATTGACAAGATTATTCTTCATAAGAATTTTAAGGGACGCAGTATATACAAACAATACGAATAACAATATGATCAATATATAATATTGTAAACATTTTGCCTATATTTTTTTTTGGAAAACTTTACAAAAATATAAATGTATTGTATGTCTTTGGATTTTACTATTCTGATCACAGAACCTATTCTTTCTCTTAAAGCATCCCACAAGGTTTTCATCCGCTTTCTTTCCTGCTCTAAGACAACACTGATATGGGCCGATCAGGGGTTTCGTAGTGGTCGCCTAGTGAATTTATTTGACGGTTTGTTGATCTGGAGAGCGCCAAGTCTCCTTGTGTATGTTGAGGTGTGGGAATCTTGTGTTGGCAATGATGATTAGCCTGAGTCCGTTTCCGGAGGTCTTGTCGTGCAGGCTGGGCTTTCCGACTGTAGAGCCAAAGATGCCCTCCTTTCCCATTTTGGAGTTAAAGTCGCCAAGAACTATCTTGACGTCGTACTTCGGGCACTTATCATACGTCTTCTCAAGAAGGTCGTTCGTAGGTCGTGTTTCCCCTCTGTAGGGGCGTGAGCACAGATCAGCGTGATATTTTTAAATTTGGCTCTGATGCGGATCATAACTAGGCGATCGCTAACATTGCGGAATCCCAAGACTTCTTGCTTAAGTCTTCCTCTAATCACATCCAAATAACCGCTGACTCTGCTCTCTGCGGCACTCGCCGTAGTAGATGTCACAGTTGTTCATCCTTCTTGTGCCTTCTTCATCCCATCGTACTTACTGGATGGCTGTAATGTCGGCTTTGTACCTATCCAGGGTATCCACAAGTTGTTCGGCTGCACGCGAACTTCTGAGACTCGAGCAGCCAGTCAATTCCGACAGAGCATTATAGTGTTGCTATTATAAGTTTATAAGTTTAGCAAGTCAATCCCGGGTGGGCGAGACCAGTACCACACCAGTACCCGGTGGTTACCACGGGGAAGTAAAATAAGCACAATTAATGTGTATGAGACAGTTATAACAACTGGGCATCGTCAAGTTGATGCCGATCAGTGCCCAGCCCTATTCATACACACCCAACCACCACACTACTCTCACCGCAGCAAAAAAAATCTGTTAGAATACGTGAATTGTTAATTTTTAGAAGATTCTTTTCCATCTTGTTTAGTAAAGAGAACAATCAGAGAGTACAATGCGCCTGCGGCTTGAGTACAAATTTAATTAACCCTACCAATAATTAGCAGTACCTAGCTATTTGGTGAATATCCCATGGTAAAATAAATCGAGTTTCTGTTTACTGACCTAAATAGAGCACTTTCTGTAACCATGCCATAGACTCAAACAATAGTCAGTGCAGCTTGTTTTGGTCGTCATTCAGTAATCGAACACCGCCATAGGTTCTTCTGTAATTTAATGTGCGCCTTCATGAGAGCCGGTTGAAAATACGTTCCGTATATGCATTCCATATTCTTAATATTTTAAACAATTTAAAAGCAGTCGCAAGGGATGGCTCATTATCTACTTCATAATGTACTTGGTACATGCTTTTGCGCGAATGAGCCAATTCTTTGATGTGATGGTAATGGAAATTTACAATAAGTAGCTACCGCATTTTGCGTTTTCTCATAATTTCTCCCCATTCTTACTGAATTTCTGAACTGCAAAACAGAATATCATTAAACTGTAAGGAATCCATAACCACTCTATTTTTATTTTTCGCCAAAAACGCACAATGACAACGTTTGCTTAAATATTTATTAAAAAGCAAAATAATATAAAAATAAACTCTCAAAAAATAATTATTATTACATAGTAGTGTATAAATCTAGTCTTTCTTCGTCGAGACTGTTACAACCAATCATATATCTTAACAACTTAATACATATGAAACTTTGTTAAAATTAAATTCAATCTACATGTAAAATGAGAAAATATATAATAAATATTTTTTTAATACATAATATTGCTCAAAAAGATATGTGCTTCGCAGCTAAAATTACAATGATTAGTTTTTATTGACTAATAAGCCCTTTGTTTGAGTTTCTTTATAAAATCACGCGCTTGTTTATCAGCAAGCTGTCTACATTCTAAGGCACGAATACTATCAGCATCTGCTGTATATTCAGGTCGTGAGAGATTCATTCGTATTTGCTCCCCATTGGAGTGCGCTATATCCTCAAAAGATAAGTAGCACTCAGCCAAGTATTGATTTGACATTCCAAACAAATCCCTATCCTTAATACTGAATACTAGCATATTATCATCTCGTTCCCGTTGCTCCGAAGTAAGCTGGACTTTAAATTCCTCATCATACAAAGGAAACAAAGTCTTTGATTGAACTGCAGTTTTGTGGCTTGGCACACCCATAAATTGATCTAATGGAATATAGTACATCTTAACAAAGGAATCGCATGAGTTGTTAGAATCCATTGGTAAAAGGTTCTTTGCATTTAATACATGTACATGAAGCATATTGCTATCGGAGAAGTAAGCTTTAATGGTTAGCTGACCATATACAGATTGTGGTTTTTCTTTTTGCCACCGGAAACGCTCTTTATAGTATTGATGGATCAGTACATCTGTTTCCGAAGCATGCAAATTCAGCAGTTTATCTATATTTGCTAAGGTCTCAGATGTTATTTCTGAGAATGAAGTGTCTCCATGTCTAAAACTTGACACCATTATTTTAAGTACTTCACGAAGGTTAGCAAAAAATGATGGCGGTCGCCGCTTATCCAAATTACTTTGCACTAACTCATATAATACAGCGGATAGACCCTCCCAGATGTTATCGATCATTCTTTCAAAATTAGCCTCATCCAATTCAGCATACAATAAGGAAAGAGAGTTTTCCAAATACATAAAAAGCCCTTCCACTGAGGTAAAATGTTCCTGCAACCCGTCAACGCCGGAGAATAGGTATCCTCGCATCACTGGAACCATTTTTCCAGCTACAACTGCTATAAGGTCCGCAATTCTGTTTTGTACAGTATCCTCAGCATTTTCAATTACATTCTTAATTGTTTCAGCACAACGTTCTGTTTCGAGAGCACTCAATGATTCTCCCAGTTTGTTTAAAATAGAATCAACGCCAAGATCTTTTACAAATGTTGACAAACTCTTCTGTATATGGTCAATATTACTGATAGCAAGACACCATTCTTTGGTTACTTCGAATTCTGCAGAATTGTCCTCCTCTCCATTGAATTCGGCTATTCTTTTTGTCATTCTGGTTGCATAAAAAGCACAACATTTGCAAACGTCATCCACAATTTTCCCCATAAATGCATAAGATCCCTCAATATTAGGCCAGTCCAGCTGCTCCCAGAAAATCTTAATTTGGTAGAAGATCGATAAAGTATCTAAAGCCGATGAACTATGGCGGACATTACCATCTACTGGCTTGAATTCATCTAAATCGATTGCTTTTTTAATTCGGGAAAGCGCTTTTAGTACAGATATATCTAACCAATGTGTGACGGCCGGCGAAAACCACTCGTAATAGACTAAAAGCTCTGCCTGTTCTTCGGCTGTACATAAAGCTGTGCCAAGAGCGAGAATCCTTTTAAGGCTCAAATAAAGTTCAAACAAGTGTGTTCCCATTGTAAAGTCATCAATGTCCGCAAACTGTTCCACATCATCCACATCGCATACTGGCAGTCGAACTAGATTTTTACAAGCATTTATTACCTCTGGCTTACAGAATTCTACAATATTCTCTTGATAGCATCTATAGAGTATTCTAGCGTATTTCAGTTTCATTATCTGATAGAAGTGCTTGTGGTGATACTCAATAGCACGTTGTACATCGAAACGCATCAGCTGCACTAACTGCGTTAGTTGTTTTACGGCGTCATCATTTTCAATCTCACAACTTTCTTTGATTGTGTTCATCCAATCTTTGGCGCCAATTTCGACGGCACTGGTTAATACAAATTTAATATCATTTTTGGGAATTTCTTCATTTTGCTTAGGGATCCATCCGTAAGCTGAGCTCGGAAAAAGATCCACATCAATAGGAACACTCAGTAAATCAAATATCTGCATAATTTCCAAGACATCACACAGAATATTAATTCCCTGTTTTTGTGAAAAAGTTTCCTGTCGAATTTTTCGAATAATATAAAAGCACGAGGGTAGAATTCGTTTCGAAGCCTCCCAAAAAGTTTTTACGTAATCACTATCTCCGGAATATGTAGGCAATGCTTCTATAACTTTGTGCAATATGGTATTGAACAGACTAAAGGAAAGTGGGTGATGTTCATGCACGTTTGTGTATGCGTCCCATTGACACAATGCACAATCGACTTCTGACAAACCGCTCTGGAGATAGTGCTGTTCAATGATAGCTTCTGCTTGGATGCTGTACTTTCCGTTCCACAGATAAGGATCAATAGTGGTACACTCTAACTCATGCATCAACAAAATCCTCAATAAGTTACGATGCTCCTGTGCTGCCACTCTGCTATCTTTCTCAGCACTGAAACACAAATGCATAAGAACTGATCCTCTGGTCCGATTCGCACGCGATCCTTTTTCCAGATGGTACCATACCCTCATTCCCGAAACGGGAATTGAATTCAATGGAACTTCAGTTCTTCCTATTAGTTCGTTGTCATCTTTTACTGTAGTAGATGCTGAATATGCTATCTCTTTCATCAGTTTTCGCAACCCCTTTACACCTTTCACCTCGAACAATTTATTCATTTTTTGTCCAACCGTTTCAGCTGCATCAAAGTCCCAGACCTCTACTATCAATGTCTCTTTACTAGGATCATCTGGTATAGGAAGTGAAAAATACTCGTTCCATGTGGGATTTAAAGTCATTGACTTTACCGAGGTGTTGTATCTGTGAACTGCATTTGACTCAATATAAAGCGTCACAAAAGGATCAGACAGTCCATTTGGATCCTTTGGCATAAGATTTTCCGCTTTGATTATCTCGACATTCATACGAACTTTTGGTGGTTCCTTACCAGTAGCAATCTCCAGCAGTTCATCGTGTTTTTCTGTTGATATTTTAAATGCATCTCGTGCGTAGTCTATTAACGATTCCGGGCAAGCTTCCTGTGAGCTTGGACAGCCAATATTATTTAAGGTTTCAAATAATATTTCTTCATACAGTTCGTCCAAGTTCCTGCCCGAAGACTTTTCAATTATGTTATCCGGAACATCTTCGTTAACTTCCAAAGGCCTCTCTTCTACAGACGACAAAAGTGTTGCTACTTTAGATGCAGTGATTTGTTCTTCTGATATTCCATCTTCCCGAAGGGTGATAACACACATATCTTCTAAATCCTCTTCTAGTATGCTTACATTCCTCTTGAGTGACCCCATTTTGTTCAATGTTAAATTTTACAAGACAAAATTATTGGAGACAATATCTACGGAGTATAAAACAGTATTGCTTATATGTATCAGCATTTAACACGAACAAATTCTGAAAATGCAAGTAAATAAGCATTTGACATCAACAAATGTTTAATAAATAAGAAACCTTTTAATCGGAATCGCAGGGATAAGCATAGGCACAAGGTGTAGAGGTATCTGCAAAATAATAAGGCAATTGGTTTAAGTTCATTTTAAATTTATAAAAAATCTGTACATCTTATACGTAACGCGGAGTAGGACGAATGTTAAAGGCTCACATAAAACTTATTACTCAGCTAATTATGTCATTAGATTTAGAAACACATTCAACACCAAAAAACACGCAAGAGAATTAAATATATCATTATACAATCGCTCCCTAGCGCGAGGGGTGGTCACCTTTTCGTTGCGTCAAATTGACGTTGGTTGCGCAGGCTTAAGTTGCAAGGGTTCAACAGGCTATGCTGTCGGAAGCGGTAGTAGTCTGAAGGGTCACCCATGACATACAGGCTGCTTTGAAGAGCAACGAACTAAGAACTGTCCAAACACGCATGCATGCGAGTTTCCTGAACCTTACAAAGGAATCGGAAATTCGCATGTGGTCAAAAAGCGAATACTTTTCAGAGGTGATTTTTAAAATATAACTTAAAATATATCTCCAACCAACCACATATCCAATCATCCATCAACGCCATCGAGTTGTAATTTTTCTGTTAGCCCGTAAAAAATCCACGCTCGTGGTTTCTTACTAGAAGTAATTTAAATTTATCGGGTGGCCGAATATCTAGTTTACTTTTTTATGAATGTCCGGTACATCGAATTTCGCGTTCGAAGCGCCCAAGGAGATCTTAATCCGCTTTTGACAACGTCCATGATTCTGCGCCATAAAGCAGGACTGGGATGATGAGGGTCTTATATAGAGAAAAATAATGCAGTTGCCAACGAGCAGTCATTTTTTTGTTAGCCCATAAGAAATCTGCGCTCGTGGTAATGGTTGTCTAAGCGGCCATCAGTATAGTTCATATGAACATTTTTTACATGCGAATCTGCTACCTAAAAGTGTACATTCGCATACATGCGAGTCTCTGCAAATATATAGGAATTTCGCATATATTTTATTTTCAAAAGTTTCGTTGCGAGTTTCCGAAATAGTGTGTAGGTTCGCATAGTTTCTCATGCGAATTTACGTTCCAAAATCATACATTCGCATGCATGCGAATTTCTTCTTTATAGCTAGAAATTCGTATGCATGCTGGATCATGCAAATGCTACTAAGCAGGGTTATCAATTCGAAATTTGGCTGCTGCAAACTGAGAAGGTTTGTGCAACGCGGCACTCCGCAGGGCGGAGTACTTTCACCGCAGCTATGGCTGCTAACAGTAAATGAAATACTTATAACCCTGGAGTAAAACGGTGGTAAAGTTATAGCCTACGCAGACGAGATCGCCATTTTATTTACTGGGAAATACCTCCCATACCTACCATTACGGGACTTGATGGAATCGGCCCTCGCAACGCTGGTCAATTGGGCTAACAAATGCGGCCTAGATATAAACCCGGGTAAAACAGAGCTAGTGCTATTCACGAAGAAGCACCGAATTCCTCAAATCGATCCACACAAACTAAAGGGAATCCGCCTCAGCTTCTCTGACAGCGCCAAATACTTAGGTCTGGTTCTGGATAGGAAACTGAGCTGGAAACTAAACCTGCATGAACGCATTAAGAAGGTCGCTACTGCACTTTACTCCTGCAAAAGGATCTTGGGTCTCAGATGGGGCATCAGCACGAAAATAATGCACTGGCTGTATACAGCAGTAGTCAGACCGATACTCATGTACGGAATCATTGTCTGGTGGCCAGCACTAGATAAAATAAGCTACCTCTCCTACTTAATAGAATCTCAGTGCCCTGCGGGGAACTCCAACCGCGGCATTGGAAACCCTGCTTCACATTCTGCCCTTGGACATACACGGTAAAGGGATGGCGACAAAATCGGCATTGCGTGTGAGAGAGTCACTGTAATGGAGAAGCAGTGACATGCCAATATTGAGTGAGATCGATATCTAATTCAGATATCGTCTTCTACACCGACAGTCAAGCAGCTATTAAAGCCCTCAAATCACCAATAATAAGATCTAAATTGGTCAGGCACTGCCGCAAATCTTTAAATGAGATCTCGGGTATGTGCACGTTAACGCTGTGCTGGGTCCCTGGTCATAGAGATATACCAGGTAAGGCGTCGGTTATAGCCGTCAGTAAAATGCAACCGAAAACATTTTGTTTTGCTTTTTTGGACCACTTAAACTTAATCGTTGAACTCAATCTTAAAATATTTCTTTTGAATTATAAAGTTAAGTTCAAAAAGTCAGCAATTGACCCTCAAATTTTCTAGGAGACGAATTTATTAATTTTTCCGTACGAAAAGCTTTTTCTGTTCGACTTCTCAGTCAATTCCACGAAGAATTCCACTGAATTCCTATGTTATGCTATGGTTACATGTTTCAGTTTTGTTCTGTTTCGTGTTTTTACCGATGCATTTTACTGATAGCTATAACTGATCCCTAACTGTAAAGCAGACGAACTAGCAAGGAACGGCACGAAAATGGAACTCTCTACTGGTAAAGGAGAGCCCCAGGTGCCAATTGAAACGGTAAGATACAACATCTCCACACTAGCACTGCAACAAGCTAACAAGAGATGACAGGATCTTAACACCTGTAACCATGCAAAACAGACCTGGCCACGAATAAATCGTCGCAGGACAAAGGTCCGGTTAAAAGTCAGTAGAAAACACATCGGAACTCTTATCAGAGTACTAACAGGCCACTTTGTACTAGGAAGACATGCCGCAAGGCTTGGATTTTCCGCTAATGACTTCTGTCGCAGTTGCATGGATAAGAAGGAGGAGGAAACTCCGTTTCACCTACTTTGTAACTGCTCGGCGCTATCCTCGCTAGAAAGCAAACTCTAGGAGAGTACTTCTTCGGGGAGCTTGCAGTTTTTGCCGAAACGGATATCAGCAAAATACGGAAATAATCGACTCTGTTTGTGGTATCACAGTGAACCTTATCTGGTCTAAGTGAATTACTCCGTATTAATGGATAATTGCCACCTAACCTAACCTAACCTAGCCAATCACTCCGCAATCCAGTCTCCAATCACTGGTGCATCAAAAGATATTTTCTTATTAGCAGAGAATTGAGCTGGGTCATTTTACGAATAAGCAAAACATCACTTAACTCGAAAACGGCCACGGAAGTTATTGCAGGTTTGAGGGGCTTAAAGGCGGTAAAGGTCCAGGTTTGGAAAGAATATCCCTACGACTTTCTCAAAGAAATGCACTGTTATTTAATAATGTAATGGATTTAGGAGTCATACCAACAAAATTAAAAGAATGTTTATATTTCTGATTCACAAAAAGGGAAGTAAACCCAATTTAGCAAACTATTAAGGCATTTTGTTCGCATACAATATTTACAGCTAGAACTCCAAACGGTCTGTATACGTGGTTTAGTAGGAAGAAACTGCTCAAGTTTCTAGGTGGTTTTAGGGCAGAATATTTCACAATCGACCATATTTTTGTGATACGAAGTATTAGGGAATCCTTTTTAGTGGCGTAGAAAGCCTTATCTATTATTGGTAGATTTTAAGGTGTACAAATTATAGACTAATAACTTCGGTTTGACCCCAAATTCGGTTCTCTTAATAAAAGATTGATCTACCTGTCTTATGATTGAGCCAGACTGACCAATTGTTCAGGAATATGCTCCCTAAATAGCTTGTGATGACGCAAGGATCTCCACTAGCATGGAAAGTGCATTAAACAGGCATTCTGGTGACGACCGCCACTTCAGATTAGTTCAAGTTTGATTAAGCTATGTAGCCGCTTAAGAAGCTTGTCTTTAGTAATCACGTTATTTACGTATTGCAATTGTTTGGATCCAAGTATAGTAACATTGAGCTGCATAGGAAGAGCATTTCTACTTTACTCCATTCCTTATGGAGCATTCCTTACCTTCACGAAATTATAGTATAGTTACTCGACTCAAGACAATGCTAATACAGATGCTTGCCTAGAGACGAATACTAGAAACGGAGGTAGGCGAAATCACACCCAATATAGACAATATAGTCACCGAGGGATTAGGGAACCAAATATTTACTTCTGCACCGAGAAAGTGCTGAAGATTAAGAAAAGAGCACAGGGCGTATATTCTAATCAAATAACTTAGAAGTTTAGAGCCGTTAGGGGCTAAACCCGTGGTGGTCCCCGTAGTAATGCACAAAGCTGGTTTGCCTACAGATAGAAAGGGGCTTACATGATATTAGTCAGGTAGGTACACCGGGGGAACTTGGACTGTGCATATAAAGCATAACCTTTTAGATTATTTAGTTCAAGATTAACAAATGTTCTGGATGCGTCCTTGGTTCATTCAAAGAAAGTTACAATTTGTTTTAAGTGGTAGCAGCTTCCCCAGTTATGACTTTTTTCGTGTTTTTGTTTTCTTTTGCTTACGGAACCCACGGTGACCACCAATTTTGATGCATCTTTTTAGAAACGAAACTAGCAATACTCGTCCGCTATAAATATTATAAATGTTAATTTGTTTTCATTTTGAATTGTAACTCCACACAAAAATTAAAACGGAATCAACATAGAATGTTTATCTTTAGAAAATATTCCACTGGTGATTTCTATAAATAAATTCTCCTCAACATCATTCATATATGAATAAACAGAAAATATACATATGTACATTATATAAATACATTCACTCTTCTGCAGCGTCAAAAATTTCTGATAATGCACCTTTCTAATAAATCTTTAAATTTAATAAAGCTTATAACTATTGCAATTTGCACCGTTTAATATCGAATATTGTTTAATTTTTTACTATATTGTTAAAATATGTATTCTATTCATTAGTAAATTCTTCACTAAAACGCTTCAATAGTTTAAATTATACGATTACTTATGTGGTACTAATGGTGTGTAATCCCACGCGTTTATATTTGTGATACTATAGCAAATTATGTCCGCTTAGTCCAACAAGAAAACAAACCCCCTAATCAAATTAAGAATGTGATGGGTTTTTTCATCAGCACTGAAAAAGAACCGATAACAAAACTGAGTCAGATTTTATTTTGTCACCAGCGAATACTAAGCCATGAATGATACGATACGGATAAGATGATGCAAATAACACAATCTGGACCTGTTCCATTGAAAATTAATGAATACAATGTATTTGAGTCTAAGATGGTTTGCATCCATCCACTCGGCACTCGGCTGGATCAATGCAATAATTATAAAATTATAAAAAAATTGGGTCTTCCCAATAGTTTTTAGCAATACGACGATCATTTACAGTTACATAAATAAAAGTAATTAGTTCCAGGAGCGGGCACTCCCAGTGGCAGCGTAATGGACCTTATTCTGGTTTAAATTCACCTTATAGAAGACTACTTCAAACAAGACCAGCACTTATGCAACAAAGTCGAAATGGGAGAAATGAGATAGACAACAAATGTACCTAGCAATACAATTGATTACCGAGAGGTAGCCCTTTGGTCCTTCCTGGCGATATATCTCCAGGTGGCTACTACTGAAAACAAGTGCATAACTAATACGGCTCCGCCACAAAAGTTTAAAGTGTTTTAGCAAGTATGTATGCTTACTAATGAAACGCATTTGAACTGAAATTAACGTTTTTAAAATACGGCCATAATTGTAAAAACGCCGGTAAATACATCTCGTCTTATTATGTATTCGAAAAAGTATGAGAAAATGTTACTGCGAACAATATAGCAAATTACCCTACAATTCAAAAGGTATAATTCAATTCACGTAAGCACAACCAGGAAAATATACTAGTAATGTTAATTTGGTAGATTTCAAGGGTACCTAGCTGAATAATTCCGTTTAATATTGTATTGATGCTAACTTAATGCGTAGATACCGATAGCATTATTATAATGTTACCCGGCGGAATCTGCTTGGACTGCGTACATACATGTTGCTGTCATTCCTTAATCCTTAGTAATTATAATTACTATGGCAAATGTATACAATTACGTAACTTTTGTTCTAATTGTAAGAATCTATAGATCAATGCAATGATTCATATTCTATCGCCTCAGAAACAAACACTGATTCTATACAGAAGATTACATTGAGAACCTCATTGCCTTAAATTGAAAGGCAAATAACACACGATCAACAAAAGCAACACATAAAATTTCACATTACATACAAAGATCGACCTTTAAATATTTATAAACAATTTTTGAGAGCTAGTTTAAATTGCATTTCTTTACCTTATACGACAACAAAAGAAAAAACAACAATGTTCTCCTGCCTACATCATATGATCAGACTTCAGAGTACATCCACTCATCTGCGGAAATCCCTCATAAAATATTAATGCGAATTTAAAGATATTCACACCTATGATATCACTATTCATAACTACACTGTGTACCTACTTGACTGTCACAGCCACTCTCAGAGGATCAGAGAAACCATGTCAACTGATGATTCATTCACTGTGATTATGGAGAAATCTAAAGCATGATCTGCTTTAAGTTTTGGGAAGTACCAAGCCGGTATACAGGATAAATAAATGAAAGTATGTCCAGTAGAAATTTATGTAGATATCGAACAGAAAATATAACTTACCTTATATATAAAATTAGTTATAAATAAATAATGTTGTTGCCGAAGAAGTCCACCCAATGATGCGTGAAGTGTTATTTGCGATAGGTATGTGAATACCTTTAAAAAAAGAATATTAATAGTATTATATGTTTGGGAATATGAAGAAGCTCCTTACTCAGTAATTAGAAAAAACTGTACGGTAGTAATACCAGTCAAATTAATTTAAAATCACATACTGCCTACCAAAATAATAATAATAATTAAGGCACTTTCAAAGCAAATCACCCTTCTTCTTATCCGCTTTTCTGAAGAATGGTTTCCGACAAAACAGCCCAAACAGAAACAGGTACACTACAACTACACCGACCATACGGTACACCACACTTTTTAATGTCATAATATATACTCACCTTTCTGACAAAATGACATATCAGCCAAGACTCGAATCTGTTTCCTACTCATGGACATTTTGAGAGTCACTGTTAATATTACGATAAGACATGGGTCTGTTCGGTAAACTACTCTCCAACACTAGTGCAATAGGATATAAGTCAGGTAACTATACTAGGCACAGGTATACAACAAGACAAAATAGCGCAATGATGCCCAAAACACATTGTGCAGAAATTCTGAACGCATGTACTGCAGATGAAACAGATGTGCAGAATTCGATTTGCATCGGTTGCTGTCAATGCGGGGAAAAATAGGAGAGTGCAATACAGACAACAAATAATTCCCATCTCTCTTTTTCTTTTATGCATCAGTCATTGGCATACTATACATGGACTGCTAGCAATTTTTCGTTGAAGCAAACATAGGCACTAGCAGCCGTATTTATAAACGTGTCGTAGAGGCTGCTTAACCTCTCCTCTAAAATGCCCTTACGCAGGAAAACGTTATTTATAAATATTTTTCGAATTTAAGCAACGTAGTTTTAAGGCTGCGTAACTTAAACACAAAAATTTGCGTTTAGAGGCTGTGTAGAGCATATCGCATATCATTTTTAGAAACTTTCATTTCAGATCTAATTTATTGCTGTTCCTCGCCTGTGATTGAAAATTGGATGAAATAATAATATTACAAAATACCGAATAAATGGTGTTCCAGTATAATGATATACCTATTTGTTTTCTTTTTTTTTTCATTTTCATAAGGCTAGGATTTAGGATTAGCAGCATAGCGCTGAGTTACATGCTGGCACGGATTCTCTACGCGAAATTTGCATTAAAATATTTTTATTTACACAAAAAGGCTGTCAGAAAACAGCTGATATCGGTTTCAGTAGAAGAAAGTACTAGTTTTCTGTATTTTTTGTAATAGTTTCTCATATATTTACCCTTATCTGGACACCAACCCTGTTCAGTAAATCAACAGTGGAAAAAGTTTATAAATAACAATTTCAGCAAAGTATGTAGCGTAGAGGTTGCGTAAATTCTTACCCTACGTCCTAATTGGCAGCCATCGTGCGACCGAGCAACGAGCGATGGTCGCTGCATCGGTCGATAAAAATATCAAACTGCAATAATTCCACTGTGTGTCCTTATTAAAACACAAACGCGTTTGCGCGATGTGGAAGCACGGTCGCACATGTTTGTTTCGAGATCGCTCAAGCTACATCACTAAAGCCTTTTATACAAACGCTATGAAAAATAGCTTGGTCGCTTCAAATCAAACCAGTTTGATTTTTGTGCCGTCGTTAATAATGTAAAATAGAATAAGAAGGAAATTTAAGAAATTTAGTTTTTTTTTAACCTTATTTTATGGAATAAGCATGCGGAATGTTATAAAAACCGATTAAAAACAGGTGTAGTGTGGAAAAGAGTTGCCTTAAAGAAATAGGGTAGTCGCGGGATGGTGTTTACAAAGCGCTTATGAGCGACCGGTAATAGGACACGCATTTTGGTAGCGCTACGAACAAGCGATGCGACCGACCAAAGTTCATCGTTCGGTCGTGCGATGCCAGCCCAATTAGGACGTAGCCTTACGCGGTGTTTAACTAAACAAGCTCTCAAAGACATCTAATAAATACGGCTGTAGATCTTTTGGCTCACGGCGGAGAGAAACGAAAACACTCAAATGTCATCGAGCAATTCGTGTGATTTTGTTTGAGTGTTGAGTGTGCCATCCTGTTATAGAACGTTTGAAATAATTTGAATAAGTCGTTATTTCTGCGCAGTTGCAATGTTTCTACAATGGATCGCACTGTGTTCTATGTAAAAATTAGCAATTTCGAGCAGAGGTTCAAACCTGTTTCCTACTTTCGCCGCACTGAACCAAAAGGGCTAGTGTTTATGTTTGCTTCATTTTTCCTCGCAGATTTGTATGAAACTGACATTTCACTAGCAGTCCATGTAGCGTACGTCAATGGCATCGTAGCTGAATTTAAAAATTTGGTGCTGCCAAGTCTATTTAATTTAATTCCTTGCTTTGCAATGCAGTGGATTTAGAAATTGAGACATGCTGCAGTGCTGCGGTGGCAGAATTTACTTGTGTTTTGAATCGAATGTGAATAAAATGTTTAAAAAACAAGTAGTTTAATTAATTATTTATTATATTTTCGTTTTCTTGTGTTTTTCGTCAACTTTGGCGATTAAGGAAGCGAATGCAAAAATGCAAAAATGCGAGCGGAAGAAGAGTGTTTTTGATACGGATATTGCATTGAGGGTTTTTGTGGGGGTGCGAGTAACATGTGTATCATGCCTTAAGCCCATTATACAACAAGACAAGATAGCGTATCGCACATGCCGTTCATTCTTGCTGTTTATCTGTACTATTCACTAAGAATAAGAAGTACAGGAAGGGGCATATCGAGGAAACAGTGAGGCTTTTTTCAAAATAGCTGAGCTTTAAGGAAGCACTAGGTTATGGTTTTTATCTTCTCAGAAGTACTTAGGCACCTTTGAAGAATCACAGCTATTTATAATAGCCTTAATAAATAAACGTACCTTTTACAGGAACCTACAAATTTTAAACGTAGGTATAAATAAAATTCAGTTTTTAGTTTTAGTTTTAATTTTAATGCAAAAACACTATCACATATATTTTCCTTAGTTAAATAAATTTTAGCTAGGTACATTTTATCTACAACCAGCTGATAATAATTCGGTCATACATCTGGGGTCTTCGCGTAACATTTCAGACGATCATCGTCTCGACGATTGAACAAAACGTAACGATGTAACATCACAATAGCGTCGTTCAATCGAATTGTTCATCGTTTTCATTTTGAACAGTTTGAGCAGGGCTGTAAAGAAACTGTGACAACCTGAAAACTAATAAAAAAGGTATATATGCAATTTGTGTGTGTTGTTATCTTTTATGTGGAAATAGATAAAAAGGTAAACATTTTTTGGTACAGGAAAATTTGTATTGATTAGGGGTCGTAATATAAGACAAAATTAGTGAATGCATTCTTTAAAGCCAATTTAATAAATGCAATTCTATCATTGCCTACTCCAAAGAGAACATAGTGTAGTGTACCTATTTCGTTTAACTAGAATGAAGGAAATGGATATTTTTTTCTATATTTTCACATTTCTCCGTACAAATGCTTAATGGAGAGTACTATTTGTCGAAATTATAAAAAATTTGATAGAAACAATATTTTTTTAACCTTTGTTTTGCTTTAAAAGACCCTATATGGAAAGAAAATATACCAAAAACGATGAAACGATTGCCAAAAGAGCCATCGTTCAATCGAATCATTTCGACGACAGTATTTGACAGTTAAATTGTTTACGTGAAGCAACAAGAAACGATGATCGTTCACTCGTTTCGACGATCATCGTTTTTGGTTGTTACACGAAGTAGCAGCATCGACGACGTCGTTCGATCGTTTTAGCCTTACGCGATTAGACCTCTGTTCCGTAAAATTGTATATTTTTTTGTCTATTAGTTTTGATTGGATTCTTTGCTGTTTCTCCGTTGTAAGACATATGTCTTCAACATCTTGACGACGATACCAACCGTCACGGTAACAGGACAACAGAAGAAATACCTTTAAACATATTTTCTATTTATAACAAGAAAACTGCACTAGGGCGCTCAACCGATTTAAGCGCCTTGCCCTCACCAACAAAAAAATAGTTCGTCCCTGAACGAGAGTTTCCGATTTGACAGATGAGTTTCAGTTAAATCAAATGCTATCAGATAAATAAAGTATATTTTTGTTTTCAACCAAATTCCATTTTTTGCAACAAAATGTCATGAAATACTAATTTAAAAGTGTTCTACAATAATATATCTACCTAAAAAACACTTAAAAACATTATTTTATGTGGAATATGAGATAAAATTTACCTGTGAAATAAAAAATTGTTTCTCTCCTTATTATGCTCGTTTTTGCAGAATTTAACACACACAGAAATGTTGTTTTAAATTTCTTTCGGTAAAGAATTGTATTTATTCACTGTATTCACTGTTTTTTCAATGTTATACTAAGTTAAAAACGTAATTTCACTATTTTAACAATTTGAAATTTCAAACACGGCAAATTTCCCCAGCAAAATGACAGATGAGTTTCAAATTCTCTGGTTTTTTTTTCATATCTTGCGGCCTCACTCACGTACACTGTATATGTGATATACACTCTTTCCTGTACTTCTTATTCTTAGACTATTCATCTGTCAACAAATTATGACGTAGTAAGTGCGGAGAAATGGAAATACTATTGACGCGAAAGTACAAATTTGCGATTTTGTTGAATTATTATTGCTATTAATTAAACAAAAAATAGTATCTACATTTGTAAAAGGGGTACTTTTTCTCCATTTGAGTGCATTAATGAAAAACAAAAAGAAACATTAGAAACAGCTCCATAACTTTCCTAAGAAAAAAAAATGTTTTAAGGCAAATAATCTTTATCTTTCTTTACCGAATTAATAGAAAAATAAAGACTTTATAGGCTGCATTTTATGAAGGATGACTTCATAAATATTATTGAATATGAAATGGGTATGTAAACTGGTATTAGAAATTAAGTTGCAGTTATGCTTAGTAATGCACTTCCATTGGTAGGATTTCGAGTCTGCAGAGTTTGTTTGTGTGGTTGGCGCAATTATAGAAGCAATCTCGTTTTATGTTTCATAATACCAACAGCAATCTGAGATCTAAAATAAAAATCTGATGTCCCCAATCGATTACATTATTAGCTAATCGCAATCTGCCTGAATGGATGAAAACCGGTAAGAGGTGTTCATGTTCAAGGCTCTAGCAAGCTGAAAACGTAGTGCAAAATCCCTTTCGTGTCATTAAAATGATCTGGGGCCCGTAACACAACGCGACAAATAGTTGTAGGACAAGTGAATTTCGATAACTTGTAAAAAATTGTGTTACACAAAACGACAAGTCCGTGAACACTTCGACAATTGTCGCGAAGAAAAATGACAAGTGGGAAATTATATAAAATCCCTCTTTCTGTAACAGAACGCGACAAGACGACCAGTGTCAAGAAACACTACCATTTTTTTACTGCACCGTCCCTATCATTTGTCCCAAAAATGTTCCACACCAACGAATGGTTGGTTCTATATCTTCAGCATAACTTCAGCAACAACTAAATTTAGCTTGACACTTTCGAGACTCTTTGTTGTAATTGGGTGTTGACGATTCTACTTTTACTTTACTTTGCAGAGACAGATGTTCAATAAAAAACGCGTAACAATGCACTTCTAAGGCTTTATGTAGACAGAACCTAAGAAAGCTTAAATTGAATGTAATGTGGCTCATCCAATAGTACAGAGCTTTCGCATTGTCTTTATCTCAACTGTGTTGTTTAACAGTTATGCATTATTCGATCGCACACTCGAATGTAGTTTTGTGGTTAATATAATTGAACCGTAATTCATTTTGTGTTCTGTCAGTGTTCGTATTAAAAGAATATTTAAACCAATTACAGGGAACTATTTTTTAACTTATTGTTTGCTACAGGTAAGCTTACAATAAAGTTATTAATTGTTTTCTTATTCTCCTATTCGATTAGGTCGAAATGGAGCAAATGCCAATACCAGACTCTACAAACAGTGATGCGGTTAATTTGCATATGCAATTGCCACCCAAGGACATTAAGAAGATCGGAGTCAATTTAAAACTCGATCAACGCCTCCAGTTTAATGAAAAATCGAATTCATATGACCAAAAGACAAACGCTGTTCAAGCTGAACTTAGGAAAAATAACTGCCTACTTATTAAGTTGTTGCAAAATCACTCCAAATAATTTGTTCGAATTTTTGTTGCATTTAACTACTGATACTACTGTGAAATAATTTTCGATCTTATTAAAGTTGTGCTTATGTCTTATGTGTTGATATTATTCTTTAGAAGTGAAGTGTTTTATGACAGTAATTGGGTAGTGACTTCCAAAATATCATTAGATGATATGAGAATTGAGCATAATTGTAACTAAGAACTCTATAGGAATCTTAACAGTCACTCATTTGTATACACGCACAATGCACACCAACGTTGGAACAGCTATTGGTTCTTTCAACTATCTGTATACAAATTAATACGGATTCACGGTGGAAAAAGTAAGGATTGCGTATACAATATTACATTGGTGAAAAATACACCCACATAATACACCTAAATTTTCACGAAGTGGAAAAAAGACAGTTGTTGAGGGTTTTTTAGGAGTTTGAACCTGGAACTCTTCGTTCATTACTCCAGCACAGAAATTGTGGATTTACATTACCACGCCACGCAATTTTGCATGAATTCAGAGAGAGAGATCCATTTTTCCTCAGTCAAGACTAATGATGAATAAGAGTGAGACTACGAGCCTAACAGTTGAATTTAGGCCGCCATAACTTTTTATGGAGATTTGTGGTCTCACTCTTACAGATCATTAGCCTTGACTGTAGCAAACGGATATCTCTTTCTGAAGTCATGCAAAATTGCGTGGCGTGGTAATATTAATCCAGCATAAGCAATAAGACACTGCACCGCTATACCTACTACACATTGAAATAAGTATGGGGGTGTAGTGTACGCCCTTACGCCGCGAGATGAAGGCGATAATAAATATTGTTTAGTTAGACACAGCTAAAATAAAAATTCCAACCGAAGCGTGTTTTTTTCAAATAAATTGTCGTTCTATCTAACAACATCTCAAAAATATTGTTAGTTGTCTGCACTGCACCGTTTAACAGTCTGTATAAGTTCCAAGCCCTCGGAAACGTATGGTAAAGGCAGGAGGATTGGACACGTTAGATATAACTATAATTTCAAATTTATATAACTGTCATTTTAGTAACAAAGTATCACCATTATTTGTCCTATTAAATAATTTTCTTAAATTTATAGCATTTTTTCTAAACATTTTCCATCAGTTAAGGGGGATTTGACAGCTTCGTAAGGAAGTTTTATCGCACAAAATACTTAATAAAATGAATTGAAACGTAACTACATAAGAAATAATTAATCAATAAACATCAAAATTAACATTAAACCAGTAAGACAATATTATCTTCGACTATGCCGAAGCTCAAATATCCGGTACCTACTATATTGTAAAAAATATTTTAGTATTAAAAATTATATATTTGTGGTTTGTTGTGGTGGTTTTTATTCGACCAAGTTCATTTTTTTGTCAAAACATTTTAAATATTATTAAAACAATATGTGCAAAGTTTAAGCTTACTATCTAAATTTAAAATGTAAATTTAAATTTAATTTTTAACATCAAAAAGCTATATAAATCCGGAGGTAGTAGTAGTTTTCATCCGATCATGTACCAATTTTCAAGTCGATAGCTCCTAAATTACGGCGGTAATCGTGCGGACAGACGGACATCGCTAGATCGACTAAGAAGATGATGCTGATCAATAATTATATATAGTTTGTCATACCTACAAACCTACCTACGCAGTAGCGCAGTGGTTAGTGTGCTGGACTACTGTGCGAGGGATCCCAGGATCGATCCCCGGAAAAACACAAATTACATCTTAAAAGTTTTTTCTACTGCGCCACCTCTCGCGAACGTCTGACAAACATCCGAGAGTATGACTGTCATGAAAAAGCTTCTCAATTCAGCCGTTCGGACTCGGCATAAAATTGTAGGTCCCTTCCATTCGTCCCAAAAAAAATAGAAAATCACACAAAACGAATGGTTGCGAGAAGCTAGGCCTTGGGTGTCACTCGCCTGTTGCGCCACCTATTTATTTATTTATTTTTCTTTGTCATACCTACAACTTCTTATGTGCGTTACAAATGGAATGTCAAAGTGAATATACCCTCACCACAGTGTGGTACCAAATATAATTTGGGACGTGCCGAAAGATTGGCCTACCTTGTACATCAAAATGTGTTTATTCATTGACACTGTTGATTGTGCTTCTGTAGGGAGGTACGCAATAAAAAACTTCACAATTTTTTATATATGTGCGTTTTTATTTCCTAAGAAAACTTAAATTTAATACAAGGTGAAATATTCTTTACAATGACTTACAATTTGTAACCTCCTCACGCGGCTTACAGAAATACAATGATGTTAGATAACATTTGACACATGACATTACATTTGAAATTAAAGAACAGAATCGTTACACAAATATTTTAATTAAAGGCGGAAACACCATGCATCCGCAACATCCCGGCCCCCGTGAATCGCTCCCATCAAGATTCACTAACATCCAGCTTAGCAAGTTTGGAAACCGGTCGTTTCAGCAATCCCATTGACGTTTGTACTTCAGCCACACGAACTTGTCCATCACTTCCTGGAAATACGCTCACAACTCTTCCTCTACGCCAGCAGCTTCTAGCCACATTTGAGTCGCAAATTATGACTAAGTCTCCCACAGCCAATGGTTTGGTTTTACCATACCACTTCGTCCTTCGCGTCAGATCCGGCAAATACTCGGCCACCCACCGCTTCCAAAAACGATCCTTGATAGCTTGTGCAATTTTCCATTGCGTTCGCAGGCAAATTGGTTTATTGTCAACAGGTCCAGGTGTTTGCGTTGAATTCGCGCAGCCCAAAATAAAGTGGTTGGGGGTAAGAGGCTCGTCTTCATCCCATGTTACAGGCAAATGTGTAAGAGGCCTTGAATTAACGATGTTCTCTGCTTCAATGATTACGCTTCGAAATGTTTCTTCCTTCGGAACTGTTTCCTTCAACGCCACAGAAAGTACCCTTTTGATGGACCTCACCAACCTCTCCCAGCAGCCACCAGCACTTGGATTCGATGGGCAGTTAAATATCCATTGGATGCCTTTTGTTGAAAGGTACGTCTGGATGGCTTCGTGGTCAAACATCTCCAATCGCTCCTTCAACTCCCTTGCTGCCCCAACAAAATTTGTCCCGTTGTCACTACGAATGCGTACAGGAACCCCCCTTCTATTCACAAAGTTTCTGAGACATACGATGAATGCGTCAGTGGATAAATCGGCGGCTACCTCCAAGTGAACAGCACGCATTGTGAGACAGGTAAACAGAGCGATCCAACATTTTTCTCTGCGTCTGCCTATGGCTACTAAAAAGGGTCCCATATAATCCACCCCTGTGAAAGTAAAGGGCCGAACGAAGGGGGTGAGCCGGTCTTCCGGAAGTTGACCCATTTGCGGCGTTGCAGGCTTTGCGGACAATACCTTACAAAACTGGCAAGAGCGAGCTACGGTTTTGGCAAGAGCCCGTAAGTGCGGAATCCAAAACTGACGACGAACTTCACAAATAATTGTCTCCATGTTTTGGTGATGAAAGCGCTCGTGGAAATGTCTGACAATGAGTTGAGATAGCCAGGAATCTTTTGGAAGTATAATGGGTCTCCTTGATTGTGTTGGAATACAAACGGCGAAATCAATACGGCCAGACAATCTAATGACACCCCACTCGTCCAAACACGGAGTCAGCTTAAACAAACGGCTTGATTTTTCAACCTGTTGACCACTTTTCAATGCTGCATACTCATCGGCGTAATACTGCTTCTGTACCATCCGGCATAGGACATTCTCGGAATACTGAAGTTCATAAGCCAATAGCGACTTATTGTTCGACGGCCTTTCACAACTACATCGCCAACGAAGGACCCAGGCTATCACGCGTTTTAGCTTTAAAAAGTTCGAAAATTTAGTTAGATCGATTTCATGGGTACTCACATGGAATATCTCGTGTCGGTAATGTGTTCGTAACTCCTCATCAAGTGTCAGGCTGACTTCGACATCCTCATCTGCGCTTGAAGGCCAAGTTAGTTCATCTGACAGCAAGAAGTCTGGACCCTGTACCCATCTGCCTGGTTGGTAGTTGGACAAATATTTGGCCCTTGTGGCTAAATCGGCAACGTTGGACTTGGTGGGAACCCATCGCCACTCATTTGTGTCAGACAGCTCCAAAATTTCTGCTATCCTGTGACCCACATATGGTTTATACTTTCTAGGATCGGCTGACTTGATCCAATTAAGCACAGTTCGCGAGTCGCTCCAAAATATGCACTTGGTCGGTTTCACATTGTGAGATTGAAGTATTCTTTGACGCAGTCTTACACCCAAAACAGCTGCTTGCAACTCAAGTCGCGGAATTGATATGAGTTTGAGCGGCGCACATCTTGTTTTGCTTGTGATGAAAACTATGGATACAGACTGATTTTGACTGACGACTCTCCAATACGCAACTGCCGCAAATGCCTCCTCGCTTGCATCCACAAATATGTGCAACTGTATGTCGATGGCTGTTGACATGTCGACTGAGTAACATCTTGGCACACGAAGTCGTTCAACCGCATCGAACGTCGAAATCCACTGCCTCCACTTGCGATGCATTCCTGTTGGTATCTCCTCATCCCATTTTGTCTTCGTTCTCCACAGCGACTGCAACATCAATTTTCCGTGGATCGTGAAGTCTGCCACTAGTCCAAATGGATCATAGATGGACATAAGAATGCTCAGACACTCCCTCTTGGTTGGATAACGTTCACCACTCACGATGCTTGGGCTGGTTCGATGGAAGTTCAAACGAAAAATAAATGAATCCTCCGCCGGTATCCAATGCATGCCTAGCACTTTCTCCGATTTGCCTTTAATGTCCATGTTGGCCGTTATACTTCCTGTGTTGCCCTCTTCCAGACAGTTCAGCAACTTCAAAGAGTTCGACATGAATTTCCGAAGTCTAAATCCCCTTCCATATGAATCCTGATAACGTCCTTTGTCACAGCTAACGCCTCATCTTCATTGTCGAAACTGCAGACAAAATCATCGACATAATGATTTTCTAAAATAGCCTTGACGGCTTGAGGACATTGGTCAGCATAAAATTTGGCATTCAAGTTCTTAACGTACTCGGCTGAACATGGTGAGCACGTTGCACCGAACACCATCACCTGCATCACATAAGTATCCACTGTCGCAAAACTTTCATCGTGTTTCCAAAGAAAGCGCTGCGCATCCTGATCCTCTTTACGAATGGCGATCTGGTGAAACATTTCACAAATGTCTGCACAAACTCCGATTGGCTTTTCGCGGAATTTGTACAAAACAGTCAGCAAATCCTGGCATTGCTCTGGACCTTTGAGTAAGGATGAGTTCAACGAAATGTTTCCAACTCCAGCGGCAGCATCAAACACCAAACGTAGTTTGTCTGGTTTATGTGGGTTGCGAACGCAAAAGTGAGGAAGGTACCACGTCCTTGGACCTCTCTCCTTGGCTTCGTCGGCTGACAACTTGCGTGCGTAACCCTTGGCAACATAATCGTTGATAATTTCTTCATATTGGGCAGCGTAAGAAGAATCCTTACTCAAAGTGCGTTTGACAGACATGAGACGGCTTTTCGCCATTGGCAGGCTATCAGGCAATACGATCCTCTCGCTCTTCCATAGAAGTCCAGTCTCGTAACGGCTTTGCATTTTCTTGGTAGTAACTTGCAGCAACTCCCTGGCTCTCACGATCTCCTCTGGCTCCTTGGGACTTGACAACGAATAAGTATCCACGCTGTCCAGTAAAAAATAATCGGCAACTAACTGAGACAAGGTGTCGTTGGTGATGCTGTTGTTATCTCCGGAAATGTGATAGACTGAGTCGGACATCTCTTGGTTGCTGTACCCACCATAAACGACCCATCCGAGTAACGTCTCTACAGCAACAGGTCCATCTTCTCCACAAGGAACAGTTTTACTTCCTAAGATTAACCTCCAGTTATCTAAGCCAATTAAGATTTGCGGCACGGCGTTTTTAAATTCGTAAATCGGCAAAGATTTCAGCTCGTATCCAACTGTCAGCGCATTAACATCCATAGTCTGCATCGGTAGAGAAAGATTGCTGTGCGTACGCACCTTCTTCATCACATAACGAGTACTACCACTGGCAACTCCACTGATCTCCAAATTAACTAGGCTCGATGCTTCCGACGTTTCCTTTTGACCTATCCAAGTAAGTGACATTGTGTGTGCAGTCCCAGTAAGACCCAATTGTGAGGCAATATTTTTGTTAATAATGGTCACAGACGATCCATCATCCAGCAGTGCGAATGTACTCACGACACCCTTTGGCCCATACAAGTTGACAGGAAGAATACGAAATAAAACCTTTTTCGCATTGGATGCATGTGCATGATGATTTAACTCTGACCGAGGACTTGCATTCATTACAGCTGCTGTTTCTGATTGTCGCTTTTCATGAAGTACAGTATGATGAAATCGACTGCAACCATCCTCTTCACAACGCCTTCTGGATCGACATGATGAAACATTGTGCCCTGGCACCAGACACGCAAAACAAACCCGTTTTCCCTTGACTAAATTCCAACGATCTGCTAGGCTCATTTGGAGAAATTCTGTACATTGTGACAATTTATGTTTTTGCGAGCACATGACACATACCTTAGTAGACTTGGCAGTAGTTGAAACGGTGTTCTTCTCCACGGCATGTAGAATGGAATCCTGGCGATTACCTTTGTGTGGCTTATTTGTCTGTTGGTAGTGAGAAAATGATGCAATACTGGCGAACTTAGCATACTGCTGCAACCATACACAGAAATGTTTTACACTTGGGTATGGTTGTATGTCATTTGAAAATTGCACCCAGTCGAGACGTTTAGCGATTGGCAACTTACATACCAACTCATCCAGCAGCATTGGATTTGCCAGATGGTGTTGACTTTTTGTTGATTCGAGCAGTGTACATAAGTTTTGTACCTTCGTTGCAAACGATACAACCAAATCCATACGATTATCGGAAATCGTCGGCAATAACCTTACTTTTGCCATTTGGCTTCGGATGAGGTGTTCCGGACGTCCAAAACGAAATTCCAACTGGTCTATGACGACTTGTACATTGCTCGGATGAATAAGCATGGTCTCCACTGCCTCTCGCGCTAGGCCCTTGAGGCTTTTTTGAAGCCTAAGCATATTTTCAAAGGCGGTATAACCATATGCACTCGTTGACTCTTTAAACGAAGCGAAGAACATCGGCCATTCCTCCGGGGTTCCAGTGAATATTGGCAAATCGTACAGTTTTGGTCGATGTGAAGGTTGTGAAATGGCCTCTGATCCCATATACACATAACTTTGCCCGGGCTGGGCGGTTGCTTCGACACGAACTGGCTGTGGCTGAACTGTACTGGCAGCGAATAACCCTGATGGTGTGGCCGGTGGACAATGGTGCATGTTCGGTTCCATTTGCGACATTAAATGAGCTAATTGCGTTTGCAATGCGAGCAACTGCGCTTTCAATGTCACATTTGCAGATTCTAGACCTCTTATTCTAGCGTTTTCGGCATCAACGAAATGTAGCTGGTGGTTGTTGGCGGCTGACATCTGCATATAGGCGGTAGCATCTGTCGAAGAAGTAAGACTATTTGGCTGTTTTTGGGCACTGCGGAAGTCTGGCTGGTAAGCGGCTGACGTCTGCAAGTAGGCGGTACTAGTGGTTGGCATCGGCAAATTGGTCGTGGCATTCATCGACGTAGTGGCTGGCATCTGAAAATTGGTCGTGGCATTCATCGACGTATTGGCTGGCGATATGGTTGCACTGTTATCAGCGCTGAAAAGAGAACATGAATTGGCGGCGGTAGTGGCGGGAGAATCTGAGACGGTAGTTGGCGGTTGGCTAAACGACATATCATACTCGTCTAATCTGGCTGGCGGAACTCCCTTTGTGGAGCGGCTGCTCCGTCTTACAATTGCATTTGCTTCTATCGGTGCATTTTCCCCGTTATCAACCGTTGGTAACGTGACTATTTCGGTGGGCGTTGGTAACGGGGCCTGTTGCGATCGGCTAGGCGGCGGCGGTGAATGTAAGACCATGGCGAAAATTGAAATAAAAAATTTGTTGATTGTGCTTCTGTAGGGAGGTACGCAATAAAAAACTTCACAATTTTTTATATATGTGCGTTTTTATTTCCTAAGAAAACTTAAATTTAATACAAGGTGAAATATTCTTTACAATGACTTACAATTTGTAACCTCCTCACGCGGCTTACAGAAATACAATGATGTTAGATAACATTTGACACATGACATTACATTTGAAATTAAAGAACAGAATCGTTACACAAATATTTTAATTAAAGGCGGAAACACCATGCATCCGCAACAGACACATTATTTGACAAACAATTGAACTTGATGCCAATTAATTGTTCACTGTCACAGGGGAAGTTTGACAATTCAGCTAGTTCAACTTGCCTTACAAATTCTTTGTCAGTTATTGACAAGCGCTGTAAGGCTAGGTGCACATATACGATTTCAATCGCGGGACTACTTAGGCCGGGTGTCAATTGGGTTAGATAATTATCCGGATAATTATATCGGAAAGTGTATTGAAGGAATGATATGAATGAATGATATTTATTTATTTAGCTTTTTACAAGCTATTTTGTTGTACATTGTATATTTTATAATAGTCCCTTTTAAACTATCTGTTAGGCTCATTAGCTTTCCTCAATCTATTATATTTCTTCTTATATATTCAGTAATTTTAATTTTAAATACATACAAGTTAGATTCGTTTTTAATTCCAGTATAGCTGCTTGTTCGTTGACCTTAGTGTTGAAAGCGAAGTTCACCAAACTCCAATCTTAAGACAGATATTTTTATCGATTTTACGCTATTAATTAATTGAAATTCATTGTTTTATTTCCTCTTCAACATTTTAGCAAAACTTAAGCAAAAGAAAACGTCAACATATTAGCGTATAGCATAATTTATTATCTTGCTCTCGGAGCAGTATAATTTTTTGACAACTGAAAATTAGTTTTCCCACACGATAGAGTCAGAAATTTATCCGAGGATAATTATTTAGCTCAATTGACATACGGCATTAGTCGCAAAAATGAAATACATACATTTGAGTATGAATGCGCGCTAACTTTATGCTGCACGTCCATTTAGTGCCCAACGCAGCAACCAATTTTATTCAATTCTTTAGTTGAAGAAACAATTTTTTTAGGCTCGTACACTAGTGCACAAACTCACGTTGTTCATGTTGAGCAACGTAATTTCAATTAAAGTTGAACATTTCTTTGTTGAACGCGTTGCGGGGCCCGTACACCTATTTTATCAACTCACTCAACTGTTGAATGACCCCGTACACCTAGTTGATCAACTCATTCAATTGTTGAATAACCCCGTACACCTAGTTGACCAACTCATTCAATTGTTGAATGACCTCGTACACCTAGCTAATCAACATGCATACCTTGTTTTACTTTCATCTTGCATCCTTCCCGTTTCTGGATTTTCCTCATGACTTTACTGCTTTATTAGGGGTGGATGTGTTGTCTAGCACTAATTCTGTACTTGTGCGCGCAGATGTTTTATTGCTTGTGTTTCCGCAATGCTCTGCGCTGGGTAGATCTAGACCATCGTCTTGTTCTAGACTACTGAGTTGCAATTTAATGATAACCCATACACAGTGCATAAACAGATGTCAGTTGATTGATTTTAAAAAGTTGAGGAACGGGTTGGACAGATAATGTGCAGCACATTATTGTAAAATCGTTTCTCAACGCGTTGCACAAGCATGTTCAACGAGCAACAAGAGCTCGTACACTACCCGCACACTTCTTTAGCAACGCGGTGAGCAACGATGTCCAACCAGATCAAACGCGTCGGTTGCATAAAATTGAGGGCATCGTACATTAGACTTGAATGCGTTAAATTCGAAATTGATGAGTTGCGTACTAAGTGGACGGGCAGCATTAGATCTTGTTGTATGTATGTGTTTCATTTTTAATTTATTAGGTGGTACCTAACCTAGGTACTCTGGTTTAAATTAAAGCTATTTGATCTGGCAGGTCTGTCTCTTTGGTCATGTGCATTAATAGTCAGGTTGGTAGGTACTCGTTATTACATACTACATTTCCCAAACTGTTTAGAACAATTAACAGAGCCATCTATTATTTCAGGTTAGCAACTACGAAGAAAGTTCGCCGAATCGCCGCCCCTCTACTGGCAGATTATCTGTCAAACACGAAACAAAATCTGTGACAGTAGTGATTCGTGGAGTGCACGCAAATTTCGCTCGACCTATTTTCCTAAATCTTCATAACAATTATTATAAAAGGACAAAAGTAAATATATTTTAACACTCAATTCAATGGATTTGCTTAAACTGAAACAATGAAAGTTAAAATAAAATCGTGGATGGGTGTTGCATCTTGGCGATGGATTGCTAATGATGAAAATTGCGGTATTTGTCGTATGTCGTTCGAGAGTACGTGCCCAGAGTGTTCGCTGCCCGGCGATGATTGTCCACTGGTTTGGGGTGTTTGTTCCCATTGTTTCCACATGCATTGTATTGTTAAGTGGCTCAATTTGCAACCCCTAAATAAGCAGTGTCCCATGTGTCGACAGGCTTGGAAATTTAACATTCACTAAATGTTAATGCTATGTCAAATTGTAATTATACTCGATTCAATTACTACTTGCGCTACTTAAGTTAGTGAGTACTATTAATATAAACAAAAATTTGAGGACAATATAACCAAAATTATTAATAGATATAAGATTACAAAAAAAAAAAAAAAAACAACAAAAAGTCGCCACCGAGATGTCGTATTCCGACTTACCACCTCTACCGAAAAGCCTTGCTGCGGCTGTGCTACCTGATGGTGGTGGTTCCATAAATGCAGACACACCTAGCACATCTTCTAGCGCACGAAATTTACCACAACGAGAAGCTTCAGATGGACCGAATAGGCATGGCAGCCTATCATCGACTGCTGATTCCGTGAGCAGTGGAGAGGCAAGCAAATCCCCAACGGTATCATCGACAGGTACAACATCGAACGAAAGTAACATGGATACACAATTAGCAACATTGCGACAGGAAATGCACAATCTGCGACAAATGGACTTATCACTACTCACCCAGTTATGGGCCCTAAACGAATCGATTCAAGGTTTTCGTGCACGTTTAGAAGAACGTAAACCTTCCCGATCGCCATCACCACCGAGATCCTTTTGTTCCGAAGCCGATAACGAATTTGGCAACATGTCAGCTGGTCCACCGAAAGGATCTGTTTCCAGTCGGGCACAATCTCAAGGGAGCCGTGCAGGCCGACCGATGTCAATTCCGGCAAACACCCGAGGCGATGTACCACAATTAAATATAAATGCAAACCATTATCCCGAGAAAGCAGTTCGTAAACCTCGCCCTAAGAAAAACCTTTACGATTACCCGTACGAAGAAAATCGTCTTAAGCCTGAGGCTTTATATCAACAAACAAATGCTTGTGCACGCGCTCAAGGCTCTAATACCATTCCACAACAAATGTACACTAATAACGATCTTCCACATTATCCGATGTCCAAAGCACATACACTACAGGCTGCTGGCGGAGCTGTTTTTCATCAACATTTAATGCAAAAACCACACCAGTCTCAACACATTCACAGCAAATTGCATCCTGTACAGTGGGCACCTCCTCAGAACTCCCAGCCAAAGACGTCCAAAGGAGCAATTCCTAAGATCCTTTCAATATTACAGCGGAAGCAACGAGCACCACCACCACCTCCACCACCGCCGCCGCATCATAAGTCTTCACAGCGACCTGTTTAATGTGACTATCTCAAAATTAAACACTGCAACTTTCTTTCCCCACCCAATAATTTGATTTCTTCGCGTCACCTGAAAGAAAATATCACCCACGATTGGGTATTTCTGTCAATTAATCCAGCTCCTGGGAAATTACCCAATTTAAGTATTTAACTCATATACTAATCTCTTATTACGGAAACAAAACATACTAACGAATGATAGTAAAACGGCAATTAAATTGCAAGCTACAATGTGGCATTTTTCCTTTCCTAAATTCTTAGCATTTAGTCTTATGAACGATCAAAAAATAAAAATTAAAATATAAAATTATACTGTAGTTGAGTTTTTATAATAAAATAATCATGAAAAAAAAAAAACAAAAAACAAACGCTAATATTAGTATTTCCTCGACGGAGAGCATGTTCATGTTTACAATACAATAAAACAAATATTTAATCGATTTATAAAGTACCACTAAGCAACATCCTTAGCATATAAAGTTGTTAAATTCTCATTACTGATTAAGTTGATTGATATAAATACGAGTAGAGGAAGAACTGTTATACTAAAGTTTAAAATGAAATAAGCATTAATTTATTGACTATTTAAAGGCGATAATAAATCCAAAGAAATACATATATCAAAAACTCCTTAAATCAAAGTCAATTGTGTTTTAATTTTTGCTTTTTTTATTATTCTTATTCTTTAAAGAAAAATCAGTATAAAAGCGTTGGTTATCAACGTTTGCTTAAAATATAACAATTAGGAAAATAATTTAGAATGTAAAACTAAGGGGGTTCGACACACCTACTCCAGAATGATCTTTGCTACTTTACCATCTATGAAGACCTCTTTACCGTGCTTCAGACAAAATTCACGTTTCACGTAAGCAAACAGCAAATCGGTGACTAGGAAAATCTGAAAGAAGATGCAAATAAATACATATATGAATGTTTAAGACGAGTGGATAGTTTTGTGATTACAAATAAAATAAATAATACACGTATGTAGCATATAGTCGAAAGCAAAATTTGAATTTCAGATCAATGTACTATGTACATACAAAGAGTAGGTAAACTCTTAGTTGCGCATGTTCGTTTTCAGATGGGAAACCATAAATCAATTTTCCACAAACAAGTTTAAATAAATGTATGCACTCGTCATTTTCGTTAGTAGATTTAAACAACAATTCGGCCAGTATTCACAGACCAATCCTAAACTAAACATAAATGAATCCCCATCATTCTGAGGAGGTGTTCTTCACTCTGGCAAAACCACTGCGTAAGCTTTTTCATCTGTCCTATTTTTCTGGACTCTTTCCGAATAGGTGGAAAACAGCATTTGTCCAGCCCATCCCTGAGAAAGCCGAATCTCTTTTTCCCACGAATTGTCGACCTGTAGTACTTACGTTCATTCTTTCTAAGGCTAATTGCACACACACCGATTTTGGACGGCCGATTTTATACCGGTCGTCCAAATTCCAATAGTGAACCACAAGTGGGAACGGGACCTGGCACACACGCCGACCGCTGATCGGTGCCGGCAAAATGCCGGTGAGCAGCCGTCCACTGCCACTGTATCGCCGGCAGTATCGGGAAGTAGTAGCGTACGTGATTAAATACACGCTTGCACACGCACCGATTTTTTGCTGACCATTTCATTCGACTGCTCTCGCTCCATTCAGTGTGTGAAATTGTAAATTGTCACGACAACAAAGCAACTGATTGTTAGACCGTTAAAAATCCGGTGAGTGTGCCAGCACCCTGCTACCGGTAAAATGTCGGCCGATTTTATACTGGCCGTCCAAAATCGATGTGTGTGCAATTAGCCTAAGATTTATCATGGAAACACTGATAAATCGTCAGCGTATGAAATACATAACTTGAGGCCCCTATTGTGAGTGTCGATAGTTGATCGACAACTGTCATTGTCGATTGCGATTGATATTTGTCGATTTGACAGTCTGTAGTCAATTACAAATGTCTGGTCGATGCTTTCTCTTGTGCGTACGAATAGCTAAAATCAATCGACGCAATCGACTGTGACCATCGCTGATAGACAATCACAATAAGAGTTTGAATCACGGAAACTCATTGACAGGCAGTACGGCTTTCGAGGCAACGGGTCCACTGGTGATTTGATGGCTTATCTTAGCGAAAAGTGGAACCATTCTATGAAAAGAATGATGAAAACTCTGATGAAAAGAGAAATTTTGCGTTTGATAATTCGAAAGGAGTTTGGCATCAAGCTCTTTTATCGAAAATGCGTGCTTTTGGGATCGATGGATTAGAAACTACCTTTCTGGCCGTTCAATTCAAGTTGTTTTGGATGGTTTCAAGACCGAAACTCACTACATAAATGCTGGTGTTCTGTCAGGCCACATTCTATCTCCGAATCTCTAATTTTTATAAATGTCTGCAACTTCTAATACAATTCATTCATTCTCATATTCATTCCAGGACTCACGTCCCTGCTCTTCGGACGTAGAACTGTAACGGCAACGTATGCTGAGCTCAATAAATTCTGGCCTTGACATGATTATAAAATGGGGTTTAGCCAATAGAGTGAAATTTAATGCTTCCAAAACGCAATGCTGTCTGCTGTCCCTAAAGCGAAACCCAAACCTTTAGCTTTTATCAATAACTGACACTTGCATCTCCACCTTCGGTGGAACGACCATTTACTCGAAGTCTTGCTTTAAAGGACATCATCAGCAGTTTCCTTCGTGTAGCTTTACAATCGCATCGCCCCGGTCGTGTTGTCCATTGTAGAAAGTTTGAAAACTAGTAAAAACAGCGAATGGTATGTCGAAAGTGCTGCAACTGTTCCAAAATCATTGTGTTGTTTCGATTTATTTCAAATCAAAATTCAGAAAACATGTAAATATTTAATAACTTTTAGTTAACTAATTGATTTATAATTTACCGCACTTAGGTCAGCAACGACAAGGCAATTGGTAGGTAACATTCAGGTAAAATCTTAGGCAAACTCAAAACTATTTGTAGGTTGATTTGATAGCCAACAGAAATGTCTTCACTTTCATCGTCATCGAAAAATAACACACCGCAATGTCTTTAGAGGTTTATTGTTCATATTTGCTTAAGTTTTTTATACTTTTAAATAAAACGATTTAGAAGCATAAAAGGTTTTTAAGGTTCCGTTCCCATAGGAACAAAACGAATTGTTTTCGCTACGATGTCTGGGTGTCTGTCCGAACCCACTAAGCCAATTTTGTACCTAGGTCTATGTCAAGAACTATTTGACGTAGAACACTGAAATTTGCACACAGCACCCGGTATAACCTCTAGTTAAACGACAATTAATACCAATGATAGTATTATATTACACAAAAGACATAAATGTAAAAAAGAGCCAAGTTCTCTTTTATAGAAAAAAAAATTTAGAGGGGGGTCGATAACAGCATGAGTTAGTTCCTGTAAAAGAGTGTGTGCCTTTACTAGAACTTGGCTGGGGCACTATCGTGCCCTTTAATTATATTCTGAATCAGGATCAAATTCTGAATCGATTTACCCATGTCCGTCTGTCTGTTTTTCTCTACGTGCGTCTGTCTGTTGAAAGAACGATAGTGTCCAAACGACTAAGCGAATTAAATTTTGTGAGGAGACTTATTTTTATCATCGTCAGGTTGGTATTGAAAATGGGCTATGTCGTTCAAGTATTTCAAATAGTAGACCCATTCATGTACACTGTACATTAACTCACATTGCAAACTTTGTGCATGACTTGTATCGGCCATGATAACACTTTTAGTTGTTGAATTATATTTATTTTTTATCATACTTGGGCTATCTCCGTCTCAGTTTCTGGATCTTCGTAATATCGCGGTTGTGCCTTCAAAATTCGTTGATTCGTGGCCTTTATCCAGGTCGTTGGGGGTGATCCGAGGAGCTGAAAGAGGTATGGCGATTCTCATCGGGTCACTCTCAAGTGTTAGTTTTACCTCCTAGGGTAGCGACCGGGCAATGCATCCTAGAAATTAGCTGAACTTACTAACGCGAAGAAAACCAAACATGGAAGGACAACGAAAAGATTTGACTACTCCAGATGGAATGCACGTCGTCTCTTCAGAGGCGGCAGGCCCACGGAGCCTGGAGGGCCCAACTTTCAGCTCGATACTTGACAGACCAAAATTAAATCGGCAGGAGGATACCAGTGACACCCTGGAAGTCACCACTCTGTCGGAGAGACCTTGGCAGGACATGACTGACAGTAACAGTAACAGTAAGACTCCCAGAACCTTCGAGCAGATGCTCGTTGAAGTTCCTGAAGAAAATGAACACCCAGAGATGATACTAAGTTCTCTGACAGAGACAAGGCTCTGATGAAGAAGCATGCCAAGAAGGTCAAGCAGTACAAGAAACGTCAAATGACACATCCTGTACCGTCAAGGCTGCTGAATTATTGACTAGCTGTGAAGGAGAGGCCAAAAATGTCGAGAGGGCTGGGGAACAGTCCACTAAAGAGGTAAACCCTACCCCATCGACATCCAAAGCGTCAACTTCCAAATTACCACCACCAAGTAAGTCAGGCACCATTCCTAAGGAACCGATCGGCAAGTCTAATAAAAACTTATCAACACGGTCGGCTCCAAAAAAAATACGCTCAGCTGATGAGGTATCAGGTTATGTGGCTAAGAAATTGAAGTCTAGTCTCAAGACCGCTGAGGAGCTAACTCTAGCTATCATCGACCGCAGCAACAGAGACATCTGCGACTTTGATGGAGCGGGTTGGCGTAAAGGCGTTAAGGTTGTAGGATGTGGCAACAGAGAGTCTCTTGACTTCCTAAAGCACTGCATACTCAGCCTTGGTGAAATCTTTCCCGGTGCTAAGCTGAACGCGATACCTGCTTGAGTCCTACCTCATCGTACACTGGCGTACGTATGGATACCTCCTCCGGTCCTGGATAAACAATCCATACTCAAGCTGGTCGGTATGTTGAACAAGGATCTGAAGGTAGAGGAATGGAAGATCGTAAGCTCGAAGACGCGGGAGAAAGGAGGCGGCTTGGACACCGATACATTGATTAGTTCTGGAATGGTTTAATTTTGTACTTAGGTCTATCTCAAGAACTAATTGACGTAGAAGACGGAAATTTGGACACAACATCCGGTATAACCTCTAGTTAAACGACAAATACATAATAGTTAAAAATACGTTTAAAAACACCTCAATCTATGAATTGCTAAAAAAACAACTCATGAAAATATCTACCTAATCAACTAATTTTTAGAATCCGAAAATATAAGAGTGTAAAATCAATTATAATACCATAGAGCTAATAGTCTTCGCAACTACGCTCGTTAATATTAATATTAGCATGTAATTTTATCATTACCTGTTAATAAAACATAATAATAATAATAATAAAAAAACCTGAACATTGTTGTACAACGACACAAAACATAAGTCGTATACGACAAACGCCAACGGCAAAAGGGGTGACTGTTTATTTATTGATTTACAAACAAAAAACACGCATGCATATATTCCTATTTTGTAGATCACATTCGTAGCTATATATGTGCTGAAGATATTTACAAAATTACCATATAAAACACACTTCTTTCTCCATTCTACTTCATAATGCGTGTTCTTGTTCCCTTATCGTTCAATCGTTGGTATTTGCCAGTTTAACAAGTTATACGATACATACGAATCATTTCAAACGACAACTATGTGTTACACGCAGCAATTGTCAAAACGACGTAGTCAGATGAGTGTCGTCACGCGATGAGACGTTCGAGACAACCAATGGGACAACATAGATGAGCCTAGGTGTTTAGTCAGCGCAAGAGTTCAGTGCAGGATTTTGCTGTAAATCGTAGCCGTCATTTTGGTGAACTTGTATTTACGTAAATAATGTAAACAGAAGTGTTTTTTCAAAACTTTTGTGGCATTGTAACCGAAAAAGATTCCAGACATTTATCTGCATGAGCAAAAATAGCATCCGTATCCGAATGGGCTTTCTAAAGCTCAAAGATCACGTCAGGAAATTGGGTATATCCAAAGAATGCCTCTACAGATACTGTGATAAATCTAGCCAAATATTTGGGCAAATATGTACAAACAATTAAATGAGGAGATACATACCGTCACTTAAGCCACCTAACATCCTTAGATTCATACTGGAAACTGTAGATTTGTCCACCAAGTTGTAGTCAGTGTATAAAACTCTCAAACTCCCAAAGGAATCTTAATGGCATATACCTCTCCAAGGTGTACAATAGACCAAAAGGTCGCACTAAAACATAACCCTCAAATAATCTGTTGAAAACGTTTTTTAACTTTAAAGCGTTTTAATTCCATCCTTAAAATCAATGAATATGTTAAAAGGAGTCTTTTGTTTTGGACGTATACACATTTTTGCAGAGATAAATGTTTATGCTATTATCTACTTTAGAAAATCGCTTTACATAATTCCGCCACAGACCAAGAGCTCTGGCACCCGCCCTGGCTTGGTATTTGAAAGTTTTGGACCTTTAGCCTTTCTAGAATCTACAGGCTGGGATTCGAAAATGTTCTTGTCTAGGCACACATAGGGGACGTGTTTTTTAGTTTTTTGACACTCATGCACAGCTCATAGACTCTGCGATTGTATTTTCTCCTCCATTCGCTTATTTTGCACCCAGAACAAAAAATACGTCATGCTCTCAAATGATACCATTAACAGCTCCCTCCTAGTGCAGCCCACAGTGCCATAAAGCACAGCTGTCAGGATTAGGGTTCTGTAGAAGTAGAGCATATTTTTTTTCTTCGAATTAGGAGTTTTAAACCCATTTGTTTTGTCAAAGCAAAAATCTCCGTTACAGTATTAAATGTGTAGTTATTGTCAGAGACAAGGTATACGGAGTCGCTCTAGTCCCCAAATTTAAATTTACTTGTCTACAAGCTAAATTTTACTCTAGAAATTCCGGTTTGTCTAATGTAATAAGTTAATCTTAAAAAAAAAAACGGATACGAACATAGAATTCATTCTTACCTGCCCTGTTGAGAACGCTAAAGTTGCTCCGAAATAAAAATTCGCGTTTGCTGAGCCTGCATACATCCATAAATACCACAGTGCTGGCATAATTAGCACCGTAATCAGGAAAAAGCAGAACACAACGAAGTTATGGACCATAACTGCAAGACAAAGAAATATAAGCGATTTATTTATCTTAAATATATAGGTTTCCAATCTCACATTTCCAGCATCGTCGCCAGATCGGTAGTAGGGCCAAATAGAAAGTTATGTCACCTAGGCATGGATAAGATCGAAATATTGATGTTAATGCAATCAGGACGGTCGCAAGCATCAGTGGATCATTGCGTAATTTAAATGTTAGGGGAATTAAATACAAAATTGTGGCATTCATTTGAAATGTAATCAAGAACATGGTACGAAAGTGATCGAACATTTCCATAAAGAAATACCAAAAGAGGCCAATGTTGGGCTGAAGTTCACGACAAAAGAATCTGTAAAAGAAAAGTTCGGTTAATATCAACTATAAATTTATTTAAATTATATTTTATTTACACAAATCCCAATGTACCATTGAGGAACGTCCAGTTTCCCATAATTGAAAAGTTGATCCAACTTAAGCCAGCACATGCAAGGATGAAAAGAACAACTACTCTGGTAGATCTTTTGGCAGATCCCTTACCAAAGATAAGGACTACTGGTGCAATCAAAACAAAAGGATACAGATTTCGCAAAGATTCTAGGGCGAGGAACAAAATACAGGGCAGAAGATGTTGTTTCGCCAAAAAGTAGAAACACAGCGATAAAAATAAATTGCTAAATACTGTAGACGTTAGTCCGACGCAATTTAAAATAGTAAAGGGATTGAAAAGGTACGCAATGAAAACATATTTTGGAATGTCTATTGTGTCTTGTAGCCGAAACTGTAGTTCCTCGGTGCCGGCGGCGTAATTGATCAATTCGTTTTTCTCCTTAAGGTACTGAAAACAAAAATTAATACTTATAGGAAATCAAGAAATACATTCAGAGTTTATTTACCATTTTCTTGACGAATTCTTTACTCATTTTGAGTAGAATAAAAGCAGTTGCTAGATCAAGGGCTATATAGAGCCAAGGAACTAATTGCGAAGCAGTAGTGCAAATCCAAACCAGACTCAAAAGAATGATAGGTGTTTCGTGAACCATATCTCCATGATATGGATCAATATTGTTTGTATAAAGGTGAATACCTTCTTGAACTGTAATCACAAAATTTAGCTTTTATTAATTAACATAAAATTGTTTGATAAAAACCTCTCTTAAATGAATTCAAAGGTGTTGAAATTTCAACCCGGTTACTTATAGCTGTGGAATATTTTGATGACAATAAAACATATCGGATTGATGCTCCAAATATTAGGAGAATGATTAATGTTTTGTTTTCCATAGTTTTGAAAATTTGATATAACAATTTTGTGTGAATATTTCTAATAATTATATTTATTTTTTTCTAGCTTCACACAAATTCCCTTGAAAGATAACAATTTTGACAATTAAAAAGTCAACGCAAGGCATCGCATGTCACCGTACGAAATCCACGAAAGTGGGTACGTTCAGTTCATCATAAAGCAGGAACAGTTATACCCATTGTACACCATACGATTTTTGTTGTACAACTCGTGAATGTATTTGATTGTTGAAAGTGGGTGGAGGGGGGGGTATAAAACGTAAGAGGGATAGCCGAACACAGATGGGCGGCGAATTCCCATCCGATTCTTGTATTTTCTTTTTTAACCTCTTCGTAATTTTCTGCATTTCTTTTATTATCCGTTCAGTATTCCCGGATGACATTTTGTTTTATAGAAAATCAAAATTCAGTCGGTCAAAAATATTATCAAGCAGAATTCTGCTTATATAAAACTTCATTTATAGAATCGTTAATTTAACATTTTTTAAGATAATTCACATTTTCCTGTAATAGGTATCTACCTGAAAACAGCATGTGAAGCATTTGACATTTAACTGGATGTTCAGCTATAAACTGTCGCCTGAATATTCAGCTGAATAAAATAACTGAACCCGACCAGGGACTAATTGCGTTTGACATTTCTTCTTGTTTTGGTTTTGTTGTCACCGCACTCCTGTACTGTTGTTTTTTCAATAAATTCATTTATCTAACGAATTTAATAATAAAAATGCCTTCTATTTCAAATAAAAACTCCTTAGAGAAGACTTACAAGTCGATTTTCAAAAGAATGAAAGCAATTACAAAATGTCCAGAGGATTTCTTAAGGTAAATAAATGATATTAACCTCCAATACGGTTACCTATATTCTATATAGTTCATCCACGTGCGTGTAAATAATTATTGTTTTTCTCTTAGCATACAAAAATTAAAATCGAACGAAGTTCGAACTTTATTAAAAGATATTTATGACTTAACTATTATAAAAGACACAAGAAACAAAAATAACGTCGAAGTTCTCCGGGAACTTGTTGTAGAGGATTTGGATGAAGAACAAATTTGGCAACTTGTCGAATTGAGGAACAACATTGTGTGGCCGCAGGTCCTTGAGAGTACATCAAAACTGCTTTCCCTGCAGGAAACCAAACTGAAACTCAAATTCGCAGATGAAGAAAATGACGAAAACGGGAATAGTGAAAATCATAGTGGAGATGAAAGTGAAAGCAATCAGGTCTCCCTCGAGGAAAATGATAAAGACGAAGAAATGGAATCACAGGATACTTGCAAGCCAAAAAAGGCAGCTAAGAGAAAAGGAAAGCCATCCATTGTCGACGATCAATTTTTCAAGCTTAGTGAAATGGAAGCGTTTTTGGTCGCCGAAGATGAGAAAGAATTCAAAAAACAAAAGGGGAATCAAGTTGATGATTTTAGCATTAACTACTTTGATGAGAATTTGGATAAAGAAGAGGAAGAATATGTTGAATATAAAGACTTTTTTGATGATGAAGACGAAAATGAACCAAGAACGGTAAAGGAGATCAACCAAAATCTGGAAGACTCGTACAAAAATTCTGACGAATACAACGGAGAAGGAGATGAGGGCGAAAACTCTGATGAAGACGAACATTTTGATGAAGAACTAAATGCGAATGAAAGAATAGGCGAGGAACAACAAATTGATAATATGAGCCCAGCTTCAGATGAATCCGACAATGATTCAGAGGAAGAAGTTGAAAAACCAAAGTCGTCATTTGAAGAACGTCAAGAACGTTTAGATCAACGTATTAAGGACTATGAGCAAGACATTTTGGGAGAGAAACCCTGGCAACTAAAGGGAGAAATTCAAGCCACAAACCGACCACAAAATTCCCTGCTGGAGGAGATTCTTGAATTTGAAGCAACTACGCGACCAGCCCCTATCATTACAGAAGAAACAACCCTTCGATTAGAGGATATAATCCGCCAAAGAATAAAAGACCAAGCTTGGGATGATGTTGAGCTCAAAGTCAAGCCATTAAGTACGCCGCAAGAATATAGAAAGCAATTGGTCTTGGATCAGGAAAAAAGTAAAGAATCGCTAGCGCAGATATACGAGAAGGAATATCAAAAAGAAATTGAGAAATTGGATCCAAATTCAGCCAACGCAAAGGAAGAAGAACCACAATCGCACAAAGAAATCAAAGAGATGATGCGTTCTTTATTTGTTAAGTTAGATGCTCTCTCGAACTTCCACTTTACGCCAAAACCAATTGCACCGGAGCCAAAGATTATCACCAATACCCCTGCTGTTGATATGGAAGAAGTTGCACCTGTTGTTGTTAGTAATGCTAAACTGTTGGCACCTGAAGAGATTAGAAAGCGAGCCAAAGGAGACATTCTTGGTAGTAATGAACGCAACAAAACTGATAAAAATCGTGAAAGGAGACATAAGAAACAAAAACAACGCGCTGTCCACAAATCACTTGAAGAGCGTGATATCCAAAAGCAGAAACTTGGCATTAAGCTTTCTAAGAAGGAAGAACAGGCCAAAACTACTAAGAACTTGTTGAGAAGCAGAAATGTTGAAAAGGTAATTATAATGAAACAAAAATGGACGAATCAAATTTGCTTATATTTAATTACATTCTATTTTTTGTAGATATCTGTGTCTAATGATGCAGGTTCCATGAAGTCATCCAAGGCATTCTTTTCAAAATTACAGGAGACCACGTCGTTACAAAACAAGAATATAAAGAAGCACAAAAAGGCAGATTCAAATACTCTATCCGCGAAGAAGTTGAAGTTATAATTTTGTTTTCTAGTGCCCTTTTAAGTGTATTCTGAGTAAATAAAGTTAATAATTTAAGTATGTATGTATGATGTTGGATCATGTATATTTCATGTTCTTATTTTATAATAGTTGTTAAATTCTGGACTCTACTGCTAGGGTATGAAGTTAAGCGTTCTCTCTTGAGCCATTGGATCTCTTTACACAAACTACACCCCATTTTTTATGTAAATCACTTTTAAAACAAACTTTTTATATGCCTCCGATGAATGCAGCTACAGAGATTTGTATTGACAAATAAAAGACAGCCGTCTGACAGTGAAATTACCTTTCCCAAAAACGTGTCGATCGATACGGAAACTTTTCAGGCGGATTCCACGATAGCAGTGGAAGGTGAAAGTGAATAGGTGAAGTGAAACTCAATTCCGAAGGATTCCACGATAGGGGTGAATATTTATTATGTTGTGTTCAGATAAAAAACAGCTAAAAGACAGCTTTAAAAAAATAAATTGTACCTACATTTAATAAATTTATTTGGTTTCAGGACTTTAATGTATATGCCTCTGGTATACATAAACATACCAGATCTGGGTTACACGATGTCTGAACCAAAAACAGGGGGTCTAGCACGTAACTTGATAAAATCGAGTTCAGTCGATACAATCGAGCTCCGGCAGCACCTAATTTGTCTCAATCGAGGATAAACAATCGAGAATATTCGATTGAGACAAATTAGGTGCTGCCAAAGCTCGATTGTATCGACTGAACTCGATTGTATCAAGTTACGTGCTAGACCCCCAGTAGGTACTCAAAAATCTGTACCTACCAAATCTGTACCAATTTTGTTTATTCAACCCTTCTAGACATACAATTTTGACAGATCAGCGAAAAAATATACGGAAAATTAGCTAGGCGACGACATTACATTTTTTTTTTCGTGTAGCTGGATGTAAAAACGTTGAAAGACATCGCGAGCATTGCGATAGTGTGGGACTTGCGGTTAGCTCACCCACTAAAAACACCCGAGGGAAGCATTGTGATACCATCGTTCCAAAAATCGCACCTAGTCGTTAAACTAATCAGCAATTTGTTTTAAATACCTACTTATGATTCAATGCTATATAAGGTACTAACTTTGGTCTATTACCTTTTGTTTTTTAATTCCTTATCACTTTTGTTAGTGTGATTGTGTTATTTATTTTATGTATATTTGTTTTATTTGTATATTTATTTTATTTATTCCTATTTTCTAACTAAATTGTTGTTATTAAGTAGTTCGACTACACCCCCAAAGCTGGAGACCATGCGTCCATATTGGTTTTAGGACTTACTTATATAGAAGCAGTTGATTATATACTAGCAGACCCGGCGAACTTCGTCTCGCCCCAATTTAACGCCTTCAGATAAACTCCAGAGTCATAATAAAACACAGATTATGTAGTTAAAATTTCAATGTGATTTATTTGAATGGAATCGAAATCAGTAGAGAGCGATGTAATAAACTATGTTTTTTGATTTGTTGTAGCCCCCTCATGTAGCTGACCTCCCCGTGGTGGGGGCGGGCAACATGTCTAGGTTCACCTAGACATGGCTAACGAAGCACACATTCAATGATGACAAAGCGGAAAAAGCGAGCCTCGGATATTGCCAAGCCTGTCAAAATAGGGCGCCCTTTGGAGCCAGGCCTGGAGGGTGGCAGTTTGCGAGCGTCTGGTGGTCGTCTTGTCCAGAGTATATCCATTAATGAGTAGGGACACTCTCCACGTGTTTCTTATCAGTTTACAATTTGCAGTACACATACACGAGAAATAGACGGCACTAAAAGTGCTCTAGTAAAAGAGGGATGGAAGAGTAGTCGAACTATTTCAAAATGTGGTACAGGGTGTGACGTAAAAAAAAGCAAAATCAATTTGTAATATTTCTTATTGAACATTTTATATCTAATATATATTCACATGTGGGCTACATTTAAATATTTTTGTTTGTTGGTACATTTTTTGTTATTTTTATTGAACTGTTTTAGAATATAGTAAACCCGTACTCGGACGTAAAATTTTATAAGAAATTCCATATTTTGATTTTTGCAACAGTTGTAATGAAATTCATTTTTCAAAAAGTTAAAAATATTCCCCTCAAAATTATTTAGGTAGTACATATTTGGAAAACAAGAAATAAATTTTTGTTCAAGATTCTCTAACGAGTCTAAAAATTCTTGATTGGGCCGTGTCAATTTCGCATCTTCATATTCTTTAAAATCTGTAAAAAGGGAGGAAACGTTAAGTTGCGGACTCAATTTTAACTCACACTTGTGGTTTAGGCGGTATTTTTTTAAAATATAACCTGCGAAATAGTAGAATGCATTATCAATACCAAAGTCCACAGTTTTATAGTCAGGTTCAGTTTTGAAAGCGTAAACCAAATTGTCCTTATTTTGTTTTTGTGGTTCCATCTGCACTTCAATGTCTGGAAGTTCCAGGTTAGCAGTTGGCTCACAGTTTTCACGTGTAATATCTTCCATATACTTTGCCGAAAAAGATCTTTTAAATGAACAGATGAATTGAAATGGAGTCAGCAACTTGTTATTTCCCCCTCGGTTACGTTAAACAGCAAAAGTGTTTTCCAAGCAATCTTGATTAAGATTTCTTGTTAAAAGAAACTTAATACCGTCTTCTTTTATTTCTGTAAAAATGCCAATTAAGGCATTTATATTCTGTTGCCATCCTTTTATAAAACGCATTTTTTTAGTTACATTTCTAGAATTTTCATGAAAAGTCATATTTTCAAAAAATAAATTCATTTTATGCAAAAAAGTAATTTGTTCCGGGTTTGCGAAAAATGGCCTTCTGAATTTTTTGGATTCTCGAAATTTAGATGAATTGAAAATATCAAATAACTTATCTATTTTGTCAATAATTTCAGCGATATTAATAGCTGTTGAAGATACAGCACCGTGACTAGCTAGAGTATAAATACCAGCTGCAACTGTTGCACTTATCGTTTGAGCAGCAAGCCTCACCCTCATCTTTTGGAAATTGTTGGGAAAAATGTGCTCATCTGTCAATTTGGGAGCCATTCGAAATGAATTATTTTTCTCCCATAAATAAAAGTTCACAACGTCTTTCCAATTTGCTTTTTTGTTGTCAACAGCAATATCGTACTTCATGAAATTTCGCCAGAATGATTTTAAAAGATGAGGGCTATTTTTAATTGTTTGCCACACGCACTGACACTGAACACCCTTTACTTCGTCAATTGATGGTAATGAACGACTGATAACAATCCAACTCCAGGTCGCCTTTAAAAATACGTGCGAAAAAAATGTAAACAATCCCCTCTACAACCAACCTAAGTAATTAGTATGACCATCTGCTGTGAATTATATTACCTAAAAAGTGCTGGCAATAAAACTTAAAATCGTAAAATATGGTAATTAACGAAGTCGTAGCAAGGCAAAAGGGTTGAATTTCGTGATAGAGAATGAAACATTTCTTTTTCATGTCCATAACAAAGACCATTTAATCAATAACCAATGGGAAAAACTACAAAATTTGTTTTTTTATTAGCAATTCTACGAAAGCAAAGCTGGTTACCTGATCAACCTGAATGGTTGAGAGAAAATACTAATATACTGACATCACTTCAGGTCGCCTTTAAAAATGCTTTATGAAAAAACCCACAATCGTTTGTCGTACGCAGCAAGCCCCATGTAGTGGTACAGGCAAAATGTGTTGTGTACCCTTTTTTTCTCAAGCAGTCGTTGTATACAGGTAAAAAGTATTCTTTTGACCTGCTTCCACTTATTGTACGATTTTTTCTGCATTTTGCTTTGTGGTAGTATGAAATGTATATGTAGAGAGAGTGTCCCTACTCATTAATGGATATACTCTGGTCTTGTCACGCTCGGCAGTCGGCCGGGTTTAACCCGAAACGGCTACGAGCTTCCTGTCAATGGTTTCGCAAACCATTATGGGGGTTAGAGGGTGGATGCGCTATGCAACTATAGAGGCATAAGTGGACTTTCGGTTACTCGACAACGGCATCGACTTAGAATAGGCACGTGGAACATCTCTTCGCTCACGGGAAAAGACCTGGAGCTTGTTGAGGAGGCTGTAAAATATCGACTAGATATAGTTGGTGTTTCCTCAACAAAGCAAAGGGGTTCTGGAACTGTGGACCTTGCAGATGGGTGGAAACTCTTCATGTCGGGAGTAGCACCTTCAATGTCTGCTCAGGCGGGAGTGGGGATACTTACAAGTCCCAGGCTGTCAGGCAGAGTATTGGAGTGGATTCCATTAGGAGGGAGAGTTGCGATCTTAAAGCTTAAACTTGAAAGATCAACCCTAGCTCTGGTGCAGGTGTATGCACCGAATCTGGAGTCGGGGTACGCAGCTTTCTTAGATGAAGTTGATGCAGCCCTTGAAAAGGTTGCAGATATGGATTCTTATATCCTGATGGGTGATTTCAATGCTCACTTGGGTGCGGATTTCTCGACATGGGGCAGCGCGATTGGGAAACACGGTGACCCCGATCAGAACGCGAACGGAGAGAAGTTGTTGGACTTTTGTTGTTCAAATGGAATGTCCATTCTGAACACTTACTTTCCACACAAAGATATCCATAAATTCACATGGTACCGTCGAAGTCTTCAGCAGAAATCGCTGATAGATTTCTTTGTGGTACCATCGTGTATTAAAAGGATGGTTTGTGATGTTCGTGTGTTGAGAGGGGCTGAACTGTCAACTGATCACCACCTGATATTGTGCAAATTGTATCTCAACGATCAAATACCTATCCTGCCAAAGCGTAAACCAAGGTTTGAACAAATTCCAAATGTTCCATTGAATGTAGAGGAAGAATGGCAGTAGTTTTCAACAGCAGTTATTGCCTCTGCAGAACATGTTTGCGGAGTGAAGCGGCTTGGTGAGAAAAGAACTGCGTGGTTTAAAACGCCCGGAGTTCAAGAAGCTATCAAAGAGAAGAAGAAGGCTTTCAAGGTGTGGATTCACTTGGGGGACTCTCCTTCTCGACACCGGTACATTGAGGCGCGAAGAACTTGCAAATTGGCTGTTAAAGCAGCCAAAGAACAGTTTTGGAAGGAGTTCGGCGAAAAATTGGACCGTGATCACAGATCTGCAAGCAAGGTAATCTGGCAGACCATCCGCCGTCTTAGAGGAAGGAAGTGGAACATTATCGAAGGAGTCAAATCCAAAGATGGTACACTTCTTTCTAATTAGGAGGACATCTTGACACATCCATCGCCTTAAGCAGGGCGGAAAATAGTCCCACGGAAGAGGAAGGAAGCTAAAAGCTGGCAAATCTGAAGGAGTGGATAAAATCCGTCCAGAAATGCTAAAAGCCTTAGGTGAAGAGGGAGTCAAATGGCTCTCTCGTGTCATTAAAGTGGCCTGGGAATGCGACGAAACAGTTCTTCGACTAGCCATTTTGATATTTTTACTAAAGGTGATTTAGCGTTGGAGACTATTTTTCGCATTTTGTCTTCTGTTTTGTGCATTTTTGGTAAACCATACATTTTTGGTACTTCGGGGTTGGGAACTATGCCGACACAATGTATTATATATTTAAGTTTATTTCAATATTCTTATTATAATTATTACAGCATAAATTAAATTAACGCGATCCAAACACGGGATAAAAAGCAACTCTTTGTTGTAACTACTACGATCCAACGCGGGACAAAAACCACTTAGCTCTCTGTGTGGCGGTCCGTATTAAACTGAACTTTCGTTCCTTTTTCTTTTGCCACGTAGGCAGCAACCATTCAGTTCAGTGTACGGTCGGCGTAGTGGCATTCGTGTGTACAGTATGGACTGAAACTTTATTTTGAATTCCATACTGTGCACAGGGTGCCACATCACTCCCCGCCGTATAAAAGTATTTACATGGTATTTTTAGCTTTATATAATGCAAATGTAGATAGATAATTTAAATTATTGATTTAACATTTTCAGCACAAAGAGAGAGAAAAAATAAAAATGTTTTTATGAATGTGACATCGAAATTTTGGTTGAAGACCATATTGTAGTAAAAAGGAAAATAGCAATGAACATTATTTATATTGTTTTTCTGTGTTTCAATGTAAGTTAAAAGTGACATGTTTAGAACTTGGTTCCGCATCGCTGTGTTTGGTATAAAACGCTGGTTTTAGTCGATCAATCGATATGACCTGTTCTTTACCGTTTATTAATACTGAAAACGTTTTATCGCATCGCTTAAGTATTTCGAATGGGCCCTTGTACGGTGGATTAAGACTTCCGCGGTTCACCTCCTCCCGGACTAAAACGTATTTGCAAGTTTTTAAATCTTTTGGGACGAAAATGTATTTTTGTTCGCGATTTCGCTTAGGACACGGTCGTATTTGAGAAATAGCTTGAGAGATTTCTTGGGCTGTTGACGAGTTTAAAATTGTATTCAAAGGCTTTGGTTCGACTAGCTCTGCAGGTAATCGTAAGTTTTGTCCGTATAACAGTTGAGCAGGGGTGACATTTAAGTCGTCAATTATTGTGGAGCGAATACCGAGAAGAGTCCAGGGTAGATTTGAAAACCAATTTTGTTTGTCTTCGTGGGCCCGTAGCGCTTCTTTAAGCTGGCGGTGAAAGCGCTCTACCAAGCCGTTTGCTTGCGGATGGTAGGTTGTTGTACGGATCCGCTTTGTACCTAGGATATCCGAGACTTGTTTAAAAAGAGTTGACTCAAATTGAGTACCTTGATCGGTAGTTATTGTTTGAGGGACTCCAAACCTGGAAACCCAATGTTGTACAAAAGCGGATACAACTGTGGAGGCGTTCATATCTTTGATGGGAATGGCTTCTGGCCAAGAAGAAAAACGGTCTTTTATTGTGAGCAGGTAAGTGAAACCTTGTGATGGTGGTAAGGGTCCGACTAGGTCCATGTGAATGTGCGAGAATCTGCCTTCTGGCACAGGAAAATGTCCATGTTCAGACGTGGTATGCCTAGTAACTTTTGATTTTTGACAAGAGATACAGCTTTTTGTCAACCTGTTGACCTCGCCGTTCATCTTAGGCCAAAAGTATTTTGCTGTAATAATTTTACGCATTGCTCTTGAACCTGGATGTGAGAGCGTGTGATGATTGTCAAAAATCGTTCGGCGAAAGATTTCGGGCACGTAAGGACGGTTTTTTCCAGTTGATGTTTCGCACCATATTTCAACATCCTGTATCGGGATATATATTTTCTCCAGCTTAAACGATGGTTTAGAGTGTGCCAAAAGCACTTTTAGTTCGTCGTCGCTTTCTTGTTCTTTGAGGAGATTCTGAATGCTGACATTTTTGAAATTTATCAGTTCGACAAAAGATCGAGATAGGGTATCCGCAACGATATTTTGAATGCCTTTGACATAACGAATGTCGGTTGTGAATTCGGCGATAAATTCCAAATGGCGCGTTTGACGAGGCGATTTTTCAGTCTTTGAGCAGATCGCGCTTGTGAGCGGCTTATGGTCGGTAAAAACGGTAAATTCTCTACCTTCCACATAGTACCGGAAATGTTTAACGTTCTTGAAAATGGCGAGAAGTTCGCGATCGAAAGTCGAATATTTCTTTTCGGTCGGGCTCAGACGTGTGGAAAAGAAACCTAATGGTTCCCATGTATTATTATGATATTGCTGGAGGACTCCTCCGATCGCGTCATTAGACGCATCCACCATAATACTGATCTGCGCTAGGGGCTTGGGATGAAAAAGCATAGTGCGCTGCGCTAAGTCTCGCTTGAGAACTTGAAACGCCTCTTCACACTCGTCTGACCATTGAAAAATCGGTTTTGCCTTACCGTCTTTTTTACTTGTTTTTAGCAGCTCGTAAAGAATTTTAGCTTTAGATGCCATATTTGGCAAGAAACGATTGTAAAAGTTGATCATGCCGAGGAAACGCTGAAGTTGTTTTATAGAGCAGGGACTAGGAAACTCGTTAATGGTTTGGACTCGCTCTTGCGATGGGGTGATTCCGCTTTTGGAAATGTTGTAACCCAAGAAATCGAGTTCGGCGACTCCCAGTTCACATTTTGCCACATTAACGTTCAGTCCGTGCTCTTGCAATCTACGAAAAACTTTTCGTAGATGCCCCTTGTGTTCCTCGGCAGATTTGCTTGCGACAAGTATGTCGTCTATATAAATGAAAACAAATGAAAAATCTCCCAGAATGCTGTTCATAAAACGTTGGAATGTTTGCGCACCGTTTCGCACACCGAAAGGCATTCGGAGAAATTCGAAAAGTCCGAAGGGTGTTATTACCGCCGTTTTATGAACATCTTCCTCTGCTACCGGTATTTGATGGTAGGCGCGTACCAAATCAATCTTTGAATAGATTGAGCAACCGTCAAGGTTAGCGGAACAATCTTGAGCGTTTGAAATCGGATGTTTATCTGGTACTGTCGCTTGATTTAACCATCTGTAATCGCCGCATGGTCTAAAATCGATGGAATCTTTTTTAGGGACCATATGAAGCGGTGATGCGACGTGAGATTTCGAAACACGGCAAACTCCCAAGGTAATCATCTGCTGAAATTGTCGCTTGGCGATTGCCAATCTATCCGGATTGAGTCTTCGAGCGCTAGCTGAAGGGAGTTGGCCAGTTGTTATTATCCGGTGGACCACGTCATGTTTGACCGGTAACGTAAAATCTGGCGGGGCTTTAAGCTCCGGATACTCATCAAGGATAGCGCCGAATTCGCTTGGAATCGACAAAAGTTTTGGTGAGCAGGTATTCGTAGATTTGAAAAGACAGCTGACTTGAATGTTGGTTTGTTTATCCACAACTCTACGGCTGCTTAGGTCGACGACTAAGTTGAATTTATGCAGAAAATCAGCTCCTATAATAGGGTGATCGATGTCTGCTATAACAAATGTAAAATCGAAAGCACGCCGAAGGTTCAAGTCAACCGTTAATCGTTTGCAACCGTAGGTGTGGATTTTTCCACCATTAGCAGTAATAAGAACGAAATCATTGGGCTGGTTGATATGCTGACAGAGTTTGCGAGGAATTATCGAGATCTCTGCCCCTGTGTCGATAAGGAATTGAAGCTTGGAAGTTTTGTCACGGACAAATAGACGGCGCGAAAATGTTGCCTCACTCAAAGCCGCATTTGAGATTTGGTTCGCTAGTTTTTTGGCGACTGAAAGGTGCACGACTGTTTCGCACAATTCCTCGCGTTACTTCCAAATCTCCGATGAAACCAGCAAATCGACTTATCATCCTTTGTCCTACTATTCGATCTGTATCTACTTTTTGATCTATCCCGAGAGAAGTTCCTGGATGTCCTGTTAAAATTATTGGGTCGGGAGTGATTTAACTCGAGTCGCTCGATGCGATATAAAAGCTTTTGCACTAGATCGTTGTTCAGATCATTACTGTGTGGCACACTAACTTGGGATATCTGAGGTCTCGAAGATGAGTCATGGAGTCTATCTGCAAGGGCAAATAGTTCACTTTGCGACTGAGAATTCTCCACCGCCATAAGACACACGCGTATTGTTGACGGTAATCGGTTTAGCCAAAGTTTCATGACTAGAGGCGGATTGATTAGATTGTTCCCACTTGCTAGACTTTCCATGCTCCTATACAACTCAGACGGTTTCAGATCTCCTAGCTCTATTTTGTTAAGCAGTGCGTCCAAACGCCGTTCCTCGCTATCCCTATTTCTCTCTAGTAAGACTTTTTTCAAATGTTCGTATTTGTCTTGCGTGGGGGGAGATACTAAAACATCTGCTACCGTTTCCATCGTCTGATTATTAAGCGATGCCACTAAATAATCATACTTAGTGTTCGGTGACGTGATGCTTTTGAGTCTGAATTGGGTTTCGATTTGAAGAAACCACAAATCTGGTCGATTGTTCCAAAATGGCGGAATTTTAATAGAAATGAGGGATGCTTGCTGGGTATTTTCAGCAGCAGAAACCGGGGGTAAAACTCCTATATCGCCGGATATATTGGGATCACTACTAGGTCCAGCCTTGTTGTCGTTTGAAGCCATCGTAATAAGAGAACGATACAAATATAAATCTCAGGGAACAACAACAAAAAAAAACTGTGAAAAGCAGGTTGTTTTAAAATGTACGTCCGGTAAAATGAGATTGATTGTAAAGTCAGGTGAAAATATTGGTAAAATCTGGCACTGCTTGTTGTAAAAGTCAGAAAAAAAATTTTACGAAAGAAATCTCAAAGAAATCTCATCAAAAATTCGGTACTCCAAAGCGAAAATTCATTTTAACCCAACTTGGTTTTAATCGCGGAAGCAAAATGTACGGGAGGAGGCGAAACGGGATTCTCAGGCAACCGCACAACCGTTTTCTAAATTCGTGATCAATCGCGTGATCGACCACGCGTCGGTTTTTTTTATGTGGTTACCGTTATATGTACCGTATTACCGAACAGCGTTTTCCCAAAAAGAAGCGACCCGTGTTACCACATTGTAAAAATTTAAATTTAATTTAAAATACACTATATAATGTTCTAATATATGTTCTATGCTTTACAGAAATATTTTATTATTAATTTAAATTAACCTTTATTTTTCTCTCACTGTACTCACAAATGCTGTGAAGTTTGAAGTATTTTCTTGATTTGTCTCCGAGGGTTTGTCTATGCTGCAATCTAGTTGTCCTGAGTGGGTGTTGTCTCTGCTACGATACTTGGATGTGGTCTCTGCTCGTTGGTGTAGTGATGTTGTCTCCGCTACGTTGGTGTAGTGACGTTGTCTCTGCTACAATTCTTGGATGTTGTCTCCACTACGGTGGTGTTGGATGTTGTAGTAAAATTTGTAAAGATGTAGGTAATGACGTAGTTCAACTTCGGGTGGTGTGACGACGAACAATTTTTTTTTTTTTCTCTGCCTGGCCTGTAGCACTGTATTTGTATTTTTATGATGTCGATAGCGAAAATAACTATGCCATGTATGCGATAGTGCTTCTGGATTGTCTTTCAGGCGATTTTACTTTGTTTCGGAAGGAATATGTTCGTCGCGTGTCACTAATTTTATGGTTTTTTTTTTTTTTTTAAACAATGGCGAATGTCGCGGCACGTGCGTACGAAATTTTTTTTTGTTTTACCCGCCGATCACGTCGGGGTCACCAGTTTTATGCCGACACAATGTATTATATATTTAAGTTTATTTCAATATTCTTCTTATAATTATTACAGCATAAATTAAATTAACGCGATCCAAACACGGGATAAAAAGCAACTCTTTGTTGTAACTACTACGATCCAACGCGGGACAAAAACCACTTAGCTCTCTGTGTGGCGGTCCGTATTAAACTGAACTTTCGTTCCTTTTTCTTTTGCCACGTAGGCAGCAACCATTCAGTTCAGTGTACGGTCGGCGTAGTGGCATTCGTGTGTACAGTATGGACTGAAACTTTATTTTGAATTCCATACTGTGCACAGGGTGCCACAGGAACCAGTAATTTAATTTTTTTAATTTCGAAGGTTCAACAAATTTCTTGGATTATTAATCATAAATCACTTATCATTTTATTCAAAGGTGATTTGTTTAGAACGTTGTAACCATCTTCCGCAATCGATTTTTGCATTCTCTCTTCGTAATCAGTTTTATGCATAAATAACTACCTATTTGATTTCCTTTGTCTGCTTTAGTGTAAAAGACATTCTTCTCTTTTAGTCGTTTGATTACTTCAACGTTGTTATGTGTAAGTTGCTCTTTCGATGTGTGGGTTGATTTAACTTTCTTAATCACTGTTTTGGCCGTTCTTCGAATTTTGGTTTTTGCTTCTGTTGATTTGTATTGAATTGCACTTTCGATGTCAACAATTGCTTGTTCAATATTTACAGAGTTCACGTTTGGTGTGTAGTTAAGTTCTTTATTCAAGATGTTTAGCTCGCTGGGGTCGAATTCGGCAGTCGACAAATTGACAACAAGGTTGTGTACTGTTTTTGGTGTTGCACTTCCTATGTTGTTCATTTGATACGTTGTTATCAGTTTTTTTTAATTTGTGGTTGTGTGTTTCGCGTTTCATATTTAAGGTATTGTTAGTCATCTCAATTGCTCCTCGATTGCGGAGAGGGGTGGTAGCCGTAAACCCCAAATTACCATTCTTTTTGGTTCAACTAACCTCCGACAGCAAAATCGATAGTCTGAAAAGGATCACATTCCTGTACTATCATGCGGTACGTTGGGAAAAGCTAAAAAGTTCAGATCGCGTACTTTAGTGTATGCGCTGCCAGGGTTTCGGGCACGCCGCCTGCCAATTCCAAGGGATGTCCCAAGTATCAGCAGGTTAAACAGAATGTGTTGGAGTCCCTCGTTCTCAAATTTTGTTGCACCCAATGTGTCTTTAAAGCCGAAAAGCCAGATGTACTTTTGGTTAGCGAAACTAAGCTAAATCGAAAGCACAAAGTAGGCTGTAGAAAATACAAGGTAGTTAGAAGAGATCGACCCAACTCCAGACAAGAAAGCGGTGTCGGTATCTTAATACGCAAAGGCTTGCTTGGTCATATACAGCAAGGACGTGGTGGTTCCGGGTGTTAGAAGCGTGTATCGTGTGCATTCCCCTCCACCCTAAATGTGCCAATTGCGGTAGCGGGGGCCACCCTGCTAGTTATGCCGGTTGTCCGGAATATCAAAAATTCAAACAAAGAAGGTTGGAACTTTCTTCGAGGGCCAAACGTTTGGCAAGCAATACCAAAAGAGTTGTAGGCATTGAATTAGCTCGCGATCATTCTAGTGCTCCTCCTCTTTCATACGCAGATGCTGCTAAGTCTGCATTCAAACCTGTAGATGTCGGGAAAGCTGCCGGAAGGGGTATTGTTGGAGAATTCCTGAATGAATCAATGAATCTTTTCAAGGTTTCATTTGCTGATCTAGTTTCAAAAATTAGACTTTTCTGGCCAAAGTACAGGACTCTGGCTAGCGTTGAGGATAGGATTACATCCTACCTGGAGTTTGTTGCAGATATTGTTGTATAAATGGCTAATTTTTTAAATTTATCCATTATTTCTCTTAACATAAATTCCTTGATTTCATTGGATAAAAGAGCGTCTTTGAACTCACTTTTAGCCCAATCCAAACCACATATTTGCCTGTTATCGGAGACTAGATTACATGGCCGTCTAAAACCTCGGTTTAATGGTTACAAAGTAATTAGAAATGACTTTGGAAGAGGCACAGCCATATTAATTGATGATCGCTTAAAATACGACCCTAAACCGTTCAATAGTCAGGCTTTTTCGGCTTGTCTAGCAACTATCTATTACAGAAATCAATCTGGTGAAACTAAAAGTATTTTATTGGGCAGTATTTACTTGCCTAACCGTATGGGTCACTCAGTGGCTGCGGATCTAGATGGTTTGCTGTCTATTTGCAACCAATATGACGACTTTATTGTTGGGGGTGATTTCAACTCTAGGCACCCTTTTTGGGGTGACACAACTATTAGCAGAAATGGTTCTTTATTTTACAAATGGTTCCTCAATGATGCTTTTTTTACTACCAATATCGTTTCGCCTAACAGTCCAACTTTTCCTAGGAGCTCATCTGTTCTCGACTTCTTTCTTGTTTCCGATACGTTGATTGGAAATTTGGTATGTAAAACTATTGCTGCTCCGTCAGATCACTATGCCTTATTATTAAAATGTGCGATGGGGAATTGTTCCATTCTGCAGTCGCCTCCATCAGTGGTAAGAACTTTTGAAAATACTAACTGGAATACATTTAGGGATGAATTGAATGAACAGTTGATGAACGTTGATATTCCGTGTGACCGAAACATTTCTTCCAGCGAAGTAGACGCTCTTGTAGATGGGCTCTCCTCTAGCATTCGGACCTGCATTCAAGATAATTCAAGGCTTGTAACAACTCAGAACTTTAAGTACCAGAATATTTCTAAAGATACTTTAAGTTTTATTAAAATCCGGAGCTTATGGCTTAAGAGGCTCAAGCGAATCTTCCATCGTAACCTTAATAGAATCAACTTCGAATATCAAGAAATGAAAAGTAGGATAGAGTGTCTCATCAAAATTATAAAAGAAAGGGTACGTCTTGATGCTGACTCAGCCTTTCGTTCTATTCTGAAGCAAATTAGGCCTTCTCCACAAGCATTTAAAGAAATCGATAAAATTACAGGTAGAAAACTTTACGCCACTAATATCATAAGTGATCAGCTTCAATTTAATGGCCAAGAATTAAATGACACTTTTTTTGAGGATACTGATTTGGTACAGGAAAATCAGTTTGGTTTTAAGAAGCAACATTCGTCGTTACATGCTAATTTAACTCTGTCTAATAAGATAATTCAAAATCTAAGGAACAAGAACTGCACCGTGGCCCTGGATGTTGATCTAGAAAAGGCATTTGATAGTGTTTGGCACAAAGGACTTATTTATAAACTCATAACCTTTAATTGTCCATCTTGGATAATCAGACTAATTGATAGTTTCCTGTCTAACAGAACGGTTAAAATTTAAGTTGGCGCTTATTTTTCGGATGTAGTGCCAGCGCTATCGGGTGTTCCTCAGGGATCTATCCTAGGGCCTCGGCTATTTAATCTTTTCACTATTGACTTCCCTTTAGAGAGGGTCCCACCACCTCGGATCCTGGGGCAATCTTATATGCAGACGATACTATAATCCTTAGCAGCGATGAAAGACCACATGCTGCTCTTAACAAAATCAAGGAAGTAATTCCAATCATTACTAACTACTACAACACCTGGGGCTTGAAAATAAATTATGGGAAAAGTAATGTAATGTAATAAAAATAAGTAATAAAACATTTGGGTATAGAATTCAACAACAAGTTCCTCTTCAATAAACATGGCAGGCAAGTTCTGCAAAAAGCTAAAATGGCGGTCGGCGTTCTCAAGCCTCTCTTTTCTTCTCAAGACCTTTCAAAATCCACTAAACTGCACATGTATAAAACGCTCGTAAGACCAATATTAGCCTACAATTTCGCAACAGGGTTTACTATTTCTCCTACAGTGAACTGGAAATTTTTGAAAGAAAGGTATTAAGACGTTGTGTTGGGAAATTTAGAAGGCCTAATAAAAAGTGGTTCCATAATTCGGCTATTTATGGTAATGCTGGAGTTCTTCCCCTCACCAAGTATCTGTTAGGTATTGCGCGGAGACACTTGAGTCGTTTAGAATTCCATGAAAATTCACATATCCGCGAAATTTACAGAGCTAATATCGCTGGCTCTCTAATCGATAACCATTATCTTTCTCCAATTAACATCTTACATGAGGCATCTCAGCTTTTGCTGGGCGCATCCATCACGGATTTGAGAATACCCTTCTATGTAAAGGCCCAGGCCTCTAACTACCGAGGATAGGTCTATTTACTCTCTATTATTTGCTTACCACTTTTAAAAATGTCCTAGCTTTAACTTCTTTTACTCAACCTAGGCAGAACTTTTGTAAAGCGTATCGCGGAAACAAATTTTGATAACTATTATTCATTATTTATAATTTAAGTGAATTTACATAAGACTGAAGAACACATGTAACCTTTGTTCATTAACTATTTGCCCATTGCCACCAAAATGTCACACTTGCTTCCTATTTACTAAGTAGGTACCAATGTAAACTAAATTTTGAACTAATTGAGTCTCACAGTTTACATACAACTTATGTCATCCAATAATCGCTTCCACATAATTAATCTAATCATAATTTTGTGACTAAGTGTAAGTTTTTGTCCCTAGTTTTAAGTATTTATTATTCCGCCTTTGAGCTCTGTTGAATTCTTCTGCCGGGAGCAAGCAGACCTTTCATTTCAAATTGTTAGTTAGAATACAATTTTTCTTTCGTTTAAAAACATCTAAATGTTATTTTGTAAAAATAAACTTTCCGGCAAGGCATATTTACTAACAGTCAGCCATTTTTTAAACTTGTTATTAATTTATCATTTATTTCTGAATTAAAACAAATGTTAACAAATTAAGACTCAATAAAGATGAATTGAATTGATATGACATTCCATGTTTCTAGAGTTGTATAGGTACCTACCTACCTACGTATAAAAGTTTCTATTTCGAGTGGGATATATTTTTAGATACGTTTTCCTGAGTTTTCGAAAATATTCCATAAATTATAGGTCAAAGGCAAAAAAAATCCAGCAAATCCGAAAAACAACGTTGCCCACAGCTACCATAATTAAATCGTGTAGAGATTCAGACTCCGCCTCTCTTCGCCCACGCTGAGCAGTTTGGTTGAACTCAAAATTAAGGATGTACCAAAAGCTCTCACATTTTATGAACAGTTGGCTATATCACGTGCGAGGGTAATTGCATTCGTGTATTCAAGAAATGACAGCGAACACTGATGGCTGTTTATGGTCTGAAGCTGCATGTGGTACGTTCGTTAGAAGGATAATGAATAGCAACTCGTGGCATTTTTGATTGAGATCAACTGTTTATGAAGATATATACAACAATACCTTCATGGAAATAAAATTAAATTGTGATTGCTCATTCCAGTATAATTTATGTCAAATAGACGGCGGCAAACATTTTATCTTTTTATATTTAGCTTTTTATTCGAATAAAAGAATACTGAATTTAATTTTTGTGAAAGCAAGAGGTTGATTATAGTACATAAAAAGGAACTTGCAATTGAAAGACGTTTAGAATAAGTTGCATTCGGAATAAATCATATTTATTTAATTAGCTTTGTTTAAAAGAAAAAAAGCTTTTTGTACTTTTATAGTACATACAACATACAGTATGTCAAGAAATTGTTTTTACAAATGAAAACAAGTGGTAATTAAGTGGGTTTCTTTATAAAAACAAGACTTCTTTGGTGTTTTACTTTTTGTTTTAAATTAATTTCTTTTTACTAATATATCTACTACTAAGTAACCAGAAATAGTTGAAAGTAAAGAACAAAAATATATATATAAATAAAAAATACACAAACATGAGCCTGTCAAGAAATTGTTTTTACAGTTCTTTTTTTGTTCAGCTGTGGAATGCATTTACCGTTAGACACTGGTGTTTTTCCATGAACGTGCTAATTTTTGTCGCAAATCAACCATGACAGCATTTCATTTGTCGTTTGGTAATCAAATAGAACAGTTGTTGTGGTTAATTTATTATAAAGTTAACATGCCTGGCAATAGAACATCACTTGAAGTAGCTTAATTGGTTTATTATAATCACTCCATCGGTAAAAGTGCACAAGAGTTGTTCCAGATGTTTTCTTTGACCAGACAAACAATTTATAACATTTTAAATCGTGCGGAAAAAGAAAATACCTAGATTGGAGTTAAAATCTTCAAACGGTCGTCCGCGGAAAATATCGGAGCGAACAGAGCGCATTTTGTTGAGGAAAGTAGTAGACAACCCACAAATTTCGACGAGGACCTTTGCGAGTGAACTCCAAGAGGAACATGGTGTCGCGATTTTCCACGAAACAATAAGTCAAGTGATGAAAAGAGACAAGTACCAATCAAGAGTTGCTCGTAAAAAGCCGCTGCTTTCAGCGTCTGCGACGAGACCAAAATTATGCTATATTATAACGATGGGCGTAACAGAGTGTGGCGACAACCGTTAAAAGCATTGGAAAATCGAAATATAATTCCCATATTGTTAAATCTGGTAAGTTATCAGTCATGGTGTGGGGGTGTATTTCCAGTAAAGGAGTTGGAGATTTGGCCTTTATAGAAAACATCATGGATGAACACCATATCTTTATATTTTTAGGACTCATTTGGTAAATAGCGTAAATAAATTTGGATTTAATAGTGACAACAAGCCGCAATTAAAATTTTATAGTTACCTTATGTTCTATTTTTTTCCTTGAATTTAAATAAAATAGAATTATGTAAAAACAATTTCTTGACAGGCTCATTTTTGCGTATTTTTTTATTTTCATGGTTTTTTTCACTAAACTTTCAAAATGTAGGTACTATTTTTTGTTACTATTGGTTAGTAGATATTTTAATAAAAAGAAATTAATTAAAAAAATTAAGTAAAACATCAAAAAAGCTCTTTTTTATAAAGAAACTGTGTAAATTACCAGTAGTTTTCCTTTGTAAGAACAATTCCTTGACATACTGTATATGTACTATTACTCGTATAACGTTATGTTATGTATGTATATAAAAAAGCGTTCGTGCTATTATTTAAAAGTTTTCTTTTTGTGCATCTTCAATGTAATTATTGTCACCCAATACGTATCTAATTAGTATCAAGTATCAAAAGTGAAATTCAAGAAATCCATATTACCAAAATAACTGCAAGCAAAGTGTTTCTGTAAAAACATTTTGAAAAGTCCTCATTAGATAACAAACGGAATGCCAACGAATACTTAAACCTCTATATATATCCCAGAACGGAATCATTTCCACATTTCTCATAATCTCATCTCATACCGACACTATTGACTTATTATATATGGACTGCTAGCGAAATACCAGTTCATAAAAATTTTGCCCAGAAAATGACGGAGCGGAAAGTAAGTGAAACAAAATGACAAACCATCTTGGATTTCTTTATAGAAGGCTAGAGACACCAGACACCTATTGGGCGTCAGAGAATTTACGAGGTAAAACGGTTGAGATTGAAATTGTTGCGTTACTATTTACAGTATATGGCATTGGGAAATGCAGCCAATGCAAAAATCATCTTTGATTTCTCCGTTTAATGCTAGAGACACCCATTGGGCGTTAGTGAATTTGGCAGGTAAAACGATTAAAATTCAAATTGTTGCGCAATTGTTAAAAATAGATGTCACTTCAAAAAAGTGTAAATCTTTAAATTATTCCGCTCCGAACTAAGAGAGCTGGTGGTTATGTTGGAACCAACGCGAAGACTTCTACTAGCAGTCCATATATAATATGTCAATGCATTATACCTGATGTTGAGTGCAAAATTCAGCCTTCAATTAGTTTTTGAGTTAGAACTAGGAAGAACAAAATTAGACCATTTTTTGTATGAAGAAAAATATATGTTTTTCACGAAATAATTTATTACTCCAAGACCAATCAATGTATCGCTATCATTGGTATTTGTCGTTTAACTAGAGGTTATACTGGATGTAGTGTGCAAATTTTAGCCTTCTACGTCAATTGGTTCTTGAGATAGAACTAGAAGCAAAATTGGCTTAGCGGATTCGGACAGACGGACAGACATCGTAGCGAAAACAATAAGGTTTCCTTTTTTCCCTATGGGAACGGAACCTTAAAAAAAGTAGAAATAGAATAATGTATTTATAACTCTGATTTCGAAACACAAAAAGCATCTGTAGGTAATCAATTCTGATATACTAGTTGAAGTTTCATGATGAAATGTTTTATGAAATGTTCGATACTTTACCGAAACAACACCCATCAGACCTTTGCTCTGATAAAAAAAAGCAGCTAAACTCATTGATACAGAATCCGAGTTTTTGAAAGCAGATCCCGCATATTTTGGAAAATGAAGAACGGAGTTAATAAAGATTTTAAAAAAAGATTTCTTTTAGCTTTTGTAAAATTTGGCGAAACTAATTCCAACTAAAATTTCAAAACGGATTATCGTTAAAACCAGGAGCAAATTAATAAAAAAAAAAAAAAAAATACAAAACTACGAAATACTTATGGAGATCGTCAGGGGAAATAAAAGAGACATCAAACTGTTGTAATGCAAGAAACAGGGTCGAATTGTAATAAAAAACGAAACGATACCTTTGGATTATTAAAAAAATCTATTTTAGTTGCGATTTCCTTTTTTTAGTTACATGTACTGAACTCATGTCAATTTGACGTCAGAATATGCTATAAAAGGGTGAATGTCGTGTACTCGGCGAATTTTTAACGCTGACATAATATGTTTGCATGCATCTGCCACACATAATGTCTGGCTCAGAATGGCATGTGATGTGAATTTTCCAAAATATGCATGTCGTGTATTCAGCAAATCGTTTTGCAAGATGAGTAGGTATGTCACTACAAATTGATATGTCACGTCGCGAATTTCAGACATGACATATCTTAGTGAATGGCGGATTGGTATTTTTATATTTCCAAAAGCGATTCGATCCATTCAAAAGCGATAGCTATTGTGAGGAAATACAAAAATATCAATCCGCCATGAAAAGCGATCCGCCGCGCATTTGGGAATAAGCCCCCTGTTTCCTTCCAAATACATTCCTTCATTCATTTTCATTCATTTCGTTGGCCCGCTTATCCATGTGGTCAAAAATCACTCCAACCAACCACATTTGGCGGTGGCCATGGTGTAGTGGTTAGAGTCATTGCTTGTGACCCGATCGGCGTTGGTTCGAGCCCCGGGGGACAGCAATACTCTGCCATCGAGCATAAAGAGAAACGAATAATAGCAGAGTTTCCCCACCACTACACCAAAAAAGGGGTTTCTGCTTGTTAGTACAATGGACCGAGATTCGTCTGAGTGCTCCAGGATTTGGAATCCACTTTAAAAAAAAAAAATCGAAACAACACATATCCAAATCATCCATCAACGCCATCGAGCTGTAATTTTTCTGTTAGCCCGTAAAAAATCCACGACAACTGGATCACTCAGCCAACCTAAACATTTTTGCCAACGAGCAGTCTTTTTTTGTTAGCCCATGAGAAATCTGCACTCGTGGTAATGGTTGTCTAAGACTCTAAGCGGCCATGAGTATAGTCTGACATCAGAATAGTCCATATGAACATTTTTCACATGCGAATCTGCTACCTAAAAGTGTACATTCGCATACATGCGAGTCTCTGCAAATATATAAGAATTTCGCATATATTTTATTTTCAAAAGTTTCGTTGCGAGTTTCCGAAATAGTGTGTAGATTCGCATAGTTTCTCATGCGAATTTACGTTCCAAAAGCTCAACTCGCATGCATGCGAATTTCCTTAATTATATCGAAAATTCGCATGCATGCGAATCTACAATATTATATCAGAAATTCGCATGTGCATGAGAATGTCTAGTAAATCATATGTACGTATAATAAATGTTCTTACGCTGATCGATTTAATGACTAAATCAATGTATTTCTTTATAATATACGTCAAATGAAGTGTACAAAATGTAACTTTGCACGCAGTTGATTTTAATATCATTTTTTATCATTGTGTTAAGTAATGCGATTTTTCGTGTACCTGTACACCTATAAAGGCACAGACTGACATGATTGTTAGGAGTACGAATGGTTTGCAATGTGCTTATTGATGCAACAACATTATTATTCAATTGAGTTTAAAAATGCGCTGACGCCATTACGATAACGGCGGTGTTATATTTAGCAGACGTCTTTTGTCTTACTCGGGTGTATAAAATGTACGACTAATGTTGGGATAGTGCAAAAAATCATGGGTTTCTTAATATACGTCAACAATACATACATAAACTTAGTGAGTTTGATGGAATTTTTTGGTTATACCTACATAAATAAAATGGTAGGACCGGAAGGTTTGCAAATGATGTAGGTACAGTGTTTTTTTGTAGGGTAGTTTCCACGCTCATGTTTCCAACCACCCTTACATTATGTATATTAAATTCTTTGAATACTCAATATAATGCCCATTTACAGGGTATGGTTCAGTGAAAAGTTTTTAAATTTTCGACGTTGCAGACATATTTACACCCTTCATCAGGTGTTTATTGATAAAAACGTTAACACACATAGAAATGGTCAATGGAAAATTTACATTAAAGAGAGATAAATATAAATATAATATGCCCCCTCATGTAGCTGACCTCCCCGTGGTGGGGGGCGGGCAACATGTCTATAGGTTTACCTAGACATGGCTGACGAAGCACACACCCAACGATGACAAGAAGAACTAAAAGAGCCTCGGATATTGCCAATCCTGTCATAATAGGGCGCCCTTTGGAGCCAGGCCTGGAGGGTGGCAGTTTGCGAGCGTCTGTTGGTCGGCTTGTCACGCTCGGCAGTCGGCCGGGTTTAACCCGAAACGGCTACGAGCTTCCTATCAATGGTCTCGCAAACCATTATGGGGGTCAGAGGGTGGATGCGCTATGCACCAATAGGGGCATAAGTGGACTTTCGACAACTCGACAACGGCATCGACTTAGGATAGGCACGTGGAACATCTCTTCGCTCACGGGAAAAGACCTGGAGCTTGTTGGGGAGGCTGTCAAATATCGACTAGATATAGTTGGTGTTTCCTCAACAAAGCAAAGGGGTTCTGGAACTGTGGACCTTGCAGATGGGTGGAAACTCTTCATGTCGGGAGTTGCACCTTCAATGTCTGCTCAGGCGGGAGTGGGGATACTCACAAGTCCCAGGCTGGCAGGCAGAGTATTGGAGTGGATACCATTAGGAGGGAGAGTTGCGATCTTAAAGCTTAAGCTTGAAAGATCAACTCTGGCTCTAGTGCAGGTGTATGCACCGAATCTGGAGTCAGGGTACGCAGCTTTCTTAGATGAAGTTGATGCAGCCCTTGAAAAGGTTGCAGATATGGATTCTTATATCCTGATGGGTGATTTCAATGCTCACGTGGGTGCGGATTTCTCGACATGGAGCAGCGCGATTGGGAAACACGGTGACCCCGATTATAACGCGAACGGAGAGAAGTTGTTGGACTTTTGTTGTTCAAATGGAATGTCCATTATGAACACTTTCTTTCCACACAAAGATATCCATAAATACACATGGTACCGTCGAAGTCTGCAGCAGAAATCGCTGATAGATTTCTTTGTGGTACCATCGTGTGTTAAAAGGATGGTTTGTGATGTTCGTGTGTTGAGAGGGGCTGAACTGTCAACTGATCACCACCTGGTGTTGTGCAAATTGTATCTCAATGATCAAATACCTATCCTGCCAAAGCTTAAACCAAGGATGGTTACGCGCATACGGTGGGAGGGGCTGCAGAACGATGAGATACGGGAGGAATTTGCACGGCAGGTATCTGAAAGGTTTGAACAAATTCCAAATGTTCCATTGAATGTAGAGGAAGAATGGCAGTTGTTTTCAACAGCAGTTATTGCCTCTGCAGGACATGTTTGCGGAGTGAAGCGGCTCGGTGTGGCGGCTGGTGGTGAGAAAAGAACTGCATGGTTTAAAACCCCCGGAGTTCAAGAAGCTATCAGAGAGAAGAAGAAGGCTTTCAAGGTATGGATTCACTTGGGGGACTCTCCTTCTCGAAACCGGTACATTGAGGCGCGAAGAACTTGCAAATTGGCTGTTAAAGCAGCCAAAGAACAGTCTTGGAAGGAGTTCGGCGAAAAATTGGACCACGATCACAGATCTGCAAGCAAGGTGTTCTGGCAGACCATCCGCCGTCTTAGAGGAAGGAAGTGGAACATTATCGAAGGAGTCAAATCCAAGGATGGTACACTTCTTTCTAATGAGGAGGACATCTTGCGCAGATGGAGCGAGCACTTTTCCGAATTGCTCAATCCAATCCAGGGCATTGAGGATGACACATCCATCGCCTTAAGCAAGGCGGAAAATAGTCCCACGGTAGAGGAAGTCACTTTTGCGATCAAATCGCTAAAAGCTGGCAAATCTGCCGGAGTGGATGAAATCCGGCCAGAAATGCTAAAGGCCTTAGGTGAAGAGGGAGTCAAATGGCTCTCTCGTGTCATTAAAGTGGCCTGGGAATGTGGCGAAACACCCAGCGATTGGCAGATTGGGGTGATTGTGCCCCTTTTCAAGAAAGGGGATAAAAGGGATTGCTCCAATTACAGGGGTATATCACTTTTAAGTCTCCCCGGAAAAGTCTTTGCCAAGGTGCTGGAAACGCGTTGCAGAGCTGTGGTCGAGGCACGATTAGAAGATGAGCAGTGCGGCTTTCGTCCCGGCAGAAGCACAACCGACCAGTTATTCAGTCTCAGAATGGTACTTGAGAAGGCTTGGGAGTATACTACACCTGTTTACGCTTGCTTCGTAGATTTGGAGAAAGCATATGACCGAGTCCCTCGAGGAAAACTCTGGAGTGTATTACAGGAGTATGGAATTGATGGTTCTCTCTTGAGAGCCATTCAATCTCTTTACACAAACTGTAAAAGCTGTGTTCGGGTAAACGGCGTTAAATCAATACCTTTCACCGTGGGCGTTGGACTTCGCCAGGGGTGCGTCTTGTCGCCTCTCCTTTTCATTACTTATATGGACTGGATGTTACAGCGAAGTCTTGGCGAAGAACGTTTCGAATTGGGAGATCTGAGGATAAGTCATTTGCTCTTCGCTGATGACTTGGTCATCCTTGGGTCCTCTCAGACTGAACTTCAGCGCGCACTCGATCGGTTTGTAGCCGTTTGTGTTGAAGCTGAGATGAAGGTAAATGTGAACAAATCTGAAGTGATGGTCGTCTCCAGAACGCCTGTTCAATGCACTCTGCATGTTAGTGGAGTCCCATTGAAACAGGTGGAGAAGTTTAAGTATCTCGGGGTCTTATTCACGAGTGATGGAAGGAGCAATGCTGAGTTTTCCTGTAGGATTGGTCAGGCTGGATCGATTTTGAGACAGCTTGGCCATTCTGTTATCAGGAGGACTGAACTTGGTGTCAAAGCTAAGTTGTCAGTCTTTAATTCGGTGTTTGTTCCAACTCTTACCTATGGTCATGAGGTTTGGGTAATGACCGAAAGAATAAGATCGCGAATACAAGCTGCCGAAATGAGATTTCTCCGTTGTATTGCTGGTGTGACCCGTAGAGATCGCATTAGAAATACTAGAACACGTGAGGAACTCAATGTCGAGCAGCTACTTCTCCGGACGGAGCGATCCATGCTTCGGTGGTTTGGGCATGTTAAACGCATGTCCCCGACCAGGATTCCACGACGTGCTATGGAATCCGTACCATCGGGCAGGCGTCCCCTAGGTAGACACAGGATGAGATGGTTAGATCAAATTCATAATCTCTCCTCTACCCGTATGGGGATTGCCCTTGATGATTTAGAGTCGATGGCGGAGGATCGAGAGCTATGGAGGGTCCACTTGAGCAACCTACACCCGCGACCCACTTAATGGACAAGCGGACCATTGAAAATGAATGAATGAGAGATAAATATTATAATATTAAAATATTGAAAAAAGAAAGGGGACTATTGACTTTAAAATTTCAAAAACCATACGCTCTTATAAATACCTATTAAGAGTGTACACCTGTTAGGTAGGTCTTTTTATCAGCTCACTGTAAATTGTGCTATTTCCAATTGCAGCATTTCAAACAGCATTCGTTTACTAATGCCTCTCCGTTTGTAATACATACTCGCGGAACACGAGGAGAAACTGATGAGTGATGATTATGCGTACACAGCCAATAGTCCAAGGGTATAGGGTCTTCCCAAAATCCCCAAAAGAAATATAACACTTATATGTGTGCTGTTCTGCTGTCCGCTGTCCAATAAATAAATAAATATTTGTCGCAACAACGGCCGAATTGAGAAGCTTTTTCAAGACAGTTATACTCTCGGATTTTTGTCAGACGTTCGCGAGAAGAAAAAAGCTTAAGATGTAATTTGCGTTTTTCCGAGGATCGAACCAGGGATCCCTCGCACAGTAGCCCAGCACACAAACCACTGCGCTACCGCTACTGCGCCCACTTTACAAATAAAAGCGAAGTTTCAGAATTATTAAAAATTATATTGAAGAAGAGAGAGAAAAAATACAAAAATATCCTCCAAAAGATCTGACAATGGTAGAGCGAATACACTAGTAGGGAATTTAGAGCGTGGTGTAAACAAAAAGGTATCCGTATCAGGGTGGATTTTACTGTAGCGTACACTCCACAATTAAATGGCAAAGCAGAACGATTAAATAGAACTATCATGAAAAAGGTATGAGCGTTGTTATTTAATTCAAATATGGAGAAAGAAATTTGGGGTGAAGCTGCTTGCATGATGTGCCACATACTTAATAAACAGATTACCAACTGGAGCTTTAAATCACAAGACTCCATTCAAAATATGGAATGGGAGGAAACCGGATTTGACTAATATACGAGAGTTTGGATGTGAAGCATTCAAGAAAAATTTAAGGCCGATTAAGAAATCAGACTCAAGGACAGACAAATATTAATTATGATTGGATATTCAAATACACGATATCGACTGTTTGATTGAATAAAAAGAAGGGTTGTATATACCCGAGATGTAATATGTATTTTAAAACAATAATGAGAATATGAATACGAAGTGTGCACGGGCTACGCTAGTATTATTATGAAGGAAATAAAAACGAAACAGATTACGAAAACCAGAAAGAGGAAGAGGACTCTAATAAGGAAGATAATGACGACGATGAAGGAAGTGATAGCTCGACTGATGATAATGACGAAACATTGTGCGCAAATAATAATAATTCCGAGTCCTATACGGAAACTGATGAAGGTATGGAAATGAATGATCAAAGACAAAAGCGGAGGACAAAATTACCCGCACGACTTCAAGATTACGTTTACGTACTATGCTTACCTTCCAAGAAGCAATGGCCGGTTCTGAAAAATTAAGCTGGAAAATTGCTATAAAAGATGAAATAACGTCACTAGAGAAAAATAATACATGGAATATTGTAGATAAAAATGAAGCAAAAGGACAAAAGATTTTAACGAATAAATGGGTGTTTCGCATAAAGGAAGTCGTACAAAGTCATACAAAACCCGATTGGTAGTAAGAGGGTTTGAACAAAGTGATCATATCGATTTTGAGGACATTTTTAGTCCAGTGGTTAGTCAGTCTGTGGAGAGTACGATAACTACGGCGCCAAAAGTTTGCCACGCGAGTTAGTATGTGTCTAACATTAGTTTTGTATGGGAGGTAGCAGAACTACTTTACCGACATAGAAAATTTTCAATATCAACCTGACGACGGTTAAAAAAAGTCCTTTCATAAAATTTCATTCACCTAAGTCGATTCGTTTGGACGCTAAGGTGTTTTCAACAGACAGAGAGATACATGAGTCGAATATTGGCTTTGTATGGGAGGTAGCAGAACTACTTGACCGACATGGATCATTTTTAATACCAACCTGACAAGCGTAAAAATAAGACCTGTCACTCAATTTCAGTCGCCTAGGTTGATTCGTTTGGACGCTATCGTGATTTCAACAGGTGGAGAGACACATGGGTCTACTAATGGTTTTGTATGGGAGGTACCAGAACTACTTGACCGACATAGCCCATTTTCAATACCAACCTGACGACGGTAAAAAGAAGTCCTCTCACCAAATTTCAGTCGCCCAGGTCAATTCGTTTGGACGCTATCGTGCTTTCAACAGACAGACGGACAGACAGACAGACAGACAGACAGACAGACAGACAGACAGACAGACAGACAGACAGACAGACAGACAGACAGACGGACATGGCTAAATCGATTCAGAATGTGATCCTGATTCAGAATATATATACTTTATAGGGTCTCCGGTGAATCCTTCTTGGCGTTACAAACGTAATGGCAAAGTGAATATACCTTCCTGTGGAGGGTATAAAAACACTTATAATAAAATACTATATTATCATTTTTGAAAGCCCGGAATCTGTTCTTTCATATTAGGCACATATTTTCAATTAATCCACAGAGATGGAATAAAAAATTTCTGCATTTCTATGATGAATAATATTGGATTTCAACAAACAAAATATGATATTAGCCTCGTGTTCTTAAAAATGCAGATGCTTCAATAATTATAGGAAAAGAAAAGGAAGATATTAACAAGGTATTAAAAATCCTTAGCAAGATGATTGAGTTAAAAATAGATATATGACGATCCTCAAACTTATCTCGGTATGGAAATAAAAAAAAATAAACATGGAATACAGGATACAGCTGACTCAAGAAGCTTATACGAGAAACATCTAATACCTACAAATAACTGCACAGCAATAACAATACCTAGCTGTAACGAAGACATAAGACAAAAATCGGTAGGAAATCTAAAGTTTCCTTTTAGAGAGGCTGTTGGTAGTCTTCTTTATTTATCAACAAGAACTAGACCCGATATTGCACATGCAGTATGGAATATCAAGTCGCCATATGGAAAACCCAAATATAGAGGACGTGGTGGCCCTAAAGAGAGTATTAAAATATCTGGCTGGTACATTGAGAGAAGGCATACTTTTCAAATCTAAATCAGACATTTCTGAAATGAAAGCATACTGGGACTCAGATTATGCGACTCTGAAACAAGACGTAGTACAACAGGATATGCAATTATGCCTTCTGATGGACCTATAGCATGGTGTTCCAGGAGACAACCCATAGTATCGCCATTGTATATAGAATGGTGTGTATATACAATGGTATCGCTTACGTCTACAGAAGCTGAATTCATATCAGCAGCAGAATGTTGCAAAGAATCAAAGTTTCTTAAATCCTTGCTTAAGGACTTAGGTGTAAATGTTAAGGTGGTTTTCTATATCGATAATCAGAGTGCCATACAGCTTATTAAGACAGGAATTTTTAATAAACGATCTAAACATATTGATGTTAGATTAGATTTTTGCTAATAATGATATTAAAATAAAGTATTGCCCCACAGAGGTGACATTTTGACAAAACCATTGAATAAAACTAAATTTGAATTACATAAACAAACTTTAATGGAACGATTTTGCAATTATTAAATTATTAAAATGAAAATCAAAATAAAGAAATCCTACAATAATTTAAAATATTTTTAATTAAATAACAAAAAGATATCAGACAAATATTTAACTACATTATTGACTATACAAAATATGTAGAGATACAATATCTAAGTGACTGAAATATACAATTTAAGTTAAGTTTATATAATATTGAATGCTGTAAGAATACAAATTAGGAGAAGGTGTTGTGGAACGTAATGTATTAATAAAATGTAATAATTTGTTTTCTGTGTGGGCGCAGTAGCGCAGTGTGTGCTGGAGCTGGACTACTGTGCGAGGGATCCCAGGTTCGATCCCCGGAAAAACGCAAATTACATTTTAATGTTTTTTATACTGATAGTGATAAACATCCGAGAGTATGACTGTCCTGAAAAAGCTTCTTCAGCCGTTCGGAATCGGCATAAAATTGTAGGTCCCTTCCATTCGTCCCAAAAATAGAAACTCACCCAAACGAATGGTTGCGAGAAGCTAGGCCTTGGGTGTCTACCGCCTGTACCTATTTATTATTTTTTTATTTTTTTTCTGTAGATCTGGCAATTCCTACACTTCTTCTCTTTTTCCAATATGGACGTTTATATCGTTTTAAGTGTACACGCCTATTCGACATAATAAAGTTCTCGCTGTTTAATTTAAGACAAAAGGATACTGATTATTTTTATTAACCCAATAATATGTCAAGATATTACTTGAAGTAGAGTTTCAACATCAGATAGTGAAACTAACCAGTCTTTGGGTTTTTTTTAAGAATTGTTTTCCATGTATTACCAGATTGGATACATCGGACAGCAATTTGTTAAAAATGTAAGGTGCTATGTTAGTTAGAAAACGTGCTCTTTATTAACCCTAGGAACATCCATTGCATGCCCATTTCTAAAAAAAATATACTTCATTTCTTCTAAAATGAATATTTCCACTTCTGACATAAAAAACTTTTAGCGCTTTAAAGATAAAAAGATATCAAAGTGAGTGTGGGAGTATTTTCACTGATTGAAAAAGGGGCAAAGAGGGCTCAAATCTATTAAAAAGTGAATTGAACGCACTCATTAATCTGAGTGAGTTGCTCATCTAACCTAAATAGACCTGTTTTAATTTATTTCTGGTATATAGTCAATTTCACTGATCGGCGAAAATCTATCAAGTTATGGGCCATCCGCAGACTATTTTATCTGAAATAAGTATCAATTTGTTGAGTTATTTGCTGCATTAAATATTTTTTTTTGATCATTTTTTGTCCTTGAGTAATTTCTTTCATGGACACAGCGAAAAGTAGTCCACTGTGAAGTGTACTTTCACGTGGTTGATAATGTCGATGGCATCAAATTTGACGAATCGTTCACAGGAGCCTTGGATTTAGAAAAAGATAGAATTTATTTAACTGAAAATAAAAAAACGGAAACCAAAAGTACGCAAAACTACATCGTCAATTGATAGGCTAATAGTTCGAAAGTCAAAAACGGATCCTTTTAAGTCTTCAAGGCAAATTTATATTGAAATAAGTCAAGAATATGTAGTAGAAGTTTCGGATAGATTGGTAAGAAGAAGATTAAATGAAGCTAAACTGTTTAGACGCATTAGTAGGAAAAAAACACTTTTGTCAAAAAAGAATATTAAAAAGCGTTTGGTGTTTGCTAAGTACCATACGACTAAAGACCTCAAGTTTTGGAAAAATGTACTCTGGAGTGATGAAACAAAAGTAAATAGAATTGGTAGAATAATTGTACATCGTCAAAAATGTCAAGCATTAAACCCAAAGTATAAGCAGAAGACAATGAAGCATGGTGGAGACAGTATAATGGTTTGGGGGGCCTTTTCCTGGCATGGTGTAGGGCACCTTGTGAAAGTAAATGGGAAAATGGATAAATTTCAGTATCTGGACATCTTACGACACACGATGGAACCCTATGTATTTGAACATATGCCATTAAAGTGGACCAAGTGGGCATTCTTGCATGATAATGACCCAAAGCACTCCGCCAAAATAGTTAAAGAATGATTTTCGGAGGGAAAAATTACCGTTTTGAATTGGCCGGCCCAAAGTCCTGACCTTAATGCCATCGAAAACCTCTGCAAAAAGCGCAATTCCAAAAATACAGACGAGTTGTGGAATAGTGTTAAGGAAGCTTGGTATTCTATCCCCAAGGATAAATGTCAGAACCTTGTGGAGAGTATGGAGCGTAGATGCCAAGCTGTTATTAAAAATTTTGGTTTCACAACTAAATACTAAGAGGTTTGTTTTTTAAATACCGTTTACCCTTCATAATTTTACTTTTTTATTTATTTTCAGGAAATTCTGATTTATGCTATTTATGCGTCCATCTTTTTTTCCGCAGTCAACTTCGAGTTATTTTTTAAGACCAATGAATTTTTCTTTTAAGTTTCAAAGCTAATTTCATTATTTACTAACTAGTCTATTATCTAAATTCTTATAATTCAAGTTTTTATTTCTTTATTAAATATAAATCGACTGTTCAAATTTTACCTCGAATGTCTATGGCTATACCTACCTGCTGCACAGTGGTGTAAAATAACTTAAAGGAATAAAAACATTCATTCATTCATTCATTCATTTTCAATGGTCCGCTTGTCCATTAAGTGGGTCGCGGGTGTAGGTTGCTCAAGTGGACCCTCCATAGCTCTCGATCCTCCGCCATCGACTCTAAATCATCAAGGGCAATCCCCATACGGGTATAGGAGAGATTATGAATTTGATCTAACCATCTCATCCTGGGTCTACCTAGGGGACGCCTGCCCGATGGTACGGATTCCATAGCACGTCGTGGAATCCTGGTCGGGGACATGCGTTTAACATGACCAAACCACCGAAGCATGGATCGCTCCGTCCGGAGAAGTAGCTGCTCGACATTGAGTTCCTCACGTATTCTGGTATTTCTGATGCGATCTCTACGGGTCACACCAGCAATACTACGGAGAAATCTCATTTCGGCAGCTTGTATTCGCGATCTTATTCTTTCGGTCATTACCCAAACCTCATGACCATAGGTAAGAGTTGGAACAAACACCGAATTAAAGACTGACAACTTAGCTTTGACACCAAGTTCAGTCCTCCTAATAACAGAATGACCAAGCTGTCTCAAAATTGACCCAGCCTGACCAATCCTACAGGAAAACTCGGCATTGCTCCTTCCATCACTCGTGAATAAGACCCCGAGATACTTAAACTTCTCCACCTGTTTCAATGGGACTCCACTAACATGCAGAGTGCATTGAACAGGCGTTCTGGAGACGACCATCACTTCAGATTTGTTCACGTTTACCTTCATCTCAGCTTCAACACAAACGGTTACGAACCGATCGAGTGCGCGCTGAAGTTCAGTCTGAGAGGATCCAAGGATGACCAAGTCATCAGCGAAAAGCAAATGACTTATCCTCAGATCTCCCAATTCGAAACGTTCCTCGCCAAGACTGCGCTGTAACATCCAGTCCATATAAGTAATGAAAAGGAGAGGAGACAAGACGCACCCCTGACGAAGTCCAACGCCCACGGTGAAAGGTATTGATTTAACGCCGTTTACCCGAACACAGCTTTTACAGTTTGTGTAAAGAGATTGAATGGCTCTCAAGAGAGAACCATCAATTCCATACTCCTGTAATACACTCCAGAGTTTCCCTCGAGGGACTCGGTCGTATGCTTTCTCCAAATCTACGAAACAAGCGTAAACAGGTGTAGCATACTCCCATGCCTTCTCAAGTACCATTCTGAGAGTGAATAGCTGGTCGGTTGTGCTTCTGCCGGGACGAAAGCCGCACTGCTCATCTCCTAATCGTGCCTCGACCACAGCTCTGCAACGCGTTTCCAGCACCTTGGCAAAGACTTTTCCGGGGAGACTTAAAAGTGATATACCCCTGTAATTGGAGCAATCCCTTTTATCCCCTTTCTTGAAAAGAGGCACAATCACCCCAATCTGCCAATCGCTGGGAGTTTCGCCGCATTCCCAGGCCACTTTAATGACACGAGAGAGCCATTTGACTCCCTCTTCACCTAAGGCCTTTAGCATTTCTGGCCGGATTTCATCCACTCCGGCAGATTTGCCAGCTTTTAGCGATTTGATCGCAAAAGTGACTTCCTCTACCGTGGGACTATTTTCCGCCCTGCTTAAGGCGATGGATGTGTCCTCCTCAATGCCCTGGATTGGATTGAGCAATTCGGAAAAGTGCTCGCTCCATCTGCGCAAGATGTCCTCCTCATTAGAAAGAAGTGTACCATCTTTGGATTTGACTCCTTCGATAATGTTCCACTTCCTTCCTCTAAGACGGCGGATGGTCTGCCAGAACACCTTGCTTGCAGATCTGTGATCACCGTCCAATTTTTCGCCGAACTCCTTCCAAGACTGTTCTTTGGCTGCTTTAACAGCCAATTTGCAAGTTCTTCGCGCCTCAATGTACCGGTTTCGAGAAGGAGAGTCCCCCAAGTGAATCCACACCTTGAAAGCCTTCTTCTTCTCTCTGATAGCTTCTTGAACTCCGGGCGTTTTAAACCACGCAGTTCTTTTCTCACCACCAGCCGCCACACCGAGCCGCTTCACTCCGCAAACATGTCCTGCAGAGGCAATAACTGCTGTTGAAAACAGCTGCCATTCTTCCTCTACATTCAATGGAACATTTGGAATTTGTTCAAACCTTGCAGATACCTGCCGTGCAAATTCCTCCCGTATCTCATCGTTCTGTAGTCCCTCCCACCGTATGCGCGTAACCATTCTTGGTTTACGCTTTGGCAGGATAGGTATTTGATCGGTGAGATACAATTTGCACAACACCAGGTGGTGATCAGTTGACAGTTCAGCCCCTCTCAACACACGAACATCACAAACCATCCTTTTAATACACGACGGTACCACAAAGAAATCTATCAGCGATTTCTGCTGCAGATTTCGACGGTACCATGTGTATTTATGGATATCTTTGTGTGGAAAGAAAGTGTTCATAATGGCCATTCCATTTGAACAACAAAAGTCCAACAACTTCTCTCCGTTCGCGTTCTGATCGGGGTCACCGTGTTTCCCAATCGCGCTGCCCCATGTTGAGAAATCCGCACCCACGTGAGCATTGAAATCACCCATCAGGATATAAGAATCCATATCTGCAACCTTTTCAAGGGCTACATCAACTTCATCGAAGAAAGCTGCGTACCCCGACTCCAGATTCGGTGCATACACCTGCACTAGAGCCAGAGTTGATCTTTCAAGCTTAAGCTTTAAGATCGCAACTCTCCCTCCTAATGGTATCCACTCCAATACTCTGCCTGACAGCCTGGGACTTGTGAGTATCCCCACTCCCGCCTGAGCAGACATTGAAGGTGCTACTCCCGACATGAAGAGTTTCCACCCATCTGCAAGGTCCACAGTTCCAGAACCCCTTTGCTTTGTTGAGGAAACACCAACTATATCTAGTCGATATTTGACAGCCTCCCCAACAAGTTCCAGGTCTTTTCCCGTGAGCGAAGATATGTTCCACGTGCCTATCCTAAGTCGATGCCGTTGTCGAGTAACCGAAAGTCCACTTATGCCCCTATTGGTGCATAGCGCATCCACCCTCTGACCCCCATAATGGTTTGCGAGACCATTGCTAGGAAGCTCGTAGCCGTTTCGGGTTAAACCCGGCCGACTGCCAAGCGTGACAAGCCGACCACCAGACGCTCGCAAACTGCCACCCTTCAGGCCTGGCTCCAAAGGGCGCTCTATGTTGACAGGCTTGGCAATATCCGAGGCTCGCTTTCTTCGTTTTGTCATCATTGGGTGTGTGCTTCGTTAGCCATGTCTAGGTGAACCTAGACATGTTGCCCGCCCCCACCACGGGGAGGTCAGCTACATGAGGGGGCGGAATAAAAACAAACAAGTTAAAAGAAATCCCTTCAAAGAACGGGATTAATGTATGCCCTCTGCACATTCTTCTAGTCCTCATTTGTAATATCGATTGAACATGGATATAAATGGATACCACCGACAGTTATTTTATGTCAGTTTATTATGGTTTGTGCAATTCAGAAACTATTAGTAGGTATCCGTAAGTGAAAAAACCCATTAAGAATTTTCATCAACAGCTAATTGCACTTGAAATTTGTTTGCATAATCTAGGTACCTATAGCTATACATGAGCGCATTGTGTTCACCCATTTAAAAATCCTGCAGATGACATGCTCACATATCCATCCAAATGAATTCATAGAGCCGGGCAATGAATGCAATCGATGTCAATGTACGGTTGATGGACTCATCGGCTTTTCAATTGTCCGGCGGTTTTGTTTTGCGTCCACGGTCCACCACAAGAGAGAATGAAAGATAAATAACCGAAAGTGGTGTTTGGTGATTATTATTTTATTAACAAAACCGCTTCGCGGTGAAAATTGTAATTAAAATGAAGAGTTTCAAATCTACTGTGATGTCGATAGCGCGTTTTAATGTTCTCAATTGAAAAAAAAATTGCATTTGTATATATGCACGATGGATTTTAGATACAAATCATTTGCTCGTCGAATTATGTATACAGTATACGGTATACCTATTGGTCGACCTTTAAGTGATTGATTTCACTTTACATAAAATTAATACAGCTTAATATGTCCCTGTTCCATGTTTTCACTGCGAACTATAACCTTATAAAAAGCTTTTTTGTGTTATTCCGCAGGATTCATGAACTAATTTATTTTCATGTAAATTACCCGGAAGGAACTCGACTCGGTTTCATTATTAGGGGAGTCAAGTTAGACCATTGGAGGTAGGGCAGCAAATTTCTCAAAACTATCGTAAACCCAGAGGAATATGCTTCTAAGTTTTAGGACTGGAAATATTCCGTAAGGAGATGGAAGACATTCCACTTGGTTGCACTGGCATTTATGGTATCGTATTAAATTCTTCAAATTTGTTTCCAAAGAACTATTATCCTTTGCATTGGTGTGTGATACCGAAAATTCCATTTTACATAAGAAATCTTCAAAACATGCAATAGCTGGAAAAAGAAAAATATTATGCCTTCGGATAAATAACTAACAACAGTTCTCATCTCCATAAAATTTGAGCTTGAAACTTTCATAAATTAAAATGAGATAATGAAAAGAATACAAAAATACTTTTACCCTGGTAAAAAAAGAGGATATAACACTACTTGCCAATAGATGCCAGTAATTAAGTTACCCAGTCTAGGTGTAGGTAAGGAAGAAATATAAATGTTTATAACCGACACTGGCCACCCCTAACTTTTATGAATGACCCAATTTGACTTTGAAATTCCTCAACTTCTCAACTGTTCAAATTGAAGGAGGTGTACGCTGGCTATGCTGCTCTGGTTAGTAGGAAACTTTCTCTCTGTCACCCCGCATGGGTTTAATGCAAATGAGTTGTTGCATTAATTAAACGAAATCAATTTGCTGCAAACGAGGAATAGCTTACGTACATCCGAGGTACTTTGCGATTCGGTTCACTGTGGGACTGGTACTTGTTGGCCCTCTTAGAAGCCGGCATTGTAGAATTTGTAGCTTTACCGAAATTCCCAACAGCCGTACCCTGGGGTAGAATTACCATCAAAAGGGGGACGGGGAATAGAAAATCTCAGCAAAATTTAAATATGTTTGCACTTCGGATATTAAATGTAAAATGTTTTCAGAGTAGGAACGGATGTGAATGTGCAGTTTAAAAGTATACCTATAGAGGAGTAACCTCTAAACTTTTAAACTCCTATTAGGAGAATATTCTCGCCTGGATACAGAATAAATTATGTAGGTCTAGGTAGGCACCTATACGAATGGATTAGATGTGTGCCAACTGCCAAGAAATATTAGTTTATTAACCGACTGTGATTAAATACTGGCTTTTGTATTGTGAATGAAAGCGGGGTGCAGTTTTCGTTTACTATATCATTGAATGGAACATAGATAGAACAGAATTAAAGGTTTTTTAGGCTCGCTTAATGAGTTTTCAATAAAGTTAAACGTTTTCCTTTTGTTTCCTCCAATTGACATCTATAGATGTTGCAAATTGATGGCCAAATATACCTAGAACTAAATTGCGAATAAAACATCGGACAGCTCGAATAGGTATTTTAAATTTTTTTTTTGCGTGTAGCTGGATGTAAAATCGTACCATGACGCATTAACAATATTGCGTAGTACTTTGTTTTGGAAGCATTGAATGCTTTGTAGGTTTGTCTTACTTGTGCACCCCTAAAGCTGGAGACCATAAGTCCATATTGGTTTTAGGACTTGCTTATATAGAAGCAGTTTATTATATTATATTGAGAGACATGAATGCCTCCCTGCAGTATCATCTGCAAATGTGGCTACAGTAGTTTCGTGGTAGGTCGTTCGTGTATATAAGGAAAAGTACAGGTCCTAACACTATTGATTTTTTGGTATCAGTGTTTTTTCTTCTATGATCGGATTAAGTCGTTTCAGAAGAATTTTTTTCGAAGAGCTTTGATAGAATTGGCAACAATGAAATCGGACGATATGAGGTAACATCACTGGGCAATTTGCCCGGCTTTGGTACCGTAATAACTTCCGCAACTTTACACATGCGTGGAACATACCTTAGGCCCGAAACACACATGCGATTTCAATCGCGCGACTGCTTAGTCGCAAAAAATGAAACATACACATTTCAATGTGAATGCGCGCACATAATTTTGGATTTTATGTGCGCGCATTCATATTGAAATATGTGTGCTTCATTTTTTGCGACTAAAAAAACGCGCGATTGAAATCGCATGTGTGTTTCGGGCCTTAGTCTAAACGCTGCATTTATTATCTGTGATATTTTTTTCATACCTTTTTTAGGCAGTTTCTTTAGAACTTCACTCGTAATTAAATCAAACCACGGAACTTTTTCCGGGTTCATTTTTTCTCTTATTTCCTCAGAGGTTACTGCTGGAATCAATCTCTCGTCTTCGCACATTTCTTCCGTTTGATGTAAATAATCAATGTCTTCGTATGGCTGGAAGACGTTTTCAAGATGTTCCGCAAATAGATCCGCCTTTTGTTTATTTGTTTTCGCCCAGCTTCCACTGCTGTTTTTAACTGGTGGAATGTATGCTGTTGGTCTGTTCATTTTTTTTTGTAGCCTTCCACAGTGAGTATTCTGTGTACTGGCATCTTTTTTCAGATTTGTAAGGTATCTTTCCACAGACAAATTTTTCATTTCTTTAATCTTTTTTCTTAGTTTATTGTTTATTGTTTCTTTATATTTTACTAATTGATTCAGGCGTTGCAGCCCAAACAGCCTTTTGTATATCTTCTAGAGTGAAAGTATGTACTTAATTTTCTAGTTGCTCTTTTGTATCAATTGTTGCTCATAGTTCAATCCGTTCCTCTAGCAAATATTTGAAATATGTCAAGTCAGTGAGCTTCTTGACTAGGCGTGGGTTCCGTTCCTTCATTATTATTTTTTTACCAAGTGTAAGCAACACAGATGAGTAATCTGGGTCTGGCCCTTCCTGCACTCGGGTAGTATTTAAGGAAATATTCTTAGTTATAAAGAATTCGACAACGTCCGGGATTTTGTTCATATCTGTGGGCCAGTATGTAGTATTTCCCGTTGAATGGTAAGTAGCATTGCCTTCTTTCATAGATTCGAGGAGTTCTCTTCCTCTTGTATTTGTTAATCTTGATCCCGAAACTTTGTTCTTTGCGTTGAAATCTCCGCCTATTATGAATTTATTTCCAAATTTGTGGAAGAGAAGAGACATTTAAAATCGTTTTGTTTCAGCCTGTAACTAGGAGAACAATATGCCGCAGATACCGTTATCTGGCCGCTGCTTGTTTTTATGATTACGGACTTGTCTTGTATTTCACACGACTGGTATTCTTCACCATCATCGTAGCTAACATTTTCTTTGATTATAACTGCAGCCCCCCCTCTTGCTGTATTGTGAGGATGTGAAGTATGATTTGTCTTGTACCCGCGCAGTTTATAAGTATTTTGTTCTAATTGTAAAATGTGTCTCGGAGACTAGGCATACTACGATTCTCGAGACCATTGGCATTCCATAATAAAAGTTGTATGTTTTTAGTCATTAGGATCTTTTAAGTACAGTTCTTTTATTACTGTTTAGTTTTTCAAGGAAAGATATTCTTTCCAGAATTTTCTTATTATCCATTTCCATATCTTCCATTCTGTTGAGAATTCTTTGCATAATATCCTCCATGGCATTGCTGCAAGGCTTGCGGTCTCCGACTGGTTTGGCAACGTTGCTCGAAGTAACCTGTGCATATGTTTTCTTTGGACCTGATATGGGACTTAAGTTCCCATTTTTGTTTGAGGGTAGATTTTCTCTAGCTTTGTCTATTTTTTTATTCTTTTGGGCCCTCGATTTCGGTCCTAAGTCTTTTTTGCTTCGATTTTCACTGACTTTAGGCGCGTCTTTTTGGACAGGCTTTTGCATTTTCTTTAGCTTGTTTTATCTTATCTGTTGGAGCTCTTTTTTTGGGGTTGCCTTTTTTTCCTTAATGCAGTCCTTTGTATGGTAATGGTAGTCTTCTGCACATCTAACGCATTTTGAGTTTGAGTTGCAGTACCTATTTGTGAGTGTGACCATATTTTGACAGTTCTTACATTGAGGAACTAGCTTAGACTTACGCAAAGGGTGCATTTTTACTTTTATTCTTAGGATATCTTTAATTTCATAAATTTTCTTGATGTCTTCATCTTGCTCAAAAGTAAGCATGAACATCGGCAGTGGTGCTTTGCTTTTATATTTAAGCATATTGATAACTTCTAGTATTTTGAAGTTTTTCTTTGCAATGCGTTCAGGTGTGCATGAAAAGTGTAGTTTCTTAGCAACAACCTTTATCAGTCTTGATTGTTTATTTTCAAACGAGTACCATTGCACTTTTTTCTGATTTAGTAATTTCGTCAAGTTTTTGTAGGATTCTTCGTACTTCGAAATACAAAGTACTATAATTGGGGGAGGCTTTATTGACTTGAGTGGCTTGGTTTCTTTGTTTTTTGTCTTTTCTGGGCTTTTTTATTTTACTTTTGGTGGCGAAAGCATCGGGGACTTACTCATTTTTCGTTTTTTATTAATTTTTCTCCTACTAAATGATGGTTCTGTCTCTCTGTGTAATTCCTCTTCGTCCGTGGAATGCACGATAGTTTTTGGTATTATTGACCTTTTCTTTAAGCAGCTGTAACTCTAGCTTTAGCTTATCAATTTCGCTTGTCAGCTTTTCACTAAGTTGCTTATAGTTGTCTCTTTCTTCACAGGCTCTTTTGTAATTAGTTTCCAACATTGTTACTTCCTTTGTTGGTTTGGGTGGTGGTGTTCTTACCATCTTACGACTATTTATGAATGGGTCATCTTTTAGCAATAAATGGTTCCCCCAGAATCCATGGAACCGACCTCCGAAGAGGGTGGAGTCACCAGTTTACCTGGCGTATCACCTGGGGTAGTTATATTATTTGTTTTGTTCATTGCATTTTTTTTTTGTTTCATTTTTTTTTCAAAAAGTTTAAAAATTTGGACTTTACGACAGACATGCCTACCTCGGGTAAATTCTTTCCCCTAACCCGAAGGGGGTGTATTTTAAATTAAAATTCGGAATTAGACAAAAAGGTCAACATATATTCTGCAAAATTTAAAAAAAAAATTGGTGCGAGAATAATTTATTATTAAAGTAGATACATAATTATATAACAAGCAAATAAATTAAAATCAGTTGTATAATGTTTAATGTCGTTTTCCATTATGGGAACATCAGATTTTTATTTCAGATCTCAGATTTTTCGTGGCGAATATATTGGCGATAGGAGATTGATCTGCTTTTGTAAATAGTGTGCTATTAGACAGTGCATCAGCTGTGCAAATTTTTTTTGTTTGTCGATGAAAACATACGAACTTAATGTGGGTAATCATATCGACGAAGAATCGAAATCAACAGCTGACGAGGGAGAAGAAGAAGATGACCAATATGATAGTAATTGCTCCAAAATTAAGTCCATGTCAATTATTTACGTTTTGTTCTGAATAATTGCTTTTAAGAGGCTTTTCGTAATTTTGTTTTGAAAACAAATTTTGAATGACGTAAAACAGCTGTGCAAGGTATATTGGTATTAGTGAAAGTATGTGTAAATCTCAAAAAGTATCGAATCGAGGTCTGTAAAAAGTGATCCGAATCAAAAAAAGATTGATTTTTTGTCCCAATGGAACATGAAAAGTGATCCGGATAAAAAAAAAGACTGATTTCATGTCCCAAAGGAAAACCGCATAAAATATCGTATTGTATAACATTGCAGAATTGAGAGCACAGCAGATTTCAGCAGCTGCTATAGGTTAGGTTATGTTGGAGGGGCAGTTTGCAGTATGTGCAATTTCCACCCAGAAGCCATTCAGGCCCATTGTGATTACCCTTTTATAGTACATACATACATAGTAGGACATGCAACTATATAACAACCCCGTTTTGATCAATCTTCTTAAATCTGGCAGAGGTATCGTTGCTAAGTCTTATCCAAGCTGTCAAAAAACTGTGCTCACATACAAGCGTTGCGACACTATCTTCCTTAGTATGTATCTACTTTATTTTGGAAAACTTGAATTTTTTGCAAATTTGTTTGGCATGTGCAATGTGCATGCCACAGCTGGAGCTCGTAGTTCCATACAGTGCTGTATAGCAATAACTTATTGTAATTGAATAGAGATGAATGTCTCCCAATAAGCCAATGCAATTTACTGTATCGCATGTTCAACTCATCTCTTTTTTCTGCTTTCCAACGCAGTTTAGCATCTAGAGTCATGCCTTTGGCGGTACATATTTGAGTATTCACCTACATTGTTGTTTGTGTATACTGGAATATATGGTACGTTTTTAAACGTAAGTTGGTTAAGGTCCCCTTCCACTTGCGTGCGCCACCTGAGTCGCGGTCTTCCTCTACTGCGCCGTCCCTCGGCTTTGTTGGACTTAAGCTTAGATATCGCTATCTTCACTTCGTCCAGGTCGGGTGGACGGAATTGGTCTTCGTCCAGGTTGAATGGTTCATTCTGCCTGACAGCGGGATTTAGTTCGTCATCGCCGTTAAACAGTCTGCAGAAGTAGTTCTTCCATATCCTTAGCATCGACTGCGATTCTACTACGATGTTCCCTTGTTCGTCCTTGCAGGCTTCGGTTCGGGCTCTGTAGCCTTGGCAGGTTCTTTTTACCCTTTGGTAAAACTTCCGAACCTCATTCCTGCTGTAGCATCTCTCTATTTCCTCGATCGCGCGCTTCTCGTGCTCTTTCTTTTTCCTCCTGAGAAGCCGGTGTTCGTCTCTTCTTTTCTGCGCGTAGAGCTCACGAGCAGCTCCAGTCCTTCTTTGCAGCTCTGCTTTGTATGCCTCTTGTTTCGCTGCATGTGCTTGCCGGCACTCGTCGTCGAACCAGGGGTTTCGTTGTGGTGGTCGAGTGAAACCAAGCACATCTTGCTTTTTGGCAATGTTGCCACTGGTCTTCAATACTTGATGCTGGCTGCATAGAACCTCTTGAGAGATTGAGAGAGACTTGATCGGAGAAGGATCTGGTGATCTCTTGCGATTTTAGCCGTCCGACGTCAAACTTCCTCACAGTATTTACTTGTCTTGGCAGTGTTCGGGATATCCGAAGGCGTACCTTGGCTACAACAAGGTAGTGGTCCGAGTCAATGTTGGCCCCTCGGAACGTTCGGATATCCATAATACTGGAGGAGTGCCTTGCGTCGATCGCAGTGTGGTCAATCTGGTTGACGGTTGATTGATCGGGAGATCTCCAAGTGCCTTTATGAATATCGAGATGCGGGAACCGCGTACTTGATATGACAACATTTCGCCCCGCCGCGAAGTCGATCAGTCTGAATCCGTTATCGGAGGTGGTGTCGTGTAGGCTGTACCTCCCGACAGTACTACCTAAAGATGCCTTCTCTTCCTATCTTTGCATTAAAATCACCTAGGACAATTTTAATGTCATAGTTAGGGCACTGCTCGTATGTCTTGTCCAAGAGCTCGTAGAACCTCTCTTTGGTGTCGTCGTCTTTCTCCTCCGTGGGGGCATGGGCGCATATTAGGCTAATGTTGGCGAATTTAGCCTTGACGCGGATTGTCGTGAGGCGCTCGTTCACACAGTTGAAGCTTAAGACTTCTTGCCTAAGTCTGCCTCCAACGACGAATCCACATCCAAATAAGCGCTGTTTTTGTTGCCGATAGCAGTCGCTATAGTAAATATCGCAGTCTTTCATCCTCTTCTTGCCCGGTCCATCCCATCGCACTTCTTGGATGGCGGTTAGGTCTGCTTTATAGCAGTTCAGGGCCTCCGCTATTTGTTCGGCTGCACGTAGTCGGTTAAGGGACCTAACATTCCACGTGCAGATCCGAAATTCATTGTCCTTTATTCGTTTGCCAGGTTCGTCAACAGTAAAATCATCCGTATCCGAGGCTTGTTGTCGTTTCGGAACTGGGTTTGTTTTCCGCAGTCGGGCAGTTACCCCGGCGGGCCAGGCCCTTTGTTGGGCCCCTTGGACAAAAGGGGCCGGATTCCTCCGGTGTCAGTAACCCACTCGGGGATGTGAGAGCTGCCGTTGGCCCATTAAGGGTTCATCCGCCACCATCTCTGTTTCAGCACCCTGACTAGTCCTGAAAAATCCTCACTGACCTCAGCTCCAAATATGTCGAAGTAGCTCAAGTAAGGTAACTGTCGTATTGACTGTTGACGACACCGTTGATTCAGTCTAATGAATTCATCCGCCGTACGTCCTCTTTCTGAGGGGCTCATGTAAGACTTCTGAGGCTCGTTCAGTCAGTCTTTCCGACAGAGCATTATAGTGTTGCTATTTTCTTCGTGTTCAACACTCGCACTTATAAGTTCAGCAAGTCACACCCGGATGGGCAGACCAGTACCCGGTGGTTACCACTGGGAGGTAAAATAAGCACAATTGATGTTTACGAAAAGTTACAACAGCTGGGCACCGCCAGGTTGATGCCGATCAGCGCCTGCCCTATTCATACACACCCAACCACCATGCAAGTAAGTTGGGGTGTAATAATTATTCAATTTAGACTCCAATATTACAAAAAAAATTTAACCAAAAAGCGAAAGCAAAAAACATCACATTATCTGACAACAAATTGTTTTACACATGGCAGACTTGGATATCAAACGAAAATCGTCCAACAAATAGAAATTCATTCTGTCGTCATTTTCATGTGTCACAAATATTGTTAGGTATATATGCACGTATTTGTAGACAGAAGCGCAAATCATCACGTTGATAAATTTAACGCCTATTGATTCATTAGTTGCGGTAATTGCCTTAGATTTAGATTAGATAAAACAAAAAACCGATATCCGCTGATGTTTACCAGGAATTCATTGAAATGGAAATGCGTTACATATTTAGGCAGAGTGAAATCTCACTTGTTGATAACCAAAACTTGATGATAATGGTGAAATAATTCAATTAACACTTTGGATATCTCTTTATCGACAATAATTTTGGCACTTTGATTAGTTGTTTTAATAGATAGATTTTATCATAGCAGCGTATCGAAAGTAATCCTTTCTGATTATACTTTTGACATGAATGAGTACCTACCTACGAGTACTTTTACTGTATAATAATTTATTAGTATCCCTATCCATTCTCGTATATAAAAAAATTAAAAAGGATTTTGTAATAGCAGGAGATAAATAATTACCTTTGTTGAATGGCTTATCCTTTCCATTGAGAACCAATGAATTGTAGAAATTACAGAGGTAAAACCAAACCTTGACAGGATTGAGCGAAACTGACAAGTAAACACTGGGTGTACAGTCTTCCAAAAGTCTGAGCAACTAGCGTATGCCAATTATGTCAGAACACAGAGGACTGTATCTTGTGCGTTCGCTATAGTATTTTAACTAAAGTAGCCAAAATGAATCTAGCGAAATGTAGGTATATATGCTGTCAAAAAGAAGGAACGCACAACATCGACAACATTTGATTTTTACCTAGAGGCGTAGAATATGTGTTTTTTGCTGCAACATAGACTCCTTTAACAATATTTTTCATTCGGTCAACTTCAAACTCGGTTTGTGAACTCTATAATAATAGTAGGGGAGCTAGTGACATTTTTTAGTGATGATTTAGTTAAGGTCTATTTTTTGAGAGAATGTTGTGGGAGAATTGACTAAGTGTCATCCGTGAGGATGGACCCCGGTAGCGATATGGGAGGGAGGCGGAACGCCCTTAAGTTGTAAAAAAAGTGCACAACATTATTTAGTTTTAATTATTTAATTATATTATTTATTATTATATTTAATTATTTAGTTTTATTTAGTTAAGGCTGCCATTTTTTTTAGTACCTATTCGTCTGGCAGTCAACAAATATGACTGTATAATTCGCAGATATTGGCCGGTATTAATAGGGTAGCAGATGACTCCAAACGCGTCGTGTGAGCAACGAAATTTGTATCATTTAATTAAGCTTAATTTTTGAATATGTTGTTAGGGCAGTCATTTCAAGTATAAATTTTCATTGGCAGAACAATATGTCGGCATTAACCCCCTGGCAGAACGCTTCAAACATCTCTTATGCGCACCTTCATATTAGTGGAACGGCATAGTATAAAATTGTATGACAATTGTGCACTTTGTGATTTTTACCATGGTGGATACATTATATAAGAATGATTTTAAGGTATTGGGGCACTTCATATTGCGCATGTGTGAAATTTGGCAGCAATTTTAAATCTTCGTATATAGGTACCAACCTTGGTATACGTTTCTTGGCGATCGTGTAACTCCTAAACGACTTGACCAATTCTGGTTATATTCACACAATAGGCTTGTTTTGTCAAGCCGATAGTCATAGATGCTAAGATTCGATAGGTGGCGCTGTAGTCAAGCAATTAACGAATTCTTTATTTATAGACCAAAATGATTCATATTTACAATATATCTTGGTTTAGTGTAAAAATGGGAAAACACAAAATCTGGACCCGATAGGTGACGCTGTGGTCGAGTTATTAATAATTAATAATTAATTATTATAATTTTTATATTTAGGTACATACACTGTAAAAAATTTACGAAGTAAACCCGAATGAAAACACAAGTTAAAACGGAGTGAATGCGAAATCAAAATCTACTAAATTCAAATAATGAAACGCAATGTTACTCGTACAATTCTTTTCATCTTCTAATTAGATTTGCGATTAGCCTTATAGAGGCCCTATAGCCCGGGATGGATCTAGGCCTCAAACTGCAGCGATTTTTGACTAACCTCCAGTTGCGCACTCCAAGTTAGTTGAGTCCACTTCCATTTTGCGTTCTAATTCAAAACGACCAATGATATAATCATTACCTTAGAAAATGTCCATTCTTCTACGCAGTTTAGCAGGGCTGTAATGATGAGAGTCTTATATAACTATTTAACTACCTAATGTAATTCTTATAGGGCCCATACACGACACAGACACGTCGCTGCAGACCAATATATTTTGTTGTTGTGCACATGTCCGCGCAGGCCGTCTGTGTCGTGTGTATCCATGTCGACTGTTTGCAACGACCGTCTGCGTGAATTCAAATTTTTTTGAATTTTTCTTGGTCTGCAACGACATGTCTGTGTCGTGTATGGTGAATTTTGCACAGACGAGCGAGAAAATTCACGGCGTAAACATAATTGAAAGCCTCTCGCTTGAAGAAATCGGTTCCCTCATTCAAGTTTTTTGTTTAGTTATTAATGGATTAATTTTTTGTACCAGTTTCATTAAATTTCCTTCATCCATTCGGCATTAAAGAAGTCGGATCGGCTAGCAGTATCCGCCATTTTTCTGACCCGACGACCACGACGAAATGATACAAACTAATGTCTGTGCAGATTATCTGCACCGTGTGCGGCGAAGGCATGTTTGCACAGACTTAAGGTCTGCAGCGACGTGTGTGTGTCGTGTATGGGCCCTATTAGGATAAAGAAACCGCTACTGGCATTAGGCTCTTCGCTTGATTGCTGATAATTGATATGTCATTTCCATAGTTTATAGAGTAGCCGAGGTAGACATAGTTTCTAACTACGTCAAAGTAACGTATCTATTACGTTGTTCCGTCCAATTCGTCGGTGTTGTGTGTGCGAATGATATTAATGTCATCCGTGTTTCTTCTTTTTTTAGACACTCTAACGTGGTTTTCCATTGGGACATAAGATCAATCTTTTTTTTGATCCGGATCACTTTTCGTGTTCCATTGGGAAAAAAAATCAATCTTTTTTTTGATTCGGATCACTTTTTGCAGATCTCGATAATACCAATATACCTTGCACCGTTGTTTTACGTCATTCGGAATTTGTGTTCAAAACAAAATTACGAAAAGCCTCGTGAAAAGCAATTATTCAGAACAAAAACGTAAATAATGGACATGGACTTAATTTTGGAGCAATTACTATCATCTTCGTCTTCTTCCTCGTCATCTGTGGTCTGTGGATTTCGATTCTTCGTAGATATGATTTCCCACATTAAACTCGAATATTTTCATCGACAAACGAAAAAAATGTGCACAGCTGATGTACTGTCTAATAATGCACTAATACATTTACAAAAGCAGATCAATCTGCCTATCGTGTTCCATTCGCCACGAAAAATCTGAGATCTGAAATAAAAATCTGATGGTCCCAATGGAAAACGACATAAATAAACTTTCTCTATAATGGTATTATATGCCGACCTAGCTTAAAATTGATAAACTGGTCTTGGGTGTATTATGTATCTGAATTTCTTGTGTTTTGCCGTAGTGTGAAAAGTTCGTAATGGGGTTGCTTAAAACTGCATTTATATGGGCGCAACAGTTCGTTGATGAATATCGTTTCAATCGGTCCCACAGTTCGGGATCTTGTACGCAATGTTAGGCACACTCATGCCTCTATACTTCACGCAGTTTACCTTAGGGCAGGGGTTCCCAATCTTTTCCATACGGCGACTCCCTGTGCATGTTTTAATATTTTTGCGACGCCCCTCATTGTGCGAGTAACATTGCGTTTCATTATTTGAGTTTAGTGGATTTGATTTCGCATTCACTCTGTATTTACTTTACTTACTATTTAATTTTTTTACAGTGTAGGTACCTAAATATAAAAATTATTAATAACTCGACCACTGCGTTACGCTATCGGGTCCAGATGCGCCAAGAACAGATCCCTGTGGTACTCCATACGTCGTTTTTGCACTACTGGGCATAGTTCCATTTACTCTGGTGGCTTGTGATCTTCCATTTAGAAACGTCTTGAACCAATTTAGCTCGTTACCTTGGATACCATATCCGTGCATTTTGGCCAGAAGAATTTTCTGGTCGACACGGTCTCGAAGGCCTTTTTGAAGTCGAGGAAGATAGCAATCACAAACTTTTTTGCTGCAATTTCCTCTTTCCATCAGCTAATCGGTACGTTGTTTAAGGCTGTTTCACAGGAGTGCTTCTTTCTGAATCCGGACTGGCTTTCTAAGAACAGGTTGTTGGTTTCGAAGTAATCTTCCAGTTGCGTCTTAACAATTCAGCCGTTCGGACTCGGCATAAAATTGTAGGTCCCTTCCATTCGTCCTAAAAATAGAAACTTACACAAAACGAATGGTTGCGAAAAGCTAGGCCTAGGGTGTCTGTCTACCCGCCTGTTGCGCCACCTATTTATTTTTATTTTATTTTTTAAAGGCATTTTTGTTCAATATTAAATTTTTTTATTTAAGCAATGTAAAAAAATAGTAAACGAAACTTTAATCATTTTTGATCATTACAATATAAATTCAGCAATTTTCGTTTTTATAAAACATCAATACTTTTTGCTACTGTACTCCTTGGAAAAGTTATTATGCTGGAAGTTGATTCAGACGAGTCGAATGCGACAACTGAAGTCTCAGGAGCTGTTGTTTCAGTGAAAGCAAAAGTGTGAGAGGTCAGGGCCATTGCTGGGCCCTCGCAATCCTTTTTTTTTGCCTAGGTTCACTTACCTCTATCTCTTAAGGGCGTTCTGCCTCCCTCCCATACAGCTACGTGGTCCATCCTCACGGATGACACTTAGTCAAGTCTCCCACAACATTCTCTCAAAATATAGCCTCAACGCTCAACTAAATCATCACTAAAAAATTTTCACAGGATCTTACAGCTTATTTATAAAGTTTATAAAGTTTATAAATAAGGCTGTTAGCCTATAAGAAATAAAGAAAATAAATTTCTCCGATTTTTGTAATTTTGCTTGGAGTCCTAGCTTGAATGAATTTGGAACTTTGTAGTTACATTGATAAAGAAGTAAAAAATAGTCATAAATTTAAATCAATCATAAAAACTTGAAACCATTCTAGGCAATACTTTCCTGTCAGGCACGTAGCCAGGGGGGGGGGGGGGGGGCTTGAGGGGCTGAAGCCCCTTTATGCCCTTTATGCCCTCGCGGTTGTCAAGTGTACTGTATCCTCATGAGCATTAGCAGCCTTTCTTGTGGGGCGCCCAAAAGTTACATTTCGAGGGACAATGTCTTTGAGTTCCTCAGAACATCTACCATGGAAGTACCTCTACCTATAGAACAAGCAGAGGTGAGCGACTTGTCTTCTGTGCACCAGGGGTTGTAGATTCGATGTGAGTGAAGGGTCCCCAATAAGTCGAACTGCTCGTCTCTGTATGCTGTCAAGTAGGTTAAGTGAATGTTTTGGGGCCGAGCTCCATATATGGGAGCAATATTCCGGGCCTGGTCTAACCTGTGCTTTGTACAGTAGGAGAAGTTGCTTGGGGCTAAAGTACCTCTTTGTTCTAAATAGGTAGCTCAACTTAGCAGACGCCGATCGTGCAATATAGGATATTTGATCCTGCCATGTGATTCCTGAATTGACTGTGACTCCTCAAATGTGCAATGAGTCCTTGGGATGAATTGAATGGTCATTCATTTGGATCTAAAGGAACTGTTGAAGCATTTTTCCTAGAAAATGTTGTGAGCTGTGTCTTGATTGCAACTGAAACTGAAATGACCGTAATGGGGCTTAATATAAATTCAAATCTACAAAAATAAGGAGACTATCCCGGTAGGTATAAAGTATTCAAACGCTAGGTATGTACACTGTGCAAGCCAGTGTTCCCAGGTTGAGGGGAAAATCGCCATTTTTGCCGATTTTTTAAGACGAAAGGGGAAAAAAAAGGGAAAGGGATAAAAACGGGGAAAACATCCAAAAAGGGGAAAAATCGTAAAATCCTATCAAAAACAGTTTGTAACAAAATCTTCTAGAATAAATAAATGTTAAAAACCTGTTGCCCATGCAAGTTATTGCCATGTCCATGGCCATACACTCCTTACCATGAAATGAAGCATGATTATTGATCATGAACGTTGTGTACAGAAAGACAGGTAGATTTTGAGTGAGTAGAAAGGTAGATGGTAGATGGTTCAGAAAATGGACCAAAAATCCAATTTCAGAAATAATTTTCGCATGGGCATGACGTACGAAGGTTATTTTCCGAAACGCTTTCGATCGAAATCTTCATTTTTTATTTGCGTTGGTAGAGTGAGGGCATAAAAAGCGGGCGTCCGCTTCGACTTTACCATAAGTTTTGTATTTTCTGTTTTATTATTCCTGTACCTGCCAAATTTTATTTTATTGCAATGAGGCCTTGTTTTTGTGTGTAACCAAATCGTTTATGTGAATGAAAGTCATGCCCAGTGGCCACACATTCCTTCCTATGAAAGTCGTTTCCAAGACAGGTCGATTTTAAGTAAGTAGAAAAGAAAAGGAATTTTCAGTGTTATATAAGCTTCTTTTCTCAACTAACCTAAAAATCTACCCGTTTCTCCAGACACGACTTTCATGGGAAGGCATGTTTGGCCTAGCACATAGTTTGTCCTGTCCATGCACTATGTCTAAATTAAAAATTTGAAGCGAATTTCTAGACAACGGCAGCACAACTTAATATGTACCTAAGTGAAAATAATTCTAATTTTATTTTGGATTTTGGAATGAAGGAAGAAGGAAAAAAAATGCAAATATGTATCTAAAGCAATTGGAAACATTGCCCGAGCTCAAAAGCTGGTTATGCTAAGATTTGTTTTCTTCGGGGAAAAAAAGAGATTTTTTTGTTTTTTAAAGGGGAAAAAATATCATTTTGGTGTTAAAAAAAGGGGATTTCTTTTCTTAAAACCTGGGAACCCTGGTGCAAGCCATAGCTTTAACCTGGTTCTGCCATGTCAACTCCTGCAATTCGCAATTACCTAGTTGTAGTTAGTGAAATGAAATAGTGGGCGCAGTAGCGCAGTGGTTAGTGTGTTGGACTGCTGTGCGAGGGATCCCAGGTTCGATCCCCGGAAAAACACAAATTACATCTTAAGGTTTTTTCTACTGCGCTACCTCTCGCGAACGTCTGACAAACATCCGAGAGTATAACTGTCATGAAAAAGCTTCTCAATTTAGCCGTTCGGACTCGGCATAAAATTGTAGGTCCCTTCCATTCGTCCCAATCCAGAAACCTCTCCTTCTGAAGCCTATTTTAAAGTGCCGATACTGATTTCTTGCATAGATTCGTTAATACAAAATGTTACGGACAGATTCATGGTCAACGAAGACGTCCTACCATCGATCGTTTCAAGCTCTTCTCCCAGGTTTTGCTGCAGTTTAGCCTGAGCGAAAAGTTGGAAAAGTTAACACTTTACTTTGATAATGCAATTTCGTTATCAGCTGTGAAAGCTGAGTACATTCTTTGGTGGGAAAAATAATCGTCGAGTGACCCTTCTACCGAAGTTTTGAAATTGCTTGATTATGTGACAAGACTTACTTTAGACTTAGCTAGTTTTGAAAGAACCCTTTCAGCTTTGAAGCTAGGCCTACGGTGTCTACCGCCTGTAGCGCCACCTATTTATTTTTTATTAGCTATGAAAAAGATTGAAACAATGTCCGGAAGCGTTATAGAGAATGCAAGGTTCATTTTGTTCACTTGCTATGATATCTGTTCATTCGGATATTATTGTGAATCCAGATATCTAAGGTGATTGATCTCATATCAAAAAAAATCAAAACGTTTTCTGCTTTGAAAAAATGTGGCTAATAGAAATCAATTAATTGGAATATACATAGTTTTTTTTTCGTAAAACCTGGAAGCAAGCCCCCCCCGAACCAAAATCCTGGCTACGGCCCTGTTTCCTGTGTATTTTGATCTATCACTTTTCGAGTCGCAAAATAACATCCCTAACTCACTTTTAGCTCACTTTAATTTTATATGGAAGTTGGTACGCGTGTTTTCAACTTGACATGTTAGATATCAAAATAATTTAAATCGGTCACGAAAAAAAAAACATTTGGATAAGGGTAAACGAATTAAACTAAAATGGATAATGAAATAAAATAGGTACGAAACCATAAAATTTCTTTTTTTGCTTCTTGACAGGAGTTGGAAAAGGATATGTTCAAAAAATGTATACTTATTGGAGAAACTGAAAATCGTTCTTAAATTGTATCGACTGCAAACGTTCGTTAACTACTGAATGAACTGTATTTCGAAATTCCAGCCATATTCATACTGCTGGTAGAGTTCAGGAATATGTACATGCAAATGCATGCTGATCGTAGGTATTGTCTTTCGCAGGGTTTTACCCCACATGTAGCCAGTAACGATAATCCTTAATTAGTTTACGACCCCTAATGTTGATGGTGCAGATGTTTTATTGCTGGCCAAGACATATATCCGGTTCTTGTTTATATATTTTAAAACAACAAAATCTATCATCTTATGAAATTAAATTACCTACTTATACTTTTTAAAAAAATATCAATACATTTGTCGCTAAGAATGTTAGGCGGGGTCAAAGGTCACAAAAAACAGTCTCTTTAACGGCCGAAATGAATTTTATTTTAAAATCTTTTGGAAATTTAGTACAAATAACATAGTACATATGTAGTATGTACCTATTACTTTTTTGTAAGACTAATATGGAGAAAATTCGATACAAGAAGTGACAAACCTCGGAAACGTGGATAATGTTAGTTTAGGTTAGGTTAGAGGGCAGTTATACAGCAAAGTAATTTTCACCCAGAAGCCATTGAGGCCCATTGTGATTAGATTACCCTTTTGTTACATGCGGTGATTTCTATTGCTGGTAGTTCCCTCGGTAAGAAAGTTTGCGATGCTTTTTTAACCGCGTAGATCTCCGACTGGAAAACGCTACAAAGGTCTGCTAGTCGGTATGAGTGGCTGGTTTAATTCTTCTGAGAAGACTCCTACTCCCGTCCCATTCTCCGTCTTTGAGCCATCTATGAAGAGGGATATACCTTTTATGACAGTACTCGGGAAGAGCCAGTCCTTCCTGTCCTGTATATAGACTGTAAGATTCTTGTCAAAGTCATACCTTGATTTCTTGTAGTCTGTGAGTGGTATGAGGCCGCTCTGATCAAAGATGTGAACTATGCGTGAGTGACCGAATGACTCGGGCTTCCAAATTTTGTTCTCTCGTAGCCTGAGAACACCTTTGGCTGCCACGTTCTTAGTGTATAGCTCGATGGGTTGTAGGTTCAGCAACGTTTCTAGACCAATTTGTGGTGTAGATTTTAGTGAACCATAACCTATGCTAGCAATTCTTTGTACTTTGTTCAGGATCTTGAGGTAGGATTTGGTGTTAACAGCCTCCCACCGTACAACCGAGCCATAGGTCAGAATTGGTCTTACAATCGCGGTGTACATCCAGTGCACTATGTTCGGTTGTAAGCCCCATTTCTTCCCGATAGCCTTCGTGCAGGCGTAAAGAGCATTTAATCCTTTCCTCATTCTTTCCTCTGTATTCCGTTTCCAGTTTAATTTGGAGTTGAACGCGATACCCAAGCATTTGGCTTTGGGTGAGAGGTTAAGACGAATGCCTCTCAATTTTGGTGGTTCCCATTATGGTATCCTATTATCTTCTGGTGAAAAGGATGTGTTCAGTCTTGTTAGGGTTAACCGATAGACCGTTGTTCTCCGTCCACTTAGAAAGCTCTGATAATACATATTCCATGACTTCACTAATTGTGGGAAGATATTTTCCTGAAATCAGGACAACTATTCATCTGCGTAGGCGACCACCTTGATACCCTTGTTGACGAGTGATTTAAGAAGTTTGGTTATTGAGATGTTCCATAGGAGGGGAAATAAAACCTCACCTTGTGGCGTCCCTCTATTAACCGATCTGTCAATAGTATACTGTCTCCAAGACTGCTGTTAATGATTATCCTGTTAAGCATTGTTTTAACCCAGTTTATAAGGTAGTAATCCATTTCGAGCTCCTCAAGTGAGAATGTAATGGTTTAGGTTGTTGAAAGCCCCTTCTATATGTCTAGAATGGCTGCCAACGCAAATTCTTTTAGGTTTAAGGACTTCTCGATGGTTCTAGTGACCTCATGCAGTGCTGTTTCCACAGATCTACCTTTCACGTATGTGTGTTGTGTATCACATAGGGAGCTATTAGTCTCTAGATTGTTTCTTATCTGTACGTCTCTATTTTTGTTGTGAAAAGTAGGGTGACTACCTCTGTTAAAAAAATGTAGGTTGGAAAGAATAATAAAATCTAAAACAGACTCACCTCTATTATTTATGTCCGAATTACCCCATTGAGTATGGTGTGCGATAGCGTTCATATTCTTCATCCGAAGATGATTGAAGCAAAAAGTGAAGATGCAAGCCTCCAGACCATACACGATCTATTAACTAAAACTTAAAACTTTATACCTTATCGCCCACAATCGCTTTCGCAGATCTCAAAAAGCTTTCGTTAGATTTCTAGAAGATCCTTACTAGAAGCACCACTGGCTTCATATGTTTCATGCTGTCGTAATATAACATTTAGCCAGCAATTTTGACAAGGTAAAGCGGAAAACTTCCGCAAAAACTAATATTTTTAATCGTTCATTTCTAGTATCTACCACGACATTGTTTTCTTATTTAGCTGTCTGTTTCAAAAAAAACTATCAACATTCATAAATAATAATAAGTTAATAATAGTAACAAAATTACTTTCTGTTGCATATTTTCGTTTGTGGTAATTCATTTACAACAAATTATTGTGCTGTATGAATTGTATGATAAATAAATTAAACTGCGCTGTATGGGATGTATGATACTTCCAGTCAATTAATTCTCCGTTCATAAGTTGTTGTATGACAGCAAATCATACATCAATTCTGTGGAACAGAAATTATTAAGCAGAATTTTCAAATTCATACAATATGTATGTGGTGTATGATTTGTGAAACAGGCCCCAGATATAACCCCAACAGCATATTCCATATTGAATTTTACATTGCACTAGGCCATTGTAAGCAAGTTTCAAAATTGATTGACAGCAGTAAAATCTAAGGCGGTAAAAATTCAATTTTAAATGATAAGTTCCCGGATTACGAATTTAAAAAGTATTCTAGGATCACGCTTAGGTTTGCCACCTTCTAGAAAATCTCGTGGAGGACTTTAAAAAAAAATTTTTTTTAACACTTTTAGAGGTACCTACATGTACAGATTCGATAGGAGCCTTTGTGATATTGTTTCGAACCACAAAGGGATAGTTCATACGAAAGTTTAGCTTTCCGGCCATTTTTCAGAAGTGTGACGTTTATTTGTCTTTATTCCTGAACTAATTACTCATTCTGACGAAAATAAATCGTTTGTGAGTTATTAATTCTATGGCAGTAGCCATTGTTTTAGTCAAAATTCCTCATGTTGTTATTTCAGGTAATTATGTCATTACATACCTATAAGGATATCGAATTAATTTCAACCTATTCCAGAAAAAGCAACTGTCAGATCTTCGGAGAAAGAACAACACAGAGACTTTCATTTGCTTTCTTTTATAGTTTCATTCTGCATTCATTTCTGTCTGGTGTCAATAACTAAGAAATGTAAGACACCGGGAAGTTATCAAATATTGACAAATTAATCAATTCACATCAGTTAAACTCAAATTACAAAATTCGGTTAAGGGTTTGCAACCACCAGTTGCATTTTCGTATGTACGAGCAGATACATAGTTGTAATTCTCCAAAATTCCATTGCGCACTCGTCATATCCAAAGGAACTCTCTGAGTGAGTAACTACTACTGAAAGCTTTCAAACAAATTTCCCCTTTTCCGGTTTACTTTGAAAAGCCGTTAGGACAATCATAAGTAAAATCAAATTTTCCCAGCACTCTGTACTGTAATCGGAAATCATATAAATCTACGAAGTAACACAAGTGCAGTTCACTGTTGGTTCTGATTTACCCACACGCGGTAGTTCCTCCTGGAAACAGGTTTTATATTCAAATATTCGTGCTCCTATACTCTAATAAAATAACGTGTTGATTTAAAAATATTTCTATTAAAATACTTACGTGAGTGAATTGGATAAGGAAGTATACTAATTGTTTGTGAAATAGTGAGATGCATTTTGCCTAGATTTGTTTTAAACAAAAAAAAAATCGAATTTTTGAACAAACTAACTGTAGACGCTGTCAACGCTGTACATAATAACCACTACAAGGTAGGGACCTACTTCCTGTTTTTGGTCTTAATTTGTTAATTTCCGATACAAATAAAAACAATCCATTACTATCTATTGCAATTGGTCTGAGAGAGGTGTTTTAAGGCAAACATTATGGTTTATTTGAAATTATTCAAAGTACCTAGGTATATTAATTCCTAATTTAAATAGAGTGAAAAAGTTAAAAAAGATATTGGAAGTATCTTTAGTTTTATTTTTTAAAGAAAAACAAATATATTAAAGTGGGACATGCTACAGATAAGCGTCCAACTTATTTGACTTATTTTCATTATCATTAGCAACCACCTTTTGAGACTTCATTTTTGGCCTATGGCGTTAGAGCATAACCACACAAAATCTCAAATAATGCTTCAGGTGGTATTTCTTTCCATGAATCGTTTATTATTCAATTAAAATTAAATGTTTTGCGCAAAAAAAAAAATCAGTTTGAGAGTTCTTTTTAACATTCCCGTGAACCCATCTGTGTTTGAACGAACGAAACGACAAAGTTGTTTTGTTATTTTAGGCAAAGGTTCATCACCAATTTTGTGGAGTGTGTAGGTACATATTTGACGATGATTGTATATTTGCTTCATTTTATATGCGAAATTCACTCCTATATTAAACCGTAGTAACAATTTAACTTGGCTCTTTGGTAATAATTGGTACATCATAGCCGTCGCTAATGTAGTGCTTCAAAAAGTTTTTAATTGTTTTGGGTTTTAAAAGTTTTTTGTTTTTTTTTTTTTTAATAAAATGTGTTCGTATAAATCCTATAATTCCATTGTTTTGAAATATAGCTACACATCACTTCATAACTAAGTAACTTGTGATTAGTTGTTAGGTACATATACACCTACATTCATTGTTTGAAACTACAACAAGTGTGACCAGTTAATTTGAAAACATTCTGCTTAATCTAGGTAGTTGGCAAATTGTTTGTATAGTCAAATAAATGTTTTCAAGGCTTTTTCATAAATAAATTTGACTAACAATATTTTATACTCAAACTGGCTGTAGCTGCCCGGCTTTGCCCGTGCTCAGGAATTGTCTATGAAGTCAATACACATCAATGTTTAAAATTAAAAACTTTAAACCACGAGCCACGAGTGTCGAGAAATAATATTTGAAGTTTTTTTTATTGTAAATGCCACGCCCATTTGCTGTATCCCGCCCATAGTTTATTAATGCTTTGTAAAGGCAATGACTGCCTATTTTAAGGATAAATCTGCAATAAATATCAAGATATATATATTATATAATAAAGTATTTAAAAGTAGATTACATTATTTGTCCTAAAGATCAATCGACAATGCAAAAGATGGATGCATAAATGTATTCAAAGTCATTAGGCTAGAAGTAGGAACGTTTTAGAGAATTTATTTTGGTAAAACCTGTTCTTTTATCAATTTACAAAATGATAATAAAATTCTATAGGTAATTGTTTATAATTTTACTTTTCTATTGTCTAATTTCAATAGTTTTTTTATAATGTATACAGTATACATATAATCGTTAAAAATATTACAATATACCAAGAATACTCTCACTCCGGACAAATTGGTCGGAATCAGTGGTTCATTGCAATCTACTTGCTTTTTGGGCGACGACGGTGCAAGTTGTACCACGCGAATTACTCTAGAACTGCGAGTAGTATTTCAACAAGATCATACACAAATAAAGCTTGCGCAATAACTACTACGTGCAAACCCAGTCTTTTACGTTCTTGTGTTAAAAAATCTATTTGGTTGGTCGAAGAAGACACGTAGTTATTTTGGGAAATATTAATTTAAGTAACGTTTTGCAGCTATTTTCAGTCTTATTGCTATTGGTACTTTGGACTAAAAATTGAATTGATGAGTACCTTGATCACAATTACCTATTCGAGTTGTTGAAACCTGAGGCACGCAATACCCATCAACGATCCGAGCTTCTCGAAGCTGCAAAATGAAAGTAGGTCTTTGTCAGCATGCGATGCTTTCGCATAAAGACTTCTTCATCGGTCATCAATTCTTCGGCAGAGTATTAGACAGTCACTTTATTGGTATAAAACTGATAAAGTGTACGCCAGCGTTACCGATGGATAATTTGAAAATGTCTCCAAAAAAGGTCGCCCGAGCCCAAAAATGCGTCCCAAACAAAAATAAAATTTAATTTCCATTTTGTATAGGAATATACACCACCGATAATCGCAAAACTCGAAAACCACCATGAACCATGAACTCAAATTTTGGGAGACTCTTTGTTATTGACTTAAAGGAGTTTCTGTGAAGTTTGGTCAAAATTGAACATACAAAAAATTTAAAATTCTTAGAAATTTTATATGTATCTCGAAAACCACAGAATAGATCGAGCACAATTTTTAAGAAAATCTGTCGACATCGTATATCTCAAAAACGACAGAGTGGATTGAGCCCACATATTGAGAAAATCTTTACTATTGGCCCGAAGGTGTTTCGGTGAGATTTCATAAAAATGTATCTAAATTTTTATATGTAGATAAATAAAAGACATTGAATTCTTTTGAATTATACAAACGAGTTTCATTTAATCACCAAACGAAACTTAAACTGTGGAGTTGGAAGGTTGATTGGGACTCATAATCGCTTATAAAGAATTACAAATAAATAAATTTTAGGTGGTACGAACCTCACCGGGTCATTTAGTATGTAATAAAAGGCCCACCCATATGTATAGAAGCAAATAAGACTTTGCTGGCATTGTGTTGACGTTTGGAATAGAAAGTGTTGCGCTGTAGGTTATTTTATTCCGTTTGGTACCTACTACGAACTACGACTATTCAACAAACATGCGAAGATTTAATAAAGCAGAAAACACACGGAAATGCTTATGTATACTTCAAAATGTTTGGATGTTATTTGAGAAATAAATTGAAGCTTTGAAAATGCGCCCCAATGTCGCCTGTATTTGTGAAAGGGGTCCCAAAAACGCTTATTTCGAAATGTGGTCGCCACGCGTCCCGACAGTAGAAAAGTCGCCATTTGGCGACTTATGTCGCCCATCGGTAACACTGAGTGTACCAATCAGTGCCCATCGTCATTGCCAGCTGCATAGGGATACCTCCCGCCTAGGGAATGTGGTGAATCAATCGACGGTAGCCGGGTAGCATCAACTTCCTAATGTTCCGAGTTCTGCTCGCGAATGATTTTCACATATACACAAACGAATTTTTGATCCACAAATTGAAAATCGCTACAAAATAAACCAATTCCGAAAAGCAGAAAAAAAACTAAAATTTCTTCGCGACCAAATTGTCGTTCAAAATTATGGAATACCTAAGTTAGATTTGCATAATAAAATGCACTATACTTTCGAATGCTATACCAGCGTAACGACAGAACTGATTCCGAAAAGCATGAAAAAACTCAATCCGAAATAAAATTCGCATACGATCATATCTATAGTCGCGTCAGTCGCCTTTGCCGCATCCCTGAAATTGAAAAAGGCTTTGCTCGCTCATGCCCAAGTCCGTTTTTTTTTTGTTCACAAGCACCATGTATCTGTAAGTTCTGTCGAATGCGAGCACTTTTTGTTGCCAATTGTGCCTCCATTCCATAGAGATAGAAGCTCTATTTGCTTCTATAATGCGCGGAAAATCTTTCTAATGAAACTAACCAGTTAAACAACAAACGACTTGAATTGAATTTTTTCTTAAAAGATCATTATAACGGAATGGAAAAAAAGAAAACAAATAAAAAGTTTGACAAAAAAGTTTTGAGTTTGAAACAAGCCAATATACGTTTCTCATCCCTGTTGATACTGTCGCACCTTCGTTCAATTCGTCCAGTAATTATCCCAGACATTCCTAATTTATAACATAGGTAGGTACTTTACTTCTATATAGGTACTTTTAAAATACATAAATAAATAAAATTATACATGAATTGAAGGATTTGCCTCCACAACTATCGGTCTTCCGCAACCGACGCTAAATCATTATTCCCATACGGATAGAGTAGAGATTTCCGACTTAATCTAACCATCTTTGGCCTACGTAGAGGACGCCTGCCTGATCGCACGGATTCCATAGTGTTGCTTTTTGAATTTGATCAGCTGTGATTGTGAATAAACTTATCTAGCGCGGAATATAGGAACACCGGCAAAGAGCTGAAAATGTCCAAGTATTAAACAGCATTTATGTTTATTCCCTGTGAATTATAATAACTAATGTTATATTATCCAAATCTGAAAATTAGGATTTACTAGCTAAAGATTACGTTAATGGTCTTGTCGCGACTTACTTATTTTTTCGCTTTTTATTAAATAAAAAAGATCGAAAATGGAGTAAATTCATTACATCCACACTACATCTGTCTGTTGGTCCATCCATAACTCGAGAACCATTTATCAGATTTTCATGATTATTTTTTTTTTATTTATAGATGTGTTGCCCAGTTAGGCTGTAGCGGGGAAGGGTAAAGGGGTATAGGCCATTGCCGGAGTTTACCTGCGACAGCTATGTTTTTCACATGAACTGTACCTAAAGTAAAATGAATGCAAAATCATTATTAGATAGCTGTCGAATTGAAATCCTTACCATTATCAACCTTTCCAAACAAATTCGATCTACGAAAAAGGCATGCATCATGTATTGAACCAGCTTCACCGGCCGCGTAGCAATGTATGAACATCAGCTTATCATCACAAACAACTTGAAGTAAAATAGAGTGAAACTTTTTCCTGTTGATGTAGGAATTCGGGAATAACTTCGGTTTTGCTATCGGAATGTGAGTGCCGTCAAAGCTACCAATAACTTCTATTAAACGAAATTAAGTTTATGACTTTCTTAACCATATTTAAATTTGTAACATAAAATTGGAAATCGAGTTGTTTGCTCAAAATATATTGCAGTAAGCTGTGCCTCTTCTGAGGTGGGCCAACAAATGAATATATGCAAATGTTTCCAACAGTTGACCAACATGCTTTTTTACATACACCAAATCTATCTGCCACTGACGTATACTTTTTAACAAAATTAATTGCAGCACTCCGTGTTAGCCAGGAACCACAGAGTTATTAAAATTTGTTTATCCAACCTAATCTGTGGCCGACCACTGCGAACATCACTAAAAACACCATGCTCTTCATGAATTAAGACGAACAACCTTTCTGTGCTTTGTCGTTTTAAACAAAAATTCGATTTAAAAGTTTCATCATCAAATATTGGTATGATTTGCTCGTAATCTGTTTCTATTTTTTTTCAACAATCTTCCGATCGGACCCGTTTTCACTCTCTTCATCACTATGACTATTGAAAAACAGTTCCCATGCCACAATTCCTATATAGTTAATGCAATTATTTAATTGATCCAATTAAAAGCACAAAATAACTACGTATTTTCTCATTTGGTCTGACACAAAAACTAAACAGCTGATTGTCATTCTTTTCATTCCAGTTCTGTTTCTTTATATATTCCATTCTATTCCATTCGAAAATTCTATCTTTTCTATTCCTCATAGGGCAAAAATAAAGAAACACGCCGTATATGTTACATGTGCGCGTGGGAGCAGTAGTTGTAGCAATTTGTCTGAAGCTGTAGCTACTTGCGCCCAACTAAAAAATTAAACAAATATAGGTTACAAAGAATAAACAAGTAAAAGTGTTATCATCGGCCTGGCCGATGCTTTGATACCCTCCACTGTATGTACTGTATAGGTACGGTACACGCATGTGTCTAATATTGGTTTTGTATGGGAGGTACGAGAACTACTTGACCGACATAGACAATTTTTATTACCAACTTGGCAACTTTAAAAACAAGTCCTCTCACAAAATTTCATTCACTAAAGTCGATTCGTTTGGACTCTATCGTGCTTTCAACAAACAGAGATATATGCGTCAAATATTGGCTTTGTATGGGAGGTAACAGAACTACTTGACCGACATGGACCATTTTTAACAGAAACCTGAAGGTCATAAATATAAGTCTTCTCACACTATGTAATTCGCCTATGTCGATTCGTTTGGACGCTATCGTGATTTCAACAGACAGAGAGACACGTGGGTCTAATAGTGGTTTTGTATGGAAGGTACCAGAACTACTTGACCGACATAGCTCATTTTCAATACCAACCTGACGACGATAAAAAGAAGTCCTCTCATAAAATTTCATTCGCCTATGTCGATTCGTTTGGGCTGGGCGCTATCGTGTTTTCAACAGACAGACAGACGGACAGACAGACAGATGGACATGTCTGAAATCGATTCAGAATGTGATCCTGATTCAGTTATGACAAAGTGAATATATCTTCCTGTGGAGGGATACATAACTCAAATAAACTCTAGTTTTATTTAAAAGGAAAGCAACCGGCGATCGAAATCGCGGGCATAGAGCTAGTACATAATACATACATAACATTTCGTCGACTGACAATTACATAGTTGTATGTAGAAAAGCACCTGTTTTGAGAAATTTATCTTTTCAGTTTTTGATGCTCAATTTTTGCATCAAATGGCAGTTTATCAATTAATGAACTATGGGAACGTATAAATTCTCTGTAAAATTTATTTTTTAAATGCTTTATTCAGTCGTTTTTCATTAATCGCCATTTTAATTTTGTTCATAAAGTTTCATAAGCCAACTCAATGTAGTTTGAACTTCGATGAAGTATTATGTGTTACATAGAACCTTGTAATTATTTAACACTTGTATGAGGATTACTAGTTGAATCTTTTAAAACATTCCCATTATTAACGGGAGTACGTTTGTAATGCCCTTTTCATTCCAATATTAATTAGGTTATAAATGAACAGTTAAAAAAAATTCTGTTTCTTAGGGATTGCCTGAAATAGTTTTTCAATACAAAAATTAAAGCACACCTTAGTGAAAAATATCATAGGCATTTATTTTATTTTTATAATACGAAATATAATTTAATTTAATTAAAAGAAAGAAATTTTGTGTTGCTCAGTCACTTCCATAAATTTATTGAAACAACTGTTACGTTGTTAGGTCTCCGAATTCTTCTTGGCGTTACAAATATAATTTTTTATAATTGAAAACTATTTCATAATAACCCAGTTGCTGTGTAATACTTAGGATTAGGAATCACTTCACTGGAGCACTCAGACGCAAGTGGTCCTTTGTAAATCCAGTATTACCCATTTTACTGGAATTTCTTCGACTTGTGGAGAAAGCCGAGAATGCACTTCAGCGATAACTTAAAGTATCAGCAACCACATAAGGGCCAAACATCTGCCACCTAGATCTGAGCAAAGGATAGTAGTAGTACCTAGTAAGGGGAAGCAAAAAACAAATTTTCGATGTTGTTTATGTTAACTATTTATAATCAACAATATTTTTTTCTTTTTCTTATTAAATCGGTCATCTAATTCTTTTTAATTTCACACACTTGTTAGGAAGTTTACACATAATTCTTTCTTAAAAACTTACATTTTTATGTGCAATCTTAAACATTTTGCCTGAAAATTACTTTCTTATATCAGTATTTTTCTTATAAGCGTGTTTCTAATATGAAATAAAATTAACACGTAGGTAGCATTATGGCGAAATGCTTCGTGCCACAAAATTTATTTCTTATATCCGTATTCGACTGTATTTATCCACATATTAAAGGCATATAGCTCAACACATTAAGTTGAAAGAGTGAATTTTCCTTGGTGGCTTTTCAAGTGTTAGTAGCATTAAATCCGGCCATTGAAAATATCAGTTCAATATATTAAATAATCAAATATCAGCGGCGAACACGGCGAACTTCGTACCGCCTCAGAATCAACAATTGTTGAGTTAACTTATTAGATGTAATTGTAATTAATTTAATTTAATTTTAATAAACTCAGAATACTCAAAATGAATTTAAATATGTACATTGAAATGAGTGTAATTCACGTGGCAGCAAGGTATTTTCTTTATTGAAGCGAATCAAAATGATTCGCGTACCATTGGTGCGTTCCTTTGACCGCTAGTCATCTAGCACATAATATCCCTGATGGAGGAACGCTGGCGCTAGAGATCTAGCGGCAGCGGCGAAGTGACATTAAAACCAATTTGAATTCGTATTATCTTCCTGAGAGTCAAAAATGTATTTTTGGCCATCATGTCGCATATTTATTAATACACTATAATTTAAATAAACAAATACAATGTATATTAACTACATATTAAATTCCCATTTTACACCAAATTGGAAATATTTGACTTCTGCACTTTTGTTTTGACAGTTCATTTTGTGCTAGATTGAAAAATTTCCCAGAAAAGGATATTTCACAAAATGTGCTAGAGTTCTAGCGCAAATGCTGAAATGTCAGTTTTTTTTATATGGAGTTTGGCATGCCGCTATTCATCTAGCGATCAATGGAACGCGGCCATTGTTGCACTTCTTTCTGTTAAACTATTTGTTGGATTAGTTGAACTGGGGTCGATCCCCTTCATCGGGATTCTTAGAATTAGAATACGAACTTCCTCACCTTTGAACTTGTCTTTCATAATGATGGCTTGGATGACGAGTTTCTTCATCGTCAACCTGGTTCCATTGCACAGTTTCGGTTGGTTCAGGTTGGCCCTACTCACTTTTGGTTTTGTTATATGGTACATTGATGTATACAGAACTTTATTGTGTTTTACATACATTTCAAAACATAAGGCGTGTATTTTTTATTTGCTAAAACACAAATATATATCCAAATTTCGCTACATGGAACGGGAACCTTATACGAAATTCTCAATTAACTACGTTTTGAATAATAGAACATTGTTTTTTTTCGCGCTCTAACATACAGAGCTTGAATAAAGGGAAATGTGCATCGTTCAAAATTGCTTGGAAATACGAATCTATCTCATTTTTTGCAAAAATAGCTCATAGAACTGTGTAATTCTCAGTCGACGATTTATAGGTTAGTGGTCAACATTTGACAAGACAAACAACATGTTATCCAAGTATGTATATCTATTCATAAAATGGCTTTATGTAATACGATTGATGTTGCTTTCAACTTAAGGATAAATACCTAGGTACCAATAAATAGTGAAAATCGTAAATTATGAATGTGACTTTTTTGGCCAGATGTGGGCTAAGCTACATACCTGCACATATCAATCAATTAACGCTATCTTATGTAGGTATATAAAATGTAATTTGTTTTATTTGCGTTGAAGTTATTTCTTTGTGCACCTTAAAAAACCGTCTGTCTTTGATATAAACAAACAATCATTCTTAATGCCAGAAATATAGATAAACATGTTATCCAAATAATAACTTTTTTGATAGATGGCCTGAAATTGAAATGTACCTACATGCAGCAAATGAAGGAACTGTACCCCCAGCTACAGACACTCTTCAAAATAACTACTATAATAACAATCATGCTAAAATAAAATTCATGGATATTTTGATGGAAATCTGGAAAGTTTTTGTATAGAATAGAACTAGGATCATTATGGTTTGAATAATTTCGTTTGCAGTTTTTAAATCTGTTGGTGTTGCCATAGTTTAGGTGGGGGCAATACCCTACCATATAAGACTAAAATGTAGACTTAAAGTAATAACTTAAAACCAAGACATGCGAAGCCTTAAAACTAAGGGTTAAAGGTAAAAAATAATAGTGAAGTATATTGCGTTTAAGGCGGGTAGTGCTACGGTTGAAATCGAAAACTGAAAGGTTTGAGTTAACTTTTCGCAGCATATGGGTGATTGGTTCGTTGGAGCCATACGATAAGTAAATTTTTTTTTTTTTTTATTTTTTTTTATAATTCACTAGTGCTCAAGGGGTTTTTGTTCCCTTAAAATGCTAATGCACAGCACGAGTGGAAGGGTTAATAGGGAGGATAGAGAAGAGGTACTGGTGCACATTGGTTTTAAACAATTGTGGGTTGTAATGAGAGGGGAAAACCGTGTGAGGCAATGCATTCCACATGCGTGTTGTTCGACTTACAAAAGAATCTCTATATTTTACAGTACGTCCGAAGGTAGGCTTAAGGGTAAACTGATGTGCATTCGATGTGTGACGGGTGTTGCGAGTGAATTGTTGAAGGGGCGGAATGCAGTTAGCTATTTCATCAGAGCATCGGTGGTGAAAATATCGATAAAATAAGGAAAGGCAAGAAACATTTCTGCGATGTTCGAGCGGGTCAATAGACTCCGCTATATTTCTATCACCTATAAGTTTTATCGCGCGCTTTTGGATTCTGTCTAGTAGGTGCAATGAAGTTTTTGGTGCACCTGACCAGATATGAGCGTTATACTCAAGCTTAGGCCGAATAAAAGCCTTGTATATTGAAGCTAAGTCAGAGGGTGTAAAGTATTTCTTACACCGATTTAAGAAACCTAGACATTTCGCAGCGTTTTTGGCGACTTCGTATATGTGGTCATTCCAACGGAGTTTGTCGGTAACACACATACCAAGTATGGAAAG